>CM057381.1:12060000-14622500 GCA_030015415.1 Cynopterus sphinx
AAAACTAAATAATGATAGTTATTATTGATAAATGCATTGATGGAATCATGGAGAAAATGCTAAGAAATAAGTACAAGGTATCAACATGTATTGATATATGCAGTATTATATAAAAATCTTTCACAATCACATAGATTCTGTTAGAAATGCTTATATTGAAAAAATTAAACTTTCTTATAGAAAGTTTAGAATATATTCATATATGTATTGAACATTCATGTTTTCTATGACATGAATTCTTATATATTCTTCTAAATTTTCAATTGTGTTGTATTTTTCCTACTAATTTGTTCTTTATTTCAAATGCTATTTTGGGGGGAGAAGAGTTAAGTGTTAAAATACTTTCTGCTATTTTGTTAACTTAGTCTATAATCTTTTATTTTTAAAAGTTATCTTTTAGTGTTTTAGTTTCTGTTTTTGTTTGTTTTTAAAACAGGTGATTTGACTTAAATCTTAGCTGTCCCAACAAATTAGCTGTTCTATGCTTGAGCAAATAATTTAGCCTTGATCTCTCAGTCTCTGTATATGTTGGATGGGGAAAACAATAATATTTACCTGTTAAGGTTGTTGTGAGTATTAAACGATTTAAGTTCTTCTATTGTTGACATACATTACAGTGGTACATTTCTTACAATTAATGAATTAGTATCAATACATTACCACTAACCGGCTAAAACCCATACTTCATTCAGGTTTCTTTAGTTTACCTAAGATCCTTTTTCTGTTCCAGTATCTCATCCAGACTACAGTACATTTAGTTGTCATGTCTCAAACTCACAGCACATTTGAACAGAAGGTAGGTTTCCATATACCTCGTGGGCCCACAAATACATATAGCAGCACCATCCAAAATAAACTTTCCTCAACAGAGTGGTACATGTATTCCAGTAGATAAACCAACATTGACACATAATCACATAAATGCCATAGTATACATTAGGGTTTATTATGGGTACAGTATATTATAGAGATTTGGACAAATATATAATGATATATGTTCATCATTACTATATTACACAGAATATTTTCACTGCCCTAAAAATTCTCTAAGCTTCACCTATATATCTCTGAGGCCCCCCAGCCCAACCCTTGTCAACCACTGATCTTATTATCTTCATAATTTTGCTTTATCCAGAATGTTATATATTTGGATTCATACCGTATATAACCTTTTCAGATTGGCTTCTTTCACTTAGTAATAAGCATTTAAAGGTTCTCTATGTCTTCTTTATCACTTGATAGTCCATTCCTTTTTAAAACAGAATAATATTCTATTGTCTAAAATTACCACAGTTTAGTTTTCCATTCACCTGCTGAAGAACATTTAGGAGCTTTGGAGTTTTGACAATTATAAATAAAACTGCTATAAACATCCCCATTTCAAGTGTTTCTATGGATATAAGTTTGTTCAGCTCCTTTGGGTAAATATAAATGAGAGCAATTACTGGATCGTATAATAAAAATATATTTAATTTTGTAAGAAACTGCCAAACTGTCTTTCAGAGTGGCTTGGCTGTACCATTTTATAATCTCACCAGCAGTAAGTAAGAGTCCCTATTACTCCACATCCTCTTTAGCATTTGATATTAACAGTGTTCTGTATTTTGGTCATTCTAATTGGTGTTTAGTGATATCTGTTTGTTTTAATATGCAATTTTCTAAGAACACATGACTTTAAACATCTTTTCATATACTTATTTTCATTTGTATATATTCTTTGATGAGGTTTCTATTCAGGTATTTTCCCCATTTTTTAATCAGGTTGTTTCTTATTGTTGAGATTTAAGAGTTCTTTGTATGTTTTGGATGATAGTTTTTTACTAGGTATGTCTTTTGCAAATATTTTCTCCCATTCTGGGGTTTGTTATCTAATTTTCTTGGCCATTATTTTTAATGCATTACTAATTCTTTGTTCTAATGTTTCTATCAGAATTTTTGCATATATATTCATAAGTGGCTTTGGAGTGTAATTTATCTTCTGTGTTATTTTTCTACACTTTATTAACTACATTAAATTAAGATTAATTGGATTTTTTCTTGTTCTACTCTTTCCTTACAATTTTTGACCTGTAATTGGGATTATTGCCCATGAATGTTCGGTAGAATTCATTAAAAAATCAGCTGACTATGATGTATTCTTCACAGGCAGATTTAAAACTAGAATTCAATTTCTTTAATTATTATAAAAACTTTCATATTTTCTACTTATTCATGAGAGCACTTAGAAATTTATGTTTTTAGTAATTCATGCATTTTACATTTATTGTTAAATTAATTGCATAAAGTTTTTAAACAATATGTTTTTGATTGTCATTTTTGTCTCATATTTGGTTAGACATTTACATCTGTTTAATATTATTTGTTTTTTCTCATTTATTATTTTATCACTTCTGCCAATATTTTGTTGGTATTTTAGGCTTTTTCAAAAAACTCAGTTGTTGGTATTTCTTGTTCTTTTCATTGTGTCCTTGTTTTCTATTTCTTTAATTTCTATTCTTACCTGCATTAATTTTTTTCTGTATTGTATTTGCTAATTTAAAATTTTTTACATTAATAGTTTCAAGTATATAGTACATTGGTTAGACATTTCTATAGTTTTTAAAATGACATCCCTAATTGCTCTCTCTGTCTCTCTCTCCTCTGCTCTTCACCTAGCCATTATATTAATGCTAACTGCATTCTCTATGCCATGTTCCCATCCCTAAGACCATCTATCAACTAATAATTTGTACTTTAACCCTTCACTTAATTCTCACATTATTTATACTTTCTTATATTTAGAGCACATATTTTTATAAATTCTTGAGTTATTGTAACTTCTTGATATCTGCCTTATTTTTTCATTGTATATAAGACCATAAAATTTCATTTAATTCTGTCTTAGTTATATTCTATAAGTTTTTACTTGTAATAATTTTGCTGACAGTTCTAATTATTTTCTTGTTCCCATTTTCATTTCTTCTATGACCCATCACTTACTTTGAAGGATTTCTTTTATTTTACAGAATGCGAAGTTCTCATTGTTTCTGTTTTATAAATTAATTGTATATTTAATTGAGAGAATATTATCTCTGTGATGCCAAATATCATTTTGTATTTGTACTTTGACATCCTTTGCAGTCTTCAATTGTCTGTGATTAAAATGTATTTGGATTTGTTTCTATAATTTTAATTTGTGCTATATTGTACCTATCCTTTCTGAGTGTGTGTGTGTGTGTGTGTGTGTGTGTGCATTTCTCTCACGTTTTCTTTCACTTTAAAAAAGATTATAAGGGCCTGTATTCTTTCCTTTGGTTGTGTGTTTTATTAAATTTGTTTTCTCTCTGCCATGTTGGAATTTTATATTTTATTATTGCTTTAATACTGTCTTAAAATGTTTCTTTAAACATTTTAAGACAGTATGTTTTGTAAAAATATTAATAGTCAAGCTTATCTTAATAAAAAGTTCATCTATATTTTTAGCTTATTTCTGAATAGTACAGGACTTTAGAATGTATTAACTCTGATTCTCTTCACCCACATGTATACTAATCTCATCTTCTATTTTAGTTTTAAATCCACAAATTAAAGAATCTATTGAATAAATGAATGAATATACACTTTATTATCAATCTTTCCTCAATACTATGGTTCCTTAGGTGAATATATTTTGCTTCATTTCCCTCTGTATTCTAGCAAACTCAATGCTTATAATTATAATTAATGACTGAGAGTTTTGAAGAAAAGAATAACATATATGGCTGATAATATGATTATTTTTTAATTCTCTCTCATTCATACTACATTAGGAAATAAACAGATTTGACCTAGAATTATTTCTTAAGCATATGAATATATAATATTTATAAACATAATGTTTTGCACCATTAAAATAGAGATGTTCCCGTTAAATTTTTAATATTCTAGAACCTTAGGCAAAAAAGGTGTCATGGTCAGAATTATTTTAGCCAATAAGCTTCATAAACAAATATCTTCTCTTTCTTTATTTCTCACATATGACCAGGTCAAACATCTCATAACAGCTTTTTGTAATGCATTTGCCTCTTAACTTTAATGAAATTGCTTCTAATAAATGTTTAATTTGTATTTACAGTTTCTTTTCCAATTTGGGCATAGTCTCTAGGCAGCCATTGGAATTGGTGATGAAACAAAATATTTATTTTTACATCACAGCTGTAGTGTACACTTTATGTAATTATTTATAGTTTTATAAGTTCTATTGCTATAAACCATCATAGCAGATATAAAATATTGTAAGAAATATTGGTTTACAAGGGAGAAAAGTTTGGAAATTGTCATAATCATAATTAAAAAATAGCTGAATCTGTGATAACAGGTAGAAACTAGTAGTCAAGGAAAATGAATTAAAGCAGGTAGAATAGGAAGAAAATGTCAGGTTAAAGAATACCCATTAATTTTTAGAGTTGATGGAAATAGAAATGGAAAAAAATGAAGGTGAAATCTGACTTAGAAAAGATACCTAATTAAATTAAGAAGAAAATGAACACAATAAAATCTTAATTTATAAGTTTACTTGCAACCTGAATTTTTTTAGACATTGTTACAAAATGAAAGATGTATCTGGTCACTGAAAAAAAAATCAGTAAATACCTAAAGCTATTGTTTCAAACAGTAATATTAAAGCAAAAGGAATAGGCACATACATTTTTCACAGGCGTATTACCCTCCCATACTAGACAAATCTACTCTCTCTCTCTCTCTCTCTCTCTCTCTCTCTCTCTCTCTCTCTCACACACACACACACACACACACACTTGCACAGACTCTTATTTTTTTCTTAGTCTCTAATCGGAAATGATTTTATATATCAAAAGGAGAAAATCAAGGATTGGCAATTAGAAAATATAAATTTAAAGCTATTAATTCCAATTTAGACACTGTTAACTGTTAACTATCTTTTCTCTGTTTCTCCTTGATTTAGCAATATCTTTCAATGTTCAGTGGTCTTTATTGAGAAGGGTCTGTTACAGCATGAAGATTGTTCTCAGATAATGGAATAATTTTCTCATCAAGCCATGTTCTTTGGTTCAGTGCTAATTTGTCCCAAAGGAAGGAGCTCCCTCTTATCCAATCTGCACAAAGGTGCCTATATATGCTAGCAGCAGGCTTGTTTGCAAATAAATCAATTTTGTATAAAGCAGAATTTATTTATGGAATAAAAATGTCAATGTGAATTTAGAACTCTGTTTTACAGTCTTTATACATATTTTTCTTTTAGTGGTTAATTTCACCTGTGACATTCAAATGTAACTAAGAGCCAAACAGTATTCTAGGAGCAATAGATACAGTAATGAATAAATAGGTTAAACTCTCCAGCCTCTTTGGTGTTCACATAACCCTTTCTAGGGAGAAAAACACATTTTTTATAGTGTATACCATTGCTGAACACTCCTTTAAGTACTTCTTGTGTATTCAATATTTAATCTCACTCTAATCCTGTGAGGCTGGCACTCTATTGTCCCCATTTTTTCAGATAAGAAGCTGAAGAAGCACAGAGAGATCAAGTTAACTTGCAAACGTCCTGCAGATAGTAAATACCAATGCCAGGACTTGTGTCCAAACATTCTGATTTAAAAGTTTACACTCTAAATTTGTATTCCATGCTGCCTCTGCAGTGTTATGTTATCTCAGTGATGTCCTTTACTTCTAAACACAATAAATTTTAAAAATGAAAACTCAAAATCACATGATTGTATAAATAGCTACAGAAAAAGAATTTGACAAAATCCAACATCCATTTATAATAATATTTTCAGTTAACAAGAAATTAAGAGGACATTCTTCAACTTGATAAAGAATATCTATAAAATGTCTACAGGTAATATTATACTTAATAGTGAAAAGCTGAAAGCTTTTCCACTAAGATCGGGAAAAAGACAAGTGTTTCCCATCTCACCACTGCTTTTCAACATCCTACTGGAAGTTCTAATTAATGCCAAAAGACTATTGTGAAAAGAAAAATTATACAAGTCACAGATCAAGAGAAAATTTTTGCAAAAGATTATCTGATAAAAGACTCATCCTCAGAATTTTTTTCTTAAGCCTTAAAACTTAACAATGAGAAAACAAATAACCTTATTAAAAAATGGACCTAACACCTTAACAAACACTTCACCAAAGAAGATATACAGGGGACATATCCACATATAAAAAAGATTCTCCATATCATTTCTCATCAGAAATATGCAAATCAAAACAACAATGAGTTACCTTCACACACTTATTAGAATGGCCAAAATCTAGAACACTGGCAACACCCAATACTGCAAAGGATGTGGAGCAACAGGAACTCTCATTTACTGCTGATGGAAATGCAAAATTGTTAAGCCACTTTGAAAGAAGTGTGGCACTTTCACAACTTACTACATGTAAGAACCAGCAATTATGCTTATTGGCAATTACCCCAAAGAATTGAAATCTTATGTCCATACACAGACAAACATGTTGGGTTTTTTTATCAGTTTTATTCATAATTGTCAACATGTGGAAGCAAATAAGATGCCCCTCCTTAGGTGAATGAAAAAACTGTGGTGCATCAGGTAATGGAATATTATACAGTGTTAAAAATAAATAAGTCAACAAGTCAGAAGAAGACATAAAGGAACCTGAAATGCATATTACTATGTGAAAGAAGCCAATCTGAAAAGGTTACATACTATATGATGCCAAGTTTATGACCTGGAAAAGACAAATTATGTAGACAATAAGAAGATTCTTTCAATGGTTACATGGAGTTAGCAGAGAGGAAGAGATAAATAGGTAAGAGCTCATTATATATTTGCCAAAACCCATAGTAGGTACAGCATCAGGGTGAACTATAATGTAAAATACGGAGTTTGTGTCAGTGTAGGTTCGTCAGTGTAGCAATTGGGATCTTAAGTTGGGGAGGCTATGAATATATGAGGGAGGAGGTGGGTGGGGATCTCTGATCAATTTTGTGGTGAACTTAACACTGCTGTAAAAAGTAAAGCCTGTTAACAAAATTTTAAAGAGGAAAACATTCGTATTTGTTTTATCATGAGGAAAAAAATTGGAGACTTTTTTTGTTATTTTGTTGATGCTATTCCTATTGCTTTGTTATTGTTTGCATTTTTAAAATTTCTTTTTCATGTTGTATCTGGAAAGAAAGAAAAAGAAACCAGAAGCAGAGATATTTCATTGAATAGCAACATCAATATTTTACAATGTTAATGTTTAAAGAAAGTTTATATTTTTAAGAATTTGGAATACAATGATAATCAGAGACTGTTACTAATTACAGGAGAAAATAATTGCAATGAGGTAATTAGTGGGGAATAAAAATATGACTTTTTTATATAGAACACAAGATGATTCTACAGCTATAAAATTTCTTTCCTTCGTGTAGTGCTAAAAGTGTCAACCTTTTGAGAGGCCTAATTTTATTAAAATGTTTTATGTTAACTTGTCTTATGAAGAGAATTTTATAGATCAATTTATTCTAGTAGAAAACTGACACTGAAAAAAGAAACACTACACTAATTACTGTCCATTGTGAATTCTGTTGCTCAATTTCACTATACAGAATATTTTTTTCATGCCAGGTTTTTATTTTGCTTATATCCACTGCAGTTTACAGCCACCTTCAAAAATAGTTATTTTCAGGAAATGTTATTGAACATCTGCAGAGTTTATGTTGCTTGTCTACTGTTTTAAGGGTTGAACTACAGTTTCTACTTCAGGGACATTGATTCTGCATGAGTTGTGTATGGTTGAATCACTAGAAAATTGTGTTTTTCTTCTTTGTTTGCTTTTAATTGTTTGTGAAAAAATACTGATAATTTTAAAAAGAGCATTTAGCATTCTGTGATAAATTATGTGTTAGGAGGGACTATGGGGCACTGTTAATTCTCGAGGCAAGAAGCTGGGAGAACTTACTAGAGAAGGTGGGATTTGATAGACTGAAGGGTAGAAGAGAAATAGTCTAATATCTATTGTCCACTGATTATGTTCTAAGCACTTGATTCCCTAATCACACTGGATATTCATAACAATACTAATCAGTTAATTGCTATTACTTTTCATTTGAGAAGTGTTTAAACTGAGGCTCAGTAAAATAAATTGATTAGCCCATGGGACCCAGTTCATAAAGAAGAGAGCCAGAGTTCAAATGTAGGCTGATTATAAACAACATTCATATTTGTTTTTTTTTTTCCCCTTCCCATAGATATTATAGCTCATAGTTATTTGGGAAATGAGAGAGATGAAAAATTTTCAAGTAGCAATGAAATAATTAAAAAACTAATCTACTCATTAATGTCTCTGGAAGCCAATGAAAGGTGACATAGAATCTCAACACTTAAAGGAATTGTTTTCCTCTTGGGTACCACCTTCCCTCCTCTCACTGTAACCTCTTATATGAGCCACTGAAGCAAAGAGGAATTCAGAAAGGCACTGGCCATTTTAATGACCTGAGAGCTTGGAATCCTGTCTGATTGAGCTGGGAGCAGAAATTGAGCTGGGAGCGGCCTGGGATCTAAGGGAGTCCTAGGCAGGAACATAGGTAATTTCCTAGAAACCCATGCCCTTAAGGGCAACATTTGATCAGAGCAGACTGGGACTAGTGGATAAAGCATTTATCTGTATCCTTTTTTACTCAGGCACACATTTTATAGGAATTCTTAGAAAGTTTGGGTGATGGAGGAAATAATAGCCCAAATAGATGGCTAACTCCATATTCTACCTGATACTTAGTCCTATCTTGCTGTCACAATTTCAAATAAACTTCTCTGGTATAAGCTTTTTCTCAGGTTTCCTTTCAAGGAGAACAAAATAGAATAGAATAAAAAATTAGCCTATCTTCTAGACAGCTGTTCCAGCTAGCTATCAATGTTTATATCTCATTTATACCATGCTCTATGATAGTCTGGAGAATGTTTCAGCATTCACAGTGAAAGAATTTTATTATACAATTCTTTCAACTCCATCATTAATATATTAAATTGACATCTGTCTCCCTTTAGATTCTGTCAACTAGTTCCACTTACCTTTGTGAGCATGTAGTATAATTCTAATATTTCTATTATGTGATAGAAACATCTTCAAACTCTTGCTCTATTATATTTAATTATCCATCATTTCAACCAAAATATATTAAGAACATTGTATTTGGTAAATAAAAGGTTCTAATGTTACCCAATATGACAGATACAGAATTTCTCTGCAGGGAAATGAATATGAAAGATGGATAAAATAAACTGAGACACACATATCAAAAAGTAATTATAATAGAACACACTGGAGGTCCTGTGAGAATTTTCAGAAAGATGTGAATAACTTCATAAAGTCAGGAAAAGCAAGGCAAAGAGAATGGAAGGAAGGAAGGAAGGAAGGAAGGAAGGAAGGAAGGAAGGAAGGAAGGAAGGAAGGAAGGAGGGAGGGAGGGAGGGAGGGAGGGAGGGAGAGAAGGAGGGAGGGAGGGAGAGAAGGAGGGAGGGAGGTAAAGAGAGAGGCAAGGGGTAGGAAGGACGAAGGGAGAAAATGGAAGTGAAATAAGGATTGGAGGATAAAGTGTGGAAAGAAAAGGTCAAGAGCATCAAAAGTAAAACCAAGTGGAAGAGAATGGAGAAAAGTAGGAAGATAATGAGGAATGAAAAAAATCATGGAATATCATTAACTATTTTGGATGCTATTTATGTCTTGAATGTGATAGTTTCATTAATGAGAGCTGCAGTTAAAAAGATACTGGTTTTGGAGAAGAGGGGAGGTACTATAATGCAAATCTGGAGGGACAGACTCCTCAAAAGCTTTCTACTTTCAGAAACACAAGGGTAAATGCATGGTAGATATAAAGTACAAATAATGACTTGCTTTGATTATTCTCGATGGTTTTTGCTAAAGTGTTTTATTTTTAATAGTCTATACATGCCTATGCAGAGAATATCTTAGAAGTAAAAATAAGAAAAGGAATGCACAAGAAATAGTTGCCTGTGTAGAGAGCAAATAGCAGACTAGGGACAAGAACAGGAGGAAAACAAATTTTCACAAGGTAATTTTTAAAACTTTTTGATATTTACCCATGAAAATGACAAACAGATGTTTGTTAAATAGTGCTTTTTGTTAGTGTTTTAAATAGAGTTAGATAATGAGTACAGTTTGTTTTGAGATACTTGTTTTTTTGAATGAGCTTGTTTTCTTTCTTAGCTGCTGGGTCTTTGAAACCGTTTTCCTGTTGCTGTGTCAAGTGCCTTGATATGTCAGTGACAACAAATAACTTTATGTACTCCCACGTCAGAACAGCAAGAAGCATCTTAACATTTAAAGTTAAATTAAAGCCGAATGTGTGTTTGAATGCCATTGTCATCTTTCTCATGCCCTTTCTGCAAGCAGTTCTTTAGATCATTAAGAAGAATACGAAATTCTATAAACAGCCATCTGGATTTCACAGTCTTGATTGGAATTACTCTTAGTTATTGCTAACATACATACATTTATATATTCTAAAATTCTTGGAGACTATTTTGCCTCCTCCCCATAGAAGCTAATTAATCTTCTTGTTACAAAACTAATCCATCAAATGGGATGTTATTGTTTTAATCTCTTCAGTTCTGTCAAGATCCTTGGAAAATTACTCTGCTTGATAACTTTTCCATTCACTCAATTAAACCCTGAAGCTGACTGTCATGTATCCCACACTCCACATTTTGCATAAGTTTTTGATGTGTAGAGAAGCGGAGAACACAGAGCCCTACATAAGCCCCTTCGCCTCAGCAGGGAGTGCTTCCCATGTTGAGGCACCTTTCCAATAGAGTGGACTATTGTTTTAGTCTCAGAATAAACATCTCTTTTGCAATCGCCAATGCCTCTCTTAAAAAATGAGATTGATAATATATATATATATATATATATATATATATATATATATATATATATTCAATATGAGCATCTACAAAGCTGCTGCTCAGCTAACAGTTCTTAAATTTGAATAGTAAACTAAATTCGATAGTGCTAAAACAGTACAGACAATAAAGCTTAAAGTTTATTTTTTTCTAATTTTTTTTTTATTATTGTTAAGATATGCATTCTGAAGACAGGGCCCGCATTTCTTATCTTTACCTTCTCAAAACTTCCTGAAAAACAGTAAACTCTTTGGGATACATTATATCTTAACATTTGTCTAGAGTCTACAGTTTTATTGACAGTCTGAATTCTTGTCAGTAAGACTTAGAGTCAGGTTTGTTCATGCACAGAAGGCTCATTCAATCAAGCAATTTAAGTTTTCAGTGATCTTTGATTAAAATATAACCTAAAAATGCTAACATAAAATTATGCTCTAACAAGAAGCTAATTAAGAAGTAACATTTTTTTCTATGACTGTAGACAGATGCTTTAGTAGCCAAACGAGTGTTCATGCAATTGCCTTCTCTTTATTTTGAAACAAATTATTATATGATTATCAAATGTGATTGCATTTAACATGAATTCTTAGTGTAATAGAAATAGCACACTTTATTACATATAATAAAGTTTTCTTTAAAACATTTAGTATTATAATCTTTCTGTAACATGTTGATGGGTCTTTTTAGCTAGTGCATTTTTGTGCAGTTGATATTTAGGCAATAATTTAAAGCAACTTACAACATCCTAAAATAAAACTTCAAGATATATACATTGTTGCTAAGCAAAATAAATAATCCTTACAATTTTTCTTAGTTCTATAGATTCTTATCCTGAATAAAATACTGCTGGTATTTATGCAGGTGAGCTAAATTCAAATTCAGTAAATGTATATATGTCAAATACATTTTCAAAAATAACAAAAAAAATTAAAGAAGATCAAGAGTGATAGGTACAAATGGCTATAAAGAGTCCAGTATATTATATTTCTGTTAGGAATATGATAGTGTAGATATTTCAATCTCTAGCTAAAATATATGAATAGCTTATATTTTTCATTAATATTTTTCATTAATTTTTTATAGTTATTCAAATTTCATTAATAAAACAGTTTACTTTTGTGTTTGTACACATGCACACACACACACACACACACACACACTTCTTTTAACCCTTTATTTCAGTAACAAAAAGAATGAGAATTGTTAACCGAAAATTTATTTTACTACTTTGAATTAGTAATCTTTTTTCAAGTTGCAGAGAGTGTTAGAAATGTACCCACCTATGCATTTTCAAATTTTGGCATAGTAAACACTCCACAATTCAAAAAATGTTATGTGGACTTGTTCAGTGTAACAAAATGTTTGCAAATTTCTAATTTCTAATATATAATTTGCAACTATCATTTAACATCTAGACTAAATTTGTAAAGATATAGAAAAAATGTTTTATAGATCCCTTTCTAAAACTTGATGTTTGATGTTTTGTGGGTATATACAAGTATTTGGATTATAAATGTTAATATTAAATTTTATTGCAATCAATAAAGGAGACACATAAAGAAAGCACATGTTATGCCCATGAATGATTTTAACATTTATGTATATGTATGACTAATAATTTCTATATAAGAATTAAAATATGATGGAACAAATACATGACATAGCAGAAGAGATTATCAAAATATTACTAAATTATAATTTACTATTTATATTTGATATTATTAAATACAATTAATTAGGTATACTACATTAATTTTTGAAGTAGAGTATTAGAATTTTATAGTCTAAACTATAAGGTGCAATAAGGTAATATGGAAATATAATCATTATAGCTTTGTGATGGTAAACTATATTTCTAATTGGAATTGCTCCACTGTAGTGAGACTAGCTAGATTCAAAGTTCCTTTCTTCTTTGTGCACCCATAATAGATTGGCCTAATCAATAAGGCAGTTGTGCATCCCAATGAGAGACTGATTAGAATGACTCTGCTCATTTGTAATTACTAGAACCAGCTGCTATTCATAGAGGAAATAAATAGAAATGACAGAGAACTTAACAACCTTCTATTGTTTGTATATACTAGAATCAAATAAATAATATAATTGCTTATTCTATATATCTACTGGGGTTTGATCATATGTTACAATCTTTGTAAAGATTCTGTTTTATTACAAATATAAACAACTGATCTCTATGCTTCTGCCAAAAGCCATGGCTCAGCACCTACCGCAGAAATTTCCAAAGTTGGTACAGGTAGGTAGTCTTTATCTTGCAATTGATTCAGCCACTTTCCTTTGGATAGTTTATTACGAACTCTGAGATTGGAAAAAAAATATACCACCATCACCATCATTTAATGCATCATTGTGTATTATGGAAAATTGGGAGTATTCTCTTCATTGATAAAAACTACTATCTATATCTTGTCTTATGTACAATCTATAAAGCCCAATCCTAACCTTAAGCTTATACTTAAGTTATTAATAAGACAAACTTATGTAATATATAGTCACTTTAGTAGAAGATAATATTTACATAAATGTTCTTTTTAATTATTTTTATTTTCATATGCAGTTATAATAATATTATAAATGCAAATAATTGATTATACCTTTTATTTATGGTATACATATAAGTCATTACTTATTACTCCTTAGTTTAAAATAACCATTTTATCTTGCTCACAATGTTGTAGATCAGGAATTTAGAGAAAGCTCATCCCTTTGTTCTTGCTTAGGTCTTCTGTGAAGTTGTAATCAAGTCTTAGTGGAGGCTGCATTCATAT
The DNA here is from genome assembly GCA_030015415.1 of Cynopterus sphinx. Taxonomy (NCBI): domain Eukaryota; kingdom Metazoa; phylum Chordata; class Mammalia; order Chiroptera; family Pteropodidae; genus Cynopterus; species Cynopterus sphinx. The sequence continues at coordinate 12,073,664 of CM057381.1, forward strand.
GAAGGCTCACCTGGACGAAATCTCCAAGATGGCTCATTCACATGGCCAGGAGTTTATGCTGGTTGCTGGCCATGAGAAAATCTGGGGCCCTTCATAGGAGTGTCTGTCTACATGAGGCCTCACCACATGTCTTAGGCTTCTTTGCAACATGGTGGCTTTTTATAGGCTTTCTATAGGTCGGCTTTGAGCTCCAGCAAATTTTCCAGTGAACAAAGTGAGAACCCACTGCATTTTCTAACCAAGCCTTTAAAGTTATCTAGTGCAAATTCCACAGTACTCTAATGGTTAAGAAGTCACAAGTTCACCCAGACTCAAGAAGAGAAGGTATTGACCTTACCTCTCAATGGGAAGACTCAAAGACAAAGGCTTTGTGCCTATTTGTTTTTTAACTGTCACATGCAAGACAGAATATTGAAGGACACAATAATTTTGCAGAATTGATATTTAGAGTAGAGCTTATGTATTCACTTTTAAATATAAAGTCTAAACATCAATATTTAGAAAGAAAAAGCATTTAGCAACAGTAATGTTCTTGCAACGACTTTGTCAAACATGACATAAAATGAAAGGATTCATAAGTGTATCATTTACCCAGATGAGCACAAGTGAGAACTTAGAATATTGACCATGACATTTCCAGAAGAGTTTTTCTAAACAAACGTTGGAAATGACTAGCTATTTTGTACTAGCTGCATGTGTCAGAGGTGTCAGAGCTCTGATATATGTTTTCCTATTTTAACCAAGCTAGTATGGTTTAGAAAAAATAGATAAAAATAGATGAAAAAGTTAGAAAAATTTTTGTTTAAATTGGAATTTATGTGATATTAGAAAACCACCATATCTGAGCATGAAATTATCTAACATCAACTTCTTATTAAAACAGCCAAATATAGCAAGATCACCAAAATCAGAGAATGACTTTTTTTTCTTGAAACTTCAAACTTAAAAAGAAAATGTGAAAGATATCCACAAGACTAAAGAAAAGTGAATTGACATTGACATTGGATAAAACTGCTGGGTAAGGATAAGAAAAAAAGAAATCTCAAATTTAGTCAGCCCAGTTCTCCTTTAGGAGGAAAAGATAAGAGAAATATCATTGTTAATTTTGGGGGAATTTCAAAAAATCTGCAGGAAGGCATAAATAATCCTTTATTGCCTCACGTTGAGGAAAGATTATAAAATCTAAATATTTTTTAATGTTTTTATTAATTTCCTTCAAAGTTTCAATTTTTATTTGAGGGATATAGTGAACTATAAGATTTATAGAAATTAAGAAGTCCTTATATATGAAACATATCCTTTCTAATGGTTTATGATCACAACTATATGCTATCAATCTTAGTGTTTAGGACTGTGACTGTTATAGTCAATATTCAAAACTCAATATCAATAAATTGAAAAAATATTTTATTCATAGTATTGCTAAATATGCCTATATATAATGATATTCTTTGAACTATATTATAATATTAGGCAAATGCAGTTATTTCTTTCTGAAGAAAAATATCTTTTATTTTCTACCACTTACAATCCTTTCACCTTGATAAAATGTACATATTCCTTTAAAAACTCATAAAAACCTCTATGATTTTACCCCACCCAGTGTTACATCACAGTTTAGAGGAAATTTTGTGGCTTTGCATGTTTCTGGCTTTTGAACAATTCCATCTGGTGCTTTTCCTCATGGTCCTTCTCTGAATAATCCATATTTGTTGCTGAGGTCATAAATTACCCTTTTTATTATTCTTAAAAATATTTTCTTTTACCCTTTAAGGTATGAAGAAATGGCACTTCAAATTGTTCCCATGACAACTAGTACAAGTAAGTGCCCATGGCAACACCATGCTTTTCTAAACCATACTAGCTTGGTTAAAATAGGAAAACATATATCAGAGCTCTGACACATGCAGCTAGTACAAAATAGCTAGTCATTTCCAATGTTTGTTTGATTTTTACTGTCTTTGGAATGCCATATTTTAGAAAAACTCTTCTGGAAATGTCATGGTCAATATTTTAAGTTCTCACTTGTGCTCATCTGGGTAAATGATACACTTATGAATCCTTTCATTTTATGTCATGTGTACATTGCATGCTTACTTGCATATTTTCCAAACTCCTTTTTTCTTTTACAAGATATATTACATTTTGTTTCATCATATACATAAATGCATATCATGTTCTTGTCACTGTATATCTTATTCACCAGAGTACCACCCAAAGTGACTAGTGGAATGCCTTGCACTTGGTAATGAATATTTGTTGAACTGAATCAAATAGAGTTGAATATGGATCAGTCATCAGGACGTATAATATCACTCTTTCATCCAGACCAAGTTAAGTTACAGAGTTAAAGATTCATTTAGTTTGTCCTCAACATGGAATGAAGAGAAGATAATGTGTTTTTTTAAGATAATGATATTTTTATGGAATTGCAGATTTTTGTTTTATTTTGTTTTGCTCTAGTAGTTTTGTAGTCAGGCAATTTTTCACCCAGAAGAATGTTTAGAGCTTTTAATCTCAGTCTATTCTTTATTGTCTTCATCTTCTGCTTGGCAACATGCACATTATGTTGTCCTTTGTCATGGCAATCAAATCGCCAGTTGCCAATAATAGTTATGCAGCCCAGAACAGCAGAATGATAGACCCACAGAAGAGTCAACTACACAGAAGAGCTTTAAACAAGAAGCTCTAAAACAAAGTACTCTATCTACCTGGAAGAAGGAATTTCAGGAAAGGCAACGGTCTAGAACAGCTTGTAAACGTTATTCTATATATAAAATTTATTGTTCAGACTATGAGATTTAATATAAAGATTCACTAGTGGAAATCTTCATTTTCTATGATATTTAAATACTATCTTTAAATATGCCAGAGCTATCACAAGTTAATATTCCAGAATAAATTACTATTTTTTTCAATTTCAGTAAATGTATAAGACAGCATAGCAAAATGATTTCACCTTGTTCACAACTCCCGATGGCCCACCCACCGGTTCCTGTAATATTGTCAGGGGTTTTCTTCAGTGTTTTTGGTAAAAGAATTGCATTAGTCATTTATTTTTCATTCTGTATTTATAGACTAAGCAAATAAGGGTACAAATTAAATTATATATCCTCTTTTGCAAACAAGTGTTTCCATATCGAAGTACAGTTTGATGGTTTAACCAATTATTTATTCTTTGTGATGTAATCACAGTATATTAATATTATTTATATATTATGTGATTTAATAGCAAATATGTAAACTGCCATATGATATGCATATAGCTTACTGGGTGATGACCATTCATTTAAAAAATTTGACATAAATTCTTTAAAGCTTTTTATACATCTTTATCAAATATACTGCAAATTTCCTTCTAAAAAGTTTATAGCATTATAAATTCTGGTCATTAATAAGTTGTATAAAGTTATGCATGCCACCTAGTTATTTTTCTGTGATAGTTGGTGTAAAATATAGAATTTTAATAAATGTTATGAAATATTGGTTAAGGCTGAGGATCTCTGGCAGCCATGCCCAGAGTCCTCTGCTCTGTGTGTGATGCTCTGCCATGAGCAGTATCCCGTTGGGATGCTTCACCACCCAGCCTGCCAACGCTGAGATCCAGGCCATCACCGACCAGGTGGAGTCCCAGCTGGAGGAGAAGGCAAACAAGAGGTACTCCATTCTTAAGGCTGTGGAATGCAAGAGCCAGCTGGTCGCAGGGCTAACTACTTTCATCAAGATTCAAGTTGATGATGATGACTTCATACACATTTGAGCATTTGAGAATCTCTCGTGTAAACATGCCCTTGGCCTTGCATGACTATCAGGCAGACAAGAGCAGGCATGGCAAGCTGACATATTTCTTCTAGTTCCCGAATTTGAACAGAGCCTGTCATTTGTATGGTTCTCTGTCCTCTGCAGTCACATGTCTGGGGTCATAATTGAACTTCATTTCTACATTGTGCCACTGGGGTTGGAGGGATGCGATGCACCCCTCTGTGACTCTGTCCGACTTTTCTAGAGTTGGTTTTCCTCTCAATCAGCGATCTTAACCAAATCTCTTTCAAAAAGGCTTATATTATCTCTCAATACATATGTTTTTAAGTCTTTGCAAAAATAAAAAAATAAATAAAATTAATCTTAGACATCTATTTTAATATTTTATTATTCTGGCTTTTTATTTATCTTTAAACTTATGAATAATAATTTAAAAATTAGAAATTACATGAAAGTCGAGGCTGGTTACACTGGACTAAAAAACTGTGGAATTGAAGAGAAAGAAAGAACTATAAAATTGCAGCACTGAGGCTCAAATCTGACTCTTAATTAATAAAAGATCAGAAATTAATTATTTGGAAGTAGCTGACTAATGTGATACTGACATGATGAATAGAATGCCAAATTTTATCTCCTTCTTGAGTAACTACTTCTCAAAGGCAACACTTGGCCCTGGGAACTTTGTAGCAATATTTGGACCAACAGAAGAAATAGAACAGATTCAATGGGTGACCTGGAATTAATCTATTTACCAGTTGCCAATAGCAAAATAATATCTGATGTTGTGGAAATTTACTGGATGTGGAGACTATACTTTCATTGTAGGATAGAACTCTGTGAAACTGGCTTCCAAGAGCTAAATGGTTAATTCGTTAATATTTATAATAGATATTGTATAGAAATTTTCTTTAAATATTTGAATGTCCAACTTTGTATGATAGTCTGGGAGTGATGAGAGACAAAAAGTTGTGTTATTTGGAAAGAGATGTTGGCCTTCCAAATCAAAGATATGTCCTCTACAATATAGCTCTGTAAGTTTTGCTTACAGAAATAAATCTTAAGGTGGGGAGTAGTAGTGTCTAAATTTACATGAAGCAGGAAAAGGGTAAAATGAGAACATGTTATGTGCACAGAAAAGAGATAAATAAATAAACTCAATAGAAGTGGAAAAAACATTTGAAAAAATTCTTAATTAAAAACACTCAACAAAGTATAAAAAAATTTACTTCAATATAATAAAGGCCATATGTGAAAAGCCCACAGAAAACTTTATACTTGATGGTAAAAAACTGAAAGCTTTTCCTCCAAGGTCAGGAAGAAAGGAAGAATATGCACTCACACTACTTTTATCTAACATATTACTAGAAATTCTAGCCAGAACAATTAAGCAAGACAAAGAAATAAAAGGCATTCAATTTGGAAAAGAGTAAAATTATCTCTTGCAGATGATATAATTTTAAATGTAAAATTTCATTTATAATAGCATCAAAAAAATAAAAGATCTAATAATTAGGAATTAACCAAGAAAGTGAATGATGTATACTAAAAAACTACAAAACACTGTTGATAGAAATTAAAGACATAAATAAGTGGAAAGACATCTTATGTTCATGGATTGAAAGATTTAATATTGTTAAAATATCCATAGTACTCAAAGCAATCTACAGATTCAATGTATCTGCTATAAAAATTCCATTGGAACTTTTTACAGAAATAGAAGAAAGCAATTGGAAGATTAATTAGTCATTGTAATTTTCTTACACTGAATGACAGCAGCCAAGAGATTGGCTTTCAGAGAGAGGACAGCTAGACTCAAAGCAGAGAACTCAACTGTACTTGGTATTTGGAGGTTCCTTGACAGAGAATCTAATACAATATTTCATAATTTGAGTTACCTAATGTATGACTACCATTGTAGTTAGAAAAAATATAAATTGAAATTGTTATTGATATTTACCAATAAAATGACATTATCAAAGTCACAAAAGCTGTAACCGTTCTCACATAATTTTTGATTCTTACAGATCACACTGATAATACTCCAGACTTGTCTTTCAGTGGAAGGATGGGGTAGGGAGAAGGGGAGAGGAAAAAGTGAAAATTTAATGGATATGCACCCTTTGTCAAAATAAAGTACCTCATCTTGTTATGGAAAGAATCATTAATATTATTAACATAATTCTAAGGGTCCTTTCCAAAAGTTTTCCTTATAATTGATGAGCTGTCATGGTAGTGTAATAAAGAGTAAAAAGTCACAAACTAAAAATGAAAACCTTTTTTCTGCTTAAATAAAATGTCAAAGTGCAGAGAGGTTTTTAACCTCCTTATGCATCCCTGGTCCAGTTCAGTTTTATCTTTAATATTTTCTTGGTTATCTCTTACTCAGAAATTTTGGGGGTAGAAAAGTTAAGGAGAGTAAATGTTTTTTTTTTTAATACTAGCTTTTTAAAAATTTGTTCAAAGCATAAAAAATAGTTAGGCATACCAGTGAAATTCTGCTGAGCAAAAATATAACCTATTAATTCCCAGAAATACCTGATACTTATCTGATACCACTCCCTTATTTTTCATTTTGAAATGAGTGTCTGTATAGAATAGTTATAATAAATTTAGGCAAAGCAATATTTACCTATAGGAACTAACCTTAAACAAAATAATAGTCTTTCAGCGATGAAGAGAATCTCAGTTTTCATGAAGATCATTTTAAGAGCAGATCATCATCTGTTTTTTGTATAATGTCTTTGTCCTAGAAAATGCATCCAGCCCCTCTGTGCACTCTGTGAGGATGGAGCTGACTACTTTAGGCAGCCTTGCATTCGTTTGTAATGTAGCTTTAATAGTTAGACATTTTTTTTTAATCTAAGGACATGAGTATTATTGATTTTGCCCTCTCTTCTTACTTTCGTCTCTGATGAAATATAGATTAAGTGGATTTCATCATTCAAATGATGGTTTCCAAAAAATTTGAAAAGAGTTAGTTGGCCCCTCTAAAATATTCCATGTCAACTCTACCGAATTCTTTCAATCATTTATTTGTGAAATAATCTTTTGAAGATAGCTTAATATACTGTATGTATTCCACAGCAAGAAAACTAGTTTATCAATGTTCATTTCAAACGTGGTGTCCAAAACTGAATAATCCTGTTTCAATTATCTTCAAAATTACCACTGAGTGTGCTAGAGATGTTCCAACTTTTAACCCTTAGTGACACATTTACATTTCAACTATTAGATGCTATGATTGTTATATATTTATCAAAATTAATCTCTAAAATTTTTAATAAAGAATTTAACTTTAATTTCAAATTTTCAACTTCTACTTTCCACATTGTAATACTGTGGTAGATGATTTTAGCTTCTGTTTCATGTGATTTTTTTCAAAAGTCTTAAAGGTTTTTGAAAAGGATTGACATTAATCTCTACTGGTAAGTATTTCCATTTTCTGCCGTGAATGCACATGAGAATATGAATACTATGGTACTGATGATGATGATGAACATTGTTTTTTTTGATGATCTCTCTTATTCTAGATGTTATTCTCTTAGTAAGGTCAAGTTCCATTATGTATTCCCAGATATTTATACTCTAATAAAAAAAATAGTTGTTTACCAAATAAATGAAGAGATATATAAATGAATAAATGAAATTATCTGACAAATCATGCACTGAGCTATCTTAATCATTTATAAATAAGCTTTAGTTAATTTATTTTTTTATTTAAGTTAAGATTACTTCTCTGATTGTACACTTGAATTTAATGATATTTATTAAGCAACTTGACTAATACTTGAGTTGTCCAAAAGCATATTTATTTAAGCATAAATACATCCTTAGGAATATGGACTCAGACAATATGTTAAAATTCATACCTGGTTAGGACCATCAGTAAATTGTGTTGGGGAAGTAGAGAAGATAAAGACATGCAAACAGAAGCAGGTCTAATAATGTCATATGTCTTATGGGACATTTTCTTGCCTTTTCCAGCTCTTAAAAACTGTCATTTCTTTGCTTGTGACTCCTTTCCTCCAGCAAGGTACTGTCTTTTTATCCCCATCTTAATCCTCATGGCTCTTTCTGACCAAAGCTGGGAGAGTCTCCCCCTTTCAATGATTTGTATGGTTAGATTGGATCCACCTGGATAACACAGGATTATCTCTCCACCTCAAAATTCTTAACTGAAAGCCCATCTGCAAAGTCAGTTGTGCAGATAAGGTAACAGTCACAATTTCCCAGAACTAGGGTATGGATAACTTCAGAAAGTTCATTATTCCTTCTACTGTGTATAATATCCAGCATAGTCTCTTTTTTTCTATTTAATGTTCCATTCTTTTTAGGGCAATAATCATGATGAGAAATGCATATTTTCTTTAAATTGCTAATAAGTGAATCATATAATCTTAATGTTTAGCAGGTGGTATATAAGAAAAGCCCCAGGGAGCAGATACATAAAAAAAAGTTATTTCAAGAGAAATAGGTTTGCATATTTGAGAACTTTTAATAACTTCAGATTAAATCTCTTTAGACTATAACAGAGGAGTCATAATTGAAAAAATAATAAAAATAATAAATAACATTTTTGAGAGCCTGCAATAAAATAAACATCACATTAGAAACCATATAATCCAGGGGACACAAGTATTGATTTATTCCCTCATATAGGGAACATTTTTTATTCGTGATGTTGATTCCATGTGTCCACCAATGAAAGTTTCTAGAAATGCATGTTTAATAAGTCAAGTTTCTTATTTTTAGAACATTTATAATAATGGGATGTACAGAGACATTGATACATGTTTTTCTAAATAATATATTACGTTTTGTAACCTAAGTATACATAGCTGGCTATCTGAAAACTGAGCACATTTGGTCACTATCCTTGGGTAGCAGAGATGATAGAGATATTTCTCAAGGCTATGTGCTTCTTTGCTAGAAAAAGACTAGGTCTTGTTGATATTTGTATCCCCTTAGCCTCTCACAGTGCTAAGTACATAGATATTCAAATTGTGTTTGATGTTAAAGGAGCTTATTGTTCAGAATGTAGAGAAGAAACTAACATTAACTGATTATTTTCCAAGTGTTGAAATCATCTCACACATTGCTGAAAACAATAACCATATATGGAAAATAAAATAATGCTATTTTGATGAAAATTTAGAAGCTCCGAAATTAAGTAACTCACCCCCAAAAAGCAGTAAAAGCCAGATTCAGGATATTTTAATTGTGTGATGAATCAATATTTATCTAATTTCAAAATTATTTGTATTCAAGTGTAATAATTTTTAAAATTAAAGTTCCTTTATGATAATTTAAAATGTTTAACTTTCTCAGAAGACTTATATATTTATTTTTCTCTTTATAGAGAGAAAATATATTGTAAAATCAATTTCAAGTTTAAAATTTATACTTTGTATTCAGCATATTATCATCAACTACAAGAAATTTGTCAGTTTGCATGAAGCGAACATTTTTATTTTAAAAATATAATATTAAATTTCTTTCCAAAGATACATGTTACCTAAAGAGTTTGATTTACCTTTTCTTGGCATATATTCTATTATAATAATAAATACTGAAGAGTACTTACATATTTACTACATTGTATCTCTAAAATTAATAATTTGTGTAGCAGTTAGCCATAAAGCAAATTGAGAAAAATTATCTAAAATGAAAAACAAGAATAAGAAAAAAAGAGTGAAAATCTCAGGATTGTGAGAAATAACATACTTTGAGAACTGGGTGTTAATAAACCTTAAGGTAAAAAAAAATGTTAAGGATTGATGCCAATTGATAATTATTTATTGGCTTCTACTTTATGCCAGACAATCTGAGTACTACAGTTCTGATCATGTAATAGACTATATATGACATGTGTTTATATATATTTGTATAAATGTATATGTGTACATATAAAATATCAGTTGTCACTCAAAGAAAATTGAAATCCATTTTAGAGTTATTTAGAAACTTAGTATGAAACATTGCCCTTGGAACAAAACACTGAGGGGTTGATAAAAATAAATGATGTGATTCAGAGAAGACTCCCGAGATATATGAGTTTAGAGCTTGGCTTATTTGTTGTCATGATTATAAATTGGATAAGGAATTGAAAGATCATTACAACCAAGACTAGTGGTATGACATCAGGTATAAAAGTAAGGTAAAATTATACATCAGAAGAAATATCGTTAACTAACTAGCCTAGTTAGCCATATTTCAAGGTATGAAATGAATTTGAAAATATATGTATGTGAAACAAAGGTATTTCCTTCCTTTCACTCACTTGCCTATGTAATTTTTAATGCAAAAAAAATATATAACATTTTTACTAAAGAGCAACTAAATATCTCTAGTATTAAATAATAAACATTTGTCATAGTAAATATGAAACAATATCATTATTATATTTTTTGTTCCTTGAGACCTTTATGTTACATAATATTAACCTTTACAGCAGGGTCTACAAAGCCCAAGTAACAACTTGGTGATATAAATTTTCTAAAATATAAATTCACAGATTACACTATGCAAACATATAAGCTAACATTTATAATGGATTTCCATGTAGAAATTTTAAGGAGATTGATGTTATATTTTAAAAGATTACATAATAAATTTACAACATCATAAATAGAACATTATACTTTCTCTTTTGTAATTCTTTATATATCTACTTCCCTATTTCAATATTTTTACTCTGATTTTAATGCATAATAATGCCTAAGGTGCTTTCTGCTTTACTTTTATATCTTTAGTCATGCTTCAATCAATTTGATCTTATCATAATTATTACCATTCAGAATGCTTAGTTTTTTTATAGAATTGTTTTTGATGTAATTTCTGTTAGTGATTCAAAATTATTGGCTTTGTTATGAAAGTTCATAATCTAATTTTCTATAACTGTGTGATTAATGCTTTCTTTTTGGTGGAAAATCATTGATTTCTATATAAAAAATTACTTTAGCAGCTGAGTATAATTATCAAGCTCTATCATAATAACTTTATGTATATGAAATATAAAAAACAATACTTTTTTATTTTTAATTGATTTCAAATAGTTAAAAATCTTTGTAATTTTTAGAGAAAAATAATGTTCAGTTCATTTCTGTGTCATGGTAGAGAACTAATTCTATGTTCCTTGCTGTTAGAATTCTTTCCAAGTTTAATAATTTTAAAACTAAATGTTATTTTTCAGTATATGTATATGCTATTATTAAGAACTTCTGTTGCAAAATGTGTACTTGTTCTCTTCAAGGTCCTGATAGAAATATATTATTATTTTTTAATCTTAGTGGGAGAGTATAATGTATACTACAAGAACTTTGAAAGAATTCTCCATTTTTTAAAACACACCTTAATTCTTTCATTGAATTATCACACACTGAGCCTATACCATAATGAAATTTAACTGATTCTCTCACCTTAGTTAAGGGAACTGTGAAAATGACCAATGTAGCAAGTACCAGACAATGTGCTGAGATTTTCACATTTGTAAAAAGTTAAAAGAATTTCAAGTTTATCTTGTATTCACCGAAAAATCCTGCAATTCTTTGCTTGGGAACGTTGTTCCCAAATAATATTGCACAAACTGATGAGATTCTGAATAAAGTTTGTGTTGTTTTGTTTTTTAAATTAGCCATTGGAAAATTAAATCAAAAACAAGCTACATACACACACATAATCAAATGTGTGCAATTTTAGGAACTGTGAGCTATTCAAGGGTTAGTTGTTCTTCCTATAATACTATAATAAATATTGGTATAATAACTTAAAAGTTATGATATTTTTAGGTGGTATGTTGTTAATGTTATTTTTAATATTCTCACATAAGAAACAAGTTGATGAATATATTTAGTCCTCTCCATCTTTTATTTCTTTCTTCCTTAATTCATTCATTATAACGTTTATTCCTTTGGAACCAATCACTGTTCTGCATGCTGTGGATAAAGCAATGAACAGTTTTTATGAAGGTAGCATTCTTCCAGAAAGTCATGGTTTTCTTTCCACTCAGCTCAGGTAGGAAAAAGGAACATGGGGAATGCACGGTGGCCTCTTCATTTCAGCTGAAAAGAAATGAATCACGTCTGTTCACATTCCTTTGGCAAAGGCAGGCTCAGGGCACCACCTAGGATGTGGAGAGCAGCAAAGGGAAGTGTGAATCCTGACTTCGCAACTGATTCCAAGAGAAATTAGATCCCGTGGAGAGAGAGCAAGGTGTGTACAATCAACTAACTGTCATTGCAACTGTCCACCAGGGCAATGAGCATACCTCTCTTCCACTTTTCTTCTCAAACACAAAACATCTTGTCCTTTCCTCAAAGAATATGGCACAATTACCTCTAAAGACTTTGTCAAATTTAAAGCTCAGGCCTATGGAGTCATTTTCATAAGAACTGAATGCAGCCCTTCTTGGGTCAGCAAACTGTGGACTAAAATAAATAAGTGTCTGTCATCCCAAAATTCCAAATATACAGGAGTGAGGCTGAGACAAGGTAAAATGACAATTAAAACAAAAACAAACTTCAATAACACACTTTGTAAAAGCAAGCAATTGGAGCTACATGGCATTGAATTACTTCATAGACATAATGAAGTCTGAGTTGCATGTCATTGTGAGGATAACAGCTCTCCTTTTTTGCTTAGGTATGGTTTCTGGCAGCAATTCTTTCATCCATGTTCTCTGTAAGTCCTTGTTTTGTATGTCAAGGTGAACAGTTCTTCCTTCAATATTTTCCTCATTGACAAGATCTGAAGGTGAAGTGGGAAAGTGTGACTTCATGAAGTGCTACAAGTGTTTCCAGTCAGCTTCCAGCCTTAGCAAATTGAATGCCTGAGAATTGTTTTACTGCTCAAAAATCAAAGGTTTCTTTACAATGAAGATAAACAAGACATAACTAGCATTCCAGTTTCAAACTTCTTCACCTAGATCTACAGTTTTAATGCGTGAATGTTCAGCCTTGAATCTTATGTTAGAAATTTTGTCTCATTTCATCTTCCAAGCCACTGACTAAGCTCAAGGATATAGCTCATCTTTACTTTAAGAAATACACGTCATTATTGTTCATAAGAATTTAAGGTAATTCTAACTATGGTAGAATAGACATTCTAAATTCTCAGTACCTTAACGTAATCAAACTTATTTTGTTCTTACATCACAGTCTATAAAGAGTGCTCCCAATGAAGAGGTCTTCTGCTTGACTACTTTTGGAAAATAAGTATTTCATATTGTAATTCAGTCTTCTTTTTGGTCCTTAGAGTTAAGTGAAAGGTAGAAAAAAAGCCTCTTGGGAGAACACACATGTTTGTTAATTCAAAAGAGACAAGACACTTGTGCTTCAATTTCATTTACTACAAATAACTATGTGGCTCTGCCTAGATACAACAGGGGTTGAGGAATGTTATCAAGAGCTGGCGGGAATATAAACTTTGTTCTTTCTGGGGAATTATATCAACAAGTATATAGTGTTGTTATGTTCTTACTGGTAATGGTAACTTAGAGCATTTTACTGAGGTGTTGCCAGGCTTCTTCACTATAAATTTCCATTTTTTTCATTTGTAATTAATCACTATCAGTGGGGAGGTATTTTGAGACTATGAAAATATCTTGGATATCATTATGTTTTTACCTACCTGACTTAACATCTCACAGTCATTCTTGCCTGCAATAATTATACCATAGTATTTGCCAAATAGTGATTTTCTCTGTCCAACATTCTTTCTATATTTATTAATTTGAATTCTACTGTAAGGAAGAACATTCCTTTATTCTCCATTAATTCACTTTCACGATCATTTATAACATTATTCAGTCGTGAATATTTTATTTTATGTATTATAATCCAGTAGCAACAATGTTTATTTTGTTATTCAAAGTAATTTTTATTTGGCTATCAAGAACTAATTCCTAGTGACTCCTGTAATCTTTTGATATCCCCTATCATTTTTTTTAAAGCATTTGCTTACTTTCTGTCACTACACAAAATCCCAGTCTCATCTTGTACTTTCCCAGCCACAGACCTAAAATCAACAATTTATCCAAGAAGCTTCTTTTTTTTTTTATTGGGAAGTGGTATTTAGAAAGCAATATCTATGTGCTAGATGTTCTCATTAATGTCAGAATGTCATTTTTTGTAAGGCTCCTTAATGGACAGAGGTTGAAAATATACACATACATAAACACAGAGACATGCTCAAAACTGCATCTGTTTTTAAATCTATTTCTAGAAAGAAAGCTAGTGTAACTGATGTATCTTCTGTGGACACAGAGTAAAATGAAATGAGGTTAAATATATCAAGGGGCTAGGTACCTATGGTCTTGTTTGTCATGACAAGTCTAAATTTTATTGTAAAAGCAATGAGAAGCCATTGAAGCAAGTGTAACACATGATGTGATTCATGATAACAAAAGATGGTTCTGCCTCCTGTGAAAAGAGGATTAGAGCTAGAATCCACTGGAATGTGATATTTAAAATAAATAAAGGGCAAAAAAAGGAAATAGATGAGAAAAAACTGTAAGGAAATGCATTGGGATTGCTGAGGCATAGTTATCTCTGTCTAAAAGTTTACATTAATATTATGGCCAAAATCCATAGCCTTTATTTATTTATTTATATATTCATTCATTCATTCATTCATTTATTTATTTATTTATTTATTTATTTATTTATTTATTTATTTATTTTGCCATGGTAAGGGAAAAAGATAAAAATAAAAATGTTCATATAGAGATGAGTTAATCTGCAGAAATAAATGCTTAAAGAGGTTTTTGTCATTTTGAGTTAAATGTTCATGACTGACCTTGTATTGGAAAAGTAGTTCAAATGTCTCCTTGTATAAATTAGAGATGACTCTGTGGAGTAAAGCCTAGCTTGGGAATGGTAGCGGCTTTTAATCAAATCACACACACACAAAACAGCTGAGACAAATCCTATGAATCATGACTTTCACTGTCCCAGCTGAGCCCTCTACTTGAACTTCAGGAGATGACAATGATAGAAGACCAGGCCACAATGCACAGACCTCAAAATACTGCTTGAAGATTAATGGATAGTCTCCGATAAGTAGATAAGGAAAAAATAGAATGTATCCACATTATACCTGAGAAAATGAATCAGTTTGCTAAATATATATGAGACCTAACACACATAGTTATTTTGCAAAAATGTAAAAAAAAAGGTTTCGATAGAAAAGTTCAGATGGAAAAGAATTTTTTCACACACACACACACACACAGATCTTTCAAAGAATATAATTTTTCACAACAAATACATAGTTTCCTAGATGAAAGGGGAAAATTGCGAGATTGTTAAAGAAAAAAATTAGATGTATAATTATTAATGACATAATGAAACATTGTGTAATATTGATAAACTTGGTAAATACATGAAAAATATATTTTAAAAATATAACAACAAAGAAAAATAAACACTTTATACCAATTTTGTATTTGTCATATTATATTTTGTATTTCTAAATTCAATTATGAAAATAAAATCATAATCACACAAAGTATAGGTAACATTATGAATTCTAATGCTCTTTCATGTCCCTTTTTCTCAGGAAATATCCACAAGAACTTCTCACATTGTCCATGTGCAGATGTACTCTTTCTACTGAGGATAGTAGCAGGAGCTGAGAGACAGACTAGAGTCTATCAGTGTAGGTTCTGTGACTATACTGTGATTGTGTTGGCAAATTGTGGAATATCATGTCATCCGAAAAAAAAAAAAAATCTGTGAAATTGTTCTACCTATAGCAACTTAAATAGGATTTTAAAAAAAATTATGTGATGAAAATTAAATATATATAGCAGAAAATCATTAAAATAATACACATTCATAAACTAATAAGTGTGTAAATCTATTGCTTTAAGAATACATAATGATCTATGTTCACATTTTAAATATTTCAGGGTGAGAGCTGGATGTGCAGGAGTAGATAATGGGAAGTAGAGAAGAAAGATAAAAATAAAGCAATGTAAAACAAGTAAGCTATGCTTCAGATGGATCAGTAAAGCAATTGTGATATGACCTGAAGAGTTGATTAACTTAATATTTTGCACCTTCCATTCAAAGGAAGAAAAAGAGAGAAAAAGTAAATTTTATCTTTTAATATTATCTTTTAATAGTCAATGAGATAACTTCTGTAGCTATTGGTGTTTAAGTGAATATTTACCGTTTGGATTTTTTAAAAATTTAATTAAATTTATTGGATATTAATAAAATTATATAGATCTCAAGTGTACAATTTAATAATACATCATCTGCATATTGCATTGTGTGTTCACTATCCAAAGTAGAATCTTTTGTCACCATATATTTGACCCCCTTTCTCCTTACTACCTCCCTATTCCCCACTTTCTTTCTTTCTAACCACTAAACTGTTGGTGTCTATGAGTTTTTGTTTGTATTCTTTATTTGTTGCTTTCAGTTTTATATCCCACATGTGAGTGAAATCGTATGTTTCCCAACTTTTTCTGTCCGACTTATTTCTCTCCGCATGGTAATCTCAAGATCCATCCACGTTGTGGCAAATGGCAGTATTTCATCTTTTCTTATGGCTGAATAATATTGCATTATGTATATGTACCACGTCTGCCACAATGGAAAAAAAAATTATAGAGGTTTCTCAAAAAATTAAGAATAAAAATGCTATATGACCCAGCAACCCTTCTTCTGGGTATCTATCCCCAATTTTAAAAAGATATATCTGTAAAGATACATGCACTCCAATATTTATTGCAGCATTATTCATGGTGTGTAAGATGTGGAAACAGCCAGTGTCCTTTGATAGAAGGTTGGATAAATAAGATGTGGTACCCCTTGGATTTTCAACAAACACTGAAGAACCCACAAACTTTGTCCCCCATCACACATGCACACACAAACACACACATATTTGCACACCAATAGCTACAGAAAAAGTTTTTTTTTAGCATTTTTCTCATCACACAATATATGTCCATAGACGATGGCTAGGTTCTGATGTAACATTAAACTTTGCATCTTAATTTAATTTTATTTTTAAAGGTGCTATACCATCTGTGAGATATGTTGACATATAGTCATAGACTACTTTGTTAAATTTGTTGTCAATTAATTTTGTGTTTACAGAGGATTATTGTGAAAAAAATTAACATTAAATTTTCTAAAAATGATTTCTCTCTCTTGGTTATTTTTAACTTCAGTAACATCCAGTTAGGTTTTCTTTCCTTTTGGCAAATATTTCATCATGAAATTAAATGTGTTTTTATTAAGAGAGCAATCATTTAAAAAGCCCCAAGAGATACAAACACATTTCCATTTCAGGAACTTCACATTCACTAACTATTCTGTCAACTCAGTACTATTTTCACTGTTTTCCACATGGCTCACTCTTAAACTTTTCTTTAATTGTTGCTTCAATGGTGTGTTCTCAGCAAGGCCTTCCCTGTTCACCTCATTAAAAATGAACTTGCCTCAGAACTCTGTTCTCCTTACTACTATTTGTTTGTTTTTGTTTATTTGTTTATGCATTTTTCTGCCATATTATATTGTAAGTAAACTCCCTAGAAGGCAATTTTTTTCCTCAATATTTAAAACATAGAAGTGTACCTTTTATAAATAAGGTACATAAAAAGCTCTTGCTAAATGAATGAATAAAAGCTGTTTTTTAAGATAAAAAAAGAAATAACATACAACATTTTGTTTAATAATACATATATGTATGATAATATTTTTGGCTTACTGAGTCCATTGTAAAAATTTTCTCTTTTATTTTACTGCTCTTATTTGTATTTAGAATATAAAATAATAAGAATATAATTTATAACCACCTTTGATGAAATCATCAATAACAGATGAAATGACTATACTAAGTCGAATTCTCTTTTGAGGGAAATTGTTTTCTTAAGAGAATTGATAGACTTGACCTTTGACGATCAGTAGCAGACTGCTTCAAATAAATGATTATGTTTGACTTATCAATATGTTTTAGAATCTGTTATACTATTTCACTACAAATTTTTTACATTTTTAGGGAAAACAAAGAGGTTAAGCTCCAAAAATCATGATTAGCATAATACCCTCCAAATCTTGAGTCACTTATGCAGACTTCCTGGAAGTTTGGCTCTACTAATTAACTCCAACTTATTTTACATACCAATCCACAACCCTTTCACATTGAGGAAATAAAAATATGAATCTGTTAAAGGCCAAGAAATGACATTATAGAAATGCTTTGGGAGTAATAAAAATAACTTGCAGCATAATTCTGATGTAATTATAGCTTCTGAAAGAATCATCCGAAGTTCTTACTGACTCATGTGGTCTGATAAGCTTCAAAAGTTGAGGATTGATATGCAGCCTCTCTTCCCTAATGTGCCTAAGGAGTCTCTCAATTACCGAAGTAAATGTGGAATTTAAGTAGTCTGAGTGACTGTTTAAAATATTTATTACTTACCATGAATTTTTACAGTCTAATGTATAGGACATTTTTATAATAATTTGTATAAACTTCAAAATATATGTCACCTGGATTTTTAAAATGTGACTAATTGATGAAATAGTTTATTACAATTGCAAAGGCACCAAACATAAAGGATATAAGGCTAATTTACTTCCAGTATATACTCATAAAGTCATGAAATTGACATTTTAAATGGGAACAGTGGCATTTTTGCAAATATTTAGCACCAATAACAGTTTTGATATGAAAGGTTAAGAGTAGAGAATGTTGTTCTGTCAATTATATTGGAAAAACTAGTAGTTGTGTGCTTTCAAATCAATAATAGATTGCAATCCATGATATAGTGTGAAAGTTTTTGTAATTTATATGGCATCTCAATTTTATTTTTTTAATATAAAAATTTATGATGGTTGTATTTCAATAATTGAAAATAAAGAATTGAATCTTTCTCATACATATGCCTGGTCCCTCAAAATATTGGTGACATAGTAACTTCACACCATTTAAAAAATAATCACAAAGTGCCTGAAGATTTTCTTAATTTTTAAATGAACATTAAGGTAATATTTATAAAATTGTCTTTTGAAGAGAAACAGGATCTTTCAAAGTGCTTATTTCCTATTTATGATCGAACAGTTTCCACTTAAAAAAATTCCTGATTTGTCAAGTATCTCACTAAAACATTTACTGATATAATTATTTATATTGAAATATATTCATGTGCAAACCAGTCTTATGGAATACCCAGTCACACATTGACGCAAACAAATAACAACCAAAGTTGTCAGAATCATTCTTCACATATTTCTTTCCTTCTTAGTAAGTCCACTCCAATGTCTTCACCCCAAGGGGAGGTTTGGAGCATAATGCAATTCAAATTTGTACTTATGATTTTAGAGGGCCATTTAGTCTGGTAGTAACTATTAATCAAGGACATGGATTTTGTATGCCAGTGATGTCAAAGCAGACTCCCTGTTGGTACAGAAGTCATGTTCAGACAGCAGCTGGGAGACAAGCAGTCATGGAGCATATTTAAAAATCCACCCCATGTACTACTGAACAGATTTCAATGTCTGCTGTGTTTAAGGTCCACTGGATTGTGAAATGGCTGCTTCATTCACACAGATGTTAATATCTCCAGGCTCTTCTCTAGCTTTGTAGTTTCTCATTTGCATATCTACAGTAAGTTTGGTGTTCATGAAGTGAGATACAGCTCCTTGTCACTACCCTTTGTTATAATAAAGCATGTTTGAGACAAAATACAAGCGGCTGTAATTATAGCTCATTAAGGTTTAAGAAGAAAAATAATAAGGAACATAGCAATAGGTGTTCAGTCACCAGTGTTTCATTAGTTCGTCTACTGTTTAAATACCTAAAGCTGATGAATATAAATTACTCATGCAAATGCAGTTAAAAATTTTTATATTCTATCTCTGTTTTTTCTTGCTTTCATCTATAAACTGCATCACATAAAGGTACTTTTAGAAAGTGCATATTTATTTTTTATATGGTTAGCATATTTTTCATATATACCTATGTTAAGGAATTCCCAAGCTATTTAAAAATCATTTGATCAAATAAAATTTAAAACTATATGGATTCTAGTACAGGAGTTAAAAAGCCATAACAGCTCATTTTGTTTCACATTAAGGGACAACGTTGCCTGTTCTGATGAGGTTGAACATATTAATGCCCAAATGGTGTTACCCACCACACAGCTGGCATCCTTCAATTAAATCTACTCTCTTTATGTACACCCCGTCATTTTACTGCAAAGCCTCTGCTCCAGAAAACTAAACACGCCTTGACAGTGAGTTATTCAATCCTGGCATTCATCGAAATACACGATTATTTTCTCATCTCAAATGCTAATAATAGTGCTACTTTTAATTTTGGTTTTGCAGAAATATACTATTGAAGGATACTCTATAGTCCACCTTACATTCCCATTGGTCTTCAATTTCCTTGAGAGTATTTTGTCAATTCATTTGTATATTCCCGTTTAAAAAACAATTCTTATACACATGATTTAGATGTTCCTGATTTTGATTTGAAGTGTCATTTAAATTACCCTTTCTTATTTGTACATAGTTCTCAGTGGAAATAGTCTTTTATTAGGTTTTGAAGAGAATATAGAGAAAACACTTCTGACCTTGAGAGGTTCATAGAAAAAATAGAAAATGATAACATTAAGAAAATTATATTAAATTGGTTATCTGTGACTCTAGCTATGTGTATATATTTTGAATATATATAGATATATACACACAATACATATATGAGAGAAAAACAATTATATTTTATTTTCTTCATAAAATTACTTAAAAATACTTCTATTATATTTAATTTTTCTATATAGCAATATTAATAGTTTAATTTTTTTCAAGTGTGGACTCACATGCATATAATTAAAATATACTCATGTACTTAAAATGCATATAATATATATAAATTAATTTAATTGTATATCATTATTATAAATGTGCACAAATGTATAAATTTAAAATATATGCATATACTTTAAAAATGCATACACAGAAGAAATAGACTTCAAATGCACTTACTTAAAAATATCTGATTTAATTAAAAATTTACCATTTGTCACTTAATACCGACTTAATTTATATTTAGTATTGATGAAATATGTGTGATAGTAAGTAGTTTTCCAGCATTGTCTGATGTAGAGGACAGCATAAGAAAACTTTCTAGTTTTCAATAAGATTAAATTTTCATTGGATTTTCATTTTTGGAACCCAGGTCTGGTAACTGGGCATCCAATTTCTCTGAGCTTGTCCTTTTTTACTTGATGCCACAGCTCAGGATTGCTCTTGATGATTACAAAGTAGTTGAACCAAACTGCAAAGTCTGAGAGAAAAATTCCCAAAAGCTGCTCTCATTTCAGATGCCACCTGCAATTTTGGGAATCCCTAGTCTAATTTCAGATTAGCTAGCTACAAATTCGGGGGTTTCACAACTACTTTCAGGTTCAATAATTCACTAGAGAGACTCACAGAACTCAGGAAAGCACTCAGCCTAATGACTACAGTTTGTTGTAGCAAAAAGATGCAAATTAGAACCAGTCAAAGGAGATCTACAACGTGAGGTCTGGGAACTTCCATTGTTCTCAGGGATGCTTTATTCTTCTAAGCATCCACATGGGGCAATATGTATTGTAACCTAAAAATAAATGACAAAAGTGAAAGACAACAATCATTTATTTGAGAACCAAAAGAACAGCTATTCTGGAAGCACTGGCTCAGGCAGAAACCCAAATAGTGTTCCCATGAGGAGGTGAAGGTGAGGAGTATTTATGAGAAAGCAATGCGGAATAATTGCATGAATAAAATGAAGGAATTTTAATGTGTGTAGATAAATTAAAAGGGATGTCAATTTTAAAAAATGTTTTTAATTTTCTGTCCCGTATTCTTAGTGTCTGCTTTCCTGTTAGCTTTGCAAATAGTTGTTTGGAATACAATGCTGCCTTAAGCCCAGTTCAAAAGTCAGTTTGCTCAGTTTTAACATTTCAAACTTTTGAGGAGTAAGATGTGCAAGGCAATTCCTTTGGGATGGCAACTCCTATTCCAACTTCAAGTGACTCCATTTATATATATATTTTTTTACAGTATGAACTATTACCAAGCCAAGAAGCTCAATAGATCTTTAACTTGAGAATTTTTATTGAGGCATCATAAATGTGGTATATCCGATTTTTTGCCTACATGGTTGAATTTAATCTCTATCCTTCTCTCCCCTCCCCGGAGGTCTCATGTGGCAGAAGATTCAGTCTTTAAGTCCCATGTTTGGTCTGTCTGGTGTAGTCAGACCTACCTCTTGTCATCTCAATAGCACAACTATTGACATTATGAGTTACCTTATTAGTATGAACTATCAGATGTGGTTATAGGGGCCCACCGTGAATAACAGACATATACTCCCATCATTCCAGAAATTCAGAGTTTAGAGCTTATCTCCTGGGATCTGGGACAATAGTTAGACATTTTTTGGGGAGGTCAAATTCCTTAGTATAGATTTCACCACGTGGTAGACTGTATCACTGTCAGAGCCCAATCTCCACCTTAACTAAACTCCTGCTATCCAGTGTTTCAGCCAACTGCAATACTAGCCCCAGGTTAGTCTGTTTACCCAGATCTCAAACTCTTGTCCACGTTCGCTTTTCATGGGAGTGTGCTCCATTTATACTCAGCACTCTATGGAAAGTCAAGCTCTTCTGATAATTTAAATAATAAGAATAGATGATAGGTAGGTGGTAGATTAGATAGATAAATAAGTCCTCCTATATGAGCTAAAACAAAAGGAGCAGACACAAAAACAAAAAGCCACTGAAATGTCCATGTAAATGACACTTATAACGGTAATTTTTAAATAATTTTATAATTAGTTGAAGTGCTACAGCTTCCAGCTTTGTTATTATCTCATAGTTAAAATAATCTACAAATAATTTACAATTTTTAAATCTGTTTTAATTGAATAATCACAATTTGATAAACAAATTCATTATTCTTGGCTGATAGGCCTTCTTTCATTATGTCAAGAACATCATACATCCCTCCCTTTTTCAATAATTGGAGGGCTCATTGTATTCACATCTAAAGTCTTTCCTTATGAATAATGTCTAGATTTACCAATGAATCCAGACATAAAGATTTATAACCATATGTATTGTTTACACTACAACCAAATTTAAAATAAAACAAATGATTTGAACCTTGTCAAAAACAGAATTCAGATCTATGCCAGGGTAGATAGTTACTCTGAGATTTTCACAGTTAATGGCTAATGTTTGTGCTTGCTGTGTACATACATTCTAGTTACATGTAGTCTCAGGCCCAGTAATTATATTCGCAGTGGTTCCTTGCTTATATTTAAAATAAAAGCTTGAAAATTCTCTTAGGGATAATTTATTTTGGAAATACTGATTATATCATTATAGTGGATAAACTCTGTCTCTCCTTGAAAGAGTTTATTTTTAAAGATTATTCAATATAACTATGTATTCATATAAGTATAAAAATATACAAATTAAAGAAGTCTTAAATATGAAAAAAAAGTCTTAAGACATATTTTAATTTAAAGCTGAAAAATTTGAAATCTGCAGCATTTACTGCCTACCTGGAGTTTGAATACAACAGACTAAAATGTAGCTTTCTGAACTAAGTTGGGTAAGAAGGGAAACAGGGATAGTCTAAATCAAATTTAACTGTAAACAATTAAACAATTTAACTGTAAACAATAGCATAGGCCTGGTGGAGCTCTATGATATATATATACATATATATGTATACACACACACACACAGACATATGTGTATATATATATATATATATATATGTGTGTATATCTATATATATGTGTGTGTATATATATATAATTTTTTGTTGTGGTTTGTTGAGTAATAGATACTAACTTCTCTATATACCTTATTTAACATCTGACGTCTTTATATCTATGCAGTACTTTAAATGCATTCGTCTGATATCACTCACTGGCTTCCCATAAGCTCCGTGATAAAGCCTGAAGACTTCACCACGTGGTAAACTGTATCACTGTTGGCGTATTCCAATTCACTTTTCTGCAGTGCCTCTCCTTGACAATCTTTCCCTGCTCCGTTAATGTCAGAGTTGACTTTCTGACCTGCTCAATAAAATATGAGAAGAAGAGGCATATGTCACTTTGGAACAGAAGCTTTAAGAGCCAGCATGCCCTCTGACAATTCCCTTCTGTGAGAACTCCCAGCAGAGGTCTAGATAAAGGCTGCTCCATAAACTGGGACCTAAAGTTAAGATGCAAGGGACAGTTGCAGCTGACCTGCAATAGATGTGTAACATGAATAGCAATTTAACCGCTGTTGTGATGAGCTAAAAAAAATTCTGGTATCGTTTGTCCCTGCAGCATAATCTAGCTGACTCTGAGAGACACATTTTGGTCATGATCTGGTTCTCTGCTTCTTTAACCATACTGCTATGTATCATCACTAGTTCTTTCCACATTGTTAATCACTAATATGTTTCTCAAACCATCCTAAAAATACTGTAGTCAGTGGAATCATTTTGAAAGACAAGTTTGATCATTCTGTACCTTTAATAAAAATAATTTTAAAACTGCCCATTGTTCTGAGGCTAGAGGATCTCTCATGGTCTATTCCTCACTTACCTACACCTGCCATTGATCATTCACCAGTATCCCCCAGATTCCTCTGCTCCAACAATGGTCCTCTTAATTCCTTAATTACCCCCAACACGCTCCTGTCTGCCACAGAAACTTTGTTCATCTTCTGCCTTGCATGAATTTCCCACTTCTGCTTGGCATTCTACTACTCTACTTTCAGATCTCCACCAAGTAATCATTCTCAGGGAAGCGCTCCACTTTCCTGAACAGGATAAAAAATCACTTCTGAAGTCACAAGACTGGGTAACAGAATTGATAGAATGATATGGGCTGTAGCTAGTTACTAAAATTAGAAATAACAATTACCATTTTTAAGTCTGATTAGTCTCACTCTGTGTGTGTGTCTGTTTATTTTTCAGGTCACATTTGTATATTTCTTGTTTTGCTGAATGATTTGTATAGCCTGACTCTGATCCTTAACAAAAAGTTATATAGATATTTTCTCATTTTCACAGATGAGAACAATGGGTTTCAGGAATGTTGTCATTGGCTAAGTGTCAATTAACATTCAGAGCTAGCATTCACATTTCTGTTTGTTCAAATTTTTTTTCCCAGTATAACATATGTTTTAAAGAAAACAAACAGAGCTCATTTAATGGATAAAGTTACTGTTTTATTTTCCTTTATGAAAGCCAGAGGAAATTTGTAAAGTTTATAATTATTCTGTCACTTGATGAATTAGTTAGATCTTAAATGTGAAATACTGTTTTTTTTTTGTTGTTGTTTATTTGTTTGTTTGTTTGTTTGTTTCTGTGAATCTTTAGTCTCTGGTTTGAGTCTTTGTGATATTTTATGCCAGTTCTGGTAGTGATTCAAATGTTCTGCATGCCTTAGTTTAGAAGATGTCATCAGACTGTCCGGCCTCAGTTTCATAAGTGAGTTTATTTCTAACTAGATACACTATGCTGCCTTGATTTGCATTCTACTGAGGATTCATCTCATCCCAAAAGTTCATTCTGCAGATGTATCATAATGTTTCAAGTGGTATAGCAGCTCAATTAAAATGAACTATGAGCCCAAAAGAGACAGATCTATGACATCTTTGTTGAGAAATCAATTTTGACATTTTAACACTTATTTTACCTTATTTAAATAATATGATCCAGAAATCCCTCTAATAGTTATTTACCTCAAAGACTTGAAACCTATATCCTAAAAAGTATTTGCATACCAATGTTCATAGCAGCATTATTCACTGTGGGCAAGACATGGAAGCAACTGAAATGTTTTATGATAGATGATTGGATAAAAAAGCTGTGGTATATGTGTGTGTGTGTGTATATATATATATATATATATATATATATATATATATATATATATATAATGGAATATTACTCAGCCATAAGAAGAGATCAAGTACTGCCATTTGCAACAATGTGGATGGAACTTGAGATAATCATGCTAACCAAAATAAGCCAGACCAAAAAAGTTAAAAACCACATGATATCACCTATATGTGAGATATAAACCTAAAAGCAACAAATGAGCAGGACAAACAAACAGAGACTCAAGGACATGGACAATGGACTAGTCGTTACTTGAGGTTAAGGCGAGATGGGTGAGGTAGAAGGGATAAAAGGGGTCAAAATGTGGTGATAGAAATTTAACTGTGAGTAGTGAACACACAATGCAATATATATATATATATACATACATATATACACACACACACACACACACATACATACACACATGCCTTACTGCTAAATTGTGTAACTGAAACTTACTGGATTTCGTTAACCAATGCCACCATAATAAAAAAATAAATAAAAAATAAAATAAAAATAGTTCATTTATTTAAATAATTCAACTGAAAATTTAATTATTTTTTAATTACCAGATCAAACAATATAAATCAGTGTCTCACAGTGACTTGGCTAGCTATCTGTCTCTTCATAGTTCTTACTGATAATTCAGATGATAACTTTTCTATGTTAGTACTGAGAAAGTACTCTTCTTTTAGCAGTTATACATGAGTATAAGGTTACTATAGATATGTGGAAAAACATGAACAGATTCCAATATAATTTGTGAACATTAAAGAAGAAAAGACAAAAATTATTTATTCTCTTATACCCAAGGCTGTAGGCTCCATAAAATTAGTAATTATGTCTGTTTTAAAATGTCATTATTAAAAAAATGTAAATATATGAGGTAAAAGATGTGTTTATTAGCTATATTGTGATAATTATTTTACAATATATATCAAATCATCACATGATACATCATAAATATATATAATTTCTATTTGTCAATTGTATCTCAATAAAGCTGGAAAAAATGTTACTATTGTATATCCAGGGTTTAGCATCATGCCACGCATATAGTAGTAAATCAATAAATACTTGTTTAATAAATAACAAAATATTTGTAAAACCTAATATATTGACTTGCCCAAAGAAATAAACTATGACCTAAAGAATCCAATATATTTTATATTATCTCCTATTGATACATAGATGAAAATACTATGAAATATGAAATTCAATATATATATGTGAAATGTACTTTAATTATATACAGAAGCTTTTTATAGCTTTTATAGCTTAAGTGACTTATTTATAAACAATTCTAATTTTCAATAATCAGTATTTAAAAGTTCTATTTCTTAGAAACTTGTCCCATATAAGTTCTTTTTATTACTTAGTAAAATATTTAAATGTGAGTTTTTGGTTACTATTTTCACTTGTAATATTGGGCTTCCTTCCAATTCCTAAATCATTGTCATAATAAATTAAGAATCAAAATTAAGACAAAGAAACTACAGAAATATACTTTCATTACAATTTCTAAGGTATAGAACATTTTTTATGCATTTTGAAAAATAATATTTAAAAATTTTTCTAACCTCAAATATGTTAAGTAATTCTTACATATAATTCTTTCTACACAGAAATATCAGAAACAAAATACCCATGCAGGCTTCATAATTACTATAAACAATTTGTTTATCTCATATATGAATGTCATAGCTTTTTCCTCCTTCTTTGTCTCCAAGCACCTTTTCAATTAAAGTATGAAATAATTATCAAAGATTTAAAATAATAGAAAGCATGCTAGATATTTCCATTTTAGATAATAAAAACAAATATTAGCTTTGGATTAGTTATTAAAAGGAAATGATTATCTTACCTCAGAGTTTTAAAGCAAAGTGAGGAAATTTACTGCTGACTTAAATAAGAACATGCACGTGAGCAAGCACGCACACACACACACACACACACACACACACACACACACACACTTCCTTTCAGTAATAGTCTTTCATTTTCTCTCTATTCTTACCTGAAATTTTTCTTGCTTAAGTTATTCCAAATTTTTTCTATTAGACAAGTTCTCATAATATAGTCATTATAAAGAGTGGCCTGGATTTCCATCGTGGGGTAAAGATTGATTAAAGGAAGTCAAATGTATCTAAGGTATGGATGTATAGACTTTATTATGTGGCCACAATGCACAAATGGTATGTGTATAATTAAAACTTATAAATTATGGAGATGAATATTATATTGTTTTTCTTAAATTTGTTTTCTAAATAAAAATTTTACTTGAAAATGATGGCATGAATATCTTATTACATTTTGAGAGAGTAGTCTAGTCAAATTTATTTTTTAAAAAGCAAAATGGAAAAATCTAGCTTATGCTAATATTTAAGAAGTGACCTACCCTATCTCTGGAAATGAGATATCTATATTTTAACTTATTGTTTTATTTATCTTTATTCATTGTAATAGCTCTACTTTCTGTTTGTAAATAACTAAGATGTTTCATGTTATTATTTTGGTAATAACATATTGAACCTATATGAAAAGCTTAATTTATCTTTCATCACTTCTTTTTAATCATTTCATCATATATGCGCCTATTTCTCTATCTCTGTGTGTAAACAAATGAAAACCACTATGGGAAACCCATCTTTACTTTCATAAAAAGCTGTTTATTTAATATATTTAACATTTGCAATATATCCTCCTTGCAGTTGGATATCCATGGCATTGTAGAAAATTTTTAACGCAGGGAAAATATTTCAGCCATTTTAAACTTTTTTAGTCATGCAGCAAATAAAGCATCACAAAATAACCAAAATTTCCTCTGCAATTTCTTGTTTTTCCCTGGCTGGATATTTAGTTAGACAAATAAAAATCTGGCAAGGCTTTCTGAAGGAAATGTGTCCCTAATTCTTTATATCTTCATTGTAATACATTTATTCCTTCAATAAGCATGTATATTTAGCTGTGTACTACAGTCTAGTTCCTGAAAAAATTAAGAAAATAGCCATAGAGTAGCATGATTGAGTTTCTCACAAACAGACCCAGAGAAAGAAAATGAGTGCACATAGTTTATGTTGGAGTCGCATAAAACAGGTAGAGAGGTGAGAGAAATGGAAGTAAAACTGGTGGAGGGAGGAATCAAAGAAAAGGAATGTTATTTATTCGATAAGTAAATTCTGAGAAATGCTATAAAACACTGTTGTGATGTGAGGGGTTTGAGGGATTCAGATTGAAGCTACTTGTGTGAACTGGGAGGTAAGAGATTGGGAGGGTACGGGGTGAGGGAAAAACTAGAAGAGAGGGTAAAGGGTGGTATTTTACAGGCACATTTTGCCTTTCTGGCCTCTGAGTAAAGCAGCCATCTACCGTTCTAGAAAAAATAGAGAGATAAATGCAGAAACTGGTTTCCTGAAGTGAGCTAGAGGGCCATGAGCAGGTCACGAACATCATCTCCCACAGGCTGACTAGTGTCTTTAATATGTGTGTTTTCATTAGAAGTGCTCCTCTGCGTAATGAAAAAGAACCTGAAATATGGAAACAGTAATCTGAGAGTTAAGACATCCTAATTCTGGTTCCACACTGATGACTGCAAGGAGCTTTGATATCCTTGTTTGTAAGAACTCTGTGTTTCAGAGATACTGTTCATATTGATCCTCAGATATATTCTTAAATGGACAACAAACAAGATTTATCTCCATCCCCTGCATAGTCATCGTGAGAACTCAATCTCCCTTCGCACCTATTCCAAGTCATTCTTGAATCATCTAAGTGGTGTTTCACAAAGTGGCATTCTCTAATCTCCTCCTTTCCAGCTCCATTTCACAAGGGTAATATCTTGTATTATAATGCTATCTAACACCACAGGTCACTGAAAAAGTGGCAGTGCTTCTGACAGCTTTGTGCCGGTGAACGACCTCTGTAAAGTCAGTCTCTGAAGGCCTACGCTAAAGTTGCAACCATGCCTTATGTTGCTGTTAAATTAACTTTAATAATAAGAATCTGTAATTCGAAGTGTCCCAAAATACACTTTTGAAAACTTTTCTTGCAGACCTCTTGCCTTGCTTTATAAGTGCTGGGTCAGAGGGTAACCTAGGTAAGATGCTATGTTAGGCATTCTTCATTTTCCTGAAAGGTGAATGTGCTTCTCTTAAAATATAAAAGTTGAATTATCATAGAGCCTCTTATTCAGATTTCCTGACCTTCCCAAACGGTTGTGTGGTAATACACAAGCATGCTACTATCCCAGGATAAACAAAGTTTAAACAGCGTTCTTTGATTGCACTGTGAAATTAAAATTCAGTGACTCTCTAAGTGTTTCTATCCCTGCTTGTACCGTGCCATGAACTGTATGCAGGCTTGTGAGACTATGGTCTTATGGTGCCTTACCTGGGAAGAATGGAAATATACATATATATCTGTATATATATATCTGGGACTGAACACATCTAAATAGAATGTTGTGAATTAAAATTCATTATTCTCTGATATAAAAGTATTATACGTTTTTCAAATGTCAAAACCAAAATGATGTGTGTGTCAGTTTAATGACTATAAGAAAGAACAAACTGGAAAATATTTTTCTGTGAGTTTGCTGCTGACAGTTTATCATGATAGAAATAGAATGTCTTCTGTTCATGAATTTTGAACATGGATAAATAGTGTGTCCTTATGTTCTCCTTCAACTAAGATGGTGTTGTTGACCTCCTACATTTCATATCCATCATACGATGAAACCCCATTAGCAAGG
The DNA here is from genome assembly GCA_030015415.1 of Cynopterus sphinx. Taxonomy (NCBI): domain Eukaryota; kingdom Metazoa; phylum Chordata; class Mammalia; order Chiroptera; family Pteropodidae; genus Cynopterus; species Cynopterus sphinx. The sequence goes on from CM057381.1 coordinate 12,104,075, forward strand.
TTCACATCAGAATTTGTCCTCGTCGATGGAAATTTGTCACAAATGATTCCCTATTCTCCCTTGTAAGATCATGAAGGAGTCATTAGAGAGAGATGTGTTGGATATATTTAAAGCAATAGCACAGTGTTGTGATAAATTTGTTAGCATTGCCACTACTTCAGAAATTCTTTAACATCATCTATAATATGGGACATACACATACAAAACCTCATTAAAATCTCAATGGTTATCCAATACTCAGCAATTTATTCCCCTTTGTGCACAGAAGGACATCACACATGTATTTCGTTTCTGACAAAGAAGATGAATTATTCTGTATATTTATTTTCCCCATACTTTCCCTTATTTCTGGACCATACTTATCTGAATGGAAGATCCCAGGTTCGGTTGCACTGAAACAGCATGAGGTGCTTCCAAAAGATAAAATGAATACCCTCTTTGGGCAGTGAAGGTGTTTATTTTTAAATACCAGGAAAACAGGCCAAAGCGTAACTGACAGATAGAAGCTGGAGTCTTAGAAGGTAAGGCACGAGCTCCATTTAATTTGATCTCGCACAGAACCAAGCACAATGCCAAGTGTAATGCTTTCTGAAGGACTCTGATTAGCTGTGCTTGGCTAGCTCCTCTTTACATTACTTCAGTTCACACTCATTTTAAAGACTAGATGGAATTGCTTCATAACAATGGCACGTCCATTTAGGGGACAATCAAGTCCAGCCACTGTTCCTCTTGCGCACTCACATACATAATAAACCTGCTTTCCCCTGCTGCTTCACAAAAATAGTGAAAACATTCTTCCCATTTTCCAGCCTGAACAGTCTCTGTGACTTACTCACATTTTTATTCTAAATATTATTTCAGAATAAATACATTATTCCTTAGAACACACAAATAGGACTGGAAGTCACCTTGAGTTTCACTTCGTGTTTCTCTCGTCTTCAGCATAAAGCACATCTGAGTCCTCTCCAAGAATGAGAATCCTATTCCTAATGACCTCAAGAAAAGAAGATTCCATAACCTTTCAAAATTCTATCTGTTATTTATCAAGCTGCAATATTGACTTTTTAAACCTGTTTCTGAAGATTATGCTTATCTCATTCCATTTTTTTCCTTCCAGTGAAGATGGGAAAATATCTGTGTCTGGAATTGTCTTTATCAAGCTGGTGTATTTTATTAATGTTTAGATGACTTGTAGATAAATGGTATTTAGCCTATTTAATTTTTCCCTTTCTTATTAAATTATTGTTCTATTCTTATGGCAACTAAAACAGCCACTTTTGAATAGCAAAAAAAAAAAAAATGAAGTCATTACATTTAACCTAATAAAGCTAAGTGAAAATTATATTTCTGAGGTTAAGATCACATAAAAATTTAAACAAGCTAAGCTATGCAATGATTGATGCCTAAAAGTTTTCTAAATTGCTGTGCATTTTTTCTCATAATTTCCTTAAAGTAAGAGATATGGGGAGAAGTCATTTTTTCTCAGAAAAGTAATTTATTATTATTTAAATACTTAAATCAATTACTTCTTCCTATTTCTAGTCCTTTATATAAAAAGTCCTCAAGGAGAATGGACATTAATATTGATTTTCAAATAGAAGTTTGGAGCTGAAGAGGGAGGTCTTATCTAGAAATGTGTATTTGGTACCTTTCACATAGATGTGAAACAGCAACTTTGCACACGCACACACACACACACACACACACTTAATTTTCCAGCCATCTAGGACTTTTTATGAATGTTGGGCAATCTGGCCCAAGTTTTCTGTCTGGTGATTTAGTCCTCTGTGACTTAAACTGCACGCAGCAGGCTACTCTCCTCTTGGACATAGTATGACCCTTTGTTCTGTCTTTCTTCTTTGCTTCAGAAACTCTCTCTTGACTAACACCCAGTCCTCTGAGTTTTATTACTATGAATTATGCAATAAAATATTTGCTATTTGCTCACTTAAATTTTGGTTTAATATTCTGCCTTTCAAGTTCTTGCCTACAAAGCTCAAATTGCTTGTGCTTTGTTTAGCTTTGATGAGAAAGAGCGTTTGTTTACTACTGTAGTGTGTTTGCCTTTACGTAACCGTTTTCTCCAGATGGGTTCTCAGAATGTAAAATGTCATACATTTTTCAGGTTGTGAAAATAAAACCAAAACAATTTGATACAATTATTTTAGAAGGTACATGAAGAACAACCTAGAAGCTTTATAATTTATATTAATTGCACAGGTTTAGGAGTCATAATAGTCAGGGTTTAAATACCAACCTAATGCTGTTGTGACTTTATATCTATCTCCTAACCTCTAAACCTCATTTCACTCATCTATTTAATAGATTAAAAATGTCATGCCTCATTGATTAGCAGAGACATTTACAAGAAACATGCAATCCCTGATACACAGTGTGTGTTCAATAAATGTCCTTTACCTTCTATGTTACAGTTTCTGTATTCGAACTCTAGCTTCAGCCCCATTTGTATAACTTTTCTCAATAAAGGAAACCCTCATCACAGATGACCACATAGATATAACTTTCATGTGTGTGTGTGTGTGTGTGTGTGTGTGTGTATTTATTTGTAGAAGTTTTAAAGTTGAATTTCATATACAGAGTTATATCATCTATACCTAACGAGAATTTAATAAGCTTAATAAAATATGAAAAGTAATTTGGCTTAATGATAGGATGATCTTAATATTTTTGTAACTACCCATAGTGGATTTCTTTTTAAATTGTTGAATATGTTAATTAGAAATCATTATTAAGGACTAATTCAATCTATTTTTTCTATATAAATATCTCTCAGTTACTACATCAAATCTATTTTAAAAGCCTCTTTTTCTAAAATAATATTCAATGGCTAAATTTAACTATAACAAAATGTAAGTAAACAAGCTTTATGATGGACTTACCAAAAATCTCTCCTCCAATGATAAAATGCAATAGCACTATGAGTCTAATAAAACAGTATAGTAAGAAAGTTACCAAAAATATATGTCTTCATACAAATTTTAATTTTGATGAGACAGAGAAAACATAAGGATGTTCTTATTATAGTATCTGTTAAGTTAAACATTTTCTTAGAGTTGTGGACATAGGTGCCCACCAACAGACCAAGAAGCAACACTGCGACCTTGACATTGTCTCTATGGCTATTCTGACATGACACACATACATTGCTCTCTCCTTTATTATGCTCTATAAGCAATGATTAAAGTTAATATTACTATTTTCTTGCAGGACAAGACCTCACCCTGATATTTGCATGAAATATTCCTTTTTGTTATTACTGCTCTTGTTTCTATGCACACTATATTTTCTAATGTGCCTTACTCACAACTTTTTAAAATCTTGCTTTATTCTTAATCTTTTTGTCTATTTGCTTGACTTTCCAGTATGTGTGTTGCTCCCTCGTTACTATAAAACATGTGTTACTTTTTCCAATGGGTTTCTTTACCTAGAAAATTAATTAAGAGTCTCACTTCCTCACTCCACTATTCAGCTTGACTAATCTCATTACATACAAATGAGGTGATGATATGATTGACTAAAATGGCAGAACTTGCCTCTTCTTTGTCAGGCAAGATTCTGATCAATCAGAATTATAAGAAGTAATAATGAATATGGGCATCACTGCTCAATGCATACAAGTACCTGAGGTAATGCCACAAGAAATTGGCCTGACTTGAATGTTTGAACTGGGCTTGTCTGCAATGATAGTGGCTTAAGGAAAAAGTAATAACAATTTTGTGCCTATGTTTTTAAATAAACTTCTTTAAACATTTTGAAACACATCCTTTAAATAAAATGGTAACATTTTGCTTTATTAAAATAGTAAGACAAGTAAGAGTACCTTCCATGTCCAAGTGACTTTCCATGCACTAAGATAGGAACCTATGCACATTGTAAATTTGAGGTATCCCAAATTGTCTCTATCTTACCAACATCTCTCTTTTGAATTTCTATAATATATACTATGTAAATGTAGTTTTTAAAATTTTAGCCATTAAAGATTTTTATTAAATGCAAATTTGTTATCTGAAAGAAGATATAACTAACAAACATTAATTTCTGGACTGAGTACAATAAATAAAATAATGTATTAGTTCTGTTTCCTGATGTCAAGAACACTGGATTTGTACAATTTTACATTTTGTGAAGCAGAAAGAATAGAAGAAAAAAGAAAATGCTGAAATACTGGTATATTTTTGAGAACTATATTAAAGACCAGATATGGAATCAGAGAATAAAGCATGAGATAGAAATAATAATAATGGTTTAATCATTGTTTCTCACTGGGTGCTTTATGAATGACAAACCTTAATTTAATTCTCACAACTTCCCTAGGTAGTAAGTATATCATTGACACCAATTTTACAAATAAAACAAATAAAACTCAGTCTCAGAAAGGTAAAAATAATGTGCTAAAGATGCTTAACTTTACTCTTAGTAACATGAGAAGCACTGGGGACATCAAAATGAAGGAGTGACATCATTTCATTTGTTTTATGCAGGAGACACTCTGGCAACTAGGTTAAGAATGGAGTACAGGGCAAGGGAAGAAGCCAGACATCATTAGGAGGCTATTGTAATTATTCACATGAGAGATGAGAGTGGCTTAAACTAAGATAATAGCCATCATGCTGATGAAAATGGTTGCATTCAGAAAGTGCATTGAAAATAAAGCCTGTGAAATATGTTGATAGAATGAATGTGGACTCTGAGAGAAAGGTATATCTAGGGTTGTCTAAGTCTTTTACTTAAAGCACCTGGAAGTCTGACCTTGTGAATAACTGAGATAGGAAAGATTGCAGAAAGAGTAACTTTAACAGGGCAAAGAAAATAGGAGTTGAGATGTCTATTAGATAATAAGGGAGTATGTTAAATAGACAATTTTATACTTAAGACCTAAGTAGTTAAGGCAGAATTTAATGCTGATGATCTCAAATTGTTATAAGAATGTAAATGTCATTTAAAACCTTGAGAATAGAAGAAATTTTCAATGAAGAATTTTTAGACAGGAGCCCTTGGGGGAATAGTGAAATCCAAAAGAAGGACAAAAAAATAGGTGGTCATTGGGAAAGAAGGACTACAAGGAAAGCATATGTCTCCAAAGCTATTCAAAATCCTGGTTTCAGGGAGAGAAAGTTATGGAGTATTCCTGATAAGTCAATAAGGTGAACAGAGAGAATCAACTACTATATTTGACAACATGAAGATCAAGGAACTCCTGACAACATTTTCAGCAAAGTAATGAAGATGAAGAGTTTGATTTGATTTGAAAAGGGAATGGGGGAAAAATATTTACAGAGTAAGTATGCAAAGCAAAGCAATTTCTAGAAGTTTTTCTGTAATAATAAGAGAAATGGTTTAGTAGCTAAACAGGGAAATAAGGTGGGAGAGACTTTTTAAGAAATAATGGAGATGTAACAGAATGTTTTTATGTTGCTGGGAAAGCTGTAGAAGCTGCTGAGAATTCCTTGAGTCATGTCCTTCAATTGGCAAGAGCAGATGGAGTCTGTCGTGTATGAGCAAGAGACTGTCTTTTGCTAATGCTTGGAAAGTTAAGCCTCAGTGGTAGAAAAGGCAGAGAAATTGATGCGATAATAAAAGGTTGTCATCAGATTGTTTTGATTTTCTCAGCAAAATTGAATTAAAAGTCATTATCTAAAAATGAGAATGGAAGAGGGTTTTGGAGTTTTGAAAATTGAAGAGAAAGTTTTATGTTCTAAATAGTGATCATGAGTTTAAAATGATTTACATGTGTTTTTCTCATACCACATCTAGCCATTATGCAATTAATATAGCGATGTGTTAGGGCTGGAGCAGGCAGAGATTTGTGCTGAACTAGTCAGTCTTAGTTTCTGGCTTAGGAACTATGATACATGGAAGAGGGTCAAGAGTTGAAAGTGTTTTACTGAAATAGGCATTTAATCTGTTTACAGAGAGAACAAAGGACATGAATGATATGACTGAAGGGAAATAGCAAGTTAATAGAAACAATAAATTATAACTCCTGGTGTAGTTAAAATATCACTGCAGTAATATCTGTCTCTTCTTTAATTGAAATCAGTTTGAAACAAAGAAATGTGACACATGTTTGGCAACGAAACTTTTGTTAAGTATATAGATAGATAGATAGATAGATAGATAGATAGATATACACACACACATATATACACACACACACATATATTTATAATATATATTTATAATATAATATAATATAATATATATTATATATAACATATATAATATATGTAAATATAATAAATATAATATATATTTATAATATATAATATAATATTATATTATATTTACAATAAATAACATAATATAATATAATATAACACACATATATAAATATATTATATTAATATATTATATTAAATATTATATTATAATAAATATGATATATTTATATATATATTATATTATATTATATATAAATAAATGAGTCTATTACATAACAAAATGTTATTTTACATTATTTTCCAAATTTACAAATTATTCATCAATTATTTATAGAGAAAAAGCTATTTCTCTATTTAATAGAAGTTTTCTCTTAATTATATGAACAAATGTTGCTATATAAATACAAATATAAAAATATAATAAATAAAAATAAATAAATAATGCTTCTCTTATACTATAATATAATATATTAGGCCACTAGATTTGGGGATAAAAAATGTTATAGAATTTATTGTACCTAGTAGAAATGTCTTGCCTAGTTCTGAATTGTGTGGACATTATATATGGCAAGCAAGAGACTCTCTGTCAAGTTTGAAGGCCTATTGTCATTTGTAGAGTGACATCGATGCCAACACCCTACATTTGTTTTAAAATTTATGAAGTACTTCCATATTTACTTCTTATAAGAGCTCCATATTTTAAGCAGCACAGTCATATAATCCTTTCTTAAAGTTGGTCTTTTAGATACAGAGACACTGAATTACTGCCCCAAATCACATAGATAAAATTATAAAAAATTTACATCTAGGATTCAGAAACGTAGTTTTTGAAGATATAATGCCTCTTTAGCAATATTTGAGAGTAGATTCATTAAAGCATACATTCCACCACAAAATGATCTAATGTTCCAGATTATCAATACTGTACACACACATGCAGACATCCACAACATCTTTGATGAATTCTTTTTAGAATAGATCATGGAACTTTAAAACTCTTCTAGAGATTAGTTAACATGCTATTAAAACACTTTTTCTGAACTAGAAAGAAATGTGTTTTGAAATTATATATTCTTCTCCATCATAAGGACCAAAATAATGATATAGATACTGACTGTAGCAGAAAGAAGAAACTGGTCCTTCCACACATCATTTATGATTTATAGAAACAGTGCAAATGAATGCAATCGATAAGCGTCATTATATTGCATTATATTGCTTGTAACTAAAAGAGAAACAACCATTCTAACTCAAAAAATGCAGATATATTTAAATAATATGTGTGGTAATAATGAATATAAACTCTTATAAAGAACAGTAATAGCACTAAAATTTGGCTTGGAGAGACAGTGATATATCTTTGGGAATGGAAATGTTAATGTCACTTTACATTATACCATTTCTCTGTCATTAGTAATCTTCAAATCTCTATCAATGTTGGCATTTCTCTCCTCCTATTCTTTTACTTCATCTGTCACTGATACTCTCTCTAAATTCCTGACCTATGGCTTTTGCTTACTCGTAGTTTCCGCTTCCTTACAATTTAGACCTACTTACTGTCAATAATTGCCTCTCCTGCTTCATACCTTACATCTATGCCCACTTTAATTGTCTGCTCTGACTAGAAATTATTTGATTCTTTAATATATCTAGTTATTATTACCAAAAGAGAGGATGTCCTGTGTACAACACTGTCTTTCTTTAAGGACATAATTCTTTTCATGGCAGATCATGTCCTGTGTTGTTAACAAGCTTGTGGATTGTGACTTCTGGGTCAACTGACCTTGTTTGGTTCACTCAGTTGTGGCAAAAGGATATGTGATGAAATTTGGCCCCTTACTGTGTCTCTCAAGGAGGAAAGTTGGTGTGGAGCCCCATCTTTGCTAAGGGAAAGGGTGTATGGTAGTTTTCTTGATTGACCTATATATGATATTCAAGATATAAGAAAGATTTAAAACAGTGATTTCATACATCATAATTAATTTACTATTGACCACATTTTTACCCAGTCTCTACCTTACATGCAGCAGATGGATTTTCAGTTTTAGATATCACTTCCTTTTGCTGACATATCTATAAAAGTCTTTTTTGAATTTCTTTAAAGAACTCAGATAAAATAATAAAACCTAGATGTTAGGAATTAGATAGCAATAATGTGTTTAAATAAGTTGTTCAATTGCATTAGGTTATATTAATTTAAAGAAGTAAGTGATCCAGTTCTTTAAGTCTACATAAAGTTTACAATCAGCTTCTATAAACTACGTGTATTGATGAAAGTGGAGATTTGTGTATAGAAGTTAAAAACCATATGTCACATCTGAGGGGAAAAATGTGAACAACATAGGAAAGATGAATCATATTACAAATGCTAACATCTTTGAATCAATAGATCTTTAAATCATTCTTTTCAGAAATAGTGGCAATATGAGGTAGAACAATAGATCTTGTGATTATGTAGAATATAGTAATACTTCTTGTAAATACTATATAGCCCCAAACATAGTCCTTAAAACAACAAACTTTGGCTGTCTCTTAGTCTCTTTTGGTCAAAATTTCAAAAGTAGATTAGATGGGTTGACTCTTTATCTGTCCCCTCCACTATTTCGGGGACTCTTTTGAGGTGGCAATCAAACTGTCAGATGGGGCTGTTGCCATCTATACACCCACATGTGCTAAAGACTTTCCTTTCAAGAAGGCTCACAACAGGGGTTTTGGCAGGAGGTCTGAGTTCCTTGTTACGTGGGCCTCTTGCCACATATGGGTAACCTCACATGTAGCATCTGGCTTTCTCTAGAACATATGATCCAAAAGAAATGACAAACAGGAAGCTGTGATGTCTTTTATGACCTAATCTTTAAAATTGTACACTGTCACTTCTACTTTATTATTATTTTTTTAATATATATGTTTGTTGGAAATGAGTCATCAAATCCAACTTACACTCAAGGGATCGAAGTTTCTTCCTTTGAAGAGAATTTTAAAAGCATGTAGACATGTTTCAAACTACTGTAAGGAATGGAAATAAATTTACTCAGGAAGTTTCTACTAAGCAGAATATAAAATCCTTGATGATTGGAAAGTTAGTGACCTTTTTTCTGAACAAAATGGTTAAGATATTTTTCATACATCTATTACATTATGTTTTGGCCTGTGGCTTTGCCTCCATGGCCACTACTTAATGGAGCAAGAATTAGTGCCTGTGTAAAGGCCTCCAGTTCTAAGCCAGATAATGACATATTGCATGAATGCTTTGGAGCATTTTACCAGTTAAAGACCCCATATGTAGAGTATATGCAGCCACACCGATTCTCTCCTCTCCTTTGGGGAGTATGACAATTAGTTTTCTCTTGTTTTTGTAAAAAACTGCTACAAATTTATCAAAATACAAGAATACAAATTTGTTCTGTCATATTTCTGTAATTCAGATGTCTGGATAAATTTGGCTGGTTTCTTTGCTCGGGGTCTCACAGGTCAAAACCAATGTGTCGGTTGTCCAAAGTTCTTATGTAGAGGCCCTGGGGAAAAACTGGCTCCAATCTTACTCAAATTATTGGCAGAATCTAATTCTTTGCAGTTGCAGTTGGCTGGCTGTCACTTGGGATTCACTTTTAACTTCTAGAGGCATCTCTCTGATTCTTGCACCTGGTTCCTTATATATCAGAGGTAACTGAGAGGCATTGAATTATTCTCATGATTAAAATCTCAATAAATTTTCTTTTTGCCACATTTCTCTGACTCTAGATGAAGAAAGGTCTTTGCTTTAAATTTATAATTAGATTTGGCCCGACTGGAAAATCTAGGATAATCTCTACTTTAAGGACTATGGTTAAGTATATCCACAAAGTCCTTTTTGAGATGTAACATAACATATTCACAAGTTTCAGAGGTCAAGGTTTAGACATCTTTGAGGAGAAAATTCTGCCTAGTGTCAAAGAAAAATTTCAGTTGATGGATTAAACAGACAAGGAAAACTTTATTCAGGATTATTGCAATGGGAGGAGGAGGCTGAACTGAACTTCAATGAAACAAAAAGCAAGAGCATTTTTAAATGCTCTGGTAAGCTAATGGAAAATTACAGGAGGACATTAAGTGCACATTGGCCAATGTGAAGAGGCTATCTGTATTTGCTAATTGACATTTAGTGAAGTTAGGCTCCTATCCTCCCACAGAGACTGGGAGATAGGGCTCTATCTCAATGATTATACATCAAAGAGGTGGCTTTCAGGTCCTAGAGAAAGACATTCCTGGGTTGCAAAAACGGCAAGAGGCTTGGAGAAGGGACAGAGAGAACATGTGCAGTTACAAGTTTTCTAAAGAAAATGCCCTAAAATAAGGTAGGTCAAGCATCCCTGGTCAGGAAGCCTACCTAAATTTCAGTCAAGCTGAGGAGAACTTTAAGGCCTAATTGGCCACTACCACAGAGGCACAGAGGGTGTCATAACTGTAGACACAAGAGGAAGACAGAACATGAAAAGCAGGTGCAGTGAGTCAGGAAAAGCCAAAGGTAGGAAAACAGGAAATATCAGTAAGGAAGAGGCAGGAAGGTGACCAAAAAGAGGCAGGGCAGAGCAGCTATGGCTTTGACACTGCAAGCCGGAATTGTTCTGGTATCTTGTAAAACTTTTACCATTACCAGAAGATATGTTTTAGCAAAAGAAAATGTTTCATGATTCTAATTTTTACGTACATCTTTATTGTAATCTTTGACCCTGGGGGTAATCTGGGCATATTTCTGATCCCAGAGTCCAAGAAGAACTTTACAAAAATTCTGGAAGACACAAAAATAAAGTTTGTGTGTGTGTGTGTGTGTGTGTCCATGTGTGTGTGTGTATGTGTGTATGTGTTTTGTATATCTGAGGTGCATGAAACATGGTTCTGTTTTTTGTATATACTCATGAGGTAATAAGAGGGAAAAGTGACATTTGTCCACCTTAAATATTTTTCTTCTAATTTTTCACCTTTCCTCCTCTTTAAGTAAAAAGCATCAGTTTTATGAGGCCTTTAAAAAAAACTAATTATTTGAAAACCTTGGTAAATAACAGAAAAAAAGTATAAGAATCCTTAAAGGCCCATTAATAATTGCCATCCTACTTTTCATTGCAATATAAACAGAATTAGCTTTGCCCTCTTTAGTTGCCCTCCTAGTCCTGCACTCATTTACCTCCTCTCATTCTTGTCTGGGGATTTCCTTCTGCCAAACCTTCCTCTCAACATACTACTCTGCGTATATATCCATGACAGCATCTATCATTCTTTCTAATGATCCTGACTTCTTATCTCTCTCTCCCGCAGTTTACTTCACAGTTTTAAAGGCCACGAACTGCGTCTAATTTATTTCTAAATTTCCAGAGCCTAGCATTGTGACAGGAAGAAACTAGGAATGTGTATGTGTGAGTGAACGAATGAATGAGTGAATGTATTTTTGTTTTTCCCGTCTCTCTTTGTTAGATCAGTCTCAGTCTCCATACAGTAACAGTAGCCTAAGGAGATAGAGTGGATAATGTGCATCAAATGTTCTGAAGATAGACTCAGACACATCAAAAAAGTAATTTACATCTCACAACAAACTTTCAAGGATTTCAAAACTGTACAATACAGTACAGCAGGTTATCTTATGCATTTCCTCCTCTCCTGCCTGAAATTTTATTTTTAACATATTGATAAATTTTTGCTGAAAATTCGTTGCTACATTGAAGCATTAAAATGACCCTTGGCTTAGGCATAAATCAAAAATTTTATTTCACTCTCCTTTTTATTATCAAAATGGTCACTTTTTTCCTTTAAGCTCTTGGTAGGGTCATTCAGCTTTGACCTATCAGGCTTTCATTTCCTCCTGTCTGAAATGAAACCTCTCTCCCACCTATAACTGACAAGAGTCACATTTCTTGTGGGATTGATTTCTTTCATCTCATTCTTTCTTGTGCCCTTATCTTTTACTTTCTTCCTTTCCTTCCGGTGATAAGGTCTCTATATTTTCTTGTTGTGTTCATCTTCTCTTTCTGTCCTTCATTTATCAGTTTCTAGCTCCTTAATTTATATAATCTTCTTTCAATTTCCCCCATTTATCTATGGTTTTATCTTGCTCTTTTCTCCTAACATTTCGAATTTTTCTCCATTTAGCATACTGATATTTTTTACCCTTTATATTGCCATCATTGAAAGTTAGGTTATTGTTTCTATTTATTAGTATATTTTCTTATATAGCTGCTTGTCAATTTTCTTACCTTTTTGCTTATTTTTATCTTATCCTCTTTCTATCTTCATCATTTGCCCTTACTATTCATTTAAGCTTAACCAGAGCTTATCTGGGTATTTATATCTAACCATGTTTTTTCTTCCCCTTACTCTAACCACACATATCCATTTTCCCTACATCATAGGCATAGCATGATCCTACTGCTTTTTAATGGAGCTCATTGTACCTCTAATATATTCACATATAAAGTACATTTGCCTTCTAGAAAAAGTTATGTAGTACTGTCAGATCAATTCTGGAAGTTATTTTTTTTTTCATAGTAAATAAGAAGAGATGTAGAAGCCCATTAATTATAAAACACATAAAATCACTATGTACCTATCTTTTGCCAAATATGCTTAAATTGAATAAGGAAAGATATGTTATATGCATTTACTCTAACCTAATTCTTTTCTGATAGTTGTCTCTAAAAGCCTCCCCAGCTTTTAAAATTATATGATGTAATTAAAAATGTTGCAATGCTATACTTTATTTCCAAATATATTTATCTTATTCCAAATATGCAAGTATATCACATTACAAATCATGAATTTGAATAATACAAGGAAACTGAATATTGTCACTTCAAAACATTTTCTTCAAAGGGAAACCATCTTTTGAATAATTCTATATAGAGTCATTCTCTGACTTACTGTCTATTGCCTTTTGATGAGCAAAAAGCATAAGAATACCTTTCCTCCTTCTGACAGATTTGCCTGTGAATTACATCCTATGCAGTTGAGCTAACTGAGAAAACTAACAGAGTCCTCCAATTCTGAAAATCAATGAAATGTTTTCTGTAGAAAAAAAAGATAATCTTGACTTATGGTAATTCACACAGTGTCACAGGGAGGAACTCAGTGCACACTGAGGAATCCTAGACACATTTTGTAGAAGCAGTTGGTTCTCTAAAATGTGCTTTTTAATAACTGCTATCAAACTCTGGTTTGTAGTGCAAGCTGAAGACACTTATAATGCCTAATTTCTATTTCATCTTATCTAAGCCACCTCAGTTGTAAGACAAACTGGTATTTTATGTATCTAAGAAAGAAACAAAATAGTTGCCCATTAAAGTATGATAAGTCATCAATTGTCAGACATATTACAACTTTACAGATTTTTAAATATAAAGACACCATGAATCTTAGAACTGATAAAATGCAATATAAATCTTCCAGATACATAGATTCTTAAAAAAACATGTTTTTCATATTGAAAAATTTTAATCATTTTTTGTTTTCATTCTCAGATATAATGGAAGATATTTTTCTTTGATGATCTTGTGCTGATAAGCTGATCTAGAAAAATGCTTGGCACACATTGATAATAATAGTCTTGTAGAGCTATTTAAAATCTAAACAAATGAATACGAGAATACTATTAAGCACAGTGAATCTCAATGCATAAACTGAAACTTAATTTTTAAACTTAAAATTAATATAATCCAGATTAAAAGACTCTTATATAACAATAAGAAAATAATCATATTATGGATTACTGAAACCACTCCCATTTTCCTTTCTAGAATATGGGATGACTAAGTGGTGCTTGATTAATGCAAGCCATTTTAATCCATCAAATATGGTCACAGCTAAAACACAATTTGTTCAAAGTCTAGGTGCTCCTTTGATGTCAAGCAATTCTCAGCTTATTCACTAACCATGAGAGACTGCTGAGTGTGAATACCTGTGCTAGGCACACACCTTTCCCAAGGTCACAGATGTCTTTAGTAGTGTCACGGAGCAGCACTCAGCTCCTTCTTTCACAAAACCATTGAAAGGTCAGGGTTCTCTTCATTTTACAAAGGCACTTTTGCTTTCTTCAATCCATCCAAATCATCAGGCATAATCTCTGCAGTGAGTTTGGGCCTGTTTATAAAATACAAAAGATAAATAGAGTCACATATTTAAGGCAGCTATTCTTACTAACCTTTCAGAGTCCTCTAAGCAAGAATGAAACACTGCTTAAAATGAGGAATCAGGGGATAATGCATGCTAGCTATTATCATGACTGTTACTCTTTGGCTTCCCTCCCAAAGTTGAACTAGAGACAAAGTCTTGTATGCATGAATTTGCTTTGGGAGGTAAAACGAGACAAAAAAGTATGGAAATGGAACAGGTAGGGTGAGACAGTAGGATGTATAAAATGTTAATTAATGCTGTTTTAAAGGTCACTGCCATAGGGCCTCTTGGATACCTGCAAAGTTTCTTCTTAATCCTTTTTTTTTTTCACCCGAAGTACAAAAAGGCAAGAGTTATGTGCTTTTACTCCCCTTCCCTATTTTTTGAAGATCTCCCCTGGAGTAAACTTTCTCAAGTTTCAGGGTTTGGCCTGCTCAAAACAAAAAGCACCTTCGGCTTCAAAGTAGAGCTCTAAGGCAGGAAACGGGGCTATTCTGTGAGTGCTTGAGGGGTCACTTGACAGCTAGCACTGGCTCTCCTCTGTATCTGAAGATGAAATGACAGGTGGTCCATAAAGGTGGAAAAGACATACCAAAACACCTGCTAGAGTTCATCTCTTGCTCTGTGCAGATGGTCTCATGAACCATATTAAATCTACTCTGTCACTAATTTTTCCCAGTTTTTGGCTAGCTGCAACTTCTAAATACACACAATATTAAAGTGCAAAAGGCATCAATTAATCCTCATTTATGCAATTGCTCCTGAAACTGTAATTGATATTCATTTTTTTCTTTACCTACCCAATCCATATTTCTCTCATCATCAGCCATCCAAATCAAGAATGGAATGTAGAAGAGGAAATTCTATTAATTAATGCCACAAGATCAGCTACAGAACTAGAGCCTGTAGCTTATTCCAACTTAGTTTTCTTGGCTAGCCTACTATAGCCATGAAACCAAAATGCTGAGCTAAGGGATAGCGGTAAGTGTAACAAAGCAACTTGTAAAGGGGGCTGAGCTAGGCATTGAGATAACATCCATGTTTTGTCTTCCAATTTGGGCTTCCATCCCAAATGCATCATTTCTATGGTATAATGGGTTGCTGCAGTGATTACCTGATAATTGCAATTAAGTGGATCAGAAAATACTTATGCATCTTGTTTTTGACAGCTCCATTCCCCAAATCACTTGATGTCCCATGGGAAGCTATGATCTCTGTTATAAACTCGAAACATCTTTGACAAGCATTAAGCTTTTCTCTGTTGTAAAAGAGAAATGTCTTTGCTCTAGATCCTGAGTGGTAGTTGTTGTAATCCTTCATTGAGATTTTTCCAGAAACTCCATCCAATGTACTTATCTACATGAAACAGAGATATTTATCCATCATCACTCATCTCTTATTTATTAAAGCTTCCATTAGAGACATTTAACTCTTCTCCCACTCAAAGTTGTAGCTGTGTATGCTGAACATGCTTCTGCATAACTTTGGAGAAAAGCCTTGAGACAGAAAAACTG
Organism: Cynopterus sphinx; assembly: GCA_030015415.1. Lineage (NCBI taxonomy): Eukaryota > Metazoa > Chordata > Mammalia > Chiroptera > Pteropodidae > Cynopterus > Cynopterus sphinx. The sequence continues at coordinate 12,119,907 of CM057381.1, forward strand.
ATTTCCTGTTCTGTTCAAGTCAGTGTATGCTGAGCAATCCACTACAGCGATGCAGCCAAAATCAGAGGAGATGTGTTGCAGGTACTAAAGCTTCCCAAAACTTAGAAAAGAAACCTGCCCATTTTACTCATGTTTATGTTTTTCAATGAACTGAAAGAATTCTTCTCAACTTATAATTAAATTGAGGTTGACTTATTAGATATTTTGGACATATTTTCTTGATCTGTTACCCTTTTTTTTTGGAATACATGGCAGATTATTTTACTCCCTGGAATCTTAATATCAGTACTGAAGTGTAATCTACCATTTAAAATGAAATTTTTTATTGCTTGTGTGACATTCTATAAAAGGTATGGCAAGAGAATCAAAAATTTCTCTATAAATTATAAACAGATCTTCATAAAGATGAGGGATAAAACTGGCAGCACCTTTATTTCTAATGCAAACCCCGGACCAGGGGTATTTTAATTAACCTTTTAATCCTCTTTAGGTTACCTAGCTTAGGAAATCTGGATCAAATAAAAAACTATTTATTTCTTAATTTAACCCTTAATTTACAATTCCTAACTGGAGAATTTTACATTTATGATTCAAATGGTGAGAAGGAAAGAAAAATTTGACATAAAAAAACTTAATGTTCATCAGACTAAATTTAGTCAGTGTTGGCACCCAGCTTAATGAAAAAGGGTCAAAGTGAATTTTTAGCCAATATTATGTAGATTTTTTTTAACGTATGGATGAATTTAGAATGTTAATCGCGTGTTGGACTCTGCATCCTGCATCCATTTTGTAGCAGACAACTTGCAATTCCTTTACTTTCAGTCTATGTAGTTTTGGATGGGATAACTTTTATACCTTCTTCCAGGAGAAAGCATGTGGCTATAGACTGATCACTGAAAATACAACACCTACTTGCCACAATACTGGTTCCATTAAACATGAAACCATATTTGCTGACACTACCAGGGATAATATGTTCCCTATCATTTACTTTGCTAAGCAATAGGATGTGCCAAAGCAAGTAGCTATATGCATAAGTCTTTGCAATTTTGCATAAGTCTTTGCGACTATGCATAGTCATCAGGGGTAAAAAATCTAAAGTTAAAATCAACACATCAGAAAGAGAATAATAAGATAGTTAGATAACAAAATGGTTGGATTCCTGGATTAATGCATGCCTAATCTACATCAGAATTTTTTATAGTTAGGTGAGTCAATAAATTGTCTTCCATACCCTGGTTTTATTGCTTTAAGCCAATTTGAGGTGGAATTCTCTCTTTTAACCCAATACAGCTTTGTTATAACTGATTATTGTTTTCCTATTTCCTAAACTTGATCAAGTCCCATTTATAGTGAGTCAGATGAGAGGCACTTATCCTTTAAATTAAAAACAAACAAACAAACAAACAGATTTCAATAACATAGATATCATCAAGAGCTTGATATGTAATAAGTGTAGCAAGCAAATGGATTTTTTTCACCAAATTCACTTTAATGCCAGTAAATTAAATGTAGTTCACTTAAGTATTAACTTACTAAATGGTACCTGAGTCATCTGAATTAATGCAGTATGAAAATGTACATTACTTATTCTATTTTATAAAATGAAAGGAATCTGGGTCATTAAGTGCCTAAACATTCATGATGGCATGATATCTATCATATGTGTATATACAATTTTTTAAGTATATAAATTTTTTCAGTTGTTTAAATATCCATCCTTTCAGCAATTAAAATGTCTTCAGATTTTTTAAAAATGTTTTTTAATGTTCTCCAAGGCAAAGGCAAGGAATGATAATAGCATATTAACAACTCTTTCCTAAAAGCTCTTGAAATCCTGACAAAAGTAATGAATTGTGTGCACTCTTTAGTGAAGAGCTGTGTTAATATTTCAAAAGTGGACCATCAAACCTCTTAGTAGCACAAGAGTCATCTCTATGCAAAAAGTAACTTGTGACTCACAGAGCTATTAATGTAGATTATGACATTAAATCAAGAAGCCAAGTCAACAAATGTTTTATAAATATGCACTATATGGAGATTCATGTCCTCATGTGAGCATATGTAGCTGCTATATATTCCCTGAGAGAATCTTACATCATAGAGGTTCACTTTAGAATTTCCTCTTCATCCATCAAGTCTCAGCTCAAACATTGCATTCCTTCACATAAGTAATCAGCTAAATTATTTATAGCATGATATATAATATGATTTTTAAAAAGTGGAAGATACTATAAAGTCACCTAAAGAAAATCATAGTCTGAATTTAGTGATGGCAGTAGTTAGTGTTGGAGGTGATGGTGGAGGAGGGGTTTGGGAACATTTTTCACTTTCTGGATAAAGTACTATCCAAGAATTATCTATGTTTACAAGATAATAAATTCCATAGAGAGTTTATTTCTTTTAAAAATTTAAAAATTCATTAGCTGCTATATCATCAGAGTCTAAATTAGTGTCTGATATGACAGGCACTCAAAAAATGTTGCCCAAATGAAAAATTATAACATAGAAGAGTTAGGTATGAGTAGGGATATTGAGGGAAAGAGGAGGATGTATATCTTAGAAGCAGATAAAAAGAAACATGCAGATACACTGTCATTTCTGCATGGAACACTCAACAATGATTGTGTCAGGGTATGTGGGAAGATACTGACAAGGCAGGGTTTTGGGAATTGCTGGAGCTTGAGAGGTAATAAACATGGGTGAAGTACTTTAAGGTCACACGAAGTGAAGACTAAGTTATTTTGAGAGGAAATAATAAACCTCTTAAGGGTGTCAATTAAACCGAATAAATAATAGTTTTGGAGTAGATAATAAAATATGAATGGTATATTTATTTTGCTAGTTTTATAATAAAATAATTAATATATACTTGTTTTAGAAAACTTATTTTTTCAATAATAATGTTATCAATTTTTTAAATCATAAAATTACATTAAAATTTAAAAGCAGTTTGAGTTGTTTATATTTTTTGGCTATTTATAAATGATGCTCCCCAGAACACTCACATGTGTTTGTGTGTCCATAAGTTTCTGTTCTCTATGGTCTTTATTTAGGAATGAAACTTCTGGGTCATGGTGACTCTATGTTTAACATTTTGAGAAACTATCAAACTGGTATCTTAAGTGGCTGTGCCACATTACATTTCCACCAACAATAAATAGGAATTATAACTTCTCCACATTCTGATCAACACTTTTTATCATCTATTTTTTTTATTATTATTGACTTTCTAGTGGGAGTGAAGTGATACCTTGTTTTAATTTGCATTTCCATATTGATTAATGATGTTAAGCATATTGCCAGGTGCTTATCAGCCATTGATATATTTTCTTTGGATATATGTCCTTTCAAATCATGTGTCTATCTTTTAAATTGGGTTGTCTTTTCATTATTGAGTTAAAAGCATTCTTGACATTTTTTTTTTTTCTGGATACAAGCCTTTATTAGATACATGATGTAAAAACATTTTCTCACATCTTGTGGTTACCTTTCATTTTTTCAATGGTGTCCTATGAAGTCCCAAATGTTTTCATTTTGATTAAGTCCAACCTGACTCATCAATCTTCTCTTTTATATTATCTAACGTATGATCACCAGAATTAATTCCTATTTTATTTTCCTAACATAGGTTAATAAAATATCACATATTTATACCATAAATAATATTAGGAATTAATAAATACCAGTATAGTCTACAACATAGATGTCCCTTGAAAATAATATGTCAAAAAAAAATTAGACACAAAAGACTACATATTGCATGATTTCATTTAACTGAAATGTTCAGAATAAGAAAATCTATAGAAAGTATATTAGTGTTTGCTAATTACGGGCAGAGGGGGGAAATGAAAAATGACTAATAAAGAATTCAAGGTTTTTTTTGGAGATGATTATGTTCTAAAATTATATTATTGTTATGGTTGCACAACTCTAAATATACTTAAAACTATTTAATTGTATACTTTAAATGAGTGGACTTTATGTTACATAAATAATATTAAGAGCTGCTAAAAAAACATTTTTATTGGTAAAAGGTCAACCATTTTTATTCATATAAAGTAAATCCTTAAGAAAAATAAGAATTCAGGAAAATGGAAGTTCTAAAGTCAAAATAGATTATATCATTTAATCTTTTATCACCTGGTTTTATAAACATAATGACAATGATCTCAAAATTAAACGATGTCCTTAACTCAGAAAAATATTCTAATGCATATATATTTACATGAGCAGAGTTAAATATTAAATTGAGCATTTTAAAATGTCTATTTCCTCCAACAATAAGAATGTTATAATTGCAAACCCTGTTCACACCACCAGTCTTGATAGAAGAATCTTAATTCAGAGTGACTAAGTAATTTCTAAACTGGATAAGAGGAATAGAAAATTACTTTTTTCTAAAGATAAAATTTCCACAAAATTTTGAATGATATGCTTGGGAATAAAGAAATTTGCCAAAAGCAATTGGCAAACAAGAAACTCTTTAGGGTGTGATTTATGAGAAAACTGAGAAAAAAATACATGCAGCCATTTGGAACTATTACTTGGTTATGAATGAGATGTTTTTAATGTTCTCTGACAGATGTGAGTTAAGAATGGAATTTTCCTTAAGTATCCTTGCATGGTGAACTGTGTGTAATTCTCAGATTCAGAGCCTTAATGTTTGTCAATGCATTTGCTTTAAGCAGTTAATTATATAACAGATTACCAAGGAAGTGAAGAATAAACATTCATATCTTATATTTCATAAAGTTCTAAAGATTCAAACATCATCTGGTTTTGTTTTTTGAACTTGCTTGAAAAAAAACAAGGGAGTTTCATTCAACATTTAAATTCATCCCTACTAACTTTCCATAAAGTTTTTTGGAGAATTAATCAACTGCAGTGGCTCTTGAATAAAATCCTTACAATCTAATATTTTAAGCCACAGTTCGCCATTAACACTGTGCAAGATGAACTGCACACATGTTTCATGAAGATTTATAAGAAGAGCTGATCTGAAAAATAAGAGGTGCTGATAGAGAATTCACCAAGCTTGTAAATGAGGCAATACTTTCTGTTAATTTATTTGTTACCAATGTATTGCAATTGTGAGAGATGGTATAGGAACTTGAAAGCCACAAGCATCTGGATAGAAATATGAAGATGACCTGACCTTGTAGATGAGTTATTTGCCACTATTCTTGGGAATTATTCCATCTGCTGTAGGTAAGCAGCATGATATTGCCAACAGGGGGAGCTACAGACAGAAGACAAATGAAGCCGATTTTGTTCAGGACTGTAATTTCGCTGAACTGACAATATATTATACCTTAATGGCCCCTCAGAGTGAACTTAATTGATGACCTAACTTAGATATTCTCTTAGAGGATCTTTGTACTGGATTGGACGCAAGCTAGATGCTGAAATTTGCTTTCCTGCTGTTAAGAGAGTCATTGCCATCTGGAGAAGATATCTGCTAATATGTTACTGGATTTTTTTTCCTATTGTTGCGGCATCTGTAAAGAACTCAAAAAAGCTTCTGATAAGTCAAAAGAAAAGACAAAACTAATGTTTTTCTCAGTCAAAACTAAGAAGGTTTAGCAGATAAACAAAAATAACTAACACTTCAAATGTGTTTTTAGTTTCATTTTCAGTCAGGTAAGTAAAAATAAAGTTGATGTTAAATAGCAAAAATTATATTTTTAGTATTGGGACTGTCTATTATACACTTGCATAAATAAATACCAAATAATAATTCAGGAAAGAAAATATTTATAATAAGGAAATTGCAATGGAGTAATCTTACTTGATGTCATAATTTTAAAAGCTAATGGCAGATTAAAAATTAGATTTCTATAATTAAGAACTGATACAAAATCAATGGTCATTCTTATTTTTAACAATCTTGTTTCTGATACAACAGTGTGAGAACAGAAGTTAGGACTAATTGGTTTTATCAACTTTTGCTTACACTAGAGAATCTGGGCATTTTATATTGTGTCAATACACAAGAATGCTAATTAAAAAAGGGGTTCAATTTTCCAGATCAAGTTTACTATAAGACCTCAGAATTTTTTTCTGATGTGAAATTCATTCATTCATTTATTCACCAAGCATTGTTCATTAAGCATATTCTATGCGTCAAGCATTAAGTGATGAGCAACAAAAATAACGATTCAGAATGTCCTCTGCCTTCAAATTATGTATAGCTTAGTAAGAAGAGATGGGTATTTAAATATATGACTGCAATACGATTACAGATGCTAAGTTAAAAATATGCATAATATGTACAGTACATAAAGGAAGCAGTTGTGTTTGTCAGTTGTGATCGTCTAGAATCTATTCTGTAAGAGGCACATTAGGCACATATCTCTTTGAGTCTCTGATTGTTGTTTAGAATACAGAAAGACCATGCCTTTCGGGAACTCACACATTTATGGAATCACATCTAAGCACATTCCCGTCTTTCCTAATTGTCTTTGTGAATGGTTCACTAACATCTTGAAGTCAATATGTTCCAAATTTGTCTTTTTCCTAAATATTTTCCTACAGTTGTGTCATCTTCATATATATATATATATATATATATATATATATATATATATATCTATATATCTATATATCTATATATATATATCTATATATATATATATCTTTATATATATATATATTTTTTTTTTAATAAGGTGACTTTTGGTTGACCTCATAAATTGCAAAGACCTGGTCAGTTTACAATCTCTTATCTTTTTTTAATTTATTTTTTTGGTTTTTTACATCTACAGCACCTCGTCTTCCTAGGTGGTCTCCTGTCCAGATATTAACCAGGCCCAACCCTGCTTAGCTTCTGAGATCAGATGGGATTGGGCTTGTTCAGGGGGCATGGCTGTAGACTATTTCCTTTTGACTAATTAATCTCATGTACCTATTCCAGGCTCTTCTATTTGTTATCACTACACATAATTCAGGTGTTTTTTCTTACCTAAATTTATCAACATCTCTAGTCATTGTCCTTTTCCATTCAAATTTATATTAAAACTACTTCCTAATAAATTATAAGAAGCTCTGCTCTGAACATACTATTCTCATGCAGTCTCAAATAATGTTAATTATTTCCCTATATATTTAGAAAAAAAGATTCTTAACCTATTTAAGGTACTTCATACTCATATTCCATACCTAGCCTAGTTTTCTAATATAGCTCTCATCATTTCCTGATATTTTTCAATATTCCATTTAATAGGAATTATATAGTTTTTTTTCCTCCCCTTACACTGTGATTTTCTTATCCTCTGCTTTCCCCCACTCTTTTGTTATTCACTCTGTGATGAATTGCTCCATTAAGTAAAAAAAAAATTTCTTCTTGTTAGATCAAAAATGCTACTGCATCTATGAGATTTTTTTCAATACAGTCCCATGGATAGGCTTCCTCGTAAGTTCACAATATTTTATGTGCACTTGTTACAGAAAAGTAATCATTTGAGGCTTCTGTGGTGTAATAAAGAAATTATTAGATTTAAAGTTAGACCTTGAAGTTCAACTGATGTGAACTTTGTCTCTGTTGCTATTGCTGCTATAATATAACCAAATCCTATGCTGTCAGTCCTAGTCATTGCAGAAATAAAAATAGCTATCAATAATAATAATATCATTAAAATTGATAATGAAATAAAATCATTACACATTTTGGATACTGTTCAACATAAACAGGAGTTAAACAGACAAGTTTTAAACTTTGGTTTTCATATTCTACATAAAAATGATAATTTTAATGTTTATTTTCTATTACCATTGGGACTATACAATAATCACTTTAGGTTAAAGTAAGAATAAAAGTAAATATGAAGAATTGGTCTTTATGTTTACTATAAAGAGATATTTGTTTATTGAATAAATAAATGACCAAATAAATAAACTTCAGTAAAAAATACTACATTTCTCCTAGGTAGCATTAGATTGTATATAAAAATCACTCACTGTGTATGTTTTATACAAAGAAGAATGTATGATTTGGCAGTTAGTGTGTTTAAAATCATCATTGATAAATTAGAATTTTTTTCAAACAAAAGCTTTGGCTAGGTTGAGAAGAATAAAATTAATTTTATTATCTCAACACCTCTCATAATGAAAATCAAATATGTTAATAGAGAAAAACATACTGGAAAAAAGGAACACAAACAAAATTACAGAGAAATATAAAGTCATTTTTTAAAAGGCCACAGATTAAATATATATATATTGTTTCTATTATTATGTAGACGATATGGTAAAAGTTAGCTTTACACTTCTTAAACAGATGGGTGCTTAATTATTTTACTCTTATGTCGATCTATTATCACAAAAGTACACCAAAACAAAATTAACAAACACATTAATGAAGCCTAGCTCAAAGGTCTGGTGTATCTTCGCTGTCATTTCTTCAGCCTTCAACTCACACTACCAAAGATTATGAGGTATAAAATATAAAATATTATGGGAAATCCCATTAGATGGGAATCGGGAGAATAGATTTTCATCGAGAAGGACTTTCAAGTGATCAAAAAAAATTGGAGAAATAGTTTTCGCTTTAAAAATAAAACAGTAATCTAAATCATAGAATAATGTTTCAATTTCTCAAATAATTTGCAAGTCTACCTATAGGTCATTATTATTATTTTTTAATTCAAGTGGAGTCACTTTCTTTAAAAAGCTTTCCACAGCTAAAGCTAAAGAACTTTAGTCTTTTTTTAGAATTTTTACGCAGCCTTGTTTGATAGAACAATTCAGAGCTGAAGTGTCCTCTGCCTGAATGCCAAATATGCTTTGACTGAATACACTTCCTGGCACCCATGTAAGGCATGCACTCACTGAACTAACTTCAGAGCAGTGGGGATTTCAATGAGCTTTTTTCTCATTCTATTAATCTTCAATACTTATTACATAGAATTATAGAATTTAGAGCCTAAAGAGAACTTCCTCTAGTTCAACTCTGTCAATTTACAGATATATAAACTGAGGTCCACACAGACTGAGGAACTTGCTGAAGGTTAATAGCTTTCTATTGAAAGCAGAGTGAAAACCAGGACAATCTCTCACTCACTCTCTCTCTCACTTTAATTTTAGAATAAATATATAGTCATGTTTTAGTCCTGTCCACTGGCACTGTGTAATTGATCTTTTGTACCTAAAAGTCATAAGATATAAAGTGTTGTCCATAAAAATCTAAAATAATTCCGTAACTCTAAATGTATCCATAAATCTTATTTCGAGTTTAATCGTGTACAATAGCCATGGACAAAAATATGGATTTTTTCAGAACACGCAATACTAACAAAAAAACCGGACATTCTAAGCCAAATTTTATTCTAACTAGAAGACATTTTTCTCTATATTCCTTGGAGTTTCTCAGCTTTTTAAAATATGACAACACTTTGAAAATGTTAGAACCATTTGGCAATAATTGGTGGAGATATGCACATGACACATACTCTGATTTCTTCATTTTATTTTGTTTTGGCATATTGGTGCATAATGGTGAAATTCTCTTTAAACAATAACATTTTAATTCAAATAAAAAAACAGAATCATGACTAGAAAAGTAAATGAGCTGTAAGCACATTTGAAATCTTTTAATTAAAGCAATTTTTTTTGACCAAAAAAAAAAAGAAAAAAAGAAGACTTGCAATGAGTATCTATGATATCTGACTTTGGAAATACAGATTTAAAACATTAATATATTATATTTTTATTCTAAATGTAAATTCCATCCATGGCATTATAAAATCAAATATCTTTAGGAAAATAAGAGAATTTTAAAAATCAATAGAAGTTAAGTTAACTGAGTAATAGTATAGAGCAACTTTCTAATTAAAATCAGTTTATTTTCTTTCTGATAATAAAAATACATGCAGTTTAAAATGTTTTGGAGAAAACACTGAGAAGCAAAAGAATAAAAATAAAATGACTACTATTTTAGTTTTGTTACTTAAATATAAGAATAATTAAGAATAATTAAATCATATGAAATTGAATGCAAAATTTGTTATCCGTGAACAAATAATTAAAAACAGTTACAATACATTTGAAGGCCCATTGTGAGATATCAAAACGTATATTCATAAAATGTAACTGCATTGTATATGTACGGACTTTTGATAAGCATGCTTTAAATTTCTCTCTTTTGATCTTTACAAAAATAGTGAAGAAAAGTGTCAAGCAGTATTATTACCTCAAATATATAGAAAAGAGAATAAAAGTGAATAAGTGCTAATTTTTATTCCTGGACTGTAATCTCACCAGAAGTCATGGCAGCCTCTATTTATTATTCCTAATAAATCTATTCTAGGCCTCTCCATCCTTTTCATTTTATATTTTGAATTGCTTTATTTAACTTGCTCTATTTTTAAAGAAATTAAGCTCTGGACAAATATTCAAATCCCATATAAAATATTTGTTATTATGGAACTTCGTCTTAATCTAGAAATGAAATTAAATAATGAGAGTATCACATTCAGGGTGCTGCAAATTGTATTTCACAGTCCTTAGACCTCTTTTTTCAACAAGTAAAACTAAAAAGCAAATGATTAAAGTATGTAAAACATTTGATACTACATGCTTTGAAAACCATTAATTTAGTTTAATTAGGTAGAACAGTGTTCCTCAAACTATCTGTGGTGAAATACTAAGTTTTTACTTTAGCTTTATTTTATGTGCTTTTCCAGTCTAATGATTTTGTAAAATAAAATATAAACGAATAACCAGAAAAATCAGTAAAAAAGAGAAAATTTAAGTCCTCAATTTTCTAAATATTAGACCTAATAAAGCTTATGTTATTTTTAAATCAATAAAGCAGAAAATCATCACAGAATAAAAAACATAATTTTAAAAACATTATGCATAGATTATAGAAAGTATGTCAATAGATAAATAATTTAGAAAACCATTATTATATACATAACAGTTTGTTGTCAGAAGTGAAATGAGAATTCTGCTTATTGAATGTTTACACTGAACAAGCACTGTGTATATCAATACTGACGTTTGACACCATAAATGAGATTTTTTTTTGTTAGTTATTTTAGCTTGGAGTAATGACAATGTTATACACAAGAAAAAAACATATTGAAACTGTTTCTGTGTTTTCTTCTAGTAACTCCCATAGTAGTGAAACCCACCTATTGGGGCTGGAAGAAGAAATGTTAAAGCAATGTAAGCAAAATAAAGATATTCACTTTTAATGTTATACAAAATGATTCAAGTGGTATAATTTCAAACATTTCTTTAATTCTTAATCAGTAGTCAGTGCTATAAATTTATTCTAGTGTATTTAAATTTAAATATTTTTTTTCAGTGAAAGAAAGGGTCACAATTCACATATAATCTAAAAATACCACATTTTAACATGATTTTATTGCATAGGGCTAGCATGTACTTACCACCTATGATTCATCTGACAACTTCAAAACCACCTGAGCTTATCTGCACTTCGTCCAATTTAAACACATCCCTCATCACAGGCTTGCATGTCTCAGCATTATCAAATTGCTCTAAAGTTTAAAAATGCACATTTCCAATTTACATAACACGTATTTAGAAACAATTAGTGGACTGCCACCCAGCAGCAGAGCATACTTGCTTGGAATAACACCAAAGCAAAAAGCAGTTATTTGTGGTATCCAGCTTTCATTTTTCCCTCCCATTTTTTCTATGGAAACTTCCTGTAGAGAATGATCATTTCATTAAAATAAATTTACAGTCTGGTTAGAATCAACTCATTTCCCAAACACTTATTTAGTCAGAGGCAAGCAGCGTGATTCCATCACCTACGCAGCATTGTCAGTTCAAGTTTAGGTGCTTGACTTAAGTTGGCCCATCAAAATAAAATCAATATCCATCTTTTTTGTGTGTGGTGGTTCAAATATAAATATTAGCATGAATACAAAAATGTTTCTCTAGAAGTTATGGTACCAGAAAGAGAGGTGAACTTAGAATGAAGCTATGATTGCAAAAGGTAAAAGAATGAGATAAAAAGACACTGAATAAGCAATGTAATTTACCTTAGTGAAAAATGCAAGAATACAGAAGAGCACTCATTTTTCAAAAATACATAAAGATAAAAGGGAACACAGTACTTACATTAGGATGGCTGCATATAACATGAAATAGAATGGGAATGCAAAACTGGGTTAAAATGAAAAAAATACATATTAGATGGGATTTAAATAGAGAAACAATGTATGAGATTTACTGAACTCTCCAGCACCTACTGTTCTGTGTAAATACACCTATGCCTATATCCATATACTTACCCATAATCATGCCCATATCCATATTATAGCTAAAGTTTGTGTTCTTATTGATTTTGGTTCAAGCCAACTTTGAAACCTCTCTGAACATAGAAAATCCAGGAGCCTTCACAAAACAATATTTGTTTTGATACAGTTTTTGTGCATTTTAGTTCATTTTATAACCTCAAGGTAAATATTTACTTTTGTTACTGCAGTCAATATTCACTTATACTCACCATACATTTATTATTTATTTGTTCTCATTTCTTTTCTTCTCCAAAATTTTCCATCTTTGATTACTTTCTTTCTTTAGAAAGAAAACTTTAAAAATGTCCTTTAAAGAGATCTGTTAATGGCAATATGTCTGCATTTTTCTGAAAATAAATTTATTGCCTACATCGAAAATCTACTATTTCATGTGGCAAACTTCATTAATTATCTCAGCAATATTCAGTACTCTTGGTAGCTTCAAACTTTTCTTCTGCAGCTTTCTCACATCTCCCAGCCTTCACAGAATCGAAGAGAGTTAGGGCCTTGCTCTGGATTAGGCATTGGTTTAATGAATTATTGTGGCTGGTTTCATTTTCTGTCCAAACATTCTCCATATCAACAATAAAGCTGTTTCACTTTTTTTTTTTCATTCCAGTGTTCACTGGAGTAACATTTTTAATTGCCTTCAAGAACTTTTACATGTTTTCTTTTTTTTCTTTCTTTCTTTCTTTCTTTCTTTCTTTCTTTCTTTCTTTCTTTCTTTCTTTCTTTCTTTCTTTCTTTCTTTCTTTCTTTCCTTTCTTTCTTTCCTTTCTTTCTTTCTTTCTTTCTTTCTTTCTTTCTTTCTTTCTTTCTTTCTTTCTTTCTTTCTTTCTTTCTTTCTTCCTTCCTTCCTTCCTTCCTTCCTTCCTTCCTTCCTTCCTTCCTTCCTTCCTTCCTTTCTTTCTCTTTCTCTCTTTCTCTCTCTCTTTCTCTCTCTTTCTCTCTCTCTTTCTCTTTCTCTCTTTCTTTCTCTCTCTCTTTCCTTCCTTCCTTCCTTCCTTCCTTCCTTCCTTCCTTCCTTCCTTCCTTCCTTCCTTTCTTTCTTTCTTTCTTTCTTTTTCTTTCTTTCTTTCTTTCTTTCTTTCTTTCTTTATTTATTTATTTTTTTCCTGCCTCCTCAACTTGCCTGTTTGGCCCAAGAAGCCTGGCTTTCAGCCTATCTTAGTTTTTGACATGCCCTCCTCACTAAGCTTCATCATTTCTAGCTTTTTATTTAAAGTGAGGATCTTGTGATTCTTCCTTTCTCATGAAAACCTAGGGGACACTATATTGTTATTATGCAGCTTAATTTTAATATTGTTATATCTCAGGGAACAGGGAGGCTCAAGGAAAGGCAGAGAGACAAGGTACTGGCCAGCCAGTGGAGCAGTAGGAATGTACACAGCATTTGTTAAGTTCATTGTTTTCTATGGGCATGGCTTGTAGCACCCTGAAACTATTACAATAATAACATCAAAGACCACTGATCATATTCACTATAGTAAATATAACAATAATGAAAAAGTTTCAAATATTGTGAGAATTACCAAAATGTGACACAATTGAGCAAATGCAGTTGGAAAAAAGGCGCTGATAGACTTGCTCAAGGCCGAGTTGTCACAAAAAAAACTGCAAAGTTGTAAAAAAAAAAAAATTGCAATGTCTACAAAATACAGTTTTAAAATATGAAGTTAATTTATTATATATAACAAAATAGTTTAACTTCAAAAATTATTATTATTTCTCTCTGTAAATAGTAAACATATGACCTCTCTCTAAAAATAGTAGGATGAATAATCTCCTATATTACTTACTAGATAGGCATGTATGGTTTTAACTTTTATTTATCCATACAAGTTTATTTCTTTGTTTCTTTGTTTTCTTTCTGGGCTAAAGCAAAAGTACAAATAAATGGACTTTTTTGTACTTTAGGTAACTACCCATCCTGACATCAGTCATAATAATTATGAATAGATAAGATTTTAAACTAAATCTAAAGTTCCCCACCTACCATAGCTAATACCAAGTTTATTAATGCAATAATACAGTCTCTTTGCCTGTCATATTTTATATATTGTTTGAGGATTAAAGTTACCTTCTTCGACTTTGTTTTCTAAAATATATTGCTTCAGCAAATTAAATCCATGATCCTCTATTGTCAATGTAGTAGAAAGCTGACACTGGCTCACAATTTGAAATTTGCTTATCTAAAGTAGAATGTGATGTAGGACATAATGAGTTTTTAGATTATTTGCTGACAGAAATGGAACATGCTGGAAATGAATCTGGTGTATGTATCCAATAGTATTCAACTGATGCTAATCAAATTTTGGCCATCAGAGAAAAAGATACTGAAAGCATTAGTAAATGAACTGAGCTCAACAATTCCATATGTACATTGCTCTAAATGTACCCAGATAGAAATGCCATTAAGAAATAATTGTGATTATTTTAAAATGACTATTCCCTACCATCTCAAGTTTGTAAAACTGGAATATAAATTATCCTGCCATAAGTAATATGTAAAATAAATTCAGTAGAGCAACACAAGAGTGATAAAGTAAAATTGTTCATCAAGATAATCTAATCTGTGGTAATATGAAATCTTTGATCATTTAGTACATTGTCTAATATATATTTTATTGAAAAGTATGTGAATAAAACCAGGATGTCATGGCACTTTGTTCATTTCTTCTTTCATTGATTTAAAAAGAACAATCAGTTACTACTCATAGATGGAAAAAATAAATCTGACTTTTTATCTATGTGTTAGTACTCCACCTTTCAAGTTCAGGGTTTCTTAATTATATTTTGCAGGAAAATTTTTTTTCATCATTCTCTACAACTTCAGATATTAATAACATTAAAACCTTCTCTATTTTGTTGCTTTTGTTGAAGACACTGATTTATAAGAAGTAAAAATGTCTTCATCAATGTGAAGTGGCAGAGAAATCCTTGCAAAATGCCAGTAGTTAGTTCATGCTCTAGTAAGTATGTCAATTTAAATATTGAACTGAATTTAAGGAATTTTTAAGTTGTAATTTATTAAAATTAAGAATCCTGGCAAAATACGCTTTTTCCTCAAATTTTGTGATTTAGAATGAGCTATGCTTAAAACCTAGGGAGATGGTTATTTCTTTTCTTTTACCTAAATATGATTAAAATACTCTGTAATTACATACTTCTTTGGAAAGAACATGCATTCTAAAATGTAAGATGTGATTTGGCAGGTAAAATGTAGACTATCAAAGCAGCAGGTGTAGATTAGTAATGGATTTTGAGCCCATTTTTTAGACATCAACCATCTTCCACATAACTAAGGACATCTGGTCTTAGACACTGCTGTGGGGAGAAAATAAAATGAAAACAAGAAAACTGATCAATTAGCTCTGGTTGAGGAAGTATAATACAGAGTTATTGCAATTGAGCCAGGCTCAGCAAGAGAAAAATCAGTCAATCACCTATAGACTTTGCATGTTGGCAAGGTTATTTGAGCACAGTTAGAAAAGCAAAAAAGGAAGTCCAACAGAAAGACTGGGCAATACTGCAGAAAGTAGAAGAAAGAAAATAGACTCCTTGATTTGCAGGAGAGGCAATATTTTAGATAAAAACTTCATTTTAGGTTTCACCTGCTGTGGGAACTGACAATTTATAGATAGGCACAGTTTGGGAGTCGGAGGTTACAAACCTTATCTTCAGCCCAATTATTTTAGTAACAAAAGCTACACGAGGTATTAAAAAGCAGCAATTGCAAACCATAACTCATTGGAACAACATAAAATAATATATCCAAGAATGGTTGCTTTCATTTGTTTGGATATTGGAGAGAGGGGGTATGTTTTCACAACATTAACAGAAATAGTTAAATATATAAATACATATGCTATCTTATTTGATTTTAGATTTAATAATTAAGGTTTATAATTACAAAGGATGCCTAGGCTAGGACTGATCAAATGATTAAAAGTCCCCTTTCCCTGGGGAAAGGTGAGATGCAACATTATGCAAATTTATTTCACTGTGACTTCTTTGTGATTCATTTTTTTTCTTGGCCCTTTTTCTCTCCATTATCTTTTTTGACATGCAGCCCTTCATGCAGAAATATTTTCCCTTTCTAAATATTTGGAATACCTTGGACATTAGCATCATTTTGATTAATGAGCTCGTTATTCATTCTAGTTAGATCTTGCTGAACAAAAATGACCTTTTCTTAAAGTTAGCAATGACTCTTTATTCCTAAGGTTACCACTCAGGCGCTCACACGTGATTCTGTGCAAGCTCTTAGAAGCATTTATAAAGCAATTTTAGAACCCTGGGCTCCTAATCAACAATCCTTTTATTTTTGTTCAATAAGAACATTTGCTATGTCCAAATTCATAATAAAACTTACTATTTTTATTTAAATCAACCTACACAATAAAGCTGATCTTCTAAATTTAACATTATAATCATCATTACAATGAATACAGTATTACCTCATATATTCATATATCTACAATGTATTTATTCTGATCATTATTCCTCTAATGCCTTCTATTTTTAATCACGATATTTAAGAAGAGGAATTTAGTGTAATTCCTTACTGTGTCACATAGTGTTTTGAATATATTAAATATTCCATATGAGTTATAGTTAGATATAGTTAATGTTCTTGTTTAAGTAAATTGGAGAAAGTTAGTTTAACATTTCTATGACTGAAATTTACCTAGCTTATTCAAAAAGTAGAGAACATAAAAATGTAAATACATTGATATGTGTGTATCTACTTCCCTGTTATCTGAAAGAAACATTTAGATTTGAATTTTGTTTATATGCTCAACAACAAGTAATTTTTATATTATTTGTTTTTTAGGTTCTGTAGGTATTCACATTATTAATTACTCTCTAATAAAATAGAATTTACTTAATAATTTTCAAGGCTTTATTCTGAGGTTACACTGAACAAGGACATGTCAGTTCATTTATTTTGTCTATTTACATCATTTATATATATATTGCTATAGTCAAATGAAGAAACCATGGCATCCACTATAGGATCATCTCATGGATATAGCCAATGGATACAGAAATGTTACAATGTAGTGACTTTGATCTAAATGCAGTTTAAATATAAACAAAACTCTTGGTATTAATTCAGTTACAATCTGTCAATTATCTTGATAGTTGCTTATGTGAATATATTTTCGATACAATGCAGATTCTATGAATCACTGCTATTTATTTTCATACTTTATTTTAAATGTAAAATATTAACTTTCTTGTAAGCAATCATTGTTACAGAGAGAACACTGTGAAACATATTGGAAATTAACATAATTATATCAAGAGTTCCCTGGTGGTCAAAAACATTAGTACTCAAATTGCATTATGAATATGCAAATCCAGTATCTTTGATTTAGGTCATTTGTCACTGGTGTCAGAAATTGCAAGTCACTGCTGCTGTCTAAACTTTTGAAAAACCTTCCAATGATTGGGATTTAATTCAAAAGAACCTTCTGCTTCATCAACAATCTATCCAAGCTCTATAAGATCCACTGGTAGGCAAATTTCTTCTCTGTTCTAAATTCGTTTAAGCATTAACACTGATTCCATTCATGTTATATTTTGGAGTGATGAAAATGCATTGAATGAAAAACAGTTCTTCTGAAACTGGTCTGATCAAAAGCAATTATATGTGCATAAAATATGAATTTAGAATCAAACTTATATTTGGTTTGCTCACCTAGCTAATGTGTATTCTTCTGTAATGGCAGCATCATTACTTTTTAAATATAAGTTCAGATCATTAACTTATTAATTTTTAAATGTGAGTTTAGATATTCAACTTGAAACTGGATTTATATAGCATGTAAGCTGTTGTACAGGACATAAAATTCAAACAGGTCATAAGTGCAAAAATAGTGTTGCTAGGTACTTGTCACATACCATGGAGAATAGGTGCAGCTCAATGAATCGAGCACTAGAATGTTAGCTTGTAGTGTACTTTTACCCACTCCAGTAAAAACAAGGCCCCTGTTAGTTGCATACTAAATATTGTTCTGATTTAAATTTTTTCATATAAATATAAATATTCAAAGAAATAAAATTAATAAAGATCAATAATTTTCAAAATTAATAAAAAACATTTGCTATAAATATAACCCCAATTCAGAAACCTACTTGTTTCATAACTTTGTCAAATTAAATGACCTCTCTAAGGCTTATTAACAAGATTATTAGGGGGATTAAATACTATTATTTATATAAAATAGCATCATGCTCTGTATATAAAAGACACCAAAAAACAACTTATAAAATACATTTATTATCATAAAACTGTAGGTTCTTTGAAATTAGAAGTATTGCTTATTGTTTGAAATAATCCCTCCAATCTAATTTTCTATCAACGTCCCAGTCACTCACTCCCACTCCAGTCATACTGGTTCTCCTCGCTTCTTATAGTTCAAGCATTCATGTTCTACAGGACATTTGCACTCATCACTCTGCCCCCATAGAGCCACATGGCTCACTTCCTCGCCCCTTTCAGATTATAGTATATAAAGTAGTCAGGGAGCAATGAGGCCTCTCCTAACTGACCTCTGTACACCACTTACAGACCCTATAGAAAATAGCAATATTTTTGCACTTGCCACTTATAATCTTCCTTACCTTGCTTATTTTTTTCATTTTAATAACTTTCAATATTTAGATTATCATACATATATTTATCTTATATTACTTATTCATTTATTACCTTGCTATTCCACACCCCATTCCAACTAAAATATAAACTCTATGTGATTAAAAAATTGTCCTTTTCTTCAAAAGGACAATCATGCCTGTACCTACAACAGTATTTGCCAAAATCAATAAATTATTTTAAATGAATAAATGCATTTTTAATTTTTAAATATTAAACATAGTTTAATATGCTATTTAACAATATGATCTAGTCCATATCTGTTAATCCAAAATAATGCAAATCTAAATTCTTCTGTCTCAGGGGTAGGTTTTCATGTTTGCATAAATTAATTATTTGCAGTTAGGTCTTAAATTACTATTTTTTAAAATTTAATAAATACAAAGTATGCCCATGGGCTTCAGCTAACAACAAATAGACACTGACTTTCCCTATTTCTAGGTAATAAAAGTTATTGATTTTTAGTCTCTATCTGGAATCAAAAACCAAAGGTAGTTATTGAAAAAAAAGATCTTTAACGTATGACACATGCAATTCACACAATATTTATCAAGTACCTATCACATTTATATCACATTTGCTATGTTTCTACTAAGAGCTACAGAGAAAATTAAGATAAAAACAGATGTCACTTTCTTGAAAATAGTTACTATTTTCAGTATTTTAAGATGTATATGACAGCCATATAAAAGACATGGCCATGATGAGTGAAATAAAGGTAAAAATATGATCCGAGTGGTAGTGCTTACATTTTAAAAAAGATTATCATCAAGACTAGAAATTAGGCCTTTTGGCATAAGTAATCTTACTCTATATAATTAATCATAAAATTATCTCTACTTATCTCTAGAGCACAAATGTGACATATAAATCATAAACTTCACAATAAAGACAAGCTTTAAATTAAAAAAAAAATCAAAGTTAGACCTATAATTTCTTAAAAGTGATTACATGAGCGTAGATGAATATTCACCAGATGTAAAAGCATTTCTTTACTATGCATTGTTCATGAAGAATATTATAAAACATCTTATTAAAAAGTTAATTATTTTCCTCTCCTTTCTTAATGTTTTACTTATTCTTCTAAATATATTCACAGAGTAAACACAATGGAAATCTCAGTAAGTTAAATGCAAACTTCAGCTCTTCAACAGAATCACTCTCTGGGGATGTTTGTAGTTTGTAAGGTGTAAGAGTCCGTACTAGTTTAAAACTAAATGATCTCAACTGAAAGGCTGTATGAATGAAAGCACATAGCATCAAAGGAAGATGTTTATCAATTAGGTGCTAAACCATCACAGGATTTATATTGCTTAAAAGTAAATTTGAGAATGTTCAAAAGATTTTTAAATTATTAAAAAATTCAAAACATTTTATAATTTTAATATATGTTATTTCAGTAAATATTACTAACATAAGAGATTCTTTGATTTTTTAATTAATTCTAAAAGGATATACGCTTTAGCTTGCATAGAAGATCTTGATATTTTAACTGAAAATGTCAAATTATTTTCAAAATTCTTTTTGGTCCTGAAAATGATTTAGATTTATTTTTCATGAAGGATCATCTAATTAATATGTATAAATATGTCATAAATGAAAAAATATAGCACAGGTTGAGAAGTTCTTAAAAGAGAAAAGTATAAAACCAATCTTGATAGTAAAAGACCTTTCTTATCACTCTTAAGTTATTTGCAAATTTTTAATTCTTCAACACATACCCTCTTTATATCTAGTATATGAACATGGTTTTCTTTTATTTTTCTCAACAGAAAGGAAACATACAAACCTACTTATCTTTCATCACCATTTTAAAAAATGTGAAATTACTTAAAATTTATTAATGAAAACTCAAATTTGCCAATTCTTGTTTAAAACTAAAGATTTATTCATTAAAAGCCAAAGTTCATTTCCATATTCAAAAATAATGAAGTCTTCCTTGACTATTAAAAATTACACCAATTTCCTTCGCCATGCAATCACTTTAATTGCCTCTACCACATCTCTTTAGTAAAATTATACAGCATGCTATGTTACTACTAGCTATTTTATTATGTTAATCTCATCTCACGACATAATAATTCTTTTAAAACCTGTTACAGCATTATAAACATGTCTCTGTTGCTGATTCTTTTATAAATCAAACAACTTTGCAGTATGTCTTTTATGGTCTTTGCTAGAAGATAAGAATTAGAAGATATGTAAGAAGAAGTACCCTCTCTCTCAAAGATCCTCAAAACCACCATACAGGTGTCTTTCCTGTTCCTTGCACAGGCCAAGGTCTTTCCTGTCTCAAGATTTTTGCGCATGCTGTTCTCACTTCCAGGAATGATCTTTGATTGGCTCCCATCATTTCTCCCACATTCCTATCCTTTGATCTTAGGACATTCCTCAGCAAGGTATTTTCTAATCATCACATATTTTGTCAAATACTACTTACTGTACTTATTTATTTTATGGCCCTTCTTATGATCTACAACTACCTTGTTCATTTACTTAAATTTGCATCCTCCTGCTACCCTACAGTTTTATAAATTTGATAACATTCAATCTTATTGCTATAGTGGTAATGGAACATTTTTGGGTGAATAAAAATCATTCACTATTTCATATAAGTAAAGAAAAACATATGATTTAGTGGTAGTTAACTTGTTTTCTGTTATTAATATATAAGCCTTTAAAGTATTTGTTATCTTAAAAAATGCAAATAAATCTTTGGTCTAGAAAACTCAATTCAAACTCTTTTGGCAGAGGAGTAGGGATTGACACAGACTGCAAGTTGGAGAGTCTGTCATTCATCACTTAAATTATTTTGATTTTTTGGTGTGGCATACCAAACTCTGTCAGTCATAGTATTACTAATACTGCTACTACTATTATTGTTATTGTTATTATTGTTATATTCAAAGTGACATAGTTTAGTGTAAGCAACTTCCACGCCGAAGAATTCTGCTGTGACTGCAGAAAGAAAGTGGCATTGTCTTCTACTCTCCTGCCATCAGATATATTGGGTGAGAAATATCATTAGGTTTTCTTCCCAAATCTAATTACTGGCAGGGAGTATATGTCAGGCTGAATAACAAACACACTAGCTACCAGTACAGGTTGCTATCAACCCAATGTAGAGGCAGGCAGCTTTGGACAGCGGTTCCAGGTAACAGATTTTGCGGTGAGATCTGATGCTTTGTTCTGCCCCACTAACATTGATGTAATACCTATTGACGAAAACAAGAGTAAAATTTTTATCTTACTGCCTTATTTTGCCAGTGATGGAATGGTTATAGGCCTTGCAGTTTTATTTTAAACAGAAAAAAAAAACCCATATAATTTAACAACAAATGCTTCACTTTGGGGGCTTCTAACTTAAGAGTGTACCTATATCCTTATATTAATCAATGTTTAGTAAGCCAACATAACTTCAAAAAATCTATTTTGTTGTACCTACAAAAGCAGCATTTAGCAATATAAAGTATACTGTCCATAGCAATGTTTTCTGTGCCTTAAAGAATAATTCTTTTCATATAGAACTAAGTTTAAATTAAATTTTAACATATTAGAAAACACTGTTGGGAGTCCACGTGAAGTGACTAAGGATGCACATGAGGTGAAAGCTCAAAAGAGTGTCATTACTGGAGAAAATGTGACCCCATCTACATAAAATGCAGGGCCAGCCAGTGTTGCCATAGATAGCAGTATTTGCACTTAACCATGGAGCTAGTGTGGTTGGTTTCCTTCACAAGTGCCTCTGAACTTGGCACATAGGTCCACCAATTCACAAGCAACTTCCAGATCCAGTGATTACAGTTTATCCAGCAGGTGTTTCTCTGAGGGAAAGAATTGGGAGACCCCTACAAACTGGCCATCTGCTGTAGAGAAAATATGCATTTAGATAGAGAAGATTTGCATTTGGGTTTAATTATCAGATATAATCAAATAATACAAAGTGTTAAAGAAAAATAGATATAGACACTAGTTAGGCAGGGAAAACTGATTTTATTCAGTATTTTTGAAGAGTGGGAAAAGATTTTAATATAGAATAGAGCTCTATGTCAAATTCAAAAAGGAAAACTGGAAATTTATAGACAAAGAGCAGAGTGAGGGGGTCTGTAGATGAAAAATTACTAAGAGGAACTATCGTGGGTAAGAAGTTTCTTACCAAACTGCTTTACAACAGGATTCTTGCTACAAGCAGCCAAGGTGGTCAGGTATCAATGGTTGGAATGAGTAACTTGAACAAATGTCAAGGAGGATCAGATATCAAGTGTTCAGGGGAATTCTCTCTATACTCCATTAGCAAGATTTTCACTAAAATTGGACTAAGCAGGCTGAGGACAAGGTCCAAGGAAGAAACCTGGTAAAAAAGAGGGCTCATAGTAGCCTGTCTAGAGTTTCGTCAGTGAGTCTTTGTCAAAACTCACATTTTAAAGACATGTCCAAATTGGAGCTATTGTTCTTCCCCTCCCAAATGTATTTCTCCTCCAGTCTCTCATTGTACTAAAGAATATTATCAACCAAAACTCTGAAGTCTGATTCATCAGGAAATCCTGTTAGTTCTCTTCAACAGACATATTTTGAACTCTCCATCTTATAGGCTGTTACCACTATCCATACCACTATCACTTCTCACATCAATTTCTGCAATAACTTCCTTAATGGCCTTTTCTATTCCATTCCTGCTGTCTGCAACCTCCCAGCCAGTGTGAACCAAATTCCGTTCAAAATCCTTAAATGTCTTCTTATTGCACACAGAATCAGATCCAAAATCCTAAGTCCAAACAGATCTTATACAAATTGACTCCAACCTACCCTTCCACATTAACTTCTACCACCCTCTTCCTCAATCATTATGCTCTGAACATGCAGCCTCCTTAACATTTTTATTAATGTTCAGTGAGCTTTGCATTTGCTGCTCCTGCCTTCCATAGAGTCTTCCCTTGGCTTTTTGCAAAGCTTTCTGACTCCTCAGCATTTGTGTTTTAGTTTAAATCAAAAATGCCAAGCAAATTATTTGTACCTGCTTTATTCCTCAGTTAAGATTTTTAGATTCTTTCTTGCCCAATACCTGTCACAATTCTCACATCTGTGTTAGTTCAGGCTACAGTAAAAATTATCATATAGACTGGGCGGCTTAACAACAGATAGTTATTTTCTTACAGTTCTGGAGGCTGGGAGTTTGAGATAAAGATGCCAGCATGGCTGATTTCTGGTGAGAGCTATATCTTCCTGGCTTACAGATAGGCCACCCTCTTACTGTGTTATCATATCACATGGAGAAAGAGAGCTCTGGTGTCTTTTCCTCTTCTTCTAAGAAAGTATCAAATCGTGGTGGTCCCATCTTCGCGAACTTATCTAAATCAGATTGCTTCCCAAAGCCCAACCTCCAAAGATCATCACATTAGGCATTACACACACACACACACACACACACACACACACACACACACACACACACACACACATTTCCCTCTTGGGGGGAACACAAAGATTTCGTTCATAACAGTCAAATTTAATAAGATTGCAATCGTATGAAGTCTCATCTCATTTAGGCGTCTTCAATTTGTTTTTTTTCTAAACACCTTACAATATGTTCCCCAAACTAGTTTTTATATATCATATAATCCTGTTCTTGGACTTGCATAGTTATTATTTATCTGTACCACTAGAGTGTAAGTTCCCTGAGAGAAGAAGCCATGTCTACTTTGTATATCTCTAGCATTAACACAGTCCTGAGCACATGGTAGTCAACAATTAGCTGAATGAATGAATTGGTAAATATCTTTCATCTTATCCTAGCTATATTTTACCTAGGAATTTCTTCAGTACTTCTATACTAAGCTCTCTGTCATAGGCCATCTATCTCATTAACCAGTAACTTAAAATGCTTTCATGTAAGGTTGCAATTTGCCTATATTTACCATATGTCCTTAAATTCTAGGTTTGTTTTTTTTTTTCTGATTCGTTAAAGATAGCAGAAGGTGGGTCTGCAGTAGAATTATTTTTCCGAGACAGACTTGAAAATGGATACTCTCTTTTATACGGTAGATTTGAGTCATTTAAGGATTTAAGAAATATTTGACAAATTAGAAATCACTTCGATCTTTGAGAAATCTGAATTTACCATTCTGTTTTTCTCAGTACCACTAGGTTAAATGTAATGTGTTGTTTAACTATTATTTTATTTAGCAAAGGTGTTCATAATTTCACAATTGCTCTTCAAACCTGGGGACTTTCATGCATTTGATAAATGGTCACAGACATTAATTTGGCTTAAATTAAGCAGTATAATTTAAACAATTTCAATTTTAAATATTCTGTCACATAGTCTACTTCTCAAGGAATATGCTTTGATTTTTGAGTCAATGTTAGTGATTGCCGTATTTATAAATCCTTGCCTTTCTTGGAACCACCACACATGGCCAGAATGTTTGCTTGTTTATTTTAATTGCAAATACTTATCCTCTGGGTCTTCTCTACTTAATTATTCGAGAAAGGTTTTATTTTACCTAAAAAAACTAAGACTTCCCTAAGATTTTCCCTTTTGTTAGTAAACATGTAAGCATTCTTTTGAAGGTTTTCTAGGAAGACGTGTGTGTATGTGATAATTATATTAAACAAAGGAAAAATGAAAGGAGGATTCCAAAGTGCTAAGAATGACTTAAAGTCTATGATTAATTACTAGACTTCATTGAAATGTAAATGGATCTGAATTTGACTCATCTTTTTCACTTTGGCCTAAAATACTAATAAGCAAATGCTTTATTATCTGCTTTATTCTTCAGGATGAGATTTCTAGATTATCATTTCTCTTCACATCTGTCAAAATTGTCTAATTTAAAAGACATGATGTCTGTGTCTGTGTCTGTATCTGTGTCTGTGTGTCTGTGTGTGAGTGAGAGTGGGAAGGAGAATGCAATTTCATTGTTTTAATAGAATCATTTTAATATAAAATTTAAATTAGATTAGTTAGGGTTTTTTTTAGTTTTTGGTTTATTTTTAGGTTCACATGTGAATCCTGAACAAAAACCTTAGATATATTGAGGATAAATAATGAGTTAATCATTTTAATCATCGTCATAATAATGATTAACACTGAAGTATATGTTTACCTTTTTAGCCAGCATCACTTTAAGCACTTTTATATATATTATTTGTTTGTTTATTTGTTTTTAACTTTCTCAATATACCCACAAACACACACAGAAACACAAAATGAAGTAGGGAGTACTAAGAAATATTGCTTTTAATCAATGCATAATTTAAAACATACAATATGTTTCTGTTGCCTTTCTGTTATTGAGTTCTAACTTTATTCTATTATTATCAGAGAATACACTATGTAGAATGTCAATTCTTTTAAGTTTATTGAGCTATGTTTTATGATCCAGAATACAACCTATCTTGGTTAATGTCCCATTGGTGCTTAAAATAAAATTGTGTATTCTGCTATTGTTGGGTAGACTGTTTAAAATATATCTATTAGAGCCTGCTCATTGATTGTGCTGTTCAGATCTATATCCTTTATTGATTTTCATTCTATTAGTTTTATCAGTTTCTGAGATGGGATGTCTAGGTCTTCAGCTACAATTGTAGATCTGTTTATTTCTTTTTTCGGGTCTATTGGTTTTAGTTTCATGTATTTTGAAGCTTTATTTTTAATGTGTATATTTATATGCCTTCTTGCTGGATTGAACTTTTATCATTATATAATGTCCCTCATTATCTCTAGAAATTTTTCTGATCTAAAATCTAATTTGTCAGATATTAATAGTTACTTGTGCTTGTTTTAAATTAATATTGCATAGTATAATTTTTCCCCATCATTTCACTTTTAATCTATCAGTGTCATTGAATTTGAAGAGAGCTACTGGCATGCTACATATATATGAGTCAATTTTTTAAATATAACTTTTTTTAATTTAATGTTATTAATGTATTATTAATTATTGATATGTTAGTGCTTTTTACTATTTTATTATTGACTTTCTTTGTGTTTTCTCTGTTTCTCTTCCATGAGCTTCCTTTGTGTTATTCAAATATTTCTAAATATTCTATCTTGCTTTATCTATAGTGTTTTTGAATGTTGTATTTGTATAGGTTTTGTTGTTGTTGCTTTGAATATTAAATACGTGTGTGACATCACAGTTTACAAGTTCTACATTTTGCAACTTTAAGTGAATTACGGAAATCTCACTTTCATTTATGTTCCTTTACATTCTTCAATAAAATATTATTTTGAGTGTCAGATAGTATTATAATTTTAGTTTTGACCACCAAACATGACTTATAAAACTTAAGGAAAAGTGTAGTCTATTGTATGTACCTGTATTTCTGCAGTTTACACTGTTCTTCCTTCTTGATACTCAGGGATTCTTTATTTTATTATGACTTTCTTGGTCAAAGATCTTCCTTTAGCCAGCCTTAGGCATAGGTCTTCTAGCAAAATATTCTTTCACTTTTCTTTCATCTGAACATGTACTAATGTCCCCTTCATTCCTGAGGGCATAGTTTTACCAGATATAGAATTTACAGTTAATACTTCTTTTCTTTCAGCACTTGGAAAATTGTGTTCCAGATTCTTCTGGTCTCCATGGTTTCAGATGAATTCTCTGGCATTCAAATTGCTATTCCCAGACAGGTAATGCATCATTTTTCTCTGGCTGCTGTCAAAGTTTGTTTTTTCTCTTTAGTTTTCAGAAAGGTAATTATAATGTGCCTTTGGCATGAATTTCTTTCAGATTATCTTGTTTGGGGTTTGTTCAATTTGCAGAATCTATAAATTTATGTCTTTTGGCAAATCTGGAGAGTTTTCAGCTGTTATTTCTTTAAATAGTCTTTCAATCTCATTCTTTTTTGGTTTTCATGGGTTTGTAGGGATAGGAATGTGAGAAATTTTGTTGTCCCACAGGTCCCTAAAACTCTATTCATGTTTTTGTCTATTTTCTCTTTATTGTTCAGATTGGGTAAATTCTATTGACTTGTCCTCAGATTACTGATTCAGTCAATTGTTTTCTGTACCACTGAGTCTTTTTATTCACTTTGTTATTATTATTTTTTTTTATTTCTGTAGTCCATTGGTTCTTTTTTTAAATTAAAAAACGTTATTTTTAAAGTAGCGTTAAGCTTTCAGAAAAAAATGAGCAGAAAGAATAGTCTTATACCACCTCATCTGTTTCTGCAAATATAGACAGTTTCTCCTATTATTAACATCTTTTATTAGTATGGTACATTGGTTACAATTGATGAGCCAATATTGATATATTATTATCAGCTAAAGCTCACGCTTTACTTTAGGATTCATTCTTTGTGTTATGCTTTGAGTTTTGACAAATGTATTAGGATGTATATCCAACATGACAGTATCTTATGAAAAGTTTAGCTGCCCTAAAAATTCCCTATACTACCTCCCCAAGAAGCCCTGGCCACTATTGATCTTTTTATTATATTCTTTTCTTTTGGCCAGAATATTACTAATAGGAATCATGTCACCTTTTCAGACAGGTTCATTTGTTCAGCAATTATGAAGTTCAGATTATCATTCTTTTCATAGCTTCATAGCTCATTGTTTTTTGCCATTGAATATTTCTCATATAGATGTACTACAGTTTATTTGTCCATTTACCTATTGAAGGACATCTTTGTTGCTTCTAAGTTTTGGCACTTATAAGTTAAACAGCTGTAAACATTTATGTGCTGGATTTGTGGACATAGTTTCCAATTTATTTGATTAAATACTGAGGAATGCAATTGCTGAATCACATAGTAAGGGTATATTTAGTTTTTCAGAAAATTGACGCTGTTTTCCACAGAGGCTGGACCATTTTACACTTCCACCAGCAATGAATAATAGTTTCTATTCTGCATATCTTCTCAAGCATTAGTGTTATCAATATTTTGTATCAGTGTTTCCAGATCAGGATTTTGGTTGGTCTATAAGTGTGTAGAGATAGCTCACTGTTTTAATTTTTAATTTCTTGATGACAGGTAATATTGAGTATCTTCTCACATGCTAATTCACCATTTTTATATCTTCTTTGGAGAGGTGTCTCTTTAGATCATTTACCCATTTTAAAATTGGGTTGTTTGTTTTCTTACTGTTGAGTTTTAGAAATTCTTTTTATAATGTGGATACCAGTTCTTTACCATATGTGAGTTTTGCAAAAAGTTTCTCAAATGTAAGGTAGGCCTTTTCATTCTCTGATAGCTCTTAAAACAACAAGAAAGAGCTTTATTGTGTTACAATTCATATACCATACAATTCACACAATTAAAGTATAATGTTCTCTCCATAGTTTTCTCATGATAATATAACATATCAACACAATACAAAGTGCATTAATATTCCCTTAATGTATGATTTTTATTTTGCTTTCAGAACTTGTGCTAATTTTAAGGAATTAAACTCATAAGGAAAGATTATATATATAAATTAATAATTATAAGTGTCCAGATATATCTGTGTATATGCGTGTGCATGTGTGTGTGTGTGTGTGATAGAGAGACAGAGAGACAGAGACAGACAGAGAAAGAAAGATGCTTATGTATACAATATACTTACATATTTTTATGTTTTGAAAGCAGCAGATATTATAACAGCTCCCGGGTGTTTTTACACTAATATAGCCAGTCAATTCATAGCAAGATTACATTGTCAGTTCTGACATTCAAACAAGTAAAATTCTGAGATTCCAACATAACAAGTACATGATTTTAATTTTTTTAGTAGTGAGTTAAGGAGCAAACTTTAAATCTTAACTTGTCCAGTGTTTAGGTAGAATGAGCTTACAGGTACCATGCATGTCCTTATTAACTAATCTGTCTAAAGTATATGAACTATCTTCAGATATCTAGCATAGATTTTAGGTCAATCCTTTAATTGGGTCTGTGTCTCTAAGAACACGAATATTAATCTGTTACATTTTTTTAAATATAAAATTATCTTCTTATATAAAGTGGCATTTTTATGTAAACTTTGGTAAACAAGTTAGGGCCACTTTAAAGTGTATAATATATTTTTTTAAATGCATACATTATTTTCTCAGTTCTAATAAAATAATGGAAGTACAATTGATGTCTCAGCCTGGAAAACCACTGTGGTAAAGGCATTGATTGCATGAACCTCTTCTCCTCGGGGAACTCAGCTTAGCTTACTCTATTAAGAAAAGTTAATTCTGGAACTGGTCATTACAACACAATGTAATGAATATCAAAGTAGACAAAAAAAGTTGTTCAAGT
Source organism: Cynopterus sphinx (assembly GCA_030015415.1). Lineage (NCBI taxonomy): Eukaryota > Metazoa > Chordata > Mammalia > Chiroptera > Pteropodidae > Cynopterus > Cynopterus sphinx. The sequence continues at coordinate 12,150,078 of CM057381.1, forward strand.
TAACAGATATAGGGGAAAAAAAATACAACAAGCAAGTTTTTCTTATCCGTTAACACGACACATGTACCTTAAATATCAATGCAATAAACAAAAAAAGAAGGGTATATAAATTTCTTAATGTTAAATTTGAAGAGCTTTCTCTGCCCAGAAATTTTTCCTTGTGAACGTCCATCATTTAGATTTCTGATTTAAAAAATCTCAAGCCCTAGGTCTTAAGATTTTTGAAATTTTTAATAAAGTTTATGTTGGGCAGGAGTTTTTAACCTCAAAAGTAAATTGTATCTCTAGAAAGTTAAATTCAGGTATGGTTTAGATTTGAAGAGTTTAGTGAATATATTTTGTGGTGGTTTATTCTGAGATCTGTGTTGAAGGGGTTCTATGAAATGTAAATAGGTTTCTATGAAAAGCCATCTAGAATATATGATCTAGTATACCAGTGCATAAAAAGGTGGACAAATCAAACAGAATCTCTTTGTGGGAGCTGTGAATCACCTCTAATTAGTAAAATATTGCAAATATGATGGAGATGGGATGTCATTTTCATGATTTGGTTATCTTTATTATTTCTACATATATATATGTTAGATTGACTTTCTTGTTGGCTTTTTTCTCATCTTTATTTTTTAAGTATTTTTTATTTTTCAATTACAGTTGACATACATTATTATTAGTCTCAGATGTACAGCATAGTGATTAGACATTTATATAACTTACAAAATGATCACCTCGATAATTCTAGTACCCATCTGACACCATACAGAGTTATTACCATCATATTGACTTTAGTCTCTATGCTGTATTTTACTTCACCATAATTTTTTTTAATATAACGTCTTAATTCCTTCCCATGTATTGCTCATCCCTCATGTTAACCTCCTATGTGGCAACCATTAAAATATTCTTCATATCTATGAGTTTATTTCTGTTCTCTTTGTTCATTTATTTGCTTTTAAGATTCCACTGCCCAATTCTTCTATTAGTTTTGAAAAGCAAGTTACTAAGATGTAAATTGTCCATAGAGAAGACAGCATGGCAAGAATTGCTTCAAGCTGCTGAGGCATTTTATTTCAGTATTAAAATGTCAAAGAACTTAAATCCAACAATAACCATGTGAGCCTGAAGAGGAATACTCATTTGAGCTATGCTGAGACTCTCGACCCATGGAAACTGTGAGATAATAAATGGGTGCAGTTTTAAGCCACTAATAATTTGTGATCATTTTTTATACAACATATAAAACCAATACACTTGCTAAGATATTTTCTATGTATCTCAATCTCTTACCAATCTAATTTTGGTTAAAGTTGGTGTAGAATTCCTGTGTATTAAAAATTGATTTCAGTAGTATGTTCAAGAAAACAAAATAAAAACATCATAAATCCTGTACTTACTTTCCTTTTATGTAATGGGAAAGTCTTGAGGGAAATATCCAAGGCTGTTTTGATGGCTCCACGGAGTCATCAGGGACCCGGTTCCTTCTAGCTTTCTTCAACCTTTATCTTCATGTTTACAAGACAACTGCTAAGGCTTCAGACATACTCACTGCTCAGGAAGCAATAAGAACAAGGAAAGAAGTGCAAAAAAATTTTTAAAAGGATTCTTCTAGAAGTAACACTTAACTTCTGCTTATATTCATTTGACTACAATTTAACCAATGAGTCAATTAGCCACCCCTATTTAGAATAGATAACGGGAACTAGAGCTTTTAAGTAGGCAAATTGTTCCTCCAACAAAACTTGATTTCTGTTGGTAAAAGAGAAGAGAAACACCAGATTCTGGCACTTTATTTGTGTATATATATATATGTGTATATATGTGTGTGTGTGTGTGTGTGTGTGTGTGTGTGTGTGTGTGTGTGTATGATTTTCTGGTAAGACTTTTGAGTAATAAATATTATTTTATATGAGGACAATTCTAATTATTTTTATGTGTTAAAAATTTAGATTCACATCGTATAACCAATTAGTTTACTAAATAATTATTTCTATAAATTAATTGATTTTAAATTATAAATAATTTAGAAAGCTATAATTCACTTTCTTTGCCAATTGACAGACATTTTTTTCATTTTTCTTTGCACATATTGAACTCATTTCTTCTGACTTATTGTCCTATGTATTTTGTGATAATTACAAATTATTTATGATTCAATGAATAGTACATTGATTCTGATCATTTTCTCATTTATCCTCAGTATTCCAAGTCTCATTGTCAAAAAGAAAGAATGATGGCCAGTGAAATATATCTGTTGTATTGCTCTTCAACATTAATTACTTCTCAGCATCATAAAAATCAAAATGTTCACTTTTAAAAGTATTTTTAGAGTGCCAAAAATAAAATATTGACCACAAGAAAAAAAATCTAGTCAATATTTACTCTATTTCCAATGTTTTTAAAATTACTCAGAATTTAAAATTGGATATACATTTTATATTTTAAAAAATAATATGGTGAAAGTAGTCAAGGTTTTCTTGAAGAATAATATACTCCATGGTTATAGAAATAGTTGAAAATATTTATTGGAGCTTTTCTGAGAGTGACAAATAGCTACTCTTTGCCTCATCCATCCAAAGTTAGAACCAACTGAGAAATAAGAAACAAGACTGAAGACCTGAAGATTAAAAAATACTTGTATTACTGGTAAACCTAATTTATATAGCTTATGTTTAAGACAGTGTGCTTCCTAAAATTTCCACCAGTGAATTGAAGTTTCTTATATAAATGTGGGTAGAGAGAGACAACTGCAGATGATACCCAGGTTGTAGATCACTTATCTCTTGACAGAGGTAAACACACGCATCCAGGAGAGGCTTCTCCAACGATGAAAAACTCAGAAGTCCCTAAGCTCCCTACTCATATATGTTTCCTTCTGTTTAGTTATGTGCCTTATTCTTTGTTTTATATAAAGAAGCTAGAGAGATTTGGCTTTGGATAGAAACTAGAGCTGTTGTTCTCATACTTTTAGAGAATTGAAGTCAAATTTGTTCTACTGAACACAGAAAGAGGAGGATATATGTTTTCCCCTATGAATTTTATAGTATTAATAGAATTGCTTTTAGTGTGTTCTTTAAACGTTTAAGCACAATTCTCATTAAAATGCATATTGAGACTTAGTAATAGCTTCCTCTAAGTGAAGGTTTATTTATTTACAGACGTTGCTAAACATTCTGCATTTATAGGTAACTCACCACTTTTTTATTCTCTGTCATCCAAAACCATAATAACATTGTTACCAACTTTTCAGGTTATAAAACTGAGACTCATTCAGATTGAATAAGAAATTGTTCAAGATTACACAGTGACTAAGTTGTCAATCTAGACTCCTGTTATCCTGATTCTAAATTCTATTTTTAACACAGTATCATCTACTCCATTAGACACAGGTCTAATATCACCAATAAGCTTTGAAATTCCACATTTGAAGTTATTTTCAATAAGGGAAGGAAGAAAAAGATGTGTATGCTAATATTCAGAATCTTCAAGAACTCTCAAATTTAAAACATTATGATAGCTGCTTATTGATACAGCATGAAATGATTGAGAAAACTTTTAAATAGGCATAAAAGACTTATTTAAAAGGTAAACATTAAGAACATATAGTTAGTGGACAGAAATATACATACATATATCATATGTACCTCTGTCCTTTTCTGTTTTTATGTATTGCAATATTAATGTAGACTTAGTATATTACAATATAAATTTTATTTTTTAGACATTCTTGGTAACTCAGAGACATGACATTCTTCTGGAGAGTAGTCTAGAAGAAAAATGTTCCTTTACTTTGAGGAGTGTATGAAAATTACTAGCATTTCCAGTCTGAAGGTAAGATTTAATAAGAAAAAAAAAAGCTTTGGCAAGGAAAGACTGCTAATTAAAATGCAGAGAAGATAACCAATGACTTTCATTTCCAACACTCTCACTCATTAAAACTGTGTTAAGAGTTTAGAGAGTATAGAAACAATACACAATATTTCTTTTTTCCAAGAAATTTGTCTACATATTGTCAAGAGTCCTGGAGAGTTCAATGGCTTATCCTTAACTAAAATGTATTTGATTTAGAAACCACCATAATCGGTGAGATAGCAGATGACCACATAGTTTTCCTAACTGACTCTTATAACACACACGGTTAGAACTCTACTTAATTCCCTTGACATCTGCATTTAGGCTCCATTTACATTCTAGAACTGCATTTAGGTTCCATGTACATCTATTGTTTAGATAATCATACTATAGAGCAATGTCACAAATGCCTAGTAGTAACAGCAAGGTATTACGTTATATTAGACAAAACCAAAGTTGAATTTCATATTCTTTATTTATTTTTAAACATGTTCCTGTTCAAATTTGCAAGTGTGATGAACAAAATTTAGGTGATTCAAGGCACTTGAATGAAACTTAAAATATAAATGTTTAAAATTATACACAATTTTTAGAGGGAAAATCTTAGATGACATAAGTATAATTTTGATAAATCTAGAATCACTAGATTGATATTTTCTGCACTTATTGATTTTGTTTCTAGAGCTACATAATAAAAATATGGTACTTAGAAGACTGTAGATTAGGATGCATTTTTAATTCTCTAATAGGCCTACTAAAATGTGAACAGATGGTAAATTCAAATCTTACTTAATTGGAAAACTGACATGAGCAATTAATAAGTAGGAAAATATTTGTATTAAATACACTTAGAAATGGAGTCACACCATTTTTCTAAGTTTCAGTTTTTGAAGCCATCTTTAACATTAACTATGTTACAATTTTACATGAAGTTTTTTAAAGAGTTAATCTTTATTTATAGAGAGATAGGAAACTAGAAAATGGAATGGTTACATTAATATTTAGGAGGATCATTTAATAATACTTAATAATTCCCACATAGTGAGTTACAAATTCAACTCTTTTATTTCTTGCTGCCTAAGTATAATAGCAAGTATTTCTTCTCAGTATCATTTGTGGGGTAGGAGACAATCAAGTTTTATGGATACACATCCTACAGTCTCATTTCCATTAGCTCTGAAATTGTTTCACTGATAAGAACTAACAGAAGGGATATAGGAGTGAAATTTATAACCCTCTTCGAAATCTTCATGATTCCTGGGAGCGGCAGCGGATCACTCTTGCCTTGGTTGACACACACTGCCACCATGATAAAAAGACTATAATAATGCTGTTTTAATAAGAAAGATAGCAGTCAAAAAGGTGAGATTACCAGAGGCAAAGAAATAAATGAAAACAGCAGTAATAGAATGAAAGAAGATGGGATAAGGTACCATTTAGGGCATTAACACAGAGGATGAGAGGCAATATGTAAAGCTTGTGCTAGGAAACTGAATTGGATTTTTGTAAACACTTCCAGACTGTAATATCCCAGTTACTATTAAGTGAGAAGTCTGCACTTAAATAAACCGAGTCCTTGAGAAAACAGAATGCTTCCACCACAACTCTACTTTAACAAAGTCCTGACAGGTAGGGTGGGGATGTAATGAAGTGGCTACAAAGAAAACTGCCATTGACTATGGCTTTAGTTGGTATCCTAAGTAGATTTGGCTATCTTGTCCTTCTCTTTTAAACAAGATAAAGGTGTTTTCCTCTCTCAAATAAAAGTCCATGATAAAGTAGTCCAGGAATGACACAGAATCAGCTGTCGTTTGTTAATACGATATTGGTTCCAAACAGAGTACAGATTGCCAGAAGTCTTACTAGGATGATAGTCTTCTTGCAGATCTATGGTTTGGATTGTGAGCAAGTAACAGCATCAGGTAATAACATAGAAGACTCATTAGTTCACCATTCAAAATATATAAAAGTGCCAACTCCAGACATCAACTCTGGGTTTTCAGCTAAAAATATCCAGTGTGATCATGTTTCTTTAAAAGGTCATTCAATATCACAAGGCAAAAGTTAAAGCAGCCATCACACTTTTACTTAACCAAACCACATTTCTTTCTGCAGAATGTAGCACAATCAAAATTCATACTTAAGCAAAATACCCCTCAGCCCCAGGGAGCACCTAGTTTCATTAAACATTCACTGGAACACTCTCACTAATTTCAGCATTCTTTCAGATTATAGTAGATTTATTTTTACAGATAAGAAAACTGAGGCCCACAGAATTTGAATAATTGTCCAGCATCACAATATCTGATTGTTGGATGAGAACTAGAAAACAGGTCAATTGCTGACCCACTCCTATTTTAAGATCTTTAATGTGATCAAGCAGTCAAAATGCAGGCTTCTACAAGGTAGGGGGCCTGTGGTTCTGCCCTATACTCCATATGCTTATTGCTTAATAAATAGAGATACTTGATAAATATCAGTTCAAAGATTGTATGGAGGTCTATACCTAGGAAAATAACTTTTTCTTTTTTTTTTTTTGCTCAAAATGAAACTTTGTCTACTTAAAAAAGAACTGTGAAATTAATTTTCTTTTGTTTTTATATAATGGCAATCTCTATAATAGTTGTTATAAAACTTAAAAATCTATAGATATTATTGAAATAAATTATGGTTTTCCAGATATTCTTAAGAGAAACAGTTGAAAATAGTTAATTACTCCTGAAAAGTAAAGATTCTTGTGGAGCAAATTTGAGCAAAGCCTAGTACTGTTCTCAACATGAGCAAGGTGACATACTCATCTAAAAGAAACTGAAGACTGCAATTAGGAACCTTCAGCATGCATTTACATGCATTAAAAGAACGTTTATCATTAATAAGTTATCAGCAGGTCTTTTTCTTAAACAATTTAATTGGTAATACTGTGGGCAAATTCAGTTGTTTTACTTCATAGAATGTGCAAATGAGCAATTATAAGGCAATCTTGGAAATGAAGCATTGTGTTCCACCAAACCAATTACTTAAGTTCAATCTTAGGCTTTTTACTTCATTTATTTAACTGCCTTGCCATTTCTCCTATCCTTTAAATACAATACCTGATTATTTATCTCTGTTATGTTAAAAAGAAAAAGTGAGTTATGTAAAAAAAAAATCAGCTAGTTGTTTGGCAAGAAGAAGAAAATAAAATAACCAGTTAAATAACAAATATATAACTTTTTTAATTTTGATAGTGTGATAAATAGCTTATTTTTAGCTAAATTCAAACATTATTTGCGTGGTTATCTAGACAATTATAATGGGTTTATTTTTGCATATCTAATTAACAACCTTGCATAATAGAAATTTAGTAAAATAAATCACCTGAACTCAGAGATCTTAAATTTTAGATAAGGTTTTAAAGAAACCTAAGTAACATTAATAATATTATTTTAGGTATATAAAAACAAAACACAATATATGTTACCAAATATACTTTGATACATTTATTTCGAAGTACTTTTAATATTTTTGAATTATATGATACATTCCTTATATTAGCAGAATATATGTCACTTCATATTTTTCTTGGAGTCAAATATTAGATATAAATCATCAGCTTTTTGCATGCTTTTCTGTGATTTACAAGGGAAGTCAACAACCACTTTAGTTTTCTCTTGGTGGTAAAATAGAAAATGTGTGTCCAGGGAACATAAATCTACTGTGACTTTTCTATCCAATTTCAATTGTTCTACTGTCATTGATTCCAGTATATCACACTATGTAAAAACAATGTAAATTAACACTATGTTGAGATAGGAAGGTTCACTTCACATGGCAGCAATCACAGTAGTAATAAAAATAATATGTAATCACCTATTAGAATAAGCACAATGCCAGAGAAATTGGTCTCAGGCTAAAGAAAATCAGATAAATGTTTTTAAAGATACTAATTATTCTATTTTATTTCTTGTTTTGTTTGTTTGTTTTTGTGAGCATCTTTTATGTGGGAATACATTTTGTTTTACAGTTTTTTTCCCTATGTGTGTATGTGTTTTTTTTTTTAACAGGCAGATGTTTGTATTTTTTATAGCCTAGTAATTGGAGGAGCAATTAGAAGTAATGAGAATGACAACAAGAAAAAAGTTTGCCAAATCTCTTGGTTATGCTGAATTTCAAAACGAAACAAAACAAAACAAAAAACAAAACCTACCTGTGAAACAGATTTTATTCTATTTGTCCAAGTAGAATTCTTTAGGATACCTCATTTTCACTCTTTGACATATAATCACTCTGCCTATAAAATAGATGAAAGATGTCATCTGGGAGGAAAGAAAGGTTAACAGATAAATCTAACTTATGAAACATAAAATTTCTTTTCAGTCTTTCTTTTGTAGTTCTATTTTATCTTTCTTCGCTTATAGCCATCTACAAGTTTCCTCTTCTTTTTTTTTTCTCATATAAAGACTTCAGGGAGCCTCAAATTAAATGTGTCACTACACCATCTTGGAGTTCTATACCCAGACTATCTAGCGTCCCAAACCTTCTCAATTCAAAGGACCTGTTTTGTGTGATATTATGAAATGCTGATGTATTTAACCTAAACAACTCAGTATAAAATATAAATACTGACTGGGCAAACTTATAAACAGTATTAAAATATATTCTGATATTAACTAGACAAAGCCACTGACACATTTTTTAGATAAATATAGAACATTTGATATTGAGAATTATACTCATGCAGTCTGAGAACTAGTTTCTTGAATAATACAAAAACAAACATGCAGAAAAGAGATTAATATGAGTAATTACATTAAAATGTAGCTTCATTTTATAATATGTAGAATCAAATACAAAAATCAAAATTAAGAGGTAGACTGAGAAGAGATATTTGCAATGCATAAAATATATAAAATAAAAAAAAATTATTAATATACATATCATCACTACAAATACTAGTAAATTCATATATATGTATATATATATACATAAATATATATATACATTTATATATATATATATATATATATATATATATATATATATATATATATATATATAAATATATTCCCCCAAAATTCAAAGTAAAATATATATAATCTATAGGAAAATAGATAAAAATAAGAAACAGGGCATCCAGAGAATAAGTAACTGGTCAATAAATATAAAGAGGTGTGCAGTCTCACTATTGATCAGTAAAACAACAATAAATTACCTGTATTTACACAAATAAATTTGAAATCAATTAAAAGTTAAATTAAAGTCTAGAGACAGGAAAGCTGTGATGAAAACACTTCCATACACTGTAGGCATTAAAGTAAATAATTCATTCATAATGAAGTGTGATTTAGCAGTTCAATAAAAGGAAAATATATATCCCAATAATTTATCCGTGTTAACTCCAGAATTTCTTTTTAACACTAGTATACAGGGAAAGATATACAAGATACATAGTGTAATTGGTTCTAGAATTAAAATGCGAAAATAATGAAAATGTTGTTTAGAAATTGGTTAATACATGTGGTGTAGTTATAAGAATGTGCACTATATGAAAGTTAAAAGAAAGTATATTTATAATTAACCACATGGATAGCATTTAAAATGAAAAGTGTAGTAAAAGCAAGTTGTAACACTCACTGAAAGTTTGATAACATTCATATAAAAATATCACATTATATTAGTGTGTGTTTGTGTGTGCACATTTAAATAAATGTAAGATGGAATATACCATAAATACATAACACAGACCCCAAAGAACTTGTGTAGTGAGGCTGGGAATAGAAGGAAAAAGAAGATAGAAAGAAAATAGTTATAATGAAACACTAAATGAGGTGTTTCAGTAACCAAAGTAGATGGATATTTGTATCTATTAGTGTATAATTAGTATTTGTAGTATTTAGGAAAAAGCTAATTTTGTTTAATAAATAGGCCTTCAGATTTATCCAAAGAGCTCTGGAAAAAAGACAGTGGGGAACCAATCTTAAAGAATACAAAGATGAATTGGTACCCACGCCAAGGAAACTTCTGTCTTTGAGGAGGACATACATATTGAAGAGTTCTCTCTCTCTCTCTCTCTCTCTCTCTCTCTCTCTCTATATATATATATATATATATATATATATATATATATATATATATATATATATACTGTATTGATACATAAGAAAGGAAAGAAAAAGCAGACTTTGGTGGTTCAAATGAAGGAGCCATCACAATTGCTTGGAGAGGTCTTAGAATGATTTCACATATAAGTTGGTTACTCATGACAAATATAATAGGCTAGATAAATTTCAAAAAGAGTTAATGCTCCCAACATTTGGAAAAAATATATTTAAAAGAGATATATAATTGAAATACAGAAAAAAGTATGCTATAAATTAGATTTACAAAGCTTGTAGCCACTGCAAGAGCAACACAACATTTTTAGCATTGTTGCCTGCCTATGGATCATTTAGTTTTCATCAGCTAATTGATTTGCTTTGCATCAGGACTGAGTGAAAGGCAGCTTTCGAGGTAAGTCTCTCACACAAAATATTACTTCTTTTTGAATTTTTATGTTTATTCATTCTAGAAATAAACCAGAAAAGAACCCCAAATATAGTCTCTGAATTAGCTTTTTCAGATTCTAAATTTCAATAGTAGTTTCAAAAGAACCACCTAGGAACTTCAGAGAAGGATGTGAAATGTGCCCCCCAAATGCATTTATTCCCAAGTGGTTAAAATCTTTAGCCTTTTTAGAGGTTACTAGTAAAGTATAGTGTCTGATTTACTTCTATATAGTAAGTAACCATTAAAATATCATATTCAGGAAACATTAATTAGATTAATTTACAAATTCTGTATTTGTAAATTTATACCAGATAAGCAATAAGCAAAGAAAACTACATTGAGAAGTGTAAAATGCATCTATCATATCAAACAAGGCCCCTTTCAATCATTATTTTCTTCCCCTGCTTTATTTTTCTCCCCCATCAATCCCTATTCTCTCATCTTGCTTCAATTTTCTTCTGTGCCCATCACCACTTGGCATGGCTGGTTTCTGTCTGTTTGCTCTCCTGAACCTCTCCCCATCAACACTCAAAGATTACTCCATGAAAGCAGAAACTTTATTTTATTTAGTGCTGTTGCTATCACCCATATTAGAAGTTCAGTCAGTTACAATACTGGACTCCTTGAATGTGTCAGGCATTATCTTCAATGTGGGAGATACTGTGTTGAGTTAAGCTATACTCCTTGCTTTCATGGAATTTACTTTTCATTTTCAAGGGTGGAAATAAGTTATCAAACATGAACTTTTCTGAAAATGATAAATGTGTTAAAAAAAAGGATAAAACAAAGTGCTGTAATAGAGAATACTTTAGATTAAGAAGTGATGTTTTGACATTTGTGAATGATATGTAAAAGGCCAATAAGTAAATGGAATCAAAATGGCATTAATAGCTTGGTCAAGGACATATATAAAAATAGCAAAATACTCAGATTGTTCTGACATTGAATATCCCTCACCAATACTGGCCTGTCCGGGCACATTAAATAGATAAACTGGTCAACTGGTCAGTTGCATCAAGGGGTTCAGGGGAAATGATGTGACACACAGAAAGTCAAGAAATCTTTTTAAAAGTTTATATTTATATGCATGTGTGTTTGTGTGTGTCTGTTAGTTTCTGGAGCATTTGAGATCTCACTTTCGACCAAAGTTGTCAGTTTGGTTCATAAACTCATAAAAATTCTCTCCAGGTGTGGATATTTCCTACATTGACACACTAAAACATTGTTTCGGGATGAGAAATCTTCACCCTAATGGATATTTTTACTATTGAATGGCAGCAGAGTTTCCCCCCACACAGTATGCCTTTTGGGATATTAATTTTAAGCTGGTTATTAAGGTGCAAAAGACTCAGGAAAAATCTTTGGCTGTCCCCCTAACTGCCTAATAAATTTAGATAGAGAATCTGCTCCAGAAAGAAAAATACATTATAGATAACCATAGATAACTAGTGTGTTACAGATGGAGAGGAACCCAGCAAAATCCATATTTTCATTGTTAAAAATGGCCCACCTTGCAAATATTTATTTACCAAACATTTGCTTTTCCATCTCTTTGTGAATTGCCTTTCTACTCTTTGACCTCCCAAACCAGTCTTTAGCCCCAGTACAACATATAAGTTGCAGTGGCCCAGTCTGTCCTTGGATCTCTATTACTATGGACACTCCAAATGTGCATTTATAAAATAAACTTTGAACATTTTCTTTTATTAATCTGTCTCTGTAAATTTGATTATTAACCCAGCTAGGAGAATTTAGAAGATTGGAAGAAAATTAGTTTTGCACCCCCATGCTGTAGAACTGGATCATCCAAATCGGTTCTGAGTGTCCTAGTGCAAACACTTTGTCATGGTAAAAACAATCCCAGGATCTCATACCTTATGCTTACTTAAACAGTGTTTATAAAGACAAATTTCCTCCTAAATCATCAATATTATAGTATAAATGTATCTACCTATGTATATGTATATTAGATGCATACATATATATATATACTTACATATCAATTTTGTTTAAAATTAATGGTGAATTTTGTGTCTTTTTTATCATCTGTATTTTTCTATTTATACTTCATATTTACTCATATGACATTCATTAATGCAAATGAGGCATTTCAGTTGACTCATGATGCCACAACATATTTTAAGTAACTGAAACCTGTAGGTAATCACACAGCCATATTTTGAGGGACAGGAGCAGGGTGGGTGGAAAGGTCTCTAGGTCACTTAATTTTCAGATATGATATACTATTTTGGCAATGAATACAGAAATTAGAGATCTCATAATTTCAATGGAAGCCCATCTGTGCTTCAGAGCAATACATTAAATTATGCTTGTTATTGCCAACAGTGTTGTATCTAAAGTTAAATTTTCCTAATTTCTCAGAAGTGACAGTTAAGTTATAATTTCAGCATGTTCAGCGTGTTTAATGAACTCCTTGGGGACACCACAATATCTGTACCACAATTAACTTCCCATTCTTATGTAAATGAGAGGTTTCAGAGTCCCTGGCAGAAGCCTGCTTTTTGGCTACAGTTTGTAAATGTTTGCTATCAAATGACACATGGGACCTTAAGTTGAAATTTAGACTTTACTAATTTGTGCTGTGACATGTGCAAAGTACTTTGGAGAAAATGTGGAACCTAGGTGTTTAAATGTAGTTGATGAAATAAGGATTATCACCCTTGGCTAAACTGTCATCAGCACCAATTCCTTTCATCATTTTTTATACTTTACAGAAGGAATGTTCAACACATCTGTCACTGGCAATGCTTGCTTTAATATTACCAGTCTTACATTATATAATTGAAGTTATTTATCTCAGATAAAACAAATACAGTAAAAGTTTTTTTCCTCAATTCTCCTCAAAAATCAATATTCATTCAGTCAGTTTTTACTGAGTGTCTGAACTATGTTATTTTCTACAAAAGACTTAAAATTATAACTAAACAATTTTAAAAGCAAATAATTTGTGAAAATTAATAAACAAAACCTCATTTAAAATGGTGTCCGGTGGCTACAATAGTGAATTTTCATGCAACTGCAACTTAACGTACACTACAGACCTCAATTGGAAGAGAGGAACCTCTGACAGTGATACTATTTAATACATCAATAGAAGAAAAAAAAATTTCCTCCTTGCTAGTAACGGTTAAATCAATGGGAGAGTGCCATAACTCATCCAATAAACTTTCAGCTTCCTCCAAAAGACTCTTTGTTTACAACAGTATCTTCTGAATGCATAAAAGAGCTGTTTTCCTCCTTTGTTCTCTGGACTTGCAGTGTTTAGCCATTAGACCACACGTCCCAAATTGCAAGTTTTTATTTTTCACCAAGAAACTCGTTGTACTGGAGAAATATCTGTTGGCTATTTGCTTAAAGTCAGTAAATAATATCAATGAGAAAAATACAATTCACGAAGTTGAATGTATTCTTTTGGGGTACTTTTAAAAATGCATAGTATCTCGACAAGTTTTATAATCATGTCGACATGTAAAATGAAAAACAAATCTGAGATCTAAAGTTTATTTCTTTTATAGATCATTCAGGAATAATGCTTAAAGTAGAATGATCCAGCAGAGAAAGCATGTCTAAACAATAAACAAACACACTCATTCCCCATAAAAACCTAAAAGTACCTTTAGATATCACAAAGCAGGATTATGACTTAACATAGGAAGGCTTTCTTTGTAGTGATGAAAATGTTTTAGAACTGGATAGAAGTGGAAAGTGCACAGCATCGTGAATGTACTAAATGTACAGAATTTTTCACTTTTAATGATAAATTGTACATTGCGTGAATTTTACCTCATTAAAAAGTAAATTAATCTAAAATGTATATCTAAAGTATATTGTATTCACCTTAAAATAAATACATAGATAAAATGCTATTTTCAATGTTCCTAAAATCAAAATAATTCTTTAATATTAATTTCTCAAAATTGAAGATATTACTTGATTCTCTTAATGTAATTCAGAATAATTTGTATTTAACTTTCATATTGGTTCTGAAAGGCTCCACTAAACTCTGCTTTCAAAACTTAACACTGATGGCTTCAAGTAGCTAAGGCCAAATATCACTTCATTCCATAAAAATTCATTCAAAATTGAAAAAAAAAAAGGCAACGTAGTCTTCACCAACTGCCCATCTTTTCCCAGGTATTTTGCCAAACCTCCTGAACTGAATTTCTTCTTCAGGCACAGATTCTGGTGTTTAAATAATTCTTTAAAAATTGTATTGTATTTATCAGTGGTGCTAGGACTAAAATTAAAATACTTCTTAAGAATGTGAAAATAATATTGTCTTTGTTAAAATATAATTCTATCCACAATGGGTCAGAACTGAATAAAATATTGTTTTAAAAAGGAAGAATAGCTCCCAGTAAGATTTTGACTCTGCCCCAGTTCTGATTACCAACTAAGGTTCTAGTCATTAATTCTAATATGTGGGTTTTCCCCCCACACCTCTAGTCTATTTTCAAACTGACTGTCCCACAATTTAACTAATTTCTGACACTATCAAGAGATAAACCCCACAGATTAAGGCCTTAGTCCCACAAGACTGCCCTGCATTTCAGATGCCAATTGCAAGTCCAGAGTGTCATTTGTGCTACTGACCTACAGGTCATAAATCTGAGATTCCATTAACCCTTTCCTGGGGCTTGATTAATTTGATGAAGTGACTCACAGAATTCAGAGAAACATTTTACTTGCTAGATTAATGGTTTATTATAAAAGGATGTAGTGCTGGAAGAGGCAGGTGAAAGAGATGTATAAGGCAAGTTATGGAGAATAGGTGTGGAGATTCCATGCCCTCTCTGAGGGCACCACATCCCAGAAACTCTCTACATGTTCACCAAACTGGAAGCTCCCTGAACCCATCTTTTGAGTTTTTATGGAGGCTTCATTTCATATACATGATTGATAAAATCATTGGTCACTGGCTATTGATTTAACCTTCAGCCAATTTACCACTACCAGAAAGTGAAGCATAGGGGGGATGAGGACTGAAAGTTCCAACTCTCTAATCACAGGGTTTGGTACCTAAGTAACCAGCCCCCAACCTTAGGTTACCAAGGTGCTTTCCAAAGGCCTACTCATTAACTCAACATACACGTTCATCACTCTTATCGCTTAGGGAATTCCAATGGTTTTAGAAGTTCTATGTCAGAGCTTCCTCCCCACTCTTTTTGGGGATGAAAGTTAAATATATAATTCTTATTACAAATTACAAATCACAGTGCCACATCCAAATTTCTAATAACTTCTGTGACTTGATGAATAAATTATTTACATCCTACATAATTAGAATTGTTCAGCAATAGAAGCCAATACACATACAAAAGGGAGCATTAAAGAGGCAACTGCCAGCACTCTTTATCTTTGCCCTATTATGGGGAGAAGAATCTTTGTTCTCTCAGGACTCAACATGCTCAATCCAAGCAGTATGTATTTATTAAATAGGTGAGCACTATCGTCCCTAAATCTGACTCCATTCTTTCAATCAAATGTGTGATTCTAATTTTGTGCTTTTTTTTTATAGTGCCCCTGTCTAATGAAAGAAATTTATTATTTTTGTTTTGGTAACTTACATTTTGATAATGAAGTTTGAAGGCTTCAACCATAGAAAGTGACAAATTATTCACCAAGATGATGACACTTTGTAGAAATCTACTATTGAAGCCAATTGGAGGAGGCTAGTTATATCTTTGTTTTGCTAATTATTATCTTATAATTTCAATTTGGAATTTATAATCAATTAAAAGGTACTTTGTATTTTAAAATGTGAAGGTTAAATGTGGAACATTGCAGGGGGAGGCTCTGTTAGGAGAGTCTATGCAGAAGAAAGCAAGATAAATGCGTATTCTTTCTCCTATTGACTTACTTTCAAAAAATGACTTGGTTTACTAAATGCCTCTAAAGGAGGCCAATTACATTTTTAGTTGTATATTATTTAAATGTTCTTTATTTTTATTTGTTTGAGCATTTATCCTATAGTTCCCAGAGTGACTAAACAGTTAATGAGAGGAAATATCTCCTTATAGAATTAATCCACTGATATAGTGATAAGAAAAAAATATAGTTTTTAAAATTACAATATGGTATTCCCAATAAAATAATAGATCTAGGCAATCATTACTAATAGCTGGTATTATCACAGGCAAAAAAACAACAGTTTCTCCCGTGTTATTCTTGTTTAAAAATAACTTGTATTTATTAAGGTCCTAATTAAAACTATGAGTTTAAAGAAAAAAAGACAAACAAATAGCATGTTAAACAAAATACAATAATGTTTCAACAAAGCTCATGAACCTTACCAGTGATATCAGAGACCAAAACTACAAAATATTGTTAAAATGTTTTCTTTTTTACTTTATTAACATGTGTATTAATGTTTATAGAACAATGATGGGTGAAACTGCTGGCACCTAATCACAAATTAAGGAAGTGACACCAAGTTGTACTAGAGTCTTTGTATCTGTGATTGTCACACGCTCACAATAAAATAAAAGCAATTTCACTTATGAGGGTCTTCAATGGGGCAATAGTCACTATTAATTTTATTCACACCAATTCTTGAGTTTTAAAAGTGTAGTTAGCAAAATAGGAAGTATACATAAAGCACCTGTTAGGAACTCAATCACAATGTTAGACTCAAGCATAGTAGACATCTTTATATGAGTTGTGAGCTGAAATAGCTGCTTTTCTACGTAGATTATATTTTTCTATTTGAAAGAAAAACTAAAAGTTAAACACTAGTTACTTAAGCTTGGACATTTGGCAGACTTTTCTCAAAAGTAAGCATAATGAGCCTATCACTGCAGAGAAAATAACTGACTGTATTTGTTACTAATTATAAACTGAACTTACAAATAACAAGATAATTTTGTACGTATGTTACTTGATATATATGCAAAAGAAATAACAAGAGGATTGCATTCCCCATGATCGTTGCAGCATTATTCATAATAGCCAAGATATGAAATAACCTACAAGTCTGTCAATGTATGTGTGGAAAAGGTGTCACACACACATGCACATACATAGGCACACACACAAAGGAATATTATTCAGTCATGAGAAAAAAGAAAATCCTGTCATTTGCAGCAAAATATTTTGTATACTTTATCCAAAAATATGTGGCAACAGATATGATGCAGAAGCAGATACGAGGTGCCGTTGTCTTTTATTAAGTCAGATACTAAGTTGCTGAAAATTGTGAAACAATGCTATTCTTTTCACTATTGCTTTATTTTAGTAAAGGTATGTTTTATAAAAATGTATTATTTTTATTAACATGGGTAACATCTGGACAAATTTTGTAAACTTTACATATATTTATAAATATTTAAAATATATTTCATTTTAATTTCTAATAGGATAAGTATTGATAGGTATAACCCACTTAAACAGAAGTTCCTTCGGTTTTCAATACTATTTAGAATATTAAGGAGTCCTAAGATGAAAAAAATTGAAAACCACTGCTACAGATTAAAGAGATTTATAAAGAAACTGTGGGAGATGGTGTCGATGGTCCCAGTTCTTCACTCTTCCTTTGGCTTGCTGCTTGCTTTGTAACCTCACAGTGTCCTCTTTGCTAAGTAGAGCTGAATTCTTCTCTCCTCATTTTTGAATCTGACAAGGTGACTTCACTTGGAGAATGAAAAGTGAGCCGATCTGATGAAATCAGAAGCTTTAAAGAAGCACTGGTGCAATTGAACATACTCTTGCAAGTGTGTTATTGAAGTCAGAACCTCCTAGTGTAGGCTGCCGGTTATTGGGAAAAGGTGAGAGAGTACAGACTAGAATGGAACCAAACTGAGCCCAGCCTTGACGAGCTACCTGCAGCTGAATTTAAGAAGAGTGTATGAGGTTAGTGGAAATCAATCCGAAATACAGTCACTGAGTTTTGCTATGAATTGTTAACCTGCAGTATTAACTTTTTCAATAGAATGTACTGAACAAAAACAAGAAACGCTACGAATATCTTGAGTTAGAAGAAGAAAAAGGACAAGATCAAGATGATGATAATAATAATTTGAAAATCACAAGGCAAAAGTTATAAAAAATGACTGTGTTTATTAAAG
Organism: Cynopterus sphinx; assembly: GCA_030015415.1. Taxonomy (NCBI): domain Eukaryota; kingdom Metazoa; phylum Chordata; class Mammalia; order Chiroptera; family Pteropodidae; genus Cynopterus; species Cynopterus sphinx. Next base: position 12,168,533 of record CM057381.1, read on the forward strand.
AAGATTTCTTCTCTTTTACATATACTATCTCTAATAATTATGGGTGAAATTGTAGAGGAAGGGAGATATCAATAAAAGTAAATATACTCATGAGTTGATAACTATTGAGCTGGATGTGGAGACATGGCTATCCAACATATTATTTTTTTCTGCTTTTAAATGTCTTCAGAAAGTTCTACAATATTTAAAACAAAATCCATAGTAAAATAACAGGAATGATCAAGAGATATTTTTGCCATAGTCTCAGAGTACTACAAATGGATTAACTACAAAAATAGCAAAACAAATAGTACACAGGGTAGAAGAATCCAAGCTCTGTTATGACAGGCATTCTGAGAAATGTACATCGAGTCAAATACAGAGACCTTAAAATCAGTATAATATGTACTTTTTTACCATTTTAGTCACTTACTGGCTTTGTAACCAAGGATTTGACTTTCTGAATCACAATAAACTATTGATAAAATAAAACATAATTTGCAAATCAATATGTGAATTAAATAAAATTAATAGAAATAATGCAATCAGTAAATTATATGACAGGGAACATTTAAGCAAAAATTAGTGCTATTGCTACTGTTTTTAGGTCTGACCTGTAATGTCTGTAATATAGGCAGGAAAGTTCAGCTTTTTGTAATAAATTCAATGAAATCATTATAGAGTATTATTATCTATGGTATTTGATATCAAAAGTCACTATGATTAAATTTAACTTGAGGTAAAAGATGTTCAAGTACGTCTCTAAATTTTAGATTATATTAATAGATAAAATCCTAATTTAAATATGTTCGATATATGTTGATGTAAATTCTTGGGGAGTGGCAATACATTGTTTAAATGCCTCACTATTCGCACCCTTTATTGCAAACATTTATTTTGGGCATCATGGATTTTTGTTCCCTAGGATGAAAATGTCAATTATCTTTTCCAACTTTTGAAAGTAGAGAACTTAACATCCACAAAGAACTGCCCATAGAAAAGCCATCCAAATTGTTTTGTTTTATGTCACTGAAGTGTTTTTAAAAGCACTTCAAGATGCTTTATAGACATCTTCAATCTGTAAGTGTTTATTTTAGACTAAACTTGAGAAGTTCAAGTAATAAATATCTAACTCTAAATATTTTATACTTATGAAATAAGAGGATAGTAAAGGTGTTTTTACCAACTTCTATGATTAAAACAAGAGGTTGAGAGAGAGAAAGTGGGAAAGAATATCTTTAAAGTGCCACTCTATATATCTCTTTGTCAATTGCTGTGTAATGTAGTAACACATATTTGCTAAAATATTTAAGCATGGTCAGTTCTGCTTAAGGAATAAGAGAAATGAACAAGAGGAGCAAATAAAGAGAAAAGATAAAGTATAGACAGTAAATAAACAAATAGCTTGTAAGATTCAGGTGAACTTTAAGATGTGTTAACTATAGATACAGAAAATAATCTACGAGTTAAATTAGAGATGAAATAAATAGAACATATGTGAGTTGAACTGAAATGTAAACAAAATAATTAATTAATATTGATTATAAGTAGGAAGGGATAGCAGTAGCAAGTAAATCTTAAATATTCATGAGGGACATTTCATGTCACTTTTATATTGACAGCTATGACATCCCTAAATTAGCCACCCTATGGTGATATCCACTCTGGCCCATATGTCTTCTGCACAGAGCACAGCAATAACATCATGGCTGCTCATCAGGCTATCTGCAAATTACAGCTGTAGCCAGATGCACTTGCTTCTGCATCTCTCCTACTGAAAAAGCATGGCTTGGCTTTGTACATCTTCAGCCAATAAGGCCTCTCACTTACCACATTAACTTGGCTCCTCCAAAATCACACTATTAGTGGGGAAAGCTGATGCAGTAGAAGGAGAAACAAGACATATAGACACCATACAATATAAAATTCAGGAAATATGGTTCTCCCATTTTGCCTGTATTTTAGCCTAAACAAGTTAACCTACCCTTCTCATTCCTCTTGCTCCTTGCTCTAATTTAAATAAGTTCAATGAATCATGCAATTCAAATTCTAATTACTGGTCTATGATTCCCTCTGTTCCATGACCTCTAAAATAGCCTGCCTGATAGTCTACAGATCAGTAAATATATGTGTGTGCATACACACACACACACACACACACACACACACACACTCACATGCACATATACATATGTATATGTATATACACACATTGATCTGCAAATATATTTTGTATATGTTTATATGTTATGAAAATAATTGTGTGTATATATAGATATATAAAACAATATAAGAGATATTTTTAGAAAAACCTATTTTGTGATTAAATCAAGATGTGGTATTTTTATCACATTATTCTGTTGAAAATTGGAGTTAAAATTTTTATCTCCAAACCAATAAAATTTGATGCCCAGCTCAATACTACATTCCTGTGTATTTTTTATCGTTCTTATTTTTTTAAGTAACAAGACAGGTCTACATTAATATAATATATATGTATGAAATTCTGTAATGTGTTATAGATATTTAATATAATACTATAATTAATTATTTATTATATTATTTTTATCCAGCCCCTTCACTTTAATCAGAAGTGGAGGATAAGCATGGCTCCTTAGTTAACAGTGTTGTTGAAGAATATTGTATTTGACCTCATTTGTGTGCCATAACGTGTCTGAAGCAACCACATCGTGTGTGGCATTGTATTCTTCCCAGATTATCTGGCAGCTTTGTAAACAGACATAATCAAACTTCACTTTCACGAGTGAACATCTTCTCAGACTCGTATAAAAAAAATAGGGTGGGTCAATGTTTAAAAGGTCAGAGTAGCAGAGTACAAACCACAAAGGAGCTTCAAACAATCATTTTGATCAATTACTAAGCATTGAACAACCCGTACGACAAATTTTAACAAACATATTTAATCAAACATAACAAATATAACGAAACCTTTTTTAACATTAAAGAACACAATCAAACTTATATAAAATTAAAAATCATAGTTTGATCACCATATAATTCATCAGCTAATCTGATGCAACTGTTATAAAATGGTTTGTTTTATTTTAAAGCACTTATGAGCTCTTTTGCAAAATATTTTATTATTTTCCTACATACTCTGCATTATACCCAATAGGTCTATAAAATGTCTTTATCCAGTAGTGTAGATACCATAAAACTAGCTGAATAATTGAACGTTTCATTTCACTTCAGCACTAACTAGCTTATGAAGATCGCTTAGGGAATGCAATTTTTTTCCAATACCAAATTTCTTTTCTGAAATTTTAATGCCTCTTTTGTGAAAGATTATTTTAAATCCTACTTAAAGCTATTAGATTTCTCTGATGAATATTTTAGAGATATGTCTCATGGCACTCTTAAAATTAAAAAAAAATAGTAATAATAGAGAAAAACCTCTCTTCTGTCAAGAAATTGAATTGTTAATTTATTCAAAGTCATTTTAATCAAGGTGTGTCTCATGTACACTTTTAGATATTGAACCACAAAAACATAAAGCATTTTATATGCCAAAGACCAACTTGTAAAATGTGGAATAAATATTAGAGATACTTTTAAAAGCTACAACAAATTATTTCATATAAAACATCAAATCATTATTTTATATTTATATCTATTTAATTTTTAAGTAAATATATTAATTAATTTTTGACACATGAAGCTTTAAGTAATGAAGGAGGGAAAAAAACATAAATGATGGCTAAATTTTATTTATGTTTAACTGGTTTGCTGTATCATTTTACTGGGGTTGCCATAACAAAGGACCACAAACTGGCTTAAACAACAGAAACTTATTTTCTTATAATTGGAGACTAGAAATCTGATGTTGGCTGGACTGGCTTCTTCTGCGTCCCCTCTCCTTGTCATGTAGATGGCATATAGATGCCCTTGCATTATATTTATGTATGTATCTTCTCCCTGTGCCTTCACATGGTCATCTCTTTGCCTATGTCTGTGCATAAACTTCTCTTCTTATAAAGACACTAGTCATTCTAGATTAAGCATCAATTCAACTTAATTACCTGTTTAGAGATTCTGTCTTTAAGTACACACACACACACACACACACACTTATGTGTGTGTGTGTGTGTGTGTGTATATATATATGATATATAGGATATACATATGTGTGTGAATATATATGTGTGTGTGTGTGTGTGTAATATATTTATCAGAATGAACTGACTCACATAGTTATTGAGCATGAGACACCTCAAGATCTGTAAGTGAGTAAGTGATGACTCAGGAGAACCAGTTGGAATAGTTCTAGTCCTGATGTGAGTCCAAAGGCAAGACTAATGTTCCAGATCTAAGAGAGGCAGAGAGAGCAAATTCTTCCTTACCGAGTCTTTTTCAATTCACATCTACACAGGCCCACTCACAATGAGAAGGGCAAACTGCTTTATTCAATCTACCAATTAAAATGTTAATCGCAAACAGAAACACCCTCACAGATGTACTCACAATAATCTTTAACCAAATATGTAAGCTCAGTCAAGTTCACACATAAAATTAAACATTCCATCCCTTTAACTTATACACTCTTATCTCCTAACACAATCACAGATTTTGGGTTCTAAAGGTTTTGCAATTGAAGGCCACCTTGCAGGAAAATAAAGCACCCAAATTAATAGTAACTTAGAATAAGAAAACAAATCACATTGAATAGAAACTTTAAAAATAACAAATGACAGCAATACCCATGAAGGGACCAATTCCACTTCTTCCTAGCTAGAGCCTTCAGGAAAAACCAAACAATGTCAATCTAGATCCAGAAAATATCACATACATAAATATAACACAAGGACATAAAAAAAATATAAATATACTTAATTATACTTACCATTGGCAGTGAAAATAGAGATATTGGATATGAGATATGTATATATTATATAACATCTCATGTATATATCACATATTAGATATAAGATACAGATATCTATATTCATCTATATTTGTCGGTTATCTATCTATGTATCTATATCTATCTATCTACCTATCATCTATCTATAATCTATTTATTTATTTAAAAAAATTATCCTGCTAGGAAAGTGCTTTTAATGACGCCACTAATTTTAATAAGAAGCCAGATAAACTCTGTAACTTGACATGGTATGATGTAAGGATTAGGCTTTACTAGAGAAATGAAAAGCTCACATTAGACAAAACATATATGAATAGGCATGCCAATACCAGAAGATGTGTAACACTTGAAATTGATACCATTTCTTAGCACCTCACTTAAGTAATACGTATTCAATAACTTTTTTATTATCTCATTCACATAAAAAATTTGAGTTAATTATTTTATACCATGGCTACTAAAATTTTAGCCATGAATCAGAATCAGGTCATACTCTTTCTACCAATCCATACTGAGCAAACATCAACAATGACAATATTTAGAAACTTTTATAGAATATTAATGCTTTCATTACATACAACTATGCAATCAGTAGGTTTTCTCATTGACAAGATGATGTTACATGTGATGTGAGCTGAGTTCTTGTCAGTGCACAGGAGTACTTTATATCATGTGACCTTGATGTTAGATTGTCTACATTTACTTAAAATTTTAATATGATAAGATGTAAGCAATTTGTTTTTTAACTTTATTTTTTTGAACTTTATATAGACTTAAAATATAGACTTAAAATAGTAATGATAAAATAAAGTTAAAAAACTTTATTTTATCATTACTATTTTAAGTCTATATTTTAACATTATTAGCTAAATTATAAAAGAGAACATTGTATTATTAGTTTTTAACCCAAATTTGCTGATAGTAAAAAAGCTTCTCTGGATTTTTTGTCAAGAAAAGACATAGTTCTTTTGGTTGTAGTAGAAGAACAAAAGAAATGATTCTAAAGATAAAAAGACCAGAATAGTTTAGTTTTAATTGCAAGTATTACTCCTCATATGACTAAATTTTGTTTGTATAACCATAATCGAGAGTGAAATACTGAAACTATGTTATTTGCAAGATGTACTGGCTAATTTTGAATTAGAATCATAAAATCTGAAGCAGTAGTTATACTTAGAATATACAAATAGATGTAAAGCCAACATTTGGAAGAATGTTGATTAAAAATCTGTCGAAAGCAGTTCTTTACTATTTCAGCACATAATTATTAATGCTTTAGAGTTTTCTTATAACGTAATATTTTTGGTTGCTAAGACTGAGTATGTATAGGATTGCTGAGACATTAGTAAAGATGATATCAAAGAGATATTTCTGGAAATGTTAGTTGATAACTCTAAGGCGAAGAGAGTAATTCAAGTCTAACTTTCCAATGACACTGTAGTTCAATCTATTAGGAGCTGTCTAAAAATATGAAAGACCAACACAAAGGACAAACAAAATTAAGAAAGTACTTTTAATTTGCTCCTTGATAATGACATAGGAATTGCCAATTTAGTAATTACGTGGTTTAAGTGTGATTCTTATTAAGAAAAAATTTCCCCCAAATTTAATTCTGACAAACACAACTATCTCCAACTTACACAATGAAAGCCTACATTACCAAAAAATATTTGGAGTATAAATTTTTCATTATGAAAATATTCTGAAGATGCAGCTGCAATGATAGGAAAATATTCAGAGTATTTACCAGTTGAAGAAACTTGCAGAAAATGAAAATCAGTCAATACATTTCTTCCTTTATCAAGAAAGTCATGATGAAAACAAAACAAAACATCAGCTGACTTCTAACAGAGTAATTAGTAAAGTGCCAAGCAAATACCACTTTAGATTTGAGATTATTCTTTTTATGAAATGGATAACTAGCATCTGATGTTTAGGTACAATGGTTATCAAGGAGACATTTTCTGTAATGAACTTTCTGCATAATAAGAAACCAGTTTGGTCCCAATTTTTAGAGATGTGAATTAGTCTACTAGACTTGCTTATTCATCTCATGCATTCAATAATTTTAATGAGCTTCTAACCTCCATTCATGGGAGAAATGTAACATGATTTTGAAAGGCAGATAAGATCAAAAGGCAAAAATGAAAATTAAACATTTGTAAGAACAGAATTTATTCTTGTTTCTAAGACATTATTAAGAGATGTCCTACAATTTGACCATAATAATCAAAGAAGTAAATGATCCCTGAACACTATACATAATGTAATATTTTCAATTTCTTTTCATTTAAAAATAAGAACATCAACAAATTGGAAATTTAGGATCTAGCATCAATTTATTTTATTGAAAGATTTAAATTTAACTCTAATTTTTTTGGATAAAATGTAAGACTACTTATAAAAATTAAAGAAAATTTTCAAAAATATGTCATACTTTTAATTTTAGATAAAAGTTAAAATTGAGTATGCTACACTTGTTGAAGTTGCTTTAAGATCTTATCTTTCCTTCTTTTCTTTCTCCCTGGCCATCTCGGTGGCTACTCTTGATTGAGGGCCCACCTGCACCTAAGGCAGGAAGATGGTGGCTGCGAAGACGAAAAAGTCACTGGAGTTCATCAACTCTAGGCTTGTTATGAAAAGTGCAAAGTACGTGCTGGGGTACAAGCAAAGCTAAACTAGTCATCTTCACCAACAACTGACGAGCTGGAGGAAATTTGAAAGAGTACTATGCCATGTTGGCCAAGACTGGTGTCCATCACTACGGTGGCAATAATATTGAATAATATATATGCACTGCTTATGGTAAATATTGTAGATTATGCACACTGGCTCTCATTGATCCGGGTGATTTTGATAGCATTGGAAGCATGCCAGAACAGACTGGTGAAAAGTAAATCATGCAAAATTTTTCTTTAATAAAATTGGCCAGAGCTAGTTTTAAAAACTGAAACACGCACGCACACACACACACACACACACACACACACTTATCTTTCAATCCCGTTGGTATGATTGTGGTTAAAACAAATTGTTGAGTCAGTTTAGGTACAATATAGGTTTTTTTGTTTGTTTGTTTTTCTCTTGTTAGGTTTGTTCTAATATTCAGCAAGAAGTAATATTATGTTTGCTGAATCCAATAATAAAAAGAAACAGTACTTTGATTTTGCATGTTTACTCTAATTTCACTTTTCTTAACTTATATCTATTTTTATAAAAGTATCAGTCCAAAATTGGGGAGAAAAAGTCTCCACAAACTATCATTACCTGCAGTATGGTGATACACACACACACACACACACACACACACAAGAGTGTATGTATGTATGTATGTATGTATGTTTGTATGTATGTATGTCTATTCCTTCACTACACGAGAGCCATATTCACATACTCTGATCTTGTAACGTTGCATCCTGCATGTTCCATGCTTTGGAAACAAACAAGTGAATAAAATTCCAGGAACTTACAGTAAGCAATGAATACACAAAATTGATTTCATGTGGTGTTCTGGAGCTCTAGCTACTCGAGGTAACAGGAAAAAACCATAAATTTGTGAAGTAGCCAAGATGAAGGATAATTGAGAGTTTATAGGCAACTGGATAAATGAATGTGCATGACATTTAAAGTTAGTCAAATTTTGGCTTTTTAAAAACTATGCTAGCCGAGCAAAATATAGCTTCAAACTCAATTTGTCCTGATGATTGCCTTTTGGGGACTTTTATTTAGACCAAAGAGTCTTTTATAAGTAAATATTTGTAGACAAATGGTTTAGTAAAGATAACATCCTAATATTCCAAAAATCTACTTTAACTATTGCATCTCATCTGTGTTTTTGGCGTCATCTATATTCTTACCTACCTCATTTACCTACCCTACCCACCTACCTACCTACATATATATCTCTAAACATATTTATAGATCCTAATTCTATATCTGTACGTACGGTCTCTTCAGTAGTAGTTCTGCATTTCCAATTCCCTACAAGAATGTCCACCTGGAATCCAGTCTGCATCTCAAACATCATCATAGACTAAAACAAAACTCATCATCTTTTTCCACAGGTTAGTTCCTGAACACAAATTTCACACTTTTATCAGTAATCTTATATTCACTCAGATCTCCAAACTTGTAGTCATCTCTGGCTTTTACTACTATGTTTTTATATATTCTATTGGTAATACCACAACATACCCAGCACAGCAGCACTTTCTTACTTTATGATCTACTTGCATAATTTCTGACTTCAGTGTCCTTCAGCCATATTAATATATGTAAATCATAATATTTTAGAGTCTAGCTAAAGTATCAAAATCTGCTTGTCTTCCCTTATTCTTTCAGAATGAAGGAGTCTCTCCCTCTACTTTTCTATTTTAACACTTCATTCTAAACATCTTTTGATGTTTGTTGCTTTGAAAACAATTTTATTGCATACTGTCATTTTCTTTCTGGAGACAGAAGCTGTCATTTATGTTTCTCTGTATATGTCATAACATCATACAAAAATCTCTGGCTGGTATGTGGTAAAATTAAAGTTTGTCAAATGAAATTTTAGCAAAGATTTCTTAAATTATATTTACCCATCTTTTTAATTTCATACAAATATAAATACTGTAGGAGGAGGGGAAGGTAAATATTTGAACACTTTTTGGCTTAAACCACTAAAGTAAACAAACATAAAGGATTATATTTCTATTGAAAATGCTGATGCTTATACTGTGAACAATATACACTTTATTTTCTACAAAATATAACGTATTATTAAATCATGGGGGAAGTTCATCATGGAGGGAGCTGTAATAAAAAAAAAAAACAATCACTTCAGTGCAAGAAACAAATGATTGAAATCTGAGAACTAAATAAAAATGTATTAATTATCAGAAAGGAGAATTTGCCTACAATGGCTTTAATCTATACAATCCTGAAAGTTTTCTTCTCTAGTTTATGTAAAACTCTTTTATTGGTGTTATTTATTTGTTTCTAAACAAAACAACTAATTAGGAAGAAAGGCAACTAGTAATAATTTCAATTATAAATTGTAAATGCACCATGTATTTTAAAAAGTTTATAGACTCTTGGTATTAAAAAGATTGAAGTCACATTATTATGCCATACACAGAGAAATGTATCACCTAAAAAAAGTGAAAACCAGTTTAAATGTTTATATTAATTCTGAGTTAAATGATGGTTGATTGATCAATCATTGGTTTAATTCAATGGACCTTTATAGTCAAACTATTACACTCTTCACAGTAAAATCATGCATATTACAGAATCCATTTCCTCAAGAATTACACTCTGATGGAGGACACAGATAAATAAACAACAGTTTAAAGTCAGGAAAGTTTTTCTAAAAATTTACATGCTCTCAGAACATGAAAGGAATAAAATATCAGAATGAGAGAACAAAAATATAAAGAAAAAAAATTTACAGAAAAGCTATTTGAATTAGCTCTTGAAAGATGGATTAGTACCAATGTGTTCTGCTTGTCTATTGCTTGCAATGAATTACTCAACTAAGTGGATTAAAATAATTATCATTCTATTGTATTTCATGTTTCTGGAGATTACTTATTTCAGCTAGGCAGTATTCTCTATGAGTCAATCAGTTCATGTCTAGATGGTGATTAGGGCTGGATTTATACTGAATTCTCCCTTATTCATGTCAATATTAGTTAATGCTGTAGACTGCCTGAAACTGGAGCTGGGCTTTCAGTCAAAAAAGAAAGAAAGAAAGAAAGAAAGAAAGAAAGAAAGAAAGAAAGAAAGAAAGAAAGAAAGAAAGTAAGAAAGAGAGAGAGAGAGAGAGAGAGAGAGAGAGAGAGAGAGAGAGAGAAAGCAACAAATAACTCTATGAGGCCTTTTCATGTTGTTTTGCTTTCATCCTGTTATGACGGGTTGGTTCAGGTGTTGGCATCTACAGAGAACAAGGCAGAAATCTATGGCAGTCATAAGATTTGGCCTCACATGTCACTTAGCCCTACTTTGGCTATTCTATAAGTTAGATCAGTCACAAAGCACAGCACTTTTTGGAGGGTAGGGCTTTGTAAGAAGAACACATGGGATGGAACATATTGTGTCAGACATGTTTGGAAAATACAATCTTCCACACGGTGTTACATTTGAATGCATGAATGAACAAAAAAAAAGGATAACAGGATATATTTTTTAGCAGCATTAGGAAACATTGGGGTTATTTCCCCACAATTCGTTACATCTTTCCTCTATTAGCTGCCATTATGGTTCCAAGAGCAAAATATAGCTTAGCCAAGCAGAGGCTATCAAAAAAATCCCATTTCCCTGGCCAAAGTGATTGCTTCAGGGTTGGGCACATGTCTCAATTTGCAAAATCAGAAGGAAGTTAAAGACATTTATTTTTTCACGATTAAAAATGTACTTTTTTTTCTCAAATATGCATGAATGTTTGTATAGTCTAACGCCTATTTCATGCCATGTTAAGTTTATGAATAAAACATGTATTAAAGTAAATGTGTTACTATGAGAGCCAGAAAAGACAGGCAAGATTATGCTTTTGCTACATTATTTAGTTATGGGAATGAGTAAACCCTGAAGTCTACCCTACCTTTCACGTATGTGAGTTAACAATTTTAATATTATTTCAGTCAGTATGAACAGAGTTTTCTAGAAACCTAAATACACCACAGTAAGTGACTTAGACTTTGGGCTGCAGGCAAAATGGTATAACTAATTAATGTGTAATAAGGAGAGGAAAATTGATCTAATATTTGTTCTAGAAAAATCCACTTAGAAGCAGTATGATACATGAATTGGAAAGAGACAAAAACGCAGACCAGTTATGGATGGTTATAGTGGTTCAAACATGTAAAAATGAAGTAGTGTACGTATTAGGATGGCTGCAATGGAGAAGACATATTAAACAGGAGAGACAATAGGAGGTATATTTAATTTTTAAAATCTTAGGATTCTGTTGAAAGTGGCTGGCTAGATAGTGGTATAATTCAAAGAGATACAGAACATTAAAAAAAACGGGGTTCAGAGGGAGAATACGTTTCTAAGCAAGTACTTGTATGCAAAGAAGATTTTTTTCCACATCTCTGATTATACTTTTGTTTATTTAAAAGAGTTTCTTTGAATCGTGATCCTGCTGTGGTCTTTATGAATACAAAATATCTGACTTAAGGATATACCTGTAGGAAAAATAAGACACAGACCTTGTCTTTGCCTTGGCCTTAGATTTTTTAAATTTTAACAACAGATGTATCCATTTTATTTTGTGTTTCAATATATTTAATAAAAATAATAGTGGAATTTAGGGTAGAATGGTTTCTGTTATTTCTTCTCACACTTTTATCTTTATCTCACTGCTTCTGTATCACCTAATAGTCATTTTTATTGAGAACTTAAGATAGCTAAAGTAGGCAAAATAATTAATACATCTTTCATGCTCCTTCTTAAAAATGGGTATTATTTAGTTAGTGCTCTTCAACTAAAATATTTATAAATACATATAAATTTTCTGAAAGCTTCCAATTGCTGAGGAGAGGCTAGGGGTCTCGGGCAATTCTTTACTAGGGCAGGCACCAAGGAAGATTATGTAGCCCTCCCAACTATTTAAACAATTTCCTGACTGGTAAACTGTAATCCTGGATAAAGTGTGCCAAGAGATTAGCAGCATGGGTTTGCTGTTATTGCTGTTGTTATTTTCTCTGCTAGGTAGGAACTAAATATCATCTTCCCAGGTGACAAATAGGTCCCAGCCAGGCAATGCACATTAAGGCTCTTAGATGTATCTTCCCAATTTTACAGACACAAGTTAAAATATTGTGAAAGTTTTAATAACCTTATCTACCCAAATGAAATGAATTAAGAGTCTCTGCTCTGATTATATTGTGGCTGCATCTCTTCTTCCTTAAGCAATTTCTAAAAAATTCTCCTAAAATGTCATCTGAGATTTAATCTAGTCTGGGAATACAGACATTATCATTTTTCCTCCCAGCTAGTATGAGGACACTAGACAAAAAACAACAACAAAAAAACAAAACAAAACAAAAAAAACAACAACAAAAAAGGTTTTATAACCACCAACAAGGTTTAGCTATGCTATTTTAAAGATAATACAGGAATCATAATACAGTAGTATAATTTAGATGCAGTGGTAGGTATAGAAAGAAAATTCAAATTTACCTTTTTCTTCTTGAAATATTGAGAGGGAATTATGACTAAGTAAGAAACTGATATCCTGTTCCTCGAAATTTCTAGATGTTATTGTTTTAATTAATTTCAAGTTAGGTATCTTCAAAGAACAATATTGTTATGTTTTTATAGAACTATTTTAACCACAATTCTTTTGACTTTAGTTTCTCTCTGTTCATTTTTCCCTTCTTTGATCATAGAAATCTGTAAAACCAATCGTGTTCTTTTTCAATTATTCTCTCTTCAAGAGGTTTCTATTTTCCAGTAGATACTAGCTTTTATTCCTGCTGGATGTACACAAAGAGGATTTGGTCTCCATATGACTTTTGGCAAGCCAAACCCAATTGCTGCCTTTGTTATCAAATCTACTACAACAGGCCAAAGAGTTTGTCTCCCCAGACACAATTTTAAGAAAATATAACCCCCTTGATCTCTTTGCATAACCTCAAAAGAAAACTGTACTTGAAATTCTACATTTTAGTTTTCCTCCACAGCTGGATGAAGCAACATTGCTAAACTGATTAATGTGGTATTGGTGGTGGCAGAGAACAAGAAATCAACTCAAAGGAATCTCCCAAAATTTAATCTAGCACTTTGACTTAGGGAGAAATCACAACGAAATTTGGAAGATTGCAGTTCAAAAGGCCTACTATTTGATCTCAGTCAAAGCCTGTTTTCAAAATGCTTTCTTTAGAAATCTTGTATTAAATAAGAACAATTTTCCACAGATAAAAAATAATTGAAAACAAGAGTAGTTAAATAATTTATTGAAGACATCTTAATGCAATATTGTACATTTTCTCTGTGAATTTAAATTAATAGGTTATCTTAGAATTTCATTAAGGCTTTTGATAGAGATGGTTTAATTAATCATATTTTAAGTTCAATGCAATAGGCAAGACTTTCTGTTTTCTGTATCATTTCTTTATGTTCCTAGTTCCTACTAATTTTTTACTGCCCTAATATCCATCCTTCCTTTGGATTGTTTTAGGAATAACTATTGCAAATCACAATGAATGATATCAATCTATATATCTTACTTGATGTATTATTTTTCTTCTTCACTCAGCACTGTGTTTTAAATTATGTTGATGGTGTTGAGTGTACACTGAGTTTATTGTTTCAAAGAACTACATGGCACTACATGGTGGAAACCACATCGACACCCGTTTTCCACCACCATAAACAACGGCTACAAATATCTTTGCATATGTATACCTTATGAAGCCATGTGACTATTTCTTCATTATATTATTCAAGAGTAGAGATATGTATATGTATACATATATGTACAACAAAATTTATGTATGCACAATAATATATATGTATATACACACATATTTTCAAATTGCTCTCCTCAATGGCTAAACCAGTCTACCCATTCTGTTAAGTGCATATGTTAAATTAAGATTATAGGTGTTTAGTGATTATAAAATTAATAAGGGTTTAAACAAAAAAAATAAATTACATATTATATTATATAAAAATTTTCAATTATAAACTACTTTCTGGCTTAAAAATGAAATTACATGGCAGTATACTAACTTTTAAACCCACGTGACATGTATTCAATATGGATTTGACATAGATATGTTTGATAGGATATACACACATATTCATATCAAATGCATAAAATGTCAGGAAAAAATATAAAGCATATGTATGATATTTGATAAAAAAAGCTACCTGAGAATATTTATATTTTCCACCAAATTTCAAGTGTGTATGTGATGCATATCTCCATATATACATTTTGTTTTAAAGTTATATATGTATATGTATTTTTTCCAAGTTATCTGGAAATCAAATTTTATTGATAAAATATGTCATATTTTTTCTGACCTAGCAATCATTTGAAATAAAGATGTTCTTATTATGCTAAACATAAAATAGAAATAAAAACACATACGTCTGTGAATTAATTAGTATTTGCCAGAATAATAAGATATTATATGTGACTATCATTGAGAAATAGCTTAATAGAAATACAAATGGAAAATAATGTGGGTTACTTTGGCTAGAAATTAAAAATATGTATTATATTCAGTGGGATACTGGTAGAAAATTAATAGAACTTTGAAAAATAAGGATATTTGATTTTAAAATATTTTTTTCCATCAATCCTTTACTAAACTATTCAAATAAAGTAAGGAAAATTTAATTCTATTATAATTCTATTTTAAACTGGCAAAGGTTATATAAAAAACAAAATTATTCAATTCCTATATTTGTTAACTTTTCTTTGGTAGTTTAACTTGCTGGATTTGCAAATTGTTTAGGCTGAGTGCTATATAACAACTTTAGAACACTTGCTGGGTTCCTTTCTAGTATATTTATAGAGCCAAGGATAAATCGACCAAATGTAAAACCAATAAAACTACTTTAAAAGAAATCATTAATCCAGAGTCATGACATGATAAAGTTCCAGTCAGAAAGAGAGAGAATTATTTCATTAAATGTTTTTTAAAAGAAGATTTATGGAATAATTTAAATGATAGAAAACTAGGGATCAATAATTAAATAAAAATGAAATATCTTCCTAAACTTAATTTTAAGGGCTTTTTAAATGTCAGAAAATAACTTTTTCTTTCAGTATAAAAAGATCATCATATGATATAAAACATTGAAGTTATTAAGCATACAAACAAAACCACTCATGAAAGAACTACACTCACAGAATTACTGCAGTGGAAGAAATGAGTATTCCTCTCAGTTTTTCCCTTCTCACAGAGTTGTAATCACAGGATATAAAATATTGTGTACTTTGTTTTGCTTCAGAGTAATCTATAAATACACTTTTCAGGTTGCCGCATTGTCTTTCAGTTTTAATTTTTACTAACTCTAATTATAATGGATGCAAACCTCAATCTGAAAACCTCTACAAAAACCCACCAGTGGCGTAATACTGGCTGCTCCTAAGATGATGATAAAGACAAGGATGTCTAGTATCATAATCTTTCAGAATTTTCATGGAGGTAATAATCTGGGAAATTAGGCAAGAAATAATAAGAAAAGATTTTTCAGGTTTACAGAAATATTCTAATAACTAGAGCTGCCTCATCATGGAACTACTCACCCTGATATTTAAATTTCCACACTGGGTCCAAACTGTTTTTGATTTCATATAGTGTATTATTCTTCCACATAAAATACATCTCAGCAATAAAGAAATGCTTTTATAGAAACTCCATGCCTTTGGGGGGAACTTTTCTTACTGTCTTTCTTTTGACTCTCTCCTTTTCAAAACTGTACATTACTTTACAAAATTAACTTGAATGTCATCATTCAGATGCCCTTTCAATTGCCCTGTCCCGACCATCATTAAGATTATTCCACTTTATCTTCCATGACTTATATTTATTGAATGTGCTTTGTGTTGTATTTTATATTATTTATAAAATAATGGAACTAAAATTTGTTGTTTTTCTCCCACATGTTGTTGTAAGCTCTTCAATAGAAAAGAGCTAGAAACCAACCACTTTTGTCTTTTAGTAAATTTCACAGTGCCTGGTGCAAAAGAATAGTAGGAGGAACATTGTGATGATATACTTATCAATGGAAATATTCAAACTCAGATGAAATAACCACTAATCATGAATTTTTTAAAAATTGCAGTTGGTAATATATAAGATTGTGGTTTTATATACTCTAAAGAATTTTCTAACTGTAACAATTAAAGTATAGTTTGACTAATTATGAGATTAGCCTACATTATTTTCTAAATAATTGTATTTAATAATATTTATTTTGAATGCAGAAACTCAACCTTTAATATTAAAAACACAAAAAGTACTGTCAGCATCTGATTCAACAGGAAAGCACACCTAGAATTTAATAAAATTTAATATAGAAGAATAACATGCATATAGAAAAATCCATAAAAATATGCATATTAATGAGTTACAATAGAGTGAACTTTATAAAGTAACCATTACCCAAACCAAGAGAGAGAAAACTAATAGAACTACAGGTGTTTTCCTCTAGTTTCTTTCAAGATTTTCTCTTTGGCTTTGATTTTCTGCAGTTTAAATAATTCTCTGTCTGTTAATTCCAAAATCTCTGCCATATCTGAATTTGGTTCTGATGCCTTCCTTTGTCTCTTCTGACTGTGTTTTTTTCCTTTTAGTTTCCTTGTAATTTTTTGTAGAAAGCCAAACATGATGTACTGGGTGAAAGAAACTGAGGTAAATAAGCCTTTAGTGAGAGATTTTATATTTATTTGGCCAGGAGTTAGGCTGTGTTTACTATTGCCACTGCTGTGTCCAAGGCTAAAATTTTCTGTTGTCTATATTTTTCCCCAGGTGTCTTTGAGTTTCCCTAGAGGCTCCTTTAAAAAGACTCTGAGATTTCTTGTTCTCTCAGTTCTAATCTCCTGTTATACAGGAGCTTGACTGCTGTAGTGAGAAGCCATAGGGTTTGTCTGTTGGGGAGAGGAAAACCTTTGCTAAATTTCTAGCTCTAAATGTCAGAGGTCGGCTTGAGTTTCTCCAGCAAAGAAGCTCTATGCGCAGTAGCAGTTGCCATGGTAGTTAACTATTCATTCGAGTTACTTTAAACTGTAATCGTTCTTTAGGAATCATCTCTCCAGTGAAGTGGCATGGTTGTGAGGGAGCAGAGGGGACTCTGGGACTAGAAGGAGCAGTATTTTATGCTGCTGCACAGCCCACTGGTCAAAACGCAGTGCACCTCCCACCACGGTTCAAGGGAGGATGCCATGAACATCTCTCCAAGACAGGAAGACTTAATTTTCACTCGATGATATGCATAACTTTAGTATATTTAGTAAACATGTTTGAATGTTCAGAAACTGTACAGTTTACTTTTTTTTTTTCTATTCCTAAATCTAATTGGTTTATAATTACTTGTTATGGACCCATCCCTCTCATAGAATGCCAGCTAGCTTCCTTAAAACTATAATTTAGGGTTGAGATTTTAAGGCATGATATTCAATGTGACACCTGAATTAAGTGATAGAAGTAGTCTTTACATGAGTTAGAAATGAGAATTTCTTGAGCTGAACATTTAAAAATTGGGGTTTTGTGTGTTACATCTTACTTCTGTTACCTTAACATATATCTTTATTTCTCTTTCTATTTTGTTTAAGAATCAGCAATCTGTTGGGTTAACTTTAAGATCACACTCACATGACTTTCTATATATCTCACTCATGCATTTTTTCTTTTCTCGGGACTTTTCTCCCCATCTGCTGTCATCAACCTTAGTTTCTCAAGCACCACTTTTTTTCTATTTCACTGCCAGTATTAATAGTATCATGTTATCTATAGGTTTTACATTTTCATTAGAGTTCTTTGTGTCCTCCAATGCATATATATGTATGTATACATACATACATACATACATACATACACACACACACACACACACATACATACAGACACATTCATCTGTGTAATCTGAATTTCTACCATTGCTTTCCTTTTCATGAACAAGGTTGACATCCAGCTAGTATGCACCAGTGGACACCGGTATGGTAAGTGTACATTTTGCTAGCTGGAGTCCATGCTAGACCAATTGTTATAGAAATTCAGTTCACCCTGGATCATGTAATTAAAAGAAACAATACTTATTCTATGGTAGTGATTTTTTTCTAGATTATGTTGTTTGGCTATTTTTATTTCTGATTATTCTTTCTCTTCTTTGTTTATAATTAAATTTGTTGGGGTGACATTGGTTAATAAAATTATATAGGTTTCAAGTGTACAAGTCAATAATACATCATCTGTATATAGCACTGTGTGTTTATCACCCAAAGTCAAATCTCCTTCCATTACCATCATTTAACCTTCTTTACTTTTATCTACTTTTCCCCTCTCTCCTTTCCCTTTAGTAACCACTAAACTGTTGTCTGTGTCTATGAGATTGTTTATCTTGTTTGTTTGGTTCGTTCAGTTTTATATCCTACATATGAATGAAATCATTTCTGGCTATTCTCGATGGAAATATCTATGTTTTACTTTGAGTTTGGCTAGTGTGCACCAAAAAAAAAAAAAAAAGTATCCTTTCCTCCTTTTATAGCTAACTCCTAGTAGGCTAGACTTAAAAACAAATATTTGCCTGGAAGTTTCAAAAGGGCTGTCAACTACAATATAGTATCTACTTAGTAAAACCTCAAGGCTATTTCTTAACTCAGCACTTTAAACTTCACTTGAGCAATTTCCCTCACTTCCATAAAATGAAAAACTGAACTACCCAAGATTTTATCCATAGAAAATCCTTGAGTTTGAGCAGACAATTTCCTTACAGCTCCAGAAATTTAATGACACTTTGAATCAATAACAATACATGAGAAGGGAAGTTCTAAATATAGGATGCCAATAACTCGAAACCAAGATTTTTAAATCATTTTTCAAGGATAGGATTGCTTCAAACCTTGGTATCTTTTGTCAAGGGCTTTTTAATAAGAATGCAAGAGCTTGAATCAATTTAGAGGTTCATCATTTTGTTGAAAATAGGAAGATCATCAGTTCCACTGCCATATTTTGCTCTTGAACTAAAATACCATTTTTTTTTAAATTAGAAAATTTGAATTACTAGTCATAGAAACAGGCTTTAGCATGTATAGAAACAAAATGAGGACAACAAGATGTGTGTGAACTGGCTACCTTTACTACCTACACATGTGTACAGGAAGTGTGAGGTCTAATTTGAATTGACTATTTTTACCCAAAGGGCTATGTCTCCTGTTTTATCTGCGCTAATATTTAAAAGTAAATTATTGTAAAAAGAAAATTACATTGAGTTTTTTTCTCCTTTGCTTCTGTGTTGCACATTTAATAGAATAAAACTAGACAGAGAAGACCTTTGGTTCAAACAAAAAGCAATAACAGTATTCTCCTATTACAACAAGGCATGGCAAAGTCTAAATTTCAAACCCACCTGAGAATTTTCAGTGTCTCTTTCATTGCTCTTTGCCAGATTTTTAATACTGAATTTTTAGTCATGTAAGATGGAAACTCCATTAATTTCTCTCTAAATGAATTTGCTGAGCCATTACTTGGGTGTGAGTTATACCTTCACACACTTAAATAGTATAGTAAAATAGGATAACTTTTGGAATTGGATTTGTCTTAACTTCATCATTAATCAGTTATGCAAACTGTGGTGTGCCCCTGAAACTCTCAGCTCTTCAGTTTACTGATATGTAAGACAAAGATAATAATGCCAACCTCACCAGGTTACCATAAGAGGAATTAGAATAACACATGCCAAGTTCTCCTGCAGAACTCGTTGATCAAAAATGGTTGATCCCTGTCCTCTCAGTGAAAGATAGACAAGCGCACACACATGCACATGCACACAAACTCGTGAATACACACCAAAGAAATAAATTCAGAACCTCTATCCTAAACTTTTTACTTCAATTTTGAGTAGCATACTTAAGAAATGAAAAGATATTCTATCAAAAATGAATAAATACTAACTAGTTATAATATTCGGTGTAAAGAAAAGTGATGATGGGACACAATAAGTTGTCTTGCAGGCCACCAAATAATTATTTCCTGTGGAAACAAAATATTTTAGCAGAAAATTGTTAAAGTAGCTGCTGTATTCATATGTTCCCTCCTTCTGTGAATAGCCAACCCAGCCTGGCGTGGGTTACCAAAGTCATAGCCACAATATCTTTGGGCTTTGGGCCAATTACATTATCTCTCATAGAAACTGAAACTCGGAACTAATTTCAAGATGAGAAGTTTTTGATATTTATATTTATAAATATTTATTTAAATTTATACATATTTATTTATATTTAAATCAGTATTCTAATGCAGATTTTTTCAAACTGCAGGTGAAGATACATTAGTGTATGAGGAAATCAACTTACTAAGTTATAACCATAATTATAAAATGAATAAAATAGAATAGAAAATAAAGCTCATATATGGAAATAAGTATTTGTCATGAGGATTTGATTTGTGTGTGTGTGTGTGTGTGTGTGTGTGTGTGTGTGTGTGTGTGTTAGTTTCTGGAGCATTTGAGATCTCACTTTCGACCAGAGATACAGTTATATGTGTATACTGGGCTGCAATGTAAAATGTATTCCTTATTATGTTTCTGAATCAAAAAATTTAAAAAGCAGGTCTCTTATAGTGAAGATTCATTGGAAACGTCTGTTGAGGCCTCTGGAAGCCTGCCTTGTCCTACGCATTCCAGAGCTTACCTGTCAAACTTCCTAGCACAGTGAACATTGTAGCTGCCTTCCTTTTGTTTTGATAATTATCATTTGATCTATGGATCTGCTCTCATGCATCCCCGTGTTTTGGAATAAGCTAAGCCAAATCTGAGGAATCTCATTCCACAGTCACAGTAACTACTCTGGACAGGAGTTGTGACCCAGATCAGGGCCCATAGGTTTCAGGATAAAAATTTTTTTTTTTTAACTTTTCTAGGAGAGTTACATAAGCTTGTCTGCCTCCCTTGGGCCAGAGAAGGAAATGTATTGCCCCCAAATTTTGTCAGTCATCTATCGAGACAAAAAAGTGAAGCCAACCTTAAGCTAATGTTAAGACAGAGGACAATTTCAATGTCTGGCAAATGACCCTTTTTCTACCCATAGACTGTGAATGCTTCAATCTTTCTTGTCACTTTTTTGGGAAAGTGTCATAAATTCTACTAGCTCTAATTCTTTGGAAAAGACGTTGCTTCAAGATTGTAGGTGCCCTGGAATACTCCAGCCCTGGGGATTTTCAGCTAAAAGGCACCTCTTTACTAGACCCCTTGTCCTCATAGAAGAGGCAGACGCCTCACCACAGGTCTTTAAAATTTATGACCAATACCTATCATCATAGAGAAATGCTAGTTTTAGCTACTCTTCTTCCTTGGATTTCATTTTTATTTCTGGCACCAAGAATATATCTGCTTTTATTCTTGTGTTAAATATGCTTGAATTACTCTAAAATGACTCATTGTACTCAAAAATATTTATATTCATGAAATACCTCTACTATAAGTGGCAACGATTCTAGAAACTAGCAACAGGAGAAACAGGCACTGAAGGTGTCATGAGATCTCAGGCACAGGTTGATGCTCATAATTGTACTGCTGCATTACACAGGTCAACAGGTCTCCAACTCTCATTAGCATGCATGGATGCCCTTTGGTGCCAGGAAGTTCAAAGTCTGCATACGGTGAGATCTCTTATGTAAGCTGACTTTGCAAGCACATTCCAGCTACATGACCAGCCTCTTCTGTCAAAATCCTTCAGGCTTTATTAAAACCAGATTCAAATAAAAATTTAGTTATCAAATAATGCTACCAGCATAGTATGACCTGCTCCCCAAACAACTTACAGACCCTTGGTTAAAGAATATTATTTTTACTTAATATATTCCATAGCATTAGTCATGCTCCAAGAAACCTTGGAGATAAGCATGTGGTCAATCCACAGTGTCTGAGATTAGCCCATACTAGGTAGTCTTGGATGTAAATGTTTAACTAAAATTATTATTTAAATTATGATTTTCTAACATGTTAATTTGAAATCAGAGAAATGAGTTGGAAAAAAAAAACATTTTAAATAAGCTCAACCTGTTCTATTACCTGGATGTTCCTTAGTTTCTTATTTTTATATGTGAATAAATGAAAGCTGAGTTAACTTGTCAAAATCACAAGGTAGTTATGAGACCTGATTACTCAATTACATGAATTTGTTATTGAAGACTACCATATCAGAGAACAGGGCTTAACATCTCACAGTAAAAGCCAAAGTTCTTGCAAGAACCTAGAGCATCGGTGCTTTGGTTTCTGCCCTGTGATAATTCCTCCTACTCTCTCACTTGCTCACTCTGCTCAGTAGAGCTAGTCTCCAGGTTTCTCAAACACTGTCAGTCATTCTCCTGCTTCAGCTCTTTGAATTTGTTCTTTCCTTTGTCTCAATGATCTCTTCCCAGACAAATGCATGGTAGACTAGTTCAACCCTTTCAAGTCTTTGTTCATATGCACCCATTTTGGTAAGGCCACCTTGGGCAACTCATGGGCTTCCTATCTTCTATCCCTGTTGTACTTTTGTCCTTTGTTACTTTTCAAGGAAAATATGACAGTAATTTACAGAAACCTTTTCTTTATTTGTAAAATGAATGCAATCAATCAATCATGGGGATTGAAAGAATGACCACCCTCCATTTTTGATGATGCTACCAAGAAGTATTTTAGTTGCATAAATTATGTAACAGTGTGTTTTTATTTTGCAGGTATTATAAAATTTAAAAATATACATAAGGATTATTTGTGAAATGCTTTATAAGAACCAAGGCACCCTAAATACACTGAGTAAAACTAAGCCAGGAATAGTATTTATTTTAGTATAGAATAATAAGAAAAAAGCAGACTCCATTTAAGGTTTTCTATTTTTTTCACCCTGTGATTATATCACTTTGACTGGAACTATTATTCAATAGAGAAGTCCTTCAAATGTAATTGCAAAGTCAGGGACCTACAGGGAAATGGGGATCAAAAGCTCTCATCACTCCAGATGCTACAAAGCCTTCCCTTCCAGATGCTACCGATTTTACTCCCCAGGTATTTTTAAATTAGGAATCTGTCTTAGCTGGTACAGGAAGACAAGAGGTCAAGCTAAATCAAATGATTCACCTAAACCTATTGAAAAAGGAAAGTGTCCTAGGAGTCTTGTTGCTATTGTAAAGGATTATTTAGTGAATCCGATTGCTGAGTTTCTAAATATCTCAGCAGTTTGACAAAACCTGATATCTTGACTTGATCAGGCTAGAGTCTGAAAATAGTGAAACCTTTATCAGAGAGTCTGAAATCACAGCAGCTGCTCAGAAATACCGATTACTGCTTACTGTGGAAAAAACAGAAGTGTAGCTGCCCTGACTGGAATGCCACCCTTATGTTGTAAGGACTGACCGACTTCACAGCAAAACCCAAGGTGACATAGTTAGATTCTTGTTTCTCAATTATATTAATAATTACTTAAGAAGATAGCTTTAGACTATAGATGTATTTTTTGTATGATTAATCTAAAAAGAATGAAGAGAATGTCACGTATAAGGATCTATTCATAAACCTTTCTTTCATTGGTTTGTTGTTGGTATTGTTTATAAAGCAAAGCCTAAACAAACCAAAGTATATATTAGATTACATTGTCTCTGCATAACTCAGAAGGGACTCATTATGGACAAACATCAAATGTTGGTTCCCAGACATTTGTATACAAGAAATGTGAGTGGAAATTTGGAAATATGTGTTTATTGACCCTTTATTTTAAACATTCCCAAGTAGTCCATGTAATTAGGACAAATAAACAGTGCAAAAATCAAATTCATGCTTACCTACATGAGAAATAAAATTCTCACAGAAGGAAAGAAAAGAAGAATAAAAGAAAGAAAAGAAGTAAATGCTTTTATAAATTGTGGTAGTTACATAAGGTTTCAAGTGAAAAATACTTTTCACAAATGAATAGTATTAGTCCTAGCAGAGCTTCAAGTATATATGGCCACAAACTAGTTTTCTGATATCAAGGAAGTTACATAATTTCTTTGTTTCTCCATGTTCTAACCTTTGATAGGATGTAAACTGATATCGGTCAAAAGATGGCAAATTGATATCAATGATCACCCTTGGATGTTGTGAGAACTAAATGAGATGATAATATTAAATAATAATGATACTACTAAGTTGACTTGTTTAGTTGTTACTATTTGGGCTAATAATATTCACAAATGGACTTATTGGAAGAGCTAGATAAGATAATACATTTAAAAAATTGAAGAAGCTCAAGACTGTTTTAAAAAATAATACCTCTAAATTCACTTTTCACTGATTTACAAATTATATTGTTTTTGGTAAGTTACGAGAAATCCCAAATTTGACTAATGTACCTAACCATACTGAGAAGTTGATAGTAGCATTGTAAATATAAAACAGGTGATCTTTCACTGTTTTAATGCTCTGTAAAACTTGAAATTTTTCTACAACTATCTTAACAACTTAGGATTATCCTAATGAAGGAAGTCATTCTAGGATTGTAAAATTCTGAAATTCTAGAGAAATATGGGGATTTTATGATTTTTAAAACCTGAAAACATAAAGTGCTTTGAAATAGCATTTTGTTTAGGTTTAACGTGTTTTAAAATGAAAGAAAATATAAAATAAAATACAAACATTTAAATAAAAATACAAATAATGATAGATATGAAGTATATTGTCTATATTTTATTTTTTAACTAAAAATGTATTCTAGAAACTTTATGTGAACAGAGTAATTTTTTGTTCCTTGATATATATTTTGTCTGAACAGTTTTGTTTCCAGAATAAATAAGATGTTGACATCTGAAAGATGTCTATACTTTGATTGTTTAGCTGTAGGGCCTTTATCACCTTTCAGAAATTTTCATAATATTAATAATTCATTCCTTTTGTTGGTTCTCTATTCGTTCTAACATTTATAAACTTCACTAAATTCAATATAGTGGTTTATGAGTTGATACTCTGACATATCCTAAATTGGTTAGATTAGAAGAATATGCATTGAAAAAGTAAAAATGTGTGATGGTCTACAGAAAAGATTTAGTGATTATCCATACCTAGAAATTATAAGCAAAATTTTATTCATAGATGCGTATTTTTAAATGTTTAGGTAACAGTGAAGTGCATGTTGAAATTTAAATTTTAATAGACATTAGAATTAATATAGTAATATACTTAATTTCTAACTAAAATTTGTGTAGATCATTTTCATGACCCATAGAACACAGAAAAAAAGTTCATATTATTGCTAACTGGTAAATATAATTTCTATACTTCTTATTCTTATTGCTCACATTATTTTCTTTCTTTTTTCTTTTCCTTCTTCTTATTAGACTGTTTCTTTTTTACCATTTGGTTCAAGCAATGAAAAATGTTAAATACAATTTTACTGATTTGTCTTAAAACATTTAAGTAATTCAGAGTCTATAAAATTTAGATTTATATTTATCAGAAAACAACTCTAAACAGCTAAATAGCCACTATTTTTTTTCTTATGTAGACTCTTTGCAGTCCACAGTAAATTAAGAAGTATTTTATAGATAAAGGTTCTAAAATGTAGTAGAGAAAGATGATATTTGCCAGTGTCAGTAAGAGAGCATTCAGAGAACTTAGAATAAGTAGAGGCAAGTTCTCCTCTCCCCACCCCACTCTTGCCAAAATAGTGATGTTTTGCACTATTACAAAGAAAAAAAAAAAAAGGTTAATTAGACAACTGACTTTGGTATATTCTTCACGCATATCGGCTGGCTATTAAACTATAGACAGCTTTCTATAATATGCACCCAAAACCATTATGTCTCACATTGCAAATTAATACATAGTCACCTGATTATATTTTTTAAAAATTAAACTCGGGTGCATAATTTTATGTCAAAAATAAAAATGATTTTCTATTAATATGTACTAATGATAAATTATTTATTTCAGAATTGCAGATTTTCAGGGGCAATTTTAAATGATCCTCTTATCACTTAATTAAATCAGGACATTTTGCAATAGGTTCCTGGTTGTAATAATATTAAGTCATTTGGATTAAACTTTTGATTGACTATTTCTAAAAAAGAAATATTCTTAAAGTGCAGTCTTAACTTTATTGCAATTACATTTTCCTAAGAAAATTTTAGGAAATGCTTTTCCTGTCATAACTGTAACATATATCTGATTTTTGATAATGTCATAGATTTATTTTCATTGTAAAAAAGAAAAAGACATTTATCCTTTGAATGTCAAAGATTATTAATAGTCAATTTTAAGAGCTAAATGGCAAATTAATGCCTTCATAAATCAATATAAAATCTTCAGAAAAGAAACTATTTTCTTATAAATTTTTCTTACTCAACTTTAGGTTCTGTGTTTTGAAGTCATGAAGATTTCAAGAGCTTTTTATTTTAAATAAATTGTGTGATATCTTGCATAGTTTTTGTTACCATTGGGACCAAAAATTTAACTTAAAAATTGCATTCCTCCAGTAAGAATGCTATTCTCAACAGACTTAAGTGTACAACTAATTCTTAAAACATGGTATGGTAAATGTTACTGCACCTAATTCAAATATCAGATTTTCTTACCCATCCTGGCACAGGGAAGGTCTGGATTTGCCTTCTCTATTTAAATTAAACTGTAGCCAAAATAGCTTGTTTTTGACAATGAATGTGAGCAAAAATAATACCTATTACTTCTGGGTAGAAGCTTTTAATTTCTCATCTTTGATTCTCTACATCCAGCCCTCATAAGTATGTAAGGAAATGTTTATCAGGAAGTGTCCCTGAGACCAAAGTTATATGAAATGCTAAGCTCACCTTTGGAGGACTGTGAACACTTGAGATGAGAAGTATTTTTATCCATTTGCTGACTACTGACTTTGATACATTCTTCATTGCATAGCTAGCCTATCCCGACTGACATACATGGCATCAGAATAGATTTATGATTAATACATTTACTCAGCTAATGTAACTAAATCAAGAGTCAAAGCCAAATTCTGCTAAACTCATCACAAAACTTGCTGATACCCCTATCTCCATTTTCTTCTGTATAAAATGTGGTTTAAATTAGTATTATTATTTAAAATTGCTATATGAGATTTCAATGAGATTTTATTTGTAAAGTACTTTGAATTGCACTTAAATGTGGTAAAAGCCTAATAAATGTTTACCTAGTAAAAAAGAATGAAATGACTCAATAACAATGTCCTTTCTCTTACTTTCATTAAATGCAAAAAAAAAATTAGTAATTAAAATGTAGAAAATATTATGAATTTTCAAACAAATCTGAAATAAAGAAAAAGATAAAGTAGAGCTGTACAAGTAGGTCCATTTTCTCAGAGCATTGTTTTAGTTACTCGTTGCTGTAACATAAACCACACTAAAACTCAGTGGCTTACAAAAATTTCTTATGATTTTTCAATAAGGACTGGCTGAGCAGCTTTCCTCCTAGTCCTAGTCCTGTGATGGTCACTTGTGTGGCGGCATTCTGCAGGTGGGTCGGCTGTGTTCAGCTGAGACTTTGGGATAGATTACCTTTTCTCCCTCTCCATTTATCTTCTCTATATTGTCTCTCCATTTGTCCCAGACTAATTACATTGTGGCTCATGCATTCCGAAAGAATAAAAACAGAACGTGCCAGGGTTTAAGACTTGGTTCTGACACTTAGAACAGTATCACTTTTCTAATGTTCTATTCCTTAAAGCAAATTACAAGCCAAGACCAGAATTCCTATGAGAAGAATCCACGAAAGGATGTGTATGTAGTTCATGGGCACCCACTAAACTAATAATGTGCCATTGTCATCTTGGAAATGGCAATAGATTTATAAAATTGATTTATAAAATTTTATAAATTCGACATTATTTGTAATTTTTGTTATCTTGAGATTCTTTGGCATCATTACATACACCATTCATTTTAGTTACCTTAAAAACATTTATAAAATATAATTTCTTATTAAAAGAAAAAAGTCTTCTACACAGAAAATTTGGATACTAATTAAGTTGGAAATAGTTAACATATAAACTAATGTGTATATGTTATATATACTTTATAAAGTGGATATAAAGTAAACTACTTTATAACTTCTAAAATATATAAAGTGAAATATGTTATACCTTAGAAAGGTAAAATAAAACTTCAGTGAGTGAAAGCCACACAGATATTTTTCAAAGTGAAAGAAAACAAATCTTATTAATCATTAATTTTAACAATTTGAGAGGTATTTTCTTACCTACTGGCTGATGAAATCCCCCTCAAAATTCTATATTGTATTATACCACTCCCATGTAACAAGTTAAAGAAATAAGTTCTAGGTTCTTGAGATTACATGGTATGGCAGTTCAGATTCACTTAAAGACTCTCCTGTCACAACATCCAGTTTATGGACAACAGCAACCAAACATGTGTTTTAATGCGTTGCTGAAGTTTCCAAAAAGGAATGTAGAGGACAGGAAAGAGGAGAGGGAGGAGAAGAAAATGATGATGATTTATGAGGTGGAGAGAGAAGAAAAATGTAGGAGGAGGGAGAAGAGGAAAGGGTTAAGAATAGCTGAAACCTGAAAGGTTACTTGTAATTATCAACTCATTCATTCATTCATTGAATAAATATTTATCAATCATCTATGATTTTCCTATATACTGTTCTAGATACTGGGGATTTGTCAGTGGGGAAAAAAAGATAAAGATTCCTGCTCTTATGTATTTTATATTTTAGTGAGGACAAAGAAACACTAAATACATAAATAGGTAGCAGATTATACATAAATAACCTACAATTTTCACATACTAGTGCGAGGCTTGTTGGCCTGACCTTTTGAATGCCAGACATTGCACATTATTCCTATTTCACAAAATGCCAAGACAAGATCTAAAAACATTGGCGGGGGGAATTCTTGTTCATCAAAATGTACAGAAAAATGCTTTATATCAATAATAAAAACCGATAATTTTTAAAAATAATAAACACAAGCTGTCATTAATAGCCCCTGCAACATGGTTTCTATTGGAGTTAAACTACATTTCAAATAAGCATTTACTTCTTTTTCAAATGAAGATTCTGCAGAAGAGTTAACATAGCAGGTCTGAGGCTAATATTCTTGTCAAGGGCTGCTTATAAAGTTGTCTGTTAGCTGGCATCTGGAAACAAAATTTGGGAAGAGCTAGTTACCATTCCCAGAACTCATGATTGACTCACTGTACCCAAACTGTTTGTGTAAACAATATGATTTATACTGAACACCTATACCTTTTGAAAGTCTGGAATTTTGGTATGTACACAGTGGAGAGTGACTATGTGACTGGCCCCAATAAAAACCCTGGGCACGGGTCTTTAAGGAACTTCCTTGGTAGACATATTTCATTTGTGTTGTCACACCTCATTGTTAAAACGAGTAAGCACATCCAGTGTGACTCTTCTGGAATAGAATTCCTGGAACCTTGTATCCAGTTTCCTCTGGAGTTTTTGACTCAAGAACCTTTTCCCTTTGCTATTTTTGTTTACATCCTTTTGCTGCAATTAATCGAATCCATGAGTATGAATGCGTACAGAGTCCTGTGAGTTTTTCTAAAAAATTCCCAAACCTGAAGTTGACCTTAGGAGCTACTGATTCTAAGACATTGTGACTCAGTGCTTAAGTTATTTGTCCTCCACCTTGCGTCTAATTTCAAAGATTTTAGTGCTGTGAAGACTTACAGTCAACTGAAGAAATAGAAAATAGTATTGAGCAGATTAGTAGTAATATTACTCTAAAGGGGCAAAAAAAAGATACTTATCAAAGTAAGGTCATACATCTCACAAACTTGAGTTTATCTTTAACAGCACTTATTAAAAGAGTAATGTCAACAAAATGAAAAACCATATTAATATATTATAATTTAAAAATCATAAATCACAATTCTTCTTTCTTCACCCCCTCTAGAGCATTTAGCGAATATTTAAGAGGTATTTAGCAGGTCCTATATTGATGAACGTAAATTTTAATTGCAGAGAAAGCAGTGTCTTTTTTTTTAATTTTCTTAAGAAATTCTTCCTGAACAGGAAGAAAGAAGAGTACATACAATCTTAGTCTCAAACTTAATGAAGTTTTACCTTTTGCTCTATTCACGCTCTTTTTCTCTAAACTCCATTTTGCTTTGTTTTATTCAAAGTCTTTCATCTCTCCAGGTACATTAAGCCTGGGTAACACCTCAT
Source organism: Cynopterus sphinx (assembly GCA_030015415.1). Taxonomy (NCBI): domain Eukaryota; kingdom Metazoa; phylum Chordata; class Mammalia; order Chiroptera; family Pteropodidae; genus Cynopterus; species Cynopterus sphinx. The sequence goes on from CM057381.1 coordinate 12,199,254, forward strand.
CTGTGACATATAAATATCAGCTAATCTCGACATGTAGAGATCAGAGGAATGAAATTTTGCATCTACAAGCCCTGACATCAGCAGACAACCCAGAGCACATACTTAAGATATCAGGTCTCAGTACACGTGCTGATTATACTGTGTACCTGTGTTGTGGATATCTCTGTGCTGAGGTAAGGGTTATAGATGTGACAGGAAAGGAGAAAATAATCTGTGGAAGAGGAAGATCAGCGAGAGTATGTGGAAACTAGACTAAAAGAGAAAAATAAACTTCTGCTTTGGAATTTGTCCTTGGATTTGTTTTACCTCCCTCCCATGTGCTCCTTCTGTCAATGATTAAAGAGGGCCTTTGGTAATTAAGTTCCCATTGCCTAACAATTTAAATTAAAACTCGTTGACAGTTTAATATTTACTTTCAATTATGATTTGTATAATTCTTTATTAAGCAAATATTTGTAAAGTAAGTACATTTTGCCAGGTATTAAGAACTGTTAAGCAGATAATATAATTCTCTAACCATTTATTAACTTTAAAGGATTAAAATATATTATTTGGGCATAAATTATTTGACTGTTACTAAAGCAGCCACGTACAAGTTTTCTGTTTTTCTGATGGAGGTTGGTGGAGAGATGAATGACCTTTACCTTATAAGAAAATTAAAAATAATATATTTTTATTTTGTTATTGATATGCTGAAAAAAGAATTTTAAAGAAGAAAATTAGTTTCTTTTTTATAAAATGCAGAAATAAAGATGAATCATGTGAGAGTTTAAAATTAAGATGACCTTGATTTAAAGTTATTAACTAAATATTGAATTTTGTTCAGAAATTAAGACATAATACCAGGCCCTTGGATTATGTTTGCAATCATTTATTATTTCATAATTGAGGTCACTAGGCTTATAAAATGTACTATGTCAAAATTAATTCACTAATGCAATATCTGAAATCTTTTATACACTAGGAAGTTGGAATTAAAGTCTGTGAATTAACAGCAAAAAATTTTGTTTATTTTCTTTTTCTTCCCATAGCATTAATACTCTTTAAAAGCTATGTTCTTTAAAGCATATATTCTTATTTCTTGAAAGTCTTTAACTGAACATTAAAATTGGTTACTATATTTGAAGAAAAAATTATAAGACTAAACTTGTCTGATAACTGTTCATGATAATTTTAACTCTGGCTATTGCAGTTATAGAAAACATTTAGTTTTCCTATAATGTAATCATTAAATTTGGTAAAGTTTTTTATTTATAAAAAAAGTATTATACATAATGTTTTTTTAAACTGTACACTAGGGTTAAAATAATGTTCTAATACACCATTAGATAAAAACTTTATTATTGTTGATTCATTTTAATAGTTTATTAATTAAAGTATTCTTGCTTAGTCTTCTTTGATTAATACCGTCTTTTAGACATGATTATTATATTTCATCATTGTGCTATTTAAACTTTAGCAAAGTCAAAAAAATTCAAATAAAAGTTAATATATTGGGTTAATTGGAAAATTGATTGCATTCTCTAATCTTTGCTATGCATGCCATTTGCAATGTGACTGTAAATCTTTTCATCCAGAGAAATATCTATTTACTCACCCTTTGATTCTAGCTGGCTTTGTGCTTTTCTTTGCTAATAAAATTCTGAGAAGTGATATAACATTCATTTCAAGCTTAGGCTTCAAGAGCCTTCACACACTTCCACTCTTTATTGAAACTACCATGAGAACAAGCCTGAACTGTCCTGTTAGAGGATGAGAGTTAAGGCAGATCAGAGATAAATTGTCCAACTGAGAAAATCCAAAACATTAGCTTACAACAGCCACAGGAGCGAGGTCAAATGAAATAACAGAGTCTGCCCTTGGTATATTCATAAATTAGCTGATCCGCAGAAAAATAGTAAATGTTTTTGTTTAAGTCACTGAGATTTGAGGTAGTTTATTACAGAGTAATAGTTAACTGATATGGCTAGAAAATATTTTTGTACAAATATTACATTGAGAACAAAGCTTGAAAATTATTTTGGGAATAGGTTTATTTAAGGGCTAGTGTGAGACATTGCTGACACATTCACTATAGCACTAATGAGGTACAAGTCTTAACAAATTGAATTAGATTAGATTTTAAAAAAGGAGAAATTGGGAGAGTAGAATATATTTTAAAAAATGAAATGTACAGAATTAAAAAAAAAAAATAAATGAAACTAAGAAGTCAATACATCTGTTTAAAAGCACACTGGACAAAACTGAGGAGACAATTCATGAACTAAAAATTTGGAAACAAGAAATATCCAGAATAAAGAAAAGAGTGTTAGGAGTCATAGGAGATAGGATCAAAAGGAGAAACTCATTAATGACTGGAGAACCAGGAGAGGAAGAAGAAAATAAGTACAGAACTAATATTTGAAGAGGCATTGCTTAAAATTTTTTTATGAAATTTATAAAAAACATCAAACCACAAACTTAAGCATTACTATAAATCCTATCAGGATAAATAACAACAAAAAAATTAAAACATACCATTAAAAATTATTAAAAACCAAATATAAAGACTCATTATTTTAATAGTAATTGATTTTTAAATGAAGAAACTGAGTTTTTACTATACAATTTATTAAAGAAAATCTTACAAAAGAGAACATGTATTGAAGCACAGTCATACATGATTTAAAAGTTCATATGTTTTCTACTGCACTACAGTTCCCATTTTATGTGTTCTTAACTCTTCCAGATTTAATAAACTGGTCCCTAACCAGTTTATTTAACTGCACTTAGGCTGAATAAATCATAAGTTTACCGTTAGTGTTTGCATATTGTTGTTGTTTGCAGTTACATCTTCTAATAGCAGTGATTATCACTTATTAAATCGTATGTGGATAACTTTTTTTTGTCACTTATACAGGGAAATTTATGTAATGGAGTAAAAGAGTCACAGAATGCTGGGGTTTCCCCTAAGGACTACTTACGTAAGGTAGGGAGGTGGGGTAACCATGAAACTATACTCTTGATTGGTAAAGCAGAACTGGAGGACACAGCTCGAATCAGATCCCAAATAAATTTTCCTGTATTCTTCCATTTGGGATATACTAGAGGGGCAAATCATGTCTGGCAAACTGATGTTTTTAAAATTAAAAAGGTTTTTTACTACATAATATTATTATTAAGATCATGATTACCATCTTCATCCATAAAAATATAGATATGTAATACCTGTATCAACATGATGCATATTGTAAAGATTATAGTACGCAAAATTAGAGTGACATTTTATATTCCAATTTCTTCTCTTACTGTTTATGCAACTTTGAGTGAGTCACATAACCTCTCTTACTTTTCTCCTCTATAAAATAGGAGCAACAAGAATGCCTTCCTCTTTGTGTAATTTTGTTGGACAAATAAATATTTCATATGAACAAATTATCACAATGTCTATCACAGAGAAGTGGCCCAATAACTATTAAATTATTACTACTATTTAAATATAAAAGTCTACTCTTGAGACTTCATAGGTGTGTGAAGACATAAATCCTTATAACATGTAAAGATCTTTTCAAAAAGCCAAAAAAAATGAGTAAATATAAAAATTTGACAATTGCATTTGTACAGGCAGTACATTTTGGAGAATATATCCATACCTAGACAATTTGGGAAAAAATTGTCATTTTACCTTTGAAAGACTTAAATAATAGCTCTGCAAAAGTGGTTCATCATTTTCTGGTTTAATTTAGGAAATTTTCACCATAAGCATTCTTGTGATAAAAAATAGGATAGATACTATTCTAATTATTTTCACACATTATTCTGTATATACTAAATGCAATAAATACTTTATAATGTGTACATATATATCATGTAGCAAAAGTGTGTATCAATGTCAAATTATCCTGTTCATACTATCAAACAATCACAAGACATATTTTGGAAATGTTTAAAGATGTAATCATTAAAGATAAATTTAAGAGAACCTTTAAATATATTAGATATACTTAAAATAAATCAATTTATATCTCCACATAAAATACACAATATAAAAAAGTATGCTGAAATAAACACTTAAAAATTAACACAAAATTAAAAAAACAATAGACAAAGGACAAGTTTTATTCATGATTATTTTGTATCATTTTACTATACCATAACTTTAATATTTAATAAAAATGGTTATTTTCAATGGCAATGCATCATCGTCTCAAAGTGTTATTGCCTGATTGAAAGGAGAGAATTTATTTCATCAGATTTTTCCCTAGGACATAGTAACTCTCCATGTCCTTATTTTAACAACCATTGTTTCAAACTGAAAAATCACTATAACATTTTTGCATCTCTCTTGACAAGGCTTTTAAGTCAAAAAGAATTAGTAAAAACTATATTATAGAAATTAATTAGAAGTCCAGAAAAATTCTCAGACAGATTTCAGCATAATTTCTCATCATTTGATATAAATAAAACACACCAGAGGCATCACTTTGCAGTGCCTCAGTGAACAGAGAAGCCATATTCGAAAAAAACTCTTCAGACTGCATCCAAGAAGAGCAGACAAATATTTACACACAAAAAAAAATTTCAACGAGCTCATGCTTATACATTCACACTTAATAAATCCAATTTTAGCAATGTCCCTATTAAAATGGGAACAAATCCCCTGAGGCTTTTACTTCTCATCTTCTTCACTCTTCTGACTTTATTTTATATTTCCATTTAGATTTTTGGATAAAGGTCAGCATTAGCTAATTTAGTGAGCCGCGTTTACAAAAAAAAAAAAATGCTTTCAGAACATTAGCACAGGAAGTATATTTATATTCACTATACCCACACTTGCTTTCTAGCCCTGGGCTACCTGCAAATTTGCTTTCCCAGGAGATTCTGCTGAGTGAATTTTCCTAATATTACAATAATACTTACTTTTTTTCCTTATCTATAGTCAATAATTATCTTTCACTTTAAAAAAGTTGTTTTGCAGCTTAAATTTCAAGAAGACTACATGAATACAATTATGTTGAGGAAAGAAAATAGCCGTTTCATTGATTCTCTAGACAAATTCATATTGGGTGTCTACTATGTGCCGGGATGTTTTAGATTCTTGGACAACAAAACAATCACACCTTTTGCTCACCAAGGGGCATAACAGACATGACCAGGATAAACAAATTGCTCAATGGAAATGTGTAAAGGAGTTTCTGATTTTTAAAACATTGTTTTTGAAAAGTGCTAAGACTGTTTTAAGCTGAAGAGTAACATGAAATGATTTATGTTCTCAAAGCATCCTTTTGACTTCTCCATGGCTAGAGTGAAAACAGAGCAGCATGCGGAATAATATGAAGGGTCAGGTAACAGATGATAGTGGGCATCAGAGAGTAGATTATAAGATTAGCAGAATGAAGTTATAGAGCGGTCAGATTTACTATGTCAGCATTGAGTATAACCTATGAAATGTTAAATTAAGGCTTGTTGAATATATTTATCTCTCTAAGGAGTGTGTGAAAATTTAAATAGTACAAAAATTACCAAATAAAGGAATATTTTATGCTGTAGAGATTGTTTATAACTATTGGTTAACTTGACTCTTTAAAATAATGGTTTAAGTAATGTTAAAAAATTGTTACAGAAATATATTGTAATTATTTTTTATATTATAAATGTTATAAATGAAAACAAAAATAGTAACTAAAAATCAATTATCTTTGAAAACAAGTATAACTTTGAAGTATTGCTAGAATCATATGAAAAAAGCCCTAAATATGAAAGCATGAGTTAACATTTTGATAGTTTTTGTTTATAAAATATATCTCTGCAAATAGTCAAATAATATTCAAAGGATTTCTTAAAACTGCATAACTATTTTTAAAATACACTATTTTATCCTACTAAAATATTCTGTGTACCGTAGTTGAGGATAATAAAGAAATAGTTGGAGATATCAATTTAATCACTTCAGTATAAGAGTCTTAGATACATCTTACCTTATAACTTGAGAAACTAAACCCAAATGAATACAATATTTTACTGTTCTGTTCATGAAAGTCTATATGAGATTGTGAGTAATTATTTAGCATATACTTATAAGCTGTAACAAATTTTCATTTACTAAAAATGATAATCTCTTAAATGGGAAGAAATTTGGCCTTCTACTTTTAATAATATAGTCTTTAATAATTCTTCCTGACTTGTTTCTATAAATTCCAGCCATACCATTCCTAGGTATTTATGTTCACACAAAAATTTTGTACATAATTTTCATAGCTTTATTTGGAATAACCTTGAATTGAAAATATCCAAAATATTCATTAACAGGTAAATAGGTAAATAAATGGTGGTATATTCATAAAATGTAATATTACTCAGCAATAAAAGGAATAAACTATTGATAAACAGAATAATGTGAATAATCTGAAAATACGAACAAAGTAAAAAATCAGATAAAATGAATACATAATGTAAATTTCCATTTTTATATAAAATTCATAAAAATACAAACTAATTTATAGTGACAGAAAGGAGATTAGTACTTGTGGGGAAGACTGGTGGGAGTGGTCTAACATAGATTACAAAAGAGAATTCTTTTGGTGTTGGTAGATACATTAATTAATTTAATTGCAGTGTTCATTTTTGCAGTGTTCATTTTGGAGTTGATGAACATCAAAATTCATCAAAATGTACACTTTAAAAGTGCACAGTTAATTGTCTATCAATTAAACCTCGACTATAAAATTAAAATGAGTCATTAATCAATGTGTTAAATAATATGAAATGAAAGTACTTACAAATGGGGTGATAATAGGTATTAGGAATTAGAAAATATAAATGGAAAATATAGTAAATCATAACGTTAAATATCAATCTTCATCATGCTGTGTAGATACATTTTGCTACATATTATTTTATTTTTGTTTATTTTTTTGGCTTTCCCCACTCTTTAGTATACCAGATATGATGGAATTGTTAATTATTGTTTAGAATAGCTGCATAATTCTAAAATCAGTAAAATAAATGGGATATGAATAAAAACCTTTTGGGGGTTTAAAACTACATTACATGCTCAGCTATTCTTCATTATTTAAATAAAAAACACAATGTAAAAACGTTACCCAAATGCTCATACCTTAACTTTACTATTAGTAAAATATTTAATAAAAATCAACTTAGCTATCACTTATAGGGTCCATTCGGCTGCTCATAAGATATTTAAGAATTTTTCTAAATATAAGGACTGAAATTCACTTGCAATCAATGGGACATCTATACTGAAAAGTTTCAAGTAGCATCAGAAAAGAAATATTGGGATAATAATGAAATATGATTGCAAGGAAAAGAGAGTAACCTTAGCATTTTAATAAGTATGATTAACTCCAGACCACTATTTCAATTCATAGCTATATTCTTAGATATTTTGATGCTATTTGGCTTGGTTAAAAGGACAAACAATGAAGCATTGTATAAGGAATCACGAGACAACATGTTTTCAGAATTAAATTAATTAAATTATTCCCTGATTCAATTCTTTGCACAAATTCCTATAATAATGTTTCCCTTAAAGTGTATTTACTGATGTATTTTTTAAGTCACTTTTTTTCAATAGCAAATTGGTTATATATTACTACAGATATCAAAAAGAAATATTTTTTTTCTAAAAATAAGTGTAAATTTTTATCTGGTGTGTAACAATGTAAAAAAAAGTGGAAATTTATGTTCAAAGATATATGGAATATGAGAGGACATGAATAAAATATTTCAGAAATAGAAGAGTACCATAAAATCGTAACAGAAATGCAGATTGTTAATCACTGTTTATTCCACCAGGAGAAATGCATTTAAATAATGTAATAGTAGCCACAACTTATTTTAAAGGCCAGTCAAAAAAGCAAAGAGACCAAGAACTTATATTAAGTTGCAAAAAGTAGATTTGGGTTCAATAGAAGAGCAAGTCTCATTGTGAGTTATACAAACAGTAGGATATTTAGACATTTATGAGGAAATGACCAATGAATTGAAATGAGAGCATATTTTTCTAGCTTCATCTTAGATGTATTTTTTTATTTCTCATGCCTAATTGTGTTAACGAAATACTCTCGTAGTCAACAATCATTTTGCCAAAGGATGATAATTTCATCAGTAGTAACTCTAATTTAACTTACACACACATAGATGCATACACATACATATTCTTAATTTGTGTATTGCATGAATAGGTTAATTGTTGAGGTACTATATGGACAATTAGAAATTAGAGACTGCTCTTGGTATGACAATTTTTACGAATTTTTGAAAGTTTTGGATTAATATTTATTATTATTTATTATGAAATAAAAATATTCTCAAGACAAACATATAAATATTTTTAGATGACTTGTGCCTTTTTATTTTTTTCCCCATTGTATTTTTAAGTTAGTTTCCAATGAATTTTATCTGCAATATACTATTACTATTTATAGAACATTAAAATTAAGATTTGTCTACAACTGTTATTGTAATCTTAACCCTATTGAGTCAAAATACTTCCTACATACTTGATACTATATTAGCTTGGTCAACTATAAAGTAATCACTGTGTAAAATTTATAATAAAATACACATTATAATTTTTCAAAAGAAAAATAAATTTTAAATTGAATTATAAGCACATTTGCTTATGTGGAAAAATGACCCCTATATGCTCTTTTTACAAACAGCACTCAAGTGTCTAGGTCACATGGCAATAATAATTTATATCCCTTTTTATATCTATTTTTTGCTATTTACAAAAAAAAATGCTCGGAAGCCTATATTGAGTATGATGATGAACAATGTTTGTGTCATATTGAGAATGACAGTTGTGATGAATCAAGGACAACTGTGCAAGCCAAGTTCAAAAGGAACTGACTTGATCAAGAGCAATTTTAGCACAGGCCAAAAAGTGCACTAGTTCATTGACTGCAAGCTCTTCAGAATCGCCAGCCTTCATCCGGAATTAGACAGGAGGGACAGAAGTTGTGGGAGGTGGGGGGGAAGTTATCACATTTAGAGCTCCAAAGGATATTAACACTCTTTCTGCAGAGCTCACCATCTTTCAGACATACTTACTTTAATATTTTTCTGATAAATTGCCTAGCCAAAAAAAAGAAAAAAATGCGAATGTGCTAAACAACTACAGTTGAACTTTAGTTGTCAGTTAATAGCAAACTTTGATCATTTCTTAGTGCACAGCAGTGCATTGGGAGATGGTGAAGTTAAAGATGAAGAAATGCCTGATTACATGGTGAAAAATAGGATGCATTTTACCAATGAGGTGCTTTTCGGGAACGATGTGCCCACTCGTCTTTCAGATCTCAGTGTAGAAGTGGGTTCTCAGTGTGGCATTCCATAAATTTATATTAAAATAGGTTCTACCACTGCACACTTCTGTAACATTTTATAGTCTATTTGGAAATTACTTACCACCCTAGTGTCTGTATTACCTAGTAGACCGGTGCTTCTATGAGAATCTGATGCCTGCCTGATATCTGAGGTACAGCTGAGGTGGTGATGCTGGCGCTAGAGAACAGCAGCAAACATGAAGCTTCACTCACTTGCCCACCACTCACTTCCTGCTGTGCAGCTCGGTTCCTAAAATGCCACTGATTGGTACCTGTCTGCGACCTTGGGGTTGGGAACCCCCGTGCTAGACATTATGCCTCAAGAAGGCAGGCCATTTGTTTGTTTTGTTCAATATTGTGCCCCAGATGAATTTATTTTGGGCACGTATTAGGTGCTCAATATGTATTTACTGAATAAATGTATGAATGGATTTTATAGGTGAAAAACTGGAAGTAATCTAGTGAGGTGGGCAAGAGAACTAAAATCAAGCTATATTCAGAACTGGCAATGTGCTGATTGTGGCCAGACCATGAGGAAATCTGCAGAACAAAGGGAGATTTTAGCTGAGATTACTGAGAAACCATTTACCCATAAGGAGAAGGGAAAACAAAAAAACAGAGCCTTTAAATTGCACCCTACACAAAATAAAAACAATCAATCATTCCCTAAGGCTAAAACCTTGGGAACAAATAGATCAAGGGCTGAGGATTGCCAGCAGGCTTTCTCACCACATACCCATCTATCTTTCCTTCTACTTACTCTTATCTTCCACACTGCATACCTATACCATCCAAGGAAAATAGATAAACAAAGTCTTTAAACTGTAATTCATAGAAACTAAGAATAATATATAAAGTGGATTCCCCGAAACACTTGGGGTCCCTCACAATGTCTTTCCTGTCTCTCTGTTCCACACTCTGTCTATGGAATGTTGCCCCTTCTCTAAGAAACCTTCTTGACTCTAGCTCCGGTGTGCGCTTAAATTCTTTCCTGAGCTATCAAGATCTCTCTCTCTTTCTCTTTCTTTTTTTGGTGCTGGGCTTGCGCTCCCTCTACTCCCCCCCTCCCCCTCAAATCAGGAGAATTTGCCCCTTCCTGTATTGAAAAGATCACTAGTATAATATACATAATATACGCACGCAACATGATAAAATTATGAGGTGCCATATAGCCATTCATATTTCATGAATATGGGTGGTGGAGTGATTTGTCAAAAAACACAGAACTAGGAATCACAGGTTCGGGTTCATTCAAGAACAGTAGCTAAAAGTTGTGCAGACTAGAAAATTTTACTCATGAAATTATGTTGAGAAAAATGTGTTGTACGATTGTTGGCAAATATTTCATACACTTAGTAATAGATCTTACTAAAAAGGGGGGGGCACAGCATACATTTAATTTTCACTTCCATATGTGTGAACATTCCAGATTGGGGAAAATTTCATTTTTTCTCCTTTCATCACACTTTTAAATGGAAAGGATTTACCATTTCTCCCTGTTCATCTCAGGAGTAGCACATGGTCCTTGTTGGCAATGAAATGTAGAAAGATGATGTGATTAACTTTGTACCAGAAGCTTTAAGAATCAAGTGCAGATGTCTCTTCTTTGCTGTAATATATAGAAATATTCAAGATAGAAGTTTCTATCAGTTGTGTTGTAAATTAAATGACATTGAACAGAGCAACCACTGGTCCCTAATGGAACTGAAGTAGAAAATGAAATTGAACTCATGTTTTTATAAGTTTCTATGATTTTTTAGATTGTTTTCTAGAGCAGCATCATATAAACTAATCTAACAGATTTAGCAATCCTCTTCTTATTTTCAATAATAATGATGGCTATAGAGTTGTCAAAATGTCATCCAGAAACTTACAGCTAAAAAACAATCTTGAAAATCAAAAATTTAAATTTTCAAAGAAGGCATTTTTTAAACAGTGATAAGGCCCTTAGTGTTTCAAAACAATAAAGGCTTAAAAGAATTTTAGTGTAAAGTTTACATTGTAAACACTGGATGAAAAAGCAAGTAGATGAAGATCAATGCTAACAGGAGGAGACTAGGAGAAGTGAAGACACTGTTTGGATGTGCTAGTGAGGGCCTGAGGCGGTCTTGGGAACACCCTTCCATCCAAGAAAAATGCAGAGGTCTGATTAGAGATGTGTTCTGGACACTGGAGGTGAAGTCTGACTGATATAAGACTTACTTCACAGACAATTCTCCAGTATTAGTGTGATGGAGCACTGGGGACAGCGTGTGGTGAAGCAGTGCTACTCCAGGCTGAGACTCTGACAGGGACTCTGCCTCCAGTCTAGTTGGCAGACGTCAGGGGCAGATGCCTGTGGTCTTGTAATTCACTCCAGGTAAGACAAAGAGAAGAACCACTAGGTTCCTGGCCCACAAAACTCACATCTTCATCATTTTTGTGGAGATGTTTTCCAAGTTAGCCTGAAGCCTCAGCATGTATTCAGATCATCCTAAGTGGTTCTCATCCTTGTCTATACAGGATGATCACCTGGGAAGCTTTATAAATTACAAGAAATTATGAATTGTTATTTTTTAAGTCACTGTTTTATGCTATTTTGTCATGTAATGTATTAGTCTACTTGGGCTGCCATAATAAATTTTAGCTTAAACAATGAAAATTGATTTTCTTCCAGTTCTGGAGGCTGGAGGTCTAATGCGAAACATCAACGTTTGGTTTCTGGTGAGAGGTCTCTTCTTGGCTTGCAGATAGATGACTGTCTTCTCGCTGTGTCCTCACACTATTTTTATTTTTGTAATATTCTACTTGTCAATTTGTCTCTGTACCAATATCACAATCTTAATAGTCACAGTTTAATTTTTATAGCTTTATAAAAAATAGTATTTGGTAGTACAATCTCCTTCTCTCTATATACAGCTATATACACACACCTATATATCTGCATATATATACATGTATATGTATAAGTATTTACATTGGTATATTCAGAAATATTTTTTTAATATCCAAACATATTTTTTTCTTGGTTTTCTTGAATTGTTTTTCTTACTTGTATTTTGGTCATAGAATGCTATATGCAAGATACATTCTTTTAAATGACTCTTAGTTTTGATATTTTAGGGCCGACACTTTTAGGCTTTACTCCTTCATTCCTGTTTTTGCACTATCTGAGCAAGCAGATAAAGCTGCCACGTCCGTTGCCTTGGTGTGGGCAGGGAAGTCCAAACCACTCAAATTCAAGTTTCCTTATCCGGATTTCGCTCCCCCTCCCCCCAATTTCAACCACTGAACCAGAAAGTTCCATTATGTGAGTAATAAATTTTTCATGCCTTCTTGCTGCATTGTGTCATCATCAGTCCCAAATTACCATTTTGTGTGTTTATTTATAGAAATCCTATAACATTTTTTAAAAGCTATTTTGTACAATGAGATGATGTGATGCATCTATATATTGTGAAATGATTATCACAATCAAGTTAACACATCCAACACCTCACATAGTTATCTTTTTTGTGTGTATGTGGTGAGAGCACTGAAAGTATTCTCTCTTAGAAAATTTTAAGTATAGGTCATTTGCATAAAAATGTATAGTACATTTAGTTTTCAACAGAGGTTGTGAAATTTTAAGAAAAAGCAGAAGAATATCTTCTGAGTTAAAAACAGAAGCAGATATGTTTTAAAAGCTGAAATAAAATGTAATGATAGAAATTTCTATAAGGTTTATATTAGAGTGGGGGAAGTATATTTAAATAAAACTTTTTTCTTAAATCTTATGCTTTCAAAAAATTTCTGGAAGGCAAATGAATATTGGTGAATAACTTATCTTAAAGGCTGTCAATCAGCATAAACTAGAAGAGAAATCAATTCAGGTTTTGAAACTAGAAAGTCCTAATCAAATAACAGCACATTTTCTTAAATAAAAAATATTTTTATTAATACTTTAATAATAAAATTTATGTTTTAATTTAATTCACATCTTCATCTTTTTTTGTCAAGATGTTTTCCAAGTTAGCCTGAAGCCTCATCTTGTATTCAGATCATCCTAAGTGGTTCTCATCCTTGTCTATACAGTACAATCACCTGGGAAGCTTTATAAATTACAGATGCCCAGATCTCACCCCTAGAGATACTGATTTAATTGGACTGGGTTGCATCTAGGGCACCAGGGTTTTTAAAAGCTCTGAAGTGATGCTAAAGGACAGACAAGGGAGAGAACTACTGATTTAAGAGATTATTTGGAGTAAACACTGGACACATTCAAGATATTTAAAACCTTATATTTACTATATTTTATCACTATTTTCCCCCACATAACTGCATCACTGTTTTCTTTCTTTCTTTTTTTTTTTTTTTTCCATTACAGTTGAGAGTCAATAGTATTTTATATTAGTTTCCGGTGTCCAGCATAGTAGATAGACATTTATATAATTTACCAAGTGATCCCTTGGTAAGTCTAGTACCTACCTGGTACCATACATAGTTATTACAATATTATTGACTATATTCCCTACGCTGTACTTTACATCCTTGTGACTATTTTGTAACTACCAATTTGTACTTTTTAATTCCTTCACCTTCTTCAACCAGCCCCCACCCCCAATATCCTTTTCATCTGGCAACCATCAGTTTATTCTCTGTATCTATGAATTTGTTTCTGTTTTGTTTGTTTGTTTTGCTCTTTAGATTCCACATATAAGTGAGATTGTATGATATTTGTCTTTCTCTGTCTGATTTATTTCCCTTAGCATAATACCCTCTAGGTCCATCCATGTTGTCACAAATGGTAAGATTTCACTTTCTTTATATATCTGAGTAATATTTTGTTGTATATGTGAACCACCTTTTCATCCAATCGTCTATTGATGGATACTTAAGTTACTTCCATATTTTGGCTATTGTAAGTACTGCTGCAGTAAACACAAGGGTGCATATGTCTTTTTGAATCAGTGTTTTGGATTTCTAAAGCTAAAATCCAGAAGTGAAATGGCTGGGTCATAGATAGTTCTATTTTTAATTTTTTGAGGCATCTCCATACTGCTGCTAAGTGGCTACACCCACTTGCAATCTCACCAACAGTGCATAATTAGTCAATAGCCTTAACGTCTACCATTGAGATATATTTAGCACACATTCTCCCTGATCAAGAGGAGTTTAATTTAAAGTAAAACAGGTGATAATAATGTTCACTTGCTCAACTCATAATATGATTGCTGCATACTTGCTTGCTATTTATTAAAATAAAAATAGTTAACCAAGTTGTAATTGTCATGACTATACTTATATGTGCATTAAAAGTACTTCCTGTGGAATAATATAGTGTTTACTGAGGCGTTTCCCAATGGAAGGCTAGTAGTTCATCATTATTAGGTGCTTCTGTTCAAGTAAGTGTGATATCCACCCATCAAGTAATGCTTTCTAAGGAAGAACTGCAAGAGCCCCCAAATTAGTGTTCTACTGAGGTATTGTTTTAATGATGGCAATTATCACTAGTGGTGATCTGACTGCCTCCTATGAGCTAAAGTAAACAGCCTTACTTTGAAGAACGTTAAGGCAAAGCATAATGATTCATATTAATAGAATAGCCTTATAATCTTGTCAGATGAACTGTAACACCTTGTGGGCCTATTAGAAGCTGTGTTAACTTGGTTCTCTTCTGATTTACTTAATGAATTTTAATTTATGTCATGCAGATTTCTCACACTGAGTTAGACGGAGGTCACTTTGATCTTCTTACGGATCCAACACAAGCCTCATGAGATTCAGACCTCTGAAACTGGTCTGTGGAATACACCCTACACACACACACACACATACACACACACACACAACAAAGAGAAGCAATTTTACCAAGGAAAACACCCACCCCCCCAAAAAAAAATCCCACAAAACAAACTTCACTATAAACAAAGTCAGACAAAAATACAAAAAGAGATTAAGTTAAAGAACTATTGTTTATAAGAGATAACTAAAAATAAACTCAGGCATGCATCAAAATGGTTTCTAAGGATAATGTGTCCCATCTCTTTCCCTCAGCCAGAGCAGTGGTACGGGAATAAGATAAAGGGGAGAATTTCTTCCTATGTTCAAACCTTTTCATAGGTTTTTGAGGTATGAATGACAAAGGTGAGTTTCTCTAGGAAAGTTTTAAGATAGATTATCATCTACTTTGTAACATCATGAAGACAGACAGTAAATAGCCTATAATTCTGTGATCAGATGTGTGCATGTCAAATAAGTAAGATACTTTCAGTAATCTATATTTCCAAGTGTAAATTCTTTAAAACGATTCATTTACATCCTTAGGTAGTAGGTTTTGATTTAATTTTTTAAAGCACATCTTTCTTTCAAGGGTCAATGCACCACATTTTATGCTTCTAGAAACAACAAAAGCCAAGTCAACATGAATTTCACAAAATTTTACTCAATCAAATTACTTTCAGGTATCAAAATGTTACTGCCTGTCATTTTTGTAACATTACTTATTTGTTCACTTGTTTGTAAAATATGTACTCAAATTTTTCCATAAAGCTAAATTTGGCTAGTATTAATATACTCAGAAATATTTACTGAATGGCTACTATATTCCACGGACTCTTCTAAATTCTAATAATAGAGCAATGAACAATACAGACATATGTCCTCATGAATTTTACAGTCTTCTGATCTCTAAGATTTATTTCCAAAAAGTTATGAGGACAGAATTACTCTTAACAATGTCATCATAAATTAACCCCTACATTCTCATAAATATTCTCATACAATTAATATAACTGATAACTAAAGATATTACCTTTCAAAATTAAAACTTTATTTAACATATTTTCTTCAAATTTATAAATAAAATTGAATAACTAATAAAATAAATTATAATGTAACAATTATATTTCATAATATACAATTATTAGAGGACAGATTCAAAATTAATCTGAACATGGTTCCTTATTTATGTGAAACTTCATAAACTCAGTATAGTTTCCAACATGCTACATTGCATATCACAGTCTCCAAAATATCAAAATCAAACATTGCCATTTTGAAGTTAGAAAGAAAGATGTCAGTAATATGCTGTTGAAAGCATAGAAAATGAAAAAAAAATCATTATACAGTTCTGCTAATATTTTAATTTGCATTCTTTTCACTTTCTTAGATTAAAATATAATCTCAAGAACTAATCATGTATATATTATTGTATACGTATAACACAGTTTTGAAAAAAATAAACATTGATTATATTCCTGATAATTTTTTTACCTCTGATTATTAAATTAACTACAGATATTTCTTTGTGCTCCTTGTTTTGTAGCATTATAACAGAAAGACAACTCTAAGGGGATGAGTGAAATACCCTAAAGAGAGTGTGGGACAAGGTACTGATCTCCCACTGCAGCACCATGGAAGGTCAATTATCAATTCACAAGTAAGCTGACTTAGCTGAATCATTTCACACACTGTAACCACTCTACTCCTTCTAGAGACTTTTAATCTCCTGGACTAGGGCAACATTCTTTGGCTTTGCTTCTAGGACATTGGCAGCTCTTTCTCACTCTCCTTCTTTTATTTGTCCTCGTTTTTTCGGACCTCAAATCTCTGAAATGTCTACGGACTCAGACTTCAAACATTTTTTTCTATTTCTGGACTCACTTCTCAAGTTATCTCATGCAGTCCAACCCCTATAAATGTCATCTGAACATTTGATGGCTCTGTTGTATTCATTTTATTCTCAGTTCTGTTTCTGAGTTTGGCACATCATAAGTCTTTATTAAATCCTTGTTGAGGGAAAGTAGAGATGAATGAGACTTAAAATAGCAGATATTTTTATAGAAGAAGCTGTTGAGACATTTAGTGGCAGAGCCAGTGCTGGTCATTTGACCACTAATCTTGTCATGAGTCCACATTAGGAAGTCATTCTTTTCATTTCAAATTTATTTTTAAAATGCATTATTTTTCTATTCAAAATGGCACTTGTCAAATGATTGATGCCCTTAAGCTTGAATGTCAGTCATAACACTCCATTCACAGTCAATATAGCACTCAGGAATATTAAATCTCTTTTTAATTTTGAGAATGGATTGAATGACTTGCAGTGTCAGGATATTTGGCAATTTTAATTTTGTAAGAAATAAGGTTGATAGACAAATAGATGACAAACAATATAATATTCCTTATACACATTTTAAACGCAAAGCAGAGCTTTAATTTTAAACCTAAGTCTCACTTTCCTCATTGATAAAATAGAAAAAAAAATAGTACTTTCTCAATGTGTTATAGGATTAAACATATCAATGTATGCAAAATAGGTTAGAATACTATTTGATATATTAAAAGCTCTTAAAAAGTATGTCATAACTTTATTATGTTACCAGTTAACTCAATTGACATTGTTAAAGTTAAATTTACTGAGCACATTTATGACATCAATATATATTAATGTTTAAATATATCTGATTTAAAACTAAACCATCGGGTAGCTGGACAAGTTCTAAAGTATATATTTTCTTATATCTTTTCAGTGTTTATTCCTTTGCTTGCAAGTGTGCAGTTTCATTTATTTATTTTTTTATGTTTTACTTAAATCATAAAATCACCATTTGCCTTTAGAATATAGAATTCCTGGATTGATTCCTGTTTTATAAAACTGTCTAAGAGAAGAAGAATAATACACATGAAGCATAATTATTTTATTATTTTATATTCTCTGCAAATTGGTCCGTTTCTAGACTGCCTTCCTTAGCCATTACTATAACATATTTCTGCAAATGTCAAAACATACCTACAGTTTTTTTAGTCATAAATCTATTTTCAGTTTTGGCACTAAAAATGTTTGCTTATATTCAGAAGAATATTTGTCTTTGACCTTCTATTCACTTATTTGCCACTTTTCACATTAATCCTGATTGATCTAATTAACTCTGTGTGAGACTTTTCATGCCTGCAGCATTTTATATGTGTGTTTCTCATAACAGTTTTCTGTTACTTTAAAATTTAGGCTAAGTATATCAAATACCAAGACTTCTGTGATAATATAAGATGACCTCTAAAAAATTACTTATGCTAGAAAATATACTTTATTTGTTCATGAATATTTACTTAGAAAATCTTTGTGTCACGCTCAAGAGTTGCTTGAATAGAGTTTATACAGTATTGAGTCACCTTGAAAAAATGTGCCAGATGGTGTAGGAACACCAGTTAGGTTAATGAAAAATGCACTGATGATGCTAGGACATTTGTCTGAATTCTTAGAAGAGGTTTGGAGAGCAAAAGTAAAAGGAAGCTTATCATTGAGCCAAATATAGTATCTCCTCCAGTGTCAACTAAGAAAGTAGACTAATATCTCTTATAGTTGTAATTTTATAATCACCTCATATTAGATTACAACCATTTATTGTTTGCAATGAATAATTATATACCATAAGATAAAATATAGAAAAAGAGACTTAGTGAATAAAGCTATAAAGTTATGAATTTAGCTATTAATTATCTATTCATTTTTAAATACCTGGGGTTTTTTTTAGTTGCTGGAAATTTTACTTCCTTTTTACTACAGTGAACTTAATATTAATAACTTGTTTAGTTAAAATGTGTTTTCCATTTACTTAATTCAGTTTCTATGACGTCTCTACATTCAAGGAGCCAGATATTAGTAGACAGTTTAATTCAAATTGGAATTTAGAAACTTAGCAAAATTACTAAACAGCTTGTGTCATTCACTCTTTCAAAGAAAAAATTAAAAAAAATAAATCTATCAAGCTATGTAAATAACTTTTATTCTCCTCATTTATTCCAGACAACATTTGAAAATCCATGAGATTTGCAAAATATTGACAATGTTTGCATTATCTATATTTTAATGAAATATTTTCCCTTTCTCCTAAGTGCTCCCAACTCATCATATTTTAAGTTCAAAATATACCTTATTTTAGTAAGTGTAAATTTTTTTGCCTTTTTCTTAATATTCTTAAAATATTTATTCAATAACTCTAGGCACAATAACCTATCCAAACAATTTTATAGACTCAGGAGTTTACCCACCTTATTTTGTGGGAAAATGCACTATTTTGAAATTTTTCTTAAAATCTTTATTAAAAATAGCTTTAGTATGTTATTTAGTGAAACTCCTTTTCATTTTACATATATATATATATATATATATATATATATATATATATATATATAACTGAATGATTAAAGTAGCATTTTCTATGGATTGAACAACTCTTTGTATATCATTCTCCACTCTTATTAATATACTAACTGAGCAAAAGGATTCAATTTACTACCTTCCCATATAAGAGCAATGGTCCCAACTTTTAGGAACCATGGTCTCCTAGAAAATGAGGTAATTTAGCCAGTATACCAAAATAAATGATCCCTATTATACCATAGGTATCATAAGGGGAAAAAAAGCCATCTTTCTCTAAATCAGTGTTTTAATTGAATAAAATTCTGTAGAATTGGGGGAGCTTGGGTGAGGGAGAGAACAGAAGATTAGAAAAGTTAAGGAAAAACCTTGAAAAAGTGAAAAACAAGACAGATGGATTAACGTGGTTTACTTTTATCTCTGTTTTCACTTATGAGGTGTTAAGAGTCTCTAATCTTACGTATTTAATATATTCCCACTTTTTACATAGTCATGAAGTATGATTTTATTCATACTTACTTTGAAGAGAGTGATTTGGGATATGAGCTCTTCTACATATAACAATATTATAGAGATAATTAAAGCTTGTATCAGATTTTTAAATAAGCAAAGAAAACAATGTTATGAGCTGTTGTGGTATATAATTTAATATAATGGTGTTTTCACAGATGCAATTTGTAGCTGTACTCCTAGAATACCCAGGGAGGTGGATATGTTATGTTTATATAGAAAATGACAGACAATTACTTTAAGAAATTGATGAATATGATAAATGAAGAGTTAAAGAATCTCATTTTCTAGCTCCTAATGTTTCCTTGAAGAGGATGCCTAAGGTAAAAAGCAATGTTAGTATTTCACGGGTGCAGTGGTAATTCACAAAAAATGCTTCTATGAATTGTGAAAGTATATCCAGGTGTATGAATTTGAAGGCATTCAAGTGTTCAGATTTTGCTTCAAGCAGCATTTTTTCTTTGTATCAGAAAACCTCTGAGACACAAGTAGTTAAATGAAGAATAATTAGAAGCAAGTGGAGATTGAATAAGCATAATTAAAGTACAGACAGATGCCTCAATATTTTCTGTTAATGAATATTTATTGTGCTTACTGCTTGCACAAACATATATTTCTGTGTATATTGTTAGCACTAGTACTTTAAATAAATTTTAAAAGCTTCAATTTTAATACTGAACTTCTATTTTAAATATATCTTTGTTTCAATTATTCATTCAATTTTATACTTTATAACCTTTTACTTTAGATCACAAACAGTTCTATAATTGTTGGTCAGAATGTTTGTTTCTCTAGAATCCTGAATAGTTCATCAATTTAATAAGAAATGCCAAATTTTAATCTTTTGTTTTCCTGAACTTGCAAATTAAGTTATTCCTAAAATGGGAACACTCTATTAATTATTTTAAAAGAAAGTAAAAAAGAAAACAAGTGAATAAGATAGCGTTATTTGATTTTAAATTTCATTTTGAAAGCATAAAGTGAAGTAATGGTTCTCATATCTTGATAATTCCCAAAGTTTTCTAATTTAAAAAAATTACCTTTTCTACCTTTCTTCATTTGCTTTTCTACATCATTAGTAGTTTTCTTATTTTGTGACTTATTTTGTTCTTACAAAATTTGTTATGCAAATAGAATATTATTTGCAAACATACATAGCATTAGCGTTCTTTGCATTCCATTGTATATTGTAAGTAGTCTCTGTGTACATTAATGTTTTATTTTATTTGAAGTTTATTTTTAATACATTTTATGATTAAATTTTCTAAATATTTACCTGTTTACTCTTTTCTTAAAGTTCTTGCATTAATCTCTATGGGTTACTGTCTCTTTTCTAATTTGTTTGTGTTTTTTTTCTATTCTTCAGATAATACTGTCATATTCCTTTCCTTAAGTCAATTTGAATATTTAGATAATTTATTTTCTTTATAGAAGAAATCATTTAAATTTTGACTGTATAAATTTAAACATTTTTGTGTACATTCTCTGATATTTTATATGTCACAAAAAGTTTTCTTTTTAAAAAAATTTGCTTGTTTGTTCAGATTTTGCTTCAAGCAACATTTTTTCTTTGTATCAGAAAACCTGAGACACAAGTGGTTAAATGAAGAATAATTAGAAGCAAGTTGAGGTTGAATAAGCATAACTAAAGTACAGAATGATGCCTCAATATTTCTGCAAAATAATATTAATATATAAATCAACAATCTTTGAAAGTACAGAGAGTTTGTTTGCTTATTATTTAGTTCTTTGTAAGATTTATTTAATATTACTCTCAGATAAACAGAATTTTTACAGAAGAGTGCATTATTTTTAGACCAGAAATCTCAAAGTACATTCATAAATAATGGCTAAAGTAATAATTGAAATGAATAAAAGATATAGAAAAACATATATTCAGGACTCACACACACCTATAAAACAGCAAAATTAAGATATCTTCTGAGAAAGATGCACTGATAATACAAAGAGAACAGCGAAAGCATTCCTGGAGTATTTGCAGCTACTGATTCATTGTATCAATGAACAAAAATAATTTAAAAGTGGAAATTATTTGTGTTGTTAAACCTAACTTGAATAAAAAAGTAAGTAATAAAATACATTGAAAATAAGAGATAGCAAAGAAAGATGAGCCTTTTTCAAAGAAAGTATTCTTTAAATGACAAATGAAAATGAAGTAACATTATTAACCTTTTGCTAATTTCACTGTAGTAATAATATTCTATTTGTCTTTATTATGAAAGTGTTATTATATCCTTCTTTTTATTTTCTTTTATTAGCTCCATACAGCATATATACATGTGTATTTGCTATATATTATACACATATTGATATTTTGTTTCACATGTAAACTTAAAACTTTTAATTTTGTTATAATGATAATAATTTTTACCCTGTTATGTACTGGTGTAATGAGAGATAGAGGAGATCTGTGTATTATATCTATATTAACTATTAGATATTTTATAGCATGGAGGATTAATAAGACTGCACCATGCAAGAAGATCGAGAAGCTTAGCAGTGTTTTTCATGGTTAATAAATCTAAGCAGGGGTGGGGAGGGCAGGAAGGAGATTATCACAGGCCAAGAGGAAGAGGCCAGTGTAAAATTCTCAAGGTTTTGGGTGGAACCCAGAAAAGCTGTGACATAGGGTAGCATGTATTAAAAATAGATTTCAAAAAAAAATTCTGACTTTAATCATCTCAATATCTGATTCTCGTGATCTGTGACAGCTCCTGAGAGAAGAAAGCAAGGATTGTCTTTGGGCTTTAAATGTACAATGTTGAACACATCATATATAGATAGACTTGTACTTATGTTGAAAAAAAAAGTGTGGGTTTGTGAGTATGTTAGTCTGCTGGGGATAATTAATCTTAATTACGTCTTTCTTTAAAAGCCTTCTCTCCAAATGCAGTCACATTCTACGGTGATGCACAGTAGACTTCAACACATGAAGTTGGAGGATACATAATTCAGTCCAGAAAAGTTAGTAACAATATCTATCAATTTTTATTTGCTTAAAAATATCTTTATTTCAACTTCATTCTTGAGGGAATATTGCACCCAAGTGAAGCAGAGTTCTGGGTTCCTGTTCATTTTCACTGTGCTGTTAAGAGGAGTCATGATGTTGTATTTTGTATGCTTTGATTTTTAGCTCTGTCAGTATGATGTGGCAATATATTTTGTATTTATCTTGGATGAGATTCATAGAACTTTTTGAATCTGAATCTCAATATCTTTTCATCAATTTTAAAAAATTTTAAGGTATACCTCTTCGAATATGTCATCCATCCCGTTCTGTTTCTCTTTTCATTCTTAGATTTCAGTTTTATACATAAGATTTCAGTTTTATACATATATCTTCAATCTATCCTTTATGTCTTTTAATCCTCTTTTTTAAATCTGTTTATCTCATTGCATCATTCTTTTTATATGTAAGACTGGGAATTTCACATTTCACTAATCCTCTTTGACTATGTACTGTATGCTATTAAAACTATTCATTATATTTTTAAATTTTTATTTTATTTTCACCTTTTGAATTTATAATTGGTTTTATTTTGATTATATGGAGCTAAAAGTTACCATTTTATCATTTGTTTTTTCTTTGTTCTACTAGTATTTTTCCCAGATTTTCTTCTATTTATGTCTTCTTTTGGGTTAATGGAGTGTTTTTGTTTGTTTTTATGTACACTTTTGAGTTGCTATTTCTTATCTGTATTGGTTTATTAGTTATACCATGTATGGGGGGGGTGGAGAATAAGCATTAGAGTACACATCTTTAATTTACCAATTTCAAGTAATATTTCACTTTACATATAGTATAAGAACTCTATAATAGTATACATCTGTTTCCTCTCTCCCAGCCTTCATACTTCTTTTGTCATACATTTACTTTTTCAAATGTTATAAACCTCACAAACATTATTACTTAAAGCAATTGATTGACTTATACTTTTAAATATCATAAAATGGTAATTTAAATGCAAAATCATAAACTTTTCTTTAAAAATGAGATAATATTTCTCATGAGTGGAATAAGATCTAAGTATTATAGTCAATGTTACTTTACTTTAATAAGTCATACAATTACATTAAACTACATAATTATTTTTAAATTATTGCTAAAATTCCATTAGCTACCTGAAACAAATTTTCAGTATATTTGAAATTAGGTTCTGGTAATTCTGCCATTGAAATAAGTCAATTTAAATTGAATAACAGTATCTTCATCGACTTTATTTTTGTACGTTTCAAATAGTCAAAGGGTACAAATTTTTATTTTTAAAATTAATAAGTTCTAGGGATCTAATGTGCAGCATGGTGGCTATAGTTAATAATACTGTATTGTATACCTGAAATGTGCTAAACAGATCTTAAGTGTTCTCCTCACATCTGCAAGAAAAGATAACTATGTGAGGTGATGGATGTTGTGTTAACTAACTTGACTGTGGTAATCATTTCACAATGTATATACATGTTAAAGTATAATATTGAATACATTAAGACAAAACATAGAATCTCAAAAACATTTTCTTCATAGAGAAAATTATCAAATGCCAAGTTGCATTCTGCGTCAAAGATAATTCTATGACTCAATTATTATGTATAGCATAACTATGAGAATTTGCTTCTCATAGTTTAGATTTTGTTAAAGAACAGGGCACAATTTATATCTAGTTTGTCCAAAATTCTAGGTTAAATTATAATAGTTGCCATTATAGTTCAAAATTGAACTACTGACCTTAAGATTTACAGATGTACATGATATGAAACAGAATCTAAAAGAACATTCAAAAAACAATCTCAGAAATATGACTCTGGTATCCAACTTTTCATTAGTTAATCATAATTATATTTTCAAATCTGCATAAAGCTTGGCTTCGGAGAAGGTGAAAAGGGGCACCTTTAGCTCCTCTCTGTACCTCCTCTCTGGCACACATACAACCTGTGAGTTTATGCACATTTATTATTTCTCATTCTACAATTGGAACGTAATTATGTAAAGAATAGCAAAATGTTCTTGCTAATGAAAATTAACAGAACACTGAGATAAGTAGATAAAAAAATTTTGATGAATGAATTTTTGTAGCACATTATAGATATTTATCTAGGTAGCTTGACAGTCTTTTTGAATGTCGATTTTTATATATATGGAACATGTCAGTTGCAATCTTGCATAGAAAAGGAATAAAAGAACTATATACAAGAAATCATTAAATATTAAAATAGCAAGACTAGATATAGTCACTGTGTTTATCACTGTCTCTAAGAATCCCTGAACCCAAAGAATGATTAGGAATGTTTAAGGATGATTAAGAATGCTTTAAGGTATTTAAAAATGATTAAGAAGTTTCATGGTTAAAACAATTTAAAAATGATTAAGGATTAAGAAGAAAAAAAATTAACTGCAATCTAACTTTAAAGCACTTGTATTAAGAAGGGGCAAAAAAATAACTTTAGGCTAATAGAGTAATTATATCTTTGTATCTTTATGCAAATTCACTGGGGATAACATGAGGGGGCACATTTACAATGAAACACATACTATGGGTGAAGGAAAACAAAGATATGGAGACAATAAAAATGGTGACTCAATTTTATAGCCACACATTTCAGCATAATTAGGACAAGAATTGTTTATATATAATTAACAAGAGTGTCTTATATAATGTTCTAATATTAAGACATATTTAAGTATTTTAAAATACTTTCAAAGGTTTGCATTTTACATTGGCAAAAATAAGGTAAAATTTAAATGAAATACAACAATATCAGTCTAACGTAAGCTAAGTATAAGCTAAGATTCACTCTTTCACCTAGGGCATAAAAATCTGATTACAAATAAATTGGGTAGTCTCATAACTGTTATAGAAATGAATCTTGAACACGTTACATTAGGTTATTTTACTACTAGTTTACCTTAAATTAAGTATTGGCGGTATGTCTTGGTTCAAGAATAACACAAGAGTTAGAAGAATGACGAGTAAATATGTTTGATGTTGGAAATCTATTACCATCTTCAGTAAGACTTGTAGTTAGATCAGTAACTCTGAGAACAACAGGACAAATTCAATTCTACATAAACCAGTCTATTTTTATTTGGAAAAGCTAATGAACTGAATAATATCTTTGAATGAGCTCACCTGCATACAAAGAAAAACATCAAATAAATAATACAAAAGAACTCCAGCTTGGATTTCAGTTCCACCACTTAACTAAATGTGTATTTATTGATTAACAAGATTTTTTTAACAATTCTTTTTTTTAACACTATTAACTGCAAAATGAGGGTGATAATGCCTATCTTATATATTCTGAAGACTAAATAAAATACTCAATAAATATTAGTTTCATTAGCTCTAAATTCACTATAAAACTTTTCCTATAAAAGGCCACATAATAAATGTTTTTGGCTTTGTGAGCCATATAACATCAACCACAATTACTCACTTCTGCCATGTTACACAAAAGCAGCCTTAGGCATTACATAAAAGACTGAGTATGACTGTGTTGCAAGAAACCTAAAAAATAACATGGGAATAATTACCCAATATTTTAATTGCCAAGGTAAGTATGAATCAATACGTATGTATATAGCCTTAATATTAATTTTTTGGGAAAATGTGCAGTCAATAGAGTCTTCTCAGTTGTCCTATTGAAAAATGAATAAAATTGATTTTCCAGAATCTTCCTCTACCTAATTATGATGCTCATTATCACGTCTGCACTTGTTGAAATAATGTTTTTTTTTTTTTAATTTATAGTTGCCAAATAATATTCAACATTTATTTAGTAAATTGGAATATTTGAGCTCACCATGGTAACTACGTAGTTTTGGCATTTTGGTATACTTTATTAATTAAAATATCTTCAGTAGAATTAAGCCAAATTTGATAACAGAAGCTTCTAGAATGAGAAACTAAAATGGAACAAAAACATCTTTTTACAAGGTAAGCATTTTTTGCTTGTCTAAACCGGTGAGTGTTAATATCCCTCAACTCTGGGAAATTTTCTTTTCTTGTTATCACTGTATTTGTTTTGTTTTGTTTTGTTTTGTTTTTGCCTTCTGTGACATTATTTTACCATGACTTAATTCTTATGATCTCAACTTTAAATTTTTAGTTTGTCATCCTCCCAGAGCTATCCAGTTACATATATTCATGTTTTCTTTTAAATATCTCTCTTTTGTATCAAACTGATTATATTAAAAATAAAAAATCTCAAACAAATAAAACCTCCTAATTTTCTAAAAAGAAAATAAGATTCCTGTTCAATATTTCTATTAATGTCATTGCTACCCCTGAAGTTATATTGTTGCAAAAGTTAACAGAGGAGAGAAGGCTTTTAAAGAAATAAGATTAATTATCTCCATCAGACAAACATACTCACAAACCCACACCATTTTTCAAGTATAAGTATAAGACAGCTATATACGAGGTGTTTAACATTGTCTACTTAAAGTCCAAAGGCAATCTTTGCTTTCCTTTCTCAGCAACTTTCACAGATCACGAGAATCAGAGATGGAAATGATTAAAGTTGGATTTTTGTTATTTTGAAGGCTATTTTTAATATACAGTATTGTCTAGCTGATATAATCTCAATTCCCAATCCTCTTCTTTCTGGGCATTTTTCAATCAACTGTAGCTGTGCAACAGAGATCTATTCATGAGGTATATGATGAATGTAGTGAGAATTTTATAAAACAATTCTATTTGTCTTTCTTCTTTCTTCCTGTAAGATAGATATGATAACTTGAAGGCAGAAAGTATCCAGTGACCATGAAGGAAAGGCCATAGAATATCAAAAACAGCTGCCCTAGTATAATTGAACCTCTGAAGACTAAACCAATGCTAGCAGCCTCTTACCTCCAGACTTATGTGAGAAATAATCCAACATCTGAGCCACTGTATGCAGGTTTTCTGTTATGTGCAGTTAAAGAATCCTAACCAAATTAAGTTGTCTTTAATTTTTTAACTCACACTATTATCCCTGTTACATTGTTGGTTTACAATTCTGTTTATTCTTTTCTAAGAAAAAAAAAATGTTTCTATTACTCCCAAATATTGCACTTTGATAATCTTATTTAGATGAGACTTTAAATTATCCAGAGAAATAGATATGGAGGAAAAAACCATTCCAATGTTCTATTATTAGGATGACCATATGTCCTAATTTTCTGAGATAGTCAGTTTACACCTGGTCTACTGGTGCAATTATTAATAGCATCCCTTCAACAGTGTCCAAATTTAACAATAAATTATATGTTGTCCTATTTCTTACCCATGTAAATCAGTTTAATTAATATTCTAAATACCAGATAATTAAACACTGGAAAAACTGTTATTTAGTGGATTTGGAAGAACATAGTGACATTGATTGTTGTTTCTCTCAATGTCAGTCTTCTGACTCTGGGTTGGATATTTCAACATTCTGTGTGATGCATATTAGGCTAGATTTAAATGATTTGGGTATTATTGAAAGATGTTTTATTTCATGGGAAAGCTGGGCATAAACTTATAGCCTATGAAGAAGCAGGATTCATAACACAGTGATTCACTATCTAAACAGACCTCAGATCTCTTCTAGAATCCTGCACTCCTACTGCTGTCTTCAGAATCAGGTACTGTTCATCACTTTTACATCAGCATCAGCTGTGGGTGATTCGACAGAGGCTTATTTTAGTCCTGGAAGCTACTCATAAAAACTGAAGTTTACTTAAAGTTGGCTCAGTTGCTTTCTGCTACATGGAGAGAGAAAGTTTGCATCACTGGGATTTAGAAAATCTTGCTGGTCAAATCAGCAATGTCCAGTAAAAAGATTATAGTGATGCTCCTCAGAGCAAATATGGTTTATGAACAAACATGACTTTTGCTTTCTTCCCTCTTCACAATGGCCTGTGTGAGCTATCATACACAGAAGTTTAAGAGCTCTCAATTCAATCTAGTCGAAGACTATATTTTCCTTTAAAATATTGGTTTATTTTACTTTCTATTCCAAATAACAGTAAGGTGTCCTCCAAATTCAAGCTAAATTCTGGAGACTATCCTTCTGAATATTGTGCTATCAATAATGACCTCTATATATTTGCTATCATACTGATTAATAATATTAAATTTCTCTTTATATTTTGTAGTATGTACATTGCATTATATTTTTCATTAGTTAGATTATGTAAAATAAAAATAATTTAAATTTTATGTCCCAAATCTTAAGAATTCTTCTCTGAAAGCAAGCTCAAACGCCTGAGCTTGACATTCATGGTCATGCACAATAAATCTTAGCTGTTGTACTAATTTTATTCTCTCCAAATACCCAACATAAACCCTCTTTCATGAAAGGCTCATAGTTTATTTTCATTTCTCACTATAAAGCATTACTCAAACATTTTTCCCAACCATAATATTTTCCTCTCATGGTTTTAAAATCTAAATTTATTCATCTCACAATGGAAATACTCTTTGTCCAAACAAGATCATTTCAATTTCTTTCTTCTCTGACTCAAAATAGTATTGGGCATCTGTGAAATATGTTTTAGCATGTTAGTATATCTTACTTGAATTAGTAAATATTCTTTTGATGTTTCCTATATTTATTTCCTAAATAGTTCCTGAAACAAATTATGTATTTGTTTTGTATCCCATTTTTGCCAATGATTGCACAATAATAAATATGTGTAAAATTTTAATGAACAACTTTCAGTTAAAGCAAGTGAACAGATATAATGGTCAAATATAGTAATATGTGGACTTAGAAAGACTCTTTGTACTACTCTGTGTGCTAGCTTATACTTAAATATCATTGAGAAAAGTGCTTTTTCAGGTTTTTTTCCCAAGGTTTTTAAATCTCTTTCTTCATATTACAAACCCATGTAAAATAGATAACTATATTCTCTACACTATTTGTATCACAGGCACTAGTAAAGCAAAATATAGACATGAGCTCTTCATAAATATTTTATGATCTGTCCTCGATAACTTTCTTCCATATTACATTCCCCGAGGAGTGAGAATCAGGTTCCCAATCCAGCAGTTTCTACCTGAGAAAGGAGAGCTCATGCTGATTTTGATAACTGCTAGATCAGAAAGTTAATATGCTTTTCTCACTGCTGGAGACATTGTCTGTGACCAAAGGTTTTCCCATTTTCTATTGACGTACACATAGAACTCTCATTAAAACTGTGGAAGTTTTGCATGCACTTCACTGAGGTACATACCCTTTCGTGATGAAAGATGAACATTCCTAAAATAAACTCCTTTTACATCTAAATTGCAACTTGCAGGAGGTCTCACTCCTGAGCTGTGCACAAATAAAGAAGAGGAAGACTGTCCTGTGGATAATGAGTATATGCTGAATTCTTTAGTGAATAATCACAGACAGTGGCTAAGGCAAGATGCAGCTGTGCATGCATAATAAGTCTCAAAAACTGTGCTGTTTGGAGCATGATTTGTTGCTGTGATAAAGTAAATTAATCTAGAGATGAAAGTCATTATGGCACTGGCTTAACAATAAAATAAACAACGTGATTACATCTGATATGAATTTAAGAATGTAGCAAAGCCACTAGATATCAAAAAGATTCTTAGAAGACATGAAATACTAATAGAGATAATTATTTAATAACAGAAACTTCAAAAATTTGGTTATGGTTAAAAGTGATACACAAACAATAAATGATTCATAATTATGATGAGTATGACTTGAAAATCATCCCTTTCCTGAGTAAGATCACCTTCCAAAGTGAATTTACCAGAAATGGGGAGCAAAATATGACTTGCATAGAAGAAATGGAGAAGAGAGGTTGATTCATTGAGTCTCATCTTGCCTATTATTTTTCTCCTTACTGACTTTTCCTACCTTGTTCTTTCTTTTTGTCTATGCACTCATGCTTCTTTACAGTCTGATCTCATTATATTTGATCTCTGTCCCATTCATTCTCATCCTTTTATTACACCAGTAACATCCCTTCTCTATTTCTACATCCTCATCCATTATTGGTAGTTAAACAAGAGAAACCTTCTTCCAGATGAATGGTTTTCAAACCTAGCTGCATGTTTAAATCACTTAAAGAGCTTTAAAAATTTCATGGTTTAGCCCCACCTCAAAATTGTCAAGGATGGAATCTGCACATCAGTATATTTCACCATTTTCCCATGTAATAGTGAAATATGTCCCTTATTATATGGCCATCTGATACAGATAATTGGGTTAAATTTACGAATTAGAAATTCTAGCGAGATCAGAGCCACACAATTCACCTTTCAGAAGAGAAGCTGAGACATGATCAATTTCCAAATATAATAAATTTGAACTCTAAATTGTTGGTGTGAGGTGTCAACTGTAGAAGCAACTTATTGCTGATCCCAGTCCCTATGGCCATTATTTGAAAACCAGAAAATCTGCCCTCATATTCCTCCCCACAAGTATTTGAGTCCATATGATGCATTTATTTTATGTTTAAGTAAGTTTCTATCACCACTTTAGATTTAATGATTCTATCTTCTTTCTGTTAGTTATGTCTGTTGACAAGCCCTCTGCAATTGATGAAGCATCGCCCTTGCTACCCGAAAAAGGTGGCCATCAAGGAATGGAAAGGTTATGATAACGCTTTTGAGTCATGCTCCCGCTAAGGTTCTGCGTTGCCTTCTGAAGCTGATAAAACAATCTTTAATTACTAAACAGGAATGTTACTATTCCCACCACGCACCTACATGCTACCAACACTCAAAGGCATTATTAGTGCAACCAAATAAACCATTATCTCTTTTTTGAGCTTTGCTGTTCTTTTTAACAGTTTACTTTATTCATACCTTCTTAGGGAGTTTTGAGGAAAGGAATGTGTGTACTTATGTGTGAAGGGAACTTTTATTCTGAATGATGTGCACCATACTTGGTTAAATAACTTTTTTTCTAAAGCCAAAGTCACCACTCAAAGAAAAAAAAAAATTCCTCATCACTTTTTCCCCTTCATGAACTTTTTTCAGAAAGTTCCTCTCTTTCTCATGCAAAAAGACTCCTAGAGACATTTTGTGGACATAAGGGAATTATATGTGGGTTCATATCACACTTATGGCAATTTAAGTAATTTTTAATTTATCATTTATTATTTTATTTGTAATTTAAATTTTACTACTTTTTTATCAGTTTCTAATAATATACATTCTTATACCAAACTATTTAAAATTGTTATGTAGCACATTCCATATAACAGATGTCTTAGTAATGGTAATCATTTTATAGAAAAGGATCCTTGATTTTTTTGATCAAAGTATGCTCTGTCTGCAGACCAGCCAGAGGAATGATTCAGAAAGAGCTTTTGTTTCTCAGTTTAGAAATATAACAAAAATGAATCTGTAAAATAAACCCTAATTTATCAATATATCTTATTCCTTATTCCACAATAGTAATTTGCAACATTTATCATCTATATCACTGTTCTCAAACTTGGTGATAATTATATACACTGTGACTACATTTCTACTACTAGGGCCTATAAAAAAGAAAAGCATTACAAAGAAAGTAAAGTCTTTTATTTTGAAACCCAAGAAATACAATGTATGAACAGCAAAAGGCAGTGGGAGACCACCAGCCTCTCTATTGATATAGCCATTTTCATTTTCTCCTGGGGTCTTGCTGATCATGGAATTATATCAAATATTCTTAACAGCAGGAAATAATCAACAAACTTGAACTAGAGAAAGAACAAGATTAGTAGGCAGAAAAATGTTCTGATGGATTAAAAACTTTAGTTATAAAATTTTGGGCTATAAAAACCTCTATTTTATTATGGCTTTATTAAATATATATTTTTAAAATGATTTTTAAAAGGCATTATAATGTAGGTACCACTCAAGAAAAAAAAAAATCTGACCCTGTCCAGACTTTCCTTGATGTGATTTACAACATATAAGTTTCTTAAGTTTAAAACTATAGAAAATAAAATCACCTTCAAGACCAGAGATTGTTAGTAACACTTTGATTTTCCCTTAGATCTAAGCATTTCAAAAATATGATTCAGAGGAATATGGAATACAATAAACTGCATACTTCCCAGAAGTTTCTCCAATCCACTTTAAATTCCCTTTCATAAAAGCTCTTTCTTCTCATTTTTTCATATTACAGCCTTAGCACTCTCTCATATGGGCACTTTCTGAAGGAATGTTGCTTGTGGTGATAAAGATCAGTTTTACCTCATGGGGGTCTATGCAGACTTATTCTTGTGAATGTTTAGTTTTCAATGAGAAATTATAATTATAAACTTTCATTTAATAATTAATAATTTAATTAATAATAATTTAATAAATAATAATTTAGTATGTGGAATCTAGGAGAAAAAAAGAACAAACTAATCAAAAACAGACTCACAAAGATAGAGGACAATATGGTGATGGCCAGAGGAGAGGAAGGTTGGGAAACTAGGAGAAAGGGGTGAAGGGTCAAAGAAGTACAGGGACAATCATGGGGATGGGGAGCCTGGCATTGGGAATACAGTCAGCAGTGAGGTAATAATGGCTATGTGCAGAGCCAGAGAAAAAATAGAGTAATCAAGGGAATCATTATCTAAACTATATAAATGTCTAACTAATGTACTGTCTACTTAAAACTAATAAAATAAAATTTTAAAAATCTATTACTAAAAAAAAAAAACGTGAATAACCTAAATTGACAATTTTTAAAATATTACATGATTTTAGGGCTGGTTAGTACCAAATGATGCTTTTTACTATTAGCAAATAGTAATGAGAAATAGCATTATCCTTGAGCGGACCTCAAAGTGTAGTTAGTTCAAATGTTACCATTAATTGCCTGAGATTAAATAATACGCTTGGTGGGCAAAATAGACTTCCATAAATGGTCCCGAATGAGTTACTTTTTCTTGTGTCCTTTGCAGGTTGGTAAATAGCAATCCACTTACCCACCCTTAATAACTGGACTGGCCTGTGGTTCACACTGACCAGCAAAATGTGACAAAAAATATACTGTGTGAATTTGAGGCCTTGTGAGGTCTTGCTGCTTTTATTCTTGCCCTCTCAGAATGTTTCCCTGTCATGAAAAAACAAAACAAAAACAAAACCAGTCTAGCCTGCTAGTCAATGATAGGCCACAAGGACAGGAACTAAGACAATCCAGATGAATTCAGCTATTAGTGGCGTCATGTTGGACAATCTTACCTGGTTGAACTGTTGATGCACCCGATTTTGAGGAAACAGTGGTCTGATACCAATTTCAGCAGTGTCCTATTTTTAAATAATAATATATTTTTCATCATTACATGCACATCATACACATGTCTTTAGGATTGCTTACTCCAAATTACCTGAAAATGTTCACAAAACAAGCATAACAGACAAAAATATAGTTTTTCTATGATAAAGATTAATAAATAGATCTTTTCCTATTTCAGTATGACAGGTCACCCACCAATATCCTGGGGAAAGCTTTTGAATATCAGATGTTTTGGGGGGTCAGGAGTTAGAAGAACACTTTGATCTTGAGCTCGGCTTAAGAAACTAATACTAAGTATTTAGTGACTTAGAAGGAAAAGGAAAATTTTCTATGGTTCTTTGCATTTCTGAAGGTAGAGATTTAAAGAGATTTTTTTATTCATCATAAGAATTTATTTTAAAAAGGAGCATTCTTCCAATTTTATATTGGCTTTTCACTGTATAGTTTTTGGTTATTTGACTAAAAAGTCAATATTCTTCAATGGAATATTTTAGATAATGAAACTAGATTGCAAAAAATAATTTAACAGTTTGACTTCTCTTTCAGTAGAGGTTTAAAATAGCAGATATC
This sequence comes from Cynopterus sphinx, assembly GCA_030015415.1. NCBI lineage: Eukaryota > Metazoa > Chordata > Mammalia > Chiroptera > Pteropodidae > Cynopterus > Cynopterus sphinx. The sequence goes on from CM057381.1 coordinate 12,234,006, forward strand.
ATTATGTTATAATGGAAATAAAAATGACCCCTTTTGCTATCCTCAGGGGAAAATATTGATAAGTCCAGAGAACTAATTGGGAGAAGATTATCAAAAACAGCCTCAGCTGTGGGAAATACTCTGATATAAATCAGAAACTAAGAAGAATGTGACTCCTTCAAAAAAAATTTGGTTATAAATTATTTGGGACCCTGAAAACTAGTGTTTATTTTATGGTTATTTATATTGTTTTCTTTCAGAAGTGCATTGTTAAATACCTCTTTTGCATGACTATATATTCGGTATTAAGAATCATTAATTATCTTTTTACAAATCCCATATTAGTTGTAAAAAATTAAAGCAATTATTAGTGGATAGAACAAAATATCATGAGTGAGAAGTATTACTTTCAAAATACCTTACAACTTAAATTTAACTGAAGTATATAGGTAAAAACTTGTTTTAGTCTTAAATGTATTCTGTAGACAAGTTATGAAGGGTATAGATGATTCCTTAGACAATAACTTAAGTACGTGTAAAATTAAAAGTGTTATTTAAAAATAAAATGAGTAGAAATATGAAAATACCAAATTTTGAGTTCACTTTTTGTTTTGAAGCTACACTCAGATCTCCCAAATGAAACATAGCAAAACTGGAGTGCTTTCTTTCCTTAAACTGAATTATCTCATATTATATGAAGAGTAAATATTTACATCCTCAGTTACTATGATAAATATAGGTATGCCATAGGAGACATGAAGTCAAAGCATTTATTTATAACTACCAAATAAATACCATTTTTTGACTAATCTTATTGTATTGCACTTTAATTTGACAATAGAATTGACTACCTTTCTTCATTTTCCAAGGTATGTAAATAATGAAATTATCACCATAGTCAGAGAACTTTTTCTTTGAGTCAAGGAAAATGGCAGAATAGAGCCAAAGCTTCAAAAACTTAAATAGTTAACCATTTATAACAAGTGGCACTTTTTAAATGAGCAAGACAGCAAAAACCATCTGTGTAAGAAATGTCAGAATAAATACAGCAAAGACAGCTTCCTACTGAGAATCTTTATCAGAGTTTACAAGTCTTTTCTCAAACATGGCCCTTATCCAAGCGAGAAGATCAAGGGGAAAAATTATTAAAGGGTGCATCCAGCTGAGTTTCTATTTTATCTTTAGCAAGATCAGAGTTTATGACTCCTGTTGGATGTTAATTTCGAATATGGGTAATACAGGTTCCATTTTCTAAAGACCTGATGAAATGTGAAGATGAACAATTTAAATTTTCTCTAATCAAAAAATATTTCCAGTAGAATATAAAGACATCACAATTAATTAGTTTTTTTAAAATTTTTTCTTTTGATTTACTCTCAGGTTATTAGGATATGAAACTAAATTATATATTTAACAAGTGGGAAAAAGAGAAAAGACTATTTCACTCTCAGAGAGAATGAAAATTAAGGTAATTAAGACTGAATTAATTAAGGAAGAGCAGGGATTCAGGTTTTGAAAACACTTTCAATAGAGTTATTTGATTCACCAGATTCAATAATGATATAATTTAACACAAGAGTTTACTCAGAAATTTCAGGTGTTGACAGAATTTGTCATTGTTTTGGAATAGGTAATGCCAACCTTAGTATATAGTAACAGAAAGTAACAAATCAAATTAAACTCTGCAAAGGTGTAAAAAAATACTTTTCTTCCCATCTTCTAAGTACTTCTAGCTGGGCTAATAATCAAATTAACAGAGGCATTCACTGGAGATAATCAACTTTCAATATGTGCACTTGAGAATTCACTCAAGCATGAAAATCCTAAAGACAGTGAGGCAAAATGAGGTATATATGTCATTTTGGGCAAAAGCAGAAAAATAGGGAAGGGTTTTGATATTTCAAAGGAGAAACAGGCAATATATAGGTAGCCAAAGAAAGTGGCAAATCAGGAATAATGGAACAGAGGGGAATTGAGAGGACAGAGTTTTGCAAGGGTCTTTTCTGTCTACTATGCTTAACATGCTAAGGTAATTATGCTGAAGTTCACTTCCTGAAGCAGGTTTTTCTATCTGAATCTCTTTAATAAGAAAAAGATGTAAAACAAATGAAAGAACAAATAATAACTCTTTCTGAGTTTGTTGAGCTTTGTTTTCAGCTGGAAATAATCTGCATGCTGGGGTGGCGCATTCTGGGGAGACTGACTCTGGATCCCCTCAACTCCACGTACACTGAGCACATATCTATATTCAGTTAAAACAAAAAAGTTTAAAGAGCTTACCTTTCCCTGTATTTTTATTGATGGTCTCTTACATAGGAATAAGTAAGTAAATACGTGCTTCATATTTGTGTATTCATTTACTTCTAGTCTGCCGTAGTAGAGAATGTTATAAGGTAGCTAAATATTATGTTAATGTACATATCTTTCATATTTTTGAGTAAATAAAAATATTCTGAATTATCTAAGAATCTTCAAAAATCCAAGAATATGTTAGTGGTTATTTGTTAATGGTTATTCATTATAAATGATTATTGACTATATCATTAAAATGCAGGCCAATATTTAAAATTTTATGTACACAGATAGGCAACATTACTAAGAAGTAACATTTGAATAATACTACCTTTGGATCTATGGAGTTTGCATTACCTCACTATGGCAAAATGTAAATATACTTAGTTCAAGGTGCAACTATTTGAAATTCTTACACAAACCAACTTACGTCTGGCTTTACAAAGCTAGCAGTTAGTTTACAATGATGAGCTGTAACTGACATAGATGTAAATTCAATAAATTGTTTATATAAACTGATTAATATCTAGATTAACTTTCCTAAAGCTGTCTCTAATATTTTTTCTTTAAGATAGTTAATGTCAATGAAAGAATGTCCAGACTATAGAAAAGCTTTATAAGTATTTATTTGAACCAAAATTTTGAAGCAAAACCTCAATGGATTGAGAAAATGCTACTGAGAATGACAGTTTTGCTGAACCTTTTATGCATTTAGAATCAAAGGAGAAAACATTAAGAAAGTTACATGACATCTATCAGTGGTAAATTAAGGAGGCAGAAGAAAGCAAAGCAGGGAAATCTCTAGAACACAATCTAAAATTTTACCTGAATTCTATTGAAAAATAGAGTTTATAGCAGTGTGTGAACACATCGATGACTGCGATACTCCAAGGGAATCTTCCTAGAGTATTAACTGTCAACTGTTTTAATTAGTGCAGCATGAAATCTTGACAAGGTCAGTGAAACTGACATTCCAAGTATTTAGTATCAATGTCATATGCATCAATAATTAATACTGGGAAATTTTATATTTTGGGGGATAAGCTTAGGTAGTAGGAAAAGTCAAGACTTTAGTGAAAAGGAGAAAAAACGATTCTCATCTCAGGTGAACTCTCAACTAGGTGTGAAATCAGCCTAATGACCTAACTTCATTAAAACTTAGTTTCGTATCTTTAAAATAAGAATTAATGAGCATTTTATACATCATTGCTAAGGAACATTTAACACATTGATTCTTACATAGAATATGCTAAATAGCAAATAAAATAGCAATTTACCCATTTTTCATTTCCTAAGTGTCCTTTCTTAGGTCTTTTTTACAATTCAAATGTAAGTTATAAATTCATCAAGCATAAAAATATTTACTACTTTACATGTATCAGTATGCTATTACATTCGTAAAGCATAATATGAGAGCAGAATTTAAAGTCAGCATAGACTGTGTAACTGTCATTGTGAATGCAAAGCACCTAAAATTTAGAAACTTAAACAGAACTAAATAAAACTGCTAACGTGCCATCAAGTTTATGTTCATAACATCCTAGATAACTAGCTAAGGGCTGAGAAAGGAGTTCACACACACACACACACACACACACACACACACACACACACACACACACACACAACTCCCTTGTCCTCTTCCTAATCTTTCCATGAGAGTCTCTTCCCTGAACTTTTAGTCTATAGATAATACAATTTCATATATACTTATGACCAGAAAGCGCCCCAGTATATTAAGCTTAAAGGTGTAAAAGCAGGTTATAGTCATCTAGTGAACAGGTGAAAAATGTTAAAACTGCTAAAACTACTCCTTTATCTTTGACTAAATCCTATTTATACCATTTCACTTTCTGCAAACAGAAATCTTTTTCCCAGAATTAAATCGTGAAAACATAGCTTGGGTTCCTTATACTTAAGTTCCTAGTTTACAATTAAAATTTGCATGTGAAATAAGAAAAATAAAAATTTCATGTTTTTCTATTTACACATTTATGGAAAAAATAGAGGATATGTGAAGCACTGTGTGTTGTGTGTGTACTGGTTATTTCATACAAATGTAGTCTTTAGAATATATCTTTATTGAAAAATAAATTTTAATAATATTCTTTCTCAAATCATAAAAGAGCTTAAGACTTGTTAATTTATATTATGAAAGAAAAAGAGAGAGACCCTATATAACATTTCATCATTGACATTTTCAGAATGTCTATGTTATATTATTAAATATTTTAATAGATTATCTAGTTTGTTATGATAATTATATATTTGTGTTAACTATTTAACAAAATGTATAAAAACTGAATGCATTATGCAAAATCTAATTAAATACTTTTCTATTTAGTAATTATTCAATGCAAGAACTCACTAGACTATTATTTGACATTTTTAAAATAATTCTGAGCATAATGTTTCAGGCTTATGATATCAATTTGTAAAATGAAAATAAAATACTGTTTTATATGTAAATACATTAGAGAATACAATATAATGTTAATAATATAATATGAGCATCATTTTGACTTTAAACAGAAAATATATAGTAATCATCACTCGGCAGCCAAAATGAAAAAAAATTATACTATATAATTATTTATTTAAACAATATTTTGATTATATTTTCTACTACTAATAAAAATATAATCCTAAAATTGACCACCCAGAGAATTTGTGCATTAACGTCACTTGATATATACAAATAATTGTGTTAGATATTTTTTTAAAAGAACTTTTCAAAAATACTTTAAAAATATTTTATTAGAATAATTGCCCACCTATTAGAGATCTTTATTTGAGAATAATTCTATTTATTTCGAATAAAAAATTTAGTGCAGTGCTATAACTACAGGAAGACAAATAATAAAATCTTTTAGAATTCAGTTGAAGACACTTATTTATGAGATTTGATTTATTCTCATGATTTGCGTTTGTTTCCCCCCCACATTACCATCACCAGCCTGATGAAGTAGCCAGGAACTATGTTATGACTGATTTGGTGATCTGAGTTCCTTTTCAACTACTATGATATCTTGGCCAATATATTAATAAGATGTGCCTTCCTTAACTATTTTTAAATTCTTAGTCATAAACTGTTTTTATAAGATCTGGAAGTGGGACTTCATTTCAAAATCTGCATAATAACTTTTAGGCAGTGATTATTTGTTTTCATTTTATAAATGAAGGCATTAAGAATCAGAGAGTTGAATAGCTGAGTCAGTGTTATTCCAAAAATAAAATAGAGATGGAGTACAATTTTCTCTGTTCTATCAACAATGCTTCCTATATATGGGTTTATTTCTTTCTGCCTGCACACACCTTCATTTCGGGAATCAATCATTCACTTTCTTTTAAGAAGGAAAAAAAGGAAAAGAAGGGGGAAATGAGACAAAAGAAAAATCATAACTGTCTTCCCTTATTACATACCACATTATCTTCTCCCACACCAACTGCTTTAAATAGTGGCATATTGCTGAATTTATCAGTTTAAATGTCTAAAACCATTTGGGAATATTATGAGTGAAGCAGTTCAGAATTGATAGAAATAAAACAGAGAGTTCATGGCCCACATCTTCTGAAAGAAGAGTCGACTACCCTGTCAAATGTGGGCAGAGATAGATAAATCTCATTTTTCAAAGGGAGTAATAAATCCAAATTTCATTCAAAGTCTCCTAATTTTAAATTTCACATAGTGAGTTGAAAACTACCATGAATTTATAGCTTCATATGCACCTTCACTTCGACAAGATTATTGCTGTTTAAAGTCACTGACATCTGGAGTCTGCCACCGACACTCCAAAATACAAAGGTTGGCAATGACTTACATGCCATTTTTTGAAATACATTTTAATTCATATCTTAACGAATCTGTCAGCAATTTAGACATTTGTTTATTAAAAGATTTCTTACTTATTCCAACCACTAAAAAAAATGATAACCATAGCACAATGGCAATCATGTTAGAATATATAAATGTGTGATATTAACATGTTGTATACCTTAAGTTTACATAATGCTAATATGTCAAATATAGTTTAATAGTTTTTAAAGAAAAAATTTATTTGGCTTTCTATCTTCCTTGTCAACTCACCTATTACCATATTTCAGTTGTCATCTTTCATACCAGTAACTGTCAGATTCCTGTGCATTCTGTAGAAGAATACTGACACATCTCATATTCATATATCCAAGGGACATCTAAAGTGTTAATTCTCCAAGCATATGTTGGTCATTATTTTTTTTAACCTTAGTATAGTGACAAAAATAGCATTCTATATTTTTATTTCACAGGACTTTATTGTTAGACCTTTAATTATATAATAATTTCTTTGAATAATGTAATTTATCTCCTACTAGACTATAATTTCTATAATAATAATAATTTTATATCTTATCTTTATTGTGACACCTACATACCTAATATGCTGCCTGGCATGCCATACATTTGTCAGTAATTTATTGCCTCTCAGCTCCAGATTTATCCTTCAGTATAGGCTCTGCCACAATGGGAGGAATTCCTCTGACAGGTATTTCTTCACCACAGTGAGCACAGTGTTAAGCGTCCTCAGAGGAGGGCACAGGAGGAACATGGCAGGAGGCTCCCCTGAGGCAGCAGGCAGATCATAGAGGGTGGGCACTATGGGTGTGAGACCATCAGGCATGGGTCCCTCAGCCACCTCACAGCCAGGTCTTGGCCCAGCGACAACCTTCCCGCACCACTATCTACACCGACCCCTCACATTCCATGCTTCCTGTCAGCACAGGAGCTGTGATTCCTCACTAGCATCCCTGCACCTCAATCTGCCATTGCCTGGCTCCTACACATTCATGCCTCGGTCCATTGCATGAGATTCCATTGTGTGCCACCTGTACTGAGGATGGTTGCTTTCTGCTTGTCTAACATTACAGACTAGCCCTGCCCCAGGCAAATCAATGAACTTCTCTGCCATCCAGCAGGCTGCTGCTGTTCCTTTTCCAACAACCCATGGGAAGGGGAAGATTCCAACAATAGACTTATGAAGTTGGTGGAGCTAATGTCATTTACCCCAAACAGCTATGATTATTTCTTATCTTCACCTTCTACAGAGAAAGTGGCAAGCCCTACATTGCACCAACAATCATAGAGTGGAAGGTTTCTCAATTGTTTGAAGGTGGTCCATCCACCAAAATACAGACATGAACACAAAAAGATGTTTTTACTACATATATACTCAAATGTATTTGTTTCAGCATCCTAAGTAATAGTAAAAACCTAAAGAAAATCTAAATGTTGAATGGCTGAATAAATTCTGACAAGTCTTTGGTGGATACTATTTTTGACCACTCACGCATTAGTCCCACCAATCTAATCTCTTCACTATTCTACAACAGAAACTAAAACATTTCTGAAGTTTTTTTTGTTTTTGTCTTGTGAGACCACATGAATTATGAATTATATCCTAGGCCAAGAGATTTGAAGGCAGGTCTGCTGTGCAGCTTCTGAGAAAGTTATTTTTATATGTAAAGAAGTGTTTGTGTGTGTGTGTGTGTGTGTGTGTGTGTGTGTGTGTGTGTGTGTGTGTGGTGGGGAGGGGGGTTCTATCACTTCCTGCTTAAGAGTGAGGGTACAATTCAGTGAATTGCGGCAATTACCTTCTAATTATCAGGCTATAAATCTAAGGATGAAGGCTCAGGATCACTGATAGAAGAGGCATGACTGGCTTCATTATGACATTATTTTGCAACTGACTCTACTGCCAAATATACCATATTTAATGGAAGATTGTTGAGAATTTCTAATAAATAAACCTGAATGAATCTTTAACTTGTTCCATATTTGATAAAATATGAAATAGCTCTTAAATATTATACCAGACCTAAATGCACCAATGCCAATAAATCTTAAAAGTAAAATGCTGAGTAAGAAAGTAGTATGTACGATGGGACACAATTCATTCCAAGGGACTAAGAGAATACATAATCTTTTTAAGAACCAGGGAAGTTCGTACTGGTTTACTAGTATTAGAAAAGTGCTGTAAAGAAGAAAAGTTCACCAATAATTGTGTGTTTCAAGGCGTATCTAGAGTCTGGAGTAACATGTAAAGATGAGAATATGCTGGGGGATAGAAAACCATAACAAATATCCTTTTTGCATTTTTCTTCTTTATACAAATTGTTTAATAGATACATAACTTAGCAGTTTCATGTGCCATAATTCAAATGTACATTAGTCAGTGAAACTCTATTATTTGCAGAAGCTAAAATAGTTAAACTTACAGAAGCACAAGGTAGAATGGTAGATGCCAGGCGTCAGGAGGAGAGGAAATGAAGAAATATTTGTCCAGGGGGTACAAACTTTCAGTTATGCAAGACGGCTAAGTCCCGGAGAGCTAACTAACATGCAGTGTGGTGACTATATTCAACAATACTGTGTTTTACACTTGTAATGTGCTAAGTAATAGATCTCTTTTTTTATTCTTTTCTTTATTATATAATATTAGAAAACTATAGTCACTGAAGCAACATCTGAAGGTACTACATTAGAAAATTCCATAGTAATATTTTTTTTTGTTTTTGTATATATTTTTTCTCAGTTCTATTGAGGTATAATTGGCACACAGCACTGTATAAGTTTCAGGTACACAACACAAAGATTTGACTAACATATTGTGAAATGATCACAACAATAATTTTAGTTTACATTGTCATCTCATTGATACAAGAAAAACTTTTTATTTCCCTTTGTGATAAGAACTCCTAGGATCTATTCTCTTAACTTTCCACTATACCATTCAGGATTGTCAACTTAGTCATCAAGTTGTAAATGATGTCCTACATATTTATTCATAACTGGAAGTTTGTGCTTTTTCATCACCTTCACCCAGTTCTAAGATGGTAGATTTTAAGTGTTCCAACCACACATTCAAAAAAAAAGGTTTCCAGGTGAGTGATAAATACATTAATTAGCTTGATTGTGATGGTCATTTCACAATGTATATGTATTTCAAAACATCAAATTGTACACCTTAAATATATACAAATTAAATTTGTCAATTATACCTCAGTAAAACTAAAAGAAAAAAATTAGTCAGTGAAACATCAAAACTAAATATTGACAAAATTAAGAGAAGAAATAACATCAATTATGAATAAATGCTAATTTAAAAAGACCATCTGTCTTAATCCACACAAAAATTAGCTCAACATGAATAAAAGACTTGAACATAAAACCTCAAACCTTACAACTCCTAGAAGAAATGTCAGTGGTAAGCTCCTTGACAGAGGTCTTCACAATAATATTTTTAATCTGGTACCAAAAGTAAAAGCACCAAAAAAAAAAAAATAAAAAGATGGGACTACACTAAACTAAAAAGAGTCTGAACAGCAAAGGAAACAATCTACCCAATGAAAGGCAACCTACAGAATGGAAGAAGTATTTTTAAATCATAAATCTGATAAAGGCTAAAAATGAAACATTAAAAAAGCTTATACAACTCAACATCAAAAACAAACAACCTAATTAAAAAATGAGCAGAAGATCTAAATAGATATTTTTCCAAAGAAGACATACAGATGGTCAACAGGTACATCAAAAGATATCAAACATCATTAGTCATCAAGAGAATCCAAATCAAAACCATAATACAATATCACTCCACATCTGTCACAATAGCTATTATCAAAAAGACAAGAAATAACAAGTGTTGGCGAAGATCTGGAGACTAGGTAACCCTTATCCAATGTTGGTGGCAAAGCAGTTGGTGCAGCCACTGTGGAAAACAATATAGAGTTTCCTAGACAAATTAGAAAATAGAACAACCATAAGATTTAGCAGTTCCAGTTCTGGGCATTTATCTGATATAAACAAAAACACTAATTTGAAAAGATAAATGTATCCTCATATTTACTGCAGCATTATTTACAATAGCCAAAATATGGAAACCAGCTAAATGTCCGTGAATGGATGAATGGATAAAAAAAATTGTGGTACATTGATATGATGGATATTAGCCATAAAAAAGAAGAAAAATCGTGATTTGTAACAGTACGCATTATGCTAAGTGAAATAAGTCAGACAGAGAAAGATAAATACCATATAATCTCTTTACATGTGAAATCTGAAAAGTAAAATAAAAAAAAAATATATTATATAAATATATTTAATATAAATAAAATAAAATATACAAAAAAAAACTATTGAGCTTATAAATACAGAGAACAGATTGATGGTAAGCAGAGGTGGGGGGGATAGGGAGAAATAGGTGAACTTATTTTAAGTTTAAATAAAAATTAAATAACAATAATAAAATAATAACAATAATAATAAACAGTAGAAATTCCCTGGGCAACTCCTTAAAGAAGGTAATTAATTTCATATCAGATTAAGTTGCCTCAGGTCTTCTCTGGAAAAACAACAACAAAAAAAGTAAAAATAAATACTCATGTCGCTAGATTTTTTTCATTCAAATCCTACCCAAATCTATCACTAAACGTTCATTGTACTAACATCTCTATGAGATTAATAGGCCAGTGATGGTTCACTCTTACACATCTGGGCTGATTCTGATCAGGCTCTGTCTTCTGGCCCCAAATTAGAAATGGTAACAGACAAATTGTCTGAAGAGACAGGCCCTGGCCTCAACTCTGCCACTAACTATCTGGCTCACCTTGTCTAGTAACTCCCCCTTTTTGGTCCTCAGTTTCCTTATCTGTAAAAATAAAATAATAAAAGAATAGAAAAAGAATAGTAGAGAAGAGAGAGAAGAGAAAAGAGAAAAAAAAAAACAAAGACAAGGAAAAAGAGAAAACAAAAGAAAACAAGAAAAGAAAAGAAGAAAAAAGAATCAAGGAAAGGAATTCGTTGTGTTCCTGCAAGGGAAGAGTGAGTTGAAAAGGAAGAGGGGAGAGAGGGAAGCCAGGAAAGTGGGAACCTAGGAAAAAAGCCATAGAAGCAGATCTGCAGAGGTCAGAAAGAAACTGGGAACCCAGAAACATCTTTTCCTTCCGTTTCTTCCTTCTGTCATTATATGGTGGGTGCTGAGGATAGGGCAGTGAATAGGTAGAGTGCCTACTCTTATCAGACACACATTCTAGTTAGGAGATGAAATATTGACTCACACACAACTTAATATGCCATACATCAGCTCATAAGAAGTGCCATGAGGAAACACAAAGCAAGGGGAGCAACTGAATGAATAGGATGGTTGAGGATGACTGGAGAAGAATGATTTTTGAGCAGGAAACTGATGAGCTAAGCCTTTCAAGTATCTGTGAGGAAAACATTTGGGGAAAAAGAGAGAGAGAGAGAGAGAGAGAGAGAGAGAGAGAGAGAGAGAGAGAGAGAAATAGAAAACAATATAAATAAAAGCTGAGGGAAGAATAAAAAAAAGAAATTTTACTTCGCTAAAGAAAATAAAAGTAGCATAAGAAGAAAATTAACGTATTGCTATGCAAAACCCAGGATGTGCCTCCAGGACGCTCAGGGATATTTAACAGTATTGCCAAGGGATTGGTTCTGTGCTGGTTAGAAAAGGCTGTGGTGATACTTGCAGCTATGTTGAAAAGGAGCTAACACAGGTGAAATGCAAGTCAGAAGTGTCTAGTTTCTCCATATTTTTGATGGCATGTTCTATGTCAGACTAATTCTTAGCATTGCATAAATTAAAAAGTGGGAAAATATAAATTGGGACATCGTTCATGCTTCATGCCTTGCCAAAAGTTGGGGGGTGGTTATTTTTAATTCTATCAAAGGAAGGGACTTCTTTCTGTATTATGTGTGGTTGCCATGTATTTACCTCAGGACATTTATCTCAAATTGCAGTGCTTTGTAATAAGTTGATGTATGTGTGGGTGTATGCTTATATGTGTGGGTGAACATATATGCTACACCCAAGCATATACATTTTAATGTATTTGTAAGATATGCACACACATGCACACACACACACACACATTGTATACGTACACATCCAAGAAGGAAAGTACTTGAATGAGAGTGAAATTATGATTTATTGAGTCTGTACTAAATGCCAGGTGACATACTAGATATCACATGAGAGTTCAAAAATGTTCATACGATCTATATGATAGGTTACCATATTCCAGTTGTACTGATAAGAAAAGCTTTGTTAATAACAGGCAGTAAAAACAGGTTTACTTAAAGCAAGACACATTTTTCGAAAGCTCATTCTTTCTCTGACAAATCATAACGTATGCAAAACCCAGAATATTAAGATGTGTATGCAACCCTAGGTTCAAGTTATATCCTTATAACTTATTAATTTGTTTCCTATACTTGCTTGTATTTCTGAGCTTTTTTTCCTTATCCAAAAACAGTGTTAATATAGGTCTCATAAGAGTAATTCTATCTTCCTCAAAATATTATCACTGGAGGAACAAAAGAATACTAATAGCTATGTAGACACATGTTAAAAATTAACTGATATCCATTTTAATAATTCTACATTGTTTATGTATATCTCATATTTGGACCTCAGTTTTTGCAAAAAGATGCAAGTTAACTTGATGACGTCTGCTTAATCAATGTACTATATGATTATTTTTTGAATAAATAGTTGACCACTTTATGTTTTATTAAGGTTTACTTATAACAATGCAATATTACTAGGCGAAGACCTTTCTTTTTGATCATAGAAATGATACAAAAGGTAAGGATAAAGTGTTATGGATTAAACATAATACAAATTGCTATTATATTTTTCAATTTTTATGGGAACTAAGAAGTTTAATAGTTTCAACTATGTTAAGAATCTTTCCATTTGGGGCAGTTTTCAACTAAATGTTATCTTCAGTCTAACTATAAAAACTTTACATTTCAAATACTTCAATATATCACCCCCAATCCATGCATGAGCACACTTGACATGATGGTCAGAAAAACAAATCTTGTCAAGTGGATACAGATGCCAGCTGAACCTGCCACAAGGTTATCCATGGTAATAAATTTACTCTCCTTGAAGTAAAAGGATCAGAAAACTAAATGGCATAAAAAGAAAAGGTTGTCTGTGGAAGCCTTTTCTTGATCAAGGTAAATATAGCCTATTCTTGACAGCAGGTCAAAATAAAGCAATCAGGAACATCAAAAAGTTTCGTCTAATCTAGTATCATTTGTTGTATAGGTTATGAGAGGCATGATAGGGAAAACAACCTAGTTGGTACTCTGTTTATACATAAAAAATAACTGAATCAAAGAAGCTACTAAAATATTCTCATTGTCTGACAATCAAATATGAATCATCTAATATTAAATGCCTTTGGTTATGTTGCTTTGATTTGAAGTAAAAGTATATTTGATCTAATTATCTAAGTTATGAAGAAGTCCAGTTTTAATCAAGTTTGGGTCCAAAACCCAAAAAACAATTGGTGTGGTTAGTTTCAGTTTCTAAAGAAGATATAACAACAACAACAACAACAACAACAACAACAACAAAACTAATTTAAATAGGTTATTCTTTTACAGAGCAAATAAAATGATCTTGTTTTCCATAATAGAAAAAACAAAATACCTCTATAATTGCAATATTAATTAATATATAAGGAATATTTATATCTAGAGGCAGACTAAATACTGAGTAAACACAAAATTTATGACAAAGGAAAAAATAGTGCTAGACTAGGAAATAATTTTAAAGATTAAAATGAGAATAGCCTTGTCATATTAGAGAAGAAGGGATATATTCAAGGGGGTTATGTCGTAGACAACAAAATTTAAAAAATAACCACATGTTGAAGGCTTGATTAAGGGGAATTGTAGAATTGAGCACAATTTGCATATGCATTCCAGGAGATGGTGACACAAATAAATCCCAATTGATAGCAACTTTAAATCCTGCACATTATTCATTCTCATGAATTCGTAGTTTTCTCATATCTCTTTAGGCCATATTGAGTATTTTTGTTTTTGACCTTTCTTTTGTCTTTCACTTTCCTACTTTAAATTCATCAAAATAGACATTAAATTTCATCTATTTGTTAAACACCCTGATACATACACTTTGTAAATATTTAATATTTATATAACTCTTAAACGTGTAATTGTTTAAAAATTCTCAAATGTTTACTTACCTATTATTAAAAGTGGGTATCAATCGTTTCTCTCTCTAAACAATGGATTTAAGCATTTCATTGTTAGAATAATTGAAGACACAGCTGAGAATGAGAAAAAAACAATATCAGCACAGCTATGCCAAAAAAACTAAGGATAACAATGTTGCTTTTTTTTTGCCATTTCTCAGCTGTATTAGTTTAACAATAACTTTAGATGGTTCTAAATTATTTTTCAAATTTAAATGTATGTCTTTAACTATATATACATTTCTTCATACATGAATAAACAAATAAAAGGGGAACATAGTTGGTAAAGATGTAACCTGTGAAATATATAAGCTTCTGTTTTGTTTTCTTAGGGTTTTAACACTTAAGCAGATATATTCTTCCTCTAACATTCAAATTTGTTTTTACTTTTGAATCTTAAATTTCAAATTAAAATTCTGTTTTTAACATGATAATAAAATGTTTAGATCCATTATTTAAAAAGAGAAGTGGTCAATGCCCATTCTTCATAAAATGAGGTAAGCAAACTTTTGAGAATTTTCTAACAATTCCACAATAAATAGCTATATAAATATTAGATATTGGTAACAGGTGACTATCAGGGTGTTTTACAGATGGCTGAAATTTGTTGTCTACCTTGATGAACCAAAGAGAAAGTGTTTTAGCAGCTCATCAGTGTTAAGAAGTTGCTGATAACTTTCTTCTAATTTTGAAAAATAATTGCTGTTTGCTAATTTATGGGGTACATGTGAGATGGCTTTAATTAGGTTAATATTAAGAAATCAGAATCAATATATGCTTTAATTTTAAAATCTAAACATATTTTTTTATTTAATCAAAAGAATGTGCTAATGAGAAAAATGCACTTTAAATGCACTTTAAAGGTACATCTCTATGTCATACAGTCCATTACTTTTCAGATCCCAATATTTAAACTAGGATGTGTTATTATTTTTAAATTCCTTCAAATTCTTTTGGTAAAGCGATCTCTTTCAGAATTATCATTATAATTTCTTAGGACTTTTATTAAAAACTTAGTCTATTATTTCAGTCTGTAAATGTATCAGTACAAATATAATTACAATCTCCATAAGCATCAAGATAGCAGCACTCCAGATTTCATGATTGATCTAAGTATACCATCTGGGCTGATACCTTACCTTTCCAAGGAAATATTTTTTTGTGTGTGGTCCTTCTGATTAGTATCTTTTCACACACACACAAAAATGACAATAACAGTGGCAATTTTAGGCCTTAGACATTTCCTTACTGACACAACCTGGTAAGTGTGAAAAATTATTAGGGAAAAAAAACCCTATGAACTGCTTACTAATCAATCAACAAGCATTTATAACTATTATCATTGCTTAATACCCTGTATAGTGCCATAGTGGAAGGAAAATCTAGGCTGTGCTTCCACTCCCAAAGGCAATTTCAATTTAGTGATATCTGTTATACCAGGGCAATTAAATGATAAAATTATTCAACTGAGCTCTTAATATTCTCCAAGAGTGCCCTTGAACACCATCATTTTTATTTTTTATCCCAGTTTCCTAAGAAGTAGTAGTCACTTCAGTATTTTAATTATCACCTCTGTTCAGATCATTTCCAAATTATATCCATAAATTTGACCTTTCTTTAATATCCTAGGACTGAATTTATATATTTAATACATTTCACTCATTGAAGCATTTATTAATTACTTATTTTTATGCCCCTCTCTAAGCTCTGTGGCAATATCTTTCTCAGTTTTCATGGATCAGTTATCTCAAAGTAACCTTTGATTCTTGGCTATTAAAATGTTCAGTGACTTTGCTATCCAGTAAGGCAGTTATAGACATTTAAGTTATTTAATTAGCACTTAAATAATTAATTTTTATTTATAATTCCTGCCTTATAAAAATAGTGTCAAGATTTTCTCTCCCTGAAGTTTTCACATACTTTGTAGAAATTCAACCCATCTTATTTTTCTATTCATGTAAAATGATATTTGCTCATGTAATTATTTGATGTTATCTAGATTTTAAAAATTTAATTTTCTATGTCATATTTTCCTACACTTTTTATAACTGATTGTCATCAATTATTATTTAATAGACTGAGCAAACTCTTTCTTTCAAAAGTGTGTGTTTAGCTTTTCCTTTGATAACTTCATGGCCAAAAAATGGGCTGACCTAGCTTCCTACTTTTATTTTAGCTTTCTTTTCTGACAGACATTGGCTTGTAGCTCTAAGTTTGTTGTTCATCTCCATCATTTATATATCCTAAGTATTATCACAAAAACTTCTTGTATATATCTGCCTTTGGAAAGAAAGAAGGAAAGCAAGAAAGCAGGAAAGGAAGGAAGGAAGGAAGGAAGGAAGGAAGGAAGGAAGGAAGGAAGGAAGGAAGAAAGAAAGAAAGAAAGAAAGAAAGAAAGAAAGAAAGAAAGAAAGAAAGAAAGAAAAAAGGAAGGAAGGAAGGAAGGAAGGAAGGAAGGAAGGAAGGAAGGAAGGAAGGAAGGAAGGAAGGAAAGGAAGGAAGGAAGGAAGGAAGGAAAGGAAGGAAGGAAGGAAGGAAGGAAGGAAGGAAGGAAGGAAGGAAGGAAGGAAGAAAGAAAGAAAGAAAGAAAGAAAGAAAGAAAGAAAGAAAGAAAGAAAGAAAGAAAGAAAGAGAAATTCTCCTCTTCCCTTCAGAGGCATTATGTGTAGTAGTCATGTTCTGATTTTATGCTTTGTTCCAGAATGGAATATTAACTTTTGTGTTCAGGTTGTACGTACCTGTGGGTATAAAAAAGCCATTGAGTTGTACACTTTAAATGAATGAATGGTATGGTATGTGAACTATGTCTCAATAAAGTTGTTTAAATAAGAATTGGAAGGAAGAAAATAGAAGAGGAAAAGTGTTACGATGTTTGCAATCTAGAGTAAATGAGTCACTGGTGTTCATTGTATGGACATTAGATTCCACAACTGATCTATTTGTACATGTTTTGTTTCTGATGGCATTTGCTATTAAGATAAGTTCAATAAAAGAAAGCCTAATTTCAGTAAATAATGTTTAACAAATACACTAAAATATTCTATCAAAGTTATTAAAATAATTATAAAATATGTTTTACTTAATTTCACTTATGTATGCTAGAGAATAACTATAGTACTAGATAATTGTTATTCAAATCTGATTGTATCTGAGAATAACCTTGAGAGCTAGATAAAAACCCAGAAATTTTGGACTAAGAATATATGGCGTATTATCAGGAAGTTATCTGTACTTTTTAAAATATTCCTTTGTGATTCTCATCCTGTAGCCGCCAGTCAACTATCCACAGAGTAGAATTTGGTAATCACTGGGATAGATTTTTACTGACTCACATTAAGGAAACCACTAAATTTTCAGACAACATGGTTAGAAGGAAAAGTAATTCTAAGACATATTTTAAGGAAATGTCATGACATCCAAATATATAGCATGTTTTAGAACATATGGAGCAAACTCAAAGGAGTACATAGTTATACCAGAGTTATTTTGACATAAGAATAAGTGGCCGGTGGCTAGAGAAATATTAATAATACACTTTTACTCACTTTTGGTAACCTCATTGTATACCTGAGAGAATATTACAAAATTGGTGGAAGGCCAAAATAAATTTGATAAAGACTTTTTAAACAAATCTTCATAAATTTGTTTATCAATTTTAGAAACTCTCGGAATTTTCAGGTGAACAACTGTCAATGAATGCAATCTTGTATGTATTAGTTCTGAAAAGAAAAAAAATGTCAAGTACTACATTCTCACTAGAGTATAGAAAGAGCAAGTTACATGTTTCATATCCCTCACCATACTGGGTATTCAAATTTAATGTTCTAAGAAACTGAAGGAAATAACAAGTTATCACCTTGAAGAACCATGGGAACCACCCCAAGAATACCTGTGGCATGTGGTGCTGCGTGTGGCATATGGTGGTATGTGTGCATGTGTGTGTGTGCACGTGCATGTGCATGCTATTCTGTCCAAGAAACAATTCGATTTAATGGATTTTGATTTGCTTCTACTGATGTAGAGAAATGTTGCAGATATATATCTTCAAGATATTAATCACCGATGCTACCAAACACATGTACAGTGACTTAAGTCATAAAGATTCACTGTGGCTTGCATGTCTTTCCATACTCTGTTAGAAAACCTCATGGAGATGAATGCTGACATAACTGTGATAAATCATTTAGCTACATTGCTAAGAGGAACAGACAGTGATATAAATAGGCTTTACAAATACAGCATAACCTCAGGGCCTTTTTTCCTGCAATGAGTAAGATTTAAGTAGATATTTTAATGACATAAAATTTTGATTTTTCACTCAAAATCATATTTTCGGGTCCTTCCATTAAGAGGACTCCGCACAAGCAAAAGAAATTAGTCTTTCACATTACTTGGAACATTTTGCCTAAGATGCTGCTCCAAGCTAGTGACTAGTTATTACAGCAGCCACATGTCAATGCTGTAACAATTTATAACAAGAAGAAAATTAGTCTAGGCACTATAACTTTATTAATAACTTCTTACGGCCTAAAATTGAGAACTTAAACCAATTATTATAATATAATATGAAACTAAAATATACTTGCTACAGAACAATTCAGGGTGTTTTGTTTATATCTTCTTGTTACATATCATAACTCTTGCTGGTACATAATTACACTGTAGCTGGGAGCAGTATACACAAGATTAAATTATTATTGGGACAGAGAAAATGTTCTGCAATTACAGCAAAAAGAAAGAAAGCATTTTTCTAAATATGAATTATATTTATAATATTCATCTATGGAACATTGAAAATTGTTACACTTTGAAAATCAAACCTGAGATTACAGCTGAGAAATACTGGATTCCCATTGGTAAAAATGTATGCTCTAGATTACTAAAGTTCCTACAAGAAGGTTAGAAAATATATTTTTGATAGTTCTCAAGAAGAATAAAACATTTACATGACAAAAAAATATGAAGAAATATATGGTACAAGACAGAATATTGTGAACATATTGAAAGTTGTGAACCATAGAAAAACTATATATACAAATACATGTGAGCATGTGAGCATGAGGAGTAGCTAAGGATAAGAAAAAAAAAAAACAGTAAAAATAGAAATGGTATTTAAAATGAAGCCATCCAAAATGTACCATGTTCCACACAGACTGCAGGTGGGAAAGTCAAGGGTCAGAGCTAGGGCACAAGGCAAAGATCTGAAGACTGGGGCCTAGTGCCTATGTCCACAATGAAGACAGCCATGTCCATGACGTGGGTCTCTAGAACAGCCCTGCCCACCAGGACCACAGCCTGGAAAGAGTTGCTTGCCCGCTGCTTGGAAGGGTGGCTCATTACTATGTCACATACATGAAATAGGGAGCCTATTCCCTAAAACAATAAACAGAGTTTAGGAAACTCAATCCAAGATAAAACTCATGGAAGCTTGTAAAATCAAGCACAACAAAATACCTCCTACATAAGATAACTATAAAATCAAGTATAACAAAGCACTTAAAGAAAGTGAACATAACAGGGAGGAAATAAAAATACTCAGCAAACCGAGAAACTTATATTGGAGAGATGAGAGATAATACAGTAGCATAAAGAGATTATGAGATAAATTTTTTATCTATAAATCAGTGAGAGTGTGGATTGCAACTATGAAACAAGTGTTTTGAAAATAAACCAGAAGTCCAAGCCAATAACTAAATTGAGATATTGGAGATAAAAGTAACATTTATTGAAATGAAGACAGACTATACTAGGTAAAAAGTGAATTGAGTTAATTAAGAAAAAATTTAAAATATCATAAAGACAGCATTAACATATAAAATAAGAGAACTGAAATTTATATCTATAAAATTTAGCATAATTCTAAGAAGACATCAGAAGGAGAAAAGAGAATAATTAGGAGGCACTTAAATGAAAAACAAATTTCTGAAATATGTAAACTCTCAAATTAAAGTTTTAAAACTGACAAATTAAAAGCACTGGAATATAACAATAAAACTTCTAAGCATTACGAATAGAAGCAATGAAAAAGAGGAATCAAATCTTGGAAAGGAAAATGTGTTTGTTTAATTTCAGAGAGCAAATTTCTATTTTTATATGTTTATATGTGCAGACAGATAAAAATAAATAGAGGTATATATCTCTGTATTAATATTTTATAGTGTACAAATGTTATACATAGGAAAGGTTTAATAAAGGCAAACATAATTCTGAAAGAATCATATAAAATTAAATGACTTTTCCCTTTTAGGGTAGTATATTTGTCTGATGGTGAGAAACATATGATAACCTGATTCTTTTCTCATTATTTGAGTCAATTTGATGAGCTAGTCATAAATAACCCTTCAAAAAACTCTCTCTTTAATGACTTCCAGTGTCTTCTCTTTTCACTTTCTATTATTTGCCTCCACATTCTTTTTAATTATGTTATTTTTTGCTATTTTAAGGGTAACTGAGACTCTGCTGTACAAGTCTCTATGCACTAGTATAGCTAGTTCTTTCTATTAATAGCTTACTTCTAATTAAAATTCATCAAATGCATTAATTTTTGACAAGACTAAGAAAGATAATTCCTTCCTAATAAAAAAATAAAATGTAAAAAGAAATAGCATTCTTATTTACTCCATTCTTGTATTCATATGTATATTTTAAAGTTAATAGTTTACATTTTGATTATTTTCAAAGACAATAGTTTACTTAAATTCATGTCAGTTTTCAGTGAGTTTGATCTGGTTAATACATAGTCTGTCAAAATCCTGGTGCAATTTTTTTTATTAGTTATAGAAAAGACTAAGACCCCCACCCTAACTCGCTAAAATGCATTGGGTTAGGAAAAAAAGTAACTTTAATTTCTCTACAATTTAAAAGTTCTGCTGGAAGACCTGTATGAGTGACAAGCAAGATTCACAGATCCTGGTTTATTCCTTGTCATTCCGCCTGTCATCTGGCATTAGTCTTACCTGCATTTTCAAAACAAAACGAAACAAAACAAAACAAAACAAAACAAAACAAAACAAAACAAAACAGATGGAAGACAAATCAGCATTCCAGATAACACAAAAGAAAAAGAGGGCATAAAAGTTAATTGACTGACTTTTAAGTAACTGAGGAGGATATTAAACCCACCACTTCTGCTCACACGGCAAATTTAGACACATCTAAGTATTAACTGCAAGGGCAGATTAAGAATATATTTTCTAACCAACTTGTCTGTGAGTCTATGAGCCCAGGAACACAAATAGCATGGGTCTTACTGAAATGATTATTACTTTTGCCACAGATTTCTATGGAATTATAAATGAAATTTTAATGGCCCAACTTTCTGCCACTGCAGTGACAAAGATATTCCCTCCTCCTCAAGAAACAGAGAATTACATGATCACATTTCTAAAGATCTATTCTTCCTTGTGACAAAGAGCAACTCTATACATACCTTTAGTAGTAGGGCTAAAAACTACACAAAACCTCTAAAATTATCCTTGTTTGGGTTTATGATTTGTTTTTGTTTTTGTTTTTCTCCTAATGCTGTTTGGATGTAAAACTAACAGACACGCATGGTAGCTAGTCTCTAAAACTACAGTCTCCTTGCAAAAAACTAGTTCTGTCTCCCATGCAAGCTGCTTCTCATTCTTTTCCAGCCCTGGCTTGAGCAATAGAATGCTATTATTGAATGACTTCCTGGGATTTCTGAGCTCAGAGTGAGGAGCCCCAGCAGTCTCCACCTCCTCCCTCCTGAGCAATCTCTTTAAGGCCCCAGCCTTCCTTCTAGAAAAGAAAGAGGCTACAGTGAAAATGCAGTAAGGCTCCGGACTTGAGAATGAGAAGTAATCTGGATATTTCAGCCCCAGCCACAAAATGACTGAATGTTCTTGTGAGACCTTATACAGAGGCCAACAGAATAACTATCTAGGTATGGCTCAGCGAACATAGAGAATCAAGAGAAATAATAAAATGGTGCTGGAGTTTTTAGGAGGTTTGTTATGCAGCAATGTGCAGCAATAGATAATAATAAAAAAATAATAATAAATTGGCACACTGGCATAAAAGAAAAATAAGGAACAACTTGATGGTTTTCAAATTCAGCTTATATCCTAAAGATATTGAATTTCTGAAATCATGATGACAGCACATTAGCACAGAGTTTGCAGTATATTCTTGCAGCAAATAAAGCTGCTGTAATTTGCCATTTCATTGACACAGGTGTCTCATCACAAAGAAAGGAAATAATAGTCTTTCTCTACAATTCAGTTGAGATAATTGGTATATTCTTGTCAGGGTCAGCTCATTACTGGAAAGATAAAGATTAAATGGAAGAATTTAGAACACCAACTTAGAGACAAGAATCACTGGCTTATAAAGTCAGAGGAGAAAAAGCAAATTTCTTAAGTTGTTTTACAAAATTCTCTGTACCTGAGATATAAGCCTCGCTTATTAACAGGGTAGGTTTAGGAAAAAGATAATGACTTTAAAACAGCTTATAAGAAACTTTGCTACCACCCCCAAACCAGCTAGAATTACAATGATTCTCAGTGTCATTGGAAAAGCAGAGCAAACAGGGAAATAAATCCATATCCAAAATAAATGACTATTCAGTAAGAGCAAATTGTTATCCATCCATGCAGGAAGGTATTCAGTGTAATCAGCTATTATCCAGGTAGTTAGCTGCCACCCTTAGGAAAAGTGTATTAGAGATTAAATATAAGACTCTCTATTACAGATAAGATGGGAACTCATAACTTTTTATTTTTAAATTTAAACCCTTGACTTGTTGCCTCTTCCAACTGATTAACAAATCCTCTTTTACAGAGTATATAAGCTGTGCCACAGTGACTTCAGAAATTTCTGCTCTGTGAGTACTCTCAATCCATAAAAAGACTGCAGTGTTTATTCTAAGTTTTGAGCAGCATTTGTTTGATGTTTATATTTATTACAAGGATTTTGAGCAGTGTTTATATTAGTAGCAAGTACTTTAATTTTAAAATATAAATATTCTGCTACTTTTCATGATTCTCAAGCATAGGTTGAGATTGAAAGTTAAGCTCTAAAACCTCTTGTCATTGCCTTTGAGCTCTGTGAATGAAGATTTTGTCTTAAAGCATAATCATGATAAAATGTAAATATAAATTTAAAATTGAGATTAGCTAAAGATTAAAAATTTCATCTCTGATTCCCTATTCCATGCTTATCGTAGATGATTTTTGTTTCAATATAATATAAATATCACAATTCTAAATTTATAAAATAGACATGTAAAATATCATACATGTTGGGACACAATTCTCCATGAATACCATATATATGTATTTCATATCCTCTGAGTAAAGACAATTATCAAGTTAAGGACATTTGTATAAGGAGACATCCAGTATAGAGACATCTCCCTCCTGAAAGACATTACAAGTATAAAGATAAACAACTTTCCTTTCCTTTTAGGATTTGCTTACATTGATAAGCAGCATAAAGATAAGGAAATAAATAAAGCAAAATAAAGATAAGATAAAAAGATAAAGATAAAGCAATGTCCTTTCTCTTTCTCCCCCCCTTCCCACTTTCTCCCTTCCACCTCCCTCCTTTTCTCTTCTCTCTATATCTCACCTGTCTCTTTCCAGAGCAGGGATGGGCAGATCACCAGCAGCCAGACCACAAATAAGATCAGATTTGCATTATTTTGGGGGTTTCTTTCTGGTGACAAAAGCTTTGCAAACACAGGTGGTATCTAGCCCTCACAAAATGCACTGGGGGTACTGGTGTTTACAGAATGAAAAAAGAGTCAGTTTCTGACACAGCCATGCATTTTTCATATAAATTATAAAGGGTTTCATGTTAAGTATTATTTTAAAAAGATATGTTCCTCTAGAGAATGGTTTAAAAGCTATGGCACAAAGATACATTCACCTCCTCACACAGTCAAATGATGCAGATGTTCTAAAACTTCTCCAGTGAAACAAACATTTAAACTTTTCACATTTGCCTTGTTAATTTTTGTTTTAATCATTAAGTATTACTTTTATCAACAAGTAAAATCATTCATTATTAAGTTGAAGAGCACTCCCTTGCAACCTTTCTAGATATAGGTTAAATTTCTGCAGAGCCTGCAATCATCTTTAGCCTCTTTCTTTAGACAAAGAGTATGTGTTTCCCATGTTGCTTGAATTTAGTCTATTTTTTTCTCCAGCTTTATTAACATGTGTTAAACATCCAATGAAATCTTAAAGATATATTTTGATGTCTTTGATAACTGTATACAGATATATAACTACAACCAAAATCAAGTCCAGAACATTTTCATCACCCTAAAATGTACCTCTATGGCCCTGAGTAGTCAATCTATTCCATCATCTCTTGGCCTACTACATTGAAGATCTGCTTTCTATATCACTATCATTTTGCCTTTTCTAGAGGTACAAATTTAGTTATACTTTACATCATCTCTGATTTGACATATTTCACTTAGCATAGTAATTTGAAATTCACCCATAAGATTTTTGTTTCTTTTTTTTACTTTGTTATATTTTGTGATATGTTCATATCAAAACATGCTTACTCATTCACCAGTTGGTGGACATTTAGGTTAGTTCATAGTTTTAAGTGTTATGAATGATATTTCTACCAAAATTAATGTGCTATTCTTTGTTTAAACATATGCCCATTATTTCTATGGTAAAATACCAGGAGTGGGATTGCTGAGTTATACCGTAAGGGCATATTTAACTTTAAAATATACTGGTATATGGTTTTCCAAAGTAGCTGTACCATTCTGCATTTCCACCAGCAATGTATGAGTTCCCATTAATCCACATCTTTATTATCACTTAGTGTCGTTACACTTCTTTTTCATTTTATTCACTCTAGTTGTTATGTAGTAGTATCTCATTGCTTTTAAATTTGAATTTCCTAAATGAATGCTAACATTGTGCATCTTCTCTAATGCCTTTTGTTCATTTTTTGGTGATTTTTCTGTTAAACTATAATGACTTATTTTTTTTCTCACTAGGTTCCGAATATTTTTTTTCTAAATTCTTACTCAAAATGTTTTGTCAAATACATATTTTTAAAAATATTTTTTTCTCTCTGTGGCAAGATCTTAACTATTATTTAAAGAATAAAAGATTCAAATTTAATTAAGTACATTTAACTTTGTCTTTTGATTTTACTTTTTTCTTTCTTGTTTAGGAAATTTCCAAATTTAATATCACAAAGATTTTATTACAGCACTTACATGTATACCACTTACATGGTACCAATGATAAAGTATGGGTTTTTGGGGGGTGGGGGTATGGTGTAAATTAAAGGTCAAAATTCATTCCCCCCCCCTTTTTTTTGTTTTACTTTGTAATCCTGTCTATAAACAATTGATTAGAAAAGTTCTTTTGGTCAATTTGGACTGTATTGTGTTATTTGACTTACATATCTACAGTTAATTTGATGTCACAGTACAGATCCTACAGATATTAAAAGGTCAAGAAAGGATTACCTTGAAGAAGACCAGGACAATTATTTGAAAAAGAAGACAAAGTAGAAAAATGTCTTGAAAAACACAAATTACTAAAATTGATGCAGAAAGAAATAGAAAACTTGAATAGCTATATAGCAATTAGAATTGTTGACTTCAGTCCCAAAAAAGAAAACTTCAGGTTCAGGTAGCTACCTTGTTTAATTCTGTCAACACCACAGAGAAGAAATAATACTAATCTTTTATGAATATTTCCAGAAAATAGATGAGGAGGTACCCCAACACATTTTATAAGGCCAATATTGCTCTTACAACAAACTTATTAAAATAAATTAGAAATATACAGATCAATAATCCTTATCAATATAGATGCAAAAGTCCTTAACAATGTTTTCACAAGTGAAAGACACAAATAGAGAATGAGTAATAACAAGTAGATTTAATTTTGGCAATTCAAAGTTAGTTTAATGCTTCAAAATCAATTAATGATTTCACTTTATTAGAAAATTATTGAGAGTTAAACCATACAATTATTTGTCTAGGGTTAACATTTCAAATGTATTGACAGAATTTGTTCATTATTTTTATTTTTTACCTTTTTAATGTGTGTAGAATCTTTAGTAATGTTCATTCTTTACTCCATGTATTAGTGTTTCTTGTGTCTTTCTCTTTTTTTCTTCATCAGTCAAAATAGTGGCTAGTTTACTAATCTTTTCAAAATAAGCCTTTGGATTTATTTGTGTTTTATGTTTATTATTTCCTACTTGACTAATTTCTGCTCTTGTAATTATCATTTTGTTCTTCTACATACTTATGTTTAATTTGCTCTTTTTATTTAAAAGTATTAAGGTAGGATAGGTCATCTCTTGGAATTTTTGTTTTTCTCTTTAATTCTGACAATTTTTTATCTTTTATGGTTTGAAACTCTAATGTTAAATATATTCACATTTATAATTAGTAATCTCTCCTCATTAAATATGCCTTTTAAATAATATAGCCTTCTTTATAATTAATCTTAATTTTTTTTCTAATCTGTTTTGACTAATATTAGTATACCCACTCCAAAGTTATATTTGTTTGCATAGTATGTTTTCCACTTATTTATTTCAAACCTTTAGAGTCTCTGTCTTTAAAGAATATTCTCTTGGAGATAACATATAGTTGGATGCTTTCTCTTTCTTGACGATCTCTGTCTTCGACCTAAATTTAGTGTAATTAATTATGTAATACTTTGATTTTAAATCTTATTTTATAATTTTATATATACTACCTCTGTCTTTTATTCCTCTGTGCCTAATTTTCTGGATATTAAGATTTATTTAAACATTTTTTTAAAAGCTTTGTGTTTAGACTGGTTTAAATTTGCACAAAAATTGGAATGATACTGAGGATAGCACCCATATTAAACATTTTTTTTATAACTTTATTTCCCATTGTCATTTTTGCTATATACCTCTTTGCATTTTGCAGTGTCTTTTCTAACATTGCAGTTTAGACATTTAATTGTACAGTCTGCTTACTGTTCCTATTGTTCCAGTTCATATAAAATGTAGAAACTTTGCGATTAGATAGGTTACTATCACCCTCATGCTGTATACTACAGTTGACAAATATTTTTCTCTGTGTATGCATATATACATACAACTGCATATGCAACATATCTACAATACAGTATTACAAATTTGCATTTAATTGTTAATGTAGTATAAAGAACACAAGGCAATTTTTTAAAAATAGTTTTTTGGTATGGATTTAGAGATTAACTATTTTTCATGAACATCACTCCCAAGATTCCTTTCTGAAGTTGCAAAATTCTATCTAGTATCAATTCCATTAAGGCCATGGGACATTTTTTTTGTTTGTTTTTAGCATTTTTTGTAGTGAAAATATTCCAAAGAAAAATTCTCATAATTACCTTTTATACTTAAAATATCTTAATTTTTGAAAGATATTTTCACATGTTGAATTCTAGACTGATTTTTCTTAACAATGTTGTTTCATTATATTTTGACCTCCTTAGTTTTGATGACAAATTAGCCATTAATCAAATTGTTGTTTCACTCTATATTAAGGTCTCATTTTTGTCTTTCAGTATTTGATCTTTGGCTTTCAGTGCTGTATTGAGTTTTACTTTATTGTGTTTCTTCCCCACCCCCTCTTCTGCTTTGAACTTCTCATAGGTCAATTTTTGTCTTTCATCAAATTTGGAAAACTTTTGGCCATTATTTATTCAAATAGTTTTTCCTTCTCATTCTTTTTTCTTCTTCTACTCCAAATATACAGATACAGTAACATTAAGCATTATTGAACAGTTTCTGAGGTTATGTTCACTTTCATTTTTTTTATGTTTATTACTCTGTATAATTTCAATTGGCCCACTCAGTTATTTTTTTATTTCATATAAGTTTTAGCTTTAAAATTATTAATTTGATTCTTTCAAAAATAATTTCTATTTTCCTATTGACATTTTATTTTTTTCACAGAAAGCCCATCATATATTTACTTTAGATAATTTTAACAGTGACTTTAAAATCATTGTGTAATAATTCTGACATCTGAATTTCCTCAGGATCAATCTCAGTTAATACAACAGTCCCCCTTTATCTGCAGTTTTGCTTCTTGTGGTTTCAATTACTCATTGTTACTCGTGGTCCAAAAATGTTAAATAGAAAATTCCAGAAATATACAATTTTTAAGTTTTAGGTTGTATGCCATTCTGAATACCATAAGGGAATCTCATATTGTCCTTCCATCCCATCAGGGTTATGACTCATTTGTCATCCAGTATATCCACCCTGTATACGCTACCCACCTAATAGTCACTTAACAGCTGTCTTACAGTATTGCAGTATTTGTGTTTAAGTAACCCTTATTTTAACTCATAATGTCCCAAAGCACAAAAGTAGTGATGCTGGCAATTTGGATATGCCATAGAGAAGCTGTAAAGTGCTTGGTTTGGTCCTATCCTCAGTTTCAGGTATCCACTGGAGATTTTAGAATGTACCCCCACAGATAAGAGAGGACTACTGATTTCTTTTTACTTGAGAACGTGTTACATTTTCTTCATGATTTTTATCAGGATGCTTTTTGATTGTATTCTATTCTAGACATTCTAAATTATGAATTGTAATTATAAGAGACGCTGGACTCTGTTAATTTTTGTCAAATATTGTTTACTTGTTTTAGTAGAAAGCAATCTTGGTTGAAGTTCAACTGTAGACACTAACTCTTGGCTAATATCTTTGGTCTCATTTCAGGTATGATTTTATCTGAGATGCTTTGGGCCTGTTTTATGCATGGATATTTCCGGTATTAATCAGGTTTGTGGATAGTTAGAGTTTGATATCTCCTCTCTGTCTTTCTCCTTTCTAGGATTTCACCGGTCTGTTTACTAGCCAGAATTTCCCTAGCTTCAATGTTCTGAATCTCCTGGCTAGAAAGTCTCTGTGCCTTTACACTAGGCATCCTGTCACTTAATATGCTGGGCCACAAAAACAGAAACTCAGTTCACACAAATGCCCTGCTCTAAGTCTAAATTCCCCATGAGAATCTATCTGCTTCTTTCATGCTAATGTTTTCTAGGCATTGTTTTTTGTTATGTTTGTTATATATTTGTTATATACTTCTTTTATTTTATTGGACAGGCAGGTAGAATTGATTAAATTATTACAGAAGCAAAAGTCCCTACTTCTTTTATTACTTTTTTTATCTTTACTATTTTTCTAGTTTACTCAAACCCCCTTGAAATATGGTTACAAAATTAGACACAGCAGCCTTTGAAGAATCTAATTATTTTCAAATTAGAGCAAACTTTACATATTTATTGATATATTAACTTTTTTATGTGGTTATGAGTGAATCCTATAGTACATGTTTATCACTTAAAGTTTTTCCTATATTTAACACTCTCATTGGACATCAGTTAAACTAAGAATTATTTACATAGAATACATATTTCCCTTTAAATTATTACTTTGTCTATAAGAACTGTCTGAGATAATAATGCTAATTTTCTAGTCTGGCACAAATAAAGACAGCTGTTGATAAATTACATGTGCTTTATATTTGTCTGAATAAAGACAAACAATATAGATTCCTTATGAAAATGAATGTAACATTTTTACTTCCAATTGATTGTTCCAAATAGTTCTGTTTCACCATTTCAGGAATATACATATTTGTGACTAGGATAGTACAAATTTACTTTCTATCCATAGAAATTATACCCAATTAATTCTTCTGGTGCTATTTAAATTCATTTAATTAGTTTCATAGCCAAGGTATTTTACACTGACCAGAATTACAAAATGTAATAATCCAAACTATTGTGAAAACAAATGTCAGTAAAGAAAATAAAGTAATAAGACATACAATTCTCAAGCACACCAATGTATATCCTTTTTATAGTTGTCATAACAGAGATTGCAAACGATATGAAGAATACATATAACAATTTAACTAAGTGATTTAACTATTTTTAATATTTATTTATAAGATGCTATTGATTTACTCTATCAAAGCCACAACTATGGATGATATGTGAATAACTTTCTAATCCTACTTGCTCAATGTTATCAAATGTAAATGAAGAGTAAAGCAGTAATTTTTCATTTGAGTGTACATTATTCTTCACCTACATTATTTTATTCTAACTATGAACTATTTTAGGGCCTATCTAAGCAATACAGAAGGGTACACATATACAGCCCAAGTGACTTCTACATTAACATTTACTTGGTGTCAATAAAATTATGAAATTGGTGCCTTCTAAACTGAGGAGAGGTCATTTTAAAATATCTTTTTGACAAGTTTATACAAACAAACAGCTTTTCTACTTCAATCATAATAGGGACAATTAGCAAGCATACTTTAATCCTCCATGACCTTGTCTGTGAATGACAATGTACTGCCAAACATCGTCTCCTTATTGAACAAAAGTTGCTCAATAATGTCTCTTGTGGCTTTGATGATAAATCTAAATGCCCAACCTCATCTATTTCTGTGGCAGGAATTACCAGATGCATAAGCCAAATAGATTATCTTTCAAATTTAAAGGCAAATAATGATGTAATTATCAGTTCACTGGAGAAGACAGTAGAATTTGACATTGATGAAGAGAAATATGCAAAAACAAGTCTGATCTCTCTCTCCCTCTGACTTTCTATCTATCTGCATCATATGGCTGGCGATATATACATCATCAGTGCTTTGTCAACTACAGTCAGATAGGAAGACTCATAAAATGATAAATAACTATAAATTCAAATCTCTCAATAGAACACATTACTGATTTAGCTGTATACTCTTATCTTCTCAATTCAGTTTTGGCTTATAACTAGTTTATTTTTTCATAAAATGTTTTTATAAGGCATATTTTGTTATTTATAAGAATTAACACTATAAATAAAAATATAATTCTGTTCAGAAAAATCTGTCACTGAATGCTGATATATATATATTTTTTTATTCCTGAGAAATATCACGTAAAAATCTCTATGGTGTTGAACAATAAAATAAAATAAAAGATTCAGCCTTGCTGAATGTGTTGAAATCCTGAAAATAAAATATCATTCAAGGAAAAGAAAGATTTAAAAAACTGTAAGATATGCACTAAATACTCTCTTCACCTTCAACACAACTTTGTGAGATGCATATTATCATCTCTATTTTTAGGTAGCTTGAGAGAAGCTCAGCAGCATTAAGCTACAGGTTGAAGGTAATGAAACTAATAATTAGTAGAACTTAAGAACTGATCGAGGGTTATCTGATGGTACAAAGAAAATATACCCACACATACATATTTTTCTTTAAAAAATATTTTAAGCTGCAAGGAATTTGAAGAGATTCTCAATTTGGTTCTTCCTTTAGATGGTCAAATATCAACAACAAAAAAAAGATGTTTCTCATTATATTTTTTCTTTCCTATTCTACTTTTGTTTTTATTTGATATTTTTTTTGCATTTGCTTAAAGATGTTCCACATGGTGGCAAGGGTGGGGACTCCAGTAATTTTCTTCATGAGAGCTAATCACATTTATGTCTATTTTCAGACTAAGTAATTTTAATATTTAAAATTTTTAAATGTCTTTTTTTTTGTGGTAAAAAAATTTAATATGAGATCTCTTAGCAAACTTTTAAGTATGTAACACAGTACTGTCAACTGCAGGCACAGTACTATTTAACAGATCTGTAAAACTTATTTATCTTGCTTAATTAAAACCGTATGCCTGTTGGTTAGTCACTCTCCATTTCTCCCGTGGCTCAGACCCTGAAGACTACCATCCCACTAAAGGGAATTATGAATCATTTGTCATTCAATGTCTAGCTTATTTCACTTAGCATAATGTCCTCCAATTTCATTCATATTGGTGCCTATTGTGGTATTTCCTTCTTTTCAATGGCTGAATAATAGTCCATTTTAAGTATATACATACCGCAAGGGTTCCAGTTTCTCCAAACCTTCCCAACACTTGTCTTTTGATTTTTGATAATAATGACAGGTGTGAGGCAACGTGTTTCATCATGGTTTTAATTTATATTATCTTGATGACTGCTGACAATGATCATCTTTCTATATATCTGTTGGCCACATGTATGCCTTTTTTGAAGATTTGTTCAAATCTTTAGCCCATTTTAAATACTGAGTTATTAGTCGTGTGTGTGTGTGTGTGTGTGTGTGTGTGTGTGTTTATTTTTTTCACTACTGAGTTGCAAGAGTAACATATATTTTAGAAAATAGCTCTTTATCAGATACATGGTTTGCAAATATTTTCTCCTATTTTTTTTTTTTTTTACTCTGTCAACTGTTTACTGTGCAGAGCTTTATAGTTTGATGTAATTCTATTTGTCTGTTGGTGCTGTTGGTGCCAAAATCATCACTAAAATTTATGTCATAAAGTTGTTCTCCTATGTTTTCTTCTAGAAATTTAATAGATTCAGGCCTTATAGTTGAGTTGATTTCATGTACGGTGTAAAATACAGGTTCATTTCATTCTTTTGTTTATGGATATCCAATTCCCCAACACTCTGAAGAGGCTGTCCTTTTCCTATTGTATATTTTGGCATGCTTGTCAGAGATTCATTCACATATTTAAGTGTGGGTTTGTTTCTGGGCTCCCTATTCTGTTTCATTGGTCTATACATCTGTATTTATGACAGTACAATACAATTTTAGTTGCTGTAGGTTAGTAACATATTTCAAAAATCAAGAACAGTCATGCCTCAAGATTTGTTCTCTTCTCTCAATATTAATTTGGCTTTTGGGGCTTTTTTATAGTTCAGAATAAATTTTGAATTTTTTTTTATTACTATAAAAACCCTATTGGGATTTTGGTGGGGATGGCATTAAGTGGGTGTACTGCTTTTACGTCTTCCAATCCATTCATATCTATGTCATTCCATTTGTTTGTATCCTCTTTAATTTCTTTCAAAGTTCAGTAATATTCAGTGTATGAGTCATTTAATTTTAGTTAAGTTTATTCCTAAGTATGTTACTATCACAAATTGGATTGTTTTCCCATTCAGATAATACATTGTTAGTATATAGAAAAGCAACTGATTTTTTAAAGATGATTTTGTATCCTAAAACTTCCTTGAATTTTTATTAATATAACACATTTTTATGGAGTCTTTTAGGTTTTCTACATGTAACATTAAATCATCTAAGATGTCATTTTACTTCTCTTTTCCCAATTTAGATGTCTTTTGTTTCTTCTCCTTACCTGAATGCTCCAACTAGGACATCCAGTACTATGGCGACTAAAAGTGGTAGGAGTGGAAACATTTATCTTATCTTTAATTTATTAAAAGAAAAGTTTTATTTTTCAACACTGGGTAAAATGTTAGTTGTGGGCTTTTCATATATGTCCTTTATTATGTTCTGATTCTTTCTATTGTTACTTTGTTGAGAGGTTTTCTTTTTAATCATAAAAAGACTTCAAATTGTGTAAAATGCTTCTCTGCATCTATTGAGACTATCATGTAATTTTACTTCTTTATTCTGTTAACGTGACATAACATTCATTAACTTCCATATGTTAAATCATTTTTGCATCTCAGGAACAAAGTCCACTTGTTTGGGGCATTCGATATTTTCAATGTGATGTTGAATACAATTTGCTAAAATTTTACTGAGAATTTTTGCTTCTCTTGTCAAGAGGGATATTGGCCTGCAGTTCTTTTCTTTGTGGTGTCTTCATCTTGCTTTGAGATCAGGGTAATTTGGAAGTTTTTTCTCTGCAACTCTTTCTTTGCAATAGTTTGAGAAAGATTAGTGTTAATTAGTCTTTAAATGTTTGGTAGAATTCACCAGTGAAGCCATCTGTTCTCGAACTTTGACTTGTTGAGTGTTGTATGTTTACTGCTTTAGTGTCCATACTAATATGAATGTTCCGACTTTTTTTTTCATGATTCAGCCTTGCTACAATGTTTGTTTCTAGGACTTAACAATTTCTTCAAGGCTATCAATTTATTGGCACAATATATTCATCACATTCTCTTAAAATCCTTAATTTGTGACATTATGACTCTTCTTTCATATTTATTTTTTATTTTAAACATCTGTTTTCAATTTAAAAATTATGAAGTAATGAAAATAAAACTTGCTAACATTCCACACTTTTCTCTCTCTGGGTATTAAAAATTCTTTTATGTAATGATATTCGTATCTATGTATTTTTATAGTAATGTAATTATATTACACATATTGTTCTAACTCTCAGACAACTCATATTTAATCTTTTTATATCCTGTTTATTAAATTAATCTTATATGTTTTCTGTTTGTTTCTTTTCTTATATTAATGTATGAAAAAAACACATTACTTTTTTTATGTTGAGCTAGTTTTATTTTATAAATTTTTAAATGGATTTTATTTTCAAGAAATTTAACATATACAATTCTGTTCACCTAAATTAATATTTAATCACAATTGTTATAAGTATGCTTAAATAATTTTCTTAACATTTTGTTTTCATTCTAAGTACAATGGCACTAATAAGCCTTGTATGAATATGGCATCTTAAAATGCTTAAGTTATTCAGAAAATTTCATTTTACTTATTTAATGTTAACTTAAACATATGTCTTATTCATTAGCCCTCAATTATACATCTTGAGAAATCTGCCTGTTATATATAATTTGGTGAAATTTTGTTTTGGATGATGAAAGTTTTCCTTCTTTTCTTTTTACTTACAAGTTAACACTAACACAACATTTTTCTTTTTATTAATTGATATAATTTAACAAAAGTGCTAAGATAACAACATTAAATAGTAATCATTAAATAAATATAATGTAACTTTTATCTTATTGCCTAATATGTTATTCAACCTTTTACAAATTACTCATCTTTTTGGTCCTAAAGATAAGTTGTATATGAGACATATATATTTATTTATTTAGAAATATTATGAAGAATGATAACACATAGAGTTGGATTCTAGATTATTTATGTAAAGTGTGTTTGAGAAAACAGGAACTTGCATTGACTTGATTCCACACCTAGAAAGCAAACCTGACTCTGGGATTATTCCTAGTTGTCTTCCTGAATTTCCTCTTGGATTTGAACTTTAAAGAGAAAGATTGACAAAAGAATTTACAAACCCAGCATTACATTTTATCTTAAATATACATTATTATTGATTAGTTTTTATAACATTTATGTTATGTATGATTAGTGGTGATTACTAAAATAGTTGGATCATTTTTTCTCAACAATTGACTTTTTCCCAAGGAGGAAAATATAATTATTATCATAATTTTTGTTCAATTTAGGCAAAACACACAGGAATCAGAATTTTCTTTTGGTGTCCTAGAGTTCAGTGAGTAATCTGAGAATAAGAAAACATCTACCATCCTCCATCTAATTCCTTTAGGATTTCTCCCTCCTGGCTTTGATGCTGCAGAAGACTATTGACTTCCATCCTGAGGCACCACTGTTTTCTTACAATGACTTAATAAATCCATATTTGTTCAATTCATGAGTCATAACTATATGCTTCATTTTGGATTAATTTAGCTGAAATTAATATTTAAAAAGACATACCAAATAAATAGAATTTCAGAAAATATAGGATTTTTTGTTTGTTTTATAGTGTTGTCTCCTATTATGAATTTCATGTAGCTCATTCCCCTTTCCTTTTCTTTATTTCCAGTATTTTACAGATGGATATTGGTTAGTAAATACCTATTTTTTTCATTGACTTTCTATCCTAATATAGATAATTTAAGATGTTTGTATTAAAAAATGTTCACTATATTTGGAGAGAGAAAGCCAGTCTAAAATGATGTATTTTTGTTTGTTTTTGACAATAAAAGATTCATATTTTCTTGGCATAAAGAGATTTTCAAGAATCAGCAACATAGAGATTTTTATTATAATTGTTAAAATAAGTGTGTTCTGTTTTAATTTAAGTGAACTTTCTTATAAAGTGTTCTATTCAATAGTCCTGTATTCTATCGTATTAAAATAGCAAATAATCATGGCCATTAGTATATTTTCAAAATGCCATAAATTAATAATTATCTTTGTTTCTTCCTATATTTACCATGCACTATGTCTTCATATTTAAAATAGTAAATCTGCACTTCCTTGTAACTATCTTATTTACTGAGATGGACCCTTAAGGAGTAAATAGTGAATCACCCATTTGTTTTTACTTGCTACCTGTCTTTTGAATCCACAATTCTTCATATCCCTTCTCTACCTATGAATGATACCTTGAGTAAATTCCATAGCTTTTCCTTCACTTTTAAATATAAGTGCTGCAGCAGTTTCAATTATTAAAATGGCCAATCTAACCTAAATTTTTTAGAAAAAACCTTTCATCACACACCCAGTTTCTGGCATTTCCTCTTTGGCTTGTGCTTGATTCAGATTAGACACCCCGAGGTAGAGAAAGAGATACTGTGCAATTTGTGCCCTTGCTCTTTCTTTTCTTCCTTTGTTTCCTCCAGATTGACATCTGGAAGGAGATGTGAGAAGCAATCAGAGTGCTAATTACTGGTTTTACAGTAGTTGGAACTTTGTGCCAGCTGACTTTTTGTTTTGTGGTTGCTTCAGGCACTCAGTGACCTCTGAGACTATATTTCCTTGGGACATGTGATGTGCTCTTGAGAGGATATAATATCATTTTCCCCTTGGCTTAAGCTTGTGTAGAAACCTCTCCATGACAGGTAACCCTCCTGAGTGAGACATTTTCAATTTAAGTCTATTAAAATTAATGTTTGTAGTATATTCATAACATATGGGAAATCTCATCACCTTTGCCCTGCTGTATTTTGAAAATTTAATTTGCTCTTATTGCAACCTTTTCCTTGACTCAGAAATTATAATTGGTTTCCGTCAGTCTCTTAGCTAGTTCCTCAAGCATCAGGATACACATGCAAAAATGCCACAGGAAGCATCTCACCTTCTCTGTGCCAGCGACACCTTAGTGACACTGGGATGCTATAAGTCACCTCATCTTATTACTTTTATTGAAATGAATACAGTGAAAGAGCAACATCATTACACTCTACTAAACAGACATTACTAACAAATGAATTTGTAATTTCTTTGTTTCTTCGATATATAAGATGGAGGGAGGTGATTGACCTTGTGTAATAAGACTGATGTTGGCTTTATCTCAGGTACTAAAATTAGAGGATTCTATAAGCTTTATTTAACATATATGAATAGCTGTCATAATGTTCCTATGACTTGAAAGTAGGTAATTGCACCAACTCCTTTTCATAAAGAACAAAGATAATAAAATAACATTCTGGTAGGTGATCAATAGCAAATAATGCACGCCATACCAATCGAATGATATATTAAACTAGAGATATATTAAACTAGAAATATTAACATTCAATAAATTATTTGCTGGTGGAATAGTTACTGTAGCATTATAAATGTTCTCATTTGCATCAATCAATATACAGATATTTTTCTAAACTTCAGATTTCCAGATGTTAGAGTAAGACTGTTTATATCACAGTCCTGACCTATCGTTATACAAAATCAATTGATTTTTCTGCCACACTCAAATATTTTGGCATGGCACAGATACAGCCGTAGTTATGCTGAGATGAAACCTTACATAATTAAAAATATAAGGAGCATATATTAAAAACAAATGAGAACTATTTTGATGATATAATCTAAATTTTTTATTTCATGTCTTAAATCATATAAGCTAAAGTACATGGCCATTATTAATTTGTAGGGTTTATAGATTGTCAAAATTTATATTACATATAATTTTTCCTAAAGTCTACTTTGCAGAAGAATTATCAATATTTTATATTTTGAGCTTATTGTAGTTGAATTGATCCATTAATATTTGAGCAGTTTTCTATATAATAATAGAAAAAAAATTAAAAATGAAATTAAGCATAAGGCTATTATTTCTTCCTGTTTTTTTGAAGATCTTATTTGGCATGCAATCATTAAAATGTGGACAGTGTGCTCCATCCTTCCTCAATTCTTGCTTCTTTAAATTATATTGGCATTTACAAAGGGTCCCATGCCAGACCACATTGTCCATGATTCATCTGATAAAAACATTTTTCTCATGTAACAAAGCCATTTTGTAATTCCCCAAATTATAGTCATGAACTAAATTAGTTTTTCATAAATTTTCAATTTAGGTTTATATCATTTCAGTTATAAATGCAACTGTGACATTTACTAGTTGTTTAAGAGATTTAAGGACAAGATAACAACCTGCCAGACATGACTTTCTCTTCTTTCATCATTTCTTTCTCCCTTTCTTATTTCATAATAGTCCAGAATGCTTTTCAGGTTAAAATGTCAAGCTCTCACAAAGGGTACTTGCTGTGCATATGGATCCAGCCTTCCACTTCGCTGTTGCTCCTATTTGGAGTCAAAATAAAAAGAGATGGGTACATGTTTTGCCCAGCCCACCAGAAATCGAATATTGTTTAACTTACATTTAAATGTGTATGTGTTTATCTGAATGTGTGCATGTGTGGATAAAAGTGTGTGTGTGTGTGTGTGTGTGTGTGTGTGTGTGTGTATTTACTTATTAATTTAAAGCCATCGGTTACATATAATTTCCACAAAATGGATGGAGAGATAAAAAATAAAAATCAGACAGATTTCAAGTTTACAAGATTTCTCATGGAGTTTGAGAAGAGCTCTAATCTAAACCTCATTTGAATAATTTATTTCAAATTATATAAAATGATGTGGTAACAGAATATGGTCATCTTTTGCATCTAAGA
This sequence comes from Cynopterus sphinx, assembly GCA_030015415.1. Classification (NCBI taxonomy): domain Eukaryota; kingdom Metazoa; phylum Chordata; class Mammalia; order Chiroptera; family Pteropodidae; genus Cynopterus; species Cynopterus sphinx. Next base: position 12,273,024 of record CM057381.1, read on the forward strand.
CAGCAGTCAGGAAACTACTGACTGGTCCCTGGCCTGTATTGGTGCTGCCTGCAAGCTAAAATATTGTTTCTTAGTTTTCATACTTTTAAAAGATTTTAAAAAGAGGAAGAAGAAATGAGAAGACAAATGAGGAGGAGAAGTAGCAATAGCAACTTGTATGAGACCTGCAAACAGTAAAATATTTATTATCTGCACATTTACATAAAAATTGACTGACCACACAAAACAAATGATGTAAAGTATGCTCTGTGTTCGCAGACAATTATACAAATGTTGTGAAAGTTCATTTATAAATCATTAAGCAAGAGATCACTGGGTTTAAAATTTACCTGAATAAATAATTAACAATTCTATTCTGTTTTCTTCTATACCATTTTCTTCCCTCTCAATATCAGGACCCACTTGGATGTCTAAATAACCCTCTTTAGCTTCCAATAAGGAACATAATCTATGCTTGCTTCATAGGCTCTCTAGTGTCCTATTCTCGTTTTCCTCTATTTCTCTTTCCTAGAGTTTCTATCTACTATGATGAATGTGAGATGCTGTTTTGGGTAGCATAGTTCTTTCAAGAAGCAGAAAGCGTGAAAAGATCAAATCTGCAACAAAATTATTTAGGGAAACAGAAAGAAAATTATGGAGAAACTCAAGCAGGCCTAGAGAGCCATTAAGATAATGATGCAGGCCTGACTTCATAAAGGAGAAGGAGATGGGAGGAGATTTGAATGGAAGCTTTGGCCAGAATGCAGCAGTGCAATCCTGAAAACTGCTGGCAAGATCGATGGTCAATCGAATCAAAGTTGCCCATCAGAGGAATCCCATCTTCCCAGGAGCAGGCCTACTTTAAATCCTATAGCACTCAGTCCCTGGCTTAAAACAGCCTCTTCAAAGCTGAACCTTGAAGAGAATGTGGAAATGGATCTGAGAGTTTGTTAGCAGGGAATTGATCAATTCCAATGCCCTCAGATTGAGAGTGCAATTTCATGCTGTCACGTTTCTTTCAAGTTTTTCAGTTTACCCTCAGAAAGGTCTCACTACTTTGGTTCCACCCTCATTTCTTGGTTTTATTTTTCCCACAAGGCAAGGCTTTATTTTTTGAGCTAAAAGTCACCTTAACACACAGCTAAGCTTGCCCCCTAATTATTGACAGATAAATGGATTCCAAATCAGTTTGCTACAAGCAAGTTCACCATATTAGAGATTTGTCTCATACATTTAATTGATTAATGCTAAATTTAATATTTTAAGGAGGAGAAAGTTTGTATTTAATGAGTATACTCTGTTCCATAACCCTTTTCTGGTTATGAAAGGCAAAAAAAGACAACAATGGTGAGAGAGTAAAGAGTTCCCAGAGGGTTTTAGTTTCTAGAAATGGACATACTAGGATTAACTTACATGAGTCGAGTGTTTCATTTGTCAAATATATTTTATTTGCAACAGAAATGTTAAAAAACATGTTTGTGGCCTAGATATTCAATTAAGCTTCTTTTTCTTTGAGATTACTATTAATTAGACCAAAATTACAGTTTAGATAGATCTTAATTGGTTCTCTGAGACCAACTTCTGTAAATACACAAAATACTCAAAAAAAATATATATAAGCAGTGAAATTTCACCCATATGTGTGATATACATATATGTATATAGTCAAGCATATTTTAGAAGAATTCTTCTATTTATGCATCACATACTATTAATTGATGTTCTTGTTTGATAACCAAAAAACCAGGTTAGATAACAGCATTAAAAATAGTAAACTCTGGAGCCAGAACGTTCAGACTGCCTGGGTGTATATCCAAGATTTACCTAGTCCTTAACTCTATCATGTAGGTATTCATCTGGAAAATAGTTTGTCGACAGTTCCTACCTCAAAGAGTTGTTATGAGGATGAAAGGAGTTAATGCATATAAAGAGCTCTCTGCCATAGAAAGGACCACATGTGTCACCGTGCACTGTCATCCATCCTCACTACTGTCCCTTATTATGGCCCTCTCTCATTTTTATGAATATGTTTCTCCTGTCTGGGTCAGAACAGAATTTTATTTTTTCTGAGTCAGCAGAGAAAATTCTTTTGAGAGATTAGTACTATGTAGGTGGAAGCACAGAAATATTGTAATAACTTTAATAGAAAAAGGTGTAAAGAAACAGATATGGTGGTGGCCCTAATGTTGCTTAGAAGATAATGAGTGATGAAAAAAATAGAAGTTATGAATGTATGATTAAGTTTGTAAGGATCATAAATGAATAAATATACAAATAAACAAACCATCACAAGCTGTGATAAGTGAAATGAAATGGCAGTAAGAATCAAAGTTAAAAGTAATTGAGTGCCTTCCAGGAGTTTGCTGAGCAGCCACAGAGACTTAATGGAAAGAAACTAACCATGCCTCATTTTAAAAAAATATTTACATGAAGTTAAATTAAATATTATTACTGCGCTTAAAAATTAAACATGTATATGAAGAGAGAAAGAAAGAAAGAAAGAAAGAAAGAAAGAAAGAAAGAAAGAAAGAAAGAAAGAAAGAAAGAAAGAAAGAAAGAAAGGAGGGAGGGAGGGAGGGAGGGAGGGAGGGAGGGAGGGAGGGAGGAAGGAAGGAAGGAAGGAAGGAAGGAAGGAAGGAAGGAAGGAAGGAAGGAAGACCACTCTTGGCTTCATAGCCAGCCACACAGTGGCTTTTGGAGCAGATGGTACAGAGTAGTTCATTGGAATAACACCTTCCAGCCAAAAGCTGAACTTTTATCTCAATCTTTCCACTTCATGCGGTTCTTCCTGCACTTGTATTGTAGATGCTCACAGTGCTGTATGCCTTGGTGATCCACCTAGAACATACTTTATTACAGAGTTTATTAAGTACACCTCAGAGCAGACAGAGCTTCCCCGGGACTGAGGTAGGGTACACGGGGGTCACAGCGATCCTGGCTGTCTCTGCAGCTCCACAGACTGCGTGTGAGACAGCCTGGCTGCCATCGCCTCCAAGGTGAATTCAGTCTTTATTGATATTCAAATTCAATATTAAGTTGAGTACTGTAGCTTATTTCGTTATCCAAGAGGAACTCAAAAAAAGTAACCCTGGGGTCTGCTGAACCTCTCCTTTTCTGAGTGCAGACTGTCAATTTGGATGTTCTGCGTGTTTTGGATTATATTCTTTACGGTGCTTCCCTGGTAATACTGCTGCCTCCCTGACATTACCCACAGATAAGCTGAAATAAAGCCTCACACCTCAAATTCTACCCTTTCACTAGTTTCCACAAGAAATACAAGCACATGTCTTTTTCACCAAATCTGAGTCTTTAAGTAATTTCTGGAAGAAATGAAAGCACACATATATTTCACATATTTAGTACTGTCTTAGGAACTATGAATGGTTATAATAAGTGTACACAGAAAAGTTAACATAGTATGCCTGAGACAGCAATCCTTAGAAAAATCTGCTGGCAAGTTTGTCCTGAGCTGGTATCTGAGAATCTAGCTGCTACTAGTCAACAGTTCATTGTAAAAAAAAAACATCCATGAGGACCAACCATTGTATGCTGAGACCAGTGAATTTTTCCAGTGAGTCTCCAAAGTAGCGGTGAGGTGCTCTTGTAAGTTCCTGACAGAGAGTGTGTTCATTTGAGATAGCAAAAATTTAGCCTTAATTTTTCTTTCCACATGTTCCCTGCTCTCCCTAGGCGATATGCCACCTTCTCTTCAGAGCCAGTCTCCTCACATTGTACTTCTAATGAAGCCTGAAATCTTGCTGTGATGCTCTCCCCCTCAGCTGTCGCCCAGTGAGGAGTATGATACAGATCTTACCACAAACGCATCTCATTCGATGAATATTTCTTCTGTATGCTTTTATTCTTCCAGCACCCTAATTTCTGCATAAATTGTCTCTCACCCATTGCACAAAAGGAACAGATATGAAAGAATCTACATAAACTCCTTGGTGAATAAATGTGCTTTGAGAGGTTGGCCTTCAACCCAAAGGTTTATTTCATGTAAATGATACATGCACAATGTAATGACAAAATGTTTGTTAGTAGAAGACTTGCACCTGTCATATTCATTCATGCCTCAGTTAATGAACTACATGTAATGACGCCACCACTACAACGTCAGACGTAGAGTTTTCTCAGGCAGAAAAAGAGTATGTGGTGAATTGTGTACTAGCTATTTAATGCTGTTTTCCAGAAGCACATAGAAGCCCATTCCATTCACAGCAATCTAGTTAAAGTAAGTGACAGAATTATGCCTAATTAAAGGAATTAAAATGTGATGAGTCTATATGACCATGAAAGAAAAGAGACCATCTTCTTTTTATGTACAAAATATATTCAACCACTCATCTGAAGAAAATGCCCAATGATGCCATTCTGTAACAGACTGAAGTTCGAAGTTGAGGATTCTCACTGATGGGCTCTAGGATTCTGGCTTCATCCATTGGTAGGTTTATCCTTTCATATTACTTTATTGGATTGCATCCGTTTCAAATATTGGAGAATATGCCTCTTTTTCAAATTCTCAGTTCTCTCACTCTGATAATTGGATGCAGAATAAATTTACAGAATTGGAGTCTGTTTAAATTCCAGCTTTTTGATTTTTTTTTTTGAAGTGGAGTAGAGTAACTTTTTAGAAAACTCAGTAGTCTTTATTTCTTACGAATTTTATTCAGCATTATGTGCTAGTAACTAGAACCATGATTTATTTTGCAGAACAACTCCCACACTGCTATAGTTATTGTATATTTTAATCTCTATTTTTGCATTTAATGGTGGGCACCATGGGTTACAACTTTGATGTGAGAACCATATTGTTTTTATTTCGCCCTCGGTTTTTTTTATCAAATTGTAAGTATCTAGAATATACTAAACTTTTAGCTAATTGCTGATGAATATATAAAAATAAGTTCAGCTGTAGAGACTTTGCTTTGTTATGTATGAAAACTTAAAAATTTTTTGTAAACAAAGTAGTTTGATATTAAGATCGGATAACTAGAAAATAAGTTGTAAAGAAAGAAAACTTATTTTTTGGTACTGGATCTTATGGTATAATAAAACATGTATTTAATAAATGGTGTTGGAACAATTATTTATCTTAAAATGTGTACTATAACAGCAAATTATAAACAAAAACAATTCAATGAAATGAATGCTGAAATGTTGATTAAAAATAATAAAAATTTCAGAATTTATTCAGAAAATATATGAGAACATATGAGAACAGAAGTTGTAAGAGACAGAAGTTATGAAGAAATGATAATATTTAACAATAAGAAAAAATAAGATTTTTATTGAGAAATACATTAAAAACAAGAGAAAAACAGCATATAAGGGAATATATGCAATTTAAATGGTAATCTAAAAAATAATTTCTAAAATATACAAACCACTCCAAATTTGATTATAAATGATAACCTATTTGAAAAATGGACATAGTTACTAATAAATAATACACAGAAGTGGAAATTCAAATGTCCAGAGTATATAAAAACTCACTCTATTTTGTTATTTTTCAGAAAATATAAATGAAAGTAACTGAGCTATTACTACTTAATTCTCAAATTAATGTAATTCAATGGATGATGAAAAAACAAGTGTTCGTGAGGATGTGCAGGAAAGGAAACCCTCATTCACTGTTGTTCGAATGATGAATTGGTATAGCCACTGTGGAAAACAGCTTGGAGATTCCTCAAAATATTAAAAATAGAACTAGATTTTGACCCAGTAATTGTACTTCTGGGTGTTTATCTGAAGAAAACCAAAACAATAATTTGTAAAGATCTGTATACCCCTATGTTCACAGCAGCACTTTAGAAACAGCCAAGATATTGGAGCAAACTAAGTGGCCATCAATGGACAACTAGATAAAGAAGCTATGGGTCATATATACAATAGCATATTACTCAGCATTAAAAAAAGAAATGAAATCTTACCATCTGTGACAACATAGATGAACCTAGTGAAATAACTCAGAAAAAGAAAGAAAAATACCATATGATTTCACTTGTATGAGAAGTAAGGAACAAAACAAATGAACAAGAACTAAATCAGAACAGTCTCACAGACCCAGAAAACAATAAATGGTGATTGTCAGAGAAAAGAGGGGGTTGCCTGCTGGGTGAAAAACATAAAAAAATGAAGTACAAATTTGTACTTACAAATCAGTCATGGGGATTTGGACTGTAGCATAGGGTATACATTATGGTGCTTGTATGTTGTGCCAGATGGGCAATAGAGTAGTCGAGGATGACTTAAAATTCAGTGGGTGAAAATTTTAAGTGTTAACTTGAATGTTGTAAAAGAACTCTCATTGACTGCCAAAAAAAAAAAAAAATTCAAACTTCGACAAATATGTTGAAATGCGTTTCTTAATAATTCTAAAGTAAAAAAAAATGTATGCTTTTCAATACATTTCTTTCACCTCTGGGAATCAAATAGTCTTACACACACACACATATACTCGCACAAACACACACATCACAAACATGTGTATATACTTGGGAATGCTATAAGAAAATTTGTTATAGCACTTTTGTGGAGGGGGAAACAAATCTCAAATTTATCTAAATGTTAAATTTAGATGGAGGAAATACAAATAATTACAAGAACATTCTTATGTACAAAGTAGTAAGCCACTGTACAAAAATTCAATTATTTAATTTTTACCTCAAATAGTTATATTTTCATGATATATTCATTAGTGGAAAAACAAGCTATAAGCAAATATCTATTTATTAAAAATGAAATATACATTTAAATATTATTTTAATAATACATAGTTATGAGAAAAATACAGTAATGAGGAGGAAATAAGATGAGTATTGTAGAGATTTGGAAACACAGAATGTAGCAAAGTGGGAAAATACACTTGACATGGTGTTAATTAAAATATACATTGTAAAATTATCTGTTAATGACAAAAAATATTAAGATTGTACATAAATATGACATATTTATAATTTTATTTTAAGGAACAGAAAAATAAATGTACAAAAAAGTTCATGTGGATAAACAACACTGATTCAAATATACAGTTCAATTATGAGAAAATTATATAGTATTTCAAAAATAATAAAAATAATGCATATGTCCAATAGTCTATTTTGCATGCTTGAATTTCCAACATAAACTCACTTCTTCTCCAAATTCTTTCACACAAAAACACACAGATACACATTCTTGTGCACAGCTAGCAACTTACATTTTCCTTCTATACAATAACCATTATCATACAAAAATCTTTGCTAACATTCTCTAAGCTCTTCCAGAAGTGTCACCACATAAACCTGTCAAATTAAAAAATGTCCCTAATTCTCCCATCTTTCTTCATGTAGTATATCATTACATATAATTTATTTATATTTTGATGGTGCATTTAATATCTTTTAAACTCATAAAATACTTCGTAGGAGAAGTCTTCTATTTCCTAATGACATGTTTCATATTTAGGAATATTCTTTATCATTCTAGGCTTAAGCTTAAGGATTTAGATTTATTCCCTTCTGTAACTTTTTTGTGTTTATAGTTTTTACTAAGCTAAAACTACTAGATCACAAAAAAAGTACCTGAAGAAAAAAGGTATATATGAAAATAATTCCTCTGTCAGCAAATGGATATATTATATCACTTTATATTTTTAGATTTATTTAATCTAGAGACATTTTAAGACATTTTAGAAGTCAGTAAGAAATATTTGATGTGCGGTTTGGGAAGATGGTTTTCCCAATCCCATGGGCGAAAGCAGTAATAGTTTCCCTTTTCTAATATAACTAATGTATCACACTTTGCTGTCTTTTTCTTACAGCAGGAAATTCATTTCTAGTTCAAAAAATCAGGTCATTTCTGTTTGAACAATTCGTCCTTCTGAGGATTGGCTTCTGATTTCAACTTATTTTTCTTTCTGCAGAAAGATATTTTTAGCATAAGTGAATATTTTTTCAAGTGAAGGAGTTAAAAGATAAATGTTACTCTGCTTGTGAAGCTTGTCTATGTATTTCCTTTAAGTGGATAAGAAAATGTGTGATAAAACTGTGAGTCTAACAGAAGTTGATCAGACTGTCAGAAAGCTGAAGGATGTGATGGAAAATCTGTCTATTCTTGGCAGAAAGCGGAGAGCAAGAGAACAAGACAGAGCAAGAGTAAATGAAAGAGTAAGTGAGAGAGAACTGTTACTTTTCTATGAGGAACAAGGGCAAAGAACAAAAGAACACTGGGAATAGTACAGGATGAAGGAGAATTTGTCTTTATATATCAGATGATTTTTCATAGAAAATCAATAAAGTACATTTATTACTTTAGCAACAAGTTGGCTGGAGAAACTTCCTGCATACTCATGGAAGTGTAAATTCTAAGAGCCTTGAAACTCTTATCTTGTATGCATTTAATCAAGAAGAGTAACCTTTTAAAATAATATTTTGCTACAAACAAAAACTCATAGAAACTGCTATTTAGTGGTTACCAGAGGGAAAGCAGGTAGGGGAGGTAAAGAAGGGTAAAGAAGGTCAAATACATAGTGATAGAAGGAGATTTGACTTTGGGTGGTGGACACACAATGCAATATACAGAGGATGTATTATTGAATTGTGCACCTGAAATCTATACAATTTTATTAACCAATGTCACCCCAATAAATTTAATAAAAATAAAGTAATATTTTATTATTCATCACAGGTAGACTTTTTTCTAGGAATGTTAGCTAATATTATTTCAATAAAAACTAAAATATCTTTTACTTAGTTGTTTGCATGCCAATTTGACAGTACTTTTTTTTTTTCTAGAAGAATTCTTATTTCTTCCAAGTGATTTGAATGACTAGATTTAGTTTTGTAGAATGTTTGCTGTTTAATCCTTGATGAGTCTTAAATGGGTCAGGTAATATACAGACCTTTGGAGGTGATGATTTTATGGTACTTATATTTTATAATTAGGCATCAATTATTTTATTGCCAGAATTTCCCTAATGGAAGAAATTCCATTTCTTTCAGAAAGTGCCTTGAGTACTATGAGAAGTAGGTAAGTCTCTTTAAAGACAATGTCGGCCAGTGCCAAAGTACAAGCTCAGAAAACTAGGGAGGTACAGAGAAGAATCGACTAAATGAAAATACTAAAATTACACAAGGTAAAAAGCTAGTCCATCTCCTCATTATTGGGGTGAGCAAAGAATACTTTAATGGTGATGAGCTCTGCCATTTCATTTCAAATAGTGTATAATACTTCAAATTAAAACACTTCTTAGTCTTTCTTAAAAGGTAAACCATATTCACAGATTTTGCACATGTTACATATGGATATATTTATCTGTGAAAAAAAATAAAGAATTTAACTTAGTATATGGGCTGTAACAGAACTCAATAATACTGCTACTCAAAATGTACCTTTCAGGCTGGCATCATTATAAAAACCTGAAACGCATATTATGAAATGCCATCCCAATTACCAAATCAGAATTTCCCTACTAAGATTCCCAGGTGATCTTGATGCATATTTAATTTTCAGAAGGCCTCACAGAAAGTTACAACTTCACACATGTAAACAAAAGCCCAAAAGGCTCTATGGACATAACGTGGTAAGGATCCTTGACATTCAGGCTCATCTTTGGAAAGTCTTTGGCGTTTCGTGGCTCAGAGATACTTGTGTCAGAATTGCAAACCATCCCATTTTACTCAAGACTCATAAAGCAGCTGACACAATGATACCACTGATGACAGAATTAAGTATTAATTCCTGAAAACTGAAGATTTCATCAAAGATAACTTTTTTCAATGTTTCTATGCACCTTTTGTTAGGGCCTAATGGCATAAAAAATTGAGAAAGTAATTCTGGCTAACAAACTTCATGGAAAAATTCAGACACACTCTGGGTTGCTTATACCATTTGTTGGAAAGAATGGTACAAAGTATGCCTAGAAAGAAAAATTAAGACCAACTGGAAAAATAGCTACAAACTATTCTGTATAAATAGAGAATAGGCCTAAAAAAAAACTGTATAAAAATAACAAAAAAAATTGAGAATATTTTCAATAAACTGTATAATAAAATCTGTTTTCACACTTATGGAATTTATCTTAGTTCCTGTTCTCATTACTGACAAATTATTAAGTCAATAAAATTTGAGAATGTGGTAAAGGAATAAAGACAAAAGTCCTCAACTATCATCCTAATATTAGGCCAGAATATTAAATATAGAAGAAAAACTCTTGTGAATTTACTATCTTGTTTCATCATTAACACCAACTTTAAAAGGCTTATAAATAAGAATCTAACCTAATATAATGTAGTACATTTGAAGATATTTGCCTTATATTGCTATGACATGAAATTATTAAAATAGGTTTTAGATAAAATGAAAATAATGTTTTAAGAAAGCTAAGAAAAATTTACATTTAAAAATTTAATGCTTTTTGTTTGTTAACAATTATTTGAATAACATGCATTCAAATAAGAGGTATAACTAATATTAATAAGCTTGATTTTTATCTCATGGTATAAACCATCGAAATTGCCTTTGATAATTTTTTTTGGAATGAAAATTGATAAAAGATCAAGATAAAATAATATGAAATACTCTCCTATTAAAATTGTCCTCATTCATATTTCACTCAGGGGAGATACGATAATACTTTGCTAGATAGAATGAGTGCTGAAGTCAGATAACCGAGGTCCAATCTCTCTTTTACAATAAAATAGCACCATGACCTGAAGCAAGTTACTGTTGGTATTATAGTTTCTTGATCTGAAAAAGGGTAAAATTCTTATAAATAACTAATCAGAACATGCTACTGCAAACATGTACATCAGAACTTAGCAAACGTAATTTGCAAAGGGTTTTTTAGCTTTTCCATTATATATATATGAACATTTTACACACACACACACACACACACACACACACACATTTAGATTGTTAAATTTATTCATCATTAGTTTATCTCTCTGTTTTTGTTCATACATTCATGTGTTATTTGCAGTCAATCTGATGTCATCAGAAAAAAAAGTCTGGTAAAACCACATTTTTTCATTAAGTTTCTGGGCTCTGTGGGATGTTGGTAAGTTTGGGAAAATTTCTCACAAAATGTTACTTGAAAATAACTGTCTCTAATCTGCTTGTTACTTGTAATAAAATAATGCCATTAGTGTTGTGGTCTCAAGAAACGTGTTAAAAATATTAAATGTGTAAAGAAGTTATGGGGAAAAAATGTTTTGTAAAATAAAGAGGAGGAGTAAGTATGGAAAGTCTACAGACCACCACGCAGGTATAACACCTGTGAAAAGAGAGGGAAAAGGAAGTTTGGATAAGAGCTCAATGGTCAGTGTAGCTTTAAGAAAGTCTCAGGCAAGGTAATTAGCAAACTTGTCTGTTAGAACAGTTCCTGTTTGAACATAATGGGACTCTACTTGTACTTCTGCTGTGCTCATGTTTTTTTTTTTTTTATTTTTTTGCGATGCATCCCACCAAAATAAGTTTGTGTGCACATTGTGGTGGATTCATAGGCACTATAGCTAGTATTATCAATAAAATTTCTCCCTGCATTAGGAGATCTGAGCAGTGCATTCACATGGTCATCACATCAACACTCTCCATTTTATTTCAAATAAAATCAAAGTGGTATAGTACAAGAAATAAATTTGATAAGGTATCTTACTCAAACTTGGAGAAAAAATTTCTTCTTAAAAAAATTAATAAAATTAAGCAATGTATCAACAAAAACAGCAATACATAAAAATTTTGGTAATCAAGTAATGTTAATTGAAAATATTGTGTTTGTAGGAAAAAACAAATGGTTTAATGCCATATCAATAGATGCAGGAAAATCACTTGATAAAATTTATCATCATTTCATGATTAAAACTTTTAATGACATAGGCATAGGAGCAATTTCCTTTAATCTGATGAAAGTAGCTTCAGAAACTGTATGAAACATCAGACACTGAAAATGTTTTAATTAATTTTAAAATCAGGAATAAGAAAATAATACCAGTTATTATAATGTCTACTCAAATGCACTGAGAAAGTAAAGGTAATAGGATTAAAACTATAGGCAGATATTGTCAATATTCAGAAATTATATGATTTTCTACTTAAAAACATAAAAGCATCCCCACATAAACTAAGGGAATTAATAAAGTTAGTGATTTACAGCTTTTTTTCAGATTAAAAAAATCCATGTAAAAAGGTAATTTTATTTCATTACACTTAGGCAAGTACAGTGACTGAATTTTTAAAATCTTCTTTACAGTAACTACAAAACCTATAAGTAATCTAACAGAACATGTTCAAGACTTTCTGATAAATAATATAATAGCTCACTTTCATGAATATGTCCATTCTTACCACATTGTTTTGTGGATTCAATGCATTTTATTCAAAATCCAAATCAAATTGAATATGTGTGTGTGTGTGTGAGTGTGTGTGTGTGTGCGCACACATGCACCCATGAAAACAATCTTCCTCTAACATGTACCTTGGCATACAATATTTTATATACTGTGGTGATGTCATTTACATTACCATAGGAAAATGCCCATTTCACTAATGATCCTAGTAAACTGATCAGCCTTAGGGAAATAAAATCTGCTTGTGTACTTCATACACCAATTTCAGATGAATAACAACCTTAAATAAGATGGTAAAGAAGCACAGAATTTGTAGTGACGTGTCAGAATGCTTAAGGAAATTGTCCAAGATCACATTGCCCTAACAAAAAGTTTTATTGATGGCATGTGAACCTAAAGGAATCCACTGATAAATTAAAAAATATACAGTGTATAATATGTAATGGCCAAGTTGTACTCATGTATCAGAGAACTCAATACACATATCTATCTCCACGAAATTCATCTAAAAATTAATGCTATCTGATCAAAATCTCAGAAAGCCAAGTGACAGAGGAAGTTAAAAACAAGATATTTGCAAATACAAATATCTATGTAGACTGTAAAAAGATCTAAATCTTTAAGAAAACTGAAAACTCAACATAAATGATGAACGACATGAATAAGTACTTCTTAAAAGACGAAAACAAAATGTCTAAAATGCATGTTAAAAGTTGTGTAATACATCCTAAGGGAAAATAAATTAAATACACAATGAAATTACCTGTATGTCCATCTCAATGTCTAATATTATAAAGATTAAATATATATTGTTGATGATTTGAAGCAATCGAATCCATCACATTTCCCCAATGGGATTGTCATTAGTACAAATGCTTTGTAAAACTTTTATCTAATATTTGCCATATTTTAACATGGTCTATATCTCCATGCCTTCTATAATTATGTGGGATTCCACCCCCAACAGAAGTGCTTATATACCTGTTCCAAAGAACATGCACAAGAATATCCATAGCAACATTATCCATACTAAAAAGAACTTGAAACAATCAAAATATCAACCAACAACAGAAGTTAAAATAAGTGCTGGCTCATTCATACTATTTGATTTTATACAGAAATTAAAAATGAAAAAATTACTGATTAATGAAAAATATTTAAAAATCAGTAAAAACAATACATGGTAATAGGAATATTGATTGATATTGTTCAACTTCGGTGTATCATGTCTGGGAAAGTGCACAGGGAAGCTGTTGAATTTCTGAAAATTTTCCAAATCATGACAATATTGATGATTACACAGGTATTTTGTTTCTGTAGAAATTTGTCGATCTCTAGACTTGTTTTGTGTACATTTCCATGTCTTTCTACACAAAGGATGAACTATAAAGTAGTAAGAATGGAAATAGAAATTGTTGATTTAAAAATAAAAGGCCAAAGTGAGAGGCAACAAGCATTTATTTGAGATCCAAAAGCATAGCTGTTTGGGAAGCACTGATTCGGGCAGAAACCCAAATAGCGTTTTTCTTAGGAGGGAAGGCAAGTGGTATTCATGAGAAAGGAAAGGGAAATGGTTATATGAATAGAAGAAAGGACTATATATAGGTGTTAAAAGGCTAAAGAAAGAATTTCTATAAATGCAAATATGCTAAATATTGATATTGATTCCAAAGAATGTCTTTAACTTTCAGCCTGGTAGTCATAACAAACAGTTGTTTGGGATATAAAGCTGCCTTAGGACCAGGACAAAAGTCATTTCACCCAGTTTTAATATCCCAAGGGTTTGAGAAGTAAGTCCTGCAAGGTAGGGCCCCTGGGAGGGCAGCTGCAACTCCATGTTCAACTTGCTCCATTTATACAACTTTTAACAAAATATACAAGGAAATACCTTTAATGTTTGAAGAGTCTGTGTTGTTCTAGAGGGGAGTATGCAAACTTGGATTCTGCTAGAGAGGATATAGGGCCATCGAAGATGTTTGTGAGTGTGACAGCATGTTCTCATGCTTATGAAAATGACCTATCATAGAGGAGTGAATTAATGATGCAGGAGATAGAACAGCCAAGTAATAATTCAGTGTTCTTGCAGCTATGTTCTCATCTATCAATCTTTCCAACATGCCCCTGAACAATACAGAATGCAAATTCGTTCATGTCATTTCTCTTGTTTAAATCTATTTTAATGACTCCCCACTAATTTCAAGATGCATTTTAGCCTTCTGGCACTGATCTATGTGCTACATATCTGTAGCTGAACAGATAGCGATAGCCCTTGCCCTATTGGAATTTATACTCTTGTTGGAAGAAAAAGCAGTAATCAACTAAACAAATAAAGAGTGCTGTCAGACAGAAAATACTAAGCAATATTTGTATGCAATTAGAGATAATTCAGAAGAAGGAGTGTACAGATTCTAGTACCCAATTACAATCTGTGCTGGATTTGTAATTAAGCAATTATTTTCTCCTTACGTTCTTTAAAGGTATTGCTCGCTACACTGTCTTCAGCCTTAACCATGTCTGACAAGTCTGTTATCATTCTTATCTTTTCTCCAATTTATTGTTTGCTATTTTCAAGAATTTTGTTTACTGTTTTCTATTGTTTACTGTTTTCAAGATTTTCTTCCAATTACTAATCTGCACTAATTTCAATGTAACATAATTTTGGTTTTTTTTTTTTTTTTCATATTTATGATATTTGGAGCCTTGGTTTCTGAATCTGAAGGTTTACAGTTTTCTGCAAATTTGGAAAATGTTCAGCAGTTTTCTATTCAATAATTTTTCTGCTGCTCCACTTCTGGAACTCTGTGTTTGTGTGTGTGTGTGTGTGCATTTGTGTGTCAGATCATGTGATATGGTACCACAGGTACTAACACACTTTATTTTTGTATCACATATATTCTTTTGGAGAGATCTTATTGCAATATATTTAAATTCAGTGATTTTTTTGCCTGTGATTTCTGTCTTATTTTATAACCCTTCTAATGATTTTTTTTTTAGATATTGTATTTTACAAATCTACAAGTTTCATGTGGGTCTTTTTAATGTTATTCTTTTCTCTCATTATGTTCATCCCTGGGTGTATATTACATTCTTAGAATTGCCCTTTTAATGTCCTTCTCTGCTAATTCCATCTTCTTTGACATTTGCAGGTCATTTTCAAATAACCAATATATTTCCTGTTTCTGGGTCCCATTTGCCAGCTTCCTTATATGTCTGGCAATATCTTATTGGGTTCTGAGCACTGTAATTTACTTGCAGAAGTGCTAAATTTTATGTTTTTCATTTAAAAACTGGTCGATATTTTCTGGAAGGCAGTTATATTCCTGTGCATTAGTTTTCTCCTTTGGTGGCAACCTTCAGTCTAGGACTAATTTGGCCACATCAGTAATGCAAGTCTTTCTGAGGTCCACACTGAGTGCCTCAGGCATCCAGTGTGAAATCTCCCTTTTAGTTTAGAGCTCAGCTGAATTCTTGCACTCTATTGGCTCTAGGAATTGTTTACTTTGAACTACCTGTTAACTGTTTTTTCTTTGGAAGTTGTTCTTTTTAAATGTCATTTGTTTTCATCCTATAAATGGTTAGGTTGTTGTCCAGTCAAACTGTGTCTTGAGTTTTTTCTACATTTAAGTTTCTACTCTCATACACTCTTCTCTGGAATATTCTAGGCATTTTGTCATTCAACACTTGAATTCTTGTCTGTTCAACTGAACAAGATTCTGGCCTCTGTTATGAGAAGTAAGGGTGATTACAGAATATATTATTCACTCTTGGTCAGAATAGGAAGCACCCTCAAAAATGTGACTGTGAAATGAATTGAAAAAGACAATACAGTTTTCAAGGAATGCAGTATTTAAAATGGATTTTTTTTTTGTTCAACAATGGGAAAAATAATATAAATTTAAAGAGGGTTTTAAATTTATTTTTAATTTTAGAAAGCAGCACTTGGAGGTACATTAATAAAAAGTCGATATTATTAGAGAAGTGTTACCTTGTACCCCCATGCAGAGCTTCTGCGTTGATTTTAGACACACATTTCTTAGTAGTAGGCAAAAATAGCCCAGATGCCAGAGTAAACTTATTTTAGCTCAATACATGTTAAATTCTAATGAATTTCTCTAGCTTTAAAAGTTTACCTTGTACTTAATTTTAAAAATTGCCCATGGATTTATTTTAATTATAGTCACTATTTGTAATGAGATATTTTCCAAAAAATCTTGTAATTTTTGAAGCTTATATTAATTTAACCTAAAAACAGATTTAAATTTTATGTAATAATATTTTGTATTTAAATTATTTTTTAATTATATATTAAGTTGTTTCTTCTCATATAACCCTATGAAAAGGTGGCTCATAAAATTTTATAAAGAATTATTAGAAAATCCATGTTTTCAGGTTTATTAATGACCACTATGATTAATATAACTCATCAGTTGTATATAATTGATTCCCAACACCAGGCATTTGGAATATACATCTGTGCCATATAGATATGGTAGCATTTTTTTTTAATGATCTGAGTTATTATTTACATTGTTATTTTGCTTTAGCTATATGGGCTTGATTTTATTATAAGCCCAGCAATAAACAATGGCATAGTTAATCCATTCTTTTTTGTGAAATTATTGACTGAAATACACTGAGTTATTGGATGGAAGTTCGTTAAAAGAACAAAAAAGTCCAAAAAGAAATTAAGATGAAAATATAGATACCAAATGCATTGGGAAAAGCATAACAATAATTGTGGTAATTTAAAAAGTTATTGTAGCTTATTTCTTCCAGAAATTATTTTATTCAAGTTTCATTTTTGCTTTTACTTAATGGCAATTAATTTTCTGACATATATTTGTAAATAATATGCTAAGAAATTAATGTACTCTGATAAACATGCCTGTTGTAGATACTACATATAAAGAGTGCATTAAAAAATTCTCCTGCGGTCCTCTTTATATGTAGGAACATCTTGAAAAAAATGTCATTTATGACTGTAAATATTAGAATAGATTTATGCTAGCTATCTATATGTGTGTGTGTGACTATAACAGCCATATTTAAGAACTAGTCAATAATATATATTCATGAGAAAGAATAAATTATTTGACATGTATCACTTACATGCTGTATACACACACAAGCCTAAATTTTCATTTTATATTTTTAACATAACAAATTCAGTTTATTAAAGAAAGTGTTAGAAAACTCTCAAAATTACTCACAATATTATCATTTTTAATTATAATTGTAAATTTTAGTTTGGTCCTTTAATAATTTCAAGGGAAAGTGACATTTAAATATTTCTAAAGTATTGCATTTCTTTAAATTATAGAATATTGCTACAACAGAAGTTTAGAAAACTGGGTCATGATTTTTTTTCAGATGTGAGCTACTCACTCTTCTTTTTTTCAGAGCCTTTCAATAAAACTTTGTCTATATTTTATCTTTGCTTTTTAAAAATAGTCCCAAGGTTCATGTAAGCCTATAACATTCACATGTTTAGTTTTTCTTATTTGATTTTTATTTGTTGTTTTTCAAGAGTAATAAATGGAAATGTAAATTATAAAAAAATCTAAATATAATTTGAAAACAAACAGCAAAAAATTAATTAAATTTGAACTCTTGAAACAAAATGTTTAAGAATCTGATGAATTAGATATTTGTAATTCCCCAAATCCAAAAGTAAGAAAAACTAAAAGTATGTAAAGTATTCTAGACATGTAACTTATCGAACTAATGAGTAGGAAAACTGATGTGACTTTTTAAACAATTTTTTAGAAGTGTTAAGTTATATGATAGAGTATTAATATTTTAAAACTTGATACACTTTGTTATCTATGTTAATATGTTTTGATAGCATAAAACGATGTGAGGAATAAACCTATAGTCTAAGGTGTCATTGAGAAATAAAAATATTTCTAATTTAAATTTGTAAAATATAAAAATTCTGATTTAAAAAAGTTGTGATATGGTGCACCATAAATTATTATTCACATATTTAAAGAAATTAAGAATGTATAAATATCTATGGATATATTTTAGTTGTGCAAAAGCCCAATGTTACTATTTTTCTGAAATAATAAAATAGTTCTATTTCTGTTTTTAATTAATATTTAAAAAATAGTCTCCGTATATTCATTAGCATCTAAAAGGAATAGTTAAACAGAAAGCAGAAAACAGGACCCACAAAGATAATAGGTAAATCCACTTTACAAGAAACTGTACTACATTACTGGGTTCGGTTTAGTGAGGGGATAGAGTTCCTTTTTCTTTGCCCAAAGACATTATCATATCACTGAGAAAAGCACTTATGAGTCTAAGAAGGTAGCAAAAGATCAAAGTGTACCTCTGCCTCTGCTCCCTAAAACACAAATGTCAATTTAAGACAGAATTCAAGGAAGATCTGGACATGTTTGCTAATCCACTTTTGCTCTGCTTATTATTTACCTCTTATAAAAACTATGTAGGATTGGTAGTAGGGTATCAGGGAAAAAAAGAGTCAAAGGGGAAGCTTTGAGGTAAAGGACTTGAGGTACTTGAGAACTTGAAGAGGGAAGAAAAAGATAGTCAACCTGGAAGGAAAAGAGATGACTAAGAACCAGGAGCAACTTTCCCTTCAGAAAGAATCCTACCTTCCATAAAAATCTTAAGGTCCTTGTCAACATTTCTTAAACAGAGCACCCAGTGATTTGGGAATTTTCCTTTAAAGCAGAAAAATGACAAACTTGACAGTGTTTCACCCATATGGTAAAACACTTTCTCTTAATCAATCCTTAAGAAATAAAATTACCATCTCACTTGCTTCTGATTTTTGATAGCAGTCACTCTGTTTTAGAGACGGTCAATACAATATTAATGTTAAGTGACAAGAAAAAAAGTCCATAATTTCCTTTTAGATTCTTTGACTGCTCTAAAAAATAAATTTATATTAAACCAAATTATCAAAGGAGAAAAACAAATTTCATACATCCAGGAGCCCCATAAAGATAAAACTCATAAGGCAGCCAGGTAATCAAAGCTTATATAACATCTTGAGCTAAGAAAAAGGGTAGAGGTCAGGAGATACAAAGGGAAGAAAGGTCATTCTCAAGAAGGCAGAGGATATATTTGAAAAATAAAGTTTGCCCTGATAAGTTTTTTGGGTAAAATTTTATCTCTGGTAATAGTCCTCTTCCTGGTACAGGTCCCCTTTCCAAAGTAAATTTAGGTAGGAGGAAAAAGATTTTTCCTGAACTTGCTGAGTTTAGATTGCTTTCAACTATAATTCTATGCCAAAGTGGCATCTTTTGGGGTGACCAATTCTGCTCCCCTATAAATCTTCCTTCTTCATCATTCATGAAATAAAAATAATAAAATTAAAACAGAAGCTGTTTTGATTAAAAGCATATTGTTTCACGTTAATAAGTTTAATGGATAGAGTTGATCTTTAAATTATAAAACGCATCCACGAATCAGCTAAATAACAAGACATTTAGCGAACAGATCTCTATTCCAGTTTATAAAGTAGAAATAGCTAGCAGACATACTTTTGGTGGCTAGTGAAACACTTCACAGTATAGAAATAAAACATGAAAATATCAGACTTTTTTTTTTACTTGAGGTCCTAAAGGCAAATTTCTTGCATATGCATGTTAATGGCAAAGTAAAAGATAAATTAAAAATATTTTTCCAGCAGTTTGGTATAAATTGTTGCTCCCTTGGATATATTTACACTTTTGTTAAATTGATCATTTCTTTCTCTCTCTCTCACAGAAATTTAAATAGGTTAAAACCCTTAATAAATAAGCTACCATGTGGCCTTTCTGTGGAATATGATTAGAAGGTATTATTTTTGAGATCTATCAAAATGTACATTTTATATAAAATTTAGCTTTTAATTTTTTAAAAACCTTGATGTAACTTGACTAAATGCAAATGATCAAATCAAAATATATAATTCTATATAATTCTGTGTGCCAATTTTCAGATAAAGATTTTTAATTAAAAAAAAAGTCTCCTGCATACATTCAAATAGTTTTTGCGACTTTTTCTTAGAAGTATGAAACTACTATATACTTAGCTTTCTGTTCTACTCCATTAATTATTTATCTTTCAGAAGTACACAAAGATGATTCTTTATGACAGAATTGAAAACTAATAAATTTACCTGTGTTCATCTGTGATGGGTTTTTCTGAACATTTTTTTTTTGTTTGTTTATTATCTGTAGATTTGCTATGAACTGTGACTTAAAGTAACAGCATTTTTAGAAAATCAATTTGGTAAATGGCATTCATAAAGAAAATGGTCATTACTTTTTAAATTTAAATCTAATCCAATAAATTTAAAACATGTACAGAATTATAAAAAAATAAATTCTATATAACTTAAAGACTATGTTTCAAAATTTACATCAGATTTAATAAATGTGAAGAACAGACAATGACCTTACTCATCCAATTTTACACTCGTCTTCAAAACAGGAATTCTTTAGAACTTGTTCTACAGGCTTGCCATTGAATTTTGCTGTGAAACCAGATGGTTAAAAATCTAACCCTAACCTAATCAGTTATCTCTATCATTATTGCCAGGCTCCATTTGAAGAAAAGCACCCTAGCTGGGCATCAGCCAGGAGTTCACTGAAGGGAGTATTAATGAGAATGACAGAAAGCAGGCAGTTATTTCTCCAGAGGGTGAAGTGTTACAAACTAGTGACCATGAAGAAGTTAAAGGAAAAGACAAATGGGACTGTTCCTTTTCTTGCTGAGAGCATATCTCATTGAGCACAATTCCTTAGGAGAAGTCAGAGATCTGCTTTGATAAATACTGCCTAAGAAGGCCTCACTTTGATCTCTGCCTTATTTCAAGGATAGACCTCAAAATACATTTAATGAGCTCTAGTCTCCCCTTCAGGTGAAGATGGACTCAGGGAATTAAGAATATTGAAGCTGTATATTTTGATATTTTTCTAACTTACATTTCTATCTAATATTTTACAGATGATGAACTGGAGGCAAACATTACATAACTTGCTCAAATGGCAACTAAATTTAAGAGCAGAGAAAGGTCTGGAAATTATTCCAGATTCCAATTCAAATGCTCTCTTCTCTGCATTCTTTCAGTGCGGATTCATATTTTCTGTATCAAGTATCATGTTATATTGGCAGAGACACAGACTTTTCCAAGACTGATTCAATGTGAAGCGATTCAGGCATATTTATAATACTGAGGATAAATTTTATAGTTTTATTAAATTTATAGTGGAGACATTGGATACCCTCTTCAAATTTACTGGTTCCCATTTTACAGATGAGTAAACTAGGAGGTGGAACTCACACCCTTCCTTCTTAATCTGCAGTCTACAAAGTTAATTGCCCAAGTTCAATTTGATAAGTGAATATGAATGCTAATCTTCATCATCTTGGTGTTGTTTTTATCTATATTATTAATTGTAATAATTTATTTTAATCATTTTTTCTTTTTCATAGTAAGCATATAGACTATCAGTAAGTAATACTGTCTTTTTATATCCACAAGTATAAATAACTCTGAGAACCATTTTTTGTCAGTGTAGTTACATATAAATATAAATTGATTTAAATTAGAAAAATTTTATAGACTATAACATTATTGTTGTTGATCAAAATAGAGTGAAAGCACATTAATTAAAAATATGTAGTTGGTTTTAGCTGCTACAGAAACATAGGACTCATTTTATATAATATAGTAATATAACATATAATTTTATATACATAATTTAAAAACCCACATTGAAACTAATTATTTTATAAATCTTGAAGTGCTTTCACTTTTTTGTTTAAAGTTGGTCATATATTAAATAACTTATTGAATTAAAAGTTAAGTTGTCTTTAATGTACTCTTGTTTTTCTTAATGAAAAGAATTATACTGCAACACTTTATATCAGAAGATACAAAAGAATTGACTAAGGTAATTTCATTAATATTAATACTTAAAACATTGCTTTATTTAATTTAATTTACATTTTAAGAGTAAATTTCTCCTTAACAAATATAACAACTCTATGTAAACATGTAAGATATTAGTAAAATAGAGATTCATGGTAAAAGAAAAAAAAGTATAGTGTCCTCAGAATGAGAAGGGGGAATTATGTGAAGAAGTATTAAAACTGATTAATATAACTTTGAAATAAAATTAGAGAGAGATTTGGTTATACTCTAAAATTGATTATTTTTTTCAGAATGGACATTATAGGCCTGAGCTGCAAAGCCTTAGATTTTTTTTTTTCTTGAGACTTTAATATAAAATATCTTAAATTTTTACTGCGAGGAATAAATTAAAATTTACATTAAAATTATGAAAGATTTTAGAAGGCTAGGGATTAAACATTGAATTTAACTGAGATTCTACAGCAAGAAGAGAAAATCCAAATTGTTATGCTTATATTATATCAACCCTATATGTATAGAAAAATGAATCATTTGGAAGAAATGAGAATAATTCAGTACTTATATATTTCTGAACAAATGGTTCTCAGCATTCTAAGTGTTCTTCCTATAAAAGTTTTATTACAGGAGTTGCCTCGGAGCAGTTTAATTTCCAAAATGTTCTATCATAAGATGATTCCTAATGAAACATTATTGATTACAGTTAAACCTTAATCCATATTAGAATTTTATGCATGTGATTTTCTATAAACATAAATGGATAGGTTTGTAAAATAATTAACACACTAAATATGTGTTTGGATACATATGATTGCTTATCATCTTTCATTTCTCAAATCTATAGTTAATACAAATTCATAACAAGGCACAGCTCTAAATTATTTAATAACAAAATACTGTGGATATGAATTGAAAAAGAAATTTTAATATTACAGGATACTTCTCTATTATTTCAAAGCAAGTACTGCAATTTGACATTTAAATAATAAACTCTGTTAAGTATATTGTGTCTCACTGAAGTGAAATAATTAAGTAAACTTCATTGAGGAAAGAAACAGAGTTAATGACTTAATTTATGTGTCTTACATTTTTATTTATTCACAAGTCAATTGTTTAACTAATTTAAATTTGATGATTAATGCTACCCAGGTATTTTAGGATAATATACATTTGGATTAATATATCAGTTTGCTCCATCAACCTATATTCTTTAAACCCATTTCTGTTATAAAATTAAAATGGCACATTATTTCTCCACTTTGGTACATGTGGGCCTTTGTAGAGAACTCCAGCAAGTAGTAACTCAACTGAATGGTCATTATTATCATAAAACCATGCAATCTAAATAAGAAAGTCTAAATAGCTAAGCTGGAATTAATATTAGACACATTTTAGGCCAGGCTAGGACTATAGGATATAACAAAAAGGCTTGAAATTACCAGTAAAAGAAAGAAGAAGCATCATGCTAAAGAATCATCATCAGTGTGGAATCCTCAATTGTCAAAATTTTCAAAATAAGTTCGTGTAATCCCACTTTTTATCATGAACATAATTAAGGTAATAGTCAAGCATATTTATGAGGACAATCATATTCATGAGCTTAACTGTCTTTCTAAAAAAAATCACAGAATTTTAGTCTTCATAGACCAGTACTTGTTACAATGGGAATAAGTGGATGCTGACTGCCAGATTAGCAAGAAAGTCCCCTTCTTGCAAGAGAGTAAACAGACCTAGGGCACCATTTGAATAACCAGCTTTGGATATAATTTCTGATTCTTGGTCCCGGAAATTTTTTCTTTAAATACTGTTAATCTGACTGTAGAGCCCTCAAAATCTAGCTTTAAGAAAACCACCAAGCCACATATCTGTCAGGAGACCACCCTTGCTAATGTGAGGGCTTGAGATTTTACCCCACGTATTAGCTAACAACTTAAATCAACTGATTTTAGTAGAAAACATAAGACTCCTGAATCAGAAATAAAGGAGCTTATTACTTACAGCAATTTTAATAGAATAACAATATTTGTGTTGGTTTTTCGAATCCCCACTTCCACAGAATGATGTAAAGAGGGCCAGGAAACATACACAAACTGATTATATTATAGAACTCCAAGTGGAGGGGACCCAAATCTTTTATAATAGCCAGTAAGCAGGCCTGCCCCTTAATGCATTATCTTTATGTACTGGACTATAAACGTGTCTGCTTTATGCTCCAGAGGGAGTTACCAGCTCTGCCTGCCAAGGCTTTTCAGAATACATATATCATTGAAAGAATGCTCTGATCAAAGGTCAATGTATAAAGAGCTTGAAAGCCATATTTACCATTGTCACAACAAGAAAAAAGCTGAAAAACTGGATAATCAATGGCTTTTCTTAAAAACATGTCAGAGAATTGAAGTTGTAGGGAAAACTGCCATCCCCAAATTTGGAGAGACTGGTTAATACAAAGAGAGTCACTTTCAAGATAAGCTTATTGTTCTAGAGCAGAATTTACTGGAACAGTAAACTGTTGGAATCACATAAAGAAAAAAAAATTGATGAATTTCTGCCAGAAAAAAGTGGACAAGCATGAAATGGGAGACTCCTGGTGGCCTCAGTCGTAGGAGGCTATGACACTTTTGTGGGAATAATCTCTAGGAAAAATACCAAGTTCTTATGTTAAAGAGCTAAAACAAAACAAAACAAAACAAAACAAAACAAAACAAAACAAAAAACCTCATTTTTCTGACAAG
This sequence comes from Cynopterus sphinx, assembly GCA_030015415.1. Classification (NCBI taxonomy): domain Eukaryota; kingdom Metazoa; phylum Chordata; class Mammalia; order Chiroptera; family Pteropodidae; genus Cynopterus; species Cynopterus sphinx. The sequence continues at coordinate 12,297,959 of CM057381.1, forward strand.
AGGTGGGAAAAGGGAAAGTAGACATTTTGAATTATATCCAGAGCATTTTCCATAGCCAGCTTCTTCTATACAGCAGGTTAAAAGACAACTACATCTATGTGAAATGGAGGAAAGGAAGTTACCTGACTGCTGACCTTCTGGTCTATCTTACCTAAGCAAGAAAATAAAACTAACAAATGCTGATGAATTTAAAAAACCAAGAACAAAGAACCACTAAAAGACTGAGAGTCAATCATATGAGTATAGAACACTCATTACCATATCAACAGGGCTCCAGTGGATGGATTACATCTAAAGTGTAAGGACAGGGGCTGTTGGATATCCAATAGAGAGAGGGAAAGGATAAAATTACATTGGATTTCTTGTTAGGAACCATGAAAGCAAAAAAAGAATGAAAAGAAAAAAATTTAAATGTTGAAATTAAAATAAATCATCAACCTAGAAATGTACATATCCCCAGAAAGTGGGGCAGGGGGGAAAAAAACAAAGACTTACTGGACAAAAATACACTGAGAGAATAAATTGCCATCATACCTAAAATGTAATAAATCTCAAAAGAAGTTCTCAGGGAGAAGGAAAATAATGGTCATCAAAAAAGAAAAAAAGGAAGAATGTCAGAGAAGAAATAAATAATAGTAATATTAAATTGATCAAATAGAAAACTGTTTAATGTAATAATAGTAAAATGTATTAGATTAATATAGTACATGGATAACTACGAGAAATGACAGAAAAGTTGTAAGTACAGAAGGGAGGATTTGTAAATGCTCTGTTATAATATATTTACACTGCCTGTCTAATGGTATAGTGTTATATGAAAATGGACTTGGATTAGTTGTAAATTAATTAGTTTGTATATTACAAACAGGGCAAGAATTAATTTTTAAAAAGGATAATTGATATGTTAAGAGAGGAGAGAAAATAAAATTACATAAAAAGCTGAAATAAAGCCAGTGAAGACATAAAAAGAGGGAAAGAACAAAACATATACAAAGCATAATGAAGAGAAAGCAATATTAAACATTGCAGATATTGGTAAAAGTATATCAATAATCTTTTTAAAAGTGAATAGTCTATGTACACTAATTCAGAGACAGAGATTACTAAATAGATAAAAACAAGACCAGTTATATCTTTCTACCACAAAAAAGCCCACTGTAAATATAAATATATATAATATTTACATAATATATTTAATAATATTAAATATTATAAGAGCTTATCCTAAAATATTATATGTGTATACATATATATATTTATTTATTTATAAAGGGATAAAGAAAGATATACCATACTAACACTAATGAAAAAAAAAAGTTAAATAGCTATGTATACCAATCTTAGACAAAGCAGACTTGGGAGCAAAGAAAATTATCATGGAAACAGATAGATATTATATAATGACAAATAAATGGTCAATATTCTAAGAGACAGCAATCCTTAATGTGTTTACACCTAATAGCAGTGAACAGAAAATATATGAGCTACTCCTGGTTTCCAGTCCAACATGTAAAGAGCTGAAGTCAACATTCCCATCCTTACAACAAGAAAGCAGCTTAATAAACTGAAAATCAACAACTCTTCAGATTCATCAGACAATTAAGGTCATAAAGACAAAGTGCTGACCCCCACAATTAAGAAACTGACAGGCAGTAGAGAGAATCCCAGTTTACTGGAGCAGAAGCCCGGGAGCAGAAACCACCACAAAGCCAATACTGGGAAGGGAAACTAACTGATGAATTGCTGGAGGCTTGAAGTAGATGATGCAGAAAATTTAAATTATCAGGAGGGCCTTACCTAAAAGGAGAGCCACACTTCTTTGACTTTTACTTTCATGAGTCCTTCAGGTTCTCACAATAAGATCAGAGAAAAGTTTTCTGTGCTTAAAGAGGGAGAAAAGAAAAGTAGTATTTTGAAATATGCCCAGAAAAACTATTATTTTTAATATAAAATGCCCTCAAGGAAAACTATTTATCAGAGTCTAAGTGATGGAGTTTATTAGAGCTTAGCCAACCTGGAAGAAGGAAAACATTCACCACTCTAGTCTTCCATGAGGAAGAAGAGAAACAAAACTCCCACCCCATCCACAGTTCTGCAAAGTGTAAGGGAAATATCCAACTCCAGTTTCTCCTGGCTTCTCTTTTCACCTAAGGTAAGAGACAAATAAAAAAAAAAAAAAAGAGAAGTACTTGTGAAAGTCACAGCCCATGGACACAGGCTGACGGAAAACTGAGATATAATCATAAGACTGAATATACAGCTCTTCTCCTCACACAACCTTTCCAACAAATCAAGAGCTCCTGTATAATAGCAGGATTACAAAGAAAGAAATGCAAGTTATAGACATTATTTAAGAGAAAAAGGTCTAGGGAAAACCAAAAGCAGGAGATGAGAACAAGGAAAACAGGAAATTTAGCCTCTGATAACCTTGAGAAACAGCAAACAGTAAACAAAGCCTAATTACTAGCCAGATAAAACCTCACACCAAAGTTCTAGTCACCTCAGCTCCTGTTACTTAGTACACCATGTACCGATTTCAACAAAAATTTACAAGCCATAAAAAAAAGACAAAACAAAACAAAAAAACACACCTTGAAAGGGAAAAGCAATAATCAGAACCAGTTATGATAGAGTTTTCAGGTTTATCAGGCTTAGAATGTAAAAGGATTATAATTAATATCCTAACAACTCTAAGGAAAAAAATAGAGACCAAGAAAAACAGATAGATACTGTAACAGAAGGAAAATTCTAGGAAAGGATCAAAAAGAAATGTTAGAAATTAAAATATTCCAATGGAAATGAAGAATGCATTTGATGGGATCAGTAATACACTGAACAAGGCCAATGGAAAAAATCAATAAAAAGAAAATTGAAATGTAAAGAGAAAACAGAATGAAAAAGATGGAAGTATATTCAAGAACTGTGACACAATATCAAGGAGTATTACATACATGCAATTGTGATAATTTAAAAGAAATGATGTTATGTGTATATCATTCTTTTCTTCCATATGTATTATCCTGAACAAAATCTTATGTTCAATGTTTTTATAATAATAATTGGCCACAAACTTCAATGAAACATTGTCAAGAGAAGCATTTTCTGATGTGTGTTCCATGGACTACAGACCCTTTGAGACGCTTCACAAAGTAGCATCTCAAATAAGTTGAAGAATCACTGTATGTTACTCATTCTGAAATGCCAGTGACATTTTCTAATGTGTAGAGGAAAATGAAAAAAAAAATAAGAAAAAGAAAAAGGTGAAGGCTACAGGGTCATTTTTCATCAATATATATGTTTTAAGACAATTCGAAGTTGTAGCTGTCATATATTTCAGAAAAAAAGTACTCCTTTAAATTAATAATGATAACGGTAGTTTATTTCATTAAACTATTCTAGTGTTTTGTAACTCACAGACTAATTTCCGTTTACTGTACAGATCTCTCATATTCTGTCACTCACTGAAGAATATGGATAGACACCTGAGGATTGTGTTTGCATTTGGCAATGCTTTTAATACACTGACATTTAATAAATCAAGGTATAAAACTTGAAATATTTTAGCACAGATAGATTCTCTTATTAAATACTCTCTTTCTGCTTCAATTCCTCTTTATTGTCCTACTCTCCCAGTTTGAAGATAATTCTTCTTATCATGCCACTAGTTTTAGCTCTCTTCCTTAGAACAGCTTTTAAAGTGAGAAACATATAGGAGTCTCATATGTACCTGTTTGATTTTTTTTTTAAAAAGCCTCTAAAACAGTCTATTTTCTTTGTCATTTACAAAAAACAAAAATATGCTAAAATATTTTCTTTGAGTGTTTTCTGACATGCTGTGCTGTCATGCTAATGTGTTTGCTCTAAGAGTCTCTTACACTTCATTATTTAACTGATTATTTGATTGTTCTTTGTGACATATTAATGAAATCAGTTGAATCCAGGACCAAAAAAAAAAAAAAAAAAAAGCAAAAAATACTGATTTAAGAGCATTGTTCTAATATCTTTAATGAGATTGGCACACTGGCCTCTTGGACTCAAACAACAAATAAATAATAATCTAAATGTTTTCCAAACTGCCATTTGACCTATTTGTATTGTCTAGTCACCTATTCTTCCTTTCTCCTTCACCATTATTTATAAAGATTTAATTTTGACATAGCTGCCTCATCCCCAGGAGTTTTTCAGTGATTTTCATTTTCAAAGTTGGGGAAAGAATGGATGGAAGGAAATTTTCTGGATACCTATGACCATCTTCCCCAGCTAAAATCAATTGTTCTGACTCTCACCATGATAGAATATGAGAAATAAATACACTGATTACTTAATGGGCTCTCAACTTTCAAATATTTTATTCAGACAAGCAGTTTCAGACTTTTAATTCTCTGATGGCGGGCAATCTCTTAATATTGAAATTCATTTATTTATAAATGGATTGTATTCCTTCCACACAGCATAGATATTTGGGCCCGAGTTACAAATTTTTTCTTGCAAGATTTTGCTAGCAAAATTAAGCAAGCTGAATCATGGATAACATAAATGAGTATAGGATCAGCGAGGGCAGAAAGCAATCTTCATAATGGGCTCTTAGTTATAGCCCATGGGAGATGAGATGGCCAGAAAACGAACTAAAGTTTTAAGCTGATACAAAGGTAGCCTGTGTGAGCCTAACGGGCTTAATGGATAATGTTCTCATTATATATTGCTCCCAACTTTCTCATTGACTGGAATTAAAAGGAAAAGAAAAGCATATATGTTTTAATGTTTAGCAACTTGTTTAAACAAAAATTTTCACTTGATAGGTAGGTGAAATAAAATTACTTTGAATTTACTTAATTAAAAGATTATAAGATGTCTGAGAAAAACTTTTTCCTATTGAAATGTTAGGCATGAGTTAGGAAAATTTGATTTTGTCAAAAAATTTTAGAAAAATTTAATATTAGAAAAGGTTTTCTGGGACACTTTAAATGAACGCATACAGTAATTGACAAGAATACATTTTCTTCTTCAATTAAATAGTGATGACTTAATTAATTGATTCATAGACAGCTATAGTTTTGGTACCGTACAGTTTGTTCTGTAAATGGTGCCTGTTAATATTTTAAAATATTTAGGGATATAGAGTGACTATATTTTATTCTAATAATTACTACCTATTTTTTAAATATAGAAAATTTTGAAAAATAATTTCAAACTTTGATATACATTTAATTCAAGTGATCCATGATTCTGATGGCAATGATGAATTACAATGTGAGTAATACATTGCCAGGTAAGTCTACTAAAACCTCAACAATGTCTGTTTCCATGAGAAATAAACTTTCATATTGTTTAACTGCTGATATTTTGAGATTGCTATTACTGCAGCTAACCTTAAACTTACCTGAGTGTTACCATGTCTTATGATGCTGAGTTTCATCATTGGAGATGATGAAGCTTATATACAGGTTTCTCTCTAGTTTAGGTTTATTAAGTCAGATGGTTAACCACACAGAGGTTAAAAAACTTTGCCCCCACCCCACCAAAAAAACAAACAAACAAACAAAAAACACTTATTTTAAAGAGCTTTAGAATGTGAAGGAAGTGACTGGTGGAAAAATTACTTGAAGGTTATTTTTCCTTTTACAATAAATCTACTTATACACATACATTTGTGAACATGTCTCATCCATTCCATTATATGAAAAAGTACCAAAGGAGGAAAAAGCCTTTAACATACTCATGTTAGTATTTCCCATGTCATTTGCAAACGGTACATGATGAAAATTTTGCAATATGGAGTTGATAATTTGTTCTCAAGTGACAGTTTCAGCATTTCTCACCATCTCATCGGTTCAACTTTGGAGGGGGAGTGTTTAAAAAGTTTCATTCTGAACTGTATTTTAAAGTTTATTTCCCAGAACTGAATGTACTACTTTGATAGAATCTAATAAACTTAATATCTATGCGATCACTGAATTCTTTGTTCTAGCTTTGAATGTATACTATATAATCAGATTACATCAGATCTGGCAATATTCTTGTAACCTTAAAGAATCTTTACTGAGTTTCAGGTCATTTAAGAGGCAGCTCTTGTGGGGAAACTGCCCGTTTATTTTAGAAGTAGTCAGGAAATTATCTTCCAGAGATTATTTGCAGGGTGCATGGGGTGTCTGCAAATTATCCAAAATTTAACCTTGGTTAGAAGCTACATCTGGTGGTCCAAAATTGGTGAATGAGAGTGTAATAATACTAGGAATAGCCTGTCAAATAAAGAAAAAGATCAGCGGGATGAGACAAAGGAAATTTGTTCCCCAACCTACACAGATTCTAGTATGCCATTCCATCGTTGAGGGGGACCGCTTGATAAAATGACCAAAATCATTATACATACGTTTGTCCAAACCCCTAAAATATTTAACACCAGGAGTGAACTTGAATGTAAATTATGGACTTAGGGTGATTATAATGTGTCCATGTAAGCTCATGCTTGATAAAAAATGTGTACCATTCTGAGTGATGTTGATGGTAGGAGAGACTGTACATGTACTGCAGCAGAGAATATATGAGAAATCTTTGCAATTCCCTCTTAATTTTGTTATGAACCTAAAATTCTCTAAAAAATAAAGGCTTAAAAAATTGACAGAAAATCGTATAGGTCAAACTCAAAACTCTATTAAAGTGGTTCTATAAAAGATATTTTTGATATGTAAATTTCCTAATGGTATTGTTTCTATAAATCTTAAGAAAATTGCATTTGAAATATTTATCCACAATGATCTCTTTTGATCATTAGCAAATTATGATGGAAAAGGAGAAAATATATCTAAAAATGACTTGTGTTGCAGAAATATAATTAAAAACAAAGTTCTCTCAATTATGACAATCTTTCCATAAAGGTAATAGACAAAAAAAATTTATTGAAAAAGTACTAAACCAGAATGTGATGCACATGACAATCAACGAAAAGACTGCAATGACAGAAAGAAATTTCTCCCTTTACATAACCAAAGAGATTGAACACATTACGCACATGTTCTTAAGATAAACAATACCTGGTCCTCAGGTAAGAGAATTTGACAGCATCATTCGTCACAAAAAGATTTATATTAGATTCACCTGGTAAAAGGGATTACCCTCTGTTAGCTAATTGGCTTTGTCCAGGGGAAAACAAATTTCTCATATTTTTAGAACAGGAGATAGTTTTGTAACCTGAAGCAAGGTACTCACTAAAATTAAGCCCTATGCTCTCAGAGAAATTGAGAGATCGGTGTGCTATCTTTCTTGATGTTTACATTTCAATAAGATGGTTACTTGAGACCTGGAGAAATAAAGGTATTTCTGGGTTATAAAGCTGCCAAAAGGCCTATGTAGTTTTCAGGAGGAGGTATAGGGATATCTCGTTTTATTGCATTTTGCAGATATTGTGGTTTTACAAATCAAAGGTATGACCCTCACCAGCACAAAGATTACAACTTTCTGAAGGCTCAGATAGTTGTTAGTGATTTAGCAATAAAGTATTTTTATTAAGATATGTACATTGTTTTTTCAGACATAATCCATTTGCATACTTAGCATAATTTTTATATGCACTGGGAATCAAAAAATTCACCTGACTTTTACTGTGATATTCATTTTATTGTAGTGGTCTGGAACCACATCCTCAGTATCTTTAAGTTATGCCCGTGTATACGTTTCAAAGATAAGAGAAAGTACTTGCAATTATAAATTACATAATCTCTTCCTTATTTTCAATAGAGAAATTGTCTATTTTTAAATTCTATTAGTCCTTACACCTGAAATATAACATTGAATAAGATCACTGAGACTTTCCAGTTTTTTTTTTTTTTTTTTTTTGCTTTGGTTATAATTCTGCTCAAAAAAAAAAATTCACTGAATTACTAATGAATTGTTTTATTTACTTTCATCGCTACATAAATGTATATAACAAATTTATATGGATTTGGGTTGTAAACATTGTGCAGGTTGTCTCCAATGTGTTTGCTTGTCTTTTCAAAACTTTTTTTAAATAGAGTATATTCTTGGATATAAAGAAATTTTTCCCACTAAAATAATTTCATAGATATTATGTCATATAAGCTTTAGAAGACAGAACTTAACAAAGGAAACAAAGACAATTTACTGAAATGATGATATATCTGCGAAAGATTATTTCCAGGAAAATTAACAATTATTCTAGTTAAATGAAAACATCCATATATTTAAGATTTATCAAAATTCAGCATCAGTGGTTTGGGTATGTTTTAATTTCTGAAATTATTCCCTGCAATAATATAACTGAGAAGTTGGATCAAAATCATTTTTCTATAAATTCTGTAAAGGATTATTTTATTGAAAAAAGTTTTTATAAAGCAAGTCATAAGAAATGACTCTAAGAGCTTTAACCATCCTGAGGCATGCCTGTCAAATGTCATTGTGTCCACTGAAATGTTTTGTTCTTTCAAATCAAACTGTTTCTAGTCAGAGATTTTTCGTCATGGTCAAAATCTTCTCTATTTACGCTTTAAGGGTGTGATGTGTTTAAATTGAAAACCACCTAACAAGTCCTTTCTTCCTTCTTTCAAAAAAATTGTTTCCAGAGGTACTCAGTATTTGCAATTTGTTATTCATCTACAGAAATAGTAAATCATTAATAGAATAAATTCTAACTTTTATGACCCATCTCAATAATACAGTTTTTACACTCAAATTTGGAATGTATGCAGTTGTCTTTATGTTAATTTTAAAACTTAGTGCTGTAGGGATGCATGGGTAATTTGAGAATGAAATATTGCATGTTCACCACATCAAAAGCAATAAAAGAAAGACAAGGGAAATATAAACATAAAAAATATGTGGTGTTTTTACATTTCAGGGTGATCCTCTCTAACTAAACAGATTCACAAAGAAATTTAGAATACTCGAATGATATGAGTAAATAAACTCAAAACCAACTTTAGGAGTCTCTGTGGTTGGCATAAGTAAAGAGTAGGGATGCAATGAGCCCTTCAAGAAAACTGAACAGTCTATTCTATCAAGCAAGAAAGAAATTTAGTGGTTAAATGAACAATAACAAGTAAGTGATGAGTTCCCAACTTTTTCAAAATATAGAAAAAAATAAATTAAAAATTAATTAAGCAATTAAATAGTACCAACTTCAAAAATTGATTATGATGAAAACAAAATTCCTTTAAATTCTGTTCAATTAATTATTAGAATTTAGCACACCAGGGAGTCATTAAACTTTTATTATTCCCCCTTTTGTTCTTCCTTTTTGTAGGTGAATCATTTCCTAGGCCAATGCCTGTTTTTTTAGAGGTGTATTAGGAAGATGCAGGGGAACATTTCTCTTCTGTGTTTTGCTTTCAAACTTGTAGTTTTAGTTGCCTGTGATTTGATTTGTAATGATTTTTACATGACTAATAGTTATGATGCCAAAATTTAAATCACAGCTTCTACACACACTCAGGCTTACATGGTTTCTATGGGCTCTTAATTTTATTTTAATCTTTTCTATGTATGACTGTTACTTTGTGTAATGGTTTCCCAAATCTTCACCTTCATCAATACTTATGTGGATGATAATAATTTCTTTAATTATTTACATAATATGCTAAGTAGACATGAAGATTGGCAGAACATGATTGAGCTGATCAATATAACACACAGTAGGTACTGATGGTATTAAAAATTATTGGAGGAATATAGGAAGAGAGAAGAGAGAGAGATTTTAATGAGTTATATGAAATATTTTAAATAGTATTATCTTTTAACCAAAAGTAAATTTTTATTTTCCTATTTATAACTCATATCTCAAAATCCATATTGTAAATATGTATTTTACAATCACAATTATACTAAACTGTATTGCACTGGCTCATCCACTCTCCATAAGATTGCAATAACTTTAATCTCTCACAAGTTTCTCTTCACTAACTCATGAATGTACAGTTGTTCTGGCTGTCATTTCCCTTTGTTTTTCCTCTTATTTGGTTTGCTTGGTCTCAGAATGTGTGAAAATCTGTTTAGCCATTCCATATTAAATATGACTTCTACCAATTGTCCATTTTTCAGTAATCCTATGTGTACTGGTAATCCCACCACAAAATTAACTATTTCAAAATAAAAAAGAAAAGTTTTCTCAATCTTTTGCTTAGATGTCATCTTTCTCAACTAGAATGCAAAATCCTGTAGTCAAGTGCAAGTTACATGTCATTATTTGATTATTGTTATTATTATTCTATTTACATAGGGTGTCTGGAACATCATAGAAACACAGTGACTATCTGTCAAGTCAATGGACTTGTACCTGTAGTTTTTACAGATATTCCAGAGAAGAGAGCTTTTAGCTTATACTTAATTATTGTAGCCCCAGTGTTCATTTTATGAAAAGACTTGTAGGGGTTTTCAAGAGATTAATCTAAACAGTAATAGCAACAGTCTTGTGCCAGATGCAAGTGTACTTTTGAGCAACAAGCCCATTGAAGTGGGCTCACCTCAAAAGCCCTTATCATGTCATTCCTCAAGGAGAGTTTTCTCTTCAGAAAGTTCTTAGAACATTACGCATATTGAGAGCATGAATTGTTATCCCTTGAAATGTCTATCCATTCTATTTTCCTCTCTGTCAGATATATATCTATTTCTCTTTTGGTAACAACAATACAGTATCTCCTTAGAGAGAAATGTCTTCCTCCTTTCTGAGTTCATGTGATTTAGGCAGGTAGCAAACTACCAGCAGGAAGTGGAAACAAGCAGACATCCTAGGCAAGACATCCCATTTCTCCTGCCACAGGGATTCACTGAAGGACTGCATTTGACCCAAGCCTGTCCCAAACAGATGACTTTTATTAGAATAACAAATTAGAACACTGATAGGCTGTCTTAGGACACAGCTAGAAAGGGACGTTGGCTATTTGAAAGGATATAAGCTTCAAAATGCATTTTTCTAATAAGAAGGGAGAGACTGCCTAAGACTGAATCAAATAGAAGTAGGCAAATTGTATATATAGCTATGTACAATACATAGGAATTAGGTATTAGGTATTAGGTCTAGGTTATTATTGTATTGAAGAATGTAAAGTATGTAAAATGACAAAATGATACAGTAAATCAAATTTATGTCCATTTGATATGTATATGTTACAAATCAGGTTTTCCTGGGAACTACTTCAAGGAGTGTCTTATTTATAACATACCATATTAATTTATTTTTAATCCATTCAATAAATATTTGTTGAGCATGCCTTATATGTTAGTTGCATGTTGGCAAGTGGAACAATCATTGGTATAAGATATATAGTCTGGTAAGGGAGACAGGTTATAAGAAATTAAGCAAAAATGATTAATCATTTCTATGTGTAAAATTCTATAATGTTAAAGTTCATGTAGTTAAAATGGAAAATGATAAGGGGAAATGAAGATTGGTGTGGATAACCATTTTGACAGAATTATCAAATAAACACTTAATTTGCTATCTAGCTGCCACGTTTGGTTCTCAAGTTAATTTGTTCTTCCACATGTTACACAAGATTTTAACTTTGATCACTCGATAGGATAAATTACTATGGTAAAATATAACTTAAGGCAATTAAAACATTAGATCATCCTCAAGCGTTTTAATAATACCGCAGTCTACTTTTTTAATGGCTTAAAAGAAAATGAAAAGAAAAATAAAGTCTGAAAAAAAGAGAGAAGAGATCTCTATACATTTTTTTTCTAAATAGCTATATTCAGCTAAGCTCTGTGGGCTAAACAAACTACATGTTCTATTACAGCTAACTCTAATATCAATATTTTGATTTAGGTATCAATAGGGAAATTCAGCAAGTTCTGTTAGGAAAAAAGAAACAGGCTCTGGATTCCTGGATTCCAAATCAATGTCCTGTACACTATGTTTCAAAAAGTAAACATAAAATTTAAATCAAATACCTTTACAAGTAATTTATAGCCAATATTGTCCTTTAATACACCTTTGTTTAACTCACTTTTTTTTCAACCAGTGTATTATTCAGTCAATTTTGGATAAAATAACTGATACTCATTTTTATTTCTTTGTTTTTCAAAGTGAAACAAAGTTACTGGTCAAAATTAAAATTAGCATCTGACAGAATACCTCAAGACATGTAAAGAAATCACAATCATGATTGCTGAAATTTGCCAAATAACAACACACATTCGTACTTAGAAAAGACAATTATAAAATTATATGTTATAAATAGATTAAAATTATCTTCCTATACATGACTGGGACTTACATTACGTTCTTTTTTTTTTTTTTTTTAATGCCTACAGCATCTGATATTCCTAGGTGGTCTCCCATCCAATACTAACCAGGCCCGACCCTGCTTAGCTTCTGAGATTAGATGAGATCTGGCATGTTCAGAGTAGCATGGCAATAGACTTACATTATATTCTTAATTGCACATAAATTAGCTAAAGCACTATGTATGTTCACACACACACACACACATATTAGCTAAAGCACCATATATACATAGGTATATATATATATGTATGTATGTGTGTGTGTGTGTGTGTGTGTGTGTGTGTGTCTAGACTGTACCACACATGCTGGATATCTTTGTTCTAAAGTCAAGAAGTTGTTTCATTTCCTTTGTGGTAAATATTTTAAACCAATCTTTATAGGAAAAGAAAATGAGCAGTTTCTGCAAGCTATAGCTTCAGAATTTCTTTCCTCTGTTGAACTGTGATCACATTCCCTAACAGCTATTGAGGAGAGATATTTGAGAAAGTGTAGATCTTTTATTAAGTCTTTCATAGGCTCCAGTGTTCTCAGTTATCAAATCATGTATTTCCTTAATTACAGAAAATCCACACTGAGACATTCTGTCCTAATCTTAACATCAATGCCATTAACTGTCAAAATCTGCTTCATCATTGCTTTCCACAATCTTTAAGTCCCTAGAAAAATCTGCTCATACCCTACCCTATTTTCCAATTTCTTCTTCCACCAATCTTTCTCCAACTACGCTTGCTGAAATATTTCTTTATAGAGCTTTACATGTCTGCCACCTTCTCAATATTCAGATCCCTACTTAAATCTCACCTACTCGAGGCTGCCTTCCCTGCCTACTTCATCTAGACTATGCATTGTGGGCTCTATTCTCTTACTATATTTATTTATATTTTTTATAACATTATTTTTTTTATGGCATGCTTCCAAATAGATTGTTGGTTTCAAGACAGCAGAGACCTTGTTGATCATATTTGTTGCAAGATCAATTTCTGGCACATTGAAAGTGCTCAATAAATAGTGGATGCCTGATTGAGTGACTTATGTGCCAATCCAGTGCTTATGTGTGACCTCAGGGGTCAAGGGACTTGTATAAGAGAAGCATCAAACATCATTTCCTAAATAATCATAATTAATTGAGAAAATAAGTACCCCTAAGATAACTTGACTACATAAATCTATGACATAATTTCTATTTGATGTAGAAGAGAAATATTCTTCCTTTCCCCGTTTTGGAAACTTGCCTCAGCAAAGCAAGATGCTCCCGAATGAAGTTAGGTCCCAATCTTTGCCCATAAATTGAGATACAATGGGGTTATCTTCTTTAATGATCACATTTCAAAGGGATAGCTCCTGGGTGTTTGCAAAAAGTCAGTCCTGGGTTGTTAAATGGCAAGAGGATTTAAAAAAAAGATTTATATCTCAGAAGGGCAGAGAAAAGGCTTAAAAGTTTAACAAAGTATAGATTTTAAGAAAAGGGAGGCTTGAGTCAGGAAGAAGACTGTCTAAAGGGAAACATGAAGATTATTTTGGTAAATAAACATGAACCACTTGTGACAAACCAACTAGAGTTCATGAAATTTGTATGAATTTGCATGCAAATGAAAAAGAATACTAAGAAGAATATTTAAATTCTCATTCGTCCTATTACCTAGTTTTTATCATGTGCACTTCAATTTCTTTTAAATGCAAAGAATTTGAAATGCTATGTTCCGATGCAATGTGAGTGTCTTATTACTGAAATGGAATTGATTGTATTTCACATTGTGAACAATTTAAATCTAAAAGGACAGAGTATCATGTTTAATACGGAACCTTACTCTATGATATGACTGATATTAATTTTTAAAATCTGACTTTTTGTTCAATGAACTCTTAATAATGAAGTTTGATTAAAATGCCTAATTTGTTTAGGTATATGCATTGCCTACTTAACCAATTATTCTGGTGAAAATTACAAATAAAAAACGTTGAATTTATTAAATTAAGAAGGTCATTGAAGTAATTAAGACTGGTGAAGCAGAATATTAACATTTGACAGGGAAGGGTAGTAACATAAAATGTACCCGTTGTTTTTTATGCTCAGACTAAAGTTCCCTTTGATGCTTAATTGTTTAAGAGCTCAAAAAATGATTTAAATATATATATAATTAAGTCCTAATTAAGAAGACACTCAAGACATATTTTAATATATAATGTATTTAACAATATATAGTAATTGAACATAATAATAATTTGATATTTATCCCATTTTATGAGGAAAAGCAATGACATTAGTAAGCAGAAATTAGCACAAAATGAGGATGTGAGCATGTAGTAACTATTCACTTAAAAAACAGATGCTTAAACACATAACCAAGAAAAATTCATTGAAAAAATGAACATCAGTAATTTTAATTTTCATTTTTAGCATCACTAACTTGTTTTAAAGTAATGGAATAAAAACTATAAAAAATGTGGTAAGATATTGTGTAAAGAAAAAACAGCTAAAGACCAGGACATAAGAGAAATGAAGAGCCATACATGAGTACCTTAGGTGTTGATCATAAAATTCACTTTATTTTGCATCTCAATGATTTGAGTAAACATTCTAGAGTATAAAGTTTGAAGTAATACCTACTAATATCTTATAAAATAATATTACAATATGAATTTCTCAATTGCTACATTTTGAAGTTTATTTAGTCCAATTGAACTTGGCCCTCAAATATTTACAAGTGAGTAATAAACATTTTTTTTCCAATAAAATACAAGTACAGATGAACTGTAGAAAAGTTCATTTATAACTTTGTTCCCCACAGCAGATTATGGATATTAAAAGAGTAGTGTCAGAATCAGAAAAATCATTTTTCCCTTTGTCCCTTGGTTATATTCTGAAATAACCACATGTTCTGTAGAGCAGGGGTCCCTAACCTCTAGGCCATGAACCCTTATGTTCAGGGCCTGTTAGGAACCAGGCCACACAGCAGGAGGTGATTGGTGGGCAAATGAGCTAAGCTTCATCTGTATTTGCAGCGGCTCTCCAGCGCTTGCATCACAGCCTCAGCTCTACCTCAGATCATCAAGCACCACCTTGTCACAGGAGCACCAGTACCTGGTGCCATAAAGTTTGGGATCTGCTGCTGTAGAGGGCTTTTCCATTCTCTGAAAATATTAGAAACCGATTTTGTCTGTAAACACAACCATACAGCTGAAAAAATTAACCCACCAACCTAGTTCCCTGTATATCTTAAACTTGAAGCTGAGTTTTTAAAAAACAATTTATTTGTAAAATTGGCTGCCTATTCTGCATAGGCTAGCATGAGCATTTTCTGGTTCTGTCTTCTAGGTGTATCAGGTAAGTAAGTGTATCAGCTTTCCTTTTTTCTATTTTTGTAATGGAATTCCCTGTCTTTCTCTCATCTTTCCAGTCAAATGACATGACCTGTTCAACATGTTTTACTGACTATGCTATATATAAGAGTGATCATTATTAAAGAAACAAATATGCACAAGACAAGATTTTTCTCCCTGAAAAATCTTACAGACTAGAATGGCAGATAACTTTGAAGATGCAAAGAAGGAAGGTATTTCCAGGTTTGAAACTTATACAATTTTAGGGGTGCCCTTTAAGATAAATGTTACAGGATACAAGAAAAAATCATGGATGGGCACTTTAAAGGGACCTGTGGAAGTGAAGGGTTCAGAGTCCTCAGTTTTCTTTGTGTTATGGCAAACCCACTCCTTTTATTGAGCCTTATAATAGTGATATATACAGCATGCTATGGAAATGCTGTTGGTCAGATTATTTTCTCATATGCTGTTACCATCTCATTAAATGTTAGGGAGAGAAGCCTATTAATTCTGCCACCTGTGAGAGTCAATTGAGATTTCATTAAAGTAAAATCTGAGCTAAGGTTGGCAAATGAGAAGCAGCTCACCAATTAGAATAGGTGGGAAGAAAAATCTTTCAGACAGAGAGACACACAAACAAATGACAAAGAGAGATGAATGTGCACCTTTTAAAGAAGGTGCAATTCTATGCAGCATGTTGTATTATGAACAAATAAGAATAATAGAAAAAAAGATATAGAGACTAGACGTTAGATTGTTATCAGTTACAGAAGGTCTCGGTTCTTGTTTGCCATGTTAAGTACAATTGCTATATATTTTAAAGCAGTAAAATGTTTAACTAGGAAGTCGTAGTTCATTTTTCTTGACATCTCTACTTAAAATTATGTGTCATTCCCCATAGTTTTTGAGTAAAAATTATTCATCATGCTAGTGTGCCAGGTAAATCATTTATTGTTAATATAGTTGCGATGGACTATAGAAAAAATTAAAACTACCATTTAAAATTCATATTAGTTATATACTTAAAATAGAGCATGTAGAGAACATTATTTAAGTAACTAGATATCATTAAGTCACTATAAAAATATTTATATTGCCATCTAATTTCTCCCTGCTAATATATGTTCTTCTGTTTGCTCTGGGGAAAATGGCCAGGCTAATGACACTTAGAATGATGACAGAGTCATCTGTCAGCCTTCTCTGTAATTCTCTCCAGGCCCTGGCAGACAAATACGTTTTCGCATGCTATAAAAAATTAAGTACCAAAACAATATAAAAATAACTTTAAAGGTCTGATAAAATAGGCTAAAGCAAGGACATTGAAAGTTAATGCTTCCCTTTCTGCTTAAACCTGCCTTATTCAATTTCACAGATTATATAAAATGTAATAATTCTTAAAAACCTGCAGAGGGCAAAGAGAGACAAGATCTAAAAAAAAAAAAAAAAAAAAAAAAAAAGGTAGAAATAATGGCCTAATGTGGTTGTAAATCATCTACATGATTCCAAATATATTTGTTTTATCATTTAGGATGGTTTCTGCTGAAGGTAACAAAACCCAACATAAATTGTCTTAAATTATAAAAAGAGTTGTGACAAGTTGTAGTTTAATTATGGCTTTTGCTTTATTTGTGGTTCTGCAATTGTGCATGACATTTTTTTTTTTAAATCAGTTTACTTAAACGGAAAAAACAAAAAACAGTCATCCATTCCTCCCATCACCAACACCCTACCTCTAGCAGCCAGCAATCTGTTCTCTACATCTATGAGTTTGGTTTACTTATTATATTTCTTTAATTTTTTAAGATTTCACATGTAAGAGAGGTTATACAGTATTTTTTTTTTTCTCTGTCTGAATTATTTTACTTAGCACGTTGTCACAAAGGGCAAGATTTCATTCTTTCTTATGGCTGAATAATATTTATATACTCATATATATTTATGTATTTTTCTTCTCAATTTTTCTTTATCAATTCATTCATCAATTAACTCTTAGACTATTTTTATAACTTGGCTCTTGTAAATAATTAACATGGGGGTGCATATATCTTTGAGTCAGTGTTTTCATTTTCTTTGGATAAATACCCAGAAGTGAAATTGCTGGATCATATGATAGTTCCATTTTTAATTTTTCGAGGAAACTCTATACTGTTTTCCATAGTAGCTGAACCAATTTACATTGCCACCAACAGTGCATAAGAGTTTCCTTTTCTCTTTGTTCTTACCAACACTTGTTATTTTTTTGTCTTTTTGATAATAGCCATGTTAATAGGTGTCAAGTGATAGATATCTCATTGTAGTTTTGATTTGCATTTCCCTGATAATTGATAATGTAAGCATCATTTCTGTATCTATTGGCCATCTATATGTCTTCTTTGGAAAAAAAATATCTATTTGAATTTCTTTCTCATTTTTAACTGAATTTGTTTGTTTTTCTGAGTTGTGTGAGTTCTTTATATATTTTGGCTATTAACCCATTATCAGATACATGACTTGCAAATATATTTTCCCATTCATCTTTTCATGTTGTGGATGTTTCCATTTGCTGTGTAGAAGCTCTTTAGTTTAGTGTAATCCCACTTGTTTATTTTTTCCTTTACTGCTTTTACTTTTGGTGTTAGATTTTAAAAAATCATTTCCACATCCAGGGAGCTTACCACCTACTTGTGTTTTCTACTAGGATTTTCACGATCTCATTAACAGAAAATGGAAATGCAAGACCAAGAAAGGAAAGACAAATGCATATCCAAATGACCCAGGAACTTTCACCGGGTTCGAGAAACTTATGTCAGTGTAGTCATAAGGTTGTTTAACAGGAAATGAACTACATATCTATTGCTAGGAACTGAAGATTTGTGTGAAATTTTAAATTTATAAGGAGAAAGAGAGGGTAAAAAAGCATGAACTTTCCCTGACCCCTGTTCCTCTTTTCTGGACTTCGGGGGCTTGAAATACCTTGAGATTTGGTTACCCCATCACTGGAAAGTGTTTATTTAATGGCTCATTTTGCTGTGCTGGGTAATTCCCTTCCTGCTTATTGTCATTTTGTAACAACATGAGGACCCTTTTCCTCCCTGTTGTCATTTCCCTGGGAAAATACAATGAATAAATAAAGACTTATTGGTACTGACAAAACGAAAACAAAACTTTAAGTTAATGTAATGGCGTCAGCACTTCTGGTCCTCACTTTTGTCCCGAGAGAGTCCATTATTTTCAGTGTTCTCAGCAAGAATGATCAAATGATTTTGTGTATGTCCTGTACTTAGCCAATGCTCTTGTTCAATGGGATGCAAAGTACTTATTCATTTAAATCAGCTCCGCCTCCTCTTTTTCAGCTGGGTGTGTGGTTAACCTTCCACAGGGTGCATGGGATATGTGAAGAAGAGGGATTTCTGAACAAAAAGCTGGATACTATTAGTATAATACAAAAAGGATATTAATCCTGGGTAGATAATTAATTATGTTAACTGCCATTACACATAGTGAAATGCTACTGCTTTATCTCAAGTACTCATAATTTATCTCCTGGAATTTTGTGATGGCTTTTAATTGGTCTTCCTTTTAATTTGTTTTGTCCACAAACTCCAAACCATATTTATAATGTGTTCTTTATAGCACAAATCTGAGTTAACTTCTCAAAGATTTTTAGAATATCTTAGAACCTCGACAAAAGCGTAAGTTCCATAGATTGGGCATCCGAGCTTTTCATGTGACTTACTCAAGTGCCTCCTGTTCCTTTACACTATGCTGCAGAATTAACATTTCAGAGCTGTAGACTATACACACAACACACACACATACACACACACACACACATATTATGTATATATATATATATATATATATACACATTATATATGTGTGTGTGTATATGTATATATGTATGTATGTATGTATGTGTGTATATATATATATATATATATATATATATATATATATATATACACATCTTCTGTTTCACTACATTTGCATGCCTTTGCTATAATGTCTGTAAGTATGATTTCATCTTGTCCTGAACTTTCAATTTTCCCCTAATAATCACAACTAGCTTATATATTTCTCGTTCAGGAAGACTTCCTCAATTCTGCAGGGCCCTCCCGACTTCTGTACAGCTGCAGTACCCATACATCTTAGAACATTATACTAAAAGGTTTATTTATGTGTTTTCATGTGAGGCGCTTTATGGAAGGATCTGTTTATTACTGTGAGCACAGCTGCTGACACATAGCTGCATTTAATAAATATTTGCAAAATGAAACTAGAGTATATTATACTAATAATAGCTTCATGTGCTACCACATTGGTTCTCACTTCCCCTGTTCCAATTTTACCTGATTTATTTTATGTCTTTAAAATATATTATTATTTTGTATTTCTTTTTCCTGGAATTACCTTCTCATTTTACCTAGTGAATTCTAATTCACTCTTAAGGATCTCACTTAAGGGTGTCACTGTTTGCCAGGCAGGTGTTTATAACTCACATGTCCATGTTAAGTGTGTCTATTATACTCTAAGATTAGCCTGATCTTTCTCTCCTAACACTGAAATTGAATGCATAAGGACTTATTCAGTGCCCTTTTTTCTTTGTCCACTGTGAGATCTGCGA
Source organism: Cynopterus sphinx (assembly GCA_030015415.1). Taxonomy (NCBI): domain Eukaryota; kingdom Metazoa; phylum Chordata; class Mammalia; order Chiroptera; family Pteropodidae; genus Cynopterus; species Cynopterus sphinx. Next base: position 12,318,124 of record CM057381.1, read on the forward strand.
GATCAGGGACATTATGAGTCTATTTACTTTTATATTATATAACCTAGTATAAAACCTGAAATATAGTGGACACTTAATAAATGTTGATAAATGTAATTATAGTATAAATTTTTTATGCTTTTAAATCTGGGCCTGTTTTCTCCTTCATTGACACACTCAATTCTGCTAAATATCAAATTTTGAAAATTCAAGATAGCTCCATTACTTATGGTTAATGACTTCTGTTTGTGCTAAATTTGGTGATTTTAGGCATCCAGAAATATATGAGTTTCCTTCTCTCTTTGCTGAGGGGAGCCCAGGTGATGGAAACTTTACTGCTTGTTTTTATAACCTGTTCTGCTACAACTTCTATCTAGATTCATGTCTGCCTTGATATTCTGAGAAGCTGACTGCTCCAAGAAATATAGAAAATAAGTAGGAAGAGCTATCTTCTGTTCTTGGGTCCCTAGATTTATCTTAAGTTCTCTGTAATATCTAATTCTTTTTTCCAATATTGTGACAATCTTTATTAGGTACCATTAGCATTTTAATATAACTCAATTTCATTCTTCCACTTGCTGTGGGAACATCATAGTTTTTTTTTTTTTAATTAGTATTTTCTTTATTGTTGTAGGTTTAAATATCTATTCAGACCTCATTCGAATCTTTCTATACTGTTTCCAAAATTTTGGATTAAAATACGCATCAAAAGGTATTCTGCCAGCTTGAATAGTTAGAAAAAAAATAGAAAAGACTCCTCAGTAATAACTTAATAATATTATTTGCTTCAAAATGGATATTTTTTCTTACAATTTATACCAGAAAACACAAAAACACAAACAAAAACAGATGAGAATAGGGACACTAGTCAAACAAAAGTCTTGTTGCAGCAAGAAGGGGCAGAAATTCAAACCTTAGTTGGAGAAATTATCCTTAAATTATTCATAAAAAATGAGCACCACAGACAACATTAATGTCAATTTTTATATTGCTAGTTTTGAGTTGAATATTGTATATTTATCCCACCAAATACTTCTTGGGAATGTCCAAACATATATATCACAAATGTCTCAACATTTTCAAAAGGAAACAAATGGTTTTAAACTTTGAACTGATTATCCACTTACAATTTTATGCTCGATGAATGGGATTCCATTTGTCTGTTCTGTTAAACGTTCTTGACCCAAAACTTGTTCAAGTATTTCTAATCTTAACATGAAAACTACCACCATCAATCACTATCATCAGCACTACATAAAACTTTATTTCCCTGTCTTACCACCAAACTCCTTGATCTTTTTCCTTTTGCTGCCTCACAATCTATTATTCATTCTTCAATTTCTATTCTTCAACTAAAATCTCACTTTTATCTTTTTTATCAAATTGCATTTTTAAATAAATCAAATCTATAACTGTCCAACTTATTTTGATGCCTTTATAGAATTCTATATTACTAAAACTTTATTTCTTCATTTTGGTTTTTGCTTTTTATTCATATACTTTTTTAATTTTTGAAAATATTTTTTTCAATATTTTCTGTTTTCCTTTTGTGTGTTGCTTTATGATATTTCCAAGATACTACAACTGGGAGTGGAGAGGCTAATTATATGAGTTATTTATTTCAGAGCAAAAGCCATGTTTAGGCCTTTATCTTGTTAGACATTGGAAACTGGTAAAAACGTTTTTAATTGGTTCAGGTCTTTATCAATATTGTGCTTCAGAAACAACACTTTAATATAACTGAGACTGATTCATTGTAATTTTCAGAAGATTGAATGATGATGATTCATTGGGAAGCAATTGCAATAGTTCAACAGGAGATGACAGAGGTCTCAGACAATTTAGTCACAATGAAGACACAAATAATTATTGAATAAATGAATTGCTAAACACTTAGAATGATGGATATAATATAAGAATAAGATACTAAAATGGATTTCATTTTCTGAACTGAGCATTTTAATAAAGTGGTTCTCAACTGAGAATGATTTTGACCTCCTTCCCTCATCAGGCAAAATTGGCCATCTCTGGTTGATTGTCACAACTTGGGAGATGTTGCCAGCATCTGGTGAGTAAAAGTCAGATATGCTGGCCTCAATGCACAGGACAACCTTTTGCAATAAAAACATTTCTGGATGAAAAATGTCATTAGTTCTGAGGTTAAAAAGCTCTGGTTTAGTCAAAGTAGGTAAGGTAGGCTTTCGGAGAAACTTTTTTTGTTTATGCTAACTGATTTGAGATTACTGATTCAACATATTCAAGTGGATATGTTCGATATTGGTTGTTTGAATAGATCTGGAACTCAAAAAAGAGTTCATATTTGGAGATATAGATTTGGAAATTGAGAACATATAAATGATATGAGAAGATGTCAATGGGATTAATCAGTGATAAAATGTGAGCAAACTAACCAACTAATTTGTCACTGCACATAGTGTACTAAGAATGTGTTAGGGTGCCAAGGTAATTGATTACTGAAGAACACTCATGGTGGCTTAAGCAGTTTTAGCCCATGAGCCTATTATCTTCAAGGTTAAGCAATCTCCCTTTTAACCCAATGGCCCCAAATAATTTTTTTTTATTTTCTATATGTTCTTCAATATGAAAATGTTGGTAAACACTAGCAGCAGAAAAGAATGAAAGGCGAGAAAACTAAAGATGACTAGATGTATTAGAATGAAATAAAGTGAGAGAAAATTAGAAGATCAGTTGTGAAAACAAAGAAATAATATTAAAAAGAAACATTAAAACATATAAGGTGTTTAAGAGATGCCACTTAGGATAAGAATGTATATGCAGTAACTAACTTTAACAAGAATAGAGATGTAAGTGACCCTAAAGAGTGCAGTTCCAATAATGCTTAATGTGGAACAGGATGCCTATTCCACCGTATTCTATGTACACACAGAAGATATCTTCCCACTCTACTGGAAGGGGGAAGTTAGATTACAAATATCCTGCTTTTTCTCTATTCGTCCTTTGTGGTCATTCAATGTAAGTCAAAGTTATCTACTCAATTAGTAGAATTTATAAGACTTTTGAGTTCACTAAATCACATCTAAAATTCTCAGTATTTTGGGAATTGCTAAATTAACTTAATATATTTTTCTTTCTTTACCTGCTAGTTCACAGTTGAGGGATCAAGATTTTGTTGTAATTTTTTTTTGAGGTATTTATTTATTTTACAGAAGATCTCTAGACTTTGATCATCTTGTATAACTAAAACTTTATATCCAATGCACTTGGTAAATGCCATTCTACATTCTGTTTCTAGCGTATGATTATTTTTCATACCTCATTTGATGATATCATGTAGGTTTTGTCCATCTGTGATTGGCTGATTTCCATATGGCATAATTTCCTCAATGTTCATCCATGTCGTTACATATGACAAGATTTCCTTCTTTTTTTAGGGCTAAATAATATTCATTGTATGTATGTATAAACCATGTTTCCTTTATTCGTTCATTTGTTGATAGACATTTGAGTTGTTTCCATATTTTGGCCACTGTAAATACTGTTGCATTGACCATAGATATCAATTCAATTACTGATTTCATTTCCTTTGGGAATGAAAGGGGATTACTGGATCATATAGCAGTTGTGATTTTAATTTTTGAAGAACTTCCATGCTGTTTTCCATAATGATTAAACCAGTTTACATTCATACCAACAGTGTACAAAGGTTCCTTTTTCTCTATGCCCTTGTTAATACTTATCTCTTTTCTTTTTGATACTAGCAATCCTAAAGAATGTAATCTGACATCTCATTTTATTTTTGGTTCTCTGATAATTTGTGATATTGAGAAATGTTTATTCAAGTATTTTGTCTAATTTTGGATAATTTTTTTATAAGTTGTAGGTGTTCCTTATATATTTTGGAATTAAACTCTTATCAAATAAATGGTTTGCAAATATTTTCTTCCATTCAATGGCATTTTTTTACAGAATTAAAATTAAAACAACTCTAAAATTCAGATAAAATCAGAAAGGACCCTGGATAGCCAAATCATCTTGAGGAAGAAGAATAAAACTGAAGACTTCACATTTACTGATTTCAAAACGTATTACAAATCTATAGTAAGTACAACAGTATGGTAGTTTCATAAGACAGACATATAAACCAATGGGACAGAATAAAGAGCTCAGAAATAAGTCCGCACATATATGGTTGATTATGACAAAGATGCCTAGAATACCCAATAAAGAAAAGATAGTTTCTTGAATAAATGATGTTGAGAAAACTGGATATTCATGTAAAAAAGAATGAAATTGGAACCTTATTTTACACTATACACAAAAATACACAAAATAGATTAGAGACTTAAATGCCACATCTGAAACCATAAAACTAGATATAAACTCTTAGATAGGGGAAAAGCTTCTTGACTTTGGTCTAGGCAATAATTTTTTATATATGATACCAAAAGCATAGGCAACAAGAAAAAATAGACAAATTAGACTATATCAACATGTTTATTCTGTTTTTTTGTTTGTTTTTTGTTTTGTTTTGTTTTTATCAATGCTAGAACTTTTTCTTTAATTCAGGCTTAAAGACTCATCCTGTGTTAAAAGAGTTTATAGATCCATGAAGGTGCCTAGGTAAGTATATTTAGGGACATTCATAGCCTCATCTTTCCCACAGGTAGACCATAAGAGATAGGGAAAAACAAGAGACAGGATGACATTATTTTGGATGAGACAGCCCACAAAAAGCCTCTCTGTCTGATACAGTGGAAATTAGGAAGAAAACAGAATGGATTTTGCAGGTGGTGGCAGAATTCATTTAGATATTCACCGCAATGATGTTCAAGTAATGCAGATATTCAAGGCAACAGTGTCCTTGGTGTTATTCTGTTTTCTTAGGTTAATATGAATAAAAATAAAGAGACAACAACCTGATAGAGTGGAAGAGAACTACATAAGAAAATTAGAACTTGTAATGAGATCACAGATTGTGAATGTAAGTGTTAGAAAGATAGAAAAGAAAAAGAATAAGTGAGAATTCTCAGAACATTTAAATTATCATTTCAGAAATACAAATATGAAACTGCAATAACCAGTAGCCACAACGTTGTAAGTATATAGCATTCATATAGTGAAAACACTAGTAATTTTGAGAAATCAGATCAAATATTACATATTCATATCTTACCAAAGCCTTTCACTACCAATAAAATGACATTTATTTCATGTTTATATGTGTAAGTTAGCTTTATAGGCTTTATTCCATAAGAAAAAATAAAATCTTAACTTGACGTTCCTTGAAGTATATTTCACAGAAAACTTGGTTCCATTTCATGCCTGAAACAGGTAAATTAATTTTATAGTCAAACAATTTTGGCAAGTGCTGTAAACTCAACCTCTCTTAGATATTTACTAAACAAGAATACCTGAGGATTTGATAAGTCCTGCAGCAAAGAAATCTCTTTAATTTTTCATTTATTTACCAAATGGCCATAGGACTCCCTCTCTGCCATGTTAATGACTCAGTATACTCTGAACTGCTGTTTCTCAAAGCACTTTTTAAAAATCATTGTTTTAAGCTAAAAAGTATATGTATGTTTGTATTTCAATCTCAGATAATTTATTGTTTCCAAATCACAAGATGAAACTTCCTTTCCTGGAAACCATCTCTGAATATAAAGCATCCATTCACCTGGTCAGGATGAACTACCCAACCAGAGGGATGAATGTTGTTTAACCAAATTCCTGTGAAAAAGAGGGCTATGGCTTTCTTGGTTGCAGTGTAAATTGCGAAGGTTGCTCTCCTTTACTGGGTTGGAAAGCTAGCTTCATCAGTGCTTGTGGGGCACTGCTGGGCTGGCATTGGTACCCTTGCCTTATTTTAACCTATGAATTTCAATGTTATATATAGTCTGAAATAAGGTCTGGATCAAAAGAGTAACACAAAGACTTGCAATTTCAAATTGCCAGATATTGCTGCAATGATAATCCTGAGCCTTTTATGGAAAACTATGTGATCTCTGTCATGTTCAAAAGAGAAGAACACAATTATGAATATCTCTTCCAAAGAGTGAATTAATATCCTAGAAGAGTGGGGAACAATGGTTAGGAATACAGCTTGATCATCTTCATCATGTGGTTTGGGCAAGAACACTCCAACGACCCATGTCAGTGTTTCCTTATTTATTTGCAATGGCTTCTGCATCCGAGAACTGTTTCCAGAGAGAAAAGCCACCCAATTTTACCATGCTTCCCAGCTATGGCAGGATTCATGCAAGCATTTCCTCTTTCCTTTGGAATTTCCCTTCTGCATCTAGTTTATCCCCGGCACTACATGGCATTCACATGAAGTGACTCTTCGTCAAACACCTGGGCCCCAGGTGGAGGGGTTCCTCAGATAGTAGGCTCAGGGCCAGCCTTAGGTGCCATCACGACTGACCTTCTTGAACTGACCACACACACTGTTGGAATCACCATATCCTCGCCCACTGATGGTCGTGTGGATACTGGCTTCTGTCTGAACAGTCTGTGCCCCTGCCAAACTGGTGCTGGGATGGTGGTTATGTCTTGCCAACGAGTGATGCCATCTGCATTAGTGGGTTGGAAAAAATGGTCTGTCTTTCAGTAGCCCATGCTACTAGCTGCCCCTAGACAAAGCTCTTCTGCTGTGTTTGTGTTTGGCTGGCAGTGACAGCTGTCTGCAGCTGCTGAATCTGTCGAGTCTGGTCCTATTGGCCCTGCACCTGCAAAGTCTGTTTTCCTTTTCCCCACCCAGATCTGGATCTAGCTCTACAGATCTGACTATATTGACTACAAATTCTGTATCCCAGATACAGAGACTTGCCTGATGATCTGACCTTATCCATAAGGGACAGTTTAGAAGATGACAGATTGGCCAGTCAAAGTAATTAACAGGCCAGTGATTGCCACTAACTTGTACCACTAATGGATGCCCCTGAACATGCTGTTGAATCTAACAATCTGCTCTGTAGAAATATTGCTGTTTGTTGCATTCTACTTCATGGTCCAATCAAGTTAGAATCCCATTCACAGAGACCTTCATTCTAGAGATTTTAGAAGACTATGAAGTGCACTCCAGGGTGTAAGGGAATTTGTGGCAGGTGAGACTACTCTGGGCCTGAGGACTGAAAACCTGGACCTAAGGGTAAAAGAAAAGGGTACAGGCCCACCTAGCAGTAGCATGCTCCAAGGGTCATGAGCACCAATGTGCCTATTCAAGTGGTGACATCCCTGCCTGGGACTGGCCTAGGTCTTGGACTGGAGGCCCTCCCAGGCCCTGGGCCAAGTCTACCAGCTTCTCTTCTCAGCTGGTAGACTCAGCTCAACTCTGCTTGTATTCATGGACATGCACAGTGAAGTATATTTCTTTCTGATCGAAATACAGGGATATTTATGTAAGAATTAGGCACAAAATCTATCTATAATGCATAGGAAAAATGAAAGCATGGAAAACTATGACAAGACAAACTGAGTTATAAAAAAGAGGTAGAATGAAAGTTCTGGAGATATTAGCGGACTTGAAAACCTTGTATAAAAATTATAGGGCAGAGGACAGAGATATTTGAGCATGATCTTTAATGTGAAAAAGATTTTAACAAAAAAGTGCGGGATTTATGGGAAACAGGGTATCTTTCAAACAGCGAAGAACAGTACAATTTGACAATAACATAAGTTGCCTACAAAGGAGTTGAAATCATCTGAATTTTATTACTGTATTATTCCTCAGGTATTTTTCTTTCTTTCTCTTTCTCTGCATGTTGTATTTGTCTAGTATTGGCATCTCATTGCAACTTTGTAAGTCAGCATTTCTGGCCTTGAACTTCTTACTTTGCACACTCATCCTTAGAGCAGACATTCACAGCCATGGCTTCGTGAAAAACATAACGGTTGATAACTCCCCTCCTAAACCAGTCTAAACTCCAGACCATTTTACCAAATGCCTCTAGATATCTTCCAATGAATGCCCCATAATAATTCTAAAAGCATTATATCCATCATTTCCTCACAAATCTATGTTGCCCTGAGCTCTCTAACTTAATCTATAGCAATAAAATGCTTGAGAGAAACAATAAGGAGGAATCCCTAGGCAACAATAATAATCATATGATGTCACATCCCTAGACAATTTAGAATATCCCTCAGAAATTTTCCACACAGAGGAAATGAGAGTGAGTGATGATAGCAATCCATCCTAAAGATAGTTATTTTGGCAATGGAATATCGCTGAGACGTGTCTCTGTGAAGCAGAAGAAAAGAGAGACAAAGACTTTCAACTTTAAAGAGAGGTATGCAATTCTCCTTACCTAGCTTGTAGTGCCCAGTGGAAAATTATAAAAATTATAATTTTCAAAAATTATAAGAATTTTAAGTCAGCAACAGTAGAATGTTAAACCAAGCAGGGAGCTTTTGCAAGTGCAAACCCTGGCGACTTCACAGCCCACACTCCCTGAAGCTATTCCAACGTGCAAACCCTGTATCTTGTCAGACTTTGTGAGTTTTAAAGTACCTGAGGCTCACATTTAAGGACAACAAGCTTATATTAAAAATAGGAAGGTATTCATAGAGAAATTTTAAATAAAATTGAACTCTACATAAGAAGAAATGTGACAGAAAGTTCCACTGTCCTGTGCATCTTCTATTTAGCTCTACCATGTGATTACTACAGTGATGATATGAAATATCTCATAATCACACCAATGAAGAATCATGCTTTTATTTTATTAAGTCACGGCCATTCTGCATTCATAACTTTTCTTATAGATATGTTTGGCATTTATTCATTTATTTTATGATCAAGAATCTCTCACCGTGTCCACTACTATTTGTCTTAACCTTCATGTGTTTATTTTAAAGAAAATATTCATGCAATTTCTACAAAGCCTTTCTTTCAATTCTGACAACTTATCTGCAACTTCCTTCATTGTAATCTCAGAAAAAGCTTATTATTTCTGTTCATATTTTATTCAGCTATTATTTAATTCCTTCCATTATCCCTTAGTGGTATGAAATCTTCTATTATTGATCATATTATCCTTCAAGAAATATTTAAAGAATCTTCTGTTGTTTTATTCACTTTCAATGCAGCACAGCTTCATATCATTATCTGTGCTTTTGCAGTCAATGCATTTTACATTTTAAGATTTACTTCATTATTTACTCTTTCAGTATATGCAATATTTTCCCCAATTTAAGCATATTAGGCATTGATACAAAATATATGTCTAGTAAGATATATAAAAAAGTATTCCATGACTATCTAGGATACATTTGTGGTTCATCATTGACATATATGCCCTCAGCTGGTCTAGTTTTGATCCTTCATCACTGGAACCTGTCCATCATTCTAAATTGTATGTGGGTTTTATAATGTGAGCATATTTCCCAGAGGCTAAAATGACTGAAAGTCTTGGGTAAACTGGAAAAAAAAAAGCCTCATAAATAAATAAAGACATTTAACAAAAGTCATGACAGAATGTGCCATTCTGTATATTCTTAATATTTATATTTTTAATGCTCTGCCGTACAGAAAAGATGAACAGTTCTATTACTAAAACGCTTACATTAAACTGATTTTTAAGTTCATCTTGCTTTTAGAAAATATATAAAGTTAATAAAAATATCTCAAATGATATGAGAAAGAAAGCTATCTGAAATCATGCATTTTGTATAGTTGGTGGTTTTTTATGTTTTTAATAAATGGTGCATATGTCTCGATACATAATTTTAATTATATATATAGTAAATGAATGTTTCTGTAATTCTAACCTCCTTTGCCTTATCTGCTATTCTGTTCATGTGCTACTTTCTTTCCCAATGTTGTTATACTGAGTGTCTTTGTTTCATTTTATAGTTAACAAATGGGGAAAATCTCATTAGGGAACATATTAGTAACTACATAAGCAAAATACAAACTGTAAAATATAAGAGTATTTGGATGAGCTTACAATTACTGTGCCATTATTTTTGTTTGTTCGTACTTTGTGAGAGTTCAATCACTTTTAAAATCTCATTTATTTAATATTCTTTTAATCACAACTCACTGAAAAAGGGTCAAGGTCAGTCATATAATGTGTCAGTCACATACCCTGAATAATCAAATTTTGCCACAGGAGCTGACATCCTAAGTTCTGCTTTATCCTCCTCTCATACAGTCGTGTGTGTGTGTGTGTGTGTGTGTGTGTGTGTGTGTGTGTGTGTGTTCCCACTGCTGTCAAAGAGGGTATGTATGAGGTACTGTACAGGCATCTCAGTGAAGAACAGCCTTAGGTTGCAATCTATTCAAGAAGACAATCTCAAAAGACAATTCATCAAATCAAACACTGGGAAGATTCTCAAATTTCTGTTACATTGCTATGATCTTTCACAGGAAAATAACATCTTAATTCCAAAATTAAAAACAAACAAACAAAAAACAGATAAGAAAATTCAAGGACAGACAGTGGAATGGTTATATTATCTGGAAACCAAGGGGTGCGTGTGCTTAGTAAAGAGAATATACACAGTAAGAGAAAGACAACTGTAAGGTTTACAATGCAACTGCAATATTTCATATGCATGATCAACATTAAATAAATTCAGTATGTCAGTAGGATACTGTGGCTTGGAGGAATTCATTTTCCAGGTGTAATATTACATTATATTTACTTGGAGGCTACACTAAATAGAATCAAGAGCAATAAGCTCAAGAAGAATCCTCCAAGGTGAGGCATTGTATGCTATAAATCAATTTGCTGTTTGCTTAAATCTAGAGATCCAAATTACTGCATTCCTCTGGAAATGGCTATGAACTCAAGGGAACAAGTCTATAGGGATGTGCATCAAATGGGTCTGGACTATAGATCAGGCCTATTACAGTAAGAATTTTCAATTCTGGAATGCATTAATACTAGATCCAGTACTGCCACATTTTGAAGAGATAGAGGTGAATTTTAGAAAAAATATTAAAGTCATATTTGTCTGTACTGTTTCTATCACTGCTAAGGTCCACTAATTTTGTGAGGTTCAACTTCTGATAATTGAGATTCATTGTTGTGAATTATTTAGCAACATATGAAATTAAGCTTGTGCAAGAAATTTTTCACTAATAGGTGTATTTATAGAATTTTATGCATTGCAAATAGAGAATATCCTTGGTATATTAAAAATAAACCACAGACTGGAGAAAAAAACATTTCATTTGAAGGAACATGATGAGATAATGTTCTCTAATTATAATGCAATAAAATCATACATTAATGAGAAGATGTCATGAAATCCTCATATCTGAAAAACAAACTACAAAGCAAATGCTGAGATAAATAGAAAATAAGGAAATTTACAAAATTTTCAGTACATAATTCTTTTGGAATTCCCATAAGCCAAAACATATGAGCCAAACTAAACTAACCCTTGTAAGAAAATTATAGCTTAAAATGCAGTTCAAAACTAAACTGTGTCTGGTATGCAGCTATTAGAATGACAAAAGTTAAAATGATAGTCAATAACAAGTATGATGAGAATGTAAAATAAAAATTACTTATATACTATTAGTGGCAAAGTAAATTGGTACAACCACTTCGGAAAGTTTTATGCTTTGGTAGTATCTTTTATAGTTGAATACTTGAATATCTTTTGACCTAACATTTACACTCCTAAGTACATGCTTAATAGAAATATTTACAACATATATTAACCATAAGGTATGTACTAGAATGTTCATGACAGTAGTATTTTGACTCAAAACCTGAAGCTAAGCAGATGCCTGACAACATTAATATGGGAATTAAATTGTACCCTATCCATATAATGTCATACTTATCAACCATACGAATAAATAACCTGAACTACCTGGAATGTGAATAGATCTCACAAACATTATGTTGAGTTAAAGAAACGAGACATGAAATACACACGATTTAAAGAAATACTGTAGAATTCCGTACAGAATGCTGCTTTGAAAGAGGGTAGAAACTGAAAGGGGATATGAGAAGGCTTTTGAGAGGTTATGATTTCAGGTCTAGGGCACTAGTTTCACAATGCAGTCAGTTTAAAATTATGTGCACACTTCAGTAACTATACTTCAATAAACAGTTTTAAAGTGCAGACAAACAAATGTTGAAAACATATAAACACTCAATTCAAAATTTTAAAAAGAATAATGAAGCAAATCGAACTTCTGAAGAATGAAAGAAGGCTTTTTTTTTGAAAATGAGCCAAGAGCAATGAGAGAGAGAATATTACAAAGCTTGATTCAAGCTTAAGGATGGCTGAGGACAAAGAACTGGGTCCTATAAAGGTTAGTATCACTTAAGTTCTCATGGAATCATCAAGCAGTTCAAAGTCAAATCCAATTTATTGTCACAGATACATGTGATTGCACTTCCTTTCCTTCTAGCAGAACAGAGAGAGAACTAAATAAAAGGAATCTATACAGAGTCATTCTTTTCTATTTTAAGTGGTAGTAAGAGGTGGGAAGGAATATAAACCCCAAAGCATTCTTTTCATCTTTCCACATTCTGTTCCTTATTGTGTTACTGGTCTTGCTTTTGCTTCTATTATGATAGATATGTCTGTGTCCTACCTACCAGTCAACTCACTGATGTATCCTTAACCAACAATCCTTGATGACATGTAGAGGCACTTCTTCATTAGACTGATGAAGCATGTTTTTAATTCCACATTATGAAAAAAAAACATAGGACCGATGTAATTAGCAGGTGATAGTAATTTCAGCAAAACTCACTGTACCATAAACCCTACTATAAAAGTTAAAAAAATAAAATCTCCATGTGTAGGCTTCCACCTAGTTTTCTGAATCCTCTGTTGTTACTAGGCATCACTGAAACAGTGAGGACCTACAGCATAAGTATTCCCATGTATTCCCATAGAAATTAGCCAGTTAACTTCTATCAGTGAGATAAAGGGAATAAATCTCCCAAATCAATTATTTAATTCCATTCCTTTGTTGACAGGGCAACAACTATTGTGGTGAAAGTTCATAATGATGTTAAGAAGAGTTTTATTTAATCCACTCTAGTCTCTCTGTAAGGTGCATGAACCATCTACCAAACAAAGCTATTTAAAGATAATGATATAAAAACTAAATAACAAAATATGTAAGGAAGGTCTTGCTCATTTATGTCTTTGAAGATCTGCTTAACCCAGAATGACATAATTCAAATTAAGGGACTGCCATTAGACCTTTCCCATTATTCTGGACCTTGATTCTGCTCAATGCATGAAACAGCATTACTTCCTGAAGTCTCATTTGTTTAGTTCCACAATATTTTCTGCCAGATCTATTATCATGGTTTTTTTCTGATTTAGAACGCATCAGAAAAGCTGTTCATTCCACTTGCAATGACTTCACTATTTTTTCGAATTTTCTTAATAAGTCTCCATGTCATAAGGCAATTGTCTTGCCCCATATTGACACTAACTCCAGCCTACTTGCATGTTCTGTAGAACGTAGAATGCTTCCATCATTCGGGATGGCCTTCAAGTTCAGCTATTACCATCCAGGAAAGCTTTGCTACAGGGGTAGCTGCAGTATGTGGGCCCAAGGAATAGATTAAAGTGTGCTATCCTGAGAAGTTACCTAAATACACTCCCTCTTTTTTTCCTTTCCTGCAATTACCATATGGTCTTATTGCTTTCGAGTAGTTTGAAACCTTCCTTTCTAATTCTAGTGCTCTGCTCATGACTCATTAAGTAGATAACAAGATTATAAAGCACATGGTTAGTGGCAGGCACGAAAGACCCAGGTAGAGGCTACAAGTCACAGGGCTCCCACTTGGGTGTCCCTAATTAAAGGACAGATGAAGAGTCACTGTTCCTAACCCATACCAGCTGTAAGCCATCTGTTGGCAGCATCGGAGAACATATGCCACTGGAGGCCTAGCCTCAAGGCTGAATGAAAGAGTAAGGAGTGAACTCACCCAGGGAAACCTGCCTGGAGAGCCTAGTCCGTCTCCAGAGTCCTAATCCTTAAACCCTCACAGGGGTTACAGATTAAAAGTCGCCTTCCTAAACTTTCTTCGATTTTAAAGTTGTATTCAAGAGAAGATTCTAGAGGTCTGACTGGCTTTCTGCCAGAGACCCCTCCTAGAGGCCTTATAAAAAGCTCCTTTTTGCCTTAAAACAAAAAAAGATGCATTTCACATTTATTTTAGTCTTTCTCCTTTCTCACTTAAACCACTAGGCTATTCTAGCAATCTCGTTACTGCTACTCCAAAGTGCATAGAGTACATTAATAAAATACTTGTTATGGCTCTGTGTGTGTGTGTGTGTGTGTGTGTGTGTGTGTTCATTTAATAAAGTACATTGATAAAAATCAAAGTTTCCAAAAGTTGCCTGCCTGAGTTAATAGCCCAACTCTGCTATTTGATAGCTCTGACACCTTGGGCAAGTTACTTATTTGCTTGGAGTTTTAGTTTTCTCATTTGGAAAATGAGAACAATACTACCTTACAGAGTTATTGAGAGAGTTAAATGAAATAATAATCTAAAATGCTTAGAATAGTGCCTCGCATGTGGCAATCGCTGTGTAAATGGAGTTTTCATTATCTTTATGCTATTATTTTACTTTGAATGACAGAGATAAATGGTTTCATCTAAGAGTGCATATGGTTTCAATGACTAATTTGAAATGACCGTAGGGATGGGTGTCAAATAGTATAAGTGGTTTCCTCTTGGGTCCATAGAGGAAAGGTTGGCATTTCTAAGTATATACATTCATATCCAGGGAGTCAGTTGAAAATTTCTATAGGTCAGATATTGTTTTAGCATTTCACTGGTAATTTCAGGAGGTAATTTCTACAATTTAGCTGGCAGGATATAAGTAACTTTTCTCCTTGATACAAAATGAAACCAGATTTTTTTTTTAAGTAGAACTGGGTGAAGTGGGTAAAGGGGATCAAAAATATAATAGCTGAAGAAAGCTAGAATTTGGGTGGCAAACACACAATAGAATGTACAGATGTCAAATTATAATGTACACCTAAAAATAACATAATTGTATTAACTAATGTTACCTCAATAAACTTAATAAAAATATAAAATAAAAAAATTAAAATTAAAATAAATAAAAGTAGAACTACTTTAAACTTCTAAGCTAGACTCTTAATAATAAAATCTTTCCCTATATTTAATATATACTTTTTTTTCTTTGATAAATTAACCTTTCTAGAAATAATGATGATACTTCACTTGGACAAACATGAAATGGTGAATTATTTTTTCCAAGCAGTTTTCATCTATTCTGGTACAGATGAGCATATTAAAGCCAAACTGACCTTATATGCTATTACATTTGTAACACAATAAATAAATTAAGGCAGAGACCAATGGCCATAAAATTGGGCAATATTATATTTTCTTCCCAGACATTCTCTATGCCATAAGCGTTAATAAATCCATATCACATCTTACTCAGAGTTTGAGGATTTCAAAATATTCTTTAAAATTCTTTAATTATGACAATTTCCAAAGTTGCCTCCTACAATTCTCATTTTCCTGAGAACAAACCCCTAAGATCTTATTCAAGTTTATTTGGGAAAATGAGATTTGGTTGCAAATTTAAGAAACATTGGTGTTGACATCATCTTTTTATACTGGAATGCTTCTTATCCAAAGGCATCCTTTGAGCTCTTGGTGGTATATTTTTTTCCACAAGCCTTGAAAAGTTTGACCAAATACTTGGAATATGCAACTAACTCCAAAATTACTAAATATATATTTCAGATTTGTTTGGAGGTAGTTGTGAGCAAGACTTATATAAGCTATGAGTCTCAAACTGAAATTTTCTAAAAAAAAAAAAAAATATATATATATATATATATACACACACACACACACACACACACACACACACACACACACATATATATATGTATATGTAAGGCAAACATAATTTAAGTGATTACAATAATTTTTGTTTCAGTATTGACTTTTTAACATTACAACAAAAACCCACATCTTCTCCAAGTTGAAATAATATGCAAAATGTGTTTCTTACGTTCTTTTCCTCTTACATATGTTAAAAAAAAAACACTCTATTTCTTAATTAGTCATAACTACTTAGATTTTTCTGTTGTTATACACAGGACTTACAAAAATATCAATGTAAGACACTATAACCCTCAGTTACTGCTTTAATTGGTTATGTAACTGTGAACAGCTAAGAGAATCATAAAAATGCTTCATTTTCTTGGTTATAGATATAATACTCAAGAGTAATTATACAACAAACACTCAGTATTTTTTTTAAGCTTTAAAAGTCATGAAGTTATAAGGCTGTTAAATTGGCAACCAAATCAAATTTATAAAATAGAAAATAATTGTATATAATTAAGCATACAATATCTCATCAGAGAATAAATGTTACTATCTAAGTTCTGCATCGTAAATCCAAAAAGTAATTTTCATTTGTCTTGTAAAAGTATTTGAGGCAATATTTTACTTCTGAAAAAATGTCTTTATTTTGCCTTTCACTTATACATTATTAAAATACTTATAAACATATGACCATATCCCTGACAAATAACATTTTATGTGCTATTAAATTATTTACAGTCATGTGAAATGCCCCAAAATTCTTAAGAAAAATTTTGAAAAATGATTCAATGTTTTGAATATGGAAATTATTTTTTTGCTATTTAAAATTCTCATGTTATATGATTATAATTTCTTTAAGATATTTTTGTTTCAAAACTTTAGTACTAAAATTATATCTCAAAATTTTAATTATTGTCATAATAACATATAACAAGGAATCATAAAAATCAATGCACAAAGAATCTACATATTTTTTCTTAACTGAAACATCTTTGAAAGAAAAAAATGATTGAGTATACCAATTATTTTCTTAACAAGTTAAATAATCTGCACTAAGAGTATTTCATCTCAAGTAAAGGAAGAATGAAACTCAGATTTACTTATTTTCTAGGTGTTAAGAATACAATGTATGAACTAATTTTTGAGAAAATTTTAATTCCTGCCATGAGCACTATGGTGGTTCTTAATCTTGATTGGTTCTTAATCTTGACTGTTTTACAAGATATATGTAAGAAAAAAATATATCTATTAGACCAGATAAAATATTAGGATAGTAAAAAAATAACTCTAAAAGACAACTTTTCATGATTTCCATCTTCTATAAATGAAATTTAAAATAATATGCACATATTTTCTAGAAATTATTTTATATGTTAGCTATTTTATGCCTACAGTTATTACCTTTTTAAAATATGAACGAAGAATTTAATATTTGGCAAACATCTTGTGAGGATATAATCTAAAATATTTTTATTAAATGATTTCTTATTTAATACATAGGAGAAAAATACTGAAAAATCAAAATGAATTTAAGCAGAATGTTCTTTATTATTATTATTCCTATCATTTTGCCAAAGTCAAATTTAACTTTTTAATAAGACTATTATAGAAAATGAATTATTGTATTTGTTAAGTAATTAGAGACCCCAGCTCCTCAAGGAATAATCCTTCTTTTCTCTTCTTGAGAAGTTTAACAGAATGGTATTACTAAATACTTATTTTTTAACTGAAAAATAAATTGATTAATTGAGGTCAACTAAATATTTTGTCGATGATCATAACACTAAATGATAATCTAACTAATTTTAAATGTAGACTTTTTTATTCCATTCCTATAAGAAAATATACTTAAGATATCTACCTAAAAGCTGTCAATAGAAGTTATTTTATTACTTTAAAATTTTTATTATGCATATTTCATTCAAAGAAAGAAGAGAACACAAATACTTTCAAATCATAGAGAAACATACACAAAGCACTCGAATTAAAAATGAAGCTTGCACACGCTATTTCCCTGTGACTATATGAAAGTAACTATTATTCTGGATCTTATGTAGATAATTCTCTTTATGCATACACTTACATAAACGTGCACACGTGTGCGCACACACACACACACACAACACACAATCATATACGTGAGTGACAACTACAGGAATTCCTAAAATAAATTCTAAAAAAAGTTCTGCTTCATTTTAGTTGACTTTATAAAGTGACTGTCATGTTATATGCACTTTTAGGGATTTACTTCTTTAAGCGAATATTATTTTGCCAAGATTTACCTGTTTCTTTTGAATGTTGTGTACTCTTCAATTATATAAGTATAACAACCATGGAAGTAACATATATATTCACCAGAATTTTATTTTTATCTTAAATATTTTATCTATTTTAGATATAATTTGCATACAACACATTAACCATTTTTAGTGTATAGTTGTAAAAGCTCTGAAATGCACTCGCAGATGTATGGCCACCACTGCAATAGAGAATTAAAACAGTTCAGTCACTCCAAAACTTCTCTCACATGCCATGCTGAGGTCAACATCCTCCTCAGCCTTCAACCTCTGGCAATACCAATTTTGCCTGTTCCCATAGCTTTTCATTTTCCACAATATCATATCATATCAAGTGAGTCATATTGTATATGGACTTTGGAGTGAGTCATATTGTATATGGACTTTGGAGTGTGGATAACAAAATATGTAATGCATATTTTGTGTAGAGTTTAGTCTTTTTAATAGACATTTGGTTTGCTAATAATCTAATATGTATACATTGTCTTGTTTATTGACAACCAGTTGAATGACATTTGGACTGTAGTCAGTTTTAGATGATTACAAATAAATCCACTATGAATGTTCACTTGCTAGGTTTTATGTGAATATGTTTTCATTTCATTGGGCAAAAATCTAAATATCTAGAAGGGGGATTCCTGGAAGATAAGGTAAGTATCTGTTTCATATAAGAAACTGCTAAACTCTTTTCCAAAATGACTATACCATCTTGCATTGCCACCATTTATGTAGCAGTTCACTTGTTCTACATCTGAAGCAACACTTGATATTGTTAGTGGTGTTTTATTTTATTGTTTTTGTGGTTTAATTAAATCTTTTTTTTTCATTTCAGTAGATGTGGATTGACATATTATTGTGTTTTTAATTTTCATTTATTTTTTTGACCAATGAAATTGAGAATCTTTTGTGTGCTGTTCTATTTTCTAATTCATTCCCCATGCATAGCAAGCACTCAAAAACATTTAGGACAAAACTATTCTAACAATTTTTAGAAATGTATTCTCAACATTCCTTACCATTAAAAAGTAATTCATTTCTCTTCTCCCCATAAAAATTCAATTCACTTTCAGACTTTTGTACTAAAATGAATACCAAAAGAGAGACAGTAGTCAACTGCAGTGAAATCTATAATATTAAATAATAAACAATTTCAATTTGAGTAATTAAAATTTATGGAAGAAATGATTTATTCATAGATCAGAGTAAAATACTCTAAATAATCAAAACCTGGAAAAAAATCTCTGAAAATATACCTGAAACTTAGCAAACTTACTCAAAATGAACAAATTATGCCTGATAAACTAGGCTGACATTGGGAGCATCAGTAAATAATGAAATTTGTTTATTTGAATCGTGTTGCTATGGGAATTTCAGTATCTAGCATTAATCACCATCTTGCAAACCATGGCTACATCTGACAATTTTAAGTAATTCATGCTCTGTAACATAAAATAATGTCATATAGACTAATTGCATTAGAATAATAGTTAAATGCCACAAGTTCTGCTAGTGTAAGTTTGACCTACATTTAGCCCAGCAATCTAATCAGTTAGAGAAACTTAATCAGTGAATCTAATCAGCAACAAACTAAGACTATGATTCTAGACACTAGACTCTTTTCACCGGGAAAATGAAGTAGTGTTTTTTAAATGGCTATAGTTAAAAAAAATACTTTAATCAATTTTTCATCCAGTATCTGTCCCATCCTCTAGAGAACTCAATATTCATCAGATTGGATTCTACTTTATTCTTACATTTAAAAAGAAAATACATAAAAGTACTTTGTTTTTGCATTAGATATGTCACATATATACTATCAACCTGAAAGGTTTTGAGAAAAAATGATAATTATAGAAATAAAGTAGTATTTGGATTGATTATTTTTTCTTGAATACATACCTCCTCAGCCTCATTGCATTGCAATAAATTAACTGATGTAACTGAATCACAAAAGAACAGCTCTGCTTCATTTCCCCTCAATTTAATTCAACTGTAGTTAAAAAAAAAACTTTCAATAATAAATGATGAATGCTTTGAGAGTATATAGATTAGTATTTAACAATGTAGAAAACTTATAGCTTTTAAATAAAATAACATGAGTTTTATACTCTATATTGATAGAAAAATCATGTGTGCATAAACATGCTTAACTGCAAAGATCAGAAATATCATCATAAATACAATTACTTTATCTTTCATGAAAATTCATATGCAGCTACTCTCTTATTAACTCATAAGCGTTAATGAACCCCAGATAGTAAATGGGCTCAGTGTAGAAAAGAAAAATAGATAACAGAGTGATATATGTGGCAATGCTACAACCAGAACAGCTTTTCTTAGAATTAGATCACTTCATGTTGTCTGCTATTGAGTACATTTTTCCTCCTTATTTTGTAAGGGCAGGTCCTACACTACAAAATTGAGATTTAAATATGGGATTTTATGATCCACTGAAGTTTAAAACACAACCAGTACAATAACTTGTAGATTATTTACTGAAATCAGTGGTAACACCTATTGGAACCAAAATATATATAAATGGAGAGAAACAGCTGAAATCCTTTAAAGAGCAGAAATAACGGGAATACACAGTTTGCCTAGTTTCTGTAAACAGACACTTAATAAAGTATTCTTGTGAATGTCAATATATGACAAAATACTTCCTGACAATTATATTTTTAAATTATAAATCATGATATGTTTTGTCAAAAAGGCCTATTTAGTATTTAGCATGAACCTATGTCACCAAACATTACCTCCCTAGATAATATTATCACACTATATAGGATATATAAGTTCATGTCTCAATAAAATCTTATAAGAGATAATTTTTTTTTAATTTTGAAATTAATAATTGTAATGATTTACCTGCTTACACATAATATTGACAAATCTAGGAGTTGTTTTCAGGTACATCTGATTACAAAAATCTGTGACTTTTGTACTGTGCTGCAATATATTATTTTAAGCTATCTTCAAATACAGTAGTAGAAGATGAAAATGTTTTTGAAACTTAAAGGATAGAGTTGAATGATATAGTGGTTAATATCAAAATTCTGAAGTTATAGTGCCTGGGTGTACTAGGATTCACCAGAAAAACAGAACTCTAAGTAGTATAATAAATATAAACATTTATTATAAGAAATTGGCTCACATGGTTATGGAAGATGAGAAGTACCATAGTATACTATCTATAAGTTGGAGACTCTGGGAAGCTGGTAGTGTTGTTTCAGTCTGAGTCCAAAGTTCTGAGAACCAGGGGTGTCACCAGCTATGTAAGTCTCAGTCAAAGGGCAGGAAAAAACTAATTTCTAGCTAAAGCAGTTAAGTACAGAGAGAATTCTCCCTTCTTTCACTCTGTTATTTTATTCAGGCCCTCAATGGACTGGATGATGTCCGCCCACACTGGGGGAGCAGTGTTCATCAATTATTCTACCATTCAAATACTAATCTCATGGGAAGAGAGAAACAGAGACAGAGAGACAGACAGAGAGAGAGAGAGAGGAAGGAATGAAGGAAGGAAGGAAGGAAGAAAGGAAGGAAGGAAGGAAGGAAGGAAGGAAGGAAGGAAGGAAGGAAGGAAGGAAGGAAGGAAAGAAAGAAGGAAGGAAGGAAGAGAAGAAAAAGCAAAACAAAAAAAAAATACTCTCACAATCATACACACACAGAAATAATGTTTAACTAAATATCTGGGCACTCAGTGGCCCAGTCAAGTTGACTCATAAAATTAACAATCACACTTGGTTGAAATCTTGCTCATCAAATTAGGCAGAGGATAATCATGAGATAAGGCAACGTTTTTTAACTTTTTTTACTTACTTTCTTCATGTGGAAAATGGGAATAATAATAAAAGTCTACCACAGTGTTGTGAAGAAGTGTTAACAAATGATTAAAACTACTTAACTAGAGAGACGCCCTGCATTTCAGCCTGAGGAGCTCTGTGAACACACGCCTCAACTAATCTGATAAAATTATTTATTTAAATGGGTTAAAACCTCTGGGAATGGTCGTAAGTACATGCAGCAGATAAAGATACATCAATTCAAGAAAATCGACTGCAGTTTGGTAAGAACAGGAAGAGTCTATGCTACTTGAACTGAGACCTCCCACTTTTCCCTTCTCACTGACATGAACCCCACAACATACTTGTTGACCAAAATATATGAGATCTCTCTCCTCCAGCTGCCAGTCAAAAGACTACCTCCCGAATGTCAGCAACCCTGACCTTGACATCACCTACCTGTTGCTGAGGCTACCTATGTGAATTATAAGAAATATTGTAGAAATGAACCACGTATCAGAAAAGCACTGGAGAAACTTTTTTAGCAAGCTATTTTTAAAAAAACATCAACACACCTTTAACTAGATTAGTCAAGAGAAGCCTTAAATTACTAGAAAGAGAAATGAAAGAGGGGTCATTAGTACTGACTTTGAAGGAATAAAAAAGATATAAAGCAGTGTGAATAACTACATGCAAAAAAGTTAGGTAACAGATGAAATAGACAGATTTCTGAAAAGATCCAACTGTATTAACTCAAGAAGAAATAGGCAATAGACTAGAATGCCAGAACTATTTATTGGTGAAAAAATGTTTTTTTAACACTATGTTTGAACAAATATAGACCCATGTAAAATAATGAAGTTGACTTATTACATCATATATAAAAATAACCTGAATGGATCAAAGACTTCAATGTGAGAGATAAAATTATAAAAATCTGAAGAAAAAAGCAGAAAATACATATGCTTTCATCTTTTTCAATAGATTATTAGATATGACACCAAAAGCATAAATAACAAAAAGAAAAAATAGATTGTTTGGACTTCATTATAATTTTAAAAATTTAAACATCACAGTTTAAATTAAGGAAGTGAAATAACCCACAGAATTGGAGGATACATTTTCAAATTACATATTTTATAAAGGCTTTCTATTTATGATACATGAAGAGCACTTAAAACTTGTTGATAAAAAGAATGATAAGACAATTTAAAAATGGTCAAAGAATATGAATAAATATTTCTCTGAAGAAAATATAAAATAGCCATTAAGTAAGGGAAAGGTGGTCAAAGTATTTTACTCTCCCCCCAGGAAATGCAAAACCAAACTACAATGAACTAGTAAACACCCACTTAAATGGCTAGAATTAAAAAGCCAGATGGAAACAAGTGCTGGTGAGATTGTGGAACAACAATAACCTGGAAATGAATAAAGACATACAGCAAGGTAGCAGGATACAAATCGATGTGTGGTGGGAACGTAAAGTGGTACAGCCACTTTAGTTAACAGCCTGGCAAGTCCAGAAACAACTGAACATAGAGCTACCATATGACCCAGCAATTCCACTCCTAGAGCAATGAATAAAAAAAAAAAAAATGTTGCATGCACGCAATGTAATATTATTTAGCCATATAAAGGAATGAAGTGTGATGGCATGTTATGACATGGGTGAACCTTAGAAACACTATGCTAAGTAATAGAAATCAGTCACAGGGAACATATATTATATGATTTTATTTATATGAATTATCCAGAATAAGCAAATCTATAAAGAAAAAAGTAGATTAGTAGTTTCTCAGAATGGAAGAGAAGCAATAAGGGAATAAAAGAACGATAAAGAAATGGTATGGATTTTCTTAATGTGGTGTTGAAAATTTTCTAAAATTGGCTTACTGGTGGTTGTACATTATCTTTGAGTATATGAAAACCACTGCATTGCACACTTAAAATGCGTAATTTTATGGTTTGTGAGTTATATATCAATAAATTTGTTTAAAAAATAATGAATGGCAGCAAAGCAAATACACATGTTAGCTATTACTATTTTCTGTTCTCTTTGAGATATAGCACTTGATACAAATCATTAAATTCTATCTTCAGTTTCCTTTGAATTAAAACTATATTCCAAGAGTTTTATCCTTTGATTTTGGCTATATAGTAGAATTTATAAGAAAAAAATGATTCAGTACAACATATTTTTTTAAGGCAAAATCATGGGAATTCAGGGTATGTAGGTAGTATTTAGTAAGACAAGATTTATAGAATTGATAATTGATTTAATATGTGTGCTAAATCTTGCAATTGTGTCAGTTGGAAAACAATTCCCTAATAGCATGGTCCATAAAACCATTATAGTTTTATGTTCATTTGAAAAGTTAGGTTTCTTTGGGGAAACAAAGTGTGACTTCACACCCTAAAAGCTTCACTTGTATCGGAGGGCAGTTACCGGCTTATCTGTACCAGCTCTTCCACTTACAGATTATTCTTTCTAGAAATAAAGCTGTGCTAAGTGAATGTAAAAGTTATTTGGGTTTATTCATAACCTAAAAACATCATTTTTTAAGTTGACAATCACTTTCATCACAGACAGTTTGAAATAATTTTTTTTCTTCTTCACAGCAAAATAGACACTCCTTGAAACTACACCAAGTTTTTAAAAACTATTTGATAAATTACCATTGGGTTGGAACTATCTATTGTGAAACAAATTACAGTAATTTCACTATTTACAAGGAAATTGCTGGGTCACTGCATATCAGCATTTTTTAAACATGTCTGTATTTATGTATAAGTATGAGAAAAGAAATAAAGAAAAAAGAGAAACGAGAAAGCGAAGTAGCTATTATACCACCTCTGATGTCCAACAATCAACATTCAAGTGTTTGCTAGAATGACTGTCATTGAGCTGACTACAATTTGTGCCATTTTCCTTGTCTTCCTTTCATTTACTCTTTCATTTTCTGGGTTATATACCCACATTTTAGATTCTTTCAAATATACTACACCAATATTTTTTATTGTTTGCTACATTCATTTACATTTTGACAAACTGCTTTTAGTACATATTTGTCACTTGTTCCACATCAAAATTTTTATTCTATTCCATTATCTTTTCCTACCATGTTTATGTTATGAACATCTAGACAATGCAGTCACTGCAACTCACCCACAATTGATATTCCCACAAACCACATACTTCTACCTCTGATTTTACACTAACCAAAATTACATTTTTCCACATGCTCAAGATGACACTCTCCTGCTCATAATGTAACAATTTTTCTGCCCTTTAAAAATTCTTTGTCTTAATGAATCTTCATTTTGATTTTAATAATTTTAATTTTTTTCTTATTTTACCTCAGTTAAAGATTGTTAATCTTCTTGATCTTTAAATATTTGCAGAGTATTATTTCATAACAAAGGCATGATTAAATTCAAATTTCTCCTATTTAATACAGATGATTTTGAGTTTTGATGAAAGAGTTCACAAAATTGAATTAACTGACAGGTAAAGTTGATACAGCTACATTGATATCGTCAATTTAAATCCTAGTAAAAAATTTTTCAAATCATTTTTTTTAACCAAATTATGTGTGTGACAGAACATCTTGGTTGTTATTTTATCCTTAATCACCATATTGGTTAAAATAGACACTGTACTTTACTTACTTCCACAGTATATGAATGAATTACAAATTTGGACTACATTTGAATTTTGGAAAAAGCATATATTTTCTAAAGCCAGAGAACAGATTTAGTGGTAAAGATATAATCTTTTAAAACTGATATCCACTCCAACCTCAATAAAAGAGTTTTCTTATATTAAGTAAAACACATAAATATCACTGAGTTGTGAGAGAATTGCTAGAAATGATTGGAGAATTTTCTGTTTAACAAAAAGTATAAAATAAGACATTATAATATAGCCCAATTTTCTCTCAGTTAACTTCAGAAATAATCAAATGGGTATAATCAGGTGCTCTAGAAAAGTAGATAGAGGTATTCAGATTTTATGTGGATTTAATATTCAGACTTGTGAAACTTATTTATTAAACAAATCTATTTATCTATAAAAATTACAAAGTATGAGTTTGGGAGCTTTAAGAGAAAAAAATGATAATTTAAAATTACTAACCCAGCAGCAATGAGCATCCCTGATGTCCAAATCTAACAGAAAGTAAGAATGTTATCAAACTCTAATTAATGAAATGGTTAATGAATGAAATGACCTAAGTTTGAGCTTCAGCTCTATTATCATAAAGAAGAACAATTATACGTTGTTAGATAAAAGAATACAACACCACACAAATGGTCCTGTCCAATCAAATCTGAGTTTGACCAAGCCTCTGGATTTAGCTTTCAATTTTCTGGAAAGACTGAAGCCAGAGGAACGCAGAGATCTCCACAATGGGTTTGCAATCTACACTCTAGATTGTGGCACATACTATGAATTAAATGACCTGCGTTTGTCACTAACTAAATTATTTCCTGCAGACTGACGAGAAATTAATTCTGTGACAGCCTTTGGCTTGTATTACAAAATGGTCTAGCGATCTTAAAAGCTCAACAGTTCCCTCTCATCTATTCCATTTTGTAAGATATTCCAAAGATCGCCTTCCTGAAGAGAGCCAGGTCCTGCTGCAAAGCTTCACCTCGGCCACCTGTATTCTCAGCTCAGTCTCAGGACTGCTTTGCTTCCAGAATGCATTATTGAAATCATGCATGTGGCAGATGTTACTACAGTGTGTGAGGAGGAAGCATAACCGCAGGTTTTTTGTATGGCATGGTCTTGGT
Source organism: Cynopterus sphinx (assembly GCA_030015415.1). Taxonomy (NCBI): domain Eukaryota; kingdom Metazoa; phylum Chordata; class Mammalia; order Chiroptera; family Pteropodidae; genus Cynopterus; species Cynopterus sphinx. Next base: position 12,344,776 of record CM057381.1, read on the forward strand.
TAAAATGACAGGCCAGTTCAAGATAAGAGTTTAGGGTCAGAGGATGTATTTCCTTATTTCATGTGTGTTGTTTGCTAAAGCCCTGGTCTAGAAATTGTGGGTCAAAGTAAAGTTTAACCTTTTTACTTTGCAGACACAAAGAGTTATTGAAAATGTCTTGCCTAGACATTATGTATTTCTTTTTTTTTTCCTAAGAGAAATGAGGAAAAGCCATGAGAATTAAAACCTTTCTAATATCTAAGACAGGCAAAGAGCACTTCACAAGCCAGCAGTACTCTTTTATTTCATGTCCATTTGATTCTGACAATAATTCAGACTCATTCATGCAATTTTCATCCCAACCAAAAAAGATTTTTTTGTAAGAATTCTCAGTTCTCCAAACCATGCAGAACAGTGTCAATCTTTAAAATTTTGCATACATTTCACCCTCTTTATTGTAGATCTGTTCCAATTAGATAACTCTATAGTGCACATAAATGAAAGATTTATATGACCAATTAATCTCCAAAAGCTTTAAAAGGGAGCCAATCATGGCACAAAAGGGCTGCAATTAGAAGCAAACTGTTGTAAAAGCTATGTTCTGTTCTGAAGAGAAAAAAAAAAAGGCTTTAAAATATTAGTTGCACACATACCACAAAGAAACATGGAGTATCAGCAGCCTTAATTTTTCATCTTCAGCCACTGGTCAAATGTAAATACAGAAAACAATATGCTGTATTTCAAAAAATTAGCTGCATCAGTTTCAGGTAGGTTTGGTCAGGTAGACATGAACAACCTCCTTAACATGTTCTTTAGAGCCAGAACAAATTTTCACTGGAGTGATATTCCAGTGACTTTTTAAAATTAGGTTTTTTATTTTTAGTGATTTGAGTTCACAGAATGTGCAAGCAACACCAATTTTAAGGGTTTTATCCAATAATCAGATTATACATAATTAATGATGTAATATGTAATACGAGCACTTTGTCATTCTTGTATTAGATACAGGTCTGCCATCTATCCTTTGAAATTATATTCTTATAACCTGTGGGCAAAGAGAATAGTTTCTAAAAATCCAAAGATAACAGAATCCTTGATAAAAGAAAACACAAGGGATAAACAGAATAAAAATCCATCAGTTGAAAAAGACCATATGGTCAGATAATATAATCATAACCAGATTCCCAAATGTTGCTACTAAAAAGAAAACAAAATGATGTTCATTTACAAAATGAAATCAGACTTGGTTGAGAAACATAATAGTTAGAAATAGTCAACAAGAATAAAAATAAATGATCTTTGCTGCCTGGTTAAATTTGTCACTGGAGTCAGGAAAGGTGAGTCTAGGCACAAAACACAAAAGTAGCACATTTTGAAAGGAACACAATTATTTAGTTATTATGGGTAGATTTGTCTGTTAAATTTGACAGTCCCGCAAATTAAGAAAAAAATTTATAGGAAAGAAATATTTTTATTTGCAAAATTTTGCAGGGGAGTTTATATTTCTAAATGAACTCTAGTCGATAGAAGAAATAAAAAAACAATAGAAAAAATGAACATGTTGTAAATATTCTTTAATTATTAGTAATTCTAAAAGGAAAGTTAAGAAAAAATACTAACAGTACAATGTGGAATTTATAACTTCCATGTGTAAAATTTATGACAGCAATTATATAAAGAATCAGTAGGAGTAAAAGGAATTACACTGCGGTAACTTTCTTACCTAATATGTAATATTCTAGTATGTGAAAGACAACTGTGAGAATACTGATGACTATTATCTGATTAGGAAAAATTTCCTCTATGATTGATTTAATAATAATATTTCCTTCCATTTTTTCTCTTCTATAACCCTGGAAATTTTATTATGAAGATACAGAATAAGCGAACATATTTTCTATAGGTCTTTTACTTAATACTTTTTTTTTCTGGTACTTGTGTGTTACATTGTAAAGGATATCTTCAACCTCATCCTAACCTTAGGTAGAGATGATCAGATACACACTAAATCACTAAGTAAATTTTAGCTGAGAGGGGGTTGTGATTTGAAAGGCCAAGTGGAAAATTTAGAACTATGCTTCCCTATCAAAACAATAAACTAAAGACCTGCAGGAATAGAATATTTATTAGCACCTTTCTATGTAAAAGTAGCCAAAGTAAAAGATTTCTGCTGCTTTATCACTTTTTTAATTTTGCTGAAGACAGATGCATCTTAAAGGATGACAGTGGATTATTGTACATCAAATTAGGCAGTGATGCTAACTGAAACTGATGTTTTATTTTCAGATACAGACTCTGGGGGTCAAATCAACACACCCCCGGCATTTGTTGAATAACCAATGATTTTGTAAATGATTTAGCTTTACAAATATAACCTGAGAAAAAACAAAAGCAGTTTGCATTCCCATGACAAGGACAGCAGAGTGCCTTCATTCAAAGTTATAATAACTTTGCTCAGGGCTATATTGATACTCCCCCATTCTGCCTCCTAATTAATATGCAAGGACCTTCAAACAGTACATTGACCCACATCACTAAGGAAAATTTGAAGGTCTTCCCATGCTACTGAAAAGTCTGTCTGGCAGGGTTAGGCACATGTTGATATATTCCCTGCAAAGTGAATCACAAATTACTTTGCCTTGAGACCTGAACTAATAAGAAAGTGATACAAGACAAGTCTCTTTGGACTTTAGATTTTTCATTTGGCCAGGATCCAACTATGCCTGAAGTGTCTATTGCAGATAGGTGTGTATCCTGTAGCAGGCATTAATAAGAGAAACATAAAGTACACTTGGATAGTTTTGGAGCAAAGGAAACTTTTCTTAGAAATTAAATTTTCTTTCAATCAAGTGATATCATCTGGTAATTCAAAATTTAGTCCTAGAAATTAAGCCTAGAACCTACATCTCCAGCTATTTCAAAATAACTGCAATTTGTAAGTTACATAATGCTTACTTACATTTATTCCTATTTAGATTTTAAATTTCTGTTATTTGCCATGAAATCTGAAACAACAAACTATATCTTCATGAACCAATCAGATTCTAACTCTCATACCAAGGTGCACTTGAAGTGGCTCAGCCAGAAACAACGTCTCCTTTTGTCAGCTTTCCTAATGCACTGAAAGCCAACTTTTTAAAATAATAACATTTATCACATTGTTCTTCTATGTGGTAGCACCTTTATTGAGATGGTGAATACTGTTCCTAATGGAATCCTGTTAATAGTCATAATAATATGTTAGTTCAACATTATACTTAATATAAAAAACTCCTAATTTTATTTATTTGAATTTCAGTTTAAGTAATGCCAATACCAGCAATTATATGATAAATTAGTTACCAAATAAATATATATTGTTTAGAAAGGGGAGAAAGTGAAATTCCAATGCATTCCCTACGTCATGCTCCCCATCCCCATGACAGTCTATAAACTACTAATTTGTACTTCTCTGAACCTTCACCTCTTCCTCCAAGCCTCCCAAACCCCCTACCCTCTGTCTGTCATCAGATTGCCATTTATATTTGTCTTTTTCAAATTAGTTTGTTCTTTTTGTTCCTTAGATTCCACATATAAGTCATGTGGTATTTATCTTTCTTTATCTGATTTATTTCTCACTCAGCATAATAACCTCTAGGTCCATCCATGTCATTTCAAGTAGTAGGATTTTATTTTTTTTAACTGGCTGAGTAATATTCCATTGTATATATGAACCATAACTTCTTTATCCAATCATCTGCTGATGGGCATTTGAAAATTGTGCTGCCATGAATATAAGGGTGCAAAGATTTACTCTTTGGAGAAGTGTCTATTCAGGTCTTCTGCCCATTTTTTAATTGGATTGTTTGATTTTTGGTTGTTCTTGAGATGTATGAGTTCTTTATATATTTTGGATACTAACCTCTTATCAAATGTATCAGTAGCAAATATCTTCTCTCAATCAGTCAGTTGTCTTTTGGTTTTGTTAATGGCTTCCTTTGCTATACAAAAACTTTTTAGTTTGATATAGTCTTATTTGTTTATTTTTGTTTGTTTGTTTCCCTTGCCCAAGGAGTTATATCCAAAAAGAAATTACTGTTAGCAATATCACAGAGTTGACTGTTTATGCTTTCTGCTAGACGTTTTATGGTTTTGGGTCTTATATTTAATCCATTTTGAGTCCATTTTGTATATCGTATAAGATGATCCAGTTCCTTCCTTCCTTCCTTCCTTCCTTCCTTCCTTCCTTCCTTCCTTCCTTCCTTTCTCTTTCTTTCTTTTTTTGTCATAGATTTATTTCTGGGCTCTCTATTCTGTACCATGCTGTTTTGCAATTCTAATTTTATAGATTCATCAAACCTACTCATTTTCATCAAGTTCTGGGAAAAATTATTAATTCAAAAATGGCAAAATGAAATTTTCATATTTTGAAAGTTCAGGAGTATATATTCTGAGCTAATTATCTAAAGGATACATAGGGCACACTTTGTGAATTACTACTTTGATTATTAGGATGCTGTTAAAGATGGAGTAAACTAAAATAAGTATTGACTATTTTATGAAAACTGATGAGGACAACATCTTTCTGTACTTAGTAACAGAAAAAAAAGGTATTTACCAAAAGATCTCTCAATCATCATAGTGGTTTTCCTGAAAGCTTAAAATCCACCTCTGAAAAATATGTAAAAATTGACTGCACTCATCTTTATGCTAAACCCTCATTACTTAATTTAATATTTGTATTTACTTTTAGCTTTGAGATTATCTTTCACTTATTCACTCTAAATTATTGGATTTCACATACCATGGATGCCCCCAATCAATCTTTCTTTGTTCTTTTGAGTATTATTCATTGACTCACAAATTTACCTAGTCAATGAAGAGTTCTTAGTGCCACTATGCTTTAGAAAGTAAAGTGTAAAAATATAAAGTTGGTCCAAAACTATCTCAGATATAAACTAGGAGTGCCTTTATTCAGATGCATCATGTAGCTTTCATTCATGCCCTGGCATTTTTTTGTTGTTCCCATACTAGATGCCGAAGGAACTAAATTAGCCATCATAACACATCGCATCCCATGTGGCTCACATGTCTCAATCCCTCACTCCTTTAAGTTCTTGCAAAAATGACAACTTATTTTAAATTAACTTTAAACTGAAACCTATTTGTAATCCTAATTTTAACTCATTCTTAATTTAGTATGATTATTGTCATTGGAAACATAGTATAACCAAATTATGTATCTTATACCTCCAGCAGACCTTCTATAGAAATAAAATCCAAGGTGACAAAAATGTTAGTTTTCTTTGTTAATTAATGTTCCCTCGTTGCACAAACTTCTGTATATATATATATTTTACATTTAGCCATCTATATCTCTATTAGGCTAAGCATGAGTTTACACTAATATCACCAACTCTAATCCATTATGATATGACTCATTTTCGAATCCTCTCCTTGTTTCTGTGTAACATCCCAGTTCAACAGGGAGAAACCTAGTTCCCACCATCTGCTACTCATTTAGTTAACTGTTCAATACCAGTATACATGTATACCGGTTTCAGAGTTGTTAACCAAACTCCTGTGAGAAACAACTTTACCCATTACAGTAGAGTTATTACCTATAGTTCTGTTTGACTTGATTTTTACAGACTCCACTGATTTCCCAAGTTACTTAGGTTGCATCTTTTCCCCCAACCCATGTAATGAGGTTATTTCATACATTTGTCATATCACTAGATTGTCTTGTCACATTCTGCATTCCGTTCTGGTATCCCCCAATTTCCCAAATATATTTTTTAATTTGCATACAATAGTTTGTTCTTTGTGCAGTAAAGATCTCTATACATAATGCCATGTACCCCCAAAATTGTAACATACAAATCACAAGTCATCAGGAATGCACATTAAAACACTGAGAACATCTAGGAGTAAAATATATCTGTAGTACATCAATGCAAAAGTTAGAAAAAAAAAGATTCTAAAGCCAGTGCTAGGCAGAGTGTGATATCCTGAATCAGGAAGAATTGGACCATATGCAAGAGTGACAGAATATGATCCAAATACAAAATATAAAATATTCAGAGTAAATATTATATAAATTATTATAAGTAAAGAAAAGTTTGAATAATGGATGATCCTGGCACATCTGATATGTGAGAGTCAAGAAACAAGTTTGAATAATAAGCACAATCCAAGAGCATTATGTCAGCCAGTTAAAGCTTCTGAATACAATATAGTCATTGAAGGCACCATTCCCTAAACAGGACAATTGTGGTGTTTGGATGTAAAGAAAATATGGGAGAATTTATAGAGCTTTGCAAGTGTTTCTCAGTTCACCATACCATGCAAATTCTTTCCCACTCTCTTCTTTTCAGGAATTGTATTACTTTTAGGAGGAATTCTGAAGATCTTTGAATCAATTGGAATTCCCATGATGGTCCTCCAGCTGATAAAAAGTTCTTGGTAAGCATGGGATGAGAGGAGAGAGTTCCAATCATGGATGTACAAAAATTTTTGAGTATTCTAAAGGTGCCATAAGTTTTGCTGTGCACAATGCAAATTTTAAAGGGTTATTTCCTCCCTTTAAGAAATCAACACCAACTGTTACAGTAGAAAAATAAACAATTACAAAATATAATAAATGCTACATTAAAGTATTATAAGATTGCTCATCTCAGTTAGAAGTTTTTGTAGGAAGACTGAAGCCTTTTTATCTGAACTTGGTATCTTTCATGCTAGAGGCTATCCATGTTTCAATATGCATGATAAATCGGGTTTCCTAGGAAGTACCAGAGCTACCTCAGCCAGAATTCATGCTTCTAAAATTAGGTGAGTCTATTTAGATACTTTCTAAGTACCCATAGAATCATGCTCTCCCATCATTGAATTAGGTGATAAGAATTGGTGATTAACCATATGGACATATGCAAGAGGTTAGAGAAAAAAAAAAATGTGATTATTAGCGCATAGTTATTCTGAGGATAAAATGAGGCAATTTTTCTGAAAGCACTTTGAAATGCAATAAAATAAAGGTTTACATTCAGTAGGCATCTCACAAAATGTTTCTAATCTAACACATCAAGGAAGTGGAGATGAATGCTAGCTAATAAATAATTATTTCCAAAGTTAATTCCTGAAATTTGGTATTCTTCCTATTATCTTTTTCTGAGTTCTACTTATTATGACTTAGAGAGGAAATAAAGTATAATAAATTGGTCATGTATACTCCCACTACTTACAAAAATTCTGGCCAAATTTCTTTAAGAAATAGAACAAAAATCATCAGATTTGTATAGATACACAAAAGACCCCAAATTGCCAAAGCTATCTTGAGAAAAAAAGAGTGAGGTTGGAGGCATCACTTTGCCTGACTTCAAATTATACTACAAAGTGACAGTAATCAAAATGGCAGTAATCAAAACAGCATGGTATTGGCAGCAACACACACACATGGACCAGTGGAGCAGATCAAGAGTCAAGAAGTAAACCCATATTTATATGGGCAAATAATTTTCAACAAAAAAGCCAAAAACCTACAGTGAAGAAAGAAAAACATCTTCAATAAATGGTGCTGGAAAAATTGGAAGGCCACATGCAAAAGAATGAAACTAGACTCTTGTCTATCACCACACACCAAAATTAACTCAAAATGGATTAAGGACCTAAATATAAGACTGAAATCAACAGAATGCATAGACGAAAACATAGAAACTAAATTCAAGGACCTTGGACTTAAAGAGGATTTTATGAATTTGACCTCAAAGGCAAGGGAAGTAAAAGCAAAAATAAATGAATGGGACTAAATCAAACTAAAAAGCTTCTGCTCAGAAAAAGAAATCGTCAAGGTAAAAAGATAACCTGAATGGGAAAGCATATTTGCAAGCAACAACTCTGATAAGGGCCTAATACTCAAAATAAACAAAGAACTCATAGACTCAACACCAACAACAAAAACAAAAACAAAAATGATTTAGTCAAAAAATGGGCAGAGGACCTGAACAGACACTTCTCCCCAGAGGACATACAAATAGCCAGTAAACATATGAATAGATGCTCAACATCACTAGCGATTAGGGATATAAAAAACCACAATGAGATATCATCTCATACTTGTTAGAATAGCTATAATCAACAGAACAAGTAATAACAAATGTTGGAGAAGTTGTAGAGAGAAAGGAACCCTCATACACTGCTGATGAGACTGCAAATTGGTACAGCCACTGTGGAAAACACTATGGAGTTTCCTCAAAAAAACTAAGGATTGATCTACCATATGATCCAGCAATCTCTCTACTGGGTATTTACCCCAAAGACTTGAAAACCCATATCTGAAAAGATATTTGCACATCAATGTTCATAGCAGCACTATTCATGGTTTCCTAAGCAGATTGGCTAAAGAAGCTGTGGTACATAAATACAATGGACTATTACTCAGCCATAGAAGAAATGAAATACTGCCATTTGCAACAACATGGATGGACCTTGAGATAATCGTGTCAAGCAAAATAAGCCAGACCAAAAAAAAATTGAAAATCACATGGTTATCACTTATATGTGGGATATAAACCTAAAAGCAGCAAATGAACAGGACAAACAGACTCAGGGACATGGACAACAGACTAGTGGTTACCAGAGGGTAGGAGGCAGGGGAGGAAGAAAGATGTAGAAAGGGTAATGGGGGTCAAATATAGGGGTGGTTGGGGGAGGGTGAAGTGGGTAAAGGAGATCCAATATATGGTAGCTGAAGGAAACTGGACTCTGATAGATGTCAAATGATAATATACACCTGAAAATTTTATAATTGTATTAACTAATGTTACCCTGATAAACTTAAAAAAAAAAAAGAAGAAGAAGAAGAAATTCTGGCCCAAAACTCCTTATAAGGAAACCGGTGAGGATCTAAAACTAAAGTCTTAAGATTTCTATTCTGAATATTTGAATTGTATAACTTAGCAATACTGAGCTCCAACACTCTACTGTTGGTAAGTGGTTAAAATGCACCATTTTAATCAAATATGTTAACAAATGAGTTATGTCATATTTCCACATATATTCTGATTAGCCCCACATTCAATTGGGGATTCTTTTGTTGTCCTGTTCTACAAGCAGACCAAAAACCATATGATAACCCTGACTGTAAATATATTACTGACATTGACAGTTATAAAATATCTCTGTGCTCTCATGTCAAGCATAAGTCCAGTTTTTTCCAGTTTCAACAATGAAATAATAGCATGAGTAAAATTGCAAAGTAAAAGCATAATTTGTTATACTCTTGCCAGACATTAATGATGTGCTAGCAAGTAATAGCACTTTTACTCATGGCAGATGAAGATACCAGTGTAAGATTAGCAGTGAGAAGAAAAGGTGATAAAAAGGTCTATTTCAAAATAAAATATTCAGATTATAAATCTTTTTTTTCCCATCCCTCCCCCTCTTTCCCCCGCCCCCACCCCTTAGGAGTTAGGAGATTCAGTAACTGAAGGCTCTGATAAGATTTGGAAATTCTAAACAGTTGTTGACTTATCAAAGAACCACAGTTTATCATGTAAATGTGATACATGCAAATGTATAAAGATAAGAGGAAGGCACTTTTATAGTCTCACTGAAAGAGATACTTGCTAGGTGAGATGAGAGTACCCTGAAACTTGATTCTATTTATTGACTCACAGTGCCTATAAAAATACAAATAAACTTCACCTGGAAATGAAGCAAACAAATAGAAACAGAATTTTTCAATAGTGTGGGGAGAAAAAATATCTTCAGATATTAAGAAAAATATTCTGAAAGGAATAGTAAGAGGAGAAAAAAAGAATAAGAAATAGATGTTATGTAATTTTAGACCCTTTTCTGTCAGGGAAAAAAAAATAAATTAGTTCTGCAGAACCAAAACAGTGCCACTTACTCGTCTTTGGATATTGCCCATGCCAGGTATTCTTAGATCTATTCCCTGTAATAGGCATCCTCCCATTCAGCAAACATCATTTCCATTTCAACAACTGAATTTACACATGGTTATCCATCTAAAATTCTCTTCTATTAAAATATAGAACTCTATACTTCTCTAACTACATTCCTTTTATATCCTCACATATCTTTGTTTCACTATTTTTATTCTCATATATTATTGTATCCTTTCAGTTCCTTAAACTTTTTTTCTTCTTTCTCTTACGTTTCTATTTTTCTTTTATTCTTTCTTTTCTACCCAAGCCACATATTGTAGTGCATCCCTATAACCAAGATCTTCACTCTGACTCCTCCACTCCTTTCTTAGACATCTCTGAAGAATCAGTGGTGTCCATATTTGTGATTTTTCTTCCTGTTCCTTTATAAGGTATCCCAAACCTACCTCTAAAAGTTTATTCTGTGACAATCCCATTAAGAAAATAGAGATCTTCTGTCAGGAAACTAATCAATTACCTTTATCTCAAATATCAAATGGCTGTACATCTTTAGTTATCTGACTTTTTTCTTAGGCAGGACTATCTACTTTCCCTTCCAAGGACAACTTCCAGACCTATCTTCAGAACTGTAGGCCTATACATCCAACTACCTACTTGATAGCTCCACTTGGATATTAAGAGACTTCTCAAACTTTTCATGTTCAACAGTGAACTTATGATTTTCTCCAGACCCAAAACCTGCTCACCCATAGCAAACCTATTTTCATTAGCATTAATTCTATCTTTACATTTGTTTAAAGAAAATATTGGAGTCTTCCTTCGCTCCTCTGTTTTACTCATAAACGGTTTTAATTTGGTAACAAATCTTGTTGACTCTACCTCCAGAATATATGAAGATATAAAAATAGTACAAAATAAAAACAAATTTCATAATTTTGAACTGACAGAGAAGTTAGTGATAATTCTATATACCTAACTTTGTATCTGTTTGCAATTTAACCAATAAGTAAAATTAGAAAACATAGCAAGAATTGTTTTGATGAGCCATGATCTCTGTTTATAATATTTTTAATATTAGGTCACTGAAAGTGATATCTAAAAGACAACTGTAAAAATAAATATGAAGCTCAAAATATGTCCTGTGTACAGTATATTAGATTTTGAAGTATTAACACACAGTATCCAAAACAGTAAGAGTGAATGAGATGTCTTGGGGAGAAGTGTAAATTGCAGTTCACCAAGTCAAATGCCTACCCTGGTTGTTTGAATAACAAAAACAAATAAAGCTTTCCAAATGCAAGAGCAGTTGTGATGGTTTGGAACTGGAGGCCGCATGCTTCATTTAATGGAGCCAACTGCTCTTCAACACTAGGGAATTACCAGATCATCTAATTTTGAAGCGAAGCCAAATGTCTACATTTTTATATATGTTCTTCATTGTATATTTTGGTAATTATTTCAGCAAGCAAAGAAATGGTCTCTGAGAGCTTTTTTAGAGGTTCTAGCCAGGGAGTGCAGATACTCACAAACCCATGACTGAAAAATAGTCCACTTCTCTATCAGGGAAGGTCATCCTCCTGGACCAAATGTGCAGCTTCCTGATGGATGCACATGGGAGCAGTAAGGGAGGAAGGAAACACCTCCCTAGTCAGCCAGATAAGCTGAATCAACCCTGACAATCAATGGGGTGAAAGATATTGCAGCCAGATATCCCTCACATCCAGTCCTAATATAAACTATGAACTTTGAGTAACAAGGATGTGTCACTGTAAATTCATAAATTGAAACAAATGTGTTACTCTGGTGGGGGATGTCGATAATTGGAGAGACTATATGTATGGGTGGAGGTAGTGAAATATGGGAAATCTTTACCTTCTCTTCAATTTTTCTGTGAACCTAAAACTGCCCTAAAAAAAATAAAGCCTTAATTTAAAAAAATCTCTGAATGTTTTAAGTAAAAAAGAGAGTTTTTTTGTGATACTATTTATGCTCACATAACTGGTAGGATACTGCAAAATGTTTCAGACTTACAAAGTGGACAGAAATCAGGAAGTCTCCTTAGGGTTGGCATCATGAACAATCCGTCCACACATCTTCACCATAACCACTGAATCCCTGCTCAGATTGATTTGGACTCTCCTACCTTCAGATTCAGAATTCCAAATGGAGTGTCTGATTGGGGAGGCCCATGGCAAATAACCTCTGCGACAGGTGCTCGTGATCATCAGGTAGAGTGGGTTTAACCACTCTGTCTTCCTGGATGATAGGAAAGACATTGAATACTGTCATCATGACACAGTAGGGTTTCTTCCTCAAAGAAGAGTAGAGGACCAGTTTTGGACAGCTAAATATCTTCTCCATAAAAATAATCAGTGCTTTGCTTAAAACACTATGTGTGGAACATATATATCCAGTCCAGTGCTGGCTCACAAACAACTTTCTGTAACATCATGTAATGACAAAAAGAGAAAGAAGGAAAAAACAAAAAGAAAATAGACTTGGACTAATAAATACCAACATTTAAGAAATGAATTTAATGAGCAGAGTTCAATAAAATTAATTTTTCTTACAAAGTTCCAAGAAAAATGTCTGCCAACAATAAGCCCAATAGTTTTTCAGTTAGAAAGAATATATAGCAGTATGCATAAATGAATTAATATCTCAGACTAAAATGTGTCCTTGGACTTTGTAACATGGGAATTATGATCATAGTTCAGGGGTAAAAATCAGAAATTAAAAATAGGTGAAAAATAATTTCTTGAAAACACTGAGGAAACAAATATGAACAACTTGTTAAAAAATATGGCTGTCAAGTGAAATAGGGAGGCAAAGCAAGAGCTAAATGGGATCTTTCCCAAGCCTCCAGAAGGGAGAGATTTGAATATGCTTTAATGATACGATGGTATATAGAGAGAGACTAGTGATCTAGAAGTAGAAAATCATTAAGCTGAAAAGGAAGCAGAGAAGTGACTCCAAGAATGTAGGTAGAAGGATTAGAGCTAGATAGGAAAATCAGTGAGGTTTTCTCCATGAGTAATAAGTAAGGTTGAGATGAATATTGAAGGAAATAAATTTGTCAGCTGGTGGAAACTGAGGCATTCTTTTCAATACATTGAGTATCTGAAAGGGAAGGGACTATCACCTCCTAAGAATGGGCGATGGAAATTAAACCAAAGTTTGAGGGGATTAAAGAATGCTTTAAATAGTGTGAGAATGGGAGGATCTCTCTTTTTTATTTAACTAGATATTGTCTTGCCAATAAAATCTTGTTCATGATTACGATTTTCCATCACTGTGCTCCAATTTACATTTCCTCAGTTTCTAAATCCTGTAAACACCACCAATTAAATATCTTTCAAATCCATTCCTTCTTAATCTTACTATTATTTATTTCACAGTGGTTTTTCATATAGACTTTTTCAATACTCAGCTAACTAGAATCATTCTCTATTCCTTTATCTCTGCAATCATTTTTTCCACAATGTTTTTAGTTGAAGAAACTCAACTGATTATTCCATATGATAAAGTAGAAAATGATTAGCCTGAACAAAGCCTGTTATATTTTGGTACCAAACTAGATTTATTTACTTATATTTTGTAATGTAGTTCTCGACTGGCCTAATTAAGGAATCTCTACCCTTGAAGGTCTTGGTCAAATGTCTTCTCTTCTATTACACATACTTTTTTATTCCTATATTTCTTACATTCCACAAAAAGTCCACACATGACTTTTATGTTGTATTTATCCTAGTGACTGTTACTTAAAATGTTAATGTAGCTATCATGTCCACTCCAATGTCTGTTACTTGAACAAATGGTCAATGCTTTCTGAATATTTTTTCAGTAAATATTATATTTCTCTTTATTTTATGAAATATATAACACTATTTTATGTGTTTAATTATTTGTGTATTTATAAATTAAGAAGCAGAATAAATTTACAAATTAAGAAGTTTATTTATAATCTATAGAAAAAGAAAGATTCTTTTACATTGTAATGGTTTTTTTCCTGAAAGTTAATGCCAGGATAGAAGAATAACAAAATCTTTTGCAGGTCAGCACAGAGATTGTGAATATACAGTTTTCCTGAAAATGTTTTTGCCCCAAATGTTGAGCTATTTAAATAGCTGCAGGGCATATTTATTCAGGTGGAATAATTATTTCTAACATCCCATTCAGAGACATATTTACAGACCTGAGAAATATATAGAAAAGTGTCAATGTTAGCAGTGGGATTCACTGCCAGGAACAGTTTGGAAATTCTTTAAGTGGGGCTAAAGACCCTGAACATGGTAAAGAGTAAATGCTTTCCCATTTGTGTCTCCTTAGAGTGAATTCTCATGAGGGAAATACTAGTTGAGATATAGTCAGAGAAATTTAAAAATCACTTTGGATAAATGATAAATGGATTATTTTATGTGGACAAATGGAAGTTATAAATCAATGTATAATATTTATTGTTACCAAATATTTAGGCCTTTAAAAATAGCAATTTACTGTTTATCATGTATTACAAATAAGTTATAAAAATTGATTATGCTGATGACCATTAATTATTGTGCATTTGTTATTTAGTGTTTCTTATAAAAAATCCTTGAAGAAAACCATAGAAATTAAAGTCATATCCTTTTACCCAAATTTATTTTGCTTCAATAAAGCTTTTGCTCAGACCTATAGCTGATTGATAAATCCATATAAGTATGACTTAGTGAGTTAAACTCAGAATCACAGTAACTACTTTACTTTTACTATGACTGCCCTGGTGACTCTGCTCTTAGAATCTGCTCTAGTTATAATAAAATCTAAGCCAACTTAACAATGCTTTTAACTCCTCTTAGTAACAAGTCCTCTCATCACTTTCAGTGACAAGAATATTGTCATATAATCAATACATCCAGCCAAGTTAATAACCAAACTCCAAGCTTCAAATTATATCTTCCAGCCTGGTACAAAGCCTTTTGGGAGGTAGGTAACCGGGCCAGTCCTCTCTTTACCTGTCTAGTTCTCCTACTTTTCTTTTTTCATTAAATAGACTGCTTCCAGTAACTCCAGAGTTGAATAAAGCTGGCAAAGCAGGAAAGGTAAGGTGCCACAAGGTCCTCCTTTCCTGGCATCAGTGTAATTAGGCTTTGTTATTTCTGGTGTTGGCAATAGCCAAGGTGACAGACACACTGTTAGCCTGACAGATAATAAAAGCAGGCTGCTTTTGGGGAGCTTATTTGTGAGTTCTTTAAAGACTCACTGGGGATATTTGACTAGACTTTCTTGACATGTACAATTTATTTTATTCCTGGTAATCACTTACATTTCTTCTTTCAGCACTGAGAACTGTGGCATTTTGGCCACCTCATTTTTTAAGGGGTGAATCTCTTTTTTAAGTACCCTCATGGGAATGATTTAAAATGCCTATAGTTTATCATTCTCTGTTATGTGATATATATTTGGTAACAAAACTAAAACAAATCAAACATCAAATGAACAAACAAGCAAACAAAATAGTGAGAACAGAAAAAAGAAAACAAAACTCATACATCCTTTCCTCTGAAGTCAGTGGAGATATAAGCCAGTAAAAATCAATCATAATGCATAATTTAAATGCAGGACCTTTGCTCCAAAAGAAGGGAAGAAGTGTTGTTACAGGTACTAACTATAAAAATATATTCCGTTCTTCCACAGTCTTTCTGTCCACCTGTCATAATATTTTTATTTGATATTTCATGTCAGACTCCCTCAGACACAAGGACAGTCTGCTCTATGCAGACTCTCACAAGCACCTGGGCACCTGCCCCACAACTAGACAGGCAGCCCACTGGCAGCTGGTCCCTCTCCTTTAAGCTGCTAGACAGATGTCAGTGTCCTCGCTGATGATGGGCTAACTATGCTTATTCAATGTAGATAAACAATCACCAAGATACTGATAACTCCTACCAAGCTACTCTAAGCCCTTGGATCAGGGGTCACCAGAAGCTCACCCCTCCAGTCTCTAGTTGAATGTACTGACAGACTGGGGCAGGATGTCCATGGCATGTCCCATACCATATTAATATTTTACTTTCATATTTCAGTTTAAATACTTAATTTTTAATAAAACTATTTTCTTGTTTTGTTCATTGATAAATGATTAGATGAATAATTTAAATATTTTGCATAAGATACCTTGACAATGTGGCATAAACTAAAAATAAAGATTTACTGAAACTTCTGATTGTAGTTCCAGAAAACAAAGCAAACCATATAAAATTATATATATATATATATATATATTACAAAAAACATGGGGAATACAAAAATACTTAATTATTTTTTAAGTTTTCTCTTACTCATAAGACCCTTAAAAACCTAAAAACATTCAAGCAATGTTTAAGATTTATAGATAGATAAAAAGATAGATGATAGATTTGTGTGTGTGTGTGTGTGTGTGTGTGTGTGTGTGTGTGTGTGACTTTAAAAACTGTATCTTTTGGTATCACCTTTTCTGGCTTGAAGAAGGAATACTGGCAGCACATTTCAAAGCCTGGCATAAGTTAGAATTGCTAGAGCATTAAGAAAGAAGATAATGAACCAAGTACTATGTATGGGAAAGGAACTGTGACAAGGGATCCTGATATAAATGAAATTACTATGGGAACTTGCCCAAGATACATTGTATCAAGAAAGATATAGATAAGATAAACAAAGTAGATTCATGAAAAATAATAATACATTGAAATCGGAAAGGATAAAGTTATAAAAAATTGCTTTCTCTGTCTCCTAATACCTGTATAAAATACATGTTTGAAGATTCAATGAATAAATTTAGGAGTTTGTAAAACTCCCTGTAAAACTGAGTTAATGTTTTTCTCTTTTACTACTTGAAACCTACTGCTTAACATACATTAAGTGCCCATTAAATATATGCTGATTAACTAGAGCAAAATATTCCCAAATAATAATATATTAAAAATACTAATCAATTTAATAGTTTAGGCTTGTTATTAGATATGACTTAATGCAGTATGTAATATTTATTATGAATAATTTAACTCTAAAATAAAAAATAAAAGCCTACTTTATATTTGTAATTGCCTGAAAAAACTTCCTAGATCAAAATCATGCATCTTTAATCTTCACACAAGGAGGACTTGAAATTTAGTCTAAGCAACTACTTCTAGTTATTTTTTATTTCAGAGACTTTTCCCTGTTGGAAGATTTTTTCCAAATTTTATACAAATTGAACTTTTTTTCCCTTCCACTTTATAAGATGCACAAAACTATAAAAACTCTTCCAATTCTGGGGCAGAGACAAGAGAGTTTTCTAAATGGAGCTCATATAGCCCCAGAGATACAATATAGATAGAAGTAATTTACAGAAGAAAAAAAAAAAGCAACCATAGCAACTGTACAGAACACACTGAAGGAGAGTACGTATTCTTGAAGATCAATGTTGTTCAAATTAAGCAGTATCTAGAAGGAATAGTGCTAGTTACAACTACAGAAATATAATTTAGTAAGACTCTACTCTTGATGTGAATTTGATAAATGACATGACTATAATTAGCTAAAAACTCTTGACACAAGAAGAAATTATATTGCTTCATATTATTTAAACATGTATGAAATTGTTTAAAATTATATGAGAAAAATCATAGACATACACACATAATTTAAGGTGATAAAGGAAGACATGTTTACATAAGGTTTGGACCAGTTAGAAAGAAGGAAAGTAATTAAAAATGATGAACACGTTAGATGCTATTTGTAAATTTAGATGCCAAACTCTATCAAGACTCTAGCAGAAAAAGGATGGCACACCCAAAATAAAATAATGTGGGAGAGTTTAATTATCATTTTTGTATTTATGAATGTATAGTTTTAGGAAAATCACAGGAATACTGCAGGAACGCGGGCTGACAGTAAGAAGCTACTATCTGCAGGCCCAAAGAGGAAGAAAGGGACAAATCATATCAGAAGCTAGATATCATAGCCTATCAAATATAAAAGTCAGAAAGAACATTGGATAGGGTCAACAGTTTTGAGATTCATGTGATTTGGATCAAGAACTAAAATCAGAAGCCTAAAGCAACTTCATAGGAAGGTAGCCAAAGAAATAAATGCTCTACCTCCCTCTGCCTACTATCTATAGTCTCCTAATGAGGCTTCCCATTGACTAAACCCAGGTGAAACTCAGTGGTACAGAGCCTATTGATGAAATAATACAGGTGAACTTCTTTGGGCAAAGAGAAAGACAGAGGCCAGTGATGTGGGAAAATAGAGGGACATGGAAGGTGTGGTCAGAGCAAGCAACCATGGATAGGTTAATTGTTTACTATCTTTAACAAGCTTGATTGCATAATCCAGTCAGGAGTTGGCCTTCTGTATCCACAGGTTCCACGTCTACATATTTGTTAAAAAGGTACATTAGGGCTAACATGTAGTATGTAGTTAGGCCTACAATGATTGTGATGACTGCATCTGAACTGAACATGTACAAACTATTTTTTTCTTGTCATTATTCCCTAAACAAAACAGTATACCAACTATTTACATAGTATTTAAATAGTATTGGGTATTATAATTAATCAAGAGCTGAATTAAATATATGGGAGGATGTGCATTGGTTATATCCAAATATTACATTTGAATATAATTGTAGATAAGACAATTGAGCATCTGTAGATTTTGATACCCAAGGAGGTCCTGAGACCAACTCCCACAGACACTGAGGGATGGCTTAAGTATTTCTTTTATGTATATTGTTTTTGTTTATTTTATTCAGGAATTCCTACCTTAAAATATTCCCTCAGGTCCAACTGCTGTTTTCATTCAAGATGCTGGCGCTTCTATGAAAAAGTGGTGTCCTATGTAACCTTTTTTACTCTGGAAGTATTCTGTTTATAGAAGCAGACTCTGAGACCACAATCTGTGGTTAGATGGTTTAGTAAAGCAGTGCACACACAGGAGAAACGGGAAAGACCCTGGGTTTGAGAAGGAGGCCAAGGAGGCTCTTCTTTCAGCAGAGATCCCAGCCTCAGCCTGACCCTGTAGGAAGCTCTAGAATGTAAACACTGTCTCAGAGCTTGCTGAAGGCAAAAAAGCTTATCTGCCTGGGAATGCTTGTAAAATTACTAATTCGGTTTCCTGATTAAATGAACAGGTTGTAGGGGAAGAAATTTGAACATATTTGCTGACACAGATCTATTACTTAAAAATTTTAATTACTGCAACATACTTAGAGACCACTGAGATTTGTGATGCTCTTTATTATATAAACAAAACAGAGACTCATTGTCTGGATTTTTGAAATGGGGATAAAAAGAGAGGGTGGTTTTTTAGATCCTCTTTCATTACAAAACTATCCCTGGAGCCTCCTTTGTTATTCAGCACCCTTTCCAAGTCCCTGCTCATCTCTCTCTCTCTCTCTCTCTCTCTCTCTCTCTCTCTCTCTCTCTCTCTCTCACACACACACACACACACCACAAATTTCCAATTTGTCATGTTACTGTGAACTGGGGAACCAGATCAATTGCATTTGAATTAAGTTTCAAGCGAAAACAACATATTCTGTAATTAAACAGATCAGGGGAGTAAATGTTAGATCTTGTGGAGAAAGAAGCAGGAAGAAGTTAGAAAAACTGCTATGATCATAGATTCATTTGTTGTACCAGAGTGTGCAAATGTCACTGAAGGGAATGGCTCAACTGTCACTTGGGAAAAAAAAAAATTTTTTAATTATATATAAATTTTGTAAGATGAGCAATTTCTTTTCATTTTGCCCCTGTTTTTTTTCAAAGATGTTAGAACTGAGGTTCTCATTTATTGGCATATTAAAAGTGTTTTAGAATATATTGAAGAATCTACTCACTTTGGAAATTCTGGAAAACAAGAAAATCATAAAGAAATATATGTAAATTAGCTGAAATTTTGTCTCCTTGATAGAACTACTATAAATACTCTCTTCAAATATTTGTCTAATTTCAGATATGAAGGTATCACACACACACACACACACACACACACACACACACTATATACATATTTATATGTAACCACATATAAGGCTGGTGTGTGTTTATGTACAGGATAATTTTATATATATATCCAGTAAGTCCTCATTTAACATTATGGATAGGTTCTTGGAAACTGTGACTTTAAAAAAAACGTATAATGAAACCAATTTTACGATAGGCTAATTGGTATAAATAAGAGTTAAGTTCCTACAGCATCTCAACAAAACAATGGACATTACTCAGGGATCTGCTGTGTATGTGTGTCTGTGTGTGTGTCTGTGTGTGTGTGGAGTCTGCATATATACATTTTAAACATACTATATGAGATTTATATTATCTACCTTATTCATTTAAAACTAAATTGTTATAACTTTATTATAACTCTAGTAATTCTTTGCTTAAAAAAGACAGCACTCTAAATATGGGGCCCAGATTTTTGTTTATTCACATGGGACAGAGTCATGAACTATAATCACTTGGTCAAAGGGAATGTTTCTAAGGGCTTTTGGTGCTTTCTTTCTAGTAGAAAGTTTTGTAGTCTACCTAGCCATGCATGAGACTCATTCTTCCATTGCAGCTTTCCAGCACTGAATATCTGTTGTTTTTTTCCCTAATGTTTTCCAATTTTACATATACAAAAAGAGTACATTATAATTTAAGTATGCATCTTTTATTTCTTAGACATTTGAACATATTTAAATTTATTAGCAAGTTTGTATTTTTTCTTTTAAATCTTTTGAATATATTCCTACTGCTATGTTAGTGTTTTTCCTCTTTTTAGTCAACATCCCTGTATGATAATGACAATAATATATTAAACCTGTATTAGTCATATTAGTTACATGCATATTTTTACAAATATTCTATACTGTGGCACTACATAAATATTGTCACTAATATAAAGTTTTTATTAGTCAAAAATGTATAATATGTCTATTAACAGTCCCCAGAACTGATGTCATTTGCTGTGACCTCTAGCAGTTCAGCAGTCACTTATAATTCATATTTTCTTGAACTCTGAATACCCTAGATTCTACATCTGCAGTTACTAGAACCATTTCAGGAACTTGTTCCAGGCCCACTTAATTTCACTGCACATGGATCTGCCAACTTTCTTCTTCGAAAAGCCCGAAGGATAGTCAGGGTCAGGCCAATTAAAAAAATTTTTATGGAACTAGCAAGAGGTTAGAAAGTTTGTATGGTTTGTTGATGACAATATAGATTGTTTCTTCCTTTAATGAATATAAGTAATGGCAAGTACTTTAATGAATCCATATCCTACTAGGAAAAGCCAAGAAAGTTGCCTTCAGGAGGTCAATTATTTTTTACATCTTTTAGTGTTCATTTTATGGCTTTGTATGGCCAGATTAATTGACACGAAAATAGTCTGTTTTACCCAATGTGAGTAAGCATGACATAAAAGAACTAAAACAGACATTTCTTGATGGTTTTCAAAAGTTATTGTACCTACTTTGAGTGAAAATATAACTGTAAAATGCAAGATATCATTAACACACATTACTGATCCCTTTGTATGCCACATTTATTTCTCAAAACTAAGAATTAAATTTTTTTTGTTCTGTTTCTTTCCTATTTGTGTTTATATGAGAATGCATTGCTCTCTATGTTTCATATAAATTATACATAATAAATGTCCCATTCCTTGGTATGATTATATATTAAGATACACACGCCCGCACCCACACCCACACACATACACACTCTTATGTTAGCACCGACATTCAAAATCCATCAGGCATACGCAGTATTATAGAATCACAAGAATTCTGCTAGATACAAAGTTTAGGGTCATCTAGTACAGCCCACTCTTTCATAAATGAAAGTTTTCCTATGCCCATTGAATAAATCTTATGAACTATTTTGCTCCACTTTCTAAGAAAACAGTAATTAACATTCAGTGACCACTTTCTGCATCAGAGGGTGTTTGTATTTGTAAGCATTTCAAGCAGGTCTTGCTGGGTTAAGCAGGAAGGGAGTTTATTAAGAAGATATTGGGCATTTCACAGAACCATTAGGAAGACTGGGAACTAGGCCAGATGTTAAGCAGTGATAAAGTACCCCAAACCTTATTTTAATGACCAGTACAAACATACTGCTATATCATTGGCTAACACCATACTTTCCTGTAATAATACCCCAAACTGTTTTTGATAATAAGTCTGCACCTTTGTTCTAGTTCTTTCTACCAGCTCTTGAAAAATAGGACTTCTTGTTTCTGACCTTTATCTGCCAGTGGCTCCTCAGCCCACGCTGGCATGACGCCTCTGATTGTCAGACCCTGGGTCACATGCTTGTGTTCTGTTTGAAATGAAGACCTGAGAAGTGAGCCACTCACACTGCTGGCCCCTGTAGTGAAAGCAGTGTTTGCTGCCAGGTAATAATCACAACATAGAAAATGCCCAAAATGTAAAATGAAAGCCCTGTTGATCAAAAAATAAAAGGTCAAATATCCATTAAACTATCCATGTGCCAGGCACCGTGCTCAAGAGCTTTTTAGGAAAGACTCAATTTTCCGTTCTGTATGTGAGAGAATGGAGAAAGAGAGAAGCTAAACAACTTGTCCAAAGTCACAAAGCTAATAAATAACACCATCAATAAATATTCAAGCTGAGATTTACTAAAGCATGGTTTGTAAAAATCTCTCCTTAGCTATGTTCTTTAAAAAAAAAACCAAACAAACAAATATTAAGTGGCATGTAATTTTCCTTAATAGCAGTATTTATTTTTTGACAAAATTACTCAGATTTTTATTAAACTTCCAATCACTTCCACATTCATTTTGAGCATACAGATATGCATACAGAGATTTTGAGGAAAGCATCCATTTAATTCAAAGTGATTAAGTTCATGTTAAAAGGGAATTTTTTCTCTCAATGAGTCACATCAATAGTGTTATGATTAATTAAGAAATGAGATTTATTTTACTACAAAGACAAAAAATTTATACTTTTAAAACCATATTCTAATATTAGAAATACCATAGGTTAAATGTGAAATACTTCTCTTACTAATTACAATTCTCTAAAAGCAAATTCATCAAATATCCACACACCTTTGCCCTTCTCCAAAAATTATAACAAAATCAAATAATAGTTCCGAAACTACCAGAACTGTGTAACTAAGAGCCCATTTTTACTTTGATGATAATATATTAGATCTACAAATACAAAATTAAGGTTAAATATGATGCAATGTTAACTTTTAATAAAACGCAGTGATTCCAACAGTAAACAAACCATTGGTCTGTATTATATTGAAACCATTGTCTGTAACTGCATAATCTCCCCTCCCCTTATTATGAGGAACATTAGAAGCAAGCATGCAGATGAAAAGCGAAAATCTATGGTAAAGGTAATGATCTTTGAAAATTTTCTCTAATGAGTAATTTGTGGCTCAGTGGATTTCAAGAGATTATTGGTTTTGGAAATGGATTCTATCAAGTAAGGAGATAATGAAAATCATTAGGGCCGAATAAAATAAAGCAGCGAATTTGTAATGCACACGAGCACTTTCCAAGTCTCTAGTTTGCACACAAGTTGAAAGCCTTGTTTAAAAACACAATTATAAAAGGGTTTTTTTTTTTTTTTTTCTGTGTAGACCTATATATTTCTGTATGGTACAGTTTATAGCAAGGAATAATATTATTTTTTCCATTTATAGTAAGAAATAATATTACTTCAAATATAATTATTGAATATAACTTTATTTAAAAAACTAAAATTTAGGATGTTATTATATAATACAAAAGAGCAAGTCATCTCCATCTATTTGATGCCAAACAATAACTTATATATAGATTGTATTAAAATAATTTGACCCATGGCATTGTTGTAACATGTATTTGATAGAGAAATAGCTTCCAGCATTATTTCTGGATAATTTGCTTGATATTCATTCCAGACCAACAGTTTTTTAAACTTTTATAATTCTATCCTCAGTGCCTTCTGTACAAAAGAAATGCAATTAATTAAAATCTGTTAAATATCTGAAGAAATAATATATATTCACACTTTAAGATAAATTACAGAAGCTTGAATTGTAGGAGATTTAAATGGCTAGGCCCACGAATTTCTTGAAGCAAATAAATTTGTATTTGTATTACTATATCAGGTAACAAATGGATTATACTAATAAAGATAATATTTTTTAAAGCTTAGTTTGATCATTTTTAATAATGAAGTGAAAACTAGATATTAATAAAATTTTTGATAAAACTTTACATAGTATTTTTTGGGGGAATGTAAAATATCTAAAATAAATTTAATTAGCTAAGTGTTTAATAAAAAGCAAATGAAGTATCTACTTTTTATTGTTCACCTAATCTCAATCTTTTTTTTTTTTTGGTACTCTTTCTCATTAATAAACACTGTCTTAAAATCATGTAAAAAAGAATTCATTCATTTTTATTTCTCAATGCTAAGTGTTGATTATAAATGCTAACTGCATCTATGACATTGACAAATACAGAGGCAAGCTTATGCATTTTGAGATGTTGATATGATGTATTCCCAAAGTTTTAATTATTTTAACATTGAAATTGACCTACTGGCATATGAAAAAATAGTAAGAGTTCATTGAACATAAATATTACATTACTTAAAGTAATACCTTATTCATCTAAAAGGATATGTAAATATATGGGCATAGACATAGTTTTAGTTGTATTCATCTATTTGTGTATGATGATAATGAAGAAAAGTCAAATAATTATTTAAGATGTTTTTATGCATCTTGGATTGTAACAAACAAGCACTAGTATCAAATAAATGTACCATGTCATATTTATATGGACCTATTCTTTACTTTTATTTATATGACTTACTCTTATTAAGAGCTACTCCAGCAAAAACATATCTAATTGTACAGCTATGCTTTTATTATACAGACATAAATTTAAATAACAAGTGCTCATTCTTCAAAAGGCAGAGAGGGCATGGAAACATACCTCTCCCTTCAATGTGCAATGGGAAATAAACCATGTCGTTTTGGAACAGTTACTTCCAATAGCTCTGCTGTCATCATTTTTCTTTTAATAGAAATATTTTAAGTTATCTTGAAGGACTAGGAAAGACTTCTTGAAGAAAATGATATCTGGAGGATGAATAAGAGTTCTCAAGACAAATTTAATGAGAATTAATGTTGGGAAATGGAAATGGAGTCCAGGCTGAAGAATGGACTATGCAAAGTTCTGGTTCGTAAATAAGACAAACCTATAACTGGTTCTCTAAAGTTCAAAGCAGAGAAGGTGCTCAGCTCTTGATGAGAGATGAAGAAGTGATATAGTCATAAAGCGTATGTTAAAGCAAAGTTAGACATTTTAACATTATCCTAAAGGAGAGGTTTTATTTTTTAATATATATCCCTTTGGTCAGATCTGTGTTTTAGAAAAAGTGGAAAACAATATCCAGATTTTTTCAGAGGATAACAAGATTATAGATAGGAAGGCCAGTTAGGTAATTCTTTACAGTAAACTAGATCAGAATCAATGGCAGCTTCAAATAAACGAACTAAACGTATCCTTTTGTTCCCAAGAAAGTTCCCCAGAGGTGTCTATGTGTATCACTTTTAAAAGTTCACTTCAGACCTAATTTCTTATGAAGAATATGTATTAGCATATTTTTTCTTTAGTTATATTAACACAATATCTATATTTTATAATCTCTGAGTAGAATATGAAAAATTACGTATATTCCTTTTACAAGACAGTATTACTAAATGAAAAGCATAAAAGTAATGCTAAAGATTTGAGTTAATATTCATAGTGATTTGGAAGCATTCTCTGTGTAATCTCAAATATAAATGATTTCTGTTTTAGGGTTTATAGCACACATAAACTTTTTGCTTTTTTATCATATCTTCCTCACTATAATCTCTGCTTTTCTATATTGGACTTATGTTAATAAGTTTTCTGCTAAGCTTTCTAAAAGAATTAGAAGTTTCCATATAATTATAGAAAACATTTGTTTAATAAAAGTATAAATCATATATTTTGGATTTTTTTTAATGCTTGTCACTATAATACACATTTCCCAATAGACACATGTATTGTGTGTGCTTATTCTTACTTAGGAAAATAGATTGAAGCTTCTATTTGGGTCATTCCGCGAGTTTTTTATGCCAACATGGCATAAACTGGTTGTTTTTTTATAACAAATTAGTTCAAATAAATATTGTATTCATATGCAGGCACTCACATTTTAGCCTGATAAAGATGCTGTCTCTTCATACCCTTTTCCCCTTGTGATCACAGCATTTTAATTGTCACCAAAGATCCAAAGGAGTTCTGTTTGCAGAGACACTGACAGCTCCATAATGAAGATATGTTAATAGTAAAATGGCAAAGCTTTCAGGGCTGTATATATTATGAAAAGGTTAATGAGTAGTGCCACCCACAGAGCACTATTTAGCTGACTTTGAAATTTTATTGATGAGAAAACTTTTGATTTTCTTTTCTGAAGGATATGTTGACTGGTGATACTTAGTAACTTCACAAAAGAAAAGTTCATGATTATGTCCTTTTGTCAATTGAAAGGGTTTTAAGCTGTGGGAATATGAACTACTATTTCAAAATATCTCTATATCTGAGTGGCTAAAATTGCTTGTTAGATGCTGTTTTTCTTATTATGTTGAACTTCTTGATTCTCTTTAAATATAGGCTGAATAATAATTACTAATAAAATAATGATAATCAGACAAAAATAGTGATAACATTAGTTATTCTTGGTTATAAGCAACAGAAATGGATTCTGGCTCTTTTAAGCAAAAGTTTAATGTGTTGGATAGGAAATAACTATCTTGATTGCAGGTCGGAGAACCTAGGTTAGGAAATTATGCAAAAATGAGACTCTCAGAGCTCCTGGCAGCAGGAACATCTGGCCAGAAACTTGCTAGAGCTGTCACCACTGAACATTGTTCCACTGCCAGCATGAGAAATTTTAAAATTTCCTTTCTTTTACTTCAGAATCATTAGATTTACACTTCTATATCTGAGAATATGATTGGCTGAGCTTCATCATTGTAAATGTCTGATTCAGGAGCGAAATTATTGCCTCCCACAAAGTGAGTTTGGCCCCATTGAGAAAGGGGCTATTTGAAGCTGAACAGAAAAAATGACAAGTGGTTACTGAATTTCATCACTTGGCTTCTGAAATCCCAAACCTCTCTTCTGTCCATTTTTATATTGGTAAGTAAAATCATAATGCATCTATCCTGTAAGGAGATATTCTCTCTCTCTTTTACCTAATGGCAGAGAACCTCAAATACTATCAGTTACTGAGCATATAGTTTACATTTGGGTTAGCTCATCTTGTCATACATTCTTTGTTTATGATAAATACATAATGACACGTATTCACCACCATAGGATCATATGGAAGAGTTTCACTGCCCAGAAATCCCCTGTGCTCCACTCGTTTACCCCTCTTTCCCTCCTCCAGAATCTGTGGCAACCACTAATCTTCTTACTGTTGCCTTTTCCAGAATGTCAGACATCGTAACCAGGTAATAAATACACAGCATTTAAGACTGATCTATTTCACTAAACAATTTGTGTGTGTGTGTGACTTGATAGCTCCTTTCTTTCTATTCCTTTCAAGTTTTAGCAATTATGAATATAGCTGCTATAAACATTCATGTACAGATTTATTTATGGACACAACTTTTCAATTAATTTGTGTAAATATAAAGGAGTATGACTGCTAGGTCATACGTATAAGAGCATGTTTTGTTTTGGGGGAAAAAAAACTTCTAAATTGTCTTCCAAAGTGGCTGTTCAATTTTTCAGTCCCATAACAAAGAGTTTCTGTTGCTCTTCATCCTCATTTAGCATTTGGTATTAGCAGTGTTTATTTATTTAAATTATTCTACTAGATGTATTTTAGTATATAATTGTCTTAATTTGAAATTCCCTAATGACATATCGCATTGCACATTTTCATGTTTATTTGAAGATTTCATCTTTTTCTGTTTAAGACATATTGTGCTAATCTGCAAATTATGAAATTAATGGTAATGTTGCCCATGAAAAACACGCCATAATAATAGCTTGAGAAAAAGGAAAAAATGTTACAAAGTTGGAAACATAGCTAACTCCCACATTTTCCCTTCATGTGTTACATACCAAGATTTATTAACTTCCTCCTTCACTATCCATTATTGACTCTGAACAATTTCGCAGATAGAAAGGATTCTTTAACCTGAATTAAAATCTATTTTTAGGGGTTATGTTTTGGCTGTTTGGCCTTTAGGGAGGCATAATATATTATCTATCATCATTTCAGACCTAGAAATAAGACTATGGGAAAGAATATGGAATTTCCAGTTTTACCCACAGTCCATTTGGTCTCCTATATGTAACAAGAGCTCTACTTCTTAATGATGACCAGGATCTATTACCTAAGCCAATATCCATTTTTATTTTTTGGCCAATATATCCTGGGAATTATCTACAAGAACTTCAAAGTTGACAGAAGCCCTCAAAAGGACTATGTTGCATCTTTATTTTGGAACCACCGCTCTGTCCCTGATGAAGCATTTCTTTGTATCATAAGTGAGTACAAAAACCCAGGAGAGTGAGTCCTGAGCTCCAGGTGCAGGAGACAAACATTTATGTTAACAGATCACTGAATGTACCCATTAGAAATCCCCCTCATACACATATGCATGCATTCACAGCTCTCTGTGGTACCCAGAAACACATGCGCTGTTTCAGAGCTTGCACCAAATCTCTGAAGCAGTGCTCCAAATGGGAACCATGTAGCTTGGTAATAACAAATTTCCATGAGAATGGTGCTGGGCAAACAATTGCAGAGTCCTGATAAACATAACAGTTTTAAGTTGAACAGTACTCAAACTTGTTCTCAACATTTCTAAAACTATCTTACTATTGTAGCCCTTCTTTCTCCCAGTGGATATTTTACAAGCCAGTCAGCTCTGTCAAAATCCAATAGTCAAAAATTATCAAATTTTGCTGCAAGCCCATTTATCTATAGCTAAAATACTAAGGTAGTTTTAAAGAAGGCTTCAATTTCACGTTACATGAGGTAAACATTAATATTGATATCTCAATATCTCTGAATTTAAAAATGGTAAACAAGGAAAAGATGTGTGTGTATGTGTGTATGGGTGTGTGTTTGGGGGGATTTGATAGCTATCGAGAGAACAGGAGGTGGTGAGAAGGATGTGAGAGGAGATTGAGGTTGATATACTGGTGAGAATGTTAAAGAAAAGCTATTTTCAAAGTTTTCTTACATAAACAGGAGAGATTAAAACAATACCTGCTACAGGCACTTATTTTCTTGATATTTGAGGGTTGAAACATTTTACCTATAAAACTTCCTTCTTCTAAGGACTTTGTTTACCTCAAAGATAAGATTTGCTTGGAATGGTGAAAAAGACCCATCACCATCCAGTCACATCCAGTTCGAAATTTAAGGTGAGACTAATTTCTAACCTTAAATTAGTCTCAATTGACTTTTATTTTTAACATTCAGTGTGTACCCTAACTTCCCTTAATCTTTTCTCCAACTTAAATGCTCTAAAGTAATCATAACTTTTGATGATCCTGTTCACTTGCTTCTCTATTAATGTCCTTTCTTCAGTCTAGAAAGCCCTGTGCTATATGCTCTTTCCACTTCCTATTGAACAAATATTTATGCTTCAGAACATGTCTCAAATGTTACTTCGGTGAATTTCTCCTTAACTTTCTCTTGCAGAGTTAATTATTCTCTCTTTGTACTCACTCCTAGGACATTTTGGATATAAAGCATTTGCTGTACTATTTGCATTTGTTTCCCCCTCTTCTTTGCCCACCGGATGTTGAGAATAGAGATTATGTAAGAGTCATCTCAAGTGATAAAAAGAATAGGTATTCACTTGTTGAGTGTGCCAAATAATTGTGGTTTTTAAGGATTTTTGAAAGCAGTTGTTTATGTGAACAATACTCTAATGAAACGTTGACCTTGGAGACTAATCATATTGAGAATGTGTTTTACATCTATAGTTTTGCTGAACTTTTAACTTTACCATCTATTTGATAAAAAACACAAAACTAATAAAAATAATTTTTGTACTCAAAATATTCAAAGATAAATTTTGAATATTTTACACTCAAAATGTTTTTAAAAACTGAGTTTCTCTTTAATTGACAAGAAAAAATTTTAACTTGAAATTCTCGACTTTTTTTTAAATTACAGACTAACAATAACAAGAACTTTGTTGATTTACACAAGACTGAAAGAAGACATAATGATAAATAAATAAAAATAATTAAATTCAACATAAAATCACTGAAATGCTAATGTTATTGGAAACTTTTCTTGGGAAAACTGTAAAACTTTTTAAGGTGGTGGAATTGCTAGCAACTAAATTTAGATTTTACCTGTAAGGCTTAGAACTAAAACTAATAAATTTAAAATAATCATTTTAGATTTGACAGTTGGGTGCATGTGAATATACTGGAGAACTAAAATACATCCCAAACGTAAGAGTTAAAATCATAAGCACTCTCTGTTTTAACAATGCAATTTAAAAATTCTATTCCCAATTGGCCACAGGGAAATATATTAAATATCTGTACAATGTCACAATATTTAATGTAACAAAATAGACAAATCTTCCTGTTATATCAAGACAATACAAAGCAGCTTTCAGTCAACACATCTTGACGTATGCCTGAAGTGTGTTGTAAAATCTAAAAAAGAAATTAGAAAATATAGAATCAAGACCAACTCGCCAGCTCAGAGAGATATTTACACCACAGACGACAGAAGACAGGGCCAGTGATGAGTGAACAAAATGTGGAAATAATAAGTTATTGAGAATTTTCATTGTGCTACCTTATCTACAAAATTTGTCTTTATTGTCTTCATCTGCTCAGGCTACCACAACAAATATACCATGGACTGGGTGGCTTAGCAACATACATTTATTTTCTTACAGCTCTGAATCCAAGCGATACAAGATCAAGGTACTAGCAGACCGTATTTCTGGCAAGGGCTTCTTCCTGCCCTGGATTCTCGCATGGCCTTACAGTGATGAAGTATATGCAGAGAGAGTAAGCAAGCCCTTATAATGGATTATTAGGGCACTAATCCTATTATGATGCATCCTCATGATTCCATCTAATTCCCAAAGGCTCTAATTTCAAATACCATTACATTGAGAATCAGAGTTTTCACACAGGAATTTTGAAGGGACATAAACATTCAGTTTGTAATGTTCAGCCCACTTCTCTATAGCCAGGAATCAATATTATCTATTACATTTATTTAGAAAATTACACACACACACACACACACACACACACACACACACACACACACACACACTACTTATATTTATCAATATACATACTGGTGGTTGTAGACCCAGAATATAGTTCAAAGACTTGTATTCAAAGTTGTGTGGCCACAGCCCTCGTAGAGAACTAATCTTTAAATAAAACAGAAAATAGCTTTCTTTCCCTGGCAAGCTTTAGTTGTTCATCATGACAAGAAAATCAGGTTTTGTGAAGTAATTCAAAGTCATACAAAGAGAAAGAAGCAAATCTGAGAATTTTTATGGAGAATAGTTTGGAATTTAAAATCTGTATTCATAACAACCTACACAGTCCAAGAACCTACCTGCACCGTTATATTAAGACAAGAAAAGGACAAGCAATATAAATTAGAGAATGGTGGGCATAGAAATGATATAGAAAACCATGCAGCTACATGTATAGTTTCTAATATAAAAGATGCCAAAAGACTCATCTAAATCTATCTAGAATTAAGTGAGGAAGTAAAAGAAACTAGCAAAGCAGACTAAGAAGGACTGTCTGGTGATGAAAGAGGAGAACCACGAAAAAGTACTGTCCAATGAGCCAAATGAGGACTAATTCAAGAAGTAGAGAGTGGATCAAAAGTGTCATATATTGATTACAAGTTTAGAAGGAGGAGACCTAAGAAATAATCACTAGTTTTTGGCATATGGAAGCGATTTTTCAGAACAGTACCCAGGTACAAAACACCCAAATATTGGCTAAAAGACCTGGACTTCCATTGGTTTTGGTGCTCACTTTGAGGGTTCATAAGTTTGACTTGGTAATCTTGAATTGTCCTAAAGTGAATGAGCCATCTTAAATTAAAACTTCCCAAAGTTTCTCTAGTACCAACTTAAATCTAGAAAGTTCTTTAGATGTCTATAAAGACTGGTGTTAAGGCCAAGCAAATATATACAATTTAATTTGTTAGAAGGACTTAATTTACACATTTATCTCACTTCAATGGGCATTACCATTTGGAAGGTGCTGCACCACTTGCTGTGGTGACATGTGACTCTATCAGTCCTCTGTCTTACAGTGGGCTTCTGGACACAGGGCATGCAAGAATAGGGTGGGGAAAATCTCAATACATAGTTTTCTTATACATCCCGTGAACTACCTCCAGGAAAACATTAACTTTGCTACCTTAAAAGTGAAGAAAATTGAAAACAAAATTTACTTTCTATCAGGGCCTAAGTCTATGAATAATCTATAATACAATTTTGACTACTCAAACACATATTCACTTTCACTCTGTTCTAAGTATTATTTTGTGTTTCACAGTATATATAGGTCATTCATCAATATTATACATGATTTTGAACTGTGATTATAACAAGATCTCCCATGAGTTTTTGAATTCCTCAGTTATTTTAGTTATTTGTATTCAAGAACAACTGCCACTCATTTAGTTTGCTCTCCATGATACTGAAAAATCATTTCAAAGATTTATATTTCTTCTCACAAGAACTGCAGAGTTCTGAAATTTTGATTAAGGTTTCAAGTCATTTTCTCACAATATGTATATGTTTAGCAAAGAAATGCAGTGTCCATCCTAATTGCATATTTGTTTTTTGTCCCTCATGAGAAATTTAATCATTAAAATTTATTTCTTTTGGTCATAAACTTGCTAAGAATACTCCTTATAAATTTTATAATTGGAAATCCCTCTTATCATTCTGTGTTACTATTTCGAAAATCTTGAATCACTACTCATGAACAACTCCAGGAGAACAATATTTCTTTGCCTTTCTCATTCATCTAACTTTCCTATTAATTCATATGTGGATTTCTTTCCACTATATTATGAATCCTTTTGGAAAATGGGCAAGAAATTTGTGTGCTTGTTCATATTTACCACAGAATACAATGCAGTGTTTTCCACAAGGTAGTAAAATTCATTAAAAATAGGATAAATGTATAAATTCAGACAACCTAACAAATTAGATTTTATTTATTCATTACGTGAAATAGAAAGTTATGGTTTCTTCTTTAAGTATATTTGTGTGTTATTAAACACATAGTTTTTTTTTTATTTTTTTAACTATGTAATAGTCAAAGAGCTAGATATAAGAACAATATTTTATTTTATATAATTTGGGAAACGCTGGTTCTTATTAGAATGTCTGGTGCAGTTAACAGAGTAGGTAGTAGTTGAAAGCAATTGAATTGCCATACAATTGGGTGGAAACTTTAACTTATTGCCATATCCTCCTATAATCCAAATAAAGCAATGGAAAAATTATTTCTCATAAGTCTCTTCAAAAATATAAAGTGCTAACAGAGTACTCAAAGTTTTGTTCTTTTAAGTGGAAGAAGTTTAAAAGAATAAACCATATTTCCTACACTAATGGTTATAAATTTCTTGAGAAGTCACTATTATTTTAGAGAATATGGAAAAAATTTAAAGATCTTCTTCCTTGAATCATCTACATATATACATGGCTTCACAAGTTCTAACTTCTAGTATACAAATGCCATGAATAAGAACACAGATCTACAAAAACCCATATGAAAAATTGAGACGTATCATTTCAATACATGACTGATAAAACCATGTTTCACTGATACATTAAGAATAATCTTAAAGCATAAAGGTAATAATAATAGTAATACTACTAATAATAACTCTAGTATGGTTTTAAAAGAAATAGTAATTAATTTGGAATTAGAAATCCTACATTTAACTGTATGACACAAAAAATCTAATTCTTTTTGGCTGAAAACATTGGCTTGTATATTGGCATTTCACAACAAATAGCACATTGTAGACACTCAGTAAATATATGCAATCTGACTATTAATTATTTTCCCATCTTCTCTATCTATACATGATAGCTTATAACTAAAAAACCTGAGTTATTCAATTTATTCCCTAATAAAATCTTTTGATAATTTAACATGTAAACTCCAACATTCAATTTACTTGAAACTTTGTGTACACCTGTCTTTTTATTAATATTTTTAATATTTAATTTTACATTTGCTATTTCATTAGTGAGATAGATAACTGAGATTAAATAACACATCAAATAAATATACTTAGGTATAATGCTATGTGAATTTGCCTTTTTTTTTAAATTTTCTACTTTTGAAGCTAATCTTACCAAAAACATAAAGGTAGTAGAATCTGAGGTACACAGAACTTACTTTACAGTTTAATTTCATTGGTACTTAGCATTATTTCATTTTTCTTCTATCTTGTTGTAGGTAACCATTCCCATGATGCATGAATTCAGATATATTATTAATTTTTATTTTTTCCTTTTTATTTGCAATTGAAAATTTAAGCAATACTATAAGTTCAAGATATATAATTATGGCTTTATACTTCTTTAATCAAATAATTTTTAAAATTTACTTCTAAAAATATCAAAGGTATAATTTAATTGTTTTAATCCAAACTGAAAGAATAAAGTTTGGACACTAGGTAAAATTAGATCTTAATGGCCAAATTCTACATATACTATACTTTTCTAATTGTTTTAAACTGAATAATTTAAATGTTGACAAGTTTATCTCCAAATTGAAGAAAAATACACCACACACTTGTGAAAATCCTTCCAGAGATGAAGTGATATATTTGGAAATTAATTGCGCTTTGTTCATAAATACTTAAAAGTATTTGTATATTCATGGAATTAAATATATTAAAGAGAAAACACTTTGGTAAAATCCCAGAAATGTTTTTGAAAATTGTAGCTTTTATCATCTAATAAATTGTCTCCTTAAATCTCTGAGATTTCTAATTTTTATCTTTGGCCAACAAATTTCCTCTACTTGGGAAATGAATGTTTTCTCATTATTATCATCTTAACCCACTGTCTACTTACATAGCATTATAATTAAAAACCCATTTTGATGGCTCATTTCTTTGAACACAGTTTTTTGAAACACTGCAGTCAAAAAACAGAAAAAGGGGCTTTTCATTTTTAAATATTATATTGTATAGATAATTTTTATCATTTAAAAGTATTGTTTAAAATAAAGAGTTTACATACTATTTAGAGGTCTATTAATTTTATTTCTTTATAATTAACAAAAATCATTTTTATCTATGTTAGTACCCAGAAATGGCAAGTCAGCTCTTTGATCAGAACAAAACTTGAGAAAATCTTAACATATTTTAGAAAAGTGAGCTTTTTTTCACTTTAAAACATATACTGTGTAGATTTTCTATTTTAATTGAAAATATTGTTTGAGAGAATTAGTAATGTCTCAAAATATATGATTTTGTTTGAAGAGTACTTAGAGCTCTGTTTATTTTAAATTTCCTACAACTTAAAAAAAATCCTTTTTATCTATGCAAGCACACAGTTGACAACTCTATGTAAATGACAAGATTGTATGCAATATTTAACCATGCACTGTATTGCAAACACAAACACAGATTTTTATTCACAATCATTAAGATCTAATTAAAAATGTAAAAGTCTCACCGCATTTTGACAATTCCATATGCATGTCATTCAAGAAGATATTCAGGTTAAAATAATCTCTCAAAAGTGAAATTTTCAATATAAACTTAAAGTGGCTTTAAATGACCCAGTACAGTTTGTTAGTCATTGCAGTTATTTTTTGCTTAGCTGCATAGAAACTACACTAGTGTCTAATTCAAACCTTTTATCACTGTCCTTACACCCAACTCCAAGCTTCTCATTTTAGTTCCTGGTTTACTTATGGGCTCAAAAAAATCTCATTTGTAAATATTTAACCTCCCTTTCCTCTGCTTCATTATTCTGCAGTTCCCCTCTATCCATCTTATTATTCTCTGATACTTTAAGTCTCCTTACCTTTTTGTCTCCTTTCCTTCTAGCCTTTTTTAGGCCTACTTTTCCTCCATTGTTTTTAATAATTTCTTCTATCATTTTACCTCAGTATGTTGTTTATTAAACAATTCTCTTTCTCATGCATTCTATTCTCTCCATTTACTTTTTATTCTACACAAAAACTCACTTACAATCCCCATGTCTACAGTATCTTGATATTCCTATATGTTCAAAGCACTATCACAACCACAACTTCATTTCTGTCTCAAAACCATTCCAAGCAATTTAGTCCTTAACCTCACACTAAAATTTTCATTTCAGAGTATTATCTCCTGCTAATGTATGTGAAATAAATAAGAAAAAGTAGGCTATATGAATGGCCAAATGGAGAAGAAAGTAAAAGTATCTGAACTTTTGTTATACAAATATGTTAACAAAACTTGGACTCAGAACTTGATGCTTATAATTTCAACCTGTATGAATTGCAAAATTAACTGTTTCTTTTTCTAAAAATAATAACAATATTAGCATTTTTGATGCATTATTTTCAGTTAAATAAAATGATGTATGAAAAGATCCTGTACAATTGCCTGTCAAATAAGCACAAGCTACATACGTGTGTAGGTTAAGTATAGATGATAGATGATAGAATGTGTGAATAGTTATAATACTAAGAACAGTCTTTTTATTTTACCTAACTAAAAATTCTTTAGATACTATCTAACTAAAGAATTACTTTAGGTTGAAATAAAAAACAATATTCAGGTCTGTAGAACAAAAATAAGCACATTTCTATTAATATTGATATGAAATCCATATTCATACTTATAGATAAGTTATTACTCATTATTGGCAGAAATCATAATATATCTTTATATGACCATCTAAACTTATATGCTCATATTCTGGAATTCCCATGAGTGGTAAAATTGAACAGAGTTTAAATATAGTTTAATATTCTTAAAATTAAATGTCATGTTATAGCACTTTGTTAATACTGTGACTATCAATGAAAAAAGTCCCTGTCAAAAAGAGAAATAAATAAATAATCATTTTCATTAAACAAATATGTACAGGTTGGTTAATTTTCTAATTTTAAAAATACAGATGTTTTTACTTTTTTATCATTAAAAATAGCTTGCATGACCAGAAATTTATCCTCACATAAGATCATAGGAGAAAAGATAACTTTTCTATATAAGGCAATGAACTAAAAATTATAGCTAAACATTGCCAAGGTCACGATATGGCATTTGCGACACAAGACTCAGATTATACAATCTCACTGAGTTCATTTTCACGAGTCATGGTGTTATATTTTCCAAGTTCTTATTATATGCATGTATGAGTTAAATTCCATAGATAACTTCATAATTCAGAAATTTAACTTCTAATATGATGTAGAAGAATATGTAAAACAAATTATAATAATTAATATGAGTAATTCATTTAAACTGAGACTGCTATAGATTCATGTTTTGAAGCCATGCCTCTTAGTACTTATTCATAAGAATTAACTACAGTAATAGAAACAAAAAATCAGTTGATCAAATCATCCTTTAATGTTTACTATTTTTTGGAACCATGAAAATGTGTCCCTCATAAAATCTATCAGTAATATTCAAATATAAATACAAGTACATACAAGGAAAAACAACTTTTCTACAGCCCTAGACCTGAATAGGCATGGGTGAAAAGTAAGCTCCTACACACACACACCTCCTCACACACTGCATAACACCACACCATGCCACACCACACCAATGTGGTTAGCCTTGGAAATGTCCAGAGCTAGACACATCTACCTTTATCTCAGGTCATATCAGCACACAAGCTCAAGTCCCCAGTCATGAGAATCCATCTCCATATGTCTTTTGATAAATTCTTCTTCACCATCTTTCCCCTTCCAAAAATGTCTAAATCTCCACCCCACCTCACCCCCAGAAAATAAGATATAAAGAAAACATAATTCCTTTCCCTAAAGAGGTGACAATCTTGTTGTTGTTTGCATAATGCAACACTTAACATTCTGAGTAACTCTTTTGGGCAGTAATAGTCTTTCAAAAGTCTTTGAAGATTGACTGTTTAATTTGTTAATTGATTGACCTCATTGGCTATACATCCAAGTGAAC
The DNA here is from genome assembly GCA_030015415.1 of Cynopterus sphinx. Taxonomy (NCBI): domain Eukaryota; kingdom Metazoa; phylum Chordata; class Mammalia; order Chiroptera; family Pteropodidae; genus Cynopterus; species Cynopterus sphinx. The sequence continues at coordinate 12,382,846 of CM057381.1, forward strand.
TCATTCTGAGAATTTGCTTTACTGAAATTGGATGCTATTAAGCCAAAGGTTAATCTTGTAATTGTTTGATGATTTCCAGTTTTCCAAATACCCCCCAAGGGTTTTGCCACCATTACTAAAATTATTTTTTTTTGTTTCTATTATCCTCATTTTGATGACCTGTTGCACCTAACTAAGCAAAGATATAACATCTCATTTTGGGAGATTTTATGCTTTACGGTGGAGGCTCTTACTTCAAGCAGATGCAACATAATGGAAACTACATTTATTTAAATTACAAATTTGAATTTCATTTTATACTGCAGCAGAAACCAATCAATCTTCATGGGAAACAAAGAGTGTGAAGTATATATGATGGAAACAGCATTTAAATGTGATATAGTTTTATAGCACTTGTTTTAAGTGATTCAAAAGACTGATTAACTAAAAGTGCTTATGTTAATGTATTTTAGTTCCAGTAATTTTTTACATGGGCTCCAATCTAAGTATATGTGTTTATGAAAGCAAATTTGACAGAAGCATAAGAAAATATATTGCAGACCACATATCTCTTTGTGATCAAATCTAATGTGAGACATTAGAAACGATAGCGTATTATTCCTAAGCAAAGTAAATTTAAAAAAAAAAAGTCATTCCAGACGCAAAGTGTAAAGAAACGATATATGTATACATAAATACATAAAAATAGATTATGATTTCACTATCCAATTTTTAAATTTAAATTAACCCTAATATTAAACCTACATTCTTAGAGAGAATATGTATTATCAACACTAAACGAATAAAGAATCTTGATTTTTAGATCTCCTATTTCCAGACAAGATTCTATAGCCAGCATTATACCTTCCTGACAATGTAACATACATATGAAGTATTATTGAACTGTACACTTGAAACCTATTTGATTTTATTAACCAATGCCACCCCAATAATTTTAATTAAAAAAAAAAACTTTGTTACAAAGACTAAAAGGGACTTTTAGCAAAGATAGTGAAGCAAGAATTAGCATACAGATAACTTTCCTAGATATAAATTAAAATGAGAACTTGGTCACTAAAAGATAAAGATAGAAAAAAAGTACATATTATAATTGAAATACAAATTAAGGAATGTCTGCTAGATATGGCAGAAATGAAGCTGAATTAAAGAGATGTTTTCAAGAAGGAAGTTTAATGTCATGAAAGATAAGTAAATACTGTGATACCATCACACGCCCTCCCATATGGGAAGATGAATTAACAGCAGCCTTTAAAAAGATCTTTGGGTGGTCTCTTTCAGGTGATTTGTTTTTCATTTATCTGTATTTTCTAATTTACATATAGATCCCATTCTGGCCAAAGTGATAAATAGAATCCAAGTGAGAAATTCTAAAGAGTAGAAAGTATAACCTCTATCTAAAAGGATATGTAAATCAACTTAAGTGAAGAGAAATGATAGAATGAAAATACATGAGCATATGTACAAAGCAAATATATATATAAAACAGCAATACCAGGAGAAATTAACATAATGGGCATTCAAGTGGGTAGTTGGTTGAAATAATTCTTTCTGTAAACTGTTTCTGAGAAAAAAATCTAATGAAAAATCTAATGAAAAAAATCTAAATCTAATAAAAAATTTAATGAAATCTAACTTTGAGAAATACTCCTTAAACATTCCCTTGGCTAAGTTTGGTTCCTTCATTGCAAACTTCATGCAGTTTTTGTCTTAGGATCAGTGGAATTAAATGACAAGTGAAAAAGGAAGCTGTGATAGAAGTGAAATATCCACCATGGAGAGGAAAAAGCAATCACTAGACACTGTTATCAGCAGAGAACATATTAAATATTGCAAGCACTGGGCTGGAGGAAGAGGTTTCCAGGGCACCAGTGACCAGATTGGGTAGGTGAACACTTAGAAGTCAGCAAGAACCCAGAATAAAATCAGTTGAGGACATGCATGAAGTTCCACAATACCCACACATTCCCTTGACTTCAGGCTCCATGAGATCAATTTCTATGCAGATCTTGGACAATAATGCACATAAAGATACTGCCTTGTAGCCAACTGAATTTTCAGTGAATAGCAAACATTACCACCCACTAGTAATCGGAAGCTTTTCCTATCAGCAGGATTTGGGGTTTCTGAAGCTTCAATTAATTATTGAAATCAAGGAGTTCTAGTGCTTCCATCATCTCAATTAATAATACTGTGCGTAATAATACGTCCCTAAAAGGTAGTATACCTGACATGTAGGATGAAAATTATCTTCAATGACAAAAATTTATTTGGTGAAGTAATCCATATGCATTACTCCAAAGCCAATATTAATCCTTAATTATTATTAGAATTTTAAAATAATCATTTTTTCTATTCCAGCATGTGAAATATATGCTAAATTTGAGAATTCATGTTTGCAGAAAATGAAATAGATTCAGACATCTGAAGATTGCTTTTTTTTTCTGTTTCTGACTACTACTTAAATAGTTTTGGCTAATTACTTAACATTACTCTAAACTTCAGCCTCCTCGTGACTTCAATGAAATAATAACAGCAACGACAACAATAATTTATTTAATGAAACATTCTGAGATATTTGGCAGTAAACTCCTCTTCAATTTGAGGGGGTTTCCTTCTGTGAATTTTGGAGGAAGATAGGCACTGACTTCTCCAAAAGAAGTGAAAGCAATGTGTCACTTTCTCCTGTAATTCAGAGTGTGTGTGTACATACATTAGGTTTGGCCTCCCAGGAGTTTATACCTAAGACTTTAAATATAGAACAATGTCTCAAAGACAAAGCAGTTAAGTGAGATCATTCTCAGTTTCAATGACAGCAACAAGCAACCAGGAGGAGTGGAAAAGTTGCCTTAAGTTATAATTTTCTATAATTAATTCTGCTATGATTTTCCATAATTAATTCCCGTATGTTTTCTGCGACTGACAATACATCTTCTGTATTTATGAATCACCTGTATCTTTCAAAAGAATTCTTCTGCTAAAGAAGCCCATTTCTATTAGCAACTAAGAAACTGTAACTAATATCATTCGGTATTCATGGTTTAAACAGGAAGATGAAAAACATGAAATCTGTAACACTTCCATATAATGATTTCTGTATTTTTTCAATTTAAACAGTTTGTAATCTTTCCAACATTTCGTTAGGGATAGCAGAGTCCTTCCTCTATTACTAGAAAAACAGTGCCTTAGTTTTCTATCACTGTTGTAACAAATTGCCACAAATTTAGTGGCTTAAAACAACACAAATTATTGTCTTACACTTCTGAAGGTCAGAACTCCAAAAGAGGTCTCACTGGATAAAATCAAATGTCAGCAAGATTTCACACCTTTCTGGAGGGTGAATCCATTTCCTTGTCCTTTCCAACTTCTAGAAGCCAGCCATATTTCTTGGTTCATTAACCTATTCATCCATCTTCAAACCAACTACAGCAGGTCAAGTGTTATTCTCACATTATATCACCCTAAGTGCCTCTTCTGCTTCCCTCTTCCAAATTTAAAAACCCTTGTGCTTGCATACAGCCATTCAGATAATTCAGGATAATCTCCTTATTTTAAACTTAATTCCTAGCAATCTTAATTCCATATGCCATTTTAACACCTCTTTTCAGGTAAAGGAACATATTCACTGGTTTCAGGGATTAGAATGTGGATATCTCTGGGGCACCATTATTCTGCCCACTACAAAGAACATTCTTCCAATTAAAGATGTGTGTGTGTGTGTGTGTGTGTGTGTGTGTGTGTGTGTGTTTAAAGCTTTATGAACAGATATAGAAATAATGAAGGATTTAAGGCAGAGTACAATATTAAATATCGATTTAACCTATATCAAGTATTTTTAACTAATTTCAAATAGTCTGTTAATGGGGAAAATCCTTTCACGCATATGCTATTTTTTAAAATTCATTTTTTATTTTAATGATTTGTAAAGGATTTTTCAAAGTAGTTGAAAAGGCAATAAGTCAGTTTATAGCTATAGTAACCAAGGCAAGACTTGTAGAAAAGATGGCATCTTAGGATATGTGCCTATGGATAATTCCTCCTTTTATTTAATTTAATAACAATGAATAGAAACAGAGAAATCCAGAGGCATTAAAATACATTTTTTTTTTACTAATTGACCAACAATGGAAAGATATTTTAAGGCCGAAGAAATTGAAATCCACTGAAGTAAATGTATATGAGGTAATAAAACTATAACTATCAGATCTATTTTTCACTACAAATGGAACATATACTGTGAAATACAGATGAAAACACAATATTGAAACAAATAGATTATCTGTGATCAAATAGGCGATTTTGAATATAATTTTTTTAGGAAAAAAACTACTGTATAATACAAAACCACTAAATATTCATTTGAGTAATGTCTTTTTAACAATTCATCATAAATATTTCTAAATCACATTTTATGTTATTTCTGGATTTAAAGTCTTGCCTAGGTTTTACTTTTTTTTCTTTGCTTTTCTTGTATGAACTACATTTTAGAGTTATCAAGTATAATTGATATGGTAGTCTTTATTTTTTAAAAAATTCATTAATAAATTGAGGAAATAAGAGTAAAAAAAAATGCATGTAATTGACAGGAATGGCAATGATAGATTAGATTGACAGCACCTGAACCCACTGACTAACATCTCTAAATCTGGGACAATCTTCTCTTTTATTTTTGTTTCTGAACCAGTGTTTGATAAACCATTCCCATTTGATAAACCACTCCCAATTGTTGATAAAACTATTCCCATATGAGAGAAGGAATAGAAAGTGAATTTGAAGCAAAACTAAGCCTACAAATAATTGATAGTATTAATGTCGAAAAGTATCTGAAAGGGTGCCACATTTTCTTCATAATTTCCTAAACAGTCTTCCACTTTCCTTCCTCCTCTTAACGTGCTTTCATCAAGCAATCACACACACACACACACACACACACACACACACACACACACACTGTCTATTTTGTTGGCTTTTTTTGTTTGTTTTAAAATTTCATATATATCTTATTCTAATACCACCATCAATTATTAATGTATTATGGCTCTATTGGAATTCAAATGTACTCCTATTATTGGCCTAGAAACCTCACATTTTAATATCTTAAAATAGTCATTCTTAAGATTGTTTCCTTGGGAAATTTCCTGTTCATTGTAAATCAGAACTATGTTATTAACTATTGAAAAACACCTAATTTGTTATTTAGGAATGATTCTGGTTGTGATGGTTCATTTTTATTGGTCCGTTTCTGTCTTACATGTCTTAATATTTATGTTCAGCACTTTTCAGAGTATCATAATTTAAAATTATTTCACAAATGTAATGTTTCCTTATATTTGAAAACATAAAGTCTTATAGTAGCAAACAATATTATATATGTATAAACCCACTACAATTCAAATGAGATTAATCTTTTGGAAATTACCATGCCATGGAAATGATGGGATGAGATTATGTGAATAGCAGCTTCTGTTTATGAACGTGTTTACAGATTTTCACTGGAGGGTTCTTTTCCTCTCCCAGAGCTCGAGTCTAGACACCAGGTTAAATGAACTGACCTCCTCATCTTAGTTTCCTCTAGGCTATTTCATTTTCTGCACGGTTCTATTTAACCCCTAATGTATTTTTCCAGGAACTTTTTAACCTTCTACGATAAATGCGTAAGCCTTTAGGGATGTTTGGACTTTGTTATTTGTTGATAATTGATTGTAATTTTCTTTAAAAAAAAAAACAATAAAACAAATTTTTAGGAGTGTACTCTCTATAGTACATTGAGCAGCCAGTTAAGGTTGATTTTATAGTGTTCTATACGAACCAAAAAATCGAAACTAAACTACTAATGAAATTGCCAATGGAATGTAAGGCCATACTATCAATTGAAATGAAGAAATCAGAATGTTAGACTGGAGTAGTAATAAACAATAAGGGTGAAGAAAAATGTAGAATTGTTAGATGCAATTTCAAAGAGAGGAGATAGGAATGTATTAAAATGAGAGCATGTACTGAGTAGGTTACTAAATGGAAGAAATAAATGGTCGATTTTTCTTTGAAGTACAAATGTCACAACTACCACTATCACCACCAATCTTCTCTTTTACTATAGAGAAGATAATATTCATACAGTTTTCAACACATTTGTGAAGGCGCTATCATAATCTATCAGATAATCTGAACTCACTTTAAAGAGATCTTATGTTCAAATCTAAACCATATTTATATGTAAATGTAGTTAGATGTGTTTATACATATACATATAAATATTTCTGTATTCTATCAAGAAAAGAGAACACACATCATGTGCTGATTGCTACTAAATAGGTAAATAAATAGTAAAAGGCATTCCAAAAAGCAAATTTCACATGGATAAATACACATAGATAAGGAAATTATCACAATAAAATAACCATAACCTGTGTGTGTTTATTATACAATCCACATAAAGATTACAGTTCTTAAAATTTTACTTAGACTGTGATCGACATAAAGTTCTCAATCAAAAGAGCTGTGTCATTGACGAGTGTGCCTGATGTAGAGTAGGCTCTAAATAACTGTGCTAAATGAGTTTACCTCATGACTATAGCTACCATAGCAGTAAAAAACAGCTTAAAATAACAACATAAGCTTAGGCTTTTTATTTTGTTTTTACTGTAATGCTTTGCAAGGAGATAAATATCTCAACAGGAATATTTCTTTAAGTTAAAGAAAAAGATTGTTTTTCAAATGAGATTATACCTTGGAAGTTTATATATATAGCTCATTCTAGAAAATTGATGTTTCCTAAAAGTTAAAATATTTTCTCAGTATTAAAATTCATGTTGATAAAATAATTCTACAGTTATGGATTAACTAGAAAATATGTGGTAAGTGTTTAGTCCTGACTCAAATAATTTAATGCACAAAAGTATGTTTACAATTTAAAATTGGATAAATTGTAGTCTAGAATAAAGAATTCTGTAAGTTGAGAATTTTTCATAAAATTTCTATAATAGAAGGTATAAACTACATTCCAAACTTCTATATTTCTAAGCAGAGTAGTATAAAGATGGGTCTGTTGTTCCTCATACCTAACATGAGATTTAAAATGTACATCATAATGTAGTTTTATAAAACTATTTTTACATGTATTAATTTCCATTAACTCTCATGCCCTGACATATGACATGACACAATTACAGTCATTACTAACTGAATTTTTCTATGCATTTAGTGATATAAATTATGCTACACAATATACTTAAAACTGTATAAACTTTTTTCAGTGGTAGAAATCCTTGTGGAGGAAGAAGAAATGGTGACTGGTTGGGGCATAGTGTTGGTTTGGGATGTCTTCCATACTGATTAATTAATATTTTAATTGTTCTAGGAGATAGTAGCATGGCTTTATAACCTTTAAAGTGTAAACTTACAAATTCTTAAACATTTTGCTACTGATATTAACTTGGGAGTTTCCTAGGACCAGCCAGACAGACTACACTTGATAGAAGCCTGTGGGCTCTTTGGCTAAGGAAAGGCTTCTCTTTCTTAAGAAAAACAGCAGCGTGTTTCCAGATATGTATGTAATTACTGAAATCTTTCATTCCAGTATCACCATGAAACATGTCACGCAATTTTACTATACAATATATTCCAAATATAGTTTACTTACACCTTAAAAATCACAGGGTAACAACCACAGGATAAATCTATCTCACCCAGAGAAGCACACTTTGTAGAATTCATGACGAGGAACACTCTAGGGCTCAAGGTGGTTCTTTAAACAGAATCCTATAAGCTTCCTAAATCCAAGTTCGTTATGCCAGTGATTAAGGGGCCAGCTGTGGAAAGGTGGACAAATGTACTTGCACACAGAACTTCTACTACATTCTTTCTTTTAGAGTTTTATTCTCATCTTTCATCTGAGGCTTGACGTTTCAAGGTGGCAAAACATAATCTCTGCTTTTCTAGATAAATAAATCCTTTAGGGGATACTGTTTCATCTTATTCCTGTAGCATCACTTTTGCTGGTCTTTCTCCATTGAGGACTGGCAAACCAGAGGCCTGTGGATATGTCTGGATTCACTGAAGATAAACGCTAGAATTAAACATTGTTTCATTTGCACATGCTTCCCTTGACTATCATAACTCCCAATGTCATGAATGGAACAAATGCAACCATTATCTAACATTTTCAAGACAGCTTTCTGGGCTAGCTCCAGGGATGTTGAGTTTTGTTTAAATTTGGCTTACATCAGCCAAAAAATGAAAGAAAAAAAGCTTGGAAACTGCATCTTTCCATAATTTATTGTTGGTTTTTAAAAATGCCAAATTCTTTGCTTTGAAGTGGAATAAATTATCAATGATTTACATAGGAAAGACCTAAGTGGAAAGAGGGGGAGAAGGACAAAGCTAACAACATGGTTTTATTAAAGAATGCATCGCAAATCACTTAAACCATCTAACTAATTATTCAACCTACAGATCTTTTTTTTTTTTTTTGTCACTAGAAGCAAATTATAAGTGACAGCCACAACATGTTTAAATGAAATGAATATAAGCAGAATTGTGGTTTTATTTAAAAAAAAAAGATAAGGAAGAAAGTTGAAATATGTACAAATTACTATTAATTTGGCAAAAAGTAACTTTACTCTATTCTTTACATTTATTTGTTTTTTTTGTTAATGATTTTGTATTTATAAAAATCCACTATATCTTTCAGAAGTGACAGCAGCCTTTCTTCCCTGGCATTTATTAATCTTCTGAATAAAGTGTGTTTATTTTCACTCTAGGAATTAATTAATTGCATTGTGTGTGCTACCTATAGAGTAGAGGTCCACTTTACAGAAAATTATCTCACTGATAAATGAATAGACTGCTGTAATTTTGTCCTTGGGAAAATTTCTGGCTATAATCCTGTTAGCTAGGGGAATGTTTGCATTCTAACTTATAACAACATTCTATTTCTTTCCTACAAACCATGATACTCAAAATGTCATAACTTGCAAGTGAGTGAAGAGTTTGCCACTGTTACATTTATTTGTGAAGCTAATAACAAGTGATAGTCCCTTTTCTTGAGAGTCACAAATATTAATACACTAACAATTATAGCTCATAACGAAAAGAAAATTACACTTCTGCACTTTGAGACCAGACTTCTCTAATAGTGCTCTGGTTCATTCAAGATGAACTAAAATAGGTTTTCCTCTAGTGAATTCTACAGGCCACATCTTCCACAACTTAAAGCCTTCTGGGCACTACATTTTCTATCATATAAAAGCTCAGTTCTCCATAGGAACCCAGGCCAGTAAATATGTGGAAATCATTCAGAAACTGGATTGCGATTTTTTTTTAAGCAAGTTACCTCAATGCTAGATATTTAAACTTTCATTGCTTAGACATTTAAAATGTATTCCACTTTTTAGAATTTTAATGAGCATCGGCATAGAAAGTTAAAGACTAAGATTATTCCTGCTTTTGTTGTTCTACTCATAAGCTTTTACACCTTCTTATACATGCAAAATATGAAATGCATGTTACCTTGAAACAGCTGTATTATTTATGTACTCAACTTGCTTGAATCAGAGAGATGTTTTGAAGTAGAACTTGTTATAGTTAAATCTCTTTTAATTTTAAGTAGAGAAACCTGCTTGTCCATCTTTAAAAAATAAATATGTTGTAAATAATCCACAAAGGAATACTACAGATCCTAATTTTAGACAGGAGCTAGACTAAGTCATTGAACATAGCAATCAGAGATCTTTATTACTTGGTGCTCCTTTCTATGAGCTTCATTCCTTTTCTTTCTGTTGATACATTTTTGGAGTGAAAAATCAGATGGCAGAAAATGGGTCGCTCAAATTTTTATAGTTTATATGTTAAAGTTATAAATTTCCAAACACACTAAACAAAAACAAAAAACATAAAACTGAATGTAATTCCATGCCACCTCTCCTACATTTCCTGGAGATACATTCTAATTGGCTTTAATCATGTTAACTCTCTACCATTATTACTAAATCAACTGTAGTCCTAAGATAAGGTCATATAATGAAATGTGAGTCTTAGGAGTTCAGTCCTATTAGTAACAGTATTTTTCAGGGGGAAAAAAGATGTATTATAAGCTAGGTAGACATTATAATAGGTTTGTAATACTGTATAGTTTTCCTCGATTTTGATAATTTACTACCTAAATTGTACTATAAAAGAATTGATTAAATAGAGTATATAAATTAGGTATGAAATATATTTAACAGTTCTACATAGCAAAGTTTCATTGAGAAAAATCTGCTATTTGCCAAGAGTTTGTTTGAATTAAGAGAATGCTTAAAGATAGGTCATAATCTACTTCATTTGGTAAATTTTTTCTGGAGGCAAAACGATCGGCAGGCCACATATAAATTTCATGAGTGTTGAAATACACACAGAGACTGAGTAGGAATACAGAAAGAAGTAAAAGAGGTATATGCTCTTTCTTATCCCAAATTTTAATCAGAGCTATATTTAGTAAGATATACCAAGAGTGCAAACTGAAACAGCACAGATATTATACGTGGAGTTTGATACATGAATGACAGGTTCTGACCTGCCTGGCAAAATTATTTGGACATATATAACATAACAATATAACATCGAAAAATATATGTACCTGTATATACCAAAGACTAATATGAATCTGGATTAGCAATACTTACAAGTTTCATAAAATTAATTTTTCAGCTTGCATGATTTCCTCCATTTTGTTTGATTTCTTGTGATAAAAAATATAATCTTAATTATCAGAGTATTATTCTGTTTGGGACAGACTACAGTAGAACTTAATCTGAAGAGACACTAACAAGGTGTGAGCCAGTTTAGTTTCCATATTCTAGAGATATTATTTTTCTTAGTCTTCCTTATAATTAGGTTAGGGTCATGTAACTAGATTCCAGCCAAATGTAAGGTGGTCAGAAATGATGTGTCATGAAAAACCTTGTTATAGAACAGTTTGCAGGATCCTCCGCATCTCTACTGTATAATGGCTGGAAGAATGCAGATCTAGAAAACAATTGCTAAGAGACACCAGGAGAGACTGGATGAAGCAGCCTGACAGAAGGCAGTTCTTTCCCTCATTTGCCATCGAGGAGATCTTTCCAGTGGAGTTATCAAATGGTCAACCAATTGTGACACGAGTAAATAATGAAAAGATTTATGACATTAAGTTTCTAAGATTTTAAAAAGTTTACACACCATCACTCATGGCTGTGGCTCATATGATAGCATAATTGGCATTCTTATTTATCCTATGATAAATGTCAAGGCTGACTCTTATGCTTGTAATTTCAAGTTTGTTAGCGAGTTTACTTTTTGAAAGAGAAATAAAGAATTTGTTTCTTCAAGTTTTAGGGCATCCTTTAAAAACAATTTTAGACTGACATGCTTCTACCAATGTAGAATAAACATCATATGAAAGAAAAGAAATGGACTGTCAGGAGAGTAGAACTTTTAGAAGATATGCTTTCATTTGTAGCTCTACCATCTACTATGTAGGGCCTAAGGCAAGTAATTTTAAGTATTTGGGTTTCAATTTCCTCAAATGTAACATGAAAGAGTAAGAGCATACCCCCAAGGTCCCAACCAATTCCAAGATTTAATGATTTAGGAACAGCCATGACTTGGATAGGGTGAGAATTGTAGAAATAATGAAAATAAGAAGGATAGAAAGGTTAGAGGTTGAAGAAAATTAGTGTTGGAATACAGGTGTGGTAGAGATTATAGAGAGAAAACAAAACCATAGAATAACACTATTTAGTAGAAATTCTGTGCACAGAAATCTGGATGCGTGGAGAGTCATGTTTAAGAGTTAAGGCTGTGAAATCAAAGAGCTAATTTCAAAACTTATATCTGCAATGTGTGTTAGGAAATACATCTAAATCTTTCTGCACTCGAGTTCTCTGAACTATAAAGATAATGATAAATTTTACTTAAGTGAAAATTAATGTGAGAATTGAGCGATCACATGCAAAACACATAAAATGACATGAAATGCATAAGATGTATTCCAAAAATAGTATGTACTTATTTAAATATTTATTATTTGAATCTTTGAATTCCCAAGTCAAATTAAGTTTTCACATTTTTATAAGTTACCAATTTGCCCTTTAACTTGCTGTGTAAACTTGTCCAATCACTTTCTGTTTCTGTGTCTCAATTTTCTAATCTATTAAAAAAGAAAGTCAAAGTAAAATAGCTTGAATTCTCTTCAAACACTAAAATTATATTAATCCAATTTCTTCTACACTAGTAAAAGAATCTAGAATTGGCAAAATATGCAAATTAGAAAAACACTAGAATGTTATTATTATATTTTCTTCTTATAGATGTAAGCACCTGAGGAAAAAAGCATATCATAATCTTCAAAAGAGTCAAACCTTTCTTAATTTTCTAAATATATTAAAATTACTTAGAATGCTGAATGAAAGAATGAAATAAACAGTAGTTCACTTTAATAGTAAAACAAAATATGTTGTGACTATTAAATATTAATCGAAGTTTCACAAATTTCCTACCCTTTATTTCCTATCCTTGTCAGAAAAGTAGCACTAAGAGATAAAAACAACAATTTAAATAACTCTAAGTAAAGCTTATAATTTTCAAATTTAACTCACTTTATGTATTAGGTACTTTGATAGCTAATTTTGTTTTCATGCACATAAAAACAAAAATAAAATGGAATTACTTCCAAGTGATAGTTAGGTTAATACAGATAATTAAAAGAAAATTATGGTTGTCCTTTTTTTATGCTCACACTCTTTAACAGCCATTTTAATTGAATCACTTTTCTCCTTGAAATTTATGATCAGTGGGTAAATACAATTAAAGGGAATCCTGAGCAATCACTCTACTATTTTTTTTTGTATAAATAGTTAAAATCAAAAGTTTAAGCCTTAAGTCAGTGTTTTAAGTCTGTTTCTTGAGAAACACAGGAATTACTTCATATTTGACTTCTGATTTCCCAAATCTTAAAATGGCATAAAACATGAAACAATGATTATACCCATAACTCCAAAACTGCATGTCAATTTACCAAAAAGAGACATATTAATTTAAAATTAAATTCATTATTTAGTCTCAAAAACAATATTGAAAATTTTCTATTTCACCTATCCTTTAAATATACTAATGAGATTTTTAAAATTCTGCTGTATATTTTATCTCCTGTTTATTCTGGAGATATATCAAAAGGTGAAAGTATAAGTTAAAATGGCTAAAGTCACATTAATCAACTTAAATATATTTATCTAAAAGTTATGTATTAATTTGTTTTCCTGTGCAATTTTGGGGACTTTCATTTCCTGGAAAATGTTCAGGTAGTGAAATTTGATTGTTTTCTATATTATAACTCAGGGGCTCCATATGGTGCTAAATAAATAAGCAATGATTATAAGACACAAGTTCCAACCACAAGACTGGTATAAAAATTGAAGTGAAATATGTTAAGTAGCATAAACCTGTGTATTATCATTTTTAAAAAAACTAAGAGGAACCTGCTCATCTCACACATATGTATTCTATGTCTATAGGTGTGATAGCTTCCTGTTTATTTAAATTTCTTTTAGAAATCATCAGCATAGGACTATGCAAAAATATGTAGTGTCACAGTAATCTTCAATAAGAAAACATTCTCTAACAAATTCTCAATTATCTAAATAAATGAGAGAAAGATGAATATTTATGATGATGAACAATTGCAATGACAACCTCATTCCTTTAGCATGCTCATAATTTTATCTAGTGATTTTTTTTACCAAAAAAGAGATGTTATATACTTTCTTATTATGTTACTAACTAGTGTCTTAAGCTACTTTCATAATTCTATCAGAACAAGATGATCTAAAAAAGAAATTCTGTGACATTTTGAAATGAGTGCATTGTAATGCCCTCGTTAATTGAACCGGGAATATGTTCTAATACAGGCTTTGAATAAAATATCAACATGTAGGATATGAAGTCCTGTGAAGAGGCTGTACATTTTTAACATTGTCTTTTTACTATGTTTAGTATTCACTTTTCCCATATATTGGGGGTGGGGAGGGGTGGAAGGGTTTTCTTCTGTCTACAACTGAGCCATCCACCCCATTAACACTGTTGTTAATGAGCTGTTATCTATATTCCTAACTTCACCGTGGGTTACAATTCTCCACCCTGCTTTAATTTCCTGGTGAGTCGTCTCATTGGGCAGGGTGTGAATATCCTTTCAGTGCCTCACTATTGTATTTCCCAGGGCTCTATGGGTTATCAGATTAGATTGAAGAACTGCAATCACCCAAAGAATTACAATGCAAGAGGCATGGAAACTCTGCTCTGAAATGACAGTCCCCGTAACACAAAGGAAAATTATCCTCATTAACCTATTGTTGTTCCTAACTTCTCTATCTTCAAACTTAAACATTTCCTTGAGCAGATCACCTGCAAATCGCCAAGTTGAAAATGGGTACCTCCCTGCAGGTGTCTACCCAGAGACACTGTTCAAGCTTTAGAATATTTTATCCTCCCCTACTCACAAGTATGTTCGCCCAAGCAGGGGAACTCTGTCATCTCCCACAGTTCAATTCTCATTGTTTGAGTCACTCAAGCTAAAATATAAAAGGCAGGAGAGTTGAGAAATGTAATTTATCTACAGGATAATCTGAGATCAGCTTGGAAGTTATAGGTCCAGGAGAGTCGTTTGAGAATGGATTTGGTCTCAGCAAGTCAAATTTCCTTTTAAGTTTCCTGGACATGAGGATGCAAAGCAAAAATGTTTTACTCTTTTCAGTAGTTTACCCTTTAAACATACACATACACAATAATAAACAAATATTTATTATGGGCCCACTTGAGTTCATATTTATATGTGTTCTTTATATTTTAGAATCTTAAAAAAACGGATCTAATACTAAACAGAATTGGCAAGAACCATGCCCTTAATGGAGCTTGCATTCCTTTCCTTTTTGGGCAAGAGAGAAAAACAAATAATAATAATAACAATAACAATAATAAAAACCACATGTAGTGTGACAGAAGATATTGTGTAGTTAGCCATGAAAAAAACAAAACAGGCCAGGAGATAGAGAGCCTTAAGAATGAGCTGCATTTCTATACATGGGTCTGGAAACCCTCAAAGAGAATGTGATACCGACAACAGAGGGCAGGAAGTACATCTGAACAAATAAATGAGCAAATATTCAGGCTTGCCTAATTCTTACCATGCTTGGGGCAGACAGAGGAAGCAAGTGTGGCTCCAGCAGAGTATCGGAGCATGCAAATTTAATCCCAGAGTGTGGAGGAATTTGTAGGGCATGCAACATGCTTTGGCTTTTACAGTGTGTGAAATGGAAACCACTAGAGGATTTTCAGCAGAGCAGTAATGTGGTCTGACCTAAGATTTAACAGAATCATGCTGTTCAAAAGAAATTGAAGAAAAGCAATGATGGAAAAAAAAGGAGAGCAGTTAGAAAGCTACTGTAATAACCAGGAACTTCTACATCAATCAAGAGGCTACCACAATATTTGTGAGGAGCTACTGCAATAATTAGGGACTGCTGCAATAATCAGAAGACCACTGAAATACCCATGGGCTACTTCAACAACCAAGAAGGTACTACCATAATGAGGGGCTATTGCAATAATTAAGGGCTACCGCAATAGCTAGGAGGATCCTGCAACAATCTGGACTATTGCAATAATCAGGTCAATTGTGCTAATTAGGGAGCCACTTCAATAATCAAAATCAAGAAGATAGTATCTGAACAGGGTGTTACAGTGGAGAAGGTGAACAATAGTCAGGGTCAGGCTTCAACTGAAAACAGGTCCTGCAGAATTTCTGACAGATGCTACATGCAGTGTGGAAGAGAAGGAAAAAGAAAAATACCAAGAATTTTTGTTTGTTTGCTTGTTTTTGCTCAGAAATTAGAAGATGGAGTTGCTGCTGACTGAGATGAAGAAGCCTGTGGGTGAAACAGGTTTAGGGAAGTTGGATCAAAATTTTAATACTTGTGAAATATACCTGAAGAGCTTTTTTCCAAAATGTATTCTGAAGGTTATTAGGTATATTTGATTGTTCAAAAAAATTACATTTCTTTTTCTTAAAAATAAATTTCTCTTCATCTCTTAAAAATAAAGGTTTTAAAATCCTATGTCAACAAATATTTCATTTCTATTTCAATCTCAAGAAAATCTTTACTGAGTAACTCTTAAAGGCCAGGAAATGTACTAGAGATTCTCAAAATTTCCTTTTCCCTGATCCTCACAATACATGCAAAAAATAATTATTATGGCAAAATTTCAGATGATGAGAGCCTGTTTGCATGAAGTAATTAAATGTTTCCCCTCTACTCCCTTGCTCTTAGGGAAGAAGAGATTATTCACTTTTACATTAATTATTCTACTTCCTGAAAGAATCCAAGTATCTCAAATTATGAAAATTTTGAGTAAATTGACCAAAATAGTTGAATTTTTACATCTTAATTGCTCTGTTTTATCCTACCTAGCTAACAACATTTGTTAAATATTAAGGTGATGTCCAGCAACAAAAAAAGCACATCTGCATTTGTTAAAATTTTGTGACATTAAAATCTGTTGGAGGAGACATGCATCATCTATATTTTTAAAGGTCAACCAGAACTTTTAAATATAATGCAAATAAAGTCATTAGAAGGCAACATTAATACTTCTTTTTCTCAGGAAAAAAATCATCACATAATTATTTAAATTGAAAATTTAAATTTCAAAATTTATGTTATGTTCTGTTATGTTATTTTTAATGTTATGTTATGTTACTTTATATTACATTACGTTGTTGTATCCCAGCAGGTTAAAGTATGCATTAAGTAAGGAATTGTTTGCCTTCAAGAGTTCCTGCATATAAAGATTAAGTATATCACACAAACATTTTGTAAATATCTTCAGAAACATAGTACAAAGTGTTGGGAATAATATACTTTCAAAAGTTTCTATCACTTTGTTTATGACAAAACAGAGTTTCCACCAAGGCAAACTCTTTTTTAGTTTGTGTGACTGAAGTTTATTTCATGGACTGCTGCCTTTGTTGGTGATCTAAAACAGATTCTGTGGTTTCAAGAACAAATGATAAAATGCAAGTTAGGATGTATTTCATGAAATTTTATTCTCAAAGACATTAATAAATTACCAAATGTCATTTTAAAATAAATTTTCATTTTTATTCCCCCTCGTTTAGTGCGTCTCTTTATATAGTTGCATTTTTTTTATTTTCACTCTTTGATGTTTATGTATAACATAATCAGTTATAGCTAATATTAAGTATAAGTATTATATTTTCCTAGGATGTTTTACTCACTAAAATATAGGCATTTACTCTTTTTTTTTTTTCCTGGTGTAAATCCTTTTTTAGATTTTTTCCACATTATTTATTACACTAACATGTATTAATGTATCCTATTTAAGGACCCCATGGAATTTTTCATTGAGATACAACTGACATATAACATGCAAGTTTAAAGTGCACAAGGTGTTGATTTAATGCATTTATTTACTGCAGTATGGTTACACCCTAGCATTAGCTAACAACTTCACCACATCACATAATTATCATTTCTTTTTTGTGGCAAGAACATTTAAAATATAGTCTCTTAGCAGTTTTGGAGTATGTGATACAGTACTGTTGACTATAATCACTATGCTGTGCATTAGCTCTCCAGAACTCATGCATCTGCTAACTGCAAGTTTGTACCCTTTGACCATCATCTCCACAATTCCCTCGCTCACCAGCCCCTGGTAACCACCATTCTACTGTTTTTATAAACTCAGCTTTTTGAGATTCTACATATAAGTGATATCAAACAGTATTTGCCTTTCTCTGTCTCACTTATTTCACTTGGTGTAATGCCCTCAACGTCCATTCACATTGTTGCAAATAGAGGAAGTTCCTTCTTTCTCATGGCTATATAATATTCCATTGTGTATTTCCATTCATCTGTTGATGGATATATAGGTTGTTTCCACATCTTGGCTATTGTGAATAATGCTACAATAAACATGGTAGTGCAGATATCTTTTCAATATCCTACAGGTAGGATTGCTAGTTCATATAGTAGTTCTACTTACTCCAGCTTTTCTATTGTTAGGATCTTTGAATAGTTTCAAATTGTCTCACATAATAAGACCATACTTTCTAAATGTCTCAACAAGTGACTATGTGACTGATAGTGAGGACTGATAAAGGATGTATGATTTCCCATTCTCTATGAGAACATGTCCCTTAGCCCATAGAAATGCCCAAAGAATTCTCTATCTTAAGAAAAATTTCAACAAACTATTAAATAATAAAACTGCTATTAACTTTAAGACTTGCTCCAGTTTCTTCCCATTTCTCTGCTTCCCTTAAAAGAAAAACTATTCAAAAATAAGTCTACGGTTGCTGTCTATTCATTCTCACCCATACTTCCTCCTCAATCAACTATAGCATAATCCTTAGGAAATAATTACATAAAACTCCTAAAAAACTATGCCTATGAAATACTGTGGTAGCATCCTTATAAAGATGAATAAAGCATAAAAATGTATTTTTCAATTTCTGAGAAGTCATAAAATTATATTAGTAATGTGGCAACTGCATCTGCATTTCATAATTGTTATAAAGAAGACTCTGAGATGTTTCAGTGAGTGCTTCTCCAGCTTCTAAACCCAAGTACCCGCAAATGACTGAACATTCCCTACAGAGCCCCAAGGCGCTGGGGAAGCTTGTGCATATGTTGCAAGTGAAAACTTACTCAGAAGTCTACACTTTGGGCTTACATTTCACATGAATTGAGTGTGTTATTCCATAGCTCTCATATTTTATACACATTTATACACACACACACATATATACACATATATGTGTGTGTGTGTGTGTGTGTGTGTGTGTATATATATATATATATATATATGAATATATGTGTATATATATATATATATATATGAATATATGTGTATGTGTGTGTGTGTGTAGTGGTTTTCATTAAAAAAAAAAAAAAAGGCTGAAAAGGCTGTGTTGCCTTCAGAGAAGACAGGCCATTCCAAGCAGTTCAAACCTGTGTTGTTCCAGGGTCAACTCTAATTTAGATGTTAAAGTAAAAGTTAATAGTTACAATGCAACTGTGATCCTTAAAATATTTGCCCACTGAGGACTCCTACAAGTCTGAACACATCCCAGGGATAACCCCAAAACAGCCCCTCTGAAATCTTTTGCTGAGCCACACTTTACTCTTAAACCCAAGGAAACAACCAGGTGAATAATATGGTGAGATCACATTAGAAAAGATGCTATACATATAGCAACCAGAGCAGGATTAATTGAATATTTTACTAGGATGCTTCTGACATCTATGTTTCTTAAAATTGTAGTTATGCAACAGCCCTCAGGATTTAGTTATCATTGTGCCTGCAGTCTGGGTTAGACTTATTCACATTTTCATCACTGCAATTAAGTTACGTTTCCTCTTGGTAATATATGGTTTGGCTTTAATTACTAATTGCAATGTTTTCTAAACATTACAAAACGATCAGCAATAAAATTGTTTCTGGGTTTTTAGAAAATGAGGAAAGAAAGCAAACAAGTAGATTTCAATCCTTGGGGGAATTACTACAATTTCATATTTTCTTGTAAAGCAATAACTATGTGCTTTACAGAACCCAAGGAAGGAAAACTGCATCATATATAAAGATGACATTTTATTCTTGAGACAGTTACAAGAAGAAGCCTGTCATCCACCAAGCAATACAAACTGATGGCATGAGAAACTGCCAAATCCTGCACAGTAGAAAAATTTTTTAATCAACCAAAAAATAGTGTGACCTCTTTGCAGATTGTGTGCATTGAGACTAAGGCATTATTGCATCATTATTTAATTGAGAGCATTTTTCTTTTACACTACATGGTATATAGCCTAATGGTTTATTCTATAATCAATGGGTCTAAGAATCAATAAAATATAAAATATACATCAAATAACCAAACCAAACAAAAAAAAGGAATAAAAGATTAATTAGTAGAATGACTCCAACTAGAAATTCAAGAGATATGACAGTACATGACGCTGTATTCTATATTAAAGACTTTGGTCCTAGTATTCAAAATGAGAAAATTGTGAAGCAGTATTTTCTGTCACTCAGTCTCCTGGACATAATGAGAAAAAGGAAAATATATAGTTGTAAGCTTGTTGAACAAAAGATGAGAAATAATGCTGAATCTTCAAGAAATTTTACATGACAATTGAGAAAAAAGCTTTCAGATTACTAAAACAGAGAGAAAATGTCTCTAGTAAAAACAAAACAAAAAACCTGTACCAGTTGTTTTCCCACACTTATTTGCTTATGCCTTTTTTTTTTCTACTCTAAGAATGCAAGTACTTTGCTTTACTTTGCTCTTGCACTGCTATAGCTGCTTAGAAAAGTACCTGGCACAGAACAGACAATAAATACAAAGAATGAACAAAGATGAACACTTATTTTTTTTTGCAATTATTGTTTTAAAAGAAACATCACACATGTACAGTCCATGGATATTACTATGCAATGTTACAAACTTTTTACAAGAATATTGCATGTAAAATTTTAAATTAAAAACAAAAATATTGTAAATAATCATTTTATAAATACTGCAGTTTGAGGAACATTCACCATCATCATCATCATCATCATCATCACCACCACCATCATCACAGCAACAACTTACATTCACAGGCTTCAATCCAGCTGAGTTTCTTCATGTGTCCCACATAAGCCAGTTAGTTCCTGAATGTGATAGCATCTCAGGAATCAAGTTATTCTCAAAATTTCATTCTTAAATTTGAAAAGATTTTTCAAATGCATGCTCTCGGCCAGTAACCAGTGCTTGTCTGCCCTTTAAGTTGTAGAGTGCTGAACATAGCAGACACTATTCAAATATGATTAAGTCCATATTTGAATAACTTTCACTTTTTAAAAAATTTAGAAAAAGAGATCTACAGTTTTGCTGTTCTAAAATATTAGAAAAATAAACATTAGTAGATTCAAAATTAGTAGACTGAAAATCAGATGACTTAGTTTAACTCATAGTATTTAAAAGTTGTTTTAACTTATGAGGTATATGACATTAAATAACTCTTCGGTTTTTATTTCCTTATCTGTAAAAAAGATTTAGCAGTAAGAATTTCCAGAGTTTTTCTAATAATAAAAACATAATTAATGTGAAAGCATCTTGTGATCTTTAAAGCACTATAAAAATGGAAGTTATTGCTTCAATTATTCAAAAGAGGAACTACAAAGGTTATTCCTGTGTGGCATTCTGGTGTGATAATAAATGAGTAAATTCATGCAGGCATAAGTGGAACACAAATCCACAAACACATTCTGCAAAAAGAATCTATGGCTTCATAAAGTTATGAACAAATCCAAGTTTATGACATATAACTTTTAGAGAGGGAGAAATAAAAAAGAGAAAACAATTTCATTGTCATACTTTTTAAGTAATTATAACCATTAACACTAACACCATAGATTTAGGAAGAATTTAATTATATTGTTAACATACAAGGGAAAATATTCTCCTAGTTTTAATTGAATCATTGAATTAAGAGCATTTTTTAATTATAATTCTTTCTCAACTTTCTGATTAATTTTTAAGTTATTAACAGTGAGAAAATTAATATTTTTAATGTCATCTCTCTAATTGCAGACATGTTCTTTATTTGTCATATAAAATTGTTTGGAAAAATTGTTAATAGACATCTTTTAATATCGAATATAATTGGTTATCTAAATGATAGGTTAAGCTAGAGAATTTATTTGAAAATAAACTATTTCTTATAGTTAATTGGTATTATTTTACAAGACTGTGGGCTTATGCTATCTTCTGTAAATCAGTACCACCTATTTGCAAATGCTTTGCTAATGAAGGCTTGAAAGGTAAACCCATTGTTTGATGAAGATAAGTTTCAAAGTCAAATTCATTGTTCATAAAATGTGAACTGTGATATAATTTACCAGTATTTTTGTTTTTATTTTTGTTTCTAAGTGGTATAGAGAGTTCGTGTTTATTGATCTGTTATCTTAGGAGCAAGTGCAAAATTTTCTAGCTAAATTTCAATTATAATTACATTCTTTCAATTGCTTTCCTGAATCAAGTTTCAATAGACATGCTCCTGTCTTTACAAAAGATGTTGTGTTTTATAGTTGTCAGCTCTTTTGGAAGACAAATTCCGATAGCAATGCCTGAGTTTGGTTCCTGGTAAGTCACTCAGTCTAGGTGCTGCGTATCAGGAAAAATAAATCATTCTTAAAGGTAAACTGATTTTTCTTGTTGTTACTTTAAGATAGAACTTCATGAAGAGGAACTGTCTCCTTAATTTAAGTCTGATAAGTCTTCACCCAAGGAAATGATGAGAAAGAGGCTTTCTTGATTTCAGAGTAGGGTTTAGAGAGAAGGCAGGTAATAAGATTCATTACTAATATTCTATCTGATAAGTAGTCCTGGATAAAGCAAAATAAATTCTGAGAAGGTATACCTGGAAAGAGATGTTGATTTTCATAATAAGCACAGATAATAGTAAAAGATCATCAAGGCAATGTTTCCATGGAAAGATGAAGTATTAGAATTAGAAAGTGCTGAGATGCCACAACATCAGTTCAATGAACTGAGTTATTAAGATTAATTTTGCAGCTTCATCATCAGGGCTTGATTTGCATACATATAATCATAGTTTATAGAGCGAATGGCTAAAAATAAATTTATTTTCCCCAAACTCATAGTATCCTGATGAGCTCTACATCTAAAACTTTAAGGTAGCAAAGAATGTACTTTTGAAACAATAGTAAGATATTTGTCTTACATACCTTTTCAGAATAAATAAGTTATATCTAAGAGCTACATAGAAAATAGAGATATCTTCCTCCAGAAGGGTTTTCTTATGACTAGTTTTATGATTTGCATGGAGATAAAAACTAATCTCTTCAATCACGATGAAATCTAGGAGCTTCTACAGGAAGTCAGGGAGTTGCCATGCAATTCTCAGTGCAGAGAATTCTTAACCAAATATTGTCAAGACTATCTCATGAAGAGAAGCAAAATCCTTTCCACAGGCTGTCTCTCTAAAAGCAAGCCCTGTGATTTCTATTCCTTAACTTTTTTCTAATTCTAAGTAAAATGTAATATACATCCATAAATATTGGTAATCCCATTGGATTTAGATTTCTACAGATATCCTGGGCATAAGCTATTGTGTTAAGATTTCATAAAGTTGGTCAAGAGGTGCACTTGCTATTCATTCTTCTAAGAAAATAATAGGTTGAATGTGTTTTTTAAGGGCTAAAAAGTTATTAAATTATCTCTGTGTACATTTACTCATTAGAAAAAAGGATGAATTAAATACTATTTCAATGAATGGATCATTGGAGAAGGAACACTAATATAAATTCTCATGGAAATTTTCGAACATTTGAGATCAATGCAAGGAACTGAAGAAATCCTACAGAAATGTTTCTCAATAAATTTTACAGATATAATTTTTTAAGACAGAAATTTGGTTTAAATGATAAAATGTTGGTGAAACATTTGAAAATTATATTTTTAAAGTATATTTTAGATTCTAATTGCGTAAAGATATAAATCTAAATTATGAAAAAATATAAATACTGCACCTACTCATGCAAAGCGCAGAGAATGATGTCTGCCACATAGTACCCATTTAATAGCTTAATAAGTATTGGTTGATGAACAAATTAAAAAATTACTTTTTTATTTACAAATTTACAAATTTCCAATAGTACTATTAATGTAGTCATGATTGTAAAAGGATTCACCATATGATAGCATTTTTGAGATAAATGGAACGGATACAAGATGATTTTTTTAGAGAGAGGTGATTTGGTGATTGCAAAGTGAGAGGTATTACATCTTATGTACAGGATATGGTCTCTGGGCTTATAGTATTTAAAACTTTATTTATTGATTTATTTGCCTACTTAGCAACTCTTTGTTCAGTGCCCATGGTAATAATTATGCTGGGCATGACTATGGAAGGGTTAAAACTGTAAGCTTTACCCAGCCTTCAAGATATCTAAATATATTAGAGAATCCGAGAAATAAAGAGGAGTTATTGGGCTCCAAGTAAGAAATTCACAAAAATTACTCTCATGATAGTGCTTTATAAAATGAAATGCTATTTTATGTATTTACAATTTGCTGCTTGCCTGCACAAGCCACTTCATCGCAGTGGTTAGTTCTGGTATAGAAAGCAAATTAAATGAGAAATTGGTAATCATCTAACTCAAGCAAATGGAACTGGATATACCTAAGGGATGCTTTCATCCGGCCATGAGTTTGGGAAACATTCCTCTTTTGCACTTAAAGAAAAATTTCAATCTAAAGAGTGCTGTGCATAAGTAAATATTTATTAAATATCTACTATTTGTATCAAAACAACTTTTTAGATCGGCAATGTCAAATTAGTGTACTCTCCAATTTATGCATGATAATAACTTAATTTTTTTTATTCATTTTCCAATGTGTTAATCACCCCCTATTAGACACTCTGCTGGGTGATGAGGGTCATAGTAATAAAAAAGACAGACATGTACTTGGACTTCAATATATTCAGGCCATTACTTTAAGATAATATATGTTTCTGTCATTACAATGTCTGGCCAAGAACATAGCTGCTTAAAATAACCAGCTATATATTTTATTTTAACACCATTTAGTTCTCAATAAGGGGTGTAAGAGATTCCCTCCAACTTAATGGCATATTGTATTTTAATTATAAAGTGATGTGTGAAGAATTAAATTTAACAAATGTACATCTTTCCTAAAATATGTATAAATATTTGCTAGGCATTTTTATTAAAAAATAGCTCTTCTCAAATCTTATTTTTTTCATAGATTTAATTAAATTAAATAAAATTTGTATTTGTTTTTTTCAAGTATACAGTACATTGGTTAGACATTTATATAGTTTATAAAATGATCCCCCTGATTGCTCTTTCTCTACTCTGGCTCTCCACCTAGCCATTACATTAATGCTGACTGCATTCTCTGTGCTATCCTCCCATCCCTGTTACCATCTATCAACTACTAATTTGTACTTCTCTAACCCTTCACCTCTTCCTCTCAGTCTCCCAACCCCTTTCCCCTTTGGCTGTCACCATATTGTTCTTTATATTTGTGAGTCTGTTTTTGATTAGTTTGTTACTTTTGTTTCTTAGATTCTGCATATAAGTGAAATAATATGCTATTTACCTTTCTCTGACTTATTTCATTCAGCATAATAATCTCTAGGTCCTTCCATGCTGTTGTGAATGGTAATATTTCATCTTTTAATTGTTGAGTAATATTCCATTATATATATGAACCATATACTGCGGACTCATTTCCTATCAATGAAATCTGTGACAGGATTGTTAAATCAAGCCCAACATTATTTTAGTCTATAATCTAGAACTAATCTAAACAAATAGAAAACTGATACTAATATTAGTCAATTATAATATGACTAGATTGATTATTTTCAATTATTTTTAGTAAAACATGTTTATTTTTCCTAAAGACCTATTATGAGGAACATTAAAACATAATTGAGATGTGGCAGATTGCATTAAGAATATGAGTGTACGGTTGTTCCACTAGGGGATAGACCTGTTACTTTCCCAATTTGTTCCCAAAATACCCTAGTCAAATGTGAGCTCATGTGCTAGAAATTTAGATATACCTTGAGGTCAATGTGCTCTATAGTCACTGTGTATTGGTTGTAAGAATTCTATTCCTAGTCAAAATAAACAGACTTTGATAAAAACATTAACATTTCTCAACCAAAATATATATTAAAATTACTGCTATAACAAAATAATAACTTTAAATACTCCATTCTATTCAGAGAATAAGGGTTTTACACCTTAGAATTAATATATTTTTTCTAAATATTCTTATTATAGGTAATTACCTCTCAATTCGGAAAATTTTAATATAATATAATCAGCTAAGTTCTTGAGGCTTAGAGTTCTATTTATTTTATTTTTTTATAAACTTAAAAATATATAATTAACCTAGAACATGTCTTTTAACACAAACTATATTTGATAGATTCAGTTAATTTTAGTAGTATCTAAATTAAATTTCCCTAGGGCACACAGCAAGAAAAATTTCTGGTTTACTTTAGTAGATTTTAATATCCTCAGTGACACTTTCTGTATACTTAGCATGCTGCTTCATAAAAGAGTGTGAAGTCAATAAATCTTTATGACTGAGTAATCTCTGAGTGAAGCTGATCACTGCAACTCTATCTAAGCATAAGATTTTCCTAATTTCATTTTTTCAGTCATAATAAAATAGTCCAGAAACATACTGATTAAATAATTCCCACACAAATCTTCATGAAACTAATAGAAAAAAAGATGGAGCAAAGAAGAAATTCCTTTTCCGGATATACTAGAAAATACTTATTAACACTGAATCTTATTTATAAAGAAATAGTGACACTTAGGATATATATATATTCAATCTTGTCAAGCTAACTTACATGTACAGACCTTGAGGAACATTACATTGTACTTTCTAAAAGGTAAAATTAATACTCCTTTTTGTTTATTTTTATTGTTTTTAGAGCATTGTAAATGCATCAGAGAATGTAAGGCCAAAAAATCTAGTATTCAATGCATTGCATTTTTATAGAGATTGATGTGTTAAAGGGTAAGAAAAGTGTGAATGTCATTTTGCTCCACTACAGTTGACTTTGTCTTTTGAAGGAAAACGAATGTTAAGTCACCAAAGACTCTATCACACGTAGATCTTCCAGTCAACCAGCCCTTCTTGCTGCTGGCCCACAGTCAAAATATATACAAATAAGTATGAGGCTGAATGATATATATTTTTAACCAACATACTTAAATCCATGATTTTTAGTGTTACAGTCATCAGGCCCTTATCCTCAAAATACAGAAAACAAACAAAACTTCAGTCCCCAAATAAATTTTAGTTTATCCCAAACAAAATTATGAGTAATCAGAAAAAACGCTATATTGAAACGATGTTAAATTATGTGAGTAACCACAATAGAATATGGCAACAGAATTTAATATAAATAATAAAAAATTTTTTCATGGACTCTGAAATGAAGAAACACAAAACAATAGAATTTAAAGAGAATATAATAAGAAAACATGATTTCATGAAAACAAACTGACGAAGCTCAGACTAGACATGAAGAGAAAAATGAACAATAACAGAAAACAGGCCATTTGAAAGCAATTAGAAAATAGCCCCAGCTGAAAATAGTAGGGAACCAGAAGAAAAGACTTGACATATTTAAGCAGAATGAAACAGAAAAAGCATTCAAAGTCACTAGGAAAAAAAATGACAAAGTGATAAATACTTTAAACAAATCAAATCAGATGATTATTTAAAAATCAAAGCCTAGTTTTCAAAAATTAAGAATACCTATATTGAGGGTTTGGATATTACACTGTGTCCCAAAGTAATAAGTATTATATGATAGCAGAAATATAAATGCATTTTTACATATATATAAAATCTGACACAAAATATTAGCAAACAAAATCCAAAATTATAAAATGAGAAGATGCTCTAAGACTAATGTACTTATTTCAAAAATAAAATAGCTAGGTTAATATTAGAAAATCTGTAAATGCATCTTACCATGTTAATTGATAAAAGAAGAAGCATTTAACCATTTCATTATGTGTAGAAAAAGCAATTCATAATATTTATATCATAATCTTTATATTATAGTATATATTTTTAAATATCTTATTATCTTAGAGGAACTTTCTTAACATGAAAAGGCATTGTAAAAGCCCACAAAAACTAAATGGAGATTTGTTGGAAATATTTTTCTTTAAATCAAGGAGGTTAAAAGGTTGCTCACTACCACCATTTCCAGTAAACATTGCTTTGAAAATCCTGGCTTATTCAGGAACAAAAACATAAATTAATAAAGATAAAAACATAGAAAACATTGTTATTTGCAGAAGATAGAAAATATCCAAAGGATATATCAATAATTTTATAGAACTAATAGATGAGTGTAGAAGGTGGGTGTATATAAGTTAAATACAAAAGTCAACTGCATTTCTACACACCAGACATAAAAAACAAAGAACTAGAAATAAAAAAAAAAAAATTAAAGCAAGTCTATTTTACACACTTTGGTCAACATCTTCTCATTTCCCCCACCTCACTATCCCTGGAAATCCAACTGGATATTTAATCCCCCACCCCCTTACCCTCTAGCAACCATCCCTTTGGGTCTCTGTTTCCATGAGTCTGCTTTTGTTTTGTTTGTTTGTTTGTTTTAGATTCAACATATAAGTGAAACCATGTGGTATTTAGCTTTCTCTGTCTGACTTATTTCATGAAGCATAATACCATCCAGATCCATCCATTGGTTATTTTAAAGAGTTATTTTTTTCTTAGTTTGGTGGTCTTAAACATGTACCCTGTGGCAAGAGAAGAAAAGCCATTTGGCCTGGGAAGGCTGCTTTACATTTGATTCTATTGAAACACAATGGTATCCCATAAACTAGCAACATCATTAGGCTGGGACTGAATCAAACACTACAGATTCACGTAAACCTATTCTTAAATCCCTAGGAGCAGACTCGAACGCAAATGACCTTAGGGAATTCAGAAAAGGGAGAAGGACATAAATTTTAAACCATACTTCAGGCGTCAGGCATAAAGCTAAAAGAGTTGTGAAATTTCATAGATGATGTTTACTTGTTTATTATGTTTTGCTTGTTATTATAATTGAAAGATAAAAAAGTGAAGGAGACAATTTCTGGATTATGCTGGTGTGCTTTTAGGTCATTAATTATTTTCAAGATAGAACTAATAGTTGGAGTCGGTATAGAAACAACAATTGAAATAAAATAAATAGGCATGTCTGGTCTGTAATTTTAAAAAAAAAGCTTCTAATTTCAGCTATTTTTCTGAAAATAAATATATAAACATAGAAACATACTTGTACCTTGATAGAGAAATCTGTTGACAGAGTCAAAGGAAAGCTGACCATTTTATGCATTCAAATACACCATAGAATATGTCTATTTTGTATTCTACTATCTTTAGGTATTATGCATAATTATAAAGAAAGATAATTCTCTATACATAAATTCCTTGGGGTGTAGTGCCATGCCGCACTCCAGAGCTGTGACTGGGAAAGTGGCAGGAGAATGGAGAGAAAAAGAAAATGTGAGCAAGGCAGAGAAAAAGACAAAATACATAAAAAGCATAATCAGCTCCCTGCATAGCAAAATGTGAAATTAAAAAATAGTACAATTATTTTAGGCAAAACTAAAGTGCTTCCAACAACTTGAGTCTGTTTCACTCCTCATTATTCCTGTTTCACTTAGTTTACCTACGTGAATCTTCATATCATTTGAGTTCGAAATCCCTCAGATAAACAACAGCAATATAAAACAACTTCTGAATATTACTTATATAACAGCAAGTACAATCACTTTATTATAGTAAATGTTCAATGATAATTTATAAATATACATTAAATCTGTAACAGCTTATTTTTACTTACACTGTTAAGCATTTGAACAAAAATAATATAAGAACATAAACATTAAAAAAGCTACACAATCTCTTCTAAATCAATCAATACTGCTAAATACACTATATTTTTCATCTTTTTCTTTGAAAAAACAAAGAATGCAATTTATCTTGATTCAGAAATGAAACAATAATTCAGGGAAAATCTAAAAGAGATTTTATTCTGTCTTAAATAATTCAGTGTGAAAGTGAATTGGGTTTAGTGTGATAATCTCTGAAAGATATCCAAATGATAAAGTATAATTTAAAGTATTTGTGGCTTACTGGTTAAATTATTGACAAGCTAGAAAGTGTTCCTGCTAGTTTTGAACCCCCACATGTATGCAGGTTTTTTTCCCTCCCAAAAAGAATGTGCAGGATGTTTTGTTCTGCTATGTACTTTCTTTATATGTCGCAAATACCACTTGATATGCAATTCATTAAGAAAGCATCAATTAAGCAAGCGAGCTAAATGAAGTATGCTAATATGTAATGATTCTAAACTACCACAGGGTGGTAGGAGATGCACTTTCCACAACATTTATCTAATTGGCAGAACTAACTGCTTTGCTACACTTCTACCACATTCAAATCCCTTATTAGAAACTATATCATTGTTACTGCTCAATACGTGTGAATAAAATCTCAGAGGTAGAATTACACTTTAGAAAATGCTACACTTAAACAAAAGTCAAATTTGACTAGAAAGAAAAAGCATGCATATATAAATTTGGTTCCTTCACTTGTTTGCATGTTTTCTGGTTTTGGTTTTTTATTTATTTTTATTTTTATTTTTTTGCATAAGAGACAAATTATCTTTAATGATTAATGTAGGAGAGATTCACAGAATATTAATAACAATTTTATCATATTCTTTATGTTGTTATGCCATTTGACTGGTTATTTCATCATGATATTCCCCAATATGGAAATATATATGTATCTGTTATTAAATCAGAATTTCATAGTTAGAAAAAATTCATATACCTACAGAGCACAACTTTCTTATTTTACAGATACATAAAATAAGGCTAGTATATGTTACAAAGATTACACAGATAATTTATGGAAGAAATAATTATCAACTAAATAAGTTTAAAACAGGTTACTTATTGTACTGATTCAATGCACATACATGTAGTCTTCTAGAGCTTTTTATCTAGAGCTTTTTATACATAAAGACATGAGGGCAATTGGGCTGATGACAAAAATGAGCATAGTGAAGACAATTTTCATTGTCACTATATCCTATGTGTGTTCATAATGGATTGGTAGTCATTTATATACTTTTATATTATTTAAGACTTAAGTAACATTTTCTTTTTCTGTTGATAAGTTTAAAAGCCAACTTGTACACACTTCAATATCTACCTATATGACAAAAATAGAAAAAAAACAAATTACTAAAATTTGTGTTTTTATCTAATAACATCATTTATTACTTATTGTCTCTTAAAAGTAAGTCACATATTAGTTATATATACTTATCTTACGAATGTCTTAATCCCACCATGGAATTTTAAGTTTTTTTCTTTTCTCTGAGATGTATTACATCTTACCTACCTAAACTAGAAATACTGTATTAATTCTGAAAAGCTTGGAAAAAGCAGATTTCCTGGTCCACAATATTTAAATTTTTAAATGCAATATTCAAGACATTTTTCCTCCCTGTATTTTAGTGTACATAAAATTATATATCAATATGCAATTCAAATTCAAAAGTAACATTTGCAGACTAGACAGAATTATTTTGAAAATTTAACCCTTCACCAATAAGTTTTTAAAACATCTGCAAATACATTTTTCTGCCTTTTCCAAGACTTATAATTATTCTCAATCTATATAATCTATAAGGAAAAATTATTGTGTTAGGTTTTTAAAAGACATTGATGTAATTCATGTTTTACCTTAACTATTTTATACATCTACTAGAATACAAGCACCACAAATACCAGAACTTTTTCTATGATTCAAATCACTTTTCCATAATATCCACTTTAATATATACAAAAAAGTAGGCATGAAGACTTTTAGGTAGGGAGTAACATGTTGAAGTAGTGCTGTGACACGGTGCTAAAAAATAATAATAAAAGGATTGTATTATGAGAAAAAATCTAAAGACAAGAAGGCCAATTAAGATGCAAATGAAGTATTCCTTGAAAAGTAAAAGCCTTCAGAAATTGGTAGTAGACACTAAAAGCAAGGGAAGCGTGAAAGAAACTTGTTGAAAGAGTGTGGCTTATTGATGAAGGAAGCATAGTGAAGGAGAGGGGGCTGCCACACAGGACTGGATGGTTTTCAATATGGAGCTGTTAATAAAAATATAAGAATTCAAAAGAAAATCTATTTGGTATCAAGACATAATGAGATTAGACATAAATATATTGAATTCAAGGCACTGACGTTACATTCTAGTAGAATTATTAGCTGTTACATATTGAAAACTAGATCAGATGGGAGAGTTTATTTTAAGGACATGAGTTTTGGAGCCATGTGTAAAGAAGAGATATATGAATACACTGAAATGAATAAGAAAAAAAGTGCAAAGAATTGAAGCCAGAACTTCATAAAATTCCAAAATACAGCTCAGTGAAAAGAATCAAAATGATGAGCACTGCAATTAAAAAAAAAAAAAATACTGTGGATTGCCCAATCAGATTGACCATTTCCTTCTTCTGAGCCCCACCCCCACATGCCGTTGTAGCTCCCTAACTTGCCTGGAAACTCTAGTTTCCACCTTTTCCACAGGCATTCCTAATATTTCATCTCATTGAATAGAATAACTATTGCCTTGATAGATAAGTTCCATGACGCATTTAACATTACCAAAAAGTATTTTAAAAAGTTATATTTGATGTTTTGGAAGTTATTAGAGGTGAACAGAGATGAAGGAATGTAAATAATTGTGTCAAATCAATAATTACAATGTAAATTCACCTAAATGTATAGAAAATAGTTTTTTTTCAGGATTATGATCTGTGTTTTACTCACTTATGGAAAAAATTAGTAAGAAGACCAAACTTTGTTTTTGACTATTAATATGCTTTTATGCATTTCTCCAGCATTCAATATAATGATATTTTAGATTCATTCTTACAACCAATAAAAATTTAAATTTAATTAAATCAAATATTCTTATAACCCTTAAAGTTCATGAGTACTTAAGAGTTCCTACAGTTTAATGTCTTCCTCGAGGGCTAAAATGTATTAAAGAATAATAAATTAGAAGCTTTTTAAAATCTTAGAGAAATAAAGGATCTAAAGTTTCTACCTGTATGTGAACTTAAAATATTTTTTAAATCTGCAGACTTTTTATTTGCACTTTATTATACCATGATACAAAACTGACAGTTAAGATGCAATGAAAATGATAAATTGTAATTGATATGCAACACTCAAACACCTCAGCAGCAGCTTACTTTGTCTTTTTTGTCTGGATTCATAAGGCATAAGTAAATAGTAATAAATGCTTCCTAAAGAAATAGAAATTTATAAAAATATTTATATAGGGAGAGATTAACTGGAATTATTTATGCAGGGAGAGGTTAACTGAAATGTTAACTTTAATGATAAAAAGTTTTAATCAACTTAATAGTTTATATATTTATGTATCATACAGTATGAAAAAGCTGAAATATTATGAAACCATTAACATTTTAAATCAAAATGGGTAAAAGCCTGATACAATACTATAAACATGAATAATGTCTATATTCATTTCCTAAGGCTGCCATAACAAATTATCACCAAGCCAGTACCTCAAAAGAACAGAAATGTATTCTTTCATAGTACTGGAGGGCAGCAGTCTGCAATCAAGGTTTTGGTGGGGTTGGTTCCTCTTGGAGGTACCAAGAAAGTATACATTTCATGCCTTTCCCTAGCTTCTGGTGGCTGCAAAATATCACTGTTGTTCCTTGCTTTGTTGCTCCCTAACTCCAAATTAGCCTTGTTTTCATATGGCCAACACTGTTCTCTATGTATCAAATGTCTCTCTGATTTTATCTTAAAAGGATATCCATCACTGGATTTAGATCCAGGATGATTTTACCTAGAGATCTTTAACTTAATTATATTTGCAAAACTTTTATCCAAATAAGGTCATATTTGTAGTTTCTGGTGGTTAGTATTTGGACATCGTTTTTGTGAGGGCCATTATTTAATTCACTATGATGTCAGTCAACTCGGAAAAAAAAATACATGCCAAATATTTATCTGTGCTGTGTTATGTATTAAGTCCTTTGAGAGCTATTAATTTACATAATTATTAGAATGAATCTATGAGTTACCCTGCCTTTCAAGGGAAATTTCCTCGTTTGTAATGTTGACTTCATCATGTACTTGATGCTTGATCTTCGGCAGATAATTTGACTGTATCGTGCTTTAATTTCCCCTATTTTTGAATCTGGAAAGTGAGCATAAGATTACCTATGCTATGGAATTATTTTAAGTATTTAATAAGCTAATGCTTTAAAATTTTTGTGTTATAGATAAATGATAAACTTATTGAATAAGAACACCACAATTAATAATAAAAATACATGATAATGTGACTTTTGTTTCTGACTGTAATAGGAAATCTGATTCACATATATACATGCTCTCCATAATTAAGTAGAATGCTGGGTGAAACATGTAAAACAACTTTTAGATATTGGATAATAGGACAATAACCAAAGAGAGAAGGAAAATAAGCATAGTGAGTATCATAATCACCCCTGCATTTTGCCTGGATGCAGTTTTCTGATAGCATAGACAAGGACCCCAAGCAGAATACAAAGGATTCCCTGAGATGTGGACACAGCAATTGAACTTGGGTAGGCTAATGAGTCTGGAATTAGTGGCGCAGAGCACCAGAGAAAGAGATCACTTTGAAAAGAAAAATACTACAAAGACATATAAATTGAACAATTCACAGAAATCACACAATTTTAATAATTCTGCATTATTATCTATATCATTGTCAAATTTGATCTATAAATTTAAATCATATTAAATAGAAATCCTCGTATCTTTTTTGGCAGGAATTTACAGTCTGATTCTAAAACATATATGGAAATGCAACAAAACTAAAATAAGCAAACTAATTTTGAAAGGAAACAAAAATAGAAGTAACTTCCTAAATTCAAGAGAACACAAAATATATAGATAGATTAGTGGAAGAGAAAAGAATCCAGAAATAAGCCTATGATTATATAAGATCAATCTTTTTTTAACAAAAACACTTATCTAATAAAATAGGAGAGTCTTTGCAATGAACAGTGCTGAAACAACTGGATATTCATAAGAAAAAGAATCTATTTCATACAATACACAATATTATGCCAAATTAAATGATATAATCAACCATAAAAGACAAAAATATAAAAATTTGAAAAGAAAATTTAGAAAAATTCTCATGACTTTGTAATAGGCAAAGACTTCTTATACAGGACAGAAAAAGCACTTAACATTTTAAAAAAGCTAAATTGAGACTTTGTTAAAATTAGAATCTTCTTCCCTTCTATTGAATATTATACACATACATGTATATTATATATACATGTACATAACATATATTTGATTATTTATATTCAGTTTACGTAAAAATTCTCATCCAGCTCACAAATAAGACCACTTACACAATTTTGAAAAAGGGCAAACATTTTTAGTAGTCTTCAAAAGAATACACACAATGACCAATTAGCACAAAAAAAAAAATACTCAAAATCTTCTGTCAGTAGTGAAATGTGTTTATCACTCAAAGATGTGGATCAGCTAGAATATTCATACATCACTGGCATTGTTTTGTTTGTTTGTTGTGTCTTTGTTGTTTTTTAAGTGTGACTTCAGGGAATGGTTGTGATAGCTCTTCTGTAAGTATTTAGAGAAGTGTTTATAAACACTTGTAGTAATGTAGTAATAATATTTATAACAGTGGTATCTGGCTGCTAGGAAGAATAATATTCTTTTAGGTGAAGTTGGCATTGTATAAATATGAACAAAAGGTAAAGCTAAAGTGACAGAAAGCAGATCAGTTGTAGCCTGGGTATAAGTTTGAATAGGGGTATTGGTTTTAAAAAGACACAATGGAACTTTTTGGTGGAATATGTGTTATATATCTTGACTGTGATGGTGAACACTGTACATACGCATTGGTCAAAACTCATCAAACTATACATTTAAAGTGAGTATGTACTATTGTGCATTAAATACACCTCTGTAGAGTTTATTTAGAAAATAATAAATATTTCAAAGGTCTAATTGTAGGACCTTTGAACCACTTTTATAGGTTATTTACGGATTTGTTAATTTTGAAAGATGTGTGTGTGTGTGTGTGTGTGTGTGTGTGGTGTGTATATATACATGTATATATATATATATATATATATATATAAATTTCTTTTCAATTGAAACAACATAAACTACTTATTTTACTTATCTCCTTATCTCATTAACTAGAAAAAATATCTTAATGATATAAAAATTTGGAGCACTCAAGAATTTAGATACTATGAAGAAATACATGTGAATGATTATATAATTGAGGTGAGTGTTTACATTACATTTTAATTCACCAAAATATATATATATATATATATATATATATATATATATATATATATATATATATATAAATAAAATAACCAAAAGAAAAAATGCATACTATTTTTCAGGGCATGGCTGCCACCCTCTTGGGTTTTATTTTACATTTTTTAATCTAAAATATTAAGGTCTGGCTTGCTCTATGTCTAACATTTCCATCACCACAAAAGGCAGCATAATCAAAGAGCAAAGTCAGAATATCAGCTCCTTGCAAAAGATGAAAGCTCTGTTATTAGTCATACTATTGATGACATTGCTATATTAGTAGTGATCATTAAAACTAAAAAAGGAGAAAAAATTCATTTGTCCTCATTAAATCCACCATCATGAATATTTCTTTGGAAAGGGAGACCGCTAATTATCTGGCATATTTGTGTAAGTAAGATTTATTCTTTTATTTCTTTTTTCCTTCCTTCTTCCCAAATCCAGATATGGAAATAAATATTGAAGCTGAATATCATAATCACCTTCCACTATAACATACCCAATAATGCTATAGTAGGTGCAGAATTTAGAGAAAATTTTTTCTTACTTATTAACCACATAACAAACATTTTAAAAACAGAACAGAGAAAAAAAAGAGCATAGGGATGTATTTTAGAAGCAAATTTACACATGTAACTGATTACTCTAGTATACAGAAAGAGAACAGATACTTGTAAAGCCAACATCATTTTTAAAATCTTTTGAAAAGCATAAAGTGCTAAATTAACAATACATATTCACTGGTATTATCTCTTACCAGAATTAGCACAAAGCCCTTGGTTATCAAGTTTTAGACTGTTTCCATTGTTCATTTTTGAGATATTATGGGGTTTGAATGAAAGCATTCCCTGTATTAACAAAGATAATATTATACTGGCTATCCTAAAAAGTCAAAATAATTAGAAGTCTTTGTGAAGAAAACCTGAGATTCCTCATTCATGTTAAAATTTACAGTAAATATTGAACTGCTATTCTAGGAAAGTACTGTCTTTCAAATGATAATTTCTATTTTATGGTATTTAAAACTATTAGTAACATTAGAGATCATGTAGGACCTTCAAATCAGCAAACACACTATTACAGAAAAAGAAATTGGCATGTTAAGTATATGAATCATTCCATCGTTTACTCCAAAAATTCCAGTTTATTTTTTAAAGGATCTAGAATATTCTTTCCCCCACTCACCCTACCCCCAACCCCATGGAACAACTGTTTATTACTCATACAAGTTCATACTTCTAGGGGCAGATGAGAAATACACTCTACCTCTACGTCAATGGCCTTTTCAACTCTGAAAGTCTTTGTGGTGTTCAAATTTGTATCCTCTAGGCTGTCTTAGAATGATGCAATAAGCTTGAACTGTCTCTTGGCACAGAATGCTAAATTTTCAGGAATTTTGCTAGGGTTTGACATCAGGTCGGTAGCTTGAAGTAGAGTGTGGCATGGTATTTAGACCTTGGTAATTAACAAATGCCACAAATCAAAGCTTCTTTCCTGCTGATTTCCATCTGGTTATCTATCAACATGCCAGCGATAATACCCCATTTCAAAAGTAACTGTTTTTTCAGAAAGGAAAGAAAGGAAAAGAAAGAAAAAGGGAAGGCACAGAAGGGAAAGGAAGGGAAGGAAGGATGGAAAGAGAAAGGCAGAAGTAAGGAAGGAATATAGGAACGAAGGGAACGGAGGGAAAGAGGAGAGAAAGTGAAAAAAGGAGGGAGGGAACATCCAAATCATTTATTCTATATTCTCAAAATGCCTAAAAGTAATCTTTTATTTTTTTGACATATTTTGTCAACGAAACTTGAAAAACACATTTAAATGTAAGACTTTAAAAATAATTTAAAATATAAAATTAGTTTTTAGTAACATTTTCGGAATGAAGATAACTAAATATCTCATCAGATTAAAACATATGGGATAATGTACACATGACCTAGGGATCCTACATTCATTCAGGGGAAAAACAATTTAGTCATGCCTCTCTTCTACTATTCTCTTTCATAAGATAAGGTTATCTGTTTGTTTGGTTGTTAGTTTGTTTGCTTGATTGTTTGTTTGTTTGCTGGGGTGGGGCCCTGTTTATGCAATCATGTGAATACAGGGCAGGGGGAGGAGGGGTTGCAGGACGAACTGATTCCAAGATGGCATGTGAATATTCACTGTCCTCTGTGACATATTATTGGGAGAAAGTCCCTTTCCAAAATGAGCATCGTTTACCCTGCTGGAATTTCTAGTTAATTTTGACAACTAATACCATTATATTTGGTCCTCTTGACTTACTCAGGGACAGATAATGCCTTCTAGTTGACTTGCTTTGATCTAGAATCAAGCTATCCTCAGGCTGCAGTGTTTTCCAGATATCTAACTTCTAGTAGGTGGAGCATTCTGTCCTTGGTAAAACCATGCTACACTTACACTCATTAATCTTTCTCTTTATCACTATACTTATCTTCTCTCTGTGTCTGGTTTATTTCACTTAGCATAATGTCCTCCAGTTTCTCCAAAGTGTTGTTAATGGCAAATTTTCCTTGTTTGTTGTGGCCGAATAATATTCCTCTGTGTGTGTGTGTGTGTGTGTGTGTGTGTGTGTGTGTGTGTGTGTGTGTGTGTTTGGGTATCACACCTTCTATATCCATTCAACAATCAATGAACATTTAGGTTGTTTTCATACCTTGGCTATTTAGATAATGCTGCAATGTTTCAATGAACATGAAAGCACAGATATCTCAGGAATTGATTTTATTTCCTTTGAGTAGATACTCAGAAAAAGGATTGTTAAATGGTAGTTGTATACTTTTAGTGTTTTGTAAAACCTCTATTATTTACTATAGTGGCTCTAACAAGTTACATTCCCACCAACAGTGTAAAAAGGTTCCCTTTTCACTATATCCTTACCAACACTTGTTATCTTTCCTTTGTATCCATCTAACAAGTATGGAGTGATATTTCATTGTGATTTGAATTGCATTTTCCTGACGATTGGTCATGTTGAGCACCTTTTCATATTCCTGTTAGCCGTTTATATATTTTCCTTGGAAAAATCTCTATGCCCATTTTTTAATCAGATTGTTTTTGTTGGTTGGTTGGTTTTGCTATTGATTTGTATGAGTTCCTTACATATTTTGGATATTAACCTCTTACCAGATATATTGTTTAGAAATATTTTCTCCCATTCTGTAGGTAGATTTTTCATTTTCTTGATTTTTTTTTCCTTTGCTGTGCAGAAGCTTTTTAGTTTGATGTAGTCTCATTTATTTTTGCTTTTGTTGCAATATCCAAAAAATTCTTACCAAAGCCAATATCAAGGAGCTTTTTCTCTTTTTTATTCTAGGATTTCTATGGTTTCATGTCTGACATTTAAGTCCTTAATTCATTTTGAGTTGATTTTTGTTTATAATCCAATTTCATTCCTTTACACATGGCTATTCTGTTTTCCTAACATTTACTACAGAGACTATCTTTTCTCTACTGTGTATTCTTGACACCTTTGTCAAAGTAGTTGACTATATGTGTGGATTTATTTCTGGGTTCTTTATTCTGATCCATTAGCCTGTGTGTTTGTTTTTATGCCAGCTATACTGTTTTAATGACTATAGCTTTGTAACATAGTTTGATTACAGAAAGTGTGATGCCTCTAAATTTGTTCTTCTTTCTTTAAAAACAATAGTTTTGGCTATTTAGGGCATTTTGTGGTTCCACACAAATTTTACGATTTTTTTTTTCTGTGAAAATTGACATTGGAAGTTGGATGAGGATTGCATTGAATCTATAGTGCCTTGGGTACTATGGACATTTTGACAATATTAATTATTCCAGCCTGTAAGAAGGGATATCTTTCATTTATTTGTGTTTTCTTCAATTTCTTTTATCAATGTTTTATAGTTTTCAGTGTATAGAAAGTTCAAATCTTAGTCAAATTTGTTCCTAAGTATTTTATTTTTTGATACTATTATAAATTGAATTGTTTCCTTCATTTACTTTTTTGATAGATCATTTTGGTTGTAAAGAAATGCAATTGGTTTTTTACCTGTTTGACTATGACATGCTCTATTTAATTACACTTTCATATTCCACATCTAATTTTCAATTAAGAACACTGCATGCTTGATTTCCATGACACTTCTAAATCTTATATCTTATATCACATTAATTTGTCTTATATCTTAATTTTATATCTTATATATTAATTTAAAAACACTATGTTATATTGTGTGTGTGTGTTGTACATATTTCTCTCCTAGACTTTTTCTCTGGAGTACAAACACTAAGTCAAATTGTATTTGAATACCTACAAAGAATAGAATGTTTTCTACCACAAAAGAGGTTCTTAATAAATGCGTACTTAATAGTGAAAAATCAGACCACAAATTTTTAAAAGGAAAATCAAAGGTAAAATATATTAGGCTTCTTCTTATTGTGAGATTCTTTCTATGTTTATCTAAAAAATGTCTACATTCTGTGAGACAGACCTACAATTTATTCTGTTTTCTGAAGAAAGAACATTGAAATAGTTACTTATAATGCTAGCTGTTTATCTAGGCATATGCAGTTGTAATATTTTTTTTTTATCTAAACATACTTTTATCTAACCCCAAACTCATTTGCAAAAGCTTCTCTTTC
This sequence comes from Cynopterus sphinx, assembly GCA_030015415.1. Taxonomy (NCBI): domain Eukaryota; kingdom Metazoa; phylum Chordata; class Mammalia; order Chiroptera; family Pteropodidae; genus Cynopterus; species Cynopterus sphinx. Next base: position 12,423,566 of record CM057381.1, read on the forward strand.
TGAAAGGAATAGTAAATTCCAGGATTTCTTAAACTGCTATCATGTTATCATATGCCAAGCATTGAAATAATTATGTTTCCTGCATAACTTTATTTACATATCCTCTAACACTATAATATGGGTTCTACTATTTACATAGCATTAGAGATGGAAAAAAAAAGTGAAACCTAATTACATTGATGCAGAAGACTTTGTCCACATCAAATATTAAGAGATGAATGAAACTGAAAAGTCTGTTCATGTAAATTTAACTCCAATGCCTGTTAGCTTAAATATTATACCATATTCAGTCCTTAAAATTATAAATAAATCTACACTGGGAAGAAAAAGGTAAATAATAGTTACATAGGAGACAGGGAAAAATTTGACAAATCATAACACCTTGACTTTCCAATATTGTTTTTTTAATTTTCTCTATATTACTCTGAATAGTTATCCCAAATATATAATTAAGAAAGATTACAATTTCATATATTTTCTGAATAATACTCATTTGAAAAGATTTGAATATCATTGAAATCTTACCACCTTTACATCTGTCTTTAATATGGCTCTTTTTTGGTTCAATTTTTAGATGTCTGTTTGTAAAACTCACTTGAGCTCATTTTGAGGATAGGAAACAAATTAGAATAAAGATTTATTTATAAAAACTTTTTAAAAGATATAACAGTTAATAAAATCATGTCTTAGCCATCTTAGATGAAAAGCTTAGATACATCTTTGACTATTTCATTCATCTGATTCCTTACATCCACAATAGCAAAAAGAAACAAATAAAACAAATTAATAAAAAACTTAAATAGATGAAAAGAATACTGCCATGGTCAGGCATAACCCTCACGTAGGATTAAACTTTAGACTTTGACATATTGTACAAGGTCCTTCAAGCAACTCTAATATGTTTTTGTCATAATCTGCCACTCTTCCCCTGTATTCTTTATAGTCTACATGTGCCATTCCCTGAACGTGTGCATCTTCAAACATCCATGCTTTTATACATTTGCTTCTCTCATCCTTGAATGCACATTTCCCACATCTTTGCCAGGTAAACACACCTTTATAAATAATGGCATAAATTCAAGTATGTAAGGAATATACCTCCTGGACTAGGCAAAATTAACACTTTATGGTCTGTGAAATCAGTAATTTGCACACATGCAATATAGTCTTTATCAGACTGCATTTATAAAATTAATCACTTAAAAACCCTGCTTACTGAATGGCATATTCTGAATTAAAAAGACAATTGTTTTTCTTTTAGTTAGTATAACTCATTTATACTTTGAATAAAATATTCAGTATATTATCATCTTAAATTTTGTGCATTCTCTGGTCTCTAGCATAATCTGTGGATGGAGCAGGCATTTAATGTTTTTTAATTTTAATGTATTGGCAAAATACTAATGAATAGCTAATTATAAATTGTGATTGGCTATTAAATAAAAATTCAAATTTGTTAGAGCTGAAAGTTTAGAAAATGTAGCTAGATAGAAGGTTATTTAGATTTCTCTAATGAACAGATGTTGGTACATTTACCTTTTAAAATACTCCAAAATCTAGGTAAGGTTTATTTACTTTTTATTATGAAAATAATTTTTCTAGTTGCTTTATCCTTTGATATCAAAAAACATTGTTTGAAATGTCACATAAATCAAACTTCTGAATTCATTTTTAAACAAGAGGTGTTTCTCCAGTGATGAAATGTCAACTTATATATTTCATACACTGTCAGCTTTTCCATATTGCCTAAGAAAAGGTCTGAATAAATACATAAAACATGTTCTAAACTTTCAAATCTGAAAATTTATTGGGCATCTAAAGGAGTGTGCCACTCACTGACAATATTTTGTCTTCACTCTGGTATTCATAGAATGACTCAAAGAATCTTTATGTCATAAAATTCTGACATAATAGAAAAAGAGAGAAGACAGTTGTCTAGTAAAAGACATCATAGAATTATGAGTGGTAAGAGTATATGTTAGTTACAGTTATGACACTAATTCATTATGGCCTATGGTTTACTTCCTTTGCCATTTCGTGAGAATTTATGAGTACATCTCCAGAAAATATCCCTGAACACTGTAATCATGAATTTATTATGGCAATATTTATTGAACACTTAGCTGTGACCCTGTGTTGTTAGAATCTTGTAATGTTTCAATTTTCTTTAGTACATTGACATGATAATTCAACCTTAGCTGTGATTTGAGTTCACATTTTTGTAACAAACTGTCCCAAATTTGTTCAGACTCTTAGACTTCTATAGCAAAATCCTTCCTGAAATCCTTACTTTCTATTTATCCACCACTATACCCATTTTATATGTGCCACATGTGCCTTTTCCAGCCTCAACTCAACTCATCCATTCTACTCAATAACATTGAAATCTCAATGTTTATAAAATCAATTTACATGCAATTAGTGCATTTCAACATTTTCCCACCACAATTTTCCTACTATTGTGATATAGTTTGCTTTTTTTATGCATAAGCCAGATTTTAAGCCATTTTCTTAAAAGAAAATTGTGCACTGAACCCCAAGTAAAATACCGAAGAGATGCTAGGTAAACAGAAATTATGTGGAAGATTTCTACTTCTTGCTAAGATAAAGGAACCAAATTCCTCCCCCGTGTAAAACAACTGAAAAGCTGGAGAAATATATGAAACAACTGTGTTCAGATAATTACTTTTGAGAGACAGGAAACAAATAAACTGAACCTTGTACTGGATTGAATAGTGCTCTGTCAGAACCCACATCCACCTGGAATCTGCAAATGTGATTTTATTTGGATATAGGGTCTTTGCAGATGTAATCAAGTAATGATGAGAACACACTGGGTTATAGTGGACTTAATTCAATGGCTGGCATCCTTAAAAAGAGAAAAATTTGGAAGCAGAGATAAACAGAAAGAGCACCATGTGAAGAAAAATACAGAGACTGGAGTTATATTACTACAAATCAAAGAATGCCAAGTATTGCTGGCAATCACCCGAATCTAGGAAGAAGCAAGAAAACATACCCCAGAGTCTTAGAGAGAGCATGACCTTGTCTACCTCTTAATTTCAGACCTGCAGCCTCCAGAACTGTTTATGTTATTTTAAACCATCTAAATTTGCAGCAATTTGTTACAGCAGCCCTAGGAAACTAATTCAAGCCTTGAGATTGTCACATTTTACTGTCTGGGGAGATTCCAGACTGCAGCTCAGAAAAAAGATACTCCAGGTGGAATTTGATAATCTCCGCAGCTATCACCAGAGTACTGGAAGATTCCAGGAGATTCAAGTCTGATGAAGTACTGGAACACTTTGAGAGAAAATAGAAGTCTAGTAATCTGCAGAGGACTCCCCTGAATCTTTATCTGAGTACTAATCAGCACAATTGTATGAGAAAAATGGCCCACAAGCAGTAAAGAACAGTTCAAAAGGAACATAAATATAAATCTCTGGACCTCACATGTTACCAGAACTTGCTTATGTTCTAATTCTCCAGAGTGGAATATCTGATAATTCACAAGGTATCATACAGAAGAATCAGAAACTCTTTGGGAATGGAGCTAATTAGCCATAAACTAAACTAAATTCCTTATCTATATAACAAAGCAAGCCTTGAGTTGTCAGAAACTTTATCAGACTTATAAAGAAGAAGGAAAATACGGCCCAATTAAAATTGAACTAGAAATGACAGAGATTACAGAACTAGTAGTAAAGGATTTTTACGAGTGTTATTAGACTTCCAGCTTCATCCTTTGACATGTAAAAAGGCTGGAAGTCATCAAAGCCATCCTTACAAGAAAAAAGCTGAACAAATAGAAAATCAATGCCTCTTCTGAGTTCCAGCAGGGACCTAAGGTCACAGGGTAAAACATAATATCAAAATCCACAGAGACAGGAGAATCCTGAGAAACAGCCAAGGTCTGCTTAGATAGGGTTGAAGCTGTTGGAATGAGAAACTGATAGAAACAATTAAAAGATAATGATGAAAAGCACATGATATCACTTATATATGGGATATAAACTTAAAAGCAACCAATGAATAGGACAACCCGAGACTAATGGTTACCAGAGGGGAGGGAGGGAGAGAGGAGGGAGAAGGTAGACAGGGTAAAGAGGGTCAAATATGTGGTGACAGAAAGAAATCTAACTGTGGGAGGGGAACACACAATGCTCTCTCTCTCTCTCTCTCTCTCTCTCTCTCTCTCTCTCTCTCTCTCTCTCTATATATATATATATATATATATATATATATATATATATGCCTTCTTCTTAAATTGTATCCCTGACACTTACAGGACTTCATTAACCAATGTCACCAAAATAAATAAGAAAATAAATAATCAAAATTAAAATTTTTTTTAAAAAGATAATAATGATGAATTGCTGGAAGCTGAGTGTGGATTAGCATGGAAGTGAGAAGCTCACACTTTCTTGGATTTTACCACCAGAAACACTGCAAGGTCATGTGGTAAAGATCTGAGAAAGGTAAATTCTTGGTTCCAGAAGAGGAAAGGGAAGAATCATCATGATGAAACACACTGACAGTGTTCTCTATCACAAAGGCCTGCTCTGCAAAAGGAAAAGACACTGCCAGAGTTTTATCCCACTCAGAAGATAGGCACTTTCTTAAAGTGAGAGGCAACAAGTCTTTACTTGAGATCGAAAAGAATAACTATTTGGGAAGGACTGATTCAGGCAGAAACCCAAATAGTGTTTAGCTTAGGTGGTGAAGGTAAAGAGTAGTTATGAGAAAGAGAGGGGAATATAACTTGAATAGAAGAAAGGATTTTCTATGGGTGCTAATAAGCGAAGGAAGGAATTTCTTTTGGTGCAGATTAACATAGTGATGCTAATTCTAAAGAATGTGTTTGAGTTTTAGTCTGGTAGTCACATTCCATGTCCTGTTATCTTTACAAACAGTTGTTTGGAATACAGTGCTGTTTTAGGCCCAGTCCAAGAGTATTTTGCCCAGTGCAAACATTCTAAAGTTTTGATGAATAAGACCAAAAAGGCAGTTCCTCTGGGATGGCAGCTCCGAGTCCAGTTTAAAGTGGCTTCCTTTATATTTTTTTTAGAGAATAATTATAATTAAATGATATTCTGAGAAAGGCAAAACTAGAGCAGCTATAAGAGATCTATGGTTTCCAGGCACTAAGGGGCAGAGGGAATGTTGACGGTGTAAAGCACTGGGCACATTTTAGTGATGAAACAGTTCTATTAAATATTATAATGGTGGCTACATGACATTATATATTTGTCAAAACCCATAGAATTTTATAACATAAGTGAACATTATTGTATAAAAATTAAATATTTATTTATTTATTTATTTATTTATTTATTTATTATTTTATTTTTTTTATGAGCCCTGGATGATGTGGAGAATATAGACAAAACAATCTAATTTTACTACAAATGGATTAAAGTATCTTACTGAAGGAGGTAGGGGGAAAGTGATGGCATAAGTAATTTAGGAAATAAGTGGAGTCTTTAATACTAAAGGCAAAAAGGAACAGTCAATAAATTAGCAATATACTCTCTTTGAAAAAATCGCTTCCCATGGGGGTATGGGTTTATAATTCTGATACCAATACACACGTATATTGGCATTAAGTAATGGTTATTGGTCAGAGCCACATTTCTCATTGTTGGAGTGGGAATTTCAAAATAAATAGGGAGAGGGAGTGAGAATGATTCATGTAGTAACAGACTGGCATTGGATCTACCCAGGTGAACTTGGCTTAGTTGGTTTGGGTTGGTATGACAAAATACCACACACTGGATAACTTATACAAAAATTTCTCACAATTCTGGAGGCTGTAAGGTCAAGATCAGGGCACCAGCACAGTCACATGAAAGCCCTCTTCCAAGCTGTAGACTTGTTGTATCCTCACATGGTGTAAGGATTACTTTTGTGGGGTCACTTTTATAAGAGAACTAATCCCATGAAGGCTCTCCTCTCATGATTTAGGCAGCTCCCAAATGCCATACCTCCTAATACTACCACATTGGCCATTAGGATTTCAACATATAAATATTGGAGATGACACAAACATACAAACTATAACAGATCTCATGTTTAGCTCAATATAGGTACTGGTGGCATCTATAAATATGTGTGTATATATGGATTAGTATGCGCACATGCACATCTTTGTTTTATCACCCAAGAGAGCCTAGAAACAACTCCATCTCAGTAGCCTGAGCACACTTAGTACCCATTATTTCTAATATCATGGTTTCCAACACAATTCTAAATTAAGAGGAACTATTTCCTTGAATAAATGGTTGATTCTAGACCCGGGACAGAAAATATACACAATGAAACTGGAGTATTTTGTAGTGCCGAAAATTTAAAATGTTCATATATAAATCCCAAAATGATGGTGTTTTGTCAAATAGACAAGGGGACAACTGAAAGAGCTCCAATGGCAAAGCTGGAATAATTTGAACAACATAATAAATACATTATAAATTACTTGTCCTTGAATTTAAACAAATATCCAAAGTTCATAATGATATAAATGTTAAACAAATACAGGGGGAAGAAGGGACAAATCTCTTATGCAATATAATTCCAAATAACTCATCACTCTATAAATGTAGGCTGCACATAGTGGCTCTTTACCAAAAAGTACAGTATAGAAAGAAAAATCAAAACAATATCTGTAGAATGAGAAATCTGGCAAAATCTCTTTATCAAGGTCCACATCAATAGTGATAAGTCATTTTGATAGTTTGCACTCCCCATATAATGAAAATAACATTTAAACCTTTGTGATCTTCTTCTAGAAACATATAACCCCAACGTAATCAGAAAAAAAAATAGACAAAGCCTAATTGAAGGATTTTACAAAATACCTGAACAGTGCACCTGAAGCTGGCAAGGTTATGAAAAAAAAAGAATGTCTGGAAAGCTGTCACAGCTCACAGGAGCCTAAAGAGACAATATTAATAATTGTAGTGTGTCCTGTATTCAATCCTCAAAGATAAAAAAGATTTTGGCAAAATTAAGGAAATATAAACAAACTATGGAATTTAGTTAATAATAATGTATCAATTATTTTAACAAGTGTGTCACATGATGTAGGTGTTGATAATAAAAGAAATTAGATGTGACTGTGGGTATAAGCAAACCCTCTGCACTATCATTATAAGTTCTATACAAATCTAAGCACCTTCCAAAATAAAATTTAAGAATTATTTTAACTGTGTTCTATATATTCAGAAGTTAAATAAAAAACTGAACATGTTAAGTAGAGAAATGAAAGATATTTTTAAAAGCCCTAATTCAAATATATAACGGTTAATACAATGAGATGAAGATAAATGGGATTGACAGTACTTTAGATATTGTAGAAGAGGGAATTCGTTAATTTGTAGACAGAAATACAAAGTCTCCAAAATGAATGACAGACAAATAACAGAAAAGCACTTTCTGTTCCTTTCTGTCTAATGAGGTATAATTTAATAAAAGTTCACTGGATATTAAAAACATAATCAGAAAAGCTTTCTTTATCTCAGTACTTTATTCCCTTCTATTGTCTCATCCTTGATTTGGGCTTATAAATTTGCATTCTTTTAAAACTCTATTTTTCATGTCCTTTCTTTTGTGAAAACTCTCTTATCCACCGACCACCTACTTAATTTCCTCCTGGGAACCCTTTTCTATCTCTATATATGTCCTTATCTAACTATATACTTTAGTAATGTGTGTAAATGTTCACATCTCCTTTAATAAACTTCTTAATGGTTGTGAGTCAAATTCCTTCCGATTCATCTATACCACACTGGTCCCACCACAGTGTTTGAAAAAGTCATAAATATCTCTCTTATTTGCATACCTTTAAAGCAGTATTATCATGGGATGATGCATACTAACTTATTTTTAAACTCCTGTCACTTAGGGGCAAGTGGGACCCAATAGGTACTATATGGTTATATGGTTATTTAAACTATGACCATATTATGATGAAAACATTAAGAAACATTAAATTTACATCTTTTGATGTCATAATTTTAATAAATTTATGCAAAAGATATGGTAAGCAAACTAATGCATGGACTTCTGATATTATATGCAAACTTTCTTAACAATTCTTTTATATTTTATCGCAGATGAGCCTGAAATGAGATTCTATTGTATTTCAGATTTATTCCCTTACATGGCCACTTTTACATTCTCCCATTGCCCTTTGAACTGAGATATGTTCTTTTATCAATTATCTTGGTATAATTAGAACACAGAAGTAAAATCTTATTTGCATATCTTGGAGAGGCCCTTTAAGTTCAGAGTCTTTGAAAACCTAATTACTAAGGAAATATAATTTTCTCCTAAATATGTGCTGCAACTTACTGACTACTCATCAGCAAATATCTATATTATCAGTCTTGTTCTTCTATTTTACAAATTCAACAGTCTATTCTTTGGAGTCTTATTTGTAAAAGGCCCATTTTGCCCTTTTTGATCAGATGCAATGGGGAAATAATTCCTCAACTGTTAGGATAATTCTAGGGGAAGAGGGGTATATGTAGAATTTGAGAGTTCGCAGGAGAGGTTGCCAAAGCAGAGATGTGAAGCACTCTGGAAAGTCAGTTTTAAAAAAGCTTCAATATAGGGAACAGGAAATTTTAGGCTTGTTATCATATATATATTCTCATTTAAATTATAGACAATGGTGTAGATTACAGATTTTCCAAGTAGATAAGATACTAATCCAAGCAGATAAGATACTTGGAAAATCTGTAATCTACACTATTGTCTATAATTTAAAAAATAAATAATGCAGGGCCTTATCTGAATTGTAATCATCTAGGATATTTTGCTGTTTGTTTACTAAGTTCTTGTAAGCCCTTTAACTTGAAAGTTTGGAAAATATTATTTTTGTACAACATTAGCAAAAATTCACATTGCCATTTAAAATCTTATAACTGCCTTCTTCCTGAGCTTTGTATAGTAGTACCATGAGCTAGATTAAAAAAGAAAAAAACCTGTTTATTTTTTTTAAATACATTGTTCATAGAAGTTTTATTTATATAAAGTGTCATAATGATTTGATGATAATTTATATTGCATGTCAGTAATAATTCAACATTTCCACTATATATTACAGTAATTAACATATAGGCTGAATGTGTTAAAAGAAATTCATTCATAAAGTTGATTATGTTTCCAAAATTGATAATATAAAGATGATATATTTTGAGTTATATCTTCACATTAGTTCCTCATCAAGAAGAGATGCTAATAAATCATTCAACTAGTATAAAGATTTTGCACAATATAACTTAGCATTATGTACTGGTTTGCAGAGCAGAGAAGCGTTTTAACACATATAATGTATTTTAGATTAAATATAAGCCACATTTAGGAAATTATATTAAACTTCATGTAGCCAATGAAATAACTTTAAAGGTGAAAATATGCCTTTGAGAATTGTTAAGTTTTTGTCTGGCCTTTTGATTTTTTATAGGACTATTAATATAGCCCTTTACTGTTGTTTGTGTTCCTTTAACTTACATTAAAATAAATCTCTGGACTTAACTTATTAAGCATATTTATTTTATATCTAAGCATTTACTGCAGCAGCCATTTCATGAGAAAGAATCTAAGGCAGAAAATATTTTAGGAGAAAAACTGAGACATTCTCAAGAAAAAACATACCTCAACACCTAGTGTGCTTTTTAAAAATGTCATGGACTTGAGATGTAGATCTGTGGTAATGTATTTTTTTAAATTACTATCTTTATTTTAACATAAGCTCCTTTGCAGAAAAAGTGTGTATTGTGGGTTGAAATGTGTCTCCCAAAAAGATATGTTGACTTCTTCACAGTACCTCAAAATGTGAACTTATTTGGAAATAGAGTTGTTGCACATATAACTGGTTAAGATGCATCATTTGAATCAGGACAGATCCTTAATCCAACATGACTATCTCCTTATAAGACTTTGTGAAGATACGTAGAAAAACTCTATGGGAAGATGGTGGCAGGGATTGGAGTGATGCAGCTGCAAGCCAAGGCGTGCCAGGGATTTGCTGCCACCACCCGAAACTAGAAAGAGTCAAAGAAGGATGCTTTCTACTCAAGTCTCAGAGGGAGCATGGTCCTGCTGACACCTTAATGTCAGGTTCTACCTCCAGAACTGAGACAATAAATGTCTTTTTTATATAGTGATACGTATTACCATAGCCCTGTGAAAAATTAGTATTTAAAAATTTCTCAGCATTTGTAAAAACATATGAGTAAATGAGGTGTTATATGTATACACACACACACACAGAAACACACAGAGGAGACATATATGTGTGTGTACATACATATATACACACATATCTACACATATGTGTACTATATATGCATATCTATATATTATTTATGTATATGAGATTAGCCATACATAAGTGTCTATGTGTATGTAAGTACATATGTATATGTATAAATGTATAAATTTAAAATTTCTAGAGTTGAGTCTAGGAATTTGTATTTTTTATTGTGTCCCAGACAGTTGTAATGTTCACGTTTGAAAATAATTGTTTTATGTCATGCCGATCTACTACAAATATTACTGATATATCTAATATTATTATTGCTACAGAAATAGTTCCCAAGATACTTTTGTGAATTGCTTAATTAGCTATTCTGTACTATATAGCATTCTGTGATCAAAAGAGTGTAAACAATTTTACTTAATATATCCCTTCCTTGGACTTTTATGATATATATTAGCAATAATGTAGATATAAACATTATGCATAATAATTAAGATATTTCTCATCTCTGCACTTTTCTTATAGCTCACATCCTACAGCCTTTGAGTTAAAAACACTGATGCTACAGAAAGCATTTGTCTTCCCTTATTGGGGAAATGGGTTTGGTCCCCAAAGTAATTCAGAAAGATGAAAGCAACCAGTTTAGTTTTTACAATTAAATAATCTGGGAAACTAAGTTCTTTTCATTTGTAGAAACTTTTTTTTTTCTTTTTCCTGAGCAAAAGAAAAAAATTGCAACTTAGAACACTGAATCAGAGAGCAGATCTCAGTAGATTAAGTTCATAGAATATAAAATGGAGTTGGGAAATATGTGTGACTATGTAAGTGCCAATCTCCCCCACCCCCAGAATTGACCGCTTGTGAATAAAAGAGTTGAGAGAAACTACACAAACATCAGAATGACTAGATTAACATATATATCTATATTGACCATATGCATGATTAAGAAGATATGAAAACTGGGTATCTCATACATCGCTGGTGGATATGTAAAATGGTATAGCCTCTCTAAAAACTCATTCAACATTTTCAAATAAAATTAAACACATACCTTTCTTAACACCATTTGGCACTTCTCCTAGAAATATTAAAACTATGTTTTTATAAATGTGCATAGCAGCTTTATTTGTACTAACAAAAATGGAAAGAAAATGCTATCCTTCAACATTGAATAATTAAACAAATCTAGTATAATCAGGCCATTGAAAACTACTTATCAATAAAAAGAAGCAAAAAATTAATTGATACACACAACCTGGACAGATTTCAAGAGCACTATGTTGAATGAAAAAAAAAAAAAAAGCCAATTGTGAAAAGTTTCTTAAGTATGGTCAAATTTATATAATATTTTGAAGTTGAGAAAATTAGAGAGCTAGGAAATAGATTAGTGGTTTCTCGGAATTAAGTTGGGGGAGAAAGCGATTAGTACTATTAAAAGAATGAGAAGATGTTTGTGGTGATAGACTATTCTGTGTCTTGAATATTTTCAGTGGTGGAAATCTACACATGAGATAAAATTTCACAGAGTAACATACATACACACATACAGATTTGTTAATATTTTACCAAATCAATGTCTTAGTTATGATATTTTACTATAGTTATGTACAGTGTTACCATTAGAGTAACATGATGGATACTCACTTATCTCTGCACTATTTTTATAGCTTCCAATGAGTCCACAATTATTTCAAAATAGCAAGTTAAAAAACAAAGAAATAAAAAATGGTGGCAGATCAATTTGGCCTGCGAGCCATGTTTGCTGACCCATGACCCAAGCGGCGATATATTTCTTAATCACAGATTATAAAACTGACACAGAAGTTAAATCAATCTCATTAATTAACAAGAAAGAGTTGTGACAAGAGAGACATAAAATTAAATACAATATGTGTCTCTGAAAAGAGGTGTCTCACTCTCCAATACAGTTATTTTCTGTGTGGAGGTATGATGAAAACACTTGGGTAAATTCTGGAATAACTTGAAAGCAGAGGTGCCAAGGCCTTGCTACTTGGAATGCATTTCTGTGTCTCAGTTGGCAAGGAAGTCGCAGAAGAGCAATGTTTGACTAATTGGCCTATGTAAATGGCTCTGGAAGCAGCTCTCCAGGTTCCAAGATATCAGAGAATTATGCATGTAAAAGCACCAAAACTGTTCCTGTTCCTCAAGACATGCTAGACATGGACTAAATAAATCCATGAGGTGGACCACAGGTCTCCACAGCTGGCTTAACATAGACAGAGGTCTGTATGCATCATGTAGTCTAAGTTATAATGCAATAAAGATATCCCTTCACACGGAAACAAAAATGTAGTGACCAAAGAGAAAAATAAATTTAGTTTTTGCTCACATTGCTTGCCCAGTGCAGGTTGGCACAGAGTTCTGCTCAACATCACTCCTCAGAGTCCTGCACTAAAATGAGATCCATTTTGAAATGTGCTTCCACAGTCACCTTGGCAGGAAGAAAATTCTGTTAACGTCTTACATAAGCAGTTAAAGAATTGGGCCACAAACAGGTACATTTTGTTTCCATTAATTTTTCATTCACTAGGACTAGTTAAACCCCTAAACCGAATCCTAATACTGTCTATGGTGCGCCTGGAGGGAGTGAAAAGACCGAAAGATTACCAATCTGCAGATCTCTTTAAATTGGGATGAAATAAAAGTCTGTAGAAATACAAATAAGTAGTTGATAGATGGTCATGGGAATGAGGAGCACAGCATAGGGAGTGCAGTCAGCATTTATGTATTGGCTAGATGAAGAGTCAGAGGAGAAAAAGAGCAATCAGGGAGACCATTTTATAAACCATACAAATGTCTAACCAATGTACTGTATACTTTAAACTAATAATAAAATTTAAAAAAAATTGTCATTCTTAATATTATCAAAAAAATCTATAGATAGCTTACGAATACAAAGAACAAAATGAATTTTTGTTCTCTTCATGTGAGCACTCTGTCAGTATCGAGGTGCCCCATTTCTACCATTCTATGTACCTGGCAGGGGAGAGCAAGATGTGAACTGATCGAAAATAAATTAAATTTGCATAACTGTGCTACTGACTTGTGGTTCAGTTAAAGATTTAAAAAAGCTAATTTAAAAAATACCAAACAATTATAAATAAATTGTAAAATTAAACAAATTGGTTTATTGAAATTTGAGAGTAGACCATGAATTAATCAGATAGCTGGAGTAATTTGGCAGGATAATATAGATGGAACTGTTCTTATTTGTTGCTTCTCAAACATTCTTATTTGAAAAAAAAAAAAACTTAAAAAAACTGCAATTTGTGATTAACTGATAGTTTAAAAAACTAAATAGTTTACTAAAAAAATGTTCATGGACAAGTGTGTCTGAGTAAAAGTAGGTTGTGATTAATTTTTATAAATACTTCTAGTTTCTAATAGCATTTTAGTTTTGCAATAAAAATAATAAAAAGCACTTAGGGAAAGGAAAATGTAAAATTATATTTGCAGAAAACAAAGTCAAAGGATACAAAGCCTAAATAAAAAGTCAATTATATTTCTATATACTACCAAAGAACTGTAAGAAATTTAAATTACAAGCAGCAATATTATTTTTGAAATACTAAGGGATACATTTCCTATACTTGTGTAAGACATAGAACATTTTTTAAAAAGGCTGCTAATTAAAATCAAAGATCTAACTAAATAAAGATATATACCATCTTCACTGAAGGGAGATTCAGTTTTGTTAAGATGTCCATCCTCCCCGAGTATATCTATAGATTTATGCAATGCCAACAAAAATCCTATCAGGTTATACATGTTTTAAAACTAGACTGTTGTAATTTATGCACAACATAGTAATTTTCTAAAAAAATGATCAAATTGTTCAGTTCAACTTGGTAACTTTTACTGATGTCATGTTTGTGAAAAACATAGAAACCAGGCAGAAGTGTATCAACATTTTCAAAAATACTTGAGGAAAAAAAAAAGAATGGACCAAAAATATTGGTTGTTCTTCAAGTGTTAGGACCATAGAAAAAGTATTTTGAATAAGCTAGAAATTAGCAAATACTATAATCATGTGCCACCCCTGAAGAATCTATTAAAAGTTGCACAGTCAAATAGTGTTGCCACCAGCCACTTGTGGCCATTTAAATTAAAAATAAAATTAATTATAATTCGACTAACTAAAGTTTAGTTCTTCAATCGTAGGTACATGCTATGTTCAATCCTCAAGTGTGGCTAGTGTCTACCCTTTGAGACAGTGTAGATACAGAACATTTCCAGCACTATAAAAAGCTGTATTTGACTGCTCTTTACAAGTGGACCAGCTTCATCTAGCCATGTGATACCTGGTAAAATGTGCAAAAGAACTCATTGCAAGCATTTTACATATTCAGTTTTAGAGCTAATATTAAAATGAGAGTAGGTCATGAGTTGAATAATATGTAACCATTTTATGTTATAAAAGATAGAAAAAATCAAGTGAAAGTGGGGAAAGGAAAATGAGAATAAGATTATTGACAGTTGTATAGGTATTGTGGGAGAAAATGTACACAATTTAGAACTGACAGAAAGTATAAGTTTAAGTAATAAAAAAGTAAATTATAAATAAAAAAGTAAATTTATTCTAGTGGATAAAATATTAACCACTAGAATAAAATGCAAATTTTTTAATACTCAGTTTTTTCTTAAATGAAGAAAAAACTAGGAAACATGAATAAAGAAAAATATAAATAAATATACAATAAATATAACATTAAATACAGTAATTAAAATATAAGTTATGACAGAATTGGGATCAAGCATGATAATCACTGCAATAAATAATTATACCAATAAGCTTAACTGAACAATTAAAAGAAATTATTTTAATATCAACTCATAAAAGCCCCATGCCACAATGAAGATATAACACTACAAATGCCTGTATACAAAACAACACAGGTGGAAGATGCAAGAGATGAAAGATAAAAGAAATAAAGGACACTCATCCACAAAGAACTAGTGGAAAAAGTAAGGATTAAAAAACCTAAACAGCATTTTCAAAAGGTGGTTCTTGTGGATACATACCAAAGACTACACACTAATAGAGAATACTTCATTTTTGTTTGATACATTAACACTAGAAATTTTAAATAAATCCAAAATAAAATAAAATAAAATAAATCTATTAAAATGCATCTATTTTCCTCGCTAAAAAAAAAATCAAATTGCCAAAATCTAGAATTTTGGAGCTTCAAATATAAAGCAATAATGAAAATCATATCTGTTACTAGGTCTGTACAGAGAGGTTCTATAGTTTTCTGTCTTCTCATTCTCTGCTTACAATTTACTTTATAGGTTTTGCTTTAATTATCACTTATAGTCAGATAATTTTCAAATTTACACACTAGCCAAAAACAAACAAACAAACAAATCTCGTATGATCTCCATACTCTTGTGACGAATCATCTCCTGGATATCTCATCTCACTGATTTGTCCTACAGGACTTAAAACCACATTTTCACACTGAAATCCTTATGTCCTGTCCCCACCTAACATTATTCGGACAGACGCCCATGTTAAAATCTAAATCTCTCAATCTGCTGTACCTACACCCTTCATTTCATGGATAATATTTTCTTTTTATTCTCACCACTTCATTTCTCCTCCAGGATACCCTTTCTACTACACCCTTCCTGCCATTACTCTAGGCCAAGACTTAATCATCTCTGATGACAAAAATTGTAGGCTCACTGTCTCATGACTCTTGCATTGCAATCCTGTTGTCACAGCCTCCATATTCCTTCCTTTGTTAACTTTTTAAAGATCCTATAATACTTATTTTATCACTACACTATTTCAAATATTTAAATATCTCTCCCTTATATGTTCTACTGTAGTTAACTGACCTCTGAAAAGCCAAAAATAGTGTCAAAAAGTTTGTTTGCTTGTCAGGAACACTGTTTTAACTAGAATTTAAATGGCCTTTGGCTGATGCAGTGTGTCAGGGGCCACTCCTATTTTCTTGTACTCTGGATTCTCCTATTTATTCTATCTCCCTGCTCCCTATATGCACTAGGCTTGTGAGCCCCTGGTTTGCATTATAAAATATGTCTCTTCTGTAAGTCCCTTCATTCTCTGACTTCTTTTTAATTTTCTACTTTACCTTCAGTATTCCTTTCTCTTCAGGTCACTCTTTTTCTCACCAATCTTCTCTGACCCTTTCCAATGGGGACACTAAAAAGCCCTCAGGCCTCATTAGGTGCTGCTTATAATATACTGTGTCTTAGTGCATGTTGTCCCTTCAGTCTGGAATGGTATCATCCTCTACCACTTGATATGCATAGCAAAATTCCCCTTACTAAACACTTCCTTTTCTAAAAGTGTCAGTTCTCAAAAACATTTGCTGGGCTTATGTCTCTTCTAAAATATTCAAGGTGTAAAAATGTAATCATAAAATCTTTACTCACAGGCTCTAATGATTGTTATAAAAATAAGACACTCTGTTGAAATGATTTCCCATTATAACTGATAGAGAATAAACCAGGTGTTACTTAAAAATACAGGGTAACCTCTTTCTCTGCTGGACTACATTGACTTCTCTTTGGTCAGTGTAGTATATCCACTGTCTAGACAAAACAAAATTCCATCTCCATGTTAATTTAAAATGTTTATTTTACATGATTATATTAGAATTTTATCATATTCTCTCCTTTTCTCTCAGAATCTGATTTGTTTGCCTCAAGCATAATGTTATAAAAAAGAGACAGACATCTATCTGCATGTTGACAGCTTTTATGTATAATATCGTGCCTTTTAGCAATACTAAAGTGCCCAACCAGTAATTTAAGGTGTAGCAGTGTCATGTTAACCAAAACAAAACCTGTTTACAAATGAGATCCTTGAATGAAGAAAATTCATTTCTCAGAGCATGGAGGGAAATGAAAGTGACTATGGCTTGACGTCCAGTTAGTTAATTAAGAATTCAAATCTTATAACCGCTAGTCTTCAAGGCATATGCAACAACTCTAGGAATAGCTAATTCACTTTACGACTAAGGAATCAGAGAAACTGTTCAAGTCCAAAGATTCTGCAACATGAAATAGGTGTGGGAGATATATAGAGAACAGCGACTAAGATTCTTGAAAACAAAAGCATTGATTTTTTCCTTTGCTACATTATTCTTTTTTTATCAGCATGGTAAGTAAAAGAAAAAGTAAACATTAGAGTCAGAATAAACTAAATTCAAATCTACATTCTACTTATTTATTATATCGTTGTCTAAATTACTTAGATCTCTAGCACTTTTCTTTTCCAAAATTAATAGGCAATAGAACACCTATGAGAGCTGTTTCAAAGATAGAATGCATGAAACTTTTCTAAAATATCACTGATCAAGTGTACATAACCATAAAACATAGGCTTAAATATGTAACTTTATTAATTCAACCCATATTTATTGTCATATGACCCAGACAATGCTTTAGACACTGGAGTCTGTCAACGAAAGAATACTAGGGCTGAGCCCACAGGTTACAGTCTAGATATAATGATAAAACTGCAAATCCAAGGAAAACAAAAGAATAAATAAATAGCTTGAACTTCTTAATTCAGAAATAAAAATATTTAGGATGACCAGAAACTTGAAAACATGACTGGAAGAGAGGTTCAGAGTAAGAGATTTCAAGGGAAATGTGTGAACATATTTTTTTGTTTGTTTATTTGTTAACATGAGAGGGGTTGAGGGAATGGATATGCTTATATTCTGAAATGAAAGAGCTGATGGAAAAGAAGATGCTAAAATATATAAGTCTTCTTCTACGGTAATTTGAAAAGTAGCAAAAGTCTTCCCCTGACTCAAATATCTACCTGCTATTGGCATGTTATTTTGTCTAAAATTCTCACTAAATTTGGGGATTTTATGACAAGAAATTGTTTCTTTCACCATGGTACTAAAATAAACCTGTATTTTTTGTGTTACCTGGGGAAGTCTTCATGCAAATGATTCAAGTATTTGGAATGTTATCTAACTATAATTCAGAGGGAATAAGGCCCTAAACACAGCAAGGTAAAGGACAGATTTGTTTGCTGTTTGTTTCTGTTGTCTTAAGAGGAAAAAAAGTGGAAATATTGAAATATTGCCAAGAGGTGCATGAGGTTACTGGTGAGAATGAGGCACCATGAGGCAAAGACACATAATAAGCCAAAAAAAAATATTTTCCTGATCTACAAAACTGAGATAAGCTAGGATAGGTATCTACTGGTTTCAGAGAGAGACTCAGTTGAAACTTGCTCATAAAGAAGAAAGTTCTAACTTGGAATTCCTGAAAAAATGGCAATAGGGGGAAATCTTTAAAACCTGTTATTAGACTTTCCTTCCTAATAAAAGAGCTAGGACTACTCTTTTGAAATGAATATAGATTAGATGAAAATATTACTGGATCATAAAAAAATAATGTGCCAATCATGACCTACTTTTTTTTTTAGCATTTCCTATTATGCTTGTGCTTGCAATTACTTAATTAGCTTTATAACAGGAAATCAGAAGAGCTCTTAAGTTCATACCACATCCCAGGATGGAGGGATATTAAGTTACCAGCTGTTCACTTTTAATAAAACAATATAATGTTCATGAAGTCCAACAGAGTCCCAGAAAGCTTTGTGTCATCACAGTCTTTCTGTTTCGTCCCTGCTCCCCATGGGTACAGAAGAAACTCTTCTGTTGTATGATAAATTCCTGTAATATCCCAAAGTGACTTTAAAAATTTCAGGAATCTTTTCCTCTGAAAAAATAGCACCTCTTCCACTCTCTTGTTGCATGTGTGTGCTTTTCCTTCAGTAAGTGAACACTGAAAGAGGGATTCGAGAGCTCTAATAGCTTCTGTAGTGTTCTTATAATAGTAATGTTTTTAGCCTCACTATAGTTAAGGACTTGTCAGCAGTTATGAACTCCTACTTTAGTGAAATTTCACTTGGCATATAAGCTTTCAGCCCAACAGCAATTTTCATTTTAAGTTTTAAAACCATCTCTTAGGATATTTGCGATGGTGTGGTTAAAACTTAAAACAAAAGCTGACTGTTCTCAGATGATTCCCATCCCCTTCAAAATTGCTCTTTGCAGATTTTTTCTCTCCATAAAATCAATTAGCTCATAATAGCTAAAGAGAGTAGGAAGTTTTTAACGATTGTAATGATGGCTGTAATACAGTTTTGCACATCAAAATTACACACAATTTTAAACTGTCAAACACAAAAATTTTGATAAGGACTATTTGCATTTTAATATATAACAAATAGCTTTTAGAATTTCAGACATTTAAAATGTGAAGATGAAATATTTTAAGTGGGAAATTTAATTTAACCTTCAAATACTACATTCAATGTTTCAAATGAGCATAAAATTGTACAGTTTTTAAAAAATTATTTAGAAAATTACTTTAATAAACATGAAATTGTAGGTTCATCTCTCATTTTCCTGGGTGCTCCTTCTGCAACCTCTTTCTTGACTTGTCCTTTTCTACTATTTCTAAATGACAGAATGCCCGGAGGCACTTCTCCCATCGTCTGCTTCTCTCTACGGCATCTCATTTAATCTCATGCCTTTAAATGTTACACCTATTCTGATAAATCTTAAATCTACATCTGTACAGTGGAAATCTTCAGATTTTACAGCTCTGCTTTGGATATGTACAGGCATATGATAATTTCAAATGTGTGTATATTAGAATCTTAATTTCTTCCCTCCCACTGCCCCACAATCTTTTTCTCTTCACCTCTTTGATGTCAGCAAATTTCATTGATCATGCAAAAAAAAAAAAAAAACATTTCTGATTTCTTCTTCTCCTCCTCCTCCTCTTCCTCTTCCTCCTCCTCCTTCTTCTTCCCCCATATCTAATCCATCCACTAGTACCTTCTGTTCCACCTCATAATAGTTCTCAAATCTATCTCTCTCCATCTCCACTGCTGTCAAAACCTATAAACAGTTCTACCTTCACCTGTAAAAAAAAAAAAAATGATATTCAAAACTACAAGTGCTACCACGACTTTCTCTCCTAACATCCACCCCATGAACTAGAAAAAACATTCAAATATCTTATGTGTCGGGAGCCAAAACACCCCTGCGGCATGACAGAGTCACCGGGGGACAGTCTCGGCTGCAGAGCAGCGAGATATGTGGGCTGGATTTCCTATCTCTCTTTACATGTTTTGTAACCTTGCTATTAATATGGAATAGGGAAGGAATGGAATTTTTATAACGATAAAATAGGGGACTGGGAAAGAGAAACATTAGTAGAAATTACTTAGAAATCTTACAGGAATTTACCACATTCTGTTAATCATGAAACTTGTAACAATGAGCTCAGACGCTAACTGCCTGAGTGACTCTGCTTACCTACATAGCATAAGAAACAATCACTTGTGTATAAGCTGAAAATTATTGCTTGGCTACCGTCATGGGAATATAGACTAGTAATTATAAGCATTCCTCCACTTGCACCCCTGGCCAATGGGTTGACAGGTAGTGAATAGAAGAAAAATCGATCATTGTGTTTAGACAGAATGAAAAAAGGGTAGAAGGTAATCTTTAACAAGAACGAGGAAAAGAACAGGAAAATAATACCCTAGTGATGTGGCTACCCGCACATGCTTAGGGACAGAAGTCATTGTCTATTCTTAAGAACAGCAAACGAAAGAGATATGATCAATTAAACCCATAAGTCAACCATTGTAATTATTATGTTTGACAACTTGCCCTGGGTGATAAATTGTTTTTGCACTATATAACGGCTTTGCAAAATAAAGATTGTAGCATTCCACCCACCATCTCGTCTGAATGCTCATCACTTTTTCGCCGCACCTGTACCTCCCTCCGGGACTCTGGTCTGCCGGAGCTGGACTCCGGCGCTTATGCTGATTTACAAGACTCTGCATTGTCAGCACCTTATGTCCCCAGCTCTGTCTTGCGTCACTCTCTAGTCAAGGCCACGAAACTCTTTTGAAAACTTGGACAGAATAGAATTTTAGAACATTGATTTTTCCCTCCATCATCCTTTGTTAGAATTTTACTCTTGTTTTTCTTTGTGAATGTCCATATGAAGGACTTCCTTAAAGAGAGATGTAATGTCAAAAATATAAATAAACTAAAATAAATGGGCTCCTATAGTCAGAAACCAGAAAAATTTTAGTACTGCAAATAACAATGAGATGATAATGAATTTTAAATCAACAAATAAAGTCCATAAATCCATAAATCTTTAGTGATAGTTAAAAAAATAATAAGAAATAAATGTTAAGAATGAAAAGTTCTTCTTAAGAAAAAAATTGTAGCTTTAGCAGTATATATATATATGTCAAAGAAATTATAAAATTAGAAAATAGCCATCTTATAATTTTTATGTAATTGTTGACTAAATCAAAGATCCTCAACTCAGGCTAAAACTGTGAATTGAACAAGTGAGTGAAATAATAAACCATAACCTTTCAGTTTGCTTATTATAAATTACAAAAAAAAAAAAATATTTGCTTTACAAGGAGAGATCTAGAAGTCACCAAGTTACATAAATGTCTAAGCCTGGCATTGCCAACAGCCCTGTGGCCTAACAGTATGTGTCTCCTGATGTGGTGTTACAGCACCATATTTACATGTTGTGAGCCAGAATAGTTTGACATCAAGCTAATGATGAGGAAACAGTCAGAAAACAAGCAGAAAGCAGGGCATACTCTAGGACTATGAACCAGAAATTTTTCAACATATTCAATATTATAAATAACAAAGAAAGGTTAATGGAATCTTCTAAGTTAGGAGAGACCAAAAAGACAAATTCACCAGGCTCAATGGCTGAAACAGTTTTGAAAACAATAGATAATTTGGAAATTAAAGAAACAATGTCAAAATAGTCAAAAACTAGCACACAAAAATCAGTCATAGAATAGAATATTTAAATAGATTTAAACTAATTTCAAGTTATCCTTGAGTTCTACTCCAGAGATGCAATACATATTTGTTTCTTTACCATTCAAGAAAGAAATAGAAAAAAAAAAAAGAAAGCTGTCACGTGGATAGTAAAAAGAATTTTTTCCTACATTAAAAGAAAAAATCTTCCTAATAGTTCTTGCTCTGCAAAATTTCTCCACATTCACCTCATGCCAGTCACTAAACTATAAAGAAATGATAAACCCTGATTCCAGGTTTTAGCAAATTGAGACCAATAAGCATTATGACAGAAATGCCAGTGAGAAACTGAAATTGAAATGCATTCAGAAGGCTTATAGGAAACACCCACTGTTTAAGATATAATTGCAATTTCGAAGTTAATACTTTGGTTCAATCTGATCACAACATGAAAATCTGGCTACTTTTATAGTAAGGAAACTGTTGTTACAACCCACAAAGGTACCACTAAGGACCACATTGGCTTTCAAAGGTCATGAGTTGGGTACCCTGTAGAAAAAAATGTCTGAGTCCTGTTTTTGGATTATAAATAACCAAACTATAGTATACACCCATAGCCTTAAAGGAAACAAGCGAGATATGAGCTAAGAATGAAGAAATGCAATGTACAGATTTGCAAAATCTAGAAATTTCTGTCAAAACAGAGAAAGCAATACAGCAAGGCATTACTCAATATAAACGTACTACAAAAATAATACATGGAGATGCTAAAGTATCAGTTTGAAAGTTCCTGTAGTCAACTGTGAATGTACAGGAATCAAAACTTAAGATACCACGTTTCTAAAACTGGATCTGTGATTTTAGAGAGATACTATTAGGTAGTGGTTAGGCACTGGCTTTGACAATAAAGTGACTCACTTCAAGTTCTCCCTCAGTCATAGGAGTTATAATATGGTGTAAATCACTATACCTCACTTTCATCATTCATAAAAAGAGGATAAAAATAGTCACCACCTCATGGCTGCTTTGAGGGTTAAATAAGATCACAGGAGCAAATCCCTGAGCTCATTCTTTGTTCTGAAATGTTAAATTAAACAATATTTTGAAGCATATTTTATAATCACTCTTATATGTCTGAATTGATAACAGTGATTCTGTTATCAAGAGCCAGTCTGGAAGTAGACACAAATCAGTTCATCAAGAAGTAACTTGAAAAACAAAGAAGTTGCAAACCAAAGCAAAGCCATCCCTAGAAAAGAATTGATCAAGGTCAAGCAAATGAGCAGTGCAACAGTAGTCCCCAAATTTCAGTGATTATGTGTAGTGTACCCAACTAATTCTTGTGTTACAAACTTCACGCAAATTAAACAAATACAATTTGTGATGAGGATGCATACAGATATTTTAGTTTTTGTAGTATTACCGGAGAACTAAGAAAGGAAAAGAATGCTCCAGCAGATAATTTTCAAATAAAACAGAAATGTTATTTGAGGAAATTCAATGTAACCTTACCCTGATATGTCTATTATGCATCAAACCAGTTGATACACTGTAAACAATTCAGTACCTACTGTAGGCCAGGATTTTCAGTATGTATTTTATATATACATACTGTATCAGAATATGTGTGTGTGAATAAAACAGTGTGGTCTGATGTGCAATTAAATATATAAAATACATACAGAAAAGGTACTGAATTGTTTAAGGACATTGTTAACATAACGGGGATTACAGCATGGAGAGATTTGAGTGTGTCTAAAGAGTTCATTCAGGCTATATTCCAAAAACACCAGCAGCACTATCCAAGGTTCCCGAGTTGGGTGTGTGTGTGCGGCACGGGGGGGAGGGTGACCAAAGCTTACCTTAGGATACAGCAAACCTTTCACATTATACAATGTACTCCAAGGAAAAAGAGATAGGACTCAGTGATTTGAAGCTGGGCAATCTGATTGCATAGGTGAATTTTCTTATTTATATATTAGGTTAACATACATAAAAATGAATACTTCTGGTGGACATTTATTTAGAACTATGAAGGAAGTAATATTTTTTTTTGCAAAATCTCCTGTAATATAAGGTAGTTGATCTTGAAATTCTGTTTTAAACCCATCCCAAAAGTTGTGGTCACTATGGCTACAGTGCTTCTGTCCATATAATTCATTGTGGCAAATAGCAATGAATGCAAAAGAATGCATTTTCTTAAGTGTATTTGCAATGTTTTTGATAAATCACATTTATCAAAATGGATTTTTCTACAATAAAATTTTTGAAGCTACAAATTGATTCTTTGTGTCATTAAATGGTGATCAACAATCATGGCTTTGTAACAATATCATATTTGAAGTATAAAGTACCTATAAATGAAAAGTTTTCTGGTATTGTACAGATAGATATGTTTCCTTTCTCTGAAGCACTCTAAGATTTTTCCATTACGGTAGCTCAAAAATTACATTTATATTTTGATTGAAATAGAATGAGACTCGTAGTAAAGGAAAAGTAGATACTTACATTGCTGTATGCTTTTTGTTATTAGTTGCTATAAATTTAAATGTTTTTGTTAACAAATAGAACAGCCTCCCTTTTGCTTCATCAAGCAATTATATTAGTATATAATTTATTTTTAATGTATGTATAAGATAAACTTTTCTATTACATTTATGCGTAAATTCTTAAGTTCTATGATTGCCCCCAGACTCAAATTCTTTCAAGATTTACAGAAATAAACAAGTTTGTTTTCTTTTGATACATTTTGAGAAACTGAATGAAAGACAATAGCGTAGATAGGTTAAGGAGTAAGTATTCAGAGAACCATCCCTTCACCAACACAGTGATTAAAACATATGCAATTTAATCTTAATTTTGATTAGCTCAAACTTTGAGAAACTCATTTTGGAAATGAATGGAAGACATAATTTACACATCGAATCATCATTACATCCTAAATTCTTTAATATTTCTAATAGAAATGATATTTTAAAAAAAATATACAAAATGGAGAGTAACAGATGCCTTAAAGTTGTAGTCTTTGAGAGTTCCTTAAACGGTATCTAAGTGCCCTTGAGAAGATTCAGAGGACAGAAGCAGGGCCACAACACTAAGGATTACGTGCACAGATAGACGTGTGCACACTCACACACATACACACACAACGTGAAGATGTACGTGGCTTTGTTTTTAATGTGATAAAACTATTATGCTTTTAAAATTAAAAAAAATTTAGAACATAGATTATGTAAACTGAGCTTGCTTAAACACACTCAAGAAATTTGACCATTTGAACAAAATCCACTGTGTAAAATGTACCACTTCTAATTTGAAACTGCTAAAAATATATATGCAATTACTTTAAAATTATTTTTTTTCTTTTATAATTTTGGGAAAAATGTAATTCTTATTTTATCAAGATTTTTATTGTAGTCTTTCCCCCTCCTCATAAAGTCTACAAAGTTTCAGTCTTTTGATTAGCACGCTAATATCACTGCACTTGATAAATGTCTTAAAACTGCATTTGACTTTCTGTAAAACCTGTCAAACACATTATAACCTAGAAGACTGGAAAAAAAAAAAAACAAGACACACAAAATGTGATGACTTTTAATTTTAAAAATCTCTTTAAAAATTTTTATGTATTACCTAAGTCTAATAAATGGTTCTGTACAAAACATTGCTAAGGTAAATATTTAGTATATCTATCGTTAGAAAACAGTGATTAAGCTTAAGGTCACATTCACTTGATAAAGTCAGAGGAAGGCAGCAGAAGGAGGCTCATTTAATTTGTGATTAACCATGGACCATACTTTTTTCACTTGGCTCTCTAGTCACTTCGTTTCTCATTAGCACTTCTACCAAGGAAAGGCATTGGAAGAGAAAGGAAATGCTATTCACATAATCAATTAAGCCACTAAGTTGCACTTTTTTACAAGATCAGGTGGAGAAGAGATTGACATTCTTGTTTCAGCTAAATAGCTCCACTTTAGCTATCCTTTTCATGTATTTGTGCTACCCAACTGCAAGGCATTTTAGAATGAGGAATTTGTAGTATAAGCATGCTCACTGCTGTAGATACTTAGTTTTTACTTGTGAGATAAAATCAGTTTCTTAAATTTAAAAATGTTATATGTTTATTTTCCATGTGATCAATTTATCACTAAGCTATTTCTCTTCAAACATAAGCTATTTATTTTATTTTTCCACCATTTGTACATTTACAGTTAGTTTGTCTTTCACTTTGAAAAGCCCAGATTTTAAAATTCGTTAAACATAGTAAACTGAAAAAGAAGAAAATATGTATAATTACACTCTTTTCTATTTACTAATGAAATATAAATGTCAAACTTTCAAATGTGCAGGGCTTATGTAATCAATATGACACAGAAATGTTGTAATGGACATTTAGAGCTTATATAATGATGTCTCACAGACAGCAATTTTCCTTTGCAAATATAATTTCCTCCTACAGGCAATGAGAATGCCCCCTTTAAAACTACATTTAGTTTTCAACATTAAACTTTCTCATTATTTTAAAAAAAGATTTAATTAATGGTATTTTGAAGATGAGTGGGTAGAATTTGTTTCACTTATCTTTTAAATACAAAAATGCTATTTTGAAAATTATTTTAGTTATTGAATAAAACAAAAAATCATAAATGTATTCTGATAATTTGCACGTTAGTCATTTTTATTTTAAAATAACAATCTATAAGTATACATAGTATATTTTATAACCAATAAAAATGTTTGGCTAGTTCTTTAATACAACTAAACAATTATACACAGCACTGTTACTTCTAAAATTGTACATGAAAATATCATTAAATAGAAGCAACATACAGAGTAGTTAATTATTCAAACTCTGAACATAGGAGCCACCTGGGTTCAACCCTGATTCTACCACGGACTAGCCATGTGAGCTTGGGTAAATTATTTTAATTCTTGGTACCTGTACTATCTTTAGTTAAATGGGGTTAAATAAATCTATCTCCTAAATTGCTGTGAAGATTACATAAATTAAAAACATATTCTTGGAATATTGTATGGTAAATATTACATTAGTATTAGCCTTTATTATCAGTGTTACTGATATTATTTTTAACAGTATTATAAAAGGGTTAAATCAGTTTTAATATAATTACCAGAGGCTTGAAGCAAGAAACAAATATAAGAACTATTTCCAAAGATAAAACATAGAATGGTATATTTCTTATCATTGAACCAAGTTTTAAAAAATAATGAGTCCCTTATCTCCATTTTCAGTTGAAAAGGATTTCAAATGTTAGAAGCTATAATCGTCAGTGTTTCATTTTCTCATAATCCGTTTTATTTAAATTCTGTCATGTAAAAAAATAAAACCTAAAAGTCCTAAATAAGTGATTTCTCATAAATTGAAATAATAGTTACATTTTTGAGACTTATCCTTCTCCAAAACAAATCACTTTTGCCTGATCATTGAAGCTCATAAACTCAGAACACCAAGGAATCATATACTGTATTATTCTATTGCTGCTATGGCACTGCCACCTTCATTGTATAACATACAGCCTTGGAGAGAACACTGCTCATTAATGTTTTTCACACATTATGTAGTGACACAGCCCAGATTATTCTTTTCTTACTTATAAGACCTCAGTGACTTCTGTCGTTGAAATCAAAGTAAAAAGTTCTCACTTCATTAATATATTTGGAATCTCTAGTTTACAAAACAAAGGAGTACTCACTATACAAAATACAATAAAGCAAAGCTTTAACATTTAATAAAATGGTATTTTGTAGATTTTTAATGAAATCAACTGTTTTGTGGAGTACATCAAAAACACAATGACTCTCATTTGAAGACTACCAACATGTTTTGGTCCCTTATACCTTAACTGACTTCTTTCTGTTATAGCATACTCATTTTTAGTTGCACCCTAAATTATAGAAATAACATTTTTTAAAACAAATAATTTTAATTTAAAAATAATATTTGAGAGAAATTAAGGTTTTTTGCCTTTGAGATTTGATTCTCTCAGAAAAATAGGTTATCTTTGGTAATTAAAATTATCAAAATATAAATTTATATGTTTGATAATAAATAATTCAGAATAATTTTAAGCAAATATGGAATTTTATATAAGAAATTATTATTAATAGTAAATGGTTATTGGAGTAGTAATGTTAGGTAGCTAGTCAGACATGAGCAACAGGGAAACAAAGGACTAGGGCACCAGCCTAAAGACCTCCCAAAGAACATCCTATTGATAGTTAGAGAATCCCTCCTGCAATCCCAAAGACAAAGGACAGGAGGGTTATAGTCTTAGTTGGTCTAATCTGGCCACAGACTCCTGCGCAGAAGGTACTAACCTAATTTGCCCACGATTTAAGCCTCATTATACTGTTATTATAATACTAAGTTTATGCCTGAAAGTTCATGAATCTAATTATAACAGACTGAATTCTGAGTAAGCATACGTGCAGCAGGCAGAGTTATATAGCAGCCACGTGTCAATCAAAATGACCTCACTTGACAATCAGCTAAAAATGCCTTTGTAACCATCCATCACAGCCCTAATATAAAGCAGACTTCCCCCTACCCCCGTTATAGCTCTCTATCTTCCCTGGCTGTAACCCATGCCCACCCCACCCCCAGGGGTACAGACCCTCATTTCCATGTGGTCATTAGGCTTTAGGCTTGACCTTTCTTCTACCTCCAAATGTGCCTTTAATAAATGAATAAATCTCATTAAAAAACAAAGAAACAAACAAACAAACAAAACCTGTTACCATCTTGGCAATCGGGGTTCCAGTAACACAATCTCGTGGTCTTTATCACTGATGAAGAAATAAATTTCAACTCAATGAATGATGAGAAGTATTTGTTTATTAAAGGCACACTGTGAGGTAGAAGATGGGTCAAGCCTAAAGCCACTGACCACGTGTTAATGAAGATATGTACCCTGTAAAGGGGGGGGGGGCACAAGTTACAGCCAGGGAAGACAGAGAGCAGTAACCCCAGGAGAGAGAGAGGTCTGCATCATATTAGGGCCATGATGTGTTGTTACAAAGATGTTCTTAGGTGACTGGCAAGTGAAGTCACTTTGATTGACAGTTGGCTGATATATAACTCTTTGCCTAATGCACATGTGCTTACTCAGAATTCAGTCTGTTATAATTAGATTCATGAACTTCCAGGCACAAACATAGTATTATAATGACAGTCTAATGAGGCTTAAATAGTGCGCAAATTAGGGTAGTACCTTCTGCACAGGTGACTGTGGCTGGATTAGACCAGCGATGGCCCTCCTGTCCTTTGTCTCTGGGGATGCAGGAGGGATTCTCTAACTACCAATAGGGTGTTCTTTGGGTGGTCTCTAGGCCGGGTCTCTATTCTTTTGCTCCTCTGTCACTGATGTCTGACTAACTACCTAACAGTAATAATTTCTCAACACACTATACAATTTTTGGAAACAATTCTGTAATGACTAACATTTAATGCTATAGGAAGCAAACACTATTAATAATTTTTCAAAAGTGATTTTGAAAAATTGATTTAGACGACATAGCCTCTTAGGACAAAGGATGCAATGGTATCTGTAATTATTAGTATGAACTAAATGTTTATAATGCTCAATTCCACTTACAAATATTGTTAAAGAAATTATAACAACAAAATATTGAATCACCAAAGCTCAGTAAAGTATGGTACTCAAAATAAATTAGACTAGAAGGCCACGTTTAACTAATGTGCTAATGAAGACTTTGGTTTGTAAAAATGGGCCTTAAGCTTGGTACAGAATGAAGACTTTGACTTAAATAGCAGAATACTACTATGTCTCTCCACAATGATCAGATAGAGTTGGTTTTGGAAAATAGAGGAGCAAAGAAAGGTCTCCAGAGGTCCAAACATATAGCCCATGTCATAAAGGCTAAAAGGCAAGGACTGAAAAGACTTAGGAACAGAGATGTCAAGTATTCTGTATGTAGGTATTTTTGTTACTGTAAAGTAAAATATATTCATTACTTTAAACCTTCAGTAAAATTGTATTACCAAGTTGAATATGTTGTGTAAATAGAAATTTCTTGGAGAAAATCAAAGAAAGAGCATAGAGTAACACATATTTGAATTCTGTTTCTCTGCCTCCAGCTTAAGTGATTTAAAGATGAACCCTTTGCCCAGCCACACAGATACATCCACCCATAGCAGAGAAACAGAGTAAAAGCTGGGGGAAAACTAAATTGGAATAGACATACAGCACATGGGCATCAGAATTTTAGAGAACATGTGAAGAAAGTAAGCATCTCTGTAAATACAGAAAATGAGTTAACAGATGATAGATCAACAAATAGTATTTTTTATTACTTTTACACTGAAATTACTATTGTATTTAGTCAAATATTGGCCAGCCTAATGTAAAAATATATGGCATAAAACTAGCTTTGAAGACAAGTAAACATATGTTAATAAGATATGCATATAAAAAGAAAAAAAAGAACAATATATACTTTATCTACTAAGTTTGGTTAGCCACCTTATTAATTTCCAGTGTATTGGAGCTACAAAAAAAAAATTAATTGCATCTAAAATCACTGAAGTTAGCTCTATAAAGTTATCAGGGTTTGGCATGGCAACAATTGGTGTGGGAACATTTTTGTCAAGTTGGCTCTAATTCTATTGCTTTCCTCCATTTATACCTTCCACATTACATTATTTCACCAGTGACAGTAAATATGGTTAATCACATCTGGATTGAGTTGACCTTAGTAGAAATTGCTATAATATGCTTTGTTCCTAAAGTAGAGAGATCATATAAATAGCACCCTACCCTCAACACTACCATGATGAAGCATATTCTAGTGCAGCACATGAAATCTATGCAGTCTCGATTTATACAGTATGTATGAAAGAAATAGAGCACGGATATAATGATACTGATTTTCAATTGACCGCTGTGTGATCATTTTATTTATTTTTTGTTGCCCATATTTTAATATTTTTATGTTAATTTTTTGAAGTTGAGAATTGTACATAATCATAAATGAATAAACGAGTATTTTTAGAAATGGAAGTATCACAGGCATTTCAAACAAATTTTATGGTTAATGTAAAAATAATCAATTGGTTACAAATGTAGATGGCTGAGAAATTATATTTGAGCATCCTGTGGTGCAGCTAAATGAGAATTGCTTTCTTGTTACAAAGCCTTCTTAGCTGATGAGCTAAGGTCCAAATTCTGCTTTTGTAAGCAACTTCTCTTCCTGTCCCCAGGTTCTGAGTACCGGAAACATTAGAAGCTTTATTTGTAACTGTTTGAGAAGGAAGGCTCTTCAATGTAGGGAGTAGCTGTGAAGAGAATACAGTTAAGATAATGACATGGCTTCAATTCCCCTCCAGGTTCAGTAATTGGTTCGAATCCCTATAGCTACAGTGATGAGTGCATCAAGTAGATGCAACTATTCAAGAGATAGGAGCCTAGAGGGGGAACTCTGACAAAGTATGAAATGCCCTAGAGAAGAAAAGCCCTCTCCCCGCAGCCTCAAGGGAACCCAAAGGCTGCTCAGATACAGGGAGCAATTTAACGCCTTTGGAAATGTCTGCAAGCACAAATTGCTTAAAAGTCAGCATTATCATGAAAGGTGAGAAGGAAAACACAATTTCCCCAACCCATTCTAGTGTGTGTGAACATATAAGAATGAGGAAAGAAGTAACTGTTCTGGCGAATGTAACTGAAGTGTTCTTAGACACATGTAAAGAACTACTTTGGGGACAACAAAATGATGGAGAATTTGAAGGGGTCTGAAGTCCTGCTATTATAAAGGTGGAAGTTTTTCAAACAGCATTCACTCGAGTTCTATTAGATAATGTTGTTGCTGTTATGGAAATATATATATCAGTAAGAATGAGAAAAATAAAGTTTATTCAGCTACACATTTTCTCTTATTTTGCAATCTTTATGTAATAAAACCTAATTTCATTAAAGCTTCAGAGGAATCTGTCAGTATTTAACTTATCTTTAAAGTTAAAAGAATTCATTTAGAATGAGGATTTTATTATATTGATATATTTTATTGATACTTTCTACCTTGTTAGGTGAGCTCGAAGAAGCAGGTCACTTAACACTCTTCTCCTTTCTAAGAGGGTTGAGAATTAAGTACTTATACAAATGAAGAAAAAGAGAAAGGACGGGATACAGATACATAATATATATAAAGGCCCCTAGAAACAAAAGCATCTATACTGTAAGCAATTACCCATCCCCCTGGGATACTCATACTTTAAAAGTTTCCATATCTTTTCAATTATTATTGTCAATAAACTGATTTTAGCTAGATGAAGCATATAATTATCTAGATAAAAAAATGATTTGGGATCCATTCTATTTTACTATGAGTTATTTCACCAGAGGCCTGGAACTATTCAAGGTCAATTTGAACTTCGGTGTCCCCCCAGTGGCATGGCGGGAGGTGGGGAAGGTAGCAGTGCCGAAGTGTAATTAGTATTTTTTCTAGGTTCTTCCCCACTGACACAGTGAGGAATCACAGGTCAAAGAGATTTAGAAAAGATTTATTAAAAATATGTTTTAGAAAGACAGAGCATGCTCCAAGGGAGAAAAGGGTTTTCAGCGAAGAGAGCCATAACCTTGCAGAAGTGGGAAGATCCGTCTTATGTCTGGGCCGCGATGGGTGGTTACAAATCGTTCCCTCGTGATTGGCATGTGAGGTCATTTTGATTGACACTTGGCTGCTGTATAATTCTTTGCCCCTACTGCCTAGTGAGCATGCGTTTACCAAGAATTTAATCTGTTATAATTAGATTCATGAACTTCAAGGCATAGTCATGGTATTATAATGATGGTATAATGAGGATGAGGTTGTGGGCAGGTTAGGGTAGTACCTACCGTGTACAGGTCTGTGGCCAGATTAAACTAGTCATACATTATGGCACTCCTGTTTTTTGTCCCTGGGGATACAGGAGGGATTTTCTAACTACCACTAGGGTGTTCTTTGGGTGGCCTCTAAGCTGGGCCTCTATTCCTTTGCTACTGTCACTTACATATGACTAGCTACCTAACAGGTGGAGTCTTGGTTACTCTACTCTTTTTATCCCTTTGAGAATTTACTCATCTCTCCACTTTCTTCCTACTAATTCCCTTTAATGTGGTCCAGATAAGTTAATTTCTTTTATATAACCTTACTCCTTAAGCAAAGTGATTGGTCTAACGATGGCCAGTCATAACACTTGCTACTGTAGCCAGTGTAATTTTTGGCCAATAGGCTAATATAAACAGACTTTTTTTTTTTTTGAGATTTTTAGAACAGGAAATGGGGGAAGAGGCTATTTCTGTAGGATGCTGAAGCTTAGAGTCAACTTCCCAGTCTATGTGCAAAGAGAAAAGCAAAGACACAACGAAAGTGAACTTTGTCCTTAGTTCTAATTTTCTCTGAGAACAGCATCAACTCCGTCATTCCCAGAGCCAAGTCACACAAACAAATACACTCTCTCTTTTTGCTCAAGGTTAGTTCCAGCTGGATATCTGTCTCTTAAAAAAATCATGCTGAAAAGATCAAAGAACAGTTTATCACTTTTTAATACTGCTTAATTAATAAAAGAAAAAAATACTAAAAAGGAATACAAATAATAGATCAAAATATGTAAAGTACATTTGAAAATGAAATGAATAAACATAAAGAAAAATTATGAATGCCTAACTTAAAAAATATTTGTCTTTATTTTAATTTTGCATTTTAATGTGTGTGTGTGTGTGTGTGTGTGTGTGTGTGTGTGTGTGTGTGTGTATATTTTTTTAATTATCTCTATGGTAGATTGATACCCTTACTATTTAATACAACCCACTTTAATTTGTTTTGTATTTTAATTGTCGTGGTCCATGTTTTGTCTGTATCCTTCTAACCAATGAACAATTATCGACATATAAAAAATAATGTATACTTGATACTCACTGAAGAGTTGAAATAAAAGATATTTTATAAAGCAAAGAAACAATCAATGTAAACATATTGATTTGGAAGTAAAAGAAAAATAATAAAATAAGCAGAGTTTTTGAAAAATTAATACTATGAAACTGAAAGATCAAATGAGGGCACTGTTTCTCATTGATTTCCTACTACTTATGATGACATTCGAAATACCTAACTGGTAAGCTTTGCTGATTTCTTGTAAAAGTTTTCTGACTTTTGTGAAATATAGCTCTATGTTGTTTTATTCTCTTGTAAATACACATTCTTCAGCTGAAAGATAGTATGTTTTATAGTGCCTGATAAATTAGTATTGTTTTTACAAGTGGTATACATATGTTACTTATGACTGCATTCTTAGCAATATTATTTAGATTAGTGGCATACAAATAAAGAGAAGAGAAAAATATATAACCCTATAGAACTAAAAATAATTATGATTAGAGATCACAAGAGCTTGACACTTATTCCGTAAATTAGATGTAATTTGTAATCTATCCAAAGCCATTTTTATTGCAATTTCAAATAAATAATTAACAGAAATTTAAATAAGGCTGCTATCATATACCATTGTCTAAAGCAGTCTCAATATTATGTGCTATAGTTTGCATCTTTCCAATTATTTCCCTTTTATCTTTAAGCAATTAAGTTTTTCTTACAGTTATGCAGCCATGAAAATAGTGCCAAATGTTAACAGATATAACAGAGTCACCATCTCAGTTTTTTTTTTGTCATTAGATAAACACTGTTACTGGATTATTTTCATTCAGCTGCCTTATGCCCTGATGTCTTTTTATCATTTTTGCATCCTGCGAAAGCTGTTACACTATTTCCTTTTAGAGAATTTTGATAACTAAATCCATTGAAAAGTAGGTAGAGGTTTCATTATGCACATGTTAAGTTATTATAGGTGTATCATCATCTCTGCAAATCATACTAAATAATGTAGTTTGGAAAGCCATAGTGGCATTTTGTTAACAGGGCACTAAAACTCAGGTGTTGAAGGTAATAAGTACTGAGTCAACACTTAGTCAACAAGCAGAAGACTGAGCAGAGATCTACTTTAGTTTGAATGTTAGTTCTGCACTGAAGAGCTTTACTACATACTGCAATGACACAAAGGAGCATTTCAAATTTCAGTCCTCCCATGGTATGTATATATATATTTTTAATAGTGAATATTTACGAGAGACTTTTTACATTAATCCTATTTTTCAAATTACAAATAATGAAAATCAAACAAATAACAAGAAGTAAAAATGAGATATGGAATATGATTTATAAAGATTTTATGCAAGATTTTCCACATAAAAGTATGCAGTTAGGTTATTAAAAGGACATAAATGTACAAAGGAAATCAGGAAAAAGCAGAAATTAAAAGAATATAAGCTTTGTTTGCATTTCTTCTTTTTTTATACACAAAGTTTTTGATATGCACAAGTTATACCTAACATGAAAGTCAAGCATATCTATAAATCATTTGCCTTTGGAGTATGTGATAAAGTTGGGGTATTTAAACATTCTCCAGTATTTCTTCTTGTGTAAGAATGTGTAAATTACCATTTCCATAATGCAAGGCATTTTAATTTTGATCATTATTTTTTATTGTAAAAAAATTACTTCTTGGGAACATGATAATCACCTATCTAGTCAATAATATAGAAAACAGAATAAAATAACTTGTGAAAATAATTTCAACTGATTTTTTATGATAAATTTGGTCAAAATGCTAATGCTAATGATATAATAATTACCTTTTTTTAATTTCTTTTTACGTACAAGGCACTATGCTAAGCACTTCACATATACTATTATCTTTAAATCTCTTTAGATCTGCCTGTGTTATCATAGTGTTATTCCCTTGCTTAATAAAAAAACAAACAAACAAACAAAAAAACATGTAGAGCTTCAGAAGTCAATCTCAGGCTTCCCATCAGCAGTCACCAACTTTTTTGGGCCCAGTGCTCCTATGAATATCTAAGGCATGATGATCTGAAGTGGAGCTGAGGCGGTGATGCTAGCATTGGGGAGCGGCTGTGAATACAGATAAAGCTTCCCTTTCTTGCCTGCTGCTCACCTCCTGCTGTGTGGTCTGATTCCTAACAAGTCACAGACCAGTACTGGTCTGTGGCCCGAGGATTGGGGACATCTGTCCTGGTTAGTAAGCAGTAAACGTGAGAATTAAACACAGGTGTGGGTGATTCCAAAACTCACGTCCTTAATGACCTCATTGTATTATTTTCAATACAATTTATGATTGTGAGGCTAATTATTATTGGGTTTCAAAGAGCGGTGTTCATAAGAAATTTTCCATCTAAACAGCAAATCACTAATTAAGGGATAGTTATGATAGTAAGAAGAATTTTCAAATGGAACACTAGTGGCTATTCACATTATCCGATTTCAAAAAGTATAATGCTATGTTATCACAACAGTAAGCATTAATCTTTCCCAATTTATTTAGTGTTTTTTAATTCCCTTGATTTTGACACACTCTTTCCTATCAGCTTCTTGAAATACAAAAATGAAAAATTGAGAACTGCTAACTTTCAATGTCTATGCTTGTATTAACATGGTTTAATTGTCAGTAAAAATGCTTATTACACTCATGATCTGGGTAAACTGGAAGCCAATGACATTACCGAGTATATGAGATCAATCTACAAACTGAATTATACACTGTTGTCATAGGTGTTATACCTCCAAGGAATCTAATTTAGCATTCCAACTGACAGTCTGAAATCTCCCCAACCTTTATCCATTTGTCAAAATAAACTTGTGACAATTCTCCTTTCTCCATCACATACTTTAAATGGTTTCAGGTAAACTTATAGAATAACGGAAGAATTTGTAGTCCGGTTACCACTCATTGAAGTAACTATCAAAAAGTGATTTATTAATTTCCCAGAAATTTATTATGCCAATTGTTCCATAAGCACCCGAAGTCCACAAAATGGAAGATGTATAAATCGCTATCTTCCTTCATGATTATGTAATAATGCCAGCTTTATGTGCAGAAAGTTCTCTAAGTAGAAAAATGCTCAGTGTGAAGAATTGGAATTACATTCAAAGTAGAAAAATGTGTTTTATTTTTTCATCAATTTTGTCTCTTATTTATGTATTTATAAAAATACCAATATACTAACTTAAAGAACATGAAAAATTTATTGAATAACTGCAAATAACTGAAATATTAATCGGGTTTAGTTTGGTATTATTATTCTATTTTAAGTACAATATGATTAGCACTACTTTTATTCCATAGATAATTAAGGTATAATATCTTCACAAAAAAAGTTTTCTTTCTGCTCGTTTGAATGTTCAGCTACTTGGGCCATACCCATGGAGTCTGATTCACTGAGCTACAAATTAGCCAAGAGAAACAAGGGCCTTACTACCTGCAAGCTACTGGCAAACTTTTTTTTTTTTTTTTTTCATTCTTTATATGGAAGGCTACTGACATGTTTTTCTGCCATTTGGGTCACTCCACATGGGAGTATGGGTCCACTTAACAGTAGGTCAGACACTCCCAACCAGACTCTTCCCAGAAGCCACCCCATCCCTTAGTGGTCAGAAAGATCCGTTCTTCCTTGATCCCACCAGCCTGTAGGGCTCCACATGAGGAGCCTCTACCTAAGGTCTTTGTGACCAGCCACCTGAATTTGTCTTTCTTCAGTGATGGCTTACCTACTGAAAACCTCATTTCCCAGGAAGCCACTGGGAAAAACCTTTAGAGATTCAGGTTTCTTTCCTAAAAACCCTTTATATGTCCCATCTCCATGCACATTAGTCATTTCTAGAGCTGAAACCCATTTCACCCACTCCCCAGTTTTATTTTATTATTACATGGTATCAACCTTGATACCTCTTGGTTTATGCCCTAATGGAACGTATTCTCCCATCTTTGTCCTTACTCCAATTTTTTCCACTGAGCTTGAATGCTCTAATCCACAACATGGAAATACAACTGCAAGACTCAAAATCCTTTCCCAAATTTCATCTACTGGCCTCTCTTAACTACACCCTTGTTTCACCTTGAGAATATTTTATCAGCCTGGAAAGGTCATAACTCTCATACATAAGGGTCAAAATATTGCTTCTTGTTTTCCTTTCTCCTCCATACCAGTTTTAGACCCATCCTCACCTTCAATCATTTGATAATCCCTGTTGCTTTAGAGTTCAAGTAGTCTTATTGTATCAGCCTGTCTTTTTCCTTATTGACTATTATTGTCTTCTTTACTCAGACAATAATGCTTTGTCTCATTTTTTTTTCTCTTCACCTCAGTTCTGCTCAAATTTTCAATAATTATATAGTGCACAAAGAGGGCATTTCCAACACAGTAGCTTTCACATCTTATCTTTTCTTCAACTCATCTCCAGAATCCTAAGGTTGCTTCCTTGCTCTTGTCTTTGCGAAAACAAACTAGGAAAAAAAAAAAGAAAGAAAAGAAAAGAAGAAGAAAGAAAGAAAGAAACTGGAAGTTTTCAGCCACACATTCAGATATTCTACTGTTATAACAAAATTCTCTCACTCTCCATCAAATAGTGCAATTCTTCAACTTCTCCAAAACTGTTAGAACTTTTCCTTTCTCAATTTCAGTATAGCTCTCAGTTTACTTCTTCCCTATTTCTCTGGCTTGTGATATTGTGGTTTAGCATTATAATCATTCACTTGCAATTATTTTTAAGCATATTACCTTTAGACTTAGCTAATAAAATACTGATTTTGGAGTATTTGTTCATATGTATTCATATTGATGCATCAGAGCATTATTGCTGACAAGTTACACAATACAGCAGAAAGCCTTTGCTTAAAAGGATTAAAAAAAAAAAAACTTCAATATATTTTAAATCGTTTCTAGGATTTCTGCTGTCATTCTCTAGTGACCTTTACAAAGGCTCCTCAAAACTTTTCACTTTTTCTTTTGATGATCTTTTTGATGATGTGTCTTTTCCTTGCTTCCTCTATACCCAATTCATCATACATCTAAAAAATTCAATTTTTGAAATAAATTACATCTCTTCACTGAAAAAAGTATTTAGGATAAACATTCAATAAGCATTTATATAATGAGCGAATAAATTTAACCATTCCAAAAACACTTATTTTAATTTCAATTTTCCCATTCATAGACATAATTCTTATAAGTCATAACTTACATAACTCATTGCTGAAATATAATCTAAGATAAGAGAATAGCCTGTGAAGCTAAAAAATTTTTCAAAAAAACTAAAAATGTTGCTTGTCTTTCTTAAACTCCATTAGCAATACTTATTAAAACTCCTTTTATCAATTTGTATATATCTTCTTCAAACATCGCACGTCACAACGACCTCTATAACTTTTACAAAATCTTCCTACTTTGAAAAATTACTAGTCACTACCCCCACCTATGAACCTCTCTTTTCTTTCAGCTCTATGATTTTCATCTTGATCACACTACTGGAAGAGCTATATGGCAAAAGAGATCACCTGTACAAATATTGTGATATATAAAGTTCTCTCTGTCTATATCTCTATCTCTCTCTGTACACATAAATGAAAATTTCGGGCATGTAATTCCATTCAATTGAAGCAAAAAAATAACCAGTACGAGATTTTGTGTGTTGTAAACTTTGCTCAAGGGTGTGTGTCTGTATATATGGTTGTGTGTGCACGAGTAGTTTATAGCTGGTCAAATGTGTGATATGATTTTAGTCTTTGAAAAAATATATACTTTTTGCTTGCAAAAAAATAAGCGTATATAGTGTTAGATCAGGCTTGTAGATTATGTTATTAAATATTCTATAATAATACTGTTGATTCCACACAATCTGTTGATTTCTGAGAAACATGCTTTGAAGTCCTTTTCTGCAAATGTATTCACCATTTTTTGTCTATTTGTGTTATTTTTTATATATTTTAAATATATAATTATTCATAATTTTATACACTCTTTTGGTTTATATTATTACCAAAACAAAATATTCCTGTATTTTTATGCTTTGGTACATTGCTTTATTTATTCTATTATCAATTATTACTCGATCTTTTTTGGTTTGTTAATAAAATATTAAAGCTTTTATATTCTTCTGTTAAAACTATTCTGTTATTTCATTTTATATATTTCTGTTTATCAGATGTTTTTAGGGCAATTTCATTCTAACATGGGATTTTCTGCCTTTCGAATGTAGATTTTTATTCATTTGCTACATGTACTAGAAAAAGAAATATATTTGGTTTTCTTCCTAATTAGAGCTATAGTTAATGAAGTAGATTTAGACTGTAAGTAGTATTTATGTATCCAATTTATTGTTTCTCTCTTTTTTTAATGTATTTCTCTATTCTTGCTTTTTGTTGAAATAATTTTTCCCCCTTCCACTTTGCTTTAATGCTATGGGATATATTCATGCTTTCTCTAGGATATCTAATTATTACATTTAAATTACTAATATAAAAATGCATAGTTTTATAGCATTGTGGAAAAGAGGAATGTAGAATATAATATGACATCTGCACAAAGATCTTTGCACATATTCAGACTTTTATTTTTGGTATCATTGTTACTGATATTTTCATTACAAATACCTGTATTACTTACCAAAAATAGTCATCTTCAACAGTGAAAACATTTGAATTTTCTATCCAGGCTTTTAAAAAGCATTTGGTAGCAATTACTTGCACAATCTGTAATCATTACTGATTTTATTTCCCTTCTTTTTTGTACCTTCCTCTTTTTTAAGAATCATTTTTTCTTTTTGTCACAATATGTCCTTGGCAATTTTTTTCTTACAGGGGTTAAGTAAGTAAACTTTTAAATCCTATATGAAAATGTCTTCACTTAATATTAATTTTTTTGAGTAGATGGCCTGAGGTTCAAAATAAATTCTGCTTAATATTTTAAATTTAGTCTTCCTTTGTCTCCTAACAGCCAATGTTAGAATTAAAAAGCCTGGCATCAGTCTGCTTCTCATTGTTTCTTCAGGCTTTTAATTTGTATTTCCTTTTTTTCATGTTCTAATTTAAATTTTACACTTTCCTTCTATTCTATATATTTAAATTTCAGATTATAACTGTGATAACCTATTAAATTACCAATCCCTTCTAAGAATTTAAAATTTTTAAGAAATACTTTTCACTTTACATGTTTTGAATTGATGGATTCAATATCCTCTCAAACTTATGTGAAGTCTGTTTCAGACTTATTTTAAAGTTCTTTTTGTTATCTGAATTATGTTGTATTTACAGTAATTTGTTTTAATTTGGTTCTTTTTTTCAGTTTTTCTCTTAAAAGTATGGTGAGAATTGATTATCTGGTCACATACATAAATAAATCATATTTTTTGTATATAAATCTAACATGAGTTTCAGATCGTTTTTGTTCTGTTCCACTAATAAGCTTCTCTCCTAAGTTAATACTCATTT
This sequence comes from Cynopterus sphinx, assembly GCA_030015415.1. Taxonomy (NCBI): domain Eukaryota; kingdom Metazoa; phylum Chordata; class Mammalia; order Chiroptera; family Pteropodidae; genus Cynopterus; species Cynopterus sphinx. The sequence continues at coordinate 12,465,033 of CM057381.1, forward strand.
TCAGCTATTTTTTTCTCTAAGAAAACTTTTCTTCCTCAAGCTTCAATTTTAGGTGCAAGGACAGGAAGGACCCATCCTTCATGTTTTATGACTTGTAATTTTTCCAACTTTCTTCAATAATGTCAACTAACTTTCTATTTTTCAGATGTTCTTTACAATTTCTAATATACTGACAGTAAATTTTCCACTGTTTTCATTTTTAAGAATTTTTCTTTAAAAAATATTTCACCAATCATGTCTCTTCTGGGTCACGAATTTGGGTTTTTTTTTCTTAGAAATTATAAAGATTTGCTCAGAGTAAACCACTGTAATCACATATGATTTTAGAAACACTGGAATGTGTCTTACTACCCTTAACCAAGCAATTCTTGTAGGTTCAACAAGTTACTTCCTTATTTCTCTTGTTTCCAGACCATTAACATTTTCCTAAAACATTATTTGTATGTTGGCCTTTTTCTTCGCAGCTGCTGAGTCGTTTGGTGACTACCCCCTGGACTGCAGTTTTAATATTGCCATAGTGACTGATACAGTACGCAGAGGTAAAATTCAAATCTTTACTTACTCTCAAGATTCCAATAACTTATCCGTTTCAGTCAGATTCACAGATTCTAAATGACAAGATTTCTGTGTCGGGTATTGTCTACTGATACTTAGCTCCACCTCGGCCTTTCTAAGCATTTCTTGCTACTGAGGGGAAGGAAAAGGAAAAACTACAATTTGCACACTAGCTTGCTAACAGAATTCTGGTTCTGAATAATCTAAGGAGAGGCACTTGCTCAAGATCAGGAAGTCACTACATGACACTCCTGATACAGTAGCAGCAGATTCTGGCAGAGGGTGAATGTAAAGTTTTCAGATACTTCAGGACTGGCATAGCAAACCACGGGTTCAATGTTGCAGGCAACTGGGAGAACCATCGGTGGCCTCCTGCAATATGGGCAAAACCACCAGTAGTTCGCCCTGGGTTTTACTTCCCAAGACTTTTCAACTGATTTGTGAAACACAGTTGTGTATAGTTCCATCCTGAAAAATACGTGTTTCTGTTCCAGAAAAGCTGACGCATCTCTTAAAATTATCCTGAGCTGATTATATGTTATTTAATCAAAGTGCAGCTACAATTCTCTCTCTGACTGCCAGGGTACAAGAACAGAGTAGGGATAAATAGAAATTGGTTAGACTTCTGGATGGAGATTTTAAAAAAGGAAAAACTAGAACTGACTTCGACAAACTAAAAAATTGGGCTGCTACATTAATTAACACAGAAAGGTTCTCTGATTTGTTCAGAACATACATGGATCTTGGAGAATAAATGTTTTATTATCATCTAAATCAGAAGACAACTCTGGTTGCTGTTCTAAATAGTGTATATATATTGGAAAATATTAATCCAGTCCCGGTATCTGGTTTGAGTCCATTCACCTGGAATTTGCTTTTATTATCTCTCTACACTAATTGTCAGAATTACTGAAAGTAGTTTGAGACTTACCTTGCAGGGCTAAAAGTGGAAATTCTGAGTATTGTTTGGGGGTTCCACAAACTTTTCTGCTCTTTGTCAAGCGATCTTTTGAGTGTGCTCCTCAAACCCACTTACAATATATGTCATAAAACTATAATCTTGGGCAGGGATGAGAATATAAAAAGATAGCAACAACTCTTCCATGTGGGACTTAAGAAACAGCATATCCATAATGCTCAAAGTTATTGTGGCAAACACAGATGATGGCTTGAACCTCTGGAAAACTGTGAGAATAAGAGAATAGATCTCTAGGGGTTGGGAGTAAGTCCATATCATCTTTAAAAAATAACTATTCTCCTTTTGAGAAATAGCGTCCAGTTTTTATTCAGCCCTCATAGAGACTGAAAGCATATCCAATGATATTCAAAATTTCTGTGAAAAATATAAATGTTGTATGAAGCCCCTGGAATTCCCCAATAAGAGAATAGCAGTATAAATAACAGTATAGACTTCTAGGAATTGAGAACAAATTTATTTTTTCTCCTGATAATGACTGTTCTTTTGAGAAATAGCCCTGGGCTTCTACCTAACTCTGGTAGTCACTATAAGCCTAATAATAGGAAATCAATAATCATGTGAACTGATATGTTCATCATGAATTGGCTGCTGTGTTTTCTACCAATCCATAATCTTGTGCTTACGGAAAAGCAATCTATCATCAAATGAAAATAGTAGAGAAGAAATTAAGCTCAAGGAAGTTTGAAAGACTGATAGAAGTTGAAAGAGCCAGTGGCTCACACTACATCATATCAATGCCTGTGATATTCTCTATCTGCCTTAATCCAGACTTATGGTCTCATAAATTGCAGTTTACAGACATTTGACTGAGCAAGAAAGAGCATCTTCCTGATTTATAGACGCATGTTATACTAGTTCCAACTGTAACTGAATAGATGCAGAGATATGTCCCAATCCAGAAGTGGTCCTCAAAGACAAAAGGCATGATAAATCTTCAGTGTGTAGAAATTCATCCAGTAAATTTTGTTTTCTACTTAATCTGGACTGAGGAATTGCTAAGTGAACTGTCATAGATACATGAGACCTTGTATACTGTCTAGATGGAAGATCAAGGACTTGAAAAAAACAGGATTGTTAAGATTGGTAGCAAGGAGGTCTGAAATTAAAAAATATATATATTGGGATGAATCTAGAAGAATGGCCACAGAGTGTGAAGATATTTGTGTTCCATGTGGATACTCCCCAAAGGTCATCCTCTACAGAGGAGGCTTTCAGTAATCACGTGGACAGGATGACTTATACTGTGCATATAATTCAGCTTCTTCAGTTACCCTATGCTCACACAATGGACTCATGTAAAAACTACCATAATATGAGTGATATCATTACAGAACTTCCCCTCACCAGGCCATATCAAGTATCTAACCTATTAATATCTGAGAAAAACACTGTTCTGTGTGTGAGACTATTTCTGGTGATAGTTTGATTACACTGGGTAAATTATATCATGGAGGGTTAGCTATTTTTTGTCAAAGGAACAGAAGTACACTGTGAGTATAGAATTGCATTTCCTGCCCATAACACCACCAGGACTGCCATCTATGAACTTAGCAACTGCCTTTTCACCAGCATGGTGTTCTGTACACAACTGCTTCTGATCAAGGTACAGATTTCATAGTCTAAGTAGTATAGCAATGGGCTAATGCCCAGAGAATTCATAGCCACAGGCCCTGTTAGCTGTAAGAAAGCCGCAAAGTCGAATATGTATATGTCTTTCAAAGGCTCAAGCCTCATATGTCAGTTGGGAGACAATATCCAAGAAGAATGGGATTCTATCCTCTAGAATGCAGTATATCCTTTGAATTAGCAACTAAGATAGGCTGCGGAATATATTAGTCTGGGAATTAAGATGTAAAAGTGAGTGTAGTTTCTCCAATGATTACACTTAATATCTCACCTTATATTTTTTTCCTCTGTTTAATTCTCACAAGCTGGAGCTCTGCTGGTGTGGAGACCACGGTTCCTAAGAGGAATGTTTTAGAGAGGACACAATGTATTTCCATTAAATGAGAAGTGGAATCTGCCACTCAGCTATTAGCTTTTTATGTTTTTTGTTGTTAATGATGTTTTATGACTTTGAATCAGCAGACAAAGAAGAGGGTTGGTTCCTCTACTGACTAGGTGATTGTTTAAATTTCAAGGGGAGACAGCATTGCTGTTACTCAACAGGGGTCTGGGAGGGTTTTGTCTGGAATCTCTATAGGGTGCCTCTCAGTTCTCCAATGTCCAATAGTAAAAGTTAATACAAAATAACAGCAAAGGAACAAAGGAAGAACCATGAAGGATTTGGTCTCCTCAGGAATGAAGATCTTTTTCATTCCAACAGATAAAGAATTAGACTTCCTGAGATTTTACCTAAAAGGAAAGGAAGCATTAAATGGGAAGTGGCAAATTAACTGGATTTATGACCAGTTATAGGAACAAGAAATGGACCAGTTATATATATTTTCCTTTGGGTGTTATATTTATGTATGTACTTACATCTATGTTTTTTTTAATCTATAACTACAATTTCTCTTTTTGTATTTCCCTAATTACCCTATACAAAGATTGTTGTTAGTGATAATTTTACAATTTTGTCTATAGTGCAAAATATTCAGATGGGACTGAGAATGAATGTGAGAAGCAATTAACATAGCTTAGAGATGGATATTGTAGCTGGCTCCCAGCTATAGACCTACTGACTGATTGTAGGAACTTGGTGTAATTTAGGGGAGAGAGGAAGAGTAATTTTGTTTGCACAAAATAAAAATTGCTTCCTGTTAAGAAAAAAATCATTGGTTGTTTTGTTGTTAAGATGTACTATGTGGATGTTGTGCCAGATAATTACCTACTTGCTCTCATCCTCAAGTCCACCCTTTGATATTCTAGCTATGCTAGCAATGAGACACTGCAAACAACACTTCTATTTTATCAGCTAGCTCTGTGTTAGACTCTGTCAATACAGGGTTTCAGAGTGAGAAAGGAAGAGCGGAAAAGGAAAAATAGGCTTGTTTCTTTTTTGTTTCCTATTCCTGACAGTCACTCAGCAATGGTTCTCATCTTGGCAATGGTCGTTGATTCAAGTAAGGACAGCTGATTTGTTTTCAGCGTTCACAAACTATTAGAACCAGCTCCATGGGATCTCTTCTCAGTTTTCAGAATATCATTGTCTTCCCTTTGGTTCCTCAGGCATACGGGTTATGGTTGCTTCTTCCAATTATTAACTCTACCAAATCTCATTCTCATCCTAGAAGTCTTTTCAATTCTCTAATGCCTGGTTAATGGATTTTGTGTCAAAATCTCTCTGTTCAAATAATTGGGATTAACAGGTAAAATGGCTGCTTTTTGTCTGACTCTAACTGGTATAGACGTTATACTAAGCATTGAAAAGTATAAGGAAAAAGGCAAAGGTCTTGTCCACAGGTTCACAATAATGAAGGGAAGAGGACAAACAGGGAAATAAAAACCAGTGTCTTATGCAGAAGCTATTTTTTGCAAAGAGATAATATAAAACCATCCTGAAATACATGCACTTTTCTCAATGTTGCACTATTTACCTAAAACATTCATTCATTCATTCATTCTTTAGGCTGATATTTATTTAGCACCCTATATATATATTTGCAGGACTTCTGGGGATAAATTATTTGCCAAAAATGAAAGAAAAATTACATTTGTGCTGGCATGCAATTACCATCTATAGCTGATAATGCATAGTAAACAGAGACCTAAAATTATAAACTTTAATATAACTTCTCAAAAATATACATAGGCATCTAGGGAAAAATATTAGAGGAAAGCTTCATGCTTCTGGTGAGTCAGTAAAATTTTCTCTGCTGAAGTTACACCCAAACTGAAATTATAAGCTATAATGCAAGTTAATTATGGAAAGAAATATAAGAAAAATGTAGCCCAAACTTAAGGAACCACTTGTACAAAGAATTTGAATTTAAGAGTCATCAACTCATTCCCAGATGTAAAAGCAAGCCATCAGCACTCTCTCTACAGCTTTCTCCCTTCTTCCTTTGACTTAAGTATCATCTATTAATAATTCTTGGAGCCATTCGATACTGATTTTCCTGGGAAATAATGCATGACAATTTAACTCAGTGGCCTGCCTCCCACTACCCTTCCTCTCCCCTTTGTGCTCATTTAGCACTGTACTTTCTTACCATGGTTTTTCAGCATGCTAATTGTATAATTACCTCCCTCACTAAAATAGTCCCATCATTCGAATACCTTTTCATGTTTATTGCTACCTCTAAATTTATAAACTCTATCATTTTAAAAATATTTTTTATTCATTTTGACTCACTTTACTTACATGTTCCTCTTAAAATAAAGCATTATATTACAATTTCTAATTATGTATAGAAATAAGGGGGTAATCATAAAAATAAACACTGTAAAAATAATACAATGTCATGCACATAATTTTCAAATCATGAGTGATAAATTGGTGTACCAATTAATATATGAAAAGAGTTCCTGCATGGAAAAAGTAAAAATAAATATTCACATAAATGTTACTTGCTTTAAGATTCAGTTGTAGTACTCTCTGTATGAGGTTAACTGCTATCAAGAGAGTGACAGTTATGTTTTCTGACTCAATTCTAATTCTCATTTTTTTAAAAAAGCAACACAATTGTAGCACAACTATGAATTGTATTTTCAATGGATTTCAGTGGCTCTCTGAGTTATGAGAAAATGGGTGAAAACTCAGTCTCCAATATTTTCATCAGATTGGATGTCCATCTTTATTTCAGGAAAAGGGGTATGTAAGTGGAAGAACAGAATCAATGCAGTATAGATACATATTTTAGTCATCTTATAGGTATGAGTTGCTTGAAATAGTTTTGGGCTACAGGCTGTATTCTACCTGGTAATTAGTTTTCTGTAATTGTGGTAGAGTAGCGCTTAATTTAAGGAACCTGTTGGTACTCCAGAACCAGTCATTCTAAAACACAAGGGAATCTCTTTTCTTATGAAAGGAGGACACTCTAGTAATCCTGTCTTTTTCAAATAGACAAAAATATCAGGTTCTAAGAAATGTCAACAAATACTATCCTGTGATCTGGATACAAATAGAAGATTAAAATAAGCCAAACTGAATAAAAATAGAAATAATAATAAATGAGATATATAGCACACATGTAATAGAACAATAATAATAAAATAGAAAAACTGTAAACTCGCTATGTACCAGACATTTTCCTAAATGCTTTACATATAATAATGCATCATCTCTGCAGCAGCCCTCTGAAGTGGATACTGTTATATTTTGGTGTCTCTCTGATTGAATAATGGTTAAAATATTTTTAATTCTTGCAAGTGTCCTAATTTTACTTCTTTGTCAATTGGTTAAACTTTGTAAAATAATGCAAGTAATATTTTAGTCATAATAGCTCCTTTGGCTATAAAGTCCACTATTAAGAATTCTGTACAAAATAATTAAATTGACTGAATTTATTGATCATTTCCTTAATTATTTCAGGAAAGAATTAATTGCCCCATAGGGTCAAAATAAATATATGGTAACTTTGGTTAATATTATTAAAAAAAACTCAGTCTATAAATATCAGTAATTATTTCTGTCACAGGAGATAATGACCCATTTTTCTCATATTTGGAGAAAGCAAATTTTATCACTCTTTATTTTGAATATAACAGCTAAGCTATTAAAGTGAAATAAACATTAATTTTTCTCAAAAAATAAAAACTATGATGATAAATGAAAATCAAGCTCATAATTTCTAGATTCCTTGTTTATTAGTATTAAAACTAATTTATATGAAATGGTCCATATAGAGAATTTGTCAAGTTTTCATACTGCAAATATTTGAGAAAAAACTATATATCTCATTTACTCAGAGAACAGTCTATAAATTGGACATTCACAGAGGCACAAGATCATTAACTATCCTTTTAGAAGTCAATTTTATGCTTCCTAAATTAGATCTAGAGCTAGGCTATTTTGGGACAGCAGGCAGGCTGGGAATAATATACAGATTTTGTGAAATCAGGCTTAGCCCACTTTTGCTAAATCACATTCAAGACAATAACAACCACTGAAAACAAAGTAGCATCCAAAAAATAAGTTGTGGAAAACTCCTTTGTAACTATTACCATCCAGTTTTATGTTGTTGTTTTTTTTTTACAATAAAGTTATAATCATAATTGATCACAGTCTATCTCCTAGAACTTTTCACAAAAAAAGAGAATGAATGAAATTGTGTGTGTCTGTGTGTGTGCATGTGTGTTTCTATTTAATCCACTGTTCTTTGTTTTAAATTTGCTTTTCTTCTGTATTTGGGTATGATTTGGCTTTTTTTCCCCTCATGATTGGTGGTGTATAAAGTTTAACAAGAAAAAGCTCTGCTTTACTAAAGAAGGTTGCTTATTCTAAAGATCACGTTTCCTTCAATCACCTAAAGGAGAGGCAGTCTGATCGTCTTCATATTCACCCTCTGTATTCTGATAAAAAGAAAACATCATCATTTCACTTTTGAGTTCGTACAAAAAAAGCACGTGATTAGGCACTCATTGAAAATAACCGATTCTTTTTTTAAAAGTAATGCTATTTTAATCCACTCTCAGAAAATCCTTTGGCCCTGGGCATGAGTTAAATTTATTTTGCAGGATATTTATATTATTTAAATGGTGCTCTTTGAATAGCTGATTCCTATTACCTGACAGGGCAGTGATTATTAACCCAATTTCAGATTTATGTCTCCTGTAGGCACAATACTACTTACATGATAATGCTAATGTTTTATAATGAAAAGAAGTTAAAATTAGTGTAAATGTAATATTTTGTCTAAAATCATGATAAAAATGAAAAACAAAAGAATCAATGATTTTATTCCAGTTAATAAAATAGATATTTTTAAATTGCTACGTAAAACTTTTTTGCTAAATGTTTTATGTTGAATTCAATTAAAGAATTGAGTCATAATGAGGCACTGGGCAAAAACAATCAGTAATAGCTATAAAGGTCAGCAATAGACAACTGTTAGGAGCAGAAAGTGTCCAACAGCTTAAAATGATCTGAGACTCTGAGCAGCAAGAACAATGGCAACATAGTGATGTAGTGAGAAATACCCTTATATCTAAAATACATCATATTTTATCATGTATCAGGTATTTGGTCCCCACAATAGCTACCCTCAGGGAGTCAGTCATAAGACTCCAGGGTTCTCTATTGCTTGACCAAAATAATGTATCCATTAAGGAGTTGGGTGGGAAGAAAATACAATGAAAGTTCTAGATTGGGTAATATGGATCTTTTTTATTCCACTTTAGAAATACTGAAGGTTGTTTGTTTTTAACTAAATGCGTTTGATACATAATCACAAGTTTGAATTCTGTCTTAACTGTCATTCAAGAAACGAAAGGGTGATGGCAGGAACTGCATTTTGATGCTACCTATGAAGTGGAAACAATTGACTGGGACGTTTGCTGAGCACTGGTGCCAGGGAAAGGCAGACATGGAGAAACTGAACTGGTAAGACCTGAATATCTGGCAGCTGGGTTGCAATCCATAGTGGACACTTGTCAGATTACATCAGACATAGAAAAGGAACCAGTAAAGTAATGGGAGCAGCAGAGTAGGGCAGGAGTCAGAAAGCAAGTCACTACTTTGTCACAAGGACTTGCCCCACAATTGTAAAAATAAGCTTAATGAGAGGAATATATTCTGAGAAGTGTGTCATTAGGCCATTTCATCATTGTGCAAACATCATAAAGTGCACTTACACAAACCTATGTGGTATATAGTCTACTGCACTCAGGTTATATGGTACAGCCAATTATTCCTAGGTTACAAACCTGCACATCATATTATTGCACTGAATATTGTAGGCAATTGACACACATGGTATTTACGTGTCTAAACATGTGTAAACATAAAAAGGGTACAGTAAAAATATAGTATAAAAGATAAAAAATGGTACACTTGGGTAAGACACCTACCGATAGTGGAGTTTGCAGGACTGGAAGTTGTTCTGGGTGAGTCAGTGAGTGAGTGTCAGTGAATAAAGGCCTAGGACATGACTGTCCACTGCTTTAGGCTTTAGAAACAGTGTCCACTTAGGCTATGAATAATTTATTAATTTTATTTTTAATAAAATATCCTTAGCTTACGTAACATTTTTACTTTATAAACTTGTTTAAAACTTTTTATATTAACATTTAGCTTAAAACACCCATTGTACAGCTGTACAAAAGTATTTTATTTATTTCCTTATTTTATAAGTTTTTTTTATTTTTTTAATTTTTGTCTTTGTTTTTTACTTTCTAAGCTTTTCTGTTAAAAACTAAGACATAAATACACACATTAGCCTAGACCTGCACAGGGTCAGGATCATCAATATCACTGTCTTCCACCTCCACATTTTGTCCCACTAGAGGGTATTCAGGGGCAATAACATGCATAGAGCTGTCATCTCGTATGATAACAATGTTTTTTTTCTGATGCCTCCAGAAGGACCTGCCTGAGGCTCTTTACGAGGAGTGTCACTCTTTTCAGAAATATGTCCATGGTTGTTTGCTTGGTTTCTCTCTCTTTTTCCTGTTTTTTTTTTTTTAATTTTAAAAAAAATTAAATTGATTGAGGTAACACTGGTTAATAACATACAAATTTCAGATTTACTACTTATATTACAATACCTGCATACTTCATTGTATGCTCGCCAGCCCAAGCTTGGTTTATTTTTTCTATCATAGATTTGCTTGTAAACAAATAATACACCATGGCATTTCTCTCTATTAATGAAAATCTTTCAATGTTAGGGCCTATGTTTACAAACTTCTTAAGGAGTTTCTTGATGTCTATAAAAGGGCTGATAACCCGTTGATTGTAAATTTTCTTGGGGCTTCTTTCTTCCAGCTCTTTCTCTCTTGACTCTTCTTCATCTTCTCACTCCTGTTCCAGTTCCAATAATTCTTCAGTTAATTTCTCAGGAACCACCTCAGGAGCTCCTCAATGTCACCTTCATTCATACTCAGATTAAAGTTGTTTGCCACCTCAACCACAACATTGTTGATTTTCACAACCTTTGCACTACAATGTTACAATGGTTTTGACATAACTAGGTGATAAAAAATCTTCAGCTCCGTGATAATCCTGGGATAACTTTCGTATATGCAGTCTGTTGTTGACTAAAACATCATTCTGTGGTGAATGACTATAAAATGCACAGTCATAACTATTTTTTAACACTTACTTCAAGGTCACAAAGAAATTTCATATAAACTATAGCAACAGATTTATATCTGTATCTATGCTGTATCTATAAACCCATCATTCTATCTACCTACCTACCTACCAGTCTATGGTGACAGACAGACAGAGACAGAGACAAAGAGAGGCATAATTGCTAAGGTGTATTAGTATGCATGCTTGTAGGGTACCTAAAAAAGAATAGGTATTGTTATATCTTATAAACATGGATGCAAGTCCAGCATGAACATAACAAATAACTTAATCTTTTGAGCATATTGTTTACAATACCATAACGGTGCATTACTTTCTTTGCAAATTTGTTGTAAGATTCTATGATTAGATTAAGTCATATCTTTGGGGTTTAAATTTAAATTCTTTGGTCTCCAAAAACAGTTTAGAAAAATCTGTCCCCATTTAAGTACTTTTGAAAATGATCAGCTCTTGCTAATGAGTATGCTAATCTTTTTGGCATCATATAAACTTAAATTTACTATAGATACCTGTTAAGTAATTGCTGGGAACTAGGGACATGAGCATTGAGGTTACTTTCATTCTATTTATTTATTAACATTTCTCTGGGAGCCACTAAGTTCTTATTGTCTTTACAGTCTATTGAAGTACACGGAACAGCTAAAATAAAGTAGTGCTATTCTTTACCTGTTAGAAAAATAACTATATTCCTTATGTGAGTTGGCTTGAAAAAAAAAATTACACATGTACAAATTGTAGAATGGGTGAATGAACGAATGAGTAGATGATATGCTTTATTTCTAAATCATATAAAAATTATATTTTTTCATCTAGGTTATAATGTAGAAATTATAGTAAGGATTCCATTAGTGGATTTAATCTTGGAAAGTAATTTCAAAATGACCAAATATACTATTATAGTGCAGTTATCCTATATATCTTTATATAGGATATATGTGTGTGTGTGTGTGTGTGTATCTTTAAATATATTATATATATCTTTTTTAATGATATCTTTTCTTATTCTTGAATTATATTCAAAGTAGAGTTACAATATGGCCTGAACAAAAGTCTACTGGACTTTTGTTAAATTTTGTTTAGTTTTAAAAAAATAACTTCTATCTTTTAACTTGGACTGGAGCATAAATCCCAAACTGAAACTTGTTTTATTTTCTGCTCACCAAAATACTAAAAACACTTAAGCAGTTAATTTCTTTTCGCCTGTAATACATACCCAGACTTGAATTTTGAGGCTGTATTCCATAGAATTAATTTACTCTTTCTCTTTCTTAAAGTCTACATTTTTCAACTTTATTTGTTAATTTAACTTTATCCTGTCTTCTTAAATTTGTGGATAGTTTTAATTCCTCATATATCTCAGTGTTCAATGAAAAGACATCAAATATTCCTTTTATTCATAGCTATGAATTTTGTATACAAATGTTTTGCATTCATTTTTTATGAACTGAAATTCCTCAATTAAATGTTCCTACACTGAAACAAAGTTCTTGCTTCCAAACACCACCATTTCCTTGATGTTATTTTCTTCCTTTTGTATAATATTGATGTGCCCAAATGTCATCATTTTATAACAACTGCAACTTTTTCCTTCATTGCTTCCAGTGGCTCTGGCAAGGATCTGGAATTTTAGGAACTAGTGTAGGAGATATTTCATTGCTAATTGCAGGCTTGTTTTTGGGTTAAAAAGGTGGCTTATCTTTGCTCTATAAGTGAACAGCGGCTTAGGTTTTAAAGCAAATTACTTTAAAATATATTAGAACTAATAAACTCATAGATAACGAGGATGACAAAATGAAAAATGACCAGAGCATACGGTGCTATGGCATCTTGTATAGCTACTTGTAAATTAAAGATGCCCATGCAACTTTAGGAAAAATGCAGGGTATGTTATACACCCAACAGGTAAAAAGTCCTATCAAAATAACTCAATTTATTGACTAGTAGCCCTTGAGCATGTTGACAAAAATGATGTGATATGGCAGTCCAAATTAGTAACACAGTACAAAGAATGACCAATCTCTTGATTATATTATAATGATCATTTGTCTAAACACTTAAATTCTAGCTGGATGGTGTATGTAATATCCTAAATGGTTATATAGAACTACAAAATCCCCATCTTGTCTGCTTCGCTAAAACTGTAGAATTGTTTTGGTTACCTTTTATAATCTCCTCTCTTAGCATCTTCATTCCTTAATTTCTATCCTCTCCTCACTCTGCCCATTCCTCCATCTCAACAGGCCCCACAAAAATATCTGTTCATTTTAGTGCTGTACCTGCCTCAGGCAGCAACTGAAGATTCCAGCTGAGCTAAACAATATATTTGTGCTTTGCTAAAACATAATGTGTTTTGCTAAGTTTGCAGTTTTTTCCTATTACAGTATTTTTCATGATTTTTTCACCTTTATAGTCTATCTTTATTTTTTTTCCAATGCTGTGCACAATATTCCAAAATTGTGTACTTGGCATTCTTCTCCACAGATGTTGATGTGGATTCCATATCATAACCCAGGAGCCCTCTTGATATAAATGTGCCCATGATGGATGGTGACCTCTAATATTTATAGCACAGCTGTTGGAACCATTGGATAGGATTAGTGATCTGTGAAGGAAACCTGCTAGGCTTGCTGAGACATTGCTTTTCAGAATTCAATTATGTTGTTAACAGCAAATTACATATCCACATTAGAAATATATAGTTAAACTTAGTTATTTGTAATATATAGGCATTCTACTCAAATCTTTATTAAATAAATATATCATGTTTTCTATAGTACTTCATTCCTTTTTTTCTAGTATTTTTTCATTTTCATAGTACACCAAAAGGAAGCATTATATTGGCCAATTTGAAACATGGAGTTCATTCTAACACTTTATATAATACAAAATTGGAGTAATTCTTAATTTTAATGCAGGTTCTATCCTGATTCCTTGATTTTTCCTAAAAAAAATAACCTGCATAGGACTTCTGATTTTCAGTTTAGCATGTTAGGAACTTGAAAGCTGTCACTTTGGTCCACACAGAAGAGACAGAGAGAAAAAAGACTGAATAAAACGAAAATCAGCAACTGTTCCTGACCTACCAGTGAACTGAGGTATAGCGTAAACCACTGTCCCCTACAGTGAGGAGAAAGACAGGTGGATACAGAGAATCATAGCTTACTGTCTCAGGACCTTCACAAGTGCTTCTGTCTCTGTCTAGAAAATATATTTATATTGCTTGAAATCTTGTTTTCTTTATGCTGGTTCTCCAACTTCCCTTTACAGAAACACCTTTTTAAAACATTTTTTGTAACACAGCATTCAAACCCTCATTCTTTTCTGGCTCCTTATCCGTAACAGTGGTCACTACTCTCAATTTCATTTGTCTCTACTAACTGAAGCTCCAAAAATACTGTTGAGAGACTGAAGGAACCAAAAAGCTTTTCACTTTTCAAGTATACAAAGTATCTCTAGTACTATTTTCTTCTCTATTATTTCATAATGTTAGTATATGTTCTTCCTAGATTTGGTGTAATAAGTTTTTAGGAAGAAAAATATAATTTTAAAATGAGAATATTTTCAATTATATTGACTACAATTTCATAGTCATTAAAAACAGTAAACTGCTCATTGAATTTTATATGAAGTAGTTTTAAAATCCCTACTAGCAGCTCCTTTCAAGACTTTCAGATTGTTATACAATCAAAATGATCCTACATAGATTTTTAAAGATTATATGATGTAAATATCTCTCAAAATTTTAAAATAAATCCAACCTCCCAATGTTCAAAACTCAACTTACCTTAGATAGGGCAGTAACTTCTGCTGCTGTTACTGATTTGAACTTCCTATTGTCTGTATGATTGGGCTTTTGTTAATTCTTTTAGTATTATCACATCACACTTTCTTGTCTTTTTAACATGGTGCTAATATCAATTTGCCTCAGTGATATAACCATTTGTGAAAATGTCTTTGTTCATAAAGGAGATATTCCAAAATTAAGAACTGGAAAATATGTTGGGCAAAAAGCCTAGTCAAATTCTTTTACTCTTTCTTCCATTGGGGTTTATTTACTTAACAGAGATAGGAGGTTACATAAATTTATAGTTGTATTAGAAATAAAATTATTTGCAATGCTGTTTCCTCAATTAAGTGGGAGACCATAAGTGGCCCATTCTGTGGTCTTCATGTTTTTTTTTTAAACTATGTAAGTGACATTAAAATCAAAATATATGCAGTAATTTCTGCAGTTGTGAGATATTTAAAACCTTAAATGATTCCTAAGTCCAGTCATAAAAACTGCTCAGAAGGTTCCACTTATATTACTGTCTGTAAGAGCCTTCACTGTATTAAGTAGAAAAGAATATAATGTCCCAATATACAGGTTTCTCCACTATCTGAAAGTGGAGTGTTCCTTATGAAAGATCTTTCATATGCCAAAATGATGTGAAGCAAAGAAGGTATCATATTATGACACATCTTGCTAAAAGATGTACAAAACAAATCGAAATAAAACACAGATGCTCACAGAAATAGTCCAAAGCAGTGGTGGCTTGATGTTGGGATACAGACTGTGCTTCTCAGGCATTGAGCCTGGTGAGGGACACTCTTGCTGCTCAATGTGTGTACTGCAAAGCAAGTGCTGAACACTGTTTGCACTCCTTACCTTTTCTCTAGAATGAAGATCCTTTTCAGATTTCTTTCAGTTAGTGACAGCAAGTCCTAATGTAGGTCTTCTGTAAAAGACAAGTGGTGTAAAGGCAACTTGCAAAAAGCAGGGGAGATGTGTATTTACAGTTGGCACTGCCGTTAGCCACACACATGGCTGAGAAGGCTAAACAAACTCATAACCACCCTTGATAAATACTGAATTACATTTCCTCTTCAGAAATAAACTAATATTTTTATTAAACTGAAGCAATCCACACATGTGCATAGATATTAATAGAGAGAATTTAATTTTATATTATCATCTTCTTACATCTACTTTTCTATAAACTTAAACACAAAACAAATTTATTATCTAAAGAAGAGACAATCTTCTTAAACCAGACAATAAACAACTCAGGATATTAGTATGGGAGAATATGAAAAAGTTAATCTTCAGAAGAACAGAGCAATAAAAACAAGGTCTGTCCAAATTCTTCATTAATAATTGAAACATAGATGCATACGTGAAGTGCTTTGTAAGTAATGAGTTCTAGGCATAAATATTTAACAGTTTGCTTGCGAAATGTGTCCTAAATTATGTCTAAATGTTAACAAGGATGTCTTATACTTGACAGAACAATGAGAGACATAAATATTTCAAGGCAGCAAGCATGACAGGTGGAAGCTGAGAAAACACAGCTTCCATGTTCTTAACTCTTCAACCTTCAGAAATGTGCTTTTTAAGTTTAATAGGAACAAAGTGTTTCTCCATCAAAGCCAATGGTTATATCAGTTACATCAAAGCCATACTGGAGTCTCTTTAAAGTACACTTATCAGACAAATAACGCATACAAAGCGATATGTCTGAATAGTGTAAAGAGAATCGACAAATAAGACAACGTATTTGAAGTAAAACGATCTCCTTAATAGCTACTGCACTTTATTTTGTTTTCTAACCAAACCTCTTACAAAAACATATGTAGATTATGGACTACTCTCAAGGCTACTGCTACACACACACACACACACACACACACACACACACACACACACACACACACACACAACAGATAAGCCTAACAGAAAATGCATAATATCGATTTGATTGTACCTGCCCTTTAGATGAAAAAAAAAAAATTTACTACAATGCAATAATAGCATAATATCAGGTAAGATATTTGGGGTATAAAATTTAGTCAATATTTATTTTTTCTAAGAGCAAATATTTTAACTTAACCTAATAAGTGATTAAGTATAGATAAAATAACATAGATGTCTTCGAATACTGAAAATATATGGAGACAGGATTAAGACAAATGTCAGATTTCACCATAGTTCAGCCACAGCTATACTGTGAAGTTTTATAAAAGTCATTCACAATCTCCTGAAATAATATTGTTCTCAATAAAGTAATAAAAGTAAAGGTCATCACTATATGCAATTATAAAATTATTTGACAGTATAAAATAAGGAAGCTAGAGGAACACAAAGTATTTGATGAAATAACATTCAATTGTACAGAAGCATCTCTATTAATATGAGCATGTAGATTACAGACTCTCAGTGGAGAAATGCTTTTTTACTAAATTTAATGGATTTTACCAGACAATGGCTAATTTTGCTTTTTGTTTTACTTTATTGTAGGTGGTGACAACCATGCTACCTTTTATTTTATTACTATTTTATTTCTTGTTCTGGCAGTAAAATTTCCCTGAAATTATTCCTTTTGAGGTTATCAGTTATCTTTCTTATAGTTTTATCAACATTTTCTTGGAACGATGTCTTCTCATCCTAAAACACTTTACCGCTAATGATACCGATTATTGCTCTTGAACTCCTCTCATATTTTCATTTATTTGTTGATTCATTCATGCTATAAGAATTATTCAGTTTTTACTGTGAATTATACTCTAATCATGACTGTTGAGCTTTTACTCAAAACTTGGACTTATGTTTCTAGTATATGTCCTCTTAATTCTACATATTAATTTCTACTAAAATGAATCAATGATTTTAAACTTCACTAAACCAGATCACAATTTAAAATACACTATTATTATTAGAAAAAAAAACTTGAATATTCTCTCAATTTTCTACCTAAAGTTCATTCAGTTTTGAATACTGAGTGGTTTTCTGTTGCTGAATTCTTAAGTTCAAATACTGGAGTGTATAATTCAGCACCTGCGATTGCTTTAAACTGTGCTGAATTCTGTCATTTTTTCCATTAATATCTATGTCATATACATTTTACTTCCTAATTATTTTTCAAATATTTTCACTTATCTATGTAACCACAGCTACAATGTAGTCTGAGCTGTCATCATCTCTCAACCAGATTATAGAAGTAGCTCCTGAATCATTCATTCCTTTAAATAACTTCTAGAAATTCCATACACTTAATTCAAGGTTGTCATGTAGAGCTATACCAATACTTCCTCATTGGCCAAAAAATAAGACAATAATTTTAAGAAACAGGTTCTTTATAGTTTATTTTGTATGATAATCTAAGCTATTATCCAGTTTCACTTCAAGCCATTCTGCTCCCCATTTTCTCCAATACTCTGAACTTCTTTTAGTCTTTTATATACTTCATGTTTCTTACTATAGGACCTTTGTATATGCTGTTTCTTCTGCTTTGAACAATCCTCTGTTCCCTTTTAAATATATATTACTTTTGTTCATTAAACTCAGCTTAAACTCACTTCTCTACAAACATTACCACTTACCTTATACACATAGGCCTTATAGTACCTTTCACCTCTCCTTTAAAACAGTTTTAAAATCATGATTTTATATGATAATTAAATTAAGATCTGTATTTCACTTTAGATTATAAACTCATGAAAGCAAGAAATATTTGTGTTCATACTCAGTATCATATCCCATTCATATACCACACAGTAGATATCTCCTGTATGAATGAACTTTAAGAACAACATCACAACCTGAACCAGTGGCTCAACTCTCTGAGCCACTGATGTAACCCTGATGCTATTTCTTCCTCCTTGTGTGTATACAATACATCCTAATTTCCCATTAGAACAATTTATACTGTTATGTTGGTTATAATTCATAAAAAGGAAATAATACATTTATGATTTGCTTTATTCACTAAATAGTACATTACTAAAGCATTATAGAGTATATTTTAGTGTCTTTAATATATATTTTTGTAAAATAAACTAGCAAATTTATAGTTAAAATAGATATCTAATTTTTAAAATGTTAGTTTTCTTTAAATTAAAAAATAAATTAAAAAATAACAAGACAAATGTATATTTTTATTGCCCAATGTTATAATAATTTTTAAATTATTATTTTTGTTATTTGTATTATTAATTAAAAGGTAAAGATACATTTTTCTTAATAGGTTATATATTTGCTTTGTGTACACTTTTATTAATTTTATTCATATCTGTTATGCAATGAAACTCAATTTACAAATTAATGGTGAATTTCATCTCAAATAACTCATTTTTCCAATTTAATTTATTGAAGGAAAGTTTTTTAAATTTTAACTTTTGTTACCCTCTATATAATCTTACCATAAGAAACTTCCTTATATATTCTTGAACCTTTAAAGGTAGCACCTCTCATAACATATGAAGTGTTACTTTCTTAAAATTAGTCGTATGTATTGTCTTAAAAAAACTGATCAATTGTCATTTCGAATACATTAATTTTTTTTATTTTTCTTTATACCCACTATGTTTATTTCTGATATTTTGAAGTATAGTCTTAGAATTAAGCATGTAGATAAGGAGAGAGAAAAATAATTTTGTTTATGAAAGGAAGAACTGGCTTGGTGTGGATGCCATTGTATAGAATCAGACAAAGAGACATAATACTATCTGTCTAGGAAATAATTGCTTTGGAAGCAGAATGCTTGCTATAGTCCTCTCAGACAGCAACATATTGTAGTAAGGAATCTTTTTTGACATCATTTACTATAAATGTTTCATGAAGTAACTTCTTCAGCAAAGCTATGGAAACTTGAAATTCATATCTTATGCTTTCTTCCAAAGTAACAATTGTCAAAAACATACCTAAATGTTTTAGTTGAATGCGCTTGAAAAAATGACATGAAAGTGTAAATAAAATAATCTGGGTATCATGTATCAGTTTTTAGATATCTATATTCAGAAAGCATCTATTCACACATTCAATTATAGCAATTACTGTACTATATGGCAATATTTTGCTTATAGCATTTATACAGACTGAAACATGTTTAAGGTCAAAGAATTATAAGCTATGTTTTTCTATCTTCACTGTATGTATTTAAAGTATATATTTTGATTAATATTGTCTTTATATGCCTATAAAATCATCTCCACAATCAAGATAATGAACATATCCAATATCAGCAAGTTTCTTCATGGTGTTTGCCATCTTTCCTGCTCCATTCTTCCATCACTCCACGTCAACTACTGATATGCTTTCTGTCACTATAGATTAGTTTGTTTTTCTAGAATTTATATAAAGTGAAATAGCATGTATACGCTTGTGCTTTTTTTCCCCTCAAAATAATTATTCTGAGTTTCATTCATGTTTTTCCATGTATCAACAGTTCATTCTTCTTTCCTCTAGTTTTTGTGAGTGGCATTACATTGTGTGGATATATCATGATTTGTACTTTCATACTAAGGTTAATAAGGTTTCCTGCTTTTGATTTTACAAATAAAGTTGCTAAGATAACTTCATAAATGTCTTTTGTAGACATACACTTAATTTCTCTTGAGTAAATACCTAGGAGTAGATGGTTGGGTTATAATGCCAATGAATATAATATTTCAAAAATTTGCCCAACTATTTTCCAAAGTGTTTGTATAGGTTTTACATTCCCTCCCCATTAGTTACACCCCCATTAGTTAATTCTACAAAGACTCTATTTCATAATAAAGTCACATTCTAGGTGACTGGGGGTTAGGACTACTACCTATCTTCTTATGGGGAACAAATTCACCTCATAACAAGAATTATTTGAGATTCTACTTTCTAAAAAAGTGACTGATATATATATATATATATATATATATATATATATATATATATATGTATAATCACTTTACTAGTTGAATTAGTGAATGACTATTAATATGAAAGGAGGTTCTAAAAATAAATCCATTTTTAAATACAATTTAATCTAAAGAATATAAAAATATAAAAATTAATTCAATTCCTTTTCCCACATTTTCAAATCCATGTCTAATGTATAGTCTTTCAAATTTTTATTGAAATGTATAAATTCGTAGATATAGAGCTAAATGTAAACTACATATCCATGCACACAAAAAAAATGAGTAATCATATCATATTTCCCTTCTATGATATTTTTCTTATACCATTCTTTTAAAATTTCTGTATTTTATTAGACATCACAATACTGATAAGATTTAGATCACACCTGGAGTTCAGTTATTATAAGTGATATAATGAATATATTTGTTTCCAAATCAACATAAAATACTAATAATTAGCAGACGATTTTTTCTGTAAAAAAGGCAATGTAAATTTCAGTAGAACAAATATTTGAATAATGCCTACTCTTTAGGAAGCACATTATACATATTCACATATAATAAAAACATAATATTTTGTGCCTGTGCAATTCTTTAAAAATTGGAGGATACTGTAAACAGGTACATACAATAAATTGAAACACTAAATTTATGTATGATTTTGAAAAGTCACTTAACCTCTTTAAATTTTAATTTGTTCATTTGAAAAATAAGCAATTGATCTAGCGTTCTCAAAGGACTAACATTAAAATTCTCTTCCTCCCTATACAAAAGATAATACAATGTTATAATTTCTTCCATTTTTGAATATTCAAATGTACATATTTAAATATATATGTATTTGACAAATACCTTCAAATTATGAGAAAAAATTTAAACTTCAAATTATTATATAAAAAGCACAAATGTTTTAAATAATATATAACAAATATTAATAAAAACTCATGTCAGCTTAATTAAAGAGAAAAATATAATGCTTAGATGTAGATGTGCGAGATTTTGGAAGTGAAAGAGTAATCACACTGGAAAGATACAAAAAAAATAATGACTTAAGTATTCTAAAAATATGTTATTATTATATTTATTACTAAATTTTAATACATTTTTAGCATAAGATGTGAAACTGGAGTTGAAATACAGTGCTGAGTTGAACAGTGGTTATAAAGACCCTATATTAATTGCCATCCAGAAGGAGAATGAATAAGACATTAAGAATGAAAAAACAGAAAGACAAAAAAAAAAAGATCTTTTCAAATAAAGTATCAAAAACAGCAGCATAAGTTAAGTAAACCCAGGTATGACAGACCTAAAATATCATTTTTATACACTGTTATACTGTACAGTAGAAAGAGACTTATTTTGTTGTGTGAAGATTTAGGAAACACTTTTTAGTTAAACTGGCATTTAATCCCCGTTATAAATTTTAATGGGATCTTCATAATGGCAGTAGAAGACAGTAAAGAAAAGTTAATTTGAGCAAAATAAATTCTATATGTGGGGAGGGTACAGGATAATTCTATGGAATTGATATTTTGCTTGATATGTTGAAGACTGCTACAGATTATGATTGAATGTATTGTTTCTTATGTAGTACAATTATCTAAATGAGTAATCTATGTAAACAGGAAGGACAGAGTGGTTAGGAATAATTTTTCTTTGTAGGAAGACAATTGTCCTTGTGTCGCTGCAGGCTGCAGGCATCAGGCATGACAACTGCAATGCAGAATCTGTAAATAAATTCCTTCTGAAATTAAACCTCCCAAGCAGGGCAGATTGACAAGGCCACGATGAAAATCCAAGGAGGAAGAGAAAACGGATTTGCCCTTCTTTATGTAAAATCCAATGAGTTATTTGCTCTGTTTTAGGTTTGGTTTTGTTTTTGTTTCATTTTTTCAGTTTTGTTAAATAAATTCCTATAAATACACATACACATTAATATGATATCTTATTCTATGGCCAGGATTAGCACAACTGATAATCCCCAGTCACCTTTGCAATTGACTATGACAGCAAGAGCATTCCCGTAATCTTCTCTATTAATGTATCTAATCTTAGGTTATCTCCCATTAAGAGACAAACCTGGAGGACTCTAGAGGTTCATTTTCATCTTCCTCTTGGTAATTTAGTTGAAAGATGGCTCAATTGAACTGTGGCAGCTGGTAGAGAGATGAGAATGTCTCAAAATGCCATCATTCTGAGTAGCAAGGCTCTTCCCAGAGCCCTTGTATGCCTGCCTACCTTGTCTCTCAGTATGCACACTCTTTAGCATTATTCCTGAGCCTAATAATTCCTTGATAGATTTTTTGTTAATTTGAAAAACTAAGTGTTACTAACCAATTTTTTTGCTAACCTATAATTCTGTAAGTATATCCTATCCTACCATGCAGTGGGGCTTATTCTGTCTTGGAACAATGACCATGACTTATATAGAATATCTAAAACTGGCTTTTGCAATGGAAGGAGAGAAGCTGGAAAATAGTAGGTGCCCTCCAATCTACTATTATTGACAAATTAACTTTACTTGTGTTTGTTCCATGTGGTGATAGCAGCAGTGTGTGTTCATGACTCCCACGTAGAACCTCCTCGGGTGTGAAACATAGCACTTTCATCTATATGTATTTCACTTTGTTCTGACACAGTTCATCTATGCTCTAAATTCTGTCAGTTCTGCACAATAAAAAAAGAAGCTGAATAAAAAATGTAGGTTATGCTTACATAAACTTATCAAACATTTTGAAGAATATTTGTCAACTTAACAACCCATTCAATCAAATATTTTAATCAAATGATATCAAGCTTGACTACACTGGCAGAACTAGTTGGCTATTTAGCATTGAATGATGTAAGCAAAGTTTCCTTTTATAATGAATTTTATATGTGACCAAAAATAATCTTCTCATATGCTCATTTCTTAATATCCTAATTCCAGAGCAATGTTAATTAAAATATTACATGTTTCAATATGGTTAAAATTAAGTTTGGCATTAAATGTAAATGTTAACATAAAAATTATAACTAACATTTTAAAGTAAGAGAGTACAAGCACACAATGGCATTAAAATTGTTCTAAACCTTTTTCAGTATGTTTTAGAATTTATTTCAGATTAAATATTTGCTATTAAAATTGTGCATTCCAATGATTTCACATGCATTTTCTTAATTACTTTTCAATATTTAAATTATTCTTCCTGGCCCACTATTTTTCTGGAAAATGAATCTTACATTCATATCCACAATACCTCGTTATCAATTTTTTTCACACTTCAAATTTTCTGATATTTCAAGTAAACTGAGAGTCATGAGATACTTCCAGCTAATTTAGGTAATCCACTAAATGTACATTAATAATTTTGTTCTAGATGTTACTGGCTTCAACGAATAATCAAAAAAGAAGCAGCAGGTAAAAAACCCAAAAGAGCCATCACAATGTTGAAGGAGAATAAGAAAGCAGAAGGACTGATTCTTCACAAAAATTAACTCAAAATGGATCGCAAACCTAAATGTGAAACAGAGAACTATAAAATTTCTGGAAGATAACATAAAGAAAAACTTAGAATACCCTGGATATGGTGATGAATTTGTAGATATGACACCAAAGGTATGGTCCATGAAACAAATAATTTGATTGACTGGATCACTAAAATTAAAAACTTTTCTCTGTGAAAGAGAATAAGAAGTCGAGTCACAGATTGGGTAAAAATAATTTGCAAACACACATCTGATAAAGAACAGTTAGCCAAAATACAAAAACTCTTAAAACTCAACAATAAGAAAACAAAATGGGTCAAAACATCTTACCAAAGAAAATACGTGAAAAGATTCTAGACAACATATGTTATCACAGCACTGCAAATTAAAACAACAATGAGATATCACTACACACCTATTAGGATGACTGAAATCTGGAACACTCACACCAAATGCTGACAGTGATTTGGGGCAGCAGAAACTCTCCTCACTTGCTGGTGGAATGCAAAATGGTACAGCTACTTTGGAAGACAGTTTGGCAAATTCTTACAAAACTAAAGATACCTTTACCATAAGAGCCAGCAAGTATGCTCATGGGCCTTTATACAAAGGAGCTGAAATTTACATTCACACAGAAACCTGCACAATAGTGTTTACAGCAGCTTTCTTCATAACTGCTAGAACCTGGAAGCCACCTGGATTCCTCCAAGAAATGAACGGATAAACTGTAGTACATCCAAACAATGAAATATTATTCAGCACTAAAAAGAAATGATCAAGACACTAAAAAAACATGAAGGAAACTTAAATGCATAGCACTAAGTAAAAGAAACCAATCTGAAAAGGCTATATATGGTCTCATTCCAACTATGTGGCATTCTGGAAAAGGCAAAACTATGGAGACAGTAAAAATATCAATGATTGAAAGGCGTTGAGGTGGAGGGAGGGATACATACTGAAGACTTTTAGGGTTGTGAAAGTTCTCTGTACGATATTATAATGATGGATGTATGTTTTTATACATTTGTCCAAATCTATAAAATGTACAAGACCAAAAGTGAACCATATTGTAAACTATGGACTTTGAGTAAAAGTGATGTGTCAATGAAGGTTCGTCATTTGTTATAAATGCATCAGTCTGGTAAGAAAGGTAGACAACGTGGCAGCAGGGGCTATATGGGAAATCTCTGTACTTTGTCCCCAACTTTTCGTTAACCTTAAACTACATTGAAAAATAGTATTAATTTTTTTAAAAGAAATGTATGTAAATACATGGAATAAAATGTTAAAATGCATAGTAATTGCTGCTAAAAAATAATACAATATTTTTTCTATCAAATGTAATAAACTTATCTTTCTCCGTGAAAGAGGAAAGAGTTCAATCTCGCTTTCCAGGCTCAGAGAGAGAGGACATAGCACTCATAATTTAGAAGGACAGAATCAAATCATGAGTTAAGTTAGAAAATAAAATCCTATTACAACAGCTTCAACAATAGAAATTTGAAAGTGATCAAAAACGTAACCCTTTATCATGTAAAGAACAGAACTAAAAATAAGTTAGCTTTACATATTTTTTATTTTCATGAGTTAATGCATGGATGGAAGACAAATAAATATTGGTTGGTTCAAAATAATTTTCTCACAATACAGAATTATAAAACTTACATATCCAGCAAATGATGACTTTTGCTTTACTTTAATGCTCTCACTAGTGTTAGAAGCTAATTTTTATTCTCGAACTAAGGTTTTCAGATATTACACCTGTTTAAAAAATTAACAAAATTAGAAGCCTTTAGAGGTTGCTATGTAGCTAAAAATTGTGGGTTTTTTTCCTTCAATATGCAGTTATAGTGTGAAATATAAGTGTGAAAATGACACTGTGGGCCATTATATTTATTCTCTCAGTGACTTGAGCAGCACATAAAGTTTATTTAATTTATAATTATTTTTATCACTTGATGCTGCAGACACAACCTGAGAGAAAATTTTAGCATTTACTTCCTGAGTTTTACATCACTTCTCATGATAGGACTCCACACTTGAATTTCTCATATTGACTGACACACCAGGGAGACACAAAACCCTCCCTGATATTCTAGTCTCAAATAGAAGTTTTTCCCTTTAATTAGTATTTTAAATACTCTTAAATCTAACCTTACTGTAAAACAGAATGAAAAACCTTTTTCCAAATAGTCCTTAAGAGTATACTTATACTGGGGAAATTAAAATGTTACTGATAATTAAAGGGTATCTTATTTTATTTAAAAATTTAAAAAGAAATATATGAAAAACACAGTTATTTTAAAAGCCTTCACAAGGCTTTTTGGTTTTAGGATAACTGATTTTGGGGGAAAAGGTCAGAGTTAGAGTTAGAATGCATGTGCTAGATTTCCAAGAAGGCATATTTTGGCACAAGTACAAGTCCATGACAATCAATTAGGCCGCCTTGAAAAGAATGAAGGAAAGGAAGCTTTTTGCCAGTCTTACCAACATTATTGTTTACCTCTACTGAATTGAGTCACACTCAAAAATACTGTTAGAGTTCAGGTTGCTGACTGAGGCACATTGATTGGTAGATGAGACTCGTTAGTTTAAAAAGGCAAAGTGTATGAAAAATTTTTTCTTTCGTTCCCTTTTAACAGGTGCATAAAACTATTACAGTGGGCCGTGATATTCTGCCACATGGAAGAAAGCAAGGCCATCATCTCCCACTCTTTTTCCTGGGGGAAAACACAAATGCCCATACACTCCCTCACCCCAATACCCTCTCTCTCTCTTTCTCTGTCTCTCTCTGTATCTCTGTCTCTCTCTCTCTCCATCTCTCTCTCAGTCTGTCTCCCTCCGTCTGCCTGTCTCTCTCTCTCTCATTCCCCACTCCCAGTGGGGAATTTTGCCTTTGGGTTTGAAACAAAATCCTGCTTAAGAGAAAACTGGCATGTTCCCTAGAGAATATCTCTACCTCTGTGATTAGCTTGGTTCTGGTGTAAGAACAAAATTCCACCTCTGAGTCTGCTAGTTTTGAGATACTAAGACTTTCCTCCAGAAATCACTATTTCCCACACACATTCAGAAAAAAGAACAGAAAGCACAAATGCCACTTTAAACAAAACTGTGAACACCTGGAATCCTGTGCTATGATAAAATTGGAAAGTAAAATAAGAAATCCAAAAGGAGTTCTCAGATAAGCCAGGGAAAATAAGCTGATTGTCCCATCAAATTTATGACAGTCAAAAATTAGAGGCATATGTGGAAGAAAGCTAGATTAAAGCAACAGTTTCAAAAAACAAGGACCTGAGTAAAAGTCAGTATGAGAAACCTGACTGATTGCTAGATCCCAAAACTAAATAATTCCTACAAAAACAAAGGAATGTTCTATGAAGATACTGAGCCAGACACTGGGTCTCAGAGACACAGGGACCCAAGGTAGAGCAAAAAGTCTAGAAGTAGAATCGGATTAAACTGGAGAATCAGGTGACATGACTAACTTAAGAAAAGACTTTCACACTAATAGGGGCATTTAGATAAGGCCCAACTGTTAAATAAATGCTTACAGTACTCCAAATGAAAAAGCATCAAATCTAAAGTTCCTGCTAAAAAGTGATGCAAAATAGTAGCAGCATTAGTCTCATCACTGCTAGCTGCCATTGTTCTCCCTCTGCAGGGATCATACAGGATATGCTTTCTATCTCAGATCAGGGACCACCAACACATGCACAGAACACCTCGGGACAAAGAAGCCCAAGATGGAATCTCAGCTGTGGTTTCTATTGCCCTGATGTTTGTCTAGGCCTCCTCTTAACATCTAACCAGTGGCATAGCCACCTTCCAATCTCAGCAAGACCAGCTGCAAATCACCCTTATTACTACGATTGACATATGATATTGACAAGCTGGTACAAATTGTCCAGAACCTTACCTCAGACCCATAGTTAACCAGTGTTTTGTGCCTTGACCAGGGATCAGAGCCACCCAGGTGCATTTCTTACTTCTTAACACAACTCAGTCAATTTTAGGCCTGCCACATTTAATGCTCACAGCACCATTTCCAACTCTTTTTACCTTCCACCACAGCTCCAGAGTTCTCTGACAACCAGTTTAATGTATCCTCAACAAGGAATTAGGAATCTTCTCTGAGGTAGCTGAATTACCTGCATGTACTGACATTCTGAGTTCTCAAAAAAGCCTGCCAGCTACCTGATTTGACACAAGGAAGTCCACAATGCACAGAGATGTTCCAATTGGCACTTTAATGTCTCATTTTTAAATAATCTTGTTGGCAATATAATTAGGGGACACTGCTAAGATGAAAGAAGAAACTCACATTTATCCTCAGAGGTAAGAAAATATTTTGTACCTACGGTAAAAAGAAAAATTATAGGACATTAAAATTTTGAATATTACAAGTTTGATACATGAAATCAAAAAGGATAGAAAAATAAAAATGTAGAAGTTTTATAAATCTTCCAGAAGTTAGAACAGAAAGACAAAGAGGACAAAGGATGAAGTATACGACAATCAGAGAAACGATCAAGGCAATTTGATAGCCAAAAAAATAAATAATAAGTTCTTCGTGGAGCTTGGGGAATAGTAAAGAAATTTTCAAAGAAATATTAAAATAAAACATCGTTATTGAATGACTTAAGTATCTGGATGGAAGGGATCATCTGTTGCTCACTCAGTAATGAAATAGGTCTCCATCAGGGCATGTCAGGGTAAAATGTCATATAATCAGGACAAAAAAAATGACAACTTCTTATAAGATGTGAAATATAACTTGTTTCAAGTTCCTGAACATCAATGTTTGAAGTAGGATTGAGTGGTACAATCCCTTAATGTAAAATACATTTCAACTTAACATTTGACGCCCAGACAAATCATCGTGTGTTAGGTTAATAAAAAGTATTCTCAGAAGAGCACTCTCAACAAACTTACCTGACATGTGTCCTTTCTCAGGATATTACAAAGGAAAAAAGGAAAACAGAAATCGAGGCTGATGTTTGAAGCTATGGAACACAAGAAGAAATACATATGTGTGGCACAGGGCATGGGGACAAGAAAACCAAGATTGGTAGCCATGTGGGAGAGAGAATAGCTGCAGGAGGGGTGTGTCCACTGAGGAAAATAAACTGTGCAATTATACAACAGGACTAAATATGTGGAAAATTAAGATAAGTATATTACAGAACTATTAGAAGATTGGAAAAATTTTACTACATAACTTCAAAGAAAGTTATGCAAAGAAAAAGTACAATCGGTTATTTGAGTAAAAGAAAAGGTTGTGCAAAAATGGAAATGCAATGAAAGTGCATTGCTTATCTCAGAGGAGAACAATATTTTCATAAGCAAGATAATGTTTTTTTAAAAAGTGGTGGGATGTTTGAAAAACGGTGAGGAGGAAAGAAGTATAAGAACACTGCATTATTTATCAAATACAACATATTTAATGATGTTATTTATAATTCAAAATATAGTAGTTCTTATATATGTAGGTTAGAAAGAGAAATTCTAGAAGAAACTCAAAGTTGAAAGTTGTTGTTTTTTTTTTACTGTTGAGAATAAGCTTGGAGGAAAGAGACTATTGTTTTTAATGTACTTATAAGCCTTTTCAAATTTTTATTTAAAAAATGTGTTTAATTACAATGGAAGCAAATATAACTTATAAAAAAGGAAAAAAGAAAAGTATATTTTTCTTACATTCTGTAAGAATGTTGTACTAGAATTATATCAGCTACAGCTGGTTACCCTGTTTTAAAGAATATTTCATTTGATAACTTTTAAGCCAAAATTAAATCCTGAGACTATAATTCTCCAATTTCATTTTTTAAATATTAGTACTGTTCCACATTGCTGTTAAATTCTTCATAGTGTCTCTTGGTTAGGACTTGAATTTTATGTTCTCCACAACTATGTAAATGTGGACACGTTAATTTAATAAGAACTTCTAAATTAGACTAGATGACAGCTAAACTTCAAATCATGTAAGCCTATCCGCATAACTTAAATGATAGAGGGCCAAGAAGAAATTTCATAAATCTGCTAGAGGCAGAAGAAAACATGTTTGAGTCACATTTTGATTTTCAATTTGCATATTACAGTCATCTAAAGCAATTTGCTTATCACTTTTAAGATGTGTTTACGTTCGAGTGGATGCCTTATTTCTTACTCATTATCCTCCTTATCTTGTCAAGCATTACTGATGAAAGTTATCCATCTCTGCTTCAGGTGGTCTTCATCCATTCTCCATCTCCTTACCGAACTGGGACTCCAAATTATTTTTTTTTTCAAAATCCTCTTTTAACAAAGGTTATCACCTTGTGTCAATTCTCACTGCAAGATTTAACCTTAGGCATCATTCCAGCATTCTTCAAATGTTATACTTTTGTGACTTCTTTGATATTTTTTCTTTGATATTTCAAATTGCGCCTCTTTTTTTCCCTGTTTTCACTCAAATGTCTTCCCACAACTATTAGTATTTCTCTCCAGAATTTTTCCCTATAAGATAAAGACTTTCTTATGCATTTCTCCACTTCTCTTCTGATATTCAAATATAAATATGTGTGTATGTGTATATAGAGATCAATATGTAATCATTCTTTAAATTACAACCTATGATTTCTTATAGAATAAGGGATTCTACCGAGATGCCACTTCAATTTAACAACTCAGGTCTTAGGAAGGCTTCGTAAGTATAAACTCATTTAATTCTCATGAAAATCAGATTAGGAGATCGTATTATTATTCTCACTTTGCAGATTAAGAAGTTAAAGTTTAAAATGATTAAGCAACTTGCCCAAAGTCACAACCTAGTAAGTGGCATGGGAAGACTGAGTTTCCGGAATCCATTATCTTAAATACTAATCTACAAGATTGCCATTTTTTGAATATATTTGAGCAAAGGAGATGCTCCACCCAATCGTTTTATCCAATTAAAACAAAAAACAAAAAACAAAAAACAAGGTATTATCTCTCAGGATTGAAACAATATAATTACCTAGTAATTTATTCCCTATGAACAATTAGTAACAACATACTCTTGATTAAACCTATAAAATAGTTTTCACACCTTCCATGTTATTCTCACTGCCACCACCAATGTAGTTCCAAGCCTTTTTAATGTAATAACAGATTCTTAACTGGTCCTTCCAGCAGTGGCCATCAATCAATCCCCTTCCTCCTTTTCATTCCTCTTCTTTCCTTTCTTTCTACCTTCCTTTCTTCCTCTTTTTCTTTACTGCTTCATGGTGCCTAGAAGATGCCTCCCAGCTTCCTCATCTACACAACACGAAAGCTCATCTTCAGCCTTCAGATATCTATGTTGATCTCCAATATTTACATTTACTACTAAGTTTTTACTTACTGATTTCCCATAGGCCTCTTTGCACTCATAATCTCTTGACTGTTAGCTCTGCTGTCACAGAGCTTGACTTCTATAGGCTCTGTTTCCCAGGTGCCTCTGCCAAGTTACTCAACAGGGAGGCACTGACAAAAAAGTGTGAAGACATGTCCCTTCTCCCCTTGCAATGCCTTAGGCAGATGCTGTTGTGTTTCCTCTGTTTCCAGCTCTCTCTTATGCAAACAAATTCAACAAAATAACTGCAGGCCCTGAACTTCAAGAAAACTTCTGACTCCATTTATTCCAGCCTTGAAGCGATTAGCAATTCATGCTGCTGATCTCTGGGTTGTCCAACAGTCCCTTCTGTGCTTTCTCACACACTGCAGACCTTGCAGACAATGCGGGTTCCATTCCAGACCACCACAATAAAGCAAGCATCGCTATAAAGTGATTTATGACTTTTTTGCTGGTGGAGAATCTTGCCTTCAATTTTTTTTTTTAAATGGAGTATCGGTAAAGCACAATAAAGTGCAATAATGCGAGTTTGCCTGTATTCTATCTCTGTATCAATGTGTTATGCTAAATTTTCTCCATTTAAATATTTAGACTAGCTTTTTTTTATTTTTGCTTTCCATCCTTAAAAATAAAACAAACAAAAGTCCTTCAGCTACCACTTTCCCTACATAGGTTTCTTAATCTTTATTTTTCTGAAATTTCTATAGCATTTCAAAATCATTGAATTTAGCACTCACTTTACACTATTGAGTTGTTTCTTTGCTTTAACTTGCCTGGATGCTTCACTGTGTCGTGACCGGAATAACCAGACTCAACCTGAGGCAGTTTATTAGCCGGCGGCTGTCCTTCCAAAGGAGCAGCCTCGACCCATTTCAAGTCCACAGTTTTATACCTAAAAATCTATTAATCACTATATCCCAATCACAGTGGATCTATACATCATCTATTCATTATCCGTCACCAAATGGTGGTCTGATATGATGCGTAAGTGGGGGTACAGAAGCAGAAAGCGGAATGTTAAAAGGTCAGATTCCCATACCATGTTTCCCATAAATTCCTCCTACTCTTTCTTGTGGGACCAGAGTTAAACAATAGCCTACTGATGTAATTGCCAGGTACTCAATCAGGAAACAGGAAATGTGGCTGCTGAGGCAGTTGGCATAGAGGCTTCTAGTCTTAACCCCTTTTTGCATCTTTCTAGGGGCACATCATCACAACTGACACCCTGGATTTTTGAATTCTGAGAGCCTAATATTTCTTCTGTAGTCATCACAATGCTATATACATGTAGTAACATTCAGGGAACAGCTTTCTATAAGGAAAAAAAATCTAGTATTTACAATTTCTAATTTTTATCCTCTAAATTCAGATGGCATTCAACTTTTCTAAGCCTTAGTTCTTCCATTTTTATGTGGCAATGATAATATTCATGTCCCCTCCACTCCTTAAGTAGAAAAACATATGAAGTGGCATTGCTAATCTCAGAGACTACTGTATGCATATTCTACATTGTTGCATAATTCCACAACATATATGACAATGTTTCTATAGTAGTATTTCATGCTGCTGATTAAGTGTGTAAAAACGTGTAACAGAGCAAAAATATATATATATATATATTCACATTTTGAAAATTCTACAGCGAACATATACAAAATAGAACCTCAGATTAATGATATTAATTAATTTTCATTAAAAAAACACTACATTTTAAGAATTCCAGATCAGGAACTCCACTGCAATATGTGAACAAAATTGTGGATTAGTTATACGGCAAAACTGATGCTCACTGATTAGATTCGAGGAAGAAAATCAAAATAGGATGAAAAGAAATTTTGTCTTGATTCTAAACATCTTGGGAATTAAAAGAGGATTGGATTGATTCCCTTTTGATGGAAGCCATATTTTTAATGATATTACATTAACAAGTTTTGTCTTTGGTAATTCCTACTTATCGGTATTCTTGTAACCTTCCTATCAGATGCCATTCTTGAAGGACACAGGTCATAGAAATGTCAGAAGGTAAAGAGGATATTCTTTATTATATTAAACCGGGATCATGAAGCTTATTGCTCTCTTGAAGAAAAAAATATATAAAAAGACTTAATAACCTCCTTAAAAGAGTAAACTGAAATTTTACTATCTTCTTTCCTCAAAGAATTATGAAGAGGAGAAACAAAATGGAAATCAGTGTGGAGGGGATCACATGCAATTGCTGTTATTCAGTCAAGGGAAAACAGCATGGCAGAAATATCAAAATAGGAATGTGAGAACCAGAAAATACCAATGAGTCTGTATCATTGTCATTGGCATAGACTAGTGTTAACATAGAAAAACTCTGGTTATGACAGTGTCCAACATGGCATGGAAGCTAAACTACTACACTGGCAGAAGAAAGTGGCTACATAAGAGGAATATGTAGAAATCAGAAATTCTCATATGACTGGTTAAAGAAAGTAAACATGATGGTACAGCAGCCTTACTGAATGTTCAAGAGAGCTGTGCAGTGGGTATGCATTAGCCATGCACTAGGTGTCAACATTATGAGAGCATCTTTGGATGGAAAGAGCTTCAGGAAGAAATAGCAGGTTCAGACCAGAATCTTTAGAAGTGCAAAAATACAGAGGTCACCTTCAGGGTTCTGATTTTTCTCTCTTACTTAGAAACGTTAGAGAGAGTCAATGTAAAGGGGGAGAACGTACCCAAACAATGCTGCCATCCAAAGAGACAACTTGAACTAGAAAATTTATACTATAAACGATTAAATTAAAATAATAATAGGTTTTTTTTTCAGGATTATTAGATTAGTGAAAATAAGAAATACAATATTTTTTTTGCAAATTTGAGCACAGGATTTATAAATTTTAGCCCTATTATATCATTTAAAGAAATAACTAAACTTGAAGCAAGAAGACACTAATTGTGATGAGTAAATCAATAAAGAAGGAATTAAAACAAGTATTGGAGGCTTATCCCAGTAGATAAGAATGTAGATTATATAATTTTAAATATATGAGTCTACTTCAAAGCAATATGAAATAGTATAAAGAAGTAAACTGAAAACTGGTATTTATTTATTTTCAGAAGTTCCTTATTTTCTGTTATCTTCTGTAACAGTTCTAAAGCTATTAATTAGCATGAAAATTTAACACACTATTCTTTTGTCAATGAACAGACTTTCATAAATATTACCTAAATACTCTTATGATATTTTATGTGGTTTGCTTTATATGGCAGAGTAAATACTTTAAACCAATTTCTTTAAAATTAGTTTATATTAAAGCAAGACTGAAAAGAGAACAGATTTATTTTCTTGTAATTTTGGTTTTTTAATACTTTGTTTTTAATTTTTTAGCACTACCTGTTCGTGGTTATTTTCTTAACCCCATCCCTCCAACCTCTTTCCTTTGGCAACCAGCAGCCTGTTCTCTGTATCTATTACTGTTTTGCTTAATCATTTGTATTTTTTGTTTGATTGTTTTAGATTCTACATATAAGTGAAATCATCTGGTATTTGTCTTTTTCTGCCTGACTTATTCACTTAGTATAATACCTTTCTAGGTCCATGCATGTGGTCACAAATGACAAGATTTTATTTTTTTAATTGCTGAATAAAATTCCTGTGTGTATGTGTGTGTTGTGTGTGCGCATGAGTATACACCACATCTTCTTTACCCGTTAAATTTATTGATGGACAGTTAGGTTGCTTTTATATCTTGGCTATCAATAGCAATGTTGCAATAAACATAGGAGTACATCTATCTTATCAAACTGGTATTTTTTTTTTTTTTTATCCATGCTATTGTCCATAATGGCACGGACAATCAATTCGCAATCCCACAAACAGAGCACAGGGGGTCCCTTTTCCCCACATCTACATCAGCACTTGCTATTTGTTGTTTTATTTATGACAGCCTTTCTGATAGGTTAGTGTAATGTGGTTTTAATTTGCATTTCCCTGATGATTAGTAATGAGAGACATCTTTTTATATGTCTGTTGGCCATCCTTATATGCTTTCTAGATAACACCTACTCAGATCCTGTGCCCATTTTAATATTGAATTTTTTTTGGTGGGGAGAGGAGATTAAGTTGTAATAGTTCCTTACATGTTTCGGATATTAGTCTCTTTTAATATTGAATTTTTTTTGGTGGGGAGAGGAGATTAAGTTGTAATAGTTCCTTACATGTTTCGGATATTAACCTCTTAATGGATGGATCTTTTGTAATTATCTGCTCCAATTTAGTAAGTTTTTTTTTTTTTTTGATTTATTGGTGGCTTCTTTTGCTGTGCAAACAATTTTTAGTTTGATGTAGTCCCATTTGTTTATTTTTTCTTTTGTTACCCTTGCCCAAGGAGACAAATCCAAAAAGACATTGCTCAGAGCTATGTCAAAGAGTTCTTATCATCTACATTTTCTACTAGAAGATTTATGGTTTCAGGTATTACACTTAAATCTTGAATCCACTTTGGGTTTATTTTTGTGCACGATGTAAGAAAGTGGTCCAATTTCATTTTTTATGTGTATCTGTCCAGTTTTCCCAACACCATTTATTGAAGAGCTAAACTTCATTCCATTATATGTCTTTGCTTCCTTTATCATAGATTTATTGACTATATAAGCAAAGATTTCTTTCAGGGCTCTCTATTCTATTTCATTGATCTATATATCTCCTTTTATGTCAGTAACAGATACTGTTTTAATTATTATAGCTTTGTAGTATAGTTTTACACCAGGGAATAAAATACCTCTCACTTTGATCTTTCTCAAAATTTCTTTGGTTATTTGAAGCCTTTTGTGGTTCCTGTAAAATTTAGGATTAGTTGTTATAATTCTGGAGAGTTCCATTTCTATTTTAATAGGTTTTGGATTGAATTTTTATGTTGCTTTAGGTAGTAAGGGCATTTTGTCAATATTAATCCTTCCAATTCATGAGCAAAGTAGGTCCTACCATTTATTTGTATTTTCTTCAATTTCTTTCTTCAATGTCTTATATTTTTCAGAAAACAGGCCTTCTGCATCTTTAGCTAAATTTATTCCTAGGTATCTTTTGCTTTTTGATGCAATTGCAAATGGGATTGTTTTACGAACAGATTTGTACTTGAATAATTTCTAAGCAATTGCTTAATGCTGTGTGTGCTTCAACTTAATTTCATGGTGATTACATAAACAGATTGTATTTTAATCCACTCTGCTATTGAACTGATAGCTGTCAGTTTTTGTTTGAGTGTCATAGTATGAGTTGACAATACAAATTTAAATGAGACATTTTAAAATTACCTGTAGTTTGAATAGTTACTCAATGACACTTCAGTTTTTCCTTCATCACAATGTAATGATTTGAGGTTGATGATTTTTGCTGAGAGGTATTGCTATCCTTTCACATTTTCAATAATCTTGTTTATTGCTGAATGCACTTACTTAGCTGGATTACTCTTAGGAAGGATGAGTAGCTACTTAAACTATGGCTAATAGAAAATAGTTATTATGTGTGACAATTCAATGAGACAAAGTGAAAGAAACCTTTACAAGACATTCTATGCCTTGCCAAATATTTTCAATATAGTTGAAAATTATTTCTACTTTATTTTCTCATTTTATTCCTACTTTTTCCAAGTGTTATACAGTTGACCCTTGAACAACATGGGTTTGAACTGCACAGATCGCTTATAGATGAATTTTTTGCAATAAATACACAGTTGGCCCTCTGTATCCCCATTTTCACATAAGTGCATTCAACCAACCATGGATTTAAAAACTGTTTTCAATCTGAGTTTGGAATTCTGTGGTTATAGAGGGAGAGATGACTGTTGCGTTGTTCTACTCCATTTTATAAGAAACTTGAGTATCTTTAGAGTTTGGTATGAGTGGTGGAAATAATACCCTACAGATATCAAAAAAGATCAAAAGTTTAGTTTTTAGGAAGTCCAAAATTACACCCAGATTTTCTACAGTGCAGGGCCACAACCTCCATACTATTCAAGGGTCAACTGCAAATAAATAAAATGCATTTAGTTTTATTATTTTTTTCTTTCACTGTTGACAAATATTAATAGCAAATTAGTAAAAATGGCAATCTCTTAAGACAAAAAAATGTTAATATCTCATTTACCATATGACAGCATTATTAGAAAACAACTACAATATATATATATTAAGACATGAAAAACATACATTAAGACATGTTTATCAGTCATCCAATTAACAACTGAGTTGAAAGCAAGTGCACCAGCATTTGTTATATTAAAAGTAATTTCCAAGTTTCAATGATAATCACTTCATCTGATTTTTTAAAAATTGTTTTATTATTAGTTTCAAGTATATAATAAGCTGGTTAGACA
The DNA here is from genome assembly GCA_030015415.1 of Cynopterus sphinx. Lineage (NCBI taxonomy): Eukaryota > Metazoa > Chordata > Mammalia > Chiroptera > Pteropodidae > Cynopterus > Cynopterus sphinx. Next base: position 12,502,574 of record CM057381.1, read on the forward strand.
TCTATATAGTTTATGATATAATACACCTGATTGCTTTCTCTCTTTTATCTGATATTATTATACATGACAATTAAGAATATTTTACATATTTAGAAAACATATGTATATATTTTGAGTGAAAAGATTTCAATCTTACAGACAAATTCAGAAACTATCCTAGTACCAAATCCACCCACTAACAAGGAAGTCTACTAATGTTACTTGACTAAGAAAAATGTTCATTAGGTCTTAAAAATGCTTGCTTTCACAAAATCAAAATAACTTCTTCATAAAACCAATATATTTACAAGAGAGTTAACTTACACAAACCAAGATTGTAAGTAAAATTTAAAACAATTCATTATAATTAATATGTTAAAGATGGGAAACACTTTTATGAATACGAAACTTTTAAAACAGCAAGGTTAAATTCACAATTTCCATCATCATGGCTGCTTTGATTTCTGTTAGATTCCTTCTGCCACCTTGAAAATAGCCAAAATCACAAAGGGAGATGCCAAATACATGATACTGTTACATAGTTAACTACAGAGAGAACACCCTGAAATGTGTATGATTCTAAAATACTGGTATAAATTCTGTTAATGCCAGTATAACAGACTGCATTAATACCAACTGCAGTGTGTAACAGTATATGTTCAAAATAGTCTCTAAGAGTTTAATTTAATTTTTCCTCCTCATTTTAGAAGAATCAGAATTTCCTTTGGTCATTAGGGTATCTTTTTGACAAGATATGTTCAAATCTCATGCAAATTATTATGAATAGTTTGTTTAGCTTTTGCTAATAGGAATAATTCCCAATACTATTTCTTAGTTGATCCATGACTTATTTAAAAGTGTATTGGTTATTTTCAAAGCTATGAGGATTTTCTAATTACATTTTGTTATCACTGTTGTGTTTAATTTCATGGTGGAGCTGGCTTTATGTATATCCTATAATATGTATGTGGTATGATTATTAAATTTCTCATGACACTTGAAAAAGATGGCATAAGTAATCTCTTTGATTTGGTAGTCCAGATAACACACATCACACTTGCAGTAGTGTTTCATCCCTTTTTTACATCTATGACATGGAGCGTGGGGTCTCATATGACAAACTGAAAAAGGAACAAGCTTAATCATCAAAATTATACTGGGGGTAATAGTTAAATAAAATAAAATAAAATAAAATTATACAGACTCAAAAGTAAACAGTAAAATTATCTCAAATAGAAGATAACATGATCTTTCACATAGAAAATCCTAAGGAATACATACATACTTCACACACACACACATTACTTGAACAGATAAAGACATTTAGTAAGGTCACAGGATACAACTCTGTTTCTATATTTCCTGAATTTAAATTCTTTGGACCTGATCAATGATTACAAGGTGATGGTTGCACACAAGATTTTTTTTTGGCAAGTTCCATAACGAGGGAATTCCCTCACAGAAGGAGACTTTCCAGAGCTAGTGGTGCAAGGCCACCACCCAGAGGGATAGGGAAACAAGAGAACTCCCAGGGGAAAGATAAATCTGAGAGGAGGCTTATGTGTTTGGGGGAGGGGGTGACACTCAAGCAATACAGCAGAGAGTGCTTGGTCAGAGAGCTCCAAAGGGCAGCAGCAACATAGGGTCTTTTATAACCTCAGCGTTTGTCTCATCTATCTCTAGCATCTGTGCAGTGCAACTTTGCAGAGTATGCAAAGCAGGCAAGCTCTAAATGACTAATATATGGTTATTTGGGCTATATTTAAAACAATTGGATGTGTAAAATGTTGGGTTTGGTGCCAGCAGCTTTTCGGCTAACAGCCCCAGCCTGTTGTAAATAACATAGTAAACAACATTGGAGCCAAATACATCTAACAAAAGGAGTACAAGTCTTTAAACTGAAAAATACAAAATATTTCTGAGAAAAATTAAAGAAGTTACAAATAAATGAAGGTAGTACTATGTGCATAAATAGAAAAAACTCAATATTGTTTACATGCTAATTACCCACAACATTACCTATCGATTGAATCCCCCTCAAGCACCAGCAGGCCTTTTTGAAAAAATTGCTAAGCCAATTCTAAAATTCATGTAAAAATTTAAAAACCCACAACAGCCAAAACAACTTTGATAAAGAACAAAGTTGGTGTGCTTATACTATCTGACTTCAATATTTATAAAGCTACAATTGAACAGTGTGGTACTGATGTTATGACATAAATAAAGCAACAGCATAGGATATAAAGATAGATCCATACATATATGAACAAATGATTTTTAACAAGGTGTTGGGGAAATTTAATGAGAAAAGGATAGCCTTGTAATATGGTGCTAGGTTTGGGTACCTACATACAAATAAATGAACTTAGATTCTTACTTCATGCATACAACAATTTAACTCAGAACGAATATAGACTTAAATAAAAGAGTTGTCTATAAAATTTCCAGAAAAAACAAAGTAGAAAATTCTTGTGACCTTGTGTTAGACAATGTTCTTAGATACCAGAGTAGAAGCATAAGACATAAAAGAGAAAAAAATCTAATCAAACTTCCTCAAAAATTAAAGGAAACGTTTGCTTTTGAAGACATCATTAAGAACATTGTGTCACAAGCAATTCTAAATAAAATTTAGTCACTGGTCAACTGATAAGATCTGGAGTTGAGTTTTAGTTTGTGAAAGGCACAGTCTGGTCCCCATTCATCATTATATAAGGTGTGGAATTTTCCAGTGTAGCTTTTCTGGTTTTTCTAAGTGGTAGGTTAGTCTGAAAGTAGTACTTGCTGAAAATCAGTACTCTCTAGTGTCATTTGGATACAGTAAGTGTTCCTTAGCTTTGGCAGCCATGTACCAGAGAGCATCCCCCCAGAGAAATCACACCATAGTACCAGCAGGGATTTTGGCTCCTGGGAAAAAAATTATGGATATCCAAAATGTACCACATGGTTGCCTCATGGTAGCATAATAAAAGTGGCCCTTGTCTGAGATCCTTGGTAAGAATAGGAAGGTCAGAACCCCAAATTTGTGTTTCTATATTAGTATACTTCATTTACAGTTATGGCTAACAAGCTTAATTTTTATTATTCAAGAGTGTATTTTATTAAGAAAACAAGTTTCATTACTGGCCACCACTGAAAAGTACTATTTGTGCAATTTTAAATTATAGTGAGCTTTCTTTTATGAAGTATAAGAAGCAAAAGTAATTACTGTGCTTCAGCTTATACCATGTAAGATATTTTAACTCTTAGGCTGATTAATTGGGTCTGAGGTACCCCACTGAGGATTCTGTAAGAAAAAACTAATTCTATAGAATCACAGAGACTGCTAGAAGGGTGATACCCATAGAGATCCTGCATATCAAAAATTATCTTGAGTAAAATAACATTGCCACATGGAGTCCTAAATAAAAGCAAGATGACTTACAAAAGTTCTTTATTAAGTACATCTTTTGGACAAGAATTTTAGTTTCACTGAAAGTAATTTATTGAAAAAATAGTTTTGTAACTCTTTTTTTAATTCTCACATAAAACAAAATCAACAATTTGCTTAACTGACATTTTGGGGAGCGATGAAATATGTTAGTGCTTTTTTACATGCATCTACAAATATTAACATGTACTAACTAACCATACTCTGGGTATTTATAAGAACATGTAAATTTATATCTCCTTAATTTATTCATTGTTATTATATTTTAATGATAGATCAATCTTTAGTCAAAGTTAATTTTGAGAAATACTGAAAATCTATAAAATCAAGGTTTGTTCATTTGATGTTAAAACGTAACATTTAGACACAAAACATTGAAATGTATTTAATAAAATTTAACCATATTATTGTGAAATTTAAGAGAACAATCATAAGCTAAATTAGAGATCATCATAAATAAATTTTGAAAACAATTTGTGTCATTTGATATATTAAAATTATATATACACCCATCCCTCAATTTATGTAGTACTTTTTTTACACGAGTATTTTTATATGCAGTAAGTACCAACCCTCTACCATTTACATGAACTTTTTATATATATGGATTTTGTTTATGCAGTCTCATTTTAGTTAGTTCTTTTTCATTTCCATTACTGGCGATTACCCTTTCTAAAAAACAATAGCTTAACTCAGTAACAAAGAAATAATACTAACAAAATTATTAATGATTGTCTCATTCATTGGATGGCAAATAAAAAAGCATGGGTGACTATCAATTCTTTTCAGGATTGTTTTTACAAATGTTTGCTTCAGAAGCTGAAAATTATATACAGGGAAAATGTCCTGCTTTTAAAATACTTCTACTTTTAAATAATGTACCTGGCCATCCACACAATTTAGAACATCCAACTATAAAAATGGTGTATTTGCCACCAAATATAATTTCCTTGATCCAACCTTTAAATCAAGGCATTACTTCTGCCTTTAAGATTAATTATATTAAATGGAGTTCTAATGATAATTTTAATAAACTTGAAGATAACGAATCACAGTTACAGAAACCTGGAGTAAATACACAGTTTTAAGTTGTAGCAAGAATATTGCCTTAGCTTTGAGTGATATAAAGCCATCAACTTGAAATGCTTGCTGGAAAGCAATATAAACAGGATTGGTTGTACCAGAGAATATGATTCCAACACTGAAGAAGGATTAACTGGCATTATTAATTTATTAAACAAATTTCGAGAAGGCTCTGACAATTTGAAGAATTACTGATTGATCGCAAATTAACTGATAACTAATTAATGCACTTATGATCTGAAGGCTAGCCTGCTGATGAACACAGCATTGACCTTGCAACAGTTTCATTCACTGCAGGAAATATTTACAAAGCTCTTCAAAAGGCCACAAAAGTAGAAACTGTAATTCTAGATATTGAGCCAAACATCCAACAAGCCTTATAATTTTGAAAAGATTTTTTATATGTTGCAGTAAATATGGAGAAATTTATGAAAATTAGCAAAAGATGGGATTGCAAAAAAGATCATTCAAAAACATAAATATAAATAATGAAACCAAGGTAGTACTTCCAATTATTCTGAGTGATGAGGATAGTGACTTTGTGTCGATTAAAAAGAGAAGGTTGATTGCTTTAGATTACAGTACAGGTATCGACAGTGAATAAAAGTTTTGTTTTTCTGAATTTTCATTAGCATATTTTTGTAAAAATATGTCATACAAATATTTTTGACTTATATTGGCCTATTTTTTTGGCACTTTTTTTCATACTGGTGGACTCTGTTCAGTCACAAAACTAGATAAATAAAATAAGACCAAATGAATAGATGAAGATAGAATTAGTAAGTTAGATGATAACCTGAAGAAATTTTCTGTAACTGTTTTCAATACAAATATTTAAAAACCACAGTGAATGACCTGTAAAGGCACATAAAATGTATCACGTAAGCATATTTTAATAAAACTACAGTGTCAATTATACAGAAAATATATTTTAAAAAGCCAGAATTTAAAGATATATTACTTGCATAAGTAAAACAATGTGATCTGAGTATACTCTTTAATTAAAATTATGAAAGCCAAAAGATAGGAAATTCTATGAGAGAAAATATATCTTCAAACCAACATTTTACACTCCGCTAAATTATAATTCAAGACATTGTTGAGAAAAAGATTGTTTCAAGTTAATCATAGTAGACAGTACATATGTTTTTCAAATAAATATGAACCATGAAAAGTGACAAAGGGAAAAATGTAGAAATATTTTTAAAAAGTTAATGACATTTTCTCATAAAACATATTTAATAAAATTTGGTATCAATAATATAAAGCTAACATTAAAAATCATCCAATGGTGAGAAAACACAAACACACTTTTAAATGCATGTGCTTAAGAAAATTATCAAGGAGTGACATCAGAAACATGGCGACATTAGGGATCTCTCCTGATCTCTCCCTTTAAAATTACAAGTTGAACACCTATCATCCAACAAATATTACTCAATCTACATACAAGGATGGCTGAGAGACCTGAGCATCAGAGCACCCAAAGGTGAGCCAATTGCAAGAGATAAATGGGGAGAAAGAGAGGAACAAAGACAGGCCCTGGAGCTCCCTGCATGATAGGGGGCAGGGGGAATTACGTGGCAGCTTTTTGGCTCTTTGAAGCCCAGAAGGGTCCAGCCTAAGTGATCAGCACATTCCATGCATTGGAACCCAGTGATCAGGGCTGGGAGAACAGAGACCTAGTACAGAGGGGCGACAGCTGTGTCCTAACAACCGCCATTGCCAGGCAGAAAGCTGAGTTACAGAGTCTGGCAATCTTCTCCCACCATCACAGAAGTCGCCCTGCCTCCCTCTCCTCTGTACCCTCCCAGAGGTAACAGGATAATTTGCATAACCAGAACTAAAATATACTCTGTAGCCAGTCTCAGTGACAGGGGTAGAGATATAGATATAAGGCAGCTAAAGCCTGAGGGCCAGTATTTTCCCAGGGAAAAGAGACACACACACCCTGCTACCCTCTCCCAGTCCACCCCACCCCCTCAATCAGGCTGATTCAGAAGGAAGCAGAGGAGCATTGCATCTGACTGTTGGGCAGTACCAGAAATTCAGGGCTTTTTCAGAGATTTGGACCCCCATTGTCCTTCACCCATGGGGATCTGGGACAACCTAGTACAGTGCAGACACATACCTCCCCAGAGAATAAAGGGCATTTTTAATCTCAAAGCAGAGATCCAGAAGATCTGAGCAATTCAGGAGGCTTGGGTGCCACCTACTGGAAATCAGAAAAAAAAGAAACCTCTTCTTAACCTGCTAAAGAAAGATCACTACATAATAAATTTTCTTAAAAAGTATTCCCATTAATGCTTAGGTGGAGAAACAGACCATCAAACACATGAACAACCAAGGTGACAAGGCAGTGTAGAAAGAAAATGAAAAATCTCCAGAAAATAAGCTTAAAGAGATAGAAATATGCAGTTTAAATGGAAAAGAATTCAAGACTGCACTTCTGAAGAAACTCTACGAGATGCAAGAAAATTCTGATTGATAATTCATAGAACTTAGAAACAAAATCAATGAATAACAAGACTACCAAGTAGACTGAAACTCTAAAAAGGAATAAAATAGAACAGGAGATGAAGAACACATTAAAAGATATGAAGAACGAAATAGCAAGCTTAGGAAACAGAGCTGACCAGATGGAGTAAAACATTAGCGATAATGAAAACAGAAATCAAAAAATGACGCAGATTGAAGAAAATGGACTTGAGAGTGAAAAAAATGCAAAAACTCTATGAGAACTATCTGACGCCATTAGAGAAAAAGCAATATAAGAATGATGGGCCTACCAGAAGGAGAAGAGAGGAAGAAGGGATCAGAGAGCATATTCAAACAAATAGTTGACGAGAATTTCTCAAACCTATGGAAAAATCTTCCATGCAAGAAGCATACAGAATCCCTAATTTTCTCAACCCAAAAAAGACTTCCAAGACACATAATGATGAAAAAGACTTCTCAAGGCAGCCAGGGAAAAGAAGGTGGTAACTTATAAAGGAAAACCCACCAGATTATCATTGGACATTTTAGCACCAATCTTATAAGCTTTGAGGAAACCAAACATTCAAACTACTGAAGGAGATAAATTATCAGCTGAGAACAATATATCCAGCAAAGTTCTTCTTTAGATATGAAGAAGAAATAAAGACCTTTTCAGATATATAAAAGCTGAGGAAATTTTCCACCACAAGGCCTGCATTGTAAGAAATACTAAATGGGGTCGTTCTATCTGAAAAAAAAAATACATAAGTCTGAGTAAGACTTATCAGGCAGATAAAAATGGGGTAGTGAAACCTTTATTAAGAACAAGTTATTATAAGGTTTAATATTACATAATGTTTAAAGGTCAAAAAACGAGAAAAAATATCACAGAATACTACCAAACTAAAAAACAGAACACAAGGGCAAAGAAACAATGGAGACACTGAGCTACCAGAAAACAAAAGATAAAATGGCTATAAAAAAACCTCATATTTCAAAATCACCCCAAATGTAAAGGGACTGTACTCACCGATATAAAGGTACAAAGTAGCAGATTAGATGATAACACAAAACCCAACCATATACTACCTTCAAGAGACACATTTCAGCTACAAGAACAAATACAGATTCAAAGTGAAAGGGTGGAAAACATTAATGCAAGCAAATGGCATCCACTGAAAAGCAGTGGTAGTCGTACTTATGTTGTAAAATAAATTTCAAGATAAAACTGGTAAAGAAAAACAATGACAGACACTTCATAATGATAAAGGGAACCATACAGCAAGAAGACATATTATATTTTAATATTTCTGCTCCCAGCCAGGGAGCACCAATATATATAAAGCAACTACTAACAGAGCTCAAGGGAGATACTGACAAAAACTCAATTATAGTAGGAGACCTAAATACCCCACTATCATCTATAGATAGATCATCCAACAGAAAATCAATAAGGAAATATCATCCTTAAATGACACATTAAACCAATTGGATATAATCAACATTTATAGACACCTTCATCCCAAAACAGCAGCTTAAACATTCTTCTCTAGCCACATAGAACATTCTCAAGGATAGACCATATGTTGGGACATAATGTAGCCTCAACAAATTTAAGAAGATTGAAATCATACCAAATATATTCTCTGACCATAACACTTTGAAAATGGAGATGAGCTATAAAAAGAAAGCAAGAATAACCACAAATACATAGAGATTAAAGAACATGCTACTGAAGAATGACTGGATGAGAAAAAAAATAAAAGGAGATATCAAGAGATACACAGAAACAAATGAGAATGAAAGTACAACATATCAAAACTTTTTGGACATGACAAACACAGTAATAGAAGAAAGTTCATATCATTACAGGCCTATCTCAAGAAACAAGAAAGATCCCAAATATACAACCTAATGTTACATCTTAAAAAAAAAAAACTGAAAAAAAAAACTAGGAAAAGAACAAATGAGGCCCAAAGTCAGCAGAATGAAGAAAATAATCAAAATTAGAGCAGAATTAAATGAAATTGAGAATAAAAAGACAATGGAAAAATTAATGCAATGAAGAGCTGGTTATTTGAAAAAAAAAAATAAAATTGACAAACTCCTGGCTAGACTCACTAAAGCAAAAAGTGAAAGGACACAAATAAACAAAATCGGAAACAAAAGAGAAGAAATTATGACAGATACCACTGAAATACAAAGAATCATACAAGTATACTATGAAAAATTATATGCTACCAAATCTAATGACCTAGAAGAAATGGACAATTTCTTAGAAATATATAACTTGTCTAGACTGAATCATTAAGAACTGGAAAATCTAAGTAGACTGATCAACAGTATGGAACTTGAAACAATCATCAAAAACAAGTCCAGGAACAGATGGCTTCACTAGTGAATTCTACCAAACATTCAAAGATTTAATACCTGTTCTCAAACTTTTCACAAAAATATTGAAGAAAAGGCAACACCTACTAACTCATTTTACGAGGCCACCATTACCCTGATACAAAAACCAGGTAAAGATAACACACACAGAAACAGAAAATGATAGATCAATATCTTTTATGAACACAGATACAAAAATCCTAAACAAAAAAATAGCAAATCAAACACAGCAACATATTAAAAAGATTATACATAACGAAGTGGTCTTGATCCCAGGGGCAAAGGGATGGTTTAACATACTCAAATTAAGAAAATAAAAGATAAGAATCATATGATCATATCAATAGATTCAGTAAAAGCATCTGACAACATCCAGCACCTATTTATGATTAAAACATTTACTGAGTATAGGACAAAGTACCTCAATATAATAAAGGCCTTATATGACAAACCCTCAGCTAACATATTTAATGGTGAAAAATTTAAAACCCTCCCTCTAAGATCAGGAACAAGATAAGGCTGTCCACTAACACCACTGTTATTCAATACAGTATTGGAAGTCCTAGCTAGAGCAATGAGGCAAGAGAAGGGAAAGGTATCAAAGTAGAGAATGAAGAAGTCAAATTGTCACTTTTAGCATAGAAACATGATTCTCAATGTAGAAAACCCTAAAGACTCCACTAAAAAATTACTAAAAATAAAAAATACATAAAGTTTTAAGATATACAATCAATGTACAAACACCATAGCATTCCTATTCTCTAACAGTGAATTTTTAGAAAAAGAAATGAAAAAAAAAAACCAATTTCTTTTGCAATTGCAACAAAAGTAATAATATACTTAGAATAAACCTAATGAAGCATATGAAGGACCTTTACACTGAAAACTGTAAGACCACTGAAATAGAAATAAGAGCACAGAAACAAACCTCCATGTATATAGGCAAATCAGTTTTGACAAAGGACCCAAAAACATACATGCAAAAAGGAAAGGCTGTTCAATAAATAGTGTGGGGAAAGTTAAAATACTATACAGAAATGAATGAAGGTAGACTGCTACCTATCACCATACACTAAAATTAATTCAAAATGGATCAAAGACCTGAATGTAAAACCTGAAACAATAAATTGCCTAGAAGAAAACTAACTGACCTAGGATTTAGATAGGATTTAATAAATTTGACCTTAAAGGCAAGGGAAATAAAAGCAAAAAATAAATGAATGGGACTATATCAAACTAAAAAGCAAAAGAACCATCAACAAGACAAAGAAGTAACCATACAAATGAGAGAATATATTTTCAAACAGTGCCTCTCATAAAGGTCTGATATCCAAAATCCATAAAGAACTTATACAAATCAACAATAAAAAAAAAAAAAACCCAAACAATCCAATTAAAAATGGGCAGAGGACCTAATAGACACTTCTCCCAAGAGGACATACAAATGGCCAACAGACGTATGAAAAGATGCTCAACTTCACTATATATTAGGGAAATGCAAATCAAAACCACAAGGAGATTTCACCTCACATCTTTTAGAATGGCTATTTTCAACAGAACAAGTAATAACAAGTGTTGAAGAGGATGTGGGGAAAAAGGAACCCACATACACTGCTGGTGGGAACGTTAATCGGCAGTCACTAAAAAACAGTACAATAGTTTTTCAAAAAACTAAAAATATAATTATCAAATGACCCAGTAATCACTCTTCTGGATATTTAACCAAAAAAAAAAATTGAAAACTTTTATCTGTAAAGATAGATTCAAGACTCATCTTGATGTTTATCACACATTATTCACACTGGCCAAGACATGGAGACAACCAAAGTGTCCTTCAATAGATTACTGAATAAAGAAGATGAGATACATATGTACAATGGAATATTACTCAGCCATAAGAAAATATAAAATACTGACATTTGTGACAACATGGACAGATTTCGAGATTCTCATGCTAAGGGAAATAAGTCAGACAGAAAAAGTTGAGAACCTATATGACTTTACTCATATGTGGGATATAAAACTGAAAGCAACAAAAAATGACAGAGACTCATGGAAACCAACAGTGGATTAGTGGTTACTAAAAGGAAAGGGAGAGGGTAAAGGTAGATAGGAAAAAGGGGGTCAAATATTTGGTGATGGAAGGAAATTTAACTTTGGGTGGTGAGCACACAATGCAATATACATGTGACATATGAAATTGTAAACTAGAAGTCTATTTGATTTTATTAAGTAATGCCACCCCAAAAATTTTAATAACAAAGAAGGAAAAAATCTATTTCAAATTTACATAAAATTTAGAAGCAATATAGTCTGGCTGAAAAGAATATAAAGTTCACTAACCATCTAGAATAGAAGCTTTTGAAATAATTAAAATTCCACTCACAAACAAACAAACAAAACAAACCAGCAATTTCACAATGTGAATTCTACCAAGCCTTCAAAGAAGTAATATCACAATTTTATACAATATACTCTGGAAACAAACAAACAAAAAAATGATTGAAAGATGCAGTGTAATTGTGTATATTATGTGTCTGGTATGAACTCTATTGGCAAAAGTACTAAAACAGGGATATTATATATAAGAAAATATTAGATATAAGAAAGTCAAACACAGTAGTTGTAAAAATAGTGTTTCTCAGACATTCAAAAAGTTTTACTATTTAAAAAATTCATTATTTTTCACTATATAATTAGAAATATATTACAGAAATTCAATCAATCTGAATTAAATTAAAAGAGAAAACTGATATCAGCTCAGTAATAAATAAAAGTATTTTTGCTATAATTTAAATGATATTCATGACCCACAACAAGCAAACTGAACTATAAACAACTCTAGCATGAAACAGATAGGAACAGTGTTTACTTGAGAACATGGAACATAAAAATAGTGTAAGCATTTTTTTGAATTGTACATCTTAAACTACACCATACATCTAAAAAACACCGATATATTTTTAAGAAATAATAAAAATATTATCAGAACCCCAGAAAGCTATCTCCAGTAGCTACCCACTCTAAAAAAATGTAACCAGTATACTAACAAATCATGAACTGTTATTGTTACTGTTGAAACATTATGTAAACAGCATTATGCAATATGTAAAATTAGTTACTGGCTTCTTTTAATCAAATATGTATTTGTGAGTTATCCTCAATGTGAACTACTGTAGTATACTCATGTCCATTATTGTTCAGTGTTCAATGTGATAAATGTATCCCAATCTACTATCCCAATATTTGGTGGTTATGACTAGCTATAAGAATGTATTCACTTCCTGGCTGTATTCCAAGGAGTAGAATATGTTAAGCTTTGAGTTTATTTCATGCCGAACCGTGTTCTAAACAGGTGGCAAAGCAGAAGTGTAGAGTCTTTAAAGTCCATCCTTATTAACACAGTATGTCAATCATTTTTGTTCAGTCACTCTTGTGGTGTGTAGTATATTGCATTGTGGTTTAAATTTGCTTTCATGATTATTTCCTGTCATTTTTAATGATTCCTCTTTTGATTGGAACATTTATTTTTAACTTTATCAACTTAATAAATATCATGAATTTCACCACTTTTCTGGTAATGCTAGAACTATAAAGCTTGGTAACACCATTTTCTTGTGTCGTTTTTATAAGGCATTACAATTTTTACATATATTTTAAACCCTGCTATATATTATTACTACTGTTTTAGTGGCCTTTAAATTTATGTCCACGTTTGCCTTTCGTTGCTCTTCACACCTTCGCAGAATATTCATTCTAAGAATATTTCCTTTAGTTTTTCTTTTAGATAAAGTTTTCTAATGACAAATCCTGTTTTGGTTGGTTGAAAACTTATTTTCTTCACTTCATTTTTGAATAATATTCTTTCTAGGTATATAGAATTGCGTGTAGGCTAAGAGGAATTTTAAATAAAGCAGGTGTTTTCCAAATGCCACCCTACTGTTGAGAAGTTATCTATTGTTACTATTGACCCTTAAAATTATTTATTTCCTCTTTGCTTTCAAGTTTTCTCTAGAGGTCTACTTTTCAACAACCTTAACATATTGTTTTTATTTTGCCAAACTTTTTTAATCTGAGTTGATGTATTTCACCAGATTTTGAAAAAACAACCATTATCTTTTTAAATATTGCTTTTAAAATATTTTTAATAGCCAATATATTAATCATTTTATTCTCAGTACCTATTCTTTACTTTTTTCTGGGATGCAATTATATGAATATTAAACATTTTATTGATACCCATATATCTCATTTGTTCTTTCCTGTATTTTTCATTCTTATTTTTTTCCTTTCACTACATTGTTTCAAACATTTTCTATTTAGCATTTTCCAGTTCTATAATTCTTTCTTTGAGTGTACCTTACCTAATTTTAATTCCATCTGAGTTCTTAATTTTAGACTTTACATTTTACATTCTAGTATCAAAATTGGTTAATGAATTCTAATTCTGTAGTGCAATTGTCCATCTTTTCATTTATTTTCTGTAATATGTTAACCACGAGTTGCATTAAAATTCTTACCAGTTCATTTAAATATTTGGACCATCGTGGATCTTTTTTACTGCCTCTTTCACCTCTTACCTTTGATTTTGTGATCCTGTTTCCTTGGCATGCCTAACGTGTTTTCATTTAATAATATTACGCTTAAAAATTATGAAGATTTCACATGGTAAATTCATATCATTAGAAAATATTCACAATAAGAAATACAACATAAAGCTAAAATATTACATTGCTTATATTTATAAATATTTATGTTTAAAATACACCTGATAAAATGTTTAAGTGGCTAATATCAGAGAAAGAAGCAGACACACTATACGTGACCAAAGACTCTAAGTTTACCTGTAATATGCTAATATTTTCAAAAAGATTATGTTCATTTCTTTTAGAAACACATTTATTTTAAATATGTGAATACACTTTATAAGCAACATTGCACAATTTTTCATAGTAAAATACAAGCAGAAGAAACAAATTATTTATTCTGAAAACTAAATAAGTTACTACAACACAGTTAAATCTTATAAGGTCTTATTTCAAGCTAAAAGTTTAAAGTCTGCTTTTCTAACAAGAGAGTAATTTTTAATGTCCATTTTGCAGTTCTTACAAGAGATTTATAAAACCTTAATAGGAGTTCTTAAGATACACTGAAACTAAAGACATAAAATAATTTTCCAAATAAGCTTTTAAATGACCATGTCTTTATACTGATTGTAGAGTTAATTTCACAAGCTGATATTAATACTTCATTTATTTTGAGCAAACTGAAGAAAGAGAATTTAAGGACTTCCTTTCATGTTAATATCTCCCTAATTACTTCTTTGATTTTTCCTCTTACATCTATCCTATTGCTCACTATACTAGGGGCCCACGAGTATAAAGATTTGGTCATTAATTTAACACATTTGTGCTGCCTATCAAAGTACCTAGACTTCAGGAAATAATTCATAAATATGGGTGAATAAAAACATAGATATGTGATTTATTACTCATATTTTGTGTCTCTTAAATTCCGTGTTAATAATCAGGTTTCCAAATTCAGGGTCTTTACAAATGTTGCACCTTATATATAAAAGATTTTCCCTTTATTCTGAAAGGCTGACTTGTTCTAAACAGCAAGTCTGAACTTAAATCCTATTTCACAAGAAAATATCTCACAAATCAATCATTATTAAGCATGTTTAAATATTTATACTACTGCTTTCTTCTCTTCAAAACATAAAATTTATATATATCTACACGTAGATATATAAATTTATATTTATATAACATATTTTCTTGTCACTCATATCACACTATAAGTGACATATGAATAAATATATTGACCAATTTCTTAATCATTTTATTCTCAGTAACTACACTGAAGAAACGGTGCCTCAGATTGAGAAGTTCTATCTAGGGATTGCTGTTATCATGAGAATTAGCTTTACTGTAGGAAAACATACATTTATACATGATAGAAAGCTTATCTCAAATGTTCTACTTTTCTTAGCTGTAACTATGTTTGCCAACAAGCTCTGTTTGCCCTGACAACAGAACACTGAAAAAAAGAATACCACTTACAGATCTCAGCAATTCTTTCTAAGCAATTGCTGGTGCCACTCAAAGGGAGTCAGGAGTTCAAGACTTAATGCTCTAATAAAGCCGCACATCCCAAAGTGAGTCATTTTCAGTGATACCGCATCATCAGTAAAGTGAATCCAGATACCCTATACATTATGGTGAACAGTTTCAAATCTCATCTCCCTACAGCGCTCCCAGTGAAATGAAGCTGAGTAAAACAAATCCTGATTTTTCACATTTACTGTTATTAAAGAAAGGAACAAAGTAGTGCCAAGGGGAATGAAAGAATAAAGCTATAGCTATTCAGTTGTGAAGAAAGTAAATTAATAAAACTAACCTCATTTCTTTTGTACATGCTTTCAGTAGATGCCCCTGGAGAACAATTCCCTTTATGGACTAGAATAAAAATAGGGGATTGACTATACAGCCCTGTAACTATAAATTTTTTTTTTTTTTAGCAACATTTGCACTTGACATCTCACAAGGAACTCATATATCACCCCATCTGCCATTTGATGCTTGATATCTTTTCCTATGGGCTATTCCTTTTCTATGATGTTCACTAGAAAATTTGGTAAATAGTATGCTCTTATTAAATATATCATATAAAATATTATTGAAGAAAGGACAAAAATAATCTGTGAATACATAATTGTTTAAAGTTTTAAAACATATATGGTACTGTGGGCTTGTGCAAAATATTTAATTCATCATTGCTTTTGCTTGGCAAAATTAATACAGTATGCTAGAAAAACCTTTATCCATTATGACAAACTGAACAACCTCCAGGCTGTTCAT
Organism: Cynopterus sphinx; assembly: GCA_030015415.1. Lineage (NCBI taxonomy): Eukaryota > Metazoa > Chordata > Mammalia > Chiroptera > Pteropodidae > Cynopterus > Cynopterus sphinx. The sequence continues at coordinate 12,518,795 of CM057381.1, forward strand.
CTGCCATGAGGAAGATTTTTCATTTCAGTAGCTAGTTGAGTGATATATGTGCAGATATTTTCCAACCTGTCTGACTTACTGTCTGCTTTAGTGGATTCCATCTAAGAATTAGTCTAGCATCATTTAATAGTATGCAATATAGAAATACATTTTTTTCTCAGATAGATAGATGATAGATAGATAGATAGATAGATAGATAGATAGATAGATAGATGATAGAAATGCAGAGACATATTTCTGTTTTCTTAAGAAAAATGAAGCCAAGTACTCCAGAATACATTTTTGTCAGAATTCTAATCTACCAGTAATATTAGAGCTAGTCTCTGATGATAGTATTTTCAAGACTTCATGTTCCTATTAAAGCATCTCTTTAAAAGAATCAAAAGAATATAAATAAAACATATGTATTAGTCAAATACATATAAAACCTGGTATTAGTTAACTGTTCTCTTACTGAATAAAAAAAATTATAAATTTAGTTTACCTGTATAGTTTCACAATCTATTATCTTGACATATAAGACAAGAATTAAAAAAAAATTATAAGCATATATTAAGTACATTTTATCATGAAGTTTTTACGTTTTTTATTAAATAGGAAATCTTTCTAAATGATGTTCTATAAAAATAATCCATAAAAAGAAATTAGAAAATTCTACAGAGTTGTCAATTAAAATAAAAGATGTGGATTCTAAATCAGTAAAACAAAGAATCCCAATGTTTAGCTAGCAAACTGTCATGGAGACTTTTCTGAAATTAGGGAGCAATATTATTATTTTTTAATTCTAGATCACTGTAAAATGAAAGTCAACTTTCTGATTGTCAAAAATTGCATTCTAAAGAAATCATTAGCAAAGTTGGCAGGAAAATGTGAATTCATGAGAGTCAGCACACATCTATCAAATTTTTGTGGGTGGAGCTTGTAATCTAATATTTAAACAGGATCCCAGCTTGATTTTTAAGTCAACAGTCTAGCTGAAATATCTAGACCACAGCTGCAGAACCACTAATATATAGTAAAAGCCAGTAGGGCATTTGGAAGGTATATGAACAAATTTTACTCAGAATATCACTGAAAGTAAAATAATTTATCTATGAAAAGTTAGCAGCACAGAAAAGTTTAAATATGAGAAAAATAAAATTGCCTATTGTCTGACACATAGTTAGCTCTCAATAAATCTCTTTTTAAAAAGTGGTTGATAAATTAAAAAGTAAAAAACTATGCCTTTTAATGGGACAACATTGAATCAGAAGAAAACAATACGTAATTATAATACATAATATATAATATATAATATTTGAAGTCAAGTCTGTGTTTACAAGACACAGACTGAACAATGCTGGCCCTATCATTGTTAAATTATTCAGTAATTTAACAGAAGTTCAGCACATTCCACAAAAAAAAGAATCATGCTTTCCACAACTATCGCAATAATGCACATACAGATGCTCTTCTCTTCCTTCTAAGAAACTCATTCCTTCCTAGAGAATGTAAACTAAGACTCAAAAACAATGCTTTCTTTTTCTTAACTCAACATATGGAATAAAGTATATGCTGCTGCCTTATCAACTTCATTAATGAATTTTAATCAACACAATATGGATTAAAGTCAGTCTTTTATAAGTCTAGTCTGTGAGATCATCCTTATAAATAAGCACTGAAGTCTTTAGAAACCATAAAAATGAGTGACTACTACCTGATTTTACAGTTGTATTATGAAGTTGAAATGATTGTAATAAAAATGCATAATCATCAGGTGCAATTGTAGCAAAGTGATTACATCAAAGTTTCAAATCATATCTTGACAACCTTTTATTCTTCTCATGATAAATTACAGAATATTATTTTCACATGACATCTTCTTAATCACACTTTAGTTTGTAAGAAATAATTATCTGTTAATTTCTTAGCAAATGTTTGGATTACACAGTTTAATAATGAGTACTAATTCATTTCATCACAAAATGTTAATTTTAACAACCAAGTAAATACACTATAATTAGAAAGCCATGGTTTTAATTCCATAAATGCAATACATATTTTGATAACTTTACATTAATATTACAAATTCAATATTAACTCGATCAGATTTGATAATAATCTAAGAGCTGCACAATTTAAGTGAAAAAACAAAGTCTCAAAAATTTTCAAGAAGAAATGACACTGTCTGAAGTTATGCATATATTAAGTAGAAATAATTTTTAAATATTTGCATTTTCCTGAGGAATTAATGAAAAATGTCTTATAGTGATACAACCTGATTTTGATGTTAAGATTCTCTCTAAGATAAAGAACAGCTCTTGTGGTGACCATAAGGAGATGGGATGGACCCCCTCCCAATAAATAGTGCAGATATCAACACTAATAACCCAGATACATGCCAAAGAGACATGAAAAATTTATTACTCACCTAATGGGACATTCTGAGAAAAGCAGGCCAGTGCCTAAGGTAGTACAAAATTGGCTGGAGTGACTTGAGAGGATGAAGGGTAAGTGGCTATGGTTTTTGTTTTGGTTGAGAGTGGGGTGAAGGTTCCCAAGAAGGCAGGGCCTTAAAAATTTGGCAGTTATTTCCCCATCCAACACTCCCCTCCCCAGAACAGCAAAGGGAGGGAGGGATAGGCTTTCTTCTCAGCTTCCCCAGATGTGGGCACACCACCAAAGGAAATATCTATATTGGAGCTATTGCTATTACTGTCCATCCTCTATCCTACTACAGTTATTTTAAACACACTTTTTCATTAAATATTCATTTTTTCACTCCTTTTTGTGTTTTATATATTCTTTAAAGTTGTGAAAAAAAACTTATTTGCTTTTTGAAGCTTATATGTAGGACGATAAATAAATAACGGATATGGGTGTATCTGATTTTTATATCTTATTCATAAAATAAATTTGGGAATTATGAGAGTAACTGTGGCCTGTCTGAAAGCATGTAGTCAGAGAAGCTCTCAAGAGACTTCTGCAGTAAGACCCGGATAACAAGAACTAGTCAATCACCCAAGTGTCTGAAGGACATTAAAAGGCACAGATATTTTTAAGCGGGTGAGTCAACAGCCTAATTCATTTCTTATTTAGTCAGTTTTAAATCACATAGTTTGCAATCTAGACATCAGAGAATAAAAAAAATCAAGTAAAAGATCAATGTTGGAGATGATTATGGTGGTGCAGGAAAGAAAAAATTATAAAGCTTTTCATGGGTGGTGATAGTGGATATATGAGAGATGAAATTTTCGGAGTATATTTTTAGATAACACCGATAGAATTGATTGAGAATTAAGAAAAAGAAAATAATAAAGAGTGATTTTTTGTTTGCCAGTTTGGTTTTGGGCTTGAGTTTGTAGATGAGAAAATGAGGATGTACTCATGTCATTGACTGAAATGGGGTAGAAGTGGTGGTGTGAAAATCAAGAATTATCCCTTGGAAATATTAATTGTAAGATAAATATTCAATATTCAAAAAGAATTAAATCATACAGCTGTCTGTAAGCCTCCAGAGCTAACTTTATCATTTACCAAGTAATCATTGATCATTTACTATGTGGTAGGTGTTAATAACACATGGTGAAGGTACTTTTAGTTACTCATTGTTTTTCTCGTGACCTTTGATTTTCAATAGTAATTACCATGTCACTTGGATGATATAATAGCCAATAATTAAAAATTTATTATGCTAATTACTGTCAAATGTTGACTTCAATTCCTATTACGATACTTGCCCATTCCAAAGTCATTTCAAAGTGCTTTGCTCTAGTCCACTTTTAACACATGCAATAATAGTGCTCTCTCTTTCAGTAACTGCTTTGGATCACAATGGGCCCTCAACGATTTATGTTGCACCTTCAGCTATAAAATCTTGACAACATCTATTTTTCTGAAGAGTTTTTATTATCATTTTTAGCCTCAATTCAAAGTTATTCCTTTATGTGAATAAAGTTATAAAATGGCAATATCCACTAACACAGTTCTTATGTAGCACAGCTATATTCCACATTGCTTGAAGAGTTTTTATCTTTGTTTATTCACCTTTCCTTTCTTTTTACTATAAAGATCTTAAATTATTATCAAAAAATTAACACACAAAACAACAGAATGAGGGAACAGGCATTTTAAGAGTGTCTTCTGTAATAATTTAAACTTGGTTTGCTATGGAAGTTCTTTGAATGTGAATTACATTAAGTGAGACATTTACTCCAATACATACACTTGTTATTTCTTACTTTCTGTTTATAACAACTCCCTACACAGATAATTCAGAATGAGGAATCATAAAAGAAATCTTGTACTTGTTACAAGGTAAGGCAAGACTATATATTTAGAAAAATTTACAATGAAGACAGATTTTGAAAATTAATATTAGGTTATCATAAATTTACTGACGACCTATTATACACTATTTCAAGGTAATAAGATGATTTTAGAAGGTGAAGTGTTTTCTGCAAATAATGGGTTGACAGTTCTTGTAGGGTGAATAAAATAATGTGAAATTCCACAAAAGCTTGAGTTTATGAAGCCTCACTCTCAAAAGCATGGTAACAACAGCAATAATAAAGAATAAAAATAGTCTCCAAATATTATTTTAATGTTGGTACTAGAATTATGCACCTTAACAAATTATCTAGGCAGGACTAACATTAATAATGATGCTTCGGTTTCCCATATCACTAACAGTAATGGGTAATTATCACAAAATAAAAATAAGGAAACAAATTTTTCAAAAAATCTTATTTGTTTTCTTCATTGAAAACGTTTTAGATGAGAATTTCAGTTTTATCAAATAGATCATAACCTGTGGTCATTTGTTCTTAAATATATTTAAGGGATGATGTGGTATACTAATGTGCTTCTCTATGTGCATGTGCACATAAATTTATATATAGAAGATTTACAGTGTCTATCTTGCACTCTCGATTTCATTTTATTAAGGGAGTGACAAAAGAAGAGACATATTGAGAATATCCAGTGTGAAAACATTTTTCCAGAATCAGATCAAGACACTATGCCTAGACAGCTTAGAAATTAGAGGCAGTACATTTTGGAAAGCATAATAATCCTGTTATTTAGAATAGGGAAAGATTGCTTCCTATTGGTTGGCATTTCAGAAGGCTATGATTAGAATGTGGAATATGAGCCAAGACTTGGTGGATGAGTAGGATTCAACAAGCCTGTATAATAATTTAAGACAATAACAGGGACATATCAGAGTTATGACACAGAACATTAAAAACACCCCCCCAATCCAAATTATTGTTATGTAAATATGAATTCTGAAGAAAAATACCGGAAAGGGATTCTGGAAATATATTATGCATTTTTTAGTGTATTTTAAGATATTATGTTAAAAAGCTGAATATAACTTGGTTCATTTTGTATAATCACAACTTTGAAAAGAAGAACAATAGAGTTTAACAGCAAGTGTGATTGTATGAGTCTTTAGATTGGTGTGCTATTTCTTTCCTTTTTAGGTTCGTTTAACTCCAAAATTTTTATTAATGTTGCCATTTTCATTTATAATAAACACAAAAATAAAATACAATGTTAAGTATATGATTCTGATACATTTGAGTTTTAATTTAGAAATATTCACAGTGACATATACAGTTAACAATCTTATAGCTATTATTCTCAACCTGAAATATCTTTGTGCTCTCTGGGTTTTTGACTTTATCCCATTCTGTAAGCATCAGATCAAATTCCACCATTTGAAAAAAGCACTCTGAGATTTAACTTTGCATTCCTATCATCAAGAGTGTTATTATTCTCTCGCTAACTACAACAGCAGTTTGCCACAGAGTGACAAACAGAATGATTATATGTGCCTATGGAAAAATGAAATACATGAAAAACTTTAAATGAATAATAGAATGATTATTCTTTATGAGATGAGTTGCAACCCAATAAGCAGCAATGATAGAAAGACTGCCTCAATGGACTACTTTAGGATTATTAAATAAAATGAATCTTTGAAGCATACTTTGTAAATATATAAGTACATATCTACATATATATGCATTTGTGTAAGTATGGATATGTGTATATATGTGCATGTAGCAGCACTAGGAGAAAAAGAGAGGTCGAATAAGGAGAATTCCACCTTTCCATCTGCTTAGATTTCCTTCTCAACCTTTGGGTGGTTTCTGAAGTTCCACAGAATCCCTAGTGTACCAAAGCATACTATTTAAATACTCATGACCTTTGTGAAAATGTGTATACATGAGAGAAAAAAATAATTATATAGACTCTGAGTTTATTTATTTTTTTCCACAAGTCCCACTGTTACAGCTTATGAAATGACTTTCACAGTACCCTACCCACTCCTATGGTAATCATGTAGCTTTTATTTTGAAAGCCATTTTTTTAATGAAATAATGCAATAACTTTCTATGTGTCTTCACTAGCAACTTCCTTTATTCATCTTTAAATGTGTCCTTTGTATCTTAGCCAGAATTTCCTTTGTCAAAAACAATAACGAAATCACTGTAATAGAGAGCTCCCCTTGGTGTGGAGAACATTTGAAGTTCTTAGCTTGGTATTGAAAACTCTTCATAATATGTTCCAATTCTATCTTCCTAGTTTAATCTTCTACAACTGCCCCTCCTCTGAACCTCAATTAAGCCTATACTCCAGGCAAAGCAAATTATAAAGCATTTCTAAAACACACACCCTTTCATCACCACCTTACCTTTAGCCATGCATATTCCCCCTCCCTGAAATGACTTTCATGCTTATTACCACTTCTAACTTGGGTCGAACCCATTTTTCTATAAAACCCAAACTTTGAGAAAATATATCCTTCACAAAGAATTAATCACTACCAGCTTTTTCTGTAACACTTTACTCATATTTCTAACATTGTAGTTTTAAACCACAGACTTTTATTAGAGTTTGTCCTTTCAGATATTGACTCCTAGTCGTCTCACAACAAATTAAATTTCAGTGAATGTGCCTAGAATGTAACTAATGTGAACATACACATCTTAGAGATGTATATCAGTATACAAATAAGTAAATATTTATTTAGTTATTATGCTTCACAAAAACTATCATTAACAGAATGCAAACTGATTCAAAATGTTGTTGAAATGCCTTCTAAATCTACTTCATTTGAGAATGACTTAAAATACATTTGTGTGTGGAAAAAAATGAAGAACAAGGAGAAGGAAAGCTTCATTTTGACTCTCAGAGGAAAAGCAAATAGAAAGATGATGTATATCACAATTAGTTGGGGAAAGATTTGTGATGAAAAAAAAAATGTCAACAATCATGATAACCTTAGGACTTTAAATAAGGACATATCTGACAGAAAAAAGGTAGATGTTTTCTGTATACCATTTTTAATTTGTTTTGTTTTGTTTTGTTTTAGTAATATGATGCACTCCCTAAAATAATGACAAAGAAAAAGGATTAGCAATTGCCAAATGATGATGTACGAATTACAAAAATAAAAAAAAAGCGATAATATCATGACCACACAAAAAGTCAAAGACAGACAAATAGTAACAATACTGTGATATGATTTTCCCCTTACTAACTTGGAAAAGGTAGAAATTAATAGCTAATTTAGTATTAATAATGATGCACTTAAATAGATTGTTTCATCGTGTGTTGCTGGGTGTATAAATTGATTAAAATTTCTGGAAACCAAATTGGCAATGTGCATTTCAAACTTTTGGATTTTTCAAAAATATTTATGAAAAAAACATAAGCCATAGGTTAAATTCCTATATAATATTTGGAAATATGCACTAATATGGATACCTAAGCGGGTTCATCAAAATACTATTTATGTTAAGTTTTGAACAGTGATAGGTTAGATAAATACTATATTTACAAAAGCAGAAATATTATGGCATGAGTAAAGTATATTTCAAAATATTTTAATATTATAAAATAGTCAGTATTTTATTAAATAAGATAACGAGTAGAAATTGTATACATATTTCATTTTTAAATACTAAAATACATATGCACTAAAATATTAGAAAATTGATTACTACATTTCTAAATGTTTGAAATGGAGATAAATGCTATGAATAGTCTCAATGAAAATATATTACTTTTATAAACAGAAAAAAAACCATAAATACCATTTGAAAAATAAAGTAAAATGAGTTGAAATAGAATTAGGTAAACAAACCACTGGCATCATAAGACGGTTTCTCCTCCAGCTGCTCTTCTGGCTCGTCAGCCCATTCTGAGCAGTGAGAAGCCATTAGAGCAGGTGGCTGCTCATTTTATTTTGATATGGGAGATTAACCTCAGAGCTATTTCTGCATTTACTAGAAAACAGTGAGTCATGACAATTGTAAAACTATCTCCACCAATATGCAATCAAATTCTTTTATATCAAGGCTTACTCTCATGTGGGATGGGTGTTACAAAAGGATTTAAGTTATTTAGAATATCTAAATTATTATTATTTTTTAATTTTCAGTCATTGTACCAACTACTTGTGTATGAAAACAAAACGGAAGAGAGATTATTAACTATAACACAATATTATTAGTTTTATTTTCTAAACTGTGAAAGTGGAATTGTAACTAGTGAACTCGTGTTGAAGCAAAACCAGAATTTGTTCATAGCCCAAGAGAATGTGTATTTATTAGTAATTTTCATTAAAATTAATCTAAAATACATCTGTCCATATGTGCATATTCTTTTCTGTTCTCAAGAGTGACTCTGCTATATTCCCCCCAGATTCATTCTGTTAATTAAATATCCACACATTTTAGATAAATATTAATACTGAGGCTATTTTGACCTTGTACTTGAAATAGCCCTTTATTTTACAGATGAGACATGCAAGATAAATTTAGAGACAAAATAATTAACATTTAGTTTGAATCATTTGGTAGGTCCAAAGAATTAGCCTTTGTGAATATGGCCAGAACATTCATATTTTCACACTGCAATCAGCATGTGTCAGTTCTCATCAAGAGTGTCATCTACATCTGCAGGACTATTTTTGGTGTTTTTCAGCCATGTAATGAGAATCCAATTGATAATGATGAAAGCTAGATTGTAGTTAAAATAACTGTACTACATTTAGGGAATTGCTAATAGTAGGTATTTATCTTTATAACAAAACAAAAATCTGTTATACTACCTCCAAATATCCCATAGGCATAAAACACATGCAGTTTATAAACTATGTTATACTGAAACTACCTTAATTTCTTCATCTTGTAAGTTTTATATTTTATTTAGTCAAAATTATAATTTAACTTTCATTAATAAGTTTAATAATAGTAATAATAATATTAATGGAAAATTAAATCATTCATCTAATTTGACAGTTAATATATGGCATGGTATCAGCACTTATAATCTAACAACTTCGTATGGCTTACCCATGGCATCACATAGATTTAGATCTATGTCCCAACACTCCTGATGGGCCACCCTACCAGAGGTTCTGGTTGTCTCTTCTAGATAGCAAAGGATGAAAGAGAAAGGAGGCAGCATTTGTAGTAATATTTGGTAATAGTGGTAAGGCAAGGAAGACAGGAGAATCAATATTTTGGTTCTAATGCCTCATAAAAGTAAAATATTGACAATAGAATGTGTAGGTTTGAGAGGACATGATACATACAGAGAGAAACAAATTACATGTTAATAGGTATAGTTCTCTAGGATGCAGTTGTGGATGAAGGGCTACGTAGCAGTCACAAATGAAGAGAAAATGCTTTGGAAGCCCTTCTTATTGAAAATAATATTTGAAGCCAAGAAACTGGCAAAAGGGAATACATAGAAAAAAAAGAAGAAAGAAAAGAATAGTATCACAGAAGCCTAGAGAGGAAAATAAAATCCCAAAGAAATAGTTATTTTTATTTGTTTTCTACTTTGGTATTGCACATCCTTCTCTGCTTCCCACATCTGTTCTTTAAGTATACACTTGTCTCAATCTTTCAGAACCCTATTGTTGAGCAAGAATATGTAACATTAATACTAGGTGCAAGAAGTTTAATATGCTATAATTTCTAGCTTTATCTATTTATACACAAGGAAAACCTGAATGTCAAATTAACATAAATCAAGGGGCTAAATTTCTAATATTATTTTAAATTTTGATATTTAATATCGGGTCAATTGGGAGATATATTTTGAGGGTGAGCATTTCCTGTTATTTCTAAATCTCGTCATTTAAATGTTTGCCTCAACTGAACAATAATTTTGCCTATATGATTTGCCACTTTCAATAAGGAACATAAGAAAAAGAAATACATATGGTATTGATTTATTTTATGCAATATGAGTTTTTTTTATTGAATCCAGAAATCCTAACAGGAATATGAGAAATATACTCATAATTTTTGAGCAGCACTATCAGATTTAAACACTTTATCTTAAATTATTTCTAGAATGAGGTAAGACATAAACAATCCATATGTTTTGCAAAATAGAGAACAATTTCTCTGATTAGTCAACAAAGGAATGGCTTCCTTTGCAAGTTTTTCACAGAACTGTATGTAACCTTGAGTGATTGCCCTTATTGTTCATGCAATCTTGCTGCAGTTTCCCTTCATTTTTTAAAAACAATGCTGGCCCATTTTTAGTCTATGACAGCCTTGAACATAATAAATCCTGCTTTACTCATTGCTTGAATAAGAAACTCTCACCTCCAAGTCATCTGTGCACATTCGACATTCACCAACTCCTCTGCATATCTGTGCCATTTTTCCTCTAATGTCCAGGTTTTAATGGGGTTCTTCCTCTTCAAGACAGCAAGTCTTTTTATTTTTTGTTACAAACACCAAATGATCTCACTTGTAGGTGGAATCAAAAGAGAGATAGAGAAAGAGAGAGAAAGAGAGAAAGAGAGAGAACTCATAGAGTACGATTTGTGGTTACCAGAGATGGAGGATGGAGAATGACATGGATGAAGGCGATCAAAAAGTACAAAGTTATAAACTACCAGTTGTAAAATGAATAAATCAATGGGATGTAAAATACAGTGTGTTGACAATAGTTAATAACACGATAGTATATATCTGAAAGTTGTATATTGCAAGTTTTCATCACCAAAAAAATTTGTAACTATGTGTGGTGATGCATGTTAACTAAACTTATTACAGTGAATATTTCACAATATGTACAAATATTGATTTATTATGTTGTACACCTGAAATTAATATAATGTTTTAGGTTATTTATTTCAATAAGAGAACATGTATTTTTAAATCTATTTTTTAATTTAATTTTTATATTTTTATTTTTTCAATTATAGTTGATATACAATATCATATTAGTTTCAGGTATACAATACCATGGTTAGACATTTACATAACTTTTGAAGTGATCACCCTGATAAATCTAGTACCCATGTGACACCAAAAATAGCTATTATAATACTATTTTCCCCATGCTATACTCTGTATCTCTATGACTATTTTGTAACTATCAAATTATACTTTAATTTTCCCCCCTGAGCCCCCCACTCCCAATATGACAACCATCAATATGCCCTCTGTATCTATGAGCTTGTTTATGTTGTTTGTTTTTCTGTTCTCTAGATTCCACATATGATATCTGTCTTTCTCTGTCAGACCTACTCCACTCAGCACAATATACTCTCGGTCCATTCATGTTGTTGCAGATGAAAAGATTTCATTCTTTTTATCCTTGATTAATAGTACACACACGTACACACACACACATTCAATAATATCCAATTATCCATTGATGGACATCCAGGATGCCACCATCTCTTGGCTACTATAAATAATGCTGCAATGAACCTACGAATTTACATGTCCCTTCAAAGTAGTGGTTTGGGTTTATCCAGATAACTATTCATAAGTGGGAAAACTGGATCTTGCTTTGTCTCTAGTGATAGCCTTTGTTTTCTTTGTTTTAAAGTTATTTTTATGTAGTATAAGTATTGTTACCTCAGATTGTTTGTTTCCATTATCATGAAACATCTTTTTCATACCTTTACTTTTAGTCTGTGTGTGTCTTTCAATCTAAAGTGAGTCTCTTGTAGGCAGCACATAAGGATCTTGTTTTAGCCACCCTATTTTTTGATTGGAGCATTTATTCCATTTCTATTTTAAATAATTGTTGCTAGATATGTAGTTATTGCTATTTTGTTATTTATCTTTTTTATCGTTTTTTTCTTTTTTTCTTTTTCTTAAATAAATTCCTCTAACATCTCCTATAATGCTGGCTTGATGATGATGAACTTCTTTATTAGCTTTTTCTTGTCTGGGAAGCTCTTTATCTCTCCTTTGATGTTAAACGATAGCTTTGCTGGGAGCGTAATCTTGGTCATTGGTCCTTGCTTTTCATCACTTTGAATATTTCATGCCAATCCCTTCTGGCCAGCAGATTCTTTTAAAAAATCAGTTGATAGTCATATGGGAGAGCACCCTTGTAGGTAACTAACTGCTTTTCTTTTGCTGCTTTTGAGATTGTCTTTGTCATTAAACTTTGGCATTTTTATTATGATGTGCCTTGGTGTGGCCCTCTTTGGGTTCATCTTGCGTAGAACTCTGCACTTCATGGGTTTGTATGTTTATTTTCTTCACTAGGTTAAGGAAGTTTTCCATCATTATTTCTTGAAATAGGTTTTAATTTAATTTTTTTAAACTCAGCTTAATTTCTCTCTTTAAGATTAGGCCTCAGTGGCAAATCACAACATTATCTTGGACACTTTATCACTGCCAGAAAAAAACTACCAGTATTTATTTTTTCTTAAACTTGAAAGTTATTTTGTGAGTTATGTGCTGTTTGTTTTCAATGTGAGTAAATTTTCAACTTTTTTTCCTGCCAAAAACAGATATTCGATACATATTTCATCTAGTGAACAGTCATACCTGAGTGATCTCAGATAATCATCTCTACCTGTTTTTTTAGATTCCCATTTTTGGTTAATATTGTTTGGCAGAGAAAGATTTAGAAGTTCTGTTTATGAAGGACTTCAATTTGTCAGTAGTATGACAGGATGGATAGAATCTTAGAACATGTCTTAAAGTAGGCTTTTTATAGCAGAGAGTACTTACATAAATAGTTGCAGATTAATTAAAGTAGATTTTCTAAAGTTATTTTTATGCACACTATTTTGATATTAAAAGACATCAATTGTCAATATTAAACAACAGAATTAATTCTTTGTTATTTTGAGTGGTTTCATCCACTGATAGAGATTACAGGTGGTTAAAACCTAGGGCCAACCTGTGCTACTTTTTCAGACACTCGCAGAAAATGATTATAGCATTATAATCTTTTATTCACTGTGAAATGTGCCTAAATAAGAAACTGAATTATAAAGAAAACTTATGGAAGTCTCAGATATCCATGGAGACATCTACAGTGTATCTGAGCCTCAGAAATGATTGGAACTAAAAATGAAAATTAACATCTGTACCTCCTCTCTCTTTCTCATTTCTGCTTCCTTCTGAATATGTGTTCCAGCCTTGCTTACTGCAGGTTATCCTCCTATATATGAAAGATGATTTGGTTGTCAACATTTCTCCAATTTCACATCAAAAATTTATCTTTTTGTTTCCCATTCGAATTCTGAGGAAAAATATGGAAGAAATCTAATTATATCCACTAAAGTAACATACCTATTATTGGAGTAGTCAAGTATAGCCAGGAGAAAGTACTACATTGATTAACCTAATTAGAAACTAATGACAACCACTAAACCAATCTCTCTGACTAGACAAAAACAGAGAATAACTTGAATTTCCCAATTATCACGACATAATTGGAATTGGGGAAGGAATATACATAAAGGGAAAAAGTCCTAATATTATTTCTCAGAAGAAAGGGGGTCATTATGCCCAATTTAAATACAAGATATCTACTATAACTACCATTTTAGGATAACCAGAATTCACTTCACCGATACATTAAGTCTAAATGACATAATACATGAAAAAGAAATATTGAGTTGAAAACAATTTTATATAATTGAGATTCTGTTGCAAATTTACTATCACTGTTAAAGTCACTAACAAAGTAAATTTACGTTTGCCATGTTGTTCTTAAAAATGAAGTATAAAAATGCGGATTAAGAGAATAATTTCTACCTTTTATCATAAAAATTGACAACAAAATATTGAAATCTTTTTTTGTGTTCAATTCTTTATGAGAAGATTTTCATTTATAATGAATGGACAAAACATTTAACACAGCCTAGACTATAAGGAGTGCCAGATAAAAATCACCAAATTGTATAGAGGTTAATATCAGAAAAACTAAAAGGTATGTAGCTTTGTAAACATGGCAAGGAGGAGTAAACTTGAAGTTAGGACTTTAATGACAAGCAATATTTAGAAAGATAAATATCCAAGATGTAAGATTTTGAACGGTTCTTTAAATAAAAATAACTTTATAATGTGTACTAAAATATTGAAGATACTTTTAAGTGAGATATTTTGTAAACCATATATTTAAGAACAAAACAAAGTATTAACAAAAGAAAACTAGAAAATAAAATGTGCAACAGCTTTTGAAAAACAAAACATTATTTCATTTTATTCATTTGCAATCAAATTCAATGGCAAGAATTTTTGTGTAAAAATAAATAAGCTTTGTGAAAAAGAAATTAGACTAAAATTTTAATTCAAAGGCAAAATTACAGGTAGTAATTATTCAAAATTGTATGGACTTCAAGAAGAGTTTTGATTACATCACCAGAAATTTCTGAAAAATTAGGAAGATAAGATTAGGCAAATTTCTGTCTTAGTAACCCCCAACTGATTGGAGGATAATGTTAAACAGATGGTGATGACAGATCTGGAATTAGCCTGAATGAGCAATATTCCCCAGAGGTCAGACCTGGTTTCATTTTTTAAAAATATCTTTTTGATGACCTGGTTGAAACAGTTTGGAGCATGGTTTTTACATTTAAAAAAATATATTCCTCTGATAGTGTATTTGTGAGTGTTTGTGTTAAGCAAATATATTTTAAAAGCCTAAACTTACCTAATTCAAATATTCATAAAAATATATTTTGAAAATGTGCTCATTATTCTAAGAGGTAATAATTATATATAAGAAAGTGAATTCCTCTTGAGTGTTGAAATAATAAAATAAAAAATATAGTTAATGAGGGACTTTTAAATCATTCCTTTATACTTTGGCTTAAGTAAGTAATTTTAGTTTGTACTGAATCATGACTTCTAAGTTACTTGACCAAAATTCAGGAAGCCTTAGGCAATGTAGTGAATACTGAATTTTTGTCACATAACATCTTGATACCCTGGAGATTTCCTAGTTGTAATGAGTTTATAAAGTCAACTAAAAGATGTTTTTTCCTTCAAATGATTATATTGTGTACTCTCTAAACATACTTTTTCCGTACTTTATAATTATTTATATTTATTTATTTGATGACTTTTTCTGTGGTAAGCCTACTGATTCAAAACCCACTTTAAAAGAGATGCCACAAAATATTCACAGACTTTTAAAGGAATTCAGTAGCAAATATCCTAAAATTGACTATCAAGAGAGAAGCTCTGTAAAATAATAATTTTACATTCTGTTTTTTATTCATTGGGGAAAGAAATTTTGTATGATACATAAATATCATTTTTACTCTTTGTCTCTGATTGAATATAAAGAAAGCAACTTTGATAAAACTGGTCACTCATACTTGCAATTGAAAGTATTAAAACAAACCAATGAAATTAGAATCCTGGCACAATCAAGGTTTTTAAGCAAAAGTGACACACAAAGCAAAACAAAAAAATTATTCTTTTGTTGGCAGATGCATTCTTAAGCTTTATTTTAGAATGAGACTAGTTTCTCCAGTGGTGTGATGATGATGTGAGAATAAGTAAGCAAGTGTAGCTACTCTATCATTTTATATATATATATATATATATATATATATATATATATATACACACACACACACACACACACACATACATATATATACATATATATGTATATATATATATGTATATATATATTATACACACACACATATATATGTGTGTATATATATATATATAATTTTACATTGTTTAGTTTGTATGCATATACTACAAAGAAAAAATTCATTCAATACACTCAGAAAGCAAAAGGTCTTCAAACCTTGAGATTGACCTTGTGAAATGACTGCCTCTTGAAAAAAAAGCAAAAAAAACAAACAAGCAGTATCCATTAAAACATTTGGAATGAACTGAATTGACCATTGTACAATTAGTAAATTCTTAATACGCTTATATCTTTTGGTTTCAAAACACTTTAATTTACTGTAAAAAGTAATAGGGTTCCTGTCATCAATATATTACTTATAATGCCTTAATAAAAAGTGTGATGTATTATACACAACTTTTGTAGATAGACTCTAAAGTTTAATGTGCCCTTATAATCTCAATATTGTGGTAAAAGCAGTCTATTTTTGCACGTGATATAATAAGTTACATGTGTAATAGTTATTGTTTTAAAACCTTTCGATATTTTTTCTGAAACAATTAAATGTGTCTTTTACTTGTGAGCTAGCTTAAAAAATGTCAATATTCCTCCTATGCAATGTATGTTCAGCACCATTTTAATAAAGTGTATAAAGGAGACCCATCTCTTTCCTTAAAGCATTGTTACATTGATAATTAATTTTCTATGGTGAACAAATTATACTAGTGACTATCTACAAGATGAAACCTAAAATATTCTTATGTGCACAAATTATTTTGTTTTTACATATAAATGCAATCACAAAGAAATGTAGTTTTTAGTTGCTAAATGAGTTTCCTGGAAAAGTGCTTTAGTCAGTGTAATAAATCTAATAGAGGACAAGTTTTTTAAACAGTGCCCATTATTTTGAGACATTTTTTTCTTGTTAGATGCTTTATCTTAATCTACTATTTCCATCATTACGGAGTTTAGAATATCTGACATATCCTTAAAATGAATTAATTCAAGTTATTATACATAATAATTACTGCTGAAATCAGTAGCATGGATATGCTTGTAAAAAATTATATATCAATAATATACCTTTAAATGGAAAAAAAATAATACTTCAATGTAGGTAGAAATACCATGAAATTCATGCCATCTAGCAGCCACAAAAGTGAATATCTCGACCTTGAAATAGGGAAATGATTTTTAAATGTATAGAAAATCTAATTTATTCTGAGGTTAAATATTACCACAGTCATTGTATTGATTACCACAAATTCGAGCCTAAATGAGTCTCAGATGTTTGACAAATTTTCAATAAACTTCAACACACTTGCTGATTATCAAAAGTAACTAGTTTTCTGTATTTCTAATTACTTGTGATATATGTATAGTGAGAGAAAAACAAAGCAGAGAGACACTAAACAAGTTAGATTAACTATATTCATATCTGATACAGTCAACTTCAGAAAAAACATTAATAATTACCAGAGACAGACATTTTATAATAAAATGTTCAATCAATAAAAAGATATGTGTTCCTACATGTGGATGCACCAGAAAACAGAACAGCAACATATGTGAAGTTTGAAAAAACTACCAAACTGAAAGGAGAAATAAATAAATCAATAATTATAGTTGAAAACTTCAACATCCCTCTTTCAACATTTTATAGAACTAGAGAGAAAATGAGCAAGAATATAGAACTCAACAATATCAACCAGTAGGATCTAACTAATGTTTATAAAATACGGATCCAACAACTTCAAAATATACATTATTTTCAAGTGTTATATAACATATTCCAAGATAGACCATATCTGGGGCTATAAAATCAAGCTTAACACATTTAAAAGAATTTAAACAATACAGAATATATTCTTAAA
This sequence comes from Cynopterus sphinx, assembly GCA_030015415.1. Lineage (NCBI taxonomy): Eukaryota > Metazoa > Chordata > Mammalia > Chiroptera > Pteropodidae > Cynopterus > Cynopterus sphinx. The sequence continues at coordinate 12,536,542 of CM057381.1, forward strand.
CCACAATGAAACTAAACTAGAAATTAATAATAGAAAAATCAATTCTTCAACAACTGGATATAAAACAACACATTTATAAATAACGTATGCAATGAAGAAAAGTTCTTGATGGAAAATAATAAAAACTATACAATGAGCTTAATGTAAAGAAAAATGAAACATTAAGTTGTAGGACACAGTTAAAACAATACTGAAAGGGGAATCTATAGCAATGAATATTTTAGAAAAAAGAAATTCTGAAATCAATACTCTAGGCTACTATTTTAGGGGTCTAAAAAAAGAAAAAAAAATAAATTAAAAGCAAATAGAAGTAAATAACAAAGAGCATAAATCAATGAGAATGGAAGAAAACAAAATTTATGATAAAAGAGCTGATTTTTTTGGTAAAGATCATAAAATTGGCAAACGTCCATCAAGAATCAATGAGAGAAAAAATGAGAGAAGGTACAAATTACCAATGCCATGAATAAAATAGGAGCTATCACTACATATCCTACAGAAATAAAAAAGATAAGGACCAATATAAATAACTCTGCATATGAAAATTTTAAAGTTAAATAAAATTGACTAATTACTCAAAACACACCTCCAAAACTCTCTTCTAATGAAACAGATTATTTGAATAGCCCTACTAAAAAGGAAATTGAATCCGTCATTTAAAAACATCCCAAAAAGTAACCCCCAATTCCAGATGGAATACTTCCAGATGTTTAAAGATGTAGAAGTGTGGATTCTACATAATCTCTTCCAGAAAATAAAAACTACTTTCCAATGCATTTTATGAAGCTAGTATTACCCAATATCAAAGCTAGATAAAGATAGTATATAAAAAGAAAATTACACACTGACATCTGCCATGGAGACACAAGAAAACATTAATAAAATACCGACAAAGAGAATTCAGCAATATATACATACATATATGAAATATTCCAGAGATATAAAGCCTCTTTGATATTTGAAAAATTAGCATTGTAACTAAATATAATAAGAGACCAAAAAAAATCATACGATCAGATCTCCCAATATATAAAAAAAAAAAATTTGTAGCTTTTAACAGCCATTCATAATAAAAACGCACACAATATTAGGAATAGAGAAGACCTTTGCTACTTAATAGAGTTATCAAAAAAAAAAGCCAACACCATGAACCTTGATCTAAGTCCCACACCTTAAATAACATGCAAAAAAAATCTTAAAAAAAAAAAACTTACAGAAAAAAAAAAGTATTTGGGGTCTACAGCTAGGTAAAGAGTTCTTAAAGAGTTCTTATGCTTAACTCTGAAAGCATGTTATAAAATTAATAATCAAATGGACATTGTTGGAATTTAACAAATAATGTTCTGAAAAACTCTGTTAGGAAAATGAAAATACTAGCTATAGACTGGGAGAAATATCTGCAAATAACACATCTGAGAAAAGACTATAATATATAAAGATCTCTGAAAACTCACCTGCTTAAAAAGTGTCAGGAGCCATTTGTTTGATGGCCGCCCTCTGGGTAAACAAGGGATTGTTTGCTCAGCAGGTGTTTGCAGTTACCTTGCTACTTTGGTAGCGACTGAGGAGTACCTGTTGCTCCAGAGATCAAGCTGATTATTAAGGAGGAGGATGGGAGCCTTGAGAGAGCAAAAGGCTCCCTGTGCAGGTGCAAACAGTTGTTTCTCCCTGTGCAGGTGCAAGCACTTGTCGGTCTCCCACGCAATCGTGATGCATAAATAGGGTGTGCTGAATCAACTCGAGGCTGCAGTATTGACTGTGAGCCCTCCCGAATCTTTCTCTTGTCTCTGTCTTTTCTTTCATCCTCACTCCCCTTCTCAGGGACTGTTCGACTTTCACCGGTGGGCTCCCGGCAAAACAACAAAAAAAATCAATCCTTTTGAAAAAAGGCAAAAATCATAAACAAACATGCCCCCGAGGAGGATATACAGGTAACAAATACGTGAAAACATATTCAACATCATTAGCCAATAGATGAGCTATCTAAAGCCACAATGAGCTATCACTGCAGACCTACAAATAGGCTAAAAAAATTATATATATATATTTATCAAATCAAAAAACATTTGACAATATCAAATGTTGGTAAGGATGCAATAAAACTGGATCTGTCCTACATTTTTAAGTAACAGTTTGGTAGTAGTTTAAAAAAGAAAAAAAAAGTAATATGCATCTGCTTCAGACCTGACCCAGTAATTGTGCTCCCAGAAATTTATCCTGGTGAAATAAAGACTTATTTGTTTGATATAAAAACAGATAATTTAATTGTCTATAGCAGCTTTATTTTTAACAGCCAAAATCTGAAAACTTCCAAACATTCTTCAATGAATAAATTGTTAAACCCGGTCTGGTATATCATATCTTGAAATTCTATTCAGTAGTATAAAAAAAAACAAACTTTTGAAACATGATGCAGCAACCCGAATACGTATCCAAAAAATTATGCTTGGTAAAAAAAAAAAAAAATCCAATCACAAATAATTTCATACTGCATGATTTTATCACTCGTAAAATGACAAAATAATAGAAATGGAAAACATTAATAGTTTTTAATGATTAAAGTAGGGCTGGGGTAGAAGGGAAATGAATCTGACGATAAAAGGCCAGGTCATGAGATCATTGTGGTGATGGAAACATTTCACATCCTGACTATGTCAGTATCCTGGGTATTATATTTACTAGAATTTTGTAAGATGTTATCATTGGAAAAAATAGCATGAAACAGTACATGGTGTCATTCTTTATTATTTCTTACAACTGCATGTAAATCTAAAATGACTTCAAAATAAAAAGTTTAAATTAAAAGAAATGAAATAGCCACATGTAGGCAGTGGTACACTATTAGGTGCACAATTATATACCATAACTGTTACATATGCTCCTAGACTTACAATGGGGTGACTTCCTGATAAATGTTTGAAATTAAAAATGAATTTAATAGATTTAATCTACCAAACATCATAGCTTACCCTAGCTGATTACTAATGAATGCATCTTGCTTTTGCACCACTGTAAAGTCAAAAAATCTTAAGTCAAATCATTGTAAATCAGAGACTATTTGTCTGTATACTCTTACATATATCTTCCCCCCATTTTGTGAAGACATTAAATTAGTAGGATACAGTGAGTTATGAAATCTCCTCCTCCAAATTATTTTCTTCCATAAATATGAATTGAAAGGGCCTTAAGTATAATCTGTCTTGGTTGTGATTATTCTTACTCAGGTTAAGGTTACTCTTAGGACAATGTTTTTAATGTCCTTAAAAATGACCCGAGTTATTAAGTAAAAAATGCAGATTCCTGGACTCATCATAAAATATTTTGGTTAAGTAGTTCTGATGTGTATGCCAGGCATTTGCATGCCAACTGACAACCCATTTAATTATATTGCAGGTAACTGGACCGAACACGCTCTACACCTGAGAAGGAACTAATTTTCCAAGAGGTATAAAGTGTCTCGATCTGTGGAGAGGAGGAGATGGTGCAGAGGTGGATCTGACAATATTTACCAAAAATACTTTTTGATAACTAATTATGCACCTGCCACGACATATATTTCTCAGGGGCCCAAGACTCATGGCCTTATACTAATTTGCTAGACTAAGTTAAATTAATAGAATTAGTAATCCATAGAGCATACATTAATTTCCCTTTCTCTGACAACTCATTTTTCTTGTTTCTCAATATATGGTATTGGAAAGCAGGGAGCAGAATTTTGGGCAGTAAGTTGCTAAATTCTGTAGAGAGCTGTTTATAACAACGAATCACCTTTTTGACTCTTAGAACTAGGAGAAACTAGGTTGCTTCTCTAAGGTGTACTGATCATAACCTTTTTAGAATTACACCAAGTAGGCTAAATGAGTGGAGTGTGTAAATTACAGCAGTGGGTATGTTGTCAGTTTGCCTTGCTAACCTTCGCTAACGCTGGAGTCACTGCTCTCATTAATTCTTCATTTTCTCAAGTTAATTAACTAGTATGTAGTGTAGTGGCCTCATTTTTAAAAAATGAAATAATAGAACTTTATTAATAAATGCTGTTGTGGTGGTTGATAACTTTTTCATAAAACTGCCAGATCAGTGAAAGAAACAATGCCAAACTTAAATCATATTAACATTACATTTAAACATTTTATTATATTTGTAAAATGTGCAATAAAATTGTAACTGTAGTATATACATATAGCCTTGTCTATTTTATCACATTTCCATATTAGTGCAGAGCATGTCTCCATTATGAGGTTTAAATTCAGTTAAATTTTACTTGCCACTCAAAGTACAGCTTTCACAATACAAAGTCATTATAACAGATATCCAAACTCTTTTTTGACATTAGAATATTCCGAGATAATTTGTTTAAAAGATTATGAAAATTTGAAAAACATATACTTATGGCTATAAGGAAGGTTTGAATAAGGGTCATCTATATTTACATATGAATAAATTTCATTAAGTAGACAAATGTGAGATTTTTTAAATTTGACAAGTAAAAAAATATGAAAATCCCATAAGTAAACAACTGTTTTCTTAGTCAAGTGAGAATAGGAATATATAAATTTTATGATTAACATATTAATTACAATTGGTTTAGCCTTTCTGCTTTTATAGATACAGTGGTGCTATAATAGTTTTTTAATTAATTTTTTATTTAAGTATGATTGATGTATAATCATATTGTTAGGTTAGTTTCAGTAGGTTGACATTTTCATAGTGATGTGAAATTTTTATACCTTACAGTGTCACCATCATATAGCCTTGTGTGAACCTTTTTGTATTTGTATCTAACATTTTCTTTCTTTTTTAAAATATGGATAAATTCTCAAGTTTCTCCCCTAGGATCATTTCTCATTCTATATTTTTTTTTACTGGGAATCTCATAAACTTTTGAACAAATACTATTATTTTTTATACTTATTTCTCAATGCCAGACCATTATTAATTGCCTGCTGGATAATGCTGCTGGGGTGTCCATTAACAAGAAAGACACAGAGGTAAAGAAACAGAAAAATTATCTTTTCTTACTAAAACGTTCCTAATCCCTTCCCTTGTTGAAGGCACTACTTTCTCTTCCCTAGATTACCACATATCCTCTTAACCTTTCTAATTCATTCAATTGCAGCAGAAACGATATACCTATACCAAATTCTGTCTATGTCATTGCCTTACTCAAAACGTACTCTCATTGATTACACTAGATGAACTCTAAACAGCTTATCAAACCTAAAATTCCCTTCTTAATCAGGCTTTGCTTAATTCCTTACTAGACATCCTCTGTCACTTCTATTCCAATTTTAGAAAATTGAAAATGTCATGTTCTGAATGTCATGTTCTGTTTTTGTTTTTGTTTTTTAATTGGAGGGAGGGGATAAATGTTTCAACCGAAAAGTACTCTTGACTTCTTATCCTTCTTTGTTCTCTTTAACAACACAACTTTCAGGAGTTTTTATGCAGTCTCTTATTTTTTTTTTTTCACTTATCTTATAAACTCATTGCAATCCGTATTCAACTCCCCAAACCTAAAATTATTTTTGTTAAGCTTCAGTGCCTCAGAGACAGACAAAGCTAATTGTTGCTTTTATTTTCTTACTGGTTTATTCTATACTCTCTTTTTTAAGGGACATATCTACTCTCTCTTTAAAGAAATTTTTTTTTTCTTTCATAACCACATTCTTCTTGTTTCCTTAAGATTTCACTTGCTGTTTTTTCTTAGTTTTCCTCCTTGGCTGTACCTTCTTTTTTCTATCTCCAAGTGTTGTTGGGATATAGATTAGTCCAAAATCCCATTTTTACTTTCTACACAACATTGCCAGAGAATCTCATTCTTTCTCACTAATTTAAATGCTATGTATGTGTGCTAATGACCTTGAAATTGTAAATCAGGCTCTCTACTGAATTCCAAACTCATGTATGTAATTGTCTACTAGGAGTCTGTTAAATATCTTTATTCATCTCCTTTAGTCATTTCTTCCTCAAATTTATCCATCTTCATAAACGGTACCACCCATCAGTTGCTCAATCCAAAACCTTAGAAATACTATTTGATTGCTATATTTTTTAGAACTGGTATTTACAGTATATTAGCAATTCCTTGAGCATTGCATCCAGAGTCTCCCCTGAACCTTAAGGTCCCAGGTCAGGGACTATTTCAGGAACTTTAGACTACTGTATTTGTCCTATTAACCAGTAAACTCTTTGATATCAAAGGCAGTGTCTATCTCTTTTATAACTATGCCACCAGAGGCACCTATTAATCATTATAAACATATAAACAGATATATTGAATATATTTTATAGTAATGCATATTCTCTTACATCTATTAATATGCATTTATATTCATACACACAGTCATATATATATTCTTTTGCTCTACCTGTGTATAGTTTATTTCATTTATATGTGAAGTTTATCAGATGAGAAAGCAGAGCAAAATATTTTCAGCATTCCTTAATGCAATGTTTCCAAGGCTTTAATATACATATGAAACTACTCCAGACCTTATTAAAAATATAATTTCTGATCAATAGATGTAAAGTAAAACTTGAAGTTTTGTATTCACATCAAGCTCCAATATGAAGTAAACATTCCTTGCCTGACCACACTTTTAGGGGCAAGACTTTACAGACTTCCAACAATCAATATTCTGACTCTGTGATGACAATATTTTGAACAATAAGTTAAATAAAATTTTGAGTATCATAACATTTTCTCCAACTCTAGCAAATGTCATCTTAGTTTTTTTTGCAATATTTGCATGATCACACATGATTTTATCATTTATATTATATTTTAAAAGCTATGAATTATATTATCATATGAATAGAATTTTTCCTATTTAAATAACTTTAGTAACAATTTAATATAGTGTTGAGTTCATTTCCAAATACATATATGTTGATTAATTTTCCTCTCTTGAGCTTACTACACAAATAAAATATTCTCATGTAATTAACACCAAGGTAGATATTTTGTAAATTGAGGATAAGATGTTATCCTTATTTTAGAATTTATCTAGTATTAAATATGAGGAGACTCTTTATGTCAGCTGATTTTTTCTTGGAAACAATCTTTTGCAATAGTGGAGAGTGGTATAAATTAAGTATATTTTAGTATTACTGTTTCCCAGAAATTGAGTTATTTTCTGAGGAAATGTGTGTCTGTCTAGGTCATTTTAAGAGTGTTTGAGTAGAATAGTACTGGGAACCCACATTTTGCTCCTTTTCATGTTTTCCTGGAGATTATCAGATAATGCTATTATATAAATCATCATGTTAATTGACTAAACAGTGCTAAAATGAAAATGTAATAAAATGTTAAAAAAAATACATACCAGTGAAGTTATTTACTGTTGTTATGATTACTAATGTAAAGTTATTTACTGTTATTATGATTACTAATTAAATACAATATTATTTTTGAAATTGTGACAGTAAGCACAATGCAATTGCTTTGATGATATACAGTTCTGAGTTACATTAATTTACTCAGTGGAAAGTTAAAATCAATTTCATGTAGGGAAAAACAATTATCTAAACCGTGCAAATTCATATACAAATAAATATTTTCTTTAGTTTTTATAACTGTACAATAGCATTTATAACTTAATAGTTCTAAAACTGTCATCAGCTTTATTAAAAACAATCAAATGATAAAAAATTCTTGTAATTTTAAGTCCTATATTTTTAAATTAGCTAAATATTTGGATATCCTTCTCATAAAATGATTGTAAACAAACAAAAATGGTGTTTAACACTGAAGTGTTTAGGAGTAAATAAGCATCATGACTGCAGCTTCCATTTCAGATTAAAAAAAATACAATAATAAAAAGTTGGTAAATAAAAAAATGGTGTTTAAAAACATAATCAAAACTTTCTGATTGGGATAGTAATAAGAATGTTTTTAACTCCTAAGAATAAAATTTAGGTAAAGACTTAACTCTTATAAGGATAATATAAATTAGGTATGAACACAAATTTGATAGCCATTTCTAACTCTATTTGGATTGTAAAGATACATCAAAAAAGAAAATAAAACTTTCACATTTCTGATTATTTTAACTTATCTCTATAGGAAATTTTAAATATTTGTGAGATAAATGTCTATGAATTCTCACCTGTCTTACACATAGTTATGAGCAGCATATCATAAAAGGTACCTGAACATATAAATTTGTGATATTTTCAGAGTTTTTAGTAACTACTTTTATAATCTTTTAAAATGATATCCAAAGGGAAGTGTTATCAAGAACTTAAAAATACCTACAAATTAAATTGTCCTGAAATGTTTTTGGATTCATTCATTATATTAATAAATTCATTTTATTGAGTATCTATTCTCCAGAGAGAAACTTTATGTCCCTTTACTTATGTTCACATAGAAGGGAAAATTACTTGGGATGAATAATTTGGGTATTTCTATGTCCCCTCCCCGTATCACATATTTCCAGATGAGAAAGTATCACTTATTTGTCAAAACAGAAGAAATAGTCTATTTCTTACAGAGTGACATACCTCAAGGAAATGCTTATATTTGTTCTCAACTATGCGTGAGTGTCCTATTAACAATGGAGAGGTCTAAGGTTGTCCATTTCGGCTGTGGTTTGACGAATAACCTGTGTGGAGTGGGTATGTGAGTGTGTGTGTGTATGTGTTTGAGAGGCTGGGGAGTTAAGTGAGGGTAATGGAAATGTTGAGTATTTTTAAGTTTATTTGGCCACGTGCTTATTCCACAAGTAAATTTGACAAGATTAATATTGACAATATTGGGTGCATATTGAATTAGTTAATATATACAAAGCAACTAGAAGAATACCAGGTAAAATATATGTAATGTGCACATGCTAATCGCTAGCATTAATATAATTATTTTTATTATATTGATTAATATATTTTCATCTCCTGATTCTTTTGCCTCAGCTGGTTCCATTTATGAGAATAGGGGAGATGTGTTTTGTTATTAACCCATTAAACACCAGGAATATCATTACATGCCTTAGAAAAGAGTTACCTTACAAAAGCAAAGAGAAGGTCTCAGACTTGGCAAATTACTTAAACTTGGAATCTAACATATATTTGCCTGACTCCAAAGCTTGTATCATACCCAATTCCTCAGTGTCTCTCAGCAATAACACAAAATAAAGCTTTAAGTTATTCTTTTATGTTAGTCTAAACAGTAACAACAAAAATAAAAATAATCTATTTTTTTCAAATGTCTATGTTCAATATGGGAAGAATTCCATTTGAAACATGAAAAGTTGTATTTTTTCATTTAAGACTTCAAAAATTTAATAACATTCAGTTTAATAAACATGAAAATAACATTAATATTTTTTTTACAATTTAACAAAGAATCTTATAAAGACAAATTGATGTTTTCTTTTAAAGTATTCAATGCTAAAACAAAAGTTTAGATTTCAGATTGAAGTTAAGTTTTTCAAGATTTGTCATGGATGTGAATATATTCAGTCATCATTTACAATATATTTTAAATATATTATAAATATATTGTATGTAAACGTTATTTGTGATTGTTTTATTTTCAGGTTTTGCTTGATTTTTTAAAAAGTTGTCAAATATTCTACCTCAATACTCATTTGCTTCTGTTTTATTATTTCACTTTGAAAGTATGTAATTGTTCATCTTTTTGGTACTCTTATTAACCTTCCTCTCATTTTTTAAAAATTCAGTTCAATAGCTATCATAAGAAGGCCTGCCTCCTTCCTATTGGTATACATAAAAAGTTCTTTTTTTGATTTTTTTTTTCATTGATTAGGAAAACTGTCCTTCAAAGATGAAGCAGACACAAAAGTGGTGCTTTGCACATACCTGGTCATGAATTAATTTCTATTGAATTAAATCAAATTGAATTAAAATATGCTTTTTGTTGTCATCTCCTATTTTTTTTTATTGGGAAATGCATTTACTTCTGAACCTTGTGAGACATTAAATTCCTCCAGTAAAAAGTAGTAATTTATGTTTCTTCCCCTCACAATTTCACATCACTCAGAAACACATGGGGAGGCTTTCAATGAGGCATTCACAAGAAGACTCAGTGGGGCGTCTGACAGCTTAAAGCAGAGAGAGGAGGATCTGGAATGTGTAGAGTGACCTACAAAAAACACCAACAAAAAGCAACCTTTTTAGGTTTATGCTTCTAAATGATGCTGCTAAACTACAATACAAACATGTGATCTGTGTTTTGGCAATTTCTTACATATCCTTTTAACTCTGTCACCCAGATTGACATTTCTGTTTTTTTATGGCAATATCACATCACATGAAACAAAGAGAAAGTGCCAAACCAATCTATATATGCAACTGCATAAATGAAACTAAATTCTATATGAAATCATATGTGGAAAAATATGCTAAACTAATAAAAGTATTCAGACTTGGAGAGAAGATGAATTGATTTTGTTAAAATGGATGGCACAGTTTATCCATTAGATAATTTGTATATACACAGCTACTTATCAATTATTATCATATGGATATGCATTCTTCTTGGTTTGTTATATTATACAGACACTATATACATATACATATATACATATATATACACATACACACACACACACGTATACACACACATACACATACACATTCATATTGCTGGCTTATCACCCCAAGCATTATATAGTGGAAATAAATGCAAAACACAAATTGTTTTAAAATAACAGCAGATATGATGACAGGTTTTCAGCAAATTTAAGGAGTGCATTTCAGAAATCTGTGTAAAAGCTAATGTAGTAAAAAGGAAAATTTAACAAATAGCCAAATTAGAGGTTATTTTTGACAAAAGGAAAGCAAATCTGAAAGTATAAGTAAATTTAAAAACAACAAAAAGGAAAGAAAAATAATATGAAAACAAGGGCAACACAACTTAATGGGAAATGCTCAATATTTGATTCTAGTTGTAAAGGCAAATTGAAGGGTCTTATTTTAATATTAGTGTGCTAGTTGAATGAATTAACCACAGGTACCACAGCAACATTATGTTTACATTTTTTTATCCCGCTCAAAAAATATTATTTCAGTTACATATGACGAGTTTAGGTATGGGCAAGCAAACTTTGAAAATGTGGTACTTATGTCAAATGTCCTTTAACTTAAGTTCCTATCATTTGTTGGACTGTCATAAATGACTCACGCTTAATGTCTCACATGAGCTGTGATCAACACATCAACATTTTGCCTGAAGCTTTTATTTTCGTTTGTTTGAAATCAACCAACTTCTTCTTTGGACAGTCGTTAAAAAACTTTCACGTAAAATTCTAAAGATGGGTTATGCATGGCATGCTCAGTGATGATATAAAATGCCACATACTACTACTTTGTAACTGGGTTTTAAAGGTTACTGGCAAGGTTGTTCAAGGAAAACAATATAAGTTAGGAGAAATCGTATTATGCTAGTTTTTGAAGTTGTAAAAAAATATATAAGCTAGATCCTTTTCTCCTAAGCCTTGCCATTTTCTCTTGAACTCACAAATATACATGAGAATTTATGATATGAAGTAAGAATCATAAGATGTTTAGTAGCTACCAATAAATACATCAAGGGTGACTATCTAAAAGTAAATTGCAAAGCGTGAGAAGCCAAGCACAGCACAGAATATGTAAGAAGTTTGATTTGAAAGTGCTGTAGCTATAATATCTTGAGGAAAGAAAGAATAGCTTGCAGCTAATGTTAAGCTTCTGCTATAGCTGCTTTAAAGTATTTTCCATGTTTTATCCTTCAGTTTACACAAAAAGTAAAACATTTTCAATATACATAATAATCGTAAATTTAAAAAACACACATGGCAAAAAAAAAAAAACACTAAATGTAACTCTTTAAAGAAAAATATTCCTTATTTGCACATAAAATTTGTTTTCAATTAAATCTCTAGTTAGAAAAGATTTAGCTCCTTTTCTTTCAATATAAAGTTTTTAAATATGACAAATTAATTTGGCAAAGTAATTGTCAAAGGATGCACTGATAACATGGTAGAAAAAAATCCTGCTATTATTTTTGTAATCTTAAATAAGTATTTTTTATCATATATATTACTCATCCGTTTTTTAAATAAAATTGAGATTTAAATTAGAACAATAGTTCGTAGGAGCTTTTGCAGGGATTCAGAAAACATTTTATTAAAATTACTATTGAAGCTCAGTATTTGAAGAGGGGCTTATCATTATGGATTGCTGCTGTTAATCTATGGGAAGGAGAGAAGCTAAAACAGACACCAGTGGAGGGTGAATTGTTTGATGATGATGGGAGGTCCAGATACCTTGACCTCAGACATTCAAGTGAAGTGTCCCAGTCCTCCCCAAAATAAAGTTTCTCTCAAAATTTTGTTTGAAAAATGGAAATTAATTTGTTAAAATAAAACCATATACTTTTTATTTGAATCCTCTTTAATGATCATTACAATTCTACAAGTCTGGAAATTAATTTACTGATGAATGTATCTCTCTTGACCATAAGAGAACTAGATCATAGCTTATTTTGAAAACATTATAAGTAATTTTGAACAACAAAAGGATTTAGATTGCTAGAATACTGAAATACAACCCATCTGGACTGTTGAGAATTTTGTGGTCTTCCTACCCAAAGAGGAATCCAAAGTTATCTTTGCACAATAGAAATGTTGGCAATAGTATAAAAGTATGCTTGGGAATAACCATTTCTCAGCAACAAAATCGTGGGATTGGGCTCAATAGCAGACAATAGATATTGTCCAAAGACATCATCTATATAGGTAAAAATATAATGAAACCCTAATGCCTAGAATAGAACTAATGTTCACAATGAGTAGAATAATGCCAAGTTAACTCTTTAGGATGACATGTATCCTTCCTTAGGAAGAGAAGTGGCCCCAAGTGTTTGCTAGATTAAAAATAAGGGAGAGGATCAACTCTGAGGATTTAGTTTGAGATAGCTTCGTGATCCATTTCTTCCTAAAATACAATGTTCTTTATAATGTAGTTTTCTAAGCCCACCACCTGCTTCAGGATATGACTTTTTAAATAACTAATTAGCTTAGATAATGACTATAATGGGATAGTAAGGAAGTTCAGTTATAACATGACAAGATTTGTAAATAGTTTACATATAGTTAAGAAAACTTGTTTTATTAAGTCATTGCTTTCTGAAAATTCAGTCTTTAAATGTGGCACATTTCAACATTTGAAAAATAATGCCTTCTATTTAATTTTGTAGTTTATGGCACTAACTTGGTGAATCTGATCTTGTCTATCCTGCCTCTCCTTCTGAGTCTGGGGAAGAACTCTTTCTGGCTCTCTACCTCTATGTTGAAGTGTGAATATTTAAAAACAAGTTTCCCAGATTATTCTAATATTGCACATAAAGCTAGCTACGGAGTGGTTTGGGGATATAAATGGCTTCATCTCCTTTAGGTTCATCTCCTTTAGCATTTCCTCTTACTTATCTATTTGCACAGAAACTGAATAAAGGTATGCCTCCTCTGCAAGTTCATCTCAGGGCATCCACTCAACTGTACACTGCAAGTAGATTCTTCATATTATAAACTACTACTATGTAGACATTCTGGAGATACATCTTTGGGAAACATATTACTTTCTTATACTCCAAAGCAGCTGAAGTCTAAACATGAACTCTTTCATTGATATTTAGTTCCTGCTTCTGCATGCATTCATAGTTTTTGGTATGTGCATTATTAATTTGAGTTAAACTCTAGTTCTTTTACTATTTTGGGGAAGAAATGAAAAGTTAAGGCTGTAACAGTAGAGAAACAGAAGAAAAATTTATCTTCCTGTGCTCATGCATTCATGTTGTATTGAATCTTCCTCTAAGTTAACCTCTTTTGTGATAGAGAAACAGCAAGTGACTGCCTGAAGTTGTGTTTTTCTGTTCACGATTTCTAATAAAATCATGAGATATGGGACTCTTTGGAATAATTGGAGGAAGAGAAAAGTGCTTGAGGAGACAGAAAAAAAAAATTAATGAAATTAAAAAAATATACCACCACCATAATTTTATGCACACACATTTTCGGAAATATAATTAGAAACAAAATATCCTGTCCAGCCAGAAAACCTCTCCAAAGTAGAAGAGAAAGAAAACAGTTACATTATCAAATAAGTATTCAACCAGAATGTGATACACAGGATCTGCTAAGAGAGTGCAGAGAAAAATCTCACCTTTTTTTTTTTTTTTTTATAGCCAAGCAGATACCACACACTACACACAAGTTCTCAAGATACACAATACTAGAATTTAAATGAGGACTTGACAATGCTATTTTTCACAGATAGTTCATCCTAGATTCAACCCGTAATTGGGGTGATCATTTGCGTGAGTTGATTGGCTTTCCTCAAAATAAAATAAGTAAAATAAGTTCCTCATGTCTATAACAGCTGGTATTTCTGCAGCTTGGAGAGGGGTCTCCACCAAAGTTGGGCTCCTCCCCGCCCTCAAAGAAACTGGAAGTGAGAAGCACTGTCTTCCTCGATGATTACATTTCAAAAGTCCTTCAGAAAGATTTTACAATTTCTAGATTGAGAAGCTGTGAGAAACTCATTTAACTCTTAAAAGTATTTCTATACATTTCAAAGAGACAAAGAGCTTACAATGAAAATACTTCTAATATAAATGTTGTAAGAAAAGAGAGATGGAAGTTTGTTCCCTTACCCTCAACAGGGATAATTGAGGCTCTTATTTCAAATTTGTATTTGCCCTTACAAAACAACACACACACACACACACACACACACACACACACACACACACACACACACACACCAGCAGCCTCAGCAGACCAGGGTAGACCAAGTACAGGGAATAACAGAACAGCGTATAAGTATGTTAATTGTTTCTCTTTGGTCTTGCTCCCCTTTTAAGCTTTTGTAAATTTCCTTGCGAAAGTGCCACAAGCACCACTGAACTAACATCTCAGATATTTTGCACTGGGAACTTCTACGGATACCACTGCAAAGATCAAAGAGGACTCTGTATGGAGATTGGGACTTTTGACACTGACCTCTCTTTTACTGATTGCTCCCTACAGAGACTCCTTCGAAGCATCACACACTCAGCAAGACATTCCAGCTGTTTTATAAGATCCATTTTGCGTCATGGAAGAGATCTCAGGAAACCAACAAGAAAGTGATTGAAATGCAGAGTAGTTTCAGTACTTAATTTGTTCTCCAGCTATTTGTCTACACCACAAAGTAGGAGAAACTAACTTCTCTGTAGACCATTTTCCTTCTGGAAACTTGCCTCATATCCCATGCCAGTTTTAGTCCCAACTATTTCCCCAGCAGACATCTGCCAAATTTGAGCTGGCTGCTCTTTGGTCTGTATCTGGAAAGTTTCAAATTTATTTCTTTTCTAGACTCCCTGCCTGAGTCCTTCTGGGAACACATTTGGTTATTAAACAATTACTCTTGATTGATTCTGTTTATTTCAATATTTTCATTTCCAACTTCTGTTAGAAATTTCCCTCCATACTTTGTGCTTTGGCTTCATGTTTTATTAAAAGATCTCAGATCACTTCCTTTACTATTTCTTTGTGTTTCACTACTAAATCTTACCCCATTAAATCATTAGAGTTCTAAATTATTGGCGTTATCCTAAAATACAATACATAGCATGTGCAATGGAAAAAAAATGTATTAAAGCTAGTATACAGTTTATACAAGTTCAAAAAAAATAGGAAAAAAGCGTATTACATATCTCTGGTGCTGTGGCTAGACTGGATTTGGCTTTGCCACAGCTCATAAGATAAATCCATCTTTCTTCATTCTTCTAAAACATGAGTAAACCCCGCTTAGAAATTAAGAATGAGTTTTAGAAGAAGTGAGTGAAAACCATATGTTCAATAAATATAAAGTTTTGAAAACATAAAATGTTATGCATTAATTTCACAACATGCAATTCAAAATCATATTTTGTCCCATTATTTTACTTTGAATAATCAAAAAATAAGCCACAGAAGTACTCCAAAGTATTACAATATAAAAGCAATACACTAACTCAGGAATTACTTTAAAAACATAATTTGATGTTCCACAATGTATATTTGCAGAGATTAGGAGAAATGGTCTCCCGTATATTTGTGAATGATTTAAATCAATGAAGTCATTATGATTTTGCAAATAAGAATATGTTATTCAGTGTAAAATTAAATTCTTAATATGACTTTTATCTGAAACATTGCTATCAATTTTATCTTTAATATTAAAGAAATAATTTTTAGCCTTCCTAAATTTCCTCTCCTTTCTTTTTGCTTACCTCTTACAAATTCCTGCAGATGGATATCATGCTATTGCTTATTTGTAGTTCAGGCAAGCTAAACACATTTATTTTCTTCAAGTAGAACTCCAGAGACTCCAAATCAACAGGGGTCAAAATATAACTATTTTCAAGAAAATATACAATGTACATTCCAACTATCAATTGTTATAAGGAGAAACACCTGCTATTATTTTGATACAGCCATGAGAGTTAACTTCAGTGAGTTTATAAGGAAGGAATGTCAAATGTCATCTAGAGCTTTAAATTTCATATGTTTTTCCCACTCTATGCAATTTCCGTCAAATTTTACACAAAATTAAAGTCAACATAATGATCAAAATAGAGATTTAAGCATTCTGTAAATCTTCAGACATAGCAGCTGAGTTAAAGAATAAGGAAATGGGCAACCATAAACTTTTACTTTTTATAAATATGACCAAATCTATAAAATTTAATTTTAAAGGACTGTCTGGCTTCAGTTGATAATGAGTAGACCATAGTCCTGAGCTTCAGAATCATTATTGATTGTCAGAAGGGTTGACTTAATCTGACTGAATCCACTGCAGTCTGGTTCAAAGATGGTTAGATAAGATAAATGATTTATAAACTCACAGGACTGGAAAGTTATTGTAAGGTCATCCAGGCTGTCAAATTCTTCTTTATGCCATCAACAACAATTATATGTAGAGATCATAGACGCGTATAATTGGGCAAAAAGTATTGACACATGAAATACCATAAATTAATTTTGTAAAATTCTAAAGCTTTCAAATTCCTTTGTCAGATCTTTTCTGACAAATGTTTAATAATATTGCTGGGCAATAACAAGTGTTAGGTATTATTCATGTTTTTATACATGTTGAGTGGAGAACCAGAAAGTCAACTGGACAGTCCTATTGTTAACCAGAATGAATGTATCAAGAGAACTAGGATTAAATTCCTTAATCTTACTGGAATGAATTTCACTCATAGGTTAATTCATTAAATATTTATCTTTAACTTCAAATTTTAGATACAAAGCACTCCTTCAGGAAAATTTTATGTCCTAATATACTTTAGGACTGATATTCTTTTTATAGAATCTTATAGCATTGCTAATTTCTAGCAGGTATTTATTCCAGATGTGATTTAATATTTACTGTATGATTTGCTGTTTGATGTCTTCCTATTGGAATCTCTGAGAACATTGCTGTTTTAGTAACTCTTATATTCCCAGTGCTTAGTACAGTACCTTGTACCCAAGATTTGGTCAAAAGTATTGGTTAATGAAATGCATTTGAAATATTAACCTTCTTGCTTATGTAATTATCTCGTAGACACTCTAGTATAAAAAATACTATATTGGTGGTAAGCAGTTTTACCTGTTACTTTGAGTCTGTAATTCACTACCTACTTACCGCATTGATTCAGCTCATGTAAAATTGACATACTGATGTGCTGGAAACATTTGCAAATTGCTATTTTTGTTATCAGTTTGAACTTTTTATTTTCCAAAAATAAACAGAGTTGTGTAAAAATTTTTAGTCATGACCATTTATATGTGTATTGCTATATGTCAATGCCAATGCCAAGTCTCTCAAAGCAGTCCACCATTGTGCAGGGAAGATGCACTTGAGTGAATTCTTAATTACATAGATGTAAAGTAATAGACATCTATTGTCTTCAGTGATGAAAATAAATAATAATTTTCTTTCTTTTCTGATTTGATGAGATACAAGTTTCTTACTTTGTAGGCAACAGAAATTTTGTTTTGCTTGCTTTTTTTCTGCATATTTATGGTAGAGTGAGATAAACATTAGTTGCAAGAGAATGAGTACATTTCTGCAGAGTTGTTTGAAAAAATGAAGGGAAAAAAGGATTGGGATAAGACTTCATTCGAATGTTAAACTTCTAGAATGTCTGATAAACACTTACATTCTTGGGAATATAATGTACTTTTAAAGTTCCATACTATATATACTCCTTCGTGGTTTTAACTCATTCAGTGGTTAAACTAAGAAAAACCATAAAATTTGAAGTAATATTATTATTTTGCTTATGAATAAATTAAGTGCAAGAAAAATTTCTCTTTCTTTAAAATTACTCTTTGTAGGAGACTAATGTAGTGACACACACATCAATCATCAAACAGTTTTCAGGAACATACAGGTTCAAAAATATTCTATTTTTTTTCACTTATTAATATAATCCCAGATTTCTCTCACCTTTCTCTCTTTTCTTCTCTCATTTTCTCATCTGAATTAGACTTTGTGTGTATGTCTTACTGGAATAAAATATGCCACTTTATAGTCATTATATAGTTTTTCATCTAGTAGTTTTAATAAAACTAGAAAAGTCATTGTTCCTTTAGGAAGTGATGAATAATGTCATGACCCCACTACATGTTGGCAGTCCTTTTATAATTTCCCTTCCTAGTTAAATAGTTGGTATATCAAATAAATATTCGAAGCTGAGCATCAAGTAAAGAAAAATACCTTTATGGGTGGAGAACATCTTTACATTTGGGTATTGTGATTACACTGAAGATAATTTTGATTCAGCATCAGCATCATTCGAGACTAATTTGAATCAATAGAACAATCATGTTGAGAATGCAGAAACATTAAGAAATTTAAGGCATATTACTAAAAAGATAATTTGGGGCAAAATTGTATTATGAGTGATATTATCCCAGGACTCATAAGATTTTATTCAATAATATGCAGATGGTAATCTTTTATAAAAGGATTTTTAAACTTGAGAAGCTACCATTTAGGCTATTTTCTGAAATAATTTTTAACTGGATGACATATAGCCAAAGAACAAAAGCCACATAATACTATTTAAAACAATATATCAAGCTAATATTCCCAAATCAATATTGATATTAAAAATAACTTTATATTAACCACATGGTTTCAAAGCAACTAAATAGTTTTCACAAACTGAAAGAGCATATTATTTTGGTAATAGTTTGCTCATTTTAAAAATGAATTAAGACCTACAGATACAACTATGGATTCTAAACTACCCCATATCTTCATTCTCAAGTTACATCAATATGGTAGAATAGGACAGAATTTCCTCAATAGAATTGGAAATGTCATAATTACTTTGGTGTGTGTTTTTTTAAATTATTTAAGTAATTAATAATATGTTTATTTTATATTTTAAAGCAAAGAAACTTCTTTGTTAATGAAACCTATAGAGAAACTCATTATGTAAAGCTAATGGTAATGACTATTTAAATATAAATTTATTTTCTTATTTTTATTTTATAATATTTCTAAACAATTAATGAAAACAATGAGTCACTAAAATTATTTTAAAGTATCGTGACATAGCATGCTATGAATTCACTTTTTCCTATGACTTTTACTTCCTGCTGTGTGCACAGCTAGAGCAGGTGTTCTCAAACTTTTACCTGAGTTTAGGTTGCATGCATTATAACAGTACATTTTCTTGTATAGAAAAGAGTGAAATTATTTCCTTCCTATTGGTAAAATCTTTACAGAAAACAGGTATATTATGATATTCACAAATAAATGATTTTGGAAATGTCACCTGTACCTGAAAAAAGCAGTGAATAGTTAATAAAGATTTGTGGAAAGGATATTTATCTACAAGGAACAAAAGACACAGATATCATTTTAACTGGTGGATAGCAGTACCACTCAATTTGTAAAAATAAAATACTTAGAAGAAGGTACTAGTTTTTAAAGAGGATGATAACATCAGTTTGGAAAATCTTGGGATTTGAAGACCTATGAGTTGTCCAAGTAGAAATGTTCAGCTAAAGTGTGCTTATGGACCCAGATTTAGGAGAGATATTGATTTGGAAGTCATCAGTATATAAAGGAAAAAACCTCAATAGTGAGAATAGAGAGTCCTGTTGTCTATGGAGTGAACCTAGTTCTTAATCACAGATAATTTAGTCAATTGATCCAAGAATAACTAAGAATTGACTATACACTTTAAAAGAACAAATGAATTCAAAAATTTGTAAAACTCCTGTAAAGCATCTGGAAACTGGCTTGAATTAAACTTCTCTTATAGCAGGAGTCCCCAAAACCCTGGCCAGGGCCTGTTAGGAACTGGGTTGCACAGCAAGAGGTGAGCCGCGAGCAAAAGAAGCCTCATATGTATTTGCAGCACCAGCACCACCGTCTCAGATCACCAAGAATTAGATTTTCATAGGAGTACTACAGCTCTCTGGTGCCAAAAAGGTTGGGGACTACTGCCTATAGAGTGAGCTGAAAGTGATATTCAGCCAAACTTTCCATAATAGCTCTAGTTATCCTTCCAAATACTGCCTTTCTGAAAATAATCCACATGTACTCTGTATACAATGTACATGTGCCCCAAAATCCTGTGTAGATGTCACTCATGTATTATTTATCTGTTGTATTATAAATACTTATTCTTTTTGGGCCTTCACTAATTGTGTGATATTTGAGAGAAGACGAAGTTTTATCCCTAAGTGCAGCACGTGGGAGAAGTGTCATTGACTTTATTTATAGTGATACTTTTATTTGAAGCTCTGAAATAACGAAACTGTGACTGACATTCAACAAATGTTTACTGACTTATAATGTGTCTTAAAGATTAAACCTTTACTGATAGATGTTTGAAAGGCCTGTTGCTTCCCCACCATCACCACCACCATCTTATGATCATTGTTTCTGCTCTCTCAAATTATGAGCAATCACGATTTACCTATGTGATCAGTCTTCCCTGTTGCTAAAACTTTTCCTGATGTGCAAGGACTCTAGAGTGTAATTGATCACATAGAGTTGGGTAGAGGCACTCTTTGTTGGTTATTTTTTGTGTATGTCCTTTGAATTGAGGTTCACCTAGGCCCACAGAAATGACTATTTACAGTAACAATCCCCTACATACCTGGGGATTTTAATTCTTTTGTTGATGTATATTCTAGTCTTCCCAGGCTGAAACAATGTCATTGGCAGACTCCATAACAGCAAACTTTAAGATGAATGTTTTCACTCTTTCTATATCATCTTTATGTAAGATAGCATTTGTCCTAGAAATGGTCCTGGACTTTATGGTTCTTGTTTTGATTTTCCTTTTATCCATAAACATGCTTCAGAAAAGAACCTTTTTTAAAGATTTTAACAATTACTGTACTCTTTTATCATTCTAGGTTCAAATTTTTCTGACTCTATTCTAACAGTATGTGTTATTGTTTGATTTGTCCTTGGTGATACATCACAACTGTTTTTTATATATATATATATCTTTAAAACTGGGCTTAATAATCTTAGCAGTGACATGAGTTCTTTTGGTTCTTAAATGTCTTTTGTTCTTGTTTTGCTTTTTTTTGTGCTTGTTTGTCAGGGTAATAGATTGAATGGATCAGATACAATGTAAATAAAGTCCCAGTACCCTGATGTTTAATAGTAACCCAAGCCTCTGCCATCTTCCAAATTTAAGCCTAGTATTTGCGTATATTTCACATGGATAAAAAATTTAAATGTGCACTTTTTAAAGCATATACCTTTACCTTTTTATTTTGGATGATATACAGCATACTGCATGTTAGAAAAGATTATTTATAAAATTTTTAAAATAGCTGCAATGCAATCTGCTTGAAGATTATTACAATAGCTTAAATATCAATTTTGTCAGTTTGAAGAATTATATTCCTCCAGTATATCAAAATTGACTTCTGGTTCTTAATAAGATGACAAACTAATGTGGGGTGCTGACTCCCTCTCTCAAATGTAACCCTACTGATGCCCCAGGAGGGAGATGGTCAGAGTTGAGATACTCATACAATTTTTGAAAAATTACTAAGCAAATGGAAGTCACACAGAGACAGAAATTATCAGCCCAGAGCAGTGTTACATACTGAGATTGAGTGGGGAAAAGTCTTTTTATTGTGCTGGTTTGGAGCTCTCTTGTTACCCTAAGTTCCTTTCTTCTCGCCCTGTCACCCAGGAGTGGCAGGACGAGAGAACTGAAAGCTCTCTGAAGGATGGATCCAGAAGATGGCTCTAATGCCACTCTATATTGTAACAAAAAGGACAGCACTGAGCCTGCCCTCATGGTCTTTTCTGAGCCCATCACTGTGGGACAACACAGCCAAAGGAAAAAGCCAGATTGGAAGTACTGGGAGCACCCTGCTGGCAGAATCTCTTGAAATGGGTAACCAGGTGTGAAGAAGCATTTCTGGATGTAAGCAGGTGAAAGAAGCTCTCAGAACTTAGCTGTATCCTGCCTCATCTCCTCACCCCTGTAGAACATTACCTGGCATAACAAATTAAAATGCAAAAAAAAAAAAAAAAAAAAAAAACAGGATTTGAGAAAAAAATCATCAGGAAAAAGGGAAATTTTAAATACTGGTAAAAGAGAAATTGGCACAATAAAATACAATGACTAGGAATACATATTGAGAAGGGCAATGTAGTTTATCAAATAATTTGGAAGTTTTAGCACATGTTTCTCAAAAGATGATAGGTTTGGCCGGCAAAATATTAGCAATGTTATTGGATATTTGAATAATTCAATAATTAGCTAGAATTAATACACAGGTATATTTACACCAACGACATGAATATACTTATTTTCACCAAGCGCACTTGAAAGTTGACAGAATTATGCAAATATCAAGTCACAGTGATACCCCAAAGTAACATTAAATAGTCCTAAAAAACAATATCATATGGTGTTTTATGACCCCAAGATATTAAAAGAAAACTAACAACTGTAAAGCTATGTATCTATGAAAAGTAAAATAAAATACAATGAATGATTTTTGGGTTCAAGAGAAAAATCAGAAAGCAAATATTAAGACCTAAAAACTGAGGTTCAAATCAAGTCTGTGAATTGATATTCATTTGACTTTGAGTAGAATTTACTATCACTAAGTATATCCTTTTCCTTGACACTTAAGTTTCTCTGGCTTCTGTGACAATAGCTCTACCTGTGTTTCTAGCCTATTTCCTTCGGTTCCCTGCAAACTAAACTTAGTCCTCCTATTAAATGTTCCGAGTTCTCAAGAGCAGCCCTACATCCTATTCTCGACCTTTCTTTCGTCTGTATTCTTAGACATACTCTCCATAACCTGCCTTTAATGATCAGATGCTTACACAATACTACTCTCTTTTGAGAGCCAAACCCCTACATTCAATTGCGAAGGTGACATCTTTATAAGCAGATCAAACTCAAGACTCCAAAGATAATCCATGTGACCTTTATCCTTTAATCACATTCCCCTCTAATAGGCTAATAGTATGTAATACATCAATATGTTATATTAATGCAACATAAATATACTGATGTAAATGATAATAGCATCTTATACAGTATACTTTTATGTACTTAATGACACTTCTAGCAATTTATTTATATAGTTTTATAAATTCTTTTTCAACACTCCATAACCTGGGTAATTAATTGTAGCAAGAATTTAAAGACATAAAGTGATTCGGAGACATATTTTGTAACTTGCTCAAGGTCACATAATTAGAAAGTTGCTGAGATGAGCAACGAACCCAAGGAATCTGACTCCAGAGCCCGCACCATAATCTTTCAGTTATGTATCCCTCAGCGCGCATAACCAAGTCCCGCCAAGTTCAACTGAGCAATCACCGAGTCCTGCCTATTCTATTCACTAAATATCTATATTACTGAGGGTACTTAGATAGCTGTAATAAATAGCTCCCTAATGTGTAATAGTTCAAACCAACTGCAAAAACATTTGGTTCGAAAAAATATTCCAAGATGGCATATACCTGGTTGGTGGATGGCTCCCTCTCATAAAGTCATTTTCAAACGCAATCTCCTTTTGTCATATAGCTTTGCTTTTCTCTATGACTTTACTATGTTTACATCAAACTGGTAAAAGAGTGAGAGCATGGAGGGCACATTGAATTTGTTAATGAGCTCTTCTTGGAAGTGGCTGACTCATTTACCAATTCATCCTCCCTGCATGCCATTCCATCTTCCTTCCTGGCCAGTTCTAACTTATTCTTCAGAGCGAAGACCTCACTTCCTTGGGAGAAACTTTCATGGCAATCATTATTTGAAGCATTTTCCAAAATTTTAAAGACTGTTTCTCTCATATGCTTGCTCTGCATGTCATACACTTTCCCTACGTCATAATATTGTCAAAATTCGTTTTAATAATCTTGTGCATATTTGCATGTATCTTAGACTGTTCCAGGATGAACATAAAAATATCTCTTCTTGACTGTTTTTTCTGTTATTCTAGTTTCACACAGTGACTGCCTCATTTTATATCTTCAGAAATCAGGTGAATTGCAATTTATCTTCAGAAATCAGGTGAATTGCATCTTCAGAAATCAGGTGAATTGCAATTTATTTTCTGACCCGTCCTTCGCCTTTATATGTGACCATATATATGCACTGTCTTTACTCACTGACAGTAGTAAGTAAACAATCCCTAAGACCAATGCCCGAGCACACTTCAGTGAGTGAGCTGCAGAAGACCAACCAAGAGATGCAATTGTTCTGGAACAGGAAAGTTACTCAAATATTACCTAGAGAGTCACACATCTGATTTCTTACTTTAGATAACAGACATTTTAACTTATAAACTAAATATATAGGCGGGCTTGATTGAATATTTATGACATACCAAGAACTTTGTGAAGATTATTTATGCATTATTTAACTTAATTTTTATAATACAATTATAAACACTATTATTTTACAGAGAAATAAGAGAGAAGTTGAGTAACTTCCTGAGGGTCACAGTTAGTGGAAGAGCCTGGACACTAGAGTAGATTTGTTTTTAAATGCTTTCCTTGTTGGAGACCATCATCACATGGACACCTGATTCAATCTTGAGGTATAGGGACAAGTGGAGTCACTGTCATTTAAGACCAGGAAGAAATCTTTTTGTGACTCTTTTGTTCCCATTCTCCAACATAATGTACTCTAAGCAGATTGAGCGGTGATAAGTTGGTCTATGTGAGTCCTGCTCCTCAGAAAATTGGGAAATCAAGAGGTAGTTTCATCTGTAAATAGCAGTAACATAATGACTAGATTTTCTATAGTTCATTAGTTCATATATGGTCAGCAATTCCCTTGCTAAGGTTTCTTTTCTTTTCTTTTCTTTTCTTTTCTTTTCTTTTCTTTTCTTTTCTTTTTCAGAAGAGAGTGGTGAGTGACTCTGGGAACAGAAGTGAGAGACAATACATAGAGAGAAAATGTTTGTTATTTTAATGTAAAGTAGCAGAAGTCAGGGAAATTTTAAGAGTATACCTGAACATTGATTTTCACTTAAGAGGTTAGCACCTCCAAGCTCTCCCAGCAGATGGTAAGGAAGTGGAAACCAAAAAGTATGTTTTTACTATGGGGCTGAAGGAGGCTGTTGAAATACTATTTATTTTACACACACACACACACACACACACACACACACACACACACACACATTATAATAAGGGAAACTATTCTATGAGAAGTGGACCCAGGAGATTTTAGTAAAGCTTTTGTGGCAAGATCCTAAATTTTATGGGTATATCAATGCTATGTTTAAGGGATACATCAAAACAAGGTCCATATAAATTGTTGTCAGGGTCTGGTTTATTATCTGGTTTTTCTAACTTTTAAATTTTTGCTAAGTTGATCACACTGTCTCAAAGAATTAGCGTGTTTTCTAATACAGTATAGTTTACATTGTTCAGACATTACCCAGGTGACTGTTCTTAGAAGGACTTGTCTTTTTAAATCTCAATGAATTCTAAATCATCTTTGCTCCTCACCAGGAAGTTTTATGAAATAGAATATAAGTTGGAAATAAAAGTGATTTCTCCCTCTTTCATATCCAAAATCAAGAACTTATTTACCTACACTCAGCATTTATTTTGTGCCTTTTTGTACAAAAAAAAAAAATCACATTTCTACAAGATGCAGGGAATACAAAGATAAAAAAAAATAAGGTTCATACCTTTCAAACTGAGTTACTTTGCAAGCAGGATTAGAAGAAAAAATCTTCAATATAGTGGGGATTTTTCTTATAAGTAAAGGTGGCAATGACAGTAGGAGAGAATCCCAAACAGCTGTTGAAGGATGAGGTGAAATAGGGAAGCCACAGGCATTTGGGCAGAAGGTGCTTCTAGCACAACACAAAGCCATTTCACATAGTCACGGATGTTTGGAAAGTGAAAGCTGCAGACAGACCACCCTGTGTGTGATCATCTGAGATGCATTGGCTCAATTTCAGCAAAACTGTCATGCAGCCTCAGGGACAGATCCTTAAAAGAGAAAGCTGAAATAGGCAGTAGCTTATAGTTTCTCAAATCCTATTTAAGGAGAAAGGGGAAAAGGCTGAGAAACAAGGCCATACATCAGCATATATGAAAGGGCATCTAATATGTTTTCATCAAATTCTTAATAAAAATGATAGTGTCAACAACCTGTTAAGAAAAGCAAAGGCTAAGTCAGTGCCTTATATGAAAGTGTTGGACATGGGCCTATTTGACATCTCGAATTATGTCAGCAGGGATGCTATTGATGGAAGCCTGGTCTTTGAATCTTAAGGGCTGACTTTACCACACTGGCCTGGAATGGACATAATTTATTTCTTAGGTTTTTTCAAAAGAAATTGCTGCCTCTCTTCCATCACAGCCCAGTGAGAAAAGGCAAAAAAACATACATTTCTGCATGATGGGTATTTTATTAACTCTATTTCCTGGGTTAATTTTACTAAGTTTTATTTAGTGATTATCTTAAAAAGTGTTCTGAAAACATGGTGGGATTTCTTATTTTAATCTTCACCATCTAGGAAAGAAAATGGTTGAATCTTGAAATTATGTGTTTTATGAAGCATGTATATATAAATATACATATACACATATAAATATAATTGATTATTTTCATTAAAAAAGAGAATCGACTCTTAAAAATGTGAGCTCCATGAAATTAAAAAAGAAATCTGTTATGGAGTCTCTTATTTCCAAATAATAGAAATTCTATTAATTCTTATTTAGAGAAAAAAAATAGAAAGAGAATGAGCAAAAGGAAGAACCAAGGAAGGAGGGAGGGAAGGAAGGAAGACATGTAGAAGGATAGGGAGAAAGAATTAATACTGAAATACATTATTAAAATATAAAAGTAAATTAAAGATCATTGAGATATAGTTTAAACTGAGAACATCCTGAGACTAGATTAGAAATTAGAAACTGTTGGATCTTAAGGCAGATGTGACTGCTCAGGTCCTTTCTGGCCCTGAATGACATCCTATTGTAGCTCCTCTCTGAGTATATCCCATTCTTATCTTTTTCTTCAGGTTAGCTTTCTCCTATTCTCTGTGTGCACAGCTGAATACAAAGCACTGAGAACCACAAGTATTTCACAATCACAAATACAAATTCAGAAAACAAAGATTTCCATTGGCCCAGCTTGGATAATGTATTCACTCTCCTTTCTTCAAGTTTGACTAAGGATAAAGGGTCATGGTTTTCAGGAATTACATCTCAGGGTGGAGAAATTTCCTAGAAAAACAGAAATGGATTATGTTTCTAAGAAGCAATTTAAGCTAAGAATTTTAATGATCTCATTCTCATATATGAAATTAGTGAGATGTTGCATGTATGTATGTATAGTATATGATGGTGAGAGATATTCTTTGAGAGCAGATTTTTTATTAGTTCCAAATTAAATAATGGTTTTTGATTGTTGTTAGCAATTATTTTTTAAAGTGATTTTAAAAAATAGTGTTTTGTATTTATATACAGAATTCCACTTCTGATTCATTACTTTCTGTAGATCCAGATTTCCATCTAGTTTAATTTGTCTTTTACAAAATGTAGGAAGTTAACATTTCTAGTGCAGGTATGCTTATGATAAATGATTACAGCATTTGTATTTTTCAAAATATATTAATTTACTCTTTGTTTTTGAAAGATGTTTTTCCTAAATAAAATTTTAATTCAGTTTTTTATTTTTATTCCTTTTAATTCATTAAATATTTCCTTCCACTACTTGTTGGGTGGTGTTTTTTCAATAGAGAATCTGTTGTCATTTTTATATTAGTTCTATTTTTTCTCCTCCTCTTGCTTTAAATTTTTTCTCTTTTATTGCTGGTTTTAACAATTGCTTTATAATGTATTTTGTTATAGTTTTCTCCCATTTTTTCTTGATTGTACTTAAGTATCTTGAATGCGTGAATTTTTAGTTTTCATTAAACTTTAAAAGGAAATTATAACCATTTTTTTTGCTTTTCCCTCTTTTTCTACTCACTTGAGAACACAAGATTGATGTATACTAGACTTTAATTTTTTCCCAAGTTCAGAGCTGCATTTCTTTTATTTTCAATTAATTTTTTTTTCTCTGTGTTTTATTTCAAGTCTTGCTTTTACATCTTTTTAGGTGGAAGCAAAGTAATCTTTTTCTAGGGCTATTTTTCTTCTTGTAACTGTGGCAATGCATGATGTGTAGTTTTACATATATTCCAATTGTTCCTTAAAATCTCCCACCTAATGCCCTTAGATTGAAAAGAATATTTTAAGATAGAAAATATACTCTTTCCCTTAACATGCGTTGAAAATATACTCTATTGGAACATTAATTTGAATATTTCAATCAAAATTCCATAACACTGATGAAAAATAAATACTTTTATCAATATTTAAAATAAAATGTGAAAGGTTTTGTACAGGGTACATAGTAAATAAAAATGTAGTTGAAAATTCTTCCACAGCTCACTATCACTTTACTTACTATATGTCTTCCCAACACTTAGGTTTTAATTGAAAGCAATTTTTAATATGTATGCATACAAAATTTTTAGAAAATACTCTTCGATGACATACAACAATTTCAAGATTCATAAATGAGAAGCCTACTCCTTTCCCCACCCTTTCCACACACACAGACACACAACTGTATCCAACTCACTTGCACATCTCTATCTCAAACATAATTAGTGAATGTAGCACTGTACATACTCAATAAACATCAGCTTTCTTCTTCAGGGTCTGCATTTCATGGATATCTCAAACTAGGTCAGTGCCCAGTTGTGTTTTGAACATGCAGTGTCACCTTTTTCAAGTATGTGCACACACTCTAACATATAGGTTCTGGAAACCTGTATTATTGTCTTTAGTGAGTCTGAGCAATAATTGAACAATGGATTGAAGTGGATTTTAGTGAATTATATTTCCTTTAATATTGTAAAGCATGCAAAAGTTAGTTACATGTGCAAGTTATGATTTGGTGCTTATGTTGCCTGTTATTCATACAGAATTACTATCAACTCATGATTGCATTAATTTTTCCTACAACCGTATCAGAATGTGTATATTTTAGCATTATCTTCCCC
This sequence comes from Cynopterus sphinx, assembly GCA_030015415.1. Lineage (NCBI taxonomy): Eukaryota > Metazoa > Chordata > Mammalia > Chiroptera > Pteropodidae > Cynopterus > Cynopterus sphinx. The sequence goes on from CM057381.1 coordinate 12,566,088, forward strand.
TCTACATGCGAAGATTTAGCCTCAATTTAGTCTTATCATATGTACAACATGTTCCTAATTTATCTATATTTTCCTATTAAAGGTTCCAAAATACTTATATGCAGTAGGGATATGATATTTAAGGATTTAGAAGTTTTAGATATATAATTACATTTTTAATTCAATTTTCTTCTTTCAAAATACTCAACTTTACTAATGTCATTTTAATTCGTATTTAACAACTTCAATATTGATTATTCTATTTATTCCTGGGGGTGGTAAATTGAGTTTACTAGATATAGAACTCTGAAGATGTTTTTAATAAGGGCTTATATATAAGGCATATCAGATATTATCATATTCTAAATCCATTTTATTTTATAATATATTGTTTGGCCAAAATTTCTGAGTTTAATGCCTATTCCTGAAAATATAGTGTACAATGATTAAAAAATATATGTATATTTTTCCACAATTAAATATTTATTCAATATGCCTTTTGTGCTCAGAGTGATTTATTTCATCTCCAAACTTCATTTTAGCACCAGAAAAAGAAAGACTGGAAGGAATTAATTATAAAGTGATGCTAGTGAGATACTTATAGGCATTAAAGTTAATATATTATCTTTATAAATTTATAAATACCAAAATGAGAGAACTACCATATGTCCACTGTATATAATTTTCAATCTCTTTTTTAATTGCTGGGGAAATTAATATATCTGATTCCTAAAGTTTTTTTTTTTTTGTTACACACTACTCTGAGGATTAATATCTCCAAATTTTAGTTGCTACTTTAACCTTCAGACTCAAGCTACTTTATATAGATTTTCAATGTCTGCATAGCACTCTAACTTCCTTTAAATCATCAGGGACAAGAAAAGTCTATAGAAATTTGATTCAGGACTAGAAATATCAAGACCCAGCTGCTTATAAGTTCACAAAATAGATATTTCCACAGATATTTTCTACCACAAAGTTAGACTGAAGCAATGAAAAAGCTTGAAACATACTAGAACTGAGAGACATCTCGGGACATTCTAATGACATCTCAATTTCTGAATCTATTGTCCTTGAGGCCCTGCTGAATTTCCATCCTTGATCCACTGCAAATTTATTATTTATTCACTCAATTGTTGGCTTATATTTTTGTCCTATAGTGTGTGTGTGTGTGTGTGTGTGTGTGTAGTTACTGTGTAGCAGCTAGCATATCAGTAGAAAAAAGCTCACTTAAAAGAGAAACTTGAAAAAAATTAAAAAAGGATATATACAAAAGTGTGTGCAATGTATAGACAAATAGCAAGAGATAGCACATTACATGAAAAGCTAGCAAGATTGGGAGGTTTTCATCCATACCTAAATAAAAATTGGCAAGGAAAAAGAATGATTATCCAAACATGAATAAAGTATGCGTGTGATACTAATTTCCCACAGGAGCTCTGTCTTCTGGCGGAAGGTGCCAGCCAACCCAAGAAATCCAGGATGGAGAAAGCTGGTGGAGTAAATAATCCAACCTCATTATCTTGAAGCCTTCTTGCCAGCATTCTCCATTAGTCGAACTCAACTAGAAACTAAAGGGCAAAGGGCCCACAGCAGTTTATAAATATTAACTTTTTGCCAGAGCATTGTATAAAAAGATGAATACTGGACCTAGACGAGTACATAGGAAATATCTAGCTCAGTAAAGTAAGAGTCCCAGCATTGATCCATTGATCACTATTATATGAAGAGCATCAAAGTGAAAAGTAAGAATCAGCTAACATGATTGAGAAGAAGTGGTCACTGAAGTTGGGGGGAAACCAAGTGGATGTGATGTCTGGTAAAAAAATATCTGGCAAGGAAGAGAAAGTGATCAACTATACAGATCTTACCAGTAGCTCATTTAAGATGTGAATTGAGATTTAACTATTGGATTAAGCAATGTAGTGGTCATTGATGACCTTGACAAGAAGAGTTTTACTGGAAAAATGCCTGTTAAGAACAAATTTTAAAAAAATGAAAATAATAGACACCATACATATTGAGAAGTTTTGCTGCAAAATAGCAACAAAAAATTTTCAAATTTCTTAAGGTTAAGAAGTAGAGCCAAGAAAATATATCGTGTCAATTAAGCAATAAGAATATATTTTAGCAGATGAAATATGTACAATCTGGAGGAGACAAGTTGATGATGCAGAACAGAATGAAATAATTATGGGATCTGTGGACTTGAAGGTAAGAAGAAATGTGATCTAGTTCATAATGAAAAACATCAATTTAGGTAGAAATTTCTTAGGAGTTCATATATAATAACAAGAGGTAAGGCATATACTTTTAGGTATATTTTTATTTCCCTTAAAAATAAACCAAAAAAGCTGAGAATAAAGATAGAGAATGAGATGGTGAAGCACTGAGAGAGTAGAAATTGTGAAATATTTAATAGATAAGCGATGTACTTGAGAAATGTAATAAAATAGAAGGCCATTGCGTTGTAAGGTTATGAAATAAAAGTGAAATGAGTCACTTCCTAAGATTGTGTTGTTTTAAAGGAAAAAATAAACCTGGAAAACTACAATAAGACAAAAGGAACATCTGACTGCACCTCAGTTCTAGAAGTTAAGTTGTGAGATTAAAAAAGTCATCCTTTGAACGAGTGTCAGGGAAAGCAGTCTCACAATCTCAGTTTCTATTTTGATTTAATATACCTAGGGTAGAATTATTTTAAAATTAATTGGAAATTTTATTTATATAACTCCTTCATTAAAACTGAATCAATTTAATCCTGATCTATTATCTCCAAATAGGTCTGCCTTCTGAACCTCAGACTTGTATGTCCATCAACCGGTATCATTGCTTTCCTAGAAGAGCTTTTTTCTGCTGCCTCATCCCCGTAAGTAAATGCAACACCAACGTTGCAGTTATTAAGCTCAAAATCTTTGGTGTCATCCTTGACTACTCTCTTGCTCACCTTGCATCCCTTCCTTGAGTAAATCCTACTGACTCTATTTTCAAAATATATCCAAAAGTGCTGGAGTGAGCAGCCACATTCATGTATGGGACTGGATGATCTAGCTTGTAACGAATGTCTATACACTTTGAAGGGTTGACTTTAAAATACAATCAATAAATTTTTACCTTTGGTAAGCTTATAACAAAGTTCCCTGAGAAAAGTTGGATAAAATTTCCAAATAAGAAAAATATTTTTGAAGACATCAAAGTGTTGCCAAGGCAATCAGAGCCGGAGCAGCCAAGATTCCAGAGAGAAGAGTTCATCACGTGAGCCTAGCTTTCGCAGGCTGCTTTTCTTTTCTGCACCTTTGCCTATGTCGGGCATGTGGTGAGGCTCAGGAGGCAACTGAGAAGCCAGGCAGAAGGTGGTAGAAAAGTGAGGAGAAGCCAGCAAAGCTCTGGCAACATCACAGAGCTAAAGAGGTAAAGATGGAAGATGCAAGTTGCAAAGGCAGCCAGGATTTGACAGATAAGGTCCCTGAGAAAAAATGGGTAGAGAAAAGTGAGGATGACATAGCATCTCTTACCTTCAAATCAGCTGGTGAATTTGTACCCTGCTCAGTGCAGGAGGATAAGAAGCCAAGCAGAATCAATTTAAACATAGAATGGAGTTCAAGGTGAAGTGACAATATTTACCCTTCACACTGGCAATAACAATGTTCAGTTCCACCTTAGACAAGGGAAAGGAAAATGTTGGAACTCTCTTATGATTAAATGTTTATTTTTAGAAAATTATCAGAGTTCACCTCCCTAAGCATTATTCTTGATTTATATTGTTACTTTTTTACTTTTAGTTTTTTTCCCCCCTATGGCACATTTTCCTTCACTATTAATGTATATTGTTTTTTTAAGTTAATTTAATTTAAAATGAAATGAATGAGGTATTATACTTACATATTCATCTAGCATATATAGAAGCAGCATTGGTTTAATATTTTTGTTATATTATTTTGCATATGGAAATTGCAAAAAGATTTTTCTAAAGATTCTATTGTAAAAAATTTACTGACTGATGATAAATGTATTTCATGATTGTACATCACTTGGAGACTATGCTGACAATAGCATGAAGTGCAGAAGTATTCTTTAAAGATAAAATGAAACTACTGATAACATATTCCAAACATACATATACACATTTTCATCCTAATTTCACAAAGTAGAAATAATATGGCTTGTAATCTACCACATTTGTTTGCAGAATAGCAATCTCATTTTTTCAAATTGTAGAGTTTGTAAGGAATAATTACTTAATAAAACAACAACAAAATCTATAATCAAAGCTCAAGAAACATTGACTAAATCTTTCTAAGATTCATTTGTTCCTAAAGTGAATTTTATTTTACTATTTTTATCCATTTACTTGAACTTGTGAAAGAATCTAAAATAATGCAGAGTTTGGATCATTTAAATTATATAATATTACTACTTAAAGTTAGGTGAAAATAATTAATATTATTTTTAGTATATACAGTAAGATGGAACTTTAATATACCAGGCATACAAAATTGATCAAATATGATATATATAATGTGTAAATATACTATATACATAACACTATATGTAATGAATCACAAGCTATCATCACAGAATTGCTAAAGTACTTACTTCAAGAAAGAAAATTCCATACTTATGATATTATTGCTGGATATATTTACTTTAAACTACTCCCAACAAAACAATGTCATTAGAAGAACCATGGACTCACAGTTAAGAGACTTTGATTTACACTAAGCTTTGCCATTATAAGTTTTTTGATGTTTAGGAATTAAATTAATCCTTTCTATTTGTAAATTAGCTCATCTGGAAAAGGAGGCAGTTAGTTTGGCCAATTTTTAAGATTTAATATTGCTCAAAAAATTATATTTGTACCTTTGGGGTTACAATATTCAGTTTAAGCATGTTAGTGTTTGCTCAATATTGAAAGTTTATGTTCAAAATTTAGATCAGACTTTAACACACAGAAATATCATAATTATTAAGACAAAATAGAAAAACTCGGTTTTTAAAGTGATTTGAACACATCAAGTTGAAAACCAAATTCGAAGTATTTGATTTTATTCAAACACTGAGTGCACTATGCCTTTACAAAAAAAAATTAAATGTGATGTATGTCCTAGTGCAGATTCTAAATTCAGCATAATTACTCACATGTACTATGTGAGAATGTGGAAGAAAAAATATATTTTATATTTAATTTTAGTTTTTACTAGCTTAGTATATATGCATAGACACATACACATGTATGCATAGTATATTCAGTATTATATCCCAAATAAATTGACATATATGTCTGCTATTGTATAAAGAGAAAAATATCGTTTTATGAAATACTATTTAAAATGGTTTTAAAAATGCTTATAAAAAAGTAAAATTATAATCAAGATGACACAATATCATATCAAATGCTTTTTCCTTAATTTTGTGTGTTGAATGAGAGTAGTATAAAAAATATAGTCCTTTGCAATCAACAAATATCTTGTTTTTAAATCTAAACATTGAAAACCACTGTAATTAAAGACTATAGATTAATAAACATAAAAAAGTTTCTCTTCTTAAATTTTTGGGGAAGAAAAAAGTACTATATAGCAAATATATTTTACATTTTGACCTTCAGAGAATTAAAGATTATAGTTCAGAAAAAGGTGAAATCACTTTCAGTTGTGAATTAAATGAATGTACCATATGAAAAGTAACATATTTTGAAAAATAGGCAAAGAAAAAAGAAGAACATGCCACTTAACACTCATGTATGGCGCTGGAATGATAAATGGTAAAGTATGTTCAATAATACTGATTTGTATTTTCATTTAGGTAACTCAATTTCTATCAATTCCCTTAGAACGAACAATTTTTGTAAGAAAGTAATGACTAATAAACCTGAAAAGTAGGACTGGAACTAGACTGTAAACATAAAAATCATGTTTCTTTTATTCTACTGAAAATGCCTTTACTGAAGTCATATATTGATCAATCGGATACTTCTTTTCAGTCCTTTTATCTACCTTCCTGGTGTCTCCTGAGATAGTTGATTGGTCCACATTCTTTTTTGGCTTTCGTCTTTGGGCTTCTATAATAGAATATCGTAGACTGGGTGGCTTTCACACTTCTGGAAGTTGAAAAGTCCAAGATAAATGTGCTGGCAGTTCAGACTGGGTGTGTGAAGGAGTCCCGATTTCTTTTTTGGGGGTAGCCGCCTCCTTCTTGCTCATATGTCAGAGAGCAGAGAGAGCTCTTTCGGGTCTCCTTTTAGCAAAAGGCACTAATCTACTAGTGTGGACTTCACTCATATGTTCTAATCACCTACAAATGCCCTACCTCCTAATATCAAAACATCATGAGTTAGGATTTCAACATATAAAATATATGGGGACATACTTCATCAATTGCAGCTTCTACATAATATCTCCAGTCTTGTTTTGTTTGTTTTTTTCCTAAATTTTATCTCATTCCTCCTAGCTTTTTTTGAGGCTTTGTTTTTCTTTCATAGCCTTAAATTTTGATTTGGATATTGTCCAGTAGATCTTTTTTCTCATTCTACTAGGCCCCAAGACAACATCAATCTTTTCTAACATTTTATTTTTTAGATGTTAATCAGTAAAATGTTTTGTTTATATTACTTTATTTCTATATCTGACCTCTTATGGAACTTTAACAATATATAGCCAAATATAGTACGTAGATAATCTGAAGAAATTTATAATTCAACATGACTAAAACTCAATCATATTCATACCAAAGGCTATATCCTTCAGTTTTAACTCAGTAACTGCCTTATCATCAATCTGATACTTAAGCCTAAAACACAAGTCATTATTGGCATTGAATTTACGCCTCACAGCCATATCCAGTGCATCACGATCATAGATAAAGATTCATAAAATTTTTTTTAAAACTACTGATGTTTTTAATGGCAGCTCCTTATTGGCTTTATTTTCTTACTGGCTTCATGTTCTTACTGCACAAATTCAGTACTTGTTTGTTTCTTAGAGATAATCTTTCAAGCTTGTCTACATCTTGTTCATCAACTTCTTCAAACCCAGTTTCTTTTTAAGACCAACAATATTTTTCCTGTGTTTATAGTCTTTTTAAAGTTGTAGAAATGTGGACAGTGTGTACAGGGATACTTTCATCCATACAAAATTTATTATATGTAAAAGCTCTTTGCTGAGCTTTCACAATGAAATCTAGGAATTTGTTGCAAGCCAAGACTCTTTTAAAGACCTCCAGTGAAGCTTCTAGGTTGAAATAGTGCATAAGCAATAAGCAGAAATGCCTTGAAAGCTATCATAACTCTATAGTTTATGCATTGTAATAACAGATTCAGAATAAGAAAAATTTTGGAATTTATAACTATGCTAAATAATATTGGCCATGTGTTTAAGAGACCTGTCATTGTCACACAGGACCTCCTTTGTGATATCTATTTTGCTGTGCAATACATTATGAACTAGAAAATATTTTACATAGACTAGAAAAACCTCTTTCCTCACCTGGGCTTTGGAATTCAACCTCTAGATAATTGGCAATTTTTCTTTGATCATTTATTTGACTGCCTAGAGGGTTTTGTAATATTGTGCTAATAAATTTTTAACTCGATGTCTTACAATTAACCCTGAACATAAAAGTCAGCTTGTCTTTGAATTCTTTGAGACCAGGCATTGCTTCTCCTATGAGATAAATAACACAGAATGAAGTGTATTTCCAAAATAAACCTATATCATTTACATAGAAAATATTTATTGATATGGTCCCAAAAAGTTTTTGTAAATAAAAGAATATATACAATTGCCTCAATGTCAACTATGTTGCCATTTTGAGGTAATGGAGAATGACACAACTCAAATATGTCTAATCATGTAAAATTTGCTTTTAATATCAATATCAACTTCTTTGCTGACTCATAATCTTCATCATCAAGTTCTCAAACAAGGTCATTACCTTAGGCTAAATAAAAAAGTAAGGAAAGAGATGTTACTATCATTCTCATTCTTTGTCCATTTTACTAGTTATTTTACAAGTTTTTCTATCAAATAATTAAGTGTTCTTTTAGTATTATTCATTTTACTACCTTATAGTATCTACATAATTTCCTGTTCACTCTATTTTGATAGTATACTCTGTAGTAACTTATATTCAGCATGTGTAGCATAATTTTTCAATGTGCTCTTTTATCAAAGGTCTAAGATATTCTCACTTGCATTTATTCAACACATTTTCTCAATATTCTTGAGTTCAAATATGGTTCAGACAATAAGTCTCACTAAATATGACTCTGAGTTGTCTCTCTTAGTGCTAGTCACATCTCAGATGTCATCTTCTTGACATTCTGCATATTCTTCAGATAATACATAGTTGTAAATTTCTACCTTTTTATTGTCAATGTAATTCATAGATATTTCTGTGTATTGTCTTTTTTTTTCAGTTCAGCGGTCTTAAAAAAGATTTCAAATATTCAGCCAAAATACTCAAAATGAATTAAGGACCTGAATATAAGATTTGAAATGATAAATTGCATAGAAGAAAACACAGGAACTAAACTCATGGACCTTAGTCTTAAAGATTTTATTAATTTGACCTCAAAGACAAGAAAAGTAAAAGTAAAAATAAATGAATGAGACTATATCAAACTAAAAAGCTTCTGCATGTCAACAAGGCAAAGATACACCCATCTGAATGGGAAAATATATTTGCAAGCAACATCTCTGATTAGGGCCTAAAATTTAAAATGTACAAAGAAATCATATAACTCAATAACAGCAACAACAACAAAACATATAATTCAATTGAAAAATGGGCAGAGGACCTGAACAGAAACCTCTCCCAAGAAGACATACAAATGGCCAACAAATCTATGAAAGGATGCTCAACTTCACTCGCTATTAAGGAAATACAAATCAAAACTACAATGAAATGCCATTTTCACACCCGTTAGAATAGCTATTATCAACAGGACAAGTAATAAAAAGTGTTGGAGAAGATGCAGAGAAAAAGCAACCCTTATGCACTGCTGGCAGGACTAAAAACTGGTAAAACCACTATGGAAAACATTATGGAGGTTTCTCAAAAAACTAAGAATTAATATACCATATGACCTGGCAATCCCTGGGTATTTACCCAAAAAGCTTGAAAATATTTTTTTGAAAGGATATATGCACACCAATATTCATAGCATTATTCATGGTGGCCAGGACATGGAAGCAACCGAAGTAGATGACTGGATAAAGAAGGCATGGTGCATATACACAAAGGAATATTACTCAACTACAAGAAGAGATGAAATACTGCCTTTTGCAACAACATGGATGGATCTTGAAATAATAGTGCTAAGTGAAAGAAGCGAGACAGAAAAATTGAAAACCCCATGATATCACTTATATTCCACATGATATATGGGATATAAATCTAAAAGCAACAAACCAATGTGACAAACAAACAGAGACTTGTGGTCACGGACAGTGGACTAACGGTTACCAGGGGATGGTGGGTGGTAGACGGGGTCAAAGGCGTTAAATATGTGATGACAGAAAGAAATCTAACTTTGAGCAGTGAACACACAATGCAATACATATATGATTTACTGTTGAATTGTACACTTGAAACTTATTGTATTTTGTTAATCAAGGTCACCATAATAAAAAAAAGAAAAAATGAATTAAAAGAATACATAGTGAAATGCATATATTTTATAAAAAGGGTATTAGGAAGCAAGGAGCTTTCTAACATTTTAAATAAGATGGCAGGGTTGATAGAGTGTGCCTGAGTTAAAAACTATACCTTTCCACCTGGATATATCCAAAGGACAAAAAACAAAAATAACCTTAAAATGAATTTATTAATCTTATTGTTAGAGGTGATATTATATTATTATATGAAAGTATTACATACACATAGATATCAGGATTAAGCAAATAAGTAATTGTGTTCAAGCCGTTAGAAATTAAGGTTTTGGTGTGTGTGTGTGTGTGTGTGTGTGTGTGTATACATACACATACATACACACACACACACATATATAAAGAGATCGAAGTATAAAATCTAAGAAGTTAACTAAAATCCAATTTGAATTGTTACAGCAATACAAACATATGATTTATATTTTCTTAATACAAATTATATAATTCTTAGCTCTGTCCTCTGAGAAATCTTAAAAACAATAACAACTTAAAAGAAATGAGAATTTCTAGGACCCCAAAGACTGTAAGTATAGTTTTCCACTAAAAAAAAGGTAGCTAATCTCAGCTTTGGGACAGAAAATATCTAAGAAGAGACTTGAAAAACTCTAACGGGATTTTATCAACAGAATCGAGGAACCAGCCAAAAGCCACTCAATGCTGTAAAAGATGAGTTATTTTGGTCACCAAAAATAGTTAAGATGTAATTGTCTGAAGTACATTAAATATATAAAAATTAATTACCCATAATGAAAATCAGCTGAAACAAAATAAGCCTCATTGGATAACACCGAGGTTGTTAAACACTGATATTCTTAAATGGTTAAATAAAGACAAAAACACTTTAGAAAAGAAAAAAAACGAGGTGACTTTTATTTGAAAAATGTAGAATTAAAAAAATGATAACTATTACTCCTCTTCTCATTTCCCCAATGCCTATATATGTATCACATCATATGTATAACTTTTTTACATTTTTAAGGGCAATGTAAAGATCTTATATTTTGCAGTTTGTCAGCCACTATCCACTCCTATCACCACCTATACATAGGGCAATTATGGTAAGTAACATTTAAAGTTAAATCTAGCCTATCACACAGTTTAACTCACTATTTTCTAGGTACTGTTTGTTTTTTCTTAATGAGTATCTTATGGAATAGCACAATGTTAAATAATTACATCATAAAAACATAACTTTAGTATTTTTTCTTAAGAGATCCAAAACTAAAATGCAGAGACCATTTGGCTACCATGACCTTTGATGTATTAGAGTCCAAAAATCTTCATAAAATTTTAACCACAGATCAGTTTTCACTTTATAATTGCAGGCTGCTTCAAACCATCTCCTTACCCCTCTGAAGTGTACAAAATTTAGAACCTACATTACAATATAATTTTTAGAAATAATCCAATCCTCTTCTCATTAAATATATGTTTCAGATCAAACAAGAGACAATGGTATTTATGCCTTAGGTTTTAGAATGGAAGTCTATAAAAAGAAAAACAAGTAAAGAAGTAAAGATCTTAGGCATTTATAATTAACATAGAACCTAATAGAATGGTTTGAATTCGGGTGCCCAAATATATCACAAGTGAAGTTAAGGTATACATCCTCTTCTACTATTGACAAAAGCAAGGTGCACAATATTGATTCAATGCAATTTCATTAAAAATAATGTTCAAATTTTGTATTTGGTCCTTGGAATATAATAGTATAAGATATAAAGACATGATCTTGCCCTTCTTAAAAGACTCATATGTCCTGCAATGTGGGAAGTCTAAGGGCAACCATTACTTTATTCTCTGTTTCCATGTTGTATTTGTTTGTTTTTTATATTCCACATGTGAGTGAGATCATATAATGGGGCTGTCAGGAGTAGAGGATGGGAGAAATGAATAGATGTTAGTCAAAGAGTGCAAACTTTCACTTATAAGTTGAATAAGTTTGGGGGATTTAATGTACAGCACGATGACCATACAGCAGTTAATAACACAATGTAGCATACTTGAAAATTGCTAAGACAGTAAATCTTGAGCATTCATACACACACATACACACACACACAGAAAAGGTAACTATGTGAAGTAATAAATGCATTAATTAGTTCATTAGTCGGAATCCATTTACAATGTACACATATATCAAATCATGACATATATTTTAAATATGCAAAATTTTTATTTGTCAATTATATCACAATAAAGCTGAAAAAAGAAAGTTATGGAAGTGGAAATTTACTTGATTGTGATAATCATTTCACACTGTATCTGTGTATATCCAATCATGATATAAATGATATAAATGATATCATTGAAAAATTATATAATTTTATTTTTCAATTATTCTTCAATAAAGTTAAAGAAAGTCATAAATTTAAAAAGAGAGAGAAGAAAGTCAAAGGGTATTATTGTGGTACTATATATATATATATATATATATATATATATATATACATATATATATATACATACATACATACATACAGCAGGACAAGAACTATTATATCAATAATCTGAAATCACTGAAAATAATGTCCTAAGAGAGATAATTTGATTACAAGCTGGTTAATACTGGATAGAACATATTAAGCAGAACAGCAGATGATAAGTTCTAGAAGTCAAAAAAATATTTGAAACAAAAAGGAAGTCTCATTAATTTGGTATGTAAAAGCAGATCAAGAAAAATGACTATTGTGACAATATAAATTTGTTTTACCCATCTTAGCATCCTCAGAATGTCAGTGCTTAGAGAAACTTGGGTATATTTCTAGACAGAGAAGATCCTTAAAATGTTCCCTTGAAGCACCCAGAAATGCATACATAAACCTTATTCCACCATACATTTTTATATTCATATGCCTTTTCATGATACTATGGATACATCCTTAGCACAGACCACAGTCATGAATAAAATAACTCTAGGAGATAAATACTCTTCTTTATAAAAAAGAATGTTTAATTTAGCAGGTAGGCTGGAAAACCTTGCTATTAGGTATAAGTGTGCCATGAGGCCATAGAAGCAGAGCTGAAAATAGTAAACTATGGAAGGTCAGTCAATACTTCATCTTTATATTTAAAGAGCTGCATGTTATTTTTGATATGTTCACTTGAAGTATTTGCTTTAACCCATCATCATACACTTGATCTTTACAATTAGACTGAACATTTGTGCCTTCGCCTGGAGAGCGGAATTGAGCCATTACTATATGTGTCTGACATCTACTGGACTCCTATGAACATAATGACTCCAGTTTATTAGGGCAATAAACTATGAACAGAAAAATTATCTAAAGAGCTTTGACAACTAGATCTGGTGAATCATTTCCTTTTGAAAAGTATATTTTTTTGAGAAGATAAAGAACTGAAAAAAAAATATTTTAAAGGTCCTGCCAACAGTGTAATTAGTGGATTAGCAGTAAGAAAGAAACAATTACTCACTTTACTAAAAGTTACTAGGTGATAATTGTCTGGAGATACACAAATTTCAGGTCTTACAACATACTAACCTGTTCATTTTGTAGGTTTTAGGAAAAGATAAAAATATGACATGACCGCTTACAAGTGTATAAATGACCTTGTTCAAGATTCATGAAAATTTCTAGTAAATTGATCTTGTTGGTTATAGAGTTTTACTGGAACTTTGCTTTTTTACCAAAACAAATTATCTGTTTTAAAAAAGTGTTGTTTAAGGACCTTCAAGGATACAAGGATACACTTGACCGTTTTCTTATTTTTTTTTATCCAAAAGGTCATCAGTGTTTTTGATCTGATAGAAAGACAAAAGTCAATTAACTGCCCATTGATAGAAGGTAAATTCTGTTCTAGATAAGGCATTTAATCAGAAAACTTTTAAATGTGTTTTTAACCCAATCATAAACATTTTGACACTGAAAGTGATGTAATTAATGAAGATGTATTAAAAACATCAAATTATATAAAAAGTCAAAAAAACTAAATGCTTATTATATGAAATAATAGGAAGATGATGTAATAGGCAAAGTACTTAAATTAATTATGCAAAAAATTGCTTATTTTTGAGCAATACTATTACAATATCATAAAGATGATTAAAAATAACTAGGCCTAGTTGATATTGTCTACTATGCCAGACACTGTATTGAGAGCTTTGAATATCACTTTAATAATCTCAATAAACATTTACTGTTATCAACATTATCATTATCATCATCACTTTAATAATGTGACAGGGAGGAGGCTAAGCAATTAAAAAATAACAACAATAATAAATAATGACTACTATTCAATGTTTCTTAAGTTTATAAATCCTGATTTCTTAAAAAAATAAATGCTAAAATTCATTTACCAATATAGTTTTCTTATGTGACCAAAATCAAAAGAAAATTAGAGATGGCTCCTTTTCTTTCATATCTTTTCTCTGAATATTTATGTAATGCTAAGATCATAAACAGTGGGTTGTGACATGTGCAATCAAAACAGATTTAATGGTATAACTTATTGTGTATTTACAGACTCACTCATTTTATTTTCTAAAGTAATACTGTACATATTTTTTTGTTCTGATGAGCAATAAATGTACCCTCCAAATATGCTCCGATTGGTGATTTTGATGGTGTTTATAAATGAATCTGTCAGGTAGCAGTAAATCTATACAAAGCTCGCATAACAACAACAAAGACTTTATTATCTGGGCTTCATAATTGTCCTATGGACCATGCATTATCACACCATTTTACAAACGATAAAACTAAAGTTGATCAACTAAATCAGGGGGTAAAGAAAATCAGTGCTCAATACAGGATGAAAATTAAATTTTGGTTGACTACAGAGCTTCTTTTATTTTCTACTAAGATACTCTAACTCTTTCTTTTATGTAAGCAACAGAAATTTAACTCAGTTATGTAAGCAGATAGGAGCTATAAAATTCTGAATTGACTTCCAGGGGAAAATCAAGATATTTGGGAATGAAAACATTTAGTAAAGCTATTATATTTTTACATAATTATTAAAAGGGCAGGAAAAAAAGATGTTAAGTGAGCTTTGAGAAATTTTTCTAAAAAATCATATAAAGTATTCCATCAGTGACCTAGCTACATCTGCCACAGTTAAAAGTCTTGGATATCAAAAACCACCAATGACACTGGTAATTTCAAAAACACATCATTGGACTTCTGATGACAATCAAAATGGCATAAGCTGAACACAGTCTCTTTCCCACTCACTTATTATATTTAAAATCTCTAGACAATTGCAAAAATAGCAGATTGAGGACTTTGAAAGCTTTCTGGAGGGTAAATTCAACAGATCCAAATATGAATCTAGGAGCTCAACAGCTTCTGGAACTGATATAAAGCTAAAGAAAAATATGTAAAATACTGGAACACAGTGGAACACATTAGAACCTCTGATATATGTGAATTACCTCTTTTCTACCTTTTTAAGAAACATGTTAATGTAATAATTACAAATTCTACCTTCTAGTGTCTCTAATAATAATAGTAGTAATTAATAATAATAATAATAATAATAATAAAAAGGCAGTAACTTAAGTTTGCTAGAGATCCATCTAGTCCAGGTACTTGAGAAAAACTGAGTCTTCTTAATGGTCCACAGATACAGACACTGATTTTTATTATTGTTGTTGATGGCGGCAGTTATAGGATATGTGTTTGTTTTGTTTTGTTTATGGGTCTTTATAGGACTTAAGACTTCTTTCCAAAGTAAAGAAGTCTTCATGGATAAATAGGTCTATGGAGTCCTGAAAAAATTCTGAAGGAGAAGAAAGTTTTATTGAAAAATAGAATTAGGAAAAAAAGAGGGGAACTGTGAGTCTCAAAGACAAGTTCAAAAGTTTCTTTTGAATAGGCAAGCAAAATGGGATAAGATCGATAATTGCTTAAAATTTTTAAAAACTTTAAAACTGGTTCATGTATTTTAAATAAGTAATTACATATATCCATCATATATGCACGTTATTTCTACCTCCGTCTGCCTGTCTTTCTGCCTATCTGCCTGCCTATCTATCATCTATCTATCTATCTATCTATCTATCTATCTATCAATCATCTATCAATCAGCTATCAGCTAGCATAGCATCTATCATCTATCTCCACAGTGATTAGCAGTTAATAATTACTGAGAAGAACAATTTGTGTGATAACGTAGATGTTAAGAATAATTGGAATAACTGATCAGCATTGTAGGACAACTTATCCAAGTTAGAGCAAAGCATGGAAAGAAAACACCTCTTTTGAACTTCACTACATTTTTTAAGTGTCGCTTAACATTATAAGGGCTGAGCCAATAAAAGTATCTTACCTTAAAAACAATAAATACAGACATATTCTATTATCACATGGTATATATTTAAGTAAGTTTAATAAGTTAAAGGGGTTGAATATTAATTTATTTCTAAGTGCTCGAGTTTTATTGTATAAAGTATATACATTTTGCTACCATATAAATTTCCCCAAAAGTAAGACTATCGATATAATTATACTTTTAGAAAAGCTTAAAGTATTTCAATTAGCAATCTCATAGATAACAACCACTTTAGTAAAATAAATACTAATTAACTTTCTAATTTTGGCAATTAATTGATATACCCAATCAACTCACTATAGTTATTTTGTTAAACACTTGTTAAATGTTCAAATTCTTTGCAAGTTTAATGTATTAATTAGGGAGATAAAGCACATTTAATGTTTTTCCTCATTGAGGTAATTGTATGACAACTAAATTAACTTACTCTTATTCATTTAAGTTTATTACAATATCATGTATTTAATGTACAATAAATACGTAATGTAAGTACTGAGAAAAATCAAAGGTTTATGTAATTCTAGACTATGGAATAAACCTAGGAAGAATGATATAAACTGTTTTTCTTGAGTCATTCATTTTACATATTTAAATTTAAGTATGAATATGTATGCACACCTATATGTAGATATAGATATTTACAATAAATAAATTTAATACTCTGGCCTTTGAAATTACTTGGAGCTCCTTTATTTATAAAAGTAAAAGAAAAAATCCTTCTACTATCTGCCAGTAATTTTAGGAAATCATCTATTAAAAAAAATCTTCAAATAATTCATAACAGTCTTTTATGTATCAGAAATTATGCAGAATCAAATTTGTATAAGAAGCATATCTTTCTAGGACTGTTAATCAAGAAAAGCTTAATGAAGTTAAAAATTACTTTGCAATCAAGTGCAAGCACAGACATATTACAAGTACGCTTTTTTCTTTTAATTTCTAAACTTTTACAACCTAAATTTAAAATAAGTAATAAAGCCTTTTGCTATTATGTTTCTTCTCAGATAGTCTTGCAGACATTTGTCTATTCATATTATAAATACTTTGGGGAAAAATTAAGATGTACAAAATGTCCATATTGGCCATCTACAGTAGTGCTCACTTTGATGATACAAGTTAATGGCTTTTACCCAGAGCAGCCTATACTCTCCAACCAAACTTACGTAAAGTCCTTGTCTTCCAGGGAGTTTTGTATTAGCAGGGAGCCAACGCCGTAGGGAAATTGAATATTTCTGCCTTATAAGCATTCGAATTTTTTAATTTTATTTTTAATCAGTTGCAGAAAGCATATTTTACCAGCTCTCTGTGTGTATTTGAATGTTTATGTGATTGTGAATAAACTGACTTTTATTTATTTTATAATGATACAGACCTGCATTTGATCGCCTTTACTGTTATCATATTGTTAGGCATTGTTAGATAGCCAGGCAAGAGAGACAGGAGCAAATGTCCAGCTCTGTAACCAGAGAAACCTCCCTCCAAGACCTTCTTTAAGGACTTCCCAGAACACCTCCCCTTTTAGGGTTATAAATTACATCAAATCCTAAGGCACAAAGGCTGTAAGATTTAGTGGCTAAACCAGCCACAGCCACAAAAGTGTGCACGGAAAGTACTGCGCCTAACTTCAGCCTCATTATACCATCATTATAATATTATGTCTATGCCTGGAAGTTCATGAATCCAATTATAACAGACTGAATTCTAGGTAAGTACATGCACAGTGGGCAAAAGGTTATATAGCAGCTGTCAGTCAAGGTGACCTCTTAAACGGATCATCCAGGACTTCCCATCAAGGCCCAAATATAAACAGATTTCCCCGCTTCTGCAAGGTCACAGCTGAAAACTCATTCCTTCCTTGGAGCGCACTTTGTCTTTTATCTTTTATCTTCTCACCTCCCCAATTCCACGGGACTGAAGCCTTCCTTAGCATGGCCTGTCTCCTAAAAATGTACTTTCAATAAGTCTTAATTCTTTCTAAATCTCGTTGACCTGTAATTCTTTTACTGCATCAGTGGGGAAGAACCAAGGACCCCCGCCATGCCATTGGGGAGATGTCAGATTTCATGTCACCCCAGTGGTAACAATATGTTCTGTTGGTATCCTACTTGATGTTGGTCTGAACTTTGTAATTTAAATAAACAAGTCATTTCTCTTTCTAATTTTTCTTAAAACCTTAGAGTTCTCTCTGGGCAGAGGCTATCATTTCTACAGCAATTAAAATATTCAGCCAGAGATGTTTGCTGAATGTCTCCACACACATGATTTAAGTACAGCCGATGGGGGACAGAGGGATCCAGGGAACACTTAATACCCAGCTTCTGGTCAGTTCTTGGAGTAACAGAGTGAAATGTTCAGCCTCTGACTCCATCTTATTCAAGCCTGCTTTGTTCCCATCGCCTTCAGGCTAAAGCTTCTGCTTTGTCTTGCACATACACATGCTAAATCATTAGAGGAATTTTGTTTGGGGTATTAAGTTTTTTAGAAAAAAAAAAAAAACAACAACAAAAAACAGCCCCTATCATTTTCCCTTCCCTGGACATAAAATAAATCTAAATCTGTACTTTCTTAAAGTGAATTAGAGGATTAGATCTCCCATCTTCTCTGTTGGCAACTTCTTAATCAATAAACCTTTCCTTATTCCACACTCTTAACAGTTTGAGTTTTGGTCTTTTGACCAGACACGCAGACCAAACTGGTAACACTGGGAAAGAGTGGGAGCCTAAACACATAAATAAGCTGTAAGAAATAACCCCTGTGTTACAAAAAAGAACCTAAAATATCATCAGAAAAGAGCATGAGAAACCCACATTTTGGATATTCAAAGTTCACAGCAAAGTCAAACCAGAAATTATTTTTTCAAGCTTCATGGTAAGCTCTGGAATAATTTCTATTCTGACAGAAAGATAATAAAAAAATCCAATAAAAGAGAATCATAATGCACTATAATGATACTGAATCTTAGAACTGCAACTTAGAAACAGGTTTTGTGTGAAACTCAATAATTTTTTTTTACAATGCTACTGCAATCATGGAGGATAATTTGACAATATGTACCAGAAAATCCACTGTTAGGAATTTATCGTAAATAAATAAATTATTATAAAAATTTGCCTTTTGCAAAAAATTAACTGCAAGGATATACACACACAAATAGAACATATAAAATAAAATTAAGTTTTTAAAATAATTTTATGAAAGCAAATATTTCACATTGTAAAATGCATTAGTTATGGTTCTCTAGAGAAACAAAACCAGTAGGGAGGGAGGGTGGTAGGGAGGGAGAGAAAGAAAAAATTTTACTATGAGGAATTGACTCACATGATTCACTTGATAATGGAGGATGAGAAGTCCCGTGATCGCCTTCTGTATGTAACTGGAAAGGTAGGAAAATGGGTGGTATACTTCCAATCCAAAACCAAAGACCTGAGAATCACAGGAGACGAAGGTGTAAATCTCAGTCCAAGGGCAAGAGAAGATAGCTCAAGCAGACAGGCCAAAAGCCAAAGGCATAAATTCCTCTTTCTTCTGCCTTTTTGTTCCATGCAGGCCCTAAATGGATTGAAAGATCTCTACTAACAATGGGGAGAGCAAAACACTTTACTGAGTACCTATTTAAATGCTAATCTCATCTGGAAATACCCCCACCTACATACCAGAAATAACATTTAGTCTGAGCACCTTTCCTCTCAGTCAAATTGACAAGAAAAATAATCAACACACAAGGAGTTTAAAAACAATTAGTGAGCGAAAAAAGGTATTACATGATCACAGCTTCATATTAATGGTATAAATATACTTGTGTATGATACTATACCTGTATTTATTTGTCTTGAAGACATATACTAGCACTTAATAGTTCTGTTTATGCCTATTGAGATTATAGTAATTGAAAATTTTTTCTTTCTCATTTTTTCTACAATAACATTTGTGTAATTGTAAATGGTTAAATATTGTTTTTATATGTTTCATCTTTCTCTACTCAGAAAGAAAAATTAAGCTTAAAAGTAGTTATTTAAAATTACTTTCATAGCTGGTGGGAAGGAATCTCCAGTTGAATCAAGAGTAAAAATAATTCTGCATCTTCAAGAAGAGAACAGACCATCTCATATGTGTGTTCAATTACATTAAGCTTTTATATCACTCAAATTCCTTAGCCTCTTTTAGCCCATTTTTTTACAGAGAAATTATTATTTTCTAGTTAGGAACACACATGGCAATCAGCAGTTCACATGACCAAACATGTTTTATATAACAATTAGTATTATAAGAATCACAGTATAAATTACTAAAATAATTAAATAATCAATAGACTGACAAATTAATAAATATATATGTCATGACTTGCTAGTTTTATTCCTTCTTAAATTCTGTTATACATCCTTCTGAGAAAGTCTAATTATGAAGTAAGGTGAAAGGTGTACAATTTTCTTTCCTTGAATAATCTTATTTTTCATAGAATTTATATCGGGTTCTAGGCACACTTCCCAAGTAAAAATAATAATATGCTCCTCGGTTATATTCATGCCTCCAGCCAGAGCCTCAAAAATCACCTAATCTCTCTCTCTCTCTCTCTCTCTCTCTCTCTCTCTCTCTCTCTCTCTCTCTCTCTCTCTCTCTCTCACACACACACACACACACACACACACACACACACACAAAACTTCTATGATATCCAAATAAACTTAATTCTTCCAGTCAGACTTAATTCCATCTATTTTTCCATGTCTACTTTTTAAATTTTTCCTAGTGGTTATTTGTGGTTCTTTGCTTCATAATGATCTGATTTTATCTTATTAAAATTAAGAAATATACAGACTGCCTGCAAAGTGACAAAGGCAGGTCTAAGCCCTAAAGGACTCCAAAATCCTATTCTGTACTATGACAGAGGTCATATACTATAATTGAGTTTAAAAAATTATTATCCAATCTAAGACAAAGATAAATTCTTTCTGAATAACTCTGACATTTATAATTTCACTTTCATGCTTTTGGCAGTATGTCTACAGAACTGTGCATAGAGGTCACTTGACTTTTACTGTAAGAGGTATGATACCTGGATACAGACATACAATATATGGAGCATTAAAATATATCTAAAGGAAAATAACTTTTCTCACTGCCGTGTGGATGTAACTTGGGTGCAAAAGAGGTCATTCATCATATGCTTAACGCTTGACAGAAAAGAAAAACATTAAAATAGAAGTCATTAACTAAACCTGATTTTACTTGCCCAAGCTCAGATTAATTAACATTATGTTATCTTTAATTGGAAACTTTAAATATGCATTTAGGTAAGAAAATACACCACTATAAAATAGCAACCCAATGAAATTGCCTTATTCTGCAGTATGGGAACTATAGTGGCCACTTTCAAGACAACTTCCCCTCTACTACAGTGGTGCTATTTTAATGCTGCAGGAGTTTTGAAGATATTAAAAAAATCATTTTAAAAGAAAACTGAATTTTATGAAAATCATATGATTTATTCTGAAGACATAAGCATGTTGGCTTTAGAACTGAGACCAAAACTCAGATATCCCAACACAATACACATTAGATATATTTTTTTATATGGCACATAAATTCCTGCACATAAATTTTCAGAACTGTGTGTCATCCTTAATATAGACATCAAGATTACATATGTTGATATATCTAAAAATTAAATAAATCATATTTTCCCAAAAGATACAGCTCTTTTTGATAGCGAGGTAAAATGTGGACATACATAAAACTGTAGCAAAGCATCACTGATCCCAAGTGACAATAAATAAATACATTGTGTAAAACAATAAATGAAAGAAGCCAACTATTAAACTAAACTAACCAATTGTTTAACTGAATTTGGCAAGTTTTTTAGATTAATACTTCTTGTTGTTTTTGATTTTTGGAATCAAAAGGAAAGTTTATTAAAAAAGGAATAACATTTCAGAATGCAGTCTCCTGTCAAAGGCGGAGAGTGAGAGACAGTGAGAGTAGAGTAAAGGCACTAAGAGGAAATTAATATTTTTAAGTGAATCTAAAAGAACAAAATAAAACTCCAAAGGATGGATACAGTAGGAAAGAGATGAAAAAGAACATTATTAAATTATCATTCTAATAAGTCTGCATAAGCCATATAGTAAAAACAAATTTTAATAAATATTATGCATATGGAGAACTTAAAATCATAAAGGTGATACACTTTTATTTATCATTTTCTTTCTTGCTTACAATGTTGGGGCATTTAAATAGTATAACTCCCCTCCCTTCAAAAAAAAAGAAAAGAAAATTAAAGAAAGAAAGAAAAAAATAAAGAAATGAATCTTCTGGTAAACAGAGAACAACCTTATTTTCCTTCTCTCCTATTTCTCAACATAAAATCATTATTTTCTCATAATTACACTTGGAATAGTAATATAAATAATGTTAATATAATGTCATATGTATTTATCATGTACAATTTTGTCTTCTAAGTATTTTCCTCCTAATACTTTAAATCACAGGAAGAAAACCAGGTTCTATCAACTTTTTCTAATAGTTTCTGTTTGAAATAAGGATATGCAAATGAATACAGACAAGACAGACAAGAAATTAAATGAACCTTAAAAATTCTAAAAGCAAATTTTGAGGGCATTGTTCACACATTTACTTACTGATTCCACTTTATGTCAGGTAGAGCTAAGGATAGTACAAATACAATATAAATGAAATACAGTTTCTGACCACAAGAAGATATATGCTGGTAGGGAAGGCAAGCTATAATCACAGAAGTATCTATGTGGTGCTGTGTGATGAGAGAAGGAAAGAGGGACATTTTAATCACAGACAAGGACAAAGTCACAGTTACAATAAGAAATTTCAAGAGAGGGTGCTTTTGTTGAATATTTAATAATACTCAAGAAAGAGAAGAGAGGATACAACCTTAAAGAGAAGTGGAATGTGCAAAGGCTCAAAGGAATCGGGATGGTATTTTCAGTCACTTAGACAGAGCTCTAAACTGACGGTCCAAATTAAGTATAAATAATGACACAGAATCTGGCAAGACAGAGAAGTGTTTATGACTCTGGACTTTTCTAATAACTTGCCTTCACATGCCATTTTAACCAAATATTGGTTATTGGAAATAAATAAGCAACCCTTTCCTTCAGTATTCTCATCTGCAAAAGGGAGATAATACTATATATCTTGCATATTCTTGGAAGTGTCCATGATAATTTTATTTAATGCCTCAACTCTACAACTAAGCATACTAGTTAATTGTAACCATGATATATGTATTCTAAAATACAAAGGATGATATTCATATGATCATCCCTATCTCTCAATGACATTTCATATGTTTGACCCTCTCTCTTTCTGAGAACAACTTAGAGAACTTCTATCTATGTTTTCATTTTCTATTCTTCATATTTCTCTGTCACCTTACATGTCTTAAGTCTACCTCCTTTGTGGGTTTTTCCAATTTTGAAATTTATCAAATTTGTTTCTCTTTGCTCTCTTTATTTATTATTTTATATTTTTAATCTTATTAATTTCCATGACCTAAAAAGCCATCCACATGCCTTAAAAATATGTACTCAAGAGCTCACTTTTTTGACCTCTAGACTTATACATCTAAATGCTCACTGAGCATTCCCACTTGGTATCTTGCGAATATCTCAATTGTGGTCAAAAGTACCTTGAACTTGACTGCAAAAAATAGATTCATCTTAGTTAAGCATGTTACTATTAAACTAGTTAATTTATCAGTTCTGAAAATTGGAAACCGATGTTGACAATTTAATCTTCCTACATTCTCATTGTCAAATTTTGCTCCCCATGAAAACAAAACAGTATATAAATTAGATTCCTCCATTCATCATCTCTACTTCCATAATCTTTTATTGTTTGGGTTATTTTTCTCCTTTTTTTAATGATCAAAGAGTTAAATTTTAATTTAAGTTTATATGACAAAACCATTGAGAACATATAATAAAAAGATGAACAAAAAATGAAATTATAGGGGGTGGAAAGAAGTCTCTGGTGCTGCAGCTACACTAGTTGCAGCTAATAACCTGGCACTGAAGGCATTGCAGGAGCTGGTAAAGTTGCTGACCTAGTTCCAGCTCTCGGTATTGGGGAAGAAACTGACTCTAGCTCCAGGTTGGCTGTGAGAACTGGGTCCGTTGTTATCTCTAGATCTAGATCTAGAGCCTGAGTGGGATCACACTCTGGAGCTAGAGCTGCTGCCAAAGTGCTAAGGTGCTCTTGCCGGGGTTGGCTTAAGTTCTGCAACTGAGGCTGTTAAAGGAACTGGCTGGAGCTGTGTAGTAAGGGCTAGAACGGGTTTCCATGATGATTTCAGCTCTGGAGATTGGATGGGAGTCACTGCTTGAACGTTCTCTGGATCTGGAATTGAAGCCTGCACGGGTTACTTGTTCTAGTTCTTGAATGAGTGCTATGGCATGAGCCTGCTCTGACTCTGGAATTGGAGTTGGCGCACATGCTTATTGCATCTCTCAAGTTTAAATGAGAGCTATGGCTTGTGCCTTTTCTTGCTCTGAAGCCACACATGGCAGATCTAACTCTTGAGTTTGAATGAGAATTGTGGCTTTAGCTTGTTGCTGCTCTTAAGCTGGATATAGTGTAGGTGCTTGTTCTGTCTGTTGTTTTTGAACAAGAGTAGTGGTTTGAGCTTGCTGCTGTCCTGAAATTGAAGAAAATATAGGTGCTTGTCCTGGTTCTTGAGCTTGAATGAGAGCTGTTGCTGAGCATGCTCTGCCTCTGGAATTGTAGGTGGCATATGTGCTTGTTCTACATCTTGAACTTTAACAAAAGCTGTGGCTTGAGCCTTCTCTAACTCTGGCTCTAGAGCTGGTGATGATGTTTGTTCTGGCTCTTTTGTTTGAAAGGCAGTTGTGTCTATAGCTTACAATGGCTCTGATGCTTTGGCCAGAAGTAGAATTGGAGCTGGTGCTAACTCTTAAGCTGGTTCTAAAGCTTGCTCTGGAGCTGGTGCCTTAGTCTCAAGGAGCTGCAGCTATGAAAGGAAAAGAGGGAGCTGGCACTCTAGGTCTGAGCCTGGACTGTTGAGTTCTATGTAGAACAACAGCATTTTCTGTCAGGTAAAATTCCAGGCCTGGAAAACATCCTCAGAGTAGTAGTGTAGCCAGGTCCTCTGGATGAATGAGATAGTCTTTCAAACTGGTCCAGAGGTTCACTGTCTTCATCAGAATAAAGGAAGATCCATTCATACCTTTGAAACAAATAAATATCTAGAAGTGGAATTGCTAGATTGCATGGCAGTTCTATTTTTATTTTTTGAGATATCACTATACCATTCTCCATGGTGGCTGCACAAATTTATAATTCTATCAACAGTGTATGTGTTCTCTTTTCTCCATATCCTTGCTGAAACTTATTTGTTGATCTTTTGATGATATCTATTCTGACAGGTGTGAGTTGGATTCTCATTGTGACTTTAATATGCATTTCCCTGATGATTAGTGATGTTGAGCATCTTTTCATGTCTGTCGGCCATCTGCATGTCCTCTCTGGAGAAACATCTATTCAAGCCTCTGCACATTTATTAATTGGATTGTTTGTTATTAGGGTGATAAATTGTATGTATTGTTTGGGTTATTTCAATGATCTTTGAAATAATTGCTTTCTCTACTCCTCCCCACTCTAGACACCATGCTAAACCATTCTTCTAGAGTACTGTACCTATAATAATCTTTTAAAAATATACAATATCAAGTCCTCCAAATGCTCAATATTCTTTAGTGACTTCTCTTCATCCCCAAACAACATTCTATTGTTTTTAACCATGATTATAATGTCCTGTGACTCGATCAGAACATAAGCACCATGCCAACATTTCCTAGCTAATTCCTATCTCTCTTACAGGTTTCAATTACTTATTGCTTCCATGAACAGACATTTAATAAATCAATAACATTTGACCCATCCTTCTTGTTCTTTATAATGTCTACTGCAGTATTCTATGTTACATGTGATTGCACAATTGTCTGTTTTCTGCTTATCTCTAACCTATGAGCTTCAAAATATCACAGATTTCATATATGACAAAATACATTATATTTTCATTTTTATTACAGGTCCTGGCATGTAGTAGGTACTCAAAAGATAATCATTAAATAAACACTTAAATGAATAAATGAGTTCTTTTTGTAGGTATGAGTCAAAATGACCACAAGCATAAAATAGCTTGACTATATGAAAAATATGAAGAAAAGTAAATGAATCACAAACTAAACTCTATAGACAGGAAGCAGTTTTGGTTGGACAATGTTCTATAAAATTATTTTTTAAATGGGATATCTATTCAGAAAAAAAAGAAACTACATCATAAATTTTAACATTGTGTTTCTATGTAATAAAAAAATCATAGTATAAGGAGTAATTTTTTCACAGCTCTCTCACCATTACTATGAAAGCTAAAAACAATGTCTTCCTATCTTTCTATTTTAGCAGTCTAAGAAATCTGTTGCTAGCAATTTACTTTTCATCAGTAGGAAATTGAGATATTTTTCCATATAATATCAAATTCAAAGTGACAAATTGCTATTCTTAAAATATTTGGTCTCTGCAAGTTTTCTAGTACCAAATCTTTCCTGCATCAGGTAAAAACAATGTAATATGATAAAATAATGTAATAAATGATAGTTAAAAAACTTATTATAATAGTTTTTAATGATTTTTTCCTTGGAGGACAAAAATAAATAGATCTAAAAATCTAACGTGACCTATATTACATGAATCAATCTCAAATTTACACTCAGTCTTGCTTAGTACACATTTTTTAAAATCCATGTTGAAGAACCAAAGAGGCCTAAGCGGGAGGTAAGAAGCATTCTTGAACTTGCAGAGAGAGCACTCCCAAACAGGAGATCAATGTCTATGTCCATGACCATTTTAAATCTAGATCTACAAGTTCTCTCCCCTTTGGGTACTCCTCAAACTTGGGGAAATGGAGGGACCTTTAGGTAATGGCAGCCTTGGGAAAGTCTTAAGTATTATGAATTTATAAGCTTCTAAATAAAAGTATAATTTTTTTTTTTAGAAGTGTGGGTGATAGCAATGAAAGATAGTGAAAAAAGCTGTGTTCTTCTCTAATTATAAGTAGAGTGAGATAAAAGAGGTGAAGAAAGCCAAGCATAAGAGAAATAGAAAAAAATTGTGGATATATTTTTATATATTACTATTGGTCTAATTTGCCTTTTTATTCCCCTAAGAAAATCAAAAGAAACAAGTAATTTATTGTGTTGAAATGATATTTTTAAAAACGTATTTCTCTTTCCTTTTTAATTTCATTTTGTTCTTAATTCTTACTTGTATTAATGTTTTAGTCAAGTAATAAGGAACAAAATATTTGTTAAATATAGCATATAAAATAAAATATAAATTAAAAAAATAAAAATATAACATTTTTAAATGTAGCTAAAAGTATGTACACTTACAAAAGGGAATTTATACTTAGGTATTTTTTATCATTTGTTCAATTTTCTCATTCCTTTTTCTCACTCTTTTTATATTCTCTCTTTGTGGGAGATATCACTAACTTATTTTGGTCAAACATGAGCTTATACCCCAAAACTTTCTAGGCATTTTCTCATTCAAAAATGTGCTGAATCTCCTTCTCTCTTTTTCTTTCTTTTTCTCTTGTTACTAAGTTTTTCCATCCAAATGTATCAAAAATTACTCACATACAAAATATCAATAACTTTCCTCCAAATATTTTGTTGTCCTATAATCACTACAATTATGAAATATATTTTTGAGTAACTCTAGAATTCTAGAATAGTTGACTTCTCTCTTTCCTCTATTAGCTCCTTATCTCAATGATGAAGCAAGTTCTGGTGAAATTATCTTTTTAATGTTCCTATTACTCTTTCATCTTCTTTATTTCTATATCACCACCTTAGTCAGATACTAATCACTATACATTCTGACTGTTACTAGCTTTCCAAAGACTTTTTACTCATAGTTTAATCTAGTCTTCACATTGTAATTAGAATTAAATATGACCTGTGTAGTTTGAAATTTCAGTGTCCAACCTGTTAGCTAAGAACCCAAATAAATTACTTAACCTATTTACGATTTAGATTCCTAATATATAAAAAGAGAGAAAATAATATCCACCTGTGACAATTTATTAGGATTAAATATAATTCATGTTTAGAAACATAATTCTTTTGTATCAGCGATTAAAGCATGCCATACAACAGTTAAACAGTCTGAATATGTTGCATGCTCTCATGTGTAATACATTCTCAGGGTGAAAAGCAAGGAAACAGAAATATAATGAAGAGTGAAGAACGCCGTAGAATGTCCTATAACAGAACAAAGGCGCACACTTAAGGTAATTCAGTGGCAACTTAGATAAACTTTCCAACAGAAGCACTCTTTTTCTGATGACAGAATGAATTGTTGTTGAGAAATTGAGAATGTCATGTCACAGGTGTAGGAGAGTATGTCTCTATCATGGGCCCGAATGGATTTTTGAAGGCCAGCATCACATAGAATAAGTTGGCCAAAGACTAGGTCCCGAGGCTAGCACAATGGCTAACACATATAGAAGTTCAATAAATTACAGCTTCATTTTTAGTTTTCTCATACACAATTTTTTTCATTACGCTTCCTTATTTTAACATTTTTGGTGTTCTTATGGTCCAGAGGACAATGTTTCAAAGCCTGAGTGTGTCACGAAGGGTCGTTCATTATCTCAACTGTGAATAGATTTCTAGCTTTACTTCTCACTCCATCTACCTCTGTTCTCACCAACAGTGGTGCTCTAGAGATGCATTGTCCAATAAAGTTCTGAGATGATAGAAATGCTCCATATCTGAACAATCCAATACGGCAGCTACATGAGTATGTGTAGCTATTGATCTATTGAGCACTTGTGGCTAGTGCAACTTAGGTACTGAATCTTTAATTTAATTCTATTTGAATTAAAATAGCCACATGTGGTTAGTAGCTGTCATGTTGTACAACACAGATCTAAAACTTTTATTTAATTAGAGGGTGAAGAATCGTAAATGGATTGGATAGATATGATAAAGGATTTGTGATCCTGCATAGTAAGTATGTTTCCTTATATTCTGTATTTATTTGGTATGGCTCAGAAAGTGGAGATGATTACAATTATAGGTGAATTAAAATCTTCCTCCATCTTAATACTAAAGCTGCCCCAATTTATATTCCAGGTGTGAAATACTGCTTGTAGTTTCTTGAACTCATTATGCTTTTCACACCTCAAAGATTTGCTAACACATATCCTCTGGAATGCCATTCCACCCTTGGCTGCCTGGTAAACACATGTTTATCTATCGAAACACAACTCAATTGTCACTTTTTAAATATAGGTCTCCCTGAAACATTATTTAAAATATATGAGATTCTCTCTAGAATTCCCTGCAGCCCTATGGCTTAAAGCATTTCATTCTACTATAATAACCCACCTTATATGCCTTTCCTATTTCCATTCTGTAGTTTCCTAAAGTTCTGTCAAGCATATTTTCTTGATGAATTAGTGTTTTGGGGGGAATATACATGACAGTCCAGATATTATAAAAGATGATCTCATAACAGATAAACCAAATACACGCAATAGCTACTTCAATAAATAAAATAATAAATTTAAACAATATGCAACTTCCATTATAGTAGTTATAGTCATTTTTATTTCAGTATTTTTATTCAATTTATTCTACCTTTTTACATTACATTTCAGTCATTTTTTAAAATTTATTCAGAACTTGAAAATGTAATGTTTTATATTGAAAAGTCCTTACACCAAGTTTTATAATAAAGTTATGAAATTTATTTCACTTTATTCAAAGTTGTTTTTCTTTACTAGTTTTATTTTGTTTTGTAAGCATAGATTGTCCTCTTGTTTGAGAAGGGCTTGCATTAAAGAAGGACAATATATTACTTGAATTTATCTCTCTCCTTTTGCTAGCAAAACCTTTACTCTTTTATCTTCATCTTTTAAATCTGACAGTTGGAATTTAATTTTTATCAGTTTTGTCATTCCCATTCTTTTAGCTGCATGGGAGCTTGAATAATATTTCTACCATGTATTGATTTTTGTTCTTATTTAAATATTGTAAGAATTACTATCGATTGTCTCAAAAACGATTCTGATCTACTCCCCCAACACAGCCTCCTTCATTACCAGCATCTTCATGCTAATGGTGTGAGGGTGACTTTGACTGAGAAAGAGCTAAATTAAACCAGGGTCATGCCTACTGCTATGTCCTTGGAATACTTTTCTTTTGGCAGTAGAACTTCCTTCTTTCTTCCCCCTGCTCTTCCTGCAGTTTTGTACAACTTGTTCAGATATGCAACTATAGTACTGAGTCCAGCTTTGTATCCATGGCAGCAATTTCTGCCCTAGTTTTATCTGACTTTTTATTTAATTCTTCTGAAAGGGCATTCATCTCTTTGTGGAGGAAGCTAATGAGGCTCTGGTACCAATGCCCTGGTTCCTATGTGCCAAAAACAGCATCTTGCAAAGCTGCAAGACACATGACCTTGGGGAGTAAGTCTCATGGAGTAAATTTTGCATATCAGATATCTTTAAACCTCGTCCTACACTGTTAAACTTTTGCAAGAATCAGAAATAGGAGTGGATGAATAAGTTTTTATTAGACTTTTTTTTTGCTATAAAGGAGGAAAAAAGTCTTGTTTTCCCTTTCTTTACCTACATTTGTTGAGATTTATTCAGTTTTTGAGAAATATATCATATGCAACTTCTAGTGGATATAGTGCCCCAATGATAACTAGATATCTATAGTCAATAAACTTGTACTATTATGTAAATATAATGGGATTTCACTGTCCATGATATATTTAAACACATATAATGTTAAACATATATAATAAAATGATAATTTAAAAAATCAACTCTAAAAATGTCAGGATCTGAAAAAAAAAGTGTAGTATAAAGTAGCAATTTATGTAGTAAAGTTACTAAAATTTTATCAAATATACATAAATAGAAATGATAAAAAAGGGATCTGTGGTGAGTAATGTCCATCCTTTTTTGCTCAACTGGTCAGCTCAGTTTTATATGGGAAAAGTAAGGGTAACGATTTAGGTTCAGTTATACTTTTTATTTATAGTTTTATGAAAATTAGTAAAGCTAAGCTAAGTAAAATTATCATTTTGTCTCTGGATCAGAAATTCCAGGTACTATATTTTAAAAGTTGTATTAGGCTTATAAACTAATACATAAATTTTTCAATCTCCAAAATTGCCTATTAGAAAAAAGTTATGAATAAAGTATATGTACTTAGATGAACACAAATATCTTTTTTTCAAAAAAAAATTGTAAAACAGTGAATGTGTGTCTGAAACACAAATCTTATTGCCATTTCTTGTGGTATTTTTTATTAGCATTTCTTTTATATTTCTGCAAATTCCATTATATTTAATATGTGTTGGTCTTCTCATTCTAACATTTAATTTTAAGTGACAACCTTAAATGTACCAAAAAACGATTCAATATTTTTATTAGCATTCAGTATCTTATATATTTGGAATTTTGAGAAATTCAGTATTATTGCCATAGCAATATAATTATATAGGACCTTAATTTTCTTAAAATGCCTGCTTGAAAATTAAAAACATGTGTATAAAATATACATCTCTATTTAAAGAGTAATTTTCACTCAGAATGTGAGACAGTATGCATAATAGCACTTGTTCTTTATTTATGCAATAATAACAACATTAAAGCAGAGTTCTGTTTTGTTGACTAGTAACCATGGGTAATATGAGATAAGAAAATGTCACTAAATTAATCTCTGGGTGTGTGTGGGGGGGCTTAGATTTTAATGAGACTAGAATATTTTGTTTCATTTGAATAATATTTTGAGAATTATAATCTTATATTTTTTATTAGTTACCATAGAGGAAGCTTGGGATATGTGCTTAATAATGAGATTTTTCTAAAATCTAATAGGTGGGTAATATCTCAGGCAGAATAAATTTAAAGAATATTTTTAAACTAATTATGCATTGATGCATTAATGCTAACTAGCAACCAGAAAAGGAGGGAAAACTAGTGTTAAGAGGAGAAAAGAAGACATTCTGACAGAAAAACAATATAAAGAATCAGGTTTCAAGGGAAGGTAACTGCCATAGTCTGGGTGAAGGTATGTTAGAAAACTCTGGACAAAAAAGGTAAAAATTACAGCTTTCAAGGTAAGTCATAAAAACTGTAATTGTTACCTAAAATAATTCTTGAAGAATGGATGTGACACCACAGAAATCATCCTGAATATTATGTGTCTCTAGTCATATTCAGATGGTAAACCCAACATAACTGTGGAAACATACTTCCCATAAGATTTTACCCATCAAGTTAATTTCCCACTGAAAGTGCTTCCCTTTACCTCTCATTTTTCAATCATAAATAACTAAGATTCACTTCTCTCAGGTCTTTCCAGAGAAGCATCACTCAACACCACTAACCCAGTTAAATTAGAGACTATCACACATCACCAACATAAACAAAACTTCAGTAATTTCCAAGCCATTCTCAGTTTTGTGTTAATCTCATTCTATCTTTTGTCTCTCATTTTCTGCAAGCCAATGTATTACACTCGCACACATGTCTTTTAAAATTTCCTTAAACAACTCAATTAAATGCTATTGGGTATTTTGATCATAGTAGTCCTTTTAAATTAAAATATCTGTTACTTTAAAATCAACAAATATTTATAGTAACATGTTTCCGTTCCTTTAATTTTCTTCAGGTGGTAAATAGAGAACATGGAAATATGGTTAGAAAAATAATGTGATATCATTTTTTATGTAATCACATTTTAATAAGTTCATACCTACCAAATTTTCCCATTAACTAGAAATCTCAATTTATATTCAATGCAGTTATATCTCTCTTCATTTTCTTAAAATTGATACCTTAAATTAACTTCCTAATCACTCGCTAATATTCTCTATGCCTAATTAACCCTGAATATTCTCAATGCATGCTTATACAATTTCTAACATGCAGCTAATTTTAACTACTTTCTTTCATTAAATGTCCTTAGATAGCAACAAAAACTTGTTTGTATTTTCACTGTTTATATTATATGTGCAAATAATGTAGGATGATATTTTGATGACTTTGAAATAAATTATGCTTTTACCCTATCCCTGCCTTTCCTGCTCTCTTTCTCAAATCTCTTTGATAAAATGAAATCATGTACAATTATAGACAAACCATGAAAAAATCCAAGTGGACTAAATCAAGGGGATTCTTAAAAAATATTTCAAAATTAAAACTTCTCCAATGAGTTTACTGGAATGACCTAAGGAGTAGTTAACAAAAATCAAGATAATACATCAGAAAATTAATTAAAAAATAACCTATCAGAAGTACAAATATTTATTGAAACAAAGAATGATGAACTATTATTATAATGTAGAATCTAGAATTTTGTTGATTTTAAAATACTTCAACAACTTCAACTGTAATTTATTTGTTTTAACTAAAATAAGTGTTTTACCAAATTATGTATAATGATTCAGGCATTTTTTCTTAATAACTATTATTTCTAAATATATCATAATCTCCATGTTCTCATCACTCTCATTTTACTTCTTAAGTTTTTCATAATGATTTATTTTATAACTTATCTTTTTCCTGGATGTTCTCTGTTTTCCAGACTGTCAGTGTGTTCTTTATAAAGAACAAGAAAACTGTGCCCTGGCTGTGGTTTAATCCTGCTTATGATTTAAGTTTATGTCTCTGGTTGTATATCCAACTGTTGAATTTTTTATCACTTTATGATAAAGTTTGCCTTTTGTCCATAGTTCTTTGACAATGATTCTAACATTGTTTTAAACCTGAATGCTTAGTGCCTCTTTTTGGCACTGGTATATGCATGTATTTTAAAGAACAATGTGCATAATTACATAATTTAATTATACACAGATAGAATGTTGTTCAGAGAAAACACCTGATTGCAAATCTCCCTAACACAAAAGAGAAAGCTGCTTAAAGTTCCAATTTAGAATGTTTACTTCCCCTTTTATGAATGCATGTGCTAAAGCTGACTTAAGTACCCCTTTGCCCATTCTATTAATCTCTCCAAATCTTATTGAATCTTAAATCTTCAAGCACAGTATTTGCTTTTCCTCTCAATTTTGAATCATCTGCTTCTCAGCACTCTATCCAGATTGTTAATAAATATGTTAAATAGCTATGCGCCTGAAACTAATCCTAGAGGGCCTTACTAGATGCTATTTTTTGAAAGCCCAATATGGTTCTATTAATAATAATACCTATGCATTTTAATATGTCTGCTTTTGATATCCACCACCATACTAGAATAAATTTTAATAAAGTATGTTTGGTAATAGACTTCACAAATCCTATATTTTGAAGTTATTAAGTTGAAATTGAAAGAATAGTATTCGTAATATGCATAGCAAATATAACACGTGTATATAATTCTACCCAAATCCGTTTTAAGCAAGTATAATGAATAAAAACATTAAACCAATACAGAATTACTCTGAAGGAAACCTTTGAGCTATACACAGTCAATTACATAATTTTCTAAACCTTCCTTGAGGTAACCCAGTAAGCAGGACAGTGCCTCTGAGCATTCAAATTGATTATCTTGAGATTTCCTTTTTGGTAACCTGAAAGTGTTGAATCGAAAGTGACTTCCTTCTTTAAAACCCAGAGGGATTAATAAAACCAGTGCCAGAAAGGACACTTTCAGTAAAGACAATCCCCTTGAAATTAATCTTGAATGTAGCTGAGGATGTTGGCAGTCTGTGGATCTTCATTGTCAGAAGGAATTCAGTACACTTAAGAACCTGAGGCTCAATGGAATTAAAGTCAACTGTAGCTACAATAAACTGTCTACAAGAATCTTAACTGAACCTTTACATGGATTAGTTCTACCTCTTTCTTATAGTTTCACGTGTACATTTTAGCATAAGCATATTTTACTTTTGTCTAATTACCTTTTACTTGTAACTTTTGAAGTGAAGTCAAATATATAATTATTTCTTAATTATGTATTCTTTTGGAAAAGAAACAGATGAATAATCAATAAGAGCAGAAACCAAAGACATTTCTGTTGGACTTTAAAAGCAATTTCTTATTTGTATTTTCAGTTATGTTTATGCTAATGTTCAGGACAATCTATACCTCAAACCAAAATATATAGTCACAAAGACTAAATTTAAGAGGAGCCACACCCAAGTAAAAGCAAAATGAGTCAATCATTATTCAAAAGCAAAATAAAACACCAGTTTCATAATTCATATTTACTTTTAGAGAGGAGAATATTGAGAATATTTCCACAAAAAATAGGCCCCCTCCACTTAAAATTGAGATAACAGGTAAATGTAAACTGGATAAATCAAATTATAACATTAAAACATATTGAATGAGATTATACATGTAAAACAACCTCAGACACTAAATGTTTCCATGAGCAGGAAGACAGAAAAGCAAGGGCTGATTGTAACTCAAGGAAAATTGCTAAAGCAGCAAAATATCCGTAAGATGGGGAAGGGGTGTTGTTAATCTGTTTTTGAATAAGAAGACATTGTTAATTCTTGTGGATGCATTAGTACTGTCACTGGAGAGAGTTCCTCATTATAGGGCAGAGACGAATCATTGTAGATAACTATCTTTCAAAGACAGCAACTTCCCCACTTTGCTCCATACAATGGTCTAGGTGTTATTTCAGCCTTTTTGATAGTTTGATAGAAATGGGTATCCTATATGAGAAATCGGATTAATATATTTGGCTTGTGGATATACTGTATTTATAATTACTTTCTATTATTATTTAATTTTACACACTAAATAATATTTTATCATAATTCTGTCTATTTTTAAGTGACTAGAGAAGAGAAATAAATGAACATCCTGCACAGAAATGCCAAAACACCTTGAAAAAAAAATGTTTTCTAATAGAGAAACATTACATGGGATTGCATAGTTACCATAAAGTAAGTAGTTTTTAAAAATGTGGATAGTACTTTCTTAATGATTGTATCTGTGTTAAGTATTACAGGGCACAAAAAAAGGACACACGGTTCACTTTACTTTTATAAATAAAAACATGAAGGAAATTGTAGGAAAAAGCAATGAGCTGAAATACTCAGATGTTTTATGGAAGAAAAGATTTAAGCTGGGCCTTGAAGGACGTTACCAGCTATATTACCAGTATAACACATGTTAAAAGATTTGGCATGAGTTGAGTGTAACCTAACAGGGCGAGGTACTACTATTATCATTCACCATTATAAATGATATTCTTTCATGTTTTCATTATGGTTGATTGTTGTATAATTAATTAGGATTCACAATGAGTGCTGAGTCTAAATTACTAACGTTGTAATTTAATAAACTAACATGTCACTCCAGGAAACATTATTTCACTTTGTTATGCTAAAGTTAATGTCTTCTTAAAAGTATTCTATTGAAACAACCATACTTCTCTTTTTTTGAATAAAAACCACATTTTCTTTCTTTTTTTTTGTGGTAGAAAGGGAGAGGATGCTCTGAAGATAAACTAATTTTAGTATAAAAAGAAAATAAAATGGTATTGAAAATCTTCCTTCCCAAGAAATACATCTTAACTTTTTTCTGTCATCACACATATGTATTTTATAAATTAGCAATTTTTATTCTCAGAATTGATTGTTGAGAGTTAAAAACACTTATAACTAATTCATATAAAATCTTTTTAAAAAGCCTACCAGGAACTACTGATTTTAAATAATTTATTTACCCAGATATTTCATCCCTTCACCTTTTCAATATAATGTTTGTACTTCTTTAAAAATGTATGTGTGTGTGTATGTATGATTTTGTTAAGTAAATATTATATTTAGAGTTCTAAAAAGATACTTAGCTCTACTCCTACATTATTAAGGAGAAATTCAGATTTAACACATTCTCTAAATTTACACAAGTTGTTTATTGTACTTTATAACTGTTTATTTAATATTGGCTTTAAATATATCCAATATTATATTAATATATTCTCAAAATACTATTTTTATAAATACTATATTCAGACAATTTATCTTTATCTGATTAATACCACTCCTCTCTTATCTCTCATGCTTATTTTAATTAGGTTTTAGCAGCAATATAATTTAATTGTAAAACACATAGTGAGGCAAGCTTGAATTTCTGTTCTAACATTTCATCCTATTGTTCCCAAAAAGTACTTATTTTTCTTTGTTCTTCACCTCTAAAATTAAATACAAGTTTCAACTGTCTCCTGGGGATATTGTAAGATTGAATAAGATAACTTATGAAATGAGCCTGGCAGCTAATGAATACTCAATAAATGTCAGGTATTATTACGTCAGTTGTACTTAGAAATTATCCCTTCCTTCCATCATATTTAAATTCTGAATCTCTTCATTATTTTGACAGTATTTTTTAAAATGTGAATTATAGCCCATTAATTGGCTGTGAAATCAATTCATTGGGCCATAATTGCACTAGTTACTAAAAATAAAAATAGAATGGAATACAAATATATTAGATCATTCAAATATAGTAAGATGAAGAATTATTATGAGACTTTTGTCTTATATGTATGTGTCCAGGAACATGTTTTATACTCTAAGTCACATTAAAACATGTTTATAGCACTCCTTTAGTGTATTTCTATCTTTCCCTGAGTATTCACAGAGAATTTGACCTATCTCTACAAACTAAGAACACTTCTATTCCCAAGTTTTATTTTTCTCAAGGCTTCCAGAGTTAGTGTTCTGAAAGATGAGCCCTTACAACTTAGCCGTCTATGTTTATTGAACAATGAAAACAATACGATAATTAGCAAAATTTGAAGTTCCCAATTTAGCATGGCAAACCGGGGTTTTTTATAATCTAATTGCAACCTGTCTGTCCTAGGAAGTCTATACTCCAGTCCCATTGATGAGCTCATGATTTTCTAAGTGTCATGTACTTTCACAAACCTGAAATACCTTATTTCCCAAATATCTCCTTCTATTTGTCCTTCAACTTGCAGCACAAATATCTCTGCTCATGATAGTTCTGGCTGATTCAACAGGCATTTGATGCATTCTTCCTCAGTTATCTATAAACAGTTTCCTCCTTCTTGCTATTACTCATATGTGTCTTGTCCATTTAAAACAAACCACAAAATGAAAAGTGATAAAATATTATTAGTATATATCTCTTCATTAAAATATTAAGTTTTCTTCAAATTTGATAGTTGTCAGTTTCTTCTAATTTGATAAATTTATTACTTTTGAGCTAAAAAATGATGTTAATGAAAATGACAATATGCTACATTTTTCTTACAAGCCAAATAATTTGCACAAGTAGGCCATTAGGAGACCTGAATTACTAAAAATCAATATCGTAGTGACCATATTATTTTACATATCATGATAGTATTGTAGATGTATGGTCATATTGACTTAACTTTGCCATTTGAGAATTCAGTATCCTCAAAAGCCCACTTAACTCATCTACTTGGGTAATCTTTCAACTTTTTAAATTCAACTGAGTATTATCTATCTGAGTCTCTGTATTATTTTACTTTTTTTACGTGTTTTTTTTTTTCAGAATTAACATCATTTGACCACATACACAGTCTTATTCTTCCTAACTTCCATTATTTATATATAGCAGGTCTCTCTCTATGTCTGTGCATGTAAAGATTTTTAAAAATTATTATTTTGCTTTTATTTTCATTTCATTAACTGTTTAAACACATTTAATGTCACTCCTTTAGTGAGTAAAAGGAAAATGAGAAAAAAATAACACATATAACAAAGTAAAAGTAGTTTTTCATTTTTTCAGGAACAAATAAAGATGAAATAAAATAATCTTGAGCCTTAGGACATTTGAGAAAAAGGAAGGAGGCAGACAGGAC
The DNA here is from genome assembly GCA_030015415.1 of Cynopterus sphinx. NCBI lineage: Eukaryota > Metazoa > Chordata > Mammalia > Chiroptera > Pteropodidae > Cynopterus > Cynopterus sphinx. The sequence continues at coordinate 12,604,921 of CM057381.1, forward strand.
ATAAATAAAAGGGGTGCCTTCTTATGCTCTGACATAAAATATTTAAATGCCCATATTTTTATGAGAGGATATTAGAAATACTTTCTTCACTGAATTGCATAAAACTTCTAAGTTATTCTACATCTGGAAACTTGGGGATATCTATATTATAAAAATCAACAGCTCAGAATCAAACAATCAAAACTGCATTCTTATATGAAAGGACAAAACTGAGGGTAAACTATGTTTCTTAGTTTACATACTATATAAGAAAAAAATGTTTAGTAGAAAAAAAAACAAATCTATATTTATATTTAAAATGAATTATTCATGAGTAAAAAAAATTAAGTTTTATAGACAGTTTAAAGGTAATAAGAGTTTCCAAAAATGATTATGATTTGAATAAGCAGACATAAATGTAAAGTGCATTTGTAATGTGAATATTCAAACTAACAAATGCACTATATTAAAGTTTTACACCATTAAAATAAAAAGCAACTGATTAACAAATGGCAATTTGTTAAAATGTCTTGAGATACCGAATGTAATAATTTAACAACAAGATATGATGTTATAAGAAAATAAATGATTAAGATCAAATGTGTTATTCATAAGATTTCCTCAGTTATGAGAGGAATCACTTATGGTGAAACATGGTAGCCAAGGGTATCTTCGTAGTGTATAATTAATTGAGTCAGTTATGACCTACATAGGTATAGTGATTTCAGGTTGTTCCATGCAAAGATAATAACATAATTCAAATAAATTTTATAATTGTATATTTATAGGCAGTGACTGGATTGGATTTGGTTATGAGGGATTTTTTTCTTTTTTTTCAATCAATAATGAAAGATAAAGTTAGGTGTATTGAGTGGGGGCAGATTGTTGGGAAATGCAAATGCCCATAAAACCAAATATAGCAATTCATGTTACTCATTTGGTTTATTACCACTACTAGTCCCTCAAGCATGTGCAATTTTTTAATGTCAAAATATACTTTTATATATTATGTTAGTTGTCAAAATAATTCTTTGAAAAACTAAGCTTTAAAAGTGTTAATAGTTTTTGCAAGTAAAGTCACATTTTAGTAACTGGAGAATCGAGGGCCGGAGTGCAAAATACTTTTATAGCTAAGTTTAATGCATTATTATTCAAATACTTTAACTTCATGTAATAGGAATCTGAATTCAACATGGCTTAAAGAGTAACAAAAGTTAAAGTTCAAAAGTAAAGCAACAAACAGGGTTGGTTGTTTCATTACCATGATTATTGAATCCAGGTATTTTTTTTTTTTTATCTCTTTTCATCTATTATTGTCCTTCAACTTATCCTCAGAATATTAGCATTTCTAGATGTCACACAAAACTTGGTGTTGAGAAGAGGAAAAGAAAAAGTCTTTCCTAATGACTTGAAGGAATGTTTTATAGAAGCACATTTCCTTGAGCCCCACTAAGTAGCATGCATATTGCTGATATAGTAACTAGAAGTGAAATGAAATTACTTTTACACCAAAAAGTATCATTCCTAGAGGCTGTAGTATGGATTTCTCTCCTGTCACATCTGTGTGAGAAAGAGGTGGATATCTGAATAAAATTAGAGATTTTTAAAAGGAAAAATGAAGTATATGTGCTGGACAGATAACCCAAAATATTAGCCTCATTCAATGGGTTTTACTCTACAACCATAAATATAATATAATTAATAATGACATTATATAAATTACCACAAATTTATCAGTTTTAAAAGACACTATTTTATTTTCTTATACATTTATAGTTATTTTCCTAATTTACAATTTACTTTAAAATAATTATTCAAAATGCTCTGAAACTTGTTTTGTTATATTGGATATTTGATAGTTATCATTAGAAAGTTGAGTAGCCATAATCGGCATTTACTTGTGTAGTGAGAAAACATTAGTTTGATTAGTTCCAACCCAGGTTATGCCATGGAAAAGCTTTTTGACATTTTGCAATTCAGTTAATTCCTATAGGACTCAGTTATCTCATGCAGTGACATGAAGACCAGATGGCATTAACACCTACAGAACTTTTAACTTATGGCACTTCTGAATATCAATCTAAAATTTTGGGGGAAAAAAAAGTCAAGTCTGTAGATAGCCACATTACAGTGATGGAACTGTATAGGCTGGCATATTTTCATTTTAAGAATTCAGAGCTGCATAGTATAAAAATTTATTTTGGGTTCTAATTTTAGATATTTATTAGTTGAGAAATTATCAACTTAAGTTTGCTAATTCAGCTAATTCCATCTTTGGAATCAATTTTCCCACATACCTACTGTTGCTTAAAATTACAATGGCTCTGAGGAAAACAACTCTAGCAGGTACCATCACCATATCTGCTAATTCTGTCTTAGACCAGATGTAAATGTGAAGAAACAAGTTGGGAAAAGGAGAGGGGCAGTTTTTAATGCAAGGAAATTTAAGAATTAAACTTACAAAGTGGGAATGCAAAAATATAGACAAGGAAATTTAAGAATTAAACTTACAAAGTGGGAATGCAAAAATATAGAAAATGTAAAGAAGATGTAAAAAACATGGATTTTAGAATGTAAAGAAAACGGATTTACATGAGTATTTTCCCCCATAAACTCACACAGACACACATATGCTTACTTGCATCTTTTTCTTTTTTCTCCCTGTCACATTTGTCCAGTAATTTCAAAATTTTACTTAATTGCATTTTTGTGCTAAATAGAATATACTTAAGAATCAGTAAAAAATTACATTTTATCAACTAATGATATAGCCATATGAAGAGTAGGTGTATAGAATTACAACATTCTATCAGTAGCCTAATAACTCTGAATCACGCAGATGCGAGAATTGTATTGCTTTGGTCAAAATTGCTTAAAAGACTTACAATAGATATATTGGGATCTTTTATCTTTATAATAAATTATAAATTATAAAATTATATATTATAAAGATAAAGACAAAATGAAGTTGAGTAAGTTGACTCCTGGGGTAAGGATACATAATATTTTAGATTTGACTACATAAAATCAAAAACAAACAAAAAAGACTTTTGTAAGTTGTACATATGTCAGACAATAACAAATATGCCATTTCTGTTCTGGTTCTAGTTGACCTTATTTCTATGGAATTTCATACCGAATTGCTACTGCTTGGTACTTAGGTGCTGATTAAACAGTAATGTGAAAGTTGTACTTCACAGGGTCATGTATCAGATAACCGAGGCTAGATAATACTTCATCTTGGTTTGATCAGCTGGCAGTGATTTTGGAAGCAGAATGCCATAAAAGTCTTATCTGAAGTAGAAAAATATTTTAGATTAATGATTTTGATCCCTTGTGATGGCTTTTATTAGTCAAACACATGTACTGGAGTAACTATCTTCAAAGAAAAGTAAATTTAATAACTTTTAATACACAAGTAAACATTAATTGTTTGCAATTAAAATTCAGCATAAGATTTTACAAGCTTTATATCTTCAGACTTTCATTCTTAAAGAACTTTCCCACTTTGATTGTTTTTTCACATTTCCTCTGACAGGAAAAATTCCTTCTTTCCTTCAAGACTTTGATCTAATTCTGATTCTGATTATTTATTTTTATTAACTTACTGGGGTGACTTTGGTTAAAAAATGTTATAAGTTTCCAGCGTGCAATTCAATAATACATCATCTATATTGCATTGTGTATTCACCACCGAAAGTCAATTCTTCCTTTACCATATATTTGACCCCCCTTACCCTTATTGATTTAAAAAATAATAAATAGTTCTTTCTACATCATGGTCTCTCCAAATAAGTATTTTATATTCATTTCAAATGTTCCCTTTAACTGTGAGAACTTCCTCAGAACTTCAGGTAGCATATTCCTCTTCTGAGAAATCACAGCTCATTTCCACAACACCACACTGTCTTTCAATTATTAGATATCAAGGAAAAATCTTTGAAATTTAAATAAGTAAATTGTTTCTACTGCATAGGAGATGCTAAATATCAGTTAAATAAAGTTATCAGAATTAAAGCAAAAGTATTTTATGAGAGGTTGAGCAATGGTTAATAAGATACTAAGCTTTTCTTATAATAAAACTTGTCTTCTAAGACATTTTAATTGTTGCCTCAGACTTTGAGCAGTCATTGTGAACATATATTTGTCATTCTGTATGTTTCTCTGTATGTCAACATGACGCTTACCTTTTCTGGTATTGTTCTTAAATTGTTCTTAAAATTACCCTTCAAATTATTTAGTAATTATCATTAAGAGGAGATGTGAAATGTTCTTTAGCTGGCCGTACTTTAGACAAACATGTTCAGATAGAGGATTTAGGTGGAGTAAATTTCAATCACGGTTTAAAATAAAATCTTCACAAAAGTTTGTCTGAAATTTGCAAAAATAACAATTGACAGAGAGCATGATATAACTATTATGATCATTTTGGTGTGTTTTATGCTGCCCAAGAAAATTGTGTCCAAAATTACTATTCTGTCAGGCATTATGCTTTAGGAGAAAATAGTTATCTATATTTGAGGCTGTTTAAATATGGTCTTGGAGTATCTGAAGTTGGAATAGAACTGAAATAAAATATAGCAGAATAAATCCAATTATTGTTTTATAGCTAGACTTTGAATAACTTTAACAAATATTTGTCAGAGGAAAATGTCAGAAAATTAGGATATTTTATTGTGGTCAGCTGTGAGTATTCGTTGAAATGATTACAGCCTTTGTTCAATTTAGGCTCACTATTATAAAAGAAAGACATTTTAATATCTTTTTTGAAAACTTTTATATATTTATGCATAATTTGTGTATTGCTCCAGTCATTCAAATCTATTTCACTAAAAACTGAATTATTGTTTTTGTATTGGAAGGTTTTAAAGGGATCAGTTAAGTCTCTGCATTACAAGGACAGGATTTCAGTAAAGCACAGCAAATTGAACTTTCTTGAACTGTGATTTCCCTAAAATCAATTCATTAAAATAATCACCTACATATATAAATATAAGGCACTAATTGGTAGATCAATTATTTATTTTATATCAAAAAGAACTAGATTACTTTGGAAAATCATCAATTATTTTTAAATTATTTAACATTTAAATATTTATAAGACAGATATTATTGGAATAGTAGTTTTGCAGGGTCTACATAATTAGTAGAGTAGAAAGTAGAAAAGGTATAAATATCCTAATTCAAATTTAAAATACTATGTGGGCTTCTGGTTCAGTAATAGTCATTTAATCAGAATAATTGAATTGAAAAGATGTGGGATTAAAAAAAAAACACCTTTATTTTAATTAATTTAGTGAGTAATATGCAATTTATACCAAATCGAGTCCTAGTATTCTGTTTTCAAACATTTATTTTAAAATTATAAATCTTTTTTTAATAAAATTCTCTAAAGCCAGCTCTTACTTCTGACTTCTGATTTCTAGTATTTGTTTCATCAAGTGACCAAAAATAGAATCTTAGTCATTTTTAACTCCTTTTGCTTCTACTCTCCTCTGTCACTTTATTCCTTATATTTCAGTTATATCCAAGATTATGAAAACAGAAATATAAAGCATGGTAAGCCTGATGGAAAGACAGTTTAATATCCAGGAAGGGGATATTAAAAACAATATATACACGGGCACCATTTAGTTTCAAGAGATGAGAGGAACCCATGATACAGTACATACTGCGTAGCATACGGTATTGAGTCAGAGTGGTGCAGGATGTATCTCGCAGTCCAGTTGGGTTCCAGCTGGCAGTGCCTTCCAGCAGGCAGCTTCATCACAGGGCATACTGAGAACCACACGAAAACAAGGACTTTACAGGCAGCAGACATTGAAAAAGATAGGGCAGCAGGTGTCAGAGTCCAGATTTTGGGCATAGACACAAGGGCAGAAATCCAGAGTCTAATAGGGTTGCTGACAGTTATCTTAGTACTGGTGATGATGTACCCAGTACTGTTGCTCGTGCTATGAACAATGTCTACTTCGATGTGAGATTACTCAAGTATCTGTTCTGAAGATCTTAGCTTATTTCAAAGATGAGATCTGAATTGTTCCCTCTTGCATTGAAGAGATATCCAGGATAATTTTCGATCCTTTCTCCATCTATGTTTTCTGTTGAGAACTCTTAGTTCCACTCCTGTTACAACTGTCTTAATAAAAATTCTGCTTATCTGACAACCTACATTAATAACTTCTTTAATGACTACTCTCCTTTTACTCCAATTCTTTTTTAATCCAAAGCAGGTCATGTTGCTTAATTAGAATAAAGTTAAACTCAGTAATTTTCAATGGCTCAGATTTGTGTACCAAATTATGTGCAAATCTTTCTTTATGATATCAAGATCCTTTAGAATAGAAACTCAATTTATTGCTCTAGACTCATATATTATTACTCTACTTACTGTTTACACGTAAGTTTGTTTTGCCTATTCTGAAAAATTAGTATTTATTCCTGATGAAATTTGAATCTTCCCATGAACGATTATCTGCCAAATCAACTTCTTCACATATTTTTTTCTTATCTCCTTAGTCTAATAAAAATTTGCTCTTTGGACAGTGGTGGTTTGAGGGTGAAGTTTGTGAATTACTTATAGATCTTTCTCAAATTTGCATAAGAAAAATATAATCAACAGAACAAATTCAATATACATAGCTTCTCTTTAACACAGATTTCTGAAGTTATTTTAATGATGCAAGTCAACCAAGTCACCACCAACCAAAATCCCTATTGAAGACTGGTTTTGCTACATAGGTTTTCATTTGGAACTATTCGAGTACGTCATACATATACACATATTTCAAATGTATATTCATGTACCTGCATAGACATTCACTTGGAGCTGCCTATTGCTGATTCCTACAGCTTTGGGGCAGATTTGTTTCTAGAGTGACATCTGTAGTCAGATTTTTCAAGTTCAGTTGCTTGCCCAGAACTACTTGTTTATTTAATTTCAAATTTATACTCATACTGCTTTATACTTAGATTTCCATATGTTGTGCCATTCTGTCACTGAGTACAGTATGTTGAGTACAAGGTGTCATATATTCATATCATTTATATAATTTTTCTTATACTTTATTAGCCTAGATGCCTAAAATTTAGGATTTTATGTATTTAAAACACTGAAATAATATTATAAACTAGGAAACACAATTAAAAACTCAGAAAAAGTATATCTACTTCTAATTTTTACAATAAATACTTCGAAGTAAAGATTATTTATAAAAAATAAGAGTCAATGGTATCACAATAAAGAGTTTTTTAGGTCAGTATTCAGTCCCCACTGAAAAAAATGTAACCTGAACATAGATAGCTTCTTTATATAGGTTCAAAGACATAAATTCCAATGCATTAATATTTAGTCAGCATCAAAAAAGTAAAGGAGAAAAAGTAAACATTAAAATGCACAGTAAATAAAGGTTAAGTTCATTAATGTCAACAGCCACTAAACACAACATTTCTTTATTCCTTCCATTGTGCCATGCTGTATGCTCTGAATTGTAATTTTTAATATATGTTAACATTGCTCTTTACCTCAGGTTTCAATTTAATCCAAAGCCCTGCTGTGCAAACATCCTAAGAACTTTCAAAGCACAAATTCAGAAATAAATTCCCTTTTATACTGAAAGTATTCAAATGTTTTCAAAAATATATTGATTATTTAAATATGATTATCTTTTTATAAAAATACACGAGATATTTTATCACAAACAGGCAAGAGTATATTGAAACTAGCCAAGTAGAGGTGGTCAACAAAGATTTTAAAAACCCAGATGAATTAGCATTTCTATCAGTCAAATAAAATCCACCGGGTAACTTTTAAAACAAGAAAGAATTTTGGAGATTTAAAAATCTAACTCTTCCCATAAGCAGCCTGAGGTGACCTCTGAAAGTGGTTTGTTATTCACTTGATCCAGAAATTCCCACAAAATCATGCATATCAAGAGGTTCAAATGCTTTGTTCACTTTAAGAACATTCATGAAACTGCCCAGGCCATGAAGGATATGCATATCTGAAAAGCCACCAAGTATCAAAAGGATGTCACTTTACAGATACAAGATGTGCCATTCCATTGTTACAGTGGTGGAATTGGTAGGCCAAACAGTGGGGCTGAATGCAGGGTCAGTGGCCCAAAAAGAGTCGTGAATTTTTGTTCAAAAGCTTAAAAATGCAAAGAGTAATGCAGAACTCTTTAAGATTTAAGATGTGGATTTTCTCATCATTGAACATGTCAGTGTGAACAAAGCTACCAAGATGTAGCTCAGAACTTACAGAACTCACAAGCAGATGAACTCCTATGTGAGTATTCCCTGCAATATTGAGATGCTCTTTACTGAAAAACAGCAAACTTTTCCTAACTCAAAAAAGGAGGTTGCACAGAAGAAAAATATATCCCACAAAAAACTGAAGAAATGAAAACTTATAGCCCGGGAGTAAATTCAGCATCAAATAAATGTTAATCAAAGTAAAAGAAGGAAAATAAAGGATATAAAAACTATAGGAATGTTTATCAAGTTAGATATTTTTAAAATTTAATTTATACTATGTTTTTAGAAACATTATCTCTCAACTGTAAATAATAAAATGCCTCTTAAATGCCACAATTCATTTGAATCTTGTTTGCTTGTATTTCACAAGAAAGATTCAACTTATTTTCACCAAGCAGCTCACCAGAGTCAAGAAACAGTCATAATAATAATATGGCTTTCACAATAAATATATTGTCAGGATCTCAATTCCTGACCTGAGTAGAGTGCTTTTTTTTTTACTTACAAAGTAATACTCACTTAATCCTCCTATAGGGGAAATTTGGACACTATCCTCAATTGACAAAAGGGGGCAATTTAGACCAACAGCTTGGTGCCCAAGGTGAAGAAAGGGTCAAGACATGGATTAAAAAACAAATTCAAGATATCTGGATGGCAGGACTAATGTTATTTCCACTGCACATACCACTTCCATAATGTGATAGAAGTGACTTTTGCTAAATGTATTTAAGAGTTTTAGGAATCCAAACATTTCTAAGAATAAAAGAAAAAGCTTTGTATTTTAAATCTACTTTAGAAATATTTTATTAAAAATAAAATATTTTAGACACATTAACTTTTAATTGAAAGCTTACATTATTTTCTTTAAAAAATAATTATCATTTCTTGCAAATTTTGGTTGGTGGGTCTTCACTTTGATCATGACGTAATGGAAATGCATCACATTGTAGAGTTTTTGTGACTGATAGACTGTGGAAATTTCTTTTTTATGCCTCAGTAGTTTTTAATTTCACTATTTCAATTTCCCAAATTATATTTAGTTTAGCAATATACCATATTGTTCACTCTTCCTATGGCCTCTGTTAGTTTTTCAACGCTATAACATTTGATTGTTTCTCCAGCTCTCATTTGGCCCGTTTCACTCTTGAAATAAGAATTACAGTTCCTATAAAGGCTATCTTAGGGACATCAAAACATTTAAGTTTTCACATAAATATCACAGTAAGAGGCAATACATTAAGAAAATAATAAAGCAATATATCAGTCTCAAGGAGATTAAATTTATTTACTATCTATAATTATATTTTTATTATTTGTATGTATATTCCCTGAGTTCTGCAAAACATAGGGAATGTTGTTTGGTAATTTTGGTAGTCAATATTTAGTGACTACTTAATCAGTGTTGGTGAGCAGGAAAGGAATTTGTTCCAGATATTCAAAATGAATCTTAAAAGATAAAGGAATGTTAGGAATCTTAAAATATAGTGCAAGGCAAGAAATATTACAGGTAGAGAAGAAAGCTTGAATAAAAACATGAAAATAGAAATTACAATGAATCTTTAAAAATCATTATATGTATTTAAAACTTTAAAAAAAGAAACATAACATTTTGTGCCTCAGTTTCCTTACCTATAAAATGGGAGTAATGATAGTACCTACTATGATTGCCATGAAAAGTAATGTTATATAAAAACTTCTTAGAACAATGATAGGTACATGATAATTATTAAATAATTGTTAGCTATCATACTGTCAGATCACCTGTATATAGATATTGTGAAACCATCAAATATTCATTCTTAAAAAATTCTGTATAAAATCTCATGCCAAAAATATCAGATCAGAGCTGGTAAGAAAAGTAGGATTTGTGTTGAACCATTCAGTACTTATGGATTTAGTAGCAAATCAATGCTGTGTTTACAGTACAATGACAGAAGTTAAAATATTCACTGGCATTTGTACCCAGCAACTCAATCCATGGTCTTTGAAGCCTTGAATCCTGGAGTTATTGCTTCTCTCTCTAAAGACGGTCAGTGCATGTACTCATTTCTTATAAAGACTGGTTTATATAAAATTAAAAAATGATCTATTACCTTAAACTTAGACATGCATCCCAGAATAATAACATATTCACTCTGACAGAGTAGAGGACTTAATCTAGTGAAATTGTAGCTGATCTTGAAGCTACTAAATCAAAATTATATTTAAAAAAAAGGAATTCTATGGGATTTTCATCTTTTTAAAGGGTTATGTATTTATAAGATATTCTATTTAATTGTAAGAAAAAACTTGCCTCTAATCACTAAAAAACAGTAAAGTTCTAAAAAAATTACATGTGAATCAACACGAGTTATATATCGTACACATAATATTCCATTTTGTATCAATAGTATGAGTCAATGTGCATTGAAGAAACACATTCTGTAGGAGAACAGAGTACACTTCTAAACCAAGACCCATACAATCAGCAGTTTTTCTTTCCTTAAATATTCAGAAGAGTTTTCTATATTTATTTTTCCTATTCACTCTTTAACTGTATTTAATGTGAATATAAACCTGAACTTGCTAAAGTCATGGATGACCACCATGCTCTTAAATACAGCAGGTGCACTCCAGTCCTGCTTGTAAGATGTTTAGCAGTATTGGATATTGCTTCCTCTACTCACTTGAAGCATTGTCTTTCCTTGGCATTCACAATACTATACTCAATTTATTTTACTTCTACATTACTATTTGTTCCCTCTTCATTACCTTTGAAATCTCACACTACTTTATAAATCTTTCAAATCTTGGAGTTCTTCAAAGGTATCCCTCTGCTGACCCTTTATTCTTTCCATAAATTATTTCATACAAACCAAGGCTCCAAACTTCCAATTCTACAAAAATTTATCAAAAATGGTGTATATAAAAATGGATATACCTTCTGACCCAGCAATTGCATTTCTGGGTATTCATCCAAAGAAAATCCAAACAATAATTTGTAAAGATCTTTGGACCCCTATGTTCATAGCAGCATAATTTATGTTAGCCAAGATATGGAACCAACCTAAATGCCCATCAACAGACAATTGGATAAAGAAGTTATGGTTCATATATACAATGGGATACTACTCCATCATTAAAAAAATGAAATCCCACCATTTGCAATGGACATGGATGGACCTAGAGATTATGATGCTGAGTGAAATAAATCAGAGAAAGAGAAATACCATATAATTTCACTTATGTGCAGAATCTAAGGAAGAAAAAGGACAAAATAATCAAAAACAGACAAATATAGAGGACATTCTGGTGTTAGCTAGAGGGGAGGGGGTTGGAGGGCTAGGAGAACAAAGTGAAGGGTTAAAGAAGTACAGATTAGTAGTTGATGATGATCACAGTGACAGGGAGCACGACATAGGGAATGCAGTCATCAGTAATGTCATTACTGATGGCTAGGTGGAGAGCCAGAAGAGAGAAAGAGCAATTAGGGGAATCTTTTTGTAAACTATATAAATATCTACCCAATTTACTATGTACTTAAAACTAACAAAATAAAATTAAAAAAAAAATGCCATGTGTGTTTGTTTGTCAGACTTACACTATAAAAAGTAGATAATTTAACCTTCAGTCTTTCCTGAAAACCCTTCATCGGCTGGTCACTAGACAGCTGCTCAGCTTTAGGGCATGGCATCTCCCCTTGCTCACTCCACACTAGCCATTGTTATATCATCTATGCCCATTCTTATATGAGCTGCTTCCTTCCTGGAATTTTTTTTCTTCCTTCATTAAGTTTATAAACTACTACTCATAATTCTAATGTCAGTTCAAACATTACTACCTCAAGGAAATTAGTTTAACCTCAACACCTAGAGTGTGTCAAACTCTCATGATTAGAGAGTCTTATTAAACTTTTTTGTTTGGATCATTTCACTTCTTATGTATGTGCACTATTACATTTATTTTTGTAGTTATTTGATGTTGGCCTCTTCCATGAGAATCTATATTTATATAGGCCCGTCAATCTAAAATGCTCCAGGATCACTAAACTACTACTGGGTGTTAATAAATAGTTGCTAAATGAATCAATTAATAAATGTTAGTCTAAAAAACTGCTTAGGCATATGGTTCTGTAAAGGTTTATATGATTTCTTCTAAAATGCTACTATGAAAGACTAGTTTCAATGTCCCAGTAAAGTTTCTATCTTGAGAAGGAAATCCCAGTGGTAAGACCCAGGAGGATGACTGGAGGAAGGAACTGACTCTGTATTGTGAAAATCTAGATGTGTCATGTTTTGGTTTGTTTGTTAAAATTTTGGATGTTAGGAGCAGTTTAGACATATTTTATTCTTTCGTGATTTCCCTACCTTCCATCACTCTTTGCTTATATGAATGTTACACATCAACAATCAGCCTTAGCACTCTTTTTATTCCCCAAGGATATCTGACCTGGACAATACTGGGTGCTATCTAGCACTTTCTTAATTACTTCTTTTAGAATACTTATTAACCTCCATAAATCTGTATACAAAGTGTTTCCAGCACTCTGATGAAGGAGGTTAATGAAATTTTTCTGATGATTGTTGATAAAGGAGAATTTGGAAGAGGTATAATTTTTAGATATTTCCTGTTATAAAGTTGGAAAATGTAAGACTCCTTTCTATATATAAGGAAGGAAGTTGGTATTTCTTCTTACATATGAAAAGAAAAACTTATCAAGGCAATGAGAAATGATAAGGAAAATGAGGTCCAAATTCAGATATTCTGGTTTCAAAATCCCAATTCTAACACTTAGAGATGTGTAACATGGACATACAATTTAATTTTTTTAGGTCTTATTTTGCTCTTCTGTCAAATGGAGACTAAAAATGGTAACTACCTAAAGAGAATATGAATATCGACTAAAAAATTTGATGTAAAAACATAATGGGCCTATTTTATGTATTTTATATTAAAATATGTTGATATTATTATTACTATTATCAATGTTATATAGACAAAACAATGTTTTCTTAATAACAAGTAATATTAAAAGTTTTTGGGAGCCATATTAGCTTGAGTTTTTAAAAATTCAAATTAGAAGACTCCTTTTAAAAGTTTTGTACTTCACATCCTATTATACTTTACTCTTCTTTACACTTTTCTATATCATTCTATCCTACCTCACCCTACCTTAGACAGTTCAGCCCAGCCCAGTCCATCCTACTCTATTCTATTTATCATCCCTGAGTTTATTTTAATTTTTGTTTTATAGAAGATGTTTACTTTTTAAAATTTCCTCCAAACTGTAATTATTTTAGAAATGGCTTTCTGACTTTAAATCTTTGAAAAATGAATATAGGTATAATAAAACTCTACATTCATAAATTAATGACTATTCAAAATATTAAATTGGAAGTAAAAATTTAAATGTTAACTAGATTTTATTATACTTTAAATTTTTTTTAATATACCTGAAATAAGTTTAAAGCAATCAATGGCAAACATGGTTTGTCATTTTTTTTTTTCTTTCTTAGAATATAAAGTATGGATATTTACGAAAGCCTTTTACTGTTAACAAACCTTGGGATAATAAATTATTGGCATATCTCTTCTGTAGGCTCATTAGAGCTAAACTTTCATGGATAGAACATAACTATTACTTCAGAATCACAAGTATATATAACATCAACTAAATACATGGAAATAAAACATTTTTTTATTTTAATGTGGTAAAAAAGCAAACTAAGGATATATATCCAAATGTTAATGTAATAAAGTTAAATTTTAAAAATTATAACTGAACTTTAATTAAACTAAACTGAAATTTTTACAACTTTGTAATTAAAGTGGGCTTTAATTCAGAAGCTAAAATGTTGAAATGAAACTTTTAACTTTTCAAGGTTAAATTTTCTCAAATGATTTTTAATACGTTATTGAGACACAATTCATATGGTATGTAATTGCATGCAATTCACATACAGTATATTTTAAACTATACAACTGAATGGTTTTAACTTTAAAATGTTTATAAAATTCAGTGGTTTTTAGTGTATTCACAGAGCTGTATAACCATCATAACGACCAATTTTATAAGTTTTATCACTCTAAAAATAAATCTTGTACCCATTAGCTGTCATTCTCCATTCCAACTTATTTTACTAAGCCCTTTGCAAATACTAATTTACTTTCTGTCAGTATAGATTTTTGAACACTTCATATTAGTGAAATAATTCAATATGTGGCCTTTTATGACCAGCTTCTTTCACTTAGGGAAATGTTTCTAAGGTTTACCCATGTGTAGATCGTATGTCCTTAATTTATCTTTATTGGCAAATAATATTGCATTGTACAGATATAATACATTTTTTTTCACCTACTAGTTGAAATTTGCATTATCATCACTTTTTTGGCTATTACAAATAATACTGCTATCAGTTTTCATGTACAAGTTTTTGTGTAAATATGTGTCCTATTTCTCTTTGATGTATACCTTGGTGTAAAATTCATTGGTCATATGGTAACACTACATTTAATCTTTTGAAAAAACCACCAGACACTTTTGAAGCTCTTGCACATTTCAAAAATTCTTATACACAATATATGAGGGTTTTGATTTCTCCACATCCTGCCTAACAGTTTTTATTACTTACTTTTTTTGGTCTTAATCTCCCTGGCATAATGTGGTATCAAATTATGGTTTTGATTTGCCTCCCCCAGATGTCTAATTGTGATAGATGTCTTTTCACGTATTTGTTGGACATTTGTGTATCTTCTTTGGAATGATATCTATTCAGAGTCTTTGCCCATTTTAAAATTGGAATATTTGTTTTTTAATTGTTGAATTATGAGAGTTCTTTATATGTTTTAGGTACAATTCTCTAATCAGTCTCATCAGATATATGATTTGAAAATATTTCCTCCTTTATTTCAGATTCCTTTTCGTTTTGTGGATGGTGTCTTCTTAAGAACTTTATTTTCAACTTTAAGAAAGTCCAGTATTTTTTTTTTTTTTCTGTCACTCGTGCTTTGGTGTAGTATCTAATCAGCCTATATATTTT
Source organism: Cynopterus sphinx (assembly GCA_030015415.1). Taxonomy (NCBI): domain Eukaryota; kingdom Metazoa; phylum Chordata; class Mammalia; order Chiroptera; family Pteropodidae; genus Cynopterus; species Cynopterus sphinx. The sequence continues at coordinate 12,620,178 of CM057381.1, forward strand.
TTTGCTTACAGTTTTATAATATTAGCTCTTACATTTATGTGTGTTCCACTTTGCATTCATTTTGATGTATGGTGTAAGCAAATGTTCCAAATTCTTTCTGTTGCTTGTGGATATGCAGTTTCTCAGCATGATTTGTTGAAAAGGCTATTTCCCCATTGAACCATCTTAGAACTCTTGTGAAAAAGCAATTGACCATAAGTGTGAGGGTTCATTTCTCAACTCTATTCCACTGATCTACATGCCTCCTTATGCCACTACCACATTGTCTTAATTATTGTGGATTAGTTTTGAAATTAGGAAGTATGAGTCTTCTAACTTTGCCCTTCTCTCCCAGGATTGATTTGGCTATTCTGGGTCCATATACATTCATGTGAATTTTAGGATAGGCTTTTCAGGTTTTGAAAACAATTTAGTGGAAATTTTTATAGGGATTTTTCTTGGGAGCACTGACATTTTAGTGATATTAAGTATTCTGATTCAGGGACATGAGATGTTTTTCCATTTATTTAGATCTCTTCAGAAAATTTTTAATAATGTTTTTTAGTTTTCAGTGTATAAGCCTTGTACTTGTTTTATTAAATTTATTCCTAAATATTTAATTAATGTGATGCTTTTATAAATGAAATTATTTTACTAAATTCATTTTTTGCAATGCTGTTAGTATATATATATATATATATATATATATATATATATATATATATATATATATATATAAATAGTTGCTACTGGCTGCAGAAAGCTTTTTAAATTTATAAAGAACAAATGTAATAATAAAATGGGGGTTTATGTCCAACACTGGAAGTCGGATCATGTTCAAGGAGTTGTAGACTTATCTAAGCTCTTTACATTTTCTAAAAAAGGTTTTCTATTAAACCATATAAAAATATATATTCATTGCACATATTAAATTTTTAAAAACAAAAGTGACACAATAAAATTATTCCAAGTACTTTTTGGTTATTTATACTTCTGAAAGAAAATCTGCTATATGTATTATCTATTTTATTTCACTGTGCTTTTATTTCTAAATATATCTATTTAGTGCTAAATGCAACTATAGTAACAATACTATTAACAATCACTATTTTTGTTTCTCTGTGTTTAATCTCCTAGACTGGAAATATTAGACTTTATTCTGTAAAACTGTTAAATTATTTTTATTTCATGACAGAGACTGGTCATGCTAAGGTTAACTTACAAACATTTATAGCTTGTTCTTGTGTGTATGTGTGTACAATTTAATATGTATGTATTTCTTCATTTTATCTTTTTAAAGGGACATGAAGTCCTTGTCATCTTTTGGCAGCTGTTTTATTCTTGGGATTTTTACTTTTATTCTATGTATGACTTTTAATTATAATTTTACCATTCGATGATCCTCACTCACAATGGCAACATTTTACCATTCTTCTGCTATGGTAGATGGCAAACTGATGAGGCCTGTTCTACTTGCATACTGATACCTTTCCTACATCCCACTTCTGTGATCTACAGGGGGCCAAAGAGCAAGTATTACTTACCTACTTTCATTTGGTCCTTAAAAATCATGAAGCTGGTTATTAAAGAATGTAGATTTTACACACCTCTTTATTATACTGTTTGTTTCATAGATTTGACCACTGTAATTAAAAATCACTGTCAATGCCTGAAATTCTTTTTAACAATTTGAAATTTTAAAGTGTTGACTTAACCTCAATCAATGTCACAACACTAATTAAGTAGGCTTTCTTCTTGAAGCAGTGGAAAATAAATTATTTGCCAAATATGTGTGTATAAATAATACATATCCATATTATATATATGTGTGTATGTATGTGTATATATGTATGTATATATATAACATGTGTGTGTGTTTTAAAATACATAAATATGTACTTTTTGATAGTGGTTTATATAAAATGTATCTTATCAATAACTTTTAAAAGCCTAATCTTTTCTTAGAACTATGAAAGCTTTCATGTTTTAAAGACCAATCCATTAACACTCATTTTAGTCTGAAGATAACCTAAAATTTATCACTGTATTCACTGAATATTCTCAGAAGTAAAATCATCATTAACTAAAATGAGTTTCATGTGAGGAGGGGCCTTATCTAGCTTGTCCATCACTATCCTTTACAATTCTTGGCATAGAGTAGCTGTTCATTACAAAATGAAATAATCTCTCCTTAATATTCTCTTTATCTTGATGCTTTTCCATCCTTTTCAAATGTTGGTCAAAGGAATAATATTGTACAAGGAAAGGTCTTGAAAAGAGTACAAAATTAGCTTGAAGTTTTCTACAAGTATTAAATGAATATAACTTAAATCAGAATTATAGACATTAAAAGACATTCTGTGTTTATGGATTGGAGGAATCAACATAATTAAAATGACCTTATTACCTAAAGCAATATGTAGTTTAAGGTATCTCCATCAAGATACTAATGGTATTTAAAGAAATAGAACAAAAAATTATCAAATGTGTATGGAAGCACAAAAGACCTCAAATAGCCAAAGCAATCCTGAGGGGAAAAAACAGGGCTGGAGTATTACTCTGCCTCACTTCAAATTATACTACAAAGCGGCAATAATCAAAACAGCATGGTATTGGCAGAAAAACAGACACCAAACCAATGGAACAGAATTGAAAGCCCAGAAATAAACCCCTGTATATATGGGCAAATAATTTTTGACAAAGAAGTCAAAAATATACATTTGAGAAAGAAAAGTCTCTTCAATAAATGATGCTGGGAAAATTGGAAAGCCACATGCATAAAAAACTAGACTGTTGTCTATCACCACACACCAAAATTAACTCAAAATGGATCTAAAACCTAAATATAAGACCTGAAAAAATAAACTTCACAGAAGAAAACATAGGTACTAAACTCATGAACCTTGGATTTAGAGAGTATTATATGAATTTGACCTCAAAGATAAGGCAAGTAAAAGCAAAAATAAATGAGTGGGACTATATCAAACTAAAAAGCTTCTGCACAGCAAAACAAACAAACAAAAACATCAACAAGACAAAGAAGCAACCAAGCAAATGGGAGAAGATATTTGCAAATAACACCTCCAATAAGGGACTAATATCCAAAATAAATAAATCGAACTCATATAACTCAACAACAGAAAACAAACAGTCCAATTAAAAATGGGCAGATGATCTGAGCAGACACTTCTCCCAAGATGACATAGAAATGGCCAACAGACATTTGAAAAGATGTATTGACTTCATTTGCTATTAGGGAAATGCAAATTAAAACCACAAAGAGATACCACTTCATACCTGTCAAAATGGCTATCATCAATAAGACAAGAACAAATGATGGAAAAGTAGTGGAGAAAAGGAACCCTCAAACACTGCTGGTGGGAATGTGAATTGTACAACCACTATGGAAAAAATGTATAAAGTTTCTTTAAAAAATTAAGAATAAAATTACCGTATGACCCAGCAATCCCTTTTCTGAGTATTTATCCAAAAAACTTGAAAACATTTATTCATAAAGATATATGCACACTGATGTTCATAACATTATTCATGGTGTCCAAGACATGGAAACAACTGAAGTGACCTTCAGTAGATGATTGAATAAAAAAGATGTGGTACATACATACAATGGAATATTAGCCATAAGATGAAATACTGCCAGTTGTGACAATTTAAATATATTTTGAGATTATTGTGCTAAATGAAATACATCAGACAGAAGTTGAGAACCATATGATTTCATTCATATGTGGGATATAAAACTGTAAGCAAGAAACAAACAAGACAAACAAACAGATACTCATGGATACAACAGTTTGGTGGTTATCAGAAGAAAGGGGGAGAGGGAGGTAGAAAAGGGTAATAGAGTCAACTATATGGCAGCAAAAGGAAATTTAACTTTGGTTGGTGAACATACAAGCAATATACATATGATGTATTGAATTGTACACTTGAAACCTGTATGATTTTATTAACCAATGTCACCCTGACAAATTAATAGAAAAAATAAAAGAAAAAAATCAGAATTACATATTTTAGACATTTCTAAATAACATATAATAAAAATTCCATATTTCTCAAACAATGGTTTGAACAACAGAATAAAATATGCTAATTTATTTGTTGCTATTTTATGTCAACATTATACTTTTCCCTGTTTATCATATGTAATGTCAGGCATAAAAACTGTTTCTATTTATTTATTCACTTTATTTTCATTAATTTTTTAAAAGACTTATTTGATTTTCATCTGTTTGTCTTTTCTTTCCTCTTTACATTTGAGTTTCATTATTTTCTCACCTTTTTTTCCTTGTATGCATGCAAGCACACATTATCGTGCAGAAACTGCTCCCTAAAGTCACTAGTAACCTTATCACTTACATTAGGCAGAGGAGCACCCTGAACTTATCCTAACTGACCTCTGTATTGAATATTATGACTGTTTCTCCAATATTATTTCTAACCTTCTAGATTTTGTATGTAATATGTGAACTACAGTTATGTGAACCAAACAAAGCTAATTTCACTCACTCTGTACACAGGCCTGGCCAACTGTTGCATAATATTCTGCTTGCAAAATTGATTATTTTAGAAAATGGCTCAAATCATAAAATTATTTTTGAGGAGGGGTTTGCTAAAAGGTCATAGGAAAGAATTTGCCTCACTCTTCACAGAGAATCAGGCAACACTTTTCTTCTGGATGTGGTTATGTAAAGACAAGTGTTTTGGAATTACTACAGCCATGAAGGCAGCCATCATTCCAAAAAAAAAAAAAAAATACAATAAACCCAGAGGAGTGTAAATTGAGGGAGTGAGCATACAAACAGCAAGCCGTAAGGAGAGAACAACAGGCCATTATTTGGGTAAATGATCAATAGGAGATGTATGAACATACTGTGGTTGAAGAGTGTTTAAAACAGAACTGAAAAGTATATTATGCCTCAGCTTGATCGAACAAATATTCAATCCTCTGTTAAGTTGTTTTGACTCTCGCCCCTAAAATAACTTAATCTTTTACTTCTCTCAGACAACGGTGCATCACATACAAACCTGTATAACTGTACTTGCCTTTGATCCAGTTATTATATGTTTGATTTTCCTATTAGAATATGAACCTTTTAGGATAAAGGCCATGGCTTATTCATTCGTATACACTCACCTTGTGCAATTTAATTGACATGCAGGCACTATTTGCTGGAGAATCTAATGAATTAAAAAAAAAAACAACAATGAGAAATTGGGGAACAGTGTCATTAAAATGGGAATCATCCCTTAGAAAATGTACAGTTCAATTTAGATTATTCATATATATTTATTTGCTCATTCATATATTTTCCAACTCATTTGAAAAAAGATGTGACATGGGTTCAGTCAGTAAATATTATGGATGACTTATACTATTTCCTTGTGCTATGCTTTGAAAAAAACTCTCAAGAGAATTATTTTTTTATAAAAATTGTACTGTCATTTCTCTCCTTAGTAATTATTAATTACATAGTAATGTCAGCATTATTATAAACAAGAAATATCTTTTTCTCATCTGAAGGCAAACAGAAGAAAATAATGTATGTAGTCTGGCAACAGAGATAAAGCAAAGGTGGAAACTAGGCAAAATGAAACACTCATGTGTTGTCAGGCCTCTTTTGGAATTCAGTATTTATCAAGTTCACTTCCAGTTCTAAAGTACTTATTTCTGGACATTCTCCATGTCAACAGGAAAAAAACTGACATGAGAATCTTTTTCCTATTTCTCTCTGAATTGGTGATTGTGAAAAAACTCAGGTGGCCTAATGCAGTTCAAAGAAAGCTTACATTTGAAATGAAGGGGAACTTCACAGAGAATCCTGGCTGGTCTCCCAGAATACTACCTTACCTTGTTCAGTTCAGCACAGTCTAAAATTGGCCCTAAGTTTAAAGGCTAAGAAACCTGCTTTGCCAGCAATTGGCCCTGGAGTGTGAATTTGTCTGTACAGAAAGGATTCATGTTAGCTAAATTCAGAGAAAGGGGGAATTATTTCCTTTGGAGTGAGAAATATGATTGACATAAGAACGAATAGAATGTTCTTTGACTTTGCTTGTCTTTCCCTATAGAAAATCTATAGGGAAGTCAAATTACACCTAATATGTAAGCACATTTACATGTAAAGTACTGTTTTAAATGCTTTACCTGGATTATCTAATTTAACAGTCCTACTGATTCTATGAGGAAACTATTCTTGGTAACCTCATTTCACAGATGAGGAAACTAAAAGTCAAAGAGGTTAAGTAATTCTCAGTAAAATAGCTGGAAAATTGGAGGAGCCAGAACTTGAATTCAAGTAATTATTTCAGGAATCAGTGTTTTTATGCAACATGATATATTTCCTTCCTTGAAAGAGAGCATGATGTGACTGTTTTCTTTTCACTTATCTAAACTAGCTTGATATTTATTTCTCCATACTAGATATATATTTGGAACCAAAAGGATCCGATTTTAGATCAGAACCCCTTTATCCATATACTATTCAGTAAGTACTCCAAACATGTGTGATTATGATTCTCCACTTTCTGAATTTCCATAACAGATATATATTTTTAGATTTTTAAATATAGATATGTAGATATATTAAAACAAGTTATATTCTAATTCCATTTTTGAAGACAAGAGCATTGTGTGGCATTGTGTATCTTTTCTTTGATTTATTGCACATTGGTTGTATATTTTAACTCTCCAAAATTTCTACTGATTGTAAAATATTAGGAGAAAAGAAAATTGTGGAATTCTGGTAACTCTTAAGTCAAGAACTCTTTAACTGTTTGTATTTTGCAAGGAAACATTGTCATTTTTATTCTTTATCCGCATTAGGGAGACAGGAAAATTGATAACATTTATTTTTTGTCTGTTTTCCCCTTTCCCATATTCTATACTAATAGTTAAGCCAAAATGATAAACAACTAGTTTCAGCCTTATTCATTATTATAACCTCTAAGGGATATTCTGCTCACGGTCTTTTAATTTGGCAATTAAGAAAGAAAAATTTGACCTTGTCTGATATTGTGTCTAATTGCCCAAAATTCTAATTTAAAACATGATCTCTAAGGATATGTACACCTGACCTTACACATGCATGTGCACACACACACCCACACACACACAGGCACACAGGCATGCACACATACTCACACAATCTCTTACTGTTACAACCTCAGAGTATTATTGTATGTTGAGAGAGGTTTGAAGTAAAACTGTGGATTCATATTGACTCTCCCTTTCACAGATAGTATCTCATTTTATTCTTTCTCTTTTCCATAAACAGGATGTGTTATTTTTAAACTGGGTGCTGAACAATTAAAGTATAGAGAAAAGAAAAAATTTATACAATAAATATTTGATTTTAAACCTTAAAAAATTTCATATCCTCTAATCTAATATTTAATTTGATCTAATTTGACATTAGAAATGTAAATATTCCAGATGATAGCAACTTATAAGTGCAAAAATGGAGCTTCAGAAATATTGTGATTGACTCAAAAACATAAACTTCAAAAGTGAGGAGTCAGGAATTTAAAACAATGTCTTCCTGATTTCCCTTCTTCTTTTACCTCAAGATCACACATCTATTCAATGACATAGACAGAAAGAGAATTGTCTGAAAAAAAACCCTGAAATTGTCAACTCTGATACCTGGATTATCTCTTCATTCAGATTTCACACAGATGTCATTTATTTTGTAATTATAAAAAATTTTCTTAAACTAATTTTACATATGATGCAGATGTTTGCTTTAAAGCTACAAAATAGAAAGAAACCTATCATGATATAATATGCAAATATAAAAGTAAAATTTCATACATAATTTACATGTGTTTCTAGGGATTAAAGGAGCATACTCTACTATTCATATAATCTACATATTTAGAAAAGCATCTGTGCACAAGGGGAGTAAAACATACTTCTGGAAATTGAAGGCCTCAGGAATTTGCTATGGACTCGGGAATCTGAGACTGTGGTGGGAAAACTTAACAGGGATTATCTAAAATGCCAGGCTAGATTTGAAAAATTTTAAGTGATAGTTCACTTACTTATAGTAGATTACTGATATGAGAAAAAAGGCAATAATTTATTCTGGACTTAAAAATATATTAATTTTGTTCTGTTTACATTAAAAGGTCTAGATTAAAAAGAGCATGGTAGAGATGAAGAAAACTTGGTGGGGTGTCAGATTAGAAACACCAATTTTATCCCAGCCAGTTGTGGAGATTTTTAAAAAGTTGCTTCTCTAATCTATATCTCAGTTTTTAAATCAATGGCAGGAATAAGTAATGTGGGATGATCTCAACAGTCTCTTCCTTATTCGAATTGTATTTTTCTGCCTGTTCTTTTCAGTTATCATGCAATCAAATAAATCATGGCCACCAGTCTGATTCCTGGGTTATGACACTCAGTTGATTAAGACAACCCTGCTTTGCTTTCTTTCCCACAGCAATAGTTCAAATTTCATCAGTATTATCTAGTAGCCAGCATTAAACTAAATATTTTACATAGATTTCTCATAGGACTTTAAAAAATTTGGTATAATCACTATCCCCATTTTATAGATGAGTAAAGTATGTATTAGAAGGCTTTAGACACTTTCCTAATTTATTTTGTTGATAGTAAGAATGGGCTTTGATCTCCAATAATCTGACTCCAAACGTGTCTGCTGAATCCCTTATAGTCAGTTTATTTTTATCCATTTAATAGGACTGTGATCGTATGCCAGCAAAAGCAGACTGAAAAATAGAAAGAGAACCTATTTTGGAGCCAAACACACCTGGGTTTTGAATTATATGTCTGTTATTTCAATAATTTAATTTTCATATTTATAAAATAGAAACATTCTATCTTGTAGATTTTGCAGGAGGAGGAGCAGTGAGAGAAACTGATGTGATATTTAAAGCCTTAGGGATGACGACTGAGACAAAATTGACATACTATAAAATAGAGGCAAAGGGGAGTTTGTTTGTCATCTATGTCCCCAAAAAATACCTCACTGATGTCTTAACAATTCTGTGAAACACTAATGCCTTTTCAAAGAAACAAACTGAAATGTCAAAATTGTATATTATTTAGCTTGGAATGCCATAGTCGGTTACATTATAGATACTATTTTAAAGTAGTAATGTTCATTTTGTTAATTAGCTGTTTGAGAAAATAGACCCAACTCCTTCACTATTACATAAATCAATAGAAAAAATAGCTATATTACCGATTCACTGTGGATCAAGATGTTTGTGTAATTGGGAAATTAGACTCAACTCCTTAAACTGATTGCAACCTTTGCATTATCTGCCACAAAGTAGAAAACAGAAGTGCTGTTTACATTCATATACTTCTGGTTTTATGCAGAAGAAAAAGAAAAATATATATGATAATGAATAAATTCATGTGAGCTTAAGGGAAGAGATTCTTCATACCGATTTTGATTGCTCTGTATTTTTATGTTTATGTGCATGGTATTTGGGAGACTTTTAAAAATATATCTAGTCAACATAAGAGGTTTTATGAATATGATTAAATACACAGTAATCTATTCATTATCTTAATTATTTGCATGGAATGCAAATCATAGGCTGAAGCTGATCAATCTATGTATTTTTGGAAAGTCATGTAGTGAATCAACATTAAACAAGTATTTGCTTTCAATTAGAAATATGTGACTTTCTTAGAGCTAATCATTTGAAAATATAATTTGCACACTATTTGTAAATTGCTAAGTCATCTTCCAGTTATACAGCTTCTTGGTCCATATATATTTTTTATGTTAATTTTAACTTTTCATCTCTAGATGGTGCTCTAAGTACCTGCATTGCAGCCAGACATGTTAACACTTAGTATAAAAGGCAAAAGAAACAAAAGCTTAAAAATATAAAGTGACCTAGAACCAAAATAATTAACTTAGAAAAATTAATGAAACTTCTGCTCTAGGACAGAAAAGCATATGTTGTCAGGTGATTAAGCCCATGACAAAGATGTTTGAGTGCTGTCTTTATTTGGATTACGAAAACAGCAATTGCAGAGAAATATTTTAAATCTAGCTAGCAAATTCTAAATTGATATTTCTCCAAATAACTTATATTTCCTTTTTGGCACCTATGCATTGTAATGTTAAATATTTGGTAGAAAAAGAAACAACTATACCCAAATGAATTATTTAACTACAAATAAATTTCTTCAAGTCCTTTAACATATTGTGAGACTAATACCATATCTAAATAAAGAAATGAAAAAAATTAATTAAGGTTTTATTTAACTATCAGTCATAGGCAAACCATGGCCTGAAAGCCAGATCTAGTCTACTGCCTGTTTTGTGTGTCACATGAGCTAAAAGTAATTTTTGCATATTTAATTTTTGTTTTTAAATATAAAAAGCATATGTTGAAACACATGGAAATTATAAGAAATCTGTATTTCAATGTCTATAAATAAAGTTTTATTGGAACACTGTCATGCTCATTTGTTTAAGCTTGTGTACAGCTGCTTTGTACTATAAGACAGAAAACTTGTAACCTGCAAAGACTAAAATATTTACTCTCTGGTCTTTACAGAAAAAGTTGGGTCAATTCTGTACTAGATAAAAGCTACAAACTATTGCATGATCTAGGTAGCTGGTAACATTGTTATTGGGAAGACAGCCAAATTAAACAGATAAACTGAGCTGAAACCTTGTACCTTAAGTTAAAATAGCAGTCAAGCCAGTAGATAATTTTTCATAATTTTTAAATTGTTTTAGAAAATCTCTCACTCAAGGAAATTCTGAATTTTGTATCTATCTAGAAACAAAATATTATATTCAAAGACTAAAAATTCAGCCAAGACAACTCCCATGTAAATCTGACAGAATTTTAGTGATTTGAAATGGGTTATGAATCTGCTATATGGACTGTATATTATTCTACAATTATTTCCAATGTAAAACTTGCAGATTAATGAGAATTTAGTTCCCTCTAAGTATGTTGGTCTTCATCACATGTTCCAACAAAGTATTTCATTTTGAAAGAATTGCAGGAACATTGTTTCTGCTGCTACACTTTAGAGCCTATTATCTCCCACTTTGTAATTCCTGTGGCCTTCATTCTTGTAATTGTGTTATCATTACTCTGAGTTTCAAGTGAGAGAAACAAAATTCAAAACTACATTAAGAGAGAAAAAAAGAATTTGTTGGAAGTTCAATTTCATGTAGTAGAAATGAAAACAAGTGGGAAGATTATTCCTTCAAAGCCATTGTTTCTGCTTGGCATTTTTTGTGCTCTCTTTTTATGGTAATGAATAAAATTTAGGAGGGTCTAAGGCATCAGAAATACTAAGTAGAAAAAATAATATTGAAAGAAAAGATATTCTATCCCCAACCTATCCTTTTTAAAAATGAGGTCTGTGCAGTATAGTGAATGGTGAAGCAATTTTAGGAATAACAGAGACATTACATTTTCCATTGTCTCATTTCTTCATTCCATTTTGTTGAGAGAAAATATTGGGTTAAAACTATAATTATAGCAGCACAAATTGAAAATTATTACATTAGACATTAAACTACTGAGGATACTTTGATTTGTGCATTTCTTTAACACAGATTTTGTGACAGATTTTGGAAGGTGCATCTAGTGACATTTGATTTGCAGTAGAATTCTACCAGGAGTAGAAATTGTTTCTATTATAAGAAACTTTATATTACAGTAATATATAGAAATATATTATAATAAATAGAAATTACTGGCTCAGTCCATTTTTAGATAATATGAATAACCAGAACACAAGGTTTCTGTTCAAGATATTTCCTTTGGCCAAATGGCCAACTCAGGCTGCCACATGGTCAATGTGATTGACTGGGTAGTAATTAATTGGCAATTAACATGGCCCCTGGCACAAACATCCATGAACTAATTTGATGGATATAGAAATGACCACATATCTGAACAAAATGCTATCAAGTTGGAATATGTATGATTGTTTTTTTTTGCAAGCATTCTGTTAATCTATACTTATATAAAAAAAAGTCTCCTGAAATATGTCAATACAGTTCTTCGTGCACTTATTACTAAGTAGTTCTGATTCAACCCCTTAACATTGTGAAAATGAAAGTTCAATTCTATTTAATCATAACAGCATTTCTAGTAGTTGCACCTAAGATATTCCATTTTCCTGATTTTTTTCTTTCCTGGAGTAAAAATTTCAATTTCTACGTCAATTTCTATTATGACATAATTTCGTTTACCATTCTCATTATCCTCTGTACAAATTCTAGTTTGTGTCTCCTTGATTACATGGTACCTAGGAATTAAAGTATTAGATGGGGTTATCAATGTCTTAATTTAGAGACTATAATTCTTTTAACACCAGATTGTTGGCAGCCACATCACACTTTGCCTACAAACCAACATAATGCCACTAAATTCCCAAACCATGTTTTAAACATGCTTCAATTTAATACCTATTTCTTCATCTTCATTCCTCATTATTGTCACTATTAAAACAATTACGTTAAGAAAGGGAAGTGACCTCTCAAAGACTATGTTGCAGACGTTTTACCTGTTCCTTGAACATGATTCTATTTGATTGTGCAATGCACTGGGCAAAAGCCCTTCTGAAACCCATTGTGTACTTCACCTACCTATAGCAACCCCAATCCACATTGCAACTATGTGTTCACTGAAGATGCAAACATTGTTAAAAATCTACATGCAAAGAATGAAGTTAGACCCTTATCTACCCCATATATAAAAAACACCTCAAGTGGATTTAAAATTTACATATAACATCCGAAACTATAAAATTCCTAGAAGAAAACATAAGGAGAAAGGTCCATAACATTGGCTTGTTAATGATTTCTTGGATATGACACCTAAATCACAGCAACAAAAACAAAAACAGACAAGCTAGACTTATCAAGCAAAATTTTCGGTTCAGCAAAGGAAACAATTGATAGCGTGAAAACATAACCTATAGAACGAGAGAAAATATTTTCAAAGCATATATTTGGTAAGGTAGTAGTATTCCAAATGTACACAGAACTTCTACAACTCAATAGCAAAAAAATGAGAAAAACGAACAAATAAACAAAAAACCCTAAGTAGACTGATTAAAAATTCTGCAAAGGCCTTGAAAAGACATTCTTGCAAAGAAAGCATAAAAATGGCCAATAGATATATTTAAAAATAGATGATCAACATCATTAATCATTAGGAAAATGCAAATCAAAACCACAATGAGATAGCACCTCACTCCTGTTAGGATGACCATTATTCAAACAAATAAAACAGAAAGTAACAAGTATTGATAAAAATGGTGGAAAAACTAGAATCCTGGTGTATTGTTGATGAGAATATAAAAAAGTCCAGCTTCTAACAACAACAATATGGAGTTTCCTCAAAAAATTAAAAATGTAACTACCATACAACCCAGCAAGTCCACAACTGGGTGTTCATCCAAAATAATTTAAAATGAGACCCCAAAGATATATTTGCAAACTCATATTCATTGCAGCATTATTCACAATAGCTGAGAGGTTGAAATACGCTAAAGGGCCACCAACAGACAAATGTGCTAGAGAAAATGGGATACACACACACACATATGTATATATGTATACACACACACACACATATCCATACACTATAGAATATTATTCAGCCTTTAAAATTAAAAAAAATATTGCCATATACTATAACATGGATGAACCTTGAGGACATCATGCCATATGAAATAAACTGTCACAGAAAGACAAATATTGGAGGATTCCACTTACACTGAGATATCTAAAATAGTAAAACCCATAGAATCACGGAGTAGAATGGTTGTTGACAGGGCCTGCAGAGAGAGAGGGGAACAGGAACTAATACTCTATGGGCATAGAGTTTCATTTATGCAACATGAAAAATTTCTAGAGATCTGCTGTGCAACAACAATGTGCACGTACAGTTAAGAATACTGTACTATACACTTAAAAATTATAAAGAGGATAGGTTTCACATTATTCTTCTAAATAAAAAAATAAATATTCCCCAAAACCCAGTTACAGAAACTAAAGAACGGTTTTTACTTTGAACATTTTGAAAACCAAACTCCAATTTAAAAGGTCAATGAACCCATGCCTAGTAAGTTTCCCTAAAAGTGTACACAAATGATTTGATGCAGGCTTCCAGTAGAGCATCTTAGAGCGTGAAATGGTTTGAGCAGTAGAGACAAGCTAGTAGGAAAACAAGCTTAGGTCTTAACTTGTCAATTTACTATCTGGGAATCTGTGAACAAATTATTTAACTTCTAGCTTTCTCCTGTCAAGTAAGTGAGAATAATACTGCTTTAACTGCCATTACCCAGATAGTCATGTTCTCCTATACTCCCTGAGATTTCTCATACCACCTCTTCTGCCTGAGGGTTCTATTTCCAACCGTGCTTAAAATGTTTCACTTATCCTTGCAGTTCCCCCATGATAGCTTCCTCATGTGCCCTCTGTGACATATACAGGTGTAATAATTCCATCAAGCTGTTTTCAAGGACAAGTGAACTCAGAGCAGGGAAAGGAAGAAAATAAGACATGCAGGCTGGTGGACAGATGTTGAGATAGTGGTCTTCTGTCCCTCTTACAGGAGCCAGTGTAGGCCTTGTGTTGGTAGGAGGAGGCATCGCCAGGAAAGACCTTTGAGAATTGTTCATTATGTTAAATACAAGTCATTACAATAATTTTCAATAACCTTATTTCAAATAATTGTCACTTTTAATAAGAAATTACCCCAATTACAGGTATTTATAAAGTGCTTGTGTTTTCACAGTTTATCTCTCTAGGGAAAACTTCCATAAAATATTATACTACTATTCTATACTCAATTTTTCCTAGTTATCATTTGCATAACTTTTATGTCTTGTTATATGTCTTAAGAATGCTTGTCAACCAGATGCTGTATGTAGAATTATAAGATAGGTAACACACTTCATTAGTCTTGCTTGACTTTAAAATGTGTCTTTAATATCCCATTTTAGTGGTCATTTCACACACCTCAAGTGTAAACACATATAACACATGAATTCTAGGGTTATTAATTTAAGTCGATTAAATCATGACAATCTCGTTTTGTTTTGATTTGATTTCCTTTTGACTTTCAAAGCATTTTATGACTTTGTGTGTGTCAGCTGTGAAGTATTGGCTGGAGAGAAAAAACACTGTACTTATTGCCAAAAGCCTGGGCTCTGGACCTAGATCAGCTGATTATTTAGCTGAATAATCTTAATAAAAAATTCCAATAGCCTTATTCAGGTTGAAGGACTTACTCTCCTCCTCAATAGTTCTATAATTTAGTGTCCTTATTTGCAAAACAAGGTGGTTCAATTAGACCATTCCTAAGGTATATAACAGGAGTTTACCTGGGAGTGTTAATGCACTTTATTCACTATTCTCCAAAAGCTAGTTTTGATTTGGCCATTTTACTAAGATTAAACATCAAAATGTAAACAGAATAAGGACAAACATTAAAAGCATTCAAATATTACAACAAGAGGTGAAGGCTAAAAGCAAAGCCTCTTCTGTACTAGAATGGAAAAGCTGTTTGTTTTCTTTAATTTAATAAAGGCAATGGGATACCTTTTAAAATTCTCTACTAATTGAAAATTAATTGTGTCTTCAATGAGTATAGCCAGTTATTTAATGTAAAAGTTTGGGTTGAATGAAGTTTCTTTCATTGGTATAGCACCTACCGGTATAAAGCACTCTTGCCTAAATACAATTCCATGAAATCTGCACACTTAGACTGAGGGGGTGTGGAGGAAGGTGGAATGAGGCCAAGGAGCTGATGCTGACTGAGGGGCATGGGCTGTTTCAGGGCTTGAGACCATCTCTTTGCTGAACAGAAAACCACAGCTGTGAGAGTCAAAAGACTCACCCAAGGGCACAAATCAAATAGAAGTGTTTGCTTTGATTAGAGTTAGGCATTCAGTCCCCTTCTTCTATGTTTCTTCTCCTAAAATATTGGATCTCAGATGCACATGTAATTCTAATTCTACTCTTGTAGCTTAAGTAGTTAAAAATTATTTTTGAAACAAGAGGAAAAATGAATTCTTTATCAATAACTCATGTGCCAAGGTCTTATTCTAAACAATTTACATGGGAATAAACATCAAAACTATACTTTCATTAAGAACATTACAAGGTTGTTTTAAGTGAGGTGACAATGATATATCACATGTAAAACAATTACTATAGTTCTTAAAATGTAATTTCTGATGCATTTCAGAAGAGAGCATGAATTCATTTGCTAAAAACACTGGTTTCACCAATAATTATTCTTACTAAAGAAAAGTATAAATGTATTATTATAAAGGAGCATGACCAAAAATTTGAAATACTTTCAGGGACCAATCATTTTCAACCCAAATAGGAGCAGTTTCTCCAGTGATTTTGACTGGCATTTTTAAATGTGCTTGTGAATAAAACAGAAAGAAAATGGCATACCTCACATTCAAATGCCCACACAGAGATAATAATGGAAGCAATGTTTTATGGGTCATTGGGGAAGACAATCCCATCTGAATGTTTTTTCCTGAGGATGATAAGAGTAGAGTGAATAATCTTCTGCATCACATAACCCAGACGAGAGGAAGAATTGATGGATGATGATTGATTTAATACAAAAAGGCTGAGCAACAGAGGGTAGAAGACAGAGAAAAAAAATAATAAAATAAAATAAAACAGAAGTTATTCCAGATTCTTTGATATTGTGATAAATTCAAAGCCCTAGAATCCTGAACTCATCCAGAGAGTAAATCTACAACTGTGCCCCTTCCTGTGCCCTCAGTTGTAAAAGGATAATGGAATTATAGAGTGAAGGCAGACCAAACTTTAAGAAAGACAGGGGTTTTATTTTTGTTTTTGTTTTTCCATGACTAGAATAAATACTTACTCCTAAACTTTCTAAAACAGATGGTTGTCTGTTCTAGGATAAAAGATTAGTAGTGAAGGAAATTCCTTCGCCTTGCTCAGAAGCACACAGTCTGTGCTGGCAGGGAGTAATCAGCAACAAGATGCCCCTTTCGAAGCAATGTTTCCAAGACAGCTTGAGTTTGAGAGGTAGAGTGGTAAAGAGCAGTGTTCTGTTTCTTATTGTTTTCTCTCCCACCCCATGAAAACTGCCTCCCAGCCTCCTTTCTTATCAGTAATAAACTGAATTTACTTATAAATCCTTCTATTTCTCAGAGATTATCTGGAAAACTGAAGTTTCTTTTGATTTTCATGTATAGCACACACATATAGATAAACCTACATGTATGCATAATAAGTTGTTATGCATTGTTAACTATTTCTTTACTAAGGAGTGGAGGAGGAATTATGCATAATCTAAGTCTGATGTTAGTAAATATTATTTGTCTGTCATTGAAAGAAGAGTCATATGTACTTAGCTCAAAAATTATTTAGAGTATTGCAAGACATTTGCTAGATAATACTTTTTCCATCAACAAACATACACACAGACACATGCACAATTTTATGAGATTTCATAGGATAAATTATTCTAATGAAATGTTAAAATTTGATGCTGTGTCCATTCTGCCTAAGAGTTAAGGCCCCCTGATTGTATTACACTTCTTATTCAAACTCTATGTAAGTGGCTTCTATATAAACAATCAATGTGTTAATTATCAGTTACTTTGCAGTATACATTTAATGCATTTAATAATCAGTGTTTACAATTCAGTTATACCTTTGAGCAGAACTTCTGGAAACTAGGAAGATGCCAAAATAAAACAATAATTTGAGTGATATATGTGCTTTAAAAAAATAAAAAGGCATTATGCTATATTTTTGGTATAAAGATGGACCAAGACATGCATATTGGCCAAATAAGAAAGTAAACCACAATTTCCAGTATGAAATATCATTGATTTTATGTTCTTATATTTTGTGTCTAATAAAGATGTTGTATTAACATGATAAGATGATTTGGCTTAGGTTCATGATTTGGAAACATAGAGTTAGCTGATTGTAACTCAGGAAAATAGGTTTTTGAATGGGTAGCCTATGAGCCAGGGCTGTATCTTTCTCTTGGGTGGAGAAGATGTGGTTTTCACTGTCACACCAGGGGTGAGCCTACACACCAACTTTGGCAGCACTGTGTCATGAGTGATATTCTGTTTTATCTCTATTTTTCTTTTTATATTCAGAAGTTAGTCACTCTAAGAGAATCAGCAAAATGACAGTAATATCAGTGTGACCTGTCTAAATATTTTACTAAGGTTTTGAAATGCCACATTTTCTTTCTCCTAATCTAGTTAACTGTGAAGTAAGTAAACTGGTAGTAAATTTATAAATATTTTAAAAATACTGAGTGGTATTTTTATTACATCTCACCCTGGTCTTCTCTACTCTAAACAATGGGAAATGGTACTATTCTTTAACAGATATTACAGTTCCTGTTTTATAATTTATTTCTAGTACTTATACAACTTCTCCACACCTTATTACAGAAGTAAAAAGATTTTGCTCAAAGATGCATTGTGCATGATTCTAAATCCTGTGCTTTACTTTATAGAGATGTCAGATAACTGAGAAAAAAACTGACCAGATTAGAGATTTGGGTCATTTATTTACAACAACTGCCCCAGCAAATATTTTTCTACTAGGTGACAAATTATTTTTTCGTTCATTTTGTGGGTTGAGTAATTTAGCCAGAGATAGTACAATCTCGATTATGCCTAACTACATGCTACTCTTTAGCATAGCTATAGGAAAAAAATTTTTTTAATTACTTAGAAGTTATGGTTTTCAAAGGTTATGATTAATTGAGAAAGATAAAACAAAATCAAAAATGAAATTCCAGAGATATTAAGATTGAGAAGTCATGAAGAACAATTAAAGTAAGAAGAAGCAAAAGACTATGCATTTTAATTACTGAAAATTTCCAAATCTGAAAAACTTGATAGTTAGGCTTTTATCTTTGTTCTTTTGTTATTTCAGCTGTTCATTTATAACTGTCACATGACAGGAAAGGTGCAAATTTTTAACAGCTTTACCTTGAACCTGAAATAAAATTACTGACCACATAAAATCACCTATTTTGCATGTTTAAGTGGCTTTTTGAAAGATATTTTTTAAAAAAGTTAACTCTCATTCTTCTTTAACAAGATGAGTGTAAAATATTTTACTTTTTAAATGTAATATTGGACCAAATACATAAATAAAAATAGAGAATCATTATGTTTTAAAGTTTCATTGTCCAGAGAAAAATATGGACATAATAATAACAATAATAATGATTCATAATGGAATAAAAAAAGCTATAAAGATATTACTTTGTTATTGAAAGTAGAAAGAAAACAAAGAGTTCAGCAATTATCCCTGAATTTTATGTATCTTAAAAGGCAGGTTCTCGCTTTCATAAAGAATGCTTACCAGATGGACAGACTGTGAGTAAAAGCTACCTTTTAGAATAACAGAATTTACTTGGAGGAAAACTTATGTATAATTTAGAAAGGATGATTTACAGATAGTTAAGGAGAAGGGTTTACAATATATAACCGGACATTAATAAGTGACTCAGATTTGTTTGAACAATTATTGCTGTTTCTGAGCAGCTGAGAGTTAACTATTTCTGGATTCTTGCTACTAGCAAATATTTTTTAAGGTAAATATTTCACTTTGTTTCTTCTTCATAATACCTATTTTAAGATCGTTTGTGTAAAACAAAACCTTCCATTCCACATGCCCTTCTAAATTTGGCCTTGACACCATTCCTACTGCGCATGTGTATTTGAGTGGTACTAGGTCCCCAAAACCTGAATTGAAACCAATCTGTGATTTACTCTCATCTCACTGAACATAGCAGAAGTAATGCTGTGTGACTTCTGAGATGTGGCTGTTCAAGGTGGTGCACCTTCTCTTTGGTTCCTTGGGCACTAATGCTTAGAGATCTGAACAAAAGAGCTTGTGTCCTGAAGCTTCTGTTCAGTGAAGAAGCAAACATGCTCCCATGCTGAGACAACACACAGAGGCCCTGAGATTAGAGAGGGAGATGCCTTAGCTACTCACAAGCTGATCTAGCCCCTTTCTCTTCCAGCACCAGCCACAGCCTGACTATAACCGCATGAGACACTGGGAAACGATATCCTTGAATTAAATCTTTCAAAATTCTAGACCCATAGATTGCTGTTGTTCTAAGCCCCCATATTTGGGGATAATTTGCAACACAGAAATAGGTATTTGTAAGAGATTTAATCTTTATAAATGGGCCATTAGGGGAATGAAGACGGCTAACGTCATTTGCATTTTTAATCTCTCAATATTTTAACTTTTTTCTTTTAATATTTTTAATATGTTTAGCTTCCTTCTTTGCCAATAGCTCTAATTGCTTCTCTGATGAAATTTAAACTATTCAAAAATTAGATTTAACTTGATTTTAAAGAATGATGTTAATGATGTTAAAGATGTTATGCATTGATTATCGTTTTATTTTTATAGACCATACAGTAGCAGAGCTAAGAGTGTATCAAATGAAGTTGATACTTACAGTACACTGCCTAATATACTAATATATTAATTAGTCAAAAAAGATAAAAACATTTACTAAAAATAATAAGATTTAATATAAAGATATAAGAAGATATTAATAATATGAACTTTCATGGGATTCATAGACCTACGGGGGGAAAAAACATTTATATATATATTGTCATATACAACATATTACATAGATAATACCTATGTAATTAATTTAACACTATATAACATATACAATATGCATACTCTAAAACATAATAATATACTATATAATATAATGAATATGCCATATATTTTATACTATATTATATATTGCACATATGTATTATATACATTATATATAATACATATATACATATTTTACATATATATGTATTAAACAACAGTGTGAAGAACCTTGTAAAGTCACAGGGTAAGAAAGCATAACTGTTCTAGAACAAGATTAAAATAATTCAGAAAGAGTTGGCAGAGTTTTGAGGGCAAACTCCACCTGTCTTACAAAATGTTCTAGATCTGGTTTCTCGCTTACTGTCTGTTTTGATTTTAACTGTTATTGAAGTTAATGATAATACACAATGTCCAATTTACATGAATTTGCATTAGTTCATTTGCTTTAACTTTACTATTTTAAGCCAAGCACATTTAGCTTGACATTTCATGTTCAGCCAAGCCCAGCTGAGCTTCCAAATTGAACATAAAACTGGTGAGCTTCAGCCAACTCTTTTGGGTTCACCAGGTTGTGACAAGTACTGTCATGTTTTACAAAGAAACCTGGTGATGAACTCAAATGAATGACAAAGCCCCATACAATCTCAAGAATTTGCTGTAACAACTGAATAGCTAAACTAAATTAGAAATAGTGCATCTGGGTTTCCACTAATCCAGAAAAAAGCAAAATATTTCATTTAGAAACCTGAGCAGGGTCTAGACAAACTTAACTTTCTTCTAAAATTGAACTCCTAAATAGCTGAGTTTGCATGCTACTGGATTTGAAATAAAATCTCACTTTGACATTTGCTGAGACTAGAAGTATGGATTTTTAGAAGACATAAGAAGAAAAAAAAGAGGTATTTCTCAACTCCCTGATTAAATGTTAAAGGGAACTTCAAAAACATTTGTCCAAGGGTTTAAAACTCTCTTCACTTTTGGAGTAAAAATGGCCAAATATACTTTGATACTCTTCTCTTTAAAAGCTGGATACCTTTTATCATCCCATTATAAACAGGGTAAACCTACCAATAGAGAACCACTGAAATAATGCTACACCAGTTCCTGTAGGTCTAATCTTCACAACATCTGATAGGTCTTGTGTCTTACATTTTGGAAGATTTCTATTTAGAGTCCTTAGCTGTCATGAAAGCAGCACACTTATTGGAGGGACGGCTAGGCAAGTCCTAAAAAAGAGTTATACCTATGTTAGTTTTCCAGATGACCCTGCCAAGGCACTTGGCACATAAATAAAGATGTTCTCATATCTCTAGACCAGCCCCAAGTCCATGTGAATAGCTTGAGTCTTAGGTTCCACCAGATGGAAAAATATTGCTGTCCATAGTCCTGCCTAAATTCCTAACTACAATTTGTTGGTTTTGGCCACAAAATTTGGGAGTCTTCTTTTATTCATAACAGATAGAAGAAATTACATTATTAAATTAACTTCCTTAATTACTCTGTAGGAAAATGAAATACCTTAGTTTAGTAATGGCTGGTTTCAACAACATACCCCAAGAGTAATTCTAACGTTCTATAAAGTTTGCACTGAAAATGTAACTTTCTTTCAAAGCAATGGTGCTGTTAATCAGTTTTTTCAAAATAAATTATATCTCAAAAGTAATTTTTCCATATTAATATCCAAAATACAAGCTAAGAACTTAAAAATCAACTTACATCAAAAACAGTGTCAAATATGTAAGTCATTGTTTAGAAATTCTTTCAGAGGTTCTGAAAATAAGTCGCCCTTAGTCTGAGTTCTTTCACAAGATGAACAGTCATAGAGTCAGCTGTTTTATAAAACTTATCCTAATTTTTTCAATATAAATGAACAATTTCTGCACCATTGATTCAACTAGTCATGCAGTCAATAACACAACAGAAAGCACCATGAAGAACTATTTTTGCATGTTTTATTGTAAAAGCTTGGCGATAGTTTTTAAGAACAGAAACTATACTGACATTTGTTCTTTTGTAAAAAAATCATCCAAGTATTTTAGAACACCCAAAGAATAATTTAATATCTCAATGGAGAAATTAACTTAAATTATTTTTGTTTATTGTTTAGGTAAAATTACTTGAAACCATAAAAAAAATGTTAATACAATACAATGTATGACAAAACAGTCAAGAAAACACATAAAAAACAAATATAACTAAAATAATGAGTAAACTCTTATTCTTATATTCATTTACAGAGTTGGAAGCTAATAATATTTCTGAATAATTCTGTTTAATATATATTGTAATTTATCACAATAATAATGATGAGATAAATTTCTTGATATCTCTAAGTTCAAATTATAGAACTTAGAAATTATCCTTTGCTCTTGTTTTTAGGTTTCAAATTTTTACCTCTCTCGATTGTTTATCTTCAATATTTTAATATTTATTTCTTATAGAATTTTCAAGTTATCCAGATTGGATGTCTTTATCTTTCATTTTAATCTCTAATCCAAGTTTCAATCACTTTTACAACACTTGGAAGAAATGGTACAGATGATGCTTAAAGTAATATCTTTCTAATTTCTGAGGTAGCTTTTTCTTTGAAGATGTTGAATGTTCTTCATTATATTTAACACAAATACAATTCTTTATTTTATTTCCAATTGCTTATACTTTTAATCTTTTTTACTTTTTAAAAAAGTAATTTTTAATGTTTTTAATGTTTAATACTTTTATTCATCTTCCTTGATAGTTGAATATATTTGTCACATTTATCAGATCAGACTGTTTCTCAAATAAAGATAATAAAACCCTTCAATTTCTTCATACCACATAAGACACTTCACCATCCTGATATGGCTATACATAATATGACTTTCTTAAAACACAGTTCCTAGAATTAGTTACAATATATTAACCATGCCCTGAATAGCATAGAGTAGAACAGAACTATACCACGTTATTTTAGCATTCTAATTAATTAATTAATTAATTCATACAATAAATACTTTGAGGTAACTATTATTACTTTATATTGCCCTAAGACTGGGAATATAAAAGTTTAAAAGAGAAAATATAAAAAGTTCTATTCTTCTGAAGTATTTATTATGTATGTGTGTCTGTGTGGCAGGTGTTGCAGAGACAATACAATAAAAGCAAAACATGAATGAATTATGTACTGTGTTATAAAATGAAAAGTGCTACAAAAATAGAAAGCAAAAAAAGATAAAGGAGATAGAGAGTGATGGAGGTGGTGAATGCAAACGCTATTATAGAAAAGGTCATCACAGTAGTCTTCTATAACAAGAAATATTTAGACAATAACCAAAAGAGAATGACAGAAAATCATGTAGAGATTTGGGGTATAGTATTCTAGACAAAGAAACAATTGCAAAGACTATGAAGAAGCAGCAAGTTTGGCATGTTGAAAAAACGGCGGGGTGCTCAGTAAGTATGATATGACTGGACAGTGAGATTCTGTTGTATATTTTTAATACTCTCTCCCCTCATTCCTTATTTTCTTTTTCCTTACTAGATTTGGTCCTTCAATACAAACATTGTCCAATAATTTCATATTTCTCTCACAATTTTATCATCTGTAAATTTGGTGTTTTCTATGATGTAATTCCCATAATTTTATTAAACATAACATAGGCCAAGTCAGACACCTAAATCATGGCATTAGAAAATCCCTTTTACTTATTAAAAGTTATAATCAGAACACATTTATTATGAATGACATTGTGTTTTTGAGATCTTTAAAAATATTTTAACTACATTTTAAATCTTGTTTTATGTATAGATATATATATAATTATCTTTATAAAAATTGAATATTAAAGATAATTAGTAAAATCTTTGGGTAAAATTATATATACTATTAGTATTTATACTTTCATATATAATATAAATACACACACACACACACACACACACACCCCAAAGTAGAAAAAAATCACTAGTAGTTCTGATAATTAAGTAGAATTCTCATGGGTGGTGAATTAAGAACAGGGACTGATATAGGAAAGCAGATAACAATGACTATAAGTGGAGGGAAGAACATAAATCAAAGACAAATCGATGGAAAAAATATATTCAGTGGTTGGAAAGTAGAACAGTTTGAAGCTAGAATGTCACATAGGCAGCTCTGAGGCTAGAATATATTTTAAGGCCACATCATTCTTGAAAATAACTAAAAGGCATACAACCTGAGAAAACAATTAGAAGGTTTTGAGTTGAACTCTGACAGCATCAATTAATTTCTCTAGAATTAAGGATATGTAGCATTAGAAGGTGTAGATACCAAGATGATAATGATAGGAAATGTCTAATGCCAATCTTAACCTAAGGAAGAGACAAATGTCACAAATTTGAGAGAGTGAAAAAGTTATAATCCCAAAAGACCAGCGTCTAACTATCCCTAGGTTTTAGTAGATGTTTATGAAAAATATTGAATAAATTAATTAATCTGAATGAATTAATTAGTCTTGGTTAAAATGAAAATCAAAACATGAAATGTAATGAGGATAAAATTAAATTTCTATGTAAATAAACCCAAACTACATATTTACATAATGATGAAATGATCAGGTTTTAAAATAAGAAATACACAGGAATCCTTATTTCCTGGGTGATCTGTGGCAGCTACATACGTAATATGCCAGCCTGGACAGCTAACACTATTTCAGACTTCATTATTATAAATATAGCACACAGATCAAGAAAGTTACAATCTCTCTGGGTATTGGTCAAAGAGCATCTAGTATACCAGGTATATAGTGATTCCTCCTAAAAGACATATCTCTACTCCTTGCAGGATAAAATCTAAAGGCATATTTAAGGCTTTGTCCAATTTAACTCTAACATTTATTTGGAGCCTCATCTTTAGCTGCCACCTGCTCTCATCTTATTTATCCTTAAATACCCTCAGAGTTTTCTCACTGAAGGCCTAGAGGAGTCAAGATGTGAAAGTAAAAAAGGAGAGAGCTGTGATGGACATGAGAGTGAAGACTGCATACATAGTCATTTTTAGTGCATGAGCCAGAGGCTGCCTGCCAGCAATTCATGGCTATTATTTTGTAAAGACCAGCTTGGAGGGATTCACCATAACAAAAATTTTCTTGTTTTCTCTGTTTCTTTGATTTTGTTTATTGGTTTTCTTATATAGCTTTTAATTATTCCCTCAACATTCACATTCCAGAAAAACTGCAGGTATTCTGTGATGATTTCCTCCAGTGTGCCAACCAGGAAACACTCCTCCTGCTATCATTTTAGTGCAATGGTTCATAGATAAGGCCCACCTAAAGAATCATAAGATTATATTGTTTGATTTTATTTTTAAAAATGTGTCAAAAATTATATTACAGTTGTACATATAAACACATATACATCAAATCAAAACTTAAATTCAATTAAAAAATTAAAATAAAAACATCCATATGTGGAGAACCACGATAGAGATTTGTATTATTTGTGGTTTCTTGGTTAGGAATAAAGAAAGATAAAGCAACTTATTTTAATTTTGGAGATAAGGTTGACCTTTCTTAATAATAAATCATCTAATATAGTCTAGATTTTGGATGTATTATAGATGTATTTGAGGCCTAATCCTTTATTAGTGCTTCTTTTAAAAAATGTTCTAGCAAAACACACGTAGGATTGTGTTCAGACAGATGAGCACAGAACCCTGTGGTACCTGCTGAGTAAAAAGAAAAAAATAGTTATATGGGGCTTCAGGACTTTGAAAAATGGAAGGATAAAGTAACATGAGTGTCAATCATATGTAGTGAAAGAGAGGTAAAGGTCAGCTAGAAAAATAGGACTTTATGATTAGAAAGAAATGTTAAAAGTAAATAAATTTTATTTAACACAGGCAACATCTAAGATGGTTCCTTGGGTATAGAAAACTACAAATAAGTATAGAGAAAAATATATGGGGTTGAAGATAATGAAAAATTTTGAGATTCTGGTGTTGTAATTGTCATGCACATAGGTAGTCATATCAACAAAGAGAAAGACACAACTTTAAGTAAAGCAGAAATAATAAGCTATGTGCCAAGGGTTTCAGTTAATTCTGGAGAATGTTGGTAAGACTCAGTAGATTACAGCAAAGGTTGAGAGTAAGTGGGTACTGAGCTAGTTATCATGACACTCATCTGAGGGAGTTATTTTACATAAGCGTGGAAAATAAAGAATTTAAACATTTTAGTGAGGAGCCAGATGGATGCCAAACTTGGAAAAACGAGTGAACTTATTTGACAGCATTTGAGTGGACGCATTGTCTAGAAACTGAGCAAGATTTCTTTTAGTGGAGGCAAGGATCAGGATTTTAAAAACTTTAAATTGTAAGCAGAATTCTTTAGTATGGAATGGACATTCTAAAATGTACTGTTACCAATGACATAGAAAGAAGCAATGCAATTATAATTTTGGCAATAAAAACCACACAACGTTTTGTGTATAAAAGTAATAAAAATGAGAGAGGACTAGGAACTTCTATTCATTGTAGTAGCGCAAATGGAATGAATGCTCACATGTTGGCATTAAACTGGCCTCAAAACCCAAATGAAACAAGTTCAAATTATGATGAAATGCAGATGAAAAGTTCTTAACATCTAGGTAGGAAGATGAGAATGCTGTGATTTTTAATGGGCTCTCCATAGAAACAGTTTATTATTCCAAATGGTCTCCATACTAGTTGAGCCAGTGTTTGTAAATGTTTCACTCTTGCAATATTTTACACTTCTCCTTGTGTGTGACTATAGCAAGATTTTTTTCTTGAAACATTTATCTTCTCCAAAAGTCCTTATATAAGACATTTCTCTATTTATTTAGGTACATGTTTTGCCCTTGAGATAAAATAGCTTCTTTATAATAGGAATGCAAAGAAAAAGAAACAATGTCTAGTTTTGTACCTCCAAATTGGGCCCTTTGAAACTCATGTCAAATCCCATAGAGGTCTCCCTGTATCTTTAATTTGCCAGAATAAGCACATATAAGGGAAGCAAAAGCACACAAGCCAACTGTGGACACACTTGGCCTATGATGAGAAACCACATTAGCTGTTTTTTTTGTTTTGTTTTGTTTTGTTTTTAATTTTAACCCCCTCTTATCTCCATGTAACTTCCATGAAATATCTAGTAATACCGAACTATAGCCCATCTTCATCTGAGCCCAAATTACACTGAGCCCAAACTACATCTTCCTTTTCTGGAATCTGAAGAACTCATCATGAAGATATTCACTCAGTGCATTCATAGTCTCTGTTTCCACTAGTTTTGTTCATTACCTTGCATTCTCACATGAGATCCAGTTTAAACAATAATTTATATGGTCATGAAACCTCCCATCTCAAATCCCTCTGCCCTACATCCAAGGGCATGGCCTAATTAAAAAGAAAAAAAAAGTACTCTTTGTTAGGAACCTGAGAGATTACTTTTCTTCAAGGCTGTTATTTCTTATTTTTATTCTTTCCTTTTCCGTCTCTGGCATTTCCTTCTTTTCCTTTCTCCTCCTAATGATTGATATGTATCTCATTGTGCATGAGTACTATATTTTACATGAATGAGCTCATGTCAATAGATGTTTTAGTTATTGCGAACATTGTCACAATAAATAGTATTGACCATATGTTACTCCTCAAAATTAATATATCTGTGATAAAATTCCTAGAAATTTAATTGTAAAAGGAAATATACATTTACATTTTTGATATTTTCTACGTAGAGTACAGATTGTACTAATCACACTTCCACTAATATCCTCAAGTCTTTGCCAGTATAGTATTTAATCACACAGTTTGCTTTTTGTCAATTTGATAGAGAAAATTGGTTTTGATTTTAGTTTTAATGTATATTAATGTATATTGAGTGAAATTCAGTATCTTCTTGCATTTTTAAGATTCCTTTTGTTACTTTCCCTGCATATTTCTAGTCATAACGTTTGCCTAATTTTCTAATGAGTTTTAGAATGTAATATGTTCTACTCATTTTCACAGGCTACTTATATAGTAAAGTAAATTAATAGTTTTTTGATATTACTTTTATGGATTTTAAACATTTTTGTTTATCATGTTTTAAGGACTTCAGAGTTTTTAGCCATACTAAGAAAATCACTATAAGTTGTAAAGATTATTTTATAAGTACACTGAATTTTTATCTAATACAATCATTATATTAGATATTTTCTTTTTAATTAAATTCTTGACCTATCTGCAGTCTGAAGTATGACTCTGAGTTTAAACTTTTTCTCCCTGCTCTCCACCCCAAAATGGTTATTCAAGATGCCTGAAAACACTTCTTGAGTGGTCCATCTTTTCTTTAATGGCTCTTGTAAATGAAATGATTCTTCATAATCAGCACTGGCTTTTCAGTTTTTTATAGCGAAGAGTATGGAACATAGAAAAAAATAGGACAAACAAATCAAAAACAAAATAGAAGTACTTAAATAATGACACCTCTTATAATCTGTTGCCATGAACAAATTAATTAAACTCTTCCAGCACTAGTTTTCTATTCTCAAAAAATTAATAGAATTGGTTATCATTGCTTTTTTAACATTTGTGAAATCTAATTTAGAAATCATTTGTATGAGTTTCTTTATACTTGGCATATTATAACCTTTCAATGAGTGCTAAGTCCTCTTGTTTCACTAATTATGTTACCAGTGTACCTGACAGTGTGG
Organism: Cynopterus sphinx; assembly: GCA_030015415.1. Lineage (NCBI taxonomy): Eukaryota > Metazoa > Chordata > Mammalia > Chiroptera > Pteropodidae > Cynopterus > Cynopterus sphinx. Next base: position 12,649,487 of record CM057381.1, read on the forward strand.
TCCAGGTCCTGGACAAGCAGCCTCATCATCACCTGAGAACTCATTAGAAATGTAAATACAGTGGCCCTGACCTAATCTAATTCAAGCTTGAGAACTACTACTATTCTACAGCATGAAAGTGAACTGATAGAAAGACACATGTCATTTAAGGAGAAAGAAACTGCTACAAGTTGGACCCAAGTATCTATAATGTTTTACCTGTTTCACAACTTTGCTTAAGGCTACCATGTTCATATCAACATTTGACAAGGAGAGATTTTTCAATATGATAGAAAATGATCACATGGATTGCATAGGAATTGCAAGATGAACTAGGTCTAACTATCTTTCTAGCAGTGTTGATAGCCTGATATAAGTGAACCTCTGCATTAACTATTAATCTTAGCTAAATTATGGAGTAAGGTATTATATTCTCTTCTATTGACATGTCTAAATTTGTTCTTGGATTATATCTATTCCTTTTTCTGTGTGATAACTGCTCTCTCCTTAACTTTTCAGGATTTCACATTTTACATGTTTAAACTCAAGCATTTATGTAGTTTAAAATACATTCACTGTAGCAGTAAAAGGTTACTTATATTAAATAAACGACACACAGTTTTAAACAATACAAATTGACATCATCTTCTCCCTTTTCACCTTATTATTGTGATATAGTGACCTTTAAATTGCATCTTTGGAGTTATGATAATGTAGATTGTGGTGTCAGCAATATAATTCTTAAAATATGTAATGTCGATTCTCCCCCTCAAGGAGTAAACTCTGTATTGGGAAATGAGTATAAGGTTAAAAGTAGAGGTCAAAGCATAAGTACACTGGCTCAGTCATACTAATAAACACATACACTCATTTGGCTGATAGATATCGGGCAGAAATAGATGAAACTAGGGAAACGTAGATCTTCAATTACCAGGCTGAAGTACCCCACAGATACCTGGTCTGACTCCTTCTTGAAAACCTGCATTTGCACTGACTGATCATCAACAGATATATTTTACTTATTCTTATATAAGCCAGAGTCAGAAATATTTTGCTTTCTCTGCAAATATTAATAAAGCTATTAGATGTAGAATTTAATGAAAAAGTACATGAAAATAAATCTTCACATATTCAGATACTGCTGTATCCTAGCACTTAGAATATTATGTAGACTATAATGAATAAGAGATAAATAATACGCAACCAATTGATAATTTTCTGTAATTTTATTTATCTAAACAATTTTAGTTGATATTAGAAATAAAGGGTAAAAAGAGAAATAGTGATTAAGGCTGGTATGGACCTGAATAAATGACCATGGTGGCAGCAACATTAAAAAAAAATGATGGTACAGAGAAAAAGGAAAAAGAGGAACCAAGGGAAGATTTATTTTTCTGAAAAGTTCCACACTATCTTAACAACTTAAAACTATTTTTGACTAGGTAATACTTATACTGAGACAAAACTGACTTGAAAGATGAGTTTATGAATGTTGTCAAAAACAACAAATTAAAGTGGAAACTGATAAAAGGGGCAGAAATTATCATGTTAGACAAAGAAATATGAACTAGGTCAACAACTATTGTATTTTATTTAAATGATACATGACTAAGAGTTTTGAATCCAAAATTAATGTCATGACTGCTTTGTAAAAATAGAAGTTAGGTCTGGAAAAACTTCCTAGAAGATAGTGTTAGCTTCTGAAAGAGTGAGAAAAAGAAGGAGGCTATTGGTCAAGAAACAAAAGATTTTTACACAAACTGAAATGGTAACATGGGAATAGACTCATTGGTCAAGTTCAAGTAAAAGAAAATATTCTTATAAAAAGATTGAATTTATCAATAATGCTCAGTCTTTTTCAGATGTATAGGACTCCCTTTTTAGAGCTTAGCTAAGAGTAATTGACATGCCATGTTTTATTGACTAGAGAACTCTAGGAGTAGAAACTACTAATGAAATTAAAAAAGATATATCAATGATCTTTATCAACCCCTTGCATCATGCTCGACATAAGATAAAGGATGTTTTTATTATTAAAAAAGCATTCTGCCCCTCAATAAGGAATGATTTATACAAATAATTTAATGTGTCTGGGTGCCTGACTGTTAGAAACATAGATTGTCAATAAAATCCATTACTTAAATTTTCATCACTCTTTGACTGTAACAACTAAATTTAGTTTGCTCAAAACGTACACAATATCTTCTTTACATTTTATTTCCTGTAATTTGTCTTAGCATTTAATTAATCTTTTCAAATACAGAGCATTTAAATGAAAAGATGACTTGTTAATTCTCTTTAAAGGTAAATTTCCAAGAAACTTGTACTTGATGTGTCATTCATTGAATCTTAAGAAACTAACCGAGGATGCAATATTTTTATTTAATTTTAAGGCCAAGAAAATGCAGTTTGACAAAGATATCCAAACAAAATATAGCAAAAAGATATTAGAGTTTTTTTGTTCTCCTTTATCTCTTTCAACATATTTTGGTTATATAGGAATATAAATAGCTAATTTAGGGTCATCTTCTTGATATAAGCTCTTTCATATTAGGAAAATAAAACAAACAAAAAAACAAAAACCCTGCAATATTTATGTTATTTAAATTTTTAAATTCATATATTAGATCTTAGAGAAAAGACACATTTGTTTGATATCTGATCACTTAACCATGACACATTCCTATGATAACTCTCTAGTGGAAATTAGCAAATATTGTGGTTTGAATGACTAGACTTGCCTTTGGGAAAAAAAAATATACACTATTTGTTAAGTAATTCCAATCAGTTTTGATTAGAGATAAATACATGTTTTTCTTCTATTTCTATGTATTAGTTTCTGTGGTCACACAAAATTTAATTTTGTAATGTCATCTACTCATTACTTCTATATTTTACATAAAAAAATACAAAACAACCTCATGTAGGATACATATTTCTTTTTCACATTCTTCTTAGCATTGATATTACATTTAAATGAGAAAAAAACAGTTTTATCAGATATTATTTCTTTATCACAGTGGACTTTATAGAACATCAATTAAAAATAGCTCCCTCTCAAGGCACATAAGCAGTCCTTCTTGTCTTAAATGTTTTGCACAGAAAGCTCTCTTAATTTACATCAGTCATAGAAATAAAGTCTGGTGGTTGCAATGAGGTACTGATAGTCTCCTTACCAAAAGTTTGAGTCACCTCCTATGGCAGACAATTGGTTGGATTTACTTCATGTAACAGAGTCAAGTGTAAGCATGTTCATTCACTATGACATCTTGCTACTATTTGTTTGTTTGTTTTGGGTACAGTTAGCCCAGATTAGTACTTGGCAGTGATATCATAAGAGGAAGGATGGAAGCTAACCTGGATCGAAAACCAGGTGACACAGAGCTCATCTCCATTGACACTGACTTGGCCACAGAGCAACATCGCCACTGCTTTTAAGACTACAGAGAGTATGTCCATAGCAGCTGATACTCTTTGCACAGAGTCAATATCACTTCTAACCTACATAAAAACCCAGAGATATGCCCCCAATCCATTCTCTTGTGATGCATCTGCTGCCATAAGATAATGCAGAGTATTATCATACACAAAATATGGTGAAAAATTCCAGAAAGACTTCTGAAAGCATATGGCTTTGGATCGTAAATGAACAACAAGTATTAGTCACACAAAGCTAGGAGGTGCTAGGTGAGAAAAGAGTCTTAACAAAGACCATAGATTAGTAAATAGCATAGGAGTGGAGATGTTACCAGAGTTATTAGGCTTCCAGACCAAGAATGGTGAGATAAGACTGACAATATGGGCAGGTATAAGAATGCAAAACTGGAAGAAAAATCTCGGTCGGTTTAATGAAATGAGAATTTTACACCATAAGGAAGAACTGAGGATTTTATTTGAAATGTGCCAGAATCAGTTTTGTTTTCAAGGTGCTTAACTCAGCAGTTGTGAAGAAGATCTATCTGATGAAAATAAAGATGCAGGCGACAAAAAAATTAAGAGACTTTTGTACTTATTCAATTAAGAAAAGTAAACATCCTGGTCTAGGGTATTGATAGAGCTATTACAGTACTGTGAATTTGAAAGATTTTTGAGATATTGAATTCTGTGATTACAATAGCAGGAAGAGTCAGTTTTCCCTTTTGGGTAACTGGGCTGATGGAGGTATCTCCAATCAAGATAGAGTAGGAACAAATTAAGAAGAAATATGAAAATGAAGTTTATCAATGTTGATTATAAGGTGCCCATGAAAAATCCAGATATAGATATCCAAAAGCCAATCAGATAAATGTGTCTGAAATGGTTATGGACTTGAGTACTGAGTTGAGACATCAACAGAGTATACATGATAGTTAAAACAAATGAGAATGGGTGGAATAACCTGATAAAAATATATTGCATAAGAAGAATAATGAGCTAAAAAATAACACTGAATGATAACATTACTTAATAGGTCACAAGAGAAAAAATCTAATCAAGAGGAAATAAGGGATTATTCAAAAAAGTCCTGAGAGAGAAAGGATAGTGTGGCAACATAATAGTCACATGGGTGGAGATTTTAATAAGTGAACATCCACTTGTGCAGCACGGGATTCACAAAAATATCCTAACAGAGTGTGATTTATAACATTAGAATATTAATAGCAAATAAACTGATGAAAAACTGGTTTGGCTGGCAGAAGAGTTACTGCAAAGAAAGTAAGGGAGACAGTAAGTGTAAAGTACTCTTTCAAAAAATCCGGAGAAAAAGAGAAAGAGACAGATTGGATCTAAGACCTCATATAAGGTCAAAGCAGGAAAATAAATCAGTAATGGATGAATCAAAAGAAAGTAAGCATAGAGCAGGAAAGAGGATGAGCATATTAGAAAGATCCAAGACCAACAGGGAGGTACAAATATAAAACTATTTAATGAGCTTTCTGAATGTAAGAACAAAGTCATACGCTCTATTCAGCCACAGGTAAGCTTTTATGTCTGTGTTGTTTGTTTATAATGTCATATATCCACATAGCTATTTTTAGAGGCAAATTCACCTATCATATATTCAATCAGAGTTATGATTTGGGTCAATAAATTTAATATTAATTAGAAATACAATGAAACAGAAAGTTATATTTAATTCTAATGATTTCTAAGTAGTTCTTTAAAACGTAGAAAGAAAAGAAGAAAGTCATAAAAATACGCTGGGGAAAAACAAATATGTCCTTTTTCTGAATTCAAAAGCTAGTGAGATATTTTGCTTAAAAAAACTACTAAAATATTACACGAGTTCAATAAATATTTAACAGACCGGCTGATGTATTCTATTTAAGTTTAACAGGCAGCTTCACATCCCTCGGTCTTTCCACTCCTGACTGCACTAACACCTGTTCTACTCAATTCTGAAATAAAATGTACATCAGATTTTCTTAGTGAATTGTAAACATGTTCAAAGGCAGTCCAGGGTGAGGATGTGCACATGGTGCAAATTGCTTTCTAATATTTCTAGACATTTAAACCTCCCCTTAGCCAACCTCCTCACACAACTTCATATTAACCTAATGATCTGACTATAACAAATTGTCGAACTGCATTTTGCTGCCAAACTGTTTTACAGTTAAGCTGTTGCTTTGTGCTTGCCCCTTTTTATTCAGCCAAATAATTTGCTTCTCAGTTCCATGGCAGAGTAAAAAGTGATACACAGGGATTTGGAATGGTTGTAATCATGTACATAGCAAGACAAATACCATCGATTTATTTCCAATGTATTCTACTATGCATATTTTGTATTTAGTACTAGAATTACAGCTTTATTGAGAAAACATAATGCAGATTTATTTTATTGTTGCTTACTATTCAAAAATAGTATTTGTAAGTATATCATGATAATTCACAATAATAAATATTGAATAGCATTTCTCTGTTCAAGAAATGTTCTATAACTCTTAATTCCACTGATAGATGAACAGCTTATAATTATATAGTAATAATATTTGTCATCTATGTACTTCAGGTTTAAATTTTATCTTTGATTTAAGTGGCATTTGATCACCAAAAGAAGACAGTATTTCTCCTCTGAGAAGGAACACTATAAGTCATGGGCACAATGCTGCAGTTGTACAATAAAACAAAGGTAATGATAATTACTTGATTTTCTTTTAGCAACCTTCATTTTATGAGTTTCTTATTCTTAAAATTACTAAAGCCATTCAATTATTCTGCATTTAATTTAATAGTATGTTAACTTCCTCTAGCTTTTACTCACCTAGGATATCACATTAACAAAATTATGTTTAACTTAGCTATTCTTATTTATTTTTATAATTCTTATAACCTAGATTTGGATTCAGATACAGTTTCAATTTATTAACCCTTTAAAAAACTATATTGTTTATGAATTTTTTTCAATAATTATGACAAGCTGAATTAGCTGGTTACACTTTTATGATTTTGGTGATTTCTGAAAAGATTTGAATCAGAAAATGTAATATCAGTTTTCAGGGAGCCTTGTTTCATGTTCTTTACTCCTTAGGTCAATACATTTTTAATGAAGGGTTAATTTGTCCTTGGCACTGCTTTAAAACACATTCACTGTTCTAAAGGAGCTAATTCTTTAAATGATTCTTACCCAGTACTAAAACTTAATATAATCACATTTAAAATAGTGTCCCAATTTTAGATATATATAATAATACTGAGAATAAAACACATGAATAAAACATTTTATGAAAAATATGAGATAATTTTAATGAAAAGAAAAAAAATTGTACTATAGGTTCCCTACTTCCTGATCGATTAGCTTAAAAGTTACGTTTTCTTAATCTTATAAGTTAAAATTTTATCACTGTCTTCAGGTAGGTTATTTCAAGAGTTTTGTATTTGACGGACCAAACAAATACCACAGTTAGTTTTCTCCTCATCAGTAGATTTTTTTCTGATTATCAAGTTCATGGTTAACTTGCTCATCAGAAAACACTTCTCTATTTTTTTCCACTTCATCATCTGCAACACTGACGCTGTTGAGTGACTCCAATCATCAAACTTTTCTCTTTTCAATATGTATAACCCTGAACTAGTCTTTGATTTTTTTTCTTTGTTCCTGTTCTTTCTCTCAGTTACTTGTTCGGTCAATAAAAACATATAATCAAAAAATAAACTTTGGCCTCAAGAAATTCAAAGAAACAATGCAATTTTCCAAAACCTCTCTCTTCTTCTTTATTTAATGAGGACTCTCATTCATTTGTGCACCTAAGATTCTTAGAGGGCTCTCAACTATGCCTCTATAGATTCAACTTCTACTTAAAGTACCTAAGTATACCAAACTCCAGAATTTTGACAAAACCACTGAGAGCTTGAGACACGAGTCAAATGCTGGGAATTTGTTGAGGCCTTAGTCAAATCCCATAACATTTTAGTCCTCTTTTAGTTCTCCATAAATGAAATTAGACTGGATTACTATCAAGATCCTTTAAACTGCTAATATTCTACAGTACTACAAATTACTTTTCTTTGGATGTCCCAAACAGGCCATCTCCATTTCACCGATTCATAAATTGGTTTTCTTTTAGTCAGTTAAAATTACGATGATTTTTATTTTATGTGCTATTTATCTCTTTCTTGTTCTTGCCTAATCTGGAAATCTAATTGGTTGTCTGAATAAAATAATAAGGGATTCTATTATCTTTACCATCTGGGGCAACATACAAGATGTGATTCAAAATATAAAACAAAAATATATTTATTCAGTGATATTTGTAAACTCCCAGATTAGAGTTGTATTTACTATGTTACAGCATTCAAGAAATGCAAATTAGCACATGGATTCAGTTATCTCAGGAAGAAAATGAGATTTTTCATCCATGATTCTATAGGTCATTTTATATATGGGTCATTTTACACACACACACACACACACACACACACACACACACACACACACTCTCTGAGTCTAAGTCTGGAAGGTAAAGCCTGACAAGAAATGAGGATGGAGAACAATGTAGAAGATAATGAAGGACTTTACTTATTAAGGCATTGGGATTTTAAATAAGAGAAGTAGTCACTGATCTAACTTACACAGAATTATTTGATTTTTTTTTAAAAGGTTGACTTTTGAATCAGTTGAAAAGTTGAATTTAGAAACAGAAAGACCATTTATTAGGTTTTTGCTGAAACTCAGATATGAGACGACAAAGGCCTATCCAAGGCCGTATCAGTAGAAACAGGCAAAAAAAAAGTATTAGAGGTATTTTAAGGATTTATAATTGGCAGGGCATTTTTACATCAACATTTTATGTAGGAAATAAAGTGTACAGGTGTCAAGGATGACAACCAGTATTATGATTTTAGCAATATTATGGTGGATGGTGGTGTTCCTCATACGACTAGGGTATAAATAAAGAAGAGACATCATTGGGAAAAGAAGTAGCTTATAGATTTTGAGATGTCTGTGAGATGTGTAAGTGGAGGACTAGAACAGGTAGTTAGCTATGTGGATGTTTTATGTGTCCACACAAAAGTTACACAGGAGTAATGAAGAAGACTTGTCTAGTCTGAAGCTCCTATTTCCACCTTAAAGAGAATAGCTCCATTTTTTATGTGTTAGATTTCTATAAAATGTTTCATATGTACAAATGTTCCCAAGGTTTTCAAGAAGTCCAGCTTTCATAACTTGATAAGTTGAAACTTTCCTGAATAGCTAAATCTTCTTAATAATAGAAGAAAAAATAAAGACAAAGTAAAGTTCTTATGATTTTTGGTCCAATAATCTTAAACTACCTTTATATGTTTTAGAGAACTAAACTAAAGTAATATGATGTGACTATCAGATATATCATATCACTGAAAGAAAATAGTCTGTCAAAGACTGAGAAACTTTTTTCTGTAAAGAGCCAGATAGTAGTTATTTAAAATTTTTTTTCAGGCCAGATGGTCTTTTTACAACAACTCAAATCTGCTATTTGTAGTGCTAAAGCATCCATAGATACTATGGGTGTGACTATGTTCCGATTTTTATTTTGATGAAAAAGCACCAGCAAGTTTTGGCCCATAGGCTACATAGACTACTGACTTTAGTACTATGTGATTCACTGGTCATAGACTCATAGAGACAATAGGACTCATTTGAGAGTATTTGGGGGTGATAAAATGTATTTGGTAGTAAAGAGATCTCTTTTCTAATCCAGAATTAGCAAGATGTAAATTCATTATAAATCACAAAAAAAAGGTCTGCTTTTTTCAGAGCAGACATCTTGTGTAGCTAGGGAAGAAAGGATAACGTACTATTTGCCACCAAAAATACGTGACTGCTATATTTGTTAATTCTAAAAAGCTGTCAGATTTCATCAGGAGTATTATATTTTTAGTTCATAATTCTTTGGAAGAACAAAGAGAATAACTGTCTATAAGAAGCTAGTTTAGGACCAAGAAAATAATGTATTCTTAATAGATAATTCAGAATCATGTTCAGTCCTTACATAAGAGTGGAATGAAGAAAATCACCTGCGATTCTATATTTCTGAAGAAAATTGTCTTGAATTTATGAAAATTAAAATTATTTTTTGACACTGAGAACAGTTGGTGTGCTTTACTAGTATGCAGAAAGATTTATGTATGTTTGACCACGTAGTTCTCATTAAAATTCAGCACCGGGTACTTAGCATTCATTCTCTTCTACTACAACAGAACCATTATACAATGAAAAGAAATATGAGGAGGCTGAGAGGTATCTCTTCTACACACTTTTCCATGTTTTTCTTGCCAGTGAAAGGATTCTTTGGCCCTTCTCTATTTGGCTTGCTGGCTTTTTTTCTGATTCCTTTTCAGGGCAATGAATAATGTGTCAAAGTGTGAGGTGCATATGAATTAAACCCCCAAAAAGAGAGTTATTATTAACATTCAATTGTTAAATTTTGCATTGTGTTTATTTGATTGGAAAGGGAAGGGAATATTTAGAATTTGGCACATGTCCACATTAAATTTTTTTAACTTAATTCTCTAACAGTCTAGACATTTTCTCAAGAATAAAAATGTGCATTTTTTAAAGAAACAAAAAAAATAACAATCAAAAAACCCACCAAACTTCTAAATTTTCCATTAAAAATAATCATGATGAGTAGTCTTTAAACTGAATTAAAATGAAAAATGCTTATACATAATCACTTGTTTTAAGAAAAAATATATCTTTAAAAGGATGGTAAAATTATTTTCTGTCTTTACTAATAATGCTGTTTTGAAGGTTTAAAAAGCTGCAATTTTGGATTTTTTTCTTTTTTTACGGCTCAGAAAGTAAGACAAAAATCATCACAGAAAAAAAGAAAATGCTAAAATGTTCTCATTTATCACTTGTGAGGGTAAGGTGTATCCTACTGTTATTAAATGTTTAATGTAGCTGTTGGCAGGTATGTATAATGAGCTATGTTTCACGTCTGGGAGACTGCTAATATAACTATTTCTCATTCACCTATTGCAGAGTGTGGAAAATTGTCCCTACTCTTTAAAAATTTATTATAGTATTATTTCCTTATAGTTAAGATTGTTCATGGCATATAGTGGTTTTAAGAATTGTTCAATTTTATTTGCTTAGAATAAAATGGACATTTTCCTTTGTTAGGGAAAATAAAACTCGGCCTCTGGGAGATTTTACTGGATATAAGAAGAGTTTGATTATTAAAGGTCAAGTGCATTGAAGGGTACGTCTTTGAGAAAATTTTACAGGACCTATTTAAGTCTAAAAATCCCCTCTAATGAAGTTATATGCTATGTTGTGATTGATTAAATTCATTCATATTACTTTGATCATCTTTAGACCATCTACTTGATTTAAATCCTTCACATGAATGTTATTCCACCAATTCAACTTGTACTCTGATGGAAATAATAAACATTAGAAATTGAAATTGGGAAATGTTAATATGTAAACTTTTAAAGTAGTAAAATATTTTGTAGTTATACGCTTCAGACTAGAAATTCTCAAACTATAGCATATTATGTATAAATTATGTTATTTTTCAAATTAAATTTATTGGGGTGACATTGATTAATTAATTTATATAGGTTTCAAGTGTACAATTCAATAATGTCATGTATATTTCATTGGGTGTTCACCACTCAAAGTCAAATTTCCTTCTGTCACCATATATTTGACTCCTTTTACCCTCATCTACTTCCCTCATCCCCCCTTTCCATCTGAAAATCACTAAACTGTTGTCTGTATTATTTTTTATTCCAAGGCATCACTCCAAAATGTTATTATTCATTAGACTCAGAAAAACATGCTTTCTTATAAAGCCCTCCACATGTTTTTGATGCAAATGGTAAACCAAATGAACATAGAAGCACTCTTATATAGTCATAAGACATTAATTCTGAACATTAAGGATATAGCTATAAAATCTCTGCAGAAAAACAGGGAGCAAGGTATATGCATAAATTTGTACTGAACATAGGGTAGTTCTCAGGAAGACACATGTATCTTTTTTCTCAGAAATATATATATGTATATATCAACGTTGATAGTATTGTAACACTGATGTTATTACTTTCTAAAACACTTATTACCAGAAAAAAAATCAAGAAAACACAGTAACTTATTCTTCAAAAAAAAAAAAAAAAAGAGAATGAATGGATTTTTAAAAAATAAACACTCTATATTAAGAATTAAGAAAAGTCCACAGACTTCCTCTGCAGTGAAAATGCACAATAGTAACCTGTGGTACTTGTTAGTACAGTCTTAATCCCACATTCAAAACGTCTAATCTAGTAACTCTATGATCAGACAAAAGACTCACATTTTTTAATTCTATTCTATAATGTGGTCCTAATCCAGTTAATTTGTGGACCACATTCTGAGAACTCTGTTTGGAGTAAAAAGACAAAGAATGAGAAAATTATCTATTAAATACAATTAACTGATTTGTACTTTATAAGAATAACATTAGGACTGTGTCTAAATCAAGAATTAATGCAGTGTTTCTTCATTAAGACACTCAAGGTTACCTAGTTTATCCTATTAGGAAAACTTTCTATCTACTTCTCAAATACAGATAAAAGAGTGCTCAATAATCATCATAAAATTTCTTGGAATAAAATATCATGTTAACATTCATACAACTTTTAGTTAAGGCCCAGAAAAAGTGTAAATGATGTAAAATCAAAAGCTGAGCCTAGTTAGAAAGAAGGAACTCACCATACATGATTTAAGTTAATACACTTTTGGTTTCAAGTAATACAAAATCAATCAATACCTTTGAACAATAAGGAGATTTACTGTAATTCAACAAGATATCTTTAAAAAACCAAGAAAGAAAAAAAAATGACCAGACCACACTAGGAAATCAAGAGTTATGTTCTGAATTTCTCAGTTTTCTCTCTGGAACCACATAATCTCACATCCCCACATCAGTTTTCATATTCATTTCTTATTTTTCTCTTCCTCAAAATAAGCTTTCCCTGCCTGTCCATATGAGTTGAAAAGTTTCTTCTTCCTTCAGTTTTTATGCTCTTAAAAATTTTTATCACAAATATATTTTTAAAAATCTTTTTAGTTTGTATTTTGACACCATTTAAGTCAATTGTTTCCACAATCCTTCAGCCAGAACATTACACATTTATTTATTCAAGAAATATTTATTTAGAATCAACAATGCTCTTGACACATCATTTTGGAAGAAAAAAATACGTGACAACTTGCTGTTAAAAAAAAATGAGTAGAACGAGAGGCAAGCAACTAAATTACATATGATAAGTTACATAATATAAGAATATAGGAACATGTTCCTGAGTCTTCATATGAGATAAAATAAGACATCACAAAGAAGGTCATATTTAAGAAAAGGATTGAAGAATAAGTATGGGCTTTCCAGACAGACAAAGCAAAAGAATATTTGAGGTAGAGGGGAAAGAAAATATGAAGTCAAGTGGGTATGAAATATTATAGTTTGTGAGGGGAAAGAAATTTTCTGTTATAAAACGGCATAAGGTACAAGGAGGAGAATGGCAAGGAACTTCGATAAATAAGAAGCAAAAAAGATCTTAAATCTATTAGATAAATCAACAGTTCGTGAAATTCATACATATTAGTCAATATCTTTTGTTTTCACATCTATTGTTCATTTATCTTTTTTGTATGTACTACCATTTTCCTCAGGATAACTTACCTCCATACAATTAAGATTAGGTGAATATTCTTTGTATGCAGGCTCAGGTATGTGACTCAATTTTGGTCAATTAGAGAAAAACAATTAATATACCAATGTGCCTGATTCAGAGAGTTCACCATTACATGTACATTATATTTAGAGTTTTCTTTTTCTTTTCTGTGACTGTTTGGAAATTGATTGGCAATTTATTCAACAATATTCTGCTTTATATGTGAAATACCTAGATATGTTTCAAAACACTATCAATCAATTTGCCTTAATTTACATTTATAGAACAATTCACCCAACAAACTACAGCAGAATATATGTTCTTTCAAAAGCATAAGGAAGATATAGCAAGATAGTCCACATTTTGGCCACAAAACAATTCTTAATGTAATAGATTTGACTCTTACAAAATATGTTTTCTTCCTACAACAGAATCAAATTGAAAATCAATAATGAAATTTCACTTAAATAATCCTCAAATGGTTGAAAATTAAATAACACACTAAAAATAACCGAAGGGTAAAGAAAGGCACAAAATAAGACATTAGAAAAATGTTTTGAGTTGAATACTTCCTAAATAACCATGGGTCAAAGAAAAAATCACAGTGGATACTGGAATATATTCTGAAATAAATGAGAGTAAAATTGTGAAAGTAGCTAAATTAATGCTTAAAATTTTTCCTTAACTGCTTATAAGATAAAAGACCAATAAACTTATTCCTTTAGAGAAATTAGAAAAACCATCAAAGTATAACCAAAGAAAGCAGAAAGAGGAAAATAATTAAGAAAAAAAATAATTAGCCAGAATGAAAGCATACAATAAAAAATAAAGTTAGTTTCTGAAAAGACTAATGGAATTGACTGACAACTGTTGAATAAATCAAGATAAAAAGTAACCAATATCAATATTAAATCATTACATTATACATCTAAATATATATACAGTGTTATATGTCAATTATATCTCAATAAAGCTGGGGAAAATAAGAATTATTAGGAATTAAAAGGAAGATATTAATATAAAATCAAGTTATTTGGAAATATTAATAGTACATTATGAATGTATCTATGCAATATATTTGAGTTTAGAAGAAATGAATAAATCCCTAGAAAAATACAGTGTACTAAAGAAATATAAGAATAATTAGAAAATCTGCATAGTGTTATTATAATTAAGGTAGTTTACAAGAATAATGATAATTAGAGTATTAATAGTAATATTAGAAACTTCCCACAATAACAACTTTAGGCCTATCTGTCCTCACCAGTAAACTTTACCATTTAAGATGCAACTGATTTCAGAAAAAATTCTGAGAAGATTGTAAGATAGTGAAAGGCTAATCAGCCCCACAAACTTAGATGCAAAAATCATAAATACACACATAGACAGACAGACAGACAGACAGACACACAGGCGCGCGTGCGCACACACACACACACACACACACACACTACCAAAGTGCATCATAACAAAGCCATTCCCACCCGCAACCTTCATTTTGTGGGGGATGGTGAGAGATGGGCACACATTTCTTATGTGTATTTTTTAATTAATAAATGTGAAAAAATAATTTAATAGTTCTAAATTTGTAAATTGGAAACAATAAATATATAGCTAAACCATGTGATTCTGTTACTTTAGAGTGTAATGAACCTTAGACTTGAGGTTTGAAAACTTAGATTTAAATGCTACACTTATGATCTATATGCATTTTTACAAGTTACATTTATCTCTCAATTTCAGTTATCTTTAAGGTAATAATAAACACATTTTAAAAATAAAGACAAATTAGAAATTATTACAAGGTTTAAATGGAGTAATGTCAATTTAAATTCAGAAATATATAAATCAAGGCCAGTCTCTTCTTTCAGTTTTATTGCTCAAGGCTGTAGTCAAGGCACAACCACCTTATAGCAGAATGATTCCAAAGTCTGGATTCCTATGTTTCAAGTGCAGTCTCAAACTGAGCTTCCCTTTTATAAAATAAACATCCTTTCCTTCATTTAGCATTTTACTTGAAAACCTTTCACTATATGATGAAATTCAATTTCCTTCGATGAAACAAAAGGCTATTTTCCAATTCCATACTTCACCCCCCTCTCCGTTCTCATTTTCTACAAATCTGCCTCATGAAACCTATTCTCCCACCACAAGAACTTTTCAGAATTCCCCACACTCCTTTTTTACTACTTGTCTTTGAGCAAAGTGATCTCTCTGGCTGAAATGTGCCCTCCCATAGTCTCTGTCTGACAAATGCTTATTCATCCTTCCAGATGCAGCTAAAATTATCCTCTTCTATGAAGTCTTATGGGTTTCCCCTGACATATTCAATATGTCTCAGCTCTGAGCCTCCCTTGTACTTACTTCATCAATATCTCCGTGTAACTTCAGGGGGAATTTGGCATGATCCATTGTCTGTACCTAGATTACTACTTAGCTAAGTTTTAGGACTTTGCTGGCATTTCATAGAAAGGATTTTACTCTTCCCTCCTCTAACAGGTACAAAAAACAAACAAACAAACAAAAAAACTAACAAACAAATAGAAAGGAAGAGATAAGGGCTGGCAAGCAGCAGCAAAGGAAAAGAAAAAAAGCATGTGTCAACTCTATTAAGTCAAAGTAATTTTCTTCCCTTTACCAAGCTATACTCCCAAAATTTTGTGCTGCATCAAGGTGTCCTCAAGAGAAGTAAGTAAAAAAAGAGGTGGACAGCTGAGGTTTCACTGCTGAACTTTAAGAAATCTAAGGCAACTCTTACATGAAAGAATAGAAATGAAAGTATAGCCAATGCAAGTTAGAAGTTTTCTCCACCGTGGGGCACAGCCAACATTGCCAGACACTTACATATAATGAGGAGGAGTCGATGTCAATGTTCGTTACTTATATCTAAGCTTTTTTCAAGGATATTACATTCCATTATTGCCTAACTGTAGCACTTCCTCTTAGAATACTAGCCATTTTCACTCATTTAGAATATCTGGCATACTGAATAATGCTCGGGAGAATTGAAAAAGCACTCTCCCATGAATAAATCATGTTCCTACTCTAACATGCCATACAAAGATCTGCCCTTGTGAAAGGAGCTCTATCACCAACCTTTAATTTGGAGTGTGAAATTTGGAAACCTTTTAATAGATTTAAGTTTTTTGAAGCCAATGCATTTCATGATTCCAGGATTTCTTTCTCTCACAATTAGCATTTACATGGACCTTTTAGGGCAGCTCAGTTTCAGCTAATTTGGAAGATAATTGCTTATCTCATCTAAATACTCACCTGGGACATACAATGTAAATTTTGGATGCCCTATGTCATCCCAAGTGATGAGACACAATTCTCCATGGGTCACTCATGTTTCTGTAAAACTTGCAAGGCAGGCAATCACTGTCTTTTTTCCTAGACTATCTTTTTAAGGATATTGGTATCTTGCTAATTTTTTACTCATTTTTAAATAGTAGATTTTACTTTTTAGTGCTGTTTTAGGTTTATAGGAAATCAAGCAAATAGTACATGTCTACCTCCAAATCCTTCTAATCAGTTTCCTCGGTTAACATTTTATATCAGTGTAATATTTTGTTAAAATAATGAACCAATATTGGTCCATTATTATGAACGAAAGTCCATAGTTTACATTAGAGTTCATTCTTTGTGTCATACAATTTCACGGGTATTAACAAATGCATAATGTTATGGCCACCAATGGAGTATCATGCAGAACAGTTTCAGTGCCCTAAAAAGCAATGTTCTGCCTATTCATTCTTCCTGCCCCCCTCCAAACTTCTGGCAACTACTGATACTTTTCTTTCTCTCTAGTTTTGCCTTTTTCTAACTGCACATAGTTGAAGTCACACAATATGTGGCAGTGATAAAAAGAAATATATATTCAGTCTTTGTCCTCTATTCCTGACACAGAGGTTCTAAAATCTTGGGATTTCCTGAGTGATAGAAATTGTAGGAGCACCTTTTGCTATTCGTAACAAGTTCCTTTCAGTCATACCTGAGTTAATGCTAAGAAGGTGACTTTTGGCGGGGCCCTAGGTAGCTTCAGGATTGGAGCTGGTGGCCAAAAGAATCATGTGTTCACTGTGCTGGGATTTTCATTCCCACCTGAACCTCCAGGGAGACAAGAGGGGCTGAAAGTTGAGTTTAATCATCAGTAGCCAAGTGTTTAATCAATCATACCTATGTAATGGAACCTTCAGACAAACTCTTACAAGATGGCATTTGGAGAGCATCTGGGTTGCTAAACACATTTGACCTTCTGGGAGGGTGACATGCCCAGAAAAGTCATGGAAGATTTATGCCCCTTTCCCCATACCTTGTCCTGTGAATATCTTCAATTTGGCTGTTCCTAAGTTGTATCCCTAAAAATAAACCAGTAACAGTAAGTAA
The DNA here is from genome assembly GCA_030015415.1 of Cynopterus sphinx. Taxonomy (NCBI): domain Eukaryota; kingdom Metazoa; phylum Chordata; class Mammalia; order Chiroptera; family Pteropodidae; genus Cynopterus; species Cynopterus sphinx. The sequence goes on from CM057381.1 coordinate 12,666,977, forward strand.
AATGTTTCCTTGAGTTTTGAGCCATTCTAGTTAATTATTGAATTTCATAGGGAGTTGGTTGGAAGTACAGGTGGCAACCTGGGACTTGAGACTGGCTTCTAAAGTGGGAGCAGTCTTGTGCTAACTTCAGGTGGTTAATGGTAGAATTAAAATGAATTGTAGGATACCCAGGTGATATGAGAAAAACCCAAACATTTGGTGTCAGAAGTGTTGTGACTTAAAACAGCCCAGATTAGCCTTTTCAGACTGGTTTCTTTCACTCAGTAACATGCAATCTCTTCAGTGGCTTTTTGTGGCTTCACAGCTCATTTATTTTCATAACAGTAAAATTCCAATGCATGAAATATTTGTTTATCCATTCACCTTTTGGAGGATAATTATGAATGAAGTTGCCAAGAACATTTATATGCAATTGTTTTGTGTGTGGACATACGTTTACAAGGTAAATGGTTACTGGATCATACAGCAAGACTATGATTAGTTATGTAAGAAACTTCCTAAATGTCTTCCGATGTGACTGTACCACTGCACTCCTACCAGCAAGGAATGAGCTCTCCTAATGTTCCACATGCTTGACAGCATTTGTTGTCAGTTTTTGGATCCTAGCTATTGTAATAGGTGTATAATAATATCTCATTTTTGTTAAGTTAAAAATCCCCTAATGACAAATGACATTGAGTATCATTAAGAGCTTATTTACCATCTATATTTCTTCTTTGGAAAAGCCTGTTCAAAACCTTTAACCATTTTAAATTAGATTGTTGGTATACTTATTGTTGATTTTTAAGTGTTGTTTACCATTTTTGAATAAAAGTTTATCAGTTATATACATTGCAAATATTTCTTTCCAGCATATGGCTTGTATTTTCATTCTCTTAACTGTCATTTACAGAGTAGAAATTGTCAGTTTTAATGAAGCCAAACTAATCAATTTTTTTCTTTCATGGAACATGCTTTTAGTTAGAGTTGTTTCTAAAATCTGATTTCCTAATCCAAGGTTACATAGATTTTTTACTAATTTTTCTTCTAAAAGTTATATAATTTTGCATTGTACTTTTGTGTCTACAATATATTATAAGATCATTTTTGCAAAGATCATTTTGCAAGATCCATGTTTACTTTTTTTTTTTTTTGCAAGTAGACATTCAATTATTTCACCATTATTTGTTAAAAGGTTTTTTCCATCAGATTACCTTTGCTTCTTTGTCAACGTTTAATTAAATATGTTTATGTGGGCCTATTTCTGGGCTCTTTATTGGGTTCCACTGATCTATTTATCTATTTTTCTACCAATGCCATACTGTCTTGGTTACTGGAGCCATGTAGTAAGTCTTTAAGTTTGATAGGCCAGACTTTCAACTTTGTCTTTAATATGTTGATTTTTATTTGTTTTTTTTTTTTTACTTTCTGATGAGATATTAAATATAATTCATACCCCATTCTCCACAGGTAAGATGTGTCTTTGTCTTTGTTTGGTTCTCTGCACTTTGTGTATGACAGACTTACAAGTAGTTTTTTTTTAATTTTTTTTATTTACCTTCCTTGGCCTTCACTGAGCTTTAAGCATATGTGATTTGTTGTCTATCATTGTCATTAATTTTGGGAAAATAGTCATTATTACTTCAGATATTTGTATTACTCCTTGGTGAGCCCACCAACAGCATTCTTAATTTGTTAGCAGTGTTTTTGATTTCTAGCATTCCTTTTTAATACTCTTTTAAAGTTTCAATCTGTCTGTTCTATTCTTCCATGTTGTCCACTTTTCACATTAGTGCCCATAGTATATTTCTCATAATTATTTTAAATTAGCTGGTATGACAATTCCAAAATCTGTCATGTTGAGTCAGAGTCTCTTTCTTGCTTTTTCTCTATAAACTGCTTTATCTTGTCTTATAACATACATGGTACTTTTTCTTTGTTGTTGACAGACAGACATGATGCATTGAGTAACATGAACTCAGGGAAATAAACCTTTATGGTGAGAAATTATGTTTATTCGGGTGCTAGTTACATTGTGTTTACTCTTTCTTGTAGCTGTAGGTATCTGAGGCTTCGATTTTTTTTTCTAGTGTTCTTGTTTTTGTTTTTGTCTCTGGGTTTCCCTAGAAACACTTACTTAGAGTCTGAACCTTGCAGTTGTATCAGATGTAATCCTGTTATTATACTGAAGGCTTGTTGATGTGATAAGATGTGGGGGAGGGGAACCATTCTATAAGCAAGTGATTCTCAGTCTTTTAGCAAACATGTGCCCTGGGCATGTGACCTTTACAAGCACTTCCCTTTCTTTTTTTTTTAATTCGTATGTGAAATAGGAAGGCTAGAATAGGTTGAATTGGAGAATTTATCTTCCACTATTTTAAGTATGTAGAGTAGCTTCCTTTGAGGGCTTGTGGGCAAACATCTCTGGGTATATCTTAAAATATTACTTTTTCCTACAACTGCTGATGCATGAGGAGGTTTTTTTTTCTCATCTTCACCATGAGGATCTGTTGCTTATTCCTTATGAGAGAGTGTGTGGGCCACATAAGACTAGGATGCCAGACATTTTTAAGTCTCAAACTTGTCCACTTGCAGCTTCCAGCAATTTATTAATTACAGTTTAAGTTTCCAACCAGTTACTGGCTCTAGTGACTTCTGCTCCTGCTAAACTGTGATTCTCTGTATCACAGGCTTTAGGGTGTAGGTTTGTCTTATAACATTAATTCTCTGATGAATCTAAAAAAGTTGAATTTTTAGTGTGTTTATCTATTTTCTTGTATAATGGAAGTAATAACTTCTAAGTCATTTACATGATGAAGCAGAAAACAGAAGTGAATTATCTTTTTAAAGATGTTTGTGTAGCAAACAGCCTTGGAAATTAGAGATAATGTCCCCCACCCCCGAAAAGGGCAGGTTTGTTATAGCATTTGAAGATAGAGCGCTTCCCTCCATATCGAATAGCAGGTGTGCTTGCTGTCCAGTATTAAAAAGATTATATCTCCTTTCAGAGCAAAAGGCAGGTTTGTAAAGTGCCCATTATAAAATATTGAGATTCCCCATGCTCAGAAGTGTTTTGCAATGCAATCCACTGTGTTTATATGAGTCATTTGGCCTTCGTTCTGTCTTCTGTGAAAATGTTGTTTGCTCCAGTTCTGTAGCAAAAAGTTCATTAGCAAAAGAAGAATAAGACAATATATTGAAAGCTGAGAAACTACGTAAGTGTGATTGACTCTTGGCAAAATTCATAAACCATATATTAACATGACATCACTTTATTTGAAAACTAAAATAAAGCACCTTAGTTTTATAACCCCATTGTGTTCATCCCTTCATGTATTAACTACTGAAGACATCAATACATATTTACATCTTCTCTAAGTGACTAAATTTGAAAAACTAAAAAGACTAAAGAAATACAAAGTTTAATATTTAGCAACTTAGTGGGTTATTCATTTTTTGATTTATGTTTTCCTTGGGATTTCAGATAGCAAGTACCTTCATAATTTGCATTTTCAATTGATTATTTGCTTATGTCGGCTATAAAGGTGGAATAATTCATCAGGGTGAGACAGTGCTGAGCTACAGAGCAGCAAATATAGTAAGGAAAACCTGCCGTAGGGCTGTGAAATTATGAAGCATAGTCAATGTATTCAAAATTTTACAAATTGATGCCAAACAAAACTGTAACTTTTCCAGGAGAAATAAAACACTGAAAGTAAGTCATGATAAGCCATCATTACATAAGGAATTGAACTATTTATATGAATATGCAATGGATCTCATTGGAATTTTGCTTATCAAAGACAATGTCCAACTGTAATTTATACAGATTATTAACAGAATTATAGACTAATTATTTCTCTGGCACATTTTAGGTTCTGCAACTCTTTGGATTATTGACCAAATTTTACTATTCCAATCTATGACTTCATGACCTCTCATTATCAAAATAAAAATTGTTACATTTTTATGTTAATAAAACCTTAATGTTTACTATCACTAATTCAATCTTAAAATCTGTCTTCCCGATGCATAAGCATCTACAATTAATAGAGAAAACTAATGTTTATTTTTTAAATAATTAGAGAAGATCAAGCATGTCAATGCATTTAGTTCTTAAGAGTCTTCCAATTGTAAATTTTTGTTTTGATGACATAGAGTGTATTGGTAATATGAAGCTGACTTTGTAGAATTGTATATTATCTCAGTTTCACTAATGATTTGGCTCACTTATATGGAGTTGTCTCCTTGAATCTGATACTCTTCATAAAAATTTAAATTTGAAATATCAGCATTGAAATATTTTTTCATATTTCATGATTAGATTTGTCAATAAATCACTTTTTGGGAAGGCTCTTGTTATTCATAACTTTAAATAATTACCCTTGTGGGTTATTGACCCTTTTTATTTGGGAAAAAAATAAAGAACTAAAAAGAAAGGAGTTTGACAATATTTCTGGGAATCTTTTCTAACAAATGTTTGCATTCTTTTACCATTCTTACAAGGTAATTATGACACACTGAAGTCGAGTTGGAAAAAAAAATAATGTAATAATGTAGAATATAATCAATTTAAGTTCAAGTGTTGCAGAAATGTTGCAAATAACAGACCAGCGAAAAACCAAAGAGCACTCAGGGAGTTGGAGAACTCAGGTTTATTATGCCTGCAGTCCCAGAGGAGCTAACACTCTGAAGATCTGGGCCCCTGAGCTCAAATGCAACTTTGCTTTTATAGGTCTTTGTTGGCATGGGCCAACTGATTAATTTGTCCTTAGAGGTTACAAAACACAGGAGTTGTTACAGGTTGTAGTGTGGGATTTGCTATGGGTGTTTAGACAGAACAAACAAAAAGGGAGGATGAGTCTTTAGTCAATTTAGAGGTCACCATGCCCCATGGCCTATGTGGCAAGCTTATCTACAGAAGCAGAACAAAAAGCTGATTATAAGGTAAGCCTTTTGAGTAAAAATTCCTCTTCACAAGTATTAATGTGAGGCTTTGAACTTAGACTTAAAGTTGGTACTGAAACAAGAATTTGGGGGCTATTTGGATGAAATAAATGTATTTTGCATATAAGAAGATGGATGAGGAGACAGAGACATAAAGCTATAGAATGTTTGTGTCCCTCTAAAACTGTTCAAACCCAACCCTGATTGTGGTGGGGTTTGGAGGTGGGGCCTTCAGGAGGTGATTGGGCCCTAAGGGTGGTACCCTCATGAGTGGAGCTACGGCCTTGATAAAAGAAACCCGAGAGAGCTCTCCTGCCCTTTCTGCCACATGATGAAACAGTGAGAAAATGGCTGTGTATGAACTAGGAAGCAAGCTCTCACCAAACACTGAACCATGAGAAATAAATTTGTGTTGTTTATAAGTCAAGTGTATGGTATTCTGTTATAGCAGCCGAAGCCAACTAAGACACTTTAGCATTTTTTAAAAAGTTAAAATGAATAAAATTCCAAGTAATGTGGAATTCTTTAGACTGTTAGTGCTTCAGTGTCAAAGGCATGGAAACCATGTATGAACCAGCACACAAAGTAATTATTTAACAACCATGTTTACAGATGATCAGGAAATTGTTTAAGCACTTACATCCTAACATGAAGGTGTGTTACTTACACATAGGCGTTTTACTGCAACTTAATTGCATTATAGGGAATTGGATGAAAAATGGGAGTTAACATAAAACGTTTAATTTTTTTTTTCTATTTAAATGAGAAACAGACATCAATTGGTGCGATGCTGGGCAGATAATTCCTTTATCATAAATATGTATTATTTCAAGATTTGGATCTTTTACATGCTACTTATGTAATAATTTGTGTTGTGCCAGTTTCTAAATGCCTTCGGTATTTTCAAAAAACAAAGATTTGCATCAAAAAGTGAGTTTTGCTCACAAAGAAAATATTGCTTCTTTGCCATTTCTCTGTCACCAGTTAATTTGAAACAATATTTTATGTGACGATATTCAATGACAGATTGATAACTGTTGTTACAGCATTAATATTTCCTTCAGCTTGATTAAATATTAGACAAGTTTCTTCTGGGTTAGAGACCTCTAGTCTCCCTTTTCTTACAAAACTCACATAAAATCCTCTCTCTTCCCCTTTGAGATGTAGACCCTTCTAAAAGCCAGGCATAGTTTTCTCAAGGATTTGGGAGCCCTCTTATTTCCCAGCTTTTGTGGGAAGGTAGAAGCCTAACTTCAATAAGCACCAATTATCAAGAACTGATGATCTAACCACATTTACTCATCTTCCTCATAGTGTTCTGCAGTATTTTTCACTAGTTCACCCAATGCTTCTAAAACTGCCTTTTGTTTTAGAAGAGTTGAGTTCAATCTGTCACCCCTATTACAAGAGTCTTAAATCAATTCTTTCTTATTATTTTTAAGTGTCCTTTACAAACTTTCTTTTGTAATATAGTATGAGACCAGCCTATTCACTCCTTTAACAATAGTTTGAAAAATTAAGAAAATAATGGTATATTTGATAATGCACTTACACGTGCACATATACACACACACATGTGCACCTAAAAAAATTTCCCTTTCCTGTGTTTAAGCTCTGGTATATTGTTTTTGTTTTGGCTTTAGAGAGTTTCCATTCTCCCTTGTTCTAAAATTTATATTTTTTTCAGTATGTGGATTTTGTCATAACAGGTATTAATTTGTGGTCATTAGATGGATGATAAGCCATGATGTTATTAAAAAGAAGCTTAAGAACAAATTACTTTCTGGAAAATCCAATGAGTGTTAAGTGAAGCTGATTACTTTTGGCAAAATACAAAAATAGCACATTACATTATTAATCGAAACCTTTTGACTCCTCTCAAAATGCGCAGTAGAATAATCTATGAGTTGCTGGGGACTCAGAAAACTTTTTTTTTTTTTCCACAATGGCTCTAGCATTTCTCATCCTTTACAGTTGTTCCTTTCTACCCCCAAATTGCCCAAACAATGGCTGGCAATCAACAAAAACAAATTTCTTCCTCTTGGTGAAATTTGTATGATCTCTCCTTCCTACCCAAGCCCTATAAACCATTTTTATCTCCTTTTACAAGTTAAAATGGTCATTAGCAGATTTTTCATGTGAGTTCTTCTTAAATAAAGGATTATACTAATATTATTCTACTTGATTTTCCTACACAAGATATTTCTATGTATTAAATCATTCCTGTGAACTTCATATATATATATACATATATATATGTGTATATATATATATATATATATATGAAAAAATACACATATGTGATGTTATTCTGTTATGAGGTACATATATACATTACATTGAAGCATAAATACTTTTACCTTTCCATACATAAGATAATGTTATAAAAGAAATTATTCTCAGCTACTATTTCCCAATTATTCTTTGGCCCGCTAATCTCAAGAGAGATTTTGATCAGATAAACTTGATAAAAGCCTAGAAACCCCAGTGTTGCCACACTACATGCAGAGTATGACACGACTTGGGTGTCACAGAGGCTTCAGCTCAAAACAGATATAAAGCTCAGGTCATGAGCAGTTAGACGGAACCAGCCCAGGGTTGACAAGGCCTCAGAACTCAATCTGCCCTATCATTAGAGCGCAGTTCTTGTCCAAATAATTCTCAGAGATTCGTAATTTATATTAATCTATTAAAAGCTCTGAAAATTGCTTCTCTGCCTTTTTGGCTAAGATCAAGTGTAAAAGCTCTGAGAAATTCTAGCTCTTAGAGATAACTATTTAACTCGTTGTTTGGCTGATTGTTTTCTTTTTGTTTTTTAAAACTCCAGCTTAGGTTTAAAGTTTTATTTTTTATTATTATTTAATAAAACCTATTCTGGGAAAATACTTGGGAAAACATTATTCAAATACTTACAAGGAGAATAATGTTTTTGTAGAAGTTACAATCTTTAAAGAAATGTGAGGAAAAGGAAATATAAATTTTATAAAATATCTTCAAATCTAGAAAAATATTCCTTAATCATAAATTCTGATAATTATTCAAATCTAAAAGGGATATTGGGTCAGAAAATGGCCCTATTCTTTATATTACTGTACTATTTTCTTCTCTTTTTTGAATACTGTATTCCCTAATTCAGGCTTCTTCTGTCCCTTCACAATTCTACAAGCATTCCAGATATTATGTAGTTGATAAAATGTATATATGTGAGTTGATTAATGCTATTTTACTTTCTTGGGGAAAGCAATTAATATTTATTTGTAGTATTTTATAAAATTTTATATATTTTAAATATACAATTATATAGAATTATTTAATCACTAAATATTTAAAATCTTATCATAAAAATTATGAGTGCTATTATATTTAACTTCACTTGTGGTAGTAGCAAAATTCATGTTTTCTGTTACAAGCTTTCCTACAGTCAGCCAAATAAACCCCTTTGATTGAGCTTAAATGGAGACTATTTTTCAATGCCATAAAAATGTTTAAAATGCTCATAGTTCTGCTAAGATTGCCATAGACATAATACACAAAATAGAGTGACTTGCTTTAACAGAACACTTTCAAGTGAAATAAGATTTTAAAGCGGAATATAGCAAGAGTAGTTATTAAAAGACATCGAAGCAAAACCAAATAGGAAGAATTTATGCTATTGAGTGCTTTGCTGAATCCTTTCAGTCGTGTTGAAGCAAGATTGAGTCTGTGCTTTTCCAGTTGTGTGTGTCAGGTAAAACATAGCAGGGGGTGAAATGAATTCATCTTTCTGTCTACAAGTAAACTAAAAGCAATTTTTGTCTTCCCATGTGGTCACTTGAGGTGCTTGTCATGTTCAAGCTAATGATATCAGGCACCCTCAGGTTGTTTAAGTATTCATGAAGTAATTAAATTCTCATTAACATATAAATAAAAGAAAACTGAAAACAAGTTTAGCAGGCACCTAACATCTGTTCTAATGCTTTTAAGTATTAAAATGTGCCACACACAGAAGGAAAAGTGCATTCTGTTCTGGGAAGTATTTTGCATAGATTATTTATAGAAACTGTAATTAAACTGATTTGGCATATTAAAGAAAGTTAACAGCAGAGCATTATTTAGATAGTTTGTTGGTCTCTGTCACCTAAATAAGGAATTAAAAATAGATATGGGAAAAGTAAAATTAGGTTTTGTTTGTTTTACATTTCAAATAAAGTTATAAGAATAATTAAAATTTTATTTCCATTCTGAAACAAGACAGTTAAATTTCAGTCTAAACAGGCATACGTCCAACTTTGCAGCTGCAACCAAAAGCCCCTTTTATTGTGAACTATAAAATAATTTGGGTACTTTTCCAAACATTTTACTTAAACTCATGAATTTCCCTTATTCACATGTACAGATGATTTCTTCTCTAGTGCTTTTTGTATATGGATTTGTCAAATGTTAAAGTGAAATGTATTAAAGAAAATCTTGCCTTTCATCATTAACCTTCCCATTTCATGCTTTTTTCCAGTTATACTAGATTCTTTCATGGTATATATTACATTTTGTAATTGTAAATTTCTCAAACCCTTTGCTGTTTCCCGATCTTGCCAATCAAATTTGTCATTCAAATGAAATAAATTCAATATCTTACCTGGGGTTGTTAAAATAGGTATGTTTGCTAAAAGTTAGGAAGTCACAAAATCAAAATATATGAACAAAGTACAAGTGAGAATCCTAGGGGAGAAAAAGTAATTTTTCCTCTACCCCTCTAAATTCTCTTTGGTGTCCTTATATCAAAACATAGATTAACAAGAGAAACTCAAACAAAAGTTTATTAACATGTATACCTGATGAAGACATAGGAGATACTCAGCTAAAAATGAGTAACTCTCAGAGGTGGCTTAGAACTAAGGCTTAAATATCAAGTTCAGTTAAATACAAAGAAGAAAAAGGTGTGAGAGAGGACAATTACGGTGAGGTAATAAGAAAAAGCAGTTAAATAACTGTAAGGTTTGTTATGTAGATTTAAATCAGAGCTTTCTCCTTAGAGAAAAGGTGATGAAGTTGTCCTCAAGGATTAACCTTTGAGGTTACAGGTAGAGGGTGGAGAGGGACACTTCAGTAAATGTGTGTCCTTCCTTTAGGCAAATGGAAAAGGTGGAGAGTTTTCAACCGTTTCTTCTCAATTTGCCTTCAGCTCAAAATAATCCTTATGTGAAAGTGACATATTTTGGATGGTATATTCTGCTATCCTTTAAAATACTTAAAGAGTAACTTAAAATTAGATCTAATATTAACTGTAATGCCCTAATTTTGATTTTAAATTTTACATTTTTACTATTATCCTTCAGAATTTGGTATATGATTAGAGGAATATAAACCAGATATTGCGTGTGGTGAGATGAAGTCCAAGAAAAAAAAATGCAGACCAAATTTTTAAAAATTTCATACTATGCTTAAATTGGTTCTTTTGTCATTTTCAATGGAGGGAAATCAAATAGGCTAAAGGTGACTAAGTAAAATTTTAAGGGCTGGGGCAAGGTTGATGCTGCTATAGTAACACATCTATGTGTAGAAAATATTTATGGTTAAATAATTTCTATTTATTTTAAAAGATCAGAATATTGTGTGGAATTTTTTAATCTCATTACGAAGTATTACAAACGTTAATCACATTTTCAATAAAACATCGTATTTCTTTTGAAAATTTAAGCTCTTCCTTTGAAATAATCTTTGTTCACTTCTAAAGTCCTTAGAAACAAAGGCCTTAGAAAAATCTAAAATTAATTAACCTTTAAAAGTTGTCAATTTAAACCATTTCATTTGCGCTTAAAAAAAAAATTCCTGTTAAGTTGATTTAATACACAGCCATTCTCTTTTATTTCTTGTTTAATAACAACTGTTTGTTACTCATGGCCCACGAAAAAATATTACCTCTTCTTCAAGATTTTTTTCTGATTTACTCCAAGCAACACTGATCACAATTTTGAAAAATATTTAGTTCATTTATTAATGAGTATTATATTAATTCTTTCATATGGTCTGAGTTTTCTAGGGCCAATGTAACAAATTTCTACAAACTTAGTCACTTAAAAAAGCAGAAATGTATTTTCTCACATTTCTAGAAGCCACAAGTTGGAAATCAAGGTTCCCAAAAGACAGTGCTCCATCTGAGGGCTCTGGGCAAGAATCTTTCCAGCTTCTAAAGGATCTAGGTGTTTCCTATCTTCTGGCTGCATCACTCCAAGCTCTGCCTTTTCTTCACTTGGACTTCTGTTTCTGTGTCTTCTCTTCTTAAAAGTACAGTTGTCATTGGATTTAAAACCCACCCAATTAATTCAGAACAAATTTTTTGACATCTTTCACTTAATTACATCAGCAAATACTGTTTTCCTACTTAAACTCACATTTTACTGGTATTGGGGATTAGGATCTGGATATGTTTTTGGAGACCACAATTCTAGTCACTGTGCTTATTTAGTAGTTTTTAACTATCATCCACAACCAAGGAACTACTATTCTCTGCGTTCTATAAAGGTGAAATTGTTTCGTTGGCAATGCCTATGACTTCTATTCTGTGTAGGTTATCACGGTTCTTTGTACATAGGATTAATTAATATAGGTATTTTAATTCAGATATTCACTAAAATGGTTATTTTAATTTCTTTCAGATATGTTTAAATAGAATTATGTAACTTGATAGAAAAATAACCATTTATATTTTTAACCTTTGTATACACCAAGTGTTCAAATGCAGAATTACAAATACTGAAATAATTTTGAATGTAAACATTACTACACAATTTAAGTGACCACTAACTTTAAATTCTATAATCTTATAGATGTTCTGCATCTTCTCTATTTCCGTTGGTTATGTCTTTAAAACTTTTCATTATTTTTGTACTAAAGTATAAAAATACAGTACACAGACATTGCTTGAATATATAACTAATACATTCAATACATATTTGATTGATCTCCCTCCATTAAACCATTGAGAATACTGCTATGCAGAGCTTGTGTATATAAAGTAATAGGACTAGAAAAGTCTTTGCTGGCAAAATCTGACACTGTCACAAGACTGTTATATTAACCCATGAAAAAAGAAAGTGTGATGCAATAAAAAAAATTTAGTATTATAATACATGTGTTCCCTTTCTTGATATTCTGTGACTTAGTAGTACATTAGTTATGCAACATTTTAGCTCTAGTCTTTTTTTTTAATTGCATAATCAAAGACTTAAATTAAGTCATCTCTAAATCATCTTGACTACAAAACCCCTTTTTCTAATTAGACCAGAACTTATTGAATTAAATAAAATGAAAGTTTTCAAAATTTTATAGGTCAAGAAAAAAGATTTTCTCTTAAGAATTCAAGAAATATTTTATATTTTAATTTGAGAAGACTGCAATTTATTTTATAATTAATTCTAGAAGTCTTTTATTTTTCTCTAAAATTTTTAAACTTATTTTATTTTACAAAAAAAAATCACTGATTCAATATTTATTTACTCATTAAATATTTACTATTTATTAGATACCAGTCATTGTGTTTTGGATCTGGAGATAAGGCAGTGAACACAGCAAATGAGAAAAGATCATACACACACACACACGTGTGTGTGTGTGTATACATAATTATCTATATAATATCTAGATGACATACAGATATAGGTTTACATGTATATGTGACCTATACATATTTATATATGTAATAGTTATATGTGATTATATGGTAATTAGAGAAAAATTAATAAGGAAAAGCAGATAGACATGCAGAGTTGGGCACTGCCAATTTTAAATAGAGTAGCCAGAGGAACCTCACTGAATATAGGACAATTGAGTGAACACATGATAAAGGTCACGCTTATGCACATCTGTGAGAAGAGATTTTAAGCAGAGAATAGCAAATGAAAAGTCCCAAGGGCTATACTGTGCTTGTCATAGTCCCACACTTACCAGGATAATTAGAAAAGAGGAAGCCAAAGGGATGATGATGAGATAAATCCAGAGAGGGAGTGGAGCTATGCCATTTGACACCTTTGAGTCTATGGTAAAATCTGTATCTTTTGTTCTGGGAGAAATGGATTTCATTACAAATGACTGAGCAAAGGACTGATGTGATCTGACATATCATAAAAGGATTATTCTGTCTTCTTTATTGAGAATGGACAATATGGAGGCAAAGATGAAAGAAGGGGGACTAGCAAGGCAGCTAGCATATAACCCATACTGAAGTGATTGCTTGATTGTGGTGATAATAGGGACAGATGAGAAGCTGTCAGATTTTGGATATATTTTGAAGATGAAATCAACATTATTTGGAACATAATAAATATAGGAGTGAAGGGCAAGTCCAAAGTTTCTTTCTTTTTTTTTTTTTTTTTTCTGAGAAACTTGAAGAATGGAATAACCATTTACTGATATGAAGATCATAGGTGGAGCCACATTTGGGGTCAGTTTTGAATGTGTCGTATTTGATATGTTTCATATTCAATCAAGCACATCAGTCAAATAAGCAGCTGAATTAGGGAGGTGACAGAAAATTAATGACTCTTAAAGTCATTAAACTGAATGAGGTCACAAATAAAGTGAGTGTTGACAGAGGTGAAAAAAACCCTCAAGAGCTGAGCTATTGAGCGGGCTAAAATTTTAAGGTCAAAGAGATGACAGGAAGAAGACTATAAAGGAAGCATCCATGTGGTAAGAGAAATATCAGTGTGCTGTCTTGCAAGACACATGCAATAAGAGTTTTAGGTAGGAGAAAGTAATCACACTGCCATAGATTAAGTAAGATGAGGACTGAAAACTTACAAAGATATTTTGTAACATGGAGCTCACTGATGATTTTGATCAGAAAAGCTTCGTCCGAAGGGGTGTGACTGAGTGGAATAAGGGAAAATGTCAACAGAGGAATTTGAAACAGGGAATGAATATAGAAAACTGAGGATGAGGTTTTAAAACCTCACGCATTAAAACAATGGCTTGTGTTAATGTAAATCATGAGATAAGTACTTAAGTCATAGTAAATATATGTTGGATGTGTGCACAAATGAATTAAAAAGAATAAAGGATCAAAAGCTCGGCCTAGCAAAATAGAACTGTTAGCCTCTGCTTTAAGACCTAAAGTACCAGGCCAAAAATAATTGCAAATCACCTCACTGGAAAGGTGTTTGAAAGACAAAAAGTTATGAGGAGGTAAAACTTTTCTTGCATCGAAACTTCAAGGGCTTATCCATCATTCCAGGGGAAAATAATCTGTTATTTCTCGGGCCCACACCCTCCCAATGGGTGCTCAGAAATTCTGTTTCTCAGACACCTTTGCAAATTGTGTTAATTTCTGCCAGTGGCGGTTGCAGACAGAGATTAGAAGGTGAGGCTGTTGGGGATAGTGACTAAAGGCTGCAGGGCCACACTCTCTGTGCAGGTACCCCTCGTCCCAGTGGAATCCCTTGGGCAGTCCTGGCTTTGGCAGTGGTGGGCTCACGCCCTGGCCTCAATGATGCCACTGATGGTGTCAGCCCGGGCCACAGCAGCTGTGTCTCTAGCAGAGAAGTAAAATATTCAAGCTTATGGACTCAAGACTGTGAGGAGAGGCTGCTTCTTCATTTTGGGGTAGCAATCCATTTCTCCTTTTTACTCTGCCAGTCATCACATCTCTTTTTCTTTTTCTTCTCTACATTTGTTCACTCTGACTTTTCAATTCATTAGTAAGCAATTCGTTGTTAAACTCCTCCAGATGAAGAATACAACACAGCTTCTGTTTTCCTGACTAGACTTAAATATTAAATTGCCAGTTGTGATTTTCATCCTTGTATCTTGTTCTTTTCCCCTCTCTCTATAATATTCTTGTTGTTCTCTCCCCCGAATTTAAATTTTTAAGTACCCTGAGGCCTTTATTTGCCAGTGTGTGAAACTTTGCCAGGTTACTCCAAGTAGATCACATGGACATTTCCTTTTCTAAATTTTCATAACAGTAGTTAGGCAAAATAAGTAATGTAGCTGTTATTAACCGCAGTGGTTCACATATTAAAATACATTGCACATAGATTTTTTTTTTTTAAATGTTGATTGGATGAATTCTCTGTAGTGGAGATGAAAGGTTATCTAAGCTCTCTAAGCTTTGTGTGATACACAAAGTTCTTTATGTAAAGTTCTCGGATTTCTCTTTCTGGGTCCTTCCTCTCCTCTCACCCAAAATACTGTTTGGCCTTAAAATGTCTTGTAGAGATTTGAGAGAGAGAGATGCCCAGATTCACAGTGTTGCTCTCTGTGTACTCCCTGGTCTCTGCTCTAAAGCAATCTGAGCTGCTTCCTGCACCAGCAATAGCAGAGGTAAGCAGATTCCACCTTGAGGAATTCTGCTGTCCACTGTAGCTAAAGTCTAAGGGTGATTCACCTCAGGTCCTGACCTCCCTCTTCCTGGGAGTGTCCCAGTCTCCTTTCTAATTGACTGTGCCCTTCCTTAACTCTCACTGAAAACTCTTATGCTTCTTTGCTTGTCTATCATTTGGCAAAAGAACTGAAACCAACATAATTTTACTTTCCCTGCTTTAAATAATACTGAAAATAAGAATAAGGAACTTAGCTACTTCCTCCAAAAAATTATTGCTACTGGACAATACGACTGAGTGCCACCTAAAATAGTTGTTAAAGACATTAACAGTTTGTCGCTCACAATTACTTTAAGATCCTTAGGGAGTTGACCAATCCAAAGCTATGATAAAATATTTGTCCAATTTCAAATAAAATATTCTCTTCTGAATTTCCTTCTTCTGAGATACTAATAAGATTCTGTCAAGGTGGTATACTCCCTTGCATAATATGTCTAATAAACTTAGCTATGTTTGATCAACCCCTCAACCCCCACCCCAGAGTTCTTTTAAAGACTCAACAAGGTTGATTCTCTTTTTTCTTATCTAGACAGTTGTCATGATATGCCGACTGGATCACTACATAGTCACTCTCTATATTCTCTCTGCAGGGCAATATAGGAAATTTAATGCCCATACACTCATAACACAAGTATGGAAGGGCACTTGAGAAAGCTAAATTCTGACCTTTGTACCACCTTATACACTCTGCACCAACAAGCTTAGTTTGACTGTTATGGGCAGTTTGCAAGACAGTCTTTTTCCAAAGTCCCAAAGTCCCAAACATTTATGTGGGGAAGCCCTTCTGTCTTTAGAAATTCTCCCTAGAGAACATCTAACAAGTTTCTTTCCTTTGGACCAAAACTCAGACAGAGGTCAGGCTGGGATTCAGATTGCAGTTTCTAATTCTCTTTATTTCTCTTCCCTCTGATCTCTATGAAACAAGGATAAATCCTCATTTCCTCTTTCTTTTTGACTTCCCTTAGATGAAACTCCATGTTTGTCCCAGTTAGTCATTTGATGAGCTGAAGGGAAAGTTTTAGTGGTTAAAAGTCTTTGAGATTGAGAATTTATCAAAGGATTCTTTTCCTAGACGATTGTTTCTCTGCCAGGGATAATTTGCCCTCTGACGATATTCGGCAATGTCTGGAGATGTTTTGATTGTCACGACTTGGGAGATATTATGGGTATCTGCAGCTAAACATCCCTCATTACATAGGACAGATCCCAACAACAAAGAATTATCCAGCACAAAATGTCAATAGTGCTGAGTTATAGAATCTCTGTTCTAGTAAACATCCTCTCTTAAAATAGATCATTAATAAGTATTTATGTATAGTGATGATTTTTTTATCTTGACAGGCAATGAGTAAGACATGTTATTTGTTTATTCATGTATGTATGTATGTATGTATGTATGTGTGTATGTGTGTATTATGTATATATGCATTTTTGTGGAGTGCAGCTGACACTTGGGTGCATCAAAGTTATTATAATATAGTACCCTTTGCAGATGTCTTGCCAGAGAAGCAGTGTCTTAATTTGTAATAAAATTTAGTAAGTATTTATTATACATCTAGTATGTATAAGCATTCCTGGAGGACCAAATATATCTAAGTGAAAGTTTCTTTTAATCCAGGGACTTAAAACCAATGAGACCTACACCAATAAGAACTATAATTAAGGTTTAAAAATTATTTGAAAAGAAAATAGAGCAAAAGATTAATTTTTGCTGGGAGGTTGTGGGAAGGCTTTATTCATGCAGTAGGATTTAAATATGCTGGGCAATAATGTGAAAATATTTAAGGAAAAGAACTTGTTGACAAATGCAACAATCTAAATTCCATAGTAAAGATGAGTTAATTCTAATGTTAACTCATTTAATATGCTTAATATAAGAAGTGATAATTAAGAAAAGATTGAAAGGGATTTTTAAAAAAAATGTTAAGTTTTCATCTGGGCATTGGAGATTGCAAGCATATAGTTGCACATGGAAATATGCATGGAAATGGCAAACTTGGACACGCATAGAAATGAAATGTTTGAATTTTGGATCAGTTGTTTACACGTGCAGTAATAAAGTATTCATTTTGCATTTTCTTTAGAAGAGAAAATTGAAAACACTTGCCCAATCAACAATATATGTACATCTTCAAAATTGTACCTTCTTGTAGACCAAGTTTGATTTAATTACAGGTTAATAAACTGTGTTTGGTTCTATCTATATATAATGATGATTATACAGGGCTTTGGAAACTTTTTGTGAAGATTTTTTTTTCATAGACTTTATACAGTAAAATTACAAAGACATAGCTAAATTCATTCTTTTATATAAATTATTTTTCCATGTTGTAAATTTTCAAGAGAAGCAAGGCAAAGGACAATGTTCTCTTTTGGTGCCATTAAAGGCTAGTAGAATGATAGCAACTTTCTCAAAGGTCAATAGTTTGTGTCCGTAAAAGCAAATTTCAATTACTTTGAACACAATTAGCAACTACCATGTAACTTTAAGTATTATGCTGGACTATCAAGATTAAAAAAGAAACTTCCTCCAAAATAGTTGTGAGGTCCCTAGACTGTCCTTAGATTTAAAAACCAATAAACTAATTTTACCATTAATGAAAATTTGAAGGCATGCTTGTTCATTTTGTATTACACAATTTAAAACAAATAATTGCTTATCATTTTCAATTTGTAATCTGAAAATTTAAACATTAATATTGACACTACTGCATTTGTTTTAATATTGTTTTCAAATATGTGGATTCAGTTTT
Source organism: Cynopterus sphinx (assembly GCA_030015415.1). NCBI lineage: Eukaryota > Metazoa > Chordata > Mammalia > Chiroptera > Pteropodidae > Cynopterus > Cynopterus sphinx. The sequence goes on from CM057381.1 coordinate 12,685,011, forward strand.
TGAATACTGAAATTTTTCATATTAAAACCAATACTAAATAAAAATTTTATCATATTAATGTAAAAATATTATTGTGGTCAATTACTACATAAATTTTAACTTGCATCTTTTAAACAAAATTATTGAATAAAACACATTATTTTAAAAGACAACCACTAGTTTGTATTTAACAAATATGAACCTACATATTGATTAAATTATTCTAACACAATATATTTGGCAAGATAAGAAAACATTCATTCCTGAATGTTTATTTAAATTTTCTAGGCACCAAAGAAAGATATTTATCATTCTTAAATGTCAGTTTCTAGAAGAATCAGGACATTTTCTCAAATGTGTATGATTTGTGACACCCAAGGTAGTTCCATATGTGGCTGGCAGAATAAGCTCTTTCTCAGTCAATCCCTTCATTCCTGATATTCAATGATAAACACTGAACAGAGTAATTGAATTAGCCAAGAATAAATGTTACCTGTTTATGACAGAAATAAAGGGATATATACATGATATGGATATGTTTTACACATATTCTGTGGCTGATATTAATATTAAAGACACACCAGCTTTTCCTGGTGAACAGTTTGTACTTATATAACATAGACTCAGAATTTCTGAAAAGATACACTATACCATGGAAAAATCAACATCTTTGGAAGCACACTAATTCTCTCATGATAGAATATTTTTAAGCATACTTTTCAACTACAAAGGTGAGGTAGCAAATAATGTAATAAATAAACCTTAGTGGTTTAAAATAATTAACTTAGAACCAAATGGAAACTAGAGACCTCTGAGTACCAGCCTCAACTGAGTGGCTCAATTGTAACTATGCACTATTTTAGCACTAGACTTTAAAAGGCAATTTAAATGAAATTGATTATAATCACAAAGTAGGTAAATAAGAAAAAAAAGGTTTGAACTTTTAGCCTTAGTGACTCTCCATTAGAATGAGAACTCTCGTAATAAAGGCTTTCTTCTATGCCATTAGCAGAGACTCAAATACCTTTTTCTTTTCTGTTACTAGCATGCCTTGTTATTGGAATAATGGTTTTCATGAGCATTCTGTATGCTCTCCATTATCAGGTATGTTGAGTTTTCAGCATTACAGCTCACGAAGTCACTCAATTTTAGGGGGCTTCATTTCAGACTACAGTTTCTTAGCTGACAGAATAACTGAATACTTATAAATTGGATAACAGCCTGAAATGAGAATATTATTTTCCTTTCTTATTATACATGCATATACCAAACAGTGATATTTTCTCTTTCTTGCTAATTCTATAATTTCTATAAGTATCATTTGACTGCTGTCTTCTAAAATGTATGTATACATACATAAATATGTATACACACTATACATACTGACACACATTAAAACTATTAGAGATAATTGTGGCATTAAATAGGTGTTTCTGATGTGTTCTCATCTGAATTCCTTAATCTGAGTGAGGTGGAATGAATCTATTGAATTCCTATATGTTCTTTTCTTATCTGAAAAAGTTTTAAGAGAAACGATCTATAAGAACAATTATTATTATTGTTTATTTTTGTTTAGTCACTCAAGTATTATGCATAGTAGCAAACAGGAAAGAAATATGTTGCACAGAACTCATACTGCAAAAGTAAACATTTAGGAATTGTAGAAAAGTATAAAGGAAAATATGATAGTTTATCTCTTATTCATTACAGACAAATTATTTGCAGCTTTTCTAATCGAAAACACTAATTCCTTGCTCTTCCAATGAAAATACTATAATTTGAACCTAACTATAAAATTATAAGGGACTTGAATAAAATAGCACATACATATTAAAACAGACCAACAAGATATATGAAAATTATTTTTCTCAAAGTAACCACAGTTTAAAATATCATTTATTTAAACATTTCCTCCAATATTTTTTTCAGAGATGTATAGAAATAGTATCAGAGTACCATTGCCTCTGGCTTGTATTTACTTATGATGACTTGTACTTACTGAATTGTAATGAACACGATTAGTAATAGCCCTGCAATAAAATAAATTAAAATATATCAGACCCAAATCCGTTATCTGAAACATAAGGGGATTTTCTCAGAATACTAGAAAAAAATCAAAAATCAGAACAAGCTGCAAATAATTTGTCTATAATTCATAAAAGATAACTATCATATTTTCCTTTATACTTTTCAACAATTCCTAAATGTTTACTTTTACAGTATAAGTATATTAAATATTAATTATATTTTTAAATAATTGGCTTATATCACTCCACTTTTAAAAACAGGCATTTCACAGTTGAAATAATCTGCATTGGACTTTCAATGACTAAAGTTCTACTAGAAACTAGCACAGTCATTAATTAAATTCATGAAGTATAGGCTTGAAACTCACTGGCTTCTCTGTGACTCATAAGTAATATATATTACATTTAAATGTGTTATATATACTCTTACCTATATGAGACAGTATAATTTGTGGTTATCTACAAAACTTTAAAGTAATTTAACTGATATGGAAATTACATCACTGATTAGTTCTTGAAGAGCAGTTTCCTCAAAATATATAAAATTTGGATACCAATTGTACTAGGATTATTATAAAGATTAAATAAGTGTAATGCACATAGAATTGCATGTAGCATACAGCAAGTGTAGAATAACTATTAGCACTATTTTACCTTCATTTTTAAAATTTAATTTTGTTATTAAATATTGTTTGGGATGATGAACCAAAATGGAGCTTTGGGGTAAGAAGTGAGTGATAGTCTGCAGGATACTAGGTTGCCCTCTCTGATAGCATCTATTTTGTAGGTGTATATGCTCCTTGTATAAACTAGTCAACATCTTTAACTGCACATCCTCCAAACCATTGCTTTGAATTTTAGCTCTAACGAGGCATAGGCTACATAGACTATAGACTATAACAAGACATACTGCATATATTCAGATAGCTAGTTAGCAGATTATCCTTTGTCCTTGACAAGTGTACCTGCAGAGTCCAAAAAGATTAAAACTAAGACCTATACTAGAGAAGTGGTATAAACTCTGCATGTAGCGCAGGGTGTCAGAACGAGTCATCCAGAGGAAGTGACATCTAAAAAGAGGAGCTACTGACAGATAAGTAATTATACAGGAAACCTGGTGTTGAAGGGGTGGGGAAGTCATGGTATGAAGCAGAAGAAAAAATTTAGGCTGTAATGAAAAAAAAAAGAAGCATTTATTTAAGCAAACAATTGTAAACTGGAAGATGTACTTTCAGGGAGCAACTGGAACAGTGCTCCACAGAGAACAAAAATGTCAGGGGTTATAAAGGCAAACCCACAACATTCAATTATTTCATGCAAATGAGGGCTTGTTGGCTAAGTTAACAGGGATTGCTTAGTTCCAATAAGGAAACAAGAAGACAAAACTACAGGAGTCAAAGCCCATGTGTCCATATAGCAGTTGTTGCAGCATGCTTATGGTTCTGCCTTCGGCTGAGTTTACAACAGGTTTCAGAACTTAATAGCAGCTTCTGAGAACTGAGGTGCAAGATGTACATAGAAACCGCTTCCCTAATAGCCTCCTGACTTTATTTGAAGTGACTCTCTTAGCAATGCTATTCCTTCCCCCTTCCCCCATTATCAATGATATCAATGATATTGAATGAGAGGCAAGCACATGAAGGGTCCCAGAAGAAAGAAATCTAGAACCTGAGAAAAACTCAATAATTCCATTTTAGAATGTAGAGAGTGAGAGAGAAGATGGAAACAGTTGAAATCATGTCAAATTATCTAAAATTTAATGAAATAGTATGTTGCTGTAAGAAATTACACATAAAGAAAAATTGTTAAATTTATCTTTTAGAAAGATGACTCTAGATACTTTGCAGAGAATTGGATGCCCTGAAGCGGGTGTCTGTTCTAGTAGTCTATGAAAGATGCAAATTGCTTGGACAAAGGAGCAAAAGAAGTGTACGGGTAAAAGTGACATTTATGAAGTATAATAGACTCCACTAGATAACTGAGTATTGTCATTTAGGAAGAGAGAAAAAAGTAATTATTACGAAGTGTTGAACAAAGGTTGAAAATGTTCAATGCTGGAGAAGTTGGCATTGAGGAATCACATGACTTCCTGATGAAGTATCCAGGATCTCTTTGTACTAAAATATTACGTTCTATATAAGTTATATATATAATATATATTCAATGTACACATAAAATAGGAGCTATTTGAATTTATAGAAAAAAGTAGCAAATCTGAGTGAGAATCAACAGTCATAGGTGCGTTGGTAAAACTATACGACTATAGTTTTAGAAATAACATGGAACAGAGCATTTAAAGAAGAAAAAATGTAAGAAGGTTGAGTAGAAGGTTAAATTCCTCTGATTTCTTTAATGGATTAATCCAAGTAAACTTCACTATCATACTAAAGATCACTAGAAGAAAAACATAGGTAACTTGCTCAAAGTCAGAGTTTTTTGTCTGCCTTGAAATTCAACCAGAACTCTTGGAACCAATTGCATCCTATACTGTGTATACAAAGTTCATTTCTCTCTCACAAGACAAATTAGTGTAGGTGTTCAAACTGGACTGCTAACGTGGATTGGCTTTAAGAGTATTTCAAAATCCAGGCTTTCTGTTAACTCACCATATATCTAGAATATGGCATTTATCCATATGTTTCAAGAAAGCAACTTGTCTCTACCAAGGGAGATGTAGAAGAAAAGGATTAGGTCTTAATGGCCTTTAATATACAACACAACAAAAAGCCATTTCTACACTTATCCATGGCCACATTAAGAAAGCTGAAAATTAGGACTTAATGTTTAGCAGCTATATACAGAACCGAATATTATATTACTTGAAGGAAGAGAATGAATATTAGAAGATACCAATTTCAATATTCATATTTCAAAATAACATCCCTATGCTCTTAATTTTAATTTTTGGCATTGTGAATATTTTTTTACTATGCAAGATGAGCAGTTAGCTCTCTGGCATACCATCTCTCCCTCATATTTTTAAAACAGTAAAATCATACATTTTTAATAGCAGTAATCAGCGTATGCCCTACTATGATTATGGAAATATTATCATTAATTTGAGCCATATCAAAGATGAAAGTTTTCCTTTCAATACGTTTTATTTTTCTGAAACTTATAACTCACTCTTTGTGTTTTTACTTAAAACTCCAGCTGGTTACCCTCAAGTTCTCCAAAGAAAATGTAAACATCAGCTATTCTGTCAGTTTCTCCTACCCTAAGGACATGGTCCTAACCCTATGAGACCTCCTGCTGCTATCAGGACTTCAGCATACAAGCTGTCATTTCCCTTCATCTTACTGGGAATCTCAAATCTTTACCACGTGGACCACTTGCTTTCTGATCTCAGGACTTTTCTCTGTTGCTTTATTTTCTGCTATGGTGGAGTAGCTTCTTGATGTCTTTATGTATCTAAATATGAGACCTTGCTTGCTTTCAAATGTCTTTATTAATCCTTAATAGTGACTCAATATTTAGCTTGTTAGAGAATACATAACATGATTTGCTGAGTTGAAACAGTATCAACATTTGGGCTTTTATTTACACTATTTTTGGTTGTTGTTATTTATTTACTTTCCTTGGAAGATTTTATCATTTTGATCTTTGAAATTTGCATTCTCAAATTTCAAATGATGGGCTTTAATGTTGATCTGTTTCTAACCATTTTACTGGGCATTCTTTGAGTCCTATTAACATTGAAAAATTATTTTAATTAGTTGAAGAAGAAAAAAATATAATAAACTTGGGGAAAAAATTGGCAAGCAAATATCCACAAAAATTTTCTGGGCTCATTCCAGGTAAAAATCAATACATTTCAAGCCTTACATAACAAATTATTCTTTTGGGTTTTAAACTTCTCTAGTTTATATAACAAGATGAATGGTGCTCCAATTCTTTTTAAAAAGTTACCATCATATTGATGTTGAAAGCTTGAATCAAAGATATAAAAGCTTGATCTTAAGCTTATGTATAAGAGTAGAAGTACTAAATTATCAATGTTAATGAATCATCTTCAACATTTTATAAAAATTATAAGACATTAGTGCAAGCAAGGTAATTGACAGGAATGCAAATAAGGTAGTACATTATTTAATTATTATTATTATTAAAAGTGTAATAGTTAATATATTTAATTATTAGTAGAGAAAGGAGTAAATGTAAACTAATGAATCTTTTAATGGATGCTGAGATTATGTGATAAATTTCACCATTAAGTGAAAACTCAAATTAAAGTAATCACCTTGGTAACCACACCTCTAAGAGTCAGACCAAATCAAAGAATTTTACTATAACAAAGATGGACACACCTTGTCTGAATGCTGCCGCCATCACCACTATGCTCACCAATTTTGCCAGAAACCATAATCATCACCACTGTCTGCTGCCACTGCTGCTAGAAACGATGGCTAATGTTATTGCTGGGGAATGGGAGCAAACAATATTTTAAGCCTTTCCATTGTCTTTTGAATCACATGCTTACAAATTCAAAGCCCAAGACCACTAGTAAAGTTAAGGATTTTATATACATGGAATCATAGATTTTTGTGTATGTATTTTGGTGTGTATATTTTTTGTTATTTGGTGTCTAGCACTCAGCAAAATTCTTTATGGTCTAATTACATTATTGCATGTTTCAGGAGCTCATTAGTTTTTTTACAGCTGAGTATTACTAATTGTATGAATTGTATGAATACACCACAGTTTATTTAATTCCTACTGATTTATGTTACCATTTTTTTTACTATTATCAATAATGTTGCTATACTAACACATATTTTCTGTGTTCTTGGATAAACAACCAGAAGTGGAATTTCTAAGTTATAGGGTAGACATAGGTTTACATTTTTAAGAAACCACAATTTTCTGAAACAGTTGTACCATTTTAAACTTCTACCAGCAATGCACGAGGGTCTTAGTCCTTCCAATATTTAAAATTTTGTCTATCACTTTTTTAGCAAATAAGCTGGTATGTTTTGTTGTCTCATTATGATTTAAACATTTAAAAATTTTTTCTTGATGACTAATTGAGCACTTTTTCATGTTCTTCCTTGCATTTTTATATATTTCCTTTTGTAAAATGTTTGTTTTTATTAGTCTGTCTTTTATAATTGAGTTGCAGCAGTTCTGAATGTGTTTGGCTGTAAGTAATCTTTCAGTCTTTGGAATATCTATGTACTGTAGTCATGGTTTCTTTAAATAAGAAAAATTTTTAATTTTGATTCTTGGTTGTGTAATTTCTTCTCTTTTTATGATTACCTCTTTCTTTGGTCTAAGAAGTACTTACCTACCAACAAAACATAAAGATATTTTTGTACTTGTTCTCTAAAACATTACAGTTTTGTTTCTACATTTATGACTTTGATCTATCTAAAATTAATTTTTGATGTTTGTGCATGATGTAGAGATTGATTTCTTTTTTTTTTCTTTTTCTTCCAGATTGATGTTCATTTATTTCAGCACCATTTGGTTAACAGATTTTCTGTTCCCCCACTGAATTGCTCTGGCATCCTTGAAAATCATTTGACCATCTATATGTAGATTTATTTCTGAACTCTCTATTCCACTGTATTTTTCAATTTGTCTATCCTTTTAGCAAGACCACGCTGTATGGATTGCTGTAGTATTATAATAAATCTTAGATTCCTTCTACTTTTTTTGTTCATTTCTCTATGTTTCTTTAGTTCTTCCTGGTCCTTTGTTCTTCCAAATATATTTTAAAATCATTTTATCAATTTCTATAAAACATTCCAGCTTGGATTGTGATTAAGATCGCATTTATGTTATAATTCAATTTGAGTAGAATCTATATTTTCACAATGTCAAGTCTTCTATGTTACAGAATATGTTAATTCAAACTTTCCAGTTATTTGTTCATATTAAAAGCCTAGAATATTATTACTAGAAAATGTTATTCTAAGTAAAATAAATATATTAATTCTTAAAAATAAGAAACCTCTCAAATATATTTGTGCATGGATAATTATTGAAGCTTTATTCCTAGTATGCATAACCAGGCACCAACTGAAATTAACAGATTAATTAACTTTATTTCAAACACTCATATTACAGAGTAATTTTTTCATTATAAATTTATGATGTAAAATAATTTTGAATGCATAAATAAGGGTATGACATATTCATATGGAAAAATAGGCAGTAAAATAATATGTATATTATGTATAGTATGATCTAATTTTTGTAAATATAACTGTAAACTATCAACCAAAATATGATTCTCTTTGAGGCTTAGCTTTTATTTTTCTTTTACTCTATGCATTTATTTCCTGAATATTTTCAAATTAAAAGGATTTTTACTTTGCAAGAAGTTATGTTAGTACATACATAATCTTTTCTAGTCCTATTTACTAAAAAATGGTTTTGCTATTCTCATAGAATAAAACTATAAACTCTCAAAGACAAACTATAAACAGACCTCCCACATATATTAGTTTCATCTGCTGAATGAAACCCATACATTTCAGGTATAATAGGTGACATGCAGTTATCTAAACTAGCTATACATTTATATACCTGCACAAGCTTCTTTTCTATTTTTGAATAATCTTATCTAAAAACTATTATATTCACATGTATACAGATAAACAGGCTTCCTTTGAGATACTGTTCATTCTCTCAACAAATAAAATTAATTGCCTCTATCACCTTTCGCGTTGTGGAAAAGCCATGTGATGTCCATCATGCATAAGAATCACAGGCAATTTTTCAAGCCCTATTTGAGATTTTGACTTAGTAACAGCACAGCCAGCATGGTATGTACTTCACTAGCTGGACTACTAAGTATTCTGGATATGGAAAGCAGCAAAGACTTTTATCGATCTAAGTTTGAGTTTTGTTAGGAGATACCACAAAAGGATAAAGAAAGGAACAAAATTGATAATATCAGTGAGAGTATTCTTAACGTTGGCTCATAGGGATGAGCACAGGAGAAAGTGGGAAAAAAAGAGGTTTCTACAGAAATATTAGAAAGGACAAAACTATGTAGGGTATATTTGATAACAAAAGATTGAGAGAAAAATGCTGTGTTATGGTCAGAAGAATTTTATTTAAAATTTCGAGATGAGCCTTATAGATGATGCTGACAACCAGTGAGCATATATGGCAGTGAATAGATGAAATAAAGTGAGCAAGAACTTTTGTACACAATAAGCATTTAAGAATTTGAATAAAGATCATCTGTGTTTGTACTGCTGTCGCTCAGATTATTTCACTATTGGAGGCCAATCAGGGGTGGAGTGTAGAAATATGAAGAAAAGAGAAACCAGAATGGGTCTTGTGGACATAGTCAAGTTGCATGGTCTTAAAGGACATGAAACATTCTTACATGTGATTAGACACTGCATCACTCAGAAGGAGTAGTGAAAGAGGAGGACAGTGCTTTTCCCATTTCAGGTAATCTCAGATTTTAAAATATAGTTTTTCAAGAAAGCTGTTGAAAAAGATAATATTTGTGGTTTCAATCTGAATTTCAGTAAGATAAAGATAAGCGATTATTCCGAAAAAAATTATGATAACGTACAGAAGATTTGTTTGTTTTTATCTATGAAATAACATTCTAAAAACTGAGTTTGGAAGGAGAGAAAATATCAGTTAAGGATTATTTTCAGTTGCAGGAAATAGATAACAGATAAAAGTATCTTAAAGAAATAACATTATTTTACAAAAAGATATATGAAGGAAGTTAGAGCTAGGAAGTCATGGGATAGTTAATTAGCTTCCTGGGATCACCATTTTTGCAGGCTTTTATCTTCCTGCTCCATCATCCATAGTGAGTGTTGTAATCCTCATGATCACCTGTCCAAGGTTGACCTCCAGTCTTATATTACAGGTTATAAGCAGTAGATGAATAAGGAAACAAGGAGAAAAGGGTGGTGCCTATATTAAAAAATAAACATGGCCAAGTATTCTAGTAGACTTCTAGTGATATCCATGAAAACTGTGCAGTGTCCAGACAGGCTCAAAAATATAGGTTTATCTAATTTAATTTTAGTTTTGTTTTATTTTTTAAAAATTTTTAACAAGGCTCATTGCCATCGTAATGAAATCAGGGATGTCTATACCTATTCCATCTTACCTAGACTATCTACATTATCATTTTAGGATTTTTTCCCACCAAATTTAGTTGATTTATTACTGATACTGATAATTCTTTGTCTCTCACCATCATCCTAAGGAATAGAAAATAGGATGGGCTGGGCATAAAGGTTCAGGGAGGACAGAAGAGAGGCAGGAGGGGGAAAACACAACACCTCATTTCAGCCATTGACCCAGTATGTGAAAAACATAAAGTCTAGTGGTAATAGTTACAAGTGTTTTCTCAAAAAAAATTGTCAGTTATTCTAACTGGTACTGATTACCCTCCTGAGGGATCCAAAATGTAAGAATTCTAGTGGTTGCTTTTGAGGGTGGATTTTGGGGAAAAAGAATTATCACTCTTAGTAATGAACTATTTAAATTTGATAAGAAAGACACTAACACAAAAATATAAATATCTAAGTAGGACAGAGTTAAGTGTAAACATCTTATTTCCCTATTTTCACACTACTATAGATTACCTACTTGAAATCATGGCATAATCATGAGAAAGTAGCAGATTGCCCAATACTTAAATAAGAAAAAATCTTTAATAATATGGACAATAGGTTCATAGTATATTGTTAAATGGTAAAATACAGTTATGAAACTATGTGTACATTATGATTATTCTTCTTTCTACCTCCCATAATTAGAAGAATATTTAACTATTGAAAACAGTTGTACTTGAGTGGGGGTAAATTTTAATTTCTCCATATCTTTCCGTTCTTGCTACATTAAATATGAGTTACTATAGTATGAAAAAAATGAGCATATATACTTTTATTAACAGTAAATACTTGATTTTCTGCTAATTGAATCTTCTGAAAGGTACTTTCCCATTCACCAATTTGTTATACACTACCTTTTCTGCATTTCTGAGACTAAATCAGATTACTGCTCCTTACCCTGTACTTTTTCCAACCACAATCTAATGAAGCCCTTTATTTGGGGTCAGAGACTGGATATATGTATAAGCCTTGGAACCGTCTCAAGAAAATGGGTAATTCTAGCTACTTAGTATTTGGAACCCAAAACAGCACCATTCTTATTAGGAACTTGGAGTGATTACTGTACTTGCATTCTAAAGGAACCAAATGTCTTTGAATATTTTATAAATAAGACAAGCCACATAATATGCTATTTTGAATTTTCTAGTGTTGTTGATACTGCATAATGTGATGCAGCCTGACATTACAGAGATCGGCTTCTTTTTGTTTGATGCTGTTTTTAAAATGTTTTATAGCAAATCATTATGCAACATGTGCATTTATCTTCATATTACAGTGACAATATATTTGTAAATCGTGGAAGTACTGCATTATATTTGCATTTATTTCCTTTGGTAAAACAATAGTTATATATTTTATTCTTGTAATTTATACAACCTTATTCATGCACATACTAACAGCAGCAGCCGCCACCAAAAAAAAAAACAAACAAACAAACAAAAAAAACAAATCCAAAAAACAAAAAAACAAACAAAAAAAAAACCCTAAACTTTTTGTAATCACACAGCTGTAAACACACTGAGGAAAGGATGTGATAATTAAATGCTTTGGGGTATACAATGAAGATGCTACTAAGAGATTCAATTGTTCATTTCAGAATGTTCATTTTTAGGCTTTAGTGAAATCTAGGTGGTACCCAGTGAAAAGTGCTTCTTTAACCATTGAGCAGTTCATTTAACAAATAACTACTGAGTGCCTACTATGTGTCACACCCAGCTCTAAGTTCCAGGAATAGAACTCTAAATAATTGTCCTCAAAGAAATTGCATTTTTTGTTCCCCTTTTATTTTAAAAGTAGAATTTATATTTTAGAGCAGATTTAGGTTCCCAGAGAAACAAATTGGAAGGTACAAATATATCACATACACTCCCTGTCCCCACACATGCATAACCTCCCCTATTATCAACATTTTTACCAGAATGGGACATTTGTTACAGATGTTGAATCTACACTGACACATTATATCACTTAAAGTCCATTAGTCCACCTAAATTTTGCATTAAGGTTCACTCTTGGTGTTGTACATTCTATTGGTTTGAGTAAACTAAGGGTGTTGCATATTTTATAGGTTTGAACACATTCTGCTGGTTTACAATGATATCTACCAGTGTAGTTTTCTTACCCTAATTTTGTCATCTATGCTATTTATCTATCTTTCTCTAATCCCTGACAATGACTGATTTATTTTTTTACTCTATTCACAGTATTGACTTTTACAGAATGTCATGTATTTGGAGTCATATAGTATACTTGAGATTAGCTTTGTTCACCTGGTAATATGCATTTAAGTTTTCAATGCCTTTTGTCTTGGTAGCTCATTTTTTCTTTTCATGCTGAATAATATTGTCTGGATATATTACAGTTTATTTACTATCATTCACCTATTAAAGGACACTGTGGTTGCTTTCAAGTTTGGGCAGTTATGAATAAAGATGCTATAAACATTGTATTTGAATCAGTAGACTGAATAAAATATATAGAGAAAGATATAGAGAGATATAGTTAGAAATACACATTACTTCTGGTTAATAAAATATATATTTACTATTGGTTCTGCTTCTCTGGAGAACCCTAATACATATATTTACTTTCAAATATACCATTGTCCTGTTAGTATCTTATAATAGTAATGTTAATTCCTTCCCCCTTTCCATTGTATCAATGCTGTCATTTATTTTACTTATGCGCTTGGCAAAAGGAACACTCCCCCTGCGTTCTCAAGGCCACATGGTGCACCCCCAGGTTCCAAATGTGCCTTGTTGGCCTTCCTGGGAAACTCATACTCCATTCAACTACACCCGGCCCCAGCCTTAGGTCTTCTCCCATCGTGTTCAAAAGAGGACATTTCCTGATGGAGAGGCCAGGGCGCTGGTAGTCAGGCTGGGTCGGAAAGAGCAATGCAATGCCTGAGGCTGTTCTGGGGAAAGCCTCCAGGAAGAGATGTCCTGGGTCAAATTCCAGACACCTAGTAGCTGCCACAGGGGAAACCCGTCACTAGAGATGTGCAATGGAACAATCCTTAGGGTCGGTGCGACCTTGGGATTGGGGTTTAGGGTTCTTCTCTGGAAACCTGTGTCATGGCTCCAGGCCCTCAGGCCTCCTGGAAGTTTCTACATTTGTGGTCCCAACACATACAGTTCACCTCCTGGCTGGGGCATCCACAGTCCCCTCCCTGCCCAGACTTGGGGCCAAAGCCCATTACCACCTACCAGGCCGGGCCTCGGGGGCGAGCTCTCACGGCACAGTGACTCTGCGAGGACAGCGACGAGGCACCAGGAGAACTGAGGTCTGTGTGACGGGTGGAGCGAGCCAGACTCCTGATGCACGAGGATGGGAGGAGCTGAAGCCGACCGTCGGGCACCTACTCATTTCTCATCAGTATCTCCTCGCCAGCTCCCACAGACCTTCCAGGATCCCGCGAGATTTGGCTGCTTCTGGGACGAGTGGTCACGTGAGGCTGCCGCGCGTGGGGCCTGGTGCCTGCGTTCTCAGAGCTGCCCAGGCTGCTGGGCGCATCCCAGCCCATCCTCTTCCCGTTTGCTGCATCAGGGCCACTAGACCCGACTAATAATAGGTAAGTGGGAAGGCCTCCTGTTTTCCTTTGATGAGGTCTCAGTCTCTTAGTCAACCCGAAACTCTGGATTATTAATTTTATAAGTGTTTTCCAGGTTCCTTCCCCACCCCTTAAGGGGCAAGGTAGCTGGAGTAGACTTGAGATGAGGATTTCCTTTCTTCCATGTGGGTATTTCACTGAGCAACAGCAAGGAGGGTTGTGGCTGGAATAAGAAAATGTGGATCAGCTGCAGGTGTAGTCCTTATACATCTGCCCAGGTTCCTGTGCTTTACTCTGTGGAGATGGGATGCTAACAAAAGTTTTGCAGTGAAGACTGAGGTGCCCTGATTTAAGTTTTAAAAATATCATTCTGGTTATTGTGCTGAACATAGACTGCAAAGGTGTTAGCTAGCTAGTCAGACATCAGGAATGGGGACAGAGGAATGCAGAGCCAGCCCAGAAGCTTCCCAGAGAACACCTTGTTGGTAGTTAGAGAATCTCTCCTGCATCTAGGGAGATAAAGGCCTGGAGTCCCATAACCTATAGCTGCTTTAGTCTGGCCACCGCCGCTTGTGCAGAAGGAACAACCCTAACCTGCCTACAACCTCATTATACCATCCTTATGATACCATGATTATGCTTAGAAGTTCATGAATCTCATTATAACAGACGGAATTCTAGGTAAGCACATGTGCACTGGGCAGAGTTATATAGCAGCCCAGTGTCGATCAAAATAACCTCACATGCCAATCACCTATCCTGGCTCTAATATAATACAGATGTCTGCCTTCCATGGTGTTAACTGCTAGCTTTCTCTGCTGTGACCCACCTTCCACCGGATGCATTTCTTCTTTTCTACCCATTTAGCCAGTTTAGACTTGACCATTTTCTGTCTCAAAATGTGCCTCTTGTAAATCTTACTTCTCATAATTGTCACTGATTGGAAATTCATTTCTTCACCACTGATAACCGAGACCTGTGTTACTGGAACTTAGATCACATATTGGTTAACAAAGGGGCGTGTAAAAATGGAGAAAAGATTAGGTTGCTGTTCCAATAGCTCTTGCTTTTCTGTGTCATTTATCAGGGTGGTTGTGGTTATGTGATAAGTTTTGGTTTTAGAATCTGGATACATTTTGAAAGTAGAGTTAACAGTATTATGTTTTTGATTTGCAATATAAGAGAAATGGAGGACTCAGTCATAAACTAAGTTTTTGACCTAGACCAAAACCATTTACTATAATTATGGAAACAAATGTTTGAACTTGACACAATATGAAGTATGGCCTATGGTAGATTAAACTTCAATACGAACAGATCACACATAACCCATGTAGTAATTGCAAATATAAATTGGTAATGCCACTGAATCAAAAGTAACAATCTGAAGAGAGTAGCCACCTTTAGCGAAAGCATTTTGGTAGAGAATGATATCTGGAAATTTCAGTACTATTCTGCAATGGAATTTCTTATTCTGTATGGGTACTCAAGGAGACAAAAGATAAAACAGCTACTAGGAGATTCTAGGCAGCCAATAAAAGGAAAAAAAAAAATTACCCAAAGCAGCTTTAACCAGAACAAAATATAAAAACATAGTATTACACAATAAAAATAATAAAAAAAAAAAAACAGAGTCTTAGCTGACCCACAAAATGTCCACTATCATCAGGCACATGTTTGAACAATTTTCTATGGGAGGATGTACACTTGAAAGAGGCAGAAGGAAGCATGTGACCAGTCAATGTTTGTCACTTCAAGTTTTTCTTTGCTGAGGTCAGAAATATATTAGCTGTTTTAATAATGATTTAATAAAGTTGATAGGAGAAGGTTGGGAGAGGAGTCATTATTCTGAGAACAAGCATTTTACACATTTAAATATATGTTTGTAAGGTGTTTAGTATTATGCATAAGCATCTATAATTTAATTTATTAGAAAATAATTATGTTCTTGGTGTTAAACAGTTCCTAAATTAGAGATTCTGTTATTGTATTGTCAAAGAATACTGTAAATTCTTACGCACATTGAATTATGTAGTGTTTGTATCTATTTTATTCTCATTTTTAGCATGTTGATTTTGGGGTTTTTTCATTTTGGTTAAAAGGAAATTCTATAACATTAGCCATTCTCCCCCCCGCCCCACTTTGGTCATATAGCCATTCTCTCTACCTTTTAAAAATTAAATATTGTTAAAAATTTAATGAAGTTTTAGAATTAAAATTTAAATGATTCATTAAGAATTTATTTTAAAAAGTATGTGTGACATTCTATAATCAATAAGAAAAAACCTTTTCCTTCTGATATCCTAAATAATAACAGGGAATTAAGAATATTTACTCAAACATTTTATGATTTATTTTATAATTAAAGTATTATTTAAAGAATTTTTATTATTCATTTTAAAGATGAATTTTTTTGTAAATTGATATTAATTTATACAATGTCTATAATGTATTGTGTTTCTAAAAATTATGAATGGTTATAATCTGAAAATGTCAGCTAAGATAATATATTTGTTGTAGATATGAAAGTTAGGTCATGAAATAACAATTTAAAATATAGTCATCACACAACATTTTACTCTTAGATTACATGTTAAGGGTCAAGTACTTATTTATAATATAGTAGGGCTTGGTGATTGTTAATAAAATTACCACTGTAAGCAGCAGGTCCTCAAATAATGCAATTTCTATCAATGTTGCTTTATCATAATGAGCCACCATGTGTGTGAAATTTGCACTTTCTCCCCAAGACCATGTAGGTTTTCTCTGGATACTCACCAGTTTCTTCCCACATCCACAGATGTGCATGTTAGGTGAATGGATGTCTCTCAGTTGTCCCAGTTTGAGTGAGGGTTGGGTGTGTGTGAATGTGCCCTATATGGAACGGGCATCCTGTCTACGATATGTTCCCACCTTGTGCCCTGAAGTGTCAGCAGAGGCTCCCAGCCACCAGAGACCCTCTACTAGATTAAGTGGGTTTAAAATAATTATCTTGTTTTTCTTAATCTTTCTTAAATGTATGTGTGGCTCACATTTATTTGTGTTTAATATTAGAAGTGTTTTGGGTCTTTAGAAGTTCGGTGATATATTTGTGATCAGAAATATGCCATAAGAAATTAACTTTTGTTTATATCAGTTAGCCTAGGAAAAATTGGTTTGTTGTATGACTTTTTGCTCAAGTCACAGTTTCCAAGAAACTGTTGATGACGTATTTGATTTTGTAGACTGTAGAGATAGTTGAAGTATGTTCCTTTAGCTTAACAAACCAATATCACAAAGTTCTCTGAGCTGCACTTGACTCGTTCCTGGAATAGCACTACATCTCCATGTTTTCCAGTTGTCTTTTATTCTTTCCCTGTATTTCCAACTATGTTAGTCAGGAAATGCTAGACAACAAGAAACAGGAATACACACACACACACACACACACACATATGGTTTAATATATAGTTTTATGTATTTATACTATATATACATACATATGTATTATATATATACAAACATACATATATGTAGGGATTTTTCACAGTGAAAAAGAAGAACTATAAGTACATAAAATTACATCATATAACAGGCATCCATAGGATAGCAAAAGTACCTACAGGTTTATTTAATTCCACATTCCGTTTATATTATCAAGGATCCAAATTCTTTTCCTCTTTATATTATCCTAAGGTATACATTTTGTATTTGACTGTCTCCTCTGATAGTTACAAAATGACTGTCAGAGTCTGTGACAGTACAAGGAAACAAAACACTGCCCACCATATGTGTGTGCGTGTGTGTTTATTCTGTGTGTGTTTGGCAGTTTCTTATTATATGTTTCCTTTTTGCCAGCCTTCTTGAGGTATAACTAATATTCAGAAAACTTGTACATATATTGATGAGTTTAGACAGACATATACAACACTGATAACCGTCACCACAATCAACTCCATCACCTCCAAAATATTTATTCTCTTCTTTCTCTCTCTCTCTCTCTCTCTCTCTCTCTCCCTCCCTCCCTCCCTCCCTCCCTCCCTCCCTCCTTTCTCCTTTCTCTTTCTCTTTCTCTCTCTTTCTCTCTCTCTTTTTCTCCTTCCTTCCTTCCTTCCTTCCTTCCTTCCTTCCTTCCTTCCAGAATAATTAGCATGTGATCTACCCTCTTAAGTAATTTCTAAGTATACATCATATAGTTAACTATAGGCACTATTCTACAGCAGGTCTCTAGGATTTATTTGTCTATATAACTGAAACTTCATACCAGTGAAATAAGCCAGCTAGAAAAGGACAAATTCTTCATGATTCCACTTATATGAGGGATCAAAAATGTTCGAATTCATAGAAGTAGAGAATAAAACTGTGGTTGCCAATGTAGAGGGGCTGCAGAAAGGAGGGAGTGTTGTTCAGTGGCTATTATGTGTTTCTTTTAAATCACTAAATAACTTTTCCTAGAAGTCAGCAATTTTTCTTCCCACCGCATTGGCTACTGCTCCAACTGCCTGTTTCCTGGCAAGGGAATTTGAGCAAGGCTGATATTTATCTGATTTGCACCAATATGTGGCCTTTCCAGTTCTTACATATTGAAATACTTATGAATTACTGGTTAAACAGCTGCTGACTTAGGCCTACCTAGTGCCCTATAACTAATCTCAGCAGCTACTGACAGGCATAAAAAGGGAAAATGAATGGTGACTAAGCCATCTACTAAATAATTAGCAATATAGAAGTCCTCAATATATGGAATATTACTAAGATTTGTCCTTTACAAATTCTTATTACATGCTTTAAAAATCCTGAGTAGTTTTCACTTATAAGCTTAGCTAGCTAGCAATAGTAGAAAGCCTCCCTAATTCCTTGCATGTCACCACTTATATTATTTAATAACTGTTCTTTTAACTGTTTTTCTCTTCAAAATATAGTTACAGACCTTATCCACACACCCCTAAACCTCAATCACTGACACAGGTAAAAACCAGTCTTAAAGTACAATTCTATTGAGAACTTAAAGAGCACAAAATAAGATGCAATGCAGGAGTTTTTAAGAACAACAAAAACATAAAGCAGAAAGTCTCTTAGAAACCATCAGTTACATAAGATTTTCTGTTGACTTTTCTTAGACTCTTATCTGCTGTTTAGTTATAGGAGTCAGTATCTTTTCACGTGAATGATATTCCTTAATAACTTTCTGCCTACTTGAAGCCCAGCCCCTCAACTCTTCTTTCAATGTAAGGTGAGGAAAACAAAGCAAAACAAAATAAAACAAAATAATACTACTTGTCTTTTGCTTAACTCTACAGAACAGACTTCAATATCATAATAGTCTTCCTGGAAGGAGGCAATTTTGCCTAGAGGAAAACAATTTTAGACATTAATGTACAGAGCAATTTGATATTGTTTTAAAACCTTATTTTATTAAAAGAATCTTATTTCTCAGTTATATCAACAAAGGCCCATTTAAGTGATTCCTCCACTACAACTTCTCCCTGAAGATGACCTCCTTCCTCATTGAACTATGCCTTTAACCAATAAAATTTTGGAATTACTTTCCCCTAATTCTAGCCAACTATCATCAGATATTGGGGTCAAGTCTCCAAAGATCTTCTGGAACAAGTACCTTATAAAATGCCTCTAGAATTAGCCTTTCCCATAGAATATAGCATCCAGTTAGTCTGAAAGATAGCTAAACTGAAGATGCCTTAAGTTGATATTGAATATGGTTGAATATATAACTGTTTTTGCTTAGCTTTAACACCAGAAAATGAACTGCAATAGAACTATCTTCCTATTTCCAACATCTTTTGAGGAATATATTGGAAATGCCCCCAACACACATTTAGGACTGAATGAAGACAGCAGAGGAATTTGTTAAGAATGACTCTATACATAAAAATGTGTGTTTATCAGGTTTATAAGCTTGAAATATTGACGCAACCATTTCTGACATCTTCTGATCTCTCTTTTTCCCTTACCCATTTCAGCAGAACATAAACTGTTCTGTGCTCACTGCTCCAGGGAAGGATATGTTAGCCTAAAGGGATTTCTTCTAACTTTTGAATTTCATATGTCTGGTTTTTGAGGAGTAGGAAGAACCCAGGGCATAAACAATAGGCTTGGCGAGGTACATGGAGAAACAGAGAGAGAGCAATGTCCCTTTGGACTGGGGAACAGAATGGCTAACTTGAAGCTCGAAGGAGCATTTAAGCAGTAATAGGTTCTGGGAGCAATTTTCTTTGAATTCTTTGTTTTCCTATCCCAAAATCTAGATCCAAGAGAGATAAAAATATACCAGAGAGTTCAGCTAATAGCAGAAGAAGCATATATTTTGTTTTCCAGGTAGAACTACATAGAGAAGGAAGAACAGGCTAGGGAGCTCCACTCCAGCCCCCCAAAATGAATACTTGTATGAAGAACCTAAATAAATGATCCTAACTTCATAGTTTCCTAGATAGGGGCATACGAATAATTTTCTTCAATGGGACTTTGAGGACTGAAATGAAGGATGATTCAATGACAGCCCATATGCAGTGACAGCTAAGGACACGACAGGATGATGAATGTATCAGTAAATACCATCATGGACAGATGATGATGAGAACCAGATGGCAGGCACTCTTTCAGCAGCAAGTAACAAACAATCCAACAAACAACAGCTTAAGCAATAAGACATTCTTTACCACACATAACAAGAACCCAGGAGGTCTGATTAATTTAGCAGCACACTGATGTCATCGAGGCCCTGAGGTTTTTCATATTTTTCTCAGTCAACTTCAGCTGTTGGCTTTGGTTCTGTCTTTTCCTCAAGGATCATCTACCATAGATCTTGGCATCAAATTTGATACACTGCATCCAAAGGAAAAAGAAGGGTACTTTCTCCTTGAAAATCTCCTTTTATTAGGAAGGAGAAAAGGAAAAAAACTTGCTTAGGATAACTAATATAATATTTCTACCTGTTTTTTTAGAAGACAAATCCATACCCAGCCAATATGCAGGCATAAATTTATAAATTTTCTTGGCAGAAAGGTGAGGTAAAAGCGATTTGGGAGAAGGGGAGAGAATGTGTACCTTTCAAGTAAAAATAAATCAACCACATCACTATTCTGTCTTTTGTACCACTTGGCCATGAAGTACACATACCCATATCTATGAGAAAAGGAAAGGGATTCGCTCATTGACATTTATTCTTTAATGTTGGAATAGTTATTTAAATTTAATAAAAGAGCAAATGAAAGAAAATCTTTTAACGATCTGTATTTAACTATTGTTATATTTCTTACAAAATTAAGTCCACGGAGACTTATAATACAGCTGATAAGATAGGAACATATACAACCATATGTATCATATTTATTTTTGAAAAGGGCAAAAATGGAAAGATATTAAGTTTATTATTAGTTTTTTTATGGCACAATAAGAAAAAAACTGTAAGTGACCCAGGGCGTTGGGTAACAGGAATTGAGGCTCCTCTTTCTCCCAGTGGGAGGAGAGGTATACCTCTCGCACCAGTGTCTTTTTCACATTGACTGACAGTGTGCCTGCTAGATGAAACAGGATGCTCAGTTAAATTCGAATTTCAGAAAATCAGCAAGTAATATTGAGTATAAATAAGGATGTCCCAAGTATTAAGCAATGCATATTTATGTAAAATATTTGGTAATCTGAAATTCAAATTTAACTGAGCTTCATGTGTTTTTAGTTGATAAATCTGGCAGCCTACATTAAACGAAAGAGTTAAAATACCCCAGGACCACTAAAGCCCCCAAGTTCTGCATAGTCACATTTCCCATGGATCAGTTTTTGACAGCAAGTACCATAAATTCAAACAACCTGGCCCAGAGGTAGCTGCAATGTAGGTTGTGACTATATCACTTTTCATACTTGCCCTAAAAAAAATGAGAAAACTGTAGGGGGTAAAAGCTTCAAATGGACCATGTCCAGAAGATCACGCTAGTGCCTACATTCTGCTATGATAATGGGAGAAGCAAGCATCCATGCCTTCTCTGTCTTGCTGACCATGCCTTATATGAGTTTCCTTGTCTATCCCTATCCTTCATGAAGATGAGAGTCATCTTTTTCTTTTATAAAACTACACTCTACTCTTGTGCCAAGAGGCAAGTGAGATATATGTCTGCTCTTCCCCCATGGACACAGGCTCATTCTTTATTTCTTCAGACCATGTACAAAAAGACTCTAGTTCTTAGGACAGTGTTTGACATATGGGAAACATTTAATAATTTTTTACTGAGTGAATGAATCATTTGATTTTATTTCAGGATTGGGCATAACTCAAAGGAAATGCATTTTAGAAAAAAAATAAGTCTTGATGTTTCCTGCTTTCAGAATTCATAGGTCAAGCAAACCTATAGGTAAGTCCTGCTAGGCACTGTTTTTTATCGATTAAGCATAACTTTATAGAGCTGAAATTTGGCTGAGATTAATCAGATGATCAAAATTAATGCCACCCTTGATGGATAAAATAGAAACTGGGTGCAAACTAATAGGTTGAAATAAGAATGCCATATTGTTTGTGCAACATTCGTGCCAAAATTGCACAAACTGAATCTAGAATGTAATCATGAGGAAATATCAAATAAATTCAAGTTGAAGGACATTCTGCAAAATAAGTATTCTGTAATCTTTAAAATCTGAGAAACTGTCCTGGACTAAATGGCAATAATGACAAGCATAATTGAAAGGAATGCATGATCCTGATAATTGGTTCTTTTCATTTATCAAAACATTTGTTGAAACTTGAATAGGATTAGTGGTTAGATGGTAGTACCGTCTTAGCATTACCTACCTGATATTGATGGTGGCATAATGCATATATAAGAGAAAGTCCTAGTCTGTTGAAATATAGCCCTGATTATTAATTTGTAATCATCATGTCTGAAAGATACAGCAATGATTATTATGAAGATATGTCTGCAAGCTACCCTTAAATCATTCCAATAAAGCAGTTCTTGTGCTTTTTTTGTAACTTTTTCATTGAAATTATTAACTAAAAATCATAACAACAACGAAAGTTGAGAGGATAACAGCAACAGCCAACAAACAGCCCAGGCCACAGCCTCTCCTGCTGAAGGCCTTCTGGTATTAGTCATTATTTTCTAGTGAGAGTACACCAAGAAGAGAGCCAGAAGGAACTGTCTAGAATAGGCAGGCTTGCTGGAGTGGGTGAGAAGCTAGGTAATTGTGGCAAGGGGCTGGGACCACAGGCTTTGTGACCCCACAGAGAAAGTTCTTCCTTTGCAGGGGAACTGAGAGGCCAGACCACAGTGTGACTTTTTTTCCCTTAGAATAGGAAGGTCTCCTGAAAAAATGTGATTAAGAGACCTAAAAATCACCAAAGCCTTGATTACCTCTTCTCAAAATAACATTTATGTGGTTTGTTATGCATAGGTATTCTTTATAATGCATTTGTTTCTGAAGATGAGAACTGGCTGGCTAAAGGCCTGGGAAAGAGAGAGATTATTGTCGTGTACTATGTGCATACATTTCCTGTTCATAAAAGTAAATAATGGTTACATAAAAGCAGTCATTTTTAATGTACCTATGTTGAAATAGGAGATCATTGTCCCTTTTTCTGATTGGTATAGAAAATGGACTCTGAGGATGGGAATGTATGGTGTGAAAAGCAACAAAAGTTCACATTTCTTCTCCCAGACCATTTCAGTTTCTTGAGGTCATGGATATTTTAACTTTTGATATGCTTTGTTTGATCTATTTTTGTAAGCCTTAGGACTAGCAGATACTATGCCCAAATGCAGATACTCTGCTGCCTGTTAGTTTTAGCTTTGTGTATTGTTGAATGTTTTCTATTTTAGGGAGTAATGGAATTTTAGAGAAATTCTGGGTAACTATGCTTCAGAGCCTTTTAGCCAAACACTATCATACATCGAAATCTATAGACACCCAAATATTTGAATTGCAGTGCAAATGGAATTAACTTTAAGTTTTGGGGTTGGAGAGAGAAAAATCTTTAATGATTTTGAAAAGAATAACTCCAATATAATTACATAATCTTAGTAAGCATAAATAGATTGAACTGTATACAAAACCATGTTCAGTGGAACAGCTGTATTGCTTTTAAATCATATTCTAAGTGTATTATGAAATTTTTAACTTTGAATAACAGAAAACTACTCTACCATGTGAGCAGTGAATACTTTATATATTGATTCAGATATATGAAAATCAGTTGACATCCCATTGGTCTTTTCAGGCATACTAAATTCTCTTTAAATATGAGAAATATAGCAATATGTTTCCTGGTATTCTGGGAATCAAGATTCATAGAATGTAGCTCCAGCACTGACATTTAATATCTGTGTTAACAGGATGATATTAATAACAGGGCAGCCTAACTTACAGGTTGTAGTAAGCATAAAAATACATTTCACATGTAATTTTGCAACTGTGTTTTGAAAATCATACCATTCTATGAATATATATGATGACATAAGAAATATAAAACTGTGTGGAGGAGTTGTAGAAATTACAAACTGAAATACTATTTGAGAAAAGTCTATTTTCAGTCCTCAGTAAGGATATTTTCTCATAGTCATTAGCATGTCTCAATGTCTCACTTATTTTCTTCTTTTCATTCAGATTCTCCTCAATTTTGGTAAATAATGTGTTAAAAGTCTTAATGAGTATGGCTTTTTTTATTATAAAAGTTGATCAATTTATAAATAACTAACATTTTTATTTTTACTCCTTTTTGAATTGTGGAAAAAAACCAAAACAAAACAGAATGCACCATTTTATTCATTTTTAAGTATACAATTCAGTGGTAATTTTATTCAACTAAGTATAAAATTCATAATGTTGTGAAACATCTCCAGAAATTTTCATCTTACAAACTGAAACTCTCTGTCCTTTAATAAACAACTCCCATAATCCCCCTCATCCAACTCTTGGTAATAACCATTCTGCTTTTTGTTTCTATGATTTTGACTACTTTAGATACATCATATAAGTATAATCATTCAGTATTTGTCTTTTTGTGACTGTTTTTTTTCTACCTAGTATAATGTCCTCAAGCTTTATCTATTCTGTAGCATGTGACAGAATTTCCTTTCATATAAAGCCGAATACTAATCCATTGTATGTATATATCACATTTTGTTTATTCCTTTATCCATTAATGGATATTTGGGTTGATTGGTTATTATGAGTAGTGCTGCTCTGAACATGAATGTGAAAATATCAATCTGAGACGCTGCTTTCAATATTTACTTAGAGTGATATTGCTGCTAGGTGTGGTAGTTCTATTTTTAATTTTTTGAGGAAACATCTTACTGTTTTCCACAGTAGTTGTACCATTTTACTATCCCACCAACAGTGCAAAAGGATTTCAATTTCTCTATATTCTCACCAATTGTTTTGTTTGTTTGTTTGTTTGTTTGTTTGTTTGTTTGTTTGTTTTTAATAGTGGCCATCCTAATGGGCGTGGGTGATATTATAATTTTGATTACTTTTCTCTAATGATTTTAGTGATTTGGACCATCTTTTAATATGCTGTTAACCATTTGTTTATTTGTATATCTTCTTGAAGAAATATCTATTGAAATCTTTTGCCCATTTTATAATGAGTTATTTGCTGCTTTATTTTCTTGTTGCATTTTAGGAGTTCTTTATTAAAGCAGGCATATTTGCTTTATTGCACTTTGTTATGCTTCACAGATATTGCTTTTTTAAATATACAAATTGAAGGTTTGTGGCAACCCTGAGTTGAGCAAATTGAAAACTATAGGAATGGATTTGCCATCCTACATTCCATTAACAGTATCCATGCTTCATGGGAAGAGGTCAAATATCAACATTTGAAAGAAGTTGATTCCAACCCTTATGGTTGATTTTGAGGGGTTTAAGGCTTTAGTGGAGGAAATAACGGGATCTAAAATTAGAAGTGGAACCTGAAGATGTAGCTGAATTGATACAATCTCATGATAAAACTTAAATAGAAAAGAAATTGCTTCTCATGGTTGAGCAAAGAAAGTGGTTTTGTGAGATGGAAACTACTTGTGGTAAAGATGCTATGAAATTTGTTGAAATGACAACAAAGGATTTAGAATATTACATAAACAGTTTATAAGCAGTGTCAGGGTTTGAGAGGATTGATTCCAATTTTGAAAGAAGTTCTACTGTGGGTGAAATGCTATCAAGCAGCATCATTCGTTACAGAGAAATTGTTCTTGAAGAGTCAATTGTTGTGGAAAACTTAATTGTCTTATTTTAAGAAATTGCCACAGCAACTACAACTCTCTGCAGCCACCACCCTGATCAGTCAGCAGCCATCAACATTGAGGTCAGAATCCACTTGACTCCAAAAAACACAGTAAAAAGATTAAGACTTGCTGAAAGCTCAGATGATAGCATTTTTTAGCAATAAAGTATTTTTAATTATTTGCTTTTTAAAGATATAATGCTATTACACACTAATAGTCTATAGTAGAATGGAAACATAACTTTTATATGCACTGGGAAACAAAAGATTTGTGTGACTCTTTATTTTGATATTTACTTTATTGAATTTATATCTTTTTTCCCCCCAGAGATATAAGAAGTTTTTGGCATTCGTTTTTCAGATAAGCTCTCTGCTTCTTTCTCTTTTTCTTCTCCTGGAATTCCAATAATGCATATTATAATGCTTAATATTATAATGCAAATATAAATAAAGCTGCTAAAAACATCTGTGAGGAGGTTTTTGTGTGGAAATACTCCTTGGGTAAATACCAGGAAGCATAATTTGTGGATCAAATGATAAGAATATGTTTAGTTTTGAAAGAAACTTACAAAATGTCTTTTAAAGAGGCATTTTCTCTTTACCAATTAATATGAGTCCCTGTTGCTCCACATTTTTGGTATTGTCCAGTATTTGGTATGGTCAGTGTTCGGGATTTTGCCTATTCTAATAGGCATATTGCAGTATATTGTCGTGTTAATTTGCACTTTCGTGATCACATATGTTGTGGAGCATCTTTCCCTGTGCTTATTTGTCATGTGTATATCGTCTTTGGTGGAGTATCTTTTGAATTCTTTGGCCCATTTTTAATTTTATTGTTCATGTTATGTTAATAGTTTTAAGAGTTCCTGGTATATTTCTAATAAGAGTCTTTTATGACATATGTCTTGCAAATATATTCTCTCAGTCTGTGGCCTTTTTCTGTTTGTTTTTAAATCTCTTGACAGTGTTTTGGCAGAGCCAAAGTTTTGTTTTTGTTTTTGTTTTTGTTTTTTGTTAATTTTAATGAAGTCCAGCTTATAAATTTCATCTATCATGTACCATTCTTTTGGTTTCATATCTAAAAAATCATCACAAAATTCAAAGTCATCTTCATTTTCTCATGTTATATTCTGAGTTTTATAGCTTTGCACCTTACTGCATGCAAATGTCTAGTTTTTAAAAAAACTACCCATTTATTGAAAAGACTAACTTTTCTCCAATGTATTGCCTTTGCTCCTTAATTGAAGACCAGTTGAATTTATTTATAGGATTCTATTCCTTAGCTATTTTGTTCTATTGATTTATTTTTCTATCTTTTCACCAATACTACACTGTCCTGATAATTATAGATTAGTAGTAAGTCTTGAAGTTGGGTAGAGTCAGTTCTTTGATTTTTGTTCTCATTTAATATTGTTGACTTTTCTGAATTTTATGTCTCTTCACATAAATTTTAGAATTGATTTCTCACTATATAGAAAATAGCTTGCTAGGGGTTTGATTGGAGTTGCATTAGATCTATAGAGCAAATTGGAAGAACTGATATCTTGACGATATTGAGTTTTCTCATCCATGAACATGGAATATCTCTCTTTATTTCTTTTGCTCTCTTCAACCGAGTTGTGGAGATTTTCTCATAGATCTTATATATAATTTGTTATATTTATACTTAAGTATTTCATTTTGGGCGGTTACTATTATAAATGATATTGTGTTTTTAACTTTAAATTCCTCTTGTTCCTTGTTGGTGTCGATGTAAGGAATATCCAAACCTGTAGAGAATTTTTATGAGTTCATTTGCCCAAACTGACTACATATGTTGGGCTGCAATATCTCCAATGCTCTGGAGGATAATAGTTTTACAATTTATTTTGTGCATTTGATATTAAGGAGAGGATGTAAGGAAGAGTCCATAGAGGTGGGAGAAAGCAAGATGGATTACAGGATAGGTAACAAGATTATGTGCTTTTAGAGGGTGGTTATGAGTTATTTCAAGGTGTGTTAACCTAGATGCACAGAAACAATGAATAAGGTTTGCTTAAAGCTAAGATAAACCTTTTACTAAAAATTTATATGCCTGGGGTTTGACTGTCCACCATAACCAACTCAGGAATTTATAATCGAATAACCCTGTGAGGTTATTTTCCATAGAACCCTTTTTTTTCATTCATAGTGGTATATAAAAAAGTAATTGGCTTTTGTATACTAAACTTACATCCTGCTACCTTGCTATAATCACTTATTAGTTCCAGGATTTTTTTGTTTTCTTTTGTTTTGCTTTGTTTTCCACTCTTTTAAATTCTCTAATAGACAATCATTTCATATGCAAACAGAGACTGTTTAATGTCTTTCTTTGCAGTCTGCATGCGTTTTATTTTGCTATGTCATTGTTTTAGTTAGAAATTCTAGTACACTGTCGAAAAGGAATGAGTGGTAAGAGATAATATCCTCGTCTTATTTCTAATCTTGGTAGGGTAGCTGAGTTCCTCATCATTAAGTACAAATGTGAAGTTTAGTTTTCTGTATATCTTCTTTATTAAATTGAGGAAGTCCTTTGTTTGTGTTCTCCTGAGAGTTTTAATCACGACTGGATATTTAATCTTGTCAAATCGTTTTTCTGTGTCTACTGTTGTGATCATGTGACTTTTCTTCTTTTGCTAGTTGATATGATGGATTACATTAATTTAGAATGTTTAAACAGCCTGACCTATCTGGGATAAACCTTACTTGTGCTATAGAATCCATTTTATACATGGTTGGATTTGCTGCGCTAATATTTTGGTGAGAGTATTTGCATCTTTCTTCATGAGATATCAATTTGCTTTTTTTAATGTAGTATCTTTGGTTTTAGTATTAGAGTAATACTGGCTTCATAGAATCAATTAAGAAGTGTTCCTTCTACGTTTGTTGTCTGTAAGAGATTTTAGAGAATTAGTATAATTTTCTCCTTAAATGTTTGGTAGATTTCACTAGTAAGACCATCTGGTCATGAAGCTTTCTGTTTGGGAAGGTTATTGTTGCTTCATTCTCTTCGCTGGTATAGGCTTACTCTGATGATGTAATTCTTCCTATGTACTTTTTTTCTGGATTATGCCTTTCAAGAATTGTTTTATGTAGCTTGTTAAACTTGTAGGCATAAAATTGCTCACATTATTGTTTACTATACTTTTAATTTCCCTGAGATATGTAGTGACATCCTTTCTTTCATTTTTGATAATAGAAATTTGTGTCCCCTCACTTTTTTTTCTTAGTTAGCCTGGCTAGAGGTTTATCAATTTTAATTGACCTTTTCAAAGAATTAGCTTTTGGTTTTAATGATTTTCTCCATGAATCTTCTGTTTTCAATTGTGCTGTTTTATGGTCTACTTTTTAATATTCCTTCAGCTTACACTGAGTTTAACTTATTTTTCTTTTTCCAGTTTCCTATGTTGAAAGCCTAAGTGAATTCTTTGACTAACAAAGAAGTATATTTTTTAATTTCCATGTATTTGGGGTTTTCCAGCTATCTCTTCTGTTATTGATTTCTGTTTAAATCTCATTGTGGTCTGAGAGCAGACCTATGATTAATATACTTTTAAATTTGTTAAGATGTATTTTAAAGATCATATGTGGTCTGTCTTGATGAATATTCCTTGTAAGCTTGAGAAAAATGTGTATTCTGCCGATGTTGTATGGAGTAGTCAATAGATGTCAATTATATCTAGTAGACTGATGGTGCTTTTGAATTCAGCTATGTCCTTACTGTTTTGCTACTTGTTGAGTCTGTCCATTTCTAATAGAGGAATGTTGTAAATCCCAACTATAAGAGTGGATTTTTTCCTTTCTAGTTTTATCAGTTTGAGTTCACTCATTTTGAGACTCTATTGTTAGATGCATACACATTAAGGATTGATATGTTTTCTAGGAAAATATACATTCATCATTATATAATGTTGCTCTTTACCCCTGACAACTTTCCCTGCTCTGAAGTTGGCACTGTCTGATATTAGTATAGCTATTCCTGCTTTTTT
This sequence comes from Cynopterus sphinx, assembly GCA_030015415.1. Classification (NCBI taxonomy): domain Eukaryota; kingdom Metazoa; phylum Chordata; class Mammalia; order Chiroptera; family Pteropodidae; genus Cynopterus; species Cynopterus sphinx. The sequence goes on from CM057381.1 coordinate 12,714,890, forward strand.
TCATTAGTGTGATTACAGTATATTTTTTTCCAACCATTTATTTTACTCCATGTATCTATAGTTAAAGCAGATTTCTTGTAGACAATACTTCATTGGGTCTTTTTTTAATTCACTCTAATATTTCATCTTTTAATTTGTGTATTAGTTTAAATTATTATTGATATAGTTGGATTAATAACTACCATATTTGTTACTTTTTTATCTGTTGACTTGTTTATTTCTATTTTTTCTATCTTTATTTCTATTTGTTTTTCCACTCTCTTGCTGCCTTTTGTTGTTTTAACCGAGATTTTGTATTGTTTCTTCTTTTTAGCATATCAATTGTGATGGTTGATTTTGTTTCAATGACTGTTCTAAGAGATGCCTAGACTGCTGGTAAAACTATTTCTTGGTGTGTCTGTGAGGGTTTTTTCAGAAGAGATTAGCATTTGAATCAGTGGACTGAATATGAAACATCTTCCCTCACCAGTGTGAATGGACGCCATTCAATCCTTTGAGAATCAGAATAAAACAAAAAGGTGGAAGAAGGACAAACTGTCTTTTACAACTGGAACATATGTCTTTTCCTGTCTTTAGACAATGAGGCTTTTGGTTCTTGAACCTTTGTGTTCTAGGATTTAGAGGGGACCCTTCTTGGTTCTTGAGTCTTTGGCCTTGGACTGGGAGTTGCACCATTCACACCCTGGTTCTCAGGCCTTCAGAATAGGCCTGAATCATTCCACCAGCCTTCCTGGTTCGCTAGCTTGCAGATAAAAAAACATGGATCTCCACAGCCTCATGAGCCTATTATTATAAGAAATCTCTTTATAGTTATTTATATATATCTTTTTGATGCCATTTCTGTGAAGATGTCTAACTAATAATATAGCAGTTATACTTTTATTTTTACATTGTTAGTGGTTGGCCTAAATTTACATATGCATTTATTTGTAAAGTCCACTTAAAGATAACATTGTACCACTTTATACTTAGTGTGCGTTCCTTAAAATAATCCTAACTCCCTTCTCTCATTCCTTTTATAATTGTTTTCATTATTTTTACTTATATATGCTTATGCATATATATAATTGAATACATTGTTGCTATTTATTTCAAACAAAAGGTTATTTATTAAATTAATTAAAAATAATAGATTTTTTTTGTTTTATTTATTTTTTTTATACTCTTCATGTAGATTCAGGTTTCTGAACTATATAATTCTGATTCTCTCTAAAGAATATCTTTTTACATTTTTGCATAGCAGGTCTATTGACAATAGACTTCATCAATTTTTGGTTGCCTGAGGAAGTCTTTACTTCTTCACTTTTGAAATTTTGCAGGATACAGACTTCTAGGTTTTTGGTCTCAATTCTTCAAATTTTCACTCTGTTCATGTTCTGGTTAAATGATTTCAAAGAGGATGGAGTGGTTATCTTAGCTCCTCTACAGATAAGTTTTACCCCCACCCCCGGCTTTTTAAAAGTTTTTTTCTCCTTTATCTTTGATTTTCTGTAATTTAGAATGATATGCCTTGGTATAGTTTTGGCATTTTTGTACCTAGTATTCTCTAAGCTTCCTGAATCTTTGGTTTGGAGTTTGTCATGAATTTGGGGAAAATTCTAACTAATTATTGCTTGAAATATTTTATCTGTTCCTCCCTCTTTTCTCCTTCTGGTATCCACATTATATGTATGTTATATCTTTGTATTTGCCCTACAGCTTTTATATATTCTGTTTTCTTTTCAAGTTTTTTTTTCTTTTTAAATTTTGGAAGTTTTTATTGAGATATGCTAAAGCTCCATAATTCTTTCCTCAGCTATGTCCAGTATGCTAATGAGCTCATCAAAAGCATTCACTTCTGTTTTTGTTTGTTTGTTTTCTATATTTAGCATTTAAATTTTTTTTTTAATTTCCGTATCTTTGCTTATATTACCTTCTGTTCTTGGCATGCCGTCCACTTTACCTATTAGGTCTCTTAAAACTTTAATCATAGTCATCATAAATTCCTGGCCTGATAATTCCAACATCCCTGCCTTATCTGAGTCTGGTTTTGATGCTTATTCTGTCTCTTTAAACTGTGTTTTCTGTCCTTTAGTACTCCTTGTAATTTTTATCTTAATATCTGGTCATGAGATACTGGGTGAAAGAAATTGCTGCAAATAGGCTTAGGTAATGTGGTTTTTGTTGGGAGAGGCGTAGCATTCTATGATCAGGTCTCAGACTTTTAGTTAGACTCTTTCTGGAATGGGAACTTCGTAAGTGCCTCTTTTAGTTACCCCTTCTCCCCTCTAGCTGGGACAGAATGACTAGAGGGGACTGGAGTTGGGTATTTCTCTTCCCTCCAGTCAGTTAGGCTCTGAAAAATCCCCGAAAGTGTAGGTTCTGATAAGATAGTTTCTCTTGAAAGTAGACTTTCCAGAAGAAAGGCAAACTGTGGCATATTTCAAAATGGCTGTTTTTTCCCCCTCACCTTGTCAGAAGCAAAAGTGGATTATTCTTCAGTATTCACTGTGGAAACCTGTTTGAGCTCCTAGATGTAAAACTCACAAATGTGTGGACCCCTCCAATGCCTGGGTCCCCCTGGAGTTTCTAGCACTCACACATGTTCATCTTGAGCCTCCAGCACCTGTCAGGTGCTGTTTCGGTTTTCCTTCTCCAGTGTTGGTTGGTTCCAGTGCAGATTCTTTTCTTGTGTGTGCTGTGTTGTGATTACTTGTGCTCATCTGCCTATTTTGGGGACAACAGTTTTTCCTGTTTTCTCACTTTTCTGGTTTATCTAAAGAGTGTTAGAAATTTTTTAAATCTGTCTAGCTTTTTACTTTTTTAATGGTAGGCCGGAAACTGAAGGTCCTTAAGCACTTAATCCGTGTCTGCCAATATTCTCCAATTTCTACTTAGTATTTTACCATGCACAGTTTTTATACATTACTCCTTTAAATTCTAGCTGCATTTTTTTCCACTCAAGATCGATCTTTCTTTCTTTCTTTCTTTCTTTCTTTCTTTCTTTCTTTCTTTCTTTCTTTCTTTCTTTCTTTCTTCTTTCTTTCTTTCTTTCTTTCTTTCTTTCTTTCTTTCTTTCTTTCTTTCTTTCTTTCTTTCTTTCTTTCTTTCTTTCTTCCTTCCTTCCTTCCTTCCTTCCTTCCTTCCTTCCTTCCTTCCTTCCTTCCTTCCTTTCCTCCTCCTCCTCCTCCTCCTCCTCCTCCTCCTCCTCCTCCTCCTCCTCCTCCTCCTCCTCCTCTTCTTCTTCTTCTTCTTCTTCTTCTTCTTCTTCTTCTTCTTCTTGCCATGTTTTGAACCACTGTCTGCTCAAGTTATGAAATAATTAACTGACATTTTATCCTAATTGCATGTTAGAGGTTTATATTTGTATTTCTGTCTGGAATTTATTTTGGGGAAATATGATTAGCTTCTAGCCCCAACACCAGTAATTGGTGTATTTTTTTCCTCCTGTTTCAAGGGCTGTTTATTGTTTGATAAATATTTTAAAATCACAAAATATGCTAGGTGTATATCTGGACTTTGTATTCAGAAATAGTAATATTTTGTCCATTAAAATTCTGCTAATTACTATAATTTTATAATATATTTAAACATTTTCTACATTTCTAACTTCATTACTCTGTGTTTGCTGAAATTCTTTTGCTGTGTTTGTGTTTTTACTTTTTAGAAATTAACTATCTTTTTTAAAAAATTCAAAGTTCCACTAAAATTGTTCTTTAATATTTTGGTGAATTTTTTTTTAGTGAAGTTTTATAATTTAATCTCTATATGTCCTGTGCATGTAATTTTTATCTCACATCTATTCTTGTGTTCGGGTGTAGTTAAAAGATTATGTTGTTATTGCCACTGATACATTTTTCTAATTTATTATTATTACAGTTTAAAAATGTTTTTGATTTGTTGATTTATTCATTACTTTTTATTGATACTCTTATTTTTCTTATCTAAAATCAGTTTATCTGAAATAATTTGTCATTTTTAATATCTATACTTATGGAATTTCTATATCTTTCTAGTTGCTCATTAAAATGAAGTAAAATTGGTATAAGAGGGGACTATTATTTTGTTTCTATTTTACACTTTTAACCTATAATATTGGCTGATAATTATTAAAGAAGAGACCTTGGGTTTTGTTCAAACATCTGAATCTGATTTTTCAAGTAAGCTGATCACAGCTCCTTCCAACATTTCTCAAAACTCTAGCTTCCTTTGGATATGTTAATATATTGAATTATTTATCATATGAATTTTAATATGATTAAATTTTAGTATATTTTCTGATATATTTTCTAGTATATTTAGTATATTTTCTAATATTGAATCTTATATTTCTACATGTTTACCATGCTGATATTTTTTATTCTATTATTTTAGTTATTTTCTTTTAAATGTTTCTAGTCATAATAAAGATTTATTTTTCATTTTTACTTGCCAAAATCTTTGCTAGGTTTTGATATTTTGTGCATTAGTACAATTTTCAGAGGAAACCCAAAACTTGTTCTATCTTATTCAAGCATAAAATGCTTTATTGAATCACACAGACTACAGTCTTTATTGTAGAAAACCACCATAAAGTGGCTTAGAGGTATTTTGAACAGTAAATAATTCAGTAAGATTCATGTTTGTCAGAGAATGTGAGACTAACCACAGAAATTAAGTGTGAAGATGCAGCTCAGTGATGTTTCTAGGATCCTGTGGCATCTAGCAAGTAGAAGGAGGAAGAAAGTCAAGTGCAAGAATAACAGGAAAAACATGTTGAGCCTGGATGGTTATAAAATGATCAAATCCTGCATGGACTATTTATAAAAGAAGGAAAAAATAAAAAAAATGTTCATCATGTTAAACAGTTTATATTTTAATTTCACTGTTGCTGCTATATGCAGTTGAACTTGATCATAATTTGTTACAGGCTTCACCACTACTCACGCTATTTTGTCATTTCCTGATTGAAAAGTTTAAATTGATAAATTGGGAACCAGCAAAATCTTCACATTTTCATGAAGGGCCAAGTCAAAACAATTAGAACTTTTCCTATTTTCTAAAATAGCAATGCAAATGGAATAATGCATTCTTTTGGGAATAACAGAGGTTAAAATCATGATCAAAATTTTGAGTTGTGTAGCTATGGAGATGTTTTTTAATTTCCCATTAATTTTCCTGGTTTGAACTATATAGTAGTTTGGTGCAGATTGGAAAATGACAATATAAGGAAATTAACTGGGCAGTGATTACAATTATAGCTGCTATTCCAGATGTAGTCTTTTTTAGTGAATAATGTAATAAACCCCTGGCACTGGAAAGTAGTTATGTGCCTGCAAACATGGTTCTTTTTTCATTTTAAAAAATATATCGACTATTCTTGCAATTACAGATCACCAGAAATTAAGCTTTCACCTTCCTGATTTTAGGACAGATGATGCTTCACATAGCCAACTATAGTCTTGAAAGACATTGACAGCTTTATCCTCTCTACAAGCTCCCATTCTTGGACTTATTACCAATAACTTGATTCTTAATGGACATGGAGAAAACCAGGAGATCAGGGATCAGCAAGTTCAAGTTCCCCAGCAACAAAGATAAGACATATGTGCATCAGAGTGGAAAATAAATTCAGTAAGTGTTAGTCTTACACCTCAATAGAAATTTCTGGCGACTCAGATATCTGGGCAATTGAGGATAATTCCTCAAAGTGAAGAATGTTATGCCTATTTTTTCTTGCTCTGTTTCTGTCAGACTCCTGTCTGACCCACAAGTGGGGGTTAAAGAGTAGTGGTTAATAAGTGAACTATTTACAGATCTTTAGGAAGCATGGAAAAAGAAAAAAAGCAACAAAGTCTGAATATATCCCACGGTAGCAAAGAGAGGGAGCTATTATCCTTCTACATTAGAAGGTGTAGCAGGAAAAATTAGTTCTACAAATCCAGAGAGAATAGCTATACCTACAGAAGACGTTGGCATGATAGAAGCTGTCTGATCTTAGTTAAATGGATGTAGTCTTTCTAGAACAAATAGCATGAATGATTCAGTGAAAGTGACAGCCTAACTGAAATCTCCTGCTCTCTATTCCTTGGGTCATTCATTGGTTTAACCACATCAAGGAACGCTGAAAACCATTAATTCAGTCTAAATATTTGGCATCCTGTGGCTCAAAACAGGATGATATATAAATGGAGATGGGTTAGGAGGGACAAAATGAAAACATCCAGTAGTAGGAGGCAAACATATTTGTAGGTCTCCTTCAGTTTTTGAGGCAAAGTAGATGGCATTAAACTGTACTGCTTTTGTCTATTTGTTTAACACCCAAAGTACTACTTACTGTGCTATGGGATAAGAACTAGAATAATTTTACAGCTGCCCCACAGAAGCAGAAAAACTTCTCTTCTATCTAATACTATGTTTCAAAGATTTAAATGGACTTAAGATCCAGACAAATGGATTGTGATGCTTTATGGAGTCTGAAAATTTCTAAAAGAGAATCACATCAGAAGTTGAAAGTTTCAGGATTAAGCCCATATCACTCTCACCAAATAAGTAAATTTCTTTAAAAATGAGTCTTTTATTGCCATGTAAAGTTTTGCTAGGTATTAAATAATTAGCAATGGGAACCTTAGGAACTGTGCAGCTTTAGCACACATTGTGAATAAAGTACTGTCTAGACAAACTAGCTATCAATTGAGCTTATTCAGTGGTACCCCATCATCAAGGGCAAGTAGTATATATTGATAGATCCAAAATAAAAACGAGACTGTCTGCTGTAAACCAGACTGTCCCAACCTACCTACTCGTCCATAAGATCTCTGAGGTCTCTGTCAACCACTTTGTTTAGCCTCAAGGGTCCTCCTGTGTGATGATCATAAAATATAGGCATTGCTTTTCAGGTGCTGCCTCTCTAATTACGTGTGTGTGTGTGTGTGTGTGTGTGTGTGTGTGTGTGTGTGTGTGTGTGTGTGTGTTTGCTTGTACATGCATATACTTACAGTTATCAAAAAGTAGAAGTGGATGCGTGGGTGATGTTTTGCAAGAATATATTTAATGTCTGATTTAAAAATTTTGTTCGTAATTTCTATGACTCCAGCCTTAGTTTGTTTAGAGGTTTCATAGCTAAGTGAGAAAAAACTTTTATCCATAACTATAATTAGGAGCCTGATAAAGTAGCTGAAATTCCTATCTGGCCATTTCTAAGAACTCCCGCCATAAGGAAAGTGAGAGGGAAAAAAAAAGAAGGAAAAGAGGATAGAGAGAAAGTGATTGTCATGCTTTATGAAAGAGAAGTAGTATGGTTGCTAACCAGTGGTGGCAGGAAAGAGAATAGAACCTGGCGGAGTCTCTAGTGCAGTAATGTAGCCATTGATATTTTATTAAAGACTAAACATGCAGTCATTTCAAAAGCTCAGGGGAAAAAATAACATTTGGAAAGTACTCCTAAATAAAGAACTCCAGCTACAATGTACAGGGAATAGAAAGGGGAGGGGGCTTATAATTATCAGCAGTAACTTTTGTTATAGACTTTAAAATTTAGACATTTTTAGTGACAGAACTTAGAATTCTGATGTTTACCTTTATTTCTGGTTTCACATGAATTATAATTTTTAAGATGTTATTATGTAGGGTGTTGGGTGTAGTTAAGTTCAGTCTGCAGTTTTCTAAATAATACAAATTAATAAAAAAACAAAATGGTTATTTTTCAAAGATCTTGTACTTGAAGCTGGGTACTGTCACAGGGAATGGCTTTAGATTGATTATTTTTAGAGATGGAAACATTTTGTCTATGTGCATGGATGTGTCTTTAACACATAAGGCAGAATCTAACAGAAGATAGAGACATTTAATTGCATTTAGATCAAAAGATTGTGTTTGAATGTGTACTTATGGTGCAGGGAGTGAATGTTCTTTTTTTCTCCTTTTTATACCCTCTGTCCTTCCATTTGTAGTAACACTATGAGAGCTAAATTTTCCCTATTCCATAAAGTCATGCTAAAACTGTCAGTTACCATGCCTCCACTGTCACTAAGTTGCCTTTCCTAAAGGATGAACTGGAATATATTCAGATTTTCATTTCTGATAATTTGAATATGGAGTTGACTATCTCAGACTATATGTGCTTTGGAGCTGGGTAGTTCTGATAGAGGCCTAAAAGATTCTCCATGTTAGCAGCTGTTCTTTTTTAAGTCTTAATTTTATATTTTCCTTTATTTGGTGATGGCAACTATTTTTTTTTTTAAAGAAATTTGTTTTGTGTTTGCTAGAGTCACTTTATATTATTTATAATTAAAGATTCCAAACTAATATCATTGACCTTTCTTCACATAAGGCAGGAATTATGTTCAGCTGCAAGAAACAGAGGTCTTACCAGTTTGACTAAAACACAGAAGTTGATTCTCTTATCTAGAATAATGCTGGGCATAGGAACTTTGGGGCCAGTACGATGGTGCCAGGCTCTTTTGATCTTTTCACACCATAGCACTGGGATCCAAATTTCCCCTCTTGTAGAAGATAGCTGATGGAACTTCAGACATAGTTTCTGCATTACACAAAGAAAGAATAAAGGGAGGGAAAACTGTATACATAGCACCTTTCAGTAAAGTCGTCTGTCCAGTGTATTTTCTAGTATGTCTCATTATCCACAACTTGGTCATGGTGAAAACACCAGTCTGAGCTACAAACCTAGATTCTATTACTAAGAAATATGTGGAGAAACATAGTTTTTCTGCTGTATTTTTCATGACATCTTTTCTAATTCATTGTGTGTTTAGTGTTTTAAAATTCTAAAATGTTTAGTTTTTTAAAATTCTTTCTGTACACGTCAGAATATTCTTTCTTAAACATTGATCTTAATTACACTTTGGTTGCTGTACAAATAACGTGTGTGAAATCCCAAAAGAATCCATATAAAATAGCTTTATATCATAACTTCTTACTTGAAACAAGTCTTATAAGAAAGAACAGCTGAACATATCATTATTTTAGAACTTGGAAGTAATTATGATGGTTCTGTTGATTATATTTTTGGGAAAAAAAAATTTATTTCATTTATATTAAAGAAAAATCTGTTGGTATCTATATTTTATTTAGACATTTAATTATTTTACCATGTCATTTTTATAAATAATATATTTACCTTAAAATGATATTTTTTGCTATAAAATTTAAAAATATAGGAAGGCAAATTACTGTAAATAAAGTCATTCAGAATTGTATGTCTATGAATGATCCTTTTTTAGCATGCTGAATTACTTTTCTTTGATTTTTTAAGCCTACACTTGTACTATACTACATTTAAACACACAAGTACATACAAATATGTTGATACATATGTTATCCATGAAACCTCACTTAATATTAATTTCCTAGGTGTAGGAAGGAAGACTTCATGTGGTTTATTTCTGCATTCTCTTACTGTTGGAAGATAAAGCACATAGAAACAGTAATCAGTGGTTGGCGTTTGTAATATTTTGCTGTACAAATAGAACCCTAAGATAGTTGAAAAATTGAGGATGACTTTCCTACATACCTTACACTTATCCAGTGGATGTTATGATTTTGATTTATCATTCTAGGACAGTGCTTTCATCCAACCTCTGTCTTTACTTTTTGACTTACTCAAAAAGTTGTCTAGAAAAAAAATTATTATTTTTTGACTTTTTCTCTCATTGACTTTTTAAATCTCTTCACTACTGTCCTTCCCATCCAAAATGCCAGTCTTTCACTTCAGTATGTTTCCAAGGCTGGCTTCACCAAAGGCTGTGAGGCTACTAAGTAGAGGTAAGAGAGAAGAAAGAAGCTGGGATTCTGGTCTGGCATGCAGTTGGATTATTTAAAAATCAGATTTTCACATTTCACAAAGCAAGGATTATCACATCTACTCTTTCTTTTGCATGATATTACACTCTAATATTAGTTGCATTATAAATGTCCTGTATTATAAATCATGCCAGATGCATTAAGTAGAAGATGAGGGCAGAAACATAAAAATAAGATTAAAAAAGGCTCCATTTATTCTAGTGGGTTTATAGGTGAGTATAATCTTAGTTATATATATTTTTCTATTTAGAAAGTGGTTTTAAATAAAATTTTACAAACACACAAGTTAATATAGATAAAAATTAATCTACAATATACATTTTGTTAATCTGTACCACCTTTATCATTGTAGAATTTGTGCTTCAAGAAGTAAAGAATTTTGGCAATTTAATATCAATCGAGTTAAGTAAATATGTAGATAATGACTACTAAACTTTATAGAAATACTAACGATTGTAGTTTGAATATTTCATTTATGTGGATATCATTTTTTTGTATCAGATTAAAAGTAAATTATTGTAGGCTGAATTCTATGTATATAATTTTTATTAGTGTAATACATAAATTATACTTAAATTTGAGTTTAGGATCTTATGGAGAATATTTTAAAACATTTTTAAGTAAAAAATGGAATTTTTTATCTGTAAATACTGCAAGCTTTTCAATTGTGAAATATGATTTTTTTGGTAATTAGTCTATAAAGTATATTTCCTTATTTTTAAAGCAAGGATAAAATGTAATTTTTTTCTGCAATATTATTTTGCAGGACATATTTAAAAGTATCTGAGAGGTTTTTTATTTTCCATAGAGTGATAATTGTATTCTGTTTGCAACTTTAAAATAAATTAGGCTACAATTAAAAAGACTGGGAGGTTCTGGGCAAGATAGTGAGTGCTGTCCTTGCCTCTTTCCATGACTGCATTAAAATTCAATTAAATTATAGAAGAATCAATAGGAGAAGCACCTGAAGTCTAGCTAATCATATCACCTATAACTAAGGATATAAAAAAAGAGGTCACAGTGAGACTGGTAGGAAGGGTAGAGATGTGAAATGAGCTGGCCTCCACCTGCCTGTGACAGTTGAGCACCTGGAGGAATATTTTGATTTCAGAGATTTCACTGAAGAAGCTAAGGGCCCTGGCCCCACACCGGGACTCCCCAGCCCAGGGTTCCAGAGCTGAGAAGAGGAATCTCCACGGGTTGTAAAAAGCAGTGGATGTTCTGACCATCCCAGTGAGACAGAAGGCAGCTAGAAATACAACTGTTCCCTTAAAGGTCCTGTGCACAGACTCACTTGCAGACACTTGCCCTAGGCTCCCATGGAGGGTCAGCAGCTCAGGAGATGCAACAAACATACTGGGGAAGACTGAGTTGTTTAGTTTCAGCACAAGAGCTGGAGGGATATGTCCCTTTGTTGAACTCTTCTCCTGTGTAACCTGCAGGTGAATACCATCTTGCCTATATTAAGCCCACCCAACCTAGGGCCCAAACTGAATCTTCAGCGACCTGGTGAGATCTGCTCACTCCACACTGGTGATCTTCTGAAACCCTGCCCAACCCAACTCAATACCACCCAAAGGCTCTTTCAGCTGCTGAAACGTAAAGGCCACTAGCAGGAAGCCTCAGACCTTGGGGTTCCATGGACTTTTTGTTGAGCTGTCCCAGCCCTGGTGGTGGTGGCAGCAGACCTCACTTTGCAGTATGGTGTCTCCCACTTGCATTCAGTTCCAGTACAGGCAGCAACCAACTGTGAACTGCTTAATAGTTTCTACTAACTAGTCCCAGGCAGTCACAGACAATGGTGACATTGACGTAGATGGGAATACTTCTCAAGGGGCCACAGAATCAACATACCTGGTGGCTGGCATGAGATCACAAAAGAACACATGATTAGTTCTCCAAGTGGCACACCCAGTGAGTGATCCCAAGAGGCGTATGAATCCACTGGGGTGAGTCCCATTCTGTGGAGTAAACTCCAATACCACAGTTCATACCCTGTGAGCGTGACCAGTCCTCACAACCAGTCAGCCTTAGTCATTCCCATCCGCTGACATGCTAACAGCAGTCAAAGCTTAACTACAGCAGGAGAGCACACATGACTTACACAAGGGACACTCCTAGAACACTCGGCACAGGTGATCAGGGAAATTGTGCTGCTGGGTCACATAGGGCACTTACAACATAATGCCACCTGGCCAAGACTGGGGGACATAGCAAATATACCTAAAACATAGATGTGAACACAGAGAGATAATTAAAATGAGAAAACAAAGAAACATATTCCAAGTGAGACAACAGGAGAAAACTTCAGAAAAAATACTAAATGTAAATGAGGCAATCAACCACTACTTATAAGAATGCTCAGTGAACTTAGAGGAAGAGTAGATGATCTTTCTGAGAAGTAAACATTAAAAAAATTACACACACACACAAAAAAAAACATTGAAACCATAAAAAAGAAGCCAGAAATGAGGAATATAATAACTGGAATGAATAATACAGTAGAAGGAAACAAAAAGAGCTTAGATGAAGCAGAGAATTAAATCATCAATTTGGAAGACAAGTAGCAGAAAACACCAAATCGGAATGGCAAAAAGAAAAAAAAATTAAAAATGGGAAAGTTTAAGAGACCTCTGGGACAACATCAAGTATACCAACATTTACATCATATGGGTATCAGAAGGAAAAGAGAGAAAGCAGAGGATTGTGTAACAAGAAGATATATCCCTAGTAAACATATATGCACCCAACATAGGAGTACCTAAATATATAAAGCAAATATTGACTGGCATTAAGAGGGAGATTGTCAGTAATACACCTGTAGAAGGAGACTTTAATACTGCTTTAACACCAGTAGACCAATCTTCCAGAAAATTAGAAAATAAGAAAATTAACAAGGAAACAGCACCCTTGAATAACACACTAAACCAAATGGATTTAATTGATATTTTCAGAGCATTTCATCACAGAGCAGCAGAATATACATTCTTCTCAAGTGCACATGGAACATTTTTCAGACTGCATGGTAGGCCTTGGTAGAAAAAAACAAGTCTCAATACATTTAATAAGATTGAAGTCATACCAATCTTCTCTGACCACAATGATATGAAACTGAAAATTAGTTACCAAAAACCCCCCTGAAAAATACACAAATACATGGAGGCCAAATAACATGCTACTAAACAATAAATGGGTTATAATAAGGAGTTGAAGGAAGAAATTAAAGGATATCTGAAACAAATTAAAGTGAAAATACAATGACCCTAAATTTATGGGTTATAGTGAAAGTGGTCCCAAGAGGGAAAGTCATAGCAAATCAGGGCTACTTAGGACACAAGAAAAATGTCCAATAAACAATATAACCTTAAACTTAAAAGAACCAGAAATAGAACAGCAAACAACGCTAAAAGTGAGCAGAAGGAATAATAATCAGAGTGGAAATAAACAAAATAGAGTCTAAAAAGCAATACAAAAGATCAATAAAACCATGAACTGGTTCTTTGAAAAGATAGACAAAATTAATAAAACTTTAACTAGATTCATCAACAAAGAAAGAGAGAAGACCCAAATAAATAAGATTAGAAATGGAGAAGTGACGACTACACAGAAATACAATATATTTTAAGAAATTATTACAATTATATGTCAACAAATAGGCAATCTGGAAGAAGTGGATACATTTCAAGAAAAATACAGTTTCCCCAGACTGAGACAAGAAGAAATGGAAAATCTGAACTGACCAATTTGAATTGGTAAGTAAAAATAATTGAATCAGTAAGTAAAAAGCTCCCCAAAACAAAAGCCCTGGTTCGAATGGCTTCATAGGTTGAATTTTACCAAACATTCAAGAAAGAATTAATACCTAATCTCAAACTATTTTAAAAAATTCAAGAAGATGGAAGACTCTCAAGCTTATATCATGAGACAGTCATTACCCTGATTTGAAAACCAGACAAAGAAATTACACACATACATACAATTGTAGGTTGATATCCTTGATAAACATAGATGCAAAAATCCTCAACAAAATATTAACAAACTGAATATAGTGATACATTAAAAAGATTATACGCATGATCGAGTTGGATTTATTCCTAGGATGCAAGGTTGTTTCACTATCCACAAATGTGGTGTGATACACCACATTAACAAACTGAAAGATAAAAATCATATGATTATTTCAGTAGATGCAGAAAAAATGTTAGACCAAATTCATCATCCATTGGTAATAAAAACTCTCAGCAAAGTGGAAATAGAGGGAACGTATTTTAACATAATAAAGGCAACATTACAACTAACATTATACTTAATAAAGAAAAATTAAAAGCATTTTTCTTAAGATCAGGAACAAGACAAGGATGCCCACATTCACCACTTTTATTCAATATAGTATTGGTAGTCCTAGCCACAGCAATCAGACAAGAAGGAGAAATAAAAGGAATCCAAATTGAAAAGGAAGAAGTAAAACTATCATTATTTGCAGATCTATACTATATAGAGAGAACCCTAAAAATTCCACCAAAAAACAAACAAAAAAAAATGAATTGATAAATTAATTCAGTAAAGTAGTAATGAAAGTAGATATAAAATTAATATATAATTCAGTAAAGTAGATATAAAATTAATATTTAGAAGTTGGTTGCCTTTTTATCCACAAATAATGAACTATCAGAAAAATTAGGAAAATAATCTCATTTATAATTGTATCAAAAACAATAAAATACCTAGGAATAAATTTAATAAAGGATGTGAAAGATCTTTACTTAGAAAATTATGTCATTTGAAAAAATAAATTTAAGAAGATACAAATAAATAGAATCACATACTGTGCCCATGAAAAGGAAGAATTAATATTATTAAAATATTCATACTACTCAAAGTAGTCTGTAGATTGAATGTAATCCCTATTAAAATGCCAATGACATTTTTCACAACACTAGAGCAATTATTCTAAAATTTGTATGAAAGCATAAAAGATCAAGAATAGCCACACCAGTCTTGAGAAAGAACAAAGTTGAAGGTATCACACTACCTGATATCAAACCATACTACAAGATTATAGTAATCAAAACAGCCTGGAGCTGGCATCAAAACAGCCTGGAGCTGGCATAAAAACAGCAATACAGATCAATTGGACAGAATAGAGAGCCCAGGAATAAATGCATACCTATGTGGTCATTTAGTCTATGACAAAGGAGAGAAAAATATACAATGGGGTAAAGACAGTAACTTCAATAAACAGTGTTGGGAAAACTGGTCAGATAGGTATAAAAAAATAAACCTGGAGCACTTTCTTACATAATACACAAGAAGAAGTTTAAAATGAATTAAAGACTTAAATGTAAGACCCAAATCATACAACTCCTAGAAGAAAGCATAGGCAGTAAACTCTCTAATATTATTCTTTGTAATATTTTTTCTGATATATCTTCTTGGGCAAGAAAAACAAAAGAAAAAATAAATGGGACTACATTAAATTGAAAAGTTTTTGCACAGTAAAGGAACCCATAAACAAAACAGACAACTTACTGAATGTGAGTGGATAGCTGCCTATGGTACTATTATAATATATAGCTGATAAGGTTTTAACATTCAAATTTTATAAATGACTCATACAACTCAGTACCAAAAAACAAACAATCCAATTGGAAAATGGACAAAAGACATGAATAGGTACTTCTCCAAAGAGGAAGTATAGATGGCTGATAAGTATATGAAAATATATTCAATGTCTCTAATTGTCAGAGAAATGCAAATTAAAATCACAAAGATATCACCTGTTAGATTGGCTATCATCAAATCAAAAACAAGTGTAGGCAAGAATATGGAGGAAGGAGAATCCTTGTGCTCTGTTGATGAGATTGCAAATTGGTACAACGACTATGGAGTTAATCAAAAAAATTAATAATAGAACTACTTTAGAACCCAACAACTGTACTTCTGGGTATTCATCCAAAGAAAACCAAAACACTAATTCGAAAAGGTATATGCACCTCTGAGTTTACTGCCATGTTATTTACAGTAGCCAAGATCTGAAAGCAACCTAACTGTCCATTAATAGACAGTGGATAAAGAAGTTACAGTGTGTGTGTGTGTGTGTGTGTGTGTGTGTGTGTGTGTGTGTGTGTGTGTACATGTACATATACATACATACATACATGGAATATTACTCAGCCGTAAAGAAACATGAAGTCTTACCATTTGCAATGACATGAATGGACCTATTAAAGGATATTATGCTAAGTGAAATATTTCAGTGAAAAATACCATATGATTTCACTTACATGCGAAATCTGAGGAACAAAATAAACGAACAAACAGAACAAAAGCAGCTTCATGGTTACAGAGAACAAACTGGTGATTGCTAGATGAGAGGAAGATTGGATGGCTGAGTGAAAATGCTGAAGGAATTAAGAAGTACAAAATGGTAGTTACAAAATAGGCATAGAGATGTGAAGTACAGCATAGGGAATATAGTCAATAATATTGTAATGGCTCTATCTAGTGCCAGGTGAATACTAAAGTAATTGAGGGGATCACCTCGCAAATGTCTATCCACTATGCTATACACCTGAATCTAATATAAAAATGAAATAAAATGAGGAAGAAGAGACAGATGCTTTTAACAGCATTTCTAGGTTTCTACATTGGTATTTCCCCCCATGATTGAGTTTTCATACTGATTATCAAGCTATGAAATTAATATTAATTGAAACAGGCCATCCTGAGACTTAAAAAAATCTAATTAAGTAAATAAAGTATTTATTTTATTCATTCAAAATATGCTTCTTTGTTTCTATGGGAATATCAGAGATTCAATTAGATTAACTGAGACTTTGTCTGAGGAGAATTTGTTGCTGAGGTTCAATAAAGGTTATCTAAATCTGCAAATTTACTTTGAAAAGAATATAGCAAATAGTCTATTTAGTCAGCCAGAAAACGTAACTCAGCTTGATGCTGAGCGTTAAGAATAATAAAGAGCTCAGCATCCCGAATTTATTCATATATCTTATTGAATGATTAACAGTAATTTCAAGAATATATTCCAAGAATATATGTATTATACTTTTGTAAAACATGTAATTTTTTTTTCAAAGAACCATTGTCTAGTGATATAAGTAACTTCATTTCTATAAAATATGTGCTTTATTATATATAAATTTAAAAATTATTCATAACATATACCAGATCTTAACTAGAGTTTTTTAATTTTGTTCAGCATGAGGCATCTTGTTGAATGAGAAGGATAGTTCAAGCCAGTTCAAATAAATTCTCCTTTTGTTTGAATTCTAATTTTGAGACATTCCCTGTGTGTTAAAATTTTCCTTATTTTTTTTGGTGTTGAATCAATTTAATATAAATCAGAGACATTTTATTGAGAAATAATGGGCATTGCATTTTTGTACAAGCGCATTAGTTTCCATGGAAACAGCAAATATCCTTTATGCTAGTTATTTTAAGAGAATGTTTAGAATTATTTTTAAAGTCACTTTGAGTGACTTAGATACTATATCACAGAATAGATATACATTACTGGACTTCATCATAGACAACTATGGTCTGGAAATGCAGGAAATAATGAAAATCTTATAAACAATTTCTCAAACTTACAAATATGACTTTAGTTTTAGATATTTCTTTTTTCTTGAACTTCAGTATGAAACAATTTTTAACAAGGAAATTCTACTCTTTTTGTGGCTAACTCTTTAAGGCTGGCAAAGAACAAATTCAGTAGAGTGAGAAATCACCTCATGACTCTTGAACTTTTATAAGCTAAATAAAATTGTTTGTTGTGATCCCTGGGAAACTTTATCTGAGACTCAATACTAGTTGAAGTGGAAAAATCATGGCTCAAAATTCTATAATGCTGTAGAGAAGAAATTGGGTCATATTGGCCAGGGTTAGTGAGGGAATGATTGAAAAGCTGAACATGAGCCTGGTTTGACTCTTGTGAAGTCTCGCTAAGCTCTTGGGTCAAAGTTATGCTGACAGGGAGCTGTACCTGAGAAGCAGACAGGAATTTAGCATTGTGCTGTGGATTTGTCTGAAGAATTTTTCATAGATCAACAAATTGAAAAGATTATATATAGGTGCATATAAATATTACACATGCATTTATACATGATATTTAATAGTAACATGAGTAGGCTTGGCAAACTGCATGCTCTCTAAAATTCTTATTCATATAGGGACATTACTGAGAATGAGGAAAGAGGCTGTGTACATACAGATCTAGATGCATGAAATGTTATATATATATTTAAGTATACATATATATGCGTACATATACAAACATATACGTACATATATAAATATACACATACATACACACACACACACACACACAGACACACACACATACATACATAGTGGGCATTTCTTCCCCCGCAAACAGTTCTCTTGTGACTCTTTGTGTTCAGTCCCTTTACCTTCAGTCCCAGCCAAACACCAATCTGTTTGTTATTTTTTAGCTTTTACTTTTCTATTTCTTATCTATTTCAAGTTAAGTTTTATGTATAGTATGAGGTAGGGGCTGAGGATTATTTTAAAACTTTGTGTAGCTTTATTTTTGGAAAAGACTATGCTTGTTCCACTATCTTACGTTAGCGTCTTTGTCAAAAGTTAGTTCTGGAATCAACTCAGAGACACAAATAAGAGAAGGGTGGTACCAAGAGGGAGTTGGGTGGAGGGAAGATGAAGAGGATAGAGGTCAACACATGGTGATGGAAAGAGACTAGACTTGGGGTGGTAAGCATGCAGTGTAATACTTACAGAATGTATTATAGAATTATACATGTGAAATTAATATAATGTTAACCAATGGCACCCCAATAAATTTAATTAAAAATGGGTGACATATACATAGATGTTTCTATCTTTGGACTAGATTCATTTTCATGGACCTGTATGGCTATCTTCATGCTAATTTTGTGCCATTGTGGTTTCTGTAGCTTTCCACTCACATTTGAAGTCAACTAGTTTAAAGTCTTCCAGACTTTATATTTTCAGAAATCAAGTAAGTTTTAAAAGTGTAGACTATACAAAATTATATGTTTCCTATTTGATGACTTCATAGAACTTTTAATACATTAATGTGGTTTGTAAATCTCCAAGAGATATTCAATAAAAAATAATTCTCAGAAATATCCCATAAGACTATATTTCCATCTTTACACATGCACACACACAGAATATATCACAAGCTTAGATTTTACAAATATACTTTGCAGGGTCTGCATTTGAAGAGAAAGGGCACACATAGTGACATAGGGTAAACGATGCATTTGAATCCAGCAATTGGCATAATATCCCTATAAAATTAAGAACACATTGGCTCAGAGTAAGTAGAATGCAATACAAACTGGTAGGGTAACATCACTTTATATGTAACATATGCAAATTCAATTACTGTCTGGCTAAAAGGATAGAAAAAAGTTAGAAGAAACAAAATAAAAATTTAAATATTGCAATAGATTACTTCTCACAGTGAGCCTCCAAGGCAAACATGAACCGAGAAGCATCTGTTCCTACATGAAGAAATAAACTGTCTTGAACTTACTGTGATACAATATGTTTGATAGTATACTTTATGTAGATGACTGAAGGGACTATTTATAGACAATTTTAAGTATATGGGAATGTGCTTCCATAAACTGACTTTAACATTTATATTGATAAAAAAACACAACTCTTCTGGGATGCTTGGTCGGTTTATTTAGTGGAGGTGTGGTGCTCTGGACTTGGTCACAAGGTCAAGGTGGACAGAGGGTGAATACTTTCTCTGGGAAATAGGAAAGAAGCAAAGTGGCATGAAGGGCTTGTTTTAGTTTAAAATAATTTCAGGAATTTATAGGCAGTCCATCACAAGGTCACTAATGTATTCTGTTATATTTTCTCCAACAAGCATTTTATTTTTAGGTTTTACATTTAGATCTACTATGGTGAGATAGAAGTTGAGTTTCTTTACATGTGAATGTCAAATGATTGAGACAAATATCCTTCTTCATTGAATTGCCTCTGCACCTTTATACAAAATCAACTTTCCACATATATGTAGGCCTATTTTTAGCTTCTACTTTCCATTTATTCCACCTATGTGATTCTTTTATCATTACCATACTGTGATAATTACTACAGTTTTAAAGTACTTCTTAAAATGAGATAGAATGAGACATCTAAATTTATTTTTGTTTTTCAGAATTCTTTTGACTATTCTAAGTTTTTTCAATTTTTTCCATATATTTTAGATTAACATAAATTTATACAGACATTTCTTCTGATAGTTCAATTCAGATCATTTACGGGAGAATTGAAATCATGCCAATAATGAGTTTTCCATATGATATATACATTATTCCTCTCTACTTAGGTATCATTTGACACAATAACCAATATTTTATAGGTTTCAGCATGTTTTTTTAGAATTAACATACATATTCATGTTTTATGGTGCTGTAATAAATAGCACTATTTAAAAATATATAAATTTAATTTATTTGGTATTCTATAGAAATATAATTGGTGTTTGTATATTGATCTTGTATTCTGTAATTTTTCTAAACTTATTAGAAATAGCTTTTTAAAAGATTATTTGGAATTTCTTATGTGGATAATTATATCATCTGCACAAAAGGAAATTATATTTCTTCTTCACCAATCTGTAAGCATTTTATTTCTTTTACTTAGACCATTGCAGTGGCTACATATCCACTATGATACTCAATGGGAAAGGGGAGTATGTTCCCAATTGTCTTGTTCCCACTTTTAGGAAAGGGTACTTCTGTCTTTTGCCATAAACTGTGATATTCGTCATGCTATCATCCAGAAGACTGTGACTAACAAAGTCACTAGGCAATAGAAATTTTTCAGCTCTGTTATAATCTAATGAGACCACCATTGTACACGTGGTCTGTTTTTGACCCAAATGTTGCTATACAGCACATAATTTATAGATCTTGGATTTGGGGGAGATGCCAGACACCTAAGGGTGATCTTCCTCAGCTCTCTTACCCTATGCCTAGCCTTTGATGTGATGCCCCATCCTCTCAGTGAAGAGTCTTGGGAGCAAATTTGTGGACAGATACTGACTTACATTGTGACTGGACCTGCTTGACACTTTTGTTAACAGTTGCTTCTCCTTAGTTTCATTTGTTAAATTTCTTATTGGTCCACCACTTCACCAGAGATCAGAACAACTGTTGGTCTCTTTTCTCCTGTGAGGGCCACATTCTGTTTTAAAATTCAGTTAATTGATATTTCTTTGCGTTTTTAGCTCCGATTGTTTTTAACCTAGGATTTTTTTAGTTTATCCAATTTGTTTTAATTCTTAGATTTGAAGTGACAGTTTCTTCATACTTCTACATTCTAACCAGAGGTCAGTTAGCATTCTTACCTCCATGTCTCTTAGTCATATCTGAGTCTCTTATCATCATCAAAAACTATGGCTCTTAGAAAATTTTTATTTCAACCACACACTTCTCTAACCATGCATGATCCCTCTCATTACAACTACTGTAGCCATCCCACTCTAATAATTATTTCAATTCATTAGTAACTCAGTTCCTTGCTGTGAAATTATATATATAGTAAATATATATATTTATATATAAATTATAACAAATATATTTATATTTTTATATATTTATATATAATAAATATACATATATAACTTTAAAATATAAAATAAAGTATTATATACACATTGTTTCCTGCCCCTGATTCCTGGCGTGGGGCTCCTAGGTGGGTGCTGGTCACCAGAAGGAACAAACTACATTTGGAAACTTGGAATTTTCAGTTTCCATTCTACTTCTTTAGTGAGGAGAGGTGCTGGAAATGGAATTAATTGATCATGTCTGCTATGAGGAAGCCTCCACAATAATTCCATTGGTATGGGGTTTGGAGAGGTTCCAAGGTGGTGAATGCATCCACACTGGGAGGGTGATGCACCACAACCCCGCAGGGTTCTGAAACTCCTGTACTTGGGACCATCCCAGAGCTCACCCTGGGTGTTCCTTTATCTGGCTATTCATCTGTATCCTTTATGATATTCTTAAGTAAATGTAAGTAAGTGTTTCTCTGAGCTCTGTGAGCTGTTGTAGCAAATTAATCAAACCTGAGGAAAGGGTCATGGGGATCTCTGATTTCCAGGCAAGTCAGACAGAAGTTGTAGGTAACCCGAGGGCCTACTACTTGCTCTTGGCATCTGTAGTGGGGTTGGGGAGACTGAGCCCTTAACCTGTGAGATCTGTCTCCAGGTAGATAAATTATAGGACAGCCTGGAAGAATCTCAGACAATGGCTTAGTAGGAGAAAAAACCCTGATACATTTAGTGACAGAAATATCAGAAGTGAAAATAAAGGAGACACACAAAGGGAGAAACTGAAGTTTTTTTCTAACACGCCTCTCTATCACCATTTTTTTTTTTAAATCAATGATCTCTTTCAGGTTCTCCTTTCCTCTGATTAGATTTTATCATCTTCCATTTTATTCATTTTATTGTCAACACTATCAAGTCATATTCATTTTCTTCTTTTATTTAACTGACTTTAATAATGATGGCCAAATAATTTGAATTGCTGTAGCAAAATAAAACAACTGTGATTAACTAAAAATTTCAGCTGTGAATTTTAAATTACACTTATTTATTTTCAAACACCCTTAAGCTAATGACTCTGTCTTACCAACTCCAGTTATAATTTCTGTCCTCACTTTATATAATCTTTCAGCTGACTTCCAAGGTCTTAAGCATCTCATTTCTTTTTAGTTCTGGAATTCTCTTGATTCTTGGATATCTGATATTCCACTAATAATGTATTCTTTTTACCTCCTTATCATTTGTTTTTATTCACTACTGTTAACCTCACTCAGCCTCCAAATAATACCTTCTCATTGGGTGAGTCCTGTGTTCTCTTTTCTTAGTAATCTATAGCTCTTTCTCTGTTTTATTTATTTCAGTAACATGGCTATATTTGTCATTCATGGCAGTATTTTCTAAATTTAAATCTTCTCTGATCTCTCAACTGAGGTACAGAACTACTCTATTTGAGAACTGGATTAGGACATGTAATAAGCTTCTCAAACTTAAAATGTCCAATTAAAAACCCTTAATACCTTACCTCCTTAGAGATTCTTCTTTCACTTTCTCCCATCTACGTAAGCAATTGATGGTCCAGGCACTTGGATTCAAAGTCAACTAATAGGAATCTATCTTTCCATCTCCACTCATGCTATTCAAGCCTCCCCAGACTGCAGGCTCTGACTTCCAAGTATATCCTAGATCCATTCTGTCTTTTGATATTAGCCTAAATCAGCCACCATCTGCTTATACCTAAACTGTTTTAAAAACATTCTGTTGATCTACCTTCCTTCATACTGCCGTTAATTATCCACTTTCCACATAGCAGCATAGTGACCATTTTGAAGCATACTTTAAAACACATTCTCTACCTGCTAAAAGGGTTCCTGTTAAAATCTATCGAAGTGAAAACTTGTTCGCCTACTAGGTCCCTCAAATCTCTGATCCCTGTTTAACATTTTCATTGTTTACTTTGTTTAGAAAAACACATTGTTCTCTCTTATTTTCCTCAAAAATGCATAACTTAGTTCTTTCTTTACCTCTTACTCTGAAGCCCACAAGAGATAGAGCCTGTTAATCATTTAAATGCTACATCTTTACAGAGCCCTTATTTGAGTACTCATTCTAAAATAGAAATCTATAATGTTGTTTTGGTGCTTTCTTACAGAATGATTGTTTTAAAATGATTTTTTACTACATTACTTTTGATGTTCTGTAATCAATTTGTATGATCAAGAAATTGTATATATAAGGAAAATAAATTTTATACTGCAGTAAGAATCCTCATGCAAATTGTTATTTTTGATATAAAGTTCTAAAGTTTCTCTCGTTTCTTTAAAAAGCTAATCTTGAAAGATTTGTTTTGAAAATATGACCCAAAATGTAGGCTATTGTCATGAGAAATACAGTTTTTAGAGGTGGAAGCACCTCGAGGCAATACAGAATCATTTACCAAAACAACTCTGTTAGTGCTGGGTTGTTCATGCATGTGTAGTGTTTCTCCAGGGTGAGAAACAAAAGGAATTGATGTATTTATTCAAGAGAGCCTCTTATTTTCTCTGAAGATGAGTGATTGTCCAAATGTTTATAAATATGTAGGATTATATTACAATTCCAAATCTGAAAGTATGGCCAGGCCTTATGAACCGGGAACAGTAATGGGAACTAGAAATAAGAACCAAGGCAGCTTATCTTTCAGGACCTCTTCTAGGAGTCATGACCTTGCCTTTTTCTCTGCTTTTCATGGTAAACCAGTGTGTGTCGCAGATAACTTTTGTTCTGTTACTCTTTATGCACACATGACCTATTCTACTCACCTCAGAGAATGCTGATTCTCAGTTCTAGCCATCAACTCAGACCAATTCCGAATTCTTGGGAGCAATCATCCAGTTCTTTCAGTGTGGGCCAGGTTTCTAACCCTACCTCTTTGCTCTGGTGCAGGAGCTGTGTTCATCTGAGCATAAATGGCTCTAAAAGCCTAGTCCTTTGCAAGTGGGACTTTCACAGCCAGGACAACAGCAGCAAGAAGGTGCTATATATATTTGAGAGGCAGAAATAATGCTTTTTATTTTACTTTGTTTATATATTTAAATTTATCAAACATGTTTTGAAAAATAAGTAATTAAAATAATTTTATTTTCAAATCCCAACCATCATCTCCCACATATAAATTTAGATTAATAGACCCAATTGACTTTATAAAATTGTTAACTTTATTGCTAAAATATTATAAATGTTTGTTTTCAAAATTACTTTAAAGTTTTACATTAAAACTTTTAACTATTTAAATGTTATTTTCTAAATTATTTAAATGTTATTTCTTTTTTCATGGTAAAAGTTAGGATATAATTTATGTTACTGCGACTTAACTAATTCTATGACTTAAAAACATCGAAGTTAAATGTCTCTCACATTACGGTCTAGAGGCAGGTAGATGTTCCAGAGCAAGAATACAGCTCTTCTCCAGAAAATTGTCAGGGCTTACATTTCTTCTGTATAATTTTCTTCAGTTCCAATTGATAAGGCCACACTGGCATATTTGGTTGTTGATCACCAGACGCTTGGTCACATTCAACCCATACAAAAGGATAAGAAGAGTAGAGGAAGCAAGCCAATTATTTGAAGAATGTAAAATGTGGGCATTTTAAGCATATTCTCACATCTCATTGGGCAAGAAGTCATATAACCTCAGAATTAAAATTGACTGCAAAGGAAATTGTATTATACAGCCACTTGTTGAGCTGCTATTTGTTTAGATTTTTTTTCTTTTTAACGAAAATAAAATGAGACTAAATAATAAGGGGGCTTAGACTTCTTTGTCATTCTAATTATTTTATATAGGATGTTTTTCTTACATTCTTGAATTTGAATCATTTTGGTTAACTGTAATTTATTTTCAAGTAATTTTTTTCTGGCTCTGTCAATAAAATGTCTTTTTACCTTCTTACTTGTAGGTCAAATAACTTGCTATACAAATGATAAAAATCACATTTTTTTTTCCCTTTTGAGATGGTACCATCTTGAGAATTTTAATACCAGATTTATTCCTGTCACTTTTTTATAATTTCGTGATTTTACCTTGAGGTTATTGTATTTTTCTTCTTGATTATAATGTAAGTATATATCTAGCTATGGATCTATTTTCATAATTTTTTTTTTCTGGAGTAAAAATAAATGTTAGAATGAGACTAATAAGCTAAATGAGATTGTTTACTGTCTATGATATTCTGGAAGAAAATGTTTTAGAAAACAATGTTACCATATTTAATCATATTTAATGTAAGTAACATAAAGGCCCCAAAGATCACAAAGAAGGAGATCTAGTACAAGGAGAGAAATGTGACTTTAAAGATATCAGTAACTATAGAGCCACGTCACATGATAATAAAGGGGGCGAGTGTTGAAACAGGTGTGGCAGTTGCAGAGAATATTATTTTTGGAGGCAGTTAAAATTCACAATTCAGATTTTTTTTTCTTTTTTACAATAGAGAGGCTTGTGAATAATGTGAACTTTGTGATCAATTGTAGCTTTGTGCCAGGTGGTTTGTTTTTAGTTTTGTTTTTGGACAATAAAAATATTTGAATGTGTAGGAAAGAATGGCTCACAAACGATAGCACCAGAAGTGGGTTTAAGCATTCCTTGATACTTTAACTTACTGGACAATAGGGATCATACCTGTCACCATTATTTTTCCTCTGACAGAAGGACAGAGCCAGATATAAAATAGATGTATAATAAATATTTGTTCTATAATTGAGTAAGTGAATGAAACAAATCAAAAATTGTTTTCTTTGAATGATTAGTCTGGGCTAACCATTGGGATGAGCAACTTTTTAAAGTTTATCTAATTTTCTTTATATTTGCAAGGAATGTTTTAAATCATTTCTAGATGAAAAGACATAGGAGAAGAGTTATGTATCTTTTTTAAAGTCACACAGTAAACTATAAATTGAAATTACTGGCCTTTAATTCAGTTCAAACAGATTTATAAGACCTAGCTTTTTATTACATAAAGTGTATTTGTTATTTGTTTTACTCTCTTATGTTATCTTATCTCTCACACTTCTAGAACTTCAGTCCAACCACCCATCTAATGCTTAAACTGACTCTTCCACATCCCTTCCAAGCATTTATCATAATAAATCAGTAGAGCATAGTGAGACCAGTGGATGCTGGCCTCAGACAGAGCTTGGTTTGAATTCCAATTCTCTCTCTCATTAGCCGTGTGCAGATTTTGTTTTCCAAAGACTGTTTTTCATACATTGTATAAAACACTATCACCTACCTGACTGGATTGTTTTTAAGAGGAGAAACCACTTAATGTGCCTTTCATTATTACTATCTCATAGTAAGCACTCAATAATTCTACATCTTATGAGAATGGCACTATCCTTTGAGGAAACTTTTTTTGTTATTGTTGCTGGAACATTTACCATTAAAAAGAAATACATTATACTGAAACAAAAACCATTTCATGGTTTTACATTTCACTTTAGAAATAATTCTGATGTCCCTTCTCAGCATCTTTCCTTTAAAAGTATAATGAAATTAATTTCTTTTAAAATGATGTCCTTCTCAAGTTATATATTTTCTTAGGTAATCATTATTTTAGAATAAAAAGAAGAACCTAGGGGAACAGAAAAAACTCAACTGATCCATTTTCTTCAGTTAACTTTATCCAGGATTTCTCCCAATCCCACAAACATAATTCATTCTTTTAAGTTCCGTGTGTGTGTGTGTGTATGTGTGTGTGTGTGTGTGTGTGTGTGTGTGTGTGTGTGTGTGTGTATATATATATATATATATATATATATATGAATGATATAAAGAACAGAATTTTATGTATATAGATAGATAGATAGATAGATAGATAGATAAAGAACAGAATTTTATATATATATATAAAATTCTGTTCTTTATTTATCTTTTGGGCTTTTATTCTCTGGCTCTACTGCTAAGCCAACTCATGTTATTTTCAAATGTGCTATTCTCTTCTTCAGCTTCTATCACTATTATAATTCAACTTAATTATTCTCTTGTCTGTTTTATTTTAATTATTCTCCACTAAAATTTAAACTTCATTGAACAGGCTACTCTGTCTTATAGTATCACTCTATCATTTGTGTATAGAATTGTGCCTGGCACACATTTCTCATTGTGGTTAAATCTTTGTAACTTTATTTAAACAGACTTACCAAAACATTTTTTTCTTCAGCTTCTGTACTGTATATGTCTCCATCTCTCTTAAAGTAGGGTTCTTGTAAATGAATTGAATTATCTAGCTAAAAGGAAAATGTGATTGTCCCATTTCTGTCCCTAAATATTGTGCAACTATAATCTCATTCACTGTTTCCATTATAATTGTTGATAGAATTACATATGAGCAAGAATAATTGAACAGTTAAGAGAGAATTGAAAATATTAATAAAATGTAGAAGGCTAATATTGTAAACACGATATCCTTAGGAAGACATTGGGCCACCTTTTTTTCTGAGACAGACAGTAGTAGAGAACCTACAAACAGTGATTTAGCAGAGAAGAGAGAAAGGTGACATTTTTATCATTGTTCTGTTATTGCCATTAAACTCTCAATAAATACATGTACTTTCTGCACTCTGCTATTGCATTGTAAATGCTGTGTGGCAATAAATTCAAATAACAACAAAAATCACAACAGAAACTCCAATAAGAAAAAAATAATATTGATAGGAACTAATATTTTTTGAATATTTGCTATGTGCAAGACAGTCTTCTGCAGACTTTAAGTTATTTTAATCCTCACGATATGACATAGTTATTATATTTCTTTTATATTTATATGTCTTTAAGTGTAGAACATAACATACTTTTAGCCTTTAACATAGGTCATTTATATTAAAATAGTGATATTAACAATAACCTGATTTTGTACTTATATCCTTTCTAC
This sequence comes from Cynopterus sphinx, assembly GCA_030015415.1. Taxonomy (NCBI): domain Eukaryota; kingdom Metazoa; phylum Chordata; class Mammalia; order Chiroptera; family Pteropodidae; genus Cynopterus; species Cynopterus sphinx. The sequence goes on from CM057381.1 coordinate 12,743,171, forward strand.
AATACTTAATTATTCCATGGATTTCTGTTTTCTTGTTTTCCATGACTGACTGTCCCACTTTTTACTCAATAAAAAATGGGAACGTAGTTTCTCCAGGTTCTATTTCACTCTTCTGAGCATATCATTATTGTGCTTTCTACTATAATTATTGTCATCATATTTTCAACTTCTCTATGTGTTTAGATGTTATTAGAATGCTTATAGATTATATTTTAACAATAGAACTTTCTGTAACTGGTTCTAATAACTCATAACCTGAGATAATTTTATTTTATTTTTTCCCATTGAAATGTTCAGTTGCTTCTGACCTGATTTGAGTTTGAAATAATTTCAGGGAAAAGTGGAATACTCTATTTTCATTTTTTTCTACTCAGTTTATTGCCTTCAGATTCTTTTGAACAAAATCGATAACATTTCTATGAAGATTCAAAGATAATTTACAGAAAATATAATAGCACCTTTTACATTAAAAAGATACTTTTAAGAGCCATTACTCCTACTAAGTATGCTGAAGTGGTAGTTTCTGAAAGGCATCAGTACTATTCACAGGGTGCACTTCTTTGTTTTAATCATTATTCCTAAACTCCCACGGTATAGTGAGGCTGTCACCTCCATTTCTAAATAGCTCATTGATTTTGTAGTCAGTCATTTCTTCTTTTACATTTCTGTCCAGATAGTTGTGTAAGATAATAAAAATTATGTGGCCTTAAAAGAAATATCTGAATTTGAAAATATGACTCATTCTCTCAGAAGACTTATATTGAATTGATGGGGTAAGGGAAATAATAACGTAAATCCATGTGAGTTATGTTACTGGGTCATATTTTAAGACACAGACATCTTTTATAATTTTTTCTGAATTCAGAGTAATTAATTATTATTAAATGTCTTTATTTGATATTCCTTTTGTTTTACTATGGCAGACTGTTACCACCTTGATATTCTACAATGCTTACTATTTGAATTTATTCAAGCTGCAGATTTAGCACTTATTATTTATAATATTATAATATCTACTTATTTTTTAACTTCAAATTATAGAATTTGAAGACTTAGAATTCTGCATGATAGAATTTGATTTATCTGACATTTATGTTACTTTTAATACTTCCATGAGAAACCATTAGAAATAGCTACGGAATAGTGGTCACATAGTAGAGAAATACATATGCTCATCTATATCACCTACCATTATTATGGATAATCTTTTATTTACCTTGTTATAATATTTGTTATTATACAGATATTTGCTATTAAAATAGAATTGGATCACAGGCAGAAAAGTTTGAATCTGCAATGTTCCCATATGCTGTGCTGAATCTCCTCAAAGTAGGTTAGCAGTACCTAGCCATATATTTGCATAATAGCTTTTTCTTTTCCTTTTTGTTACTTCAATTGATTGCTTAAAAACACTACCTCTATTCCATTATTACCCTGATAAAAACCAGCTCCCAGTTATGTAAAATTCATTTGGTTTGCTGCTTTAAAGGACATTGTCTAAACTATTAGCTTTGTTTTTCATTCTAAAATATTCAAAGAAACATGATCCCTGACAAGATTCTAACAGGGATTTCTTTTTGTTCTTTATTATTGGTGTGTGAAAATGGAATATTTGTTGATTGAAAAAATTTTTATAATTGTTATTTATAAAATCTTATGATGTATATTCAGTAAATCATTATTTAACTCTCCCAGTGTTAGGCCAACATCTGCCAATGAAATCTCCTAACATTCTTTTGGTTAATTTTTTTTCCACATTATTTCATGACATTCCTAAAGCCACATCTTAGGTAAGGAAACTGTATACCATCTCTGAGATACAATTAATGCACCTTAAAATTTCCCACTATTGTAATCAGTAATTTTGGGTATCAAACCATTAATGCAACATGTGTTTTTTAATTGTCTATAGAGATAATTTTAGACTCTGAGAGATGCAATAAAAAGAGTAAGCTCTGGTCACTTGTTCAAAGAATATTGGTAAAAAGGTGAAAAAAAGTAAGACAGAGAGATAAAGCAAGCTATGCACCTTAGGTAATAAGAGAGAAAGATATGGCTAAGGAGGAAAAACAGAAGAGGTCATTTACAGTTAGGTGAAAAGATTTCATGAAGATGATATCTAAACTATCAGAATCACTAGGATTTCAAGTTAGAGATGGATATAGTACAATAAGCAGAAACTTTGCATAACAGTACAGTTAAGGGAAGAGTAGAGACATATTTGAAAATCAGAATTGGCCTAGTTTGTTTGAAATATTGGGACTATTAAAAAGAAGGGGTGAGGCTAGAGCCAAAGGGGTTTGGGACTGTTAAGCCAAGGGTTTTTTAAGGGCAAACGGCAGTTACAAAAGATTGTCGAATGGAGAAATAGCATAAGTAGATCTATGTTTAGAGTGTTATAATTGTAATTGACTGAAAAATTCAGAGTTGGGTAAGGGTTTCGAAAATTGAGCAACGAGTTAGGTTTTGGGAGTAGAGGTTAAGGTCATGAATTAACAGACTCAAGAGTACACAAAATTCTTGTGTTAGAATATAATGGAAAATAACATTTAAAAAACTCGGCATAGTTTTATAAACAATTATAGGAAATAAAAATGTAAAGATGACATCAATGATTCATTTATTAATTTTTCAAGATATGTTTTGACTAAGAATTGATAAAAGGTATAATGTCATTTTTTATACTGTGTACATAAGGACAGCAGAGGAAAATGAACTTTGATTATTGTGATTTTACTTACTCAAATGTATTCTGTAGTAAAATGCCAAATGCTGCTACTGCCCCTTCTATGGTTTAAGTTGCTGAGGACCTGCTCTTATTGCCACACAGTCAAAGCAACACGTTTGTTCAAACAGAACGTTCTCGTCTCCTAGTGACTAATGTCGACACCATGAGAATAAATGTATATAATTCTTGATGATTGCACAGTATCTTCTTTAATGCATGCAGCAACTCTGTGTCTTTTTTTGTTAATATGTATGTTAGTGTTTACACCAGAAAGAATGTAAAGGGATTTATAATATATTACTAACATATTAAAAAAACATTAAAAACAAGACTATAAATACAAAAAATGAAATTAGATGAATGCCAAATATTTATTTTATTAAAACCTATATACTTATTTGACTTAGCTAAAAATTTGCTCATATACTTTTCAGTATTTGATACAAGGAAAAAACTTGGTCATTACAAGATTCATGGAAAATAACTGATCAATGCCACAGAAGTAAAATTATTCTCGATCTTAAGTACAGAGCTGTCTCCTAAGAAGTCTAGTAAGAAGACACAGCTTTTATGTATGACTTTCATATTTAGTTGACAGTACAGTCATTGAATTTTGTTATAATGTCATGTACTTTCAAAGATGAGAAAAGATTGTCAAACTGGAATTAGTGGAAGGCACTACTACTTAATGGAGAAAAAGTGTTAGAAGAATTTTGGGGTTTTCGTCTTTTATTTAAAATTTCCTACTCTTATCAGAGTTCAAATTAACCCTACAGTTAATATTTTATATACTTCAAACCAATGTCTAGATAATAAATTCATCTTCCCAAATGCTTTAATTTTCTAAAGTGTTATTTCCTTAGGACATAATTTTATATTTGAAGAAGCTACGTTATTCTTGGTTTCTCTTAAATCATATTTCAACATTAATTCCACAGCCCTTATATCACTGATGCTGTGCTCAATGCTAGTACAGTTATACTCAAAAATAGTTACCCTTATCCTCAGGAGAATATAAAGAGGAAATAACAGTGTGTCTGTAAATGTGTGTGTGTGTGTGTGTGTGTGTGTGTTTGTAAAAAGAGAGAGAGAGAGAGAGAGAGAGAGAGAGAGAGAGAGAGAGAATCCTTTGTGAGACTATAAAGAGAAAAAAAAGTGTGTATGTAAAAGAAAAAAAATATATATATATATATCATCTATCTGTATGGCGGGAGAAGGATTAGTCCTTGTTCTTATGAGATTATCAAGAGGAATATATATACATATTATCTCTAATACATTGAAAATAACATGAACTTTGAATGAAACCAATATATTTCATAGTACCATAAGCACTTATAACAAAAGAACATGATTTAGACTTAGAATTCATAACAAGGACTACTTTTGATGGCATCTGAAGCTTAAAAGAAAATAGTGGTAACTTAGGTTCCAATAAACCCAGTTGCAAAGGGAGCAGCCTGTGTAATGTCCTCCAAGCAGGAGGAGCAAGCATGCACATTTTAAGGACAGGTAAATGGCCAGCATGGCCCTTACACCCAGAACAAAGGGAATTGTGGCACAAAATAAAGTCAGAGAAGGAAAGAAAGGCCGGAGCATGCAAAACTCCAGCAGAAATATTGGTCTTTATCCTATGACTATTGAAAAGTTCTTTAAGTTTTTTAAATAGTCCAGTGAAAAATCAATTTTGTATTTTTTGGGAAAAGAAATGTTCCAGAAGAGAAATTTTACTGAGGAGACGTTTTAAGCTCGATCTTGGATTTCTTGTGTTTAATGTTTCTCAGAAATATTTAATTGAAACTGACTATTAAGGGCTAGTTGGATTGCTAAGAGCGGGACTCATTGTATACAACTCAACTAATGTCATTGACTTGGATGGGCATTGCAGTATATGAACTACAGCAATGTCATCATGGTTGGCGTTTAAACAAGTTTTTCACATGATATGTCCTTATTCCTCGCATATGTCTTATACTCATTAGGTCTGCAGAGAAGTCTTAATGATAGAGTTGAACTTTGAATTATATCTTGAAAGAAGAATAGGAATTGATAAGGGAGAGTGAATGAGCAAACTAAGCCAATTATCTGTGCAATGGCTTAGTTGTATGAATGGGCTTTCAGTCATCACTGAATGGTTCAAGGGTTTTTATTGTTCATTATATATGTAGAAAAGCTCTCAAAAGTGGGGTAAATTACTGAATAATTTATTTTTTTTTTGAATAAGATATTTAATTTTTTGGCCAAAAAATATATATATCTTTGAGTCTATACTCTTTTTTTAAAACTATATATTCAGGATTTACCTGACATTTATAATTGTAAACTTGTGTTCTACTTTAGTAGATTTTTAACTCAGCTTGTATTTATATTGGCAATACTGTTATTGTTTCTTTTCTAATGTGGTCAATATATTCTCAATTTACTGGTTGTAAAATAATATTCTAAACATGGAACTGGGTTGCAAGATGAGGGGAGGAGGTGGTGAAGATTTGAAGACTAAAAAGAAAATTAAAAACACTTTTAGGAAGAATGGGAAAGGAAAAAGTCATGCAAAGAAATAAATAAATTTCATTTAAGACATTGGGGACCCACATAGGGTAATGACTCCTTTCTATATAGTTTTATTGTTTTTTATTTTTCCCTACTGAAAAGGTGTAAATATAGAAAAAGCAGCCATTCTGCTGAATTTTTAATTTCCATGTTTACATCCAATATTGGAAGAATAGAATGACAATAAGGGAAAGAAAACTGGTAAGACCAGAAAATTGCTGGTTGATGTGACAGACTCTGGCCTTGGAGTTGGGGAAGGAAAGAAAAGAAAGAGAAATGGTTGATAGGTAATGAGTAGATAAGTAGAGAGATATAAGGTCAAAAGTTATGGCCTGGCAGATCCATTTGAGATTAAAGAATTAATGACCTGGTAGTTGCTGAAGTAGGAGCTGTGGTAAGTGTGCAGAGTTTATAAATCAATCAAATAGTAGCTAGAATAGTTCCAGTAGGAAAAAAGGAACAGTGTGTAGTGATGAAAATGGAAGAAGGGTGATCAAAAAGAAGGATATCATTAGAGTGAAAGGTCATGTAAGTGAAAGAGCAAACTTAAAGTGATTTACCCATTTAACCTTATGATCATGAAGAATGTTTAACGATTGAGTCTCTAGGAGTGTGTGTCGTGTGTGTGTGTGTATGTGTGTTTGCCATTATTTTTCTTAGTTTGAATCTTTGGATTATTTTTGCTGTGAATACAATACCAGATGGAATATTAATTGAATGGGCTATCAGATTGTTAAAAAATTAGAAGGAAAGTTTGTGAACTTGAAAACAAGACAATTGAAAATAAAGCACAGTTCATTTGTCTGTGTGACAATATCAAGTTGTCTAAAATATGCCATATGCCAAATTGGCATCCTAGGGGAAGGAGTAGTAAATATGTAATAAATAATGTACAAAGAAGTTTTAAAATTTTGAAAAAATCTAGTAGTAGAATTTCTTCAGGTTTTATTAGGTTAGTGGTTTGACAGTGTCATCAAGGAATGGGAATTTGGGTCTTTTTCCATTCTGTCCTTAATATGTTCAAGTCAGACCAGTTACCCTTGTAAAAGAATGTGTGCCTTAGCTCAAAGCCTTAAGTATAGATTTAAAAATGTATGACAAAAATAAAGAACTCCTTTTCTTTAAGAAAAGAGAGTAGAGGAGAAAAGAGAGAAGGAAAGAAAGGACTCCAAAGCAGGTCAGAAGGCTTTCTTTTATGTCTCTTTGATCAAGCCAGATTACATGCCCACCCCTGTTAGTCTGTCATGCAATAGGACTACATTATGGATTTCCTGAGACTCGTAGTGTAGGGTGAACAGTAGGACAATATTAAAGCCTTGCCAACATAAAAAAAGAGAAAAACAACTCTTAAGCACACAAAGTATAGTGTTTCCTATATTCTGTTAACTTCCATTAGTTTATGCAGAACAGAACACACCCCAGATGTACGTCTGCAGACGTGTTTTACTCTTTGATCCTTCTATTTCTACCTTTTTCTTTGACTATCCAGTTCTTTCTACCTGTCTCACTCCCTGCTGTATCCTGATGTCTTCTTGCCAAGAAGAGAAGTTCAGATACATAAAATATGTGTGTCATTACAGGTATTTTTCATCTTTCATATTCTTAGAATGAATGAAACAAAAACATGATAATGGTTCACTTGCTCACATTGACCACCTCTTGTAACATCATGTCATTCATCTTAAACCATGTGTCTCACAGTCCTCAGTGGAAGCCTGGAGAAAAATTAGAGAAAAAGATAATAGTGAGAGGTTCAAATTGAAAGGGAAAAATGTAGAAATGAAAGCAATATGATAGATTGTGAATATGTTAAGAAATAATAATATTGAAATCTATCAAGGATTTAAGAAGAGTGTGATAATTAAGTCTAATAGTGGATTTTAAAGATCATTCCTGGAAGTCAACTTCAAGACTCCATTGAAGGAGTAAAATTATAGCTTATTCTTTAAAAATAAGAATTCACTAAACAAAGAGGTGTAAGTCCATTCCATATTACAGGAAAAGTTGTAAATTCAAATACATATGAAATGTTATCACTGATATTGAAATGGAAATAGTATGACTAAGGCATAGTATATTTCAAGAAATGGTATATGATGAAACCAGAAAGGTAGATTTAATATTAATTATGAAAATATGCTTCCAACTATTTTCAAGATATTTTATTTCTGTTATAAATGTGAGATCCCATTTAACATTTTATTTTTATTTTTATTTCGACTGTTGATATTATCTATGCTGTCTGTTCCTGCCAGTCAGTATATGTTGTGATGTTTAACACAATGTATTTTCATGGACTCTCCAGGTTTGTAATAATATTTAAAAAATAAGAAAACATTGATTTCTCATTTGTGGCTGAGTTAGCATAGGTAATATTTAATTGTGTACATAGATTGCTTGCGATATTTTGCCTCTGTCAGCAGGGGGATAGGTTACTGGTAAAGATCATTTTTATTAGATGGCTGTGGCTAGTTGTACATTAAGCTAATATATTCAGAAGTGAGCCTGATGCCATTTTGTATGCATTACATGCTGTGGAGAGAAACTGCACTTTGGTAAAAATGATGGGAGAAGGCCTTTGGAAAATGTGAACTTTAATTTGATTTGGCACATAGCAGTGTTCTAATCTTTGGTAGACTTGCAAAATTAATTAAATATGTACATTTAAAATAAGAATGCTTGTGAATAGAATTTCAGATATTTTTTGGGGGGTGGGGGAATGCATACATTTACTCATGTGCTCACATGCATACAAACACACACATGCCTCAGGGATTGAATATTGAGTTTAGGCATTTAAAATTTGAACATTCCACTCAGGCCAACTCTTATTTTTATTGCACGGCATAATTTTGTAGATTGTCAGTTCCACCAAGTTTAGGTCCTTATCTTGTTGGGAATATAAGGGTCTCTGGGTGATTGTCTTCTTCTTCGTAGTAAAGCTGAAAGATTTTTCTTTAGTTTTACAAAACAAAAACTGTAGCAAAGAATGTGTGAATAATTAGGATATACGCTAAATGGCTCACAAAATAAGGGGTATAAAAGATAAATGTAAATTTTATAACAACAAAACTATTAAAGCTATTTTTAAAATCTGGAATCTTTTCTCTTAGTATGATGTTCATTTTATTTTATATTTTTGTCTGTCAATTTCATACCGTAACTATTATGAAATATTTAAAATTTGTGTTTTATAGTCAGAGCAAAAAGAATTAGTTTTATGATGTTTCATCGCAAAAAAAGACCTACAAAGTTTTATCTTAGTTTGAATAGTGAAGATTATCCATGTAATTAATGGTCCATATGTATTACACATGAGGATTTAAGCAGATTATCTATACATGTCATCCAAACTAAATTATGATATATGTATTTTGTTAAAAATCTTGACTGTTTTGAATTAATTCTATTGAGACAAAAGGTGTGCTCTTTGTTTTCATTTAAGGTGCACTTAATAGTTATCAAACTGAGCTTCTCTTTAAAGATTAAATTCATCTAATTGATGGAAGTGCTGCTTCTTATAGTCATCACAGTATGATTCAATTTACTAGTGAAAGCAGGATGCCATTATGAAGAATTTCTCAGTAGGGTTGAAAACTTGTTCCCAAACAGTTAGTGTCTATTTTTATACCTGAGTGGGGACATTGAAAATAATGCTGTGCTTTAAAAAAGCCAAGAAGTTAGAAATAAAGTGAAAATAATAAAAATTATATGTATTTTGCGTTGAATGTATTCATTTTTGAAAAAATATAAGCCAAAATTTATATTGCTTTTTGCTTTGAAAGAAAAAATTTTGATTCAAGATATCTATTTCATTAAAATAAAATAGAAAATAGAAATGAATAAGTATAATATTCATTATACTCATCATAAAAACTGTTATTCTCATAAACCTAGAATAAAATGTATTTCATTATTATTAATGTTGAGTGTTTTCTTTGTTGTAAGAAGCAAGTTTAGACACCTATCACTAATGTATAAAAGCCCAGAATTCTAGATAATTTAGAAGTTTAAAAATACAGTTTCCTTCTGATGTAGGCTTACTTTAAAATATATCTAACATAAAATATAGAGTAAATGTCATCATTATATCCCAGCATACTTTGATACAGGGCTGGTATACCATATTTACACTTCACTACAACAGCTACACACACTGAATGGGAGATAACAAGGAAAATATAGGCAGATATTTAATGTAAAAACCTAAAAGATTTTATTATCACTTGTGGTCAAATAATAATAGGATGTTTCAGTTTTTCACATTAAATTTATAATTTAATGTACCAAAAAATGAAATAACCTTATCTAAATCCATAATTCTAAAACCGTCTGACTTGTTGGTTGACTGAACAAGCTCATAAATATAACTAGTAACTTTTTTCTAAAAAAGGAGCACCTTATATGAAATAGACTAAGACTGTGTGATTTTAAGCAAATTTAAGAACCATTATTATTTTCCCTGTATTTCAGATGGATGTTAGTTTTTATTAAGAAGGGATACACTTAATACAAAATATTATTAAGAATGACTTTGAAATATGTAGTTTGTTATTCTATGTTCTAACATTGATTATTCAAATAATAGCGCAATATAGAGAACTTGTTGCAAAAACAAAACACACTATAATTTTGGAAATAAGCCTTTGTAAACATCTCTTTGGTTGTGATTAACATTTAATATCCATAGCTCTACTGTGGAGAATAGATAGAAACTTGTATTTAAAAAGACTTTGATTTGAAAAAGAATATGCAATAGAAGGTTTAATCGAGTAAAATTCAACAAGCAAATGCTTGTTGAAATAATTCCATGCTTTCATTTATGCCTGTAACAGATGCATCCAAATGGTAGGAGTAAAAGCCTCTGAATACTGTTTTGACATTAAAGAGCAACAGATTCAGTTACAATGTGTTAATTTGTTTCCACATTTGCTTCTTTATTGTTTGTCTCAGACTGAAAAGATTGAATGATCTTAAATGTGAAATTACTGAATATGCTTTCTCTTTGAAAGAGTCTTATTTAGTGTGAATGCCCCTTAGTATACTGATATTGTGGCCACTTTTAATTTTTAAGGAGGAGTCTTTTCACAAATAATTAGGTTTTAGTTAAAAATGTCATGTCAGTTTCTTTAAATGTTTTCATATTAAAGAAAATATACTGTGATTTGCTACCAAATACTTCACCAACGTTGAACTGTACAACAGCAGTTGTTTTATTGTCAATTACCATTTCGGGCACATGTAAAACTCTTCTCTAACTGCCATGTGTATATAGTAAGTTACTATTTTTTCGAACTTTCATTATTGACTAGGGAAATGGGATTGTATGTTAATCACATCTTGAAGAAAAATTTAACTTTGTATTTAACTATCACTAGAGAATGTGCAATGTTTCATCTCTTACTAGGAAGCTGCAAATCCTTTGCTTTTCTGAGAACTAGGTCACACTAATAATCAATACCCACTTATCTGCCTTTGTTCATTTATATATGTGAGCTTCCATTTCCAGAAGTAATGGGTGAGGTTATTTGGGAAAACATTCATGCTGAAAATAACTAGGAAAGTTGGATAACATATTTTAAAATCTTTTTAAAAAGAATCTTGGACTGACAAAATAGTAAAAAATTATTTAGCTAAAGTCTAAGAAATATTAGTATCCAAAGAGCAAACAACCTGAATGTTCTTTGGTCTTAGGTGCATATTTTTACTTATCTTTTGTTGGAAAAAGAAAGGAAGAGAAAAATAAAAAGACCGAAATCAAGTCTCTGAAAATGATACTCTAACAGAGAATCCACTATTCAAAAACAGCATCCCTTTGGGTGAAAAACATAAGATAACTGAACAAATCTTAATGAAAAGTGAAAGCCCAGGTGTTAAAAGCCTTCTGTAGTGACAATCAAGCCATCACTTGATTTGAGGTGATTCCAGACTGGTTATGGATCCAGGTGATTGGTCAAAACAAATTTTAAGTCTCTAAGAGGAGAATAACCTCATTCAAGGTCATGCATTGTTCCACAATTTTAAAGAAATAATATGATAAACACACAGGTAGAGGTTGTTAGCACACAAGCAAACTGGACTCCATGATGGAGAGCCATTAGTAAAAGGAAACAACTTATGAAAGAAGCAAAGTCAAACATTAAGAAGCCCCATGGATCCATGTAAGTATACTATAAAGAAATACTGTGCTTAAATCATCTTATTGGAATGGCAGAAAACAAATGAAAAATCTTGGAAGGTTATTAAGAGTGATGGATAATAAAATTACGTTCAAAGAAACAACAACTAGAGTATTTGTTTGCTGACTTCCCATGAGCAGCAATGGAAACCTTGAGCAGTGGAATAATATCTTTCATATGGTAAAAAAAAAAAAAAAAAAGGAAAAGAAAAGAAAAGCTGCCCTAGAATTCTTAAACCAGTGAAAATATCTTTCATGTATTAAAGTGAATAATTTTAATTTTAGACTCCAACTAAAAGAAAAGTAGACCTTAAATTAAGAAATTTTACATGAAATTTCATATAGGTTAATAATTTCATTAAATGTAAACATACTGAGTGTTCTAGTTTTAAAAAATGGGTATACTCCGAACTAAAAATAAAATAAAATGCTAGAAAAAGAAAAATTGTTGTTACTATATACATCCATACATATACACATAGTAAAAATTTGAGCCAAGAGGTGAGAGCTGACATACAGAAAGTTACAAAGGGAAAAGAAAATCGTCATACCCATATATGGTGACTTTAGAGATTCTTGACCTACAACCTTCTCCAAACCATGACTTGCTGCGTTGGTGGCTATGAATGTCAGCCAAAAGTCTTCGGTTCTTAGTAACTTCGAGGATTGCTTCAGCTGTAAACAGACACCTCAGGCAAAGACATACCTTCCTGGACCAGCTTGCCAGATAACTGATTGGGACAGAGGTATTAAATCCTGGATAATTTATCATGAATGGAATTATTTTGGCCTCCAGGCTACCTGTGGGATCACCTTAAAATGAAAGGCCTGAATCATTGCTCTACTTCTTATCAGTTTGGTCCACCCATCCCTTCACAAGGAATTTCTTCTTGAGATTCATAGAAATGAAAAACCTGTATGTAGCCAGTAAGATGCAGACTAGACACGATGAGGGAGAGCCAGTATATCAAAGAAACCACAAAACTCTGGTAAGAATCAGAAAATGCTTATAAAGTAGAAGACCTTAATTTCTGCCAAGTTCATCCAAATATCCAAATCTCACATAAAATCCGAATAGAAAGAAAGAACCCTACTTAACTGATTATCCAAGGTGAAAACAGAATTAAACCGGAAATAGACAATTCACAAGTATACATAAATTAGACAACACACTCCTAAACTCCTGAATCAAAGAGGAAATCAAATGAAAATTTATTATGGCAAGAAAGTCATTAACATAAAAATCAAGATAGTGATTAGTTCTGTGAGGTGAGGAGAGTATGGATATGATGGAGAAGACACATGCATGAATCTAATAAATTGCTGCCAAACTGTTTCTAGATAGAGTTAGCAGTTATATTAGTGCTCATTTTCTTAGGTATTTATCTTTTCTGTAGAGTTCTATATATGTTTTACATTTATCATATAAGAAAAAATACTAGGATTTTAAAAAATTGTAATTAAAACATCAAAAAATATTAAATACAATATAGCATAACTGTAATTATCCTGATGTAACTTGAGAAATTAAATATTCTAAAGTAGAGAAAGAAATGAGAAGGTGAGCGAATTGTACAGATTTCACCTGGGTGTTTGTCATTCTGCAGACATGGGTACAGAAAGCTACTATTTTATCAGCATAAGTAATATTTGAGCTGCTCCAAGAAAGCTTTTCCTTAACCCAGCCTTGCTTCTTGGAATTCCAAAAAGCTCAGCTAATCTGCGAGTTACTAGAAGTGCTATCAGGTACACCAGTGCATCACATGCCCTCCTGACACAAAGTGACACATCTGGGAAATCTTATGCTGCCAGAACTCTACACTTAGGTCTGATCTACTGATCACCACTATTTTACTCTCCTTCTGGTTAAGTTAAATGGATTAAGCCATTTTAACTTACTTTTTGGAGGTGTTTTAAAAAACAATAAATTCATGATTTCACTTAAACAGTAAATTTTTAAAGAATATAAGACTATGGCACCATCTTTAAAAGAAGTTCCCACCATAAGTCTTTTGTGTAAATAAACTATTACATCATTTTAGTGAAGTACCATGTAGCGAAGTAACATAACTTCAAGCTCTTCCTTCATCTAATAGTAACAAGAAATTAAGTGGAAAACTCATTTCTTTAATTAAAAATCACTTTGGGCTCTCTTTTTGTTGAAATATTTAGGTTGATTTTTCTGTTTACATGACTTTATTATTATCATTGTTGACATTAACTTAAGTGGTACAGTGGACAAATAGTAAATGACAAAATCAGCCTCATCCTAAAATTCGAACAGTCTTGAAAATAATAGATTTTCATATCTTCTCCTCTATGATGCTATCATTTTGGGGGGAATTTTTTTACATTTGAGATTGATAGAAATATATTTGTAATTTTTAATAAGATGGTCAGGATTTGTAAATTTTGGAGATAGCTACTTGTCTTCCTTTGACAAAAAGTTCTTGAAGAAACACAGTAAACAGTTCAAATAAAGTTAAGTAGTATTCTTTGCCCTTTGGGTGGATTTAGTAGTAAGTAAAATCTTCAGACAACTCCAAAAAAAACTAATGTATCTAGTCACTGGTTTCCCTGCAGAAGCATATGGGCTATTATGATTGCTTCATGTTAAAGGAATTATAAACAAAGCACTAGAGGAAACCAATAGTTTTGAGAGATTTGACAGGCATCCCATGGAGGAACACATGCATATTATTTTATACTTGTCAGATACCAACCAGATGTGTTCTTTTATCAGGAAAAAAAAATGCCTGCTGATAAACTGAGAACAGTTTTCTAAAATATGATAGACACTATATTTGTGAATGCATTCTCGGTAGTGGACACTCTACTGTAAAATCCTTTACCGGCCAAAAAGGTAATGACAGATTAGAATGAAGTTTTCAATTAGAGGAAATCCTTTGCATTGTCTGAACTATAACTGTTTTGTTTCAGTTTGCCTGTGGTGTAGAGAGGGTCTAGAACATGTGAAACGATAGAGCATAGCATAGGGAATGCAGTTAGCACTAATGTAATGGCTAGGTTGAGAGCTAGAGGAGAGAAAGAGCAGTTAGGGGGATCGTTTTATGAACTACATAAATATCTAACCAATGTACTGTATACTTGAAACTAATAATAAAATTAAAAAAAAAACATATTAATGGCTGACTTAGACATAAATAATGGCTAAAAAAAGAGATTGGTGAGTAAAATCTCCATGAACCAAGCCATATATTCTATGCCTGTAAAGAAATCTAAACATATAAAAAGTGTTCTCTCTCATGTTAGTACTTTTAGGGGAAAAAAATACACATACCATTATCTAGGATTCTTTTGTATATCATGGCAAGCACTTACCTTATTTATTGTATAATAAAATTAAAAGTTGCAAAAGAAAAACTTCAGGTTTATAGTGATAAGGCATAAGAAAAACAAGTAATTTATTGTCAGTTCCTCTGTGAAGCTGAAATGTTGATTATTGTAAATTCTACATATGGTTCCATAGAAGTGAAGTAATTGATCAAGAGGAATAATTGGAAAAATTATTTTTAAGTGACCAGTGAATGGTATCCTGAATGTACTGTTGTGATGGAAGTCAGTTAGACAGTGAAGAATGAGATTTTGGAATTATGCTTACCTTTGGCGTATTTTTAAGGAGCCTAATATTATTATTTTGGGGAAATGGGAGGTTGAAACTTACTTAATGACCTGCAGCCTTCCTCCTCATAAAAGAGTCCTATGATTTCAAGTGTGCATTTGAGGGAAGATGTTGGACTTTGTAGGCTGCTTCATAGACTAAACACTGGTAGCCAAAATTCCCAATTACAATTAAATTTTTCCTATTTATATGTCCTATTTTCAGGATATGCTTTGTAAGGTACTGGAGCAGCTATGCAAATTATATATGTTTAATGAAATATTTGTAACCTATAATCACTTCATTATGCAATTCACAGTATGATTGAAAATGACCTCTGACAATTTTTGATTCGGAAACTTGTATCATGGACATTGGTGTTTTGGACTGTATGGTCTTGAAGTGCTTCACTCTGTTCTCTAGGTTTCAAACATGTTTAACTAGGACTTGTATTGTGATGTAGAAAAAAAAAAAACTCAGCAACTGAACTAAAATTCACTTATTCATCACTTAGTCTGTCATTTCAAAAATACTTATTTGAAGTCTGGTATATCATAAGATATTTTGATAGTATAAACAAAGTAAGCAAATGTTATTTTTTAGGTTGTAACATTTAGATAATACTGAGTATATCATCTTGTTCCCCCAAAATCCCTTGGGAATTGTTGAGTTAAATGCAAATAACAAAAAGAACTATCTATTTTTAAACTGATTTAAGAATAATTACTACAATTATAATTGAATGGAATAAAAAAATAACTTTCTAAGTAAATAATTAGAATGGTTTTCTGAAAAGGAACTAGTCTTCCTGTTTATTTGCTTTTTTGTATTCGTCTGATTAGAAAATCCTGAGACAAAATAAAATAACGAGAAAATGTGGATATGTTTGTGAGAAAGATGGGAAAAATGTAAATTTTAAGAAAGTTGGTATTGATGAGCTAATTGAAAACTGGAATTGGCCTGAGGACAGTCAGATAATTGAGACTAGGCAGAAAAACCTAAATATCGCTCATGAAAGAAATGCTTTAAAGAAAATCTTGGCTTATTTCACTATTTTGCCCCATGTAACTTCCTCTCTGCTGATTTATTGTATCTTTTTCCTATAAAAAACATGACCATGAGTGTGACAGTATCTGAGTCCTATGAGTTCTACAAGCCAATCATTGATCCTAAGGGTAAACTTTGGGACTCAAAGTATAGCATTTAACGTTATATATCATGAGTTCTGGGGATTAGAGCAGGGCATATTCAGAGTGCCATTGTTCTGTCTGTAATATTGTTGAATTGTTATTATATTTTAGTTTCTGGATGAACACTTTCTTACATTAAAACAAAGGCATACATCTGATATAAAATCAAATGAAGATGTGGAAGCTATTACATGACCATTACAGTAAAAATGAAGAAGAAAGAGAGAGGAAAGAGGAGGGGGAGGAAGAGAGAAAGAAGGAGGGATATGCAATTTACTGCTACAGAACATAATGTAAAATCTATATTTTTGTATAAAAACGTTAAAGGCAATAAAGCCAACAATATTAAATGTTATTACTAACAAAGGCATAGTAAATTAGATACGGAGAGTGAACAAAGACAGTGACTCACGGAGGCAAACAGTGGTTTTCATGACCCTTTAATATCTATTACAAACAGAATGTAAGACTAGAAATATTGATCATTTGGAATTTGTTCTAAGTGTTCTGACATCCACTGTGGGAAATAGGGAATTTAGTATGAATGTCAAACCACAAGAATAGATGCTTTGTCTATTTTTTAATATAACTTTTTTTTTATCATCTAAGAAACAGTCTTTCTCTTGCTAGCTGTTAACTATTACTGTGCAGTTAACCTCCTCCCTTGTCTTTGAGGGACTAAATATTGTTTAAACTTTTAAATTTCTAGAATCAAATGTTAGGAAAGCAAAGTAGAAATAAAGATATTTCCATGGCCTCTAAACATCAAATTGATTTTATTCTTAAAGGAAAAAGTCATTATTTCCTACTAAGAAATTATATTTGGAGTAGATACTTTTTACCAATTAATAAGAACTTAATTTGCAGACAGCCAAATCAACATCTGAACCAGAGATGGGATTATGAAGCAGCATCTTGGAGCATATACCATGTTAATGTGTACAATCAAAGTCCTTCAGAGAATCTTCTTAAGGATAATAATATGTGTGTTTTTCTTTCTGTTTTATTACTGCTACCTTATTTTATTTTCTTCCTAATCTTTGGTTTTCTGATCCTGTTTTGGTTTAAGTTAATCCATTCGCCAATATACCCAGACACCCTTGTTTTCCTCAAACATGCATCCATTTCTGAGCTCATCTGACCTCCCTGAAGATATCCCTTTAATGACTTTCTTTGACTTAAACAGTGCAGTCTGCAAATGGCACACAGTGATGCAATTTAGATGATAGTCATCATCATAGCTCAATGTCTCCACAAATTTTATTTCCTCTTGGATAGTCCTTCCTCTTCCTCTTCATCCAACCATCTGGTTTTTCTAATTGTCATGTAAAACTCAAGTTAAACACAATTTCTTTCATAAAGTGTGCTTATGAATCACAGGATTTGTATTCTCTCAGTGCTTTATCATCCTCAGATTATCAGATTATCTTGTGGTTCTTAATGTATTTTTGCCAATAATTCCCACAAAGTAAATCTTTGAGGGCATGTGTTGTGTCTTACCAGAAGTTTTGTGCCTAGAACCTTCCTTACTCCCTAGCAAATATTAACTGTTCAGTTTAAGTGTTTGATATATGTTTAATGAATGCTGGTGAAGTGTTAAAATGCAAATATTGAGGTTGAAATGGAATTATCAGCTTACATCAGCTTCCTAGACCTGTTTCCCCTTCTGTGGTTTTTTGGCATTTTGTGTATACTCCCAGTTTCTCCAGCATTGTTTCTCAGTTGTATAGTTCACTTACTTTAATTTCAACAGTGCTTGTTACTTTAAAAAGTAGCTATTGTTTAAAAACAAAGAAGTAATTATAGATTGAAATAACCTGGCACATCGCCTACCTCCCTCTATAAAGTAACTGAGTGAACTTAAAGTTTTATTTTCCATATATTTATATGATGAGAGATGGGGCAAAGAAAGTTTCAGAACAAGGGTAGAATATCAGGAGGGCTAAAGGTGGGGGCCTGGGTCTCTGCAAGATCTGTGGGATCTTTTCTCACATGGAATAGAACATGAAACAGACTAGCTTTTTTCTTTGCTTTTACATATAACAAGATTTTTTTTTTCAGACAGCTTTCTCAATGAATTTTCATCATATATTTATTAGCTTGTCTTGTTACCTTAGAAATACACTGATTTTAGAGGACATATGTAGGAAATGCAATCCTGCTGAGTGCCTATTCTGGTTTCTAACAGTCCCATTGGGGAAGATATTACTTAGTAGATACAGTGCCATTTGTGGTATGAGTACTCAGGTTAGACCTATTCTGCAGGCAGTGGCAGTGGCAGTGGGGAGGCAGGTTTGAGAAAAATGGCAAACTCTCATACCAACAAAAGTTGCACTGTGTCTGGGGCAAGCTACAGGAATAAGGCAAAACAGTGGCAAAATACTAATGGGCCATATAAACTTTGCTAAAAATTGGACTATATCTAGATGTCATTGAAAAGGAATTAGTGTTTTTATATATAGAAGTTTGAAGTGATCATATTGTTTTTTAATTTAAAGAGAGGCCAGATGCAAGGAGATTTAATTATTTAATAAAATTAAAAATTTTCATCAAGCATTCACTATATTTTTGCAGACGTTGTGCTAGTTAGAGTTACAAAGCAATAAATTGTAAGGGAATCTTATAAGCCCGCTGACATGAGAAAGGGGCATAAGAGATATATAAGAAAATTATAAATAGAGTTAACAAGATTGGTTGATCAACTGATAGAAATTATAAAGGAGAAGAAGAAATTAAGGGCAAAACTCAGGTTTTTCTCAGGGGAAGATGGTTATGTGACAGTCTTTAAAATATTAAAATGTAGAGTTTTGCTAAAAGTTATAGTAAAGAAAATCAGTTCAATTTTGGACATTTAAAATTTAACCATATTTTTATAATCTGGAGGACAGATTAGCATGCAATTAAGTGTAATTTCCTGGTGCTCCAAAGAGGAAAAGCTGAAAGAAAATATGTAATTGATAAATAGTATAAAAAAAAATTTGCAAAAAAAAAGACATGTGTAAACAGTTCTAATTAAGCCAAGAGTTCTGTTGTTAATACAGGATTTATTATGTCATACAAATATATTTTATACTAACATTTTAATGAAATTATATTTTGTAATCAAAAGAATGAATATAAAAAATTAAACAATTTTATACATGCCATTGACCAAAGTTAAAAATATTTCAGCAAGATTTAAAAAAAAATTATTTTCGTAACACTCTGGGAACTCTGAATTGGTATAACTTCTTAGAAAGTAATTTGATAATTTTATGTTAAGAAATTAAAATTATTTTTATTGGCTATTATTGAAAGGAATCTTATCTTTTTAAATAATCATATATATATAGCATCAATATAACTAATATTTTTATAATATGGAAAAATTCAAATCAACTGTTAATAAATAGGGGAATTATGAAACATAATGGTAGATATATCTGATGGGGTATTATTTTGTAGTTCAAAATTATGATCCTATATAATTTTTGATGCCTTTAAAAAATGGTTATATTAAAAACATCCAATAAATGTTTGATGAAATAATTCAACAACACGGTAATACAAAACTATATCATCCTAATTTAAATATGACCAATACGAAATATTATGTATTCACATATGCTATAAATATGTATAGCTAACAAATAGGTAGAATCTATCTGATTTATATGATTGATTTTAATTTCCAACCTTATAGTTTTCTGTATTTTGTAATTTTCCTACTGTAAACATGTTAATTTATGAATCTCAAGCATCATATTTCTTTGATATACTGTCCATGTTCTTTACAGGTATACTTTCCACACATGTTAAGATTTCAAAATAATGTACATTAATTTATAGGGCTTTAGAATCTCATTTTTCTTAATGAATGTGCTGTTTCCATTTGACCTGAGTATTGAATCAGAGTGGGAAAATTTTCTTCAGTTTTCCCTTTCTCCTCCCATAAGGAGGCCTTGGCCAACGCCTTGGAAGAGAAATTTAGCTGAAGACATTAATTAAAGAGACTAAGAAATAAAGGCATGTGGGAGAGGAAGGCAGATATGCATAAGAACATGACCAGCTAGAGAGGCATGAGTACTTCACTGCAACTCCCTTTAGAGACTGAAGTAAATGCCTGGGCTGTGCACCAAGTGGGGTGTGAAGAAGGCAGCTGACCCCTGAGATACCTACCAGGTAATGTCTTTTCAAGTTCCTAAGGACACATAGATTGTTAAACAGAAGCCAGACTCCTCAAAATGAAATTTTGAAATATATTTTGCCATAAAATTCTCATAAATTATGCTATAGTACCTTAATCTGTTGAGTGATATTTATATCTTCACCCATTTAGAGCTCTTCCTCAAAGAGCTTAACACTTAAGTAGTAAGCAAATATTATTGATTTCTCTGGAAGAGAAATAGTTGTAGAGTTGTACTATTTTGGGTGTTATTTAATGGATAGTGCCAAATTTTCTCCCTGAGAAAACAATAACTGTCATAATTAATAGTGCTCTCTGAACAGAAAAAAAAAACATTTTTTTGTAATTTGCCAATCATGCATATTAACTCTCTAGGCTAGAATTATATTAACGAATGACATCAGATTTAAGTCATCTTGTCCATTGCATATAAGGATGCACATTCTATTTCATGATCACACAGTGTGACATATTTAGGTTTGTAACTGAATTGTGACCTTAAGCTTTTTTCCTGCTACTAATTTTTAGAATTGCTGGTTACGTATTTCCTAATGGAATATAAACAAAGAATACTTAAATTCAACAATAAAAAATAAACAACACTGCTAAAACATAAGGGCAAATGATCTGAACAAACACTTCACCAAAGAAGATATAGTGATGGCAAGTAAGCATATGAAAAGATGGTCAAGATCATATTTTGTAAGGGAATTGCAAATTAAAACAATGAGATAGCACTCAATACCTGTTCAAAGCTATAATTCAAAATAGAACAAATGTTAATGAGGAAGTAGAACAATAGGGGCACTCATTCATTGATGGTGGAAATGCAAAATGGAAGCAACTTTGCAATACAGTTTGTCAGTTTCTTACAAAATTTAACTTATTTTACCATAGCATCCAGCAATCACATTTCTTGGTATTTACCCAAATTAATTGAAAAGTTATATCTATGACAAAACCTGCACACAAATGTTGATAGCAGCCCAACTTCTTTCAAGAGACGAATGGATAAATGAAAAGTGGTACATTTATATAATGGAATATTATCAGTGATCAAAAAGAAATGAGCTTTCAAGCCAGGAAAAAGATACGGAGTATATTTAAATATATATTGATAAGTGAAAGAAACCCATATGAAAAGTCTACATCCTGTATGATTGAAATTATATGACATTCTGGAAAAGATAAAACTATGGAGACATAATAAAAAAGATCAGCGTTTGGGAGGGACTTGGTGAAGGGATGGAAAGATGAAAAGTTTCAGCACAGGAGATTTATAGGGCAGTGAAACTGTTCCAAATGATATAGTGATGGTGGACACACACCATTACACATTTGTCAAAATCCATAGAATGTACAAAACATATAGTAAATCCCAAAATAAACTATGTACTTTAGTTATAATAATATATCCATATGTGTTCAGCAATGATACTAAACTAGTAAAAGATATAAATAATAGGACACACTGTGTGTAGAAGCAGAGGGAATAAGTACATGGTAACTTTGTAGTTTTCAATTTTTCTATATCCTAAACTACCCTAAAAATAAAGTAGTAATCTTTTTTAAAAGGTAAAGGGAATAATAAGAGGAAAATGTGAAAAATATACAGCTTTATATAAAGATTAAATGAGAATTTTCATCAAGCTCTTGGCTCAGCCAGAAACTTAATATATATCAAGATGGAAGCTATGTGACGGGAATTATGATGATGAATATGATAATGAGGATAATATAAAAAAGGATATTCCTAGATGGACAGGAACCAGTTTATAACAAAGAACTCCCCAAACTTGTAAGAATAAATAAATACTTCCTTCAAGGTTAGGGATTGAATAACAACTATGTAGAAATTTTCCACAGATAAATGGCATTTGAGTTGAAATTTGAAGAAATATAAATTTGACTAGGTAGGGCAGGAGATGAGCCTTTCAGAGAAGAAATGGCATTTATAAAGCAATGGATATATCATGCAAACTGGCAAATTTGGGAAACTGATGAGTAAACATGCCTAAAAACTAAATTGATTGCAAAAAAAAAAACCCTCACAATAATCTACAAGCAAAAAGTCCTTTAGAGATGATCTAAAAATCATTGCTAGAGTTGCAGTCTATAAAACTTAAACAAGGGGTATTGGTTCCTTTTGTGATAATTAGCTATTTCCTTTGTACATTCAGAATACTGAGTTATTAGAGAAGATTTGTAGACTGCTTACCTGATATGTTGTGAGTTCATGAAAATATAGTATTTTACATGTGGTTTTCCATTAAGAAATTTAGGATTTATAGTGGCTGTAAATAATCATTCTAGAAACACTTAGCTATTTGAGTACTTTAGGAAATTTTCATTGATTACTTGAACATAGAAAAAAAAAAAACAGTAACAATATATGAGCCCATTTTCTCCATCAAAATCTTTAGTGAGTATGAATAAGCTAAGGCTTTATGTTGCTATTGTTGCTATCAATCTAAACTTTTAAAATAATCACCTAAGAGGCATGAACGAATGTTCTTTTTTCTGGATGAGTTTTCATAAAGCAATTTGCCAGAGAAATAACTTTTGAAGTTTACATGACAAAAGCACTTTTTATGTATGTATGTGCATTCAGAAACATTGAATAGTTTTATTCTGAACAACATCAGATATTTTATTGTATTTCTTAGATCAATAGGTGAAAAAAACATTTCATAATTACACTTTTACAAAGAATCTGCAACATGCAATATCCCAGTTACTAAAATAAAAGTCACTATTAGAAATGTTTTTAAGTCTGAAATCTTTTATAATTTTTACAATGGCATTTGAAATGTATTTGCTGTTCCTCATACTTTATTGTTAAAATGTATTATTTATTTATTTTTGTTGATAGTTTTTTTATTGTATTATCTTTAAGTAAAATGCCATCAGCCTCCAAATTGTTCAGTTGTTTTTTTGTTTTATTTTGCCTTTTTCTTTCTAACTAAATTTCAGCAGAACCTTAATAATAGTGATTCATGACTCAAAGATCACAAGGTGATTGATGGCTACGTAGGTCTGATAATGGCACAGTCTGAAATGAAAATACAATTTATGTGGTGTGAAAAATACAGTTGTCCCTAAAGCTTTTCAAGCATCAATGTGGATGTTCATAGGAAGTAGCAGTAGTGATTATGGTTCCAGTTTGCCACGGTTAAATTTAGTCTTTGAGGCATCCCAAGTACCTTTTTTTTTTTTTTTTTTTTTAAATAATGTCTTAAGCAGTACTCATGGTCATCCAAAAGAGACCAAACTTATAAGTTACTATATCAACTTCTAAAAGTTAACGAGTAGCCTGGGGAGTTATGATTTACTGCCAGTCCACCAAGAAATGTCAGTGCCCTAGAATATGAGGAGGCAAGTGTCATCTAGCTGGATTTGTGAACTTTTCACTTTGCCATTCTGTAGACAGCAAATAGAAAATTAGTCTATAAATAATTGAACTTGAATTATTTTGAAAATCTATCACAGCATGTTAAAAGCAATTTTGTTCTTGAATTAGCCCTCCACAAGTAGTAAATATATCAAATAGCCTTTAAATAATGCAACATATAGAGCAACAGATAAGAAGTTTTAATAAGAATAAAAGAAAAGAAGACATTAGAAAACATACACAATGTATGATTTTGTTGGTTGTATTTTCTCTCTGAGAAAATTGGAATATAAATCTGATTTTAAAATGCCAATTAAAAGCAGACAGTTTGCATAATGATGCTTTAATATTCTAAGAAAATAATGCAAATTTGTAAATAAACATTTCTAATATTACTTTTTCTATTCTGTACATAGAAGAACATATGTTTCAACCTTCTTAAGAATTAAAATCATCACAAGTGACTCTGGCTCATAAAGATATAGGAAGAGATGAAAGGTGAAATCTTTTAATAAAAGCTCTACTATATTATTTTTAAAAAAGTATTATGATCAGGGATCTAAATAAAAAGACACCAAGTTTTTAGATTGTGTTAGGGAAACATTTATAAATAACACTGAAACTTTTTCTTATCATTTTCATATTGTGATACTTGTAATACAGAACAAAATAAAAATATTTAACTTAACCCTGATGTTAAAGAAATTACTGTTGGTTTAGCTATTTAGTAAAAAAAAAATCCAATATTGTTGGAATCAATAATCTGGATATCTTATGAAACTAAAAATAATATGAAATAAAGTGCTACATGGCAATAAACATATACCACAGGAAACATTAAGTAATTAGATTTATTATTAAATATTTAAAATGTTAAACAATTTCAAACTTAGAGAA
Source organism: Cynopterus sphinx (assembly GCA_030015415.1). Classification (NCBI taxonomy): domain Eukaryota; kingdom Metazoa; phylum Chordata; class Mammalia; order Chiroptera; family Pteropodidae; genus Cynopterus; species Cynopterus sphinx. The sequence goes on from CM057381.1 coordinate 12,767,892, forward strand.
AGTTGTAAGAATAGTACCAATAACTTTCTTATATCTGAAACCAGTTGAGAATAAGTTACTGACATGATACCTCATTATCCAGGAATACTTGAGTGTATATTTTCTTGCATATATGAACATCCTCCTACGTAATCATGTACAACCATTCTGATCAGGAAATTTACATCAGGAATGTGCTGTAAGACTTGAATTGTCTTACTCTGGAACAGACTTTTAATATATTTATAATTAATTATCACTGTTTACGTGCATGCCTACTCTATTGTATCCAGGTAAGAGATGGTGACATTCTGTATCTGGGTGTAAAGGACTTGGGAAGAATTGGCCAGTTTCTAAAGATAATTTGAAGATAGAACCAAGAGATCTTATTGAGAAATCTTTCACCATCTCGTCCTGTCCATGAGTAGTGGTTCCTCAATGGGATTACCAGTACTGTTGCCATCTGACTCAGATAATGGTTCGCCGGAGTCCAGCTCCAGCAGACCAGAGTCCCGGAGGGAGGTACAGGTGCGGCGAAAGAGTGATGAGCATTCAGACGAGTTGGAGAGGAATGCTACAATCTTTATTTTGCAAAGCCGTTATATAGTGCAAAACCAGTTTATTACCCAGGGCAAGTTGTCAAACATAATAATTACAATGGTTGACTTATGGGTTTAATTGATCATATCTCTTTCGTTTGCTGTTCTTAAGAATAGACAATGACTTCTGTCCCTAAGCATGTGCGGGTAGCCACATCACCAGGGTATTATTTTCCTGTTCTTTTCCTCGTTCTTGTTAGAAATTACCTTCTACCCATTTTTCTTCTATTCACTACCTGTCAACCCACTGGCCAGGGGTGCAAGCGGGGGTATAAAAGCAGAATGATTATAGTTAATAGTCTATGTTTCCATGACGGTAGCCAAGCAATAATTTTCAGCTTATACACAAGTGATTGTTTCTCAAGCTACGTAGGTAAGCAGAGTCACTCAGGCAGTTAGCGTCTGAGCTCATTGTTACAAGTTTCATGATTAACAGAATGTGGTTAATTCCTGTAAGATTTCTAAGTGATTTCTACTAATGTTTCTCTTTCCCAGTCCCCTATTTAATCGTTGTAAAAATTCCATTCCTTCACTATTCCATATTAATGATATTAATAGCAAGGTTACAAAACATGTAAGGAGAGACAGGAAAGCCAGCCCACATATCTCGCTGCTCTGCAGCCGAGACTGTCCCCCGGTGACTCTATCATGCCACAGGGGTGTTTTGGCTCCCGACAATGGTTATCTGTGGACTCAACAATATGGACATCTTTTGAGTACAGTAAGTGCTCATTTAATGACATTAATAGGTTCTGCACTTCAAGCGAATAGATGTATAACAAAACCAGTTTTTCTGATTGCTATAAATAAGAGTCACATTTCAACAGCATCTCATCAATGTTATAGTAAAATAACATTGCATGACAGTGTCATTCTAGAACTTGCTGTAAGCTAAATTGGCTGCATCTAGTGTCAGATATTCAATCAGATAATTGCTGGGCCAATGCTGTGATGTGGCACTACTCTGCAGATGTATCTATATATATTGGATTTTCCCAATAAAATGTTATATCCATACAATAGTAAATATTTAATCTGGTTATATATTTAACTTCCTTTTCTACTATGCTTCATCACCTTCATCTGAGAACTTATTGAATACCTCATCGATGGTCACAATATACCAAATAAAATTCCTTTGAGCATAACATATTATTTTATATCAAACTGTGAGAGAATGGCAGATAGTCTTGGGTGCCATCAACCAAAAGCAGTTGCTCTTCAAATAATTTGTACTTGACTATTGAAGATTTAGTTCTCAGGTATACATCTTTTGGTGTTTTGTATGCTTCTTGAAATCAAGTTTATTTCTTCTTGAATGTTATACCTCTGTTCCTTATTTTTTTATTGATGCAGGATAAATAGGTCTGGGAAACATAGGAGACAACAATGTTTAATAAATAGATGACCTCTAATGACTTACAGATCTTACATTTAAAGATGTTACATATTTACAGATATGTGCATTCTACACATGCCTATTATATAAAAAAGTTGATTTTTTCCTACAATTGTAGTAATAGGGGCACTCAGAGATATGTTCAGAAAAAGTAACATGGTTAACATATTCTTTCCATAATTAATGATTCTTGTCTACTTAATCTGAGATTTGTTAAGGAGTTGATATTACTAAACAAAAATAATTTCTGGAAGTATTTCAAGACAGAAGTATAAACAAAATAAAAAAAGTAACTGGAAATGAATTAAAATTGATAATACAGAAGGGAAATCATAAAGCATGATGAATGCAAAACATCTTGTTTAAATGTTTTTATAATTTTTTAATGTTGACAATTTTTTATTTTTTAAATCTTTAAATTTTCAATTACAATTGACATTCAATATTGTATTAGCTTCATGTGTACAGCATAGTGATTAGACATTTATTTAACTTATGAAGTTATCCCCCCTGATAGATCTAGTACCCACCTGACACCATATATAGTTATTACAATATTATTGACTGTATTCCCTAAACTGTGCTTTACATCCCTATGACTGTTTTATATCAGCCAATTTTAAATTTTAATCCCTTCACCTCTTTACCCAGCCCCACAACGTCCCTCTCATCAGTTTGTTCTCTGTATCCGTGAGTTCCTTTCTGTTTTGTTTATTTTGATTTTGAGATTCCACATACAAATCAAATCATATGGTATTTGTCTTTCTCTCTCTGACTTATTTCGTTTAGCATAATATCCTCTAGGTCTGTTCATGTTGTTGCAAATGGTGAGATTTCATTCATTTTTATAGCTGAGAAATATCACATTGTATATATGTACCACATCATTTTTATCCATTTGTCTTTTGATTGGACCATTTAATACATTTACATTTAAAGTAATTATTGATAGGTATGTAGTTATTGCTATTTTATTGTTTTCTGATTATGTAGTTCTTCTGTGTTTCTTATTCTCTTGTTCTCTTGTATGTTGATTATATTCTGTAGTGTTGTGTTTGGATTCCTTTCTCTTTATTTCTTGTATATCTCTTAGACTTTTGGTTTGTGGTTACCATGTGCTTCATATATACCAAACTACATTTATAGCAGAGTTTTTAAAATTTATGGTCACTTAAATTTGAGTACGTTCTAAAATCATTATTATGTTTACTCACTTTCTCTATACTTATGTTTTTGTCATTAATATTATGTCTTTTGTGTGTATGTTTGTGTGTATCCCTGAATTTATTGTAATTATGCATAATCATCTTCTTTTGCCTTTTAACCTCTGTACTAGCTTTAGTGTTGGTTGATCCACTGCTTTTATTATGTGTTTGCATTTGTCAGTAACAATTTTTTTTGCAGTGTTTTTTTATTCATATTTTAGATTTTTTTTTTCCTTCTTTGTAAAGAAGTCCCTTTAACATTTCTTGTAATATTGGTTTCACAGTGATGAACTCCTTTAGCTTTTTCTTGTCTGGGATGTTCTTTATTGTTCTTTCAATTCTAAATGATAGTCTTGTTGGATAGAGTAATCTTGGTTGTAGGTCCTTGCTTTTTATCCATTTGGACATTTTGTGCCAGTCCCTTCTGGCCTGCAAAGTTTCTGTTGAGAAATCAGCCGACGTGCTTATGGGAGCTACTTGTTTCTTTTAAAATTTCTCTTTTTCTTTAACCTTTGGAATTTTACTTATAATGTGTCTTGGTGTGGATCTCTTTGGGTTCATTTTGTTTGAGACTCTCTGCACTTCCTGGGCTTGTTGCCTATTTCCTGCAGCTGGTTAGAAAACCTTTCAGTCATTATTTCTTCAAGTAGGTTCTCAACCCTTGCTCTCACTTCTACTGATATCCCTATGATGTAAATATTGTTATGTCTGTTGTTATTCCAGAGGTACCTTAAACTATCCTCATTTTTTTAAAATCTTTTTTTCTTCTGGCTGTTCCTATTGGGTGTTTTCTTCTACCTTGTATTATAAATCACTGATTCAGTTTTCTGCTTCATTTAATTTTCTGTTGATTCCCTCTAATGTAGTCTTTATATCAGTTATTGCATTAATTTCTGACTTTTTAAATATTTTCTAGCTCCCTTTTTATGTTTTCTATCTCCTTATTGAAGTTCTCACTTAGATCATCTATCCTTCCCATAAGTTCATTAAGAATCCTTATAACTTATAACTAGTATTTTGAACTAAGCATGTGGTAGATTTTTTATCTCAGTTGTCTTTAGTTATTTTTCTGTAGTTTTGCTCTGCCTTTTTTTTTTTTTTTTTTCTTTTCCCTTTGTTTGGAACATGTTTGTCTCCTGGTTCTGGCTTCTTGCCTGTGTTCATTTCTGTTTATTAGGTAGATCTGCTACATCTTCAGTCTTGGCAGTTTGGCCCTATGTAATAGGTAGCCTGTAGGGTCCAGGGCCACAGTCTCCCTGGTCACCTGAACCAGGTGCCCCAGGGGTGTCCCTTGTGTAGGTTATGTGTGCTCTTCTCTTATAGTTGAGCCTTAATTGCTACAGGAACATTATTGGGTGGACTTGACCCTAAGGCTGACTGGCTGTGGGAACTGACAGTGACTACAGCAAATAAGCTACTATGTAGGAGTGACCCCACAGAGGAGGATTCACTTTAGCAGGGCTCTGGTACCTACTAAGTCCACCCTTTTGGTGTGTCATTTGTGGCACTAATTGGGTGATGCTCTGGTGTTGTTTGAAGCTGATTATCAAGTGTGTTGTTTTGGAAACCTCTTGAGTGGGGCTCCTGCATAGGCCAAGGTTAGCCTTTGCCTGTGTTCACTCAGGACTACTTGGTAGGAGCTACAATCTGCAGTTGGTAGATGCCTGTCCTGGGCTTGGAGTCACCTGGGAGAGGTTATGCTATAAACTGAGACCAGTTGCCACTAGTGGCAGACCTGAAGTAGTTCAATAAGAAGTACAAGGCATGCCAAGGCTAGCCACTGCTTGTTTGGGTTTTGTTGTGGGTGGAGGGAGTAGGACTTTCCTGCTTTTGTCCGAAAGTTTGCCTCCTGACCAGTCAACAGGGTAAATGTTCTGGTTTATTTTATGGAGGTTACTTATTCCTGGAATTAGTTAATAAGAGCAATTAGTTTTTAAAGTACAAGTTCTATCAAACTAATCTAAACCGGATCAATCAAGGGGAAGAAGTAGATGCAGTCTTTCCTGACATTTTATGTGTGATAGCTACAATAATTTTGTAGCTATCACATATAAAATATTTCTCAGTAAACAGGGAAAACATGTTTTTTTGTGAAAGCCTGACTTTAAGTTGAAAGCACAACTCTTGTTTGATTCTGTTTTTTAAAATATCCATTGCCTTTTTTGCAATAAGTGAATAATAATAGCAGGAACAACAGGAATGATACACAAGCAAAGAAAGACAAAAAAATATATTTTTATTTGTAAACTGAATGCAATTTTGCATACTAACAATAATGATATTAGCAGTTATATTTTGGGCACTGATGGTTAGTTTACATGCATAATTTACATTGATACGTATTGACCCAAACATGTATGTTAGTTATTATTAGGAGGCTAAATTCATTTCTGCATAAGAGCCAAAATTCGTAAACCACAGTTTCTCTTGCTCCTAAACTAATGTCTATTCCATTCTATTATATCACTTCCCAATTCATTATTTTAATATGATTTATTTTATTACTCTCTGTTGAAACAAACTAATGCTATTCTTTCTCATCACGTTTATTGGACAAATGTAGATAAGCCCCATTCCAGGCCACACTGTTTCCATGTTGGATAACTGAAATGTATGCATAAATATAGATGGCTTTGATTGCCATGAAATAAATTCATATTGCCTTAATGGGCTTATATTTCTTGGGCCTCTTTTCTAGCAATTGGCTTGCTATCTATTTCTATAGCAGAAATACTCCACTAAAAAACAAAACCAGATCTACCCATTCTGGTATCAAAGAATTATTTTACTCCAGAATTGGAAGGGATATTTAAAGTTATTTAACTTAATCATTCTTTCTATGCTTGAATTTAATGCATGAAATTGAATTAAACTTCTTCAATTCAGTTGACATTTTATTTATTGTATACTTACTCTTTCGCTGGCACTATGATAGGTTCTAAATATGTAAAGCTATACTGTGAACCTTCAGATGGTTCACAAATTAATGAAGAGATGGGAAAATATAAATATAAGTATAAATAAATATAACCCAATAAAATTAATTTATTTAAAGTTTTCCTAAGAAATAATAAGAGCATGGGGAAATAGGTTCTCTGTCTCTATCTGAGGAAGTCAGGAAAGACTTTCAAATAAATAGTTATTGGGATTAGAAATAATAAAGGAGCAGGAGTCAGAGAAGGAAGAAACAGAGGGTTATAAAAACTGATTTCATAGAGTATACATGCACATGTAAGTGACAAGTAGCTCAGTATACCTGGGGCATAGCACTTGTCATAGCAAATCAAAATTATTTTTGCCCCATTGCCTCTCCCAATAGATAGGAAGGTTCTTTGAAAGAAGGTACTGATTCATCTTTCTATTCTTAGTTCCCTGCAAAATATCTGCCAAATTGAAAAAAAAAAAATAATAGAAATTTTACCTGACCAATTAAAATTGGGAGCCATTATCATTAATGGTGTGGCTGGAACTATATGTTTAGATAACCTGCTCATAATGTCTATGTAGAGTAATAAAAAAAATAATTCTAAAGATCTAACTTGATGAATATCATACTGAAAAGTGAGTAGTAAAAGAGCCCACATGTGATCTTGAAAAAGAGTAGTTAGATATATTAGGAGTTGGAGGAAAAATTAATGCAAAGGCAACCAAGAAAGAAAAATCTTTCAAGATGTGTGAAAGCAAATGCCAAGTAAAGTGAATATATTCATTAGTTGTCATTGCTCAGAGGTAACTGAGACTATCTGGGGAGTTGTTCATGAAGTAGTTAGACTTACCTTATTGTGTTAAACTGAAGTATAGATTGACAGTAGAAATTACATCAAGTAATTCTTAAAGTGGTCCTATCAGGCAGATTCTGTGTAGAGCCCCTTTTTAGAAATGAGAGCACTATGGTAAGGAAATTAATAAATAACCAAAAGTATTCCAGTTAATTATCTGTAGAGCTGACATGTAAATCCAAGTGACTGAATCACAGTGGCCTGTTGGACCCGGCCCAAGCTCTTTAGAGCCATTTATTAAACATTCCCAAAATTTGTCAAATTATTGTTAACTTAAATTAGGTCATGGTGAGAATATTTACACCATAAAAAATAGCAAACACTGTCACTTATTTTTTTTCTTTTTAAGAGGAGAGCCAGTTTACTTACAAATCACTGAGGGCCCAAGGTATTAAATACTTTGGTATTTAGGACTAAAGGTAGTTTATTATTATAACGATTTATGTATAAACTATTAAGTTTAAGGTGATAGTCTGTCTACTCAAGCATATGTTATTATTTAGTTTATATATTATAAGAATGCTAGATATGTTCTATATCTATAAACTTCTGAATTTCACCTTTATAAATAATGATTTATATTACCAATAAATACTATTACATGAACATTTTCATATAAACAGGTATATTCAAGTTAGTATTGCTTAACATTGAAAAATTAGATACAATGTAAAATTCCTTTATGGAACATTATGTAGCTGTTAAAAAGAGTGATTTTATATATTTACATAAGGAATGATTGTCTAAGACACATTGTTAAATGGATAGAACAAGGCGTGCAGTGGTGCATATAATATACTATTTATGGCAAATACTTACATGCATGTCTCTATATGAGCAGCATATGTATAAGAGGACATATATGAACCTGGTACATGTGGCTTCTTTCTGGAAGAGGTATGGAAAAACTGACAGAAAAAATTTGGTGGAAAACATTTCTAATGTATCTATGTATAAATTACATAATTGATTATTAAAATCATTTAGTAATTACACTGAGAAGATACATAATGAAACTGACTAGTGGATACGAAGACCTTCCAATTTTAGATATTTTAGTATTTACCTAGACTAACAAAGTGTATATGTATTTTTATAGCTAGCTACCTACAGCACTTGCTCACTCCCTACTCCCACAAAGCCCCTAAATAATTGTTGTGACTCCCCTTTGATCATTGATCTGGCACTTTTTTGACCTTCACTCATTATAAACCTAAGCACCTCTTCCCTTATCAGATAATTATGCTCATAGTAGCACGTTTGTTCTCTCTGATAATACCCAAAATCTGCAACACAGCAAGTCTTGTTTATTCTCACAAAAGTAAATTCTCATTGCTTCTGTATTAAGTAATGCTCTTAGCAAGGAGGATATGACTGTTTCTTTTCTCCTTATCTGGTAATGACCCACTGTGAGGTATTTTTTTAATGGAATGTTTCATGAATTTGCATGTCATCCTTGCACAGTTTGCCATACTAATCTTCTCTGTATTGTTCCAGTTTTAGTATATGTGCTGCCAAAGCGAGTACTCTAAGCTATTTTTAAGCTGTGTTGCTCATTATTTTCTCCTAAATCACTAATTTGTTCATATTAATAATTTAAAATGTTCAACAAATGGCTTTCTACTCTACAAAATAAAGAACAAATATTTCAATCTTCAGCAGAAATCCCTTCACATTGTAGTTCCGATTTGGTTTATTTTAGGAATTAATATGATCAGTTGTTCAAAATAAGATTAGGTCATGAAAAGGAATCACCCAGGATATGAATATAATTGCGAGTCTGTTTTTGATTAGTTTGCTCTTTTTGTTCGTTAGGTTCAGCATTCAAGTGAAATCATATGCTATTTATCTTTCTCTCTCTGACATTTTACTCAGCATAATAAGCTCTAGGTAGGATTTCATTTTTTAATGGCTGAGTAATATTTCATTTTATATATGAATGATAACTTCTTTATCCAATTGTCTACTGATGGGCATTTAGGTTTCTTCCATCCATATCTTGGCTATTGTAAATTGTGCTGCCATGAACATAGGGGTGCATAGATCTTTATGAATTATTGTTTTGGTTTTCTTTGGATAAATACCCAGAAGTACAATTGCTGGGTCAAAAAGTATATCTATTTTTAATGTTCTGAGAAACCTTCAGACTGTGTTTCATAGTGGCTATATCAGTTTGCAATCCTATCAATAGTGTATGAGAATTCCTTTTTCTCCACATCTTTGCCAAAACTTGTTGGGTTTAGACTTATTGATGATAGCCATTCTGATAGGTGTGAGGTGATATCTCATTGTGTTTTTAATTTGCATTTCTTTGATGATTAGTGACCCTGAGCATCTTTTCAGTATCTATTGGTCATCTGTATTTTCTCTTTGGAGAAATATCTCTTCAGGTTTTTTGCCCGGTTTTTAATTGGATTGTTTGTTTTTGTTGTTGAGTTGTATGATTTCTTTATATATTTTGAATATTAACCTCTTATCACATGTATCATAAGGAAATATCTTCTCCCATTAAGTCGGTTGTCTTTATGTTTTGGTGATGGTTTCCTTTGCTGTGCAAAAATATTTTAGTTTTATGTAGTCTCATTTGTTTATTTTTTCTTTTGTTTCTCTTGCCTGAGGAGATAGTCCAAAAAGAAATTACTAGTAGCAAAATCAAAGTGATTACTGTCTATGTTTTTTCTAGAAGTTTTATAGTTTCAGGTTTTGCATTTAAGTCTTTAATCCAATTTGAGTCTATTCTTGTATATGGTGTAAGAAGATGATCTCTTCATTTTTTTTTGCACGTATTTGTCCAGTTTTCTCAGTACCATTTATTTACCCCATTGAATATTTTTGACTCCTTTGTCATAAATTAAGTGAGAATATAGTTGCGGGTTTATTTCTGGGCTCTCTATTCTATTCCATTGATGATTGTATCTGTTTTCATGCTAGTACCATGCTGTTTTGATTACTGCAGCCTTGAAGTATAGCTTTATATCAGATAGTGTGACACCTCCAACTTTGGTCTTCTTTCTAAAGATTGCCGTGGCTATTCAGGGTTTTTTATGATTTCATAAAAATTTTAGGATTATTTGTTCTAGCTCTCTGAAACATGCCATTGGGATTTTGATAGGGATTGCATTGAATCTATACATTGCTTTGGGTAGCACAGCCATTTTAATGATGTTGATTCTTTCTACCCATGGGCACAGTTTATGCTTCCACTTAATTGTATCTTCTTTCATTTCTCTTTTCAATGATTATTATTTTCCGAGAACAGGTATTTTACCTTCTTGGTTAATTTGATTTCCAGGTATTTTATAGTTTTTGATGCAATTGTAAATGGGATTGTTTTCTTAATTTCTCATTTTGAAAGTTCATCATTGGTGTATAAAAATGCCACTGACTTCTGAATATTATTTTGTACCTGCTACTTTACTGAACTCATTGATCAGTTCTAATAGTTTTTTAGTGGAATCTTTAAGGTTCTATATGTACAGTATAATGTCATTGACAAATAAGGAAGGTTTTACTTCTTCCTTTCCAATTCGATGCCTTTTATTTCTCCTTCTTGTCTTATCGCTGTGGCTAAGACATCCAATGCAGTGTTGAAGAGGAGTGGTGAAAGTGGGCACCCTTGTCTTGTTCCTGATCTTAAGGAAAATGCTTTTAGCCTTTCCCCACTGAGTATGATGTTAGCTGTAGGTTTGTTGTATATGGCCTTTATTATGTTGAGGTATGTTCTCTCTATTCCCACTTTGCTGAGAGTTTTTATCAAAAATTGATGCTGGATTTTGTCTAACACTTCTTCTGCCTCTGTTGATGTGATCACATGGTTTTTATCTTTCGATTTGTTAACATGGAGTATCATATTAATTGATTTGTAAATATTGTACCAGACTTGCATCCCAAGAGTAAATTCAGCTTGATCATGGTGTATGATACTTTTAATGCATTGCTGTATTCAGTTTGCTAATATTTTTTTGAGGATTTTAACATCAATGTTCATAAGAGACATCAGCTTATAGTTAGTTTTCTATTTTTGTAATGTCTTTGGTTTTGGAATCAAGGTAATGGTGACTTCATAAAAGGACTTAGGGAGCCTTTTCTCATCTTGATTTTTTGGAATAGTTTGAGCAGAACAGGTGACAATTCTTCTTTGAAATTTTGGTAAAATTCATCTATGCATTCATCTTGTCCAGGACTTCTGTTTTTTAGGAAGCTTTTTGATTACTGATTCTATTTCATCGGTGGTATTTTCTGTTTCTTCTTGACTTGTTTCTAAAATGTGTCCGTTTCTTCCAGATTGTCCAGTTTGTAGGCAAATACTTGTAGTATTTTCTTATGATCCTTTGTATTTCTGTGGAGTCCATAGTTATTTCTCGTCTTTCATTTCTGATTTTATTTATTTAAGTCCTCTCTCTTTTTTCTTTGATGAATCTGGCTAAAGGTCTGTAAATATTGTTTATTCTTTCAAAGAACCAGCTCTTGGTTTCATGAATCTTTTGTATTGTTTTTCTATACTCTATTTCATTTATTTCTGCTTTGATCTTTATTATTTCCTTCTATTCACTTTGGGCATTGTTTGCTATTTTTCTAGTTCTTTTAAGTGTTAGGTTACATTGGTTATTTAAGCTTTTTCTTGCTTTTTGAGATAGGCCTATATTGCTCTGACTTTCCCTCTTAGGACTGCTTTCACTGTGTCCCATAGATTTTGAATTTTTTTTTATTTTTTTAATTTTCATTTATCTCTAGCTATCTTTTGATTTCTTTCTTGATCTCATTAATAACCCATTCATTATTTAGTAGCATGTTATGTAGCCTCCGAGTGTTTGTGTATTTTCTAGTTTGTTTCCTGTAGTTGATTCCTAGTTTCATACTATTGTGATCAGAGAAGACAGTTGATATGATTTCAGTCTTCTTAAATTTATTGAGACTTGTTTTGTGTCCTAACATGTGGTCTATCCTAGAAAATGATCCATGTGCACTTGAGAAGAATGTGTATTTTGCTCTTTGGGGTAAAATGCTCTGAAAATATGTATTAAATCCATCTGGTCTAGTGTGTCTTTTAGGTACATTGTTTCCTTGTTGATCTTTGCCTGGAAGATCTGTCTATTGGTGTCAATGGGGTGTTAAAGTCTCCTACTATATGTGTATTACTATTAATCTCTCCTTTTATGTCAGTTAATTGCTTTATATATGTAGGTGCCCTATATTGGGTGCTTACATATTTATTACAGTTATTTCCTCTTGATTTATTGATCCCTTTATCATTATGTAATGCCCTTTTTTGTCTTATTATAGCCTTTCTTTTAAAGTCTATTTGATTTGATCTAAGTATTGCTACCCCAGCTTTTTTTTTTTTTATTTTTGTTTGCTTGAAATAACTTTTCCATCCCTTTACTTTCAGTCTGTGAGTGTCATTGATCTGAAGTAGGTCTCTTGTAGACAGCATATGCATGGATCTTGTTTTCTTATCTATTCAGCTACCCTGTGTCTTTTGATTGGAGCATTTAATCTGTTTACATTTGAAGTGATTACTGATTTGTACATAGTTACTGACATTTTGTCATTCATATCTGTTATTTCTATTTTCTTTTTTACTTGTTTTCTTTTTTACAGAAGTCCCTTTAACATTTCTTGTAATACTGGTTTGTCAGTGATGAATTCCTTAAGCTTTTTCTTTTCCTGGAAGCTCTTTATCTCTCCTTCCATTTTAATCCAAAACCTTGCTGGGTAGAGTATGGTTATAAATTCTTCTTTTTCATAACTTTACATGTTTTTTGCTAGTCCCTTTTGACCTGCAAAGTTTCCACTGAAAAATCAGCATTCTTATGGGTTAGGTAAAAAGCTTCCTTTCTTTTGCTGCTTTTAAGATTCTCTCTTTGTCTTTGACCTTTGGCATTTTAATTATGATGTGTCTTGGTGTAGGTCTGTTTGAATTCTTGTTTGGGACATTTTGTGCTTTGTGAGCTTGTATGTCTAATTCCTTTGCCAGGTTAGGGAAGTTTTTGGTCATTATTTCTTTAAATGAAATCTCAATCTCTTGTTCTCTCTCTTCCCCTTCAGGTACTCCTATGATCTGGATAGTTTTAAAGTTTATGTTCTCCCAGAGGTCTCTTAAACTATCCTCATTTTTTAAAATTCTTTTTTCTTTTTGTTCTGTTTGGGTTTATTCTGCCACCTTCTTTTCCAATTCGCTGATTCAATTTTCTCCTTTGTCTGATCTACTGTTGAATCTAGTGTATTCTTCATTTCTGTTACTGTATTCTTCATTTCTGTCTGGTTCTTTTTTTTTATAGTTTCTGTGTCCTTTTTAATGGTTACCATCTCTCAGTTGTTCTTATTTTGCTCATCCTTCTCCTCATAAGTTATAAAGCATCTTTATAACCATTATTTTGAACTCTGTCTCTGGTAGGTTGCTTGCCTACATTTCATTTTTTTAGAGTTTTTTCCTGTTTCATTTTTCGCTTGTTCCTTTGTTTTCTCATTTTATTAGCCTCTCTGTGTTTGTTTCCATGTGTTAGCAATATTTGTTTCATCTCAGTCTTGGCCAGATGGCATAATGTGGAAGATGTCCTATGTGGCCCAGTGGCTGACTGTCCCTGATCCCCTATGCTAGGGGCTCTGTGTGAGTTGTGTGTGATCTTCTGTTGTTGCCAAACCTTTATTGTTAGTAGATCAGTGGATGAGATTAACGTTCAGGCTGACTAATTGTGGGAATTGGCTACTCCCACAGGGTAAGAGTTGCTGTGTGTGGGCTGACGCACTAAGTGGGATTTGCCCTAGCAGGCTTGTGTACTTATTGCAACCACCCTTGTGTGTATCACTAATGGGACTAGTCAGGAGTTGCTCTGTTGTGGTCTGGTGTCAGCCTCTAAATGCATTGGTTTTGTGGCCCCTTGGGAGGAGCTCTCCCGTAGGCCAAAGTCAGCTGCTGTTTTTAATTGCTCAGTGCTACCTGGTGAGAACTACAAAGCAATCTGCAGATGGTCATTGCCTATGCTGGATCTATAGGTAAGTGTAAGAGGCAATGCTGTAGGCAGTGGTCAGTTATCCTCAGTCCCTGACCAAGGCCAGTTTAGCAGAGGAACCAGTGCTCCTCCAGGTTTGACACTACTTGTCAATTACCCTTAGGTCTCTGAAACTGGAATAGCCTCTGTGTGATATGCGTGTTGGGTGATGCAGGGACTCTAGGAGTCTCCAGGGTCTACTGAGTAAATTTCCCCCCTGCCACTGCAGTGTCAGTTTACATGCTGATTCTGCAGAGGCAGCTTCCTATCAATGTGCGTCAGGAACTTTGTGTATTGGTTGGGGCTGGAGCTCAGGGAGCCAAAGGCTGTCAGGCCAATACAGACCCCTAGCAATTCCCTCTAGAGATATTGTAGCTCAAACAGGCAGCAATGATTTGCCCACAACGTTTTTCCCCAAAATGCGCTTACTGTGCTAGCTACGGTCTGTTGCTTGTGCAGACTGCACAACCCCAGAGCCAAGCAGGGCACAGGAAGCTGCATGTCCATGAGCTGCAGGCATCTTGTGGCTTGGGTGAAGCTGGATCTCAGGGAGACAAGGGCCTTCAGGTCAGTAGAGCCTGTTTTGCTGCAACTTTTGTACCTGGGCATTCCCTTTGTAATCACAGATCACAGTGAGACCAACTGCAGTCTGGGGTGGTCCCACAGACCCCTGCTTTCCCTGGATGTACTACTGCAATTCTTGCAGGCAGAAGAGGTCTGCTTGCTACTGATTTCCATGTAGTCTCCACCCTGTGCTAGCCAAAGTTTGTCTCCTGTGTGGATTAGGAGATCCAGGGGGGAGGAACAGGGCTGTGGCTGGTGACAGTCAATAGGCTGCCTGGGGCAATTTGCAGGTAGGGTGGGGCGGGGTCTCAGAAAGACAATAGCAGTCAGATCAATACTTTCTCTGTCTTGCTGTAACATTGCTCACCAGTATTTGCCCTTTCCCTCAGAAGTCCCAGATCACAGCAAGACCAGCTGCTATCTGGGACTGGCCCACAGATCCCCGAGATCTGCCAGAGTTCCTGTTCCCAACAGCAATCTGCCTGACCCTATATTGGAAAGGCAGTTTACAGAGCTGGGAGACAGCTGAGAATGCTTGGCCCTGAGTAGGCAGGGCATGGCAGCCATCTGTCCACAAAGACCCTGGGCAATATGCAGTTTGGGTGGGGCAGGCTGATCCCCTCAGGCCAGCACTTCCTAATGGCCCTGTGGGAGGGGTCTGCACCTTCTAGCTGGTCAGGTCTGTAGATTGACTGGTAGGGAGTTCACACTAAGACACAATGGCAGCTATCCTTCCATCGCTCCTTCTGGAGCCAGGTAATACAGACTTTCTCAGGATGGATCCCGCGTGGGCCTCTGAGCCATCGCTGGTGTCCTGCGTGAATGTGCACAGGTCAGAGAGTTTGCGTGTGGGTCATTTAAAGGGCCTTCTAGGGTTTCGATCTACTTCCCTCTCACGCAGGTGGCCAGAATCCCCTTTGGTTTTTACAGTCAGAGTTATTAGAATCTTCTCATCCCTGGGCTGGGATACCAGGACACCCCTCTCCAGGAGAGCCTCTGTAGCCTCAATCTCTCCCACTGATCCACCACCACCAGCTGGTGCTGGTCCCGCCCAATTCTCTACTTTGCGCCCCTCCTGTGGCATCCTTGTGGCTCCTTTATGTTATCAAACATAGATTTTACAATCAGCTGGAATTCAGTGGATTCTCCATGTTGATTATTTTATAA
Organism: Cynopterus sphinx; assembly: GCA_030015415.1. NCBI lineage: Eukaryota > Metazoa > Chordata > Mammalia > Chiroptera > Pteropodidae > Cynopterus > Cynopterus sphinx. The sequence goes on from CM057381.1 coordinate 12,783,576, forward strand.
TTTGTTTGGAATTTTAGTGCGGACCTGGGAGGATACTGACCCTGCTTTTACCTAGTTTGCCATCTTTTCTTTCTACATTTTTAATTGGAACTCTTTAAAGAAGAGTTATCTCCCTCCTTCTCTCCTTCTTTCTCATCTTTCCTTTCTTCCATCTTTTTTTTTTTTTTTTTCTTCTTGTTTTATCACTGTGGCTGCATAGATGCTTGTTTTCTCTTCTGGTCATAACCCAGTGCTGTGTTATGTTGTTCCTTCTGCATTTCAGCCTTGGCCACGGAGAATTCTTTCCATTTATCCCATTTGCACTTCTAGCATTCCCCTTTTTATACTTCTGCTCTTGCACTGGAATCAGTAAATTGTACAAGGAACTCTCACTTCTTTTGGTGAATAATGAAGATCTGGGCAGTAAGTTCAAATGTTGCTACTAGAGTGGAACTACTAGATTTCGAACTATGGAAGGAAAATACATTTTTCAGTGATTTTTGCTGTCATTGATTGCAGAATGAGTTTTGGGTTAAAGAAGAAATTGACACTGTAGTTTATTAATAGAATCAAGTGAAATGTGTTCAGTCTTTAGTCATTAATTTTTCTATTTCTATCACTATGAAATTGAAATCAGAAACCACAGTTTTTACTCTGCTTATCATTGTGCAAAACAAGCACAGTGCCATACAATGTATATTCAAGAAAATCGTCAGTGGTAGAGATCATTATTGATCATAACTTTCTAAAGTAAGATTAAATTAAGCATGAAAATCCTAATGTATGAGAAGGGTAGAATGAAATAAAATTGTGATTAAATATCAGATATTATTCCAAACAACTGTTGTTTTTAAGAAATTAAATACTGGGCTGTCTACTTCCACCATAGGTTTAAAGGGCAGCCATGAACAGCCTTGGATGTGTTGTAGTGATGATCTGTACTAGGGCCCTCGGTAATTTTACTCATTGCATCAAAACTGTTCACAGCAGTGGCTTATGATTTGACATCTTAAAGTATGTCCTGAGTTGGGGGTAAAGACTTGACAAGTATGTAAAGAGTATTACAGGGACAATCCAATCTTAAAATGTACTATCAACTTAACGTTAACAAAGTTTATTTAAAATTAAAAATACAAGAAGTGATTTTGTAGGGTAGACTCCTGGTACATCTAACTGGAGACATGTTTGAAAGGGATTTTTATTTTAATTTTGGACATCTAAAATTGAGGGGAAAAATTTTTAAACATGCTCTTTTACTTTTAGAAATTTCACTATATAGATAGCCTGATAATGCATTAAGAAATTAAACAACTTATGTGTAATTAAACTACTTGTATTTTTAGCCTATACCACTTCTTAGAGAACTACTGAATCTTAATTTTTTTCTAGGGAAAAAAACAACTTTATCACATTTCTTAATTTATCTCTAGAACTGAGAGCCCAACTTTAACACATAAATGTATTTTTTTTCAAATAACTATAATTTCAATTATTCAAATGCTATAACTTTAAAAAATTGTTGAGAATTATTTAGATAAATATGTTATACCTCTATATATCTTTTTCTATGGTTTGGTTAACTTGATATTTCTTTAAATTGCTTAGTTCTGTTGCAGAAATAGAATAAATTAGATAAACAAACATCTTTGAGTCATTTTTCTAGAGAGGTCAGACATATCCAAATGAGAACCTAAGGAACTCTCCTATGAATAAAGTGCATGGACTTTGGTGCTTAATTCTTACAATATCTAATTTGGCAGCTATGAGAAATTATTTGTTTCATACTTCTTATTTGCCCCGATTGAACTCTTTCATGCTTCAGTGGATGCTCCTAATTCTAATGTACTTTTGGTTGGATGGATATGCCATGCTCATCTTATTCCATATTTCATTAGTTTATTAAAGACTTGGCAGGCATAATTTTAAAAGGCTTAGTTTTATTAGACTTAACACTTCTAATGCTGTTAGCCTCTCAAAAATTAGTTACAACGTCTCTCTGCTGCTCTATACCTAAGGTGACCATACAACTTACCATCTATACTAGGACAGTATTGAGAGTGAAAGGGGTAGAAATACTAATAACTCCAGGACAAGTGAAAGTCTGCATTATATAGGAATATAAAGTAAGATGGTCATATTGCATATACTTTCATAATTTTAAGTAACAATATTTTTTTACACTGCTGTTCCAAAAGATATGCAATGGTTTATAGAAAGGATCAAATTTTCATTTAACATCAGAATATTTTTATAAAAGGGTAACTCTACTAGAGTCCTTCATTCTTTCACAATCTGTTTAATTATATCGATTACCAGGAACGATGCTTTACATAAAGAAGCTACCTACACATTTCTCATTTAATTATCAAACACATACACGATGTTCACATTACATTTTTTTTCTGATGAGGAATCTGAAGCTCGGACAATTTTTAACAATTAACTTAAAATGTTTATTCGTAAGACACATACAAAAAGTAGTATTATAGGTAATATATATATATAGTACTGATCATTATGACATTTTAGTTATTTTGCTATTAGTAGGAAAAACTCCATGTGATCTACAAACTTAAAAGTTTCACTGTAGCATAATTTCTACACTCTTGAGAAAGTGTTAATAACAGATCTTTCAGAGATTGGGACAAAGAAGAAATAATGCTGTGTATTTGATTTAGATATAATAATAATTTATAACTAACCTTTGGTACTGTCTTCATACTATAAATCAATTTCTCATTTGTCGTCATATAACTTCTTTAATCTCAGTGAGTGTATTTTTAAAATATGCACAATGTAGAACATTATTTTTTTGAAAATTTGAATAAATTGAAATATTCATCACTTATACTTTTTGTGCATATTCCTTATCACCTCAGAACACAAACTTCATGAAATTGTCATCATCAGAATTACTTTTATTGTTTGTCATATACTTCCTAGGAAAACTTTCAAAGTTGATGTAAAGTACAGATTAAAAAAACAAACAAACACTGAAAAGTAATGTGTCAGGGCACTTACCCAGGCTTGAAGAGATACTGATGATAATACAGTTCTAGTATAAAGCCAATCTGGTTGGCTCTTAGACTACTGTCTTTCTGCTGCACTTATTTTCATCGCAAAGCAAAATTTGTTTCAGTAGATGAGGAATAGGTTATCATCTAGAGAAACTATAAATAGCATAGGAGAATCAAGTTGTTGCATAATACAAGAATTACTGATTTGGCCACAAAATTATAAATTGCAGTCTAAATTCTGTAATATTTTCAGAAAAGAAAGCAACTGAGTTAGATTAGTTTTTCTAACTAAAATCAGAGACATAGTAAATGTGTGTGGTGATTGAAACGGTTATTGAGAATACACTAAAACATTTAAAAATTGTCTATGGTTTTATCTTTGAGACAAATCTTGACTATAATTTAGGTCAATTTGTTTTAATGGGTAAAGTTATTAAATCCGTAACATTTAATAAGTTGTCTAAGGCCATATTGCAAATTTGGTCAAAGTCTGGGTGAAAACTTATATTCTCTGTCCTTGTAAAGTAGTTCTTTTTATTTCTGTCTAGTCTACTATAAATTCTTGTTGTAACTTTGAGATATATATTGCATAAATAATAGTATATGCAAAAATCCAAATAACATCCAATAGACATGATTGCCATGTTATCAGTTAAGCCTAAAAAAATTTATGTGCTGGCTCTAACAAGTAATAAATAATTAGTATGTATAACTTTTCTCAACTTTTCAGAGCCAAGATATACCTTTACTGATATGGAGAGGTTTTTTTTTTTTCTTTTTCTTATGTCACGGATGCATTGAATAAGTGATAGTTATTTAATAAGCAGAAGTTCATGGAAGACTAAGACAATTTTTTTAATTATTAGGTGAATTTCTGCAATAATTGCAATACTGAATAAATTTTATTATAATAGAATTATTATGATTAATAGAATATTATGAATATTCTATTAATCAAAATTTGACCTAATTTATGAGAATTTTGTCAGTTGTAATCTCTGAAATGTTATTAAAATACAATTTGGGCTAATGTGTTAGCTGTGTGTCCTTAGGAAGTTTACTTAAACTCTCTCTGCCTAGTCATTCATCTGTAACATGAGAATGATAATAGTACTGGAGAGGCTATTATAAGGATTAAAAAGTTAGCTCACGTAAAGTACTCCTAAAACACTGCCTATATTTGTCTTTTTTTTTTTAAACTAAATGTGGCATATACCTCTATGAGACTTTGTATAGGACTTTATTAAATGCCTTTTAATGAGGATAGACTACATAAAAACCATGGGCATTTTGAGTTTTGCGTTAATATTTCCTGTCTTGCTGACATGCTGCCATTTTCCAGAACTGCAACTGTCTTGCAATGAGAAAAAACTGTTTTCAGGGTATTACAATACTCATGCCATCAACTGTTGGAGGAAGTGGTCTGCATGTCAAGGTGAAGTACGTAAGTCAGCTCTGCCTATAGCAATATGAACCACACAGTATTTCTGCAGGTGTAGGTTTCCTTAGTGCAAAGCAGTTTCGTGATTTCAGGAAGGTGATGTGTTTTTATATTAACACAAGTTACTTAATATTAGTGGAAATGCAATACAATTTATATGTTTTATAATTACTATTCTATTTTTTCTTTGTGTTAAATATGATTTTATTTAGTACTCAACCTAAATTTTATGGCTCAGCTACAAAGCAATAAATAGCAGAATGCTTTGCTGTCACTTTAAAATGTTTTCTGTTAAAGTTACTCCAAGTTACTACTCTTCAGGTGGCTACCCAGAAATGTTTACTTATATTTCCCAGGCTCTAACATACCATAGGCTTGGTCAAAGATACTAAGTTTCTTTTAAGTAACTGAATTCAATTTCATTTTTATCAAGCTTATTGGTCAGATGCGATAAATTTAGCAACCTGAAAGAATTGATGCAAGATTTAAACAATGAAGAGTTATGTTTTTCTTGTGTGCAAGAAAGTTAAAAAAAAATTCAAGATAATTATAAAACTGACTATTAAAAATAAAGGCCCTATTAAGCATAGTAATAAATGCAGAAATAAATATTATGTGTATTTCTAAAGAATAGTAAAGTTTCCTTAAAGAGAATATTTGAAGTAGTGTAGACATAAGTGTATTTCAAGGTGCTTTCAAATCTACATCAATTCAATTGTGATTTGAACATATTCCTTGTGATATTTTTGATATAACCTTACTATCAAGGAAATATTAATTCTATACCAAACCTTTCAAAAAATTAATTACCTATTCTTACTGGACTTAGGCCTAATTTTTTTTTCCTTTGAAATGAAACACTGAATACAAAAAATAGAGAAACTCAGAGGAGAACTAATATAAATATTCTTTAGGAGAATTAGACAAATTTTACTCAGTTGGTATAAATGCTACTCAGTTTACAAATTTTGTTTTTAAAAAATTTATTGTTATTTTGTACTTTAACTGAATGAATATACCCTTGTTTTGTGGTGTTACCAATCTAGGACATCTTGAATGTGTTTTATGCTATAGACATTGTAATGGATTTTTTTTTATATTCAAAATGACAAGATATTTCTTGATCTGAACGTTCATTTATTCAATACCACCTAAAACGCAATATTGTTATTACTATAATCTGTGTTTTCCACAGGTATTGTTTAATCAATGCTGCTTTTACCATTGTTAGAAACAATATTACAGTTGTTAAGATTATGATTATAATATATATTAAAAGAGTATAATTTTTTCTAAATCTTTGAAGTTAAGAGCTTTATGAAAATTAATAGATCTACTGTATTTACAAGCCAACTTTCCAAACTTTCTTAGCCGTCTCTCTCTGCTATTATCCATGCCTCTGAGTGTGTTAATTCATCATTCTTTTTCTGTCAGCTGTCTGCAGTATTAGTTGAAGATTTCAAAAATGCCTGAAGGGTGCACTGTCAGCTGCAGATACCTGAGTCAACGTGGTAATATCAGTTGATATCATCCTAGGCAATCCACACACACACACATACTTGCACACAGGACGCCTTGTAGAGGCACTTGACACATTTCAAAATACAGCCTTTTGTTATTAAGTGCCTGAAGCAGCACAGCCATTTCACAATAATATTTCTGCCCCTCAATTATTTTTTTTTTTAAGTTTGAGAACAGATATTCTCCTAGAATCACATTGAAAAAAGTTAATTCTCATATTACTTGAATAGACTGGTGAATAGTCTGGTCTCTATTGTTTCACTTTTCAGTGCGCTTCAAGGAATTAAAAAGTTGAATGTACCTATTCGGGATACATAATATCCGATTGCCAAGGATATGCTGTATACACACAGGTTATTAATTTGAAAGTTAGGTTAAAAAGCAAACTCCAATTTTTTTTATAGTATAAAAAGAAAGAAAGATGGCAGATGGGACTAGGCACAGATAGTAAGCCTAAAGAAATTAAAGGACCAAAGGCAGGCTTAATTCTGTTGGTATCTCTCTCTGCCCTGCTCCCCTCAGTGCTTTATCTCTTTGGTTCTCAGCTCTCATATTTCCGTTAGCAATTTTATAATCATCTATTAAATGAGCAGTTATGCTAAACATGCACAGTTATCATGGACTGATTTGCTTTTATCCTTGTAGTACAGTGTGTTTTTCCTGGCAATACACCAAATTAGTGTCTGAGAGTATTCATATCACTTTGCAAAAAAAGAAAAAACAAACAAAAAAAACAAAAAAAACCTTAGAACTGGAGTATCTGAGCATTTGACAGTGATATGAGTAAAAGAAGTTAAATACTGTCATGACAAGTAAGATTTCCTCTAGGACCCTGGAATCAAAGCTCTATTTGTCCTATTTGATGTCAACTTCCATGGCAACAAATATTAGAAATTATATTACCATGTTTTATGTCATAGTCATCCTCTTATCTTAGCACATCTTTTTTTATGCTGTTATATGGATAAGTATGTGAGTAATAGTTGGCAAATATATGGACAAGTTTCATAGTTGTATCCACTACTGAGTGAAATATTACTTCTTTTTATCCATTCAGGGTCTTATACTCACTACTGAAGTATATAAAGCCTGGCAATCAAATTCATATTTATCTTGACTTTATATGCATATGGTTTTGAGGCTGGAGATGAAACTTGAGAAGAAAGCACTTGAGCATCTTTTTAACTTTTATTATGACTGGTAATGTTTCCTCCTTTACTAATTGAGTCTTACATGTTTATACTTAAAAGCTGAGTCTATCTTTTCTTTTGAAAAGTTCTGACCCATAATTTCATAGTATAGAACACTGAAATCTCAATACAAAACAGTTTACTAGAGAAACCTAAGTAGTTTAAAAAGTCATTGCCATAAACACTGTATTATTTTAAAATAGTCTTCAGTTGTAATGTGCTTGTATAGTTGTATATATGTTTTTAGTGAAGCTGCATTTATATAATTCCAGGGATATATATCATCATAAACATATTTTACGATTGTAAGCCTTTAGATATATTCAAATATAATTGTATTTTTCTTCAATGATAAAAATTTGTTTTATAAGCTGGAGAAATAACTATTTGTGGCATAAACAGCTAATAATTATATCTAAATGAATTATATTCAAGATTACGACTATGAATTTTTCTCATAAATGATTCTACTTTAAGAAATGTTCATAATTCACTTTTTTGAAAACATATCACTCATTTTTTTCTTCTTCGCAGAAACTTCTGTACTTTTTTTCTCAAGGTCATATAGCCCTGTATCAGATAGCAACAGAGCTTCAGCAATAACAGCAGATGCCATCTTAGATTAATGTAAGGGAATTTTTTTTTGTGATTTTTATAGTTTCTCTCCTTTGCACCCATTTTGACAGGGAACAATGTTGGGTTCAATGCCAGATGCCCTAGAGGTGCCCTAGAGTTATTTTAACGGATTCAATTTGCTTTACTTTTCATGTAAGAATAGCTTTTCTTCTTAGATATTTTTGAGGTATAGGAGAAACTATTTCTTATATAAAATATTTTTAAAAGTTCACTTTTTATATAAACTTTTATTATAGAATCAGTGAATTTTAAAACTAGAGACCACAGTGATCATCTATTCCTGTGTTTCTCAAAGAATATAAAGTAAAAAAAAAAAAATCTAGCACTCATTTTTATTCTTGTTTTTTTTTCACAAATATAATAATTCTCGCCTACTTTTCCCACTTTCCATATTCTACTTTAGGTCAACAGTGGAGCATTTAACAAGTTTTCTTATTTGCAGTATATTTTGAGTTACAAAACACTGAAAAGCCCCTCCATGTTTATAATAATTCTTGCTCATTAGAGTAGCCTAAGAATACCTACTCATTGAGTTTTAAAAGGCCGGGTATTAATTCTCAAAACTACTTTCAAATGGGTTTATTATTATTTTTAGTTAACCTTTTTTTCCTCCAAATATTTTGCCTTAATAGTCCTCAATTTACCAGATATGACTTTATATATCTCTGAAAAACATAAATAGAAAGATGAATAAAGTTTGGACAACTTAAGAATTAAGGAAGAAATAATATGATTTAATTCCAGAGGGAGATATTATTTGGCTTCCATTGAAGTAAAGAAGTATAATAAGATAAACTTTTTTTGGACCCTGAAGTTGGATGTGTCTTTATTGAGAATATTATGATAATGTCCCCAATGGATGCACATATAGATAGAAAAATGGTTAATATCATTACTAAACACATACAGTGAGTTGTAGTACATTTTATGAGTTTGGTAAACAAGATGAAATAAATGAAGAAAACAGACTAAAGAGTAAAAGTGATTCTCCTAGATATTCTAATATTTTAAGGTAGTATAATACTTTTTTCTTATTTATTATCTAAAATTGAGAAATATATTTGTTTCCTATATTATAAATTATGATCATGTAAATTTAATTTTAAATTACAGTATATTAATATGAATTAAGCTTTTTTACAAATAAGTTAGTGTGTTGAAATAGTAAATATAAAAGTAAAATGACAACTATATTATATTAATCTATTATTTAAGAAGTTGGAATGAAAAAAAAAAACACAAGAATCTGGAGGCCTTGATGTTCCCCTATTTGATGCTATTAGTCCTTTGCTTATTTGTTTAATTTATATATACTACAAAGCATAGTCATATGTACTTCTTACTCCATATGATTTTAATGGTAAAATTATCTTGTATCATTGTTTCTCTAGATTTGTTATTTTCAAATTTTCTTGTTTTACTACTCTTTTAAAAAATGATTTTCCACTTATGGCTTTTAGACTTATGGTACTTTGTAATTTTCTGACATGGAAATTTGTTTTCTCTCTTATTTGTATACTTTTTATATGAGTAATTTAACCTCCCCACATGAGCAATAACTAAAATGTTTAAAAAATGTATTAGAGATGTTTTTAAAAGTATTGGTTAATATTTCAGTTTAAACTAAAATTATAGAATGAGTAGACATTGATAAAATAATCACAATTATAGGCATCATTAAAAATTCTAATTATATCTATAGATGAAACACTGTACCCATGTAGATCAGTTCACATCATGTTATGATTATGATTATTGATATTGCTATTACTATTTAAATAGCCTCATCTATTTCAGAATCTTTTTCTGAAAGTTAATAAGTGAAAATAAATTATGAAATACTGAAATAAATATGTTCTTTGAATTCTCTAATTTCTGGAACAATGCTCTCTAATATTTAACATTGCTTTAGTTTTTATTTCCAGAGTCTCTTTATTATATATTAACTGTTATTCAGTCACTTATTTCTGAGCCTCTCTGTCAACATGTTTTATTTTTAAAAAAGTAAAAATAACTCATGGAAAATTACATGACTGTATTAGAGGAATATAAATAATTGCTTAGTAAAATGCTCTACACTGACCATATTAACAAATGATAATGTTCATAAAAATTGTCTCTTTTTCACCTTGTTTATTCATTTATTCACTTGCCCATCCATCTATTAATTTTCTGGTTTGTCTATTTGCTAGTTTGTTGTATTTCTGAATTATAGAATGTTACTCACTGGAATATGTTCTTTAAGATGCTAAAAACAAAAGAGAGCTGGAGTCGTGTTTGCATATGAAGCTCTTGCAGATAGTATAGGATACCACACAATCACAATCATTGCATGATCTGAAATAAAAGCAGAATTGCCTATTGGTGAGGTCTCTGGCACAGACTCTAGAGTTCAAAATTTAGTCCTGAAGTTTTTGCTATGTAATTAGCCTTTTCCATATAGATTTTAAATTATTTTTTAAATAAGGAGAAACATATTTATAATATTTTAAATATATCATATTTTAAATAATTGTTCTTCAACAATACAGAAAATATTATCAACTTAATTGTGATGTCAGAAAATGCCTCTTATAGTGCTTTCACATTTTAGTATTTATTATTTTTAATCATTGAATTGCTGTAAGGATTACCTTAAACAATTCTGATGAATGTGATCATGATGATGAAGGCAATCCTGAAGAAATAATTATAAATTTATTGATAGTATTTATTTTTATATTTTTATTGCATTCTTATATGTCTAGCAGCTTTGTATGTGTCTGTGTCTAGCGTTCACAAATACCTAGTAGCTCTCTGAGGGGCACCATTAGGGCCTTTTTACTTGTATCCCCCATAAAGCATGTAAAAATAGATTGAGGAAATGACTGAAAATATTTAAAGGGCAGGGAAAAGTACTCAAATGTATTTCCTTTATCCCTTGAGGAAAACGTCACTGAGTTATATTTCCATGTTGTTTCTCACTGGAATCAAACGCTTTAAAGCATTCTAAACCCCTGCATGCTTTTCTAAGTCTGTATAAAAAAGATACATCATATTTTTTTAAATGGATATTGAGATTTGAAGAGTTTAATCTGCCTTTATCAAAAACTATGATGCATCTGAGATTTTTTAGTCTGAAAACTGTCAAGTTAGCTTGCCACAGTCACCTGGTTGCTGGCAGAAGACATAAAACCCCTGGGTCGGATAAAAACTGACAATAGCCAGGTTCCCTGAGCCCCAACTCCCACAGGGTAACATCAAGAGGACCAGGTGACATCTGCATATAAAGTGGGATGCATTATAGGAGAGGAACCCTGTATGTAGGGAAACCAAAATGTTTTGTAATAGGCAGTATGCACACCTGCCACTTCTCAGGAGAGTGATTCTTTACTGGATCTTCCAAGGCTGGAGAAGTCTGCTCTTTGCTCTAGAAGAAAATACAATTTCTGTATTCCAAGGGAGTTTGCTCTACAAGCATTCTTGAAAAGGTAGTCCAGAAGAGGCAGTCAGCACCTGTGTTCTCAAGATACAGAACAACACAAAAGACCTGTGAATAATTGTTTCCCCACATCCTCTTTCTATATTGTCAATGCCTTGATTATAAGATTAAAAAGGCAGCTGGCTGCTTGTTCTAAATTAAAGCATCCTGTATCTAAATGTTTTTTGTCAGCTAAGACTGTCTTCTATTCTTGTGAGGAATCCAGCTGTATTTGTGTTGCTTCAAGAGACGTGGATCCCCTTAGCACTTGTTTTCCTGCCATTTCAGATTTGTTTTTTATTTGATTTTCTATTACTCACAGTTCAGGTCATAAGGTAACAATGCCTCTGATATAAGTTTTATTTACTACCTCACAGAACTAGGAACAATTTTCTGATTTTCACTGAGAATGATCTTGCCCTGCAGCATAATTACAACAGATTAGAAGTTGTGACAAGAAGGAAACATTGCACTAAACAAGAAGAAAAAAAGTGTGCTAAAATTGAAATAGTGCAAATTGTGCACTTTTTATAATTAGTTGAGTTCTAAAATTTGAAACAAAGCCTAAGGTATTATATTTTTATCTGTATAGTTTTGTAAACTTACCTGTTTCATAGTAGGTTTAGAATAACCTAGTGTAATCCATTCTTTCTACCATTATATTAACTCGTTTACTTTTTTATTTTTGTACTTTCTTGGTAGGGATACATTTTATGAGAGTAGGGAATGCATTTTTTTTTAGTGCTGCTCTAACTCCTGCACCACGAAGTGTGCCTGGAAGGATAGGTATTAATGGGCATCAGTTCAATAAACAAATCAATAAAGAAGTATCATTTTGATGTGTGTATGTACTATGTTTAAGTAGTACCATTTATTAATTTTTGTTGCATAATAAATAAACATAAAATACATATTTCAAGATTACCATGGCTTAAATATATGAGAAGTTTGCACTTTGTAAGTCTTTAAGAAAATGGCCAAATTTTATGGTATTAGTTATTAAGATTTTTACTGTTTCAGAAATGAGATGAAGTAATTGACTTAATTTTCTTTTAAGTGCTTACTTGTAAAGTGAATCTAAATCTATTAAGCAGAAATAATATAAAGGCAAAGTTTTAAAATACTTGGCAATAACCTTATTTTAAAGTCATTTTGCTTTGCGTGTGAGCTGGTGCACTTTGGCACTGCTAGACTGCATGAGGTCAGGTTCAGTGCAAACCTAGGTTCAAATCCAAGTTTTGCCAGTGTTTACATAACTGGCAAAATTTTAAACCTGTAGAAGTTTTGTTTTTTTCCCCCCTATCAAATAAGGACAATAATAATATATAACTTTCTGAGTATTACATGAGATTATTCATGAAAATATTGAGTATTTACCTGGTTTTTGATTATTATTAAACTTTGGTATGCATTTCTTAAAATTTTATTTCATGAGAAGAATTAAGAAAGACTATTTTGCTTTATTGTCTGTCATATCCAGCAAATAATATCCAAAATCTGGGGCTTTGGCTATGTGATAACTTGACTAGTTTATCTTGTTTCTTCAGAGATTAGTTTATTCAATAATCAGACAAATAGTTTGTACAATATTAGCATGTGAAAAATTTGGGATTACAGCAAAATACAATAGATTGAGGAAATAGCCCTAAGAAGGCAAGTTAACGAGTGAGTGAATGCGGTGACTAGTATTCAAAAGCTCTCAGACACTGAAAAACTTTCAATGCCAATAAGGCAATACACATGTAGACTGATGAGAACATTTTGAGTGAAACTATTAATTACAAAAACCCATAGCAGAGGGAATATACAGGAAAAGCTGTGGAGACTTGTGACATTAAAGTGGCTGTAAGTCTATGACTGTGCTACTCTAAAGGTGCCTAATCCCATCTGATCTCAGAAGCTAAGCAGTGTCAGGCCTGGTTAGTACTTGGATGGGGGACAACCTCGGAGTGGCAGGTGCTATAGGCGTTAAAAAAAAAAAAAAGAGGTGCAATGTTAAGAAATTGTCTCTTCTACTTATAAATTTTTCAGTATTATTCTGTTTTATAGAAGAGATCGTTTAGAGTTTTTACAAATCTGGATTCACTCACTACTTAAAAGCAAGTTATCATTCTAAGTAAGTGTTCAGATATATAACTGTACCTCGGGAAAACTTTATCTGAGAGTGCTGACGTATGCATCCACATGATTTTCAAAATGTTAAAATGCAACTTCCTTAGTTCTATATTTGAGTGTTCGAGTGATTTCTAACACTTGTTGCACATCACAGCTTTCAAAATGAAGGGAAAAAAAAATTATCAATTTCTTCGTTGGCTTGTTAAAAGTCCTGAGAAGATTAGCCAAATAACTTATTGATCAAGGAAGCTGTGACAGGAAGTAGAAAACCTTCTGGACAAATTCTCACTAGTGCTTCACAAGAGGAAGTTCACCAGAAGATGTCTATAGCGAGGTTGTATCTGAGTTCAGGTAGTTTAAAGTGTGTCATTTAAAGCTGAAAGTTGATTAGGATCAGACAAAGTTTATATAACATAATAGTTTAGGAGTAGTGGATACATAAGCGAGAGTCTTACAGTGAGTTATTATAAGTAAACGGTAAGCTGTTTACAGTTAAACATGATAAGCTATTTGCTCTTGCGAACAGTTTGATTTGTATTAATATGGTTTGGAGAAACTCTCCCTCAAAAAAAGCAGTAAAGTTCTTGTTTTGCACCTTGTCTTCCTTGGAAATAATTTTCTAGAACAACTCTATTCGTGTTGACTTAGTGGCCTTTTTTCTCAGTCCTGTTAATTAAAATATGTAGATACAGGTATTCTTAGTTTTCTGTGTACATTCTTTTTAGGCTCAGAAATCTGTTCAGGCATTTTTATAATTTGAGGGGTCTAATAGAAAAGAGAACTTTATACATTCAACGTGAAATGCATAGATTGGAAGGGTAAGCCTTTAGTTCACATTAAGTAAGGGGGCCATTAATTCATAATTAATATTCAGATAAATTCAGCACTTTTAGGGCACTATGAAAGAATGCTACGTACACACACGCACGCACACACACACACACGCACACACACACACATACCCCTTGTGAAGACTCCTTGCAACCACAACTCCTAAATATCTCCTGTGACAGGAACTAGTAGGGCCTTTGTATGAAATAATAAAATAATTACATCTTAATAAAATGATTTGGTAATAATCTTAATTTTGTTAAAGCAGAAACAGATCCAGAAAATTAGAAAATAAAAGCCTTTGGGGAGTATACATGGTTTGCTGCTGCCAGAATTTTTAAACTGCAAAGCAGGAAAGTCTGGATTATATTATTTCAGTCAGGTTGGTGATGGAAATAGTTGGACTCAAAACTAATTTTCTATTTTACCTTATTTTCTCTTCCTGTTCTTGCTACTATTTCAACACAGTGGTACCTGTAAGCCACTACACAATCACAAAAGATTTCAAAATGGCCCGTCCACATACTTCAAGTTCTAGCCAAGTGAGTAATCAATCACATAGAGCCATTGGCTTTCATCGGCATACATCAAGGTCCATAAGCTATTTCTACATTCCTACTATCATAAGTGATCACACTAGTGCCTGTAGTCTGTAGGATTTGCAGAGAAATCATGTGATGACAGTGCCAGTATGTCAGCACAATGCCAAATTTATGATCTAAATGTATTCTGATTATCCAGTTTAATTCAACAAGAGTAATTGACCGTGCTCAATAAAGCTCAAAATGGCTTTCCAAAAATCTTGTTACAGAAGCTTAGTGCTTTTCTCCACATTTCAAACTTAATATCTTGCTCTAGTTCTGCATGTGAAACTCCACACATGGAATTAGTTATTCTGTGCATAAGGCTAAGTATGTTACCACGGAGGTGTCTGAGATGTGAAAGTTTGTTTCTTTAGAGTTTTCCCTTTTTATCCTTTGCTATCACTAGTATAGCACATCCTGCAGTATGCTCTTTGAGAGAAAGTTAACTTATACAAAATATGTCAAAACTCAAAGGACTACATTTTTAATATTATTTGGAAACTTTATTCTTATATACAGACATGCACTATAAAACATTAAAAATGTGACTTTAAATATCTTGGGCTGGGCACGAGTTGCAGTCAGCATCAGGTGATTTAGGCAGACAGTTGGAGACTGGTCAGGGTTGAAAAGACCTGTGAAGAGTTCTGTGAAGACAGCGGCATTTTTTTAAAGCTTAATTATGTTTTTGATTTTTAATATATAGCAGCCCAGAAATTCAGTAGCACCTAAATTATTATTATTATATGGAAGTGAGATTAAAGAATTGTGTGTTTGCCTAGGAAGCGGGAATGGAGGCGTGAACCTTGATCAATTTTGGCTGATTGCTCAAGAGAATTTTTTTTTTTTTTTGATTCCTTTTTGGTAGTTCTCTCCATTCCTGTTGGATATACTTAGAAATATGTGTATCTCTGAAAAAGTGAGTAATATACTGATGGTCTCAAGTGGCTAAAACAAATTGGGAAAGAAAAGCCTCCTGGGAAAGTGGAAAAGCTAATCTAATCCTCTCTTATCCTCTTGAACTTCAAACAGTATTAGAGGACCAAGGCCAGATTTCTTCTTCACCTACCTAGAGTTAACAACGTGAGGACAAATTTGAATTACTTTTTCTAATCAATTCATATGATGACTACAAACAGGAGAGAGAATCAATACTAGACAAAATGAGATCGTAGCAGATGACTTCTAACCTCTACTTTTTAAGATTTTTGTCAAGCATCGCTCTTGGGATGATAAAAGGAAAATTAAGAGAGTTAAAGAGAAGGTCAGGGGCTTTTATTTATTTAATTAATTTGCTTACCATACACAGAAATAAGTGGAAATGACTGACAAATGTTACCTGTGAATGTTCTGTATTTTGTTCCTGTTACATCGTTTCATTTTAGTTTGCTCTTTAATGTCATGGTTTTATGCACTCCTTGTTGAATATCTGAATTAAAAGCCTTGAGTCATAGAATCTTAATGAAGATTACCAGAATACTACTGTTACTTGCTATTTTATAATTATAGAGGATTAAAAAAATAGTAAATAAAAATACAGGTCTGTAAATACAAAAGTTAGATCGCAATTCCTTTTTTTTTTTTTAATTAGGAATATTTGATTTTCCTTCCTCTTTTATAAAGATGCAGGCAATGGGAACCATTCATATGAGAGAGATATTATAAAACAATATGTTATAAACTGGATCTCATAGTAGAAATCAACACATAGTGTTCAAATTTATTTGATAGGCCTAATACCTTAAAGTATATGACGTAGCTGTCATTTCAGTAATGCCTCTAAATGCTTATAAAGGGAAATATTTTGTTAGCAGGCACTTTAATAGCATTAGCAATTATTTCACCCTATTAAAATAGTAAACCTTGGTATAAACACTCATAATAAACTGAATAACCTATTGAATCATGTGTTATATATATACACACATATATAAATAACTATAAATATAAATTTTAAAAAAATTAAAAAAAATTATTAGTTTTTAATGCCTACAGTACCAGGTCTTTCTAGCTGGTCTCCCATCCAGGTACTAACCAGGCCTGACCCTACTTAGCTTCTGAGGTCAGATGGGATCAAGCTTGTTCAAGGTGGCATGGGGATAGACTACATCATATATTTTAATGTAACTGTTTTACAAAGGTTATGGATGAAGCCCAAAAAACCAAATAAATGTACATTTTAAAGTTACAGACTCAGGTTTCACAATTTAAATGCTGATCCAATCTTAGGGTTCTAAATATTATGCAATTTCTGCATAATAATAATTTCTGACACTGAGATAACCTTGATTTAAACTTGAGATTGCTAATGAGTAGGATGTAACGTAAGATGACTTGTAGTACACTTAGGTTTTAATTTCTCCATTATAAGTTTTTCGATAAACTAATTTTTATCATTGCACAATTTACATTTTAGAGATAAGTTCTGTTTCTTCCTGTATCTATCATTAGATCATGTCAAAGTAGATAAAAGACCAGGGTTTTTGTTAAACCGCACTAGATCATCAGTGAGGTAGAACACAATTTAAAATATTTGTCCTCGTAGGTGTTCCTTTCCGACTTGCCTTTGTGTTCATTTGGGTTTCCAGGAAAATGAAATACTACCATTTTGGGAAGTGGAAGAACATTTTTTTCTTACCTTTTCTATGCTGTATTTTTTTAAAGTTTTCTCATTTCCTTAGCTTTATTTTCACAAACATGTACACGTATGTTGGTAGTAAGGTGATTCCTTTATTAAAAAAAAGTGCTTTAAAAATATAGTCCTTATCAGAGGTAATTTGTAATTTTTTGTTGTTGTTAGTTATGGCTTGGAAAATAGTTTGTGACCTTTTCCTTCAGTGAATTCCAATACTTTATTGAAGTCTTCCATACCTCAAACAAATGGATTAAAACTAACAATTTGATAAGATAAAATAATATACCATAAAATGTTTATATATGGTACTCCCCAAAACACACACACACACACACACACACACACAAACACACACAAACATGCACATACAAATATACACACATGCTCTCATAGGGGAACATACGAACTGCCACTTTGGTTATGCATTTGTTCTAGTAATAGTTCTAGGACCTGGAGATTTTTGGGCCATGATATTATAGCTCCTAAATAAACTTGATTTCAATTACCAGTGCATCTTTATTATTTTATTAGCATCATTAGTCTTTCAAAATTATTTTAATTTTTAACTATTTAAAAATACTACAACAGAAGACATTTTTGTATTTTCTTAAACATAGTAATTTCACAATTGATATTTGAAATGGTAACACGTAAAAAACAATTGCTAGAACATTAAATTTAATCCTAAAGAACAATAACCTTATACTAGATCCTCAAGAGTCTGGATGGGTCGTAGATAGGGCTTCTGTGTAACATATACTTGCAAAATACTTTTTATCGAGTTTCTAACACCAAATATTTTAAGAGATTTTATCATGTACGAAAAGGACTTAATGTAAATATATAACTTCCCCTTCTCTATTTCCTACCTTTATCTCTTCAAGGACACCAATAGACTAGATTAGTATTATAGTCATTTTAACTTTCTATATTAAGTTCTCCTTTCAAATGAATTCTTTCATGAGCTGGAATATATCGTTTTTTTCTTACATTCTAAATATAATTCATTACACTCCTGTGATTTCTTTATAACATTTTTTTCTTGATTTGCAGCAAAGCTCTTCAAAAGCAGGCCATCAGTCAGTGAGCATGAAGAAATGACCTTCATGTCTGTTTCTTGTTCTAAATAATTTCTCCTTGTTCAAATTCTTCTAAGTACTATAAGTTTTTAGTTTTTTGTTCTTGGTTTTTGCTATAAAATTATGATTGGTGATAACCAGGATATATACATTACATATGATATATTTATATGTAACATATGTATATACTTATGAATGTATTATTTGCAACATATTTTATAAGTGTGTACACTATGTAACTTGCATAGGTATACATACTTATCAAAGCTGGATCTGTTAAATCACTATCTTCTCACTTTTTTCTTAATTATTTTAGTTTTTAGGTGAGCAGATAGGATGAGGCATACATTGTGTAATAACTTAAAAAAATTGTATATGTGTATATTTCTCTTCTAAATCTTTTAGTTGTTTTGAATACTTTATTATAAGATTTAGGTAGTAACTCTTTATTACTTTAAATAGTAATATTTCTTTCTTGCTTTTTTTTTTTTTTCACGCCTATAGCACTTGGGATTACTAGGTGGTCTCCCATCTTAGTAGTACTAACCAGGCCTGACCCTGCTTAGCTTCTGACCTCAGATGAGATTGACATGTTCAGGGTGGCATGGCTGTAGACTAAATAGTAATATTTCACTATACTCTTAGACAGGATAAGAGTGCACCATTAAATAGTGCTGGACTCTTATTATTTTTAGAAATTGTTCAATATGTGAAAAATATATGTCTTTACCTGAAGATGGATTAGACCTATCATAATTACCTAATACCTATGGATTAATCAGGTGAGGCTAGATTATTGTGTAGTAACTAACCAGCAACCCCAAATATTAGTGGTTAAATATACCGACATTTTAGTAGTCCCTTTTTCTATGACTCTAGCATGGTTTGGTAGCTAGCTTTACTCCACATAGCCACCTTGAGATATGGTCTATGGGAGACTGATCATCCTGTAGATGAAACAGCTGGAAGACCTGGCCCTTTCATTTCTGCAGTGAGGAACTTGCTCGAGAATCCTAAACTATCAGTTAATTGCTTTCCCACAGGAGCTATACTGTCACTGTACTATAACTGTAACTCTTACAGGCTATTGGCCAGAACTAGTCACATGGCCTCTCCTACTTGCAAGTGAGTCAAAAAGTACAGTTCAGCCATGTATTGGGAAGGATAGGAGACCAGGACAAGGGGGATTACCAGAGGAGTCTGATTGAAATATAAAGGCATTCTGTCACATATATTTATGTATTATTTTTCAAGGAATTTAAAAATTTTGATGGTCTGAAGTTATTTTATTATACTATTTTAATTTTAGATATGGATGATATTCACCAGTTTCTTAATATTCAAATTATTTAAGCACATTCTTGTCCTCTTTATTGTTTGCCTATTTACATTATTTTAATTGATATTTATAATTTTAATATTTTAATAATTAATTGACTTTAAGCTTTATTTATGACATGTATGCCCTGTTAAATTTTATTTTATATCTCAGAATTTTATAATTTCTCATTTCTAGACATTTTAATATGAGAACATTAATAATTTCAGATCCCCTTTTGTTGAGAAATAATAATATTAATAAGTTACCAAAATATTTCAGAATCATATTTTTTCTAATTTACAAAGTGCATTCATAGAACTTACCTTTTAAAAAAGAAATCACGTGTGCTGCTTTGTTTGTGTTAGTATAAAGAAATCTGTAAAGAATCTTTTGGCATTTCTATTTAATTAATATCTGTTGTATATCAATACTTCTGTACAATACAGCATAACCACACCACATTGTGTTCGTTTATATAAACTATCAACTATTTTTAAAAATTTTATTTAATGCACTTCTGTGTGGTTAACTTGAATACTTCAGACAACACTTTCAGAATACCTATTATCCTTAAAACACTATGATACCTACTGTAAATGCTGGGCCCAACTCAATGAATACAGCATAGTTGAATAGATAAAGTATTTACACATGTGTTTGTTTTGTTTTGTAGCTGAAGAGAGTTCATTTTCTGAATTATACAGTAGAAATAGTGGAAGCAAATGATGTTCATGGATATGGGTGAATCTTATCTGTGCATGGATTTGGGGGGTTGCATAATTCTTAAAACATTATTTAAAACTTTATATTTCATGGAATATTTAATATGATTTGAGGCAGTGGAATAAATAATCATCTGTTACATGTTTTGCATGAATTAAAGCTGAAATCATCTGCCTTGTCTAGGAACACTTGTATTATAGACTAGAGCAAGGACGTTCTTTGTGTACTGAATGCTGTGGGAAGTTAGCCTTGGATTAAAAATTTAACATAAAACCTCCTCCACATGAAAAACCACACACGAATCAGTAGGAATTTCCCTGCATGATAGTTTAATTGAAGAAAACAAAATTTTAACTTCTCAGACTTGGATGAACTGATAATAACCAGTGTTAAAAGTACACTGGTAAATGCCATTTCATAGATTATACATCTTATGATATGGCATTTGCCATTATGTGTGTGCTATTTATCAAAAGTCTTATTTTTAGTCACAAAGCTCTTATATATAAGAAATCTATAGCCTGCTCATTTCTAAATCTAATCCTACAAGTAATATACTTTCTGAAAACTTAACTGTTTTACATATTTATGAATTTCCCTGCAGTCCCCCTAAGGGATTCATTTCTCAATTGTGTCATAAGACACCACAGTATAATGCTTGGCTTATTTTCCCATCAAGTATTGTTCTACAGCTACCTGGTGTTTCTATTTGTCGCTGTCTGGAGAAAACTGAGGATGCAGCATTGACCCAGTCTGTTCAGTGTGCAGGACTCATGCCTGCGAGCACTGAGACTCTATAAGACTCATCACCGTGCGTTTCTGTGTTATATCAGCAAGCTCATCTGCAGAAATACATTCTGACTGAGTAACCCCGAGGTGGATAATACTTAATTCTCCATTTCAAAATCTTCCAGGGATGGAAAAACGATTCAGCTGGAAGGCATCCTCCCTGTCAGCACCCTATTATCCTAACACAGTGTTTACTCTGTTACTGGTTTCACTTATCCTTACACAGTTTGATCGTCATTTCTGAAGCTGGCCTAGTGTATAACTTAACACCAGCTCACAGTATGCCTATGATTGGTTTTAACATGATATCTATGGATTTGCATCTTTCCGACTAGTATCTCTAGTCTCTACTTTTGAGAAATAATACCTAGAAAAGATGTAATGGGAGGATAAGTTATTAAAGATTGAAAACATTTATTAAATATGGTCTAAAGCTGTTTTAGTAGTTGCCAATTGCCAATGTATTGAAATAACCATATCCACTGCAAAAAAGAACATTTAGAAAGACATTATACACACACACGTATCACACACATACATACATGTTCAAACACATATACATACAGATTTATATGGAGAAATGCTATCTACAGTATGTATTTGAGTGTGTTAATATATAAATGTTTATAAGGTTTGATGGAATTATATTAAGAATTTAAGAAATTTGATCTTGTTTGCAAATGAAATCTAATTTATCAGTTATTCAGCATTCTCTAATCCATACATATTTATAAAATATTTTTTGAAAGCAAAAGGCCATTAATTTTCAATATAATGGAAAATAGTTTTGCAAATGTGTTTTTTTTCCATGTTAGTTTGAAATGACAAGTAGTTTTTCAAAAAGTTAGACCACTTGGTTGGGATGTATAAAAGCAGAAAACAAACCTGATTTCAGTAAGTTTAAAATTAGGTTGGCTTTAAGTATATTTTCTTTAATTCTAGGGAATATGGTTTATATAAAAAGATATTATTCACAAAAGTTTATTAAGATAAAAATTTTTATGGCCATAATCAGGATTAATGATTTTAATATGAATATGGTAGCATTGCATTATTTATTTATTTCATTATGTATCAGTCATTGAATAAATATTTCTTGGGTCTTTATATCAGATTCTTTAACATAATTGGAAAATTTAGATAAATAATATCAAGAATGAAAATATATTGGTGTTACTTTGCTCTTTTATTCTTTTCTGGTTACATCTTTCTTTAGCACCCTTCAGAATGAAACGGATGAAACTATTGTATATTGTGTAAACTTTTCATGTGTCAGATGTAATCATGAGTTTTGAAAGTCATCTCCTTGAAATATTTTTGTTTAAATTACCTATATTTTTTCTATTAAATGCATTTTAGAAATATTAATGTAAACATATTTAAAAGAAAATAATGTCAGCCATTTCCTGTTAGATTTGCAAATTATGTCAGGGTTTGTGTATTTGAAGCACCACACCTTTTAATTGATAACATACTTGCTATGCACAGATAAGTTTTCTTTTAGAATTGGTTTTCAATTCAAATGAGTTAAATGTTTTATAATCATGTGTGTATTTATATATACACATGTATATGTGCAGTCACATTTTATATTACATGCAATCATATACATGTATATTTATATATATATATGTGTGTGTGTGTTTTCTTAAGACTGCTGTAACAAATTAATACAAACATGGTGGCTTAAAACCACAGGTCTGAAGGCTAGATGTCACTAAGGCCAAGTCCTCTGAGTTTTGTAGGAGTATCTATGCAAAGTCTCTTTCCTAGTTTCTGATGGTTGCTGGCAACCTTTAGTGTTCTTGGGTTGTAGACACATCACTCCATTTTCTACTTTTGTCTTCACATGGTGTTAGCTCCTGTATATATTTATGCCTGTCTTCTTATAAGAATACACGTCGTGTTTTGATTAGGGCCCACACTAATCTTTTATGACCTCATTTTAATTTAACTAATTGTATTTGCTATGATACTGTTTCTAAATAAGGTCACATTCATAGGAGTTATGGTCAGGACTTCCACATAGTTATTTTTGGAAACTCAATTCAATATACTGCACATAGTTAGCAATTCTCTTTATAATGTCATAAAACCATCTACTTTTCATTTGTTCTTTACAACTTAAGCATGTGTCTTATAACCAGTCATTGTTCCATACCATTTTATTTACACTGCTTTAACTCATAAATAAATACTAACTCAGAACAAAATTGGGTATGTTAGTGTTTCAAAGCATTATATCTTAATTCAATTTAAATTTATTTACATAAAAGAATATAATATACAAAAGTTTAATTCAAACTGGATGAAGTAGACAATAGATTTGTCTTCAGTATTTAAAATTATAGAGAATAACAATTGTAAACATGAATTTTAAGACTCAGGATTCTTAGCATCCATGTAATTCTAACTTTTCACTTTATAAATTTCAGATTAGAAGGTTAAATGAGAATAAAGATGGCACTCTTCATGAACATGCCAAATCTATAGTGATAAATTGGAAATGTCCTGAACTAACTGACAGGTGTGTTCACCCATTCAAAAGTAAATAACTTATGTAAGTTTATAAAATAACTAACAGACCCAATCTCTCTCCAGATCTCCTCAAATAATATTTTTCTTTCCTTTTCAATATTGCGCAGAGAGGTAGGTAAATAAGACCAGTGAGAAAACCCACTCTTAAATATCTTTTTTGGTGAAATAACTATTAAAATTACTTTTTAAATATTTGCTAAAACTTCTAGAGATAGCTTTTATTATAAAAATTTCTAAGATACAACAGAATTGAAATAATTTTACAGTGAACACTAGTATATCTACTATTCAGATTCTATAAATAACATTTTACTATACTCATTTAATCACATTTACATCAGTCTGTCTGTCCTTCTGTACATCCACCGACCCATGTATACTTACTTCCCTTTAAAAACTTCCTTATGATACTAGGGATCTTCTTTATGATAACTAGAGGCAGATGATTATTACAACTAAATTGTCCTTACCAAAATCAGAGAAGAGATAATTGTGGACATTCTTTGTTTTAAAATCATTCAGCTATTTAAAAAAAAAATATTTACTTTTTTGTTATAATTTACATTTCATAAAATTTACCCATTTATAATATTTAATTTGATTTAATTCTTTTTTAGTACATTCAGAGAAATGTGAAACCATTGCTACAGTTGACGTTTAGAATATTTGATCACCCCAAGTAGACTCTTCTACCCTCTAACAGTCATTCCCTTTCTCCTGTCTCTGGTCCTAGGCAATAGCTCATCTGTCTGCATGACTGTTCTTGACATTTCATATAAATAGATTTACATAATATGGAGTCTTTTGTGACTGGCTTATGTTACTTACCATATTTTCCAGATTTATCCATTTTGTGGTAGTTTTGGTACATCATTCTTTTTCATTGTCAAATTATATGTTGTTCTGTTCATTCATAAACTAATGGACATTTGAGTGTTTCTAATATCAGGCCATTTTGAATAATATTCTTATAGATGTACAAGTAGCACTATTTTTGTGGGTATATATTATATATTTTTGATTTTCATGGGCATATCAGTAGGAGTAGGTCATATAGCAACTATATTTAACATTTGAGAAACTGTAAAGACATTTAAATAGTACTGTATCAGTTTACAGTTCAATCAGTAATGTATGAGTGTTCTAATTTTTGCATATCTTGCCAACACTTTTTAAAAAAATTATAGTTATCCTTGTGTGAAGTGGTATCTAATGTGATTTTAATTAAAAAATTTTAATAAAATTGAGCATCTTTTTAGATGATAATTGGTCATTAAATATCTTTTTTGGTGAAATAACTATTAAAATTACTTTTTAAAATAATTTAAACTCAAAATTGAGATTGCATTTTTATATCTTTATATAATTAAGTTGTTAGAGTTCTTTCTATATTGTGGATAATAGTTCTTTCTATATTGCAGATATTTTCTCCCAGTCCGTGGATTATTTTTTCACTTCTTTGGTAATAGTTTTGTAAGACAAACATTTTTATTTTGGAGCAGTCCAATTTATTCTTTCTTTCTCTGACATTGATTTAATCATGTAGTTTTTCACGTGTTCTGGTTATCAAGTAGAATTTTCAGAAAAATTACAGAGATTTCACATAAACATTTTTTATGTGTGTATCTTCTAAATATTTCAAACATACACTTTTACTAAATAAATGTTTATTTTTCAATTTGAAATTTTAATTTAACTTGGCATCTTTTTTCTTTATTTGCAAGATATAGCAACCTATCATTAGAAAATGTGAAATAAAATGAATAATTCTTAAAAAGTAGAAAATACTGAGAATTCTTAGGCCTAGATTCTAACTTAAGTTTTGTAAAAGACCCTGTAAATCATTTAGCTTCACTTGACTACCTTTACATGTACGGCAAATGGGGAAGATAGTGCAGAATATCACTTTCTTCATAGAAACATCGTTAGAATGAATGAGGCAATGTATACATAAACACAAAGAATCTTATAAGACAAATACTCTATAAAACGGTAGTATCATCATTATTATTATTGCTATATTATAGAGAGGATTTCTGAAAAGTCACCTGGCTGAATGTATTATAGTAATCTTCCATGAAAAAGGAAATAAAAACATCATTACAATATAGATTTAATGGCTTTGTCTTCTATTTTATTCAGCACAGCATAAGAATATAGATGTGGCAACTTTGGCTTATTACAAGTGTGTATTGTCTGTTTTCATGTTACCTAATGCTTTGTTAATCGTAAACTGACAATATGTATAATGCTGTATTTATATCTTTCTGTATATTGCTAAATATAACTGAAGCCCAGTCATAGGTGCCAGATTTCTTAGATCACATCTTGACACTTAGATGTGGGTGCATGTATGTATATATAAGGTGAAAATAGAATGCATCAGTAATTCAGAATAAGATCAGATACATTTTAAATAGTTAATGTTGGAGTAGATAACCATTGTGGGTAGCTGTATAACCATGGGCAACTCATTCTTCCAGGAATTCTTTCTGTGAAATATTATGAGACTATGCAAATTAATTAATTTTAAAACTCTGTTCACATTCTTATATCTTTGGGATATGCAGAGTGGTTAAGGCAGAGAGGGGGTGAAGAAAAGGAGACTAAATTCTAGGATCAAGATTAGAACATATGAGGAAATAAATGCATATTACACATATACATTTATATACACATAAACATTTAAAACAAAAGCTCACAATTATAGCATTTTTAAAACTTCAGTTTTCTAAAGTAATTAAAATTATGTTATCTGTTACTTTAAAAATGTGTTATTTGTCCTTAAAATGATTTTATAATTTCTATACAAATGTTAATTTTAGCATGTGATTTGTAAAGTAAAGGACATAGAAGAATAAGACTAGAAACAGGTGATGTTCAGAAAATCAAGTCAAGTATGAGGACTTTATCTCAGCATATATTTAATTAAAAGATTTTATTGCTAATTGTTAATTTGTTTTTTAGTTAAATTATTTTCTCTCCATTTAATTTTCTTTGAATATTTTTCTTAAAAATGAAACAGATTAAATGTATTTTAATGAAAAAGAGTTATTAATTTTACATTTACTATATATTTTAGAAATATTGTAATCTGCTTATGAATATGGTAATTAATAAAATCTAATTGAGTCTCAGCTTCAGTTGTGAAATATAAATTTATTCTTTCTAAGCCCTTAAAACAGGTATTTTATTTTTGTTTTTATCCACCAAAACATTTAATATTTCAAAGCTGATGTGTCATATTTGGCTGCCCTTGTCATATTATATCAATCATATTCCTTTCAGTGAGACATAATCTGATTTTTGTTGATTAACATAACTCGATTTGAGATACTAAAGTTCCATCTTATATAAAAGGTCAAAGAAAATAAAAGTAAAGGTGAAAATTTTAAGATTAAAAGCAAACTAAAATTCTTTGTCATGGAAAATTAGAATCTACAATAGGAAACATGTGCTTTTATTGGTTTTTTAGTCTTCACAATTTTATTTGTATGTGAATATACAAGTTCAAAAGTGACAAAGTTACAATAAAACTATTGAATATTAAATGTGATTATGACATAGAACTTTTGGCAAATACAAATAAAGTTACTTTAGTAAGTTACATTCCATTTTGCATCCTTTATATTTTTCTGCAGATTCTAAATTCAATTGAACCATTTCACTTTGGATAAATTCTTAGAATCTTTGCTCCCTTCCATCAGACCACATTATTTTTGCCATTGCAACTACTTCTTCTGCTCCTCAGTTTTTGATACTTAAATAACAAACAAAAAAACAAGTTTATAGTACTCTTGAATTATTTATTAAGCAATTTATATTGTTACTGAATTCAAAATAAAAATAGAAAGCAAAAGTAAAACTAATGAAATATTGTTGATTTGAATTATTCTGTATTTTACTTTTTTAATAGCCTGTATGGAAGATAATATGTCACATGGAATATCTTGCTTATAAATTCTGAATACTTTTACTTTTTAACTTATTTTTTAGCTAAGAGATAACTAAATCTCTTCCTCACCATAGTCAATAAAAACAGATATGTGTTTTGCCAATATTTTCTTCCAATTTTGGCTTGTCTTTTAATTCTCTTAACAGTGTCATTCACGGAACAGAAGTTTTACATATTAATGAAGTCCAATTTAGCAATTTTTTTCTTTCATGGATTGTGCTTTCGTATTGTATCTAAAAACATTTTGCCAAATAAGGTTATAGTTTTTCACTTACATTTAATTCTGATCAATGTTGAGTTAGTTTTCATGAAAGATATTCTGTTTGTGTCTACGTTCACATTTTTATGTGTGGATATTTAGTTTCAGCACCACTTATGGAAAAGATCCTTTCTCCATTGGATTTCTTTCACTCTTATGTTGTGGATCAGATTCCTATGTTTCTGTTGGTCTGGTATAGGCTACTATTTCATTCATTTAATCTTTTTGTCTGTTCTCATTAATACTATGTTGTCTTTTGACTGAAAGCTATATAGTCTCACAGTTAAGTAGTATCCATCTTCTGAATTTGTTTTTAATATTGTCTACATAAACTTTAAAAACAGTTTGTTGATATCCATGAATTAACTTGCTGATAATTTTATTATGATGGCATTAAATTTATAAATGAATTTGTGTATAATTGACACTTTAAACAATATTGAGTCTTTAAATCCATGAGCATGGAACAACTTTCATTTATTTAGATTCTTCCATGAAAGTTTGTAGTTTCTCTCAGTTCATCTTGTATATATTTTATTGGATTTTTACCCAAGTATTTATTTGTTGGGGTGGGGTCATGCAAATGGTGTTGTGTTTTTTATTTGAGATACCATTGCTCATTGCTGGAACATAGGAAAGCTCTTGACTTATATTAACCTTGTATCCTGCAACCTTGCTAAAAGAACCTGTTATAATGTTCCAGGAGTTTTTTTTTTTTGTTTGTTTGTTTTTTTTGTCAATTCTTTTGGATTTCTACATTGGTAATCATGTCATTGGCAAACAGACAGTTGTATTTTTTTCTTCCCAATGTTTTATTTAATTTCTTGCATAATTGTATTAACTAGGACTTTCAGTACATTACTGAAAAGGAATTACCATTGGTAAGCTGGAAAATCCTTGTCTGGTTTCTGGTCTTAGTGGTAAAGCTTCTAGTTTTTTGCCTTTAAACATGTTAGCTGTAGGATTTTGGAGATGTCCAAGTTGATAAAGTTCCCTTTATTCCTAGTTTTCTGAGAGTTTTTATAATGAATGGGTATTTTGTCAAATGCATTTTCTGCATCTGTATGATCATACAATGCTTCTCCTTTAGCCAGTCGATATGAGGGATTACATTAATTGATTTTTTTAATATAAATCTGCCTTGCATACCCAGAATAAATCCCACATGATCATGGCATATATACTTTTTAATACATTGTGAATTTGATTTGCTATTATTTTGTTGAAGATTTTTCAACTATGTTTATGAGAGATATTGTGATTTTTTTTTTCTTTCTTTCTTTTTTTGTGTAATTTATTTCTTTGGCTTTGGTATTAGGGCAATGCTGACCTCTTTGATTTAACCAAAAAATGTTCTTTCTTCTTCTGTTTCCCAAAACAGATTATAGAAAATGAATATAAATGCTCCTTAACTTTTCTGTAAAATTCACTAGAAAAAAAATCTGGACCCCCTATTTTCTTATTTTGGAAAGTTATCAACTGATTCATTTTAAAATGTTTATTGGTCTATTCATATTATTATTTTTTTAATTTAAGTTGATTTTTTCTTTTAAAGAATTCTGTGTTTTATTTAAGTTATTAAATTTGTGGGCATGGAGTTGTTCATAGTATTTTTGTTAATCTTTAATGTCCGTGGTTTTACTAGTGATAATTTAACCCTCTTTCTTTTCTGATGTCAGTAATTTGTATCTTATCTCATTTTAATTGGTTAGGTTTACTAGGTGGTTATCAGTTTTATTGTTCTTTTCTAAGAACCAGCTTTTAGTCTCATTTATTTTCTCTATTCTGAGCCTGTTTTCAATTTTATTTTTTTCTGCTCAAGATTTTTCTTTCTTTTATGCTTACTTTGGATTTAATTTACTCTTTCTCTTTTTTTTTTCTTTCTTGTTTCCAAAATAGAAACTTTGCTTATTAACAATATATGGATCTCATGCTATAGATTTACTGCTAAGCATTGCTTTTAATGTATCTCACAAATTTGCATAGGTTGTATCTTCATTTTCATTTCATCCAAAATATTAAAAAAAATATTTTATGCTTCTTGTAATTTAGAAGTTATAGTTTTGTAGCTAATTATTTGGGGGGGGGGTTCTAAGCTATCTTTCTGTTATTTTCTAATTTTTGAGTACATGCATTGTGTTATGTCTCTTCTTTTAAATTTGATCAGATGTGTTTAATGACCAGGAATATGATCTGTACTGGTGAATTTTTCATGTGAACTTCAGGATAATCTGTATTCTGGCATTGTTGAGTAACATATTTTATGAATGTCAATTAGATCCTGTTGATGGATGGTGCTATTCAGTTCAACTATATCCTTAATGATTTTCTGCCTGCTGGATCTGTCAGTTACTAACGAAAGGGTGCAAAGTCTCCAAGTATGATAGTGGATTTGTTTCTTTCTCCATGTAGTTCCATCGAATTTTGCATCATGTATTTTGCTTTTCTGTCGTTAGGACACACATATAAAGGATTGTTAGGTCTTCTTCGATAGTTGACTCCTTTATCATTATGTAGTATCCCTCTTTACATCAATAATTTTCTGTGACTTGAAGTCTTTTTTGTCTGAAATTAATATAGATAGTCCAGCTCTCTTGATTAGTGATAGCATGATGTATCTTTTTCATCCTTTCATTTTCAATCTCTATGTCTTTATATTAAATGTTGGTTTCTGGTTGACAACATATAACTGGGTTTTGTGTTTTTACCCATTCTCACAGTCTCTGTCTTTCATTTGGTATATTTAGACCATTCACATTTAAAGTGATTATAATGTACTTGTATGAACATCTATGTTTGTAATTGTTTTCTATTCACTGCTGTGTATGTATGTATGTGTGTGTACATGTATGTATGTATGTATGTATGTATGTGTATTTGTGTGTATCTATGTATGACGTCTGTTGTCCTGTCTTTTTTGATTCTAATTGAGCATTTACATTGTTTTCTCTCCTATCTTATATCAGGTATACTTTAAAAATTTTTAAATCTTCATACTGTTTTTTTTTTTGCCTTTTAGTATATCTTCTTAATTTTTGTTTAATGCCAAACATGCTGTGTTGGGTAAGCAGAATCAAGATAGACAGACTTTAGTGAGACGTTTATGTTTTTCTGGCTCAAAGTTAGGGTGAGTTTACTGTTCTTATTGCTGTGCTATCAGAGTCTAAAATTTCCTGTAGTAACCTTGTTTTTGTTTTTCCTTTTGTCTTCAGATTTCCCAGAGACACCTTAAATAGAGACTGAAGTTTACAATCCTTTTAGCCCTAATACCCTACTATTATACAGAAGCCCTATTAATGTAGTCATAAGGTATGAGGGTAGAGGAAGTGTTCTGTATTCCTGTGATTAAATCTCAGTTTTTTAGTGAGCTTGAGTTTGGTATTTGTCTTTTCAAAAGTCAAAGCCTGGAAGATGTTAGAATTGTGCACTCCTGTTTTCCTTGAGGGCAGGCCTTAGTAAGAATAAAAGAGAACTCTGAGCCTATATGAAAATAGTTATTTCTCCCTTTACCTGGAAACACCAGGATTTTTTTTTTTTCTTCTAACCTTCAGATTAAAATCTGGTAGGACTCCTGGAGGTAAAACACATGAAAGTGTGGTGACTCCTTTAAGGTTTTAACTCTGAAGGTAATCTACACTCAACCTCCTGTTTGTCCATTACAGGTTAAAAGTGTCTCTGTGATGCTGGCAGCAGCTACAGGCTTCTGCTTCTGAGCCGCTTTTATTCCCGAGTTGCTTCTACTCAAGGTAAACTGTGATTCTCTGATTTCTAGTTTTTATGACAAAAAGTTTGCCTTGAAATGTCAATTCTATGAAATTTCTAATAAGAATTGAATATTTCTAGTGTTTTGCTTTTTTTTTGTTGTTCTTTATTTTCCTATAAGGGTGACAATGATGATTTTTCAAGTTCTATGCATGTTGGGTTAGATGAAACTATATTTTAAAGATTGGTAACTAATATGATCACCAATAAATATATTTTCAAAACTAATATTTTAAGTAATTTGGGCTTATAGATCCATTAGACTTCTATTTTAAAGCAATTAATATTGCTATTGTTTTCTCAAAATTCTACTTTTTCTACAGTAGAAAAGGTATTCATTTCTTCTCTAATTTTATATTTCTTCCAAAACTCTGTCAGAAAACTTAATTTAAAGATTTACCAAATATTCAGTGGAATTAGGTGTGCCTAATGAAGACTGTGAAGCCTGGGCCCCAGGAATGAAAAGGGAAGATGGAAAAAGTCTGAGGGAACAAAGATGCCTGTTTTCCTTGTTCTGAAAATGATTGCAAAGCCGTGTAGGCCTGAGCTGTTTATTACTAGGAAGTAGTTTTCACTGTTGGAGTAGGTCCACCTTGATGCTTGGCCGAATTTGATCTCTAGAGATGGTGATTCAGTTGTTTTGGAGAAACCAGTGTTCATATGTGGCATACAGAAATATCACATGAGGTTTGGGAGTGAGAGTAAAGATATGAAGTAAATAATTTATTCATACATACATATACATATACATGTTTATATATTTTAAAAGAATTTTAAACTAATTTATACTCATTTTTCTTCACATCACTTTAAAACATTAAAAAACAACAGTGGCAAAATATAAGGTGAAAATTAACTTCAATTAACTGAGGTGACTTAAAGCATATTCAAAACTATTCTGGTCATTGTGGTTCTTAAGAGATTTACTGAAGTAATAGGGTGAAGGGTAACTGCCCTGCGTGGGATTGTTGGTTTATGTCTAATTCTCCTCTGTTCAGAGCCATCTTTTTATATCTTAACCTGACAGAAAATTTCTGATTTCTTCACATGTAAATATACATTTTTATATAAATATGTTACCTTTCTCTTCTTTTGATAGCATTTTACATCAAATAGAATACTTTAACATCCCAGTTGAAATATTTGCATTCAGATGATATTAGCAATATTCAAAGATACACCAAAGAATTAAATTATTTCTTGACTTATGGGGTCAAATTATCATGAGGGCTCATAAAGTCAGAACTTTCCAAATTGAAATGTCTACTCATAGAGGTAAGGCAAACAAATTGATGCCATCTGAAAAATATCCACTTTGTTCTTATTTTCATCTATTGTGTTAAATATTAGGGTAATCAAGCATTCCAGTTTTCTCAGAGCTGAGAAATTTCACTGGGCATGGGATTTGGAGTGCTAAACCTGGGAAAATCTTGGGCAAACTAGGTTGAATTAGTCAACTGATTACAGAGCATCCGAATTCGTAACTGGAGAAAAATGTTAAATGATGAAAACTGGATTTTTATCCATCGAATTATTTTAATTTTCATTTATTGCTACAGAAACTCTTGAATTATTAATCCCTGGAAACTTTAGATAAAAGAAATTACAGTCATATTAAAAAATTGTAGCGAATGGTCACATTGATTCAAAATGTCAGATTTTTGTCAGGGAGGGGACATCACTTGTGGGTCATGCAGCTTTTAGTTTAGTTAATTTTTTGTAAAAATGAACAATGCACCACAAATTGGGCAAATTTAGCAAAAGGTTCTTAATTATATCTGTACCTTCTAGTTTCATTGTTCTTAGCATAATCCCTTGAAAAGAAGAAAACAAAGTTTATTTCCTCACATCTGTTTCAAATATAAAACAGAAAAATGATAAAATATAACATTGACCTTGATAAAATTTGTCTCTCTTTTGTAAGTGAGAACATTCTAATTACACTGAGTCTCCAGGATGATTGTTTTATCTACCCTTACTTTCATAATAATTCATTTATTAAGCAAGCATTTATTGAGTACGTATCATGTGCCAGAGACTGTGTCGGTGCTAAAGATATGAAAGTAAGGCTGTCTGTGATATACCTGCTGTCAGTTTCTTAATATTCTAATAACGTGTGGCAAAAAGTAAATAGCTAAACAAATACTTATAAAATATTATATGGCTATAAATAATAAGATAAATATATTTAAGCTATTATATATATACATACATATAGATTTAGCTATTAAATATATTTAAGATACTTCTATATTAGATGAGATAGTCAGGGTATATCTGTCTAGAGAGGTGACACTGAATAGAGATCTGAATAAAGTAGATGGCAGTCTCATACAAAATATTTTTTTAAAAAGTACTGCAGTTAGATCTACGACTATGCTACCCTGAACATGGCCGATTCCATCTGATCTCAGAAGCTAAGCAGGGTTGGACCTGGTTAGTACTTGGATGGGAGACCACCGAGGAAGACCAGGTGCTCTAGGCATAAAAAAAAATTAAACAAACAAACAAACAAATAAATAAATTTAAAGTACTGCAGTCAGAATAAATAGGCTCTGCAAGTATGTTCAAATTCTGGTTTGGCATATTGAAGAATATAAAAAAGGACCACACCATTGTTCTGAAGATTTTTTTCAGAAGATGCCAAGTGCCCTGGAATTGTTTATGAAATGGCTTTAGCCATTGGTCCCCCAACATGGATGCATACTAGAATCACTTGGGATCTTTCAAACACACTAATATCTGGATTCTACCCCTGAACATTTAGGCTTAGAATGGTGTACAACCTAGGCATCTGGATTTTTAAAAATATACCAGGTGATTCTGATGAGCAGCATTTGGCAACTTTGCTGTGCCCTAAGTTATCTTTGAATCCTATAAATATCAAATTACATAACAAAAGTCAACTTCACAATTTGGCCTCAAATTCTCCCATATCATACCTACCATTGTAACTTTTGCTGTTTTCACTAACTTTCTCAATTTCTTTTCCTTTTCAGTGCTTCTGCTCAGTCTGCATATCATATGCCTAAAATGTCCTTTCCTTTTTGTCCACTATCTCTTTGAGTAGCTTCCATTTCAAGTTTAATTTCAGATATTTAGATATTCCAGACCACCTCTACAAGTCCTGTGTGCTCATTTTACCAATTTTCACATTCAGTTTGTTTATTCAAGTTGTTCCAGCACAATTATCAATAATTATTCCCACTATACTCACAAAAGAGCCCCAGTTTGCACCAGAATTTATATGGTCACCCTTTAATCTGTGCTCCCAAAGTGAACACCATGGTTATAATTGGTTAAAATGCATTTAATTTTCTATTAACTTGGGTATATCCTTTGTATTTTGTAACACATATGATATTCTGTTTTGTAACCCCTACAGCAAACATATTGCCTATTACACAGTATATAGTCACAAATATTTTTGATTTAATGGATACATGGAAGTTAATACATGTTGTAATATTTCTATAAAACAGCCATAAATTTTTGTATTTTTGATTTTAAAGGAATTTTAATTCTTATACTTAAGGCCAATTTTCCATCAGGCTATTTACAATATTGCAGATTGAATTTACACAAATCCAGTTAAGGTCACTTTTGCAACAGAGTGACAGTGATTTTACCAATATAGTCTGAAACAAATTGAGGTCATTGCACATTTTCTCATAACCTTGCTCTTAGCTTTCTTCCATGAACTGCAGAAGGTTTCAATTTACTGAAGCACCGAGGTTGGTAAGATCCAATCAAAGTAAAAGCAAAATCAATAAATGCTAACCTCAAAAGGCTAAATAGTAGTGACATCAGTCATGAAGAAAAGTTGTTTGCAGGTTTGAAACACTATAGTCCTTTAATGGTTAAGAGAATAAAACTGCTACTGTGGACACTTGTAAGTTTTGTTTATCCAAATGTATTTAACATGCAGACAAAGAGATAACAGGTGAATTGCATTATATTGACAGACTAGTTCTTAATAACAACAGAAAAATCTGATCTCACCTAGTAAGAAAATGTTTTGTCATTGCCGCATATTTTTGATGATACGGTTTATGAATAAGAACAGAAAATATTTTAATGTTTGTGGTAATTTTTAAATGTATGCTTTGAAAGCCTATGTACAAAGGTATGCATGAATTTTACACCTAGAAAAACTGTATTAAGTATAAAGATTAGAACTATGGCTCAAAATATATAGAATAGTGGTTAAAAGCACATATGTTTGAATCTTGACTCTGCCACTTACTGCAGTATAAACTTGATCAAGTTTATCATCATTAATCCTATTTTTAATTTTGTAACAAAATCATACTTATCTAATGTGGTATTTTAAGTATTTTGTAATAAATATTAGGTTCTTGTTAGATATTTATTGAATAAATGGATAAATTACAGCATGCAATACTAAACCAACAAAATGAAACTGTGTAGTAATGATGGCATATTTGGCAAGGACCTTGATTTTTCATCAATAATTCTGTGAAAGTTATACATGAGTCGAATTATTTGAATGTTAACTATAAATTGTGACAGTTTGCTTTCAGTTTTTTTTTTTTTAAATAATTTTAGTATCTTTTTCTTTCATTAGTTCATGAATCAACCGTAGGGAATTGAGACCATTTTTAAGTCACAAAACCGTTGGTTTTATTTTCTTCCCACTAGTTTCATCCCTTATACACTTCAGATCCCTAGGAAGATTTTTCATCTTGTATGTGTCTTTTAAATCCATGGAAAGAAAGCTGAGGTAAGAATTATGACATCTTATAGTCAACAGGATCACATGGAAAGCTATAATTCTAATGTCCTGACAGTATTTTAAAAAATGATTTTTGTACTCTTTCACACAGTTTATTGTTTCACATTCAGTACAGGGATCATTATACTCTACCTTTAGGTAGTTGTTTCAATACTTCTACACTGTTATTAAAATACATGATCTTTGAACTAACCTTTGAGTATAGCAAAGATACTTTTATAGCTAGGAAAAATTCCAAGATCATCATGTCATCATCAAAGCATACCCACATTGAGCAGTATTTGCTGTTCTCAGAGAAGTTTATAATTCATCCAGGAAAAGGTTGAGTTTTAAAACAGGGTGTTGAAACGAGGAAGATGAGGCTTACATTAGCTCAGGGGCAGACACATTTAAGGACATCACATTCTCCTGCCACATGAATCAGGTTGAGCCCATATGGATAATTATCCTCTCTCATTTATACATTTTTGTTATCACCTAAGGCCTAATAAAATTTTGATTTAATGTCTAGTCTGATCTCATCCTTTCCAGGTGGAACAGATGATAGGGTCAAACAGAGAAGTAAATTAAAGAGAACGCAGAGGCTCCTTGAGAGTCACGCAGTACATGTTAACTGATTGGAGACCTGCAAGGTCAAGGTAAATAGTAGGAGAACCAGAATGTGGCCTAAAGAATTTTAGCTGAAGTTTTTACCCAAATATTGCTTTTTTTTTTTGGACAACTTGGATGATATGTATTATTCAGTCTTTAAAAAGAAAGAAATTCTTCCACTTACAAAAACATGGATAAACCTATGCTAAGTAAAATAAATGACATAGAAGGACAAATAATGTATAATCTCACTTATGTGGGCATTCTGAAATAGTAAAACAGAATAAGATGGTGTTGGCCAGGGGCTGGGGGTGAATAAAATGGGAGATGCGGATCAAAGGGTGCAAACCTTCCATTATAAGTTGAATGAGTTTTGGAGATTCCATGTACAGCATGGTGACTGTAATTAATAGGGTACTGCATATTTGAAATTTGTTAGGAGACTAGATCTCAAGTGTCCCCACAGACACACACACATAACTCTATGAGGGAAGGGATATATTTATTAGCCTAATTGTGGTAATAATTTCACAATGTGTGCATGTATCAAAACATCATGTAGTACACTGTAAATATATAAATATATGTCAACCATTTTTTACTAATGCTGGGAGAAAAAAAGTGAGTTTTTGTTTAGAGTGATGAAGAAATAATTTGAGAGAAACATTGATTTTTTTCTACAAATTAAAAACCAAAGTGATTATTTTTATTATTTCCTTGACCGTGATATTATATTAAACCAATTGGGTTTTTAATCTAGATAATAATTTTGGTTTCTAAAGTTGACTTATATAAATAGAAACTCTATGCTTGGTATACACTCAGTACTCAATATTTGATGCCAGAAAGCCCCACTGTTTGGGGGAGGTGACACATGACAGATCTCTGGGATGGAGCTAGCATTACAAAGGCAAACTGAGTTAGGAATAGAGGAGTAATCAAAGTCCAGTGCATCAACTGGAAACTTAGAGATTTTTGAAATGA
The DNA here is from genome assembly GCA_030015415.1 of Cynopterus sphinx. NCBI lineage: Eukaryota > Metazoa > Chordata > Mammalia > Chiroptera > Pteropodidae > Cynopterus > Cynopterus sphinx. Next base: position 12,821,742 of record CM057381.1, read on the forward strand.
CAGGGCCAGAAGTAAATATCAAAGGAATAGTATGCAACTGCAATCCAAGAAATGTAAGTGTCTGAGAAAGCTTCAAGAGGGAGGAGCCATGTCTGTCTTAAATCAGCCCCTTTTTTAAAATTAAGGTACAAATGAGTGAAAAACTATGAGTGATGGAAGGAGAAAATAAGTAAAATTGTAGCAGGAGGGTTTCTGTAGTTCAGCTTAGGCTACAGATCATTTAGTAGAATCTGGTCTTGGTTTTTAGTTGCCATATTAGAGTTGAAATATCAACCTCAGTTTCTGCTAGTCCTCATCTCACATCTAGTCCCCTCTTCCAGTCACTCAGCTATTGCTTTTATTTTTCTGTAAATTTCTGCTTCCAAGGAAGGTAAGATTTGGCATGAATATTAAAATGACAAAGCTGACTGCTTTACTTTTATATAAATTTAAGCTTATTATTCAGTGCAGTCTTTAAAGGCCCTTGGACATGCAGATCTTTGTAGAGACAATACCTCATTGTGCAAATCCTCCAGGTCATAGGAGAATATAATTCTCAAACTTTTACAAATGCCATTAACTTCTCTTCTGGTTCAGACTCCCTGACTTAAAGCAGTATTTCTACCTATGAAAGCCAAAACTCCATCCCTATTTATTTGAGTGACCCAAGCACCTTACAGTTGTACAGATCATTGATTCTAATAATATGGGTGTCATGTAAAGAAGACCTTCAGCTTCATTGAAATAAGTCATGGTTCACATGGTTTTTAAGTATTCTGCCAATTTTGGTTAAATATTAATAACTTTGCCCAGAAGGCAGAATATTCATTTTGTGGATAAATAGCAGGCAATTGGTAAAGCTTTTCATATTCTGTGGAAGTGCAGAAGTCTTATACTGTATTGACAACAAAATTCCATGTAAGAGAAAGCTGTACAAAGATTACACATAATAATAGTATCCTTCATGTAAAGTTATGTGGTTAAATCAGTCATCCTGATCCCTAATAAATACAAAAATAAAATTGCCCGCCTAGATACATTTCCTAAGATGCATCTGAAACCTGACATACCTCATTCATCCACCTTAAGACAACATAAATTACTTTCCTCAGAGAAATTTTTGAAAATCAAGAAAAACTACATATATTATTAATAATTACAAACTATCAGAACCCACAGAGATAATATTAGGTTTTCAAATTAAAAATAATCAAGGCTATAAATGTATATTCATAAGTCACTTGTACTTCTTCAAACTTAAAATATATTTAACTAAGTTATTCTGTACTTTACCCTATAAAAATATATGCCATTTTCTTTAGAATTAACATTTTAAATCTTTTAGCAGATTGTTGATTAGCAGTATTAGAGGTTAAACTGTAAAATTTTTGATGTGAAATTATATTTACAGTACAAAAATATTTTTTGAAGAGTCATAGTCGAAAATTTAGAGTAAAATTAATTTTATTGTCTCATTTCATTTTTTTTCATTTTTGAGCAAAAATATTTTTATAACATTCTATTCTAGACATTAGTATACAATGGCAGTGAATGAGTCTGACCTTGGCATCATGGAAATATGTCAAGTCCGAGACCAAAACATAAAACATCTAATTATTAATTGAGATTATAATAGGCAGTGCATTTGTTCTCCTTCTACAGCATCATATACTCACGGCTTTATGGTATTGCAGTCAGTGTTACAGTGTCTAGTTCTAAGGAGGCTTTGAACAGCAGCTTTGTGTCAATGCAACCTGTCTGATGGTATTTCAGGCACAACTTGCTTGTCTTCCTATCTTCTCAGGTACACAGCACACTTACTACTCACATATGCAGAACTCAGAAGTCGAAAGGACTTTACTTTTACAGTGACAACATCAGGGTAACTCTTGGCCAATACGAGATGGGAGTTGAAAAATATTTCCCTTGTTTTCTATGCCATATGCTAGTCTACTCATACTCTCTAGGGTAAGATTTGCACATCTTTATTATAAGGGGTATTTAAGAGGATAACCCAGGCTAGGATAATAAGCACCGTAAATACCTTTAGTTAGCAGACTCTTAAGGGTGGGGTTGTGGAGCTAAATTACTCACCAAACAGCAACAGCAATTCTTGGCGGAAGTGATGATCCCTGGCTCCAGCAATACTGTATAATTATGCATGCTTTCACTTGTGGTTGATCGGGGTGGGTAGGTGAAAGGTGAAGGGCTGCCTTTTGCAGTGGCTGTGGTCCTTCATTAGCATGGGCAAAAGACTAAATATAAATATTGAGGAATAGTCTGACTTTTGCTAACTGAATGGTAAGTCTTTAAAAAAAGAAATCACAACTCAATGCCCTCATATTATTAAATGCATCCTCATTCTGAAATGGTCAGCCTGACATAATAGTGCAATAACATATCGAAGGCTCAACGAAAAGCCAGCTTGAGAATAACACTTTATGGAGTTGAGGAGTTGCATTTCAGGATGGAGAATAATTGTTAAACCAATGACCAATGTCTGGTATTATGCCAAAAGCATGAAGCTGAAGAAGCAATAACATAAAAGGAGGCTTGAGTTAGTTAGTCAAGGGATAGAAGATTCAAGACTCCAAGATGTAAATCTACACACACACACACACACACACACACACATACATACATATATATATACATATATATATATATATACACACCCATATATACATGTATATATGTATGTGTATACACGCATATTTATAATTTATCTACAAAAATATATACATGCATATCTGTGTACCTATAATTTAGAAAAAAAGAATGCATGTGCATGGGAGGTGTATTCTTAGAGATTGTTGAAAAACAGAAACCAGGATGTAGGAGTTTATGAAACTAATTAAATAAAACATATTAAAAAGAATGGTTTCATGAGGTAAAGAATAATTTATCTCAATCCATGGTCTTACTTAGAGCAGTTTGATGCAATGGGAAGAAGCTTGAATGAAATAGATTAAAATAGTCATTTGTTCATTCAACATATATTTATTGAGAACTGCAATGTGCAAGGTACTGTCCTAAGTCCTTGGTAATCATCAGCAAACAAAACCAATAAAGAACCTTTCCCACTTGATGGAGATAAATAAAAAATAAACATGTTGAATAAATCGGTTATTATGTTAGGAGGTTCTATGATCAGTGGAAAAAAAAATATGTTAAAAAAGAGCATGATGAGTAGAACCAGCAGTGTAAGAAGGCAGGGGTGTCAGGCTGCTGTTTTAAAGGGGTGGCTGAGATAGAAATCATTGAGAAGGGGCATTTGAGCAGGGACTTAAATGAGGATACTCACCAACAGAGGAAAAGGATGTTAGTCATGTAAATAATGGGACAGAGTTCAAACCAGAGAGAAGAATCAGGGCAAAAGCCCAGTTGTGGGAGAGCACATGGTGTGGTGCAAAAATATCAAGGAGTCAGGTGGCTGTATGGAGCAAGTACAGAAAGAGTGGAAAGGGATGAAGACAAAGAATGAACAGGAAAGAACTCTACTAGATAAAGTGGATAGCATGTAAAACAGATGGACATTTAGGCAGAGATAAAAATTGTAAGAAAGAAACAAAAAAGTGCCAAGGATCAAAAATTTCTATATAAGAAATGAAAAACAACTGTCATGTACTTACTAGCAGATTAGATATGGTTGAGGATAAAACCTGGGAGTTTGAAGATATTTGATTAGAAACTTCCAAAAGTAAAAAACAAAGAGAACAAAGACTGACAAAAAGCAACAATATCTGAGGACTGAGGGACAACTATACAGACACACACACACACACACACACACACACACACACACACACACACACACACACACTTAGGTATATCATTTTTAAAGTACAGAAAATTAGAGAAAAGAAAAAAAACCTAAAAGAAGCCAGAAAGGAAAACATCATACCTGTAAAGGACAAAGATAATCAATTTAACTTTTCAGAAACCATGAAAGCAAAAAGAGAGTGGAGTGGAATATTTAAAATGTTGAGAAATAATAACATCGACTAGAATTTGTACACTAAAGTTATCCTTCAGAAGTGGAGGAGATATTAAGACAGAACACAGAAATTGAGGGAATTTGTTTCTAGTACACCTATATTGCAAAATGTTCTTTAAAAAAGGTTCTTTAAAGAGAAGGAAAATGATATCAGTTAGTTTGGAGCTACGTAAAGAAAGGAAGAATGAAAAAAGAAGGATTAAGTGAAAATAAAACTTTTATTTTTATTCTTAAATTATCTAACAGGTAACAGTTGACAATAATAACACATTTGATTATGTATAATTATGTATTTACTTGTATATGCTTATAAATAAGTAAAGTGAGTGACAGCAAGGGACAAGAGGGAGGAATTAGAATCATTTGGTTATCATTAGGTATTCTCACACTAACTACCCTGGAAGTAATATAGTGTTATTTGAAAGTGAACTTGGATTATTTGTAAATATATATTGCAAACTCTTGACCAGCCTCTAAAAAAGTAAAAACAAATGTACAAGTGATATGCTAATACAAGAAAATCAAAAATAAAATGCACAATTAATACCACAAAAGGCAGAAAAAAATGGAAGACAAAAATATAAACAAAGAACAGAGGCAACAAATAGAAAAGAATAATAGAAATGGTAGATAGTGATCCAACTATATCAATAATCAGTTTGAATATCAGTAGTATAAATCTATCAACTGAAAAAGATTGTCATAGTGGATAAAAATATGACATGTATATTTGTATATTCTTTCTGTATATGTATACATGTGTGTGTGTGTGTGTGTGTGTGTGTGTGTGTGTGTACTCTATAAGAAACCCACTATAAATATAAAGACCCATATGGATTAAATGTAAATGGATACAGAAAAATATACCATGCTAACACTAATTGAAAGAAATCAGGAATAGGTATATTTATTTCAGGCAAAGCAAACTTCAAAGCAAGGGGAATAACTGGGGGGGCGGAAAGAAGGTAAAGAATGGTAAAGAGGTCAGTTCTCTTTTGCAGTGGCTTAACAGTTCTTCACATGTGTGTTTCTGACAACATAGCATCCAACTATGAGGCAAAAACTGATAAAACTGCAAGGAGCAATAGATGACTTTAGTGTAATAGAGTGAGACTTTAAATGGCTAGAGCCAGCAGACAGAAAATGAGAAAGAACATGGTTGAACTCACCAACATTGTTTGTCAGCCGGATGTAATTGACACCTATCGGCTCAGCAAAAAACATTCTCAAGTTTGTGTGAAACACTGACCAGTATAGACCATACTGTGGATTTTAATACATACTTTAACAAATTATAATAGAAATCATGTTTACTATGAGGCTGCAGAGGAATTAAACTAGAATTCAGTAGTGGAAAGATAACTGGAAAATCGCCAAATATCTGGATACTAAACAAAACCCTTCTAAATGACACATAGGTCAAAGGAGAAATCACAGAAATTTAAAAAAGTATTTAGAACTAATTGAGAATGAAAATACAGTTTGTTAAAATTTGTGGAAATCAGCAAATGCTTAGAGGGAAGTTCATAGCATTATGTGTCTATGATTAGAAAAGAATAGAGACCTTGAATCAATAAGAAACTAAAAGAAAAAAGAAAAAAGGAAAAAAAAAGAAGTCAAATCCAAAGTAAATACAAGAGAAACAAAGTAAATAATGAGAATTGTGGTAGAAATTAATAAATCGCAGAAAATTAATAGAGGAAATCAATGAAACCAAAAGCTGGTTCTTTGAAAATATCAATAAAAGTGACATGTATCTAACAAGATTAACTAAGAAAAAAGGAGGATACAAATAACATCAGAAATGGAAGAGGAGACATCTCTATAGACACCATGGATATTAAAAAAAGAATGATAAAGGAATACTATGGCCAGCTCTATGACCCAAATATTCATAATTTAGAGACCAATTCCTTGAAAGACACAATCTGCCAAACTCACACAAGAAAAAATAGAGAATTTGTATAGGTCTGCATCTATAAATTAAATAAATTATTAATAGCCTACCAAAACAGAAAACACCAGGACCAGATGGGTTCACTGGCTAATTATAGAAAATGTTAAGCAAGAAACTATACCAATTCTCTACAATTTCTTTCAGAGGATAGCAGCAGAGGAAATCCTTTCTTACTCATTCTATGGGTCCAGTAGTCTAAAAAAAAAAAAAAAAAAAGGAAGAATTATATGGTCACATCAGTAGATTCAGAAAAAGCAAAACACAAAACACATTTATGAAAAAATCTCAGCAAAATATGAGTAGTGGAATATTTTCTCAACTTGATAAAAAGTACCTACAAAAATCCTGCAGATCACATCATACTTAATGGTAAAAAATTAGAAGCTTTTTCACTAATATCAGGCACAAGGCAAGGATGGCCCTTCTCCTCACTGCTTTTCAACATCATACTAGAAGTTCTTCCAAGAAAATAAAATTAAAGGTGTACAGATTAAGATGGAGGAGGAAAAATTATCTTCACAGATGACATAATTGCCTATGTAAAAAAAAACAAACAAACAAAAAACAGAACTCTGAAACGAATATGTGATTATTATCAGGTTTATAGGAGGTAAGGTAATATGTAAAAGTCCATCCCTTTTCTATCTACCAGTCCTGAACAACTGAAATTTGCAATTAGAAACACAGTACCATACATTAGCACTCCCAGACGTGAAAGAAACGCTTAGGTATGAATCTAACAATTTGTACAAGATCTATGTGAGGAAAGCTACAAAATCTGATGAATGAAATTAAAGAACTAAATAAATGAAGACATATGTTCGTGAATGAGAAGACTCAATCTTGTCAAGATGTCCTTTCTTACCAACTTGCTCTAAGATTCAATTCAATACCAATTAAAGTACTAGCAAGTTACTTGGTGAATATTCACAAGTTGATTCTAAAGTTTGTATGGAGAGGCAAAAAACCCAGAATGTTAAAGAGGAACAAAGTTGGAGGAATTTCAAGGCAGTGAATATACTCTGTGTATGATATTATAATAATGGATAGATGCTGTTACACATTTGTCCAAACCCATACTATTGTTTTTTCTCTTGCTATATTAGTACCTGCACAATGTACTGGTTTTGCCACTTGTCTTTCAAAGTCTAAAATATTTATTAGATACATTTTAGTGTATATAAAATATGTTTAATATAGTAAATATGTTAGCAAATATATTAATAAGTCAGCAAATACATTAGGAAAATATTAATTTAAACTATAAAACATTTAAATATTTAGATAAAATTTTTGTCATTGCTTTATTTTGAAGACTACTGAATACATGCAGCCACGGCAAAGGTGTTTCATGAGTGTTAATGGTGAAATTGAAAAGAAGTAGAAAAATTCTAGATGCACTTTGAAGGTAAAGAGATGGAGTTGATATAAAGACAGGAGACGGGGAACATATTAAGAGTTTTGCCATCTCATAATATGGAAAGCTGTAGTGGTACAGGTTTGAAAACTTAGGTCACTAGATCATGTTTTAAATGTTAGAATTAAATGTTCTGTTAAATATGCAAGTGAAAATTGTGAATAAGCAGTTATATACACATCTGGTGTTGATGGAAGTGGTACGTGGAAGGGGAGGAGATGGAAGCACTGAATGTAAGGGCCTTGAAAAGAACGGGGTTGGCAGTGAATGAATAGGATTGAAAGGTTCAAAATTTCAAATTTATTGTATTTTATTTTAAAAGACTTTTAGCCAGTGTAGCAAGCCAAGGTTCAAGTTAGAGGAGAGAGCAGGGATAAATAATCAGAGTTTTGATTGACATACTTAATAAGCCAGACTCAAGGGCAGTAATAGAAACACAACTTTATTTAGCCTCACACTGCCTCCTTAAAATGTTCAGCAAGGTAATTTTTCTCTGCTCCTCAATGAAAAGTTAGACAAGTTTCATTACTTCCAGTCATTCTTAAGACGTGAAAATTCCCAAGATCTTTTAAAATTTCAAACACAGTTTGAACTCAGTATTTAAAATTCCAATCACAGGAAGTAAAGTTTTGATGTTAATTTAATACTAAATATTTCCCCCTCCCTCTCTGGGAGTTTTTTAAAGTTTAGTCTAGGAAGGAAGGTCAAATATGGGCTAGAAGTTCTGTAAAGTTTATAGGATAGCACCTTTTTCTCTGGGTGGGGTTATGCTATAGATGAGGGTTTCTCTGGGGTGATCACCATCCCAAGGCGCTGGTGATGCCTCTCATTAGAGCTCACCTTTCGCTCCTTGGCTTTCTGTCTCTTTACAGAGAGATTTGTATTTGGAGTTCAATTGCTTTTTCATGGTAGTGCTTTTATACGAATTATAAATTGTCCTCAGATGGGGATACTTACTGTGAGTTCCACATTTGATTCATAAAAAAATGCCTGAAAAATTTGGCTCACAGTCAAAGGGCAGTACTATTATGCCCCAGACATATTACAGACCTCCCTAAATGCTGCCCAAGTATTTATGCTATCTGTGTTAGCCCTGTTTTCGAGACTTCTTGGGATGGCTCAAATCTCAGGCCCTTGAGCCCACCAGTTTTAGTAGTCACATTTTAAAATGTTTCTTCTCATTAAATTCTATTCGTTTTCCTTTGGTAGAATAGCATCCTACCCGAGGCTCCTTCCCCTGCTCCCCCCGCGATACTTCTTGCATTGGACAAAAGGTTCAAGAATTTTGATGCTTGTTCTACAAATTTCTACCTTTAGGTCTATTATCTATAACAGAATGTCCTATCTACTTTCCCAGGTAACAACCTGTTTCTTGTCAATTTACTGAGAAGAAAGGAAGACTGGAAGTATAATGAAAAATAACCTGACATAAATGGATATGGCAGTTAGCTACAATGCTTTAATGAGAAATAATTCAGAATATTCCCAAAGCATAAGCTGAGTTTTGTTGCAAACATGTTCCGAGTGGAATTTATAAGATATATTCTTAATTGCATAATTTAGGTAATATTTCATTCTATATCTTATGATTTATTGGACATGCATTGATTATTTGTGATTCAATTTGCAAATCACCATGAGTAACCACAGGACAGTAGACCTTCTATTAACCAGGCTTAGACCAACACTCATTTTTTTTAAAACACGAGTCCCCTATGCTTTCTTTTCTTTTAATTTAAATAATAAATGAATCAATTTTTAGGAGATTTTATGTCTTGAACAGCTAAAACAAAAAGATATCAGAAACTTAGCAAGCCACCATTTTGTGAGCTAAAAACACTTTGAAAAAATGTAAAATAACGTATAGTTTTCATCCATATTAACAAGTTTATCTTCAAAGTGGATGAAATCCATATACTGTATCAAAGTTTTGAGGTTTGTTGTGGGAGGGATTGTTTTTAATGTTATAAGAATAAAGGAGAAAAAGTATATGCCAACAGTGATGTTTGTTAAGTTTACAAGTTTTATGTCTAGCAGATTAAAGCTTTCCCAAAATAAAAGATGCCTGAGTTCAGTTTTAAAGCCAGATGGAAAAGTAGTTGTATGATTCAAAGTATGAACAATTAATAATCCTAGAGAGTGTTGAGAAATGGAAATGAAACAGTAATTAGGCACTAGAAAATAAAGGGTCTTATATGGCATCCTAAGGAATCTTTTATTGTAAAGGCAATAGACGATCTTTAAACAATTTTTATCAAGGTGCAAACTCATGCTGGTGGTATGTAAACAATTTATGGTAAATTAAGAACCAGAAGTAAGGTTTCAACTAAGCCGATGTTTCAACAAACTGAGCTATTATAATAGTTCAGCTTACATGTAAGAGGCTCTAATGATCCATGGTATGAAGGAGAGACGGAGAGGCACTAATAAATGCAAATTGACTTGAACTGGAAAATAACAAGATGTAAAATAAGAGAAGGAGTCCATGATAAAGCAGAAGATTGAAACTTTTGCACTGACCAATATAAAAATGAAAATCGCAGTTTGAGAAGTGTGGGGAGGCAATAATAATGTTGAATAAATAATTCAGTTTTGTAAATATTGACTCTGAGATGCCCACTGGACATTCAGGTGGAAGTAGAAGGAAGAGAGTCGTATGTCAAAACTTGAAGCTCCATTGGAGGTGTGGTTAAGATTAACTGATTTGGTATACATCAGGATAGGTATGTATTGAAGTTTTCTGGGCCAATTGGACCACCCAGATATAACTAGCTTTGTGCTGCTGTTTTCAATAGAAGTCATATTTTTACAAGATGAAAAAAATACTTCTTTCATCTTTTATTTAGATACTTTTTTGAATTTTTTTTTTTCAAATTAAAAAAATAATAATACATAGTTTATACAATAAGCCTAGCAATTTTATAAAATGTTTTCTGGTTTTTATTATAAATAATTTTATTAGTATTATCTTCTGAATCTTTGTATGCCTTTTCATTTCTATCTCTCTGTAGTACAGGCATACCTTGGAAAAGTTGCAGGTTTTGTTCAAGGCCACTTTGTGAAATGAATACTGTTATAAAGCAAGTAACATGAATTATTTGCTTTCCTAGTACATATAAAAGTTATGTTTACACTATACTGTAGTCTGATAAGTGCAATGGCATTATGTCTAAAAAAATAAAACAATGTATATACCTTAATTTAAAAAAATTCTATATTTCAAAAAAAAAAAATGCTCGCCATCATTAGAGCCTTCAGTGATTTCTAATGTTTTTGCTGGTGAAGAATCTTGATTTTATGTTGATGGCTGCTGACTTACTAGAGTGGTGATTTCTGAATTTTGTAGTGACTGTGGCAATTTCTTAAAATAAGACAACAATGAAGTTTGCAGCATGAACTGAGTCTTCCTTTCATGACGATTTCTCTGTAGTTTGTGATGCTGTTTGATAGCATTTTACCCACAGTAGAATTTCTTTAAAAAACGAAATCGATCCTCTCAAACCCTGCTTCTGCTTTAACAACTAAGTTTATGTAATATTCTAAATCATCCATTCTCATTTCAACAATGGTCACAGCATTGTCACCAGGAATAGAATTCATCTAAGGAAATGACTTCCTTTGCTCATTTGTAATTAGCAACTCCTCATTCATTGAAGTTTATCATGAGATGTGGCAATTCAGCACATCTTCAGACTCCACATCTAATTCTAGTTCTCTTGCTATTTCCAACAGCTCTGTGGCTACTTCCTTCACTGAAATCTTGAACCCCTTAAACTCATTCATAACTTCTTCCATACTCTTATTAAGTTGAAATTTGACCTTTTCCCATGAATCATGAATGTTCTTGATGGCATCTGATGCTGACAACTTTCCAGAAGGTTTTCAATTTACTTTGCCCAGATTTGTCAGAGGAATCACTGGCTATGGCAGCTATAGCCTTATGAAATGCATTTATTAAATAATAAGACTTTAAAGTTGAAATCACTTCTTCGTCAATGGTCTGCAGAATAGATGTTGCTTTAGCAGGCATGGAAACAACAGTAATCTCATTGTCCATCTCCATCAGAGCTCTTGAGTGACCAAGTGCATTGTTAATGAGCAGTAATATTTTGAAAGGAATTTTTATAAGCAGTAAGCCTCAACAGTGGGCTTAAAATATTCAGTAAACTTGTAAACAGATGTGCTGTCATCCAGGCTTTTTTTTTTTTTTTTTTTTTCATTTGTACAGTGCCAGCAAAGTTAATTTAGCATTGTTCTTAATGGGCTCTAGAATTTTTAGAGTGATAAATGAGCATCGGCTTCACCTTAAATTCACCAACTGCATTAAGCCCTAACGAGACTGAATCTTGGAAGCCAGACCTTGACTTCTCTCCAGCTATATAAGTCCTGGATGGAATCTTCTTCCAATATAAGGCTGTTTCATGTACATCAAAAATATTGTTTAGTGTAGCCACCTTCATTAATTATCTTAGTTAGCTAGCTCTTTTTCTACATCAGCACTGGCTATATCACCTTGTACTTTTATGTTATAGAGAGAGATTCTTTCCTTAAATCTCGTAAACCAACCTCTGCTAGCTTCAAACTTTTTGTTTTTGCAACTTCTTCACCTCTCAGCCTTCATAGAATTGAGAGAGTTAGGGCCTGCTCTGGATTAGGCTTTGGTTTAAGGGAAACTTAAACATTAGGCTGTGACTGGTTTGATCTTTTATCCAGACCACTGAAACTTTATCCCTTTCAGTAATAAATCTGTTTCACTTTCTCATCATTCATGTGTTTCCTGGGGCCTCTCTTTTATTACTTCAAGACCTTTTCCTTTTCATTCATACCTCGGCTAACTATTTGACACAAGAGGACTAGCTTTTGGCTGATTTTAGTTTTTGGTATGCCTTCTTCACTAAGATTAATAATGTTTAGCTTTTGATTTAAAGAGAGACTCACGAAAATGGAAATAAATTCCGAAAAAAGTTCTTTTTTTTTTTTCAGAGCAGATGACTCTGTATCATGTTGATACAAGAGGCAGGGATGGTTCTAGTGTTTTATGAGGAAGAGTGAGCACTTTATCACTAAAAGAGGTTCAGAAAGATCTGAGATTTGATGATTTTCAAATGAACTCATTCTCAGGGTCTCATTCCTTTCTAATCAAGACCCCGATATTGTAAGAAACTTCACTGGGTTGAGAACTTAAACATCACTGGAGTCTGCTGCTCCCATGTTTATGGTATAAGCCTGATATTCATGTTTTTTAGCCCATCAAATGCAGGAGATACCATTAGGTTCCTAACTGTCAAGGAATTCCATTGATTTTTACACTTCACATTAAGTCAGCCTTTAATTGACTTTCCATTGTGCGTGGATAGGATCCAACAATGCTGTATGATTCTGCAGTCTTTATAATTGCCACTTCTCTCCTGCTTCTCAAATTCATGAAATGCTGCAGCAGCTACTTTATTCCCATTTATAGATATCCCATTCAAGTTCATCACCAGTGAAAGTTACAGCAATTGCTCTGCTACATAATTCCAAAGGCTATCATAACTCTTATCTATTATCAGTGATTGAGTACTCAAAGTCAGAATCCTGGCAAGTGATCCAGCTGCAAAATCCCTCTTTTAAAATCTGCTTCCTGGAACCATTCTGGGACCAAATATCTTAGGCTTGGTTCCATGGCAACATATTCTGAGCTGGATACTAGCATGCAGAAGATTGAATCATGTTTTACTGGGTAATACATGTAGGAATGGCAACTCTACAGAAGTGAGTGAAACAGATTTGAGTACAGGGGGACATTGGACAGAAATCTAGTTACAAAGAGTCCTCCTCCTGTTTTGCTGGAACATCTGGCCCTGGGATGGCCCTTCAGAGTCCTGAACTAGAGGAAGAGGACTGAAACTTTGAACCCTCATATAAAATGGCCTTTAGATGCAGAATGCCCTGATAAGAAGGTGAGATGACAACTTTCACTCAAGGGCAACTGTCAGGAAGGAACTCAACTATGAACCTACAACAGCCATAACTTCCAACAGCTAAGGGAATGTGTTTTTGGCCCTGAAAGAAGAATCTGGGTTGCAAATAATAGTATTTATCACTAAGGGCAAGTTAATTAATAAGCACCATGTCTTGGTTAATTATCTGTCTTTAGTATTAATTCAGTTAATATTAAGGAAGATAGTATATTGTGCTATTAAGAGCATAGGTTTTAAAACAACTAAATAATCATTTGTTCTTGAGTATATTGGTTAGTTTTTCTAAATTTTTTTTTCATTTATAAATCAGTGGCAATGAGAGAATAATTATCTCTCAATATCTTCGAGGAATCGGTTCAAGTACCCCGCACAGATATCCAAATTTTTAGATGCTCAAGTCTCTTATATAAATGGCGTAGTATTTGCATATAACCTATGTACATTCTTCTGTATACTTTCAATCATCTCTAGATTACTTATAATATTTATGATGCAAGTTCTACATAAATTGTTGTTATAATACGTCGTTTAGGGAATAATGACATGAAAAAAAAAAAAAAAAACTACATGTCCAGACAATCATTGTAGGCCTAACTACATAGTACATCTCAGCAGCAATATGGCATTTATTTTCTGAATATTTTTAATCTGCAATTGGTTGAATCTGCAGATGCAGAACCCACAGAGATGGGAGGCTGACTATACTTACAAAAAATAATGGTTATGTGGATTACTTAAATGATGTCAATACTGTGGTTAGAAACATCTTTAGTAAGTAGTAAATATTCAAAACACGATACCTGTTTATTTCAGTTTTACTATGCTTGTATATATGAGTAGGAATTTTACCCAGCTTCTTGCCTATTTTCCTAGTGTTCGAAGTGATGATGGCATATTAAACATAACAAAAAGCAAATAGCAAAGAAACAAAAACTCTCTGAATCTGTTAACATAAAGTACTACCACAATCTTTAGATATTCACTCCTGATTAGAGTACTGCTGTTTTCCAGAAAGAATTTCAAATATCAAATGTTAAGTTAAAGCTTTGATACTTGCAGTTAGCCTTTCTATCATAACGCATATGATAGCAGTAGCTATCATAACGCAGTATTTTACCAAGAGAAAATCCTATTGGCCTGTGAAAGTGATGGAGCAATTTACAAAACAGGGTAACAAAAAGCTTCTGGAAGAAAGATAAGTTAGAAAAGTTAAAAAAGACTGGAATCATGTGTACTTTTTTTTAAAGAAAAGACTGATGAATAGAAGGAGAAGGAGAAGGGAGAAAAAGAGAAGCAGGAAAAGAGAGGAGAGGAGAAGCAGGAAGGGAGAGAGAGAAGGACGAAAAGGAAGGAAGGGATGGAGAAAGGAAAGAAGAAAAAAGGAAGGAAGAAAAAAAAGGCAGAGTGTGAGGATATTAATGGCCTAAACGAGCAGGGCAAATGGTTGTTTTTTATTTTTAAACATTAAGTCACAGAAGGTTTTTAAATTTATTTTTATCTGAACACTTTAATATTTATCTCTGAATAATTTGAGAATGTTCACTTTATATTATACCTGAAATATGTCCTCTGCTAAATTTTAATTTTTCATTCAAAGTTCTTTATTTTATTTGTGAAAGAGAGATGGGAGGGGGGGGGAAAGTGAGAAGAGGAAGAGAGATAAGGTCAGTTTCTCTATTTTTAGTATCTTTAGCAATGATTATTTAATATCTGTGATATTGTTATAGACACAGAATCACCAGCCAATTTCCTCAGTCATTGGTGAATGGCAGTAGGTCTTTGGGTCCTGCAGTGAAGAACTCTATTACTGCCATCATCTTCAGATGAGTGTCCTATTTGGCAAATGTTCTGCATGACAGCTACTGAGCTTCCATCTGTCAAAGCTCAATGCAACATCTAGGACAGACACTTCAAAAGGGCAATTGCTCCGCTGTCTAGTGGACCTAAAAATAAAGAGAAAGGAGATAAAACATTGTGGGTGGTTACATTAAATAAAGACAGAGGCTCATTCATTATCTGTTATCAACCAAGTACTCTACATATGCTTCGTTTTTAATTAATGCAAAATTCCTATAGTATGATCATTAATTGGTAAAGGAAAACAAGCTCATGAATTAATGAATCTTAACCCGGAATTCAAATCCATATCTATTGTATTTAAAAACCTGACTCTTTGTCTCTGCCATAATTTTTCAGATACTTAGGACTTAATGTAATTTTTAAGATACATGAAAAACTTCATTTAAAAATATCTATTCCATCTTGCGTCTTCTTTAAAACCAGGTCTTAAGACTATTTCCACTCTAAAACTGCTTTTAGATTTTTTCACTCAGTGCTTAAATGATTTCATTAAAAAATTTAAATTTCTTCTAGCTGTTCCCCCCCTCCCCAGATTTCATTTTTTTTTCTGTTATTCTTATTTCATTTAGGAAACTGCACAAAATTGCTTTGCAAATCTTGAAAACCCTTTGGATAGAACTCAGTTCTGTCCTTCTAACTTTTCTTTCATTGTAAATCAGCATCCTACTCATGTACCCACATACATGGATACATCCACATGAATGTGTTAGAAATGGTCACGTGTCTTCATGATATGTGCTGTACATACCTCATGGAGTGCCGGCTTTCCTTTATCTCTTCCTCTCCTCAACTCTCCCACCCGCCTACTCTTGGAAAAGTATCCTTTCTATCTACCTGATGGACTATTACTTAACTTTCAGGCCTCATGAGGAATATTCTGTCTTTTAATCCTCTTTTGTTCCTAAGACCCTAATGTTGGTATTAGTTCTTTGCTATGTTCCTTAGTATTCCAAGCATATCTATTATTAAAAAAATCACCTTTCTTTCCATGGGTTCATGTCTTTCTCCCATTAGACTAAAATCCTTGAGAGCAAGTACTATGTATCACAGTTGTCGCAACCCCACGGACTAGCTATATACAGATTACACAAAAGTCTCTCAGTTATACTCATATAAATAAAGGAATAATTTATTTCCAACATTTGAAACATGACTTTGAAAAGACTTGTACTACACTTATGCATAGATTAGGAAACAAACTTAGTAACTAGTTTTCTGTTCTCAAAACAAAATCCTTGGAGAAATAAAATATAAAAATGAGATTTTATGTTGTAGATAGTGTCTTATATGAGATTTTGAAAAATATAAAGTTATGCTTTTCTAAAAATTATAAACTGATTTAGCATAAAATTATTTTTTTCATAGATACTATAATTATCAAAACAATATTTAAAGCTTAAAGACCATAAAGCAGAAAACATGACTTTATGATACTTTCTAAAAAGCTATTTTATTCCTGTCATTGTAATAGCTTCCTGAAAATCCAAAGTAGACCATCTCACTGTTACATAAATTAATTAGCAAAGTATTTGCAAACAAAATGGAGAACTGAAAATTGACACAAAGTTCAGGATTTGTAGGACATAAATAGTAAAACTTGTGAAAATGGTTTGGTGGGGAAAACTGAGTCCATATTCTGTTTTACCCAAGGTTCTGTTTAGCAAGACTTTCTTTTATCACCATACAATTCACCAAGCATGAGTAATTTCTGCATCTTTTCTATCTAGTGGCAACATAAACATTCACACTTTCTGAAGTAAAGAAGTCGGAGCATTACAGTTGCTCTGTTCAAGTGGCTTTCTTTAAGGTTGTGTCAGCACTTCCATTATACACCCAGTTTCTTGAAGTTTATAACTTGCAGTAAAAACTAACCCTTGGGTTGAATCTCTATTTACAGAGGTATTTGCAGTGCAACTTATGGAGATATAGCTGCAAGACACCCCATTTGTGTTAATAGAAGCCAGGTCATGAATTCCTTCCTGGCATATTGAGCAGATTTATCTGGTAACTTCTCTATCGGGCTGAGTTATTTATTTATTTTTTTTTATCAAAGTGGGAGATATATATATATTTTTTATTTCTGTACAGTTATAAAGTGCGATACCCATCCCTAGCAGGTATGAATTGTCAATAGCTTTTCTGTACTTAAGGCAAAACACTTTTTTTCCCCTCCAAAAAAGTGACCTTGGTAAAGGATAGGCTAGCTAGTTCTATTTAGGTATAATTAACTGTAAGCTCATATATTTTTTCTTTTGAACATACTGAATTATTTTCTTTCTTGAACTTGTCACTTATAGCAAGAAGAAAAATTTAAATGTTTCACAAAGTACAATTAGAAATTGATTATGAACACATCATAGTTTTACCTAAAGTACACATGAGTTTCATTTGCATATCACAGTTATTTGCAGGAAAATATTTTTTTATAATTAAATATAATAAATAGAACATAATCCTGACATTTTATATGAAAATTTAAGATATATCATAAAACAGGTTACTGTAGAAATTTGACAAATTTTTCTTTTTATTTATCTAAGCAAAATTCTAACTAGTTGAAATTCTAAAAGTATAATTTTGTGGTTCTTTCATTTTTTTTAACACTCATACTTTGATGTCATTATCCAGTCCATAAACCTGATAAATTCAATAAGGCTCAGATAGCACATGTTCTGAAAAAATAAAAGGGAGGTGTTAAAATCAATTAAATCAATGATCCTTGAGTTAAAGATAGGCTATAGGAATAAATTGTAATGGCCTAAATCTGTATCAGTTCCAATATCTACCATGAACACTCATAAAACATAATGTAGCTGTCAATTCATAATAAAAACATTAACACAGTAAAAACAGAGTGTGAATGAAATTTAAACATATGTTTAACTAGTATTTGACAAAAATACCTAAGCATGTTTAATATTAATTTCAGCATTATAATCAACCAATAATTTGTGTTCCCTTAACATGTCTAAGTAAATTAAATTATCTCTATCTAGTTATACCTTTAGTTTTCTCTGTCAAGAATCTACCATCTGGCCCTTTATAGTTTAAGTATTCCAAATACAGGAATGATATTAGATATTTTAGTTTTTATATAAATATCATATACATTTAAAAATTTAAAAACTCATATAATTTAATAAAACTTGATTTATGTTTAGTTTTGACCTACCTATTCATCAATATAGAGAAGACTTAAAAAAGAGAGGATTACTTATTAAGATTAGGAAATATAAATCTTTTAAATTTCAAATTTAAAAAGACAGTTTTCTCAAAAGTGATATTTCTTTAACACAGCCTAAGTTAATTCAGAATTTCATAATCCTGGGGAAAAAAGGAATAATGATTTGCAAATCACATTGAGATTTAACTTATCTCTATCCCCAAACAAGTTTGCTGAGGTTAGATAAAGAGAGAGGATATTATCAGATGAACATGTGTTTTGTAGATTTCAAATTAATGTTCCAACTTCTCACCATAACTTTTTGTTTCCTTGGCTTAAGAAAGTTCCTATTTTAAATAAAAGAAATTATATAATGCAATAATAAATAAGAGCAATTTAAAATAATGTAGTCACTAGAATCCAGAGGAGATTATTAGAATATATATTTCAACTGCATGGCTCTTTTCATATTTTCTAAGTAAGGACTAGATTTTAGAATTATTTAGTTAGAATAGGCAGATTATAGTAGATGATAGAGCACAGCTTTGAAAATGTTATTTGTTTTTGTTTTGTTCAAAGTAAATAATATGATGAGTAAATCTCTTTAGAATATGTTTGGTGCAATTTATTTAATGTCCATGAGGCCCTGTTTGCCTTAAAATATCTGCTCTTAAATGGCACAAGAGTATTTTGGAGGTGATGTATATATTCACTATTTTGATTGTGGTGATGGTTTCACAAGTGTATACATATATCAAAATATATTTCAAAATATCAAAGTTCAACTTAAATATTTAAATTATACAATTATAACTAAAAATTAACTAAAATTTTATTATAATTTTGATTAGAAACTTTTTTATCTACCATAACCAAAATTATTTGATAATTAAACTAAATGTCTTATTTAAATTGCACATGCCTCTGCTCTTATTCTAAAAATTAGAAATTTGAGTATTATTAATCTTTTAAGTTGATTTCTCCAATTTTTGAAATAATATATAATTATAAGTAATTTACCTTCTTTAGAGTACAGTATTATAAGTTTTGACAGAGGTACATAGACATGTAAGTATCACCAAAATCAATATAGAGCAGTTTAATTACATCAGAAGATTCCCTGGAATCCTTTTTTGTCATTTCCTCCCCACAAACTTTCACTAGTTTGATACTTTTTATTTTTGAATTATACCCCATTGCATGTATTTAACACAGTGTGTGCATCCTTTCCTTTGTTAAGAGTTATTTTCTATAGGTTTTTTTTTTGTGTGTGTGTATGTGTATATATGTATATATACAAACACACATACACACACACATACAGTAAATGTATGTTTAACTTCAGTAGTGCATTGCCACTAACAACGTGTGATATTTTCTGTTGTACTGTCTCACTGTTAGCACTTGCTATTGTCAGAAATTTAACTGTTCTATCTGTATAGCATTATATCATTGTTATTTTAATTTACATTTTTTCCAAAACACTAATAATATCTTTTTATAGGCATATTTACTATTCATATATGTTTGGTGACATGGCACATATTTTGCCTGGTAATTTAAATTGCATTGTTTATTTTATCATGAAACTCTGAGTATACACTATGTATCCTTAAGACAAGCCTTTAGTCAAATATGTGATTTGCACATATTTTCTCTCGGTGCTTGGACTGTATTTTTATGCTCTTAGCAGTGTATTTAAAATAACAGAAGACTTTAATTTTAATAAAGTTCAATATGGTGAAAAAAATATGAGTTGTCTTTTTTTGGTTTTATATATAAGAAACCTTGGTCTAGCCAGGTTTATATTGATTTTGTGATTTTTTTTTTAAGTTTGGGACTTAGGTTTATGATTATGATTCATTTCGAGTTAATTATAGGGTACTATGTGAGATATGAATCAAAGATAATTTTTTCATATGTATAACCAGTTATTGCAATATCATCTGTTAAAAAGACTTATCTGTTCCCTTGAATGATATTTTCATGTCCATACCAGTTGCCCATATTATTAATGACTCTACTTTGTGTCTCTATATTCTGTTCCATTGATCTGTATGTCTGTCTTTTATGTAAAAACACACTGTTTTGACCAAAACAGATTTATTGTGCCTCAAAATCACAAATAAGCATTCTGAAATTATTCTAAATTTATTCTTCTACTTCTGACCATTCTTATTCTGTTTACTTTTCAGATGAATTTTTGGATCAGCTTGTCAATTTTTACAAAAATTTCAGCTGGAATTTTTATAATAATTGTGTTGAATCTATAAATCAATTTGTAGAGAAATAATATAACAATATGAAATATTAAATATTCCAATTCATTTCTCTCTATTTCAATCAGCTGTGATTTTTTTTATTAGTGTTTTATGGTTTTCAGAATACAGATATTGCCTATATTTTATATTTTTGGTACATATTTAAATTAACTATACAAGGAAATCATTAAACTGATGCAGCTTTAGTACCTTAGTAGCCTAAGTGAACCAAAACCTAAGCCTGAAATGACCCATGGTTAAGAAATCAAAGCCTAAGGATAACCGATCACAGTGAACTGAGCTCTCACAAATAAGGCAACTGCTTAAGCTGTAGTCAAACAAATTGTTTCCTTGCTTTGCTCTACCTCTTCTCTATAAAACTCTTGCTCTGAACTGCTGTTGGTGAAGCCCTCCTAACCTTTTTCAGTTTGGTGCTGCTGGATTCAAATCAATTTTTGCTCAATAAACTTCAAATTTTTGCTATGCCTCAGTTTATTTTTAACACTATTATATAAAATGAACTTTTTGGAAATTCAATTTTCAGTTTTTTTTATTATAGAAAATTATGATTGATTTTTATGCACTGGCCTTACATCTTGCAACTTTGCTAAACTAATTCTTTAGTTCTATAAGATTTTAATAGATTCTTTGTGTGATTTTATGCAGAGGTTGATGAAAATATGGATAAAAACAATTTTATTTTTATCTTTCTAACAATAATGTATTTTTTTAACAGTAAGGCATATATGTATGTATATGTGTATATTTACATTGTGTGTTCATCTCTCATAGTTACATTTCTTTCTGTCACCACTTATTTGACCCTCTTTATCCCATCTACTTTCCCACTCTTGCCTTCCTGTACCCTCTGGTAGCCACTAGTCTATTGTCCATGTCTATGAGTCTGTTTGTTCTGCTCATTTGTTGCTTTTAGGTTTATATCCCACATATAAGTGATATGTGATTTTCAGCTTTTTCTGTCTGGGATAATTTGTTTAACATGGTTATCATGAGGTCCATCCATGTTGTTGCAAATGGCAGTATTTTATCTCTTCTTATGGCTGAGTAATATTGCATTGTATATATGTACCACAGCTTCTTTACCCAATTATCTGTCATCAAATACTTCAGTTGCTTCTATGCCATGGCCACTGTGAATAATCCTGCTATAAACATGGTGAGGGCCTAATGTCCAAAATACACAAAGAACTCATACAACTTAATAGCAACAAAAAACGAATGATACAGTCAAAAAATGGGCAGAGGACCTGAACAGACATTTCTCCCTAGAGGACATACAATAATGTCTTTTATTTTTTATTTCTTGCCTTTTCTCACTAGCTATTATCTCTATAGGATGTAAAATATGAGTGTGAGAGTAAACATTGTTGTCTTGTTCCTCCTTATAGAGAAAAACTTTTAATCATTCATCATTAAGTATGATGTCAAAATGAGGATCTGTCATTTTATTACTAGTGTACGGATAATTTTTTTCATAAATGATGATTTATCATTATTTTTTTCTGCATCTATTGCAATGGTAATAGTTTTTTCTTTTATTCTGTTAATATATTTAATTTCATTAATTTTCTAATAGTGCATCAGATATTTATTCCAAGATTCATCCTAGCAGAGTATTAATTATCACTTTTTAATATTAAGGTAATAATATATTTGCTTGACTAGCTTTTTTAAGATCTTTTTTATTAATTTATTCATTTTTTATTCATAAAGTTTATTGCTTGGTAGTTTTGTTTTCATATACTGCCTTTGCTTGGCTCTGGTATAGGTATAATTTCGCCCTCAGAAAATAAACTATTTCATATTCACAAGGACTTTCTATTAAATTGGTATTACATTTTTCTTAAGTGGCAGGAATAATTTACCAGTTAAGCCATCTGATTCTGGAGATTCCTTTGTGGAAAAGTCATTAGTTGTAAATTCAATATATTAAAAGATACAAGGTGTTTAGTTATTTAATTCTTTTGAAGTAAGCTCTAGTTTGTACCTTTAAATGAACTTGCTCATTTTATACAAGCTTGTGTTTATGAACATAGAATTGTTTGAAGTTATCTTTTAATATTCTTTTAATACTGTAGGTACTATACTGATGCCACTATTTAAATTGTGTTGTATGTAGGACAGGGAGGGAGTAGAGCAAGGACAGATGCTCAAATAAGTAACTTTGAGAGTTATGGCGGGGTAGCTTGTGAAATGTGGAAAACATTCTATAATTAGGTAATTTTAATGTAACTGTGTAAATGTGGAAGGGAGGAAAGTAGTAAAATGGGCAGATCATTATGAGGCTTATAGCTAGAACACATACGTTGGGGGACAGGTACTCAGTAATGGGTAATAACTGGATAAAAATTCAAAACAAATGCAGACACTCAGGGAGCCACTGAGTTGACAGATAATATCTTGACATTCCGATAGAACAGAGGGCTACGGGCCACCATCACAAGCTGTGCAGGACAAAAACAGATATTTTGAAGGTATGGATCAAAGAGAGCAAACTCAGAGAAGGAAGTTTGACTACGATTAAACAATTATAAACTTTATTGAACATGTTTATTGCATGAGAGTGTGCTAGAAAATAACTGAAAACAAAACTTAAAAACAGGGCTTCAAAATTCCTAAAATTACATTCTGTCAATGCATATAGAAATTACTATGATTTATCATTCTAAGGCTTGTATTTTGTAGAGTGCTCTTGTGTGTGTGTGTGTGTATGTGTATATATATACATATATATGTAGTATATATATACATATATACATATATACACATGTGTGTGTGTGTATCATACCTGACAAACATAGTAAATTAAAAAACATCTATAGACAAAATCAGATATTATAAAAGGTAAAGAAAGTATAACTGGAACTGGGTATCTAATATTGGTTTCCATGTCTCTATATCAACTGAACGTGCAGTTACCTACTGATTTACTCTAAATCCTGATTCCTGCCAATCACTGACATTTTAACATAACATGATTGCCTTAAATAACATATATTTTTGTTTTAATTTTCCCATAAGCTTTACTTTGGTATAAATACCTTGAGCTATATTTTTACTTGAATGTTTCGATCTTTATAGGTTTAGAATTAGATTACTGATCACTTGATTACTATCTCCAAAGATATGTTCTCTTAGGAAACCTGGGTTTTCTTCAATACTTGCTTGTTTTCCTAGCTTTCTGGTTTCACTTTTAGCACCCTTAGTTTTCCTCAGTTCTCTCATCTTTCCATTGTACATGCTTTGTTAAAACATTTCACATAGCAAGTCTAACCATTCATGTTCTTTGTCCTTGCCCAAAAGCTCTTGGGTCATGTTGAAGAAAGTTACATGAATGGTTTGACCAACGCCAAAGCATATTCATTGATTCACAATCCAAACTTGTGGGAATCAGTGTTACTCACCGATGATATCAGTTGTTCCAGCTCAGCCTTTTAGTGGAGTGGTTGCTGTGAAACGTTGTATCCCCATTCTATCTAACCTTACTGCCTGCATTTCAGTAGTCTGCTTCATAATGAACATAGAAAATTAAAGAACTCAGGAGTCATTTTCTTAACACCCCCACTGTGCCTTAGGTCACCTTGAATGTTTAATGTTCAATTATCTCTCCAATTCCTACCTTTTACACAGATTTTCAGTGTACTCACTTCATCCCTAAATCCTTCCTTTTCCTCATGTTTACTTTATAGTTTTTTTTTTTTTTCCTTCATCATCGGACATCTTAAAAGGATAGTCTCTGCTCAGTACAAATACTTTCTTATGTTCTTGTGTCAGGCTATGAAAAACCGATTAAACTTTATTGAAAGTGTTCTTAAGTCATCAACAGCCACCTCTATCCAGTATTAATTTGATAGTCTTGAATCAGAGGTGGATAGAATTGAAATACTTTTTTTTTTAATTCTTATAATTAAAATCAAACATTTTTAAATCCCACCTTTTCACCACACTGATTATAATATTATATCCTAAAAACAACTGATCCTGGCAGATTTCATTTTCTTTATCTTACAAAGGAGAAAGTGAGATTCAAACCCTGTGTAACTATATCTACTGAGTTTCTTGGACTACAGCACACACAGCTCCTACTGTCTCCACCCTCTTGTCATTTCTGTACAAGAGCTAAAACAAGAACGCAGAGCATTGCCTTTCTACACTCCAGCTGGGAAAGTGTACTACTGGGTGACTCAAAATTTTTGCTTCTCTCTGTATTTCTTCAAATGACCATGAAAGCACAACAAGCATTAATTTGCTGATAACAAATAAATTTTAACAAGTAGGCAAATTCGCAAATATAGAAGTGAATAATGAGGATCAACTTTATATCTTTGTATCCTATATATATATATATATATATATATATATATATATATACACACACACATACATACATATATATATACACACACACACACACACACACATATGTATATGTGTATATATATGTATATACTCATTTACAGTTTCTCACTTTGGTAGTAGAAAATATATTTATATTCATATTTGTGGGTCTGTGTGTTTAGAATAAATGGAAGTATATATTTATATGTACATAAATGTGTGTTCATGTAGAAAAGAAATATTTGCATTTAGAAAACATATATGTCAAATCAGGAATCAGCAGGGCAGTCATTTTTTTTAATGGTCTCTTTAATTTCCCTTCCCTATGAACCCTCTTTTCCTTCTGTGCTCCAAGTCCTGCTTCTAATCTCACAAAGTTGCCACATACCTGAGGCTATTTAACAAAATGCAGAAAGAGAAGTTTCTTCATAATCCCAGTTGGGCAGACTTTAATGGGAGCAGAAGGTGGTCATCCTCTATTTTGTTCTGTGACAGAGTCTGCAAACTGTTCTACCCATTGCTGGCCTGAGTCAAGGATGTTGTCTTTATTCTTTATGTGGATAGGAATCAACTTCATCCTTTGGGTGCAATATATTTGTTTGTTCTGTGAGTTCTGTGTGCTCCATTGTGTCCTTTCATGTATGAGCTCATGAAAGAAAACAGCTTTTTACTCCTTCTTCCAAAATTGAACCCATGCCATTAAACTCTTCTGTTGGGAGGTTAGGGGATGTTCCATCTACAGGTGGAGGGCTATTGTAAGGGCTGGGAGGCTACCCACTGTTTGTAATCGACTGTCTGTAATTTCTTCACAAGCCACAGAAAATATGTGGTGTTTTACTGTATTAATCTTGTCTGTACATGAAAATCGGTGCAGTATTTTACCTCTTCTAATTCACCTGTCTTTTCACTTTACTGTCCTTTCACAAGAAGGAAATAAAAATATGGGACATGTCGGTGGGCTCTGCCTCTCAGCAAATTCCCCGCAATGGAGAGGTATAATTTTTGTGTTCCAAATATCCCTGTACACTAGCATTCATATAATTTAATTCATTTTTTCTTATTTTTGGCCACTACTCTAATTTAGACTCTCATCATATCATATAATACATTGAAATGATTTTTCTAACTGACATCTCTGCCTCTGGCTTTTTCAATTCACGTAATTGTTAGAGTTAGGTTTTAAAATAAACATTTAAAGTTGTAATGTGATTTTAAAGTTTTAATAATTATTGTAATCACAATAAATCTCACATATTTGAGTACTTACAAAATGACAGCTCATGTTTTAAGTGTCACTGATGAGTTAGTGTCCTATGAACCTCCATTTTTACATGATACAATCTAAATTTTCTAGAATAGCAATGAACATATTTTGAAATATTTTCCATTTACATGTTGTGCCTTATGACTTTTGAATCTCCCACAAAAATCACACTCTAGCTTCCTCTTTCAAGAGCAATGCCACGCATTTTGTATCATTCCTTTTTCTATCTAAAATATTCTTTTGGTCTTATGCTTGGTAAACTGTTTTCCCCACACCCCCAAGGTATATTTGAAATTATCATTATCTATGAAATTTTTCCAATTCACTAGCCACCATCATTTGCTCTTTTCTATTATGATACAAACAGATCTTTGTACATAAGGAAAAAATGTAGTTTTGACTTACTGATTAATGGATTAAACTCCATTATATCCTTGTGGATCTCACTTTCAACTTTGGTAACCACAAAATAGCTGAAATGTGAGTCTGTGACAGAGTACTTTAAGCAGATTGACAAAGAACATATTCTAAAACTACTTCAAGGACTTTTCAATCTCTGAAAGATATGAGCTAGAGGCATTCTCTACAGAGATTATTTTATAGATAAATATATGCTGGGAGTCTCAGCTCCTCTCTCCAAAATGGGTCAGGGATGAGCTGTGTTAGCTATTACCTCCTTCACATCAAGTTTAGGAATTGTCAGCTTCATCCTTGGAGAGCTTGATATATGTCCAATTTAGGAGTACTGTGGACTGGTCCCTGACACATGCAAAAAAAATCTAAAATAATTGTGGAATGAAAAATATTGTAAGATCGACTAGAAAGCCACATTTGGGAAATAGCTGCACAAGCAATAATGAGTTGATGAAAAGTGAATTAGTTCTATCTAGTAGAAGGGAGCTGCACAAGCTGAAAGCTGCCAATGTGGATTCATTTTGGATCCAATATGAGAGGGTTCCTTTGGGGGAGATGTAACCTCTGTGCAAAAGAAGCTGAAGTTGAGCTGCCACAGTCACCTGGGACAAAGTGGAAGTGATTTGGGGAATATTTTATTTTTATTATTATAGTTGGGTTTTGTCTAGAACCCAGTGTCACTGAATGTTAATTCAGTTGTTTAGTCCTACTGTGTTTTCATGAAAAAGATAAATAGGAGGAAAAGAAGGCTATTTATTAGCCTTTTCACTTTCTGTTCTGAAAGCTACAAAAACTTTTCTTTTTTACATTAGTATATGCAGTTCTCAGCATTGTTCACTCAGCTTCTCAGTTGAGTTTTAATGGTCTTTAGAAAAATAGTATTTATGTCAAAATTTAACTTACAAATACTAATTTAGTCCATTTTAAGTATTTAGTTCTGAATATTGACAATTGAATATGCCCATGTAATAGTTGCCACAATCAAAATAGACTATTTATATCACCCAAGAAAGACCTCTGTGCCCCTTCCACTTCAGTCCCCACTTCCCACTATCTCTAAGCAAGTGCTGAGAATGATTGCTCTCATGTTAAGATTAGATTTGCCTTTTTTTGGGTTCTCATACTTTTTTTTATTCCATTTTTTCTCCAACCAGTTTATATTTATACTTACTTTTCCTATTTTCTTTGTGATTATATTTTTAAAAAATGGTGTGTACTCTGTTTAAGAGTGATTAAAATTTGTTCCTTTTTCTCAAATAATAAAAAACATAAGAGATCATTGAACTCACCACACTAAATTCCAATGTTGATAATATTAGGTCAAATACTTTTAAAAATCTTTCCTTGTTGAACTTCACAATTAGTTATAATAATTTATATTGTATTACTAACATCTAATACTACAAAATTACATATAATTTTGTTTATAAGTATTTTATACGTATTATTACTTTACATTGCACTAGTGACAAATTTCCTACATATTTTTTCTTTACTCTTTTTCATTCTTACATGTATTGTGGACCTCATATGTGCAATTAATTTCTTCTTGCGTGTCACATCCTTTAGAACTTTTATTAATGATAGTCTTTCAATAAAAACACACTTCATAAAAATGCTCTTTTTTTGTTCTTATTTATAAAAGATAGTTTTTTGTAGTTATTTTCTTTGTAAATTTGATACATCATTGCATTGTCTTAGAACTTTTTTACTTGGTGTTATTCCACTTCTCAATGAAATTATTCCTTTTTAGGAAATTGATTCTTCACTCTCTGAATGCTTTTTTAATCTCTGGCTTGCAATTTCATTTAAAATGTAAATGTCTTCTAATTTTTTTTTTGCCTCAATGTCATCATTCTTCCTGAATTTACATTAAACTTTTTTATCAATTTGAAGAAATTCCTAGAAATTTAGTTTGATATATTTTAGACCTTCTCACCGGCTCTCTGTTATGTCTTTTATAAACACATTTCTTTGATTGGTATCTGTTGAACTTTGAATAATTTTATCAGTTCTAGTAGTTCATCTTTTTTTAATTCCTTTGTGTCTAAAATAATGTTTTACCCAGGATCCGAGTTGTTAATTTCATTACTATATTTGTAGAAAATCAGTTTTTGGGATCTGCTTGCTAATTTTATTTTTCATCCCCTTTTTTACTTCTTTAAATATATTTGAACATATGAAACATATGTATATTGTATTATTTCTAATAATTCCAATATTAAAAAAATACACAGTATCTGATTTTAATCTCTTATCTTCCTTCCCTGTAAATTCTTATCCAAATTTTTGTCTTGGGATTTATTGTACTTGAAGCATGATTTGAGTTGAAGGTACATACCACAAGAGAGGATTCTCATTAGTTACAGCCATGTAACTATAGATTACTGCAATAAAATATCTTTTTGTGTTTAGACCACATTGGTAGTGTGAAGTTAAGCTTCAGAAATGTATAAGACCTGGCTTGTAGAAATGATTTTCAAAATTTTTGTTTTTGTTTTTTCTTTTCCTATGACTGAGCAACAAGATTGAATCCCACAAGTTTCTTTATATTCAGATCATCTCATATGATGGTCCATTTGCTCTCAGTTTTATATTGGGGATTGCTTCTGATTGTCCACCTTGGCTAAACAGTAGATGTTTTTCTTTTCCCTGTGCTTTGTCCATAAGAAATAGAACCTCAGCATCACCAGGGCTGCTGCATGCCTCCAGGGCCAACACTCTTTAAATCTTTGTTTGCCTCTAGAGTAACTCTGGAGTTAGTTCTCTAGAAATACTTTTGCTTTACATTTTGCCCTGAGGTTTTCTTGCTTTCTGATCTCAGTGTTTCAGCAAAAAGATTTTCCAATACGTTTTACCTCCTCTTTTAGTTATTTGGTGAAAGGTATACTCAGGGGTGCTGAAAGAGATGGTTCAATAGCAATTGCTTGCATGCACAACAGTAACTTGAAGAGAAATATCCTAGACTTTACTCCAAGTCTCCAGGTTTCAAGAGCTCAAGTAAAATACAGATTTTCATCGAATTCATTTCTAGGCCCTATGGTGCCCCATTAAAATTAGGATAAAAATAATTAAACTGTTGAAAATATTTCAGTCTGGTAGGTACCTATATTTTCAAGCTCTGACCTTTTGTAAATGGTTAAGAAAAAATAAAGTTGTCCTATTTTGTGGAGGAAGCGCCACATAATTTCATAAGCAGAACTATTATTAAGCCTATTGGCCCTCCATCCTTGTGCAGAGCACATGTGGTACAACTTGTACTGTCTGTACTCCTTGAATGATCAAGTGCAGTCATAGGATACCTGTATGTACATCACAGCTGATTGGGTAAAAACCTAAGATTTTCTGAAATATATTATAAATTCATAACTATACAAAAATATAATAAAAATTTAATACGGAAACATTTTATGAAAATTTAGAAACATATACCCACCTAACTTTTAATTCAAGAGAAATGCATATTTTTAGTGATTTATTGACCTTAATAAATAATTCAGAGATTCTTATATTCTGTTCACATACAGAAACACTAAAAACTAATTTAAGATTAAGATACTATGTAGATCTATCAGATTTGTTTTACTTTCTTTAGGAAAATATAAGTTAATTACATGTCATTACATCATATATGATATTGTCACTGCTGGCGTGGTGTGAAATCCGGCATCACCCAGCAGCGTGGGAGAGGAGGACGGTAGTGGATAGTGGAGTACGACGGACGGTGGCGTTGTGTTTGTTCATAGGTTTCTCCTCACCAACGCAGCAAAGAATTATAGGTTGGTGAGATTGAGCAGAAGTGAGACTTATTGAAAATGCATTTTAGAAAGAGATGAAAAGCCTGCAGTCCTGAGGAATTTAGGGGATGAAGAGATTAGACAGTACACCTGAAAGGAAGGGGCGGATTTCCAGCCAGGAGCCCTGGAACTACGCAGAAATTGAGGAGGTCTGTTCGTATTTGGGCTGTGATGGGATGTCCGAGGTGACTCCTGTGTGAGATCACCTTGACTGACAGTTGTCATAGAATGCTTTGTGTACTGCGCGGGTGCTTACCCCGAATTCAGTCTGTCACAAATAAATTCATGAACTTCCAGGCATAGTCATGATCATATAATGATAGTATAATGAGGCCGAAGTTATGGGCAGTGCTTTCTGCACATGCGTTTGTATCTAGTTTAGCCAGCAGTTTTTATGGCCTTTGTGCTGTAGGATTTGGGGTAGTTTATAACCAACCCTAAAAGGGAGATGTTCTGGGAGGTACTTAAGGGAAGTCTTCGAGGGAAGTTTCAGTGGTTACAAAGCTGGGCCTTCACTCTTGTCTCTCATGCCTAACTACCTAACAATATGATATGATATGATACACACACACACACACACACACACACACAAATACAAATATACATATATACACACATATACACATATAAAATATGTGTATAAATACATGAAATATATATAATATATGAAAATATATATATATTATTGTTAGGTATATATAATATATATATAATATATAACATATACATATATATCATATTAGGCATATATATGTATATATAAAATTAATATATTTAACTTTTTGTGATATCTTGGTATTATAATATACCTATTATATTACATTTATTCAAATTATCATAATGTAACATATACTAGTTGTGTCACCTTAGATTTTATAAATTCTCTGGGCCTTAGGTTTTCTATTCATAAAGTAAAGCTTTAATTACAGCCTCCTATTATTGAGAACTAAGTATTAAATATTAAATTTCAATAGTCTATGATAGTGTAGTACAGAGAAAAAGCTCCAATATTTATTTTCCTTTTTTTTTTTTTTATCTTATTTATGTTGCCTCCTTGCTCTCCAGGGGAGAGGAAAACAGATTTCTCTTAATGTGCCTTGATTCTAATACATTTCTTCTAAAGTAGGCTACATTGTTTTTAGGCAGTGCATAAAGCAGTTGGCATTAGGCATTTAGAACTAGGTCTAAGAGCTTGCTCTCTCTCTCCTAAGAGCTGGACCATTTTACATGCAGAAAGTACATAACCCAGGGCCAAAACAAACTTCCTGGCACATAGCCTCTTGGATAAGGCTAGTGCGGGACAAAGAAGAAATGACAGTTTTTTGGAATGAGAAGGTAGAGCAGAGTAGGTCTCCTATGCCTGTAGTAAAATAGTGAATGCCAGGTCCTTGTTGGGAGTAGAATAGTAATGAATTGTTGAAATTAATTGGTGATTTTGGAAGCAAGGATCAACTGAGTTAATGTTTATTTATCTTTGAGTCTTGAACATCACTGAAGATTAAAAGCTTTTATTATTTTATCTGAGATTAGCTCAAGATAGTTAGGAAAATTATGTAGTCTTTTTTTTTTTTAAGTACAAGTTTCTCTTGTTTCTATAAACATAACTTGATGTTAGAAAATTAATGTGCATATATATATTAAGTGCATATTATTCCTTTCACAAGTAGAAAGTCTTAATTTTACTAAATAGAAACTAAAACATTTGTTGAGTTTTTACTGTAACATTTATGATATTACTCCAGATATTATTATTTCAATTAATATCTGGTTGGTTGAGTTTGAATATAATCCTCAAAGTTTTGATCCAGTAATCTATTTTTAAACAAATGACTAGAAGTAAACTGAAAAGAGATCTAAAATTAAATTTACATCAAGGGGGAAAAATAATTAAAAATAATTTTTTAAGATGGGTAACTAGAAAAACTAGGGTAAAAACTACATATGTGTGTGTGTGTATAACTTAGCTTTACTAATAATCTAATTTGCCTCATTCAAGTAGGGTCTGTTGACTTATTATAATACTCATAATCATAATGTTAGTTACTAAAATAACTCACTTTATATGAATATAACTTGCCATTCTCTGCTATTTATTGTGTTCCAAGCAAAGCCTGAAATTGTCCTAAAATAATTTGCAATGTCTTTAAATCTACTGATTTAAAAATTGACTGCAATAAAAAAAAAATAAAAGAAAAATCACTATAGTGGGGTCCACTATAAGAAATATGTTTCTAGTTTTTATTTATGGTTTGCACAGCTATACCATTAGCCTATATTCAGTTTGATATGCTGATTTGTTTATTTGTTTTCTATTTTATTGATTCCCTCTGACACAGGCAGGGACAGAAATTCTGTTCAGGTTGATTAGTGGGAACCAATTGTAAGGAATGTGGAAGTCGGATTGGTTGCAGAAGTTAAAGTGCAAAGCAGTTGTCCCAGAGGCATCAGCCAGTTTCTTAGCATAGGTGCTAGGATTTCCATCAGTAACATGATGAATTGAGGTGAGAGTACTAGGAGTTCAGATGCCCATGTCTACTAATCTTTGGATTCAGGCTACCCCTAAAGAGGATGTAACTATGAGTTTGGAAGCTTTCTTCAGGCAAGGGAGATTTCTGGGAAGAGACCCTCCTGTGATCTCTGCATAGTGAACAGTGCCACAGTCCAGGGAAGGACAACCTGGGTCTTGGACTGGGGATTTATTATGAGAAAAATTGCATCTATACCTTTATAGAAGTGACATTTCTCATATCATTGAATAATATTCAATACTGTTGCTGTTAAAAGCTGCATCATGCTTTGCTGTAAAAAAATTACAAAATTACTTTTCCATTCCACTCTTGCTTTTGATTTGGATTATTTCTAATTTCCCCAAATGCCATTTTGTTAGAATTATGATTTTTTTCTCTTCTTTTGTTCCTTTTATTTTTGTTTTACAGTAATTTTACTCAGATCACAATTATAGATATTATATTTATTTAAGTGGTGGAAAATACTAATAGTAATTATTATCGGCCTTAGATAATCATTACATTGCTTAAAATGAGACTCTTTAAAAGAATTTAAGACTTTACATGATTATTGATCTTGTAATGCAACACTATCAAATGTCTTGACATCATCTAATGTATTACAAACCAGGCCTGCCCTTAACCTGTTCTTGTAGGCTTAAGTACTAGTCTCTTGGACCATGGACCTAAATGTAATTCATATTTAAAATATGCTTTTATATAATCTTTTTGATATATATCCTAAGCTATAGTTTAATATTTCTGAGAAAGAAATGAGATATAATCTATGATTCAAGGGAGTGGAGAAATGTATACTAAGTCTATTATTAGTCATCATACATTATTTGGTATTATGTACATAATGGTTATTTGTTATTTATTTATTTATTTATTTATTTGTTGATTTCTGTGTACTTTTTTTACATTTATTTTATTAAAATAACATAATTTGTTCCTTTTAGATTTTGAATACTTATTTTTATCTTATGTAAGGGGTCCCATTTTTACCTTCTTTACTGGTAGTGTAACAGATTTTTAATCCTATTGACTCATTCTCTTTAGGCTGAATGTGTTGAGATATTTGAAAAAAAATTAAGAAGTTATTTTCTAAATCTGCTCCACTATTTATATACCACAGCTAATCATCACATTTTATCATAACTTGTAGTCTAAGATTATTAACAAATTTTTATAATTTTAATGAGTGTAAAATTAAATTCATCCAGGGATTAATTTGCATGTTTTAAATAATGAATATTTTATAGGTTATAGTGTATCTTCTATCAATTATCTCTTCACAGAATAAAAATCTTTGATTTTTATTTTATATTTTTCAATTTTTTTAACTTCAATTTTTCTGATTTAAAATTTTATATTAAATTATTTTTGAATTGCAGTTAACATGCAATATTATATTAGTTGTTAATGTACAACATGGTGATTAGACATGTATATACCTTCAAAGTGATCACCCCAGTAAGTCTAGCCACCATCTGACTATACATAGTTATTACAATATTATTGACTATATTTCTTATGCTGTACTGTATATCCCTGTGACTATATTTATAACTGTAGTCTGTACTTCTTAATCCCTTTTATTTTTTTCACACTTCTCCCTCATCCCCCTCCGTTCTGGAGAAGATCTTTTATTTTTAAGTTGCAGAGTAATTTATATATTATAGAAGGTAAAAAGAAAAGAAGAATATAAAATAGGGAGTGCTCTAGGCTCTGATTGAAAAACTTGAAAAACCCTGTCCTTTCTTATTTCACTCTTTCCTTTTTCTTCCAATCCCCATTCAACTAATTGTATCAACTAATATATAATTTCTTATTAAAATAAAGAAATTAAATGATCCTAGAGTTTTTCTCCTATTTCTAAAATTGGATACTTCATAATAAAGGGCAAATTGCAACGTTAAAAACTATTCTATTTATTTCAAAATGACTATAAATGGTGATAATATTATATAATTTTTTTTCTGGTAGGTATTTTTAGGTCCAAAGTTCATGGTAGTATCTATGTCTACTGACTTGAAGTCTAACACTCTTGATTAGATTGCACTCTTCCCTGGCATGCTGAACTTTGCAAATGAAGATACAGTTTACAAACCTGAATACATTCAAGCAACATTTTTGTCACAACAGCATTTTTCCTTCATGTGCATTTTTCTGTGATTTCTATTTTTCTAAGAAAATAATGTAAAATGTTGATGGCTTCTCTCAAAGTTATATATTCTCAACTAATTTGTGCTTCTAACATTGCATCACTGGATAGTGTAATATTGATCATTATCTAATTTCTTATTTAATTCTAAATATATTCAAGATGCTTAAATAATATGTTACCGGTACTTATATCACTGATGGAATTAGCTTTCTAAATGAGAGTTAGAATACCTTAATAAAATTTCTAAGGCTTTAGAAAAAACATTAAAAAAATTTTTTTTTGATAATAATATTTTAAAAATTAACTATGTACCTGGTCCTTTTCCCATTTTTTAAATGAGTTAAAATTAGGTTTCAAATGGTCTTTTCTAACAAGCTTAATATATTTAATATATAATATACATTTAATACTTTTTAAAGTATCCCTGAGAATACTACTTATTCAGTTAATTTTTATAAATATTTTGTATCTCATAAGTTTTCTTAACTTGCACTACATATGATCACTACATAAAATAATTTTCAAAAATAAAATGTTTCTTCAAAGAAAAAGTACTGTTAAAGCTTTATATTAGTATATAGATTAATACAAATTTTGAGACCTATTTAATTAAGATGAATTTCTATGCAAATTCTCACAAGACTAGACTCTGTTTGCAGCTGTAAAAAGGAATACATAAAGAAATGACAAGACAGACAGGCTGTCACAGCAGCAGCTGCTCCTATCTGTACAAGAGACATGGAAGAGAATGAACAGCCTGTCTGTTTTCTTGCTGCTCTGAGTGGAATGAGCTGCTAAGGGGATCATGGCCTTAGGCTTGTCTGTACGCATGCCACTTAATTGGAAAGTGAAATATGTGAATTTTACTAACTTGACAAAGAATTCCAAATCATAGTCTTATTGTTGAACATATATCCATTTGCTCCATAATTTATCTTTAAAGATTATTTGGTTTAATTGATTTTATCTATAAAAATCTCTTGATATAATTAGAATATTAAGTGAATAAAACATATTAAATAGGTCAATTCATAAAAAAAAAATCTCTTACATTTTCACTCTTTCCAGAGCTTTCTCTTTTTTTGATAACTTCTAAAAATATCAAGCATAAATTATGTTTGTAAAACATAACAAAATTGTGTTAAAAATTATTTGGTTGTATACATGTATGGATTCAAAGTAAAATGAATTAGTATCATCATAACATGTAATACTTGGAGCAAGGATATCCAGGAATTATGCAATGGAGTTAGTAATTATTAAGTATGAAATTTAGGATGGTTAAAGAGATAGATGAGACACAAAAGGTAGTTAATCAATAGATTGTAAATCTTGATGGAGGTTAAGGATTTGAACGCATTTCAATAGCAGTGAACTCTGAAAGATTGGAGGTGGTGGATTTAGGGTCAGAGTTTAAATTGATATTACATAGGAATTCAAATTACTTATATTGACAATGCCTGGCATTGGAGAAGATGAGTGACTAAAGTGGAAAGAGTACAAGCCTATTAGACAGGAGACTTATGGATAATATGGATAAAATCATTGACAATTAGGAAAGGAGTGGTGGTGTTTTTGAGAAAGTTAAGGTGATTCCAGAGCTAACAACATTAAAAAAAAAAAAAATAGACAGGAGTGAGATTTATAGTTTACCGGAAAGAAGAGAGTAGAGGTGAGTCAAGTCTAATTACAAGTTAGGTCAGCGGGGAGACAACAAGAGCTTGGTCTCAGACAAACTACCACATTTACTGTTCTGCTTGTACAAAGGGTGATGAAAACAAAAGAAGCCATCACTTAGAGGATTAATGTAAAGCAGTGTCTTCTGAAAATATCCAATTTCCAGGACAAGAAGGGGAAGGGAATATTAAGAGAAGAATTTGAGGAAGGAGAGAATTTTTCAGTGATTAAACATGATTTCAGTTTTAATGGATAAGTAGTAGTTAAATTCAGCAGCTAAGAAAAGTGGTAGGTGAGATATGAAAAGAGATTGTATAGACCGTCATAGGAATTGGCATCTGGGGGATGAGGAAGAATCACTAAAATAGCTTTAAACATGGATTATGACCAAGAGGGATAACTGCTAATGTCTACAAGACAGACAGCGCTGGGGAATCTTGTAATTCTAGGTATGGAGAGAATAGTGGCTCTCACTTAGAGTGGAAAAATTATTAGGTTCATAAAACACTCTTATTGTATATGTAGAGTACATCTAACCAGTAGTTGACTCTGAGCTGCTTCTTTGTTAGGAGTAACAAGGATCTCTCTTGATTCAGTCAAAGAAATCATGGAATCCAAGGAAGAACCTGTTTAACCTCAAGCATGTGTGATTCTCATTTGACTCAGATCATAATGCTTTCTACATAATTCACAGGGTTCAGTTCAAAATGAAGATGCTTGGACCCCTTGATTGAAAAATAGGAAAAAGATATTGATAAAAGTACTACAATTCAAAGTATTTTTTTTTATCTTCCATAGATCTCTTTCACAACTGAACATGGTGGATTTAATTTGTTGTTGAATATTCTAATTACATAAAAATTAAAATTTTAAATATTTTAGCATTAATTTTACCATTTATCTTTATGATGTGAAATATGAGTTTAAAAGCTAGGTATAAGAGCATCTAAATTATATATGAAATCACCAAAATTGTACAATTTGTTTTTTTGCATTGCATACATGAATTAGTACTTTGTTCTTAACAGAACAATCAGCAACGCAAAACTAACTCAGTTGATTTTTACTTCTTCACGTGAATATGTTCTACCAAATCTCTCTTTTATCTAGGTTAGTGATGAATAAAGAAGAATTCAAGGGAAAAGAAAACATGGGCTGCATTATATTTCCCTTGAGTGTCTGTATAAGTGGTTGGCTAATACAGAGAGTAATACAAGTAATAAATAATGTAGTGTTTCTTGAACATTCATGTTTATTCCAATATCAATGGTTTATTTTTATTTTTATTATTATTTTTTTTATGTGTTTGAAGCCAGTTCTTATTCACATTGAAAATGCTGCCTCTCAGTACTGTGAGGGCCCTCAGTTAAACAGTAGTCAATTGTAACAAGTTTCCTTTGCACTTGATTTGAGTCTCATCAAACCTACATGCATCACTAAAGTCTACTATTATTCTGTGCTCTTGGGACTTTGGGAATGCTGTACATGAATGGGGCAGCAAGGAACAGCTAAAGGCACACAGTAGGTGTATCTTCTTCACTCGTACACGTGCTCCATTGTTCCATTGGACTTATGACAAAAAGTTCAAAGAAAATTAAGAATTCCAAAGAGGTGACAGCAGACAATTAAACTGAGAGCAATACACTTCAGAGCATGGAGCCCTGTACAAGTGCACAGGTCTCATGCTCGTAAAACCAACCTGTGGGTGGTCTAATCAAAATTAAAGTATATTTGAATCTATAGTTTTCTAGGTTACCACAATTCCAAATTACCTAGACAAATGTTTGTACCAGCAAAGTTTTATTTTTGAATTATATTTTTTATTATATACACATATAGAAGGTTAAAAAAATACTTCTAAGAAAATTAATTTGGAGGTGGTGTTTACTATACAAATTAATTTGATACGTTTTACTTTAAAGATATTTCTGACTCACCTCTTGTCAAAGGATGTCAGGAAAATCAATCTGAGTGAAATATTCTCTTGGTTATTTATACTGAATTATCTTTATGGCAAACCTATATTTGTTCTCCATTGCCTCTTCATCAAAATACTATGTGACTTGATGGATCTTTCTGGGCTTTCAGTTACTGCTTTTCATTTTCAGTCTATCTTGCTCACTGCTCTCATTACATGATTTTAAAAAGGTCAGAACTCATGGGTTTATGTAAAATATTTTCAATTATGTAATACTCATGAAGTAGGGTTAAGTTATATGAGTTCTGTTGGATTAAAAATATTATTATTTTTCCACATATTAGTCCTCCAAAGTTATTTGTTTAAGGAAAAATTTTATTT
Organism: Cynopterus sphinx; assembly: GCA_030015415.1. Lineage (NCBI taxonomy): Eukaryota > Metazoa > Chordata > Mammalia > Chiroptera > Pteropodidae > Cynopterus > Cynopterus sphinx. Next base: position 12,860,826 of record CM057381.1, read on the forward strand.
TGGAATATGTGCAGTTCTAAAACATTTCTATGAAAAGTATATTTAATTTGTAAATATAGGTAAAATTTTGTTAGACACCTATATAAATGTCAAGTTATGAGAAGAATTTGTCATAAATATGTAATAATATAACAGCTGTTGCTGTTATAATCATCCATAAAACTATTTTGTTACCTCATCAATGCTATTAACTTTATTTATTTTTAAAGGGTATTCCCTCCTTTTGTTCCTTGAACTATGTTTTTGGACCAAAATTCTATTATTACATTCACCTTGGAGGGAGGAGAAAAACAAAGAACATCTTTCCTTAGGGTTCGTACACATTCATCAATTTTGATGGGAATTCCTTTGGATATCAATAAATGGAAACACAAAAAATGTCAAAGCTTGTCACCAAAATGACTTGTGGAGCTAGGGAGCTTAGAAAAATCACCCAACTTATGATCACTGGATTAATTGAGTGAACTGTAATAAATTCCAAGTATTCATCTTTCTTGTGATACTTGTCTAACCACTTGTTTGACCTTTTTATTTCACTCTCCTCTGCACATGATCTTTTAATTTTTCATCAAATAATAAGTAATGGTATCAGAGGCTTTACAAAGAAATTATATTTCAGTTCCTCTGGTATAATAACCCAACTATAATTTTGAAAAATATATCATATTGATTTTATTATCTAGTTGCCAATATTTAAAAAAGTATTTGTTCAAGAATATTACTAAGGAAACAAAAGAACTAATAGTGATAAGCAGGTCAGGAGCATTTGCCTTTTGGGTTAAAAATAGCAAAATTATCTTTAAATCTAGATTAGATATAATTAGTATATTTTAGAACTTTTTGTTTATCCATAGTAAATATTCAGTAGTTTTAAGAAAATGAGTAAAGTCATAAGGTCAGTAGAGTTCTTTATTTGACTAAGAGGAAAAGAAATACGAATACCTCTGATGTGCATGTGCTAGTATCAACCAAAAGAACTTTAGATTTCTTTCAAAAACATAGACTTGTTTAAATTTAACACATTAGGTAAATATTTTGTTTTTAAAATATGAACTTTAAATTAGATTTTATTCTTACCTCTTTTAATGCGGGACACTGAAGTTTTATATATATATATATATATATATATATATATATATATATACGCCATTACAGTAAGCATCAAATCACATATTATCAATTTTATTGTAAGGCAAAAGTAAAATTTTAAAATCAGATATATATATCTACGTCACCTATAGATTTATTGATAGTATCACTCTCAGTTTTAATATTTCTTCATGATAGTAATAAGCACGTTGAACGTGTGTTTCCTGTCTCCTATTTTTCATTATTTATTCTCTAAACATATAAGTTAAAGACACACAGTTATACTTAATTTTTATTAATTCTCCATTCCTTTTAGGTGTCTATTTTCTCTCACTGGAATAAAACAAATGATTTTAAAATTTTATAATCATTAAATAAAAGTTTTTTTTTTAAGTCCTGTATAAATTACATATAGCCTGTGTTAAATGTACTGAATGTGTAGTTACTGAAAAATCACCACCATTAAGCATATGGTAAACTTTTAGAGAGTGTTAGAATGATAGAATAAGGAAAATCATTCCTATTTTGTCACGCACTCTTCTCCCAAAAGGTGGACAGAAAATACATACAAAGACCCACAAATAAACATATTAATCTACATAGCATTGCTTCATTAATTATGGTCAGCACCATTCTTTTTACCTTTTTCTCTTTGGGATCATGGACACTGTAATTCACTCCTATTATAAATTGGTTTAAATTTGAAATAAAATAAATTTATTGCTACATAATTTGAAGATTCTTAATTCATTTAGTTTATTTGTATATAGCCTGATTTATTCTACAAAGGTAGTAATGTTATCCATCAATCAATACTTTCAGTACAGTGGCCTAAAATTCGATATATATAAATACCAATAACAAATTTTAAAATCTTGATTGAGACTGCGCTATCTTCCTGAAATGTTTATTATGGTTATTTTAAATTAATTATATAACTTGCTAATTATATAACATTTTAGTGCTTATAGTTATTACATTTTAACTTAATTCCTCTTTATATCCAAAAATTATTTTTTGTTGTATTTGACCTGTTGGTTTTATGTTATACTTAGGCCAACTCAATATCCCTATGAAGGAATCTAGCGAAAGGATGAAAAGAAATTCTATAGTTGTGGATGTTTTTTAGAAATTCAAAACTATTAGAATGATGATTTAAACATTAATCTTATTAGAACAAAAAATATTTTTAAAAGTTAATAGGATAACTGTAGGCTAAATGGAAAGAGAGATGCTATCTCTTCAGGCAGAAGCTGCAAAAAAATCAAATAACAGAGGAACAATGTTCATTTGGCAGGAAAGATGATGGGGGATAAAGGCAGCATACTTTTTAGTTATGCCCCATGGGTCTGTCAAGTTCACTGGCCTCTTTTTTATGTTCTCTGTTTCATTCTCTAATAAGTTGAAGTTCAAAAGACAGAAAGTTGAGGAGTTTAAATTCAGGAAGAAAGATAGCAGAACATTTAGGTTTAATTTTTGGCTTTTTTATCTCCAATTCACAATGCTCCAAATGGAGGAGAGAGAAAGAATTTTGAATGTCGCTGGAACATTTGGAAGCCTGGTCTTAGTAATAGTGTAGGTGAGTTAAAATACTAAAACATATTACAATTATTTTATTAAAAATAATTTCTATTTTATATATTTGTAATCATTAAATTTTATTGGAAGTCTGTGGATAAGTAGACAAATACACCACTGCATATTCACTTTTGTGAATGGAAGTGGAAAAAACATTCTGTGAGGTACAAGACTTATTAATTGGTAGATGCCACATTCAATATTTAATTGTTTATTAAAGAAGGCATTTCAAGTTTTGATAATAAGTCTGTTATAAACTATAAGCTGTTACATGGAGTAGCTGATCTTTCTTAATGCCTAGAATGGGTATAAATTTATTTTAAAGGAGCAATTATGGTCATAGTTACATTGGAATACATTATTTTTTAAATTATCTCATTTGTATTGAACATGTGAGACATTATTGAGGACACAGCACATTTTATGTAAGGAAAATCAAATCTCAAGTAGAATCTGAAACTTAAAGTTTTTATGGCCTTGTTATGAGCAAGCATTACTTAAGAAAAGCAGAAAAGGTGAAGGTGACTTAATAGCGATGCCAGATATAATTTCTTAGTAAAAATCATAGCTACCCAAGGAACATCAATAATGCATTGTCAATAAATACTGAAATAAATATTTGACATGCTAATTTCAAGTCATTACAAGTGTTATTTAAAGAGCTAAGCCCACATCTCAGAGGGAAAAAAACAGTCTGAAAAGGATGTGGCAGAGAGCCAGAGTTTGTACTCTCCCATGACAACTCGTTGAGTATATATCCTAATTTTGATATTACTTGGGGCATGGGAGTCAGAAACTTTTTCACATTAAATTGACAATATCAATTCAGAAATTCATTATTTAATCATTTGTTTCACAGAAAGAACTAAGCACATAATAAAAAAAAAATGTACATGCCTTGATTTGTTTTCAGACAAGCATTAACCTCAACCACCCTTGCAAAACTCTATTTGTTGATTCTCTGGGATGATTTACAGTTAAAATTGTAAACATTTAAATAATATGCAGCTAATTGGGGAGGTGAATAATTGTTTAAATAATTGTGTCCAACTTAAAAAGAAGTAAGCAATTCAGCCAGCAAATCAAGTTTATTCTGGACGAGCAGAGGAATTGCAGTTGAGGACAAGCAAACTATTGCATACCTTAGGTAAGTTTAGGGAACAAAGAGGAAGAATGTTCTTTTATAGAGGAAGGGGGTAAGTTAGGAGGAATTCTTTTGAACAAAATGTTCTTCAGAGGAAAATGACAGTTGAAAGTGCTGACAACTTCTCATTGGCTGTGGGTGAGCTTGAGTGGATCTTTCTGCTAAATTATTCAAGGTGTGATGGATGATATGTAAGTGAGAACCCTCAGTTCGTGGATTCCTGACTCCAGTTTTGAGTTACTGTTCCTTCATACATTTTTCACACCAGGTTCTCAAGAGGTCCCGTTCAGGACATTTGTTCCACATTCACATACTGGTGCAAGCCAGTGGTAGTTTGAAGTTCTGGGCCCTGTGGGAAGGAGCCCAAACAAAGAAAGCCAAGTAACCTGGGATATTTTTTGAGCAAGTAAGATTATAGGTATAGATGGGATTGAAGATAAATATGGGGATCTGACTGAGAAGATCTTCATGATAAGACGTTTGGGTAATTTTCAAAGAAATTGCAAAGAAAAAAAAAAACTATTGGAGAGTTATTAGAAGTAGAGTGACATATTTTTTAAAAAATCAAGTTTGGTGCCTAAATGGGAATCATTAGAATGAGGTAATAGAAGACTTAAAGTGACCAGTTAGATTATTGCTAAACAAGTCCTAAAGTCATTCGGACTATAATATAAAAAGTGAACAAATTTAAGATGCCTTTGGAAATAGATATCAAAGAATTTTTCAAGGATTAGATTTGGGGCAAGAGGGAAAAGAAAAAATCAGAATGACTTTCAGATTTTCTGTTGTTGTTCTTGAGCACCTGGATGTGTGCAATCACCATCTACTAAAATGGAAAACAAAAACAAACAAGCAAACAAAAAACTGAGATATTAGGAGAATCTTAACTAGTCTTGATTTTATATGTATCCATTTGTACATGAATAGTATAGGTCAATTATTCTCTTTCCAGAAAAGTCTATAATGAAGATTGCTGATATCAAAAGATTTCCCACATGAAAATCATACTCAACCTATTATTCCTAAGATGAGGCAAATGATTTTAATTATCCCTAGACTCTATCTACTCATAGTCTTAGGAACAGAATTCCCCAGTTTATCTGGGCACAATGTTGCCCAACTAAAGAAGAATTTACTTTCTTCATCTATCTCCTATAGTAACATGTTAAATTTTGGGGTCACCTCCTGAAAGATGAAGTCACAGACCCTTGGCTACATTTCTGCTGGGTCAGAGATAGCAAGCTTGCTGCCTTGAACTCAGAGAAGCAAAGTAGGAGGGAAATCAGAGCCAACCTGTCAGCTTAAAAACCTTGGTTCACTGGAGATAGTTTTTTGGAATTAAACTTCCTTAAAATCTGGGACCCCTTTCTTCTAGACTATTATGTGGAAAAAAAAGGTAAACTTTTCTGTTAATTAAACGATAACATTTTTGTTACATCTAGCTTTTACTCTTACTAATAAATACATATTTCTTAGAAAATCATGCTTACCAATAGCATTTGCAAAATTATTAACAAGTATAGAAAAATGGACTATTGGCTAGGATGTGTGTGTGTGTGTGTGTGTGTGTGTGTACGTGTGCGTGTGTCTGGTGAAATAATATGGGCTAACCAACTAAAAAGGGAGTAGGAAAATAATTTTATCTAATTTTCCAAATGGGATAAATTGGTACTGATTGTCTACATTGCTGAATTGGAAGGAATGTGAAATAATGTCCACATTCTATAAGAGTCATTATAATACCAAATGCTGACTACAATAGAACTGGGATGGAAGAGTTGGTCCTATGTATGCAACATGTTTTCAAATGTCAGTCTGCAGTCAGAAATTAATGTCATGGCAAATAATCAGGAGATTAATGAAAATCAGAAACAAATCTGAATTAAGTGTTGCCATTACTCTACATGCAACAGAGCGCATATAACTTTTGTCAGAATTCCGTTGCAAAATATCTAAAATATACCATGCTTTCTAGTTGCATTCATGAAGATAAAAAGTCTTGAATAACTTCATCCTGCAAGTTTTTTAATCCTATATATAAATCTGAAAATGGGCATTTTACTTTCTTTTGCACAGTAGCCAAATAGGAAGTATGTTTCAATAAGCAAATTTAAAAATGTATTCAGTCTATATCCTTTCAAAGAAAATGAATGAAACAGATGCAACGTATCCTCCTTTTTTCACAAAAATAAATAGCAATCAATAAAACTGCCATCTCATATTTAAAACATTTAATCAAGGTCACCAGTTTCAACTTTATATCTAAGACATATTCTTTAATTAGTAAGAGACCAATGGCCCATAAACACCCTAACAAAGATATATTTAATACAAAGATCGATTTCATTTAAGGATAATGAGAAATGTAGCTTAAGCATTTCATTTGCATTGTACTTCAGTTAAACCTTAATATATTAAACATGCAATTTTTCATTCCTGATGTGGAAATAAAAACTGACCACCATAGATTTAGGTCTTCTTTTTTAAATATATTTTGTTTCCAGAAAGTGGCTGTTCAGTCACTATTGACATTTTCTAAATCTTTATCAGAAATGTAATAATTAATTACACAATTAAGTCAAGAAGAAGACAAAAAAAATGAAACAAACAATTTGAATGCTACACATTAGAGAAGCTTTTGAAATAGTAGTATTTGAATTTAGAGTTATAAACAATCCAATACACTTCTTGCCCAGCACATTTTCTGATTTACTGTATATATTTTATAAAGAAAAAAAGATGAGGGAAATAAGGAGAGAAGGAAGGTGAGAAGGGAACAGAAGAAAAAGAAAACAAAGAAAACCTTTTGGAAATAGGAAAGTTGGAACTATCACATTATCTGTAATTTGTACATTCTCTTGCTAGTAAAAATTGGAATGATCAGAGTACATTATTTCAGGTAAGAAATTTATCTACTTTGAGCCAGTAGTTCTGCTTGAATGTTTCAGCTGTGGCTTTGAAGCAGCAAGACTTGTTGAGGAAAAAGACTGGAATTGAGATCATAGTACTATAACATTTTATTTCTGCTCCACCACCTAAACAACAACAGCGCCTCTCTTTTTTTCTCTCCTCTTAATTTTCAAGTAAATCTCAAATTTCCTCCTGTAGTTTTGGTCAATGGGATCAAGTGAAGGCTACTACTGTGATTGTGCCATGCAGAGGCAAACAGGAAAATACTTTTCTCCTCTATGGGATGGGCAAGGACTTAGAGAACCACCTTTGTGGACTCCTGAGAAGACTGACAATGTAGCTGATTCTAAAGAAGCTATGGGTTTAGAGGTTTGATACACTATAAATAACAATGATCACTTTAAATTATTATTCAAACTATAATGTTTTTGAAGGACGGGTGGTGATTAAATCAATAGGAGAAACTTTCCTTGAGCCAGAGACCTCAGTTGGCAGACTAGGAGTCCATAGAATTCCAGGTCAGAATAACAAGAGAAAAATAGTTACCCATAAGCATCCTGGTAACATCAATTAAGAGAAAGTATTACTATAAAAAAAAAAAAAGCAAGAAAACAAAACTATCAGATAATATTTTTAAGACACTAAAAGCAAAATAATAATAAATAAAAACAATCTATATGTACAGATTGTGAAGAGGTAAACTCTGAGACTCTTCTGAAATAAGCTGTTTTGGAGAACAAACCTGAAAGTATAAAAAATATAGTATGGATCTTTACAGTAACAGGTAACAGGAACAATGAATGACTTTTTATTATCATCACATCTGACAGTTTGCCTTAGTTATCACTAAAATCCTGCTTTGATCTATCTTGATTCTGGCCAACATGTCAGATGTTTTCCCCCTTACTTTGTAATTATTATACAGATAGCAAATCCAATCTATTTTCTGTATAAAAAAATAATTTTAGTAATACATTATTATAATAATAATGTATTACTATATCTATTTTCAAACAATTTAATACAGTATTAGATGTTAGTTTTAGATATTATTAACTGCAGGTTTTCCTTATTCTCATTTTTCTCACTTTGCAATCAATAAATGCAATTAAAAGTCTACATTTTCTAATAGATCTTATGCTCTTAAATGCACATAACTACATATACATGCTTTTCTTTTCTTTTTAGCATATTTACTCAATTTTATGTGAATGTCATGGTTGAGACATAGAATAATCTTTTCAGGGTTGATATAATTCATTTCTAATTGAAACTTTGAACTATTTGGAGAATCACACCATTCATTAAAAAGCCAAGGACTGACAGTTTTTAAACCAAAGGTATTCTAAGATTTTTATCTCATCCATGAATATGTTTCTTACCATTTATTCCACAACCTGAGTGCTGTTTTTCTTACTTCTACATTTTGACAGGTTCTGTATATACACGATCAAACTCAACAAGGTTGAGATTAAAAAACCTATTATTTTATTAGCTAACAATTTTTATAAGTAGGAAAAAAGACAATTGTGTTTAAATGTCAACTAGTAATAAAACATACTTGTTATGCATATGTAAGACAAAAACAGAAAACAATTCAAAAATAAGTCATTGATAAAAATAAATTAATCAATTAGATATAAAATAACATTTAAATAGTACAAAATCAGCCATGTGCTTTATATAGTTTCATAATATCTGATTATATTATAAATTTTATTTATTATGGCACTGCAGGTAAAACACCTGTGATGGCATCCATATATCTAGGTAACTCTAATTTAAAGTAGAAGAGAAGCAATAGAACTATTAGGGGAAAAGAAAACAATTTTTGAAATAGCAATTTATTTTCTAGATGAAAAATATAAACTGCAACCCTGTATTTGACATGAGTATATATCAAAATCTTTCCTCAAAAGTGGACTGGAGCCTGAGTTGTTACTTGGCAGGCCTGATTATAGTGCAAGGAAAAACCAGTAAAAATTGTAGCACTATACTTGTTATAGCCCTTTTCTCTAATAAGTATTGATTTTGAAATATTGGTAAAGATTATAGCTTGTAGGTAAGAAAGTATTGCCCCGTATATAGTACAAGTTTTTTCTCTAAGTAAACTTGTTAGCTATAATTTGCTGACATGATTTAATATGATTAATGAAATTAGAGGCAGCAGTGATTTCTATTAATTTTTTTACTTGATATATTAAAGAAAGTTTAAAATATGGTGGGAAATCTTTTATATGTGCTCAAGGAGAATAAACTTCGGCACATAAAGTTTATTAAAACCAAGGCAATTTATATCAGAGCATTGGGTATACCTAGGTCAACTCACAAACTCCAGGTCTCTGCTATTCACTGTATTACTATAATTCACAAAGGCAATTTTTGCTAATTTTAGATGCTTTACACACAGAATATACTCAAATGGTTTAAAAGTACATTAAATCCAAGAGAACATTCATTGTCAGTGCTATAATGAAATTATTTTAATATCACATATTTTTGAAGAGAATTTTAATATCGAATGCAGCTATTTTTATAATCTCAAGTGCTCTCTATTGAATTGCTGTATTACATGTAGTTGACAAGTATAACATAAAAATAGTTTTATTGCTAATATCGTCTAAGAAAAATAAAAAATAGAGATATTTGTTTAAATATAAATTAATAATTAAGCATTAATTGTTGCTCCTATATTTTCTAATAAACAGCAAATAAAATTATTACTGAGGTAAAATTCATATATAATTGAATTTTTAAAATTAAAACCTTTTCTACAATTAAAAATTAGAGACATGATGAGGGAGAGTGTAGGTTTGAACATCTTGCCATAATTTCATAGCCCTGTTTCTATTTTATCCATGACTAAGTTGATTGAATACTAAATAGAAATATTGAATTATGTATGTTTCCTAGCATTGTTGTTTCAGGAGCACACAGACACGCATGACAGGGAGTAGGTTAGCTTGACAAGGAGCATGGGCTAACATTAAAATAACAATTGTAAAACATATCCGCTAATGACTGTTAAAGCACCTTGAGTGTTAAGTTTGGAGTTATAAATACATTTTAGAAAGTAGGCATATTTGTATAAGTACAGAATTCATGAATGATAGGATTTATTGTAATTACATAACAGCCATTTAAAAATATAAAAACAATTATTAGTTCATGGGCTTTGTAAAACAGGCTGTAGGCTGGATTTAGTTGGTTGTGGTTTGCTGACACCTAATTTAGTCTCCTAGTAGGATATCCCTTTATTCATTGTTCTTCCCAGAATCTGTACCAAGATAAGCAGACTATCATCCTTCTCCAGCACAAAACAATTCATGCGATTTTTTGATCAAATTTATTCAAAGTATTCATTCCCATTATTTCTATAGCAATGTCCCAACTCCTCACTGTGTCTCACAAATTCCTTGTAAGTCTTCAGATTTAGGCCCTCTGCTTGCTCATACTAGTCTAGTTAAAACTGACTTTCTAGATGTTATTAGAAAACATGAAACTTGCTTCTAGTTCAAGGTCTTCATGAAGCTCTTTCTCCAGCATGAAATATTTATACTTCAGATCTCTGAAAAAAAAGTTCTTTATATCACTCAGATGTCTGCTTATTTTTTTCAAAGAAGAAAAGTCTGATGTTTAACATGGTTACTCCATTACCTTCTCTTCTTTGTATGCTGAATTTATTTTAGCATCATTTATTACCTTCTGATATTTTAGTACATATTGATTTATCTCCTGGTTTTCATGCATTGTTTTTCCATGAGGGCAGGGATCTCACCGTACATATTCAAAACGTGTAGACAACATCTTGGCACTTATTAGATTCTCAGTAATTATTAACTAAATGAATGAATATTATACTTACTCTGCTAGGTATCATTCTTCCCATTTAATTGTGAGGACACTGTACATAATTTGCAAGAAATACAAATAGCTACATTTTTATTGACCTTCATCTAGATCTTACTTTTCGATCTTTAAATTCTCCTTAGAATTACATAGTAATTGCTCGGATACTATAAAACATTCAAATAGTGCCTCTACTGTGCACACCTTCCTTTGCTTCAGCAAGCTAAATAAACTTAATTTTATCTGACAATTTGCTAGTTTCTATTTTCAAGTGGTGTCCGTTTACCGTTGGTTTTGGCTTTACCAAACTCTTGTATCTTATAGATTACTTTTTCCATTTATCCTAAATATTCATATTCTTTACTTCTCATCTTTGTATGTCATTAAATGGTTAGTAATTTAATGACATCTACTATTTTTTTTATTAAAATTGTGGTCCAAAGATAAGCATCATAAATATTAGAATAGCCAAGGTTAAACAAGGCTTCACTCTGCCTTCCTGTTCCAGCTCTTAAACGGTAACAAGTGTTTTTCCAGATCTATTTAGTGCCATGTTTTGTACGGTTTCTGCATTTTGATGGTAATTTCACCATTTAAAATAGCCCCCAAAGTAGTGCTGTTGTGCTGTTTAGTGTTCCAAGGTGCAAGAAGGTGGCAGTGTACTGTGGGGAAAAAAATAACGTGTTTTCTGGTAAGATCTGTTCAGGCCTGAATTATAGTGTTGTTGGCAGTGAGTTCAATATTAATGAAAAAAAGAATATACAATAAATAAGGTATCTTTAGACAGAAACACACGTAAAACAAGTTTTAGTATTGAATGATCAATAAAAAATGTGATCATAGGCTCACAGGCACCTAACCTTGTATTTATTTCCCCTAGGAGCAGTGATTCATTAGCGTTTGCTAATTCAGTGTTTGTGGAAACTGTATAGAACTGAACGACTGCAGATCACAATTGTCTATACCTACACAATACTCCCAGTTTGCCTGCTGACCAGCAAAGCCTAAAATACTTACTGCTTGTTACTTTACAAATATTTTTGTCATTACTGTCCCAAGAGGTGCTGCGCCATTAAAAACAAATGTGTGTGTGTGTGTGTGTGTGTGTGTGTGTGTGTGTGTATTGCCTTAAACTATAGTGGTAAATGTGGATATCATGAGAAGTTTACATATATACATATATATATATGTATATATATATAATTTATATGTATGATTTTAATATATGATACATTTAAAAGTAGACTAAATGTTGAAGAATATATATATATAGTATACATAGATAAAAGATATACATAGGTATTGTTATTTCCAATTATATTTTTCATGCATATTATCTGATTTATTTGAGATTGCTATGATAACATAATCATTGTATTTCACTCGATTTCTACATATATTATTTATGCTACAGCATATTATTGGCTTGGATGGCAGCTTATTAGCCATATACATGTTCTCAATTTTTATTGGAGAAAATCATATTTTGCCAGCTGCATTATAGTTGTAATAGTCATTTTCTCACCTGGATTTTGTTTAAAATTTGCACATTGCTAACTCTGATCACATTTCTCTAATTGATCTCAACTTGCTGACTAATACACTATTCCTGGTAGAAAAAGAAAAGATTGCCCTTCGAAGGTCAATCCGTCACTTCTTTAGAAGGAAGCTATAGGATGAGTCTAGGCACCATCAGGTGGTGTGATGAATTAATATGTTAGTAGCAGTGATGAAGTTTTTATAGGACTTTATAATTGCACTTGAGGTGTAAACAGGAAGAGGAAATTAGAGATGACTTATTTGTTGAGGAGAAAAGTTAAAATATAAAAATTATTTTTTTCAAATATGCAACCTTAGAGGAAGTAACTTATGTAAATTTTTATACATTTTTATGCCTGGTATAAAGTTAATATATTTGTCCAGTGTTTAAGAGACACTATTAAGAAGAAGGCAAATATTTGGACTGTATCAGAAATATTTACTTCTGATACAAAGGAAACAGAGAAGCAGCCAGAATATAGTGAAGTAAACAATTTGGAGTGGAGGGAGCATTTGATAAATCTCTAAAGAATTTACTTGAATTAATAACACATATTTACTGCTGGCTTTAGAGAGAGCTTTTTTTTATGAGAAGTTTGTAAATAAAATAAACTTTAATATATTTAGAAGAAAATATGTGGTGAGAAAATAAAAGACATACTTGTCTGTAAAGGAGAAATGAGAAATAGGATTATGGGTGTACCATCACATGGTAAAAGATATTTTAACATTTTACAAAGAAAGTAAATAACCTTGTATTTCCTTATGGCTACACTACTAAATCATCTTACTTTGGTGCTTTATTTTCTCCCATTGTGTCCCAATCCAGTTGGTTAGCAAAATTCAGTCATCCATGTATTTATAGAGTTGCCATTGTTTATTCACTCTATAATGGACATAGTGACCAGAGTTAAAAAAGCACAATTGAAAAATTTGTAGTCTCTTTGTGAATAATTTGAATCCCTCAAAATATTTGCTGCATCATTAGTTATGTATACCTAAAAAATGGATTATCATCATGATGTATTATCATCATGGACACATCTGTATACTTCTACTACAAGTCTTCCTCAAGTAATAGCAGAAATAATATATGTTATACAGCTTTTTCAAATAAAATTTACCTACTAACTTTGGAATATTGTTTTTCATTTACATCCACATAGTCGACACAGTGTGTTAAGAAGAGAGTAATAGCTAAACTAATCTTATCCTGTCATTCTACAGTGCAATTCAAACATCATTTTGGCAGTATTCAAAATTCTCAAAAGCATTCTGCTTTTATTCATCTTCAGTATTCACTCTCATCTTTATTCTCAGCATATTTTGTTATCCTCATCAATGAGATAATCAAAATTCTTTGTATTGTTTGGTAAAAGATGCAGTGTATATTAATACCACAAGTAGAACAGAACGAGCAAGACAAAAGCCTCCTGTGTTTTGTTGTCCATGTTTTGTCTGTTTTTTAATTGTATCAAATAATCTGAAATCAGTTTAGTCTTTCAAACCCTGACAACACACCTAGGAGAAATTTTTGATGAGGCAGAGTGGATCTGAGGTTGAGTTCAGATTGGAGAAAAAGAGAGAACACACACAGTGTGGAAGCAGCAACCTTCTATTGATACTGAATGACACATATTGCATGTTATTCTTGATTAATGAGAAAGCTTTCAGAAGCTGCTATTGTTCCTTTTAATATCTCTAGTTTTGTACTAAAATTTAGATCTATTATTCAGTAATTTCAATAATTACTTTCTGAGCATTTAGCAATTCATCACAATGTTCTACGTGTTCCCTCCTAAATTCACTCATTATGAGCCTGATTTTCCTTAATTTATTCTCTAACATTTCATTAAAATAAATTAAATTATATGTTCTCATTAAAATAAAATGAGAAATGGTATCATGAGATTTATAAAAGAACATTTTCTAATTCCTGCAAGTTTTATTAATATTTTCATGACATTTTTCTTAATGCTATTATTTTTACTAGAAGGATGTATTTGTTTTTCATTACTTTATAATGTCTTATCATAAATAGTTATAAAATTACAGGTATCACTACATTAAAATTTCACTTTTGATGTTTTTCATCAGAGATATTCAATTCTATAAATTTAAATAGGCTCTTCACTCATTAGAAACAATAATGCAGTCTACTTTTGTGTGTTTTATTAAAGAAAATCTCCTTTGGTTTAATTTGATTACATTCTTAGTATTAGGTTCACATCTTCATTCATTCATTCCCCATATTCTAAAAACAAGAATTGATGACAAAAGTATCTCCAATTAGAATTGTAAGGAGTTGTAATCACTTCCAAAATTACAAAACATTGTATATGTGTGAGAGAGAGTGTGAATAGGTGACAGAATCTCAGAAAAGTATTATAAATATTTATTTATTTAGGAATAGTTTGAAAGTAGTTTTGCCATTAAGGTGAAACTAAGATAATTTATGGTAGACATTGCAGTTAATAAACAAAAAACATACTATATTACAGAAATACAGTCATCTCAAACTGACTTTTATTACCTTCTTTAATTTCTTTCATAAAAAAAGATGTATTGGGGGAATAGTAAGAGAAGATATACTAAGGAAAATTGAATCATATATAAATGTAAAATTTTTTAGATAAGGAAAAATAACACATACTACTTTTATTCCATGCTTTTTACTTAGTTAATGAGGAATGTATACTCAAGAGAATATTAGAGATGATGAATTTGACTGATTTTAATGTCCACTCTATTTAAATATTTTTAAATATTTTTTATGGAAGATATTTTTAAATAGTTTGTGCTGCCTGTGTCTTTAATAATAATTTTTTTTTTAAAGTTAGACTTACATTGTGATGGTTGATGATGTTCCTTGAATTCTGTTTACTATACTCTCATACATTTTGATATGGAGTCATTTGACGAATTCTTAGCGCAACTTTTTAAGTCCTACTAGTCACATGTTTGCCAAGATCATAAATATTTCAGAATTCAGCAAATACTTCTAATGTTTATTTATCCATCTTACATTTGGATATTTGCTTAACATATTTGGATATCTGATAGTTTATCATAGAGCACATCATTGGACAGAATTCATGTTTTGTTGACTGTTTTACAGGTGCAGAATTCATTTGTCATTGAGAATAAGTAGAAATATTTTTCTAAGTAATTTTAGCAAGTTTACTAGCACTCATACCTTCTATTCCAGGGAAGAAAAATGTTTCAAGAAGCACCACTTCTGACTTAGAAGTTTATCTGGTTTTGAATAAGTGATTAATTAATTCTGGATTCAAAGAGTTTGTTGAACACAAAACTGTCTATAGGAGATGTTCTCTCTTCTTCCCTGATATAATTTAACTTATGTCCAAAGATGGTGTAAAGTTAAGAAGTGTCTGGTCGATGGCATGAAACTGAGTAAAAGAGGTATCTGGGTTTTTGCTGACCCTACTAACTTTTGATCTAAATGTTGTCCAGAATGCCTACTCTCAGGTTTTTGAGACTAAATCTTCTTTAGTATATTGAAAACCTCCTCCCCTATTCTCTCTTTAGATCTCAGATTAAATATCAGATCTTCAGACTGGGTTCCCTGATAGTATATCTGTAACAGCTATGTATTTTCCCATTATTCGCTACACCTTGCTATTTCTTATTATGTTAAAATAATTCATTACTTACTTTCTTCATTGCCTATTTATTTGTCATCCTCAACACCTATTTTAGAATGTATGCTCAGTGAGAAAGTATTCGTATTGTTTCCATCAGCTCTAAAGACCTAGCATTGAATAGGAATTCAGGAGTATTTGTTAAATTAAAGGAAAATAGTTTAAGTTCCATGAGCAGAGTACAAGAAAGTTGTAGCAGCTGAAAATGAGGAAACAGATGAGAATGAGACATATTGGGAAGTTGGAAGGTATGAAAATTGTTAAGGATGGTGTGACATTAATTTTAGATATTCTTGAAACAATGCCATTCTTATTTAGTAAAATTTGATGATCACAGCAATTAGTGCTATATATTTGCCTTGTCATAAATGATCGCACTATTTTTCTTAGGGAAATCTAGGTAAAGGGTTATAGGTATGGAGTGAAAAAAATATGATATGCGTCAAGATATATTAGTTTCATAGAGCTGCTATAACAAAGTACCATAAACTGGGTGGCTTAAACAACAGAAATTTATTATCTTGGTTCTGAAGACTTGAAGTCCAAAATCAAGCTGTTGGCATGGTTAGTGCCTTCTGCAGACTGTGAGAGAGAATCTGTGCCAAACTTCTTACCTATCTTCTGGTGGTTTGCTGGCTATCTTTGCCTTCCTTTGTCATTCCTTGGTAATACTGTAGAAGCATCACCTGAACTCTGCTGTTTGTGTTCTCCATGTGTGTATCTGTATCTGTGTCCAAATTTCTCTTTCTAATGAGGAAATGGGTCCTATTGAATTGAGGCCTACCCTGTGGACTTAATCTTAACTAATTATATCTTTGGCGACTATATTTTGATGTCCCATTCTGCAGTTCTGGTTTTAGGACTTCAACATATGAATTTTAAGGAACAGAGACAATTCAGTCCTTAAAACTAGGATTGTCTGTTTTCAACTATACGAGTAGAGAGGGGAAAGTTAGCTGAAGATATGTGCAAAGGCATTATCAGACTGTTGAGCCATGGAGTTCTATCCAGATATATAGAGAAGTGAAAATAGATGCAAAAAGGAAATGATATTATGCCATTAAAGATATTGCTCAATAAGCTATACCAGTAATGTAGCCCACCTCATTTGCTGTTCATCTCTTGACAATTTTCCTTTGTTACCTGATGTCCAAAAATCTTGTAAACCTGCTACTTTTTATATTACTTCTTCTAATTTCTTAATTGTTTGGGTGTGAGGGTAAATTTAGTCCCTGTGATTCTACTTTCACAAGAGCAAGAGGTCTTAAATACATTTTTAAAATGGTAGATGCTAAGGTTAAATGTTTAAGATACTGAGGTTTGAGAATGGAATGTTTCTTATACGGATTTAAGAAAGGCTGTGATTTTGTTCTACAAATAGTTTTTTTGTGTGTGTGTGTGTGGTCATTTTTATTAGATATAGAATAAAATATTATGTTAAATAATCACATATTCTTGAGAAGGAAGTTAAGGAATAGATGTATTTATTCACTCTATCTAAATGTCTTTATTCTTAGTATGAGCCAGGTCTTATGTTAGATTCTAGAAAAATTAAAACCAAAGGAAATATGATGTTTTCTGTAAGAATGTCAAGAATACTTGGGGAATATTTCACGGTTATCATTATGTACATCCAAAAAAAATATTTCAATGTGACAAGTTGTGGCTGACACATTAGGTTACCAACCCAATAATCATTTCTACTTGTGTCTTTAACACTGGAATGTAGAATTTGTTCATGTTTGGTGCTCCAAGAGAATGTCAGTCTCTACCGTCCCTAATCAAGCCTACTCCTCTTTGATAGAACTAAGTTTAATGATATGTGTGTGCAGCAAACCTGGAAAGTGGCACAGGCAGATGATGCTTTAGAAAATTCAGAAAAAAAAAATAGATATATCTGTGATAGAAGAGTCACACACAAACAAATAAAATCCCCCTTTTTATGCCTTTGTTTAGGGGTCATCCAACTTAAAGTTGTGACAGCTTTCTTAAGTTCAGAGAGAGAAATTTGAGGATAAGAATGGATAGATAAAAAGTCATCTAATTTCCAAAATTCTTAATGAAATATACTATGTTTTTATTTAAGACACATACATTTGTTTTGCGATTTACAGAAAATATTTCCAGTATGAAGTTAAGAATGTCATGCAACATTCTTTCTCAGCCAAAAGATAAAACCATTAGGCGTTGCTTCCAATCCTACAAGTTCTATCTGTAACTAAGGGGCTTAAATGCATTATAAAAGTATCTGATTTTTTTTCCAGAGATATTTTCAATGCTAAGTTCAAGCACCAACTGTCTAACCTAATGAGTAAATTATGCCTCATAGAACTTTCGATTCAAAATAATTATGTTTTTCTAGGTCATATGAGAGGTCATAATTACCTCTTATTTTCCCAAATTTAATTGGAAAATATGAATACTTAATGCTGCTAATAAGGACTGGGTTATAAAATTTTGTCTTAACATCTTTTAGCCTAAAATTTGACCTCTTTTTGTTCATTTCTTTGGTCTCATGGGCAAAGTATATGGAATTCACACAATTTTAAAAAAATGCTTGAAATTTTGTTTAAAGCCACATTTATATTAAAAAATGTTAACATGAATGTATATTTTACATCTTAAATTCAAAAGGGTAATATGCAACTTATCATAAATCTACCCAGTAACATAGGAGATGTATGTATGATCAAGAGTACTTTTTATCTTTTGATGTCACAAAAGTGCTTCCATCTAAAAATCATCTGTTGCCCCAAGTCTTCTTTCCCTTTCTTTGTTCTGTGACATTGTGAATAACACCTCCATTTGCCCAATCACCAACTCCAGATACTAGAAGCCAGTTTGAATATGATTTTTCTCTGAATTGCAAACCTTTTACCTAGTCAAGTTCAACAGGTTTTTCTATATTAACATCTCTTATATCCTTCCTTCTTTTTTCTTCCCATTGGGGAAAAGAATACTTCCTGTGTATGCTTTCTCACATGTACTATTGTAGTGGATTCCTAAGTTATCTCCTAATTTACAGTTTATTCTCTCTTGTCTGTCTCCTAAATAATGTAGTTATTCTGAATTGTTAATCTGACTATTAGATTATTTTGTTTAAAATACACTAATAACTTTAAGAATAATTTTGGAATTCTTTGGCTTAGCAATTAATGTCCTTTACAGTCTGGTCCATAGCCATGTTTGCCCTGTTCCTTCATAATACACTCCAATGCTAGGCAACTGCTGAATTCCCAACCTGTATCAGGATAGTTTTTATTATCAAGAGTTTGTACATTATGTTCTCTCTGTTCTGAATGATTTTCTATCCTCTCTATAGCTGTCTCTTTCTGATAATTCATAACTGAGTTCCAAAAAACTATTTCTGTGAACTTTTTTCTGACTTCCCAATAGGGTAGCATATTTATTTTATGTTACCATAACAACTTGTGTGCATAATTCCTTGCATTATTCAACTTTAATGCCTGCTGTCCAGCATGCTACTTAGAATATAGAAGGCACACAATAAGTGTATGTTGAATACATAACTACAGGAATGAATAGTTTACTTCCTCGATTTATTCTTATCTTTTGTGTGTGTCATAGATGCTGCTGTTATAAAAAGCAATATAACTGTTGCTTTTATACACCCGTCATTCAAATATATCCATATGGAAAAATATATGCCAATCTGTGTTGAAGGTAAATACAAATTAAAATAAATGACATTGCAAGTACAAAAAAATCATTCTCTAATTTTGACTACTTTCAGAAATACGGCATAGCTTTCCTTTTCTGTTATAAAAATTACTTCTATCTTTTTACAATGTCAAAATGTTTATTGTTTCTAAAAGCACACTTTATCTTCCTAAACAGCTTATTCTTTACCATGTACATATTTAAACCATTTTCAAATGTGCAAAGAAAATAATTATACTCTAACACTGGTTTTAAGAAAATATTTGCTTTTTATATTTTGTATGAGGCCTGTAAGGAAATTCAAAATCTTATGTAAGTTATTATCATGTATGTCTAGTCTCACTATAAGATAAATGAGGTACAAATGAATACATATTATTCCCTTGTACTCAGTTATTGTTCTTGAAATAAAGATATAAGTTATGAAGATTAAACTTAAATTTTAATAGCTTGAATTTCTCCTCTATATATTAACCTTGAAATGTACTTATTTCATCTAGCTAACATTACCATTAAAATATGGTAGAGAAAACAATTTTAATAAATTTCTGAGGCTAATCCACATGATATTTTTATTAGTTTTATATATGTCACGTTCTCAGCTCTAATATGAATCACACAGTTATGTAGCTTTACATTGAAGGAATCTGCATCTGCATTTTCTTTTAATAATTAGGGTCTATTCTCATCATAATGTTTCTTAGTAATAAGCATATTTTCTCAAATTTTCATATGGTTAGAAATTAATGTTGATTATAATATGCATCATAAAATGAACTTTCATATTTATTTTATAAATATAAAACTTTATAAGTATGAATTCATACTTATAAAATAAAAGGCATGAACAGAAGTACTTCATTTATTATGTAGTTTCAACATAATGAGTGAACATTGATAAAATTCAGAGACAAAATATAATTTGTACATGACATGAAAAAAACTAGTCAAATTAGGATGGTAATTTACCTGAAATACAGGTAAAGAAACATAATATGTGGAGAAAAACTCTCATATTATAGTCATGAAAAAAATTACCGTTGTGACATTTCAGGGATTTGACACTAATCTTTCTGAATCTTTCTTCATTAGTTAAAGTCATACAGATATGCTGCATCTGGGTTTTAGTAATGTCCTTTAGAAATGCACTTGAGCATATTGGACACCAAAAAGCTTAAAATCATAGTCAATAGAATTGTGAAGAATAAAAAATGATTTAGCATAGGAAAAAAAATGGAAAAAAACAAGATTTAATCACTGTATTTTTTGCAAAAAATGAGCATTCTCTAGCTACTTTCTCTTTTCATATAAGTGAACAATAGGGAAGAAGGAAATAATTTGGTTAGACATAATGCAGATTGTTAATTTGGTTATTGAATTTAAAAAGATGTTAGATTTGGTGAAGCTTTAAATAACTGTTTCTGGTAATCTTCATGGGGAGTAAAACAGACATTTCCGGGTGACCTTTAATTTGGCCTGTTGTAAAAAAGAGATTTCTAATTTTGCTTCGTTAAAAAATACTAATTGTTATGCAGCTACATGTTGACAATTCTCTTAGATTATAGAAATAAATAAAAACATATGGCTTCTGACAGTAAGGTACTTAAAATTTGTGGAGATATTTCAATACTGGATGATAATTGGTTTAATGACAGTGTGTCTGAAAGTGTCAAGAGAGAACAGAAGCCTCTAAATCTCATTAAACTCCCCAGAAAAAAAGGCTTGAAAGTGAGATGAAACTGAAGCCGATTTTAAAAGAAGCACAGGGATTTTCTATGAAAGAGGACATCATTGCAGAGCAAGTGACTAGTACATGCAAAAGTAGCAGAAAGGTTTGACATATTCAGATTGCTTGTAGTATTTTTTTAGAGTAACATCCAGGAAGCAAGGGACAGGTAATAATGTAGAGGAGGCTAGAAGGCTTGGATTTGGCCACATCTGAAATAGGCAGTTAAGGAGTTCAAAGTTTTTGGAGTTTATCCAGTTGTTAGGTTGTTTGAGACCATGAGATTATATGGGAGCTTTTGTATTTCAGAAACAAAACTGTGACCTTAGGGCACATGGCTTGAAGAGGATTGAGGGGCAAGTAGAACAATTAAAAAGCTGACAGAAGACTAGTGAGTGATTGATAGTCAAATGTTAAGACAAAGAGGTGAGAGACAAATAGAAAGAGGGTACTATGGAGAGTTAAATAGATTTTACCATTTTACTAGTGCTCTTAAAAATTACGTACATAGATTACATATTATGATGGGAGAAACAACTGTGATTGGAAAGTGTGAAAGATGGGGGCAGGGCAGTGATAACATTAAACTTTACACAAACTCTCAGCTCTTAAAATACAGCAACTGTTAAGAAATTCCTCCATCCTCTGGAAAACATCTTAACTAAAAGCATCATCAATTTTCATGTGATTTAAATAAGACTAGTCTCTCCCCCAGCCCTGCTTCTTTTTTATTTCAGCAAGGCCAGACATAGGCCCTCCAAACCTACTCTTTGCCTCATAAATTACTGTTTGTTCTCACTGACCTATCAGAAAAGAAAAAAAACAATGTCTACTAATATGACCCATCTTTATGACCAAAGGTTAGTCAGACTTATCTTCCACATGGAATGTGGATCCTTCTCTAATGACCCCTCCCTAGAATAGGCAGATACAAAGAAAAACATCTCATGAATAAGTGTCTGATCCAGGTACTCTCCAGCCTAGTTTGCTCCTCCTTGGAAAAGAAAACCCCTTTTCTGCCCTACATTTAAGATGATTATAGATCTCATGATTAGAGGGTTTTTCCCATTGCAATAGCCTTTCATGCATTTTAGCAATAATCTTTCAAATAACACTCCCCTTACCTAAGTCTGGATTTATTTATTTTTTTAACCATAGGAAAAAACAGAATGCTAATTGGTAGATTTATGTCTATAAATTAACTACATATATGCTCTTACCCCTTAGAAATGTCACTGTTAACAACTTAGGTTAACATTATGGTTAAAGAAAAGAAAAGCATATTTATATACATATAGCTTTAATTAATTGTGCCGTATTAAATACAGTCTAAGCTATGGATGCTCATTTTAAATGCCAGCATAACATGGAGCAAAATGATCTAAGTAGGTTATTGCTTATGCATTCCAGTCGTTCCTTATTAGTTCACTGTTTCAGATTAAGATACAGTGGGGACTGATTCAACAGGATGATAATTCTCGATTATTCCCTAGGGCACAAGATATTTAACCTGGCCTGACTACCTGACCAGGTGTGAATCCTTACTGAGGTGCAAATTCATTTCTGTACAGTAGAATGGATGCCAGCTCACCCCTGGGGTAGCAGCAACTGATCAACTGGGAACTATTTGAATTCATTTTTTTTTTAAACGAATAATTTAAAATGAACAATTTCAGAAACAAAGAAATATTGCTAGGATAACCTGCAGCTTATTGCCTATGGAAAATATAGGCTTTATTATGATTAGACATAGGTGAAGTTCTTCTGTCAGTACAGTATGGAGATAGCTGGAGATTGTGGTCTTTCAGACTCATGCCCCTCAGTTTCAATTAAATCTTTTGAAAAACAAACAAACAAACAAACAAACAAACAACTCTGGCTGAAGCAGCTTCACTCCACCATTGCAGAGTTTGCCCTTTAAATTGTTACCTTTCTAGGGATTACTTTCACATGAAGTGATTGCAAAGGAATATTTCATTATTGAACAATATATATATTTTGACACTCAGAATGGTTTTCACTAGCTTCTAAGGGGCCTAGCACCATAAAACCTGTCTTGTTTGGAGTGATAAGCATCTGTGAACTCTATGTCATTGTTTGCTATACTACTTTATTGCACATAATTGTCAACATACATGATAAAGTGGCTTTGGAAGTACTCAGGTCCATCATGTTTCATTGTGCAGTACAGGGATATGGCAGCTATAACGTAGATGTGGGGCAGGTCACTGGTATCCTTTACAATGGATCCATAAAGTGGCTAATTATTTTAAAATTATTTAATATGAAGAATTTATAATAGTTTTTGTTTAATGGCCCTGGAAACTGGAAATGGAGGGATTAAAACTTTAAATGACGTATTCTCAGTGACTGTATTCTAAAATATTTGCCATGATTAAGTTAAAAGTATTTCTCACAAAAATAAATTCTAAGTTTTCACCTGAACTCATGTTAATGGAATGATTTTGAATTCAGCATCTATTAAATGACATGCTTAGAAAATTGTCTGAGTTGTAATATAGTTTTTGTTTCTTTTAATTTAAAGCAATAAGAAGAAAAAGTTACCAACACTTAGTTGTGAGGTTTTTATCCTCTCATTCAACATGAAATTGATTTCTTTTAATAATCGTTCTGGAACTTGTCAGCAATATCTTATAATCGGTAATAAAATGATAATCCTGATAAAGTTTTGTGTATTAGTAATATATTAAACATCTGTATGCGAAATAATTTCAAAAGAGAGCGATCTCTAGTTTATGTCAGAAATAAAGTGATAAAAAGCTAAAAGCTTGATCTTCTGCAGGTGTGTATTAAAAAGATAATATAATAAAATAACAGCAGAAACAATAGAAACCAAGGAGCAACTTCAACACACAGTCAAAAAGATTTATTCTAGTTTAAAAAATCACAGATGTCCATTTTAGGCACTCAAGCCAAAGTATGAAAGTATGAAAAGACTCTTCCTAAAGGCATAGGTTAGATAAAATATTAACAATAACTATAATAAAAATACATTAAGAAAGACAAGATGTTATGGTGAGTCTTCTCAACAATAATTTTGTTTAATTTTCAAAGAACCATGTGGGATAATATTTTCTACATTCTGCAGATGAAGAAGCTAAGGCTCAAATAGGTTTAAACAAATTTTCCAAGATATAAGTTAATAAGTATAGGACCCAAATTTGAAAAGAGTTATCATGACTACTAATCTGGACTCCTAAAAATTACCGTGGCTGTTTTTGCTAGAGCACAGAAATACAATATTCAGGCAGTCTTCTGGTGTTACCACTAGTGTCACCTCCAGTGCCATAGATCTCTTTTGTTCATGAAAATGTGATGGAACTTGGAAGCAACCAAAGTGTATTTCAGTGCATAAATGGATAAGTAACCCATAGTACACCAGACAGTGCAAGATTATCAGTGCTAAAAAGAAATGAGCTATCAAGTCATGAGAAAACATGGAGAAAACTAAAATGCATAATGCTAAATGAAAGAAACAAATCTGAAAAGGCCAAATATTATATGATTTCAACTATATTACTCTCTGGAAAAGACAAGACTACTGAGACAATAAAAAGATCAGTGATGGCCAGGGTTGAGGGTTAGGGGCAGGGATAAGTACGCGAAGAACAGAGGTTTTTTAGGACAGTGAAAACATGTTGTATGGCACTATAATGGATGTATGCCATTATACAACTGTCACAAGTCATAGATGTCCACCCACAGAATGAACTCCAATGCAGACTGTGTACCTCAGGTTATTATAATGCATCAGTATAGGTTCCTCAGTTGTAATAAACCTACTCTGGTGGGTGATGTGGATAATGGGGAATTGGTGTCCTTGTGGGGCAGAGGGTATGTGAGAAATCTCTACCTTCTCAGTTTTTCTGTGAACCTAAAACTGCTTAATAAAATTGTCTTTCTACTTACAAAAGTACCATTTTGCTATAAAACAGTATTCTGTGTTATATTGGCAGCAGCCTCATCAATCTCGTGTTTACTGCAACTCTCACAATTTTTTCTTGTGCTTGATTTAATCTTGTTTTGCTTTGTTCATCGTGGCCCCTAAGCATACAAAATTCACTACCAATGTAGCCAGTAAGGAACCACACTGTGACTGACTTGGAAACAAAATTAAAGTGTTTTAAGGACTACGGATGTGGAAAAATCAGTGGCGATTATTGCTAGCCAGTCAGGCATGCCCTATTCCACCATAGCTATGATCTTGAAGAACAAAAGTAAAGTGACAAAAAGCTGTGAAAGAATCTGCTTAATTGAAAGCAATGGGACTAACAAAAATTTAGGACGGAATATGTTGGAAAAACTTCTAATGACCTTGATTAAAGACCAGACACAGAAAGTGATTGTCAGCACCATGACAATCAAAGCCAAAGCAAACATTTGTTTCACAATCTTGAAATAAAAGTCTGGACCCGACTAGGCCATTTTCACTTTAGTGTCAAATAGATGTGTCAAACTCAGTTTTTGCAAAATTCACATTTTTAAAAAAATTTCACTTTTAACCCCCAAATATATTTTCAGTTTTTTTTTTTTTTTTCTCATCAGTTATTTAGATGCTTGAACCAAAATCTTAGTCTTAGTGAAGACCATCTTTTAGTCACACTTCTTACTGCAATTTCTCTTCTGGTCCTATTAGCAATAACTTCATATATTCTGAACTACAACAAGTTTCAGAACTTCAGTAAATAACCAGAACCAGGCATCATTATCTCTTATTGAGGTTACTGAAAAAGCCTTGTGCTGGTCTCCCATTTCTATTTCTGTATTCTTCAGAGAGCTTTTATCACAGAAGCAACAGCATATTTATAAAAATTAAAATTTGATTGATTTTTTGTTTACTTAAAACTTCCAAAGGTTTCCAATTCATTAGAATCTATACGATATGGCTATAGGACATGGCTATATGATAAGATTCTCTGATTTATTTCATCCTTGCTACATACATACCTCCTCAGTTCTCCTCTTCACCCCCAAAGGCCACCTTCTTGATCTGAAGTCACTGATGACTTCCCACTTTATTTATTCCTGGTCAGAATGTTTGCATTTGCCCTTTGCTGATTTTTGCATGTCATATTCTTTCACCTTATTCAAGTTGTCAGCTCAAATTCTACCACTTCAGAGAGAATTTCTTTCCATGTTTATCAGTTAAGACTATGTTTGATTACAAATTAAAATTTAAAATCTCAATTATCAGAGCAGGCAAGGAACATTTTTCTTTTATAAAGAGAATTCTGACAGTAGTTTCTGGGTAAACTCAGCTGTTCAGTAATACCCACTGTTTTTATATTTTTCTTCTTTTTCTTTGTTGACTTTTATAATCATGCTGTTCACTTTATATGAGAAGAATAATATTGAATAATAGAGGCCTGTGGGACAAAATGTTGTTACAGGTTTCAACATTTGTAGCACTCAATATACGTTTTCTATTTCTATGCTTGATAAAACTATTCTCTGTGCCTTCTGATAAACTGTAATTATGACTCATTATAGGAACAAATCTTTGTATTGAATTGATTTTTTTAAATCAGCATATCTGTATAGATAGATAGGTAATTAATAATAATTAACTCTGCTTTCAATATATAAAGATTACTGTCATTACTTTATAGCCGCAACTCTTAAAACTATTTCATGGAATGTGTATGTAGCATTTGTTCATACTTGATGTATTTTATGTAAATTATGTAATTATTTATATAGTTAATAATATGATTAAAATGCCAAACCTGTCATCTCACAATAGATAAAGTACTCTTGGTCTTTTGTAGTATAGGGGCTTTAAATATTCTATGATTTGTTTTTCTATTTGTTTTAGCACAACAATAACTAGTAATATGACTAAACTGCCATAACCTTGTCATCTCACAATAGGCAAATTACTTTTGTCCTGTTATGGTGCAGAGAATTTAAACATTCTGTAATCAACTTTTTTTCTAATATAACACAACAAGATTACAGCTGAAAATGTGTTGACACACAATAAACCTCAAGTGCAGACCTAGATATCAAAATCCTAGGATGATTATGAGTGACTCCTCAGTTTGTGAATAGCTATTATTACTTTGACAGTTTTAGAATATAAGAATGATACCCTTTGTTCGTTTGAGAAAAGCATTCTCATGTTCAGAAAGTGTTCTGTATTCTATTATTTATGCGTTTTGAAGTAAAGTTTCAGGGGGAGAGGAAGAGAGATCATACTTATATATCTATCAGTATAAGTTCAGTCATCCTGTTGTTACCACTGCACGCCGAATGTTAGTGTTTAGCATACTGAAGATTTTTTTCTGTTCCAAGACAGTTTCGAGATAAGCCCTCTTCTATCTTGAATCTATGCCATGTGGCCATCAAGTTTTCATCTGGGAAAGAGGAATAAAAAGGGTAAATAAACTATTAACTGCCTCTGAGCAGAAATTTAAAAATATTGTACTCATATTTCATTAACCATCATTAGTTATATGATCTCAGTCTCATTCCAATAGAGGCTGACAAATAGAAACACATGGGTATTTGAGTAGTTTTAATTGTGTTTGCTGTACCTTGGCACTAAGTAAGGAAAACTGTGATAAAGAACATTAACATCCTTATTATAAATAAAATTTTCTCAATGGTTACTTGAATTATTGGGGTGAAATCAAAATATGGACAGCCTCTGTCTTAAAAGATGTTATAATTCTCTGGACCAGGTAGACAGTTAGACAAGGAAATGTAATAAAGGTGGATACATAACACTGTAATAGAAAAATACGGCTTTGTAGAATTGTAGTTATCATTTCCAGCCTCCTGCTGTTCTGTGCTTTAACAGGGTTCTCTTCTGTCTAAAAGATGCTCTTTAAAGTTCTACATAAAGTTCTACATAAAGTTCTACATCCCATTTTATGGTGATTCTTTTTATTTCAAATATTTTTATTTTAGCTTCATTTTTATAACTGTTTTCAGTGGGTAGAGAATTCTGTGTTACATTTTTCTTCCACAACTTTAAGTAGTTCTTTCTGTAGTTCATTCTGTTATCTTTTAGCTTTCCCAGCCTATGAAGTGTTGACTGTTCCTTTGAAGGTAACATTTGCTTTTTTTTTCTGATTGCTTTTATGTTTTCTAGTTTCTTTGCAGCACTTTTACTATAGTATGCATAGGTATAAAAAAGAAAGAAAAAAGAAATGCATATAGGGAGGGGGAGTGATGGAGGGAGAGAGAGATAGAAAATGTTGGTCAATGAATACAAACTTTCAATAATCATTTATGTACCAGAAAAGTCTAAGAATTGGAATCCTGAAGAGCATTGAGAAAGAATTTCTTGAGATGAACACAGTAAGAACTCTTATATAATATCCCAGTAATTGTTAATAAATAACTCATCATATGCTAGGTACTATACAACTGTCTTTTCTAATGCACTTAATGCTCACAATAATCCATTTTATCATCATCCCATTTTATCATCCCATTTTATGGTAGAAACTATGATTGCAATTTTCTAACTTGGAAGGGATAGAACCTAGACAGAACCTGGGCATGATGTCTCTGGAATCGGAATGATGTAACTGATGAAAACCTTTTGATGAATAATTCAGTAATATATATCAAATATAAAAATTTAAACATTTTGCCCAATAATTTTAATGATGGATGTTTATCATCTGAATAAACTTGCAAAAAGGTATGTGCATGAGAATAAATAGTA
Organism: Cynopterus sphinx; assembly: GCA_030015415.1. Classification (NCBI taxonomy): domain Eukaryota; kingdom Metazoa; phylum Chordata; class Mammalia; order Chiroptera; family Pteropodidae; genus Cynopterus; species Cynopterus sphinx. Next base: position 12,889,703 of record CM057381.1, read on the forward strand.
ACATTTTTTTTCAATTATAGAATCCAAGAAGTGACTTAAATTTGTCATTGATTAACTGAATAAATAATTAGTAGTTCAACTATTCAATAGAGGACCCCAACAAGCAAATGTGACAGTTTCTCCAAGATATATTGAGTCATAATTTCCATTTTTCAGATAGTATCTACAAGATTTCAGTTTTGAAAAGATTTAGTGTGTTGGTAGATGCGTGAGACTTTTTGAAGTTTTCACATTTTTCCTTAAAACATAATGACTTCAGAAATGTGAATAGGGATGTATAGGCACATGAAAAAAAATCAAAGAATATATTATTACTGAGACGTAATAAATCTTACAAAGTTTAGAGTCATAGTTTGTCAAAGATAGTATTCCATCATAAGTAACCCAAGACATTTATTTTTATGTCTATTCCAGATAAAAGAACTTTGATTATGAAACACTTCATTTTAAAATTGCTATTTTGATTGGTATGTGAATTTTTGTAATAGTACACTATGATATCGATTTATAATTTAGAGATTAGCCAGAATTTTTTTCGTTATAATATGTATATGATTACCATAGGTTGAGAACTTTTTTAGATATATCTTATTCTAATTATCATTCATGAAATGAATAACTCTCAGACATGTAAGAGGGATGGTACAGACAGTTAAGGAAGTCCCAAAGTTGACTGTTAACAGATGTTAACAAAACTCCATAATTTACTCTTTGCCCAAAATGTTAGACCAGATTCAAAGATAAGTGTTAGTGTCACTGAATTAATAGAATAAGATATTATTACTTTATTAAATGTAGCCACCAGAAGTGACATAAAAAAATTCATTTTAAACATTGCTTAATTTCAAATGGTTTAAAAATAATTTATACTGTTAAGTTTAGGAAGTAAGGAATTCAGTCCTGATGAAATTCTGCAACTGTTCATGAAGCTATAACCCTTAAAATAGAACTCTTAGTAGATATGCATCCTATTCATTTCATAAACTTGAAAAAGGACTAAATAACCACACGTTTCACTAGTATTCTAGAGCCTGCTTTTATTTGCTCTCCAGAGCTAATCACGTACCTCTTCTTACTATCCTGTTTACTGATGACTCCTTGGTAGCTTAAATCAATTGTGATGGAGGCATTTATACAATAATTAGGAAATTCTAGAATTTTGGTTTTCCCCCTTGTTCCCGGAAGAGAAGTTTGTTAAACATTTACCAGCTCACAACTGATTAGAACCTTGATTTAGCATACAATTTGGAGTTGCATATCATAGGTTTGGGTCCAAGTTCTGCCATTTTAGAAGTGGGTTGCATTTGCCAGATCATCTAACGTCAGAAAGGTTCCATTTCTTAACCAGGAAAAAAATAACACATACTTAACATGCTAGGTTGTTTTAAGGATTCAGTCAATGTATGTGATATGCTCAGGTCAATTTCTGTCACGAAGTTAGTGCTGAATAAAATAAAATCATTTTACTCCTAAATCCCCTCTTCTCACACTTAGTTTGGCTGCTGTATTTTCTTTTTCTATTATGGTAATGCATAGAAATGACATAGACAAACAAAGTGAAGTAGTCAAGAAAATAGAATACTAGTTATCTTACAGTTCATACTCACCTATTAACTGCTGAAAATATCACCTTGTATATATAAACTGTGACACTTTGCTTCTTTGCAGATGGTCATTGCTAAGAGAGGAAATTATATGTCAGTCCCTTTTGGTTCCTGTTAACAATTTTGTCCACTTGATATATCTATAGTTGTAAATTGCAGTAATTAGGAATTATATAATTTTTAACATAAGAAAGGATTACTAATGAAGATTTGTTTATTCCCTGTTTATTTACTTGTATTTGGCTGAGGAAAGGGCTGGTATGATGGCTTTGGCAATGAATAGGGAACACTGAATCCAAGAAATGTGGGACTGGAAAAATAATTCAGTACCAAGTAAGACATCATTATTTGTCATAAATGTATAAGTATGTTAGTTAAATTATTACATTTAATTTGTAATATAAATGTACTCATACCTCAAAATTATAACCATTTTTAGAAAAATGCTTATATTAGTTTTTGGAGATATATTTCAAGTTTTTAAATGTGACAGTTTTTCTTCCTTTTTTTATTTTGGGATACTGGTTGCAATTAAAATAATATTTCCATCTATATTTAAATATGATATGTCAGAAATGTATAATTTTACTGATTTTTACATATTCTATCTAAAAATCTGAATTTTGCTTCAATACAGATGTCTTTAATTTATGTGTAATATAAATTATAAAATACCTCTGTCCCCAATTATTTAACAAGATAGAGAACAAAATTACTAAACTGGCAGTGTTTTTACAGAAAAGAATGTAACTCATTCTTTTTCCACACTCCCCTCTCCTGTATGTCCTACTACACAAAAGACATGTTTAACAGATAAAGAACACAGATGCCAAGGTCTGGAATACATTTTCTTAGCATTAACATCTGTGTGTGCAAAGCTCTTGGCTGCTTCCTTAGTATGATGCTTGAATGGAGCTGTTATATCTATTGATTTCACTGCTAAATGTGCCCATATCTGTGTAGTAGGCTCTGATGACCTTCTGAGGAGATCAGCCATTGATAAACTACTTCAAAAGTTCTTATCTTGGAAGCTTGTCCTTTTTGTTCTCATGAGTTGTCTTGTGTCCACCGAAATTTGTCCCCATTCAGTGAAAAGCACCCTACATAAAAGTCATCAGAAAGTTAAAAAAAAAAAAAATCGCCTGAAGTAAAGAAAGGTTATAAAGGGATCTTCATTAAAAAAATCTCAAATCAATTCTCTGTGCCTTCACATGATCCTTTTCACATTGCTTCAAAAGTAAATTGCTGTAAATCAGTTTTTTCCAGTGTAGTATTCTCCCCTTATCCATGGTTTCGCTTTCCAAAGTTTCAGTTACTATAGTCAGCTGAGGTCTGAAAATATTAAATGGAAAATTCCCCCAAATGAACTATTCATAAGTTTTACATTGTGCACCATTCAGAGTAGGTTGATGAAATGTCATACTGCCCACTCTGTCCTACCTAAGCCATGAAATCATTCCTTTGTCCAGAGTATCAACCCTGTATGTGTTACTGAGCTACTAGTCAGTAGTAGTGTCAGTTATCAGATCACCTGTCAGAATATCACAGTGCTTGTGTTCAAGTAACCCTTATTTTATTTAGTAATGGCCACAAAGCACAAGAGTAGTGATTCTGTCAGTTTGGATCTGCCAAAGAGAAACCACAAAATGCTTCCTTTAAGTGAAAATTGGAACACAGTATAATAAGTTATTTTGAGAGAGAAAGGTCACATTCACATAGCTTTTACTACAGTATATGTCAATTATTCTATTATTTTATTATTAGTTACTGTTAATGTTTTACTGTGCCTCCTTTATAAATTCAACTTTATCATAGGTATATATTTAGAGGAAAAAACATAGAGGGCTGTGGTACTATCGCTGGTTTCACACATCACTGGTAGTCTGGGAGATATTCCTTGAAGATAAGGGTGAGTTATTGTAATGGGAAATGAATTAATTTATAATTTCTTATTGAGGTAATCAAATAGAAGCCACTATATTCTGAAGGATTTATTTTCACTGTTATTAGAAAATTATATATGTCACTCACTTTTACACACACACATACACACACACACACACACACACACACGCCAAAATTTGCAACAAACCCCAACTATTGACTCAGTTCTCTTCATCAGATCATGTCATATTCAAATGATTAATTATCATTACAGTAAAAAGAAGTATGCTTATATGCATTTATAAAAAAAGATACAGATAATTTTATTTCATATTTTTACTAAAATATGCTCAATTTAGTGACTATTTTAATGAATACTAATAAGTATTTCTTAATATTTGTATACATTCAAAATTATGTGCAATATAAAAAATTTATCAAAAAGTGTCAATGCTGACCAAGATGAAAAATTGAGGGTAAGTATAACTAGTCTTAGTTCAGAAAATATAATTTACTCAAATATTTATCTGCAACCTGGTTTTGTATTCAAAATAAATAAAAATCTCACTTTATTTTTCTATTCAGACCCATATCGTCTTTTGTTCTATGCATTCCTTTTGTATTTCTTATTTTCTTACTTTAAAATAGTAAACTGAGTTTTACTAATTTTATCCAGCTTTTGAAATATTGATCATAAAACCAAAACAATAAGAAAGTATGCAAAATATAAGAAAAAACACACACACATGGGCTTGTCTGGAGCAATTCTTCAGTGAAAAAGCTACCACTCTGGTTTTGTTTTTGTTACACTCTCCAAGTGTTACAGGGTTGGAAAATAATTTTATGTACTTTCAAGATTGATATTAACACGTCCTTGGTTCTTCTGAACAAATATTCCTAGCATAATTGTGCTTAAAGCACATGTAGTTATTTATTTTTCAAATCTAAAAATAACATACAGTTATTAAGGTGCATTTGTACACCATAATCTAGTCCCCAAAGACTAATTATTTTTTTAGTTTTAATGTGATTCAGATGTTTTTGTGTGCTTAGGTTGTTTGAAAATATTGTCTTCTAAAGTGTGGAGGAATTATTTGGATGACATTGTAAGCTCCTGATGCCAAGCTGGGAAATTTTCTTCCAAAGACAGCATCTGGCTCTTTGGCAAATTCATTGGTAGTTTTTCTGCACATCTAGGTCTGTTTTATGGCTGGCTGCTTTTAAGGACCTTTTTCTAGTTTACTGAAATGAAGGACTGTATAAATCACTGAAACATTCTGTGATGTTGATTTAAGTACTAGCTTAGAAACTAAGGCTCCACATATGAGATAAGGATAACGATGATATCTGTATGCTGATATACTCCCAGGAACATCTGTTTCTGCAAATGCCTGGGACTGCCTAAATATGCAAGAAGAATAAGCGTTTTATGTGTTTAATAGAAAAAAATATTTGAAAGTCATTGATATCGTTTGAAAATTTATTCTTCACACATTCAGTTGTTAATTAATCGAGAAGTACTAAACAGAAGGAGTTGTTCAGAATCTCTATTTCTTCTGGTAAAGCTATTGACGAAGTGAGTAGAAAAATGTCCTGTGAAGTGAGGTAATACTACACGTTAGCATATTTCTGTATTTTCCTAAAATGCCAAATGTGAATACGATTCTTTAGAATATAGAAGTCATAATCAACAGAGCATTTGTATGGCAGGATTATTTTCTCTCTGTGAAATTATAAGTAATGTAATTATTAATTTCTGACAATGATAAATAAGAGGGTGTGCAAAATAAAGGTTAATTTATTAGTCCATTTTCCCATTTCTTTTTTACTTGTTAATTCTTTCTGAGAAAAAAAATGAAAGAAAAACTCCTTAGTTTCCCTTATAACTAATATTCCCTGCTTTTTTTTTTTCATATCTTATATTTACCAGAAACTATTTTTAAGTCCTGGGGATAAAAACTTAAAAACCATAATAACCCTAAGTTGAAGGAAATTGTACTATATGACGTTACTATAGAACTTGGCCAAAGATGTAACTACTAGAGAGGGTAGCTGGAAAGAGAAGTTAAATAAAACATAGTAAGCAAAAAAATAAAAACCTTTGATTGTATAGTATAACAGGTGATCAGCTTATTCTTCCTGGAAAAATACACAAAGTTTTAATAAGGAAGTGCTATTTGACCTGAGACTGAATAATGATTCAGAGGTTTTCAAAGCAAAACAAGTTTTAATAGAACATTCCAGGAAGTTGGAAAGCAAGTCATAAAGAGAATGAGTTGTGGATGTTTATGGTTTTCTTAGAGAAACTCAGAATCCCTTTGGCCAATTTATTCTTAAAAAGCTTAACAAAGTAAGGGTTCGAAAAGACGTTTTTTTTGTTTGTTTGTTTCTATTTGAATTTTTATGCCTTCAAAATCACCCAGAGACCATGCCTAGGTTAGACTGCTGGAGGATGAGTGATATTTGGACACAAACCAAGTAGCTAAAGACCTTCCAGCTAAAGTCAACTTAAAGCAGTCAATAGTCAGGTTCAATAAACATATTAATCAGCCGAGTTGAGATGATAAAAATCTACCCTATGTAGTTTTGCCCAAATAGCTGACAAGAATACTTGTAAGCCTCATGAGTGTTTTCATATTGATGGATCGTTGCTTGCCACATGCAGCATGGTCATGCTAGATGTTGCTACCAGGGACTAAATGCCGCAGAAGTAAACATAAGTGGATTTGTCTGGTTGGCCAGGATAGGGTAGCAGATAAAGAGAAAATTACTGTACAAAGATGTAAAATGTTTAAGAAAGTATTATAAATTCCTGAAGAAAGAGTAACAGGGTCTTATTTAATGGCAGGGAAATAGTGACCCATGTCATTCATCGACATTTTCAGTAAAATTAATAGAAGTTCAAAATAACATGAGCCAAGGGTTTTTAGAAAGAATATACCTCCTCATGCCAATTCGTTTTCTGGGAAATCTGACTCATGCCATTGGTTAAATCTACAATGGTAAACTTATCCCATATGACATTATGAAGTGTGGAAATTGATGTGAATATGGTTATTTTCAGTAGATTATTAGGTGTATTATTATTAAGAGAAAATAGAGATTTCAAATGCTTGTGTTGTAATATTTCACTTTGGCGGGTGGGTACTGTTTGACAGAGGAAGATAATGGCTGAGCAGTGGTATTTCTTGGCACACACTGCAATGGACTGTCCTTTCCGGGCCCAGCAGGTACTCATGTGATCTCTTGCTGTCATGGACATTCCCATGGATATTTTAGAAATATAGACTATTCACATTCCATTTTTATGATTCATTTTGAAAGACTGGCTAAGCTGGATACCTTACGAAAGAATTATGAAAAAATGTTAAAATTTATTTTTTGATAAGTATCAATATATTGTTCAATTTTTTGGTATTTGTAGATTAACTTGAAGGAGTTAGGGCTTTGAAATTTTAAAAACTGAGTTTGAATTTTAAATATTTCCTTAAAGACTTTGTGAAATCTGAGCATATGGAGGGATTCAGAACTGGCCTCTTCGTGATATACTACTTTGGCATACAGATTATTTTGAGCTGAAGACAGCTGAAACCCTATGGTCTCCAGAGAAACTTTCACCTCTTGTTCAAAGAATTCATAGTAGAGGCCTTTCCCATAATGAGTATTATCACAAATAACTTTTTTTTATCACCTATCTATAGGACAGAGCAAACTTCTCAGTACTGAACATCTACTTATCATTTCATTCTTCCCTATGAAATCCCAAGGTGTCTTCCCTCATCCTTAGCTCAGAAAGTCGTATATACCTCATTTTAATTATCTTACTCTGACTTGCTCATGTATGTGTGTCATATATATGTATGTAATTGAATTTGGTTATTTTCTCTTGTTGATCTCTTTCATGTAGATTTAATTATTAGACTAGCTAGGTGAACCTAGAAATATAGAAGGACATTTCTTCCTCCCCCACAATATTAAACATTCAGATTCTTTCTTCATGGATGAAATGAATATAACAATGTCTATTATTTTAAGATGCTGCTAGGATTAATTGAGAATTTTATAAAATTTGGTCATCTGTTCATATTCACATGGATATATAAATATAAAAATAATTGGATCATAGATAGATATATAAACATAGGTTTCTGTAATAGAAAGTAAAAAAGTAAGATATGAAGTCATTATACTAATAACTAGCCTGATGCTGCTTTACTGTTTAATTACCCACAATTTCTACTTCAAATAATAATTTATCATTTTATCTTTATTTTGAACTTCAAGGTGTGTAGTCAAGTCTTCTTTGTCTCAATAGTAACTAATTTTATATTAGTTTATAGATAGAAAAGCTTCAAAATTCAAATATACAGTTATGGATGAGATAAAAACTTCATGATTTAAAATAATATAGTCTGTCTTGATTATGAGATCAATGTATAAAGATTTATAAAGATAATTATTAGTATCAATTCATTTATCTTTTCTCTTTTTTAGTGAGAGAATAACCTACCAATTCTATGCAGCCTCACTAGAGTATTTGTAATTTGCTTAGGGGAAAAGATATGGTTTAAATATTACAGAGATACAATAAATGAGAAATTGATTTAGGAAATAATAATCTTGATATATTAACATATGCTTTCAAATACCCATTGTTAATGCATGAATATCTAGCCCTGTATTCCTAAATTTGTGATTTTTTTTCTTTATTTTTTAGGGTATATTTCCTAATTTTTCAGGAAACATAATGATTTTTAATCCTGATACATTTACTGATTTGAAAAATATGAAGTGATTGGCTTAGAAAATCATTTAAAAAGTCAAATAATTTATGTTTTATTCAATTCCTTAGTGATTTTTTTAGTGTGTGTTCATAAATGATTATACACTTTGAAGTCAATAAATAAAATAATAGCTCCTTTAAAACAATCGTTAGAATGCATGTAACAGGATTGTGGAATGGTAAAAGTTGATCAAGGGAGTAATGTCATGCAATCCAATCTCCAAGAAAAATAAAATTTCATTAAAAATATATAGTTTTTTTTATAGAAAACTGTTTTTACAGAAAGACATTTATAAACCACATTTTAATGTAAATTATACTTGTAATTTTCTGTTCATTAAAAAGAAACATTAATCCTTCTGTATTAACCTATCCAAAATTTTAAAATCTTCATGGGGAATTTAGAAAAATGTAGAAATACCAAACAATCTACCTTCTAATTAATATTAAGCAGCCTAGAGAAAGATACTATTTTCAGAAAAAAATTTGTTGTTGTTGTCATTATAGTTGATATCAAACAATGGGGAGTGAGGGGAATATTTTATTGATCCATAGAATAGCTCATATATGGACAAGCCTGTGATTGATTACAGTACGTGAATGTGCTCATTTGACACATTAAAGGTAATATATAGTTTTAATTTACATGGCATCATTAGTCACCATGACATTTTAAAAAAGTAATTTTTCAATTCTATTCGTAGTATGGAAGTCAGTTTTTAGTAATTCTGTCATTTCCAGAGTGTGCAGATTTAAATATATTCTAATAGTATTACAATAATGTAGCTCTGAGAATGTATCTCAGAGAATGTCAAAGGAATTAACTTTGACACCTGGTAATTGGCAGGATTTTCACTCACCTTCCTTGCAAACAAGCATCTGGCTTCATTCCTTTACAAGGTTCTTTAGTGGATACATGATTTTTAGATTTATTAAAATAATCTTGCATTTTAGTAGATTACATTTTAAATTACTGATTTTATATTAACATGAGAGAAAAGTAGTAACATCAATGGCTATTTTTGACACCTTCAGCTTCTAAATCTAAATATAAAACCATGATTTCTTCACTTTCTATAATTCTGATACAATCTTATTACTGCACTGTAAACAATGTTTTAATTACTAATGCTAATTCAGAAATGAATTTTCCAGAATTTTTAAATACTAGAACTAAAAATAAACATATAATAATTTATAAATATGTAGACGTTTGCTGTTTCATCTCAATTAAAATTAAAGATGGGAGGATTCTCTCAGGTAACATTGTTAAACTAAACATGTTCAAATTTTGTTGTATTATGTCCATAGTTAAACAAAGTGAAAACGGTGCAAACAGTCTTAGAAACCGAAAAATAATTGTACTGTTTTTTTTTTTTTTTTTTTAAGTCGTGCCAATTCTATCTGCAGTACTAACTCAGGAAAACTCCTCTGGCCACTCTGTTATTTGTGTGCAAGTGCACGCTCATATGAACCAGCACACTTATAATGCTTCTAAGACCCTTTATTGAAATTATTAATTTAATTAGCATCTGCGCACACTCATCTCATGCACACACAGTACACACTGCCCATTAGACTATGATGAGCAATCAAGTGAGTCTTACTCAGATTTGCTCAAATACTAAGCTCTATGCATATTGTTTCAAACATGCTTGCTGTACTTAGATTAAAAAAAAGAAACTAAAAAACTAGCTTTAAATGTGTAAAAATGTAAAAGCTTAGTGATCAGTTTATAAAGCTCAAGAAGAATTAATGTCGAATAAAGCTGAATTAATGGATGTTATGCTACTTATGTCTTTGCAAGTGTGACTCTGCAATAGAAATCTCAACACTCATAAAAGATACATACCATACTCTTACATCTCTGAATAGGTGGAGAACAATACAGTTTTTTTTTCAGAAATGTTATCTAAAAATCAAACTCTGTATTTCAGGTTCAAATGTGTAAGAAAAGTTATGGTTCTGGATATACTACCCTTACTTAAGGAAGATTTATGAAGATTATAATGTATGAATGAAAGATACATAAAGTATTTAATATCTTAGTATGTTTTAACCATTACTGATATGTCTTATCTAATGAATAAAACATTTTATGTCAGTGAAGAGGAAGAAGCTGATAGAAAATTAAGAGATCAGAATAAACATTAGTTTAATAGAAATAATACATCTTAGGAAAAGCAAAACATCTAGTACTTAATTTCTATTCTTAAAATAATTACCTATATGAATTTAAGCAATGTCTTTCAATATCCATGAGAATAAGAATATTTAAATCATATATATTTTGGTGTTTATATTTATAGGTGGTGAGTAATTGTAATAAGAATTAAATCAAGGAACGAAAACTGGAAAATGGTTTTCCTAGTATGCAGATAACAATGAAAGTACGTTAGTAGTCATTTCTTAGATCACTCCTACCAAATGTCTTCACAGTTCAAATCACAAGGTTTCTTAGAAAGCTTTAAATATACATTAATGGCCATGAACAGAAACTACTGGCATGCAGTAAATATTTTTGTTTTCTTATATAAACCTTGCATTGCCTTTTGCTTCTATTAGGTGATAGTCAAACCACAAGCGATAAATCTCATTCATATCCAAGTATATCTCAGCTACCTTGATATATCTGTATTAGTTGTTTCTGAAGGTCTCACAAACATCTGCCCTCATGAGTTTCTTCATTAGAGTCACAGGAACAGGCAGCATTAGTGTGTGCTTCATCCACACCAAGGCCACAGGATGTCTTCTATGGCCCTGCTGTTGAGTCTCTGTGGCAATAAAGCACTTTGGCTTTCAAGTGCTGAAAATGTCCATGTCTGCTTTTTATACATCTAGCATTTATTGCTCCAATGGTGGCAGCAAAGATAGTAAGTTTTGATAATCTGACCATCTGATCTCTGTTAGGTAGACTAGGACAGGGAACAAATTCCCTCTAATGAGTCAATCATCTCAGTATGTGGTTTTAAATTTTTGTCACTCTTAGTTGTCTTTTTGTTGAAAATTCCTAAAATTGAGTTCCCCATTGCCAGGCAACCAGGTCATGAGACAATAGTTTAGTTGGATTGTTAGCCACTGTAAGCACTGAGGTTGAGAATTTGTTTCTATCAATTTTGGAGATATTATTTTTAATGCTATGTCCTCTACTATTTATTTTTGCTGGTTTTCTTTTTGTCTTTCAATGTATTTGTAAATGGAGGGGGAAAGTCTATGTTGTACTAAAGGAAAATAAATTAGCATTCTGATGCCATATGTGTAAACATGATCCTTTTATCTCTGTGTATAATTCTTATAATACTTTTAGAAATCATAAGAATTTGTGAAGTGTGTATACTCTAAAGATTATATAATTCAAATGGATTTTGTGTCAAAAGGGAGGGAAGTTTATAGAACTTTTGAAAAATAAAAATTATTTTGTAAAACTTGAAAACAAAAACTTTATTTTTATAATTAACAAGCAAGTGAGACTAAGTATCTGTTGGAATGAGAATACAGGTGGAATAGAAATGATTGCATTTGGCTTGATTCAAGTTTCTTTTTTTCTAACAGTTTTATTAAGGTATAATCAACATACCATACAATTCATCTATTTAATTGTATTTCCAGAATTGTGCATTCATCACTGCAATGAATTTTAGAACATTTAAATGATCTTCCCTCCACAAAAAACAAACAAACAAACAAAAAAAAACAGAAACAAAACAAAAAACACATCTCCTTACTCTTACCCTCCAATTCCCCTGACCTTGCAGTCAGAGACAATCACCTAATCTATTTTCTCTATCTGCAAATCTGCCAATTCTGGACACTTCATTTAATGAAATTAAATTGTGAATGGCTTCTTTTATCTCACGTAATGTTTTTGTTCATTCATGTTGTTTTGTTCCTTTTCATTGCCTAAGATTATATTGTACCAATGTATATTATATTTTATTTATTCACCAGTAGGTGAAAATTTAAGTTGTTTCTACATTTGGCTATTAAGAATAAGGCTGTTATAACATTAATATACGTGTTTTATACAAACATAAATTTTTAGTTCTTCTGGGTATATACCTAAGATTGGAATTGTTGGATCATATGATAACTCTGTGTTTAATTATTTGAGGAACTGCCAGACTTTTTCAAAGTGTCTGCACTATTTTATATTTCTTAGAGCAGTGTATGAGGATTTCATTATCTTTACATCCTTGCCAACTTTTTTTACTTCTGTCCTTTGGGTTATAGCTATCCTATATGTGTATGAAGTAGTATCTCACTGTAGACTCATTGCAGACTGGAGCCTCTTGACATATCAAAAAATTGGAAAAATTCTCTCTTCTTTGTGTCTTCTCTTGGGGAAAAAATGGGAAGGTCTTATAGAAATACATTCAATTTGGCCTAGTCAATAAGAGAGGGAAAGTTCTGTTTGACAAAGTAATGGTTTTAGCAAACCTTATTGAGCTTTAGCCATTGACTAAAACTCTGGTAAGATTAGATGAGTATTATAATTAACAACATCTATAACTTGTTTAAGACTTTTATAAATTTCTTCTGTTTTGTAAATATAAAATATTTTCCAAAAAAATTAATAAGTATACATTTCTCCATTTTCAGTTAGTCGACAGTCTTTAAAATAATTTCAATTCTGAATGGCAAATAAAGCAGATACATATATTTATATGAAATTATAGTATTTCCAGTGACAAAAAAAATAACTCATTGTTTTGAAAAATATTGGCAATTTAAGAAATTTTCAAGCCATTGATGAAGCTCTAACTCAAAGGAAATATATGTCTTCATGTACATCTTTGTGTGAATGTGTGTGTGTATGTGTGTGTGTGTGTGTGTGTGTGTGTGTGTATGGCTGTGGATTAATGGCCTTGGTTGCTAAGTTACCACATAAGCAAAAAAAATTAAGTCAGGCAAACAAAGAGGAGAAAATGCTTTAAAAGCCTCTCTAATTAAAAAAATAAAATAGTATATGAAGACAAACATATAAACATGTAGTTTCCTTGAGGCAGTAAATTCATGGTAGTAAGTGAATGTTCTTACAAAATATGCTGGAAGAGTTAGTGTATTTTACAGTAAAAGCTGTATAGGTACTAATTATTTTATCCATAGTTGTTAACTATGTTGTACTCATATAACAAAGATGAATTTTCTGATTTTAATTGCTGATGTTTATATCAAAATATATTGAATTAATAACACTGTTTTTAAAAGATAAAAATAATAATTGAATATATTATTAGTCTTTGAGCATATTTTTGTGTTTTGTATGCTCAAATATATTTTATTTAATTTTTTCAAATACATTTTATTTACTTATTTTTTAATTAATTATTTTTTATGGTGACATTGCTTAATGATATCTTGAGTTTTAGCTGTACATTTCAACAGTGATCATATAAATATATATATATATATATATATATATTTGTTTATTTACACTGTGTGTTAACCTTTCATGGTTAGATTTCTTTCTGTCACCACATATTTCACCCCCTTTACCCCACCTACCTCCAACCTCCCCCCTCCCCCCTCTCCTCTGGTAACCAGTAGGCTATAGTCCATGCCCATGAGTCTCTGTTTATTTGTTGCTTTTAGGTTTTAATCCCACATATAAGTGATATCATGCAATTTTCAACCTTTTCTGTCTTATTTTGCTTAGCATGATGTCTCAAGGTCCATCCATGTTGTCGCAGATGGCAGTATTTCATCTCTTATGGCTGAGTAATATTCCATTGTGTATATGTACCACAGCTTCTTTAGACAATCATCTATCTTAGGACACTTCTGTTGCTTCCATGTACTGGTCACTGAAAAGTGCTGCTATGAACACCAATGTGCAAATATCTTTTTGAATATGGGTTTTCAAGTCTTTGGGGTAAATACCCAGTAGGGGGATTGCTGGATCATATGGTAGATCGATTCTTAGTTTTTTGAGGAACCTCCATACTCTTTTCCACAGTGGCTGTACCAATTTGCAGTCCCACCAGCAGTGTATGAGGGCTCCTTTTTATCTGCATCCTCTACAACATTTGTTATTTACTTGTTCTGTTGATTATAGCTATTCTAAAGGTGTTAGATGGTATCTTTGGTATCTTATTTTGGTTTTGATTTGCATTTCCCTAAAAGCTAGGGATGGTGAGCATATTTGGCCATTTGTATGTCTTCTTGGGAGAAATGTCTATTCAGGTCCTCTGCCCATGGTTTGACTGGATAATTTGTTTATTTTTGTTGTTATTTAGTTGTTCTTTGTATATTTTGGACATTGAGCCCTTATTAGAGGCATTGCTTGCAAATATATTTTTCTATTTGGATGGTTGTCTCTTTACTTGTTTATGGCTTCTTTTGCTAAGCAGAAGCTTTTTAGTTTGAGGTCGTTTCTTTCCTTTATTTTAGCTTCTACTTTCCTTGCCTTTGAAGTCAAATTCATAAAATCCTCTTTAAGTCCAAGGTCTTTGCGTTTAGTTCCTATATTTTCTTTATATTTTATTATTATATTCAGGTCCTTAATCCATTTTGAGTTTCAAATACATTTTAATGAATATGCTTTACTTCTAGGAAAGCCAGTGTGTCTAATATCCAATTTAATAATACAGTTATTAATATTAGATCCTAGATAATATAAAAATATTATACTTTTGAAGCTAAAATAAGCACCCTAGAGACTGCTCACAGCTGGGTATTGTTAATTGCTATTGTTAATTGCCTTAACAATTATATTTTCGTTTGTATAGAATAAATTTTAAATTTACAGAAAACGAGACATTTCCAAATAGAGGAATACCGTGGTCCTTTTTTATACACAGTTCCACTTTTTGCAGTTTCAGTTACCCATTATCAACCATGGTCTGAAAATATTAAATGGAAAATTCTGGAAATAAACAATTTGTAAGTTTTAAATTACACACCATTCTGAGTAGCATGATGAATTCTTGCAGTCTGTTTTGTCCCACCTGGGACATCAATTATCCCTTTATCCACTATATCCTCAATATATATGCTATCCACCTACTGGCCACTTAATAGCTGTCTTGGTTATCAGATCAGCTGTTATAGTATCACAGTACTTCTATTCAAATAACTCTTTTTTACTTAATAATGGCCCCAAAGTCCCAGAATAGTAATGCTGGCAGTTTCAATATGTCAAAGAGAAGCTGTAAAAGTACTTTCTTTAACTGAAAAGGTGAAAGTTCTTGACTTATTGCAGAAAGAAAAAAAATTGTATACTGAAGTTTCTAAAATCTGTGGTAAGAATGAATCATCTGTCTGAAATTGTAAGGAAGGGTGAGCACAGTACAAATAAGGTTTTGAGAGAAAGACCATTTTTACATAATTTTTAATACAGTATGTTGTTAATATTCTATTTCATTATTAGTTATTGTTGTTAATCTTTTACCATGCCTAATTTATAAATACACTTTATCATAGGTGTTAAGTACAAAAAAAAAAAAAGATAATTTATATAGGGTGCAGTATCTATCCACAATATCAGGCATCTACTGTGTATTTTTGAACATATTCCATGTGGATAAGGGGGGAGAAAAATCATTTAGGTTAAATGTCTTTTTAATGTAACATCACTTCTCAATCAAAACCTCCAACTCATTTGCTAATTTTGCAAAATTTAAAAAAAATTGAATTATTTGTCTGTACTACAATCAATACAATTGTTGTATCTATATTCCTATGAGTCAACCTTGATATGTCCTCTCTCTTATTCATTATATCCAAACAATGAACTGGTTATTTTGTTTCCTAAATACAATCAGTCTCTTTATTTTTCTCCTCTGTGGTCCTCTGTTATGGCTTATAGCTTAGCAATTGTTTTCTCTGCATTAACTTTGACCCTTCTGTAAACTACGCTAAGCAGTGGAGAAAAAAAGAATTGTTAAAAAGCAAAAATAATATGATTTTCTCATTTGAAATCCTGCATTGTATTCTCTTTTATCTTTGTGTAAGGGAAAACGTGCTGTACCTTACATGGCCTGTGTTCTCCTACATTGTGTGAATACCTTTCATTTTCTTACCCCAGTAGGCATGTGTGCCTCTTCTCTGCCTGTACTTTTCAGACAATGACTTTCCATTCCAGTTTCCCTTTTGCCTCATAGAATTTGCATATGCTTAGAATAACCCTATCTCTCTCCATTTTTCTCTGTATTTCTTGTTCTATCTTCACGTTCCTGCCTCAATGCTATTTTTTTGAAAGGAAAACTTAGAACTAGATAGGACAGTCAGTCCTCAAGGCACTCACTACCATGGTACATATCTTAATTTGTAATCATTTCCTTATCTGAATACATATTGGCAACACCAGACATTTTTTCTGTAAATGCATATACCTGTTTTCTATAGCAGCTGTTTAATAAATGTTTGAATAGATAATGAAGTGGATAAATTAATGCTTTATTTATTTCAAAAACTTGAATTTAATGAATACATTACTTAATTTTTAAACAGTAACTTGAGAATAAGTTTCTTTTTTCTATCTTGGTAGAATACAAGCCCACAAATAATGGCCATGATAACATAATAATGATGGAAAGATTATAATAAGTACTAAGTTATGCAGCAATCATGAGATATGTGCTACTTGTTAAAGAAACTCTGGAGTTTATATTATAACTTTATGTAAAATTTCAGTTTAAAGAGTTGTTGTTTTTAAACTAAGTTAAGAATTTATACTTTATACTGTTTAGAGTTTACACTCAGATCTCCCTATACCATTATAAATGAATTAACATAAATAAGTGAGCAGAGGTCTCCTAAAAATTAACCTATGCCTATTATTTTTAAATGATGAAAAGATAACAGTAAGCAGTGAGTAAAAATGCAAAATGAATGTGGCACCACCTTTACATACACACACACAGACACTGTGAAGCAAGGATTCTATAGTCAAACTACTTCACTGCATAAATCACATGATTTAGTTCTCATGGATAATGGTTCTATAATTTTTTTTTTTTTACTTATGTCTAATGTGGTTTTGAAAATTAGGCCTGTTGTAGGAAATTTGGCAAGAGTACTAATTATATAAGAATTATAGCTCATATAAGGGACACCGACTGTTTTAAAGGGGAACATGGGATTTATAAATTTGCCACAAAGGATGTTCTGTCTAAAAGATTTAATGGGACTGGGATGTGAACAAAAGACATTTGTTCTGTTTTTTTGTTTTGTTTTGTTTTGTTTTGTTTTTCTGACACCTATTTTATCAACACCAACATTATTAAGTGCCACGGGTCTTGGAATCCCAGCATAAACATTTTACTCACACCTTGTGAATCCACCTGATGTGCAGCCTAAGTACAAACATGTGAAGCATGAGGCATTTTGCCAGATGTTTGTCTATCCCTGTTGATTTTTTAATACTAGGAGAAGGTGTACAATTTTAATACAGTTTTTCTGATTTAGAAAATCTTTCCGGTTCTTCAAGAGTAAATTAATTTAAGAAGCCCCTGACACATTATAGCATATACTTCCTGGCAATTTTTAAATTTTGTTTTAACTTGAGTCAAAAAATTTGACTAAATGCACCAAAGGATAATATTCAGCTCTACTAAGTAATATCTCAATGTCTCAAAAGCATGCAAATATAATTGGAAAACTCTTAACATTGTTTTACAGTATGTGATGAGCCTCGCTGGCTTACATTAGATTAAAGCTGTTGAATGGTTTCAAATCAAGTTACAATTAACCATAATTTATATAGCTAGTTGAGACTTTTATTGTGTATATAGTGAACAAACTAAAAATCAAAAATAATTTGTTCACTTGATATTTGACTTTTAAAAGGAAATTCAAAACTTCTTACAAGAATAACATGTTTCTTGAACTAGCTCACTGCTTAGTTGTATTTTAAAATCATCATTTTGCTTTTGTTATATCGTAATACTTTTGGAATCGGTAAAATATATGCATGCAATATTATAAGGTAAGATCAGTTTTAACATAAGAGTCATCTATTAAGCATAGGCATAATGTTACATAGGCTCTATATTTATTATCATCAGTTCTCCATCAGTGTGCAAAACCCCTTCTCTTCACAAACTTTACACACTGTGTTTTGAAAGATAAGGTAAGCAAGCCAATATCATAGTCAGTAACATGCAATAATTATAACTCCAAAGGTCATGTTTTGTTCCACTAAGATGCTGCTTCCAATTATTTTTATTATTTTTTTCATAAACTTAAATTATCTATTTCAGTAAATGGAATTATGTATCATTTTACCATCAGCAAGTTAAAGATGTAAATATAATTTAAAACCATTAAAATGACATCAGTGAGAAAGAGTAAATAAGATACAATTTCAAATAAAATCAATAAAAAAAATAACCCAAAGAAGATGTAAAGATCTCTTCTTTGCTATATCCAGATAGTTTCCTTAATACAAATGAAAATAAACCTCTTATTTGAAATGCATTCCATTTGCTGATTATAATTATACTCTTGCACTGCTAATAAAATTTCTATCACACTTTACCATCTAACAAAATTTGCTTGCTAGTTTATGATTGATCTTTTTTCTTTCTTTCCTATTCTTTTTTTTCTACTCGTTCTTTTTCTTTTAGCTTTTGGATATAAGTATGCCATCATGCATATTATTTTCAATGAAAGTATGTATAGCTTATCTTTCCCTTTATCCCTTCAATACAGTGATCTTTATATGTTCACTTTAATACTCTCATAGATTTTAGGTATCTTTCTGAAACATTTAAATTTATTTTTAATGGTAAATTTAAACATTATGTTTCAAGGAAGACCTCTTATTGTCCCAACTCTTATTATATAAACTGTCCCAGTATAACTCATCAAGTGACTAATGCAGATTGGCCATTACAACAAATAAAAGGTAGACGTAATTATTATGCTAATGAAGGTAGACATATGCTCTATTCGGATACAATTTGGGGAGACTTGGAATAATAGTGGATCAGCAAAAATATTTTGCTATCAAGTGTTAGAAACAATGAGTCACCTAATCACTGTGATGGTAAATTTGATGTCATCTTGATTAGATTAAGGTGCCCAGGTTAAGCATTTTGTAGGTATGTCTGTGAAGGTATTTCTGAATGAAATTAGCATTTGAATCCAGTGAGTCAATAAAGGAGATTGTCCTCCCCACTATAGATGAGCATCATCCAATGTGTTGAGGGCCTGAATAGTACAAATGAAGAGCAATGAGGAATTCACTCCTTTTTTTCCTGCCTCACTGCTTGAACTGGTATATCTCATCTTGTTTTTTCCTGCCCTTGAACTAAGATTTAGATAATCAGCTACTTTGATTTTCAGGTCTTCATACTTGGAAGGAATTTTACCACCAGCTTTTCATGGTCTCTAGCTTGCAGACAGCAGCTCATGAGACTTCTTCCTTTCCATACTCATGTGAGCCAGTTCCTCATAATACATCTATCCATGTCTGTCTGTCTGTCATCTGTCTATCATCTGTCTATCTACCATCTGTCTGACTTCTGTTTCTCTGGAGAACCCTGACTAATACCATCACGTAACCACACATCTTTAAAGTGAAGCTAAAACATGTAGTCGTAACTTTGAGCAGCCGTGTGTCTAGGTGAATATTCCTTTAAATTGAAAAAAGAAAAATAAAACAACTTGCAAATTAAAATTAAAATATATTTAGGGAATCAGACAGTAGAAGTTTTTGTATCCTTTAAAAAATAAAACATGATAATGCTGAAAAGTGCCATGAGTGAACACTACCATCATTTAAAGGGCATTAAACCTTCAAAGAAACACTAAAATGTTGACTGTGCACAGTGAGCAATAAAGAGATTTTAAAAAATGAAAGAACCATTTGTGACAGGAAGGATACATTTGAGGGACTTCAATATAACTTCAACATTTAATACACGTTTTAAGAGAAGAATACAGGGAATGATAGGCACCTTATATTTAAGTAGAGAGCGGCTGAGGTTTTTCTTATATTTTTATAACAGTGAGTAGTTTTCCTGAAAGTGCACACTAAGTGAAAAGCAATAAATATCACATTAAATTCACACCTAGGTACATTTAGTGAAGTTGCAAGCCATAGAGAGTAATTTTTTTAAAGCTTCTAGAGAGAAATATTATCTAAAGGAAAACAACTCTTTCATTGACAATAGATTAGTAATCATGTAAAGTAGATATAAGCAGACAACAAAATAATAGCTTCAGATTGTGAAAGTAAAATCAGCAGAATTGTAGTCTGAGTGAGAGTGTACATTTTGTCAGAGGGCTTACAACCAACAGACTTTATGAAAAAATAAGTTAAAATTTTACTTCATCAATAATAAAATGTAAACACAGTCAAGAATTGAGACCGAAGAGTAAATGGTAAGCAAATACACTGCAAAACCCCTGAACTTTATTTATAAAATTACAGTTATGACTTCAAAACATTTGAATAATTTTGGTGCTAAAATTCTCTACAACTGAAAGAGTTTTATATTGTGCTCTAATAAATCGTACAAATTTATTTCAGTTTTTTTTTGTTGTTGTTGGAAGTTCAGTCACTGTCTCAAAGTGCTAAAATCAAGGCATAGATTGAGTCTGTGTTTCTTTCTAGAGATTTTAAAAGACAGTTCACCTCCTGATCATTTGGGATTGTTGACAGAATTCAAATATCCTCAAGTTGTAGGTCCACAGTCCTTTTTTTGCTGGTTGTCAGATGAAGGTCATTTCTAACAATTAGGCTATTAAGTCTCTTTGCTTGTATTTACCTTCGGTCATTTTCAAAGCCAACAAAGGGCTTGTCAAATTCTTCTCACATCACATCACTCTGACCTGTTAATATCCCACATCCCTTTGATTTCTCTCTTGACTTTCTCTTCCATTTTTTTTTTAAGAGTACAAGTGATTCTATTGGATCTTTTCAGATAATATTAAATAATCTCTGTTTTAAGGATGTGATTAGCAACTTTGATTCCCGCTGCAACTCTTTTCTTTATCATTTAATGTTAACGTATTTACAGGTCCCAGGATGTGGGATGTGGACACCTTTGTGGGGAACATTATTCTGTATGCCACCATGACAATAATAAGACAATATGGTGAAGAACTTCCCCGAAACTAGTAAAAACATGCTCATGTCCTTCCATTTTTAGAAGAATTATGAGATAGTGAATTATTTCAGGTTTGAGAAAATAATTACGTTTTAATGTGAAAATGCCAGTATATTTATATCAACAGAAAATTACATTACTTTCTGTGTCATTTTTTTATTAGACTAATTGGTTGCATTTAATATAGTTAAATACCATTATCTATCTCTTTATAACTCATACTCTTCATTTGTTTCTTATGGACAGGTACTCTTGATTTTTCCTGTTATATCACTGCTCATTCTTCTTTTGTCTCCTGGGTCCACTGCCTCTTCCTCTACTACCCCAGTCAATTTTAATATATTACAGTATTACTTAGAATAAAATGTAGTCTTGGCCTAAAAGGCCTTAACTGAAACCACCTTGTTTCATACTTCATCTATGTTTTGACAGAAGTATTCTTATACGTTTTTTAAACTTCCTCAACATAGTTCTGCTTCAGAACTTCTGATTCTGCTGATTATTCTAAAATAGTGTTAGTTTTATAATGAACCAGTCTTTCAAAATATTACCCACTCAAACATTTCTTTATCTCATTATCTAATGTAATCACTATCTTGATTACTATCTCCTTACTCTGCCCTATATTTTCTCAGATTTTTTCAATATCTGATATTTTGTAATATTTCTGTATTTTTTTGTATTTTTCAAAAATGTAAACTAAGTCAATTTATCAGTATTCTTATTATTACAAAGGTATCTGGTAAGTTTCTGATACTAAACAGCTTATCAAATGATGGAGATAGGAATGAATGATTCTGAAATTAAAATTATGAAAATAAAACATGGTCTAGATTGTGTTTAGAACTCAGTAACAAAATACCATTCTCAACAGAAATAAACTAAGATTTTTGATCAAAAGAAAAATTAATTGATTATAAATAATTTAATAAAAATTTATGAGTTCTTAGCAATGAAACTGTTCTGTGGTATACTCTAATGATGGGTACATGACATACATTTATTAAAATAAAAACTTTACCTTAAAAAGAGTAAATCAATGTATTTAATTAAAATAATCATTTAGAAAGTTTGAGGATCACAAGACATAATATAAAACATTAAAAAACTATTATAAATGTAATTGAAGTGAACAGAGAAAATAATTGCTTGCCTAAGTAACTTTGGAAATCAGTGGAATCAAAAACTAATGTCATGGAAGTGCTTCCATTTTTTTGTGTCTTCTTCAATTTCTTTTAATAATGTGTTATGGTTTTTAGTGTAAAGGTTCTTCATATTCTTTGTTAAATAAATTCCTAGGTATTTTTTGTTGTTGCAATTGCAAGAAAAATTAATTCTTTATTTCTTTTTCTGAAAATTCATCCTTAGTATAGAGGAACACAATAAACTTTTGTATATTGACTTTGTATTTTGTAACTTTTCTGTATTTATTTATTATTTCTAATTATTTGTTTATTTTTTTCATGGAATCTTTAGGGTTATCTATATAAAGAATCATGTCATCTGCAAAAAGTGAGAGTTTTACTTATTTATTCCCAATTTGGATGTCTTGTTTTATTTATGACCTTAGAATAAAAGCTTTCATTTTTTCACCATTTAGTATGATATTAGTTGAGAGCTTGTCATATATGGCCTTTATTTTACTGAGGTACTTTAATTCTGTACCATTTTATTGTACGTTTTAATCATAAAGGAATGTTGCATCTTGTCAAATGCATTTTCCTGCATCTATTGATATTACATGAGTTTTATCCTTTATTTTTTTACTATGGTTTATCACATTGATCCTTTTGCATAGTTTGAACCATTCTTCACCCCTGGATTGAACTTCATTTGAGCACAATGTATTATTTGTTTTTTTTTTTTTTTCATGTATTGCTATATTCCATTTGATAGTATTTTGTTTAGGACTTTTGCATCTGTAGTCATCAGAGATATTGGCAGTTTTCTTTCTTTGTGTGTTATCCTTGTTAGGTCTCATTCAGGGTAATGTAGGCATTATAAAGTGAGTTAGAAAGTATTACCTTTTCAGTGTTTTTGGAAGAGTTTGAGAAGGACAGGTATTAAACCTTCCTTGAATGTTTAGTAGAATTCACTAGTGAAACTTCTTGCTTATGGACATTTATTTTGGGGAGGTTTTTGATAATTTCCATACTCAGGTACATTTGAGAAAGATTGACATATGTGCAGATCTCAGTTGTCATTTATCACTTTTCCCGTTACCCAGCAGGAGAAATTTCTTGATTAAATAATAATAATAATAATAATAATAATAATAATAATAATAATAATAAAGAATCACATGTTCTCAGACCATAGTTGTCCTGGTACTGGCTTTGACAACCCCAAAAAGGCTAATCATTAAATTTTCAGAAAATTCATGAGTCAGTTGTTAAACATAGCCATTATTAAGAAGTAAATTATATAGTTTACAATGAAATAGATGATATAAAAGAGGCAATAAATTCCCAAAACACCAATTTCTAATTATTTAATTTTTATCATTTTCTATGCTCTTGAGGTTATTTACATCCATGTGTTTTCAGGATAGAAATATTATATAATGGCGTTTTATGGCACATTTCTTCCCTTCTGTATATTTAATGGCACCTAATTGATAGCTTCAGCTGTCCATAGTAAGAATCGTTACATCACAGAAATAGACAAAAGCAGCTGCCTACTGAGATATTATTTATAGCTTTATGTCTTATATTGACTTAAGAAAGAAAGTAATGGTAAAATATTAGTAGACATATTTAACTTAAAAGTACGTCACATTTGAAGCTGTTACAATATGAATAGCACAAAAATTGAGAACTATTCTTCCAGTTTTTATAACCTACTAACCAGCTCATAAAAGGGGCTGACGCTATTGAAAAATAAGTAGAGTCAAAGATGAACCTTCATTGTTTTGCTTTTGTTGTGCTCTTTAATGTTAAAAAAAGTATATCATCCAGTGTTCTTTTTGGAACTATACTTATTCACAAATTGCAATCATAATTATGCTAAAGATAGAAGCATTTAGCAAATAATTAATCAAAGCCTCTGTGAGAGAAAATTAAGAAAATAGAATTCACAATAAAACTATTTTATGATCTGCAAATGGTGTGTTGTGAATCATTTATATAAAAATATATAACAATCATATACATCATAATTTTAAAGTGCCAGTTTTTAAAATTCCTCTAGCATCCTGAGGCATTCAAATTGGTTTTATTATAATTTTCACAAAAAAGTAAATTTTTATATAAAGACATTTTCTTCTTGGTACATGTTGATTTGATATGTATATGTGTATGTTAGCTACTTATTATTTTTCATGTGTACATTCCTATTCTGTTATGACTTTTGACTTTGAAATAAATTGTATTCATTCATTCTGATTTTCAAACTACATAATTATCTAGTGCCAGAAAGCACATCTACTATATTTCTAGACATTTTGGTTGATCTTTTTAGATACTTACCGATACCCTCTTTATAATATAAAAGCATAAACTGGCTGCCCCCGGAGCTTCCTTTGTAAAAAATGCATGAAGGTGACTCTTATTAGAATGTTTTCTTTCTCTGTTTGTGTGAAAGTAGAGGATTTAAAAAAAGGGGGTATGTTTATGAGTGCGTTTGGCTGCTGCTGAAAAGCAATGATAAAGTTTTTCAAAAGTCACGTAACTAGATAATGTATTTCAAATATTGTTTCATTTTTCAATGAAGATATTTTAACTCTAACCTATTAGGAACAGACAGGGAATATATAATCATATGCTAGAAAAATAGAACTCTAATGTCACTTTTATAACTATCCATTTAAGTTCAGTGTGGGTAAGTATGACATATCTTTTCCTCAGATTTGACAGTCATCCTTTCAGTAGATTTTAAAATAGTAAATAAGCCATCCTATTTCAGCTGAATGTAAAATAGGAGTTATATACATTTATAGGATATGCTTTCACTGCTCTGTGTTTCATATCTTTTTATTTGAAATTGTAATCATCCTTTAGTAGACTTGTTCTGTCAAAACCATATCATGGAGCATTTTGATTGCTCAAACCTAAAAGTATTCAAGGACTACTATTTAAAAACACTTCACAAATAAACTAAAAGTTGTCTTGAATAACTGATGAGAAGAAATATGTAGTGTATATATATTACATATAATGTTATGGCTATAGTGAAATCAGTAAGCAAAATTACTTTAGATCCAATTTTATGTTTTATTTGCATGCTCTCTGCTGTCTTGCTCATCACTAACACTTAAGAGGTTTTAAATTTTCTCTTCCAGATCAACTATCTGATATCCATATGACAAATGAAACACTCCATTACTTGTCCACACCCTAGTTTAATCACCTACCATCATTTTATTGAATGCCTTCACAGTAGACCCTCTTAATTTTATCTTTATTCATGACTAGACCCAGGTGACTTTTGCTGCTTAGCAATTTTCTCTCTGAACATTTAGAGAAGTCTGAAGTATAGCCATTAAATCCTGTACTCCTAAAGCCTTCTTATTTCCTTTCACTTAATTTACAGAGATTATAACCCTGAAGAATAATTATATTGTCTCAGCTTCAAAATTTCTTGCATCCATTTTTTTTTCTTTTGCATTCTTTAGTTCATGAGGAGTGATGCTCTTTTTCTAATTGATCCCTTCCATTCCTGGACTCTAGTTGCAAACACATCTGTGCCAGTGATGTGGGAGGAAATGTCATTGGAAAGGAGGTATCAGGGTTGCTTGGCTTCAGAGGAAGGTGGAAGTGTCTCTTCCTGGCATAGGAGCAAGTGGCATTTGGGAGAGAGCAGAAACAGATGGTGACTCTGAGAAAAAGGACATTGTAAAGTCTCTTCTTCATAAAATAAGCATGATTTGAATATGAAAATAAGAGGGTTAACAATAAATGTGATTGGTCAACTTCCAAGCGATGGTTCATGGCAAGTATTGATCAAGCACTTGATTGCAGAAGTGCAAAAAAAAGAAAACACAGCTGAAGTTTTCTGTCCATAAATTTACCTAGAAATAAAAGTATGCTTTTAGTGCCTAAGATCATTCACAGCTCATCTCCAAAAAACAAAGCAATAAACACTTTAAAAATTAAGAAATTTTTATAAGAAGAGAGGTATAGTTTAAATTTATAATCAGAATAAGTTGATATATGTTAATTTTGCTTAAACTTTTTACTATAATTCTATGAAAAGAATGATTCTATAACATATAATACACTGAGGGAGAATAAAGCAAGGTTTATTTATTTTTTTAACTATGTTGTCTATTTAAGTAGCCAAACCTTGATATAATTTTAAGTTGTATGTTTATGCTTTCATGTATTATCTATCTATTTTATACCATGTCTGTTTTTCCCCAGAAAGAAAAATAAATATTCAGTGTTTTATGCTATTCTCTATTCTCTGTTTTGTTTCTCCCCTACCTGTTACAGTAATTTAGAGCCAATAGCATTTTTCAAATGTATCCTACTGTATACGTTTCAGTCTTTCAATTAGTCTCTATTTGGAGTTCTGTCAGTATTTGACATTATCTACTACTTACATTAAAGGAGACTATTAAGGTCCTCTACCTGCTACCTGTATGGCTTTCCCCAATCTCACACCCCTAAACTTGTCATCTATTGATTTAATTTACTTTTTGCACTGTAATCTTATTCAAGCATTATTTATAATATCTATTGGTTACTCCTGAATGCTGAAATAAAAATGAATGTCCTTAGAGTGTATGATTATGTAATATTTGTCAAGCACCGTAAATGTCATATTTCCTGTGCTATCTGTGAGAATATTGCCAGTGTCAAATTCTAATGAGCTCCCTATTCTCTATTAGTAATAGAATCTATGCGATATTTGAATCAGTTTTATATTTTAATCACATAGATTTTAAACAGTTGATATATTCATTGTCTTCATTTTCTCTCAAATAATAATTTGCTTACATAATTATACTCTTAAGATTTCTATTTGTGTTTTCCTTGATTTGTTCCAGTTTTCCTGAAAGAGAATGCTAGCTTGCTAATTCCATTAATCAATTTACAACCCTCCTGTTTTAAGTCTGTATTTAGTGTCTTTTTAATTTCCACTCTTTCTTGATTTTTTCCAACATTTTTCCTAAAGTACATACCCAAATTTTCTCAGAAAATATGGGTTTAACCTTTTTCTAAACCATTCATGCCTAAAAATGTCCTTAGTTTACCCACATAATTTGTCAGAGTAATAATTTCTAAGTTAAAAGTAATCTCTGTTGTATACTATGAAAATTTTTTGTCTTCTCTGGCATGGAATGGTTCTTATTGAAAGGCTGATGCCAGATAGATTCTATTCTTCTTATACGTTCTCTGTTGGAGTATTTGATTTCTAAAATGATAATTAATCTTAGGTATACAGGTTGGTAACTACTTTCACTTTGATCAGCTTAGTATATTTCCTTTTATTCTAAAACATTGTTTTCATCAGTGTTATCATCTCCATGATAATTTCCTTCCTACCCATTCCTTCACTCAATTTTGTTTTTATTTTTGTTTACAGTTTTTTTTTCAGAATCTGTATTTGAATATTGACTTCGTGCAATTTTTCTA
The DNA here is from genome assembly GCA_030015415.1 of Cynopterus sphinx. Classification (NCBI taxonomy): domain Eukaryota; kingdom Metazoa; phylum Chordata; class Mammalia; order Chiroptera; family Pteropodidae; genus Cynopterus; species Cynopterus sphinx. The sequence continues at coordinate 12,917,610 of CM057381.1, forward strand.
TCTATGTTGTGTTTTCTTTCAAATACTTGTCAGTTTGCTTTATATTCTGAAAAAATTAATTTAGGTTTACACTTCAACCCTTCTATAGAATTTATCATTGTAGAAATCATAATTTTATTTCCAATAGATGTTTCTCCTCTAACTCCCCCTACTCTTTTCTCCTTTCTTCTCCACACTCCTCCTTTTTCATCTTTTATATTTGTTCCTGTGGAATTGCATCCAAAATTCATCTAAATAAAATATTTTATTTTTTCTTCCACTTAGGTGTCTTTCAATATCTTATTTTATCTTGATTTTTATCCCTCATGTTTTCAGCTTTTCTGATATAATTGATGACTGTTTATGTTTAAATTTCAATTTTAAAAATGATAATTATTTTAGATTGATGGCATTTTCATAATTTGTTTTTTCATGAGTATAGCTTCTCCAGAGGATCTCTCCACTGATATAAAAATTCAAACTTTACACTTTCATTTTAAAAACAGTCCTTTGTATCCCACAAAAAAATGTTATCTTTTCAGCTTTTTTAATATTAGTTATCTTCTTTAATACAGGATCCACTAACATTTTACTTTAAAAAGTAGGGCTCCAAAGCTTTCTATTACTGCTCCTTTAATTTATTAACTACTTTGAAAAACCTACAAGATTTTACTTCTTTACTTTGTAGATTCTTCTTAAATATGTATTTTGCTTTGAACTTTGAATAGATTTCAATAGCTGCCTCTAAGCTCCATGGAACAGGCCCAAGACATGAATGACCATATGAATTTTTATGAAAATTTTACCCAGTGAACTATGAGATAAAATTTATTATAACTGAGGCAAAGCAGATAACATAAAATGTAGGATATGGAAGTGGACATGTGGCAGAGTAGCATTTCTATAAATTGTCTACAAGAGGAATGTAATATGAAAAGGTACCAAGTCAAAATTTTCCTGAAGTTACTATAATCTGTGGTATTCTGTACATGTTTTTATAAATATCATCTCATAGTATATTTTATTTATTATCAGTTTACATTTTCTTAAATACCAAGTAAAATATAATTTTAGGAAAGAACACTTTAAAATCTTTTTGGAATATAAGAACTCCTTGAAGATACCATCTTGCCTATAAAATTATATCATATTAGTATTTTTTCAGTATTTTACAGAAATTATGTCATTAAGCAGATAGAAAGGGAAAAAATTATTGTAGAAATGATATTTTACTGAATTGATATATCAGGGAGGCATGTTATATAGAGGCATGTTTTCTTAGCAGGTTTGCTAAAAGCAGAATATTTGAATATTAAAGATTTCTTACAAAGGAGTCTGTCCAAGTAATCTGCGATATTTTGTCATTAAAAGATTAAAATAAATCATGGAAAAAAATAAGATATTATGAGGTCAACTGGTATAGATTTTAAATTGATCTATGATACTTTGAAGTAAGTTTTTTTTTTTTTCAAAATGATTCCAATGAAATCTTAATATAAATTTTATAAAATTCAGGGTAGGTTTATTTTTATATATACTAATTTACATTTCCAGTTTATTTTTATATATACTAATTTACATTTTCCTTTTAGATAGTTGAAAAAAAAGAGCTATGGCATAATGGTAGTATATATAATTCAGTGTAATACATGTGATAATATACATTGTAATGGGATATTTTAGAAGGGGTCTTAATTGTCTTCCATATCAAACTCCCTCCTAATACCAAATCCTACCTAGAACATCTAGATTTTTCTCTGAAGGGTAAAACACTTTTGTGTTTTTTAAAGTTTTTTTATGCCTTTAAAATTTGACTATATAAAATGTTTTATTTTAATATATCATCAATATATTGTTTACTATGAGGTATTTATGAACACTGTTATTTACTTATTAACTTCTGGTTAAGAGTTCTTTTACTGGTATTGTGTCTTTGCTATTTTGTCATTAAAAATTTGTTGATAGTAGAAAGTCATGTCCTCTCATTAAGATGGTTTATTTGCAAATATGAATGAAACCATTGTTTTTTTTTTTTTTTTTAGCAACATATTATCAACAGTAGTTTGAAGTCATCATGGATCAGTTTATTATTCAGGAACTGTTTATTGAGCACACATTATATGCCCTGCAGCTTATAAATTGCATTCTGAAAATAAAGTGTGAATTAGTGATTTGTTTTAACTGTATTAGAGGAATATTAGAGAAAACATTTGTGCTAAAACTATGTAAGCTTATTTATGACTTAGTGAAGAATAAAAAAAGTTGAAGTAGATTCTGTTAAATGTCATCTGACATAAAATTGCTAACATTCAATTAATATTGTATAACATGTAATGTTGAAAGATATATTGATAGTGATATACATTTACATGACATTGTATAAAAAACTACTAATACCTCTCCACATACAGGTTCTAGTTTTTATTTTTATGTGAATTTTGATACTAAAAATTATTTGTATGTTTTTAACCCCTTTTGGAAACCCTAAACACTTTGTCATTTAAACTTGAGGAAAATATTTGTTGAGTAATCATTTGATTAGAATAACATTTTTGAAACTCTATTTACAGATAAGTACCAGGCATCCTTGAAAATATGTTTAGTTTTGCTGCTTCGGTGATGAAGTTTCACATATCACCATGATTCATTGTATCACTTTTGGCAAGCACCTTGGTTAGAAATATTCTTAAAATTTTCAAATGTGTTTTTTTGTTCTTGAATAGACAATATTTTAATAAGATTCAAGGGATTGATTCAACACATTTTAAAGTAGCTGTGTCAAAGGGTTGAATAAAACATATGCAAAATTATTTTTTCAATATATTGGACAAGTAGGTTATGCTGAAATGAGGGTTTTTTGGTATACAGCATTATTTTAATACTTGGCTTTTGGGACATGTTTTGTTTTTGTTTTTGTTTTTCTACCAAAGTGTGAAAGGAATATTTTTTTCAATCAAAAATTTATGTTATGTTATGTTATTTATTTATTTGTTTGTTTAAGTTCAGTCCAGCTGCTGATTCGAGAGAGGACTAGATAGGGACAAGTTAGACCTCAGATACTCTAAATAGAGATATAAAATAGTACTCTAGTCAAGAATAGGTAAAGACTTGCTAAGATGGAATCCATTAGGTTGCAGGTAAGTGAAAAGATTTGAGCTATATTTTGCAGGTAGAATCAATAGGTGTTTAGGTTTCTCGACTTAGTAACTCATATAAATTGGCACTAAATATTAAACTGCAATGCCTGGAAGTTGTGTGTTTGTGTGTGTGTGTGTGTGTGTGTGTGTGTGCATGTGCATGTGTGCGTGTGTGCACACACACTCACGTGTGTATGCACATGCACATACATGGATACACTAAAGATGGAAAACATAGAGTATCTTAATGGATATTTTAATTTACATAAGTCTGAGACATCCAAGGGGATATGCCAATAACACAGTAAAAAATTTAAACCTAAACTCACATCAACTACTTGAAGTGAAGAGAAAAAACATTCGGAATGTTCAAAATGGAGATATTTTAAAATGTAATAAAAATAAATACCTTTTAGGGAGGAGAGTTAAGAAACAAGGTCTCAGGTCTAAACCATAGAGATCTGATATTTAGAGTTGTTGAGAGGAAAAGAGACATAAAATGTAAATAGTCATGAGAGATAAGAGGAGAAACAGTAGAGTGTAATATTAAAGAATCAAGGGAGAAAAGTTAGGGTAATAGAAATATGTCTATGAATTTATTATAAGAAGGGCGATGGCAGCTTAGGGAAGTGCAATATATCAGCAACATTTTAAGAAACAGAAAGTAAATTTATGGTGTGTTGAGGGCTATGTAAAAAGAGAGGCAATGTGTATAGATATGTCTTTCAGTTAGGAGGGTAAAAGACTTTTGTGTTTCATGAAATTGAGGCGTGGCATCACTGAATAGGGGAGAGAAGATGAGTTCTAAGACAAAAGTGAAGCATGTACATTTGAAGTTGGATGACAACATTGATAATTTTATTATTAGTTATGAGAAGATGAATAAGTACCAACCTGGTGAAGTCTTTTTGTATAAGTGTGAATGTAAAGATATATAATTTGCAAGTGATGATATGGAGTTTTGAGTACGTGTGGGAAAAAGAAATGGTGCAAAGTAGTCATTGCAGAAAAAAGATATTGAGCTTTTCAGGAAAAGTTGTAAGAACAAAGATGTCAGATAAATTATGAGTTTTGTATAACACATGGAGCATGTGTGCAGATAGGCTCAGGTAACATGAAAGATTTTCCATGCAAGGTAATCAAGTGGCGGGAAGAGGGGCAGGGGTGAAAAGAAGAGATGAAAAGATAGGAGAGAAGAGAGGAAAGAGGAGCAGAGAAGTAAGAAAGGGAGGGGGATAGAGGGAAGGGAAGGGGGATAAATAAAGTGAAGAGAAGAGAAGAGAAAGAGAAGGAAAGAGATATATGTGACTTTTAGACTTGGAGAATGAAATGTTATAAGCAAACTGTTCTGTGTGCATGTTGATTAAGGAGATTGAAGACCCACACTGTGTCTGGGACAGTTTTGGGAGCATTCAATTCAAGGGTTCAAGAAGATCCCACAGCAGTGGTGCACGAAAGTAAATGAGGTGAAGGATTGCAATTGAGTGTGTATTCTTATGGTAGGATGTGAAATACAAGTTACTAGAGATGGAACAGTTTTGTGTAGCAACACAGTTTAGATAATTGAGGTCCAATAAAATATCTGAGCTATATATGTTAATTTAAATTTTCTAGTAGCTATAATAAAAATATTTTTAAAAGAAACAAGCCAGAAAATTGTAAAACTGTATTTTAACCAATAGATTGAAAATATGATTCTAACATTCTACCGATATAAAAAGCAATGAGACTATCTACATTCATTTCTTCATACTAAGCCTTCAAAATTTATTGTATATTTTATGCTTAGGTCATGGCTTAATTCAGATGCTAACATTTCATCAAAAATAATTTTTGTATTTAAGTTTTATAATATTTAAAGTTGAAAAATGAGATTTACATGCCTAATTGTTCTAAACATTTAAAGATAGTTCCATCACTGAGTCGAGTCAACTATCAAAAAAGTTTTTAAATATTTATATCCATACCCAAATATTCCATCTGTTTGGAAAAAATTATTTAATTTTAGAGAAGATGCATTTCTGTTTCAAAATTAAGTCCTTTTAAATTAATTAAATTTACCATGTCTTATATAATCTTAGTATTACAAGCATCAGATTCAAAGAAGTATTTCATAAATAGAACAATGACTCTAAATTTATCAATATCAAATTTTTCCAATTTTTAGCAGTCTATTTAAATAATTCTGTCTATTAAAATTAAAATCTGAACATGAATTTATGCCAGAAACTATGCAAACTTACTTTTGACTTATATAATGCAAAGTTTCCATTTCAGTACAGATTTTCATCTGTGTCCAGCTAAGTCACCGATAAGAATTTTCTTGAAGCTTCAAATATGCACATTCTAACTATGTATGATATCAGTTAAGAAAATGTAAATCAGTCTGACTGTCTTTATTGAATATTTGGCAAGCATTCCTTTTGTTTCAAGAAAAACTTGAATTGGAGTTAATGGTGCATAAATCAGAAAATGCTTCTGTAACTTAACCAATGAGCATTGGCAAAGGATAATCTCATTAAATTAATTTTCTTCTATGTCAGCGGTTTTATAAACTGGAAATAATTCATAACATTTATGCGAACATGCTAAAAGCTGTAACAGTTTTATCCTTGATACTTTTCACTGATGTCACTTCAGAAAACAAAGCAAAAATATTTTTAAGATGTTTCATGCCATGGAATGAAGGAATGAGGAAAATATAAAAATACTAGCCACTTGTTTTAAAAATCCAAATAAATCTGGATCCTTGACCTACCAAAATAGGAACATCATAATCAGGATAGAAATTAATTTTTTTAATATATCAGACTATAGTTCTTTGACAAATGTAGAAGATTAAAATTAAATCTGTCATTTGTTTGATTTTGATTGGCCATAGATTTCTTCATACATTTGCAAGTTTTTGATACAAAAAACACAAATTAGTAAGTGTATAGCATCTCAAATCACATAACTTATCTAAAACTAAAGAAACATTCAAAATTTATAAATTTTAAATCAATTGGACTTTGATACTATTAGAAAGGTCTTGTAATCTATAATTGGTGAGAATTCAAGACCTTTTGACTTTTGTAAAATGTTATTTTATGCTACTCATGTATTTATAATAAAACATCTAAACATCTATATTTTATGCTACTCATGTATTTATGTTTTATTATAAATAAATTGAAATAAAAATTTAGCATGTCTACAACATGCTATATGTTTGTGTGTAACATTCCAAGCTGATTTTTATAGCCGCACAGTTGGAAGCTCAGAACCTCTTAAAACCAATTAAAATTTTTTGTTGGACATTTAGTTTTTATTTTAAATGCCTAATTTTACCCATTTTTTCTACTCTTAAGAAGAAACAAACATGTAATGAAATTTACTATAAATGTTTCTTAATGTCCATTTATTATGTTTTAAAATATGTTATACTATGAGTTCTTCTTTTGCTTTGTCGCAGCAAATTGCAGATCCCATACATTATGGGATTTGCAAAAAAAAAAAAAAAAAGATCTTCTAGTGTTCTTTTTTATTTAGTATTGTAGTTGTAGTACTAGCTTCTGCTTCCCCACTCAATCTGCATTATTAATGTGCTTTGATTTTAAGCTTAAAAAAGAAAGACAATGAAATGCCAAAAATACTCAATGGGGAAAGCAGAGTCTTGTCAACAAATGGTGTTGGGAACAGTGGGTATCTTATACCATATACAAATATTGACTCAAAATTGATTAAAGACTTAAACATGGAATCTAAAATTATAAAACACTTAGAAGAAAACTTCAGACTTTGAAAATTCTTTCTTGGATGTGACACTTAAAAGCACAGGCATCAAAAGCAAAAATAGACGAATGGGAGTACACAAAACTTAAAAAAATATTGTGTTCCAAAAGACATGCAATCAATAATAGAAAGCAGTCTACAAAATGGAAGAAAATATTAGCAAGTCATACAACTCATGAGGTCAATATTCATAATGCATAAAGAACTCTAAATTTAAGGACAAAAAAAATCAAATAACCTGGTTTAAAAATGGACAAAAGGCTTGAGTAGGCATTTCTTCAAAGATGATATACAAATAGTTTACAAATGTATGAAAAGGTGCTCAACATCACTGTTAATATTTTCTGATGTAATTTTTGCTTTGTGTTCAAGTGACAGCACTATTATGTACATTATGTGGTATAAACGTACATCATTTAGCAAATACCCTTACATAATTCAGTAAATGCATGTTGGACTAATTTTCATCTGAAAGCTTTGTCATTTGAATTTTCTTGGGCCTAAAGATACATGTCTTGGATTGCTTGACTGGAGATTTATTAAACCATAATTCATGCTTAACGTTAAGTAAAATTTCACATATTATTATTATTTATTTATTCAACTCATTTTTATTTAGTGATTATTAGTTTTATTATTTATTTATTCAACTCATTTTTATTTAGTGATTAGTTCCAGTTACAGATAAGGCCCAAATCCATTTTAAGCATGCTGGCAAACAACTGCGCAGTATAATGGCAATTTTTCCCTTTTGTTCTATGTGTAGTGTGTGCGTTTGTTTTACGATTTTGAGCAAAACTGCTTAAACACAAAGACAGTGTTCATTTACAAATGAATAGTAATGGGAATAAAGTTTTAATTATATACAATATATAATTCCAATTTTAGGTATTCACATTTCCAATTGTAGCTTATTAAGAGTGAAGTGGAACCCTAATACAGTTGACCCTTGAATAGCACAGGTAAAACTGTTTGGGTCCACTTACATGTGGATTTTTTTTTCAGTGAATAAAGTCAGCCTTCACGTGCATGGGTTTTACATCTATTGATTCAACAAACCTAAGATTGAAAACTGTATTTTTTCATTCCGAACCTCAGTTCCTCAGCTGTGGATTCCCAATTGGAGATCAAAAACACTGTTTTCGATCTGTGGTTAGTTGAGTCCATTGATTTAAAGGCCAACTGTAGTTAAGTTTTTGGGGAGTCAAAAGTTATACATGGATTTTCAACTGTATAGTGAACTTGGCACCCCTAATCCCCGAGTTGTGCAATAGTCAATTGTATATCAGATTGCTGCCCACATAAAAATAAGTCGGGTAACTAGCTCTCTTTCCATCCTGTGAGGATTCAACAAGAAGTAGGAAATCTGCAGTTTGAAAGATAGCTTTCACTAGAACCCGACTGACTATACTGGCACCTAATCTCATTCTTCCTTCTAACACTTCAGGACCTCTATGGATCCTCATACTAATACAGAATACCTCATGCTTTAATTTAGTTAAAGCAAATCAATGACTATTATTATAGTTATGGATGTCAGTATAAATGCTATATATATACACATATATATATTTTTTTAAAAACAGATGAACAAGATAAGAATCTTCAAATAAAGTCTATGTGAAATGGATCACAAAGACAATTGCTAAATGATTACAATGTAAATGAAATAGTGTGAATATTAATTAAGTTTTATATAAACAACTAGCTCATTGGGATCAGTATGTAGAGGAGCTAAGAAGCTTTAAGCAGAAACAACAGTTTGTTATGAAAATTAGAATAGTATTTTACTTACTGCTTTTCTTTTATAGATGCTTATAAAATAATTATATAACTTGTCTAAACTTCTGTCCCCTCAATTTCCTTTTCATGATACAGTGTTCCTACAATATTTTCATTTTCATAATTCATTTAAAATCTATTTACTGAGGCTGTATTCTAAACTCTAGACAACCAAAGACAGAGAGAGAGAGAGAGAGAGAGAGAGAGAGAGAGAGAGATTGTCATTAAAAAGTTGATGTACTAAATATAAAAAGATAAAATCACTGTTATGAGGGATTTTTATCTTATATTTTTGTTTCTATTTTTAATTATTCATTTCTTAAATTTATAATTCTAATACATTTTACAATCTGGAATTGTCTCATCCTATTTATCTCCTCCATGAAAATTTAATCAAAACCTGACTGATCATGTTATTTTTTCTAAGTCTGTCCTTTACTTAGTGGGAGCAAGGAGAGATTCCAAGCAGAAAAGAAATACTGTTCGGGACCAGAGAATCATCATTCAGAACCACAAAGATATTATCTGCATTACTGCCTTATAAAGAGTAAATGATAATGTCACTATCTTTACCTTTCAGCAACTTGGTTTACATATTCATGCTAATGTCAATTTCATACTCTAAAATTCTAGAAGAAGAAATCACATCTCTACTGTGCTCTTGTCCGTGCATTGCACAGATGGGTATTTCTTGTCGATTGAGAGATGGACATGGGAGTTGTCACATTGGAGACTTTATAAATGGAAAAGGGTACTTTTCTACTCTGTAATAACTCCAGAATAACTGGGAAAGTGTTCTTTAACTGCGACAAAAATCAACCCGCAGGTTAAGTCTAAGCATAAAAATTTCATACTAAGTGATATCTATATAAAAAAAAAAGTGTGATTGACTAGAAACAGTGGCCTGTAATGAAAGATGTCTTACAAACATCACTTACATTTCCTACCACAAAGAATGAAATACACACTGCATGTTTAGGTCACATTTCTGAGTAATATAATAGAGTTGGCAATATAATATTATTGACATTGATTTATTAATATTGATTTCTAAGCTGTACAACATAGTCGAAGCTATTTTCTTTTGCTTTCTTTCCTAAGCAGATCAAAATAAGAATAGTGAATTATGGATGTGAGCTGTCTTGATATTTGATAAAATATCAACAGTGAATTTTCAATGTTATATTTCATCAACAGTAATTGTTTTAAAATTGTGCATTAAAAAATTTGGTTATTTTACATTTAAACATGGTTATATTTAGAAGAAATAAAGGTTGAAATTGAAAATAGTATGATTTAAATTGAAAAAAGTTTGTTATTTTCAACACAAAATTTAAATGTACTATCATTTCAATTTTTATGAAATAATTAAATATAATTATTTTACATCATCATGATATCTCTAATATTAAACTGATCTAATTTCTGACTCTTTATTCCAATGTATTTTTATGGCTTTAGCGAACAATAGACTTTTATTTATTTCTATCCATCTGTTCTTTTGTAACATCTCAAGAGAAAATGATATGAATACTGCTGTGTCTTTAAAAATCCTGTGGGCTATTACACCTAACCATTAATATATAAATAAATGTATCATTATATGATAAGGTTAGATACTCAAAATTACTTTTAACAAAAAAAAATTTGTGTAATTTCATAATCTCTTATTAACATATGTTAGTGTGTATAATTAAGAAAATTTATTTAAAAATTTCATCACATTAATTTCATAACTAAGATTATAGTTTCATAGGACAGGATCCATTCTAAGTGTAAACCAGTGGCTGTTAGTGTCCATTGTTCCTTAATTTATTTTGGTAACTTCTCTTTCTATAGTAACTGACCATTTATTTTATAATCTGCTCCTTCATCCAAGTTTTCATTAATTTTTTTCATTAATACATATTTCCTGTATTAATTTGCTGTGTCCTGGTTGCCTAGTGCCCTAACTATTCAATCTGCATTTATAAGTTTGGACTTAAAGGTTTACCACTCTTTTAATCATCGTTCTTAAACTAAAAATATATTCTGTTTTATGTCACATTTTTTAAGGACTCATATTCTATTGGTGAAAAATCTCTTACTTGATATTCATATTTTTATGTTGCTAATGCCTAGTGTAATGAGTCTTTCATAGGCACATCTCTCTAAATATGTAGTTTTTAAAATAATATTTAATATCCTCCTAAATATTTTACTTAAATTTTGAAAAGTGTTATTGGTTACTTTAGAAATGGAAAACATCACTCTCGATTGAACAAGATGAGGTAAAGCAGGTCAAAAATGTGGTGACAGAAAGAAATCTAACTAACTGTATAAATATATACATGCCTTACTGTTAAAGTGTACAGCTGAAACTTAACGGATTTTGTTAACAAATGTCAACATAAAAAATAAATTAATTAAAACAACTACAACAATAAGAATGTAAGGTTACACAGATTTGTTTCATAAAGTTCATTCTTCCATCCATACTTACCTCTGCATCAACCAATATGTATAGTTACCATACCATTACTATTTTCATCAGCAAATATGAATATAGATTGCTTTCTCTAAATAATCATGACTTATATGTTACTATATAAATGAAATTAGTTACTTAATTTTGTATAAAGGTGATCTCAAGGAGCTCACATATAAATATGTCTGCATATTACAGCAGACAAGATATCTGCTGTAAATATTTCTTGCAATAAATTTCTCTGGATTATGTGCAATAATTTGACTGGTGCTATGCTGTTGACTAGATTGACTCTTTGAAAATCTATCACCAAGAAATTAATTGAATGCTGCATAGTTACTCATGGTTGTTCTACTTATGTCATTAAGTCAACCAAAATTACTGAACCACAAAATGAACATTTTAGTTATTTAGGCAGACTCATCTGAATGGAAATGATTATGCATTGATCAAATCAGGTTCTCTGGGGCTTGGTTGTAATGAGAACTCAAATGCTTGAACTCACCTTATTTTTTGTTGGTTTGTTAATTCTGTCTGTATACTTTCTCAATAATACAGAATTCATTAGACTAGCTTAAGAATTCATGAAAACCTGACAATCTGAATATAGTATTGTTGAAAGTTTTAGACTTAAGAGACTGAAGGAATATCATATTTTGTTTTTTTTTTTAAACAAAAAAACAGGTTGATAATATGACTACTTCCAATGTAAATCAGCATTTTAAAAGTTTGCTATACATTTCAAAAAGTATAAATTATATTGAATACTTCTGTGTGTTTCATGTACAATATCTTTTATTTTTATTTTCAACAGTTATAAATTAAATGTGTTTTAGAAGACTGAATGTATCAGACTAACTTAATTTATATCACTTGGAACTGAATTTTTTTTCCAGGTAGTTCTTTTGAAAAAATTAAAGATGGATGTGAAATATCTTTAAAATGTAGTTACATAGGATATGTTAATTTTATTGCTACTTTTTGCTTTCCACAGTAGCATTACTGTTAGCTCATTTAAAAAATTTATGTATATAACTTTTTGAAATTTATTTCTACTGTGACCTTTAAAAAATTATACACAACATTTAAAGAAACAAGTAGTAATCACCTTCACGAGATTTATCACTAATATTAAAGCTGAAATAAAATTTTATGACTTAAAAAACAATTTTGGTAATTATATTTACAAATGAAATATTTTTAAATAAGCATAATTTGTAACATACAGAAAACTTCTAGACATGTTTCTTTTGTTTCTTTTCCTTTAACAGTTTGACTTTGTTTTAAATTAATTATACCCTATATCTTTCAAGAAAGGATTTGAGAAAAAAAATCAAAATACTGTCTATACTTTGAAAAATGCTCTATGAAAAAATAGTGCTATGACAACCAAAAATATACAGCTTTGTATGGAAGGTGATTTTCTGTGGTTAGAGTTGCACTTTTATTTGACACTGAGCTTACTTGTTGCCAAAGAAAGGAAGAACAAACTCAGTACAAGATTCAGATTACAAATAAGAAGAAGCAGTTGTTTAGTTGAAGCAGTTCCTAGTTTGATTTTATTTTGCATTTCTTTCAATATTCAAACATGTAGAAAATAATCTGAATATTTTATGTTGGATATATTTCTGTAAATATTGGGGTCAACCATCTGTATCAAAAAACTAAACATAATGTAGGAAAATTATTCTTTTGGCCATTTTTTAAATAGAGCATGCCAATGTTCCTGACTTATTAAGTGTTCCAAAGAGTTATTGAAAACATGCATGAATCCACAACTTTCATATAAAAATCCAAGCACAAAACTAAAGAACAGTTTAGTAAAAATTCCACAAAGGATCTTGCCAGTGGGGTTCTGCTATAAAATTTGACCTGTGTAACCAACTTAACCATAATATTTATACTAGAGTATGAAAGGGAGATAACATCTGAGAGTTTATTGAGGATGATGCAATATGTTGTTTAAATTTGTGAAATAGTTAGCATTTATTGGAGCTAACTGGAGAAAACTAAGTCAATGAACTTAACATGTTCTTACATCCTGCCTAGGCAAAGGACAAAAATTGATGAAGCAGAGATTTTATATGTGATTTGTGATTATTCACACTCAGCTGCTTTGGTATTGGTCATTACTTTCTATTTGAGCTTTGCCATTCTCAGCTGCCAACCTCTGGAGCTCTGTAGAACATCAGATCATATTTAAACTTCAGAACTTTGTTTATTTGATTTTTGTTTGGGGTGAATTTCCACTATTTTCAAAAAAGCTATATAAATCATAAAATAATACCACTCATCCAGCCAGGTTTTTATCAATAGGTATTTAAAATGCAAACCCTAAGTTTAATTATAATTTTTATATGTGTGTGTTTATAAATGTTTATGAATTTTCAACTATTCCAGTACAATTTGTTGAAAAGGCAATCCTTTTTCTACCTTTTTGTCTTTATTCTTTTGCCAAAGATTACTTAGCTCTGTACCTGCAGTCAGTCTATTTCTGGACTCCCTATTCTGTTCCATTGTTCTACTCATTTATTTGTTTGCCCATAGGACACTATAGATTATAGTAGTACTGAAGTTGGTTAGTGTCAGTCCTCCATCTTTCTTCTTCAGTCTTGTGGTAGCTATCCTGGATTTTTTACTTTTTATGTAAACTTGAGAATTTGTTGTTGATATTAACAAAGAACTTGCTGGGAATTTGATTGGGATTACGTGTGTGTGTGTGTGTGTGTGTGTGTGTGTGTGTGTGTGTGTTGGTAAATCCTGACATAATATCAAAGTTTTCTATCTCTGGGCATAGAATATCTCTCCATGTATTTATACGTTTGATTTCTTTCATCAGGATTTTGTAGCTTTCTTCTCATAGTTCTTGCACATATTTTGTTAGATTTTAACCTAAGTATCATTTTTCTATAAATCTGTGGCCTGTTGCTCCTAGGCCATAAATTTGCACAGCATGTTACTATACAAAACAATGCAAGATTATATCAAGCACAAGAAAAATGATACAGTCAAGAGATATGGTAAACAAGATGTACAAGGCTTCCGCCTGCATAATGGGGCAATCTATTTTATAGTAAACTTATTTTTTTATATAAATAGAAAGAATATATTCTTAAATAACAAGGGGATATTTAGTGTAATACATAAATCAGTAACAATTATTTATAATCTTTATCAAGTATTATGTATTGTCCTGTAATTGTATGCACTTTTTTTTGTTTTTTTACAACTGGGAACACACTGGGTTTTTTTAATACCAGCATCACCAGAATCATGTGAATTTCAGTGTGCTACAACATTACTATGACTACGATATCAGGAGGCAGTAGAAATTTTTCAGCTGCATTGTGGGATTATACCATCACAGATGTGGTCCATCGTTGACTGAAAACTTGTCATGTGGTATGCCAGTGTGCTTTGCTGTGAGTAAGGCTGTGTTTATTATGTGCTGTAGCTGTATGTGTGAATGGCTGAAATTTCTTTTAGTGTTTTTTCTTATGTCTCTCCTATGGTCTTCAGGTTTTCTAGACACTCTAAATTAGAATCTTGAGTCTTACTGTCTTTTAGCTGCGATGCAGTTACACAGGAGCCTGCTTGATTTGCTGGTAAAGTGTTCTAAAATCATGCGATTATGTCTCAGTCTTCTAGTGAGACTGCCTCTTTGCTGTGACCTTCACAAGTGCATCTCAGCTTTTTCTCCACTTTAGAGGAAACAAAAAGGCTAGAGGTATTGAAATTGGGTATTTCCCTTCTGGTATATGCATTGGTTATTAGAAAATTACCAGTTTGCTGGGCTACAGTAAGATAGCTGTTTTTTGTTGTTGTTGTTTATTTTTTATTTTATTAGTTTTTTTTTTTTCTTTTTCGAGAGCAGTCCTTAGGTGAGGGTAGGCCCTGGGGATATTTTCTTCCTTATCTTTACCCTGAGAACTTGATGGGACTCCTGGGGGTAAAATCCATGGAAACGTGGGAACATCCCCAATATTGGGCTTTCAGTGTTTTTATCTCTTGCGCTCACTCATACTGAGCCTCCCCTACAATTTGTCCATTTAGCTTCTGTTTCTACTCGGACTGAATCCAGCAGATAACCTTCTGTCTCCAAGCTTCTATTACAGACAAAGGCAGTTTCCAACTGTTACAACTATCTCAACATTTGTCTTTTTAAGATTATATCTTCTGTTTTTGTTTTTCTAATTTTCCCTTTCAGTAGCAATGCAAAACTGTTTGTTAACTAATTATATATTTTACATGATCAAACAATTTTCCTCTAATTGTTCTTTTTTTTCAAAAACTTAACTAGCTTTTTGGGTATATTTTCTCTTTCAGATAAGCATTAGAAGCTGTTAAATTTCATTAAAAATTTTGTTGAAATATTAACTGAAATTGTATTAAATTTGTAGATTAAGTTATTATATTTAAAACATATATCGACTGTCCATTCAATAATGTTATGTGTATGGTGTGTGTGTGTGTGTGTGTGCTCGAGTATGTGTATATGTATGTATAATCTCTTATTTCTTCAGTAATGTAATATATTCTTTTAAGTTGCTTTTTTTTGTTTTTAGTGTATTATCTGAAGTATTTTCAAAAATGCTTTTGGTTATTGTGAATGGAACCTTTTTCATTGCATTTAATAGCTTATTGCTGGTGTGCAGAAAAAGTATGTATTGATTTTTATTTGTTGACATTGTTTCTGGTTTCTTTGTGTAACTCTCATATTACAACGAATTGCTTTCCAGTTGATTTCCTTGGATCCTTTGGTTAGAAAATTTACAGTTCTGCAAATAATGAAATGCCCCTGGTTATCCACACATAAATATTTCTGTGAAATTTGTACATTCAGGCACAGAGGAATCAGGTAGGTACATTCCAGTGACTGTACTCTGCCAGAGGAAACTGCCTGTTCTCTGATATACCATCATTTGAAGTTTTAGGACCAAAATCGTAGGCACAGTACCATCTTCTTAATTCACAGGTATTTAGTCCACCCTCCCTCATTTCATGGTAATTTTGGACCATCATGTTTATCATTGTATTTTACATTCTTTTTGTTTTTCCATTTGTAATAAAAGACTATGGCTCTATACATCTCTTTTCCCAGATTCTTGCTCAATTCAGCCTTTCCATTAGGTCTGTTCTAAATCATTTATTCCATGATCATTAGATGTCCATACTACCTCCTTGCCTTATTTTTAGAATATGTATTCACCTCCCTGTTTTGATGAAATGTGTCTAGTTCCTGACAAATTCTCACATTTTTGTTGACTTATTCCCTGACGCTTAATAAATAAGTTTTATCAAAGAAATCTGATTTAAATATTCCCTAATCTAAATATTTTTATTAATTTTCTTTATACACATTTCACAGTACTTTGTCTAGTTTGGAGTCAAAACTAATGATCATGATTATATTTATCTGTTAGAGGACTCTCTCCCTAAATGACATTATTAGTTCTAAAATGGCAAGGATCACATCTGTTTACCTCATCACTTTATACACAGAACTTAAGGTAGAAAATGTTATATGTAACTTATTTTATCTTATAACTTACTTCATATTTGTCATTAACATTAAACTTATACTTACTATGAATATTTTTACTTAGATTGTATTATGAACTATTATAATTTTGAATATTTCATACTGGTTTGTCATATTGTGTTTTAATATGTAATGTATTTTAAATCTTGGTACCCATTAGGTATAGGCTAGTTGAAGTTGCTTCTTAGAAGTTACCATTTCTCTGACATATGATAGATATCTCCTTTCTATATAGTTTTTCTCATTATATTGTTAATGCATATTAGTATAGAATGCTATATTTTTGTATTTTAAAGAAATATTATAAATTGCTTAATCTCAGTAGTGTGAAATAAAATTAAAATATATTTTTATTTCTAAAAGTATGAAAAATGTTTAATTCTAAAAAAATAGTTTAAAAGCATTTTAGATGTAAAAAAATAAAATAACTTATAAATATTAGTATTTCAAAGTAAGTGTGAAGCAGTAAAAGCCAGAGAAAAGTTTGTGGAACTATAACAACATCAGGTTGGGAAATATCAGGGAAAATATTAGAAAAAAAGAAATCTAGAAGCAGCCTGCCATAATCACCCATTTAGATATTCAGAAGAATGATGAATCTAGCTATTCTGATTAATAAACCGCTTGCTATAACGATACTTTTGTACTGAAAAACTAAAAGACTGCCTTTCTACTTTTCACGTGTCTTTTATTCAAAATCATGTAATATACATATGACATATTTTGAATTGTCCCATGAAATCTATATAAATCTATCAAGCAATGTCACCCCAATAAATTTAGTAAAATAAAAAAAATGAAAAAAATCTTATGTCTTCAGCTCATTGCAATTATTTTTTAAGTAATCACTTAAAATATACCAACTTCTACCATTCTTATTTTTCACCTGGACCCCTGAAATACCCTCCTAACACTATTCTCTACTGTCCCTTTGCATCTAGAGTTAATACTTAAACATCAGTTAAAGTAATTCTTTAAAAAATATCAAATTACCATGTCTCCTACTTTATACTCACCAACTGCTACCCACACTATTTAAAATAATCCCTCAAGTGCTTTTAATTGTTTATAGGACTTTATATGTCGTAGGTCTTGAATAATTTTCTAATTTCATTTTCTATTATTCTACTCTTCGCTCTTCCTGTTTGTCTTATTTAAAAAAGCAACTCCTCCCATTCTCTACACCATTCTCTACTTTTTATTAAAAACCATCACCACTGACTGGCATTACATGAAGTATATTTTTGTTTCACTAAATTTAAAGCTTCAGAAAGACTTGTCACAATCTGTAAAATCAGTGCTCTAACCCCAGTGTTTGGATTGATACCTATAATATAAAGATTCAAATAATTATGAGTTGCATAAATGAATGAATGAATGGGTAAATAAACTGTCACAGCTTATCTCAACAGCAAAACATAATATAGACTGTTCCTGTTAGATTTTTTTTCTTAAATTGTAACTTGATAAAGCTAATCAATGTGGAAAATGTTAAAGAATGAGATTTTTATGTGAAAGCAAAAATGGAAAAATAAGTAATGAAGGTTTCAGGAACAGGTGAAGAAAATGGAAAGAGGAAAAAGTCAATATAAAAGAGTTTCATAATTATAATGCATAATAAAGATACAAGGAGAGAATATAGGAACTGAATAGAATAACTACTGAGGCTTTTGTTGTGGCATTTTAAAAAATCAAGCTAATTTTGAATGGACCTTACTAAACTTATTATAATATTATATATTATATCATATACTTTGATCTGTGATTTCTAGTTGTTGGATCCTTTTTTAAAGCTACAGAAGTAAAAAATAAAATAAATAATTTTATAGTTATAACTTTAAAAAACGTTAAATTAAGTCATGAAGAAGTCAAAGGAAATTATGTAAAATAACCAAGAAAATATAAAGAACTTTATGCCTAGTAAATTAAGCTTGACCATATCCTTTTTCAGATTATTTTCTTTACTTAATGACTCATTTATTTAGGTAGGCAAGCTAAATAAATATTTTGTGCAAAGGATTCTGATTAAAATCCTTAAATCATTTCTGCTCTAACACACTTGATAACTAGTTTTGTAATTTAGTGTCTGCCTTGGTTGTGTTCCCAGCAGGTTATTAACAATTAATTAGCAATACTTCTCAAATGCTATCTGTGTTAGTCTACTAATTGCAAAGCAGGAGAATGTAATTTCCCTTTGTAAACAAATTGAAATCATGATCATTTGTTTTAGATAAGGCAATAAAAATTTTCTTTATATTTTTGTTGTTATTAGATTTACAGCCAAAAGACATAAATTGTATTTATGAGTATTGGATGAAGCTGTTTATAAGTTATACCACAGATATTATAATCATTTAGTTTTGTACAGCACTATCTCATTTTTACCCCTGCTTGTATCTTATTCTTTACAAAAAGGAGTGCATGTGTGTGTATTTATATCAATGACTCACAAGACATATTTGTCAGAACTTGTTTAGATTATCCATTATAACGAGAATAAGCATAATTTTCACATTTTCTATCAAAAGTCTTAATGGTTTCTTTAAAAAAATCAATTTGCTCATGTTATAAAGATTCTAGGCTAAAATTGTAGTCAATAATTACATATATTTTAATATTTATAGTCTTTACTATTTTCTTTAGTGCTTGCTGTGCTTGGTTCATTTTATTCCGAGCTATAAGCATGTCTTACAGTGCTTTTTCACATGACTTATATTCATAGAATGATTCAGCTGGCATTAATCTTTGGTATTTTCTCATCCAGCCACCTAATTTTATAGTTGAGTTAGTTTAGGATCAGAAGATAATTTGAATTTTGAAAGGTCACTGTAGCAAATACTATAGATTGACTCATTCACATATATTCCCATCTTTTTCTAGTGTACCTTCTGGAGTCAGAGGCTACAAAGCTCAAAATGAACCTTCTTTACCTCACTTAACAAATGTATATGCTTAATAGGGAGTATAGTTAATATTGTAATAACTGTGTGTGGTGCCAGGTGGGTATTAGACTAATGGAATCATTTTGTAAATTATATAAATGTCTCACCACTATTCTGTACACCTATATACCTGAAAATAATATAATATTGAATGTTAATGGTAATTAAAAAAATAATATATACTTGTATATCTGTACACACACACACACACACACACACACACACACACACACACACAGAGATTCATCCAGGCGATACTTACATTTGGAGCTAAGTGCAGAAGGAGGTTGTACACAAACCACCTATTTTAATAGTTTAGCTTGTAGCAGGTACTTTATCACTTAGAGATAAAATCATCGTGGTGGCTAGTTGTTCCCTATGGTGTAGTCATGGTCACTGTATTCTGGTGTAAGATGAGGCAGAATCCTTTCTGTGTCAGCTCTTTGGTATTGGTTAGAATTATTTCTGTGTGTCCCAGGCCACACAAGCATCTGCTTATGCAGTACCTGTAATAAATTTGGAAGCAAAAAAAATGTCCGGTATTAAATTTTGTTCTGCTTAAACTAGATAGAATAGTTTCTGTGATATGAAATTGCAGCTGAGTAATACAATAATTAGAGAGTAACAGGAGAGTTACTTAATAGCATACTTTGAAATAGAGCCAAGAACTCGTAACTCATGCATAGTCAGTAAAGAGTGGAAAGGAGGGGACTGGAAATTTATAGAAAAATAAAAAGAGGTCAGCAGAAATAATTTTTCTATATATATTCATGTTGGGAAAGCTAAGTATTTCACATTTGTGTCTTACCAAGAAGACAAAATGATAAATGGACAAAATAGGCAGATGGAGCCACTGTGTGGTATTGAGATGTGGTCTAAAGTTATAATTAACTGATTCAATGCTATAAATTATATATATTTAAGACAGGCTTCTAGTTCAAACTTCATATTATAGCTATTCTTTTGCATATGTGGTTAACACAATCTGAATTAAAAATTTAGTCATAAAATTATTGTACAAATTAGATGATACACAGACTTCAAGATGCTCTTAGATTTGAGCCAACACATAGGACACTTTTAATAAATATAGTTTACTACAGCTTTAAACTAGTTCTCTCAAATGCATCTTTAAAAAATATTTATAATTAGTGGAACACACCAGTATTATTTTTGTCCAGATTTCATCTTTACTATTTTTTTTTGAGATTATTGAAAAGCTTTTAGACTATTTTCCTTTTATAACAATTGATGGTATTACTTGTTTTATCTTTTAATATGAGTGATTTAGAGTAGAATTTTTAATATTCAGTTTAAAATATTATTTAAAAATAAGCAACAAGTCTTGGTATATTTATCTGGTCAGATATTTTTTATATTAAGAAGCTGTTTTCTGATATCAAACGTAATAATCAATGAAATAGTCCTCAATATCAGCATCATTTAGATCTATAGAAATATGGATATAGCTATTTGTTATAGATACATATACTGATATGTTTTTTAAGTTCACCTTTTTTAAGAATGATATTTAATAAAAATAAATTGTTTCTTGTAAATTATATTTTAAAATGCTAACTAAAATGAGGTAAATTATTAGTTTAAAATGAAATAAAATATTTTACAAAATCACCCAATAGCCTTCTAAAGTTACTCTATTAGCAGATACTTGTTTATAATCTAATTAGAGATTTAATTGTTAAATAAAATGTTCAACATATATTTTTCTGTTCAAATTATGATGATCTAAAACTGATAAAACTTTTATTTAAATATTATATCTTATACATGAAAATCTTCAATTTGGTATAAATTCAACTTGTGCAAAGCTATGTAGATTATTATATGTTACATATTTATGCAAATTCAAGTTATATACTTCCTTTTGTGTCCATTTTTGCCCATTTTTAATCTTAGCACTAATTTTAAGTTTAAATATTTAGGAAAGCAGTATAAAAGTATTAAAATATATTAATTATTAGATTTTATTAAATCTCTATGATCTACCATTAGTTTATTAAATTATGGCCATATTATCAAAAGCCTTTAAAGATAATTATAAAAAATAATTTTCAAATTAACATTATTCATTATGTTAAAGTTTATTTTACTGAACAATTTCAAATTTTTCACAAAAAGTGAATACTTAATATTTGCATTTTAGAGAGGGAAATAAAAAAATCATGTGGAAAGTTTATTCAATCTAAAGTATTAAATAATAGATTTTTAGGAGCAATGATAATTTGCTATTGCTTTAAGTCTTCACATATAAATATTTTCTTTTAATAAAACTAGATACTACAGGGCTTTACCTAGTAAGAGGAGAATGGAGTAAAATTACAGTGTGAATAGAAAAACTAAGAATACCATTATCATTATCTCTGATGATGTTAAAAAGAATTACTGTGTACATTTTCTGTGAATGCATATTTATGAAATGTGTGGTGTCAGACTTCTGTTAGAAAATTTACTCTGTGACTTTTGAAAAAACACAAATAAAGAACGTTTAAATTTTAGTTTAATAAGTAACTTGAAACATAAACTTTAAGCTGTTTTTGCTTTAGATAGGTAAGATACTAGGCTCTTATTATATATGGAAATATATATACATATACGCACATACATATACATACATATATATACATATATGTGTGTGTGTGTGTGTGTGTGTATTCATTCTAGCAAAGATTAAGCCAAAATAAAAACAAAAACAAAACATGTGGATATGTCACAATTTATTGTTGTGGGTACTATTCCATGCTTTCACTTACAAATCTTTTAATTATTTTGCCAATAATGTAAAATAGGTGTTATTATCTGCATAATATCATTTTTCTATTTGTGGCACTATTGTAAGTTGCTATTTTTAATACATTATGGGTTAGTTTTTGTATTAATTGATTCTTTAGTGCATCTTTATCACCCTGTATTAAGTAAAGATTCACCAAGTGGTGAATAACAATTTATCATTTAAATGTGCTACTCATATTTCTATCCAAGAACTTTAGAATTAGTTAATTTAGATAACTAAAAGGTATTATTCATATAAATTTCTTATAAAATTTAAAGCATTCAGCAAATCAATAATTTGCACTTAAATAAAAAACATCATAAGTATTTTTCCAGAAAGTAGATGGAAACGCTCTTGAAAATAATAGATTTAAGAGAATGCAGGGTTAATAATGAATGTCTAGTATTGTATGTTCAATTTTTTGGTGTTAAGTAGGAGCATAAAATTATGTGAAAAGTTAGATATGTTCATATCATAACTTAAAAGTCTGTCTCACAGGTGAGCCAATTTGACCTATTTCCAACAAGACTGAAAGAAAATAAAAAATAAAAAAATAAAATAAACTCAAACAAAACAATTACCAGACATCAACTGAATAAAGGATATTTGTACTAGTGGTTGTCATCAGCATGCGAGGTACATTTAATTTTCTTACTTTATGGCTGATGCTGAATGTTGACTTAAACCCTGCCATATTGGCATAGTAATTACACATTGGAGAGCAACGAATAATCATCAGAATATGAATGAAACGAGCTGTAACTTATTCCCAACAAGGAGCACTATTGTCATTTGGCCAGCTCTATAAACTTGCAAGAAAATCCCCAGCTGAGGAGACAAGTGCCATCCACTAAAATGCTCAAGAGTAGTCCTCACCATCAGACAGTACTCGTGTGCTGCAGGAGTAGTGATAACTATGGACTATCAAAATAAAGATCTCTCTCGGATTTTGTATGTAGTCTTCTCTTTGATTGTAAGAGCACTGAACATTCTTGTCCAAATCAGAGAAAGGAGGAAATTTTATGGATCCGAAAATAGGTTAAGATTATTCAGTTCATAGTTTCTTCAATAGAAGTAGTTCCTCCCAAGTACCTGCAGAAGCAAATAATAAACCTCGAATGAATTCTACCAGCAATTGTTCATGCATAATGTCTGGCAAAGTATCTAAGATAACTTATACACAAGGAAGTAAAATAACATGGCAGAATAAGCAAAGAAAACAAAAACAAAGAGACCCACAAGATTCTAAGTTCTAAAAAAGTAAAAACCACATTTTAAATGTAAATATGATAAATCTATCAATTAAATGTATGGTACTATCAGAGTTTATAAAAATGCAAGCTCAAACTATATGTTGTCTAAGAAAAGAACTTTTTCAATATATAGGGACAAAGAGTTTAAAGTAAAAAGATGGACAAAAGATATACCAGGCAGACACTAATCAAAAGAACACTTGGGAGGCCATGTTAGTAATAAACAAATTATATTTTAGGCAAAAAGACATTGGAGATGAAAAACTTATAATGCAAAAGGTATGAACTTACCAAGAAAGTACCAAGAGAACATGTCTATTCCAAATGAAGATACATTTTAAAACAGAATCCAAATGTATTAAGAAAAGGTGATATAAATAAAAATAAAATTGATAAAGCTATAATTATGGTTAGAGATTTTACTATTTCTCCCTCACCACTTAGAACATGTAGACAGAAAATCAGCAAGGCTATAAAAGACTTAAACAATACTATAAAACAAACAAACCCAATGACATTTATATTTCTCTTCTCAAAATGCAGAATCCATTTTCTTTTCTAGTGCACATAGAACATTTGTCCTGCTAGACTATTTTCTGGAACATGTCTAAATGAAATTTAAGGAATTAAAATTATACAATGTATTGTTTCTTACCAAATATGAAATGAATTTAGAAATCAATAACAGAAAGGTGTTTTAATCTCCAAATAAATCCTAGGTCAGTGAATAAAACACAACGATGATTAAAAAATATATTGAAGTAAATTAAGTAAACATACAACATGTCAAAGTTTATAGGCCATAGCTGGAGGGAAATTTATAGTATTAATGCTTATATTAGAAATGGTGTGATGGAAGGAAATTTAACTCTGGGTAGTGAACACAATACTTCTGTTGAATGATACACTTAAAACATTTGATTCTGTTAATGTCACCTCAGTAATTTTTAATAAAAAATAATAAGTAAAGGAAATTTAGTGAATTCAATGAGAAAGGCAAAAGTAGGGAAAGTATGATAGATTTTATTTTTATATTAAATACTTATTGACAAATCAACTTATATTAAGTAAAATAATTAAAATAAATTTAGATGAACGTGCACACAGATGGCAGGAAATTAAAAGAGATATACATATATCTTGTGATTAAAAACAAAATGATCTTTCAGTTCTACATTAGTAATGGGTATGAGATTACTTTATAATAGACTGTAGGTGATGTGTCAACGTAGTAAGAGGAAACTATGCTAATGACTTAACTACTTTGAAATCAGTGTAAACTTCGTACTCAATGCCAAATGATTGTATTTATAATAATTGCAATATTTACCTCTGAGCGCACAGCCCACTAATGAGAGTGCAATTAACAAATTTCTAGGTTTTACCCTCAAAACTTCAGTAAGTTTTCAGCCACTGTAAAAATTAAAAAAAAAATTATGCCTTTTTATAAATCACCTCATTCTAAGGGGCTTGTCTTCCATGTATTCTAAATTCTACTTGCAAACATTTGGTGTCGATGTAACAACTGCTCAGTTTTAAGGTGAAGGGAGCAGTTGGCTTCTGTGTCTCATCTGCTTCATGGACTTCCTCAGATAAGCAACCCCCCTGCAGGGGCTCTTGTTCCCAGGATCAATGATTGAATGCAGTGCAGCTGCCTGGAATTTAGGGTCCTCAAAAATCTCTCTATCCTCCTTTCACCTTCCTTTTCAAGGCTCTGTCAGGGCACCATTGTTTCTCTGTTTTAATTTTCTGTTTGATTTTGTTTTATATAAACAGGAAGTTGGGTAGGAAGGCAACAGAAGCATAATTATAATTGCTATGAAATAAATTACTGTGTTACAGATTAGAAAAATGAGAAAAAAGAGGTTTTATGGCTTGATCAATAAAGACTGAACACTTGCAAGGTTGTTCCCCCAATCAACCCAAGGTACCTGTGATACTAAAATTTTTACTGTTACCTAAAGTCATAATTATATTTTAATCACCTTTCTTGGATTTTAACTTCTGAACCATTTTTAAAAATGTTTAAATTGCAGACATTTTAATGCATTATATTAAAAAATTAAAGTCTACAAATATGTAAGTAAAATATCACACACATGTGATTTGTTAAATAGACTTCAAATACTAAATAGTATTCAGTACACTTTTGAAGTATTCTTTGTTTTGTCTTGTAAGCTTTTGAAAACACACCAGGTTTGCTTCAGGTCATATTTATATATCCCACACTACTCTATGTGACATTTAGCGATCATCTTGACATCACTCAGGAATCAGAAGGAATTCAAGTGTGACTTCTAGTATTCTAACTGGTGTATATTATTTCTGTTGCTCTATGATTGATGACACTGGTTTAAAAAATATTGCTGGAAGGATAGAGAACATTTTCTGCCTGATAAATTGTAATTTATTGTACTTATTGCACTTATTCAAAGTAAATGTGTCACAGATCTCTATTTATTACAGAGTTTTGGTAAATTGTGACCAGTTTTTCAAACATTTATTTGCCTTAAGTTGATTTTGTCTTAATCTTTAATATACAAAGTATATATGGCTTTGTGATCCTTTAGTTTTTCTCATCATATATCCTTTAAGATTGTCCTTTTTGGTGTACTGCAATCTCTAGTTATTCTTTCAAAGCTGTTCTGTGAGTGATAAAATTTCTGAGTTCTATATGTTTGAAAACTTCTGAATTTAACTCTGTAGAAGTCGCAGTCAAATCTTTGTCCTTAAAGCTTTTCTCAATTTTATTCCTAAAATTGTCAGTGGTAGGAACATCTGATGTCAGTCTGATTCTGCTTTATTTGTGGGAAATTTGACATTTTTTTTTGATGGTCTTTCAGATCCGCTCTTTAAACAAAATGTTGAAATATTCACTATTGCGTGCATAGGCAAAGCCTTTAAAAATATATCCCACTTGGCAATCGTTAGTCTTTCATTTTGAAGAATGCTTTTTAAATCTTCGTTTTGGGCAATATTGGGTTACTTTTCTTTAAATATTGCTTCTTTTCTTTTTTGCTTATTAGATCTTTTGTGGTGTGTGTGTGCACGCGCGTGCATGCATGAGTGTGCGTTTCCTATGTCTTAAATAGATTTTGAAATATATGAACCTATTTTCAATGTCTCTTTAAGTTTTTTTTCAGGTTGCAATCTAGAAAAATTCCTAGTTTATTTCCCATTCATTAATTTACTGTTCAATTATTTTCATGTTACTATTCAATGCAAATATTGATATAAATAATTGTATTTTTAATGTGTAAATTCTCAGTGTGTATCATTTAACCATATAACAATACATAAATGTGTCATATACTTATAACCTATACATATAATACATTTATGTATTGTTATATGGTTAACAAATACAGCAGCATGTTAATAACCATCTTATGTGGATCTTCCCGATTTCTAGCTGGTAATGTCAGCCATGCCATGCATCTTCAAGTCAAATTTTCACTCTCAGTGTTCATCTGGAGGTAGATCTTAGAGTCCCACTGTTTATCTGAAGAAGACAAGTCTTTGAAGCACCTGCTGCTTCTGTGGCAGTGCCTCAAATAATTATCTTGCTTTGTGCTGATGTTCTTTCTCTAGTTCCTATCTCCCACCAATTGCAGGTCCAAAATATTCATCTTTAACCTGTTTTGGTAAATCACTGCAGTTGTGTCTGCCTGCTCAGATTTATAGAGAAACTTTAGAACCTCTGGAACTATAAGCATTGTCTGTCTTATTTTTTTAGGACTAAGTACTCTTTATAATTTTAATTTTTCATAAGATTTTTATACTGTTTTCTGTAAACTTGATATCGATAGAAAAAGAATGTGGAATACATTCATCTTATACAATGAAAAATAAGCATTTTGTTAAAATTGTTTTGGTAGTAAATTTCGTCCAATTTTTTATAGTCATATAAACTTGTTTTTTCACATCAAAATTATAGATTATAGTAGAAGATAAATACACTGACATAATTATGAAAGACATTCTTCTATATCTGTGTGTTTTAAAGCTATGTATTTTGGTTTCCTCTCTCATTTAGCTGAAAAACCATGCTCCAGGAAATGAATCACAAACATTATGTATCAGGATGTAATTTCTGGCTGTAAGCAGGAAAACTGAAGCGAAAAATAAATAAATTGTAGCAAATGTCAGTACAGATTTTAGTATATGAATAGTGAAACCTAAAAATGTCGTTTAATAGAATTGTCAATATAAAATGCAGCCATTTGTTCTTTCAAAGTCTTGCTTAAACACAGTATCAAAAAACTGCAGAGTGGAATCATTGCCTATGAAACTGAAGTCTGTCAAAGACTGCAGTCTCAGGCTGTAATAAAATAAATGACAAAACAACAACATTTCTTTTGCATGAAACTGAACAACTTCAAAATAGGATGACTTGAAAACATGCATAATTTATTTTAAAATAGGCATTTGTGCTAGTGACAATTTTAATGTATGAAACACTTCAGTTATACAAAATTAACATTTGAAAATGGATAACACTCAGTAAAAAATTAAAAATACTTATTTCTAAACTCATAAATGCTGTGCTTAATTTTGCATTGCATTGTTACATTTTCTTAGGAAGGCTTAGAGACTGATTATGGGACATTTATGCCAACTTTCCTACATGATGTTAAATATTCTGCATATTTCATTAAACTAGTTATACATTAATCAGACTGTCAAAGAAGGATTTAAGAATAAACTTTAGGCTGTGTTATAGATGGAGTATCCAAAACTAGAATGCTCATCTTGATGCATATGCCAAAAATGGTAGAATGACCATAAGATATACTGTACTTAAAGAAGTGAGTATATTGCTAAAGAAGTAAGTATATTGCTAGCAAGTGGAATAAAAAAAGAGATATTTAAAGACTTAGTTTTATTATTAAATTGCATTTTAAAGTTATGCATCAAAATTGTGTAGCATGTGGAAATTAAAGTAAAATATATTAAAACAAAATAACATAACTCACTAGGCAGAATTAATATTTCTACAATCGTCTCCCAATGTAGTTTATACTAATCATTTTTATATTTAACATTATACTTACAATGAATGTATTGTATGTATATTGTCCAATTATATGTATACCTTAACATAATCGTTTAAATTATTACACATAGATATATATACATGTAACATTAGATCATTAAATACAACAGAAAATAATTTTAATAAAAATGTTAAATTATGTGGATATAACATAGTATGCTTAATCATTTTTTAAAATATTAAAATAGATGATCAGCAATTTGTTTCTCTTCCAGGTATAATTGTTTAAAGGTATGTATACCTCTATGCATATTTGAACTATATTTTATTCAATCACACAGCTTAATGAGTGGCTAATGATGTTGAATTTGTGTGGGGTTATTTATTGCTTCGTAGAGCAGAGGTTTTGATGCCCCAAAGCATTTATGAAGCTTCTTTAACTTGTTGGTATTAAAACTCCTATGACTCCTCTAGGGGAGCAGCAGAAACCTCTGTTCAGTTCATTAAGACTTTCTGTTATTGTTTCCACATGGACTCAATTAGTAATCATTCTAATTGTTTTTCCCTTTGTCTTGGCTACTTGTATTCTTCCTTGTCTATTAAAGGAGTTTTGTTTTAAAAATCCATATTTCCATATCATGCATAATGTAAGAAATTTTTAGTCCTATAATTCCATTTATCCCCTACTGTCTTTACACTGTCTTTGTCATGTAGTTCAGCTCCACCATTTAAATCTAACGTGGCTATTTTGGGTTTCCTTTAAATCACTGTCTACTAATTTCAACATCAGGGACACTTGTGCGTGTTTTTAATTTTCCACCCTAGATTCGGGGTCACATTTGTTTCTGCTTTACTGCTTATGTCATAATTTACATTTACACTGCCATTGTCATTGTCATATCGTTTAGATCTGGATTATTATCCTCTTCAGTGAAATGGTGGCTTTCATTCAGAAGAGAGGCAAGTTACTAGCAGATGATTTTGACCTTATGTGGGCTGATAGTAGAGATTTAGCACAGCTGCCTTGTGTCCAAAAGACCTTGGTTCTTTTGTGCTAAGGTATGACTTCTTTCTATAAAAAGTTCAAATTGCTTACCAAATTCTCCTAAACAGACAGAACTTGGCTTATCTCCATTCCAGCAATTTGCTGTTGAAATTTCAGCTCAGGTCTTTCAAACTTTCAACCATTGTTTTTCCCCTAAGACCCTCTAGTCTTGCCCTAAGTATGCCCAAATTATGAGCCAGTGAAAGACTGGGGAGAATTTATATTCAGATTTCAGAGATGCCCACTTAGGGTTCCTCCTTTCAATCAGTGTCAAGCTGTTATTCAGTCCCAAACTCTGACTCATGATATTACTACTCAGTAAGACTAAATTCTGTTTAGTGAAATGCTCTATGTGTTAAGCAGACTAGGAAGTGTCCTTATGGAAAAGTCAGTTAAACCTTAATATCACCCAGTGGGTTTCCATTTTCTCTAGGGTCATTTAACCTCCAGCTTCAGTCTGATTTGTATACTCTAGAGTGTCTTTAAAAAGTTAATTGTCATTGGAAGGAGAATTTTTCTGGTAAAGCTACTCAGCAATTATTAGAAACAGGAAGGCTATACTAAGTAAATGTATTTTTAATTGTACGTATATTCTCCTTGATTACCAGAATTTCTAACACTGCATGTCCACCAACAATATTTAGAAGTTTTCTTCCTTTATCTCTAAGAACAAAAGATGCTAAAGCACTTTTTAAATTTGTACCATCATATACAAAGCATAAAGTGATATTTGTTTATATCCCTAATGTTTACTTCTATGGCTACTAATCTATTTGAATATCGTTTCATTTGTTTGCTAAACATTTTGATGTTCAGCATTTTGCTCTTCTATGTTTTTTTCTAATTTCTGTTTTCTAATGAATTGCTTGTCTTTTTCTTGTTAGCTTGTGAGAGCTTTCTTCACCAGTATTAAGCTAAAATTTTTACCATCAGAATTTGTTGCATTATTTAAATATTTTTAATATTCATAACTATGTTTATTTAAATTTTAAATAAATGCATTAATAAATTGATAATTTTTAAGTATTAATATCATCAAAAGAACACATATAATTCTATGTAGTATGGAAACTATACACATATAAATGAATACGTAATAATTTTAAGTTGCTTACGATGTACTGGGCACTGTGCTAAAAATTTTAAATATATTTATACATTTAATCCTCATAACAACCCTATGATGAAAGTACTACTGTTATTCTCATATTAATAAAAGAAAACTAAGGCACACTATTTAGTATCTTGCCCAAAGACACGACTGTAGGTAAGTAGTAGTCAAACTGTGAATGTGGTCAGTCCTGCTCCAGACGCTGTGTTCTTAGGATCTATATCCTCCTTCTTATGTACACCTATGGAGATATTTTGTTGATGACCTTTTCTTGACTATGTCTTAAAATATAATTTCTTTCGAAAGAAATCATAATGTAAATCGAATGTTGTATTAGTCTGAGCAATTTTCTTACATTAGTCATTTAAGGTTTGAATTTTTCTGGAAATGATAGTATGCCATTTTAATTAATTGATTTTCTTATTTTCCAAATTTGTTCATTTGATTTTGCACTAAAAAAAACTCAAAAAAGTGCTCATGTGTTTTGTTAGAAGTACAATAGAACTAGTCACCAGCAAATGTTATAACACCAATTATAAAATTTGAATTTATAAGTGTGTTGGATTCATTGCTGATGCAGAAGGAAAAACAAAAGCAGAAATGAGTCAAATTTAAATGTAGCTGGATAATCATGCATAAATTGCCTTTTATCACCTACAGAAGGAGCAAAAAAAAAATATGGATAAAGAAGGAATAGTGATTACAATGAATAATAAAGTCATAATGTAGATAATAATATATCTCTGAAACATTTGAAGTATGCAATTATTTTCATCTTGATGAAGGTAGCGCTTTTACACTTAGTAAAATCTCTGCATAGTTATATCAAAGCAAAAAATAATAATAGGATATTATGTGGGTGGAAAATTCTTGGGGTAAGAGTAGGAAATTATATTTTTTTCCATAAAGTGTATGTGTGAAATAAAAAAAAAAAATGTAAAAAAGGAGAAAATATATTGCTAAATATTGTACATAGAGGTATTCATCCTGAAATTCAACCAAAGTAAATATATCATGCTTTTATTAAAGTTACAAGTATTTTCAAACTAACTTTTATAGTATTATTTTGTAGAGCTGAAAATCTTTTTATATTATGACAGTAGTTTCTATAAATATACATGTATAAATTGTTTCTATTTTAAAATTAATCCCACTCAGTATGTCTGAAAATTTTTGTTTCATAAATAGAAAGAGGTGATAGATATTTTTCAAATTTTTAAAGTAAAAGGAGAGTGTGTAAACTACTTTTCCTTAAGAAATTTTTATGTTATTATTACACTTGGAAAGCATACTTCTTGACTAGTTTTACCCTGTTCATCCATGATATGCAAATTTTTAAGTAAATAGCCAGATTGTAAATATTTTAGTCTTTGTGGGCCATGAGGTCACTATTGTGAATATTCAGTTGTAGTAGGAACACAATGCATACATAAACAATACTGTTCAGTTTAAAAAGGTGACACTGAGTTGGAAGGCTATTCCTACAGATAAGTGTTATGATATTTGGAAAAATTAATATGGAAGAAATATTTGAAAACATGGGAATAACTAAAAGCAGACAGAAATTGCTAGAAATTTTATCTTCGAAAGAATGAAAACATACTACATAATATCCACATCCGTAAGACCTTTCTGCCAAAGTTATATTTCAATTCATGTGCTCCAATGAAGAAAGAAAGAAATGGAGAATCTGAAGTTTTATTGGGTTTTTGTAGCAAAGCCCAAAGTTTAGGCCTGCTACAGGGACTGGACGTTGTGTAGGTAGGCCCACGAAAAGAGGGAATCATAGCTAGTAAGGCCCAATATCTACATAAAATGCTTGGTATGTTCTTGGTTGTCCAATGTGTGTGTGTGGGGGGAGAAGCCAGGGAACCAAATAGGATTAAAACATGAACAAAAGCAAAACAAAACAATGGAAAAGTGGAAAAACTGAATCAGATATTTTAGTTGGATTTTTTAACAAAAGAGAAATTTGATTTCCACCAAGTTAGAGGGACTTCAAAATTGTCCCAGGTTTTGTAAATGTCACATTTTCGTGAAGCATAAAACAAGCCATAACAATGTAAGGTTATCAGTTCATAATATTGCCTGATTGAGGAAAACCAAAACTAATCACAGAGGAATAAACAAGTCCAAAATCTTTATACTATTCTTTAAAACATATCTAGTATCCAGTAATAGAAATGCAAAGAACCAAGAAAATATATCTATTCTCTGGGAAATTTATATATATATCTATATATATGTGTATATATATATATACACATATATATATATATACATATATATATATACACGCGCACATATATATGTGTGTATATATATACATGTGTATATATATGCATATATATATATAAAATTATATATACATATATATATCTCAGAAACACACCCTGAGACGATTGATTGTAAAATTAGCAGCTAACAACTTGGAAGACACTCTTAAAAATGTGCTCAAAGGCATAAAGTAAGTAACAGTCATAATGAATTAACAGATGGGAAATCTCATTATAGAAAAGGAATCAAATCTGAAATAATGGAACTTCTAGAACTGAAAAGTACCACACTGGAATAAAAATTCCACTCCATTGAAACAAATTGGATACTATGAAAAAATATTTGGAACTCAGTAACAAAATGACACTTTAATATTCCAAAAATAGGTGGAAATTAAACAAACCAAATTTTCTAAGCTTAATTACTAATCAAAATAAAATGTGACTTTCTCTTAACAAAACGACTGACAGTTAAATGTGATCAAGTCATGAAGAAAGTGATTTTTTAAAAATGGCAAATAAAAAAAGGCAAATTACATACATGGAGAAAACCAGATTTTCCTTGGTTATCTTTAAGAAAATGCAGGCAAAATACAACAGAATGACATCCTAAGTATGCTAAAAGTTAAACAAATAAAAATTGTAGATACAGAATTCTATATGCAAGAAAGCATCCTTCACGATGAAGGCAGAATAATATTTCACAACAAAATTTTTGAGAAAAGTTTGTACTATGAGACCTGTACATCAAGAATTAAAAAAGAAAAAAAAAGTCTTCTACTAAGGTAGAGCTTAAGGAAAATTATACCAGAGGGAAATCATGAATGATTCTGATTTTTTCTCCCTTGTATATAATATGTCTTTCTGTCTTTGATAGTATTTAAAAAATTTAAACATGCACTTATTATACTTGTCAACCCATTGAATTGAAAAACAGGGTACTCCATTCATTTTCAAGATACTGTTTTTAAAATTTCATAGTGATTTTCTCATTTCCAGAAATCTCATTTTTTTTGTATCAACAAATAAATATTAAATCTATCCAAAATTAGTGTTTTTCACTAGTAGAGTAAAAGATGTCTAATGGCTGGCTGACATGTATATACTTGATGATATGTTGGTAAATTTATACGAATTACTCCAACCCATGGATCGTTTTATAGAAACCTTTAATCAATGGCGTATATAGTGACCTATGATATAAAGTTAGTTATTTACCCAGTGTTTTCGTCTGTTCAAGCTGCTATTAAAAATATCATAGATTGAGTGGCTTATGAACAATCA
The DNA here is from genome assembly GCA_030015415.1 of Cynopterus sphinx. NCBI lineage: Eukaryota > Metazoa > Chordata > Mammalia > Chiroptera > Pteropodidae > Cynopterus > Cynopterus sphinx. Next base: position 12,951,989 of record CM057381.1, read on the forward strand.
ACATTTATTTATCACAGTTCTGGATACTAGGAAGTACATGATTAGTGTGCCAGAGCACTCAGGTTCTGATGAGGGCCCTCTTCTTGGTTCATTACTGGTGTCTTCTCACTGTGTCTTCACGTAGTGGAAGGGGCAAGAGAGTTTTCCAGAGTCTCTTTTATAAGGACACTAGTCCGTTCATGAGGGCTCCACTCTCATGACCTAATCACCTCTTGATGTCCCCACTTGCAAGTATCATTAACTTTGACATCAGGTTTTTTTAATGAATGAATTTTTAGGACGAGGAACCCAGGATATTCCTATCCATTCCACTACTTTATTGGTGGTAATTACTTTCTTCTCTGAACATATTTGCTAATCATAATGCATCCCTATTTCTGCTGTGTTCTAGACTGTGAACTAATGTTCCTAAAAGTTTGGTTTGTGGTTACTGACTTTGTAACCAATTCTCTAACCATTATATCCATCATTGTATAATTTCATTTTCATACAGGTTTTTATTCTATCAGCTCACTCCTGTGGCTTCTTCAGTTTTATTAATATGTTGGTTGTCTGTGTCATATTAACTGTTACCCATGTGATTGCATATGTATACCAATTTTCTTAATATTTAGATGATAATATAAATGACTTTAAAATCCTTGAGACATATTTTCTTTTGAATTTTTTAATATTACTTTAGTTATGAAACCTAAAACCAAAGATCTCCACAAAATTCATATCAAATCACTTTAAATTCTATTCTAATTTTAATTCTATACTAATTTTAACTTCTATACTCTATAGAAAATATAATTCATATTAATTTTATTTAATGTTAACAAATAAATAAAGATTTTTATGTTTCAGAAATACTATTTTATTTTGTGCATGTAGGAGAAAGTTAATGTTCAATAGTAGGTTTTTAAATGAATATTAGAGGTTATTTAGTCTAACTATCGTCTTTTATTTTATTCACCAGGAACAGATATTTAAAAGCAAATAAAGACCAGAAATGAAATTTTTTAGTTTTTTAGCTAGCTCAAGTTTTTAAGCTTGGATGAATTCTTTAGCTTTTTAAAAATAATTACTTCAAATATTGGCAACAGTCTAAAATTGAAGTTTTACTACTGTTTATTCGTCTTTAAAACACAAGTGATTTTACTGTTAAATTATATTAAATATATGTTCTTTTATGCATAAAAAATAAAAAAATTGTTATTGATAATGAAGCATTGTTAAAAAATAAATATTAGAGATGCATTAGAAAACGTGTTACGTTACACACAAGCTAAGATAACTTTATGTATTTTGATTCTCTTTCTAATGGCTTAATCTGTGAGTGGCTAAAGTTTTATACATTTTCATAATGTATACTTCTCTGAAGAAATGATTTTAAATAAATTTGTATAAAACTGAAAAACAGAATTACAATGAAAATAAGCCGTTAAATAAGTATTTTCTCTATCCTTACCCTTCTAGACTTTTCATTCAGCCTGGTTTAAGAGTTAAGTTGACATGTGGCAGATTCGCAGAAGAGCAAATCCAATTTCATATGTTCTGGGGCTCCATTCGAATATTTGGGCCCACAGGTTGCCAGGAATTTGGTGCTTACATGCCATTCTAAAGTAAGAGGAAGAGGTGGAGTCTAGGACTTCACAGGGGAGGAAGGCAACTCAGAGATGGACAAACTAATGTTCGGCAAACAAGTGTTTGCTATACCATGCGGAGACAATGGGACATAGAGAGGACTTAGGTCTCTGAGTTCTGCTAAATTCCCCCCCTAGCACACCTAGCCCATAGTCTTTGTAGAGATTCTTGGTGATAGCGCTCTTCTTGGACTAAGCCTTTTACCTAATTATCTCAAACAGTTAAGGGGAAGTAAAAAGCTCTGAGCCTTTTGTTCCATAAAAATAATCTGCCTAAAATAATCGTTGTGCCAAAGAGACATATTTGGGATGACAAAGATTCTGCTCCCCTATAATGGTGTTATTTCATAAGACCAGAAAAAATATATACAATCACACATTATGTGTATGTATTGTGTGTGTGTGTGTGTGTGTGTGTGTGTGTGTGTGTGTGTTTTCTGAGCACTTCAAAATGTTCTTTGTACCTTTGAAAGTATGGTTCTGTTAGTTATATTTTATGTGTAGTTCACAACACATTTAATACTATAAGCATGATTTTGACCATTAGGTGCAAAATTAAAAGTTTTTTCCTTAAGACAGCTATTTTTTAAATAGATGCACAGTTACATATTTGAAACATATGAGTAATTGTACTAAATTATGAATAAGGACAAGTTTTGAAGGCATTCTTACAGAGCTATAAGTGTTTTAACTTCAAATATTTCGTGTGCACTTAGGTTAAACTGGAAGTCCCCAAAGCAAGTTAAGCTGTAGATGATGCCTTTCGTTAGAGTTATCTTCTGTTATTTGGGTAGTTTTACTTTTACCCTGAAACACAGATTCAAATGAAGCATATTCTTTTTAATATTAATTCTCAGAAACAAATGTTAGAAAAATCACGAGTTGACATACATAGTCATGAGCACATTGGTATTGCTATATAAAAACAGGCATATGTACACTTATTTTCTATATTATTATTTGAACTAATTGAAAGAAAGTTTGTTTAGTGTCAGTCATTTCAAGAATAAAGAGGGGGTTCTGAAGATATATTTTTCCTGTGTCTTTTAGTGTAAAACATAGTTTTAAAGTTTTATACCCATATGGGACTCTTGATTTGCCTATGTTCTAGCCTTAGTTTTACTTTTGTGTTATAAGTTGTGTCTTTGTGTGATTATTATTAGTTTATGTAAGTATAAATTATGTAAGGTTGTAAAAGTCAAAGCACTAGGAACCTTTAAATTTAATTGCCTGTTGTATTTTTTTAGACATATCGTAAGTTCTAAACTAATGCTTCATACATGAATGAATAAATGTGTCAGTGAAATTTTCATCGATGGTTTTTAAATCTATGAGAACCTTTTATAATCTCTGAATGGTGCATGATAATCCTTTTGTATAATTTGCTACCATATATTGGAAACTGGGAAGATTCTCTCCCCAGATTGGCACCCATTCTTGTGTTTTGTCCTGATGAGTTACTTAAGTATTATTATTATTATTATTTTTGCTTTGGGAAACAAGAGTGCATTCTTTTTAAAAAATTTATGGGAATGACAGTGGTTAATAAAATTATGTAGGTTTCAAGTGTACAATCCAATAATATATCATCTGTGTACTGTGTTGTGTGCTCACCACCCAAAGTTAAATTACCTTCCGTCAGCACTTTTTGGCCCTTTTATTCCTATCTTTCTCCCCCTCTCCCTGCTTTCTCTCCGAGAATCTCTAAACTGTTGTCTGTGTCTGTGAATTTTTGTTTTTCTTTTGTCTTGTTCATTTGTTGCTTTCAGTTTTATATCTCACGTAAAAGTGAAATCATACAGTTCTCAACTTTTTCTGTCTGATGCTTACTTAAAGTGATGTTCTCTGTATCCATCCATGCAAATGGTTGTATTTCAATATTTTCTTATGGCTGAATAATATTCCATGGTATATATGTACCATCTCTTTCTTTATCTAGCCATCCATCAGAGGGAATTTTGGTTGTTTCTGTGTCTTGGCCACTGTGAGTAATTCTGTAATGGACATGTGATCTCAAAGGCAAGGGACGTGAAAGTGAAAATAAATGAATGGGACTATATCAAACTAAAAAGATTCTGCACAGCTAAAGAAACCATCAACAAACCACAGAAGCAATTAACTGAATGGGAGAATATATTTGTAAACAATGCCTCTGATAAAGTGCTTATATCCAAAATATATAAAGAACTCATACAACTCAACAACAACAACAACAATCGAATTGAAAAATGGGCAGAGGACCTGAACAGATGCTTCTTCCAAGTAGACATATAAATGGCCAACAGACGTATGAAAAGATCTCAACTTCACTAGCTGCTAGGGGAATGCAAATCAAAACCGTAATGAGATAGCACTTCACATTTGTTAGAATGGCCATCATCAACAGGACAAGTAATAACAAGTGTTGCAGGGACTGTGGAGAAAAAGGAACCCTCTTACATTGCTGTTAGGAATGTAAATTGGTACAGCCACTATGGAAAACAGTATGGAGGTTCCTCACAAAATTAAGAATAGAAATTGTGTATGACCCAGCACTCCGTCTTCTCGTTATCTATCCCCCGAATATGAAAATATTTACTCCAGTATTTTAATATCTAATTATGTTTGGCCCCAGGAGACTCATTGTTAGATACAATGGCCCCATTTTACATCCAGAAGCTTCTGGAAACTCTGAGAGATCAAATGACTTGTATAACATGTATCTCATATGTAGCAGAGCCAACGCTTGAACCAAGGATTTCCATGTTCAGAAATATGCTCTACACATTCAAGTGTTTTTCTTCTATGTGATCTAAATCAGAACTTAGTGACACATATTATCTACAGTTGCCACAGAGAACATGAACCCTGGCATTCTTACTTGGCTAGACCCAAGTTTATCACCAAGCACCTGGGCCCAGAGCCACATTGACCCATCCTTGGGCAACATCAGCGTCACTAGCACACCTTTGTTCCAGAAGTCCTATGAAGACTATTGCAGTCAACAGAGCCTTTGATAGAACATGTTTATGCGTGGTAGGGCCACATTTGTCAGCCAAACTTTGCTCTTTCTCTCTTGATTGCATTCTTTCTCCCTGCCCCTGTCGCCTACTTCCTGTATAGCCCTACTTCCTAACACATTTCCTTCCACACCTTTGTTATCATCTAAATGTATGATAGGAAAAATGCCTAGTCCACATTGGGAAATTGTGTGGCAGGCATATTGCCTGGATTTAAATTCTGTCTCTACCACTTCCTGGTGGTGATCTTAGGTGATTTTAAACTCACAAACTATTTTAGCCTATATAAGTAAACGTATACTTTGTCATATGCCACATGATTCAATAAACTGTTGTACGTAGAACACTCTGGGAAGTTCTGACTATAAATCTTAGCTAGGGTGATCAGAATTTTTTAACAACTGTCACCAACAAATCATTGTTTTTCAATTCTAAGCATGTATTTTCTTCTCCAGAAGACTTTTTAAATCCCTGGTCTAATTTATTAAAGTATACAGAATAATAGATAATAAATCACAGTAATGGGATTTATATATGTTTGCAGATTTCCATCTTGCATTTGTTTCCAGAAATAATGTCCAGAGCCAGAAAACCCACTAAGTGAATGGTGAGAAATAAGGGAGGATCCAGCATTTCAGTGTTCTTGTTGGTATCCCAGTTATACAATAGTCATTTTCTTACTTCTAGCTTCTTTTTCCTTTGTTATTTACTTTCTCTTGGTGTTTACCATCTACTAATTTTGAAGTTCTGTCCAATATTTTTATATTTTATATTGTTACTCTATAGAGTTTATGTTTATTTAAAATAGCAAAATTTAAGTTATTCAACACTCATTTAAAGAAGCTTAGAAAATTTGAATTTCTTTTAAATATTCCTTCCCTAATTGGATACCTTCTCTCTTCAGTTTTATTACTATGCCATTCTTAAAATAATTAGATATTGTGTTTTATTTTCTATGATCATTTGTTTATATTTAAATCATTTTCTCTTCTCAACATTCTTTTTGTCAAAAATATTTCCTGGGATCATTTTTTTTCTTCCACATGATATAGGGGTTGCTTTAAGAAAGATTAATTAATGATAATGACTATATTTTTGCAAAAAGCCTGTTGAATTTCTCTCTTATGAATGAGGGAAATTGTCCATTAATATATAATTATGGGTTAACATTTATTTTTGCTCAGCATTTTCCCTTACCGTTGTTTAATGGTGGAAAGTCAGTTGTCACTCTAATCTTTGTGTTTATAATTGGTCCTGTCTTTCTAAGTGATGCTTTTTAGATGAACTGTAAGTTCACGTTCTTTAGAATTTTTTTTTTCTTTGAAGAAATTAATTGAGTCCTGGATTAAAGATGTAACAGAGAAAAATTCAATTTGTTTCTGCAGGGCAACTGGAGGATCAAAACCACTGGATGCAATTCGTGGGATAAATTAGTGTTTTGCCCTTTTATCAAGAGTAAAGATAGAGATTACACATTTCCTAATTCTCTTGTTAAGTTTCAAGTTTACATACTGTGGCCTGTTCAAGGTTTATGCAGGGTTTTTTACCTAATTCTTGACCTTGGTTGGACCTAGTTTTTCTTCTTTTTTTTCTTTTCTATTTCTTATCAGTTAAAACTGAAGCTCTAGAATGCCATAGATTAGCATGTATGTTTGCTTACTTTTCTAGATTTTGGCTTCATTATGTGTTTTAATCTCTGATGGTTTTTTACCTAATTTCTAAACTGTTAAGTATTCTGTATACATATGTACACATATTCTGTATGTATGCATATATACAGATTTAATTTTTATTTAATTCATAAATTTCTAGGGTTTTAGAATGAAGGATTTTCAAGGTATTTAGACTACCATATTACTTTAGTATAACTTTTTTTTGAATAAGGAAAGGTTTATTTATCTAGAAGTTGCCTACTTGAGAGGATGGGGGGACCCTTAATGCTTTCCCAAATCCATCTTAGGGAAACCCTGAGTTTGGGTTTCTTTTATGTCAAAGGAAAGGCGAAGGGGCAGGGCAAGGGTTGGGTGAGGACCACAAATACCTAGGCACAGACAGGGATTCAAGGAAGAGGGCAAAATCTCTAAATTTCTTTGTTTCATTACTTTTGACTCTCTTTCCTCTGTAATTCCTGTGTTGTAGCATGACACTTTCTATTTCAGGAGGTGTGTATTTGTTTATGTGTTTATCTCCAAAGTTGATTATAATTTCCTTTGAAACAGGCAACATGATTTATTGATATCTCTCCCAAAGTGGGAAAGGGAGATGTATATATTGATGTATAAATGATGATAGATTTAGTGACTCAATATATAAAATTTGATTTGCAGGGATAATGATTCATGAAAGTATTTCTATGTCCACCTTTATAACAAATAATATGTTTTATCATTCATATTTTTATTTTTCAGTGTTTATTTCTTAGTGTACATTTGTTAAATTGAATCATGGCCAAAAAAATGAGGCAAATGAATGGTTCTCTTATAAAGAATTATGCCAATTTTGCTAATGCAGTCTACAGTGATACTTTATAAAAATACATATAAAAAATGTTACTATATATGCTAATTATATATCAGCCTTTATCTCATTAGACCACATGTGAGTAAATCTGTAAATTCACTAATGAAATGGTACCACAGGATTTTTTTAAAGTGTGGACATACAGAGAGTGCTTGAAGGAAACTTATTAGCCAAAAATAAGAATTTTAGTTATTAAATAAATATAACCTTAAGGTAATGTTTATTTCCAAACTTGCCTTCCATAGCATGTAAGGAACAAAAGTCCCCTGTCATAAACCATTGCACATCTAAGATTTTTTGTTCAAACAGAAATGACATCTACCTACCTAAAGAAACAAGGGTGACACCTGTCCCAAACATCTTTCCATTCTCCAAATTGAAATTGGATGTGAGCATCCTCATGATAATGTTGCACAATTATCATTGCCTGTAGCACCAAGAAAAGTGGGAAAAAGTGAGTGCTCTTAGCAGAAAGGTTTCTCTTTTGTTTACATGTCAAAGACAAAGCCATCATAAGATAAGCAGTAACTCAGAATGGACATGATGTATGTCTCCTAGGTCTGGAATTGAGCATAGTCTAAGAATGTGCTGCTTGAACTGGGATAATGGCTGCTTATTTCTACCACTGCTAGAAGCTGCTTTCTTCTATTCTGAGAATCTAAAGGCAGTTGAGGATTCACTAGAGAACCAAATTTTAACTAAAACTAGCCTTGATCAAAATAATCTCTGGGGGTAAAATGTGAAATAACAGAAATCTATGCATTTATGCATTGTTTTCTCATGAGAGAGTGAAAAAGATCTCTTCAAAAGCAATCTAAGCTACTGCATTTAGAGATAAACCAGCTATAGCTGTATAAATTTACCTTAGGGTCAGACTTCAGCAAATATTATTTTCTGGAATACAAGCTAAAACTTGATTGCATGAAATAGACCTTTACTTATATTAATAACTATCATGAAGTCAGACATTTTCAAATTTAGAATTAATTCATATATTCATTGAAAGCCAAGTAATCCAAGGCCTTTATTATACCTTATATCATGTTCTGATTATACTGATTCATCTATAATCCTAAATCATTGTTACCATTGGGGAAATCTAAAATCCGTCATTGCCTGGTGACATGGAGGGGTCTTTGGTTCTTTCTGCCGATGCAGTGAAGAATTACAGATCAGTGAGAGTTAGGAATAGTAAGATTTATTGAAAGTACATTTCAAGAAAGAAAAAGGCTATGCCAAAGAAGGCTGTAGTGCCATAAAATTTAAGAAGTAACCTTATATTGTGGCTCTGATGGGTGGTTTTAGGGCAATGCCAGATGATTGGCACATGAGGTCATTTGATTGACATTTGGCTGTTATATTACACTTTGCCTACTATGCATACACTTACCCAGAATTCATTCTGTTATAATTAGATTTATGAACTTCAGGGAATATGAATAATATTACATTGATGTTATAATGAGATTAAGTTTCCAGGAAGATTAGCATAGTACTAACTGCACTGGTACTCTTAGCCAGACCAAACCAGTGGCTGTTTTATGGCTCTTCACTCTTCTGTGCCTCAAGATGTAGGATTAATTTATAACAGTAAAATGGGTGTTCTAGGGAGGTACTAAGGGAGGTCTTTAGGTGGGGCCTTCATTCCCCAGGTTCTTAAGTCTACCTAACTATCTAATATTCCCCACCTCAAGTATTAGGGACCCAATCATAGGGTTTTGGGGGCAATAACCTTTTTAGCTACTTCAGTCTGAGAAGGGCTGAAGGTGGAGGATTGGTTTCCTATACTTGCTTTCTGTCAACAGGGACCAAAGTTTGTTGATGTCCATCTAAGTATCCATATTATGTTCTAGGATCTGTTGACTAGAGCGGTGAAAGCTCCCTTGGAAAACCATCTAAAGATGAATTGCATGTACCCTGGAAGAAACAAATTGAACAAGTTTATTTAGAAGGGATAGTCCTAGGAGAAGGAGAATAAAAAGTAAAATTAAAGGAAAAACAGGCAGTAGGAGAAGGGATTGTAACCACAATTGCCAGTTTCCAGTAAGAGAGCTTGTGCCAAGATGTTCTATCTTGTCTGCAGATTTAAGGATGCTGTGGATAGATGTGGAAATCTGTCCTGATCAGTTGACATAGAAACCACATCCTTCTTTGAGGTAGACACATGCCCACCTCCTGCTTCCTTGTCCTGCTGTGAGAAGATCCAAGGCTCTTCAAGTTCAAAGTACTATACCTGCTACGGAATCCAGTTGTTTCTGAATTTAGGTCAGGGCAAAGGCTGTCTCCTTGAGGGCCTTAGAAATCTCTGAATTTAGCTTGATTTAACACTTTGGTTTTCTTGCTTTCTCTTTATATCATGACACATTAGAAACAGTATCTTAAAGGAAGAGTGTCAGCTGAGTTACTGACATAAAAAATGATGTTTGAAATCTGAATAATAAACATAAGAAAATATTAAACAAAATAAATGTATTAAAATGTTACAAATAACATTGGGTTTGGTATATTTTATATATTCTCTTAGGAAAAATTGCTTATATTTTATGAAATATATACATATATTTATGTATGTTATATTACACACACACACACACACATACACACACATATACATTTCTATTTAAGAATGTATAATTTTCAATGCCCATGCCACCCCAAACAAGCCCGATCCCATCTGATCTTGGAAGTTACACAGGGTTGGCCCTGGTTAGAACTTGAATTGGAGACCATCTAGGAAGACCAGGTTCTGTAGGTATAAAAATGAAAAGGGATTGTAAGCTGACAAGGAATTTGCAGTCTGTGAAGTCAACCAATGGCCTTGCCTAAAAATAAATAAATAAATAAACAAACAAACAAATAAATAAATAAATAAAATTTAAAAAATAAAAGTGTATCATTTTGAAATGTAGATATTTCATGCTATAATCATATGTCAGTGCCAAATGACTTAAAATCTCTCCGTAACTGACATTATAGAATAAGATATCTGTTTAGAAAACTATTCTTCTCATGTGTTTTCTCACACTACTACCACACTTACAACACTTTTGACACTAGATATATGGGAGTTTTTTCTACAGTGAGCAATGCTATAACACCAGCTGGGCATCTTACAATTTAACTCAATTCTAACACTGTCTATCTGGAGATAGCATCAGATCCCACAGGTTAAGGGTTCAGTTCTGCAAGACTGCTCCCACTCCACTTCAGATACCAATCGCAAGTCAAGGTTGTTACCTGTGCATCTGACCCATCTGCTGTAATTGAAGGTTTTCACAACCACCTCCTTGGTTTCAATCAGTTTTCTTGAGCAGCTCACAGAAATAAGAAAAATAGTCTACTTACTGTTTACCAGCTTATTATAAAGTGATATAAAAAAAATACAGGTGAACATTAAGATGGAAAAAATATGGAGGGCAAAGTGTGTAGGAAGGGGCGTGGAGCTTCCATGCCCTCTCAGGCCACTACTCTTCCCATACCTTCATGTAGTCACTGACCCAGAATGTTCAGACGAACCTCGTATTTCAGAGATGTTTACGGAGGCTTCACCATGTATGTGTGATCAGTCCTTCATTTCTAGTCCTTCTCCCTTTTCTGGAGAATGAGAGGAAGACTGAAAATCCCGAGCTTCTAATCAGGCTTGATCCTTCTCGTGACCAGCCCCCATCCGAAAATCCACAAAAAATCACATTAGATATCACCCAGGAATTTTTAGGGGATTTATGGACCTCTGTGTTAAGAATCAGGGTTAAAGACTATACATTACAACAAAAGATGTTTCTAGTGTTCTTATCACTGAGGAAACTACAAGGGTTTTAGGAGCATTAGGCCAAGAAACAGAGAAAGTGACCAATATAGATAGATGATAGATGATAGATTGATTATGGATAGATAGATAGATGATAGAGATATAGATTTTCTATTATGATATTGCAGAATAATTAAAAGGGTAAATAGGCAAGTATAAATATGGCAATTAATAAAATATTTGGTGTTTGTTTTTTTAACTACTTCATATAATTTATTGTGGTATTCTGCTAGATAAATTCATAAGCATGTGCAATATATGACTTTGTTTTGAACCCAGTGCTTGCATTTACTGGGAGTAGGATATTTATTTTTTCATTTTTGAAGGTTATTAAATGTTGTCTTATTGACATTTTTCTATACCTAAAAATATTTGAATTAATGGTGTGTATAGAATTATAATAATTAAGTTTATAACCAGCTTTTGTAATCTTTGGAGAAGCATATGACCATTATTTTACTGTCTATATTCATGATTTTAACAAGAGAAGAGAATATTTCTATATTTTTTTTAAAAAACAAGCAGGGTAAAGTAGTTTAAATAAAATAGTTGAAATCAATTAATTATATCTGAGCATTGTTATGTGACTGAAATAATAGCTTTAGCTAAGATGATTTCACAGTAACCATCATTTCTTCACAAAAAAAGTGTGCACGAAAGCATGTACTGCTATGAAATATTTAATTAATTATATCTTCATAGTAAAGATAATTTACTTAAAACTACTTCATTCTTTAATTTGAGATTTACCCGTGATAAACTTCCCCAGTTCTGTATCACTTTAATATTGTTTGGGTTAGGTATAGCCACTCAGTACAATCAGTTTTCAACTCACATTTTTCTCCCAGAGCCAAACCTCTTAAAGGAAAAAGAAAATCATTCTCAATTTGTGAGGCTATACATTATTACTTGAGTTGAAAAAAAAAAATTCTGAATAAGTAAATGTAAAGAAAAATAAAAGCAAATATATGATTTATGTAACCTTGCTTGTTAAGAAAAATTACTCAAGCTTTAGAAATGAAGCAAAACATCATCTTTCTATATCACTGGGGCATTAGAGGTCCACTGAAGGATCATTTCCTTCTCTTAAGAGAAACATAACTCTGACACACTATTTACAATTAAATAGGTTCCAGATATTTTACCACTTTACAGCCCTGGAAACTTACATATAATGAGAAGCAAATTGAAAAGATAAAGAAGGATTTCCAGGCTTTTAAAGACGTAACTAATTTTATTTAGAAGACAAAACAATCCAAAAAGTGATGGGTTTATTCTTCTATAGGACATCAGCCGGATTGCATCTAATTTAGCAATTTTACTTTAGGCTTTCTTCTTCCGCAATTTTTTTGAATTCCATTATCATCCTGACAGTCTCTTCATTGTGTTAAACAGAACTTTTGCATGTGCTTATATGTATTTGAATAAGAATTATATATATTTAACACATACACAATTTTGTTTTGACACAGTGAGACAAAGGAACATTTGATTCCTCCCTAAAACAGAAAGATACAAATGTGAACCAATGGTGTGGCTTAAGCCAGTTTTCCCAATTTGGCTAATGATAAGAATCACCTAGGGAGCTTGATAGAGCTAAGAATTCTCTGTCAGTGCTAGATATTCAGCATCTCCAAGGAAGATGCCTGATAATCTGTTTTTGTTTTGTTTTGTTTTTTAAAAAGAGTCCCAGATGAATTTATTATCAACTATCTATCAGAACTACAGATCTAGGACACTGGTTCTAAAAATGTTTGCAGACCACAGTGACTCCAGGGTGTCAGAACTGGGAGCTCTTTAGCCTTTTCTCACACTTGGCTGCTTTACTTAGAAGGATAGCCATGTATGCCATAATGAAAAGAGCAGATTTTGCTAAAATATAGGTAGCAAAGCTGTGTGTGTATAAAGTGACTTTAGATAAAAGTAACTTAAGCATTTGTAGTTGCAAAGGTTAAGTACATGTAACAAAATAACCTTTACATGTTTTATATATTTGCATATTAAAAAATCATTAAATGGTATAGTAAAAGGCAAATGCTATAACTGAACACTTATAACTGTATCCTACTTAAACTAACTCACTTTAGTTATTATTTACTAAGCTTCCAAATTTAAGGACTCTCAACAGAAAACAAAACAAAACAAAAACTTCTGTTATATATATATATATATATATATATATATATATATATATATATATATATATGTCAAAGTGATATTGAGGTCATGGAATAGCATAAAAATAGCAATCAAAGTGCCAAGTCTTGTTCTATGTACTTTACATATATGATTATCATTTGATTGTCACGACAAGCCTAACCTTTATTTTCTATACATACACAAACTCTGCTAATTATCGTAGATTTGTAAGTTAGTGGTACCGGCTCTGTTAACATGTGAGAGAATAGTAATTTAGAGAGTTCAAATAGCTTGCTTAATTCACAAAGCTAATAAATGTTGGAGTAGGGAATTCTAGCCTTAATCTATCTCCTGAGCTCCTGCTTTCCACACTTAATTAATTATCTAAAAGTAATTCTTTATGAGAATCTTAAAGATGAGATTTTGTGGCCATAAGGTTCAATTATATATCTGGGTATTAAATGATGACAAATAGATGATATACAAGCTATGTATTATAGAGGAAACACTACATTTCAATATAATTTTTTTTATTTTGAAATAACGCATCACTTCCACCCTTCCAGCCAACACTTACAGAGATCTTCTTTGTATTAAGTCAATATGTTTAATAAATTGATATGTGTAATAAATTCCTTTTCAAGAATCTTTTCTGCTAGTTTTTGGCCTTATCCTTCTCCTCATTACTCTGCCAAGCCCATTGAAATTGTTCCTCATAAAGGATTTTAAGTCTCTGAACTTTCTTCAAGCTCTTTTGAATATATTCCATCAAATATATACTTGCTATCATAATGTTGAAAATAATAACAAAATACTCCTTTTTTCGTATCATCACATGAAAATTTTTCTCACATTAATCCTCTCTCAAATTCTTTTATTATTTCATTGTCCCTATTAGCATTTTTTCTACCTTCTCTTTTAGTTCCAGCTGTGAGATTCCTGACTTTGCATTTACTCTCTTTTAACAATAATTAGGATATAAGACAGCCCTAATCCTTGCTTTGTCTCAGTACGTTATCCAATTTTTTGCCTTGTCTTATGCTAACAAACTTTGTTTATAGATTCTTAAAAATTTTGCAGTATGTATCTGAGCCAGGTTTCACTGAATTAATGAGCATATTGTAAACACATCTTATAATTGAAAAATTTATTGCATAACTCTTCATAAGTATTTAAATAATTGTATTTTTATTGGCTTTACATATTTTTCATCAATAATTCATTATCAATTTCTGGTAAAATGAGATATACAAAATTAATTATTGTTTTAAATACAAATTTTTTCTAAATTTATATTTGTCTCAAAAATGTGTTGTATTGTTAAATTATATATTAAAACCTATACCATCAGCTAATAATGGAATAAAATCACACATCACAATTCTTCATATCAAGTAAATAATTATTTGTTGTTGGTTATTATGAGGTAGGATAACAAAAATGACAGAGACCACAAGCATTCTGTATAAAGTATGATAAAGGAGAATTGGCAAGAGGTTTGAGCAATATTAGTAGAATGAGAGAACAATCTGGAATGTTAAGACAATTGATTACCTCTGGTTTAATTCAGTCACCTCAAAATTAATCCAGTCTTTCTGATTTTTTTTTCTGCCACTACTCTTTATATCTTCCAACGTGGTATATAAGTTCAGGAGAAACTATCCTTATTTTGTTCTGGACACATAATCCCCCTGCCATACAGTGGTTCTCATATGCTTCCACTGTTGTAATTATATTTTAAGTTCTTTAGGACTCTGTTTCCAATGTTCCTACTGTTGATTCATCTTTTGTTTTCTTTAACTAGGTGATGCACTGTGACTACTCAGAATGAATTTTCTTTTAAATTTTAATGTCTCTACTTGCCTGCATTATTCTACTTAGAATGGTCCTGTTTAGATTATGATAGTCTTCCAATTGCAAAATCCAAAAGAGAATTTCTAGTTTTTGTCTTGTTGACATTGAATAATTTCAGCAAAATGAGCACATGTACAGTATGAACTTTGATTTTATTAAATAATGTCTTTTATAAAGCATTTCTAAAGTTCAATTTGGAACTTATTATATAACATGATAATTAAATTAATTTAATCCTACTGCATACTCTGAATAACACATTTCACACTTATTTTCAAAAACAATTTCATCAATGTAAAAACAATATATGTTTACAGTCTAAACACAACTGTTAAGAAAACTAGTTTTCTATCTATATCTTTTTTTAGTTTTTTAATAATATAGAAATTTTAATTTTAAAGATAAACACTTTAGAAAAAATGTGCTGTTTAATTTTAAATGAAAATGGTAGAACTTCTCTTTTTATGTTAAACAATTGGATTTTGGAATCCCTGAAGATATTGACTTCAGTTTGTAAGTTAGCTGGGAAGCTTTGTGAAGGCTAATTTTATGTGTCAACTTGACTGGCACCTTCTGGGTGTATCTGTGAGGGTGTTTCTGTATGAAATTGACATTTGAGTCCTTAGGCTGAGGAATGAAGATTGCTTTTCCAAATGTTGGTGGGCCGCACCCAATCATTTCTAGGCCTGAATAGAATCAAAGGCCCTATTAGTCAAAAATAATTATCTTTCTCTGCATGACTGTCTTTGAAATGAGACATTAGTCATCTCCTGCCTTAGAACTTGGATTCAAACTGGAACAACTATTCGTCCTCCTTGGTCTTCAGCCTGTCAAATATAGATCTTGGAACCTCTCAGTCTTCTTAATCACATAATCCTAATTCTTTATTATATATTGTATATCTGTGTGTGTGTGTGTGTGTGTGTGTGTGTGTGTGTGTGTGTGTGTGTGTGTGTTATGCGTCTCTGGAGAACCCAGACTAACATAAGCTTTAAGAGAGATGTATGCTGTATTTTCTTTATTTTTATCTTGGACTCAAAAATGAACAAAACATAGGTTGGGTTATTTTATCCTCTACAAGGCAGTTTGTAGTGAACTCAGTACTACTTACAATTTAATATGCTTTTCCAATAGCCATTATTCAAGGAGTATAGCATCAGATGGACATGTAATGCAGCAAAGATAAACATATACCAAAAAGGTGAAAATAAAAATACTGTCAGTGATGGAAGAATCTCTGAGGTAAATATGAGGGACTGAAGATGCCTAGAACATAGGTTGCTAATCAGTCCCAAGGTCAGTCCTTAAGACAAATTCAGCATTGTATATATTCATTTATAAAGACTGATATAATCAGTATGCAAAGCAACATTGATTATTTACTCATCATTTCAGAGAAAAGCTAAATAATTTTAGTAGCAGCACACTTAAGTTATATATACATATACATATGTATATATACATATATACATATACGTATGTATATGTACATATATACATACATTATATATATATAATGACCACATGACCACAATATTTGCCCTTTATTTGTGGTTTCTCTTTTTGTGGTTTCATGGTGAATTGTGATCTGAAAAATATTCATTTCTTTTCCATTAGTGTGAATAAATGAAAATTTGAAATAAAAATTTTAGAAATAAATAATTCATAAGTTTTAAATTGCATGCTATTCTGAGTAGTGTGATAAAATAGCCTGCTGTTTGACTCTGTCCTACTCCATTCAGCCCTGGATGTGGATTGGTCCTTTGTCCAGCATAGTCATACTATATATGCCACCACTTATTAGTCACTTAGTAGTGGTCTCAGTTATCACATTGACTGTCACAATATCACAGTGCTTGTAATATTTAATAATGGCCCCAAAGTACCAGAGTAATTTAAACTTTGTCATAGGTATGTATTATAAGAAAAAAAAAACAGTATGTACAGAGTTTGGTATTATCCATGGATTCAGATATCCACTGGAGTCTTGGAAAGTACCCTCCATGGAAAAAGAAGGAGTACAGTATTTTCTTTACTTGAACTAGAGATATGGATTGTTCATTAGATGTGTTAGGTGAAGACTATACAAGCCATTCATTCTACATATTGCTTCTTCCCACAGTTTCTTTTTAAGTTGGTATTTAGTATATTATCATATAGGTGTCATAACCTCAATGTATATAAATATATGCACATATATGTGATTTAACATTGGTAAGGGACTTTCAGAAATATATAATTTATATTTGCATTTTCTTTAAAATATTCAAAAGTGGTATCAATTAACATACTCAGTATTGGAAAAGTAATGCAATTGAATGTCTCGCATTCAACCCAAAACAAGAATTGACTATTACATAGTGCTTCTACAATTTATAAAGCTAGATTCAAAAAACAAGGTTGCAGTTATGACACTATTAGTATGCATATACCTATTTCTTTGTTTCTTAAACTAAAATGCCAAAAATCATCATAATTTCTTCTGTTTTATCTGAATTTTACTTTATAATTTTTCATAAAAAATCTTAATATACAGTTTTTATTTGAAAGTCTTCATCACAATATATGCCATTTGGATATAATTTTTCAAACATGTTTAATAGTGAAATCCAGAATTAACTTAAGCATATGGCAATTACATGATTTTTCAATTGATAGAATTCAGAAAAGCATGAGCAAAAATGATTAAATATATATCTATTTCTCAATTATTCACACTAATGGAGGGGAAAGAAAAGGTGTATGTGGCATTAAAACAAAGAAAAATGTCTAACTCGTTTTTAGCTTTGGAGTATAATTCATCATATTCATACCTTTCCACAGCAGCTCACACTTCATGTCTTTTCCATGGCAAAGTCCTTCCATATTCATGTAAGCTTTAACATCAGAGATTCAGAAGACCAAACCAAACTCTTTTGAGATGGCAGGTATTCAAAAAATAATTCAGAAAACTGACATTTTACTAATAGTAAACCAGGATTATATCAATAAAAACACATGCTATTTATGAGGCTTAATATTTCTTAATTTAATAGGTAACAAACACTCTTCAGTCAGTTTATTTATATTCATTCATTTATCACTAAATGTCTATGACATATGCTCAGTGCCTGTAACATTCTAGGCTATTTTCTCCATCCTGAGGATGCAGCATTGAAGTAAACATAGTTCCTGCTCCCATAAACATGCATTCTAACAGTGGAGATCAGGCAGTAAACAAAAAGTAGACACATAACTATAAAGATAATGGCTAAGAAAAATAATTAAAAGTGATAGGGTTGCTATTTTAGGCAGGTTTATTGTGAAAAATCTATTTTTTTATATGTCATTTTAGCAGAGACATGAAAGAAATGGATAGTGATCCAAGCAAATAGTTGGAGAAAGTGTATTGAATGTAGAGGGGACCTCAAGTGCAGAGGCCCTGGGGGGACTTGTATTTGCCATGTGTGAGTCCACATGATATCTGAAGATGAGTGGGGAAGGCACATTATGTAGGACACTGTGGACCGTGAGTTTTCTTCTGAATTATATAGGAGGCAGTTGGAGGATTTCACATAAGAGTGATGTGATCTGTCTTATGACATAACTGAATCCCTCATGTGGACATTAAACCATAAGAATAAGAGAGTGGATGTCTGATCACCAAGTAGGATGCTATGCAAACTATGAGGTGGTGTAGATGGAGGTAGTGAGAAATGTTTGTGCTATATCGATTTAGTAGTTGGTCTTGTTTTTAATATTATAAAATTAACTGTAGACCTTTTTTTTTAATCCAGTATCTTCAGTGACTATTTTCTCGCAATCATTTCATTTTTTAAAAAATGAATGAAAAATGGTCTATGATTAATTGTTCAGTTCCCTAGAACCCCATTGACTCTTAGTTCAACAGTCCCTCTCAAAACACTGAGAGGGACTGAGTTCTCTTCCTGAGAACTCTATTATACAGTTCTATTAAATCCAATTCAAATATGTAACTATTTTTTTTCTTAATATCTTAGCCCACTGTTTTTACTCTAAATTGCATATACTTTAACTTCCATAGAGATATCTTTTAGAGAGTTTGCAAGTGGATAGAGTTTTGTTAGGCAATTAGAATTCCCTTTTCTATAATAGAACTATCATTTATTCCCTAGTGCTGTGCTCTTTCTCATTCCCTTTGCCCGTATGACCACTGCACCTTAAATTAAATACTTTCTCACTCTTAAAAATTTCTGACTCAGATTGAAAGCCATTTAATCAGGAAAGTTCTCCTTGACTCTCAGAGTGGGATCCCGTGCTATATACTTTTAATCGATTCTATTTATCATATGTGTGATTTTACATTTTTTCCTGTGACTATTCAATTTATATTAAAAAAAAAAAACTAAGCCAATAAGATACACACACACACACACACACACGTACATAAGAGAAGATTTATTACAAAAATTGGCTCATGCAGTAATAAAAATGAAGTCCCATAACCTGCCTTTTGTAAACTAGAGAATCAGCAAGGTTGATGATGTGATTCAGTCCAAATTTGAAGGCCTGAGAACCAGGGAAGCCAATGGGTCAATGCCCACCCTGGGCCCAAAGCCTGAGAAAGGGGAGCTACTCATGTAAATCTGAGAGTCTGAAGCCTTGAGTCCCAGGAGCCCTGCTACCCACCACGGTAGGAGGGGCTGAATGTCCCAGCTCAAAAAAAAAGCATTAATTCACCTTTCCTCTGCCTTTTTGTTCTATTTGGGGCCTTGACAGGTGGAATGATGCTGCCCACTTTTTGTTGGTGAGCACTGATCATTATGCGGCCTGCTGATTCAAATACTAACCTTACCTGGAAACACCCTCACAGTCACACCCAGAGATTACATTTTACTGGCTACTTGGGCATTCCTTCGCTTTGTCAAGTTGACACTGAATATTAACCATCACTGATTCTATACTGCATTACCAATTCTTGTTTTTTTTCTTTTTTTTTTTTTTTTGCTTGGACAAATTACTATGTATACTTTATTGTTTCTCTCACTAAGAATTTAAAGGAATATATTCTGAATTCTACTGATGGCATTTTTTAAAATATTTTTTTTACCTCTTTTTCTGTCTCAGATTTTTCTCTTGCTTTATTGTCTAATATCAGTGAAGCCATTGAGATTCCTAGGTTGCTTGTTTCTGCACAAAATCTAGGCTGAAAAATATAGGAAAAAACATATAGTTGTCACTAGTTTATGTCACTTGTTACAAGCTTACCCTGAGCCAAGTAAGCAACAGTTTGCTCCATTGGTAATGTAGTAAATTCTTTGTCAGTCAGTTTGGACAAACTTGATTCTGCCTGATAGGAGGATATCATCACCAGAGGCCTCAGCGCTTTCTGAGTCTGCCTCAATGGTTGCATATTTATATAAGACACTTTATGCCAGGGCTGGAATTTCTCTGGTCATAAATTTTGTTAGAATAATAGGCAAATCGTGATTTAAATCTCTGGGCATTATATAATGTAGCAACCCAAACCACACCTGTTTTTTTTGTTCATGTGAGTAATAGGAAAGGATTTTGAATCTGAACATTGTTCTTATTTTTGTCTTAGAAATAAGTCTCTGAACTGTTCCTAGAGCTTGACTAATGATTGGCTACTTCTGTGGCCTTTGTTCTGAAACGATAGACTGAGATGGAGATGCATGGCTAATCTGGTCCCTGCCTCAAGCTGCATCCTAATGGAAGATGCTTTCATATAGATAGGGCTTGAAGACATAAAGGCATATTACTTTCTAAGGCAGAGATTACAACAAAAAATATTTTAGTGGAGTGAAGAATTTAGGTTTATTCTATTTTGATAAATCTTCTCAGCTGACAGTAATATATTTTGTTATTCTTACTGACTCCTTGAATTTGAACACGACTATAGCTTGAAAAAAGTTAACTTTTGAAATCTATCATGGCATGGAATCATCTGATACCCAACAATCATGGATGTAAGTATTAGACCGAAAAAACTAACAAAATACTGTGATGTTTTTCTTTTATCTCTACTAGAGTTTACTGAAATTCACAAAAAGTAGCTAAATCCCTCCATGTTCCTAATAAAATTGTTAATTTCAAGTGTTGGTGAGCATGTAATCTAAGCTGCCACTAATACGTACACAAATACCAAAGTTTCAATAAGAAAAGATCAGGACTGTGGCATGTCTCTTGCAGTGAAAGAGTCCCTGAGCTTCAACTGTTTGTTGTTATGGATATTTGCAGGCTCAGTTTTCCACATTTTTCTGAATTTTCAAGGAGAAGCAAGGAATTTGAATTTCTCAAAATTTTTAATATTTCTAGTTGACTCAATTAAAACAAAACAAGTTTCCATGCCAAGTTAAACATATCTGTGAGCCAAACTTGACCATTGGGGTGCTAAACTGAAACTTCAGGACTACCAATTAATTCATTTAACTTTCATGAATGAACCAATAAACATATGAATGAATGAATGAGTTTCTCAACCAATTGAGCATGAAGAATAAGGATGACAGAGAGATATAATACTGTGTTCAAAAGCATGACTGAATAATCAAAATGCCTGGGATTGCCTAAGGGTAGCAGAATATATCACCCCCAAATATGACTGTACAAGTTCACAAGATGCCACCCCAAAATACACCACTTTGATATATTGACTATTTTGAGTTTTTCAAATAAGCACTTGAGAAACAGCAAATTTATGGAAAGGCTTTCTCTGCACTTCCCTTATCTGTCTGAAGACAGATCCTCCAGAAGGAACTGAATTGTTAAAAATCCCCTCCCAGAAGTTTCATCACTAGAGAAAATTGACTCTTATTACAGGGAGAGGAGCTAGAAGTGATACCAACTCCAAACAAACTCTCACACAAACTATCACATCTCCCATCTACAATATTAAGGGACCATTCATCTTTCCTAAAAATAATTTACTCTTCCATAAGAGGCCTACATTCTCCTTCCCATTTTTTTATTAAGATGGTATTTAAGTCTGAATTGTAGACACCCTGGGGAATTTTTTATTTTACCCTGGATATCTCCCATATATACATGAAGTATACATGGTAATGAATTCTGTTTGTTTTCTCTTGTTAATCTGTCTTTTATTACAGAGATCTCAGCTTAGGACTCAGAAGGATAGAAAGAATGTTATTTTTTCTTCATTACATATAACTTATTAGACATTTGACATTGGATGACATTGGACACATTATATATAATTTCTATAGACTGGTTTTCCTCATCTATAAAATGAGAAAATAGCTGTCCTTCCTTAAATAATTAAAAGATTAAATGATGCTATCTGTATAAAATTAATAGTCCAGTGCTGGGCAAATAAGTCTTCATTAAGGCTATAGTATAGTTGGAAAATTTAAAAATTTTCTGGAAAAAGAAAATTTCTGAATTTAGAAATTGAATTATAGAAAGTAAAGGATAACTTTAAAATAATATTTAGTTTTTAATTGTACCTAAATATTATGCAGTTGTATACCTCAAATTTCACACAAATATTTGTTCTCAACATTGCTTACCTTTGTAAGAGTCTGAAAATAGAAGCTTATCTTGAAGGTACCTGTGACTTGTTATTATTTTTGTCTACCAAACATTTCTCATTATCACAGGCAACTTGTAAAAAGATCTGTGAAATTTACATTTTTGTTCTAATTCTCATTTTTTGATTTTTCAGATTATTTTTATAGGTAATTGAGAGAATCTGATAATTACTAGATATTAGTAATATTTTCAGCTACAACAAAAATAAATGGAACATAAAAGAAGGAACTGCTGGAAGGAAAAACTATGTTTATCAATTTTTACATGTGTTTAACTATGCATATTCTTTTGGATATATTTTCCTTCAATAGCATTAATTTTCTGTGAATTTTTAAAATAATTTTTTGATATTCTGATACCATTAGTGTTAAAGAGCAATCTCAATTTAAAAGGAACATTTAGCTCTGTATTGAATCTGAAATTCTGACTGCTCATTCAGAATGAACTGTTTGTGAAAATTGTTTTTAAAAGGCAGTTTCTTTATTTGTTTTCAAATGACAGAACAATATAAACAGTATCTGAATGTTTAAAATAGATAATACCTACCACACATAATATAAAAACACACATTACATTACAAAAAATATATAACAGCAGTTTTATATTTTTTAATATATACCATTGAAAAAATATTACTTATTTGCTGAAAACATTTGCTATGATTTTGCTAGCTAAAATATGAAACAACTGGAATATATGTTTGTAAAAATATAAAACTATATATAACTAGGTAAATTTTTCTCATTCTTACACTGTAGTGATTTAAGACTTTAGTAATGTTTACATTTTAAGTTGTAAAAGCCATTAATTGTGATGTTATTAGAACTTACTTTAAGGTGAACAATAAACTGTATTTTCTATATTCATATATAAGATAAGCTGGATGTTAATAGTTTTCCCTTTATGTCATTTAACGTGGGACAATGATTTAGGAGACATGGTTAAAAATACTTTTTTGTATTTTTGTATTTAAAATAACAATTGTGGGTGTGACAACATGGCCTATTATTCCATTTGACAATTGACTACTAAGGGAGGCATTTAAGCATTTGTGCTTCTAAAAGGCATTATTATTGATGTCTAATACTCCGCATAAACTAGCTGGGATTATGCATGCAAGAAGAAGTAGGACATTGGTATTTTGAGAAAGAAGAAGTGGGGCATTAAATTTTTGGTATTGGCTTCTATCTCCCCACTAATGGGTAAATCCTGAAAAAAAGAAAAAGAAAAAAAAGCAGTTTAACTAATTCTACAAATGACCAAACAAATACCCTGGAAACAATAATAGATTCCAAAACTTTCTACTTATGATCATTTATCTACATTTAAAGTGCCTGACATTATTGAATACACTGTATTGTGACAAATTTCTTCCTCAATAGACTTAATTTCAATTATCCAATGTGTCTGCAAAACTCCTCAAATTGTACACTGTTATTGACTGTTGTGTATCTGAAACTTGCAGAATATTCTTTTTTTTCATGCCTCACTAACAAATCTCTCTATGGATTTTTACACTTTGTTCAAGCCTTTTAAGCTTCAGAACACATTGAGATTTGTCTGTCTTTCACCCGTACGCTCACCTATTCAATCATGTTAGAAGAGACATGATCGAAGACTGAATAGTGGGTCATAACAAGAACAGGGTGAAAAAAAAAATGATCAAGTAAGTTTTTAGAACAAGATATAGGCCAATTTCTACAGTCCAGAAAAAAAAAAAACAACTGATACTCAGATATCAGTACAAAGATCTAAGAATCAAAACTAGAAAATGTATTTTAAAAAAATGTTGTATAAGATGAAAATGTTCAAGGAGTTCAACTGAAGTTTAAGAATGAAGAAACACCATCGTATCATTACAAAGGGTGAAAAAAAAAACAAATATAATAATCAACAGAATATTTCTTCTGTTTACTGGATGTTTAAAAAAGAGTGTAATGCCTGCTATCGCTAATTATGCTACCTGAGTTTTTTATCCAGGTCTATGCCAAGTTAAGAATTTGCTTTATTTTCTTCCCATTCCATTAACAAAATATTGTGTTGGTATAGATAGCTAGGTGCACATCACTTAATCCACTGCAACACATTTTAAAATAATTTTATATTCATTACTTAAACACTTAACAATGTTAGTATTACTAGGCAGAAAAAAAATTCTATTAAATGTTCTTAATGGTGCACAAATAGAAAAAAATAAATTATATTAAAGAGAAGTCTTTATATCATTTTAATGTACAGCATCATCTACTTCTATCACCAGTATTTGCTAATGCTCTAATTAGATATTTTTTACTTTACCCCAGTTAGGGTGTTCTCTTTCCTTTCGCTTGGCCTTTGTACTAGCAAATAAAAATATTTAGTTTCTCTTCTTTCTTTGTATTCTTTTGCAGAAAATTTTACCCCTTCAACTATGAGTAGGTTTCTAAGACAATGATATCATTCTGTGTGGTGGTGGTGGTGGTGGGGTGATCTGTGGGGGAGGTATTTTTATGTTTCCCTCCCTCTCTTCTTTCTTTCCTTCCTTTCCATTTATCTTCCTACCTTTCTTCTTTGCTGTTCCTTCCTTTCTTGGTTCCTTCTTCCCTTCCTTCTTTCCTTCCTGATTTAAGTATAGATCTATGGATATTTATTTCATATTAACCATTGAAATCTAACACTCCTTTATTCTGTTGCTCTAATCATTCTACCTTTAGCCATTGAGAGCTCATTTCATTGTTTCCTGTATATCTTCAATATGATTTGTTTTTTTAGCAAGTCCTTATTTGATGGCACTATAAATTTCTTAAGACTTGTCACATATTTCTTGTCTCAGTCACAGAATCAGCCATTTATCCATTACTCTGGCTTCTTTTATTGGAAAATCATGAAACCGAGATCTGGATATCAGGTGTACTCTTTGACTCTGGGATAGTGTTTCTTCTAGGCCTTAGCTGACAGATAAAGGAATATATGTGAGTATACTAAATTGTGCATATTCACATATATAATTATTTTTCCATTTAATGATCTGTATCTATATTAAGCCAGACAGGAGTTTATATGGGTGACTCCAAAATTAATCCATTACCATATGCATCATTCTAGCCTTCTTTATCCTTGCTTACCTTCCATTCCAACTGTGAGTACCCTGGATCCTAGCATTTATTATTCAAAAGTAGTTGTTTGCTTCCAGTATACATGAGGAACAGCAGCATCAGAATTGTTAACCTGACTTGTACCCCTATGCAAAACAGATTTATAAACTAGAATGCAAAGCTTGTGTGCAGTTCATTTTGGCTTAGTCTTATAGTCTCTACTCATTTCCAAAATTACTTAGGGAAGCAATTTTTCCCTTTCAGTGAGATCGTTTCATACATTTTTCATACAGTTAGATTGTTTTGTTTCAAACTCATTCAATCCTGGGATTCCCTTATCTCTTAAATTTTTAAAAAATTGCATATATTAAGATTCACTCTTTATGGCGTAAAGTTCTATGGCCCTAGCGATGCATAGCATCATATATCCAGCATTTCAGTAACATATATAGTTTTTCCATCTAAAAAAACTCTCTTTGATTTACCTATTCAATCCTCACCTCCTCACCTCCATTTATTTTCTCCCTGAAAACCACTAATCTTTTTATGATTTATATAATTTTGTCCATTCCAAAATGTCATGTAATAGGAATCATACAGTATATCATTTTTCATATGGGCTTCTTTCACCTAGCAATGTACAATTAAGCCTACTACTTATAGCCTACTACATGCCTAGGCTAATATGATATTGCCTATTACTCCTAGGCTATAATCCTATATAGCATGTTACTGTACTAAATACTGTAGGCAATTGTAACACATTGGCATACATGTATTTAAACATAGAGAACTACAATAAAACTATAGTATAAAAGGTTAAAAATATTATTTTCTTGTACAGAGTACTTACCATAAATGGAACTTGCAGGTTTGGAAATTACTCTGCATTAGTCAATGAGTAAGTGGTGAGTGACTGTTAACGTCTAGGACGTTACTATACACCGCTGCAGGCATTCTGAACACTGTCCTACAAGCCTTCCTCCTGATTCCTTTCAACAGGGATAGAAATAGAACACCGAAGCTGTCACTGCTGCTCCATGACTAGGCCGTGGGCTAGACTGGTTATAAATATTGAGAAGAAACTGGGCAGTTAAGGCATAAATAACCCCAATAGTGAATGTCAGGAAAGAATGAAAGGTGGCCTGAGGATCAGTAGGAGTGAGAAATCAAGATGGACAGATAAAGGAAAACAGGGGATGGTCATAATGTGGTTTTAGCTATTACATGTTAGAGCAGTGGTCAGATTAAAGAACTTTGTGGAATTCATAAAAAATGGTGTTTAGCATAGAGAGGATGTAGAACTGAGGACTCAATATTTCAACTTTGGAACTTATTTTTGGCTCTTTTGACCCTATCTGGAACAAAGAGGTCTCACTGACCTTGAATTGAAGGGAGAAATAACACTTATGCTTTACATCACTGCCACCTGAAAATATCTCCAAAGTATAGGGACAGGCTGGCTCCACACTACCATAACATTTACTAAAGTGGCAGTGACACTTAATGCTTGTTAAGGTTGCTCCTGTGGACCTATGTCCTTGTACAGCATTTCAGGTCCTCAGCAAGAATTTACAGCAATGTGCTCTGAAGATCATCAGTCTAGATGTAGGGGGGCTCTCATGCCCTCTGAGTATGTAGCACTGGGGTTAAGGCTCCACTGTGCCAAACAGGTCAGTGGCTAACTGATTGGTCTGTAATCTGTGAACTCAAAACTGAGGTGTTGTGAGTGAGAGGGAATCTATTGCCAAGGCGCACAGATACAGCTCTCATCAGAGAAAAAAAAAAAAATTTCTCCTAAAGAAAATATCTTTCTATTTCTTACAGAATCTTCAGCTCCATTATAATCTTACAGGATCACTATTATATATGTAATTTAAAATGTCATTGACCAAAACATCAAATATGTGGCATGTGACTGTATATGTATAAGCCTTGCCAGATTATATGTTTTTTCTTCTTCGAGTTTTGAAATTTGTTTCTTTAAAGGAATTAATCCATATTATCTATGTATCAAATCTGCAAGCATAGCAGTGTTAAATCTTCTTGAATGTTTGTTAAATTCACCAACCAGTCTGGAAATTTTTTTTCTTGGGAACTTTTGATTACTGATTTGACTTAATGGTTGGTTCAGATTTTCTGTTTCTTCTTAACTCAGTTTTGGGAGATTGTATGTTTCTAGGAACATATTTGCCTGATTGCTCACCTTGTTGCATATAATTGTTCATAGTATTTCCTTACAATCTTTTGTATTTTTGTGGAGTCATTTGTTACTTCTCCTTTGTCATGTCTGATTTTATTTATTTGGGTCCTCTCTCTTTTTTTCTTGATGAGTTTGTTTAAAGTTTTATCAATTTTGTTTATGTTTTAAAAGAACCAGCTCTTGGTTTTACTAATTGTTTGTACTGTATTTTTAGATTCTATTTCATTTATTTCAGCTCTGATTTTATTACTTTCTTCTACTCATGTTAGAATTTGTGTGCTCTTCTTTTCCAAATTTCTTTTAGGTGTAAGGTTAGATTTTTTTTTATTTGGGATGCCTCTTTTGTATCTTAATTTAGGCCTATATTGCTATGAATTTCCCTGTCAGGGCTGTTTTTGCTATGTTCCATAGATTTTGAGATGTTATGCTTTCCTTATAATTTATCTAGGTATCTTTTGATTTCTTCTCTGATATTATTGTTAACCCATTCACTGTTTAGTAGCAGACTATTTCACTTCTATATATGTGTGTGTTTTTCAATTTTTTTCTTGTAATTGATTTCTAGTTTTATGCCATCATGGTCAGAGAAGACACGTGATATAAATTCAATCTTCTAAATTTACTGAAACTTGTTTTGTAGCCTAACATTGGAAAATGTTTCATGAGCACTTGAGAAGAATGTATATTCTGCTGCTTTAGGGTGCAAGGCTCTAAGAATAATAATTAAATCAGTCTGATCTAATGTATCATTTAAGGCTGCTGCTTTTTTGTTGAGATTATCTGTCTAGTGTCGATGGGGTGTTAAAGTCCCCTACTATTATGACATTGCTGTCAGTCTCTATGTCTGTCAGTATTTGCTTTAAATAATTAGGTGCTCCTGTGTTGGGTGCAAAAATATTTATTAGGGTTGTATCCTTTTGTTGGATTGATTCTTCTCTGTCATTGTGGAATATCCTATGTCTCTTATTTTAAAGGCTATTTTGTTTTAAAGTCTATTTTGTCTGATATAAGTATCGCTACCCCAGTTTTTCTTCATTTCCATTTGCATGAAATATCTCTGAGTTTGTTTTTATGTGTTAGGTAGATTTGCTATATTTCCCACTCTTAGGCAGATGGTAGTATGTAGTAGGTGTCCTGTATGGCCAGATAGGGCGCGTGGCTCAGTAACCATGAGAAATGGCTACAGTGGTTGCGGGGAACAGTTTGCAAGTTGGGTGGAGTGGGATCTCAGGGAGTCATGAAGTGGAGCAAACAGATCCCACCAGGCCGATGTAGATTCAGTTTTGGCCATGTTGGAGGAGGGCTCAACACAGACACGATGGCTTTCATCTGCAGACTACACAGGAGAAGGGCTAGACAAAGGGACTATGACAACTGTCACTCCAGCCTTTTCTTTGAAGCCACACAACTCGTTCTTTCTCTGTTCCATATGATCGTAAGAATTATGTGTATTTTTATGGTGTTGCATGGAGTGTTCTCTGTTAATTAGATTATATGTATCAATAATGCTCTACAGGTCCACTGTCTTCACTGACTTTCCATCTGTGTGATCTACAAAAGTCTAAAAAGTGGCTATCGCAGTCTTCAGCTATAATACTAAATGTGTCTATTTGTCCTTGCAGCTGTATAAGTTTTTGTTTCACCTATTATACTTTTTCATTAGGTACATACATATATGTTAAGAATTTTATTTCTTCTTTGACAATAGACATTTTATTATCATGTAACACCTCTCTTGATTTTCCTTGCTCTGTAGTCTGTCATGCCTGAGATTAATATAGCAACTCCAGATTTTATTAGTGTGAGCGAATTTATCTGTCTCTACACCATTTACTTTTAACATATGTGAATCTTTATATTTGTAGATACTTAAAGAAACAGATAATTGGGTCTTACTTTTTAAAATTTACTTTTTACATATTTTAACTTCTTTTTTTTGTATACTCCTGCTCTGTTATTGTTTAAAAATGTTGTTGTTGCCCTAGGTTTTGCAATATACATTTACAACAAAACTATTTGTAACAAAACCTTTAAATAACAGCATACTGCTTCACACATGGCATCACTTTATATAGGTATTCCCAGTTTATCCCTCCCATCTTATAACATTACTATAATTTATTTCACTTATTTACATGATATATTCATAGACTATATCATTCCTATTGTTATATTCTTTATTTTTCTTAGTCTCAATTGATCTAAAGTATTTAATTTTAATGTTTTGATTTTTTCTCTGAAGCTCTTGTGTTATATAGTTCTATATTTTTGAACTATATTATTTTTATTCTCTGTGAAAATTTCCTTTTATCATTTATTGCAGTCTAGGTTGGTAGCAATGAATTCCCTCTGTTTTTGTCTGAGAAAGCCTTTATTTCGCTTTTACTTTTGAAGGACAATTTAGTTAGATATAAAGTTTTGAGTAGATGGCTTTTGTTTTGTTTTTAAATTTTTAATACCTTTAAAATTTTTACTCCACTCTTCTTGCTTGCATAGTTTCTAATAAAGTCTACAATAATACTTATTGCTATTCTTCTATTGTTAAATTGCCCTCATTCCTGCTAGTTTCTTTTGAAATTTTCACATCATTTTTGATTTTCTGCAGTTTAAGTATGAAATGTCTAGGTATAAGTTTTCTAGTATTTATCATTGATATTCCTACACCTGTGGTTTGTTGATTAATTGTCATTTATTTTAGAAATATTTTGGTTACTATTATTTCAGTACATTTTTTCTCAGTTCTCTCTTCTCCTCCTAATAGTCCAATTATTGCAGAAAAATTAGGCAAGTGAGAAACCAAGCACTGCTCGGACAGTCAGAGAATTCAAATTTATTACTCCGGCAGTCCCAGAAGAGCTGGAACTCTGAAGATCTGGTCCCCAAGCTCAGGGGTAACCTTACTTTTATAGTGATTATCAAGCAAAGGCAATACATCTGTTATCTAGACAGAACAAGCAAAGGGGAGGGTGAGTCGTCAGTTGACCGCAAGGTCACCCTGGCCTTTGGCCTATGCAGCAAGCATGTCTACAGAAGCAAAACAAAGAGCTGATTAAAAGGTTAGCCATTAGAGTAGGAAATTCCTCTTCACTATTACTTGAGTTTACCATTGTAATGATTCCACAGTTATTTATGAGTTTATTAATATTAACTTTGATTATAGTTATTTTAAATTCTTAACTTGTCCTTTCTAGCATCTATCATATCAGAGTTTGGTTCTGATATTTACTGTCTCTTCTGACCATTTTTATTTGTCTTTAAGCATGTCTTATATTGTTGAATGCTAGGCATGTTTTGGGTAAGATGAATTGAGTTAGGCTTTTTTGCTTGTAGGTTTTATGTTCATTTGACTAGAATTTGAACTATGTTTAATTCTGATATAGCTGTGCATGACAAGAAATCCCAAATTTATTATTGTCCTTATTTTTGACTCTTTTGTTGTCTTGTATTATCATAGGAACTCCTTCTTAGATAGAGTCTGTGTCTTTCAGTTCTTTCAGTTATAATTTATTGTTGTTATACTAGGGACATTTCAATATGATAATAATGCATTAGGCAGGAGAAATGTTTTGTAATCTTATATCTAAGTCTGTTCATGGGCATATGCCCTTGTTTATTATCTTCATAAATGTTTCTTAGCTTCTACTTCCCCTTAGGTCAGATAGGAAGGAAAAAGCTGAACAGAGTTTCGAAAATGCCCTTTCATTTATGTGGGACAAGGCTTTGTAAATTATTTCCATATAGAGAATGGCCTTTGTTATGGGGAATAGTCTGAAAGTATTTTTGAATAGTTCATTTTTCCCATTCTTGCCAGTGTGATGTATTTTATTTTATTTTTTTTATTTTTTTGGCCTTCATTGTAAGAACATTCAGGAGTTCTTAAGCTAAAACTCCAAAAATGATGGGTCTCTCCCCCTAAGCCTGTACCCCTATCCAGGAGTGTCTCACTCTCACTCTCACTCTACTGTAAATCAGCCTACTAGAATTTGTCAAAATTACCTATTAGATGTCCTTACTCATTTATAGCTGCAGTGGCTGCTGTTTCTGGTAACCAGATTCCAGCTTTGATCTCAGTATATGCCTGTCTCTCTAGTTTTTGGGGTGGTGATTTTCCCTGAAACCTCAATTCTCTGATGAATCCAAGCAATGTTACTGATTTTCAATTTATTAATCTTTTTCTTGCTTAATCAGAGTAGAGAGAACTTTCACACTCTTATATCAAAACGAAAACTGGAAGTTTAAAACAATTCTGTTTTAAATATACAATATGGAATTCAGAGACACTTCTGATCTACATTGTCATTCTAATGTAGTATATGTACATTAGTCATACTAATCTACATTATGCTCATTCATATTGAACAAGAAATAATTTCCAGAGCTTCAAAATGAAAGGGACCAAAGTTTTGCCACCTAAATGTTGCCTTGTGGATATTGATTTTAAGCTGCTTATTAAGGAACAAAAGAGTTAGAACCCCCTCTTTTTCTGCATGATAGGTTCAAACAGAAAGGCCTGCTTCAGGAAGGAAATCTTAGGATGTCACCTTAGTCAAATTTTAAATTAATTATAATAGGTAGGAAGGTGCCAAGCAGGGGCCTGGTAGCTAGATCACCTGTGTCCATGGAAGCAAGAATTTATGTGCTGTACATGTTATGCTCTTTCTTAATTACCTATAAATTGCCTACTTTTTTTAAGTCCTATCACATCTCACCACCTACTTGTTTCCTTTGTCCAAAATGACATTGACTCGATTTTACCTCATTGTCTTTGGAATTTGTGTGCTTACGTGATTTTCCTGTATGCACATATTAAAATTTGATTCCCTCCTGTTAATCTGTCTCTAATTTGATTCCTAGCCCATCTAGAAGAAATTAGAAGGTAAGAGAAAATTGTTATTTTTTTAGCTCCCACAGCAACAACAGACATCTACTTTTTGCTTTTTGCTTGTGTTGTTATTGAGTCAGTCATGTTGCTAATCCTAAACGCCATCATTAAAGAATACAGGTTAAAGAATAGCCCCTCTCTGCAACATAGTTTAACTCCTGATGTAAGAAAGCAGAGATGGTGGGGCTACATTATTTTTCAAATATTCTGCTTAGATTGGCATGTGTTGCTTTCATATATCATTAACCTAAATAAGTTACAGAGCAAAGTTTTCATTAGTAAGGAAAATATCTACTACCACTGCTCTCAACCTTTATCAAAATATAAAGCAAGAATGTAGCCAACGGTTCTGTGACCAGCCTGTTTGTCAGGACCATCTAAAATGGAACAAAACACAAATATGCATTAGAAGCACAGAGGATGTTTTACAAAAGCCTTTATACTTTGTATACAAGTTATATTTTAAAAAGTACCCTCAGTCTTAATCAGAAATGTAGGAAAGATTTTATTTCCTTTACATGTTCTCTTTACAAAGTAGTCCTTGCTTAATTAACTCCACCCTTACGTAACCAAAGATAGTTTACAAAACAATATTAAAAAAACTCTAAAGGGAGCATTTGTTGAAATAAGTTGGTTAGCCGTTACTGCAGGAACAGCCTGGTGCCTACTAATGATTGAATTTATAACTGATGTCTGCTACTTTTAATGTTACACTATATTTTCCTAAATGTTTCTCTGCATAGTAGCTAGATGTAAATAAATTTAAAAAAGTTCTCCTTTCTTTTTTATTTGTAATTTACAAATGCAATAAAGACAAGTTCATTAATGCAAAGGACAAATATAGGCAATACTTACAGCTATATACACTCATGCACAAACAGAAACATGCAAATTATTATGGCAATAAATATAAAATACTGAGATTGTAGAAAGTACAAATTTCCCTTTTTAATAGAAAATCTGTATACTGCATTTTAGTGTTCAAACTTGTCAAGGCCTCACCATGAAATTCATGGAAGAAAACAAAGTAATATGAGAATAACAAGTAATAGTAATTCCAGTTAATGTGTGCATCTTAATGCAAACTCATTCAAGGAAGTGTAGTAAATGAGGCAGTGTTTCACTAGAATAGTACAACCATAATCTGAATTATCCTTGATTACATAGCAATGGATCAAATAAATGTAACATGGCATACATATTTTGTCCTGACAAAATATTTTTTACTCATCAGCAATGATAAATGTGAGCTGTTAAAGATTTATAATAGGAATATAAGAAAAGGAGAATTTTACTGATGAGAAAGGATTGAATAATCATTTTCATGGTCTAGGTTGCTATAGAACAGAAAGAAATTCTTAGCAGGATACAAGGTCGATCTTCAAAGGGCAGGGCATGAGGCTTCAGAGCTCTGGGAGCAGAGTATTAATTGATTACAAACTCTTTGTTTATATGTAGACAGATATTAATATCCTATCAACATTATATGGACATGCTTTGCATGGATACACAAAAACTTTTTTATCTTCATTTTTTTTTCTCATGAGTTTTCTCCTATTTAAAAATCATAATTGATAGTATTTAATGCAATTAATACTTGATATATGATAGTATATATTTATTGCAGTAGCAGGTAATATTATTTTTCCTTAATGGATAATATAGATATTAGAATTTAAAATGCAGGCCTTTTTTTTTATTATCGCACTTAAAACTCATGAAGTTATATTTAAAGAGCTTTTGTTCTCGAGATTAGGAATAAAATATTCTTACTAGTTTCTGAAATGCTCAGGCATTCTCTTAAAAGAAAACTTAAAGATATGTAATTTGTGAAAAACTTTAATAGTTTTTAAAAAAATATATGAAAATATAAATGTAATTAACAGATTTTGGATTAGGTATATATATTGTAATATAGCTTAAAAATCTCATAGCTGAACAAATGTTTGTGATAAATGCATTAACAGGCTTTTCTAGCCAATTAACTTTGAGACAGTAAGTATTGGTGTTAAAAAAAAGGGAGGAATGCTTTGCAATATTATTAAGATTTTAATTTTAAAGATAAAGGAAAATATATTTTTAAAATTTATTTATTTAAATTAGTTTCAAGTATACAGTACATTGGTTAGACATCTATATAGTTCATAAAACGATCCCACCAATTGATCTCTCCCTCCCTGGGTCTTCCACCTAGCCTACGTTTTAAGACTAACTGCATTTCCTAAGCTGTGCACCCCATCGCTATGACCTTCTATCAATAACTGATTTGTACTTTAATTCTTCACGCCATTCTTTCAGTCCCCTAACCCTCTCCCCTCTGTCCATCACCAAATTGTCCACTATATTTGTGAGTCTTTTTTTTTTGATTAGTTTGTTTTTTTTATATTACTCAACCATTAAAAAAAATGAAATTCTACCATTTGCAATGACATAAATGGATTTCAAGATTATGCTGAGTGAAATAAGTCAGACAGAGAAAGATAAATACCATATGATTTCACTTATATGTGGAACCTAAGAAACAAAAAAGGAAAATATCTTTGAATTAAATATTATTTCTATTATTACTTTTATCATAGTTTTTATACTCATATAAAATATAGTGTAATGCTAATCTAAATCACATATCTTACTAAATTGGAATGATTATATGAAATTAATAAATGGCTTATTGGTAAGAAATAATATAATATTTATAAATTGGAAATAATAGCAATTTAAGAAAAAAAAATAAAGCTAAAGTTAAAATGTATGCAGTGATTCTCACACAGGACATTCTTGTGTAAACATTATGTTGGAAAAAATTTTAAAAAGCATATTGCACAGTTATATGTAATTATAACATCACGATGTAAGAGTTTAAAAAAATGTAATTAAAGCTAGGAACATGAGAAAAATGAAAATCATTTGTCAAATTACTGAAAATATAAATTATTGTTGTTTCTTGTTCCCTTTGCTATTAAATTGTTTTTTGTTATAAATACTTTAGAAAAATATTATTCTTGATCAGTAAGGACTTGAGTTTAAGGTTTTATTATCTTTATTGGAAGTATAACATAAATTTTTTAAAAACCAAAGTTGAAAACTTCTTGGACCTGAGTTTGAAGCCAATTTTCAGCAATAACCGATTGTAGAATAAGTTACATTTGTAATAGTAGTACATGTTTTTGAGATTGATATGATAGTAACATGAGACAAAGCCTGTGAGGAGCATAGAACAGGACCCAGTACATGTTAAATAGTATTAGCTTTAAAAATCTGCAAAAACTAACATAAATACTGTGTGAATAATTGATACAAATAATTAAATGTATTAAATGTAGTACTCTGAAGTGTTAATAATATTCATTATACACGATTAATCTAAAACTACATAAAAGATTATATTTTATTGTTTTAATTTTTCATGTTTTCATTAAAAACATTTAAAAATTTGAACATGGTATTCAAAGATGAGATAAAAAAGTAAGCAAGTATTGGACAAAATAGCATTTAATTCTGTGATTGCTTTAAAATAACCCATTGAATGCCACCTATTGCTTGACTCTCATGAAAAAATATATTTCGTGCTTATTTATGTTATTAATATTCTTTCTATTTTTTTATTTTTTCCTCCCCACCCTCCTTTTCATTCTCCCTTTCTATCTTTCTTCCTTATATGGGAGTGTATATAATGAGTGGAGAGGTAATATCTAACACAATTTAACACAATTTTCTAGAACAGTAACTTCATAATTGTCAAATAGCTAAGATATTTTTAAACAAGAATATAACTATGTAATCTATCCTTTTTCATGAAAAACAAAGCATAGGTGATTTATTCCCTCACACATTATGTGTTGTAGAGGAAAAATAAAGGCAAGACAGAACCAGAGAAAATAGATATCTTTATCTATGGATGAGACAAAGAAATATTAAAAGAGCAATAAAAACCATGTATGGTATTGCAGTAGCAGCAGCTGTAGGAGCATAAGTAGCACTAAATTATACATGCATTTGCTCAAAGAGTAATTATGTTGTTCATCAATAATAAGTAATTATCTGAAAAAATTATCATGTCACATGCAAGCACAGTTGTAAAAAAATAAAAGCACATATGTCACTATAAAGATGTTTAAATGCCTTTCACCACTATTTTATTTTTATCAGATCAGATGCAGTTTTCAAACTTTATGTTATAAGAAGAGTAGGCAGTTTATTTTTTAACAATTTGTCACAGGGAAAATTAATTTACTTTTACAGTTTTGGGAAACTAAGAGTAGATGCCCATTATTTTTCTTTCTGAAACTGTTCAGATGTCCTGGTAAAATACTGGCTCCAGATCACATAAAACAAAACATTCTGTTTTAAGCCGACATATATATTCTCCAATTATTCAACTTGTCAGCCATGAACTGAGATTTAAAATACCAGAATAGATGGACCTAGTCATAGGCCTCATCCCTTATTCTTCTATGTCTGTGACTGAACTCCACATACACTCCTATAACATACAATTAGCATTCAATATGTAATTCTCTTTCAGTTACATGACAGAATTTTATTATTATATTTTACATCTCTTGCCAGGTTATTTTCTCTTCCAGTACTTTTCAAAGGGTTGGGTTCATTGATGGAAATAAATATACTGCCACAGATATTGAGTCTTAAAACGAAGCCAAAGATAATACCTAGATCAGATACTTTCCACTCAGAAACACCAGAGAACCATTGTGTATTCATAAATTATACATAGACAACATCAACTGATAACACTACTATCTATTCAAATATATATAAAGGAGTAAACAATTAATTGATTACATTTTTCCTTGCCTATGTGCATCAAATATTAATAATTTCTACTGAATTAATTTTTAAGTCCAACATCTATTAAAGAAGACATGAAATGATATAATGTTTGAACTCCTCATGATTAGGTCCTGTGAGTGGGAAGTTCTGATTTTAATCACCACTGTAGAAACACAGCCCCAAAGTATAGATTTGAGCGAGTTAAAAGACCCAAAAACCCGTGTAACAAAGAATGACAAAGAAAAAACTGGGTTCTTTCAGGAATAATGTTGCTACATTGCAAAAATTTATACTGCAAAACTTTCTCTTAGCCTTCTCCAAAGGGAGATTCTGAGATATCCATAAACATGCTTAGCTTCACATAGATACATATGGATAAATACAAAGTAATTATAGATATCTGTGTATACATGAGTTATTGCACATGCAGTCACTTCTTAGTTTTGACCAGTGATCTA
This sequence comes from Cynopterus sphinx, assembly GCA_030015415.1. Taxonomy (NCBI): domain Eukaryota; kingdom Metazoa; phylum Chordata; class Mammalia; order Chiroptera; family Pteropodidae; genus Cynopterus; species Cynopterus sphinx. The sequence continues at coordinate 12,989,875 of CM057381.1, forward strand.
TGCCTTCTTTTTTGCTTGTAGTGACTTGCTCCCAAAGAATAGTGTATTAGTCAGCTTCCTGTAGAGAAACAAAACCAAGGAGTATTGTACACACATACACACACACACACACACACACACAGGCTCATTATGGAGTCACACAAGTCCTAAGATCTACAGTCAGGAAACTGGAAATTCAAGAGAGCTGATGATATACTTCCAGCCCAAGTCCCAAGGCCTGAGAACTAGCAGAGTCAATGGTGTTAGTTCCACTCTAAAAGCTTAGCAAGCTCAAGACCGAAGAAGAACTGATGTTTCCTTCTGTACACAGAGAGGAAAAGAGCAATGTATCAGCTCAAGCAGTCACACAAGAAGAGTTCCCTCTTACTCAGCCTTTTTGTTGTCTTCTGATCTTCAGTTGGTTGGATGAGGCCCACCAACATTAAGGATGTCGATCTGCCTTATTACTCTATTGATTTAAATGTTAAACTCATCTAAAAACACCCTCATGGGAACATCCAGAATAATGTTCGGCAAAATATCTGGGCACCCTGTAGTTCAGTCAAGTTTGTAAAATTAGGCATCACAAGTAGAATGTGAAAAGGTTAGAAAAAAAGTAACTTTGCAGTGGCGAAATCTGCACTAAGCCAGGTAATCAAAGTTAGCATCAATAGTCATGGTGATACTATACATACTTTTGTTACAATGTGTTGAAAATGGCATTTTGTCTCGAATGCCATCCTTCCAAAAGCAATAACAAATCTAACCATGAGAAAAACAGACAAACCAAAATTGAGGGACATTGTACAGAATACCTGACTAGCACTTGTCAAACTCAAGGTCATCAATAACAACAAAAGTCTGATAAACTGTCACAGACTAAAGGGGACTAAGAAAAAAAAAATGAAATGTAATGTGGTATTCTGAATGGAATTATGGAACATAAAAAGGACATTAGAGAAAAGCTAACGAAATATGAGCAAAGTATGGAGTTTAATTAATAACAAAATATCAGTATCTATTCCTTAGTTGTGACAAGTCTATAGTAATATGAGATGTTAACAACAAAGAAAACTGGATGAGGATTTAAGGGAGCCCTCTGCACTATCTTTAATTCTTCTTCAAAGAATCTAAACCTATTTTAAAGTAAAACCTTTATTAAAATGTAGAGAATGGCAATTGTCAAGATTATTCTAATAAATCATTTTATTTTGAAGAAACAAAAATCCTATGGATATCCAGGTAGAAGTAGACTGGCCTCAAACTTTCTCAAAAATACTCTTTGCTTAAGAACAAAGGGCAATATGTTCAAGATTTAAGAAAAACAAATTTTGCACCAATGATATTAAACCAAACTTATTCATCAACTGTAAAGTACAAAGCATAAGTTTTACAATATGCATATAAGGACAACGCATTTTAAACACAAATGAATTCATAAAATATGCCTAATTCATAAACTTTCTTACTTTCTTAAAAACCTGTTTTCTGATGAGACTAGTTAGACAAATGGTGGTTCAAATTAGTTTTTGAATGGAGAATTTAGCATAAGAAGTATAGTTTGAGTGCTGGGTCAATTTCAGATACTTATATAAATAGCTATAGAAATCAAAATTCAAAAGAATTCAAAGGTAAACATGTCAGGATATTTAAATTGGTATTAATAATAAATTGGGAAGAAAGAAAATATGGCAGAGCTATAAATGTGCATAATTTTGTCATTTTCAAAGTGCTGTCAATAAATTTTAAATTGAACTTTATACTTTAAACTGGGTATAAACCCAAACTGCCTATTTCACCCTGCTTCTAAAGCCCACCCAGCGTCATGCTTTAAGCATCAGTACGTTAATATTAGACAATGCAGGACTGTTGTTAGTTCAAGTGTAAACTTTTTTCCCATCTCAAAGATATCTGAGCACATTACATTACAGAGAGAGACAGAGACTACTTGTTGCCCTTACTTGGACAGACACCTTGTAGCGTGGACATCTGGCTAATCATTCTTGCAATCTGCCACTTCACTTCCCTTTTCATAAACTGATCTTTTGATCTCTGTTATTCCTTCAGAGGCATGTTCTGATGAGTCTATCCATCAAATGACAAACTCCTGGCATTACTAACATTTTCTGACAGGCAGGCATTGCCTGACCCTGAGAGCCTACCTAGAATCCTGATTCTATCTCCATAACTCCTCAGTATTTTTTCTTCTTGTCTCTGGAAGATTTATTGTTTCAAACAATATGTGTTTCAAATACATATCCAAACCTCAAATATCTACTTGTTACCAGGCCAAAGAATATATCTGTATACACACAAGTACATTCTTTCTTAAAATAGGCACTGTAGACATTTAATTTAGCTGCTGTAGGCAGATACATACTTTTCTTATAAGTTTCTGGGCAATAATGAAAGTGACATACTGATGATACCAAGGAAAAATTGTGCCTGACAGTAATACAGGCAAAGAAGACTTTATTCAAGACTGTCGTGATAGGTTCAACACTAATGTAAAGAGAAAAGAGATTGAACCCAACTACTGAAACCAAAAGATGACCAGAGGATTATTAAGTGCTAGGGTGAGCTAATGGAAAAGGTATTAGGGGAGAGCGTGGTCAAAGTGATCAGGCTGTCTGTGTTTGTTAATTGTTGCTTATCCAGGTTGAACTTCTACTCTCCCACAGAGACTAGGAAACGGGGCATTATCATTCTTGAAAATTACTTTTCAAAGGAATGCTTGAGAAACACATTTCTGTGTTGTAAAACTAACAAGAGGCCAGGAGAACATTTCCATCTCAAAGAGGCACAGAAAATTTGCAATTACAAGTTTTCTAATATAAAAATTCTCAAAGCAAAGTCAGGGGCCTCTAGCCAAAAGGAAACCTGTCTAAAGTTTAGTCAAACTGAAGGAAACGTTAAGGTTGTTTTGATCAGTAACAAAGCCTCTGCAGAACTGCATTCACATTTCTGCACCTCGCCTCACCTGTCACCCTCCCAGCATATACACACACTGCCATTGCTCTAGCCTTATTGACCTATAGTTCTCAGATGTGTCATATCTCGTTTCATTCTTCTATTCCTTCCACACTTTTCTTTCTCATGTAAATAAGTCTTTATATGACATTAAGGGTCCTGTAAGCTGTCCTACTGCAATAATTTGATGTGTTTACTTTTATCTGTCCCTGATTGTATCCATATCAGCATGTAATAATGCTTGGAATGTGGATTCCAAGAGTCTTATTGGTGAGGTTTATGCCCACCCAACCACTGATTAGCTGCTACAGGCTTTTGGGGAGTCATTTCATCTCTTGTAATCTTGGCCTGTCATTTATAAATTACAGATAATTATAGTACCTATCTCACAAACTTTTTTCTTTCTCTTCTTTATTTAATATTTTGGTGAGAATAAAATGAAATGAAAGTGTGCAAGGTGAAGACCAGAGTATCGTTTGTATCATGCCACTCAAATCCTCGATAATTAATTTCTGTTTGTATCTCCTTCCAAGCTGTAAGTAACATGAGAATAAAACAAATTTACATGTTTTTGTATATTCTATGTCTAGAACAGTGCTTTTAAAATTTTTTGGAGGGTATTTATTATTAAACATTTGTTGACAGCAAGTTCAACTACTGAAATTTTACACTCCCACATATATAATGTTGTGTTTTTCAAATAATATCAAGAAATTTATAGTTTTAATAAAAATTTTACATATAGTTATCCTAAAAATAGAAGGACAAAGTGAGAGGTAACAAGTATTTCTTTGAGATCAAAAAGAGTAGCATTCAGGAAGCACCAATTCAGGCAGAAGGTTAAATGTATTCCAATTAGTCATGAAGGCAAGGGATTTTGGTGAGAAAGGGAAGGGAGATACATACTTAGGAAAGTATTTTTATTAGTGTTAATGAGCCTTTGTTATCTTTAGCTATATATAGTGGTACTAATTCTAAAGAATGTCTTTAATTTTCAGTCCAGTAGTCAGGATATCTGCTTTTCTGTTAGTTTTACACACAGTTGTTTAGAATACAATATTGCTTTTGGCCCAGTCTAAAGATTATTTTGCCCAGTTTAAATATTCCAAAGGTTTGAGCAGTAAGACATGCAAGGTCGTTCCTTTGGGATGTAACTCCAAATCCGTATTCAAGTGGCTCTATTTATATTATTTTACACAGTATTTTAAACAAAAATATTTTATTAAAGTAAATGTAAGTGAATAAAAATGTCTCTTAATTAGTTTATCTATGTGCTTATTGTTTTCTTAATCTCCTTTTGTTTGAAAATCTGTTTTTAGAAAGTAATATTTTTAATTCTCTGGGAAGGAAGTACCATTGAATATAAAGTATTAAAAATAAATAAAAAATGTGTGTGGATCACTTAAAAGATTAAAAATTACCATGCTACATGAACCATTTTTTGTTTTTGTTTTTTAGTTGTTGTTAATCTGAAGTTTGAGTAGAAGAGGGAAAAATGGCAATGCTTTTTCTCTGCATCTGCTTAGGGAAACTTTAAATGTCAGTCAATCTGATTACTGCTGACGTAGACTTCACTGACGTGAATTTTCCCTGAGGACTGAGTTGTTCCCGTGATATTATGGGCAGTCTGACCAAAATATAAGCTAGACAAGCCACATACAGAATATGGAGTGGAAACAGGCCCAACCTGTACCTTGACTCTTTGTAAACTATTTCAAAAACTTGGTAGGTGCAGAGAATGTAGAGTTTACATTTTAGGACTGCCTCTAAGAGCCTCACACCGCCATGAGCCTCTTGGGTTGCTGGATTCATTAACTGATAATATAAATACAAAATAAGCAAATTGTTAAATTAACATATGAGAAGAGTCTTTTTGGATAGCATCCATGTACATGCTCAGTGGGTATTCGCAGAACCATATTTCAGAGCAAAAAGCTGGAGTAGACTTTTGCTCATTGTAGTCAGAACAAAAATGACTTGGATAGAGCATATCTATTAGAGGCAAGAAAAAAAGTTATTTTTGTATTAGATGTCTATTTGATATTCATGTGGAGATGTAGTTTGGGTAATAAATGAATATGAGTTAAATTTATAGAGCAGCAGAATGTTGTTTAAGGACAGATGTTAAAATTTCAAGTGAAACTCTCTTCCTTGGGAAGCGGCTCTGGTCTCACCTCACTTTGTTAAATTGAATTGTCTCCTAAACCAGTGGTCCCCAAACTTTTGGCACCAGGGATCAGTGCTCCTATGAGAATCTAATGCCTGATGATATAAGGTGGAGCTGAGGCGGTGATGCTGGCGCTGGGGCGCAGCTGCAAATACCGAGGAAGCTCCTGCTTACTCTCCTGCTGCTCACCCCCTGCTGTGCTGTCCTATTCCTAACAGGCCATGGACCAGTACCAGACAGTGGCCTAAAGGCTGGGGGCCTTCTAAACTATATAAAGTACTCCTTGCTGGCTTTAAATAAACAGAGATTTGCATATCCAGAGAGAATTTTCTTATGATATGGTGCATTGGACGGCCAGGTTTCAGGTTTATTCATATCATCTAGTCATGATATGAATGCTCTTTCAGTTTTCATTAGAGTTATTGCTTCTTGATTTATTGCTGAGATTTTGGAACACATTTGGAATTAAACACTCACTTTCAGAACTATAGTACCGATACTAAATCTTAAACCACATTTTTAAGAAAAAATGGAACTCAGAAGACTCTCAAGTCCAACGAAGTTAGTTTTGCTTTCATCACTGGTCAAAACTGTGCCAAAGGGGGTTTTCGTTTCCGTTTTCTCACCATTGGCATCACTGCATATGAAAGCATGTTCTAATGAAGAAGCTGCTGTTGAATTCACATTCGTTTTTATTTACCGTGAAGTTGCATCATACACAGTTTGCCTGTGTTTAAAATGTGTATGCTCACCAGATAATGAGAGGGAGAAAGAGAAAGAATGAATTAAAATAAGAATAAGAATAATGGATGGTGTGCTGTCAATTTCACCTGTCATTCAACTCAGTATATATATGCCCCTAAAAAATATGATGCGGGATGGGACTTGAGCATCTGCTATATCTTCAGTCAGTCCCAGTGAGTATGCATAACTCAGGGGGTAAGACTAGTTAAGAAAAAACAATAGAGCAAAATAGACACCAAAATTAATTCACCTTTTTTTATTTTGTGTCCAACACAGGGAAATAATAGTTTAGCAATGATAAAAGCAATAGTAGCTTTCTTGGACTTCACAGGTAACAAAAGGATAAAAATAATGTCCATTAACAGTCACTAGATTGAAATTTGGAACTAATATTAAAGTTAATGTGACTTAAATGCAGTATATATTTTTCATAATTTAACAGGGAGCTTGGGGGCTGGGAGAATGGGGTTAAGGGTTAAAGAAGTATAAATTAGTAGTTGATAGATGGGCATGGGGATGGGGAACACGGCGTAGGGAATGCAGTTAGAATTAATATATTGGCTAGGTGAAGCGCCAGGGGAAAAAGGAGCAATTAGGGGAACTGTTTTATAAACTATATAAAGGTCTAACCAATGTACTGTATACTTGAAACTAATAAAATTTTTAAAAACCAGATTAAAAACATTATTGCAGTGTTAATTTTATCTTTATTATAAGAGAATAAGTATATATTACTTTATTATATATAATTTATGCTACATATATACACATATATAATGACATAACCAACCTCTTAATATTTTATATAATTTATATTTTTAAGCACAGAGACTATCTTAATATCACCCTAGGTAATAGCTGTACTTTTCTGTATCACTTAAATTCTATGTAATAAACATGTATCAATGTTTCAAAGAAAAAAAATATATACAATAATATATTACCATGTGAAAACAAAAAGTACAACTAAATATTTACAGCTCATTTTTGGAAGTATATACAATGTAGAAGCCCTATTTTTTATAAGGATCAGTTGTGTAAGAACATTTTTTAAGTGCTAAATCAGATCACCATTAAAATGACAATTAATGTTATAAAAAATAATCACACAAGTGAATGAATAATCACCTGGTATTTGATTTAAACCTTAGTTTTATATTTTAAGGAGTCCAGTGATTGTGGACCACCAAAAACTTATTATATAAATTATAACTCTAATGTGCACTCAGGATTTTTCAATACCACTATATTCCAGTTAGTATAAGAACTTAAAATACATTTATGAAGCATTCTGAGGAAAAATATTATTGCTATTAATTCTGAGGTTTTATTATTTTACCCACATATTACTCGATGGTAGTGTTTAAGTAATTTTCTTAATAATGTATTTTAAAATTAAAGTGTTTTCACTAAAAAATCTTATGTTTACACCAATATTGTACCAATTTTTGTAATATCTGATTAGATAATTACAATAACATTACAACTGTCATAAGCAAGGGAAAAAGAGTGTATCTTTGAGAAACATTCAATTCAATTTACATAATTAGAACATTATGAAAATGAAAGTATACTTACCTAGAAATCTAGGTCTGAATATACTTTTATATTGTTTTTAAGGATTTATGATTAGGCAAAAATTGTACAATTGATCAAAAGTTTAAAATGCAGGGTGCAGTTTTTCTGACTAAGTCATTTGAAAGATGAGACTCCCATTTAAACAATTAAGTTCTACAATAGGTACTGAGCTTTTTCATCTGGGCTGCTGAATCAGGATTATGCTTTCTCTCTGATTAATGGATCATGTGTGTCCGTTATTGGTTACAATAATTATGAAGCTGTTATTTATATGCCAGATTGGAACACTGCCTAGATCTCATTTACTATTTTGTCAAAACTACTTTTGCTCACTTATGGCGTTAAAATAAACCAGACTATTCTCAAAAATATGTATGTTTCTAAAGATTTTCTTTTGAAAAATAATGTATTTCTTTTTAAATGATACAAATTCTACTGAATAGATAATAATGGCAATATTGATAGTAACATAAACCAATCAGGACTTTTCTGATATAATTTCTTGAAATATGAAGAAGAATATGTGCCTAAGGATAGGGATACTATTCAAATACTTTATGGCATGGGCAGCAAACAGTCAGAAAATGTGATTAGCTGTTAATAGGGATGCTGGTCTTGAACAACCTGCATGTTTTTTTTTTTCTTTTCTTTTCTTTTTTTAGGAATATTATCCCACTCATGTTAATAGCTTCTTTATGAGGTAACAAATAAGTAATGTCTCAATTATGATATGAATGGTCCATGGTGAAATGTAAGATAGATTTATAACAGGTTTATCAGGGCCAACATGAAACACAAAAATGAAAACAATCTCATGTGTTACTGTGATAAAAAGATCAAATACCTCAATTTCTTCATCTAGTTTCTTCTTTTCTGGCAGTTTTTTTCTCTACCAAGATTCTAGAAAAGCAACTCTCTCTACTTATAAAATTTTATCAACACAATGTCTTGCTTCCTTCTGCTTCATTGGTTTTAGTTAGCTTTAAGGGACGTCTGTACATAAGAATAAAACTAACATTTCTAAAATTATAGAAACCAAATAAAATCTGTGTATTTTACAATTTCTTCCTAACAGTAATTAAAATATTTTTGCCATTAATCCCAAAATCCTTTGCATGCAAACAGATAATTTTTAGACATCTTGGTTAAAAATGTCTTTCTATAGAACTTGCAAATTGAGCCAATGTTCTCTAAAATATGTTACTTTATAGAGCCCTTCATAGACAGAATTCAGTGCTTGTGATGTTTTTGTTTTGATTTCCCTTTTTTTGATTTCAAAAATTTATATTTTAAAAATTGAAGTATGGGATTAAATTTTTACTTGCCTCATTGTATTTTATAGGCATTATCTAATAGTTTTATATAACAAAAAACATGGACATCCATATATATTTAGACATACATTTACACATCTTTTTATAGAAATTTAAAAACATATGGTTATATGTCTATATGTATATGAATATATATTTCCCTTTGATGTTCACTATTTTACTTTGCCAAGTATGTCAATATTTTTCTTCTACAGTTTAATATATCTAGATGACAATAAGAATGTATAAGATTATAGTGTTGCAAACAATTTTGAATACATATAAAACAAACTATTTCTACAGCTATTAGATAAAAAATGGACAAGTTGGGAATGAATTTGTTTTACTGTTCAAATTGTAATAGTATTTGTATATTTTCTCCTAATATCTACAGAAATAGCAAATAGAAATAGTTTAGCTCATCATGAAAGTAAGGAAAGCAGGACTCAGCTCAGAGCAACATAACACAGATTATACTTTGAGCCAAATAATGAACTTCCCATTCAAATTAGTTGCTGCTAACACCACATATCTACTTTCTCAATCAGGTTTTCTGTATCTTTCCTTAAACTTTATTGAAGTATATTTTGAAAAGGACAAAATGTACAGGTTCTAGACATTAAAAGTACATTTTGATGAGTGTTAACAGTCGTATATACCCATGTAATCACATCCCCAATTGAGATACAAGATATTTCCATTATCTCAAAAAAATTCATTTGCTTCTTTTCATTTAAATTTTTCTCCAGAACAATCACTTATAAAAAAAAAAAGATTGATACACTTTATTTCTTAGAGCAGCTTTAAGTTCACAGCAAAGTTGAGGTGAAGTGCAGTGTTCCTACACATATGCTTAGTCTTCCCACTGGTAACATCCCACATCAGGGTGTTACCTTTGTTACAATTGATGAATCTACATTAACATATAATTATCATCCAAAGCCTACAGTTTACATTAGGGTTCACTCTTGGTTTTGTGCAGTCTGTGGATTTTGACAATTAGATTTGGTATGCTTATACCATTTAATACCATACAAAACAGTTTTACTGCCCTGAAAATTCACCACGCTCTGCATATTCTCATTCTTCTCTCCACCCTAACCTTTGGCAACTACTGATACTCATGTGATCTTTATAGCTTTGCCTTTTCCAGAATTTGATATAGTTAGAATCATACAATTATATGCACACATCCACTTTTAATCTCCCACCATTACAATGATAAACTTTTTAATTAATGACTATTTTACCCCCCTGTTTTGCATACTGTAGATATTGTCCTGAGTCTCTTTGATGGAAAGTTTGTACTGTCAATTTCACTTTATTTTTTTTTCAAATTAGTTTTCAGTCTCCTCATCTGTATTTAAAGAAGCTTAAATCTCTTTAATCTAAAGCTAAGATCACACTTAGCTTCATCTATTTGTCACATACTCTTCAAATTTAAACTTTTTTCTTTGTCAAACATATTTTCATAATTCAGTACTCCATCATCCCATCCGACCTGATATTCATCCTACTTTTTCAGACACTGTTCTTTTGCTAAAACAACTGTAGCTTTAGTGTGTCTAAATACAAGTTTTATTTTAGGATCTGTAAAATTTTTGTCTTCTCAGCAATATTTGACAAATTGTATCACATTCTCTTCACTGAAGGCTTATCTACCTTGGTTGCTATATGTAGCAAACATCTCATTCTTCTGGTTTTCTTTCTGGCTCCCAGGATATTTTTTCACAGTTTCTCTGTAGATGGCTCTATCTGACTCTTATATGAGTCTTTGCTTGATATACTCCTATTTCATTAAGTGTTAGCACAATTTGCACAATTGTTCAAACCTAAAACTTGGAAGATACCATTCATTGATTCCACATGACAATCCACATCTAAATTATCAGCAACTCAATCATAATGGTTTGACTTTTAAATATTCATCTGTGCTTCACTATCCATCAATCCATTTATAATCAAGGAAATACTTGATGGTATTTCCTATACATTTTAAAATTGCCCACTATTTTTTACCTTCATGTTAACATCTCATCTCTTCATTTATTAAATCTTAACTAGAGTATATCTCTCTAGACCTTATTGTGTAATCCATTCTATACCCACTGTTATTTTTAAAAGTCATAAAGCAGAAATGTTTCTCTTATGTAAAAAATGCTTTAGTGGCTTTTCATTGTTTTTGCCAAACATCACCAACACAATATGTTGTGACTCTTACTCTCTAGCCTTCTTTCTTACCTTTCCTTCTTAATATACTTCATCAAAACAATACCTCTTACTTTTTAGAATATACTCAATTTTCCCTAGAATATGAGCCTTCACATGACTTTCCTTGAAGAAAACTTTCTTCCACTCATCTTTTTATACTAAATTTATCAGATGACTGCTACTCATACTTCTTATCTCAGTTTAACAGTTAGTTCTTAAATTTTAGTTTTTCCACAATACATTAGCTCCTAGGTGCTGAATGTTTCCACCATATCATAAGACCCTCAAGGGAATATGCTGTAGGTTTTTTGTTTTTCCTGATAAATTTGTAGCATCTACAAAAGCGTCTATTAAAAAATGGATACTCTCAAATTAGATATCAAATAGATCAATAAATCACAATTCATTTATTAATATCTTCTGCAGAGACAGATAACTCATTAATCTTGCACAAGCATAGCTTGTATAAAACAACTTAAATGCTCATCTTTTCTCAGGTTAAGAATCTAATTTAGAAATTACTAATTTTAAATTAGTAGTCTATCATGATTCATAGTTTAAGAGCTCTGATAACATAGGATAAAAAATATATTTAATAGATGTTAAAATGTCTATCATTACTTAAATGCATAAGATGCAATTGTATTTCATTTGCTTTTAAATCTCTTTCATATTTTTCTAAATATGGTGAACATAACTGTTTCCCCACAATGTAAATTTATAAAACAATGTGATTTACAGAAATATTGTTTCTTTAGAGATTTATGTCAACAGTCATAGTAATTAATTATTGATGGGATGAAATTTAGTCTCACTAAATAGAAAGGATCATCCACTGAAACGTTCAATTAGAAAGTGAGTGGCACATGATATATCACTAAGCTAGAGATTTCTTATTGCTCCTTTAAAAATTGAATATTGTTTTGTGTAACAAATATGAAAAAAGTTATATTAATAAATGCAGGCAATTTAGAGTCACATGTATGTCAAATAATAAAACCACAATGGAAATTAATACCTTTAATTGCAGAAATGTATAACAGGGACATTATTAAATCTCTGATGTTAAAAAAGATAATCTTTCAGTATTTTTAATAACAAGAACAAAGGATTTCCTCAACTTTTGCCTGCAGAGAAGCCATAAGAAGGGACTTTTAAAAAATACATTATCTGAGGAATTGAAAAAAGAATTCTGAATAAATATCTCTATATCTATCATCATCTGTCATCTATCTATATCTATCGATCTACCTACCTACCTACCTACCTACCTACCTACCTACCTACCTATCATCTATCATCCATCTCTGTCTGTCTGTCTATCTATCTATCTATCTATCTATCTATCTATCTATCTATCTATCTATCATCTATTTATTTCCCCACCTGTGAAATTAGTGATTTGGAGTAGATAGAACATAAAGCATCTTCTGGGTGAAAAGGTTCTTTAACTTGTTGTTTTACATCTATCACCTCTCTTGCCAGAATCAACACTTCCTTCATTCGGAGGAAAGTCTGCCCTTGTGCTGTGACCTTCCCAAATTTTCCGTGACCTTTGCTCATGACTCCTCTAGTGCTGAAAACTCATTGCTATCAATAGAGGAAATCCTTTGAAGTGAGTTATTTCCATTTAAGATCTTTGAGTAGCCCACACATTCAACAGAATAGTTATAATCATGGAACTTTAAGTCAGAACTCTGTGGAACAGAGAAGTAATATTTATATTTTTAGGGGAGATAGGAAGCAATAAGGTCTCCCAATATTCACAGCATAAGACAAAGCTAAAAAGGCTGTCTGTTCCTAGGAATGGCAGAGGGTTCTCAGGAATCACAGTGGATGTATGAAGTAAAAACAGTTTCTTACAAAAATAAAAAACATTTCCTGTCTTCTTTAAGTTCTTTAACTTTGTTTTTATAACTTTTAACATTTCAGTGTATCAGTGTGAAAAATGAAACTAGAATGTTCCCAGGCCACTTCAAAAGTATACATCTTTTAATGTTTCTAGCCAAAAAACCACCAGGAGCTCACATGTTGATAAACATGTAGGTGTCTACTAGTTGCCGAGAGGGATAATATACGCTAGAAAGAATTGTAGGACGTCTCAGAATGAAAGCGTTAGAAAGAAACTGTAATTGGAATCAGTCATTTATTGAGTAATTTTGGAAAGAGGGTGTGAAAGTGGGGTCCCATTTTGGATTGGGTGCTGTCAGAAAGTGGCATTATTTCTGTGATTGAGCATTTCAATAAACTGTATCTTTCGGTAGGGCAGATTAGAGCAAGAATAACGTAGTTGATAAAAAAAAAAAAGACAAGCAGTCACTAATAATAGCTGAGAAATGGGGATGTTTGATATTTCATGGATTTTACAAAAGCCTTTTTTTTCCTCACTTTACCATAGTCTCAGAATAAACTTGTCTGATGTTGGTATCTAAAATAATATGTATGTCCAACAAGAGAACAGTGAGGCCTAGCTATGAATATTGTGCCATGTTTCAACAACATTGAGGCAAGACTGTCTTTGTTATATCATTTCCTGGATATGTGGGGCTGCTTTAGTCTTACCCACACACATACACACACATATGCATGATACAAAAATAATGTAGAAATACATGACAAAAAAAAAGAAACAGGATATGCAACAAACCTATTATGCTTTATTATAGCATTTTGTTTATTTCTACCACAATACTTAATAAAAGTAATTATGATAAGTATTTTGATTTAACTACCTTTTTGTGTATAAATATGATGAGGAGTACTTATCTGTATTACAAATATTAACCACAGTCTCTGACAACTCTTTGATACTTATTAGCCACCAAATTAATACTTAATGAAGAAGAATTATATGGCAGTCACCATGCTGAGGGTTGATATGGGATTATTAAAGCTATGACAGAGGCTGAACTAAGAATGGACATGATGAGATAATGTCCAGTGAAAGAGGAATGGCCTTAATAAATCATCATCTAAGTTGTCCTTTCAGGTACTTTCAGATGTTACATCACTACTTCCATATTTTTGGTTGTTATTACTAAGGATTTTGTATCCAAAACTTATTTTTCTCTATTCATTTCAGGACCTGAGTGGTCAAAGACATTGCAGTTGTCATTCAATTGCCTGAACAAATTCCTATAATATAAGGGAATCCCTATTGGTTAGAAAGGTCTCCAGGGGAAAGCATAGTTAATTTTCTACTCCAGCTAAAGGTGGGGCAGGCAAGCATATGAAACAGACAATATACATAATATTTATAGTACTTCTATAGAATATAAATCTAGTCTATAACGGTTAGTTATCAAGGAGTTTCAAAGACAGTTATAACAGGAGAAGTTATAATAGTTTACCTGTTCAGTGTCAATAATATAAAACACCATCAAATACAAAACATTATCCTTTTAATCGCATACACCAATTATATTTCAGTGATAATGCTGTATTAGGGAAATAGTTTCAAAGAAAATAAATATGTTTACTATTTTGTGGATATTAAATGTATACACATGACCATTTAATACATCTAGATACTAGAATTATATAGAAATATTGAAGTATTTGCACACATTAAATTTAAACTAAATTTTTATCTGTGGTCTCATAACTTTTTCCCAAAGATTTCATTCCCCTACATTTGCTCAGTGAGCTGAAAATATCCTAAATCATTCTAGAGATTCTTACCTCAGACTTGAGATCATTGACTTTCTAAAGCTATTGGTGTGGATATTCAAAGAAATTGCCTGTGCATTAAGTTTAAATTAGCTGTCATTATTATTCACAAAATAATGAGACTGTCAGCAAATCATGTCATTAGGAACAGCTTTTGCATCAGGATCATATTTTCTCCTCTGTTTACTGCTAAATGTGCAATTTACCTAAAGAGGGAGTGAAAAGAGAACAATGAGACAAGAATTGAGTGAGCATTTATGGTGCCAGTTCTCTGACCTAGGAATGCTAAAATGAAAATAAAAAAAAAAACCAATTAATGAAAGTGTGTTAACATCTACATATATATGTAATATATATGTTACATATATATAATGTCAGATATATATTTTTTCATGAAGAGATGAACAGCAAGTAAAACATCATAGTTTTCAATAAAGTGCTAATATTAACTCATAACCCAAATATATTGAATAATGTTATTTCAAAAAATTTGTATAAAATTTAGTTGAATCAAATATTGAAATGTTTTTTCCTAGTTTTTCCCTATTAAGTTCGCTGATAAATATTTCCTAGTATCCTGAGGTTTTACTCATTTCTAGCCATGTTTATGAATTTCATATTATATATTTATGCAGATGTCAATACACTCTCTATTTGATGACGTTCTTATATCTTACATTCCTTCTATGAAGCATTGAAAAAGTTGTAAAATTGAAACTTAGAGACCTTTAGTTTTGAATCACAGCTTCACCATCTAAAAGCTGCATGCATAAAGACAAGTTAATCACTGTGTTTTAGAAGTCTTTATTTAAAATAGATTTTACAGATTGTTCACAACATTAAATGAGGGAGGGAAAATATGAAAATTACCTTAAAATACCTGACACAAAATAGGTATTAATTAGAAATTATTAATTTCTGTCTTCTATTGCATTTTAAACATCATGGGACTCTTTTCTTAATCATCAGCTATTCAGATTATTTAAAATACCTTGATCCCTTGACATGTTTGCCCATGTTTTTGTTTTTAATCCACTATATTTTTATTTTCTTTATCTCTCCTTTTATTTTCATGCTTCTAATCTTTCTTCTGTCTTTATCTTATACCAATGGAACAGTTGAGCTATCACAAAGAAATATAGCAAGTAAATATTTTGGGAAAGTTAAATGAAACAGTAATTATTGAAATACAGACTGAGTTGAAATTGATAAAACAATCATTATCTTGCATTGTACAGACAGACATTCACTAGAACAGAAAGAGGTCCCTACTTACTTCCTCTACTAGTCTTATCAATAGCTTTTGGACAACAGAAAACTGTTTTAACTCCAAATAAGACTGTCTATGGATTGGCCAAAGACATTGACTTTCTCTGCATTTTGTGTCATGACTCAAATATGGTGCTCTCACACCAGACAATAGACTATTAGAAAGAGGAATGTTTCTGCCAGGAATCTGAGAGCACTCCAGGTGTATACCCTTGCTGACTACTCTTGACATGATCTACATCTCTGTAGTCCATGAGATATTATGAAATGCATTTTTATTGTGTTAAATTAGTCATGTTTCTGTTGTTTACAATTAACTTCCTCTAAAACAGACATCCTAGGATAAAAGTTTGATTCAAAAGCCAATATAATAGAACTTATAATTCATATTTATGTATCTCCTAGGCTAGTACCTCATATATCTCTCATTGGCTGCATCCCACCTAACAGGATGATATAGAACTTTGATCAAAATAGCATATTAACCCAATAGATACTTTAACATGGGAGTTTCCGATCACTGCACTTGCTTCGGCTATACACTATTAGATTGCATATAATAAATATTCAGTGTGATAGAAATCTATAAACTGCATGTTATCTGTAGTTGATTCAAGAACTTTAGTAATTCATAAAAAAATATAATGATCCTTTGATCTGCCCAGTCTTTATTTCATGACTTTTTCTCCTAAATTACAATGTGGTAAAAGTGATTAACTGTAGCGTGCTTACTTTCAACATTTTACAATTAATAAGCTGACAAAGTGTATTAATACAGAGACAGTATAATTAGTGACATTTTGATACAAAATCCTAATTCATATCTCATATTAGATATTTACATTAATGTGATATTTGTTAATGTGCTTCAAACTAAAAAAATGAGTAGTACAGATATTAAGTTATTAAAATTTTAAAACATTCATCTAATAAAAGATGATAATTATTCATCACAGGCATACATGTAGTATGTTAATAAATTTTATTTTGTGTATCATGTATTATATATATTTGGTTGCAACATAAAATAATAAATTTCTTAAAATTGGTTCATTTGACACTTATGATTTAACAAATGTGCAATGAATTCTGTTGTTTTGAAGGAAATAAATAATAATGAACAGCCACTATAATTAGAGTAATAGTACGTTTATTATGTCTCCACAGTGACTAAGATTTAAATTCATTTTTTAACTTGTCTTAAGAAGAATAATGAAGGAGATAAATTTTGCCAATTAAGCTGTAATAAAATTTTTGAAAAGATAGACTTTCAAAATGAAATAAATTTAAACAGTTTGTGAACAGGTTAATAGATCTAGATATATACATATAATGCTTAGTGTTTGGATTCTGTATACCATAATTAAAGGTTCTTCAAATTATCACACCTAGTTGGGGGGAAGAGGACAGTCTGCTTGTTTCTCTGAAGTTGTTGGGGACTGAGATGTGCTGATGTTTTAACGGTGCTTTAACACTTCATGATATTATTCACATGCCCTTTATTATTATCTAGTTTCCCAGAAGAGGGCATAGAGGATGAGAATCAGCAATCAGGACACAATTGTACCTCTCTAATTATTGATTCATTTTTTTAGGTATTATTAATAGGTTGTTGTGTCTGGAGTCTTTGCAAAGGAGCTAAGCTATTTAGCTCTAATCATGTGGCAGTTCAATTCAATTAAACATGCACAGAATTGTTGAATTTCTATTTCTATTATCTATCTATACACGCCATGGAAGTACACATTTTTCCAAATAACATTTTAGGGATCCTGCATACAAAAACAACCTTTGTTTTCAAGAATATTATAGGCCACTTGGGTAGATAAGAGAGTCTTCTGTGAATAAACTACCTAAATATCTTAGTCCATTTTGTAAAAATTATGAAAATACTATATTACACAGCAAATTTATTAGGATTGAGGAAATCAAAGATAAAAAAGACATTGTTTTATAACTTTATAAGTTATAGAATAAAGTAAATGTTGGCTTAGAATATAAATAAAATATAAAGGTCAATATCTGAAAATGTTTGTGCCTTCATTTGTTGTCTTTTACATTAGTGAGCTAATAAAAGGAAGCAGGCAACTTTAAGGAAGGCCAAAGAAGTTTTGTGTTATCAAAAATAGCTGATAGTATGTGCCACTCAATTTACCCTTCAGAAATGAAGGAATTTTTATCCCACCTGTGTGGAGGGTTGGAGGCAGGTGTCCCTTTTCTGTCAGCTCTCTTGTAGAATTGCCTGAGATTAAATCTCATTCCCAGGGGAAATTGCTCTTACTGGTCTACCTAGAGATATGAAGATCCAGCCACCTTGACCCAACTGACTGAACTCCAAAGAGCCGTACCCACTTCAGAGCTCCCCAAGGAGTATATGCTGGCCTACATCACGTCACAGTTTCCTCTGCACAGTCCAAATCTTCTTTTTCTTTTCCTTCCACAGGTTGATTTTAAGGGCAGCCTCTTACAAACTCTCCACACTCTAATCTGAGAATCTGCTTTCTGGCAACCTCAACCTATGAAGACTTGACATCCTCATTGAGGTATTTGGATCTAAGTGGGTATCAGGAATAATGTGTGGGAGGTAATATAAAGAAAGTAACATTTTAGGAAGTCTATTTTATAAATGTGAGCATAGCACTGATTATGGAAGAACTTAGAATTTACTTTTTAAATTTGAAGTTTAACCAGAATCCAGTTAAAGTAACACGGACAAGTAGTATGATGCTTAATTTTATGTCAACTTGACTGGGCTAAGAGATTCCTAGATAGTTGGTAAAACATTATTTCTGAGTGTGTCTAAGCTGGTGCTTTGGAAGACAATTGGTAGCATTTAGCATTTGAATTGATAGACTGAGAAAAGAACACTCTCACCAATTAGATGGGCATCATCAGATCCACTGAGGTCCTGAATAGTATAAAAGCAGAAAAGGGTGATCTTCTCTCTCTGCATGAACTGGGTCATCAGTCTTCTCCTGCCCTCTGACATCAGTGCTCCTGGTTCTCAGGCCTTTAAAACTTCAACTAAATTCTGCCACTAGCTGTCGTGGGTCTTAAGCATGTACACATCAAATCTTGAGATTTCTCAGACTCCATAATCGCGTGAGCCAATTTCTATAATAAATCTCTTAAATGTATCTGTATAAATGCTACTGGTTCTGTTTCTCTGGAGAACCCTGACTAATACAGATGGAAAGGTAAATAAAAACCTTAGTTTTGATGGACTAGTGTAAATGAGAGGCAAGCCTCAGTATTACTCTAAGTGTGGTTTAGAGACCTGCACTATGTACACACTCATGTACATACATTCTGTATCACGTGCTGCATGTTGATGAGCAGAGTCTGGATTATTGTCAGCAGTCAGCATCTGGCCATGATAAAATCCATGACAGAGGCAACTATGATTTGGAGGGTAGATCAAAATATGGAAAAAATGGGAGACCTCTGGTGAAATAATTGAGTTAATAGACCTAACCAACCTTGAACATCACAACATAATGTGACATTGTTATGCAAGTCAGTATATTTCTATATTATTTAAACTATTTGAGTTGAATAGCTAAAAAAGTGAAATAGAGCAGATTTGAGAGATGAGTGAAACAACATTGTGAGTGGTATCTGAATAAAAGCTTTGTGTATAAATTTTAGCAAACGGAATTACTTAGTATATCTTTATTAAAAATTGGGAATTTGAAACAATGACCAGTTTGAAGGGTCAAAATAAGGTTTTCTTTCTTCCTTTTTAATTTTTTTAAATTTTAGTTTATAACAAGAAACCAAGTAATATAATTTGAATAATAACACAACTAGTATTTAACTCAAGGAAATGTATAGCTGGTGGTGGGGAGGTGGGTAGAACAAGAGTGAAAATGAGACAGCCTGAAAGCATTATTTTGTAAAGGTAAAACGAGAATATTTTAAAGAGTGAGATATTTAAGAAAATGTAAGTTCAGACTAGGACATTTAAAGAGGAACAGACCAATAGACATGTTGTGAGTGAACATCAGCATAATTTAAATCAATTATAGATGGTTTATGAACTACAGAATAAATGACTGGGAGAATGATGTAGGCAAAAGTTACAAGCCACTTGATTAAAGAGTTTGCTTGTAAAAGAATATAAATATGATTTATATAATTTTTATCATCTATACTTTTCCTGTCACTAAAGAGTCACATAATACATAATAAAAATACTTGAGATTAATTAGTTGAGAAGAATTATACTAGAAAATAAAGTCTCAAAGAGATGAGTCTTCCTGAAAAAAATTTATGGTATAATATTTTAGATGAAAAAAGATTATAAATTTTATATAAACACTTTAATACCTACTGGCCATTTTTAGAAATAATTCATAGCAAGCATAGTATTTAAACTGTCTGATATGCTTAACTCTTACATTGCGTTTTTAATATTGATACTCAAATTCATATAAAGAAATTGTGTGAAACTTTCTCAAGTCTTTACCATTCTTTTTGAAAGATTCTTGTTATTTCTCATGTTAAAATTCTTTCTTATATTTATGAATTGTATTATACGTATCTGATAACTTTTTTCAATAATGCTTTATAAGAATTATTTATTGACTGCTGTTTTTTTTTTTTAAATATATTTAAGTTCATTTGTGGTACAAGTGTCTGATTTAGTAACTTTAGATGTTTTTTTTTATGTTGAGTTCATTTCTGTGTCTATGTTTAACAGAAAAATGACTAGCACCTAGTAACTGCTAAATAAGTATATTTTAAAAAAATTAATTAAACTTTTCACAAAAATGCTTGATGCCTGAAAACCTATTGGCTGTTAAAGAATATAGATATATATCTTCCAATAGATAATAAATTTAAATATGTCCTTTCAGAAATTTTGTATTTGCTTCTTCTTTTTCAACCTTTAGGATTGATCATTTGTAGCTTTGGCTGAAGTTTTATGTAAAATTTTTAATTTTCAATTTCTCAGACCACATGGACCTTTAAACTGGAACTTAAAAACTCTGTAAGGGTAAATTCTTGGGAAGACCCACATTCTGTTTTGTCTTTAAAATGAGATCCCTGGTGAAGAATCATAAGCTTTTGTTTGATTTGATTTTTCTGGTAGGTATTACTGTTCTCATTTCCCCTTTCCATGTGTATAGTCACGTGAGCACCATCACTGCATGTACAAGTTCCAGCTCTGACTTATGAGAGACCAAAGGTTATCTTCTAACTTCTTCAAGCTAATAAAGCTGTTCCTTTTTTTTCTCTCTCTTATTTTTACTTTTTTTTTCCTTAGTGTATTCCTTATTTTCCTCCTATCTCAGTTATGTATTTATAATTCCCTTGGTTATATCTGATACACTGTTTCTAGGCATTTGTTGTTATCATATGAGAAATAAATATTCATCACTAGGAGTTTCAAACACTGATTTTAAGATAGAGAGAATTCTTAAGACTCATTAACATGTACCATGGATTTGACACTTGATCTTTAAGTTTGATCTTCTTGACCACTGCCTTCTATGTTTTTGTGCCATTCAGAAAAAATGACAAATGTGTTTGCTTATTTATAACCAGTAACTAACTCCTTAATAAACATTTCTAGACAAGATATATAGCCTATATTTATCTAATTTATTCAGTCTTACTTTTTCTACCACAAACTTAAGAAATTTGTACTCTATAAATTGTTTGCTTTTGCTCTTAGATTTTTATTTTTCCAGCAAATTTTTTTCTTTCTTTCTTTCTTCCTTTCTTTCTTTCTTTCTTCCTTCCTTTCTTTCTTTCTTTCTTTCTTTCTTTCTTTCTTTCTTTCTTTCTTTCTTTCTTTCTTTCTTTCTTTCTTTCTTTCTTTTTCTTTTTTTCTTTTTTTTTTTTTTTTGTAAAATTACTATTTTGGCTTTGGATGAGTGTGAATTCTTTCAGAAGATTTTGTCATTTGCTTCTGCCAAAGACCTGGTGGTGCTATGAACCCAGTATCTCTATAAATTATAATGTAATTTTCAAAATTCTTTGACTACCCTGGTATTACAAATGGTCACTCAAATCCATGAGAAGTCCGAGGTGAGGTCCCAAATTCCCAGCAATGATTTCTTCTCAAACCAAAGTTATAGCCTAATATAATAGAATTTTCTGACAATTCTCAGTGGGTTAGGAGATTTCCTCTTATTTAACTTTACTCTGAGAGTGTATCCTTTGGAAGTCCTGGCACTATGGGGAAAATATATTTCTAGTCTTCTCCCCTTGGCTGCGTCTTGTGCTGTTAACTCTTTCCTGATGCCATGTGACACTCCAGTTTCTCCAGTTGATCTAAGGCATTCAAGATGAACGTGAATCACTGCTACACACCTCAGTTTAATTTTCTGGGTTCCATCATGCCCTCATTCATAATTTCAACATCTTTGCATTCTTCCAAGCTCATCAGTGTTTGTACAAAGAATTTTTGACATGTTCAGAGTTGTTTTTGTTTTCACATCAGGTTTCATCCAAGTATTTAACCCATCATTCCATCAGAAATTTTTATTTTTTCCTGAATTACTCCACTCAGGCTTTCATAACCACTAATCAAACAAAGCTGATGAGATTGGCAGTGGCTTTGACAATGATAAATCAATGATCAATTTTCAATTCTAATTTTTTTGAATTGTCATCAGGCTTTGAAAAAGCTAATTCATCTGTCTTGCTTGGAATACTTTTACCAATTGGCTCCTCAGATTGCCCCCTCCCCTGGTTTCTCTTCTGCCTTGCTGGAAGGTCCTATTCAGGCTCTGAGCTGACCTCCTTTTTATCATTCCCCACCTTCACATGACATTATGCTTAAGGCTTAGTCCTGGGAACTTTTCTTTTCTCTCTGTACACCTACTCTTTCATTGATTTTCTTGAGTCCAGGGGCTGATATTAACCACACCAGCTGGCATCTCACCCGTTTGACATCTTCACTTAGGTGATCAATCGATATCTCAAACTTATGCCAAAACTTATATAATTCAGCAAATGGTATTATATCATTCCAATAGATTATAGTAAAAACTTGACACCACATCTCACACTCAATTCATCAGCAAATATTTTAGGTTTTTTTTAAAAAATATAACCAGTATCTGATCATTCTTCCTTTCTCATCACCTCCACAACCACCACTTTCATCCAGGCCATCAGCCGCTCTCCTGGATCACATTCCTTTCATCCTAACCGTGTTCTCTCCTTCTGCCCTTGCCATGTATAGTCAGTTCAAACTTCCACATTGTTCTTTGGAACAGACGATATTACTCCTCTGCTCCAGACTCCCCAATGTTTTTATGTATTTAGAGGATATCTCACCCCTATTTATTCTCCAAAGTCTCTGTGGCTTAATCCACTCTGATGATACCAGACTGAAATATGTTTGCCAGTTTATCAAGTCATGCTCCTACCTCAGGGACTTGGCACTTTCTATTCTTTCTGCATAGACTTTCATAAGATCTCCTTCATTTTCTTAAGGTTTTCACAGAAAAAGTCACATTTTCACTCTCTGATAAATATATACATAAAATTTAAACCCTCTCCCCAGGCATTCCCTAATCCTCTTTTACTACTTCATTTTTTTTAGTGTATTTTATTGTATTTATTATATGAAATTTACATGGTTTAATTATTATGTGCCAGATATTCCGATTTCCTCAGCTAGAGTGAAAAACTTCATGAATACAGCTTTTTTTTATGTTGAGTTCATTTCTGTGTCTGTGTTTAACAGAAAATTGACTAACACCTAGTAACTGCTAAATAAGTATATTTTAAAAAAATTAATTAAACTTTTCACAAAAATGCTTGATGCCTGAAAACCTATTGGCTGTTAAAGAATATAGATATATATCTTCCAATAGATAATAAGGGAGCGAGAATTTTAATTGAGAAAAGTTAACAGAAGAACAAAAGCCAATATAGGACTAAGTGAAAGTATTAATATCATTTCTTAAAGAAAATATAGGATAGGATACAAGAAGATCAAAGAATAAAGAATACTGGACATTTATCAATCTTAAATTATAACAATGGATCTTCCCACACTATCAGTCATCTTTTGTTATGTCAGATTTTTATGATTAAATAGAAAAAAATTATCTTAATAAGTTATTGGAAGGACTATCAAATAACAATCACATTTCATTTTCCAGGGAGAATAAAAAATATTGCTTCTGTTACATAATACTTGCAATTAAATAAAATCAGAAATTAAATGCCACAATCAAACTCTAACTAGAAAAAAAACTTTTATAGCATTCTAAATGTTAAATGACTATTCACATGTATCTATGGAGAATTTAAAAAAATATTTAGAGCCTATATAAACACTGCCTTCTGAATTAACAAAATAAATAAAATAAAACAGAAAATAGGCCATTTATATTTTTGTTCTTACTTTGCATTTAAAATAAATACCTTAACAGATATCTCAGGTTCTTGTAATTCATTTATTTTTTCAAATGCTGATAGATCATAGACATTAACCCTACATTATTTTTCACTGAACACCATTAAACCTACCACCAATCTACCACCTTCCTATATCTACCAAGTATCTGTCAAAATACTTGCCCTCCAAGTAAACCTTGTAATCTTTGCGAAGATCATGTGTAATAATATCCCGTAATTGGTTATAGTTTGGCACATTTTCCCATATCTTACTTCTCAGAGACCAAGCACATACTTTCCTATTAGCTAAAAGGGTGGGGGGATAGGAAAATGTCTCCTCTTCTTATTTCCAACCAAAAAGTCAAGTGAGAGGCTTAATTTTCTTTGTGTGTTGGTTTAAATGAAGTGATGCTATTTCTCTCATTCTTTTACTTTCTATTGTTCTCCAAATTTCAGTAATTATAGTTGGTCATTATCTAAATTGCATTTTCTTTTACTTATTAATCTCTGAATATTATAGACATAAATTTAGTTTGAAATAGAAAGTTGATATTAAAAAACATGTCACATTACAGAGGAAATTTCTTAGTATTGTGAAATTATTTTTAATACTTTGACCTAAAGAACCAGGTAGCAGTGCCATGAAAACTGGTACCACTTCAATTAAGATGGGTCTCTTAGGCCAGTGATTTACATTCTAAGGTTTATAATAAATAAGTTATGTTATTATTTATTACTAAGTGTCCTTTTTTTGGGCTCCTTGATTGAAACAATGAGAAATGCCTGGATGCTCTATAATTTTAACTAATTTTCGTAGGCAAAAATGTTACCATTTACCAATGATCTTTATAAAATCCTGTTTCATTCCTAAATAAGACTTCTGAGGTCTTCATATCCTTTTTTAGATTTAAAGAGACTATTTTAATCTTAAAAGACTCCTAAGAGTAGGAAAGATTGTAATAAAACCTCTCTATCTGCAAAGAAGCAAGTGTGCAGTGTTCCTTGGTATGGAGGAAATAGTTAAGCAGATTTATTTTTTCAAATATACTTTATAACCTTTACAGAAATAATGTCCCTTTGGGGTAAGAAGAATGTGTAATTGCTGTTAACAAAAACAGTAGTAAAGGCCAATTTTTAATGAAAAATATTTGAATGTGTTTACAGTGTTTAATCAATCCCTCAGTGTGAAATGTTCAAAATTTGCAAAAGTTTTTCATGGGGGTGAAGATTTATTTATCTCTGTATGCAAAAATACTTTTTCAAGATATATTGGTTATATTTTTTTCTGTATTTTACAAAGCAGCTACTCAAATGCATGTCACTATTATATTTAAAACACTGAAAGTTTCCTCATTAGTTTCAATATAAAGTTCAGGTTTACCACACAAAAGATATATGATCTGGGTACCCTTCTCTTACTCTTCTCCTTCCCTAAGCAAAATTGAAGGACTCACGATTTTTCAAGTATAGGATACAGTTTTAGATAACTTTTATTTGACTTATGTTCTTCCTTTGTGTTTGGTATAACTCATAAGAAGTCAAAATCCTATTTACCTTTCAGACCTCACTCCTACCTAGTATCATATCTGCACTTGAGAATTTTGTACCTGGCACATATTGGCAAGGAAAAACTATTTTCTAAAGAAAACTGATTAATAAGAAAAAAAGTCAGGAAAGTAGGCCATTTGTTCATAGATGAGAACAAATACATTGATTTCTTGAAACTCTCTTTAGAATTAGGTTAGCCAGTACATTTTTTAGAGGTAAATTTATTATGAAGGTATGCAGTATATATTTGATAAATATCTAATAATTAACACATACCTCTCTAGATGATTTTATGAAATTTTATTTAATCTTCCTAGAATCATTTCGTGGTGTTTTAATATTCATTTTATATATGAAGAAACTGAAGCACAAAGATATAACCAACTTGTCCAGTGTCACAGAGATAAGTAAAAAGGCAACGTTCGAACACAGTTCTGGCCCCAAAGCGAATAATTTTCTGGCATTATTTGATGGTGCTTGTTAGGTGCTCAAGAATAAACTTTAAAAATAGAATTGAAAAGCCTAATAGTGAGCTGGTTTTTTGAGATTCTGATTAATTTATAGCAAATTATTTGAGAATAGATTTTACTTAAATCAGACATTGATAAAAAGTTTTTAATTAGTTAAAATTGTGTATGGAAATCATGTTTTATTTGCTCCAGTTAACAAAACATATATATTTTAAGGATGAGATTCTAGATAAAGTCTATCAGTACCCGTCTGTGCTGAGGTATACTTGGATTAGGTGTACTCTAGCAGGATTTTTATATTACATTTTAAAGGTTTTCAAGTTAAGTATATCCATTTTGACCTCTATGTAAGCCTCTTCTGAAACCAACATTTTTTATTAGTTTTAACTATATTGATTTTTCAATTGAAGATAACATTCCATTCACATGAAAGTTCATTCGTTATAGCTTTCCATTTATAAGCCCCTGCATCTTGATTTAATGTTATTTTCTTGCAGAAACTAAAGTTTGTAGGTCAATCTTGAAGAATGAATATAACCACAAATATAGCAGATGCCTCATAAAATTATCTTCTCCGGCTTCTCTGTGACCTCTGTCAAGGAAATAACACTCAGATCTGCGTCAGCATGAACAGCTGCGGAGGCCGCTGTCAGAGAGTTGTGACCTGTCCTCTCCAGGGTGGTGCCCAACCGGGAGGGAATGGTGATTTTCGCAGAGTCAATGTTATTAACGCCAACATAAATCAGAAAATACTGCTTCAAATCTAAAATTTAGATGCCACAGTTCATAAAAAGAAGCAAACTTCCCTTATAATAAATCAAAGCAAGTTCTATGTGGACATTTATGGAAATGACAATGACAGTTGTATAAAGGTTTTTATATCACTCCAAACTTCATTTACAATAAATGTGCAAATGGACATATAAATTGCACATTTCTTTTTCAGAGAAATGCATTAGAAATCATACTCTTTTATCTTTTTCGGCTGAAAGAGCTTTTAAGCAGAACTTTCTAGTGCGGAGGATGGTAGGGACAGACATTGAAACTTGTTTTATTAAATTTCACTGCTATCTGCAACTTACCTTGCTAGACCGATTTATAAGTAGTGAGAAATTGCAAAACTAAGAATTTCATTAACATGGCCAAATGTATTCATTTGTTTTCCTTTTTAAAATCTTTTTCTGTATGATCAATTACCCTTTCTATATGCAAAGCCATATTTATGTTTAAGTGTATATGTGTTTTATTTATATATGTATCTAAAATATATTAATATATTTTATATGTAGTAATATATATCATATAAATATATATAACACATATTCAGACACATTTATATTCACATCATACATACATACACTTGATTACCCTCCGGTTTATTTGGTTTAAGTTCTCTTATTACTTCTGAATAGCTTTAGGCTGGTACTACATGACATTTATGATAAAATGCAGCCCAAAGAAGCTCTTAATAAAAGGAAAATGATATTTTACGTTTATTTAGCATATTTGTGTTTTGGTTTAAGCATGTTAAACTTCATAGTTTTCCATGGTCTCAGGGAAGTATATCAAAATCACCAAATATTTTTGCACATTAAAATGTGCAGACAAAATCTTTTGGCTGCTAAACAGTACACAGATATCAAAAGAAATTTTAACACAACATTTGAATTAGTGATCCATGACCATGCAGCCTTAAACTATCTTAAATTTCTCATTTGGGGGTTATCCAGGTGTAGTTCTAAGTCTAGGGAACCCCAGAGGGTCTCCTTGAAAAAAAAAAAAAGACCAAGCTACAACTCTCATGATTTTTAAAATCTATTGAGGGCAACTGACAGTGAACTGATAAACTTATCTGATGCAAAGAGTAACATATTGTAAAGAGAGAAATCAAGTAAAATATTTTATACAGAGTGGATATGAAATTTTCTAATAAGAAGACCAAAAAGAGTAGGATCTAGAAATAGAAAAGTTTAGGAAGACAAGGTCTAAGGAAGGGAACTGCAAATGTCTCAAACGTCTGCTTTGCTCCCTATGTTTGAGGAAGAGCAGACATGCTGATGTCACTTCCTTGGAGTGGGTATGGCTAGAATAAGATACGAGGTGAGAGGAAGCAACCTAGAGACCCTTGTGGCCTTTCAACCCATTTTAAAGAATCTGCCTTTTGTTCCAGGTGAGATGGGAAACATTGGAGAGTTTGGGGCAGAAGGGTGATATGGAATTATTAGGTTTTATAAGAAGCACTTGTACTACTCTGGGGAGAGTAAATAAAAAGTTGGCAAAAGCAGTACCAGTTTGTCAGCTTCTGCAATAAGCCAGGTGAAGGGGATGGCTGCGTAGAGGAGGATGAGGTGGAGACAAGTCAGTCCCTGGATATATTCTAGAGGTAGAGAGGATATGATTTGCAATAAATTGGATGTGAGTTGGGAAAAAAACAAGACCTTAATAATATCTGCTTTCCCCATAGTCCGTTTGTCCCCTTATTACCTCTTTTTCACTCAAACTTTTACTGTCTGAACTCTGTGACTCATTTTAAGTCAAAGTGCACTAGGAACAAAAAATCATGCTGAGTACAAATAGAAAATAAAATAAAATATATGATCAGTTTTCTATTTTATTTCCACAGTTAATTCAGGATGCCCATATAATCTTTTTGGTGGATATCTCTTTATTAACTCAGAAGGACACCATTTGTCTTTGGCATTACAATATCTATCTTTTCAAAGGTCATTGCCTTTAAATCTTTCGCTTTCTTAAATCAATGGAATCCTTTTTCTGTACCTGGCTGCCTCATCTGTTTGTAAAGGCCACTTTGTTTAATCCCCTCACTGGTGTAGGCAATTGCAATATATTTGTTAAACACTTGGTATGTTCCAGGCACTCTTCTGTTCAATTGACATTTTACCCACACAGGAGCCATATAATTTAGGTTCTCTTTTACCCACATTTTATAGATAAGAGAACTAAACAATAGAGTGGTTAGTTAATTTGCTCAACTGCACAAACTTGATGATAGTAGACCAGGATTCACACACCAGCCAACCTGGATTCAGAGCTTGTTCTCTTAGCCTCCAGGCAATGGGACCTCACACATCACCCACCACTCCATTCCCAACTGGTAAAATTTTCTACCTGTAAATTCTTCCAAGTCCCAGGTTCTTTTGGAAACACAAGCCTGGTGATGCTTTTAATTAGATAAATTACATGAAGCTAATCTGTGTCCCAATAAAAAGGCAAATAAACAAAAACAAATGTAAAAACAAACAAAAAAAGCATCACTATACCTCATAATCCAATTACAATGGATAAAATGTCAAAACATTCTACTTACCAATTCCATAGATTACTGGATAATAAACACTCTTTTAATTAGATGTCTTGATTGCTTTTGTATATTTGCAAGGAACAAGAGCTCCTTTCAGAAGAAAACAGAGATTTTTATTACAAACTCTCAACATGCTTTATTGAGGTACCTAAGAAAAGGAAATGTGCTGGGACCCTATCTGAAACCATCATCAGAAGCTGGGAAAGCCTGCCTCTCACTTAATTTCTCTTGTCAGCCTGTACTCTGGACCATGTTGTTTCAGCCATACAGCATTATCTCTTTATCACTTTCTCTAAGAAGACTATATTTCTCTTCTTTGACATGAGCACATGATCATCAGTAGCCACATATACATTCTTGAGTTTATACAGTCTCATTTCAAAAATCAACAAAAATTATTCAGAGCCCATAAACCCCACTTTCATAGTCTTGGAGGAAAATTTTATGAGCTCGAGCTTGAATCAGAAGCCTACCTGCAAAATTATCTTATATCAGCATCACTATCAGATCCCTGTGTTGTGGGATATTTCTCAAATAAGGCTGCCAGCTAAATATTTTTTTTAAGTCTAAAATGTCAAACAAGCCTATTAGATATCACTGAATCTCACAATAAAAATAACCTATACTTAGAGATATTTTTTTAATGCTTTTTATCTGTAAGATTGGCTTTTCTGTTAAGCCTGTTTTCTTTGTATGCCCTTATTAAAATGTTTGATTCATGGCTATGATTATTTAGAGAATGAACCGTCACCTCATTAATTTTAGTTAGGTAACTTTCATGAAAACAAGTAAATGTATTAGTAATAGTAAACAAGGAACCTGAAAATTTCACTAATGAAAACTAAGGTAATTTTTAAATAACAGTTATTTAAACTCATAATAGAGTACTTATTCTTTGACAAATTTATTTCAAAGAGTAAAACACGTAGTGCACTCAATAAAATGGTATTACTATAAGCATCATTCTGTCAATTCAACAATTTATTTGTCCATATTTTTACCATTCAGTAGAGTAGAAGCTTGGCTCTTTATTACCGAGGAGTCAAGTCATGTAATACAGACAAGGGCATTCTGGCTTATCAGTCTTCCTGTTGGCCTGCTCTTGGTTGAGATATATTTCTACAGTCAAATGTAAAATTTCTGAATAATATTAAAAAATGTAGACATGACAAATAGTGAATAAGGCAACAATTCAATTAAGATAAATTGTTTTTTGGGGATGAAGTCTAGGGATAACTTTAAGTAACCAAATTGTTTTATTAACATGGTAAATAGAAATGCAATACAAATCTTAACCACTATTGAAAGCCACTATTACATTGTATCTGCAATCAAACATTAATAGATTTCTAAATGCAATCGTATTTGTTACACACATATAGATGATTGAAATGTATGAATCTGCATATATTAGCTATATGTCTATGCTTATTTTGCATATTTAAGAAATATATATTTTAAAATATCTAATATTTATTCAGAGAGGTGACCAAAGGAGATGAACACTGAGGTAGCTCTTGTCTCTATATTCTTGCTCTAAATTCTTACTTATACTTTTTTGTTCCTCAAAATGACCTATTTTCTACTTTTTCTATTTGAATATGAGCCAGGTAAAAATATTACTATTTGAGATGCCTTCCCTTGACTCCCTCAATTTTTATTAGAAGATCTGTTTTCCCATAGCATCAGGCATAATGTTATCTGAATAATGCTTCACAGGTTCCTTTTGCCTAATAGAGACTTAATAAACAATTGGGAGTAGAATTTTTATCCCATGATCTACTGTTGAATTTTTATCTCATGATTTTCTCCCTAGTTTAGGACTCTATTCTTAATCAGTTAAACTCAGAATTAATGGAAAGAGTTACTCAGAAGCTTCTCTGTCTCTAGATATTTCTGTTTCTCCAAACAGTAGCTTCTCAGATGCTACAAAGTAGAGGAAGTATTCATTTGATGGGGGAACAAAATTGTATACATGAGACCTAATTCCCAAACAAGTTATTTTATGTTGTATTACTAGTGATAGGATTATATATTAATTTAGACATAAGCATAGCCATAGATATGCTGTAGTATCTTTATGTAAATATTTTATAACTATTTTAATCTATCTATAAATCTATTAATGGATTTATATTAATGAATTTATAAACTGAGAAATAGTTATAAGATATATTTAGGATTATTTAGCAATAGGATTATTTCACAATAAAAAATCTTGTGTCTGCAATATTAAAAAGGGTTTCCAGACCCAATTTCAATGTGTATGCGGTGGCTCGCCCACACCAACAGGTGATTCTTAGACACCATTAGGCAATCCAAGAATTCACCTCAATTCTGATACTATCTGTTGGGAGATAAAATAAGATTCCACAGGTTCAGCTCCACATGACCCTACTTCACTCTAGTTGCAGTCTCAGGTTGTTGCCTATGTTTATGACCTACTTGACTACAAATTGGAGGTTCCAATGATCTGCTTCAATCGCAAGTCCACATTGTTAATTGTATTTCCAACCCACTGGCTATAAATTTGGGCTTTCTACAATCCCCACCTGGGCTTTCATCAATTTGCTAGAAGGGCTCAAGAACTCAGAGGAACATTTTACTTAATAAACTGATTTATTTCAAAGGATATTAAAGGATATGAATGGATAGTAAGATGAAGAAATACATAGGACAGAGTCTTGAACAGAACAGTTTCTGTCTTCATGGATCTTGGGGCTCAGCACAGTGGCACATGGAAGTGTTCTGGTTCACCAATATAAAAGCTCTCCAAAAATATTGCTGACAAGCTGTCCTTTTGGGTTGTGATCTACTAAATCATTGGCCATTGAGGATTGATTCAACCTCAAGGCCCTTACCCCTTCCAGGAGTTTAAGGAGTGGGACTGAAATTCCAGCCCTCTAACTGTGGTTGGCTCCTATTGGCAACCAGCCAACACCCTGGGTTGGAATTCAAAAGTCATTAACATAACAAAAGACACCATTGTTGCTTTCATCCCTTAGAAACTTCCAAGAGGCTTGAGAAGCTGAGTGTCAGAAACAGAGAGGAAGACCAAATATATATTTCCTAATATGAAACACAGTACTGCAAATGTAAAATTCTACCCTATCTCTCTCTTTTAGGTCTTATTCCCCTGCTATAATTTTTCATCCCTTTACATTCAAACTCCTTTTGCCTTTGAAGACTTTTAGTTAATATAGTGCTGAATTTTTCTGCGTGTATTTGGGTTCATCTCAAAGCAATTTGAGTAGTATCATTTCTATTAATGTATATTGATCCAATTATTTTTATATTTGTTTCAGACTTTTATTCAAAGTTTCTATTTCTCATACATTTATTTCTCTTTCTCTCCTTTTTTCTAGTTTTTATCTATTATTATAATTTTTTCAACTGTTTTTTTGTGATTATAGAATACATGTTTACATTTCTATATTAAGACTTTATTAGATATTTATAGTTCTGTAACAGGATATTGTTTCATATGTATATGTAATAATGTATTATTCAATTTGTTAAGCTTGCCAGTGTTTTTATTATCTCTATAAATGAAACAAGTGACCTCTCTCTTATCCGTGGTACTTCTTAGGCCTGTTCACAGTTTACCATGCTTGTGTTGTCCAGAATTTAATTCTGGGTTCTTATCAATATACTATTTTGCTTTATTTTTAAATAGACTATTATATTACATTTTTATTTTACATGCTTAATTTAAAAATCTAATAGAGCTTCTGTGGTTTACTTACATTTTTGGAAGGGTACTTCTTCCAAGAAAAAAAAAATTCGTTTGAAAGCAATGCTTTGCTGCTATTATTTAAAAGTTTCCCTTACCACTTTACTTTCCATCACATTATATGATAGGTTAAAGAGACATAAATTAGAAGATTTTTTTCAAAAACTAGAAATTTTATTTTGATGTTAATTTTTTTTTTGTATATTTGTAAGGAAACTAAGATTTTCAAATTGTCATTTTATGTTTTTAAATTTCACTTTATTGATTACAGTCATACTTTTATTATTTAACTTGCCTTGTACTTGCCCAGGATTTTAAATCTGAAGTCTCACATTTTCCTTAATTCTATAAAATTCTCTCTTTAAATATTTGCCCAAATTATATTTTTCTCTTCATAAGACTCTTCTTAAATGAATACTGTCTCCACCTCTATCCTTCATATCCAGGATATTTTTTATACTTTCTACCTCTTTGTATCTAATATGTTCCTGATCTATCCAAGCTTCCAGTTAAGTTTTCCATTTCATTTATTGCATTTACCTACTCAGTATTTCAACTTGATTCTTCCTGCTCTATATATCTAATTTCTGCTCTTAACTCTCTTAGAGTATTTAATGCCTTGATAATAAATTTCATTTGGCTTGGTTCACTAATACTAGTTCAGATTCCACAGATTGTTTCATTTTTAATATTTTAATATATTGGGTGGATTCTGATGTTCAGTTTTCTTTGTGAGCTCATGTTCCCTAGTATGTTAACTGCTCCCCTGCCAATGTAGAAAGAGAGGCTTCAGCTGAATTTTTGGATTATACAGCAACTGATGACTTTAGGAAGGGAAGAGAACATTGATGTAAAAGCATGTGTTGACCGCTCTCTGAATCCAACAACTCCCCTTCATAGATAACCTCCTCTAATTCTCTCCCAAATGCTACTTTCTAATAGCTTTTCCCCTTGATTTTAATCACCTAGCCTCTGGGCCTCCCCTGTACACTGTGTGGGGAAGGCCTACCAGAGACACTGTAGTCCTGAGTTAGAGCTGTTCTCATCCCAGTCAGCCTCAAGCACAAACCTTGTTACTCCATGCTCCAGGCTGATGACATTATTTTCATGTCTTGCACTGATGTTAGAATGAGAAAGATACACCAAGAGCAAAACTGGGAACAGGGCACAGCTAAACTCTCT
Organism: Cynopterus sphinx; assembly: GCA_030015415.1. NCBI lineage: Eukaryota > Metazoa > Chordata > Mammalia > Chiroptera > Pteropodidae > Cynopterus > Cynopterus sphinx. The sequence continues at coordinate 13,024,394 of CM057381.1, forward strand.
GCTCTCTCTTATATGTGACAGCCATCCTATTTCTAACCAAGAAATTACTGATTAATTTTCTAGTTTTAACTTTGAGTTGTCTCAATGTTTTTATTACACTTGTTAGAATTATTTCCAGCATTCACTTAGGGTGAGAATAAAGTCTAAAATACACACAAACATGCACACATTACTATACTATTACAGTGAACATGAACTATGATTTTCAAAAATATTTTTCATATATATTATTTAAATATTAACAATATAAAATGTAATAAGTTTATAGTTTTAACATATTATGCTCACCTCATTTATCTCACAGTATTTCATTTCTAGGTTTGAAATTTACTTTTTATTATACTTCTTCAGAAAATGTATTTAAATTACAACCATATATTTATACGGTTTAAAAGATGGTTCCAAGATTGAAAAATATAAGAAAAAGGTAGACCTACAATAAAAGAATATAAAATGTTCTCATAGCTTATTCTAAAGTTTGTAGATAAAGAAACTTGATGTTGATATGCAAGGAATATATCAGTTTCCTTTTGACCAGTACTTCTTCAATTATTACTTAGGGCTGTCCTCTCTAGAATTAGTGTATCTCAAAATTAAGTAACTATTTAGAATCATGCTTAGTAACAAAGATTCCAGGAAAGGAGATAGATATCTTCCACAAGAGATAAATACTTCATTCTCCAAATAAATTACTGATCACGAACCGGAGATTTTCTGTGTTTTCCTTGGACAAAGCTACAATCCAAGTACTTACCCACAGACAGCTCTTGTGAATGTTACTTTTCTGTGCTTCCACTACTGACCACGTATTATTCTCAGCCAGCTTTCCTTACTTGCATATGCTTTCATGCAGAAAGGCTTTCAGCCTCTTGCTCTTCTGTGCTGACTCTGTTAGCTGTTTCCAGAAATCAGAGGGAGATATACTCTTTTAGGCACCAATTGGCAGTACTAGAAGGATTACTAGTATTTTGAATTGCATCCTACCATATGAAATAAAGAAAAAAACATTGCCCTGCTAGTTAAGAAATCTAAACTGAAACGTGGCTTTGCTGTATACTTAGGTAAAATCTTTTTGCTTCTCTATTTTTCAACTTCTTTTTCAAATACCTCAATATTTACTATAACTTTAAGATCTAAAACCTCACTAGACTTTGCTACAATATCAAAATATATATTACTGGGTGATAAAACATGTCTAAAATTTATATACATTCAATGAAGAGATGAAAATTTCTATTCTGCCAGATATAAGTGATCCCCCATGATAAAAATTTATAGCACAGTAGTACATCATATATTAAAACATCATATCTCAAAGTCAGAAAACATAAATGGTTGAGGAATAATATATACAAACTATCTTAAAGTATAAATGCAAAAAGAAAGATGTGCACATTCATGTACTACTTATGATACTCGTGCATCCTGTATAACATGTAGTGTGATTTTATTCAGAAAATTATTAGAAATTGTCTTAGTGTTAGTAGACATAATTTGACTACATTACTAATGTTTCCTATCAGTGAGATTTTCTATGTTTAAGCTGCTGCAATATTTCTGAGAAGCATGATGTTTTCCCTCCCTAGGGAAATAGTTACTATAATTTAAAGATAAGTCATCCTATTTCTATTAAATTAATCCTTTGTGATTATTCATTAGAAAAAAAAAGGTTTATCAACATCTATTACAGCAAAGAAGTCACATGAAAGTAATGTTCTTTGATGATTTTCTAAATTTAGAAAATCTTAAAGGATTCTAAAATAGTTTTTTGAAAGAAAGGTCACTAGTTTTGATTATATAATGTAAATATGTTTATGAATCTACAGAATTTTGTAATGATATTATAAAAACATTTCAAAAGTATGAGGCTTTATCTCCATGTTTGTTCATAGCTCATTATGTAATTTTAATATGAAGTTCTTTAATAACTTCAAAATACATCAGTGAAATACTTTAGTTCCTTGTAGCACAAACTTGGTTCTCAGAGCAGTAGCAGCATCACCTAAGAACTTGATAGAAATGCAGAGTCCTGGGCCCCGACCCAGATCTACTGAATCAGATTCTGCATTTTAACAAGATCCTCGGGTAATTTAATACATATTAAAGTTAGATATACACAGTTTTTATTTGTGAATCTTGTACAACAGCTGTAAAATTACTACACAAAAGAAACACAAGGTTCGGTTGGTGAAGTCAACCTGTGTGTTATCCACTTCTTACATAATTAAGATACACTGTTTACAGGAGTTAGAATTTTCAGGCAAATTAAGTTTACTTGATTTTCAGCCAAAGTGATTTCTTCTTCATTCATTTCTGGTTAATTTTACTTAGATACAAAAATTCAGCAGCCGAATGCTATATATGATTGTGCTTTAAAAATTCATTATGTTCATACATTTTTTTTCCATCAGATGCATGTAGCTAGTTCATATAATTCTTGGCCATATATGATATTGAAGCTTCTCATTCAGTGTACTAAGTTCAACTTAGATATGCTACAGGTGTGCAATATATCGATGTCTTTTAGCTTTGGAGATGAACCAATGGGCAGCTTGCCCAAAAACATCTTTCTTTATTTCAGTATGCTAACAACATCATCGTAATTATTTGTGTAATTTGAGACAGGTAAAGCACTTATTCATGCCATTAGTGAACTATATGGTTTTGTATATTTTGTATATTAAATTAACATAGATTATTGAAGGTCTTTTTTTATACATATTTTAAAGAAGACTAAAGAATAAAAAGAATGCAAATGTGCTTTAATTATTTTTCTTTTGTTGGTCTAGACATGGCAGGAACTGAAACAAAACGTACTTAAATTCATCTTTCTTAGTACCTTTTAACAAAAACCTTATAATTTCAGACTGTGGGTCCAAGAGTCACTCTTGTTGCTCTTATTTGATGCTGTCATATATGGCTCATCTGAAACATTTGACCTTTGTTACCTTAGCCTCCAATCACCATGGTGTCTAATTTTTATTATTCCTGAAGCATGGTTAACCCTTCTCAATTTTAAAAACAACATTGTCAGGAATATAGAAAAAGACATTTAAAGAGAACAATCTGCAGAGAAGTATTTTGAGATGTAATGACTACACAATTTGCAAGATAATTGAGCCAGTCACTCATTGAGTCATACTCATCTCTGAGTAATTATCTCTGCCATATTCTCAGATCAGATCTTATGTCTATGTCTTTGTCTGTTATGTGAGTGAAAAAGATGTCTTTAAAAATACCTTAATATGGCTCTAGTTCCATTTTTCAGTTACAAGGGCTAAGTAAGGTTTTGAGTTTCTTCATCATTTCTATTTTATATCAGGTGAAGTGTCCATATTTCATATTGGTACCCTCCTTGCCCAACATCTCAGGGCTCATCTGCCAGTCTAGTTTTGATCCACATTCAGATGTTCCTAATTGATATGATACTTTTCTTAATAGAAAAATTATATTAGTAAATGCTCAGAAAAAACATTTTCTAATTGTTTGACTTAAGCCATTTGTGAGACCAATGAGAGAACACGGGCTTGAAGAAGCTTTGATGTAATCTAATCCCAAGTACTTATTCTAACTATACTCTACATACCACATAACCAAGACATATAATACCATGCTCTCTAGGCAATTACTATAGACATGCATTCTGGTTTTGTTATTGATCTTTACTATCACACATGATCAATTTGTCTGGTTTTAGCTCTCATCCAGATTCTCCTGAATGATTCAGTAGTTCAGGGGCAAAATGAAGGCCAAGGCTGAATGATAATTGTGTTGGGCAAGACAAGCCGTAGTAAAACGATTAAGTGAAATCTTAGAAAAGTTGAGTTTCTTCTCTTTAATTCTTCACCTTTTTTCTGCTTCTCTCTCCTGGTGGCCTCTAGAAAAACAGTGAGGAACTCTGGAAATTCAATCTAATCATAAATTGCAACAAATTACATCTCTCCTTAAGTGTTTCACACTTCTGTATTAATTGTCCATTCTACTGCCACCATGAAATCCCAATTCCCATGACACAGGTCTCTTAAAGCTCAATATTTTGTGGTTATTCACTGGATATCCTTCTATAACATGTGAATATTTGGTTAAATATTTTAGATTAATTAATGCCTTCCTACTCATAGGATATATTCAGTAATGTTTATTGTATTTTTTAATTTGGTCTGTATGGAAAGGAAATAAAGCTTAGCTGAATGACCTATAAGGAACCTAAAGTCTTCCATAGAATGACTGAATTTTCTCAATGCAAATTAAATCTAAGTTTGATATCCTCAGAGAACTATTACTCAGAATTGATCAAAATTCTACACGTTTTCAGTCAAGAATTTAAACTCATAATGTAATATCAATAACATGCCTTGGAGTGGATACCACTTCCGTTTTTAAGTAAATTAGATAGTTATGACTCTTTCCAATTCATGGACCATAAGGGAAGCAGCTGGAAATGGCAGGAGCAGATGGGTGGGTATTGAGTGCCAAGTGAATGTCTTTTCTTCATCAGGGAAAGGTTTAGTTTTGAAGCATGTGAATGTCAGCCAAGAGCTTTGTGGAAAACTTTGGCATAGACCAAATTAAGCAGAGCTTCTGAAGAGTAATATGATCAATAATATACATCTTCCCAATTTCTATTTTAACAGCTTTGGCTATTCAGGGTTGCTGAGATAATTGGTTATAAATGTTATTTCCACTTCCATTTCTTATCTTTATGTGTTTTTGGAGAGAAGAGCTATCAGAATGATGTCTATTTCTTGTGTTTCTGCACACCCCACTGTCTTCATAGTATATGATGTCAATGAATAATTGAAAGAGGTCTATGAGATGATCTGTTGCATGGAGAATGGGAACACAATCTGAAGATGGAGGAAAGGGACTCTTAAGGTAGATGAGCTTATTTTGTTCCTATGTTATAGATTTACATCACCTCAGGGCCCTGAAATATATACATCGGGTTCTTACAGTGGTAAATAGACTTTTTGCTTGAGCAAGCAGATAAAAATATTGGTGCCACTTAGTGAAATGGTAATTACTAAGGTAAGAATTGATATTCTTAGAGTTAAATAAAAATACTGATTTAGAAATTTAAAATTAAGATATTTACTAAAGCAGTTAGTAACATGAAGATTATAAGCCAAAGGATGAGGTTCATACTGGATATATGTTTGCTTTATCAGCATATTCACAGTGAATAGAGTGATAGCAAATAAAATGTCTCTAAATAATAATAACGTACTCTGCGCTCTCACCAGCTGTCAAGTGGTATTCTAAATAATTTTATTAACTTATTTCAAAAAGCAAATGTAGACATTATTATTGTTTTTATTTTAGAGAGAAGAAAAACTAGTTCCAGAGAAATTAAATATCTTGCCCAGGTCACTTGGTAATAAGTGACCAGGCCAGAATTCCTACCAAGGCCATTTGGCTCCAGATCACATGCACTGAATCATTATGTACCACCTTTTACATAATAAGAATTATAATAAGTCATAAAAAAGGACCTCAGAACATGTTTTAAGGCACTTGAGCACTTTAAAATAAGAGATAAAAAAAAAAAAAAAAAAAAAAAAACAACCAACAAGGGACACAATAAATGACCAGTCAAAAAGCAGTAAGGAAATTACAGGATTCTGGAGGACAAGCAAAGGACATGTTTTAAGAATGGAGTGATCACTTGTGTTAAATCCTGTAGAGAAGCTGGTTAAGATAATTTCGAATCAGGGATATATGGATTTTACCAAACAGATTTATTGGTGTACATGATGAGATTAATTTCATTGGAGTAATAAAAATCAATCAGTTGACTTTTGTACTGCAGGAGAAGAATACAAAGTCCAGGGAGGTTTCATTTGTAATGGGAAACATACAGTGTGAGGGATGTGCCAAGATGTTGCGTTTAACCAATGTTGGATTTTCAAGATAAAAGTAGAAAGTTAGAAAAGATCTAAAGATTTAGGGAAGGAGATTTATTACTTTTCTATTTCTCTTGTAAAAGTTATCACAAATTTACCAGCTAAAAAGTATATTCATTTATCGTGTCATATTTCTGTAGGACAGAAGTTCAGGATTTTTTGAGGGGTGCTATGTTAGGGTTTCACCGGGGCAATAAAAAAGTGATGTTCAGCCTGGGATCTTATCTGGAACCTCTGCAGTCTCATTCAGATTTTAGGCAGAATCCAGTTCTTGTAGAACAGAGGTCCCCATTTCTTTGCTGACTGTCCATCAGGAATCTTTCTCATTTTCGAGAGTGCATCTATATTTCATGGTTTGTGGTACCTTCTATCTTCAAAACCAGCAATGAGCAATGGTGAGCCAAATCCTCATGTTTCAAATTTCTTAGTTCCCCTTCTGCAAAGTCTCTTTGACTTTTTCTTTTGCCATCAGCTAGGAGAAAGTTCTGGTTTTGACTGCCCCTGTTATTCTTTTAGGCCTATCTTAATAATCTACAATAATTTCTTTATATAGGGAGTTTGAGGGATTTGGGGGTGATTAAGGAAGATAAGACAAGGACAGGTAGTACCATACATCAAGCTTTACTGGATGGTACTTGGGTAGAATTACATAAAACCTTCTAGAAGCTTATGGCAAAGAAACCCTGGAGGGAGAGGGGGTCAGAGAGGAGGCTTGCTTATGTGTCTAGGTAATGTCCCTCCATAGCAAGGTGGAGAGTTTCCGGCTCAGAAAACGTTGAGAGCAGCAATGGGTTGGGGTCTTATAACTCCAAAGTCCTATCTTACCTATGTGTAACTCCTGTGGGGTAACCGTTTCTTGGAATATGCAGATGGGCTGTAACTGCCTAAAATTTGCTTATTTTGGCTATTTTTAACATAATTGGGTGCATAAAAATTTGAATTTGGCACCAGCAGGTTTTTGAACTAACAGGCCTCAGCCTGCAGTGAAGAACTAAACAGCTTGGAGGTAAATATATAAAGGCCGTCTTTCATTTGTTTATATACAATTTATTCTCTGGCCCCAGTTCTGTTATAATCTAAGTTGTACATTATTTTGCTTGAGTTTGGAGCTGGTAATAAAGCATCTCTGAGACCTAGATTCCTTTCAGGGCACAAACTAGGATTTTAAAGACCATTTGCAGCCAGTCTGCCTGTTTAATGGAGTAAAGCCAAGAGAAAGAATTAAAAAGGAGAAGAGTTTGACTTGTTTTGTCTGGTTAGTCAGAAAAGTATCATTTTGATTCCTGTAGTAACCACCTGCACATTTTGGTGTTACCTATCAACAGGTAATAAAATGCATTAACATGTTCATAGACCCACGCCTTCAGCTTTAGCAGCCAAGAAGTAATGTAGGGTGAGGGTGACACACCAGAAACTCTGTGGTTGAAATTGGCAGGAGCAGGAATGTCTCAGGGAAGGAAGAGGCACAGAAACAGAGTAGAGGTTAAAATCAGAGGTCACCTATAGCTGGCAGTAAGCAACTTGATTGTCCCCTGGGTGCCTCTCTAACGGTGTTATCCTTTCCGTGGGCAGTGAATTATACCTCTTGGGAACAGGCTTAGGTCTTTAGTGGAGCAAAATATGTAGGTGCTGGATGAAGATGACTCTCTCTCCTATTAAATTTTATTGAATAGAACATGTTAGCTAAATCTATAACTTCATATCATTCACTCATGTTATTTTAAATGTCATACGTTATGTGATGAGATCTGATAGAGGTACTGTAATAAAGGCAGTTAGCTTATTTAACTCTCTACAGTCTATAGTTAGCATCTTACTCACTAATAGTGGGTTTAAGCACAGGTCATACTGGAGAACTGGTGAAATGGTGATAATTATTATCCCTTTTTATAAACCAAGATGTCTATGACAGACCATAATCCATCAGTACCTAGAATTAGCCAGTATTGTGGTATATTCATCACCTGTATCTGTAAGGGAAGCTTAACTGGTTTTCACCAGGCAGTGCTAATTAATAAATAGTGTGAGGTTACTCATGATTGAGCAAGTCCACTGCAGCATTCCATTGATAGGAAAGGGATGGTCTTGGGGTTTGACAAACATATTTTAGCAAAGTTTAGCTAATTTTGATAGTTAAGCAGGTAGTTAACCTTTTAATTAATCTCCCTTCTAAGACTATCATCTCCTGGGCTGGAAGTTGGATGGGGTAGGATGGGGAAAGGTTGATCCTTTCCCATTTATATAACACATTGATTTAAGGTGAGATTAGATTAAATTAAGATTACAATTTGCAACTTTAATTACATCTGAAAAACATATTTTGCCATATAAGGTAACATAAACCCAGGAGTAACAGGTAATGATTTACATGGGTACCAACATACTGTCTACCTCAGGAAATGATTATAGCTGTGGACATGGAAGCTGTTTCAGTAATAAAGGAAATAAGAACGTGATTTATTTGTCATATATGCCATGGGTAGCAGTACCTTTAAATTGAAATATTATAATGTATTCATTTATTGTATCTTTCATATGAGAAATATACCTAGAAACTTTCAAATGTTAGTAAAATTTACACATGAAATAAGATTTAAATTAAGAATGTCAACGAAGTCAAAATTGCATGGATATGGTCAATTAGGTCCAATCTTTCATAGCAGGCTGGTTCTTAGAGGTGTACTCATTGTGATTCTCTAACCTGTTGGCTTTGTCACATCTTTTCAAAAGTTGTATTTGTTTTATGGAACTTCAAAAAAAAAATCTAGGTGTTACATATCTAGTAACGATATAAAATTCTGTGATAATTTTATGCATCAAGTTGACTGGGCTAAGAGATCCCCAGATAGAAAGTAAAACATTTCTGGCAGTGTCTGTGAGGGTGGTTCTGGAAGAGATTAATGTTTAAATTAGTGGACTGAGTAAAGAAGATCACCCCTACCAATGCAGATGGACATCTTCTAACCCACTGAGGCCTCAAATAGAATAAAAAGAAAGAGAAAGGGCAGTTTGCTCTCTCTGCTTAGCTGGGACATCCATCCTCTCCTGCTCTTGGACATTGGCTCTCGTAATTATCCGGCTTTAGAATTCAGCCTGGGACTTACACTACTATCTCCCATGGTTCTTAGAGTTTTGGGTTTCAGACTGGAACAATAGCACTGACTATTCTTATCCCTCCAACTTGCAGACAGCAGATCATGGGACTTCTAAGCCTCCATAATCATGTGAACCAATCCCTCATGATAAATGTATTTCTATACATCAGTCTCTATTCTGTTGGTTCTGTTACTTTGGAGAACTTTGACTTCTGTATTCTTGTCATTGAATAGAAGAATGAGGTAGGGTGGGGTAATGTTTTGCCTCTTGGGAACCCTGAGATACTTTTCATGGACATTCGACTTCTCGTCATAGTCACAAGATTTCAGAACTCCTTTTAATAGTTCCTGACTCCAAAATGAAGAAATTAAACATAATATAAAAATAAATAGCATTTAGCCCTTTGAATTTAATTACAAATAAATTAGCAGCTTCACACATTTGAGTGACCCAGGTCAACAACAAAATACAATATTTAATTTCTTTTTGAAAAGTTCATCACAAGGTTCTAGTCTCTCCTTATGTTAATAGGGAAAATCCTTGAGTGTTGCTTCACTGTTCTAACATCTGCATACTTCAGCTATTTAGTTTTGCCTCATCAATCTTGTAGTGCTATTTGCAGGAAGATCTGATCTGTGATAATCTGGGCATGAGAGCATCTGATGCTCAGAGAGCCCGATATTCCTGATGTGACATATTAGCTAAGCATTGGATTTTCAAACCAGGTTTAACTTATCAATACTACCCTGGCACAAAATAAATCATGCTATCATTTTATTTTTAAGTCATGGATATATTTTAACTTTTCTATTTCTAGTATTATAGTTAATTTTAGAACAATAGCTAAGGTGTTTTGGAAGTGTAATGTATCTGCTTGTTTTAAAACATGCCAAAATTAAATTGTGTAAAGGAAGTATAAAACTTTATCTTAAAACCATTATTTTATTTTTTATTTTTTGCTGCAAATAGATGCTGATTCATAAGATTATAATGCAGAATGAATATAAAGTAGTAAAAGACAGTTTTACTGAAACCACTGATGATTTTTTCAAATTATACATATATGAATGGAAAAACAAATCTGGAGGGCACTCACACACATGCAGACAGCACACACACAATTATATTAGTTTCAAAGGCAATATGAAAGTGTATTGTAATATAATATTCATGTCTATTACTTTTCAGATGTTGGATAGAGTAACTCTTCGTAAGTTGTACCATTTATATTTATGCTCTACAGGGGATAAAGCTCTTAGAGAAATCTAGCAGCAATCATAAAGCATGGAATTATTTAACACTAAGAAAAAAATCTGGAGCATATTAAATGTGTCCAAATGAGGGTCGATAAACATACTCATCTTCCACATATATTCTCTCTAAATTCTTTCTAAAAGCACCAATCAGAAAATATGTTAATTGTGCTCTGCTTTATGAAGAAAATTTTCCAAGGAACTATTAGTTTATATATTTTAGAGCTCACTCTCTAAAGATTGTAATTCAGTTGTTGAAAGATGTAAAAAAAATACATTTTTCAATGATGTCCGATTAATTCTGATATACATCCAAATATGAAAGCTGATGTTTCATTTTATTTGCCAATTTAAATATCTGTATTAAAAATTTGGTAATTATGAAAATGGATTTTTAATTTGAATTTATGTAGTTTGAATTTATAAAATAATCCAAGGAATTACATATTCTTTTTATGTAATATTCCTATTACTTTTCAAATATGTGATAATATTATCTATTGAATTTATCATTATATAACATTTTGACTTTAATAACTAAGTTTTGAAACATATTTGAGTATCTTGTGACTAGGTACAGATGTCTTTGTAAGTTATTTTTGTCATATCTACATATTATTTCCATTTAAAGCCAAAACAGTTAACACAGATAACATTAGGAGAAATTATTATATTCCAAGTGAATTACAGGTTTACACACTGAGCTTTTTGTCAAAAAGTTTTGGATATAATCTCAAAAATGAAGAGAAGAATACAAATTGATATATAAATATTATGAAGTAAAGTTCATTATGTATTATCTAATTCCATGATTATATCATTATTTTACAACACAGAAATATCTAAAAAAAATAAATTTTCTAGAATGTAGTATTTGGAACAAATAGTATGATTCTGGCATGAGAATATGTATGAAGGATGACAAAGTATATACATATTAAAAATTAAAAGCACAGCAAGCAATATCCTTAGGCACAAGTGCAGAGTATACAGTAGCCAAGAATTTCTGTGGTTTAATTCCTGCTCCTCTCCTTTGTGTCCACATCTGGCAATGATTCTCTCTAAAAGCACTGCCAAGCAAGCTAATGAAATGCTTCTCTGAATCAGTATTATTTGGTTTTCATAGATAAACGAATGGTTACATATCTCGTATTGCAATTAAGCTCCACCAAATCATACTCTGAATAGGCAGTGACTGTTATTATTAATATTTAGGCACATCTGTGGCCTTCAATGATATCATCTGCAATTGAAGAGATGCGAGAGCACATAAAACTGAAGTATTTCTCACCAATTCAGAAATTAACCATCATTCAAAATTGTGTCAATAAGCATATTGAATTTTGCTTTAAAAACTGATGCTTCCTTATTAAAGAATTTCTTAGTAGAAACACTTAAAAGAAATGTTCAAGTAAATGAAACTTTAATGAAAATATTTATAATAGTCTTTAAGGAAATAAACCAATTTTGTTAAATGAATGCATTGAAGTTTTTAACCAAACACAAACATGCATGGAAATCTTTCTACTTTACTAAGAGTGCATCTTGAAATTTAGAGGAAATTTTATATTTCTGTGAAAATTACTCCAATTTTTAAATACTTCATTTGGATTGCAATTAGAGAACCTCTTGCTTGAGAATTTATGGTGATAATATTGAAAAAGAAAAAAACTCTGGTTTTGGTAGCTAAGCAATAGATATGTTTAAATTCTGAATAGCTATTAAGTATGAATTTAATGTTGCTTTAAGGTTAATTTTTCTACTATGTTTTTGTTTTCATAGAAATAATAAAAAAGAGAAAAATGTGTCTCGCCCATTGGCTAAGCCGAACTTTGCATATACATCTGTACATATTGTGACTATCTCTACATATGTCTATCTTCATTTCTACATTCAAGTCAAAACCCAATCCATACTTAATCCTTTATAATTATGTCTAATTTCACAATGCCATTTAAATATTGCTGCAGAATTTATCACCTGAGAAATTCTGTAAAACTTAAAAATATATATGCTCAGTTATGGTAAACTTATCAGTTTCAGAGAAATCACCTTATTGTATTTTGTTTGTGTGTTTGTGTTAGTGTATAATTTAGCTATATTTGGTTGCATGAAATGTTATAGTTTGCATACCGTATACCAGAAACTATGTTAGTTTACTACTTTCTAGGTATATTTAATTATTACAATATTCAGACACAGGAACCATTCATTTTAAAAATAATAAAACAGAGACTCATGGACATGGACATACACTAGAGGTTTCCAGAGGGTAGAGAGGAGAGGGGTGGGAGGAGGTAGACAGGGTAAAAGTGGTCTAATATGTGGTGACAGAAAGAAATCTAACTATGGGAGATGAACCCACAAGGTAAACATATATATGTCTTCCTGTTAAAGTGTACAACTGAAACTTATTGGATTTTATTAACCAGTGTCACCATAAAAAATAAAAACAATAATAATATGGTAAGGTTAAGGGTTCTGATGTAAATTCTTTAGGAAAAGAGAAGGAAGTTTCCAAATTTAGGGGAATTGAATGGAAAATTCCCAGAAAATATAATTTAAATTCAATATTGATAGAGATTTAGAATTAACTAAATGACAAAGCTTTAGAGAGAGGAAGAATTTGAGTTCGCAGAAGAATGCACTAAAACAAGATAATGCTGCTGTCAGTGAGGGCAAAAGTCATGCCCGGAAGGCCTTGACTACTAGGAAGAAATGAGGTGTCACTGAAGGTTGACACAACAAAATCTGAGATGTAGTTTGCCAACTTGTTCAGAAATATAAAAGTGAGGTGATTTGAGACTGGTTTGAGGTGGTTCAGGACTGTGAACAGGGAAGTCAGCATCAAGACTGTAATACTCTGACAAGTCATCTTAAACACAAGCAAAGAAGATTGTGCTGAAGATAATGAGGAAGGCAGGAGATAAAATAAGACTCAGTATTGACTCGTAGAAATTGAATAAAAAGAAGTTAAAAAGAAGGACTTCTAGGTTTCTGGTTTGGTTGATTAGTCAGAAGGTGTGTAATCAGAAGAGAGGAATTCTCAAAAAAAATATTTGGGAACTTTTTTTCAATATTAAATGGAATTACTCAGCAGATCGTTTTTAAGGATAAAGAATAGATTTTGAAATAGTATGGTACCGTACTGAAAGCAGATGAACTAACATAAGAAAGTCTTATTTTCTAAAAGAATTTCAGCATCTTATGTGCAAGGAACATTTATCAAACATACAGTCTGTCTCTTTGAGGTGCTAGACACAGTGTTATCTTTATGACCTTGTACATATCTTATATCTCAGAGATGGAAGTAAATTAGTAACCTCTACTCTCAAAAACTATCCTTGCCTCAGTTTCCTCATTTAAACATTGAAGAAAGTGCTAATAGGATCAAATAAAGTGATTTACAAAAGTTATGTATAACACATAGTGGGTAAAAACAATATATATAATATAAAGCAAATACAGCTGTTGTAATCAAAAAAGATGGGAAGGTGTAATTCTTCATTTAAAAACTTGCTTAAGAAGCAGACTTCTTTAAAGGACATTTTTCCTTTTTTTCTGGAGGTAGGTAAACAAATAATTTTATCAGTCACTACATATTGAATTCTTTCCTAGACCTTAAGCAAAGAATAATGGGCAGGCGTCCCAGGAAAGTCACACTCTGCTTACACACAGTCACTAAGCAAGAGCAAAATCTATTTACACTTAATGTGAGTAGTGACAGTCTAGTTTGTGGAATGGAAGAAACAGTCTAAGGATATACTTTTAATAACTGAACAAATTTGCCACCTAAAAATATATCTCTCCTTCTTTACTAGTCTAATATTAATCTCAACTGAATGGAAAGATAAAATTGACAGACCCTTCACAATTGTAATGTATTTGTCTGGATTCCCACTTGATCCTAACCAATGAGATGAGAGAAAAATACTTGTTCTCTTAGGGTTTACTAATTTTTCAGGATTGGAAAAACAACCGCTTAAACTTTGTTTACTAGTACTTTCTGTTCTGGTGACTATTACTGATTGCTGGATTTTCTAGTACTTTCCAAGGTTTGGATTAAGCTGCTTGATAAAGAATCATAAAGGTCTCAGTTTAAGCATTTTCGGAGCGAAAATACAGTATCAGCATGAGAGATTAAAATTTAATGGTTAATTCTTTTTATTCAATGAATTATAAATGATAATTTTGTTACGTTAAAAAGTAAGAGATGTACAATCCCCATGACTTTTAAAATTTAGAAATAAAAATTTATCTGCCCATGATTGATTTGCATGTAAGCAATGTGCCTTACACCATTAGATCATTCCCCTCCATTTATTGTGAATTCATATAACCACAGATGTCCTTAATTGGTATCCATTCTAAGATTATATAAAGCATTTATAAATGATAAAAAGGTGAAGTTTATAAAAAACATATCTAAACGCATAAAACACCAAAACTTTAAGATCTGTCTAAAATGAGTTTAGCAAAGCTAATTTGTAAGAATAGTTAGCCACACTCTGGGTAATATGCCCTCAAAGTTAACAAAGAAAATATGGAATAGGTAATTAATGTCTTTGGATTAAAGATAGCCTTACTATTCTTTACTACTGAAAGCAGAAATATTGTCATTTTCATAGGAATACTGTAAGCCATTGTGAACATCATCAAATGAATATTCTTAATAAAGTAGCAGATGATTTCAATTATTCTATTAAAATGCATTTTTTTTGATGAAATAGTGGTAGAATAGTACAGCTTTATCAACCAAAGGCAGTTTTTAGGAAAAGAAGACCAAATGCATATCTTATATTTGAAGGTCAATAGATTCAGTTTTCATCAGATTAAGATAGACGAGTTCAGAGAACCTCATAAAAACTCTTACTTCAATTTCTACTTAGTTTGTTTTTCTGTTAACTGATGATATCAATTACAAGAGGGCAAGGTGAGCAGAACAGTTTGTATGTAATCTGTACATAAAGAACATACAGTATCTACTAAAAATAAGCACCAGTATTGTGTTATTGTCTGATAGGAAGTGGGGTGCTTATCAGGGAACTGGTATGGGACATGGCATAGCCAGGGCTGTGGGAGGTGATAGAAATCAGGTGTAGCCAGTAACCCAGGCCAGGATGGGTACAAGGAATCAGTAAACACAGTCACTGAGACTCACAGTTGGTACCAGGGATAGTCAAAATCAGAGATTAAGGTCAAGTCTAGCAGAGAAGCTGATCTATGAGACTGCTCTGTTTCAATGGAGATAAATTCCTTAGAAGTAGGCTTGCCCTATATAGATGACTCCTTAATAAAAAGAAATGTTCTGACAATATCTGGGGGAAAAATTGAATGTAGCTTTAGACACACTCAGATGATTCAATTTTCTAGTTGACAAAGGATTTTTATATTTTATGTTTATTTTTTTTGTGGTAGGGAGTTAAAAAGCCACAGCTTCTCATCTGTAAGTGCCCGGCTGTTCAGGCCCTCGGGATGCAGCTCTACTCCCAGATTTCTGGGAATTGCTGTTCCCAGGAAAGTTTGTCTCATTGTTTAGGTTTGTGGCATATGCAGAAAAAGTCTCTAGCAAATAAATCTCATGATGTCTTGTATTGCCTTTGGTTCAATTAATCATTCATTCTGAAGTATGAAATTTATTAAGGGAGATAAGAATGTAGGTATACACATTGGCTAAATATAGCGTAAATGGGTAGAATAAAATGATGTATATTTTTCTATAAAATTTGATACTCTAGCAATTGTGAAGTTTAATTTCCAAGATGATTTGAAAAGTCAGATTTTAATACAAAATCTGAAATGCAGTTTGAAGTAAAATAAAAAAAAAGACAATAATAGAGCTAAAGAAATATTTGCTCGGTCAGTATATAGAAATAAAATATATTAGTACTAAATTGAATTCTAGCTCATAATAAGTACATACATTGTGAATAATTCATATGTAAAAGTACACCATAGGGTTACTGAATACAAATTAACTTGCAGATAATAAGACCTTACAATGTGCAAGAAGGAAGTGAACCACCATGTGGAATTTCAAACTGAGAATGGAACAGGAGCCACATCTCAGACCCTTATTTCTATAATGGAAATGACTGAGTGCAGACATATATAACACTGCCAGTGGTGCAGAGGCATATTCAGCAAAAACAGAGTAGTAATCATTAGAAACATATTTCCACCTTCAGCAATATTGTATTTTATTGATTCATAATATTTCATTGACTTAAGCTGTGCAACACCAATGTTAGTACATACTTTCACAAATCCAGCAAGTCAATAATTTAATCAAATACTTTCTAGCTCATGTTTTTCATTCATTATCTGCCAAGTTATAAACCAGCAGAGGCAGTGATTTACCACCAAATTTCTTATCTTTA
This sequence comes from Cynopterus sphinx, assembly GCA_030015415.1. Taxonomy (NCBI): domain Eukaryota; kingdom Metazoa; phylum Chordata; class Mammalia; order Chiroptera; family Pteropodidae; genus Cynopterus; species Cynopterus sphinx. The sequence goes on from CM057381.1 coordinate 13,041,026, forward strand.
AGCTCTTTAAAAGCAAGACTCATGTCTTAAGTATTGCTATATCCCCATTCGCTAACACTGCCTAGTGCAAAGGAGGTACTTCAAAATTATTTTTGGACTTAAATTGAAAAATCATTCAATTGAAAAAATGGTTGAGAGTATATAATATTTCTATATCCAGGCATGCAATCATGATCAAATAGTCCCCTTACCTTCATAAAATTAATAATTTCATTAATTATTTAATAACAAACACTTTTATAAATAGAGTGTGACAGCATATATAAGTTTTCATAAAGGTTATCTTAAGAAAAACTAAAATGGTTATAGAGAACATGTACATTATGCTTATAAATTCATAACTTTAAAACTAATAATTTATATTTAAATATATTTCTCCTCATTTATGATCAGATAGGGTCAAGTAATTTACCTTTAGTGTTTTCCAGTTTGAAGCCTGAGTATATATTCTGTTTCCAGTTCAGGCAAGCTCTTCCCAAACCTATGACCATGCTTAGAATGTCTCTGAACATTCTTTCTATGCTTTCCATAACCTATTATTGATTTTTTTTTTTGTTTATCTGGATATAATACAGTGCAATCTGGGTTTTCTGTACCTTGAAGGCAGTTTATCTGTGAATTCTTGATATCTACAATAGTATCTCTCACATGTTAGGCTTCAAAAATTACTGGTTGAATAAACGCACGATCATAATTTAAAGGCATGAAATTTGCTTTTAAGAACGTGAAGATCGGTCACTAAATAATTTGATGCAATAAAGAAAGGTTTCCTTATATTTAAAATGTCTGTAGAGCCACCTCTAAATCAGTAGCCATCAGATGAAAATATTTATTTTGTAAATTTGTAAGTAAAGAGAGACGGAGCTATCAGCTTTGACATCTCACAGAATTAGTGGCAGATATTAATACCAATGAATAGAAAATTCAGATTACTTAGGCTCCGAAAAATTATATTATTTAAGTCACAAAATGAGGAGCTGTTTGCACAACTCCTCATTTTGAAAATTAGCAATTAAAGGGAAAAATAAACATTTTCTATTTTTCAGAAACTGTATTCTAGAGTGAACTAGGAAAAGCAGTCCAGGGTCATCGCTGCTCTACCAGGGAGGTGCACCATATCAGACACCTGCAAAAATTTAAATGCCCTACCCTCTCTTCATCTGTAATTTCTCCTAGTAACATTGTAAACATCCTGATTTTTTAAAAAATAATTAAATTTGGGTTCCTGTTGCTTATAACTAAACACATTTAACCAGTACAAACCACATATACATAGATTTTGGTGTTTGCTTTAAGTGTATGTCAAAAAAAATGATAACAATTTCAATCTCAGAAATCAGTCTATATTTCACTATTCACCAGAATTTTAAGCACTGAAAAACATCCAATAATCATTTTATGCTAACCAGTGACATGTATTTAATTTATTATAATAATTGTGAAAAAATCTATAGCTTTAAAAAAATTTTTGGCTATTTTTATAAAGGACTATAATTTTTTGAAACTATCCTCTTCCTTAAATTTTAAGGGTGTTGTTCTGAATCTCTATTTGATAGATTACATGGTGACACCTTTCAATGAGATGAATCAGGAGGAGGAAATTTTTTTGAAATTTTACCAGTTGATTTGCATATCTTGAAGACTTTAAATATGTGCTAGAGGAATTAAGAGTACATTACAAAGTTATTTTTGTAGCATTTTTGAATTCTGTTCTATTCCAAATTATTGCTTAGATTTTTATAGTTCTTGAGAAGAGGTTGTGACAGGAAAACAGTAGACAACATTCTGATTTTTTAAGAGTGTAGATTGCTACTTTGTTATAAAATACATTCTAAATAAAAATTTAATTATATAGATTTACAAATTATATAGGTTCTAAATAAGTCATATAAAAGTTGTGTGCATCTGACTAAAGATATTTCAGATTGTAGTTTATATATTTTATTTTCTGATTAAGTTTGGTTGTTTGACTTCATATTGAATAAATCAAATACATATTTGTGTATTCATGTGTAAATAATACATTGTATATTATACTATTTATATGTATTAATTGTACTATATATACAATATATATACACACACAATTAGGATAAGAATCAAAACACCTCATGTTCTAAATGACAGTAAAGTTTGAGTTAATATACAAATAAGTTAATATTTTATTCAGCTACTAATGAATTATACAATGACTTAACTACTTTAATAGCCCATAGTTATAATATTCATCATATTCATAATATTTAATTGCCTATTTTCATACTATTCCTCATACTCCTATCATAATAGCCCACATTCAAGCCCAGGAAATATGCGTTGGCAAAGATAAACTAAGAGTTGAAAATAATCCATTGAAAGTTAGTCTAATACAATATTTTGGCAAAGAAATATTGACTATATCTCTTCCCATGTTGAAACTTAGTCTTGATTACACTTGATATCACCTGTATAAATAACAAGAATTGAACCCATTAGTTGATTTCAGGGAATATTACAAAATTTGTGATTTTCTGTCGTGTTATCTTAGAATGATATATGTAGTATGATTCTCAAATCTATCCATAATTTATACATCAAGTGCAAAATTGGTAATCTGCAGTTAAATACTTTCATTAGATGATAAATGGAAGGGGTGCATATATTTATGACACAACAAAAACTGATTTTAATAGAAATTTAATAATGTCTATTTTGAACTATTCAAGAACATTTTGGACCAAATTTAAATTAGTATATTATCAAAAGAAAAATTGCTCTGGACAAAGTTAAACAGTTGAGGACAACTTTATTCATGGCTACTGCAATAGAGAGAGATCAAAATTAAGTTTGAGCTAAGCCCTTTGGGAAAAGAGGGGCAGGTAAGTTTTTAAATGCTAGAGTAAACTTCTGCAAAGTACTGGATGGAGTAAATTACTGAATGGGGACCTTGGTCAGTGGGGTGTGTCTAGCACACTGAGTTATTATTCAGTTTGCAGATGTTTTGCTCTATGATGAGACATCTGTGTTTGCTAGCTGGCCCCCATTAAAGTTGGGCTCCTGTCCTCCTACAGAGACTGAAGGATAGGGGCACTCTCTTCGTCAATGGTCACATTTCAAAGGGATGGCTCCCAGGTCCTAAGAAAGATATTCCTGGTTTGTAAAACTGCCAAGAGACTTTTAAAAGGATTTGCATCTTAAAGGAGCAGAGAGAATTTACAATTACAGATATCCTAGAATAAATGCTTAAAGAGATTGAATGTCAGAGGCACAGAGTCAGAAAAATTTCAGTCTAAAAATTTAGTCAAGCAAAGGGGCACTTTAAGATCATCTTGGTCAATAATTTAGGAAATCCAGAAGCCTTTTATATCATAGTCAGTTAGATCAACAAATTTAACGTGCAAACAGCTGTTATCCAGACATAGAATCTTACTTTAATGCAAAATTTTATTTGGCTTAACCATAAAGTACAGCATGAACATATTTTCTAATTCAACGAGTATTTTTATTGAGTAGCTAGCATAAGATTAAAGATGTTAGTTCTAGTTTACCTCAAATGGGTGCCCGATACAGCTAAAACATGAGGAGCATATGCATGATTTGGATTGTGTTGAAAAGAAAGATCTTAGAAAATAGAAAAAAATATGAATTCTAAATTTTTCTATTACAATGTGTTATCTCAGACTGTGCACGAGATCTAGATGTTGCATATAACCAGCATTGAGTGTCCTATCGGTATTTAGGGTTTTGGGAATTTGATAGTCTGTGTTTGTATATAATCACTGTGATGTATATTTGGTAGAAAGTAACATAAGCCTGGCATACTAGTGTATGACAAAAGTTGGTTAATATACATTCTTAATTCTGGGTAATCTATACCAGATCTTGTGAAATTAGGCATGATCTTGTCATTTGACAAATGAGGAAATTAGTTTTGAGAGTTTTTTTTTCCATGATCATGTAACTTATAACAGAGCGAAGATAAAAGACAAAACCTGTTTATACCCCGATTCTCTGCTTTTCTTACTACATAAGACTGTATACAGTGAGTGGTTTCTTTATAAAGGTAAAGATTCATTCATCTCCTTGCTTTAAGATTGAAATTCACTCTGTGAAGTAAAATGTTGACATTGTTGACAGGAAAATGTTGAGTTTTAGATATTTTTTTTTCTAACCCTTCGTCAGGTAGCTTGGAGTGACACACGGAACTGCTCAGAAAACCCAGTTGTGACCCACAGTTACTATGATCAGATTCCTAACTTACACATCTTTTGTATCAAAGGCACCACAACATAATCAGTGAAATTTATTTCCATGTTTCCCAAAAAGCCCTGTTATTGTACCAAACACACAGAGAGAATTGAACTAAGTTATTTTTCTAAATTAAACCTCTGCCACCACTAAAAACCACTGATCGGTTACTAAATATGTAATTTTGCTTTTTCCAGAATATCATATAAATAGTCATATAAAATATGACATTCTTGGTCTGACTTCTTTCACTTAGCATATTGAATTTCAGATTCTTTCATACAGCTGTATGTATCAGTAGTTCATTAGTTATTTTATTGCTGAGTAATATTTCTTTGCATGAAGACACCACAATTAGCTTATTCATTCACCAGTTCTGTGGCTTCACACCAGAGTGCCTCATTTCATGCCTTTGCCCCACACCCAATGGTAAAATAATGCTTGAACTATGAGCCTAGTTTATAATGAAGGCAAGAGATGTTTCTTGGTTATCCCACTTCAACCTCAGTCTTAGAGATGCCCTTTTGTGCCAGGTGCTCTAAAGTGGAGCTTTCTTTGATTCTTGTCTCTCCACCCTGTGGCAACCAAACTCTGCTTTGTGTCTATATTTGATATCAGGCAGTCATTTCTTGCCTTGTTCTTAGCTGTAGAGATCTAGGTTTGCTATAGGTATAGCATATTGATCCCAAAGTGATTACCTACCTGCCCATCCTCAAAGATAGAGAATTTTGTTTCCTTCTATTAGTTTTATTAGTGGTATTATCTTTTTTTTTTTCTGTGACCAAATTGTGACAAATCTTAAATCCTCTCCTCCAGCAGTTTAAATTTCTACTTTCAAGGGAAAGATATGTCTAAGGAACTGTTTTATTTCTGACCTTTATACCCAATGGTCACTTTTTCCCTGTCTATGCCAACAGGAGGGCTCTCTGTGGTCTCCTATGTTATAATCAATCTTTCTCATGAACTCAAGGTAGAGGGCTATTGGGAAAGTACTTGAAAATGTGTGCAAACTTTATGTTTATGTCTAGAATCACAGTTTTTCAGACTTAGCCCATAATGGCTTTGGCAGACTATTCAAATTTTAGCTAATTTCTCCTTAACTTGGATGGCAGCCAGACCCCCTTCATCTCATCTAGAGCTCGACTGAGATAGTTTGTATGTTTTATCTCTCCTTGGAGAGGCTCTTTCTCTTTGAAATTCAGTTACTTGATTATCTTCTAATTTTAGTTTTCTGATGGACTCAAGATAAGTTATGATTCTGTAGTTTACACCAAGTTTTTTATTTGGTTGTGAGGTTCTTTTGAGTTTGCTGTATCCCAAAATAAAATAACACCTTTATTAAAGTTCTCGAACACCTGAAATCCAAAAAACTGTAATTTGAGATGGTTGGGTGTTATATTGATTTAGGCGGACATCCTCATGAGAATTGATATCTCATCTTTTTACTTTTGCTGTTAATATTTGAAACATATAAATTTAAAGAGGTACAAAGAAACAATCAAGCTATTCCAATAACCATGAACATATAGTCAATCTTGTTATTCTGTACCACTTACCTTACCACCCATAAAGACACTAGATATGGCCCACTGTGGGTTCCATGAAGGTGTGGTTAATATCTACTCTGATCTCTCCCACCTAGGGTTTCTGTATTCTTTTAATTCTCACTGTGATTTGTCACGGAATCATGCTGGGTTTACCTTCATAGTGCATCTGGAATCCCACCATTTGGTCATCTTAAACAAGGTAATCACTTTTGTCTGAGCTACCATGATCTTTCACTGGATACTGCAGTAGCTTTCAAAACGATCCAATTCTTTCTTTTCTTGCTTCCCTACAATCTGTTCTCAATAAAGCAATCAACTTACCTGTATGTTAAACAGCTCAAATTACTTCTGCGTTCAAAACTGCAATGGTTCCATATTTCACATAGAGTAAAAGCCAAGGCCTATACTATGGCTTAAAAAGGCCCTATATGATTTAGTGTCCAAATACATGTCAGATTCATTTTACTGCCCCATTACTCACCCAGCTCCACCAAACTGGTCTCCTTGCTCTTTCTCAGACATACCAGTCTGAAATATGTTCATATTTTAGCATCATTGTTATAGCTCTCTCAACTTCCAAACACTTTCCTCTAGATATATACTTGGCTAATTTTCTTGACACCTTTAAGTCAGTGTTCATTTTTCAACTTTCCCACAAGGTTTTCCCTGACTGCTCAATTTAAGACTTTATTCTGGCTTCCTTGCATGCCATTTCTCTCTTACCTTGCTTTGTTTTCTATCACGTGTCTCTCTCTGTCTCTCTTTGTGCCTCTGTATCTCTCTCTCTCTTTCTCTCTCTCTCCTACAATCTCTTCCCATCTTCCCTCCCTCTCTTTTCCTAAAACATTTGAAAGTAAGTTATGACCTTATTTGCAAATTGAGTAATGTAAATGGTTAAGATGACATTATACTGAATTAATGTAGGCCCTAAATCAAGCAACTTCTGGTTCTTTTATAAGATGATTAGAAGACATACAGTGATATATACACGGGGAAAAGGTCTTGTGACATGAAGCCAGTGAATAGAATTATGCAACTAAAAGCTAAAAAATGCCAAGGCTTTCAAGGAACCTCTAGATGCTGAGAGAACCAGGAAATAATCCTTTCCTAGAGCCATTGAGGAGGAAGTGGCACTGCTTGCATTTAGTTTTGGGCTTTTAGTCTCCAGAGAACTGTCAAAGAATAAATTTCTGTTGTTCAAAACCATCAAGTTTCTGATACTCTGTAAGGGTAACATTAAGAAATGAACACATCTATTATGAAGTAGATATTTTCAACATAAAGGATGTAAAATTTTTCTGTAATATAAAAGAATTCACTTTAAAAGTTTTTGCTTCTATTGTATTCTTTCATAATACAAACAAAAATCAGAACATTCTATCTTGGGGCAGAAGGACAAAATTTACATAGGTTAATTGTAAGCATTTTTTAAATTTAGAAATAAATACTTCTCTAAAAGTGCATTTATAGGTAGATTATTTTGCACATGAAAATATAAAGACACTGCAAAATTTTCTGAGGAATATAAATAATGGCATTCTTGTATATTAGTCATGAATAATAATTAGAGGTAACATAATCCAATCATTTTATTTCATGGTTGGGAAAAACATTTACAAAAGATATAATAGTCTTCTTTAGTAATATTAGTAAACAGTGGACTTGGTATTTAATATGTGTTTCTTTTACACCAGTCTTAGATGTTGAAATAAAAACGTTCGCATTCTCTTCCCCTAGAAACACATTTGAATTAAACTATGGGAGATCAAGGGTCTCTGAGTAAGGAACAGGCTCAGGAAGATATCAGCTGTTGTATTGTGAAGACACAAATAAAAAAGGAGCTGAGTGAGGCAACAACTGGCATGCAGTCAGGGCCAAACAGACAGGTGACAGAGGAAATCAGCCCCTGGCATGTCGATTGTCAATCGACAAGGTAACAAGTAAAGTAGCAATCTGAGCTGCATCAGAGCCAAAGAGCCACTAGAATCATCAAGGAGATATGCTGTTTCTGGCTTTCAAAATGGATGAAAGGAGCCACTAGCTAATGAATGTGAAACATCTCTAGAAGGTGTAAAAGGAAAAAAATATATATATCAACAACAACCACAAACTCACAATTCTACCCTAGAGTTTTGAGAAAGGAACACAGCCCTGTTGATGCCTTGATTTTATCCAGATAAGACATATGCTGGACTTCTAACTCCTCCAACAGTAAAATAGTAACTTTGCATTGTTTAAAGCCATTTAGTTTGGGGTAATTTGTTACAGAAACAATAGAAAACTAATAGAAAACCCAGGTTTCTTACTATCAGAAAAGTTACAAATACAGAAAGGGAAGAATCTAGAATAAATTCTGTATATTAGATTGGAATTAGAAGTAATGGGCTGAACTCTCATGCATTTCAAGGTATAGATATAAATATTAATATAGATATAGATCTATACAAATATATATATATATATACATGAATTGTGCATTTGTATATGTATACATATGCACAAATATATGTACACACACTTAGACATGTATGTGTGTGTTTGTGTGTGTGTCTGTGTGTGTAGATACTTAGATTTCTTACAGCAGTTCATTGGTAGGGGCTGAGAGTAGCAGTATCCCATTAGCAGTGAGCATACTTGTTGCTAAGGTCTTGGCTTCTAAATATCATTTTGGCTTAAACAAACCAGAACATCTAAGAAAAATGAGTGATTCCAGAACTAGGGAAGGAAAGTGCCAAATGACACTGGAAAATCTTACGCCAGAAAGCAAGAGAATGTCAAAAGAATAGATCATTGTCATAAAAGCATATATGCTAGATTAAAGAGATTTCCACTACCAAACCCAGGACAATTTAGGTATCAAAATAAATAGAATAACAAATTATAATAAATAATTTATTTGTTTATAATGATATAAAGAAAGGAATAAATGAGAACCCAAGCTCTTACTTACAGTAGCAAATGATACATATGGAATAAATGATGAAATGAAAAATAGTCTATTGCAATAACTCACATTATTGTTTAAACAAAATTTTTATCAATAGGTGCTGAAAATATAATAGTTAAATGAGAAAACTTTGCATTTTTATAGCCTCAAAGTATCTCTCTAGAAGTTTCTAAGTAATTACAACAGAGAATATGGAAACTTTACAAACTCTACCAGCTGATCATAGTAAACACTACCAGTGATGACACAAATTGAAATCATGTGTCATGTACTATAGACTATTCTGAAAACACAGGATTGCATTTGAAATATTTATGCTTTAAATATACAACTTGAACCTAATCATGAGTAGCGTTAGACAAACCCAAATTGAGGGACATTTTTAAAAATAACAGGCCTATAATTTCAAGGAAAAATTTAGGATTCTAAAAGACTGAGAAAGACTGAGGTTGATTGATTCATGAGCTATGGCAACCAGATGATACTCCTGACTCTGGATGGATCCATTTGCTTTATCAGTCTTTACTGATGTCAATTTAATTATTTTAAAGGGGTGTAGTGTAGAGGAGAATGTCCTTGTTTTCTAAAAACATTTAATTATTTAGCTGTAATGGGACATCATATCTGCATATACCCAAATACATGAGAGCAAAAGAATGATACAGTATTGATGATATGTTAACAATTTGGGAATTTAGATTAAGGATATATGACTGAAAGATATTTGAGTTATTTTTATTATATTTGTAATGTTTTTGTTATTGTGAATTTTTCCAAGATAAAAAGTAAAGGAAAATGACTATGTAACAGCTACCATGAATAAGTTTACACAGCTCTACCATTGATAGAATGACTTCTAATATTAATAATAACAAGGATGCCATTTTTATGGGTATTTTTGTTTTCCTCAAATATATACCACATCAGTAAGCATGACTTTATTCTCCCATGGTCATATATAGTTTTATATGCTATGTTTTATATATCCATAATAAACAACTCATGATATCCCATGTACCTAATTACATCTTTGAAAATTATGCACATTGAAAGTTTTTTTAAATTTATATTTCATCTATATCTGTTTCTCTTAAACTACCACCTATTTTCTCTAGACCACTACTATGATGTTATATGGATCAAATAAAATTTAAGCTGATAATAGAACTTGCAATAATAAAATAAAAATTATATTGGTAACAAGTGTGGTCTTGCAAAAAAGTACTAGCATAAAAGAACAATAACACTAAATTAATATCACTAAGTAATGATGACATAAAGATTATCACACATATTACATATTTAATTTTAGTATTTATCTTTCCAGTAGCAGATATGATTGACAACCACTTGAATTAAGTAGGCTGACAATGATGAAAGGTTTCAAAAAAATTTTCCTCTTTCAGTGATGCAGGAGGTTCTATACATGCCCATGAAACTAATCAGGAAATTATTTTTTGCAAAACGTTTTCATATCTGCTTTTGAGCACTAATGATTGACATTAAAAATATAGATAAATGAGATAGATGATTAATACATGACAAATTGATAGACAGGAGATATATAAAATCCTTAACTATTCAATATTTAGTACATTTAAATTTCAAGATTATCATGTGGCAGATAATATAAACATGTTTACCTAAAAGAAATACACTGGCCATTTACAGTGTCTAGCTCAGACTACTCTTCTCAAATTTCAGTATTAAATATCCAAAACCCTGTATTTCAAATACCTGGCCCTTCAAACCAAATATGTTTCTTAAGCAAAACACATGCTTTAAAAAAAAAAAAAACACACCTCAATCACCTGTATTTTTTTTAATTTGTTGGTGACAGCACCATCCAATGATCATGCAAACCAAAATTCCGAGATTAATTCTCAACCCCCTCCTCACTTCTCTCCTCACATATAATACACTTTTTATATTACCTCTTAAAATTGTCTTAAATCCATCACTGCAAATTCTACTGTGGTTCCTGTGCTTATCCTCTCACACATGGGCAGTTAACTTGATGTATTAGACCATTCCACTCTTTCTCTTAGCCATCATTACCACACTCTAATCCTCAGAGAGTTTATTCTCATTTTCTTTTAAAGTCTCCTCTTCTGTTGCTTGTCACATTAAGTTCAGTAATCCCTAGATTATTTTTTCTTCAACCCTATTATTTTATTACCACACCCATGATTACTGGGTGATTTTACTTCTACAGCAGTCACTATCATATTTTGCACTTTTACTACCTCTGTTTGATACTCTGGAACCAAATAGGTAATAAAGGATCCTTTACTATTCAAACTGGCTCTGCAAAGTCTCACTATTTAATATCTCTCAGGAGAAACCCAGGGATTGTAATTCAGTTAGAGTAACTTAAAAATGTTCAGGTCCAAATTATTTCCCAAGTGCAAACACCACATGCCAGTGCTATGTGATCTTCTTACTTGCATGGCTTGTGGGAAACTTTATTCCATTTGTCCCCAGATGGACTCTCCATCCCCCAATTTACTATCTGTTCATGTTCATCTCTCCTCATTTGAAATAGTTTTTCGAATGAATGGACTTTTTTATCCATCCTGTTTAAGATTGAAGCTTTATAATTTTCTCAACTCTTCCTTATGAACTTCCTCAATATTAAGTTTTTAACAAAGCCCTTTATATTTTTCCTGTTTAATAATTCTGAATGTGTCTCTCCTCACTGTTAATATACTGCCAGTTCTGTTTGGTTTTTGAATATTTCATCTGTATCCCCAAATTTCTTAATTTAGAAGAAACCTCAACAACATGGCTCAATCTGACTTTCTAATATCATCTTCATTCATTTTATACCATATCCACACAAAAAGTTTTTTTTTTTTTTTTCCTTTCAATATTGGCTGGTAGGCTCTCTCTGGCTCTCATTAAAAACAAACAAACAAAAAAAAAACAAAAAACAAAAAAAAAACTAATAAAAATATTCTTGACAGTAGATTATCGATTATTCTTCTTAATGCATTATTTTTTTTCTTGGTTGGGTCACTCGATTGAAATATTTATGATGTTTTTATTATATTAATTTCTGCTTTTTTGTTATTTCCTGCTATATTCTTTGGGTTAGTTAGCTGTCTTCTTTTATTACTGTATTGAAATGGATACACAGTTGATTTTGAATTAATCAAATTTCAAAAGAAAGATGATCTCAGGTGGAATTGACCCAATTAGATGAGATATAAAGAAGATGAAGTACCACAGAGATGGTCTTTTACTGTCCTTAATGGAAAGAATGGCCATGTGATAGATCCATGGGGTGAGTATCTGAAAATGGCCTCTGGAAGCAAGTGATCCTCAACCAAGCTAGTAAGAAAATTGAAACCTAGTCATATGGCAGCAATGAAATTAATTTTGCAAAAACCTGAGTTAGAGTAGGAAAGGATCTTTCCTTAGATGAGTGTCCAGATGAATATTCATCTGGCCAACTCCTTTATTTCAGCCTTGAGAGACCCTAAGCAGAGAGCCCAGCTAAGACATATCAAACTTTTGTACTGTGGAAACTGAGATAATAAAGTCTTATTGTTTTAAACTAAGTTTATGATAATGTGTTATATAACAATAGAAAACTAGTGTTCTTCTATTGTTTCCTTTTGATTAACTATTTGTAAATTTTAATTACTCATTTTTCTACACTACAGACTTTGTAGTTATAATTTAACATACTTTTTATAGCCTAGCATTAAGATCATACCATACATTACTGTTAATATTAATTTGAACTTTTGAAATCCTTATTTCAATTCAGGACCTTAGAATATGTAATATGAATCCTCTCACCTCAAATATTTTTTCATGAATTTTATTTCTATGTTTACTTAAACCAAATAAGATGTTACTAGTCTATGCAATTAGTATTTATTTAGTGTTTCCTTCATGTTTTCAATTTTTTTTCATTTTTATTCTTTTCATTTCTTCTTGAATATCTATAAGCTTCCATCTGGGATCTGCATCCTCTGCCTAAAGAATATTCTTTAATATCTTCTTTAGTTCAGTCCCACATGTGACAAAATGTGATGAAAAAAAATGTTTTTTTTTTTTTTTTTAAGAAATGTCTTTATTCCAAACTCATCAAGGATATATTTGGTAGATATAAAATTGTAGTATGGTCAAAATTTCCAGGACTCCATTTTTAGCTCTTGCCTTGTGAGTCTGCCAAAAGCTCTCCTCTGGTTCACAACCTTCCAGCTGCCTCTACACAGGCGGCCAAATCCATAAGTGGAAGATGGCTCCAATAACTTCATTTGTCTGTATTTCATTCTTTCTTGGAACATTTATTGGAATACTGCCTCTTAGCTTCATCATCAATGAAATTGTTTTAAACATTTTGTTTGGATTTTCTGAATGTTCTTGGGATAGTGGGAGAGATTGGTTCACATTAACTAAACTACCATTACATAAAGGAAAAGACATATATTTAACCAGGCAGATGCAGCCACATGACATCAAAGCCCTGATATTCAGTTTGGTTACAGCAAAAGAAAGAATCATATAAAAAGTCTTCTGTATGCTGGATCTACATTTGTCATATCACTCATTGTACTTGCTTATAGTAGTTCTGTCATAAATATTTATTTAACTGTAATTGAATCTTCTAAATATTTGTTTTGTTTATCTATAGATTGTTTACCTAATCCTTGCTCCAAGAAGTTTCTGTATCACTTTATTTTCTCACTCACATATTTTACATAATTGATTGTAATATTATAAAATTCCTACATCTCTATAATTCATATAGTTAATCTACTTTGAAAATTAAAACCATTGGATAAATATTCATAATTTGGTTATTTTCACATACCTGTGAGGCACATTTCTTACTAAGATATTAATAGAGTCTTGTTTTGAGAATGCTTTTGCTCACCTCATTCAGAAAACATCAATATATTATTAAATTTGTTTTTCTTTACCAGTTCACCTAGTTGTGCTCAATACTTCTTTTTGCCTCCATTTTTACCTTTATCTACTTTATTTTACTCTTTTTAAAAATTTATCTATTTAAATTAGTTTCAAGTGTACAGTACATTGGTTAGTCATCTATATAGTTCATAAAACGATACCCCCAATTGCTTCTTCTTTCCCCTGGCCCTCCACCTAGCCATCATATTAATGCTAACTGCATTTTCTGTAGCATGCTCCCCATCCCCATGGCCAACTATCAACCAAAATACCCACTATATTTGTGAGTCTGTTTTTGATTAGTTTGTTCTTTTTATTCCTTAGATTCCTCATATAAGTGAAATCATATGGTATTTATCTTTCTCTGTCTGACTTATTTCACTCAGCAAATAACCTCTAGTTCCATTCATCTCGTAGTAAAAGCCTCAATTTACTTTTTGAAGTCATCTAATATAGGCTGACTCAATCCACTATTTAATTGGTTTAGAAATTAGACTAGTGGTCATAAAATGTATATAAAGTTTTCTGTGTGCTGTGATAGCCACTGATTATTTTTTCTGCTACATACCCAACCATACACAGACCTCCCATCTCACCCATCCAATCAGATGCCAACATCCACTTGTTTAGCTTTCTTTTGTCTTAGGCCAGTTCATAGGAGGCATGAGTTATAGTTCCTTAGCAGAGATTTTGCTTCTTTTTATATTTCAGTTAGTCCTCAGCCCTGTCAACAATAGGTTACTCCCTTCATTTTAGCCACTGGCTGTACTCTTATATAAATGTGCTTAGCAAACAGTGCTATGCCACTTCTAATCCTCTTGCTTAGTTTATTGCTGTAACAACTATTGACACCCAACCTCCTAAATAGTACAATTAACTGGGAAAAGTTATTTAACCTTTCTAGATCCTCATTTCTTCATCTCTAAAATTAAGAAAAATAATATCTACTTCATAGCTTTATTGAGAATTCTAAATAAAATGTGACAAGAAATAATATTCTACATGACATAGTTATAACAGTGCTAGGACCTAATGATTATTTATGTAATTTATCATTGTTATATTATCATAAAATGTTAAAGAATTATTGCATTATGATAATTATATACTTAAGTTGAGGAAATATGTTTATTTGTTTTTTTCTCTACTTTTACATAGGTTTCATGTTTAAAGTTTAATCATTGAAAGAAACATATTGATTTCTTAAAATGTTAGCTCCTCCAAAATATATTTACTGTTCATGCGATGGACACAAATATTCCAAAACCCACTCAACATCTGGTTTTATCTTTCTGTTCAAAAAGGTGTTTTTAGATATTGTAGGTAGAGTCATTATTTTAGGTTTTGTTTGTTTGTAACTTAGGCCAAATGTGTGAGGAATAAGAAGAAAAAGTAGTAACAACAAACAAGTCAAAATATATGTCCATAAAATTTTAGAATAAACAATGTTTGCTTCTTTTTATGCTATTATAAATTCAAGTTCTTGTGAAGTTGTTTGATATTATTCAACTCCATACTTCAATGCAATAATCCAAGCTCTAAGTATTGTTGAGTAAAAATTCTAAATTTGATTATAAGGAATCATTTTTTTTGTATTGCATAACTAAGTGTTCAAGAATATGAAGTCATACCACAGTTAAGAATACTTAGCCCAATACTACATATCTTGTTCTTTTCTACTGTGTGTCTTCTCATGCTGATCTTGGAGTAGGACAATATTGGCATAGGAATTAAAAAAATTAAACTAAAAGTAACAATTTTTCTTCATAACATTTTATCTCTACTGTGTGTCAAGGTGGATGTTAATTTTACTTTAAGAACATATGTGGATTAAGTATATGGTATATTTTAGTGTGTGTACATGTGTATATATAGAAAATAAAACTCAGTTTATGACCATTAATTTTCTCATAATACCCATTATTATGTATTATTGTTTCCATAAAGTTAATTATATTTTCTTAACCTCTATATCTAAGCAATTATGCAGACTATTACATTAGTAGCCATCATAAAACATGCATTTTGGTATATGAAACTGTGTAGTCTACTGTCACATCAACTCACCTTGGACATGTGATTTAGTTTGAACAATGTGGCATCTGCAAGCATGTACAACTCTTGCACATCGGGGATGGTCACATGAATGCTCTCCGGGGCTCTGAGTCACTGTGTATAGATGTCCAACAACTCTGTTGTAGCATCCATGGGGAAAACAAAGAGGCACTCAGAGAGCTCTCAGACTCCCACCCATTCTAAATGAGGCTCCAATCATACAGGGAGAAGCCATCCTGAACATTCCAGCTCTATCAAACTGCACAGCCATTTGTGCCCAGTCTTAATTATAGAATAATTCACAACAAAAATTTGTTATTCTATTCAAGTCTTCAGATGTTGGGGTTATCTCATGCAGCAATAGATAACTGAATCAACAGAAAGAATTATTGTTTTCTAAGCTAATAGTTGCTCATGTTCATCTACATTTATGCTAATTTATTTGTTCACCTTTAAAAAACTATACTACTTTCTTATAGAATATTTTTTTATGAAATGAATCTAATTGAGCACCCTTTAATAGAGTTTTCTCAGATTTTCTTTGTATGAAAACACCTAGTTTTGCTTTCTTTTAGAGTGATAACTTATGCTGATTATTATTTACTATCATCACTATGAAAATATTTCATTCTTTGTGATTCATTATACTGTTGATTCTTATTTTAAGTCTGTCATTTTAATAGGTAATCTTTTCCCCATTAACTGTTTTTAGGATCACATCTTTTGCATTTTACTTTCTAGTTTCAATATGAAATGACTAAGTATATTTTCCTTTCTTTTTTCGGTATTTGTTTTTCTTCATTTTGATTTTGTCTTAATCACCTGTTGCATCAATTCAAGACACTCCCAATCTTTTGTTCAAATTTTGCTTCTTCCTCATTCTATGTATCTTTTCCTCTTGGAAATGTATTTAGACTGTTGTAGAAAAGTTAATTCTGTTCCCTTTTCTCAAAACCTATGCTTTATATTCTCCCTCTTTCATATATTATACAAAACATTTTCAGACTTAACTTCCATTCTCTGGTCATGAATTACTTGTTCTGTGTCTTTAGCTATGAATACATATTCTCCCATTACTTACCCATTCAGTTGAAGTACAAGTTGTGAACATATATATTGAATATATATTTATATTCATATATACTCTATAAAATGTATACATATACATTTAGACATCTTCATTTCAAAATTCATTTTTGTTTTTTTATCATACATGCATGGTTATATTTAGTAGTTCTTTCTTAGCATGTTTTCAATTCAATTTATTACCCTAAGTATTGAAATTTTACATCTGTATTTTATAAAGCCAATGTGGATTCCTTGTCATTACATTTTAAATGATGTTGACTGCCATTACTGGCAGTTTGCTTGAGGAAATTTACGTTTTTTTTCCTGGTAAATTGCCTTTTTATTCTTTTTTTTTTTTTTAGATTTATTGAGTATAATTGACAAATGATTGTAATATATTTAAAGTGTACAACATGATGATTTGATATACATTGTAAAAGGATTCCTACCATCAAATTAATTAACACATTCATCATATCACATGTTTAGTTTATTTTTTTAGTGAGATCACTTAAGTTCTACTCTCAGCAAATTTCAACTACACAATACAGTATTATCAGCTATCATCAAGTTCCTTATTCATCTCAAAGAACTTTTTTTTAAAGTTTATTTGTATGCTTATAAATGACTGATCCAAATCATCAAGAATGTTAATGGGCCTAGTTCAGTGTGCTTTTCTCTAAAAGAGCACTTGTGATTGCTTGGGGCCAGGGAGTTTTCTGCCTGTAACTACTTCAATTTAACTTTCTAGCTTTGGATATTGTAGACCATGTGAGTAATATGTGCTTTCAAAGCAGTGTCTATTTATCATGGCAAACATTTTCACCTGCCAAGAGCCATGGCTGAGGTCATGGAGATTGTCTGTAATTTATTGCTTTGCTTAGGGCTTTATGTGATGTTCTCAATTCCAGTCCCACATCTGGCAAAGACACAAAACCTTGTCTTTTATTCTCATCACAGATGGAAAAACTCATGTCTCTATTTTTCCTGTATGACAAATTCCAAACAAGAGTCTTGTTTGTTTTGTTTTATATGTTTTCAACCCTCAGTTTTCTTATTCTCGTTTCCTGATGAGTCTGTACTGAAGGGTTTGGATTTCTTTTTTCTTTTCTTTTACTTTTCTTTCTTTTCTTTTTTCCCTTTTCTCTTTTTATTTTCTTTTTATCTTTTCATTTCTTTTCTTTTTCTGGGGTCTGCTTTGCAATTAAAATCATGTTCATTGAAATGTTTGGAGTGTCTAGGTTTTTGTATCAAGGTATTTTCTGTATAGCTGACCATATTGCCTGAAGTGTGACATTTCTGTTTTTTCTCCTCTAATGACATATTATATTTTAAAGTATGAAACGAATTAATGTCACACTTGCCATTAGAGTCAAGAAGCGAGAAGCCCACTGTCTAAGTCATCTAGAAATCCCCAATTGTAGTATTAGTATTAAAAAAATAAATAAATTGTTTCAAATTCTATTGGTGTTCCCATAGAAATTATATTAATCAGCTCAAGCTGCCATAATAAAATAACATATACTGGGGGCTTAAACATCAGAAATTTATCTTTAACTATAACTCATACTATATAATACATGCTATAACCTATGCGTAAATTGATCAATGAATACATATTTGATTTAAATAATTAAAGAAGAAGGTAATATTCTTTCTTACATTAAAAACTTACCATTTAAATTTAGAAGATGTGGTGACATTATAAAATAACTGTCAATAACTATAATAATAATTGATTTATGCAAGAACTAACAATTGATAAAATTAGTGGGTAATATTTTGATATAACCAACAATATGTAAGTATTTACCAAATTCTCACTAAATATTCATTAATTCATTTGAAAAAAATGAGTGATTTTTGTAAACCAACCAATGTTTCTACACTTGATATATATGAAACTAATCTTTTAAGCCTCATCTTGTAGAAAGAAAAGACCTTGTTTATGCAATTAAATACATGCATAAACAAAGTAATTTCAGACTGAAACATGCTATGAAGAAAATTAAACTATGAATGATGTGTATGACAGGCAGGGAAGACTGACTTACATTGGGTGGTTCTAAAAGGCTTCACTGATAAATGACATTTGAACTGAAATGTGGATGACTGGAAGAAGTCAATGCTGAGCAGACCTAGTCACCTAGGTTTGGGCAAAATCAAGCCTGGGTACATGAATGGTGTAAGAGCAATTTTGATGTATTTGAAATCTGACTGGATTTCAGTGAATGAGAGATAGAGGTAAGTTGAAAGACATAGGAAGTAGGATATGATTTTTTTTTTTTTTTAAACCATGAGAAGACACTGGGGATGTTCTTCTTGGGATGATATTAGACTAATATTTTTTAGTCACTCCAACTGAATGAAAATAGACTACTGTTGCGGAAAAGAAATTAGAACAAAGAAACTCTTGAGACAATTATGATTCAGATAAATAATGTGGCTTGGTCTGGATTTATAGTGGAGATCCAGAGGGATTAATGGCTTTAAGAAGAAATAAGGAGCATTAAGAAGACTAACTAATGGGTTTGATATTGGGATTGTGAAAAAGGACAAAAGAAAAAGGGTTCCTAAGTTTTCAACTTTATTAAGCAGATGAAGAAAAGGACAGAGGGAGTATACTGAATTTGTGAATATGAGTGTGTCAGGGAAATCAAGGCCACTGTCACAGGCATGTTAAGTTTGAACTGTCTGAGGATACCCAAGCTGTGATAACAAGTAAGCATTTTGACACATTAATTTGATGCACAATGGAAATGTTCAGGCTGGAGACAAATTCTAGTCATTGATGATTAAATGATGTTTTTAATAATATTTTATTTTCTTATATAATCGACTTTCAAAAATATATTAATAATTTATTATAAACAAGCTGAACCTAATGTATTTTTGCACTTAAATTTGCTTATTTTCTTCAGAATATAAAATTTATTAAAAGTTTCATTAAAATTTAATTTTAAACTAATTTTAATTCTGGATGTTATTTTTTTTACTAATTCATGTAAAAAAAGTTCTGTTTTAAGCATATTTTGGAATCTTTTACTTTTTAACAAATGCCTATTTTTTTTCAAAGTAATGACTTAAGTTATTTAGTATCATTATTTTCTTTAATTACCAGTAAAAACAAAGATGAATCACAGATAAGGAGGCAATATTTATCTGGTAACTTTTTGTTCAGATCTTTTACAATGTTGATACAAATCAAAGTCAGAATTCAGAGACTATGCTAGAAGTATTTTCTCTCAAGTCCCCTTGGCAGAATTATAGCTGGTAATGGTGTGTAAAAGGAAAGCCAATTTGCCCCTTGATGGAGATTACTGTACCAAATGTAGCAAAGAGCTTTAGAAAATGTGACACGCTTTCTATTCCACAGTGAAAGAGTCGATTAGTTTCCTAGTTTTTCCTTTTGTGCAATGGAAATAGGTCTTGCTTGTTAATTCACTTTAATCTCTTAAATCAGTTTCTTAGCTTTTTTGTTTATTTCTAAACCTGCAGAATTGTAAATAGAAAAAGAGGATAGTTTCACATATTTTGAAATTCTGATTCATTGGTAAATAACTATTTTTTTAAATGTGATTGATGAGGGTAAAACAATTTGGAACTAAATTTATTATAATTATAAATAAATGTTTTTAATAGTAGAATGCATTATTTCTTTAGCATTCCTAAATTTCTTAATATTACTTGGCGTGACTTTGTTTCTTAGACTAAATTTTCTTAAAAATTTGATGGTTAATCTTACCATAGTTGATATCTACAGAGATAGGTCCTTTATTTTAAATGTAATGTAGCATAGAAACATAAAATGCAATTGTTACATATGATCATTATGTATATTTATAAGCCTAAATGAACAGATAAATTATGAAATTAAAACATCTTTTTAACTTCTCTGCACAATTTAATTTATCTATTTTGTAGTAATATATGGGATAGTATTATAATTAAATTATTAAAGTAAATGAGTCAGCCTCAATTAAGAAATGCCTTATAATCAAATACATTACTTAATTAAAATAGTAATTTTTATGAAATATAATTTAAAGATAACCATTTCTTATATTTTAATACTGAGAAAAAATTGATATTGATAAACATAAACTCACAACTATGCCTCTAAAAATGCCAATTAAAAAGAATTAAATACATAGCACCTGAGGTACCATATTTTGTGTGCTTACTAATAGCTATCATTTTAATAAAATATTTAAATTAGAAATGTGCAGAAATGTTTTAATATAGATATGTGTAAAAATTTTCTTATAGCAATAGAGAACAAAACAATTTCATGTAATTTACTTGAAAGTATACATTTAAATTAGTATTATACTTTAAAATAATCTGAAATTCAGACTGTCGGGAAAATGTTGGTGTAGGAGGCTCCAGCGTTCCCATCTCCCCCCAAAGATCAATGACTGGGCAGATATCCACGACAATGAAATGTTACTCCAAGGCCTCTAGAATCTACTTAGAATTTTAGCAAACCTTGAGAACAAAAAACCTGAGAATGATTGCACTAGAAGAGAAGAAAGACAGCTTCATTTTGCCTTCATCATTTCATCCCCCAAGCCAGCATTGCTCAGCACCAAGAGGAAACTTCCCAGCTAGAAAGCATTCCTCTCCAAAGAAAAGGCAGGGTAGGGGGAGTGACCAGCTTTCCCACACTTTGGGGACACCACTCAAAGGCCCCACTTCAGTTTCACCCTATCAGACCAGCAAAGCTGAGGAATATTGAGCCTGCTAGGAACCAAGATTAAGTTCAAAGACTCCTTAGATTAGAAATAATCTCAGTCTGTACTTGATCTCAACAGCATCAAGTTCAGAATGCTTCATATTACACAACTCTTATTCCTCAAGAGAGACATTATTGCTGTCCTTGAATATTTACAAAGCTGCAGAAAGTGCTATTTCTCAGAGCATTAATTTTATTCATTGAGCAAATATCTGTCGTGTCTCCTCCTCCAGGCAGACAGTAGTTTAGGCACTGAGGAAATAAAAACAAATTGCATATGATTCCCATGTAAAAGACAACCACACACAAACAAATACTATTCTTCATAGCAAATTATATATGAAGAGCAGGGACCACAAATTACATGGGGGGATATCACTCACATGGAAAACGTTCCAGAGGTAACACATAAGCCATGAATGAGAAGTTTGTCAGTAAGAGAGCGGCAGAAATGAAACAATATGAACAAATGCACAAGGTTATAAAAAGGTATAACATTCAGAGGAAACATAAACATTTGCTCATTGCTGATATGTGAGATACTAGAAACAATGGAATACAGTAATATTGAAGTCATACTGAAAGATGAGGTCATGAGATCTTATGGTGTATTCTCAATTTTTCTCTTTCTAGCTGTGAAACATTTTTAGAAATCACTCCATATGGTATTGGTACATGAGTAGACAGACTAGTAGAATAAGTTACAAATTTCAGAAAAAAAAAACTATTGAGATTCAAATTTAATTAAATTGGCAGTCAGATTATTGAGATAAAGATGTATTTATAAACTTCATATTATAAAAATTAATAGTCATTGAAAATTAATTATATCTGTGTGTTACACCATATGCCAGAATGAATATGAATGGATCAAATTTTCTAAATAATAAAATTAGGACTTCAAAAATGCAAAGCTGAATATGGGAGAATTCAATTGAAATATTAGAGTGGAAAAATTGTTGCTTATTTTTTTAAGTTAAAAATGTTTCAATTGTAGTTGACTTTCAATATTATATTAGTTTCAAGTGTATAGCATAGACATTTATATTATTTATAAACTGATTGCTTGATAAATCCAGTAACCCCTTAACGCCATACATAATTAGAATATTTTTGATTATATTCTCAATCTTGTACTTTGCTTCCCCATGACTAATTTGTAACATCCAATTTGTACTTCTTAATCACTTTACCTTTTTCACTCAGCCACTCCTAACACCCAGCCCACCTGGCAACCATCAGTTTTCTGTATCTGTGAGTTTATATCTGTTTTGCTTGTTTATTTATTGATGCATTCATTCATTCATTCATTCATTCATTCATTTTAAATTCTACATATAAATGAAAACATGTGGTATTTGTCTTTTTCTGACTTGTTTTACTTAGCATAACATCCTCTAGGTCCATCCACGTTGTCACACATGATAGGATTTTATTCTTTTTTATGGCCAAATAATATATCATTGTATATGTGTACCTTCTCTTCTTTATTCACTCGTCTGTCAACAGACAATTAGGTTGTTCCCATATCTTGACTATCGTAAATAATGCTCCAACATTATGGATGTATATCTTTTCAAATTAGTATTTTGGATTTTTTAGATAAATGCCCATCAGTGATATTGCTGGGTTATGCACTAGTAATTTTAATTTTCTGAGGAATCTCCATACTGTTTTCTATAATGGCAACACCAATTTGCAGTCCCACCAACAGTGGGTTCCCTTTTCTCCCAAAGGTTCTTTTTTCTCCACATCCTCACCAACACTTGTCATTTGTTGATTTATTATTGATCATCGCCATTCTGACAGGCGTAAAGTGATATCTAATTGTGGTTTTAATTTGCATTTCTCCAATGATCAGTGACATTGAGCATCTTTACAGGTCTACTGATCATCTCTATATGGTTTTTGGAGAAATATCTTTTCAGGTCCTCTGCCCATTTTTAATTGGTGTGTGTGTGTATGTGAGTGTTATATTTTATGGATTCTGTATAAATTTTATATATTAACTGCTTATTGGACGTATCATTGGCAAATATTTTCTCCTAATTGGTAGGTTGTCTTTTCTTTTTGTTGATGGTTTCCTTTGCTGTGCAAAAGCTTGTTAGTTTGTTGTAGCCCCATTGGTTTATTTTTTCTTTTGTTTCCCTTGCCTGAGAATATATATCAGAAAAAAAAATATGATTAAGAGCAACGTCAGAGAGTTTACTGCCTATATTTTCTTCTAGGAATATTATGATTTTGGATCTTACATTTAAGTGTTTAATTCATTTTGAGTTTTTTGTCTTGTATAAAGTGTACTTATACATTTTTTGCGTGTATGTGTCCAATTTTCCCAACAGTATTTATTAAAGAGACTGTCTTTATCCCATTGTGTATTCTTGCTTTTTTGTCATAGATTAATTGACCATATAGATGTGACTTTCTTTCTGAGCTCCCTGTTCTTTTCCATTAATCTACATGTCTGTTTTTATGCCAGTACTATGCTATTTTGATTACTATGGTTTTGCAGTATAGTTTGATGTCAGATAACGTGATAACTCCAACGTTGTTTTTCTTTCTTAAAATTGCTGTGGCTATTCAGGTCTTTAATGATTACATATAAATTTTAGGATTATTTGTTCTAGTTTTTTTAAAAATGCCATTGGTATTTTGATAGAGACTGCCTTGAATGTATAGATTGATTTGGGTAGTAATATGCTTATTTTAACAATGTTAATTTTTCCTATTCATGAGCATGGTATATACTTCCATTAATTTGTCTTTTCTTTATTTTCTTTCTTCAATGTCATAGTTTTCCAAGTACAGGTGTTTTACCTTCTTGAATTAATTCTAGGTTATTTTATTTATTTTTGATGCAATTGTAAATGAGATTGTTTTCCTGATTTCTCTTTCTGATAGTTTATACAAAGATGCAGCTGATTTCTGAATATAAATTTTGTATCCTGCTATTTTTCTGAATCCATTTATCTAGTTCTAATCTTAAGGGATTAGATTAGTGGAATCTTAAGGGATCTCTAAAGTTTTATATTATCTGCAAATAATGACAGTTTTACTTGTTTCTTTACAATTTGGATGATTTTATTTATTTTTCTTGTCTGATTGCTTTGGGTAGGACATCCAATACTATATTGAGTGAAAGTGGACATCCTTATTTTGTTTGTGATCTTAAGGATAATGCTTTTAGTCTATTTTGTCTGATACAAGTATTGCTACCCCAGCTTTTAAAAAATATTTAATTTGCATAAAAATTTTTTTTTTATCTTTTTTACTTTCAGTCTGTGTGTGTCTTTCAATCTGAAGTGGGTCTCTCGTAGGCAGTATGTATATGGCCTTGTTTTTTCATTTTTTCTTTTTTTCCATTCAGCCATCATATGTCTTTCAATTGGGGCATATAATCCATTTACATTTTAAGTAATTATTGGTAGGTATATAGTTATTGCATTTTATTATTCACACTTTTTATTTTTCTTCTTCTTCTTAAAAAAGGCTCTTTAACATTGCTTGTAATACCAGTTTTGTGATGATGAACTCCTTTAGCTTTTTGTTGTATGAGGAGAAGAAGTTTTTTTAACTAGCACTCAAAATGCAAAAGCACTAGTATAAAATATTGATAAATTATATTAATAATCAAACAAACAAAATATATTGGATAAAAAAGCAGCATGGAGGACAAACTTGAGAAGTATAATATAAGTAATATCAGAGATTAACTACAATTATTATAAAATGTCTATGTTTATATAAAGGTTTGATCTCTGTTATAGGCTGAATTGTCTTTTCAAAATTCATGTGTTTAAGTCTAAGACTTAACCTCCTGTACCTCAGAATGCTTTTTTTTTTTTTTATTTGGCAATGGGGTCTCTTAAGAGGCAATTAGTTAAAATGAGGCCATTGGTTTAGATTCTAATCCGCTGTGACTAATGTTTTTATAATAAGAGATTAGGACATACAGAGATATACCAGGTATACCCACCCTTTGGAATATGATTATGTGATGACACAGCGAGAAAGTGGAGGTATGCAGATCAAGGAAAGAGGTCTTGAAAGAAAATAAGCCTACCACAACTTGGACTTCTATCCTCTAGAACAGTTAAAAACCAAAGTTCTGTTATTTACAGCACCCAGTCTTTGGTATTTTGTTATGGAAGCCCTAGAAAACTAATAGAATCTCCCAGACATGCAAAGTAGGAGAGATGAAGGAAAAATGCCCACACCTGACTGAAGAATAGGCAAAATACATGAAAATACAGTTCACAGCAAATATACAAATGATCCTTAAACACATGAGAACTTGCTTAAGCTCATTCTACAACCTACTTTTAACAGCATTATATCTCAATGTTCAGATTGGCAAAACCCCAGATTTTGGGAAACCCAGAGTCTGCAACAAAGGTCAGCTGTCCCCATACAAAGATAAAGAATCCATATTATGTTTGTAAGCCCACCATAGACTAGGTATGTAGTTCTATTAGTATAATTCATTTTAACTCAACTAGGCAGTATACCCATACCCTCTAAATTTATTGAAAACATATAGAACAAATAACATTTGAAACATTTTAGCAAGAATATAGTGTAATAGACTATACTTTGACACTGAGAATTCCTTGGCAGCGGGATTTTATTATTATTTTTTTTAATCAAATGTCTACTGTTTATTTCACTTACTTTTAATGGCACTTGTTTTTCTCCTGGTCTGGCACTTGAAAACCTAAGATTGGTCTCATTACTTGATGACAAGTTTAACCAGCCTTTCAACACTGTCCTCAAAGGCATCATGATAGTTTAACCTTTCCAAGACCCTGCAGATAAATCTTTATCAGGACACTTTGCTCACTTTAAAGAGCATGCCCTTGAACTCAGAGTCAGGCAGTAAAATCTTCTTAGACTTGTCCCAATGGAACTGTCATCTCTCCTCTCCCCTGTTGCTCACTTCTTTCTCCTTCTTTATTTTTCTTCTCAAAGGAATCATGTGAAGGAAGGAAAAATAAATAAGCTTTGGAATGCCAGTGGAAGTTAAAGCTTTGATCCACCTGAAAATTACTGAAAAATGCATTGAATCTGGACACAGTCCTCCACAGTCACTTCTTTATAGACCCTAAAATTTTCTGTAAATCATATTCCCTCTTCAATTTGGTTGGCATTTTAGTCATGCAGGTAATGGAGCAAATGGATAAAGTTTTTCTGCTCAATGAGCAGTATATATTCATAAAAGTTCACAAATATAAAACTAGTTTTATGAAGATACCATATCTTGTGACTTGCAGAAAATTATCTTTTGTCTTTATATAAAAGACTTTGTAGTGAAGAGAAGCATTTATTTTTAACTCAACAGCCATATCTTTCTTCTTTATAATACATTATATATTTCAAGTATGGCAAAATGTGAAGATTACTATGAAATGGCTTCCTTTCATGCATATTGTATGCATTTAAGCAGACTACTGTAAGTGGGCCCATGGAAAATAAGGGAGGAAATAGTCTGTAGAATAACATTTCACTGGGAATCACAAAGGTGTCAAATATTGATTTTCTTAAGGTGTTTACCTTTGCATTTAGAACAGCTGTTAATATGCCATGGTTTCTTTAAAAACTTTTTAGCTCTACCTAAATCTTAAAGTCTTGTTTTCTTTTGAAAATGGCAAAATCCTATTCTTTTCTTTCTATAGCATAAAATTTTGTTAAATTTATCTTGCAATTCTTTATTGAATATTCTCTTTATCTGACTTCAATTTAACTCAAGTGTAACAATAAAAACTATATTAGAAAATTATTTTGAGTAGGAAAATAATTATGCTCATTAAACAGAATATTTTTCTCATCTTTTTTTATCTTTATTTTTACTTTTAATAAAGGAAAGGAAAATAAAGACAGACATTTTAAAGGCCCTTTGGAATTTACAGTGCTTTCCAAGAATTCTTAGTTTTATGAAACCTGTAGTTTTGTAGATTTTAAGTTTCTGATTTCATATTAGTGTCTATGACTTACATAAATGTTAAAGAATTTTTCAGTCATGTTAACTATGTTGAGAATGTGTAAATGCAAAGCTAAGGAACTCTAAACCTCACACAATGGTAATGTTTTTAATTGCCTATTTCAGTCAGAATAAAAAGTATGATAATTAGGTGTAAAATCACTTAGAATATATTGCAGAATAGACTACTTTGATGTCTGCTAATACTTAAAACAATCCAATTTTTATTTCATTGGTAAATATACATTGTGATTTTTATAAATAAACATATAATTATAAAACATCACTTTCTTATTTTATTTAGAATAAGATGTTTCACATAAATATTTAGATACTGTGTATATACTAATTAGAGTCATGATAAAACAGTAATAAAGATTAAGCATTCTGCCTTCTTCTTTATGCAATTACCTTAATCCTGTTTGGATCAACTCCTCTTTCTGGCCTTTATCCCCCCGACCTTACTCCTATGTGTGTTCTCCCCAACTTGGGCAGGCTATAACCCTCCACTCAAGGCCACCCTCTCAATCCACTTAGAGCCTGCTGTCCTACTCGGAGCCTCCACTCTAGAACACAGATGTCTATATTTTTCTGCAAAGTCTTCCTGATAGCATTTGTTCCTAATTGTTCAGAAAAAGAAAGGGGAGGGGAAAGAAGGTGAGGGAAGGAAAAAGAATGATGTAGAGCGAAAGGAAAAAATTAAAGAAGTTAATACTATTTTAAGTCCACATTTTATAGATAAAGAGTCTAAAGGTTGAGTGTAGGGAGGATGCAGGCCAGAACAAGACATAAAAGACACAGACAGACATTTGTGTTCCATCAAGGAGGTGAGAGATGCTATGGCCCAGAGCAGGGCAGCATGGCCCAAGCACAGTGGGAAGTAGAGCCTAATGTTGGAGATCATAGGCCTCTCTAAGTTGAGGAAAACTTCTAGAGGAGTGAGGTCAACCCAAGCAAGATGATAAATGCACTCATATAGGAGTGGCAGTGTAGTGTGGGGTGTCACATCCTGTTAAGATACGGACATTGTCCAGGATTGTGTACGTGTGTGGTAGAGGGAGGCCTGGAACAAAAAATATGGTTTATCCTGAGAATGGGTAATGTGTTGAAAAGTTGCTGCTTAAATTCTTTCATCACTTAGTACAGAGAATATGAACACATTTGCCCATGATTTTTCAGAGTTTAATTTAAAAATTGTATTTTTTTGTTTTTAAAATTTAAAAATTGAAAAAGCAAACTGGGTGTTTAATTCATAGTATATGCAACTTGTTTGAGGACACCATGCTTGATTCAATAACTACTCTATTATTTCTATTCCAGCTGACTGCAACACACAATTTGTTAAAAATGTCATAAATACCTACATATAAACCAGAGTATCTAAGAATTCAAAAGAAAATTTCAGTGTTGGTAAGCATGTGAAGCAGATCTGCTTCATACATTGCAGTTTGGAGTGAAAATTTATATTATTTGGGGAAAATGTTTTTGTAGTAGCTACCTAACACTGAAAATATTAAATTTATATGTATATATTATATTATCAGCAATAGTGACCCATTGTATATTCCCCACATATATGTACATACCTAAATATATGGCCTTGTAATAATCAAGAATACATATATATATATATATATATATATATATATATATATATATATACACACACACACACACACACACACACACACACACACACATATATACATATATATGTTTAAATGTATATATATTTGAACATACATATATTTGAATATTATAAAATATATGTATCAGTATAAGGATTATATATAAAAGTATACATACATATTTGCATGCATATAATGCATATATTACACATAGTAGATGATATATGTGTATATTTATATATACATATATATATATATATATATATATATATATTATATGCCTATACATTTGGCATATAAATGTTTTTTATACTTGCTAATATTTGAAACATTATTATAGTTTAAATATTTTACTTTTCAGGTTTCTGATGTATACTGTTACTCATACCATAAACCCCTTAACATCAGTATGTATATTTGTTTCTCTAAAAATGTAGCAATGCCCAGTGTTTATTGCAGGAATAAAACAGAAACTAAACAGAATCTGCTAAAGCATATAAGTTAATACCTTGCTCCACAGACTATTTGTTTTTTTGCTTCACCAATGTGCATTTTGACATATGACGTTGTGTAAGTTTAAGGGGTACCAGGTTTTCAGCACAACATATTTTAATATAATTACCTCTGTGGTATTAGGTAACACCTCTGTCATGTCATATAATTGCCTTTTTTGTGGTGAGATCATTTAAGATTTATTGTTAGCAACTTTCAAGTCTATAATACAGTATTGTTAATTGTAATCGCAATAATGTGCATTTGACCTTCAGAATTATTCATCTTCTAAGTGGAAATTTCTACTCTTTGGCCAACATCTGTTACTACATGATCTAGCAATCTCACTTATGAATATATATTCAAAGGAAAAGAAAACAGGATATCAAACTTCCATGTGCCCATGTTTATTGCAGCATTATTCACAATAGCCAAGATATAAAAACAGCCTGTCAGCCATTTTTAATTGCTAGTTTTTGATCAGATAATATAATTTGAAGCTTCTTGATCATAGAATTTGATGTAGAATGTTTGACATGCATTAAACATAAAACTAAAAGTAATACTGTGAAGTAGGAGAAAGATTTTGATAAAAAGGGAGAAAATGAAAAGAGTCAACAGACACTCACACACCAAGTCAGTGTTTATTAACTGGTTTTTGTTTGTTTCTTTATGTTATATCTGCACAGTCTTTCTATGTTTCCCCCTCTTTTCATTGATGCATTCATAATCCACAAAGTTGTGTTACTTGCTGCCTTATCTTCTCTTTTAATAACTAAAGATAGTAATACAGAACTAAAGGGAAACTCAGACCGGAATGTGGTTGCATGTTCCAAGGAACAATGAAGGTGTATAATCTTAGTGAGCGAGGGAGAGAGTGGTGGAAGATGTAGCGTGGAATGTTGAGTAAGCCAGAATACGGTGGGCAACAATCATGGTAAGGATTTGGGATATGACCTTGACTGTAATGATAGCTTATGACAGCAGTGTAATAAGATGAAATTTACATTTTTGTTTCTAACAATCAATCTGCCTAGAGTTGATGAATGCTTGGTAGGCAACAAGACTGAAGATAGGAAGAATGGTTATGAGGTTGTTTTACTTGTCCAGATGAGAGAAAATGATGATATGGGTGTAGTTTGTGGAAACAGAGATGGTATAATTTGCTCACATTTGGGAAATATTTTATTTGAATTTGACGTGTACTTGCAGTGGCTATGTGATCATTTTTGTCCTGGGAATAACATTTGACAAAAGAAGAGAGAAGAGAAAGAAGAAAATGTCATCTGTTTTCACATTTTCCTAGATATAAGTCTAGGCTTAGGCAAGACTTAAAATATGTAAAGCATATATATTTCTTTTGTCACATCCTTATATGTTATCTTTTCACATAACTGATTCCCCAGAGTCCTTGGCCTACAGAGTCATCATGCTATCCTAATTTCTTATTTGTGACTTTTAAATAAAATAAAATTTTAGAGTACCAGTTTGCTTTCTTGATATAAGTTCTAAAATATCCATTGCTTTTGAGCAGGACAATAAATGAATAAAGAAGTAAATAAATATTATGGAAATAATTTTATGTAAATTCTAAAGGTTTGATAGATCAATACTTCTACCTAGAACATTCTTGTTTTATTTATTGTTAGGAAAGAATCCCAAACTCACAGTGGATGGCAAGGCCTAACCCAACTATTACCCTGTAAGTGTTGAAAGTGGACAATGGGACTTAATGATCAAACCAGACACTATATTGCCCAGAGCACAGCAATCATGAGCATCAGCAGAATTACATTGGTTCCCCTGTTCCCAAGTCCCAGAGGGTGGCTTAGCAATAACAGACAGACAACGGGCACAGAATGGGCTTTGTGCTTCAATTTCAGGAAATTTGACCTTATAAGTGTCACTTTTATAGGAAGCAGAAAGCAAAGTTGTCCTTTGTTTGAAGACAAACATGTAGGAACACAAAAGTCCCATAGTGGACTGTCTTCCAGCATTTCCATGTGTGTGTAGTGTGTGTGTGTGTGTTCATATATTTACTTATTAGAAAGTATTGTAAAGAAGCAAGGTAAAAACATTTGTAAACTATGACCTAGGGATTATTTAAACCAGCCAACCAAATGAGCCCTTAGCCAAGATTTAATACCTAAGTTTACATGATTTCAAATATTCTTAACTTCCTTAATCTAAATTCAGAGTTCCAGAATTTCAAGTTTTTATTTTGTTTTGTTTTGTTTTTTGTTATCTTAATTGCTCCCATAGAGGCAACATTAGGAGTCTGCGTAGCAGGAGAGAGACCTGAGAGACCTGTTTGGGATGGTAAGGGGAGAGGAAAGGATTGAAACTGATTGTGATTCATGTTATTTGTCAATCAAGACCTTCCTGCATTCATGAACAGAACAATATATATATATATTATTCTGCATTCATGAACAGAATAATATATATATATATTATAGTGATAATATATATATATATATATATATATATATATATATATATATATATATATATATATATATATTGTATCACTAGGATTAACTCCTATTATGCACAAAGGGATGAAGCTCAGACTATATTTTCAGTTACTGAGTCTCTTTTTTCTGTTAATGTAATCTTGTAAAAGCTAGGAAGCTGAATGGAACAGATAAACCATGTAACAATATATATGTCTACTACTCTATAGTCTTGCTCAAAAAATTCCCTTGTGTTTTTTTAAATTAAAATAATATTTTTCTCTATAAATTTAACATACAGTATTTGTTTAAAAAGACAAGCATTATCTTGTACAGTGGTGGTTGTAACACCTGTACTGTGCTACTCAGCTGCCCAGAAGAGGTTCATTTTTTAACAAAATGTGCTAAAAAGCCTGGCCCAGGATCCCTGATGAAATGAGATACGGTCATGCAGGCTAATTTTGCCAAGATGTTTGAATAATGCTCAAAACAAAAACTACTACAAAAGTATCTATGATAGCAGCTGCATCAGTAAATTACTTTGTAGCATATCCAGTAAAATAAGAACTCAATATATTGTAACAAAGCTTCCACAAAAGCTAAATACTATTTTTACTAGAAACCAAACTATATACTATGTATTTTTCCCACGACCATTTATTAACAATGAGGGAGAGAAGGAGAGTGAGAGAGAAGGAGAGGGAAAAAGAAGAAAGGAGAGAAAAAGAGAGAAGAGAGGAAAGGAGAGAAGGGAAGGGAAGGGGAGGGAAGAGAAAGATATTAATTAAGAAAAGATGTTTACTTGCTCTATGAAGTTTAAAAGATTTGGTTTAGGAAGGAGAAACTTTAGAATGCTACAAGTGGTATTTCAAAGTAAGTCAATTAATTTTGATCATAAAATCAATAAGATTAAATAACATCATAAAGTAGGGAGTGATTCATGACAGAAAAATAATACTATACCAGCTTCCATTCTGACTTTGTCCCTGTTGCATATTTGTTACCCATACAACCAAGTAGAGCAATCTACAAGTATAAAGAGAACATACATAGATCCATTATGCTTACTCAGAAAGGCTGTGCCTAGGGCTAACCAGCCATTTTAAGTGAAACTTCTTTCAAAATCGATGCAGGTAATCAATTCCTAATGTAGAGAAGATTATAACATATATGATATTCTTCTAGATGTTGAATATACTTGGTACTGCCATTGAGTAAATTACTTTTGAAAGGTAAATAAAATGAATTGAAAGAAAGCATTTTTAAGTTATTCATGCTCTTGGTAGATGAAGAAACAATATTTATAAAAGCATCAAATTCATTTTAATGCAATAGCAGATGTATATAACCAGCTATCTGTATACTATGTGATTGGGCCTGAAAAAACTGCACACTTTCATGAGGGAGGAATGTTAGAGCCACCAACAGTTAGGAGAACTTCCAGATTCCCCAAGGTAGTGTTGCAAGATCCTCTTTGTTTTTCAAGGGACATAAATCTTACCTGGTTTCAGCTAAAACTAAGGTAATTCTAAAAAAAATAAATTTTCATATATCAAGGGTAGATATAATAAATGTTTTCCTAAAAAAGAAATTCCTGTATTGCTAGACTCATGAAAAGAGAAGCTTTGAGGAATTAAGGAATTAGGAGGCTCTATTTTAATGCACTTTAATTAGTAGGCAGAGATAATATATGTTAGCTGGAGAAAAGAATTGATAACACTTGAAATTAAGTGGATCGATGAAATCCTAGACTTGCAAACTGAATTAAATTTTACCTAATTTTGCAAAATAGTGAGAAAAATGCTAAACTTGTCTAGGGGTTAATGACAATGGAAAAAGGATTATTGAGGTCTTCATGGGTTTTAATCAAATTGAAATGACAGGCTCGATGGACCACTGATGAGATTTAATTTCATATGTAGGGACTATAGATCAAATCAAAGAATGAAAACCTAGAAAACGTGAAAATTCTGTGCCTCCATTTTGACAACATAAGAATCAGCCTATGAGGTCAACCATGTAGGTGTAGTGTTCCAAGGTGACATGCATTTCAGATGACTTTGAGTCATAGCCGTCACATACATCCACTCATTTATTTTCTCAGTCTCCAATCAGTCATTTTCTAGCCTTTATTCATTTAGTAAGTCAAGTAGTCAGTCATATGTGTATATTGTTTTTATTATTAACAAAGCTTTGTCTCTTACTCTTTTCATTTAATTCCTTTGACAAACCCATGACAGGCATAGAGCAGTATTATCCTAATTTTACAAATGAGAAAATAAAGACTTTGAAATGTTAAAAGACTTATCCTACTTCAGAAAGGAAATAAATTGCATATTTAAAAATGTATAATGTCAGTATAAAAGTTCTTCATAATTTAATAGCCAAATGTAATTGAAGGAAGTAGTCAACTGACAGGCAGCAGTTGTATCAATGGAAAGTCAAGATATTTTCAAAATGATGGGGAGAGAAAAAACCTATTCTCCCTAAAAAAAAATAAAGTTTACTATGGTATCAAGAAAACATTAAAAGAGTTAAAAAGTTTGCTTTTGCTATATTGTCTTTTTCAAATAACAAATTATGAATGATGAAAGTGGCATTTGTTTCTTTTCGTACTCTGAATTGTTAACGTTTTGGCTAATTCACTGTTTATTTCAGTGTCTACATACATAATAACTAGAGATGAAACAGAACACTGAAAGCAAAAATGTTAACTTTTTTCCAGTTGTTCTGGCTAGGTGAAGATTTACAGGGCACATTGAATGAAATCAGTGACTCTAATACAAATTTGAAAATACTACAAGAATTAAATCTACATAAAAATTTGAGATATATTAGCACTGGCAGTGATTTTAGTTATTGAAAATGGAAGTAGAATAGAGAGATGGGAGAAATTTAACCCTTACCCAGTCATGTGCTCTATACGCTTTATTCTAATATGTCTTGCAGATTTATACTCCTCCCAGTGTAGGTACATACACATATAGACAAATACATAAACATAGTATATTGGATATACTGCAGATTTAAAATAATTATTAAATGACTATATCACAATGTTGACCTTATTGGGATTAAAACAATCCATACTCTGTATTTAACACCAAACATATTACAAATGTAAGAAATTTATTCATACACACACAGAAAATTGAGGATTATATTTGAGCAACTTTAATAATGTTCTGACCCTGAGACAAAATATAAAATTCTATAAATGACTAATCATGTCAGCATTATGTATCGTCTTATGCGATGTGATCAAAAGGGAAACTTTCTCATTTTTATCCCCAAAATTTATAATCGGTTTAATCATAAAAACAAAAAAAAAAATCTGTCAAATCTAAATTAAAGGACATTCTAGTAAACACCCTTTCAGTACTTGTTTAAACTTATAAATCATGAAAAACAAGCAGAGACTGAGAAACTGTCACAGGTAGAAGATTAAGGAGACAGATGATTAAATACAAGTGGTCTTTTGGATTATGTTTGGAAGTAAAAAACGACAGTGGAAACCTGGTGAAATCCAAATGAAATCTGTAGCTTATGTAACAGTATTTTACTTTTGGTAATTTCATAGTTTTGACAAACGCACCACAGCTATGTAAGATGCTTATGTTTGTAGAGACTAGGAGAAAGGTACTGGAAAATTGGGAAACTCTATATATTTCCTTTCTTTCCTTGGAACTTTTTATAAATCTGAAATTTTTTAAAATTGATAATTTCAATAACTAATCTTTATTTTGAATGGAAAAGTGATTGATTGTTTGAAAATATGTGGTAAGAAACATACAAATGACACCCATTATCATTATAAAAGATCTTCAACCTAAAAATAATTGCACATTTGTAAAAGAAAAATAAGTAAGTCATCTGTATGTTTGATAATTTTGATATGAGAACTTTTTGAGATACAGTCTACTGTATTTTAAAATTCTCTCTCCTCCCTTCCACTTTCCCCCTCCCTTCCTCCCTCTGCTCTCCCCTTTCATTCTCTCACTCTCTCCATTAAATAAAACCAATTACAGTAAGATATCCTGTAGACAGTGATTACTTATAGATACAGCTTCTTTATATAATAGC
Source organism: Cynopterus sphinx (assembly GCA_030015415.1). Classification (NCBI taxonomy): domain Eukaryota; kingdom Metazoa; phylum Chordata; class Mammalia; order Chiroptera; family Pteropodidae; genus Cynopterus; species Cynopterus sphinx. The sequence goes on from CM057381.1 coordinate 13,077,167, forward strand.
TTGGTTGTTAATGATACAGTAAGAAAATTTTATCTAGAGTATTGGCTATGTGACCTCTGTGTGTGTGTGTGTGTGTGTGTGTGTGTGTGTGTGTGTGTGTTTAAATTATAATCAAAAAGGTTTTCTCCATTCAGTATTTAAACACACTTGGCTTTGTCACAAAACATTGACTTTTTGAAGAAGTAATTTACTGTTAGAAATATCTTTATTCTAAATGTATCTTTCATTGAATGACTCATCGTCCAATTTTTTTTTTTTTCATGTATTTGGTCATTGACATGGAAACTTTTAAATACCATGTTCTGACTAGCTGGAAACATCTGTACTTCCATCCAATACTGTGAAACAGCTCCTGTGCTGCATGATTTTTTAAAACACTTTATTATTCTAATAATTAAAGATATTTTCTATTTGTCTTCCCTAAAAGTTTGTTTACCAAAAAAATAAATTTAATATTCCTTGCCATATTATTTTCAAGTATTAATTGAGCCACTTTTTAAAAAAACAGGTAAGGAAGAAAATGGTTTGTCTTACTTTTAAGTAAATATTCTCAAAAGAAACTTCCCGTAAAACTGTATTTAATATAATCCCACTATAGCTCTTAAATATGTCTCATTGCAGAACATTATAAACATTACCATAATATTTATTGAAATATTTTTTAAATTTTGAACTGTGCATGGCTTTAGTCTGTGTAGAAAAAAATGTTTAGGCAGACTTCATATTTTGAATATTTTTAAATTGCTATTCATCAAGCAGTTTTCATAGGATCATTATCTATTATCTCAAGGCACAGCAAAGATTACGAAGCTTTATCATTGACAACAATTGATCCAACTCTGTATTTCACACCAACATATGGTGATTCTGGCTGATTATTATATATATTTCTTCATATCAGATGAGTTTACCACTGTTATTCCTTTGACTGAGATTAGTTAGAATAGTTTGGGCTTTGCCATTCTCTTGATCACTTTCAATTCTCAAATGGTGATTCATTTTTACAAATTTAAAAATCCTTTGTTTCACTGTGAAACATGAGTTTAATTGAATTAATGCATGTAATCCACTAATCTGTTTTCTAATATTCAGAAATCAAATAATAATAACTAATAATGTTACTAAACATTACAGTTCCTCATTACCTCAGGCCACATCCAATAAAGCACATTACCCACGGCTGTCTGGCAAACACACCAATAAAAGAGCACCTACATCTCATTTTATATAGAATATTAATAAAGTTGAATATCACTATATTTTATAGAAATAATCTCAATAGTTATATCACTGTTATTTCCTCACACCCCAGTGAATCATAGTAAAAATTGTGCCCTTTTCCAGCATCAGAATGGGGTAACCTTGCACTTTGGAGAGAATTCACTATGAGGAGCTCTCATTAAACATCCTGGGTGTGGCATTTGTGTTGTTGAATGCCTTGGGGGCACTCTCTTTGTGGATATAATGGTATCACAAGCAGAACAAAACCTTCAAGATATTCTCTGCAGTGTAGCTCTCAGTTCTTATAGGACAGAATCAGTTCTGTAATAAGCATTCACTTCTGAAGTGCAATATGCTTTACTAAATATACATTAAGCTTCCTTTTAAAAAAAATAATTGATCCTCATAACTTAGGGATTATACAAATTAGTTGTTCTAGAAATATATGAACAATCTACTAGAGTAGAAACTTTAAGTATTTAGTATCTGAGTTATTATAGACACTCAAGTGAAATTTAGTATTATTGTTTAGCAGAAATACATATCTATAAATAAAATGGCTATACTAATGAAAACTGGTTTTTAAGCATTCAAATGTTATCTAGAAATGTTAGTGTCAGTAGACTAAGCCATTATCTAACCATTCTCTACACATGGGTGTAGAAGTTGTTTTACGAGGGGTTCATGAAGGCCTAAATTTCTTAGCGTGATATAAAAAAAAAAAAAAACTAGGCATGAAATTGAGGTTTACATGACTCTATGTTTCTGCCCTATTCATATATCTCTTATAAAAAAAACATTTCTAGAAAGGTGAATCAGGAGCTATTTAAAAGTAATAATGTATCATTACATCTGTAGAACATTTAATTAATATTTTATCTACAAAGGCAAATTGCAAATTTGAATCTCAATCATGTGATGTTTCATTTTTTCTACATCTACCTATTTCATTTTTATAATAAGTTAATGTTAATTATTTGGCCAAAAATAGTTAAAAATGAAATGATGATTTAAGTGTAAATAAATACTAATTTGCAAAAGTATGTGACCTAACTGTATGCATAAGACCGATAACAAGTGAGGTCTTGTTTTGTGGCTGTCGGCAAGAAAGTCTGCAGATCCGGGGGCACTGGAAGAACAGAGACAGTGTTATCTCCTTTAAGAATACTTCCTATCCATCAAAGTACAAGCCTCTGACCACACTCTATGCTAATGATAATAGCCCTTTCCTTTTTGCCCCTAAATTCTCCCAATCAATTCTTTCTTGTCAGTCCTGTAAAATAGCACCTTGCTCTTAACATTAAGTTACCAGAAGGTTCTGTGAATGCCAACCACTGAAATCACCATCTTCCAAAACTTCAGCAAGTAAGAGAAGTCAGAATGAAGCAGCAGATAAATGACCAGGGACTAGGAAATCATGTCTTTATGGTATCATCTTGACTGATTGCTTCAGGGTTGAACTTTAAATCTCTAAAATATTCGTGGGAAGTTTAGTACCATAAAATTTCAACCCCATGATTTTTTTAAATATCATTATAGATCAAGTTAATAGCAGACTCATCATTTTAATAATTCATCATTAATCCATATGTTACAGTAATTGGTATTTAATCTTTATGAATTTGGACATTTTACCTTTGACTAGATCGATTTATTAAATTTCCTTGAAAATGGTAAGACATAGGATGTTTTAAAAGGAAAAAAACATACATTTGAGAAAATATAGTTCTAGGTGAAAGAACAAAGCTATTGAAATACTGCCCCTAATGTATTTTAAGGGTGATAATATTCCCTTTTACCATGACCATCTCTAACAGGTCCCACATAACCATCATCTAAAACAAAACTCTATGCTTGATGCCAAGACAAATTAAGACTAAAATGAAAGGCAGTTCTCATCATTTCAAACCTGACTTATTTATAAATCTATAATCAGATATTTAGAACATGTTTATCCTCAGAGCATATAGAGATTGACACATCCAGTTTGTCCAGACCTCTGACCTCTTCTGTGTTGTACACACCCACCATCTTTACTCAGCTTTGACCCCCCATGGCAGAGAAAACCCATGTTTATTATTAGAGCACTGTTGAGATTAAACTTCTTTCTCTCCCACATAAGGCAGTTTGTCAGAATGAAGCAAAGGAAATTATATTATTATACCTTATCCACTCCATCCCCCAGACCTGCAGTTCCAGTTCTTTCATTTTACTTTCTTTCTTTCCTTCTTTTAACATATTTCTCAGAGCAAGTTATCCTTGTTTATTCTGGTATATGAAATTATGTATATTCCTGAAGATAATGATTATCTCAATGATTATCATAATTCTTTCTTTCAGATTCCTTTGAACACAGAAAATGCCAGAACAGTGAGTCCTTGCGCTATTTTTTATTTGTTTGCTTTTGTTTTTTAAAATAACTCCTAGAAATTAAGGGCGATATAAAAAAGCTTTTACTTTAAAGGTTCATTTGTGTCTTTCCCCTGAGATGTCTAAAATGTGCACTTTGATTCAAGTTTATAAAATATCGGTGGAGTTTGTCAGCGTTCTGTTTACTAAGCTTTTGCCATGTCATCTCTTAGTGTGAGAGGTGCTGGGTGTCAGTCGTGGGTGGTTGCAGAGAGCCCCTTGATACCTTTGGCAAACTACCACCCTCTCTTTGTGCCAGTTGCCATTTTTAAAACTTATGCCATAATGTACCTTCTTCCTTTCTGAACTGCCACTGGTAATTCTTTATGTTAGGAATCCTGGTTTCTAATTTTAATTTACCATTATGTCTTGGAGTTCTGACATCACCTTCTACCCTAAAGACCTGTCTATAGAACATGTCTAAAGGAATTTGGGATAGTCCTCTTAGATTGCTTAAAATTCCCTATCATTGAAGAATTCACAATGTGTAATGAGATAAACCTGTACTAAGGAAATTGTTCAGCATAATAATAATTTGTCTTGAAGAATAAATCTGGCTTTTGGCTAGCAACAGCACTTGACATAATACCTGATGATTTTCCTGATTTTGCAGCTTTTGTAAATAATATTAGTATCACCTACTACATCTTGTTTGTTAGCTTTACTCATCTGAAATAATGTTTAACTTATATATTTAAATTATTTTAAACACATATTCAAAGTTAACTTTTCCTTGAAAGGTGTAGGAATAGACCTTTGATTATGTTTAGTGTTTATAGAATCATCAGATTATTTTGATTATTTGGGGTATCAGTTTATAAAACTGAAATGTGGTATTTATTTTTTCAGCTAGTAAATATTTTATTAAGTTCCTGGTAAACACTACTGTATTAGTTACTGAGGATGCAAGATTGAGATAAGCAGATCAGTTTCTCTGCCCTTGTGTAATTTAATTTTACCAGGGTAAATGTGCTAATTTCACCACAAAATGGGTAAATGTATTTTTAAATGCTACTAAAAGGAGAAGCTATGCTATGAGTATGCTTACCAGAGAGAGCTTGACCTGGCTGTCAGAGAAGGAAGAAAGAACTGTGATGTAAAAAGTGAAGAGAAGGCAGTTCCAGCAACTATAAAAACAGAGGAGCAGGCAGAAAGACAGGTGTGTACAAAGCAGGCCAGACAAGGAGGCACAGCTCAAAATAAGGCTGGGAGGCTGGGACAGCCAAACCATGCAGTTCCCATAGACAAAGGCAAGAAATGTTAACTTTGTCACACAGTGTGTTGAAAGCCAGTGGATATTTTCAAGGAGACAGATGCCATGGTCATTTTGCTTCTATGGATAGTAGATAAGAGTGAACCGTGTATTAAGATAGGCTAGTTGGGATGATATTACAAGCATATAGGGTGAAATTATTGTAAATCAGACTAGATTACAATGGTTTATAGTACATAAAAAGTTCTTTGTTCTTAACATTTTCTATAACGTGCCTGATAGTGAATGTTTGAGACTAGAATTTCTCTGTTATCTCTGCTGTTAGTTAGAGCATGGAAGCAGTCATAGGAAAAAACATTAACAAATGAGTTTTTCTGTTCCAATAAAACTTTTTTCACAAAAGTGGCGGTGGGCCAGGTTTTGCCTGAAGACCCTAGTTTGTCAATTCCTGATCTAATGAAGAAAAAGACAATATACAGGAGGTTTCATTTACAGTGGAAATTTATGTTCGCAGTTAAAGTCAGTTAATATATCCACTAATATCTACATTTCTTTGATGAGAAAAGGACATATTTTAAAATCAAGTTTCTAATATAAATAATTATTTGAAAATGATTAAATTATTTATAGAACTGGGAATACATGTGAAAACTTTCTTTAAATATCTCAGTGTATACACTTTTTATATAAAAATGTGAAGTAAAAATACATGAATTACAGATTTAAGCTTATAAAATTATTTAAACACATGTACAGATCACAGCTGGCCTGTTTCATTTCCCACATGCTCTAATTTTTATTACTATACTTTATTATATCTATTTTCATGGAAATGTAGAAGAGGAAACTAAATTCAATGAGCCATTAAATACGTGACAACAATTATGATAGTTTCTCTGAAAATTAATATAAAGATACACATACTGGAATTATCACCTATAGTGGCCCAACAAGAATATTTCATAAAAATCTAAATTACAAACAAGAAAGGAAATTGAATTTTTTTAATGAACAACTGCATTAACTAGTTCAATAATTGAGTTCAATTTTAGGATCTGCTTTAAATATTTCTTTTGATTATCTGTACAGTTAAATAAAAGACAAGGAGAAATATTTCCTTATTGTTAATTTTGTTTCTTTATGGGATAAATTGTCTCATGTTTTAAGTAACTTTTAAATAATTAAAAATTTTGCATTTAATTATATAGTAATTTAAATACAGTAGCTAATTCTTTTAAGGCAAATTTTCTGTTCCAGGCACTGTTCCTTAAAACAACAATAGAAGACAGGTACTGTTAATATGCCTGTTTCACTAGTGAATATACTGAGTTCCAGAGAGTTTAAATGACTTATCCACAATTCAACACTTATACTAAGATAAAGACTACCAGGCAGTCCACCATGAGTCTGTGCTCTCAACCTCCACACATATCACCTTACAGAGAAGTATTGCATGGTGGCATAGCCTCACCTAGGATTTTCCAGGGATTATACAGCTCTGAGCTACATTGCATTTTGGGGCACAAATTAGAGACACAAAATCTGTTAATATTTTAATTTCAAAAATATTTTCTGATTTTCTTTAATTTTGTTTATTTTTGCATTGTTTTACTGTATGTGACTTTTCAATAATAAGCAAGACAAGTGAATGCTACTAAAGAAACAGCAGAATGCATTCTCTCTAGGAGCTATTAGACACTGAAAAATTAGATTTACACTCATTAAGCCATTTATTTATTTGTCACTTAATATTTGTTTCTTTTCCTCGCAGACACACATGCACATACATGGATACAACACTCATGCACACTTGCATGCTCACTCCAACACACATATGCACACAAAGGTGAATGAACACACACTTCACAGAACTATACTAAACTTGCTCTAGACATTGCTCGACCATTAGCTGAATAACTTCTGGAAATCAACATAGTGCTTATCTCATTGACATCATTTGTGATATTGAGGTGGGAGATTTGGTAGTATAGATAGTCTCTGAGAAACATGTAGTACCTGATTTTCTGTTGTGATTTTCTTAATTATGATTTAGTACAGTAGAGTGTTTTGGTTATTGTTTAACAGGTTTAATGTCATAGCTATATACATTTTATGACTTAGAAGTTTATCAGGCAAACTTTAAAAAAAGAACTTATCTCATGACAATATAAGACGTTTCTGTAGTCTGAAAATTCTGTTAGTTGCACAGTATATCTGTTTCTCTCATTTCTAATGGATCCTTTTGGAAAGGAAGCCACTTCATTTCTCTTTTTTTAAAGAAATGCTTCAGATATTGTAGGTTGACAGTTTTGTTTCTATGTCTTCTCTGTCCATATGAAAATGAATTCTGTAGATATTTATGGACCACCCAGCTAAATAACTTCAGTTATAAAAATCAATATGGGCCCAACCATAGGAAAATAATTGGCTTTTGTTGCCTGACTGACCTTTCTGCTGAATGCATGACTTACACAGAGCTCTGCCATTCTGGGGCTTATTACATATGAATTTAAGTTTTTCTTGTGTCCTGACAATTATCCAGCTTGAGTTATAACAAATATACTCCCTGTTTGTTTTTTTTTTAATATGTAGACTGTGATCAGTGATGATATGCTAGCTGTCTCATTAGTAGAAAATAATGCAATGTTGTTTTCCCTAGCAAACACTATTTGTCAATTGCATTTGTTATTGTTTTCTATGGAAAATAACTTCTGGTTACTGTGGATTGAAGTAAAAACCACATACCATGTCCTAGTAGCTTGGGAAATAAAACATGTCAGTACACCATATTCAGTGACTGTTTAAAAAATAAAAAATAAGCCAAATTTGTCTATGTGTTATCATATATGGGTATGATTTTCAGGAAGCACAATGTATTCAGATAGATATAATGAATTAAGAAACATGTATTCAAACTTTAAAAAAAATTGTTGATCAGATAGTAGCTGCCATTTAGTTATATAGATAAATCATATTTAAGAAATCTGTTTTTGTGATGTAATTTCTGAATCCAAGAGAAAAAAATAATTAAACCTCTATAAAAGAGAAAAATTGGTAGCTGACTTTCAGTCATAAACACTAAAGCTGAAGACTTTTTATATTGAAAACAACCTAGGATTAAAATTTATGAACTATCATTATAGAGGATGTTTGAAGAAAAGTTTAAAATATAAATTAACCAATTAATATAAACACAAACATGATAGTATATAAACTCTGATGACTTTTCTGATAAGTTTCTCTCAGTAATGTTATGCCTTTCTGGTGTTTTAATATGTCTTCTTTTTTTGCCATTGGAAACAAACAGCATGTGTAGCTTGACATTTTGGAGGTAGGATAGTAATAGTTTTTCATCTGAATCCTTGTGTCATGAAATGATCATGTTTCTTAACATTATATCTTAAATTATTAATTTTTAACATAGGATTAATTTAAAATTTTCAAGAAAGTGTGAAAATAGTTTATAATAACAGACCATATTTATCCAATTATTTGTTGAAAGTTGTTAGCAATATACAGCATTGAGTCTGAAATCTTATTCTTTAGAAATAAACTTTACTCTTTCTTGACCAGTCCAGACTTTATATTTTTTGTTTTTTCATGGAAGGCTAAAACTCTGTGTCTCTAGAAATCATACTAAGATATAATCTAAATGGCCATATGTTTAGCAACCTTGATTTCCTTCTAAATTTAATAGAATTTAGATAACTCATATAGCCAAATATATCAGAACTATAATGAGTAATGTATTGTTCTAATAAAAATAATTGTCAGATGTAACTATAATTAAATATATTAATATTACACATGAATAATCAATTAAAAACAATAGAATCCCTAGGGAACAATAGCCAGGTTCTTAAATGCCAGAAAATTTTCTTAGTTCATTATTGGGCCTGAAATGTCCCCATGTATCAGTAAATAGATGGGTTTCATTAGGGTCAAAAGATAATACCTTAAATACTGCTCATGTACACTATTAGATTAAAAGCAAAATCAGAGAGAAATGTAAGTAAATTTTTGACATTTAGTTGCTGTCTATTGTAGGAGTGATGTTATAAAACAACCTGAAGATTTTGTGAATAAACTATTCTTTATTTAGTGATAATAGAAATACATGATATCACTTATATGTGGGACATAAACCTAAAAGCAACAAATGAACAGGACAAACAATCAGAGACTCATGGACATGGACTATAGACTAGTGGTTACCAGAAGGTAGGAGGTGGGGGGAGCGGGGAGTTAGACAGGGTAAAGGGGGTAAAATATGTGGTGACAGAAAAAAATCTAACTATGGGAGGTGAACACACAGTGTAAATATCTATATCTATATCTAAATCTAGATATAGATATTGATATGCCCTACTGTTAAAATGTACAGCTGAAACGTATTGGATTTTGTTAAACAATGTCACCATTAATTAATTAGTTAATTAATTTTAAAAATATAGATGATACCATCTTTGCCTTTGCTAAATATTAATAAACATCACTTTTAAAATATAATATTTGTTTCCCCATCAGTTGTAACACTAGGCGTTTTCCTTTCTTCCACACTGATAAAATTCTCACATTCCTGTAGATTTTGAGGCTTGTTGGCTTTTTGTTTTAGTTATCTATAGTAGTATCTTAAGCATCAGAGAAAAAAAAAAAGTGTGGGCTCTTTGGTGGAAACTATGATAATAGGTAACGATGGTAGACTAGTTTCCATGGGTAAATCACTGTGCTAATTACTTTGTTTCATCAAATTATTAAATATACACATAATTATTATATGTGTTTTCACATATGTAGTCAAGAGCTGTAAGTTTCTTATTCTATGGTATTTTTCTCTATGATAAATAAATGTAACCCATAATCATTGAGCTCTCTCAATTACAAATATCTTGTTTTGTATCTATCATTTAATTATTTAATTATAACAACAATCCTGTAAGGGCAGCTATCATGCTGCCCATTTTATTCTTGCAAAAATTGAGACTGAATGAAGTCCAGCCAGCAGAAAAAGGTCACATATTTAGAAAGGGGTGGAGATAAGTCTAAAACATAGGTCTTTGACTCCTAACTCAGTTCTCTCTTTATAGCATTACACTACTTAGATTTTTTCCTCCTTAGCAACAGTGCCAGTGCCCTTTCTAATTCGCACCTGCATTGACTAAATAAAATTCTGTCCACAACTCACTGTTGTCATCCTTACATACTTATTTCCAGTAGGTTTTATCCACTTTGTGAACCAGGTCAACATCTTTCTATTTATAAAGTCTCCAGAGACTAGTTAATACTTACCTCACATTCATTTATTTTATATTCCAGCCACCTCATCCTGAATCCAGTAGCACTTTTCTTCTCAGTAGTGTCAAAAAGCCTTCTAGCCTGCAGCACCCTCTATAAAAAAAGGACTCTTCTACACCTATAACTCATCAATGACCTAATATATGCCATGTTTCTCTGCAACAACATTAACTTTGTCAACTATGTATATATATATATATATATATATATATATATATATATATATATCACATAGATGATAGTGTGTGTATGTGTCTATATATATATATATAGTGTGTGTATGTTTATATATAGACTTTCTACACTTTTTAGGGAGGACTCTTTTAGTGTCTTAAAACAATACAATAATATACAAAAAGCTCATTTACTTTGTTGGACTATGGTGTAAAGAGATAGGTTGTAAAAGAAACACAAGCTGCAAAATATATAACTCCCCAGACCAGAATTATATATTTTAAAGCAGAACAAGTTGTTACGTGGATCCCTTTTGCATTTTATAAATAAGGCCCTCGTGCTTGTGTGATTTTGTCTATTTGTTGTTCAGTGTAATGGGACCTTACACAAGTTAATGAATGCTGTATGAAAAAATAGAATCTGTTATCTGCTGTTGACTAATCTGAAATCTTCATGAAATTGCATCTAGTGAAAGAGAACAGATAAGACAGGTTTTCTGAAATTATACCTGGAACATGCAAATGATGGGCTTCTTATATGATAAGGAGGGCAATATCACTCCAGACCAATGACACCGAATCTGGGAAGCTGCAAAGTAATGAATCTAATCTCTTGCTACCCAAATAAGATCTATGCAGGAAAATTAATAAGTAAATGTCTTCCTTTCATCATGATGGCATTTGGGAGTTTTAGAGCTCTGTAGCCCATTCGTCAGTTTAGTTAATGACTCTGCTTATCCTCTTAATCATGTGCAACACATTGACTGAGTTTCATTTAGTTCAAAGTGCCTTTCAGAAGCCAGAACTGAATCCGAGTTGTGAAAAATCTTACCTTCCCAGAGTATAAAACATATTTAGTTCACAGATCTTATATTTTATGATGTCTTCAGAAAATTTAAAGTTCCTATAAGTACAGAAAATGAAAAGCAAGGTGAGCTCCAAGTAGGTCATGGTTTCAATGTTTGGCTGCTTCCATAGCCCCAGCTTCTTTAATGCTGGAAACATACATTACATGCACAACAAATTCAAATAATAATACAGACACAGTCAATGCAATTTTAATAGAAACCTCTCTCCTAATATAATATTTAAACTTATATAAATCTACATTGTAGAAAAGTGATTTAAACTTTATTAAGACACAACAGACGTAATCTGATTTTTTATAGTTTTTATAGTTTGGCATTAATCAAATTATCCCCACCCCCTTGAATTGGCATCAGGGTATTTCAAGCCATTGCCCTCCAGTGAGACCTAGTATATGTGTATACAGTTGAAAGTATTTATTCATTGCAAAGTCCATAGAAAAAATAATTTAGTTTTGTCTTATTTACTAGGAAAACTAATAGTGACCAAGATATTTAAATAAGTGAATTTGGTACTTATGGAGTTAAAAAAAAGTTGAGTTCAATTGTATGGAACTATTTTGATATTTGTTGTTGGCTACTAAAATAATAAATCTTCCACAACTCAAAAATATAGGCACTATTATTTTTCTTCTTTCTCCCAGCCATCCTTCCTTCCATACTTACTATCCCCTAGCTCCCACAAAAATTCAAATATGTTTAACGTGTATTCTCTTGTTGAATGTATGTTGTATGTGTTTATTTTAATTTATATAAATATCATTAGGTTATAGATAACATTCTGTTTTATAATTTTTTTTAGCATCATAGTGATGAAATTGTATGGCTATGTCTAGCTCTGATTTATTGTTCTTAGCTGAAATAGAAAACTCCATGATGTTCATTCTCCACATCATTTCTTAGCCAGTCTAATAGCAGTAGATACTCAGATTGCCTTCAACAACCTGATATCGCAAACAGTGCTGTGATAAATATTCTTTCTTTGTGATCTATGAGACTTTTTTTTCCAGTAATATTCAGTAATGACATTGTTAAATCATAGGATATATATACAGATTTTAGTATGTGCCCAAACAACTTTCTCTGGGGTAGCTGGGCTTGATTATAGTCACACTAGCAGGGCATAAAGTATCTCATATTGTAACATCTCTGGAACACTTGACATGATTAAGCTTTCTGATTTATGCCACTTTAACAGGTGAAAAAGTGGCATTTGCTCCTCTTTTAAGTGTGATCCTCTGCTTAGTAATGATTTTCAGCTTTTCTAAATATCTTGTTGAATTTCTTAGATATTTCTTCTATAGATATTTTCTATAGATATCTTCTATTATCTTATTTCCTTTTTAAAAAATGAGGATTATTATGACTTTTCTTATTGATTTGCAGAAATTTTTCTAGAAGATATTTTGGCAGTTTTTTTCTGTAAAAGAGCACATAAAAATATTTCAAGCTTTGTGGACAGTACATCCTTTGTCATAAAAACGTAACTCTTGTCATAATATCACTAAAGCTGTCATAGTCAATATAGGAATGAATGAGTATGGATGTGTTTCAATAAAACTTTGTTTACAAAAACAGATCATTGGCCAGATTTGACCCTTAGGCCATAGCTTGCTGAAATCTAATGTACTTATAAATGGTAAAATCACTAAGAAAAATGTCAAGAATAGTGATGAAAGAAAGATAGTGAGCTAGAAACAAAAATCATTAGAAAATGATGGAGAAGGATTAGAAGCTTAATAGAGCTATGAAAGATACAATTATAAAATTAATAGAAATGTTTAGGACAATAGCTTTGTGATCCAATCCATGAAAGTCATGATACAAACAAAGAAACAATCAAAAAAAAAAAAAAGGAAAGGAAAATATTGGAGATAGTTAATTATGTCCCTTTGGACTGTTTTAAAACACCTTCTTTCCAGAGAGTGAAGATTTTCAAATCTGTCAGGAGTAAGGCTGAAAATAAAAGACAGCCAGATTGAAGAAAATCATACTTCCCAATATTGATAATTTTACTTAAAGATAAAGAGAAATATAATTGTATTTAATTCTAACAAGTTGAGTCTATGAAAAACCATGATTTAAAAGTGATGCCAAAAATAGTAAATCACTGAGAGATGGTCAAATGCAGCCACAATAGCATGTCTTTAATTTATTTTTAATTTAATAAACTGTTCATATCTATTAATACAGAATTTTTTCACTAATTATAAGGATGGATATATGTACATAAGCATGTGTGAATATATATGTATACATATATGTATGTGTAAAATATTTAAAATATTTTAAATATATCCATATGTATTTACTTACATGTTAATAAGAAAAAGTAAAGAAAATATTAATAGGGAATAAAAAATATAGATAAATAGGAAATGTGACCACTGTGCTCCAAGATGATATATTAGTTATAAATCCCAAAGGGAAGATACAGCAGTATAGTCATTATCTATTGAAATAAAATTTTTAGATGAATAGACTAATTTGAGATATTGTTAAGATATACATATGTTTTCAATTATAACATTATAACAATATAACTTGGTCAATAAATCACAGTGACAGAACAATAGGTTAGATACATCTGACCTCACAAAATTCAAAGAAAACATCCTTTCTGGGAAATCTACCTAGATTAAGAAATGTAAAATCTATATGAAGTAAAATACTTAAAACACCATTAATAAAACAAATAAAAGAAATTAAACCCAGGTTTAAACTATTTTTGATTGCAAATGATGAGACAAAAAATCAACTGATGAAAACTCAGATTCTGAAACCCTTGCCATTATGAGAATACTTTCCTTCCTTCCTTTCTTACTCCCTCTCTTCCTTCTCCTTCCTTCTCCCCTCCCTCCCTCTCTCCTTCCCTCCTTTCCTTCCTTCCTTCCTTCCTTCCTTCCTTCCTTCCTTCCTTCCTTCCTTCCTTCCTTCCTTCTTTCCTTCCTTCCTTTTTCCCCCTCTCTCTTCATTCTTTCTGCCTCCCTTCCTTTCTTTCTTCTTTTGCTTTTAGGTATGTTTTAAATACTGAAATCTGAGCAAAATGCAAAACTTTTATCTGATAAATATCTTTAAAATCTAAAAGATAGCCTTGACAAAAATAAAATAATAAAAAAAATTAAGGAAGAAGTATATTTAAGTCTTTGTTTTAAGAATTTGCAATTTATTATATTTTTACTTATTTTTTAATTTATGCAATTTTATATATTTTATGTATTGAGAACATAAAAAATTGACATATATGTACATATGGTTTGTGATTTTATATTTTAGAAACAATTGTTTAAGTTTTCCCTCACTCTTTAAATATTTATAGAAATATGATTACTTAAATCTATAAGATTTTATAAACTTTGGGTAATTACTGTGGCTTTGGAGACATGTTAATATTTAAATATTTAAATCAATATTAAAAGATTAATTTATCAAATTAATAACTATGACACTTAAAAAGCATGAATAGTATCTAGTATCTGTCTCTGAACCCATAAAATGTTAGTGAATTTAAAAAATGTGTAAAACCCCTCAAAATTTCAAATTCAAGTATCCTAGTCTCTGTCCATCTCTGATCTTTTCAGGTAACTTGTTCTAGAAACTACACTGTAATAATTTCTTATCCTACGGAGAGCTGCAACCAGTCGATACTACCTCAGATCCTCCCTTACTTTGCTGTCATTCCACAGTACGTCATTATAATCCTTACCTCCCTTTACACACCCTTGTCCATACTAGACTGTAAAATTCCCCACTTCTTAAACTCAGCACTTCACCTCTCTTACGTTCATACACAGCTAAACCTGGCCAGGGAAGATACATCCTGCATCGAGTAACTGTACTTTAAATTTATAACACATTTCATATAATTCCTAACCTGGTCACACTTGATATAGTTCCCAAGTCAATTTCATTTCTCTGTTTCAAAAATAGAAATTTTACATTATCTTTTGTCTTCCTAAACATTTCTGTAGCCCTCTGCTTCCTCCTACTTCAGAGGTTTTGTGGGTCTGTGGAGGAAATTCAGTTTTTTATCATCTTAGACATGAAAATAATATAGAATATTTTGATCAATATTGATTATTTGTATTAAGTCTGCAAACTTTGTCACCAGTAAAAATGCATATATTTAATATCCCTTTGCAGTTGTTGCAAACATCTTGAAATTCATGTATCTTCATCTCTACTGCAGCGACATAGTTTTAAAATCTACTGTTCAGTTTGTAGCTTAATACATTAATTAAAGAAACATTTTTATTGTGTTAAAATTCGTTCTTATTAACATTTTAGAAACTGTTAACAATTTTTCAGTTTGACCGGTTTCCTTCATAGTTTTACGTATTTTATTTTATGATTCATGGCAAGGAGTCTACCAGAGTCCTGAAAGACATCACACACACACACACACACACACACACACACACACACTCTCTCTCTCTCTCTCTCTCTCTCTCTCTCTCTTTCTCTCTCTCATTCACTCACTCTATTAAGATCTGCTGACTGGATGACCTAACTTTGTATTTCACAGAAACAAGGACACCAGAGAGAATTACTTCATCTTCACCCTACAAAATCCATCCATCCATTTGACCCTATGTCCTTATTTTCCATTTTATTTCCAGTTAAAATAATGACTCTGTACTAGCTACTAAGGTCAAACACTCCATTTATGCACAGGATTATTTTCCTCTCACCTGCTTGATAAATTTGTCTTTGAATGGACTCTCTCTCATTCTACATCAACTTGTTCTTTCTCACTTACTAGTAAAAATTCATCAAGAGTGAAAGAACCTTTTGTATCTCTTGTATAAGAAATTAATAAATATTCTAGTGATCCTGTGTGTTCTCAATCTCTTCTAATTTTATCAACTCACTTATTTCCAGATATTACGTAGTTTTTTGCTGAAGGCCTGTCTTCCTCACTGGAACACAATGATGGAGGACAGGTCCATGGTCTGTTTTAGTCACCACTATCTACTTAGCCTAGAATATAGTGGGAACTCAATAAATCTGCAGATGATTTACTATAAAAAGGAACACACAGCAGTGGACAGGGAAGTCTACTTTTCCTAGAATAAGGTATGTTTACAAATTATAGACTTGGAACCATGGTAGCTCAGACTATCACTTACTAAAAATGTCTGGGATGCAGAACTTATATGCAAGAAGGATTGTAATGAAAATGAGCCATTGCTAGATGAACTATTACTCTCCAGAAAAGGGTAGACATAGAATGATTGACATCAAATACTGATAGAGTACTAAATGTAGCAAAATTGGTGTATGACACTGTAACGCTTACACACAGGACTAGCCTCCTCATTGAGCATATGGCCTGTGAGGTTCAAAGAGCTTCCCGCTTATAAGAACCTCAGGCTTGGTTTAATGTTCTGCTTCGCTTCTGTCATCTTGAATTCTAAATAATTTTAGCATGGGACACAGTTTCATTTTGAACTTCAAATTATGTCAGTCTCACTGGCAAATATGAACTTTCACATTTAATTTATACATTTGTTGTTAATTTAAAAACTAGATTACAACCATTGTTTTTATTTCATATTTGTATTACACATGTGCAAAGTGTTAGATGCTCTTATCATGTCTGAGTTTTGCTTTTATGAGGTATTGCTAGATTTTCTTTATTTTGTAGAACATATTGGTAAATTTATCAAGTAATACAAAATCACTTAAATAGATCACCTGTTTACTTATATGCCTGTATCACAGTTTTACCTAAAAATAAAATTAAATTTAGTTTTACTAAAGGTATTAAAGGTCTAAAATTTTTTAAAATAGGACTAAACTATTCAAAATAAGAACTAACAAAACATAAAATCCCCCAGTATTTTATTTTCTTTCAGAGGTAAAATATATTCATTGAGTAGATTAACTTTATTTTAATTATTTTATGGTTTTTGCTTTTATTGTGCCTACAGCTTTCTTGGCTAATTGCAAAATTATTGTAGTAAGAAACTTATCATAATTTCTAACATGTTTAATATCCTTTCTACTTTTGGAAATAACTATTTTCTTGAACTATGAATTACAAAGTTTTGAGCTACCTTAGTAACATCGTATGTCTCAGGAAAAAAAAAAAATAAAATGAGACTTAATGGTTCCATTGCCTTTGGAAACCTTTAAAACCTAAAATACAGCATCAATGTATAAAGAATGTTGTGTACACACATTAAGAGTTGCATACCAGTTTAATTAACAAGTAGAAAAATATCACATGATAATGAGGATCTCTACACACTTTTTAGAAGATGTAGGCAGGATATGTGTCTCCATGGTTTTGATCTAATTTTAAATCACGGGAAGGAAAATAAATTAAAAAAAACAAACAAACTTTTACTATTAAGTTTTATATTCTGGAGATTTGTACGAGTCTGAGAATCAGATAGGAAATCTAGTCAGATTGTAATCCGAATTGTTTCTAAGTAGTTTTATGATTTAGAAGAGAATGTTAACTTCGTTGAGCATTGACATTGGAGTTCTTATTTACAAAATGTAAGTTTTTTTTTACCTGAACTTCTCTACCGGGAATCCAAATGTAAGTATCTAAATCCTCACAGATTAAACAGGATTAAAAAAGTCATTCTCAACTGAAGCAATTAAATCTGTGTTCTCATGAAAACTTTGTCTTTGTATTAAATTGAATCATTTTACCTGAACTATAAAACTGTATTTAAATATAACTGCTTTAAATCCTAAAGTTTTTCACGTCAATAGTTGTTTCATATTCATTCTTTTATCCTTAAGGCAAAGCTCATTGCCTTGCAATAGAAAGTTCTCAATACATTTATTCCTCATAAATAAATATGCTATTCATTGTTTGGCTCACTAAGAAACATAGTATATTAATCCCTATTCTCAGGGGCAATAAAGTTGCTTGGATGGTTTTTATGAAATCCTTATGTATTGCCCTCTGTTCATATGCAGTTTATAAACTCAAAATGAATTGTTTGGCTTAAGCTTGGTTTTAGTTGATCATGTCTTCTCAACCAAATTAAATATTAAGAATTAGTTTATGAGAACACAGTGTCAAAAGTATATTGACCAGGTTATCTACAATATAAGTAATAACATTTCACAGTAATACTCTTAATGTTGTCTAGAATATATGGATTAGAAAGGCTATTTTAAACTATACTGTCATAGAAACATATTTAGAAAACATAAGCTTACGCATATATGCACATTCTTGCCACAAAAGCTTTAGAATTTAGTGAGCTACGTAATTTACTGGGCCTAGAACAATGTGCAAATGCAAGGCCCTGTGTGAAAACGTTATTAAGAATTTCAGGATGGCAATGGAACAGAGCATTAAACCAAGCACAGGGCCTTTCAGGAGGCAGAGTCCTATGGTATTGAACCTCAAACCTCAAACCTGTGGAGCTGCCTCTGGAGTGCCCAGTTATACAGAAATCCTTCACATTGCGTTTTGTTATCTTCTACCCCAAACCATGCTTAAAAGTGACTTCTGGAAATGGGTTTAACAACTTTCTCACCTATGGACATTGGATATAAATTTTGAGATTAATTTCTAATGTTGCTAACTCCAGGGTCTCTTTGCTGAGTAACTCAGTCATGCTAAAGTACTTCTATGCTTCTGTGGTTTATTTTATGATGTGGAATAGATTTTTTTTTTTGCAAGTTTCAATTGAATAAGACACGGCCCTTGCATTTAAATTTTTATTTAATTTGGGAGGTAAACATTGCTTATCTTAAGTAAAAGATGTATTAGAAATCTTGCATTATTAGAGAACAATTATTAGGTAGAGAATGATTTATTTTAGCAGTCTGATTCAAGCTTAAATTGCAGTAGGAGTTCAAAGGAAGACAGGATCAAAGTAGCCAGGAGTAGTAGAATAATCTCAGACTGGATCCTGAGGAATGGAAAAGTAATCACTCAGAGGCAGATCATCAAAGAGATTTGGAAATTCTGAGGGGCAAATAGAAGATTGAAGCCTTAATATGAAAGAAAATACAGGATGTTATAGTTTTACTACATTGTTGGGCAAGAAAATTATCTGACAACAATATTGTGATTAGTAGAGTAACTGAGTAGGGGACCCAGTATGGGATAAGTGATTGGAGCAAGAAGAAGGAGGGTGAGGATACAGTCTTCTAGATGAGAAATTATATGATTATTGTTTCTTTAGAATATTTCAGTTGCTAAATTTAAATTTGAAAAGCTACCTCCATTTAAATTTAATATTGATTGCTGAAAGAATAAATTGAAATGTAATACACATGTATCATAGAAGAGTAAAGTTTATCAACATTAATTATATTTTTTAATAATTACATTCTAATTAAAATATGTTATTCACAGAAGGACCAAAAAATGTGTGTATGCGTTTTCTTGGCATATATCAAAAGATCTACAATTTATTCAGCCCTCAGTGATATGTTTTGATGACTCTCTTTACATTTCAGTCATAACATTTTTCTAAATGTTACTTTTCAAAAAAAGGTTCTAATATAGTCTTCACATGTGCCAAATCCTGCCATTATGCTGATTTTAGAAATATTTTAAAGGTGTTGAATTGAAATACTACATTTAAATTGTACTTTCTAAAACTTGTTAAGAATCACAACATGCAAGATAAATACAAAATTATAATTAAAATGAAAATAATAAGCAGTAAAGAGTTTACAGAAGTATTATAGCAACATTACGTATAACTATTTTAATTAAAGGTCATTAGGAAGAGATGTCCGGAAGACTAATATAACAAGTCTGCGGTAAACTATTGCAGCACAGGGATTCCTAACAAAGCAATGATCATGAGAAGTGTTTTTCCCATTTTAAATAAAGGTCCATATGCCTTAAATCTGGGGACTCTCATCAGGCACATACTGCCTGGCTTCAGTTGTCATTACATGGCAGAGGGAGAGAAGGGATCTCTGAGGGAGCCAGAGCCCAAACTATTTAGAGCTTTATAGAGTAAAGTCAACATCTTCGAATCGCAATTTTAAGCAAATGGGTAGGCAGTTCAGGCTGTGGAAAATTGGTATTACGCACTCCCTGTGGCTTGTACCACTTAGCTGCTGAGCCGCAGAATTCAGCCTATGTTTGAGTTTCTGGGTGGTGTTGAAGGCTGGGACTACACTGAGAGAAATAAAGCCATGTTCATCCAAGCACATCTTCAGCCCCAACTTTACAATCATTTGGATGAGTGCAACATACAATCGAAGGGGAAAGCTAAAAAGTTGGAGTCAGAAAACAAAACGTTGGAAGTTGCAGGCCTCCGTCTTGGTTCGCTTCTGCTTTCACTAAGTAATTCTTGTGCAAGCTGATGCTAGAGATGAATGCCAACATTAAGATTTTGTTCCCAGTGAGAGAAGAATTGATTCCTAATTGTGAAAGAATCGTATATCTCATAGGAGATCATGAAATGAAGCTATTCTTAATCTGTTTTATAAAGTGGCTCACGTCCAGTCTTCCACTCAGTGCATATAGATTTTGTCACTGGACAAATCACTTTGTTTTATATTGTAAATGGTACATGAAAAGTCCTAGGCAAAAATAATAAACTAACATAGTTCTAGCTTTATGCTACTATTGCTTCATTCTTTCAATCCTAATGTTGCCTGCATTATCTAAAACTTCTATACTCTCAAACTACCCTTTTCAAACAAACACTTTCTATCAAAAATATTTTCATCCATCCAGGGCTTTATATGACAGATAATAAATAAAAGGCATTATCCTTTCCAAGGTTTTTGGCATAAATAATTGATTAGGTTTATATTGGTTCAAGGTAAAGAGATTTCAGGGACCTGGATATGAAGTCATATTCTGATCATCCTTTCTGAAGAAACTGGACAGAATATTTAGTCAATTCCAGTTGTGTGACCCAGTTAAATGTTGATAAAAATTCCAATTTATATTTCATATACTTTTTAAAGAAGTTCTCTCCTGATAAATTTTTTTTTTTTATTATTATTTATTGAACAATTACAAAGAAAAACAAGCAGCATAAACATTCAAAGTGGCCAGGTCAAATAGGGAAGTGATAACAAGGATTCAACTAAACTACTTTCCCTTTATGCTATTAGTAAACGAACAAACAGCACAGATAACATATGAGATGCCATGCCAGTCCCCACACTAGTGGCAGCTTCCCAGGCCCAAAGCCTTTGCTCCTTATGGAAAAGCTCCTACTAGTTAGTTGCTTTAGGTCTCCGCACAAAGTTAGAAATATGACAGGGTAGAGAAACTCAGAAACATGGGCTTACTGCCAAGGGCGTTGGAGGTGACCTTGCCAGTCTCCCCAGTGCACACAGGCAAATAGTTCCAGTATCACTTTCTTACTCTTATTTGTGTTTCTCTTTCTGTCATCAGGCCTAGTTTGATTTAGTGTGTCAGACACCTATCTACCCCACCACAGGAAGGAGACACTGTTCCAGTAAAAGGGACCCTGTCTATTCCTTCCTCTCAGAGGTCAGTATGCCAGTGTGGCTGCAGTGTGGCTGGCCGCAGCACGGTCGTTACTGCCCACATTTAATCCATTTATTCTTTCATTTAGTTAGCTAGCACTTTTAGGGACACTCTGTTAGATAAAATGAGTAAATAAAACTATCACTCTTATCAGAACTACTACTAACACTATTACTATCATTGCATCTACTATTATTAATAATATTATTGAGTTGAAATTTAATAACACTATCTGTCAGACATTCTTCTAAGTATTTGCATTTATTATTCTAACAATAATGCGATGGGAGATGGGATATTAATGTGCCCATTTCACAAAAGAAGAATTTAAAGAGGCCAAGTAATGTGCTCAAAAGACAAGCATATTGAACATGGTAAAAATGGGACACAACTTTGTATATCTACCTTATTTCTAAGGTAATAAAGTTTACTTCTTCATAATTCTACTCCTTTCTCTCAAAAAAATGAATTTTATCAGATATTTAGTTTAAAAATAAATATAATGGTACCAATTAAGAGTAAGAGAGATATAAACTTGAAGTGAAAGAGTAAAACAGAATGTAAATTGTCCTAAAGGATAAAAAATACTTTCAGAAAAATTTAACCTTTGAGCAATACCAAGACCAGGAAGTGACTGAGGGGAAAAATAGACAATAATGTTATTTCTACATATGGGGAAAAGCTTATACAAAAATATAACCATGAAAATGAAATGATATTCTTGAGAAATGTAGCACATTTAGATAAGGACTGGATTGAGAAATGCCTTATGTGTCCTGTTTTAAAATTTAGATTATATTCTTTTCTAAAGGCAATAGAAAGTTCCCAAATGCTTTCTTAAAAGAGAGGCTGATTGATTTCCACAAGGGTGAGGTACTATGAGACATTATAGTTAAAATATAAGACACTATCCTTTGCTTTAAAATAAAAAAGTCTAGAAAAAAATGTCAAACAACAATGATAAAATAAATTTAAACTTTATTAAGATTAAATTTATCAATATTGTACTGATTATTATTTTAACAGTAATACATTATGAAAGACCAATAATGACTAGAAGAGGAGAGACCTCAAGAATGAGGTCACAATTAATAGGAAATATTCTTTTTTTTAAGTTGGAACCAAACTATGAAAAGCCTAGAGTCAGCTAGATGACTCTGACCAGTCAATTATTTTTGTAAGTACTTAAGGCAAAGAGTAATGAGCTAGGGGCAATATTTCTGGAACTTTCAAACTACCTGAAGGCTATCTACTGAGACTAGAACTGCTCTGCCTTTGTGCTTAGCAGACTGAAATAATCAGATATATAGTTATGGTCCTGCATCTGAAACAACCCTCAGACAATGACTGGTTAGCACGTGAATTCTTGAGATCGCAAACTCTCTGGGGGCGATAATTCTGTTCACTGCTTGCTCCCAGAGTTCCAGCAATTATTCCTCAGTTACCTGCAGAAGGAGCTGACTTGATAACACACTCTCTATTAACTAACTTTCTTTCGCCTTCTCTTTCCTATTTTCTTGTGATACCTGGAATCACCTCCTAAAAATATGCTTACACTTGAATTCCTGTCTCCAGGCCTGTCTGAGAGAACATAAACTAAGACAATATGTAAGATATTGAAAAAGAGAAATTCAACAGATGTAATTTAAAATATAGGCCCTTTTGAAAACTTGATAATGTTTTTGTTTTAGACTCACTGACCCAAAAATGTGTGCATGTACACACACGCATAGTCACTTATCCATTCTTTCATTTAATTATTGTTTATTGATTTCCTGCAAGGAACTATTAGGTACTATTAGGTTAGGTCATCTGTATATAGCAGAGAAGAAACTCTTAGTAAAGCTTATTTGCAGACATACATTTTTTATATGATTCCATTTCATTCTCAGTCATGCTGAAGTTTAAACATAATGCTTGGACTCCCAAAATCACAGTGAAAAAAACTAAACAGTATCCTTACTGTGGGAAGAAAAAATTTCAAGAGACTTTAAAGAATGCTGGTTTATTAAATGAGTTATTTAAACTGTTAAACTTCCTGAACTTAACTGATGGTCTGATTTTTAACCAAAGTCTAAGTCAAAGAGTACCTGAGGGTGTCTTCAGTAGCTAGTTTTCTAATAATTCACACTTCTTAAGATTCATATTCTTGACTAGTCTCTTCCAACTCCGACCTGAGTCTGTCCCTGTGATTTCTATGAACCAATAGAATGTGACGAAATTGTTGCTGTATGAGTTTGAGGCCTGAGCCTTAAGACATCCTGCAAACTTCTTTGGCACCCTTGAACACCATATGAAAAGTGCTACTAGAGAGCCCGCATTAAGAGATCTTGTGCAAAGAACACATTTAAAACCAGAGGGGGAGGGGGAGGGAGAGAGAGAAAGGCCTTATGATTACAAAGAAAGAGAAGGATCTGGCTTCTGGCTGTCCCTGACAAGGTGACAGAAGGGATTGCTGTGAGTGAGCCATCCTGGATATTCCTAGTTCTAAATGATATCACATGGAGTACAAGAAGTTCCCAGCTTAGTTTGTTAATCCATGGAGGTTATGAGAAATAAATATATAATTATTATGTTAAGGCATTAAGTTTTGAGTAGGAAGCTAACTGAAAATGCTCCTCAACTCTAAACATGGACCGTTTCTTACAGACAATAAAGAATGACAGATATTAGAGCTAGAGCCACAAAACTAGGACATAATAAATATATATTTTTTATGTCCTAGATAGTGGGGCTTATCTGCATGCACCTGGGAGGATAAGAGTTGCGATGGATCAGTGACTGGAATAGTTTTCTGCACCCCCTACCCTTAGGAATGCAAGTATCTATCTTGATTCTCCTGTTCTCTATGGTATCTCATTATCATATGTTAGGTATAGACCTATGTGTATCCATAGATCTTCAGCTAAAAAGGAACCACACTTGAAGAAACCTCATCTGTAAACAGGCCTGATTCAGATGCTATTTTAATCCTGATGGCAAAAAGGAAGGAAACCTTGGGGAGGAGGAGCTTTACTTGCCATATAGGAGGAATGTGAATCAATAAGGTTAGAGGAAGGACTGTAGTAGCTAATCTCCAAAGTTGATCTCTCAACAAATCATGTCTCCTGTGTGAACGCCCTTATGCAGTTCTCTCCCACAACGAATTGGGGCTAGCCATATAACCTTAGTTAATGTGTATGACAACTATACTATATATGTATAAAGTATATGGCAAAATGATGGATGCTCTGCCCATTTCAGACTGGAGCTTTGGAAAGCCTGGCATCCTGTGTTCATACATTGTTGAGGTGATGTATGAGAAGTTCAACTACTCATGGGCGAGGACATGTAGAGAGGGACAGTTATGCAACCTCATGGAGAAAAACCTGACTCTCCCAGGTCTTCAGTCTACTCCAGGTGTCCCAGTGTCCTGGCTGAGCCAGTATTTCAGCCTCACCCCTCAAGCTTTCAAATGGCCGCAGTCCCTTCCAACGATAGTGATCTGATCCCAGTGAACCCACAGAAGCCAGACATGATGACAAGGCTCTTGATTTGAGTTGCTGGGTTTTGAGGGTCTTTGTTAAGTAGAAAAATGTATCTGAAAGTGTCTCATCTGCTTTGGAGATTACTTTCTGTGCTTGTCCAACAGCTGCTTTCTGAGACCCAAAGTCTTTGAGCCTATCTGGGTCTAACTTATCTCAGCATCTATTTTAAAAATTATATTTTAAAAAATTGTATTTTCTTCTAATTATTAAAATATTATTCTATCCTAACAGTTTTGTAAAACTAAGATGTTATAGATTGAGTGGCTTACATTTGCTTATTTTCAAACTAAATGTGTTGGCTAAGCTGCTTTCTCCATATAAGAATTCTAAAAGGACTCTCTCTTGAAGCCTAATCAACCAGTGGCCACTAGGATCAAGCCTGTATCTTAACAGAATTACATTTATTGACTTGCTGCATGTGGCAGATTTTCAGAGGAAATGTGGAATGCTACTCTGTAAGAGGAAGAGGGAAGCTTTTTTTAAGATTTGGTTCATGTTGAAGGATTCTGAGGAAGGTCAGTGTAGTAGTAGGATGTGTCTGAGGAGGGTTTAGATGAAACAGTGCTTCAATGGGACTTGGTGCTGTCTTAAGGCAGGATACTTTAACATTGGATATCCACATTGATATATGAAAATAGCTAAGAGGGTTTGGGGCCCCAATGGCAAAGAAACAGCAATATCTCAAAAAAAGAGGTCATTAAAGCATTTTAAAATTACTGCACGACTTTGTGAAAAACAATATTTTTACTCTTAATTTCACACATGGTTTTTACCTGTTTGTCCTCCCAGCCTGATTAAGGCAGGAGTGCTTTTGCTGTTCCATCCAAGCTGATTTTCACTCTATCTTAAATAAGTCTGTTCTGCTTTACTTTTATATCTTGAAAATGTATAATTTAAAAAATACTGAAAATTACTTTTTAATTCTACTTTTTATTTATCTTCACAATAGTTTATAATATTTTGCAGGAAAAAATACACTATTATGTATAACTATTGTGAGATAAACCACATAAATTATTTTATTTTTTAATTTAATTTCCAGTTTTATTGAGATATAATTTACATAAACATTGTATTACTTTAAGGTATACAACATATTGATTTGATGTATGTATTGTAAAAATATTACCACAATAAGTAACATTTATCAATGTACACATTTTTTTGTGTGTGATGAGAACTTTTAAAATCTGCTCTCAGTAACTTTCAAATATACAACACAGTATTGTTTACTATAGTTGCCATGCTGTACATCACCTTTCCAGAATTTGTTATTTATCTTAATTAATTAATTAAAACTTAAATGTATAAATAAATTCCACAAATATATTTTGATGGACTACAAGGGTTGTGTGTAGAAGTTTTCACTTAATGGATAATGCTGATGGCAAAACTTATCTCATTACAGTCCAGCTTTTTTTAAATTAGTTAAGCTACTTTAACTATATGATTACTTAAAGTACAGTAGGTCAGACTGTATCAATTTAGAAAATCCTAAATCTCAGATAAACTTGGTAGAATTACTTCTAAACATGCATAACAGATGCGATGTAAATATGGATGTAATCATTCTCAAGTACTAGAACCTTTTCACAGTCTTTGACTACACAGTTGAAAATTATCACATACCATCTGGTCTGTGTTATATTTATATGGCAGTTTCTCTAATGTAAAGTGTTCAAGGTCAATCTTTCTATAAGCTCCCTAATGTGCAAAATCTAATATAGGCTTGCCATTACCATATAAACGAAATTAGCATGGTGTGTATTAGACAACAGCAAAACTGAGTTCTGAATTTCAAGCATGTATTTCCATAATGCATATATCTTTAATCTGAAAATAAGTATTTTACTAAAAATTTAAATTTTGGAGGACAACAGAGTTTTCTGTAATTAAGAATCAGTTTCTGAGTGACATGCTTGATAATTTTATTTTCTTCTACATATATGTTTTGTATTTGAAGCAAATTTATCATTTCTCTTTTCCATCTAGCACAGTTTTGTCATAATAAGATTATGGCTAAGCAATTCTCTTACGTTTTGAAGATAAACCTTATATGAAGAAAGGTTTTATGTACCAACCTTTCCCAGGTGTGTTTTGTTTTGATTTATAACTTTAAAAGTATGATTTAAGAGTATGTTTTTTATTTGGGGATAATTTTAATGTAATGAGACTGAAAAACTTTAAAGCTTAACTTTTCTTATATCCCATGAATTATCAGCCTTCTCTTTTGTATTAACTTTGTGTCTACAATACAGTAAAATGGTGTCAATAATTTCTGTTGTTGACAATATAGTAGTTAAGTCAACAAGTAAGCAATCTGCTTAGTTTCATGAAAAAATGATAGCTTGACTTGAATATTCATTGTCAAGTCATTGGTTTGTCATGTTACAGAAACATCCAAAAATTATCTTGTTAAAATCAAAATACCACAGCAGAGAACATGAATTAAATGTTCTTTGTGATAGAAACAATAGTGTCAGAATAAGAATCAGACTGGCATCAAACTTCTGATCAGATGCAGTGGTTGTTAGAAGATAACAAAATAATACGTTAAGTTTCTGATAAAAAGATTTTTGACTGAGTGTTAATATTCAACGGCTTATCAAACTTTGGATTTGAGAACTCACAAATATTTTAGGAAGTTCTTTAGAATGGACTTTATCAAAATAAGATACTAAACCAAAGAAGTGGAAAATATAGTAACCAAAATAGATAATGTCTTTTCCACAGAAGTAAAAACAGGAAGTCACATGATTACAGTCCTGCAGGAGGGCGGGAGAGTGTTTCTTTTAGTTCAGATTAGGAAGGGGACCCAAATAGACATAGCTCTAATGGGAAAAATTGTTGATAAGAAATATTATCCTGACTATTCAAAACAACTTCATAAGGTTTCAAATTTTTTAAAAAATCAAGATTAAAGAATACAGATATTTGGGTCAAATTATTGAATTTGATTAAATCAGATAAACCAAGAGATAAATCAAATTAGAGAACTTAGGAGGAATTGTAAGTCATCAAAAAAAAAAATCTCAGATAGTAAATAGTAGTGAGTGCAATTAAGCATTAAGATTCAAAGATAGAAATCAGTAGGTCTTTTCTTCAGCCACAGGGATGCAGGAGGACTTGATTTTTATTCTAATCATCCTTCTTGGCAATTGATGGGATGTAGCAGCATCAGAGAATGGGAGCTTATTACATACACACTTTAGGATCCCTGTTGTCTAGGAAATTTTAAAAACTTGAAAGGCCTCATAGCTGACAGTGTTTCTGCATTATATTAACCATCACCACACAGCCTTGTCTCAGGGGCTACATGAGTCCCACATACTGTGTGATTTAGGAATGTGAGCAGCTGCACCTGGAACCAAGAGACTTTTATGCTAACATTGCTGAGAGGGTACCCCTCTCAGTTATCCCTTCTCAAAATCAGGTAAATTTTGTTAGGTGCCTGATGTATTAGTTCTCTTTTTCAAGAAGCAGATGCCATCACAAGATTATGCATACAAGAGATTTATCAGATTGAATGAAAAGAGAGAAATCTAGAGTAGGCAAGAAGTTTCTTCTGACTCTCTGAGAGACATAAAAGGGATTAGGTAAGAAAATTCTCAGACTGTGACACCATTTTCTCAGAAAACTTCAGCCAGGCCAGTGGGGGATCCCCGAGCTACAATTGTCTGTGAAAAAGGTTCTGCATCTTATAGAAAAGGCCTTGCAGGATACCACTGCCTTGTTCAGTCATTGATTGAGAGCAGCCTCTGAGTATTGTGGCCTCTGCACAAATGTGGGGTGGGTCCAGAACACTGTATCAGCCACTGATCGATATGCTTCCTGTAGAAAATCTGAGGGTCTTTCTTTAAAGTTCAACACAGTCCATCCCTTGTGACTCACTGCTGTGATGAAGTTCACTAGAGTTTTCAGAAGCAACTTCTTCATGTCTCCCTTGAGCCTCTCTTCCTGAGAGGAAACATAGAAAAGGCAAATCAGTGGAATTAACTATAGCCTTTTTGGTATAGTTTGTGTCAGGGCCATAACTGCTAATCATCCTCTCCCTCCATGTTCCATCCAAATTTCCTTTTACCTCATCCATCTCCTTGCATGTTTGGTGTATTACTTGATTATGCGACCCAAACCTAAATTCCTGTGGGATTTTAGTCCTTGAAAATTATACCTTTTCCAGTTTGGGTTACTAAACAAGTATCCATTCAGCAATCATGGGGCATGGGAGTATCGAGAGGTGCCCTTTGAATCACCCAGATTCTTTTTATGTGTCTATGAATCTATCTATGTATGTAGGTATATGTGTATGTATGTATGTATGTAGGCATGTATCTATCTAGCTATGTCTATTATCTATCATCTAATCTAATTTATGTATCTATATATGTTTATACATGTATGTCTATCATCTATCTATCTATCTATCATCTAATTTGTCTATATATTATCTATATATATTACCCTGAATGCAATCCCACCTCTTCTTGCTGACTTCTTGCTGACTTTCATCATTTAACATGCCATTTCACTCTTCTACTAGCCTGATGGTCTCTGAACACAAGGAGTCCAGAGTGCTCAGGAGGCAGTTGTAGTTCAGTGGAACACTTACTGTGTCTTATGTCACGAATGATGCATGTTTAGGGAAATAAGGTCAACCCTGCAGAGCTCCAGGTTGCAGGAATGGGAAGCACAAGTACCCTTGTGTATCATGGGTAATAATGGCAAATGGGGCCATGCCTACTTCCACCACTGGGTTCCCAGACCCATTTAGTGACTCAGAACTATATAGAAGCTGTGGATTTAAAGCCTATTTTGCATCCTGAAGGATGGCAATCCATTCTTTAAAGGGAGTGTTTCTGAGCTGGCATTCTATCCTTGCTGTAGAAGGCTGCTCCAGAACAGCACAGTGGTGCTACAGCAAGCGGGCCTCTTGGCAACAGACCCACACTCATACACTTTTGCTTTGAAGGGAGTTCCTGGTTTCATGCTGCCTGGTCTCCTGTAGTAGGGAGAATTCTAAAAAACCCCCAAGTCTGCCCCCCCACCATATTTACACACACTGTAATTCAGTATAATCATTCTCATCTTCTACACTGCCTACAGCCTCCTCTGAATTTATAAGTTGGTGGGGCCGGAAGAACACAGCTTATAACAGAAAGTTCCAAATGCCTAATTACTTGTTACTCCCTGTTCAAGTATTTTATCTCTACCAAGGCTCAGTGACATGCCATGAGCTATTTCTCAAAAGGCATATTAAACTTTGCTGGATATTGTATGTCCTTGCTGAGGAATGAGATGTTTCAGTTTCCTTTGGCGTCCTCCACTAAAAGAACTCTTATTACACAGGCTAAGGAATCGATGTGCAGGGTTTATGCCAACTAACAAATATAGCCTCCCCTTGAATATGGGTGGGCCTTACCTAATCAGGTGAGTCTTTTTAAAAGAAAGTCTACAGATCAGCGAGAGTAAGTCAGAGAAATTTAAAACTGCAAAGTTGCTTTTCTGATGACCTTGAAAAAGAAAATAACATGTCATTAAGAGGCATATAGAAGAAGCCAGGCAGCCTATAGAAGCTGAGAATGAGCCCCTGGTAATAGCCACAGAGATCCCCATCTCACATAACTGCAAGAAACTAAATTCTCCCAGTAACCACATAAGCTAAGTGAGGATTCAGAGTTATAGGAAAGAACATTATTAACACCTTAATTTTTAAGATACTATGTAGAGAACCCAGCTGACACATACTTGGATTTCTTATCAACAGAAACTGTATGGTAAATGAATATAATTTTAATCCACTGAGTTTGTGATAATTTGTAATGAAGCAATAGAAAATGCATTACATATTCGGTGCTGTAGAATAAAAATCTGTAAACCCATTTACTAGTTTATCTAGGGCTGTGTAGTCAGGAAAGCCTAACCTATACCTGGAATACATTTCAGTACCACGTGAGGTTAAACTTCTGGCTCTTTTAGAAAGGTGTAGGCCCAGTGTAGTTGATTTGGCACCAAGAACTTATTTTTGAGTAATAGTGTCATAGTAGGGACTCAATAGGTCTGCATCTTGTGGATTGGGCATTCCAAAGAAGTAGTAGCTACACATGTCTTGGAAAGTGGAAATTCACATTGCTGAATCAAGTCATAGCCTGCATTTTTGCCACCCACCTCACTAGCAGTAGGTGTTAAACAGGGTTTGGTGGTGAAAAGAAGATTGACATGGTCCAAGATAAAATACTTGCCAATCTACAGTTTATTACAAGAAAAAGGTATAATATATTAGCAACAGCATAAAAGTAAGCATATACATCACAGCCAAAGGCTGTCACAAAGCCAGGGGTCCAGAGACATCAGGTGTGGGCTCCTAAGGCCATGGATGGATGCACTTTTTTTCTTGGATCAGGAATCGCCAATGTGTTTGTGGAACACCTTGGAATTAGGGAGCTCAAAATGGGATCTTGGCTGGAGATTTTTATGTTTTGCTGCCTATGTAACATATTTCTGCTACATAACAAGCTTTAACAGCACAGTTCTCCAGGGTCTTACAGAGACCAGGTGCAAATCATCAATCTCATTGTTATCAATAAACAATGCTGACGAGCTGGAACAAATGGGCCGGAAACTCTTCAGACTTATGGTTATAAAGCAACACTATTAATCAGGATGTTTCATGTCTTGACTAAGGGTCATTGCCACGCACTATAGCAGGATGGTTCAAGCTAATTCTAAACCTGCTGTAATCAACCTCCATAACACAGCTATTATTTCATCTGTGTGCCTATTATGCCAATCCCAAAAAGGCATGTGAAGTTTAGCTAACATCAGTTGGCCAAGTAGTTTTATCTACTTGTTTGTCCAATGCTGCTTTCATAATAGATGCTTTATGATGGGTATCAGCATATGATATCTTCACACTTGATGGCCACTTCTACATGCCACCATTCACGTGTCACAAAGTGGTGGCCAGCTTCACTATTGGCAGCTCCACTCACTAGGAAACTTCTTTCTATCTTCATCCATCCTGAATGTGGCCGTGTTGCTAATGCCACCCATTTTCAGCTTGTACCCACATGTGAACCAACTCATTCATAAATGAACCCTGGGAATTATTATTTGTCTTTCATTTCAGTATACAGGGACATCAGTGTGAACTAAGATATGAACTATGAAGAGTTTATTTGTGTAAATTTAGTGATGACATGAGGGTCCAGGCTACTCACTCAAGCATGTTTGTCTGTGCCCTCTTAGACTGCTCAAGTTTGATCTAGGACACAGCATGTCCCAAATTAGGACTGCTGATAGAACCCTCTGAATTTATAGCTTTATGGGTCCAGTAGAACACAACTTATAATGGGCAATTCTTGGTGCATTGTCACCTGTTCCTCAATGACCAGATGTTTTGTCTCTACTAGGATTTAGTGACATGCCATGAGTTATTTGTTTCACCACCTTCATTCATTTCCTCTTCTGTCCATGGCACACACCACGGTCCCCTCCCTCTGGCAATGATTATCTGTTTCTTGTTTCTATGAGGTGTTTTTTGTTTGTTTTGTTTGTTTGTTTTAGATTTCACATTTCAGTGTGATTACACAATATCTGCTTTTTCCGTCTGGCATATTTCACTTAACATAATATCTTCAAGGTCTATAAAAACTTACATAGGAAAGCTGTTTTTATTATATTTTATTAACTGATGTAATTTTTTATTTACTATCACAATTAGCTATTATGGGTAGAAATAATCAAATGTTTCACAGTATTGTGGGAGATTTTATTTTGCAGAGATGGACACAACAGCATCTGTCATCCTTCAGGCTATTTTGCTATGTGGTCTTGTCATTCTTCTTCCAAAAAGGGAAGTCTAATTTTCTTAATTCTCTTAAGTGTGGACTGGTCTTAGTGACCCACTTGCAACAAATTGAATGGGAAAGAAACCTTGATATATGAATTGTAATCCTCAGTTAAAAAAAAAGCATGTGTTGTTGTGTTGTATTATTGGATCACTTACTCTTTGGTTGCTGCCTCTTGAATGCTCCTTCTGGAATCCAAATGCCATCTTCTGAGAATCACAAACCAAATATGAAATATGCATATAAGATTCCATTTAAGAGTGTTTTTGATCCCAGCCTTGTAGTAATCACAGCCCAGCTACCAAGTAGGTGAGTAAAGAGTTCCCTAGACAATTCATCCCCTAACTTCTCAAAGTACATTCAGTCTTTTAGGCCTTTTCAGCCAAATCCCTGGATATCATAGAGCAAAGAAAATATATTCCCAAAATATATCCCAATCTTATCAAAATTCCTGATGCACAAAATCTGAGAACATAATAAAGATAGTATTTTTTTTTCATCTCAATACATTTCAGGTAGTTGGTTCCACAGCAACATTTGTACTTTTGTTATTTTAATAGAAGACATTTCTTCTTGACAGTTATTTTGTCCTCTAACTAGGCAACAAACTATCCAACTGTAAAACTTTTAATAAATATAAAGACACATATGTTCTCTTTTGTACTGTTTTTAATTAGGAATTGAATAGTATTTTTTTGTTGAAAAGATCCACAAATAAACTTCCTGAATAAGTAAGAATAAGGCCATTGTATTAATGTCAAACTATGCATATTAGCCTCCACAGTATAACACTATAAAAGATATTTTCAGGAGACTTTGCTACCAAAGACATATCTTCTGCTTTTATAGTGAATTAATTACTATCAGTTAACCAGTTTAGGTCTGCTATAACTTTAACATTATTGATACTATCGGGTCCATAGGAACACACAAAGAATGATAAAATCTTTGATAGATTTTGGAGGTAGATGCTATTTTTTTTTGTTACTTATTTATCTATTTTTATGTGATTCTTCTAGTTTACATAAACTTCATTTTTATTTCTCCATATAGAAAATTTCTTTCTCCTACCTCTTAGACAGTCAACCATTTAGCAATGTTTCTACCTCTAGCTGTATAATTTTAACTCTCATTTAGCTCATTTTTCATGCTTTATCATTATAATTGCCTAGAAAGAGAAAAAAAAGTACTACGTGCTTACTACTTGCTCTGCTTTTATTGACTCAATTCTTCATTGTTGAGTATGAGCCTACAGTAAAATTTATAAATCAGTTAAAGATAATCAAAAAAACTTAAGAGAATGACCAAAATAAATTTATAGAAAGTGAACATTGGATACATGAGGGATAAAATAGTAGAATAATATTTATAAATAATAAATGTATAAAGTGGAATTTGGAAATTTATGCTACCCCTCCAATACACTCACACACACTCATTAATTCACATAAGATCTAGATGATATGAAACAACACACTATCAGAGAACAAATCATTATAATTAAAACTTATTATGATAGAAATATGATTTAAGTAGTAGAGCTAGAAGGTTCAACTGAAGCAATAGTCAAAAAGAAATAGGAGTTGAAGGGAGGAGGGGAGGAGAAGGAGAGTGAGATAGGAAGAAAAAAGGGATGGAGAGAGGGAGGAAGAAGGAGCAATGACTTAGGAAAATTGTGATTATCTTATAAAGTGAGGTTAAATCTACTACAGTTATTTTCTCAAGGAAAAAGAAATTATATGTCTGTACAAGAATATGTGCTTGAGTATTCAGTTTTATTTGTAATCGTCAAAACTAAAAAAAACCCCAAATGGCCATCGGCAGCTCTGTATGTATAACGATATTTAGCAGATAAAATAATGGCTACTAATAAATGAAACAACATAAAAAAACTGAAAATAATTATGCTGAGGAGAAGCCAGACAGAATAATGTATACAATGCAATTCTAACTATGTATTTATATAGAAAATACAAGCTAATTTATAATGAAAAAAAGCGGGACTTTTCTGGGTGGAAATATGTTAATTAATTTGATTATTTTGATGTTTCATTAACACACACACAAACAGATTTTCCTAGTAATTGTACAATTTATTTTGTTCATTTTATTATGTCAATTATACCTCAATAAAATATTAAAAATTAATGTCATGTCTATTGTCATTCCACCCTGAACATGACTGATCTCGTCTGATCTCAGAAGCTAAGCAGAGTCAGGCCTGATTAGTACTTGGATGGGAGACTACATAGGTGCTATAGGTGTTTAAAATAATAATAATAATAATAATAATAATAATAATAATAATAATGGTAGTAGTAATAATAATATAGGTTAATTTTACTAGCAGTTTCAGAAAAACTGACAAAGAATTAGGGAAGGCAATTTTAAATTTATAAAAGTAAATGACATTCTAACATTGAAGTTAGGCATTAGTGTTCAATAAAAATAGCCCATTGATAAGGGTAAAAGGGGTCAAATATATGGTGATGGAAGGTAATCTTAACATTGGATGGTGAACACACAATGCAATTTACATATGGCATATTATTGAATTGTACACTTGAAAGTTATATAATTTTATTAAACATTGTCACCCCAATAAATTTAATAAAGTATAAAAAAGCCCATGGTTGTTTATATTTAAAGGTAAACAGAAAAGCATACTATCATCTAAATTTAAACAGTGTGAGAGTAAGATTATAATTTTAAAAGATTTGAAGAAGAATATATGTGATCAACAGAAACAAAAATCAGAATGTCTACATAGTTTTCCATAATAATTTGGAGAAATGCCTTCAACTTTCTAAGAGAAAGTAATTTGGCAATTTTAGTTCAACAACAACAACATCAACTTTGAAAACAAATAAAAAGTAAGATTAAAAAAACAAAATTAAAACATATGATCTCTAATTAAGTAAAATGTTAACTGACAACTGAACTCTACAAAGGAGTAAATAAATCCCCAGGATTTAGCTATAATGGAATCCTAGACAGCAGCTGGAACTGAGGGAAGCAGGAGGGTAAAGTTCTCTGGAAATTATGGTATAAAATAGTTAAAGGATAATATGGATTGAATAAAGATATTTATTTGTTAGTTGTGTAAGCAAAAATAAAATAAATGTATTAATACTTTCAAGTGAGTAATATTAAGTATTAGTAAAATTAAGTACTGGTAAAAGCAAGTCATGTCAAGTAATGTCAAGTCATTCAAGTAATATCAAAAGCAAAATTAGATATGATTTTGAATAATAGATGGCAAATTAAAAAATAATTTATTTAAAATTATCATTTTAGATATTTTTCCTTAAACTATGTAGAATTAAAGACAATAAGCCATGACAAAGACAGCACGGGTCAATCCCTCAGTTTGGGAGATGTGTTCAACAATGATAGTGTAACCAAAATGCTAGAAACATAATATTTTGATTTTTTGTTTAAAGGTCAGTTTATCTGCAAAGTATGAGGAATCTAATAAGCCAATATAAATGAATATTAATGATTATACTTTGTTAATTGAACAAGTTATTGTACTCCTGAATGAAATTTGAAACTATTTTGTCTGAGACAGAGTAGGTGGAAAAGGAAAGCAGGTGACAGTGGCTGTCACTAAACTCCATATGGTAGGAATGTAGTTATTACAGAGATATTTGTATGTTTCTATAGGTTTAATGGTAATAATGATTACAATGTTAAACACCTTTATTAGATATTTATTAAGTATCAGAGGTTATTCTAATTAAGCCATATGTATTCTCTCACATAATTCACCTAACAGCCTCCAGCAGGGCAGTTGTCTTGACCTGACAGGTTAGAAAACCAAGAGATGAAAAGTTATGTAATCTGCTCAAATAAATCTATTCTTTATATCTATCTATCTATCTATCTATCTATCTATTCTTGAATATATATATATAAAGTCTTGCAAGAATATATATATGTATATATATGTATGTATGTATATATATATATATACACATGCATACATACATATATATATATATATGTATGTATGTATACAATTTGAGAGTTTTAGACAAGATTTGAAACCTGGCAATCAAAAAAATATGCTAATTTAAATTAAACAACAGAATTGAATTAGCTGCTAACTAAATTTTAAGTTAATGATATAAATATAGAAAGTGAATGATCCTAATGTGAGCACAAATAAGGTAAACTTGCATTTCCCAAAGATGAAAAGACAATAGACAGTAAAAATCACATTTATGAAGAGCTAGATATAAATGCATATAACATACACTCACGGAGTAAGAACTTGAAGAGGTTAATACTCCAAAGATAAAGTTTTCCTTTACAAAGTAAACTGAGAGTTGGGGGATAGTTTCAGAACCTTGTTTTTAATTTTGGTATTACACTATATATATATTACATTTGTTTATATTATATTGGTAATATGCAAAAATTACATACATTTTTATTGTGCCCAAGCATTCACCAAATAATTTTTGCAAATTTGTCTTTATCAGGTCTCTCTGCATGTACTTAGTAGACAAATATTTGGACACATGAAGTATCTGTGATGCGAACAAACTTTATTAATCCACATCCTTTCATATAACAAAATGCATATTAATCAATGCATATCAGAGTATATTCAAAGAAATATTCTAGTCAGGGGATTTTTGAGTTGCCAGAATATGACAGAAAAGTTAGATTTAGTACAATTGCCATGCTTGTTTTAGAAAGTATACTCCTCCGTTTTAACTTTATTATAGTTATTTATTATTTATTGTAGTAATGTGGCCTTATGTGTTCACTAGACAATCTTCAGAAATAGAGGGTGAGTTATGAAAAATCAAAACAGTAAGTATACTGAGCTAGGGAACAGAGAGGAAAAGAGAAAACAAGGAGAAGATAAAACTATCCTTAGGTTGAAATTTTTAAAAGAACTCCACAAATTTACCAGCACTGTCTTTTAAGATATGGAAATTTATTAACATTATGGCTTTTACCACAAATTAGTTTTAACAGCTTATACTTATACACAAAGCAGTTAATAGTTTGCAAAATTTCTATCATAAATATCAGTCACTTTTTTTTTCAAGATTTAAATTTAACACTGATAGGAGAGACTGCTAAGTGACAGAAGTACACCTATATTTTCAGTTCTATTCATTAAAACAATAGCAACACTTCATTGATTTACTCTTAATTCAAAATACCTTAAAAAGATATTAAAAATGCCTTTCTTATCCCATTTTTGTAATAAGAGTTTTCATTTCTATTAACTTTTAAAAAAAATTTTTAATCTTATTTTTAGTTTCAAGTATACCGTACATTAGTTAAATATATAGTTTATGAAACAATACCCTGATACATGAAATTCCCTCTGGCTTTCCACCTAGCCATTACATTACCCCTGACTGCATTCCCTATGCTGTGCTCCTTGTCCCTGTGACCATCTATCAACTACTAATTTGTGTTACTTTAACCTTTCACTTCATACTCCCTGCCCCCATCCCCCTCCCCTCTGGCCATCACCAGAATGTCCTCTATATTTGTGAGTCTGTTTTCTATTAGTTTCTTCTTTTTTTCCCTTAGATTCCAACCCATATAAGTGAAATCATATGGTATTTATTTTTCTCTGTCTGACTTATTTCGCTCAGCATAATAATCTCTAGGTCTATCCATGTTGTTGCAAATGGTATGATTTCATTTTTTATGGCCAAGTAATATTTCATTGTATATATAAATCATAACTTCTTTATCCAGTCGATGGGCATTTAGGTTGCTTCCATATCTTGGCTATTGTGAATAGTACTGCCATGAACAGAGGGGTGCACAGACCTTAACGAATTATTGCTTTGGTTTTCTTTGGTTAAATATCCAGAAGTGCAACTGCTGGGTCAAAACATATATCCATTTTTAATTTGGGGGGGAACATCTAGACTGTTTTCCTGAATGGTCATAACAATTTGCAATCCCACCAACAGTGTGTGATAGCCATTCTGTCAGGTGTGAGGTGATAGCATTATGGTTTGAATGTACATTTCTCTGATGATTAGTGACCTTGGGCATCTTTTTCATATGTCTATTGGCCATCTATTTACTTTTTGGAAAAGTGTCTATTCAAGTCGTCTCCCTCTTTTTTAAATGGATTGTTTGTTTTTTGTTGTTGAGTTGTATGAGTTCTTTACATATTTTTGGATATTAACCTATCGGATGTATCATAAGCAAATATCTTCTCCCATTTAGTCAGTCATCTTTTCTTTTTGTTGTTGGTTTCCTTTGATGTGCAGAAACTTTTGAGTTTGATTTAGTCCAATGTTTTTATTTTTTTTTCTGTTTCTCTTGCCCAAGGAGATATGTCTGAGAAGAAATTACTAGTAGCAATATCAAAGAGATTATTGTTTATGTTTTCTTCTAGAAGTTCTATGGTTTTGATTCTTACATTTAAAGGTTTAATCTATTTTGATTATATTTTTATATCTCTGTCCAATTTTCCCAGCACCATTTTTTGAAGAGAATGTCTTTACCCTGTTGTATATTATTGCCTCCTTTATATATTAAATGAGCATATAGGTATGGATTTATTTCTGGGATCTCTGTTCTGTTCCGTTATTTAGTGTATCTGTTTTTATGCCAGTATCATTGCTGTTTTGAACACTGCAGCCTTGTAGTGTTGTTTGATATCAAGTAGTGTGATTCCTCCAACTTTGTTCTTCTTTCTCAAGATATCCGTGGCTATTCGGGGTCTTTTATGGTTGTATATAAATTTTAGGATTACTTATTCTAGCTCTCTGAAACATGCCATTGGTTTTTTGATTGAGATTTACATTGAATCTATAGATTACTTTAGGTAGTCTGACCTTTTCAAGATAAGATTTTAAAATGTCATAAAAAATGTATTCGTCATTACAAAAAATGTCCAACTTCAAAGGTGTGTATTTTAGGGGCCTAAAATAATATTGTCATAAAAATTTATCTACCTTTCCATCTATCAAGAACAAAGAATGGAATATATATGAGTTTTCTAGGTAGTTATAACTAATTATCTAGATTATATTTATATTAATGGAGCATAAATATAGGGAAGATGCTCTCATTTCAAAATGTAGATCTTAATTTAATGAGCAAGTCTGTAGATGTTATAGTCTATGCATTCCTATAAGTCCTCTCCAAATTGTTCTTTCTATTTAAATTTCTCTCATCTGTGACAAAAAAGAAAATAAAATCTTTCTAAAATTGTCTTATCCATTGGATGGTCTCCTTTAGGTTTAACTATTTTCTTCTCTTTTTCTGTCACTATTCTAAATTAGAGAGGTCATTGAATATATTTTACAGATATCTGAATTTAAAGTAAAATACAACAAAGTATAGGTATAGCATTGATGAAAATGAAGTGAAAATATAATCTATGTCATGTACATTCTCACAATAATGTTTTAAAAACTATCATTTTTGTTCACATCCTTATTGTCAGGACCTTATCACATGGACACCTTTAGCTTCAATGAGAGAAATCATGTCTTATCTACCTTGGTCACCATAGACGACCTAAAAGTCAGAGGTACTTTTACAAAACAGAAGAAGAAAACATCACATATAGCATAGCAGCCCCCCAAATATCTATGAATACTTTTATTGTTATCTACAGTACAACTCAACCCTACCCCAAATGAAGTAAATCAAGTCTATTAATTGTCACATCCATATCTAGGTCTAAGATAAGTTCTAAGTGCTGTGTACCAGTTTACATGTAGTTATTTGTGGTCTACTGACCTAATAATCTAATGAAAAAAAAAAAATACCTATTTCAGTCTCTATTATCTATCTCTAATCTCTCTCATCGATATCATCTACATCTATCTGTCTCCATCTATGCCGCTTAACACCTCACAGCCAGTATCAAACGGTACAGTGTGAACAGAGGAAGTATACTAAACATTGTCATTAGGAAAACAAAACAATGAGGTGCTCCCAGCAATCCCTAGTTTATAGGAGTTATATTTTTGGACAGGAATTTTTAGAAGTGCCTTCCCTCACAGTGGAGCATTACTTGCAGAAACGTCGGTTTTGCTTTTTGGGAAGGCCGCTCCTTACTCTTTCTTTTCTACAGGCACAGCAGAAGTCTGGGACCATAGAGCTATCACGGTGTTTCTATTTAGTAAGGTTTAAAGCCCGAGGTTCGCCTTAGGAATCAAACAACTACTGTGCTTTTCAGGCCAGAGTTGTGTTTCCTTTGGCAATGTTTAAGTCCCTGGACACTGATTTGACTTTGGACATATTTTCTTTTGGTTGGCTATATAGGCAAGCAAATACATGAAAACCTTGTCTACACAAAACACTGACTCCTGCTTTGTTATCAGGGCCTTTGTGCTGAGCCCTTTCTTCTCTCCTACTCATGGTAAACTTAAGGGCATCTAAAATTATAGGGTTTAGTAGAAAGGTGACATCTGATATTTGATATTTGGCTTTGGGCTGCCTCCTTTTGTGTGCCTGGCTTAGACTGAAGCTCTTAGAAAATTCTTACAGTCTTATCTCTGGCTAAGACTGCTTCTTTACAGCCACCCTTTACAATGAGTCTCAGTGAATCTCACACCTATAGTAATTTGATAAAAGTAAAAAGCAACAGCCAATACACAGTTACATTTTGAGGTTTACAAAATAATTCTAGTAATGCTCAGCCTCTTAGTAACATGGACAGCAATTGAGAATAAACACAGATTATAGTTTCATGACATATTTTGCAGCAGACTACAAATAACTAGTATTATTTGCCTTCTGTCATTGACTAGTCAATATTATATATTTTTTTAATGCCCCATGGGTATTATCTACTCCCTCATTTCTGAATTAAGAACAATAAATTAAATCAACTTTAATTATTTTAAATTAGACTATATTTAGCTGTAAAATAGTATGCATTTACAATGTTATTGAAAATAGGCTCTAGGTGGAAATTTCATGAATAAATCATTGTGTGTGTGTGTGTGTGTGTGTGTGTGTGTGTGTGTGTGTGTGTGTGTGTTTACCTGTCAAGGAAGGTACCACCTATCAGGCCAACACAAGAAATATTGATTTAAGAAATCTTTAACCACAGCAGTTATAAAAGGATCAAAAGGTAAAAACAAGAGGACACACCTTTACCACCATTATCATGGAAACGGAAGATGGGTAATGAGCATTATAACAGTGGTGCAGAGTGAAAAGGTCTCCAAAACCCTGCCTAACAAGCAGAAAATGTGCAAAAAGAAGTATGGAAAAACCCTCTGCATTAATTGTGCTTTGCTTATCTAATCACTAAAAGCCCAATACACATTTAGAATGTTTAGGAAAAGCAGTTTCAAACTTCTAAGCCTTGGTGGCATAAGAATGCATGCTGGCAGGATTACAGAATAAAATATCACAATAATAGTCACATTCTATCTCTTTGCTCAGAATCAATACACATCTTTCTATTTAAACGTCAAAATAGAAACAGTAGCAATAAAAATTATTTTTGCTTAACACACATAATTGTATAATTGTGAAAACACATCCAACCTTCTGTTAGGAGAGATCCACCATCTTTTCAGAAATTTCCCCATCTTTAAGTGGTATTCAGTATTCTTCTATATGCCCTACATTATTTTACAAAACAGATAAAATTATAATTAGGTACTACTAAAATAACTTAGAGTATCATTAAATAAAAAGAGAAAGTAAGGAAAAATGATGATTAATATTTACAAATAAAACATGAAAGAGAAAGACAATACATAGAGCTGCTACTATCATGATGTGCACAAGTAAAGTTGCTTAGTGTTAGTTACACTCTACATCCTAGATGATATCATTAATAACATGTGTTTCAAATATATATCAGTTTATTAGGGCAATTTTCTCTGAGATGTAAGTATACTGTCTTGAAGAAACAGGCATCTCTTTCTAATTCAAGGAAAAACTCTATAGGCTAGGTTTCTTCTAATCTAACCTTGTGTCTCAGGGGTATTACCAGATGCCTCTAAACAGGCTAATTCCATTGAATTCCTTTGACAGAGCAGTGATTTGTCCACATTAGAATAGACAATTATTCTGAATAAATAATTTCCTTCTCAGTCCAGAATGCATCCTCTAAAACCACTGCCTGCGAACTTACTAAATGCTTTCTTCACAGCAGTTGTATTCCACTCAATATTGCTTTTAACTAAAAATTAATTTTCAGCAAATAGAACAATGGTGAATAGAAATAAAACACTGGTCTATTTCTACCACTAGTCACAAGATCATAATTTGTACAGTAAAAGTCTACCTGAATGTGCTATGTGAGGTTGAAATGGAAAAAAAAATCTTAAAATTATGATTATGCTATTTTCTGGTGAATTAAATGACCCCCCAAAATCATTAGCTACAATATAATGGTTTTTATTTTAAACTAAGCTTTAGAGTAGTTTGTTGCACAGCAATAAATAACTATGGAGGTATGACAGCCACAAGCCTATCAGTACTCATCCTGACATCTTACTTCATCTGTTTAGGGTTGATTGAAAGTAAAAGTGCATTTCTTAATTTGTTTTCTCACTCTCTTCCTTCTTTCCTTTTTTTCTATATTTCTTCTTGGTTCTTTTTATCCACTTTCTATTTTTTTCTTTTACTTTCTCTTTCATTCTTTCTCCTCTCTCCTTTCCTTCCTTCCATCCTTCATTTTCTCCATTATTTTCTTTGTTCTCCTAATTATTTTCTTTGTTGTTCTTTCTTTACTCTCATCTTTCCTCCCTTGTCCCATCATTCCTACTTGTCTTTCTTGTTTCTGTCTACTATTTTTTTGTACTACTCTCAGGAGGAGATGCATTAAGCTAGGTTATCAGATGCAATGACTTTGCTTGCACATACTTGTTATTAGCTCTATTTTTATGTCATGTCCTGTTGGACTAGAGTAGATGTAACCTAAACTCAACACTCCTAAACTTTATTCAATATTTTCCACAGTTTTAAAATTGTCAGTTTTCATAATGACATTATTGGGCCAGTGTGAACCCATGAATGAGTAAAACAAAGAATGTAGGCTCAGTGACAGAAATATACCCTTTGCCTAATTTGTTGTATCTACAGTGAGTTACCCTTCTGTCTTAGTAAACTGCACTTTACATTCTCTAGCACATTCACATAAGTAGGTGTCTCCTCCTTTAGCTTTTTCCAAAGCAGCAATTTGTAACCCAGTCGTAAGCTAATTGTCTCATGTAAAGTTGCAGAGTTGTGGGACA
Organism: Cynopterus sphinx; assembly: GCA_030015415.1. Lineage (NCBI taxonomy): Eukaryota > Metazoa > Chordata > Mammalia > Chiroptera > Pteropodidae > Cynopterus > Cynopterus sphinx. Next base: position 13,121,372 of record CM057381.1, read on the forward strand.
TTCAAGAGTTTAATACATTTGTATATGCTGCTTTAAATTGTTTTCTGGATCACTAATAATGAAATCTTTAAGTGGAGGTCATATAGTGATAAGTTTTCTCCTTGTTGTAGGCTGCAGTTAAAATAATGACCTCTCCTTTCAGGTATTTTGGCTGGAATTAATAGAGAAATGACAATAAGTAGCCTGAGAAAGATACACTGATAGTTTATAGAATAGTAAACAGGGTCCAGCATCTTGGTATATATATGTATATATATGTGATCACCAAGCAAAAAATATGAGCAAAAACTAGGCATAGGAATATCCTTTCTCACATCTACAGCATCCTAAACTTTCAAATTATTTCTTTTCAGCATGGGCACATATTTTGGTTTTAAAGACTCAGTCAAACACTAATTATATGTGGTAGATGTGAGCTCAGTTATCTTATTAATCACTAGTAAATTTTTACCATTCTTACCTGTGATCCTGGGATCTGCTGATACCATGATATTAGAAACCCAAACAAAAATACTTTCACTATAGATTACAATACTGGTCATACCATTGTTGGAAGTTAAGCATGCCACCTGTCTATTTTTGGATCCTCGTGGCAAAATGTGCAGTTATATCGCCCTCTGAGGTGGCTAATCCTGATGATTAAAGAGGAACAACAATTTTTCATACCCTCAGGTTATGAGGACACATGAAAGAGAAGCAGGGGTTTTTGGGGTCCTGCATTGTATCACAGCATCATGTGATAAAAAGTAGGGTAAGCCTTGGCATTCTGGGTAATTTTCCAAGTTTTGTAATGTTACTGTTATGCATTGTTGTATCACACCTGCAGGATCATAACAGGAAGGATTTTCCTTCTCTTCGGCCACTAACAGTTAATGTATAAGCATCAGAAGTAGCATCTGTGTGTTGCGTTGTTCTTAAGGTATTGAAGCTGAAGAAGGGGCAGGGAGAAAGAATCAAGAATAAGGGGAAAAGAAGAGAAGGGAGATGAAAGAGAAGGCAGAACTCCTTTTTCATATCTGTCCGTGGCAATGGCTGTACCTAGCAATAGTATTGGAAACTTCTCATCAAATGTTCTCTGCAGTATAGTCTGTGAAATAAGTTTTTTTTTTTTTTTCTAAACCTAGTCAACTGTACTGTTTTAGTTGTATGAGCTACTTATATCACTCCAATAAAACTTATTTGTTTTAAAAAAACGTTAGCTTTTATTGTTTGAAAGATAATTTGTCCTGATATATATTTTTTTTGTATCCAGTATTGCTTTGAAAATTTTGCCAATTGGATTTTTTTTTCTTTGTAGGTAACTAATTCTTTCTTCCTGAAAACATTTCTATACATGTTGCTGTTTTAGATTTGATTTTTTTCTTCTGTAACATTTTCTTTTACAATTTTATTTTATTTTATTGTTATTTTATCTTTATATTTAAATTATAGTTGACGTTTTATTTTATATCACTGTCAGGTATATAGCGTAGCATTTAGACAATTATATAGTTTATAAAGTGATTCCCCCTTTAGTACCAGCCTGTCAGTATACATAGTTATTAAAATATTAATTGACTATATTTTCTATGCTGTACTTCACCTCCTTGTGACTATTTTACAACTACCAATTTGTATTTCTTAATCCTTCTATCTTTTCCATCCAGCCTCCCAACCTCTTTCCCAAATGAAATCTTACCATTTGCAACAACATGAATGGGCTTACAGGGTATTATGGTAAGTGAAATAAGTCAGACAAAAAAAAAATACCATGTGATTTTACTTACATGTGAAATCTAAAGGAAAAAGTTAACAAACAAGACATAAATGGACTCATAAATACATCTATATTTAATAACAAACTGATATTTAATTCTTATATCATCTCAGATACCTCATTCTTTTCCCTTTCTAATTCTTTTAAGGATAAGAAAAATTTTGGATAATCTGATATCTTTTTATTTACATTTCCCATTATTTTTCCTGCATTTTGAAAGATACTCAATTTCTGTCCTCAAATTAAAATTTTTATTTTCATGTTCATAATTCTATTAAGTCCCTGGATTGAAAATCTCCCAAATTTTGGGAAAAAAAATATTAAAATGTATTCAAGTTTTAAAATCTGATTGTTTCTACTGTAGAATAGCTAGTTTTCTTATTTTTATGACTGTAAGATACATTATAAAAATTAAAATTTTAATATCTTGAGACTATTTTTTTAAAGTTAAATTTTCTGTAATTTTGATATTGAAATTCATTTGATTTTCACCAAAAGTTTAATTTACTATTCTCTTGCACTCTCGTTCTTACTTACTTTGGCAGTTGAAGATCAGTATTTGCTTGTTCTTAAATGTAGGATTTGATTATAGTAGTATATTTATATACTAGTTATAATAGTATATGATAATATATTTAGGATCTCAATTTAAAGATCCCATATGAATCCTGGACCTCCAAATCAAATGTTACTTTACACTGGGACTTTCTTTCATCACATGTTAGTTAAAACCTGAAGATCCTAAATTAAAAATAGGGTGCACATTATAATGCGATATATTTATAAATTGGGTGTAATAATATATTTGGGAAGTATAGCTATGTTTGCACAAATTATCTGCAAATGTTATTAAATTTCAATTGACTTAATAGTTTTAAAGTGAGACCAAGACCATCATTTCTAAAACACCCCCTGGTGGGGATGATGCTGAAGCAATAGATAATACTTTAAACTGTAAGAATATATCTAGGAAATATGACAACTACAATTAATTAGGCCTTTAAGAATATCAACATATACATGTTAATTAACTCAATGGGGAAAATCCTTCCACGGGATATAATTATATAAACTCATCACATTGTTCTCTTTAACTATCTTACAGTTTTGTCAGTTATACCCCAATCAGCTGGGGGTGGAAGAAAGGACAAAATAATATTGCTTAAAATAGAAAAAATGAGGAAAGACTATCACCATGTATATCTCTGAAGCAGTTTGAATTGATGTGCAGGTTGTCTTATCAGTGAAGTTGCTGTTCACACCCATTATAGAGTTGTGATACTTCCCTGACTAGAAGACACCAACTCAAGTCCTTAGGTACCTGCAGGGTCCACATCTGGTCTCAGTGCTACACAACTCCCTGCTCAGCTCCTGTCTGGTGTGCTGAGAATGTCACCCTTTATTTTCTCTTGATGGAATGATCCTTCAGTTCTACCTTTTGTGTGTCAAAGGATGAATCGCAAAGGATTCTCAGATGGAAATTATTGGTGTATGTATGTGTGTGTGTATATGTGTGTGTGTGTGTGTGTATTAATATATATATATGTGTGTGTATATATGTTAATTTTGTTGTTAGTTCATATAAAAAATGAAAGGGAAAATTAATGTTTTCTTGATTATATCTTTGGAGAGATGTGATCCTCCAAAGGAAGGAGTCTTTTCTGCTGACGAAGGGAAGGTCAATGGCTGTGTGATATTTGGGTTGTACAAGTCTCTTAGTTTCTGGATCTTGAGGCCTTTAGATTCAAGGTTCCTTTTAGAAGTTATCATTTTAAGTAGGGTAACCATTGTGAATTTGGCCCCAGTTACATTATGTAAAATGAAAGTTTCACAGGACTCTTCTGAGGGACAAAAGAGAGTTTCATTGTGACATAATTTATAAATCAGAGAACATGGACTTTACCATGAACTAAAGACATGTTCTAAGTGTACTATTATTCCCCTCTTGGAGCTCCAATTTCCATGGCCTATACATAGGAATTCATCTTAGGGCTTGCAGTGGAGATGGAGTTGATGATTTTCATGTACAGTCATGTGCTGCATTACAGTGCTTTGCTTAACAATGGAAAAATAACACAGAGTTTTAAAGGTGAGCATTTGGAGGAGTTGCTGATCAAAGAGATGAGTGGCTAGGTAATCAAGACCATAAACTTGCATCATTCATTTTTTGGTTGTTGGGGGCAATGGAATTTTCAAAAGTTTACTGACTCAGTGGTCAGCAGTAAGGTTGTGAGATAAGGACAATAGATATATGTCTGCTTGACTCATGGTCAGCAGTAGAAGTCATGAGACATGGTCAGCAGGGAAGGGGGGATCACATGGCAGAGACAATGCCTCAGTTTCCCTTAAAGTCTGCAAAATGAACTCATAAAACGAAATGCAAAGAATATAATTTGTCAGGTAGACAGAGTCAGAGTTAAACAGCAAAATGGCCTAGTTTCTTGAGTAGCGTCAGAGACCAGATGCAGAAGGATTCAGATATTTGGTCACAAAATTATGACATTAGAATTCTTAACAATTATTCCTCTCTTGGAGCTCCAATTTTCATGGCCTAGGCATAGGAATTCATCCTAGGTCTTACAGTGGAGTTGGAGTTATTGTCTTTCATGTACAGTCATGTGCTACATAACAGCTTTGCTTAACAATGGATCACATGTGACTACAATGGAACTGAAAATTCCTGTGGCCTCTCTATGTCTAAGCATGTTAATGTCATAGGGTAACACATTACACAAATACCATTGTGTTACAGTTGCTACAGTATGAAGTTCAGTAACATGCTATACAGGTTTGTAGCCTAGGAGCTATAGGGGAACAGAGTCTGTCACTCCAAACAAAATATGTCTACTTGACATAAAGATTGTTTTAGGCCTCTTAATCTTAAGAAACAACAGACATAATAGAATTTAAGAAAACTAAGTAGAAGTTACCCATTGTAAAAGTCATTTACATCTGTAAGGGAAATCTCTTTGTAAGGGTATGTCCCTGGCTGCAGCAGGAAGAGGGGTATGACCTCTGCTAGAAAGTTCTGTAGAAAGCCCTCAGTGCAGAAAACAGTGACTTAAATCTGCCTACATAACAACCTTACTCTTGTTTACTGTACTTTTCCTGATAACCTCCCATGACTCATCCCCAACCTCCAACATCTTTTGCCTGCAGCTGAAGATGGCATTTCAGCCAGTTTGGGGAGTTGCTCAGTTTTCCTGGTGTCTCCAAGTATGCAAGAGGTATTCATATTATTACATTATTGTTAGATTTTTCTTCCCTGTTAATCTGCCCTTCATTACAAGGAGGTCTCAGTCAAGAATCCAGAAGTGTAAAAGGGAAATTATTTTGTTACCCCTACAGAGCAATAGGCTATATACCACGGAGCCTCAGTGTGTAGTAGGCTGTGACATCTGGGTTTGTGTAAGAGTGCTGTGTGATGTTCACACAATAATGAAATCGCCTGAGGATTTCTGTTGTTAAGTGTGAATGACCGTACATTTTTGTTTTCCTCTCATCTCCCGGTGATATCTGGAAATACTGCAGGATCCATCTTGCAGCACCTGGATCCTAGGTAAGAAACATCCAGCTTATTTGGAAAGCAACTCTGTACTTTTCTAACCTGTTGGAAATGATCATTGCTACTGCGTTTCAGCATGGGAAGTCTAGGGGTGAGGTAATTATATTGCATTACTAAATTTTCCTTTTGTCTTGCTTTAGATTTTTTATTGCCTTTTTTTTTTTTTATTAGTTGACTGTAAGCTTAAAAATTCCTGGCATTGGTCTTTTTCTGCATTTCTTTTCTCAGAGCCAAAGTTGAACTATAACCTTTTGTTTTGCTCTCTCTGCCAGTTTGTTCTTTTAGCCATTTATCCATCTATATATTTATTTAATTTTAATTTATTTATTAACTATGAAATATTACAAACATGCAATACCAAAGCAGAAAAAATGGAATGAACCACTAAAGACACATTGCCCCAATTAATCAACTATCAGTAATTTATTGCTTTAACTTTATCTACCCTTTTTATATTTGTTAGCTTTTTAGTGCTGAAACATTTTAGAACAAATCTCCTTTTTCATGCCATTGCTTTTTATAGGAGTTTGTACCATTAAAAATATGGCTATTTTATTATGTAGCAGTAATGCCGTCAACACCCGTAAGAAAATCCAGAATAATTTCTTGGCATCATTTGATATCTACTTTATATTAAATTTCTTAATGGTTGCAAAATAAACATTTGCATTTTTATTTGTTTGAATCAGGATTTCAATAGATTATCTGATTCTTTGTGATGTTATTTAATGAGTAATTCTCCGTAAGACATCCTTGGGAGTAAAATTTCAAACTTACATGTTTAGTGGTTTGATTAGATTTTGGTTTAAATATTTTGGTTTGAAACACTTTAGAAGTTGTTCTGTGTACTTCACATTTTGTCACATCTCAGATAATAATTGATTGTAACTTGATTATTAGAGTTATAAAGTTTTCCATTAGCATTTATTAAATAGATACACATTAAGAAGCTTTGCTTGAATTAGTTTTTCATTAGAAATTCCAAAATTATATTTTCTTCCTTTTTTCACACAATTATTAGCTGGACTTTCATGGGGAAGAAGTTCTCATCATCTAGGGCTATCTTGATATACAGAAATACTGTTGTTTCAGAAAAGACAAGATAAAGTTTTAATCATTCCCCTCTATGTGATAGTTTTATTACAATATTGGTGACTTAGTTGCTGCCCATGGTAAAGTTTAATTTTTATATATTCAATCTGTCTGAATCAACTTTAGTCATATTTTAAATGCTCAAATTACCCTTTCTTTGGTCAACTTCAGTGTATCCTCAAAAGGTTACTTGTTTTGTGGAACAAAATATTCCAGTATCTTTCCATATGTCCTGACGAGACCCAGGATTTGTCATTTTTTTAGGAGCTTTTTGGTTCTTTTAAGTGTGGAATATATCTGGAGACCATATCTAGGCATTAGTCATGATATTTTTCACTGAGCTATTACTGCTCCTTGGTCTTTACAGGGGAAAACTAAACATTTATTTCTGAAAAGACTATTAATCTCTAATGATATTTTAAACTTAAGGGATTTAGTTAAATTATTTTATTTTATACTTTTTTTTCCTTTTCTGTTACACTCATGTCGTGGTTCTAGATAGCATTAATACATTTATTTATTTGCTTACCCACCTATGTAGACATACACAATATATGAAAGATACATATTTTCCTAACTATGCCTATAACTGCGTGTTACCTGTCATTGAGTCAGCTCTGACTCCTGGACATCCTGTGAATGAGCAATGTCCAGTGTCCTGTCTTGCTCAGCTCCTGTTCATTCACGCCCATGGCTTTTTTTATGGAGTCAATCCCTGACAAATATGCTCTTCCTCTTTACTTCCTGCCTTCTATTTTTCCCATCATCATTGTCTTTCCAGAGAACCCTACCTTCTCACAATATGCCTGAGGTAAGACAGCTTCAGTCTTGTCAGCTTTGCCTCTAGCAATGTTTCAGGTTTAATTTGCTCTAGGACCTGGTTGCTCATCTTTCTGTTGCCCAGGATATCTGTAGAACTCTCCTCTAATACCACATTTCAAATGAATCATTTTTTTTTTTTCTATCAGCCTATTCATGCTTTTCAACTTTTGCATCAATACATAGTAATTAGGAATTTTAGGGTGTAAATGATCTTTGCCTTGGTCTTTGCTCTTGATCCTTCCTAATCCTTCTATCGCTGGCTGCCCTTCTGAGTCTCAGCCTTCTCTTTTTCTTCATTTCTTAGCTTCAATCTCCATTTAAATTGATGACTGAACTAAGATAAGCAAAATCTTCAACAATTTTAATGTCTTTATTGTCTATGTTAAAGTTGTGTCTGTAGTCATGATTTTTGTCTTCCTGATATTCTAATGCAGTTGTGCTTTGGCATTTCCTTCTTTCACTGCCATCACATGTTGTTTCAAATCATTGCTGCCTTCTGCCAGTGAGATGGTGTCATCTGCACGTTTTAAGTTATTGATAGTTCTTCCACCAGTTTTCACTCTTCCTTCCTCTGAGTCTAGCCCAGTTTTTTCATATTTTCTGCATACAGATTAAACAAATAGGGAGATGAAATGTACCCTTGTCTGACACTGTTACCTGTAGGAAACCATTCTGTCTCCCCATTGTCTGTCCTGGCATTGGCTTCCTGTCCACAAAACAGGTTACACATCAGGACAGTCAAGTGCTGAGGCAAACTCATTTCTTTCAAAGTAACCCATAGCTTTTCATGATCCGTGCAGTCAGAGTCTTTACTGTAGTTTATGAAACGTAGACCACACTTATTCTGAAATTCTTTGGAGCACTGCAGTATTCAATGAATGTTTGCAATTTGATCTCAAATGCCTCTTCTGTCACTAAATCCAGTTTGAACATCTGGCATTTCTCGCTCCATATAACGTAGATGCCTTCATTGCATCAGCTTGAGCATCACTTCATTTGTGTGGGAAGTTAGAGCAATGGTCCTCTCGTCACAGCACTCCTTGGCATCTCCTTACTTGAAGGTTGGGATGTGCACTGAACAGTTCCATTCTGTCGCTGTTGTTTCGTTTTCCATGTTTGTTAACATATTCTTGTTAGGATTTTGACAGATTCAGTCTCTGTGGTTTGGATTAATTCTGTTGCTATATGTTCTACCCCAAGTGATTTATTTCTTCCCAGTACTTTCAGGGTAGCTTTCTCTTCATTTTCTAAAGTTACAGGGTCTTTCTCATAGGAAACTTCTTCAAAGATGTTTGCCATCCTTTTTGCCTCTTCTGCATTAATTTTTAGCATGCTGTTTTCACCTTTCCTGTATTTTCTCCAGGTCATAATATGTGCTTTCTTGTTGGTCATTCAGCATTTCTAGTCCATATTTGATTTTCCTTTTTATTTCTTGAGTCTTATGGTATAAATCTCTTATTTTTCTGGTGGTATTGTTGTTTTCATCTATTTTCTTAAATTTACTATTGCAATATATGAAGATACAAATATAACTATTAACAATAAAACTAAGGACTGAGTTGAATACTTTTCTGCCTTTTCTGCTTATTAATGTTATATCCTATCATTTAACTAAACTCTGTTATTGTTTGCAATCATTTCTTCATGTATTTTTTGAGTTCTGTCAAAATTTAATTTGTTCATTGTCACAGAACTGTATAACTTTTCCATTCCAGTCATTATCTCTACAGTAACCTTTGTCTAGCTGCACTGGTTAAAACTCTCAATGTCTCTTCAAATAGTAATTGCAAAAACATTTACTATAGGGCAGCATTAGTTGTCGATTTCTATTTGAGAGTATTAGCAGCATCTGAATTCTTATATTACCTCTTTTCCTTTTTATAAATTCCCTCCAGCCTCATTTCCCTCTTTCTTGTTTTTTTCTAGCCTTAGCAACATAATTTTGCATAGTTTCTTATATAGCTGATGTTCACACTGTTTCTTCAAACTATGTGTTTTGTCTTTTAGTATGCCTTGTAGTTTTTGTTGTTGTTGTTGCTGTTGAAAGTGGGACAGAAAATACTGAACTAAAAGAACTGAGTTAAAAAGATTTTAGTGTGAGTTTTTATGTTTATCTCTTCAAGAGGATGTGTTTATTGATTGCTGTGGCTGTGATTTAAAAGACTAAACTTTCCTCTGTCAGCTTTGTTTCCCTGATTGTCTTTTGTTGTCTCTGGAGTCTTGTTATTGTTGTTGGGGTGGGAGGAGTAGTTAATATATATATTTTTTATTTTGAAAAATTTTAGATTTAGAGAAAAGTTAGGAAGACGATGTACTCGCTACCTAGCTACCATGCTAACATCTTACATAACCATGTACATTTATCAAAACCTAGAAATCAACATTGGTATAAGATTATTAAACTAAAGACTTTATTGGAATTTCATTAATTGCATAAATAACTGCAAGGCCCTGGACAAGCACTACAAGAGGTCCACAGTGGCTGCCGGAGCTGTTTGCATCCTCGATGGCACCCTTAGGTTTAGGGTCTGGGGTCAGGATAGGCAGTGATGGTGCCTGGAGGTAGTAGTGTGCACACGCTTAGCTATCGAAAGCCAGCTCTAGATGCTTTTGTAGTGTTGGGGCTGTTTGCAGACACATAGAGGTGAAGGTCAGGATCAGTAGCAGGGGCCACAGACAGCTGTGCCTGCACTGGCAGCTGTGGGAGTACTCGCTATTGTTGTTCATGGCTCTGTTTGCAGGTTGTCCCCATGGCACATGCATGGCAGTGGAGACAGTGATGGGCCTTGGGCTAGCGAGGTTCAGGTGCATAGCTAGAAGGGCTAGCTACAGGTGAGCCCAGTGGTATAGGCCAACGACTGGAGATAAGGCCAAATCCAGACCCATCAGCAGCTACGAGGGCCCTGGCTAGACGTGTACACTTCTGTAGCTTTCGGCTCTTGGCACATGTGTGGCAATGGCAACCAGTGACAGGAGCCAGGCCAGTAATGTGCAGATGCAGAGTTGAAGGTGTTAGCCCCAAGCACACGCATGGCAATGGAGGGGAGCTGTGGGGGTTTGCATTGGTGTCTTGGACTTGACCAGACCAGATGCTTGGGCTGGCTACCAATGTTGAGTGGGGGAGTCTTTTAAAACTGAGAATTCCTGGATTTCTAAATCTCAAACATGTCCACATGGAGACTCCAGCAATTACAGTTGAGCTGTTCTTTTTCTAGTCTTTGATTCCAGAAAACAGAAACCATTGGTAGGTTCTGATTCTCTGTCTCCCTATCCATATCTGCAACTATGGGGACAGGAGTTTGCCCTGACCTCAGTTCTTTTATGGCCATAACAAAAGTTGTATATTTTGAGTTTGTTCATCTTTTTTCCTTTTTGTGTGCATGGGGATCACATGTTCCAAACTCCAATTCCAGACCAAAAACCAAAAGTGTCCCTTCAATTCCATATAGTCAATACTTTTTCTGGAATACCTAGAATGAGCTTTGTTTTCCAGACAGGACTAAATCATATATCACAAAAATTAATAGAAGTTAATTATATTATCTAAAATTTTGCTCATACCTACCTGACAAATATTAATATAAATGGTTGAAAGTGATTCTCTGAGACAAGAGACTTTAGGAGGAGGGATATTTAATATGTTTGTAGTGTATTTAAATACTTTATTTTCATTGTGTCCAAGTATCATTCATGCTTACACTTATAGTCATTCAAGAGAGAAATAAGTGGAATGAGGGATGAGAAGGAAATAATGAAGAAGAGTGTGCAGGAAACAAGAAATAAGTAGAACAAAAGGAAGGAAAGTGGTGAAAATGGATAGAAGCTATTGATGCTGATTATAAAGGTTAATAATAGCTTCCGAAATATAGATTTCATACTTAATTTAGGGAGCTATTCTAATACAGCAAAATGTCAAAGAAGTAAGAGTAATAAACATATATACTGTATGCCTAAATTACATGTTCCTTTATTTTTCGGAAAGGTAGAGAGAAGCAATACGGTATATAATGACTAACTGGATCAAAAGGAATTTTGTAGTTATTTTGTTTGGAATAGATCATTATTTTGTTGAAAATGGGATCAAAGGCTGAGGGTCAGAGGAATGATTGATGGCAGGAGAGAAAGATTAGACATTTGATAATGTATTCTCCTGGAGGATATGGAGAAGGTTGCATTTGAAAGCACCGGTATTTTAAAAAATGATGCTATTAAACTGTTTCCCCTCCTGGGAAAAGTTTAGGTGTCTGTTATAAAAGGACACCTTTTCCTTTGGGCAAAATAACTATAGCAAAACTGAGAGATAGGATTGCTAAACCAGGCATCTGAAAATGTGGGGGATGGGCCCTGCTACCGTGTTATACATATAACCTTGGAAAAGTCCTTTAGTGCTCGCTGTGTTACTTACCTCGTCAGTAATATAAATATAATAGGGATTTGGGAAGCTTAGTGAGATAATGTCTCTAATGTGGATTTAGAAATAAATTAAAGAAATTAGTTTCTGGCGTGCACAGGCACTGGCAAGAGTGATAAAGAGAACAGTTGCAGTGTCAGAGGACCCTTCAGGAAAATAACATTCACACCTTTAAACCCACGAGTAAGTCAGCATGAAACACTGGCTATGGTTTTTAAATAAACTCTGAATTTGCTGTTTAAACATTGTTAGCAAAGTCAAGATTCCTACATGGAAATAATGTGGGATTAAGTTATATTTATTAACACAAATCTCATGTTTCATCCTATAAACCAGGACAGATAATGAAAACTTTTGCAGTTTTCATGTTCGCTATTCAGAAATCACATCTAACTTGGAAATAAGTAGTTAGAGGGAATTTTTACAGTTAATGTTTTAGAGTAGAGATTTTATTAGACGGTGCATTCTTGCACAAAATAACTTGTGATTTACCGCTCAAAAATCCCTGTCCAAGAATAAATATCCCCAGACTCTCTTTTATAACCCTTTTGTCTTTGAACATCTTTTAATTAGTACTGTATATGTTCAATGACATTTTATTTTAATTTAATCAAAAAGTCTCCCTCCCATGCCATGAATATCTCAGTCTATTTTTCTTTTCTATTATTTTTCTTTTCTTTTCTTTTTTCTTTTCTTTTCTTTTTCTTTTCTTTTCTTTTTCTTTTCTTTTCTTTTCTTTTCTTTTCTTTCTTTCTTTTTTTTTTGTGTGTGTGTGTACTCCATTTCTCTTCATTTCCCATTCTCTCAATGCCTCGCCACTGCCTATTCCCATGAAAAAGCAAAGAAACATCTCCCTTGCAAGGAACATTTTGAGATAAAAAGTAGAATCAGAAAATAAAGGAGGTGGCAAATACAGTTTTGATGGGAAGTGGAATGAAATATACTAAAAGCAGGTAACAGCAGCATAGAAGAGACAACACTGTGTTCAGTAAGCAATATTTCATTTTCTCCCTGGGCTCACAGAAAGACTACATGTCTCTGATACCTTGTACATATGTAGGGTCATGAGATAACTTCTGAATAATGGAAACTGAATGGTGGTGGTGTTAGCACTTTCAGGCGAGACTCACAAAACATATCCGATATATGATTCTCCTCTTTCTTCCTCTCCCATAGCAACCTCGATAGTCTTTTGTTGAGAATAGTGAGCCCCAAATGGAGGAAGACTGAGTCTATGAGAAAACAGATATAATATCGTATGTTTTAACTTTAGTCCTCTTACTCCACTAATTTAGACTCTGATGTCCTTGAGGATTGAATGCGTATAATATTTAGATATAGAGATTTCAGTTACTTGTTACCATAGGATAGCCTAGATACAAATAGGCTGTGGAAGGCATAATTTTGCAAAGGCTGCAGCTTATCTGGTCTTTTGACTCTGAGCTTCACGTTTAAATCTAAATGTTTTCAAGAATTTGTATTTGGTTATTCCTGAAATGGAATAACTTAGTTCCATTAAACGTGGTGTTTAATCAAGATATGTAGCATTTTAGATCAATTACTCAACCTCAGGATCAGTATATTGTATAATAAGATATAGATGGCAATCTATAAATCGTATCTTACAATAGAGTTCCCTTCACTATTTAACCTATGAGTATTTTCTATGACACTACAATGGGATCATAATGGCACAGTTTTAACCAGAATACTCTCTACCTTCCTTCACATGTACAGTTCTTAAATTAACACTAAGATAACTGTATTATATTCAGATATTATTATTGTTTAGAAGTTTTAGAAGAGTTTATCTTTCTGTAGGAAGGAGATAAGGTCTTTCTTAAGTCTTTTTTTCTTAACTTTAATATCCTAGGGGATGATTAAACGGGAAGTCAGATTTTGCAGGGCAGGAATGGGGTAGCAATAAAGGAAAATCCTCCCTCTTCTTTGCTCACCTCCACCCATCTCTCCCTCCCCGTTCTCTCTTTCAGCCTAGCTTCTCTAGTGTGAAATAGAAAAATGCTTGAAGAAACTGAAAAATGCTCAATGGTGGGTAAGATGTCTTTTGTAACATGGTTGTCGAATAAGAATGAGGCAGAAAGACATCCATGTAGAGTAAGTCAGCTACTTACTTTGAATATGCAAGTTATTATGTACCGGAGATTCCAGATGTATGCCCAGGAAAAAAACCTCCTAAGGAGAAAAGAATGATTATTATTTCAAAAATGTGACTACTAAACCATTTATGCAAATTTCTCAACACATATATATTTAAAAACTAAGATATGAGTAGACATTTGTGGGGTTAAAATGATACAAAAAATTATCCCATACCTCAGATATGTTTAACTATTTTAGTTTATCTTAGCAATGGTATTGAGAATACACAGTTGTTCCTTGCATTTGTACTTGACAAAATAATTAAAGGAGGAAGAATTGCTCCTTTAGTCCATAGTGTTTGTGGCATTAGGAATGAGCCATTTCATAAGTCAAAGTTAATTCACAGAGACAAGAGTCAGGTCAATCAGATCTCAAGTCTTGCCACCTGATAATTCTATCTTGGAAGATTTTTTTGCATTAAGAAATTATGATAATTTGTTTTATTTACACAGTGATCAGTAGTGAAATTGAAGTTTTTAGTCAATTTCATAAGTAGGATTTTTTCTAGATAATAGAAAAAACTATACTGTTTATGTAACTGGCTCTGCATATCCTATGATCAAAACTAAATATGACTTTTGTGGTTATGACTTCTGTGGGTGGCTGTGCCATAAAAGGAAAAAGCTCAGTAAGATGTTTGCAAACAAGCACACAAATAAACTAAAATAGTTTTTGTAATGGCTAACAAAAAGAATTTGGAAACATAGAAACAGACAGACTGAAAAGGTAAGTAGTCTCAGGGGTTTTCAGAAAGGAAATTAGCAGAAACTAAGGTGGAAAGCTTTATGAGAATTCAGCCCTATAGAAATATAGTGCAGAGATCCAGAAAGAACATTAAATACAAAGATTATTATCAGGAAAATAAGTGAAAGAGGTGGGGGGAAAGGCAATGAAGAAATTTCTGTGATGTTTAATAGCTTAGGAAGAAAGAAAAAGATATCTCCATATAGACAAGAACATAATATATAGACAGTATATTCATAACTAAAGCATTTGCAGAAATCACTCATAATCTGTCAGAAGACTGACAGAAAAAAGAAATAACTTTCTGTGCCTCTCCTAGGCTCAAAGAGGGATGTCTCTAGCTGTATTGGATATCTATCTGCTGGTTTCATAGTCCAGTCCAGTTAGAGTTATAATTTATAGCTGGAGGAAGAGTAGATAAAGAGACAGAGAGATGAATCAATAGATTATAATCTCTCGACTATCTTTAAACCTAAAAAGTCAAGAGATACGTATATTTAAGAGTTTCACCTGGTTTGCATACCACCAAAGGTCTTCATGGCCATGTGGTCAGAGTCAACACCATTTACTCATCACTGAGCTAGAGTTCCAAATTGTTAGAGCCTTTACTGTCTGTCCCCGAATTGTAATTCACTGGATTTTGGTCAGAAGACACTTTTTTTTTTCATTTTCTTAAGATCTGAATTCATTGAACAAAATTCTCACTTGGTCAGCTGACAGGAACTTGGAATGTTGGTATTAGACTTGGCTATAGCTACGTTCTGCAAATGTTATAGACCTTTTGAAAACACCTGGGTTTTCTCCAAGACTTAAGATCTGACTCAAGATGCATTTTGGAACTCAGAACAAGTGAAACTGAGGAGAGATATTTAGATATGAAATACAGTCCCTAGTAAAGTGCACATTTAATAGAGTTTTATTATTTATACAATAATATAAATGACTAAATTCTCCACATGTTAAGCTGTTTTATGATTTGGAAAGTTAGATACTATATCCGTAGATATGTGTACCTTTGGATAAAGTTTAGAGCAGTTTGTGTTTATCATCACCATTTGATTCCTACCATTGTGAATGAAAGTAGGGTCCCCTATCTCCCCCCAAAAATTATTCTTATTGTCAGTTTTGTTTTGTTATGTTTTGTTTTGTATTGTTTTGTTTCATATTGAGAAAAGGTTACTTTTCTATCAGGAACAAAAACTTGAGGCCTGCAGAGAGTGATAGAAAAAATTATTTTCTCTGTTTGGATCTTAACACTATTTGACCTGGACTTTATATTAGAACAGGGTTTCTCAACCTTAATGCTATGGACATTTTGAGTCAAATAATTATTTGAGGGGCTTTCCTGTGCAGTTTAGGATGTTTAGCAGCATCTTTGGCCACAAACCACAGAGATTATTAGTACTCTTCCCCACCCACCCCCACCCTCACCATAACCTGATCCCTGCTATCTGTGACAACCAAAAGTATCTTCAAACATTGCTAAATATCCTTTGGGGGACAAAATCACCCCCACTATAGTAGTTCAGCTAAGCTTGAGTTAATTCTTGGAGGCTGATAGGAGAGTCTCTGACACAAGACAGTCTAAGGGTTGGGGGTAAATTATCCCTGAAGAATGTCACAATCTGAAGATGAATACATTATTCTGTACACCTGCTCATTTAATTAAACATTACTGTCTCTGATGATTTTATTTTTTCTTTGGTTTTATACTTTTTGTTAAAATGTCACAGATTTATGTTGCATGAAATCACAGAAAAGGAAGGGGCAGAAATTTAAATTTGAGTGGGAGTTTTTAGAGAAAGATTCTCTAAGCTGAGATGTTGATGACAGTGTTAATTATGATGGGATTTTTAAGAAAGTGAATCTCACAAGATATAGGGCCCAGTAGTTTCTATCTTAAAGAAAAAAAATGCTACCTATCATCTCAATTTTAGAAAACTAGAGTTTGAATTTACATTTTATCTTAGCAAGAAATATATTGCCCATCAGTATTTGATAGGATGTGTTTAATTATAATTTAGCCTTTTGAAGACCAGAGATTAAAATGTCTAGATCTTAGACAATAGAGTGCCTGGCACTGTTATTTGTGTAATGGATGAAAGTGGACATTAAATTTTTCCTGATTTTCATATAATGCTAAATAGTTATGGAAAGAAAAAAAATAAGTCCATTCTTTTCCTCTTTGCAAGCTTTTAAGAGTGAAACTGTATGAGTGGGCAGATGAGTGGCACGTATGTGTCAATGGAGTGATTTACCGTACAGAGAATATGTAATGAGAAAAACTCCAGTCTGTACTTATCAAAGGAAGCTCATATAAATTACTTAGAAGTCTGTTTAGGAATGAGTTTCAAAACACACAGTGTAATCTAAATAGAAAAAATTTAAATACTGAACTACACAAGTGTAGAAGACATAATTATATGTAGTGTATATGATATCAATGAAAAGTTTTAAAAATAAGGCTTTTTGAGAATATAATTTTGAAAGCATTTTAGAAGGAAATTTTCATTACCTAAGATTGTAAACTATTTCTATTTAGAATCGTACCTTACCTCACAAATTTCTTTGATCTTCCACAATATTCAGTTACTGCATGATTGATTAGTTACAAAATGCTCCCTGAAAACATTTCAATGGACTGCCAAGTGAAAAACGAAGACCTACGAAGATTTAACATTACCACATGACTATCGAATAGAAAACCAAAAATACATTCTTAACAGATGTATCAGCATCCTACAAGACTATTTCTATTTCAACTCAATAGATCAAAAGGAGTTATGAAATTCAGAAACAGAAAGGAAACTGAAAAACTTAAAAAGTTTTGAAGGATATCATTTTCTACATGAGCAGAGTGAGTCAATTAAATCTTAGGATGGGAAAGGTGAAGTCTTAGATAATGTGTAATACTAGAAGACTTTATATAATCTTATTAATTTTGTAAAAATCATAAAAGATATGTGTGAAAAATGTATTTATCGTATTCTTTCCTTATTTTCCTCACCTCTTTTAAGAGTCATAATGAGTGAAATCTTTAGGAGCTGCAGTCTAACTTCCAACCCATTATCTCTTTTTATCTGAAATGCAATTTATAAATACTATACCAATGCCTCAGATCATCACTTATTTTAAAGTTGAAAAGGAAGGAAATTAAGTGTGACAACAAAGCAGCTATATAGTCATTTCTCATTTACCTTCCAAACAAATCATTAGTAACAATCTTCTTTTTTCTGGGTTGTGTCATCAGGTAACTTTGAATTATAACTTTAAGATTCATAAATTTTAGAGTAATGTATTATTTGCTTTTCTTCCTGCTAAAATTAATTCATCTAACAAATAAGGTCTAATTTATTTTTAATTTATAAGAAGCAGAAACAATCACAATATGAATAAGATAAAGGTTATTTACAATATATATCATAGAGTGATATAATAAAATATCTTTAAGTGTTTTATTGAATAATACATATTGAATTAGAAAATTCTGTAATGTCTCATCTGCTGATTTTAGCCAGTGTTTTTTGTGTAAGCATATATACACCAGCAAGTATTCTTGATATATACTCTATATTAAAACTGAACTGCTAGTTTTGAAAAACTAGATTTAAAACAATTAGCACCTCTAATCAATACTGATTTGGTTCCTTGAAGTTGCTTGAGAATGGCTGAAATTAATTCCTCATATTTAAACATGTGAAAAATAATAGACATTTGGGCATCTTACATATTATTAATGTACATTTGCTTTGTTCTCTGACTTTCTTATGACTATGGCAGTTTTTTATTTTTTACATATTTCAAGAAATGAAAGAACTTAAGCAAATATTTTGCTATGGCAGAATCTTTGCCTACATGGTTTTCTCTACTTGAGTGACTTGATCAATATGCCTTGCCACCCAAAGAAATGTTTATATTTAAAGGTACACACACACACACACACACATACACACCTATTATTCATATGTAAATTTTTGACATATTTATATTTAAAGATATATATATTATTCATATGTAAAATTTTGATGTGGATAGGTCTTTGTCAATTTTCTCTGGAATATGGTATATTCTATTAATATATAAACTGGAACTTTCTGGGTTTTTTTCAGGAAAGGTATCAAATTATATTTTAAAACATTTCTGTACCATTATTTGTTATCTCATCTATGTTTTTCAAATGTATATGTTTCTCTCTCTATATATATATATCATTTATATATGTATATATAAATTATACACATATATATATATATATATATATTTATAATTAGTTCCTACCTAACACTCTTCCCTTCCTATTTTTTGTTTCTCACATTTATTATGATAGATGAATAGACATACACATACTTTTAGTATACACATAGATGTATATGTACATAATATTCAATATTTATATATAGTGTATATTCTTAATGTTCTCTCTACTACTTACCATGGCAATTTACACTCAGAGTGAGGTCCTTGTCTTCTTGGGGGTGAATATTTCCTGCTAATTTCTAGCTTCTGACAGTCTGACCCCCCAGAACCTAGTACATAAACCCTCTAGATTATCATAGTTTTTAATACCAGTTCTGCTTATTTTGCCTATCCTTGTAAATATTTATACATAGTTTGAAAAAAGCCCACAAATTTCTCATTTCATATTTTCACATGAGATGCATTTGGTTCAATTTTGATGTTATTTTTCTCATCTGATTTCTAAGGGGAATAGTAAAATAACTTAGACTAATTTTCTACCATGCTTGTACTAAATTATTCAGGAAGACTTTCTGATAGAACAGATATAGGGAATAGTACATAGGAAAGATTAGAATAAAGAATATTTAATTTCTCAAAATTTTTCTTATTTATATAGATTGTATCAAATTTAAATATTCCAAAGGTGTATGTACACCTGTTTACAGATAATTTTCTCAAAATGGAAGCATACTTGGTTAACCTGTGAATAAAAGAGTTTTAAAATTGAAGAAAAGAAGTCATGGGAAGGTAGAATTAAAGAAAAGTAGGGGGAATACAAAAATAAAATGTAAGTCATGATTATAATGGAATGGCTAACCTCTAATGGTTAATATGTGTTTGTCTTATTTAAGCTCACTGCATTTTAGGGACCATAGTCTTTTTTTATGGATAAGAATAAAAATAACTAGAAGAGTTAGGTAAACTTTGCCAATTCATTATGCTACAAAGTGACGGAGTTTACTCTGGACCTAGCTGATTCCAGAGCTCAAATTTCTTCTTGTATGTGAGAATATAGCATGGGAAACTGGGGTCTCTCGCTTGGGAGGAGATGGTCAGCAGCTGACTATTAAAAATGCTGTCATAGGTTTTTCAAAAGAACTCTGAGGTAACTGGACCTGCTGGTGCATCTCAAACAATTTTCCAAATTGTTCTAAGTATAGTTTTTCTACTGACATCCTTTTCATTCGTAATGCTTTCATAATATGTGCTTAAAACAAAGCTTTATTAAATTATATTCTAACAAAAAATACATACACAGCGGTAGTCATATATAGCATCTCAAAATGTAGATATTTATTTTTGATAAAAGGCATATTTCTTACAATAAAATTCACTGTCTCTCATTTTTAAAGACAAGTTAATTTTTTTTCTCTCACTCTGGTAGTCAAACCTATGTCTAATTTAAAATCCTGGTTATAGGAACCAAATCTTCGGTGAATTCAACTATTTAAAATAATTTCATTAATACTTTCAGTTTCTTTTTTTACTTTTACATTCTTTTTAGTGTTAAATTTTTCTTGAAATGTCTTTCTTCACTTTTTACTATCTGTATATTTGTAAATATACTTTTTGAAAAAATCTCATTTATAGTTATAAGCATTAAAATATATAAAAGCAAGTATTCTCATCATCATATCCTAAATTTTAGATTATTTCTCTCTCTCTGGTATCTTGTTTCATTTCAGATATGTGAAACATATGTGAAATATTTTAAATATATAGGTAAAAGCACATTTCACTGTCTATCACATTGTACATTAATGTGACATAAATAATTATTGAGAGATTCTGCTTCTGATTAGAATGCATAAGGTCTCTCTCTGTTAAGTTCTTCAATCTAACAATAACACAAATAATCGTATCTATTTTTAAAATACCATCATAAACTCCACCCCTGCTTAAAGAGATGCATGCGTTGGATACATGCCATTTTACCAAACTACATTAAGCACGACAATGGTACAGATGCAGCAAAGTTACCATTCCTAGTATATAATGATCCCAAATGAAAGTTCTAGAGATAACATATGTATAGTACAATTTTTCTACAATATATTGCATGCCTCATATTTTATACATTCTATATATGTATTTTAACACTGTTGAAACTTTGTGGATATTGATTACGGAAAGACTGAAAAAAACTTTCAAAAATCCATGGAGTTATAAAAGTCAGGGTTTAAATTTAAAGTTAGAAATGAAACCTAGACTTTTGTGTATCCCTAGTTTATATCTAGCTGAGGATCTAAATATGCAGCTCTTGTCATCTCATCTCACCAGCATCCTCTGATGGTCTACATAAAATACTTATATCTCTTCTGGACAGAAGTTGACATAATTGACACACTTCTGGCATCTAAACTGAGGCAGCACGGATTGAAATACTTTGTTCCCCACGGGCAGTTCCTCGAGCTTAGGCCCGAGGCATTGTTTCAGAGAGGAGTAGAGAAGGCTGTAGCTATTGTGTATAAAAATAGAAGGCTTGCCAACTTAGCGAGTCATCTTGGCATTTTCCATAGATGCTGAATTCACTTTAAAATTGAGAGAACTGTATAAGGTGGACAGATAAATGGCTCTAGAAGATAATTCTCTGTAAGCTCATGATAGGCTTGGAAATTTTCTTTTTCACACGTTTTATGTTTAATCACACAGTAAATGACAATTTACTCTCCTGACTAAGTTTGTGCTCAAGTTCTTTGTGTAGCTCCAAAGGATGCAAGATACAAGAGAGACACAAGTTTAGTCTAAGGGACAGGGAAGTATAAGAAACGTAAAAAAGATGATCTGTCTCTAATTCCTAGAATTGGAGGTGTCCCAAGGCTAGAAGACAACAAAAGGCCAATTTAGCACAGCTGGCACAAAGAAGCCCCTTAATTAATGTCCTGCCTACTGTGATACTCCATAATCTAAATTCTCTAATTCTGGTAAAATTTCTTGAAACACATTGTGAAGAAATGATCACTTGCCATAGGCATTGCATCTCTGAAGTGTCCTATATATTGTTTGGCATATTGGAATATGCAGTGAATACCAGTTGAAAATGATATCTTAATAAAGCCTCTGCTAAATGTAACAAAAAGAATCAGAAATACAAGCTGTTCCAACTGCATCTGACCCTGTTAAAGTTTTGGGACCATAACCTTTTGTGCAACAAGCTCAGAAACAGTGGAAAACTCATGTTAGAACCTGCTTTTGACTCCGCTTTCAGTTAGCACCGCTGTGCAGATGGTGTATTTATAGGTGTATTTTTATAGCCATTACTTAACATTCTGCATATAAGGAGCTGATTTTCTAATTAGGTCTTTTTAAAAGTGAAATGTTGATAGACTATTTTAAATGATTACAAGTAATTATTTCAACATTTATCAAAATAAATGTATCAATTTTAAAAGACAACAGAAACCCATATTTCATTCTTTTTTAATCAGTGTAGCACATTATTCAAATTAAGGATATCAGTAACAAATGACAGAAAGACTTTCATTAATTTATTAGACCTCAAATATTTACCATTTTTAATCAAAATGTGACTTCGAAAGAATTTATACCTCAAAGATTAAATCCTCACAAAGCCGGTGTTATGTTTGTGAAAAATAGTAATAATTGCATGAATACTAAAACAGAATTAGGATTTTCAAGAACCAGTTGAAAACATCACACTTTTGTATAGACACTTCATAAAATAAAATCACTGTAATATCTCTGAAATTATGAAAGGTATACTACTATATGCAGAGGTTGTTATGAGTATATTTCATTTTATGGAATGTAACTCATGCTTGGACAAAAGAAATCAGCATCTTAAATGATCAACATTGAGTTTTTATCCTGAACATTTCCATTCCTTTGTAAACTCTGACTTGCACTGTGATACTATAATTTCCAGTTTTATGTTTCTCTACATGGCATTTATAGATGAAATAGAATCATTAGTCACTCTAAGCACTTTCTTATTTGTTTGCAACAAACTTACTTTGAATTTATACAACATAGCTTTTAAAATCCAAATAAAGCTTCCCAGTTTCTTAAAATGTCTTTCCCTCAATGGAAGGGATTAGATGCTGGTATTCTCAGCTGCAAACTCCTGACAAGCCGATTACAGCGCTGTCCTAGCAGCAGTCACAGTCTGTGACAAGTAAGAGGTTGTAAATTCTAGCTACTCATTTTCCCATTTCACTGTCCATGGGAGCTAGTGAAAGATAGAACTCTTCAATTCTACCCTTTTAGTTCAGTTAGAATAATAGCCAAATTTGTTTCCCCCCCACAGAATATAATTGAGATACTGGCAGAGAGCTGAGCATTTTTATAAAAGAATCAAATCAGTTTCTCTTTCTGCACTCCCACCAAGTAAAAGGCTTTATGATTTTGCCACTTGCATGGGAGGTGTTCAGAGAGCGCTGCCAAGTGCAAGGGTGCTCTTCTGTTCCCCACTCGTCCTCTGTCACAGTCTATCCATTTGCTGCAGTGTTACCATGACATCTTTCTTTATCATACTTTGTTCAAGGACACAAACAGAAGGAAGGAAGATCAAAAACACAAAAACATTTTTCTCAAAGATGTTTATTATAATATGTACACAAAAGGCAAAATATATGTAAAAGTTGAGCTTCCAAACACAAGTAAAAAACAAAGTGCCTTAATTTTTACAATTCCAACTATCAAAGATGTTTGATTTTATCTCTAACTAGATAGCATACACTGCCCTACATATTCCAGAGGCGTATATAATTTTGAATAAACGTGGCATTTTCATTAAAGCATATATGGAGAAGACAGTATG
This sequence comes from Cynopterus sphinx, assembly GCA_030015415.1. Classification (NCBI taxonomy): domain Eukaryota; kingdom Metazoa; phylum Chordata; class Mammalia; order Chiroptera; family Pteropodidae; genus Cynopterus; species Cynopterus sphinx. The sequence continues at coordinate 13,144,941 of CM057381.1, forward strand.
CATTTATAAAAAAATAAACAAAAAAAAACAACTATGAGATGATTTTGCCATTTTCCTTATTTTTAGTTTTAATATCATATCTAAAGTTTTGCATTGTTGTAAAGGATATGATTTCTACTTCCTATAGGAAAACAAGTAAGGAGTGTTTCTGGGATAAAGGAGGCTTATGCACCATTTAGGAACCATTAATAGCAAATAAGTAGAAAATTATCTGAAAGCCAGATTTTGTATTTTTTAAAGAATACTCAGTATTTTTTACTATGTCCCCTTGGGTCTACAAAAAGTCCTACAATTAACACTTAAAAAAACTAATTTATTCAGAAAATTGTAGCTCCCTAGGAAACATTTGGTCATCAACAGATTACACAGACTCTAATATGTTTAGGGAAAGATAAATATAGCTTGGAAAAAGCAGCATGAGCATTAGCTAAACCCACTGGGAGGAGGTCTTGAGATTTTTCTCAGTGGTAGTAGTTCATCATTTTCAGCTGAGTATCTGAAGATTAAAAGGACTACATAAATTTTCAGAATATTTGAGGGAAAAAAATATCAAGTGACTTAATTAGATTACATTAATATGCATTGTATTTGCATAAATTGTTGAAATTATAACGGAGTAAAATTAGCTAAATATTTTTAAGTACAAATTATCCAATACATATCCTATTTAGATTTAAAAGGCATAATTCTTGGCATTTTTTAAAAATTTAGGATCTAGAACCATGCATAATAACTTTAGACAAACTTAACTGGCATTTCTAATAACTTCATACCTGATTGGAAATTTTTCTACAATATGTCTTACAACAAGTTATATATTCTTGTATTTCAGACATCTCGTAAAAAATAGCCAAATTATTTAGAAGCTGTTGTTACTTTTTATTAATTTGAAGTCTGCCTTGCTGACTTAATACTATTTTCTCTGGATTTATATATCCATTTAATCTCTTGCTAAAAATTGCATAGCTTTAAGTAATTGATATAAACTTATAGTCTGGCCTCAAAACCTATTTTTTGAAATTAAATATCAATTATTTTTCCCACAGCACACTGATTTCAGTTATTTTATAATTCTGTTCGGTTCCCTTTATATTTCTCCAGTCTGTAAATTTTACTCTAAAATTGTTCTTGTAAAAAACAAAAGAACAGAATCCAGTGATGTTGGTACTATTTCTCTAAAAATAATAATTGAGTATTTCTCAAAGAGCCATTCCACAGGGTTGTGTTCCACAGGTGACTTTTGATGTGTTTGTGAAAAGGCAGTTCCACTCTTAAATGAATATGGGAGATACGATGTTAATGTTTCTGTAAAACAGAACTTATAAAAATCCATATATCCATTACATATGCTGTACCTAAGTAGTCAGAGTCATAGAAACAAAAGATGGAGTGGTGGTTACAGGACCAGGAGGAGCGGGAGAAAGGGCTTTAATGGGCATGGAGTTCCAAATTCTAAGATGAAACTGTTCTGGAGTCTGTTTCACACCAATGCGAATATAGTTAACACTTTGGAACTGTACACATGGTAAATTTTATATTATGCATTTTCTACTAAAAAAAAAAAACCTGTTAAATCTATTGCACAATTCAATTTACATATTTCCATATACGGTTTGAAATAGTGCCTGAACCAATTTAATCATACTTATTTTTTTTTTCGAGGTACATATATCAATACCTTAGAGCAATATAACATACAACATATTTTGATAAAATATTTCTGGATCTTTATTTTTGAAAATTAAAATGGTAGGTGTTTAAATTTATCTTTGTGAGTTAATTTTTTGTTTTAATAACCTATAATTCTCCCTCATAGGAAGAGGATTTTTTAACTTTTGAGAACCCATTTAGGTTTGTGCTATCGAGAGGGTATGAGAATCTGCTTACTATATCTTCTCCAAGTATTTAATAATACATGTTTAATAGAATCTAGGTAACAAGAGAATTCTGTGCATCTTGCTCAAGACTTTTTCTGCAGTTGCTTTATTTTATAAAATAATGTTATGTCATTTCCCTTATTCAAAACGATACTTAAATCCACTTTCATTCAGACCACATTGCTTCATGTATAGTATTCAGTCATAAGAATGACAATGTTAAATGCATGTTAAAGTCACAGTGTGCCATATTCAGGCCATCTTTAGCTCTAAATATTGGCTGATTATAAAAAAATATGATTCACTTTTTTGGTGTTTTCTTAATAATCTCAATTAAATTTGAATTGTTGTCCAAATCTCTGTAAAATTTTTAAAAACTGATAAAAAGTCCAGAGTTTTTGTTATCATGTTGGTACCTAAAACCTTATTTTCTTGGTGGGGATATTAAGAACAATGAATGGAAAATAAATGAATAAATCCAAATGATTACCACAAAATAAGGTTGACTTATTCAATAAATGTAATTCCATACAAATGCTATAAAATGTGGAGAAAACTTTCTTTCATGGGTCAATATTTGCTAGAAATCCATAATTGACCCCTGATACAGAAACCAATTTAAATCTATAATGTTATTACATACTTTATCATGTATCAGGCATCACCTGTCCCCAAATGTAATTTAAATATTAAAGCAACAATATAAAATTCAAAACATTACACAGGGCCAATTATTCAGAAAATATTTCGAAGTATTATTTAATATAAATGCTTTACTATTTATTTTACCTGTATAAATAATGACTTCGCATTGTCTTTATATAAAGACATAGAGCTCCCGCATATTTAAACAGGCTTATGAATACAGGAAATACATATAAATATCAATTCATGATCTTTCAGAAAAGGTATTAAAATCTGTAGTGGGGTCTCTTATGCATAAAATCCTATTATTTTTTCTTTTTTGAGTGTTGGAATAAAATAATAAATTTTATATTTTTCTTCTCTTTAATATAGTTTCTAAGACGTCTGTCAGATTCCATTACTATAGTGTTTATTTTCTTGTACAGAGTTTTCCCTCTGTAGTTCTTTCTTATAATATTTACAACTTCTCCAATTTTGATTTGGTTATTTCTAGTTGTTAGTAAAAGGATGCATGCAATGCTCTATTTATAGAGAAGATTGTATTTGTCCATTCTAAAGAAAAATGCTCTATCCCTCATTATATTAGCTTCCAATCTGAACAGAAAATTGTAAACTTATCTAGGCTGATTTTTGTTTATGGCGTCTGCTAGTTATTAATTATTGTATTTATTCTTATCAACACAAACAAACAGAATATCACAATTAGTAAATAAGACTGAATCGACAATCTTTTGGTCTATTCAGTGTATGATACATGGAAACATGGATATTTGAAAAGTGGAGATAACTTAGTTTGCAAAGATCCATTTAAAAATGAGCTCAACTTCTGTAGGCAGGTGAGTGTGTGGAAAAGTCTGTTATAAAACAGCAAATAATCCTCCCTTTTTTCTGTGACAAAAATTTGAAATGGAATATTATAAAATGTTTAATTTTACTATATTTTATATATATATATATATATATATATATATATAAATTATATATTCAAAGTCATGCACTGTGGAAATAATAGATTTATAACATAATTGTTAATTATTTCGAGGTGTAAAGGACAAGTCTTTTAGCTGGTGTGCTCTGCTGTTGAAATGACAGTTTCTCTCTTACTGTTCACCTGTCATGGCCAAACTCCCCCACCTTCACTCATCAAAGCTTAACATCATTTCCACATTTTCTTTAGTTACTATATTAAACAAGACTGGATTTCTTTTCTATTTTTGCTCCATGTGCTTGAAATGTTGCTGACCTTCGCTTTTATAGGTTATAAACAGCACCTGTAAAAACTACCTATAAAATGAGTAAATCTGACAATCAATCAATATTCACTGAATGATTGTTCTGTTTTTAGAACTCTGCTAAAAATATAATTAAAAACATCCTGCTATATCAATCATCATTAGTCATAATTATGTAAAAGACAAAGCTAAGCACTTTTTGTTACCAATGAGCATGTCCCAAAACATAAGCGAGAAATCAATATTTGCATTTTTTGTGATCCATGTGGGAAAAAAAATCTAATTTTTCCTTCACCTGACAATTAAATTTAAATGAATAATTGTATCAGAACATAGTCAATGGGATCAATTATTTAATTAAATGAGGTGAAATCAGAATTTAAATGAGAATTAAATGCAGGTAGATTATTATATGTGTGTGTGTATACACACACACACACAGACACTATTAATAAATGAGCACATAACATAGCAATGTTTATCATTATGTTATTGTCATCTACTGCTGTGAAACAAATGAACTAACCCTCTTTACCTTAAAAAAATATTTATTTGCCCATGGATCTGCAATTTGAGCTGTGATCATCTGGATGGCTCTTTCTTTCTCCACACAGAATTTGATGGAATAGTTTATCTGGGGCTAGAGAACACAGTTCCGAGATGATTTGCTCACATGGCTACCAAGTTGTTGGATGGCTATTATTTCTTCACAGGAGCTTCTCCATGGAATCACTTGTTCTTTCTCAGAGCTTGGTTTCAAGAGTAAGCATCCAAAGCAGAACATGAAAAATGGCAATTTTTTAAGATCTGAACTCATAAACTGGCCTAAAGTCACCAGTGCTTTACTCTATTTGGCAGGCAGTTACAAAGTCCAGAGTTAAGGAGAAAAAACATAAATCTCACTCTCAATGAGCTGGACATGGAAGAAAAATGGGGCCAAGTTTTAAAACTCCCATGTTAATTTTGTCATCAATAAATATCTCTTGACAGCAAATAGGGATAGATCCCCAATAATTAGGTTGGTGACACTTGATTTTGCTTGCTTGGCCGGCTACTTTGCAAATGGATGAATACTGACCCAAAATAGATTAATCAGGTTCTGTCTTCTAGAAATTTGGAATTGGATCCGAGAGACAGTCAATCATCTTTGAAAGTAGATTGATTTCAGATTATGTAAACAGGAATTTTTACAGAGACTATTTCAGGCTATGTGCACACATAAAAATTGAAATCGACTTAAAGAGAAAGCAATGAATCAAATAGGATCTAAGAAAGAAAGAAAAAGTAAATGAGAAACAGGTTTTCAGATACTAGATTGCTGACCATTTCCAGATCCCCTATATCATTTATACATTAATTCATATTTGCTTAATTTTTCCCCTGAGCCAGGTCCTGTAGGTACCATAGTATAGGAAAAAAGACAGTGGCTGTGCCTCCAAAGAATCTGCATGATAACATACACACACACACACAAAACAAACAATAAAATACACTTATAAAGAATCCTGATACTTTGAGATAGCTGAGTTGAGGGTGGGTTTTTTTTAGATAGGGTTTTCAGGAATGGTCATTAATTTCATGGTTAGCAACATTCTACATGGATGTACTACTCACTAAATAATTATAATTTTTATTATAACTTTTTAATAAGATTGACCATAACTCTATGCAATGTAAATCAGAATTATACAGGTTCATTATAATTTTCAAACAAAGAATGGTTAAAATTAAAATGGGTCTTTAATCCCAAAGATCCCCTACTATGTATGCCTTTGGAATATATTTTTTCCCCTTTTGATTAAGTAAAAAGGTACTGTCAAAGCAAAAAGTAAATATTTAAGAGCTAGGATGTGCAGCTGATAGGCCATCTATGTTTGCTCATTGCCTTTACCCATAGGAAAAGTAGACTTTCTCACAACTTTATGTCTGAAAGTAGTTTCACAATTTGAAGAAAAGCGCCTGACATTAGGCTCCTACTCTCCCACAAAATACTTGGGAGAAGGAGGTGCTGTCTTCCTTGACAATTGTGTCTCAAGGGATGTTTCCCAGTCCCTAAAATAAGCATCCTTGTTTTGTAAAACTGGCAAGAAGCTTTTAAAAGAATTTATATCTCAAAAGGAAGAGAAAAATTACTAGTTTTCTAAAGTAAGTGATTAAAGAAAAGGGAGGCCGGTGGCCTGTGTGTTTAGGTCCTGTGGATTTTGTAGGAGTGGAGGCTAGGAGCGAGGTCAGAGGCCCAGAGGCAGGAAGAAGGCTGTCTAAAGATTGATCAAGCTAAGGGAAACGTTAAGGCCGCCTTGGTCAATACTTTATTTTAAAATGAGAATAGCTAGGGCTTTATGAATGAGATAGATGGGTGAATAAATGTATATAGATAGATGGATGAATGAATGGATGGATGGATAGATATAGTGTTATAGATATTTATTGTAGATTTTATACATCTATAATATATAAAATATATTTTATGTAGTACAAATAATATAGTACAATATAGTATTATCTATGCAATCTAGTTGATTATATGTGTATGTATATATAATATATGCATATATTATATATGTATATATAACATGTATATAACATATAACATATATAACATATGAAATGTGTGCGTGTGTGTGTGTGTGTGTGTATATATATATATATATATATATATATATATATATATATATACACTCATAGTTGATAAGATTAAAGTGGTGCTTCAGTCACAAAGATACCCTACTATATATGACATAGGAATAAAATATATAGTATTCATAATACTAATACATGTTCCATATCCATAATACTATTTGTTAATTATTATTTTAAGTATTTTAAAAACTTAACAATTTTAATGCCATAATCTTATAAAGAAAATTATTACACTCATTTTAAATAAACTGTAGAATAGAGTAGTTAATGTAAGAGCCATAACAAGTAGCAAAGAAATGATAGAAACAGATTTTTGTAACAGAATTATTTTACTCTGAAGTGGAAAAACATAAATATTATAAAAATGAATTATACACATATTAAACATAGGCACCAAAAGAATAAATTTAGATATTTGAGAATAAAAATTACATTATTTGAAAAAATATATATATATGTTTTCTTTTTTTTCTTTATTTTATTCCCAGGACACCAGCAGGCAAGAAATATAACTTATTTTTTAAATGACAAATAAAGCTTTATTATAATACATCTATAATTTATTAAGTGGATTTGGTTAGTTGACTAAATCCTAGATTCAGGTGAAATGGTTATTGGGAGTCCATGCTTATTTATGGGAAAATTATCTATATTGACAGAAATATAAATTGCAAATAAATAAAACTTAATTTATAGAATGGCTTAAATAAAAACAGAATGAAGCCTAGTAAATAGCGAATAACATAAAATTTGAAAGGATTGTCATGAAGCTATGAGCAATAATTTTGTTTGCTTTTATTTTATTAAATAAAATGGACAGCTCTTTTATCCCATTAGAAAATTACTGATGACAGTGATTAAACTGAATACTCTTCATCTGAAAAGAAGAAAAGACACATTAAATATAATTTAACAGAAGTCTTCTGGTTTTGAAAAATAATTAGAAATAGTACAGATTATCTATTTCCTGCAATAAGAAATATTTTATACAGAACCATTGATAAATGGCTAATTTACTTAATCCAAAAGGTTACCATTTACCGCATCACTTGACAGATTATTAAAATATAATGGATTGAATCAGTATTGAAGTGTTTTTCATCTTTATAATTTATAGTGCTGAGAATAGACACATTTTATTATTATAACTAATAACTAGTATTAATTGAATATGTTTAATGGAGTAGTCACACTGCTAAATGCTTCATATATATAATTTCATTTAATCCATACAACTGTCAATGATTTCTATATGAGATACTGGTTCTCATATATTACTCTGTCCTAGAGTAATATAAATAGTAAATCTTAAGGCGCAATTTACAAGAAGGTCTAATTTTAAAACACATATTGTGTTCAGAACTCTAATGAGTTGTATGTCCTCAAAACAAAACAAATCAAAACACATTTGTGGAATGGTGATTGTTTATTTAATATAAATTAAGATTGCTAGAATTACCTATTAAAATATGTAGAGCAGATATAGATAAAGCAGATTAAAGTACTAATTTTCTGAGTTGAATATCTGTTGATTCATCATGACTTTTTTATGTTGTAGACCTTTTCAATACCATTGTATATAATATTCTTTTATTAACCAAATATATCACTACCTATGTGAAAATACCATGGCCCTACTATTGCTGTGTAACAAATTAGTATCTTCAAATTTAGTATCTTGAAATAATTTTATTTTGTGCCAGTCTTCAAGTGGTTCAGTTGGGCAGTTACAGCTCGGAGTCTTTCATATAGTTGCATTCAAATATTGGTGGGGACTGCGAATATCTAAAATGGGTCACTTGCTTGAACAGGTGGGGCGATACTAACTGCTACAAGCTCCTTTGGGGCTCTCAACCTGAATGCCAAAACAGGGATATCTCTGTCTGTGTCTCTGACAGTCTCCAGAGTGAGCATTCCAAGACTGCTTTTAGAAGTCAGAGGTTATAACTTCCACTGCTTTCTGTTGGCTACGATAGGGATTCAGAACTAGCCACCCCAAGGCGTGCCTCAGTGGTATGAGGATGATTTTGAGCTAAAGACAGCCAAGACAATGCAGGCTCAGAGCAGTAACTTCTCTCCAGCCTTTGCTGTGTAGAAAATTTAAATTAGCAGCCTGGCCCATAATAAGGGTTAAAATCAAAAATGATTTTTTACTTACTGTATGGCAGGGCAATCTAATAATTACTGAACATGTGCTGTCCCTGCAATGACTTTCTGGGGCCTTACTCAATCCCTTGCTCAGAACTGCATGTGGAGTTTATTTTCCCTTTCTGTCTCTGACTCTCTCATGTATGTGGGGTTCCCACACAGATATTCCCACACAAAATCTGGTGATTTTCTCTGATTATTAGACCCTCCATCAGAACCGCGAGTATAGGTTCAATTTCTTCCTCCCAACTCTACAAACAAGTTACTAAATTTAAAAAGAAGGGACATAAACCTCATCTCTTAATTGACAGTATGTCAAGGAATTTGCAAATGTGTTTTACAATTTCTACAATTATGTAGGGTATATCCATATAACATAAACTGATTATTTCCAAATATAAGGAAAAATATATAGACCTAAGTATATAATTTATTTTGAAACATATAAATAAATGATCTTTTCTTATATTTTATGTTACATTTTTCCTATTTGAATATATTATATGCTTATTTGTTATTTGAAAAATACTTGAAAGAAGAATGAATATTTTAAAGGCATAAAAACTCCTCAGCACAAAGGTAACTACTATGTTATTTTACATTTCTTTCTACTCTTACTAATATTAGAAAGGAGTCTTACTAAAATTGAATTATAGAAAATAGTGTTTACTATTTGGGACCATATGTCAGAATATTGGACATCTGGTTCCATCTTCTTTATTCCACCCCAGGAAGAAGCCAGGAGGTAGGAGTTTTATTTTTGTTGCATGGCACTGGGTCAGAGGGAGGGACAATGGCAAGCACGCACCACTGTTTTCCTGCCAGCTACAATGAAGCTGGTTTCAGACTCATCTGGGGTGCGAGAAACTTGACTGTCATCTAGATTTCTCGCAGAAGAAATTGGTCTGTGTATTGTTCAGTTGGTATCTCCATCATAGGAAGGGGTGGGGGGTCACACCTTCATTGTCCACCTTCTTGCTGAAATCACTCATCTTTTCAAATTTTAATTAACTCTTCAAAACATTTTCTTGATAATTTAAAAAATAAAAGTACTTATGTTTAACATAATTGACCTGTGTGATGCAGTTGGTTTTTATTTTTAGTGTATTTATATTATAATGACCATATTTACATACAAACTCATTTTTACAATATCTCTTAATTGATCTATAATCCTTTGTCAATATATAAACTACTATTGTGTTTTTAAGTATGTTTCATCATTCGATTTTATTTTTTAATGCTAGTACCTAACTTTTAAAATTATTTTGTGGTGGCATAATACATTTATTAGACAGAAATAGTGTTAAGTCTGTGTCTTATTTGTTTTTCATTATATTTTGTTGCTTAAATCCATTTCCACATAAACAGACCTGAAATGACCAAATACTCAACTCTGTATTCTCTTTACATTTTCCACAGGATCTCAATGCTGCTAATTCACCAACACAAATGCTTCTCAGATTAGTATAGCTTTATCTTATCTGAGTTTGAAGTTATCCCTAAGAATAACTTCAATATAGCTATTGAAACACAATATTTCCATTCATGGAAGATATATATCTTTATCTAGATTTCTTAATGTTATATTTAGGAGAATATTTGTTGGATTTTTTAGTACAAGACAGATTTTTTTGCGGTTGCTTACCAGTAATGTGTGTGATTTTCCTCTCTTTCTCTCTCTTTCTCTCTCTATAAAGTAATTAGGATTTTTTTTAAATAATCTTTTTCGAAATAAATATTAAAAATCACTAGAATTTGAAGTATGGAGCCATTGAAATAAATATAAATAATGTACGATTTCTTCTCTTAGAGAAATTATTCTATTCCGGGTCCTGACAATACAAGGAAACAAAGTATTTTGAGTGGGTAGTATTAAATATACAAATTTTATATGAGTGGCTAATCTTAAATAGTATTATCAGTATTTTGAAATAAATCAGTTTCACCTCTGACCCAGTAATGTTACCAACTTTTAGAGAAATCATAATATATGAAGTCAGGGAAGTTAATTCAGGGAAAGGATGCCTAGAAATCTTAGAGATGTGGCAACTGCTGAAATTCTTACCTAAATTTATTGACATGACTGCATATTTAAGTGTAAGCTATGTTACAGGTATTTTTGCAAATACATAGAAAACATTTTTATAAAGAATAAAATTTAGAAAACAAAATAGAAATCTAAAAAATTGCCATCTTATGGTAATAGAGTTATAAATAAAAGCATTTTTGTTTATTTTCATTTTTAAAATATCTTTCAGTATTGTAATTGTTAAAAAGTATAATTTAAGTTGTAAGTTTTGTGACTTACTCTTACCTTAAAAATATATCCTGGAAATTATCCTACTACTACACAACAATTATTTATAAACAAAGTAAATTAGCTATAAACCAGATGGCCATCTCAACCTGCACTGATTATAAGAAGGCTGTTACTATTATAAAAATATTAAGGGGAGAAAAATAAGTGACATAGCTTTATTTTGAGTATAATTTTACTGTCTACCTACATGACTCGGTTTCCTCACCTGTAAAATGAGGAAATGGGCACCTAACATGTACAGTTATTTTAAGTATTAAACTTAATAAATAAAATATTATTGTTAACTACAATTAATATTAAAATTAAAAAATTGTCTCATAAGCAGCATTTTAGTTGCTTAATTCCTTCCATTTTTGTTCATTTTAGTTTATTCTAAGACATGGGAACTATCTAAATAGGGTTCAGAATTCAGAACAAACAAGTACAATTAAGGGCCTATCTGTCCTGGAGTGCACCAAAAACCTGTTTAATTTAGTTTTCATTGTTGGATGCAAAATCTGAGGATCATTTGATATGCACTTGATTCAACTTGATTAATTAAAAGGTATTATACTGATTTTTATTATAAAAATGTATGTATATTAATGTGTACATAAAAGATGTTTCCAGAACAAATATAATGTGGGTAGAATTTTTGTTTGGTGAGTCAACTTATTGGAGATAGGAAGTTGTATACATTGTATGTGGTCAAAATGGAGTGGAAAAACCTTGCTAACAATAAATAATTCAAACTTCAAACTCCAAACTTATGTATGTAGAATAAAAATCAGGAGTTTCCTTTGTCTAGCTATATTCTTTTTCTCATAGAAAACCAACAGAAATTCTATATATTTCTCATGTTTTTAGAGTGAAAGTTAATTATTCAGGTTATTTAAACCAGTGTTCTTATCATAGAGCTTAATTTAAAAAAACAAACAAACAAAGAAGAAAGGATTGACAAAAACAAATTAAGGGCTTCAGATGTCTAGCCCTGGTATAAAAATGTTGAAATTTCACTCCTAAATATGTTTCAGATAAAGAACATTAATTGTACCCTTCATCACATATATTTGTTGTTTTCTTGATTCTTCATTTCAAAATGAAAATTATTTAAATAGATGAAAACCTAATATCATTTTATATTAATATAGCAATAATGACATCAATAGCCAGATATAAATATGCATTTATAAACTATATCGACTTATTTTATTTCATTAATTCTAACGTGAACTTTTTTGACATTTTAAAACTTTAATTTTAAATTTTACAACTGATATGGAAATATTGGGTATATTTTAGTTGACATATTTTTAATTGTAAGCTTCTTAACATGATGTAAACTAATGATACGTTTTACAATTTATGTCATCTTTCATCTTTCAGTTTCTGGCAAGTTCCTTTATTAGGTAATAAAACCTTGCTTATATTTCAGATGTGTATTTATAGTGTCAGTATGAATAGGAAGATAAGAGCTTCTTGAGATCAAAGCTTGGGAGACTCATCCTGAGGGCAGAGTCAAGGAGAGTGACAGGTGGTTGCCAAAACCATGGTACCTACAAAGTCCGTGTCGATATCAATCATGGAATGTTTCATAGAAAATGGGAGAAGGAACTCTGGTCCCCAGTAACTCTAATTTTTGTTGTTTTTCTTCTGTGGTCAATGAAATTCTGTTATTTTTCAATATTGTCTTGAATAGAAGGATCAAAATGAGTAAGGATCTTCATCAATCAGGTAAATAAATAAAAAAGTAATAATTGTAATTAGGAAGTGGTGAGGATGATATTCATCTTTGAATCTATCTATGGTATAAGGTTGTTTTGGTTTATGTAGAAATAAAATATTTCATTATTTAGATAAGATTGGGAAGGGAGCTATCATCTCCTTTCTTATCCTCATCTCTATAACAGAGTAGATGGCTTAGGATCTGACATCAAGTAGGCCATGATTTATTAGAGGTGTAAAGGGCTCACTTTATTAGATGTCAGTTATCATTTAAAATACACTTCATCCCCTTCTTATTCTTCTTGTTCTTCTTGCATCGTGAATTAATCAGGACCTTTTCTTTTCAAGCCAGTCACATGACCTCTGTTCATTCTGCTCTCACACAGGAATTGGTACAGATCGTTGCACAAGTCATGAGCTAGGCAATCAAGGCCAGGTGGGAAATAAGCATAAGTGACAGAGATTTATCTCCTTTACTACAGATAAGCCTGAATGAGACAGTCAAACCCATAGCCTCGTCCTAGAGCCATGCAAACATACTTGGAATTTGGTCTGAAGACCTAGTTATCTTGTTTTCCTTTTCTATACAGGTGCAGATCTCAAGCCTAAGATTGCATATTATCATGAAAATACAGGTTAGCCTTTGTCCTAAATCATATTCTCCAAAATATTTGGTTACTGACCTTTATCCTGTATATTCAGAAGTGAAAGAAAAGAGAACTAGTGAGCAAACCACAAAAAATATTAGCAGGTATTATTATGAAGTACTAATTTTATTCCTGCACCAAAAGAAGCCATTTAGATATTTTGTCTTATTTAATCCACTCAACAACTTTGTAAATTAGCCTCTCTGTTTACCCTCCTTTATTAGATAAGGTAAACAGAGTCCCCAACATGGTTAAATAATTCAGTTTGATCTGACAGGTGGAAAATGGCACAGTCAGATTTCAAACCCCAGTCATTCCGATTCTAGAACTTAAGTTCTCACACTATATTGAACACAGGCCAGTGCTTTTGGCTCGGTGACTGGAAGAAAGCAGCTGCTACGTGAAGATCATAGAAGTTTCTCACTGTGATTCAAAAGACACAACTGCTGTTCCTGCTGTTGTTTCCTTGCTTGCCTGTGGAGTCGTAGACACCAGCCCAGATCTGAGAGTGTTTGCTTTTGACTGTGATCATCATCTCCATGGGTGGATTGTGGGTACGGACAGTGAGGTGGTAGCTAACAAACATGACAAGGGATCACATGTGTGTTTCCAGATTGGTCAGGAGGTATCACAACACAAAGCAGCCCTGACTAAAAGAGACGGATGGCAGATTGCTTCCTTACATCCCAGCCAGCAGGGCTCCTCCTGTCTTAACTTTAGGGCCTGGCAGTTCAGACTGGTTTCCCTGGATACAGTTCCCCTGCTTAGAGAGATTGAATCATCATGTCTGAATTTGTTCAGACAAACTCAAAAGGACAAATTCTCCCTGGAAAATAGTAGGGGTCCAATTGTAAAGAAAATAAGCACAAATGGATTGATTTTTAAAACATAGTATATGACCAGATTTTGTCTAGTTTTAGTTATTTTATAGTTACGTAAAATTCAATCTTAGGAAAATGGAGGTAGAAGTAGTAACACTGCTTTTGGCTAAAAATGAGTCTTTTAAATAGATCTCATTTAATAAATTATTTTATGATGTTGCTTATTAAATGTACCAGACATCACCTGAAAATATCAACATTACATTTATTTCTCTTACTAAAAAATGGAAGCAAATGTGGAACTCAAAAGTGTTGCAGTTGCTATTTTCAGGGTATCAAAATGGGAATTATGTCTTTTCATTATTTATATTACTCACCACACCTAGAACAGTGTCTTACATACAAATTTTTCAGTATTTTTTTTAGGTGAAGCCACTTTCTCCTACTCCTGAATAAATTTTTACCATTCTAACTTAAGTACCTACTCAATACTTGTACATTTTTATTTGGTTAATATTGACTGGCATTCATGTCAGAAATATATATATATATATTAATTTTGGAAATATAAAATAATTGACTAAGACTATATTAAGCTGGGGATTATTAAGTAGGACAGGCTAAGAGTAGAGAAGTAATAGAGAAAGTGTAAGGGTTGGGGAAATGACTGTAGTAATAAACCTGGCCCCTATGGGAAGAGGTTGGCGCCCCAAAGTTGTATATAAAATTTCATGGGGAGCATGAGCTTGACCTGGTTTGCCACAGTGGCTTCTTAGGGAATCTAATCTGGTGGTGTAGGTGGCGGAAATAGAAACTTCTAGGAAAAGTCAATATTTGGGTGGCCAATAACACTTCTTATTAATAATCCTTTGTTAGCAGTTCAACTGACCACACCTTGGTTAAAAGAGTATCTAGGAACCCACATCCACTGTATAAGGTAATAGAATCAAAAACTCCGCATGAACACCTGCTCGAAGATGTGTATAGCCACTTTATTCATAACTCCAAAGCTAGAATTCACCAAATGCATAACTTGGAAGTAACCAAAATGTCCATCAAAAGGTAAACAGATAAGTAAACTGTACTGCTTCCATACAAGGCATAAAAAGTGCTAAAAAGAAATGATCTGTCAAGCCATGAAAAGACATGGAGAAACCTCAAATGCAAGTAAGAAAAGCCAATCTGAAAAGGCTGCATACTCTCCGATTCAAACTATGGTATTCTGGGAAGAGGCAAAACTGTGGAGACAGTAAAAAGATCACTAGTTGCCCATCTGTGGGAGGAAGGGACAAAGAAGTGGAGCTCAGGGGGTATTTAGGGCATTGAAACCATTCTCTGTGATACTATAATGATAGATACATGCCATTGTATATTTGTTAAAACCCATATAGCCTACAATGCCAGGAGTAAACCTTAAGGTAAACTGTGGACTTTAGTCTGATGATGTGTCAATGTTGGTTTATCAGTTCTAACAATCGTACCACTCTGGTGTGGGACGTTGATGGTGAAATCTGTGAATATGTGTGGTAAGGGAACTCATAGGAATTAGATTTGCTATGAACCTAAAACTGATCAGATTTTTTTAATGGACTGATTTATTTTAACTGACACAATACAAAATTTAATGGCTTAGATTTAGAAATGTGTAATATAGATTGCTTGCGTATAAACTACAATACACACATGGCTTAGTACCCACATATTAGATAATTTTAAAAGTAAAACATCAATGACGAAAACATGGATTATAAAACTTAATAATTTTTATCATAAAGTCCTCAATAATCTAAAGTTACACTGGTCAAGCAAAATCAACAGTATTTTTATGCCCTAAATCAGAAATAACACAAGTGAAAACAGTAGCCAGTATAAAACATCAATGGTAGAGATGTTAAAAAAACAGCTTTCCTGAAACCATTGGAATTTTCAAATATCTTTATATATAAATAACTAGTGAAAGCTTTGCAATGTTCTAAAGCGTTGAGTAGCCTTCCCACACTTTATTAATATGTGTTACAATATATTCAATTTAACTTATGAATCTTAAATTTCAATGACCCTTCTAAGGTACTCCTTATTGTATTAATAATATCATCTATGGAAGTGAATATTTTTATTTGTAATCTGTCTTGTGCCCTTGTGAGAAACTAATACTATTTGGTTTAGTTATTGCTGGATATGTTCTCAGCTTCTGCTATTTGCACATTGTGACAGATTTATAGTTCATAGACAAGTGTGCACCTTGGAATAACCCAGTGCATTTTCAAAGTAAATGTGTGTGCCCAGTATCTCCACAAGTAATATGTACAAAACTTCTAGAATATGGAATAAGTATATATAAGTTTTAGAAAAACAAAAGTAATCCTGCTGATTCTTAAACAGGTGCCTTTTTAATACACATGACAAAAAGTAGCAACTCTAAATAAATTTTTATCGAGATATAAAACATTTTATATGTTGCTTTTAAAATATTAAGAAATATTTAAAATTTTAAAATATTAGGCATATTACATAGACATGTCTTTTATTGTCTTAGAAGTTTTTTTAAAACTCCACAGTTCTATCTCCCAAATAAAAATTAGCGATTTTTTAAATCACACAATATTTAACCGATAAAAAAAGGGTTATTTCTGTAACCTTGAAAATGAATCAGTCATTTATCAATTGGTATATGAAGAGGCCCTCAATAATCGAAGAGGTAAAGCCAAGGGAAGTGAGAGTAACCAAATTTAAATACAATGATGCTGACATTTTACAGATATGCCTTTGTGTCTAACACATATTCTTGGAATAAATACTGACCTTTCAAACACTTAACAGTAAATAACATGACCATAAGTTATTTTACATTAAACCAATTTCTAGGCACCTTTTAGGGTGAAGATCATTGCATGAGCTCCTTGCTGGAGAAATTGCTGTTGGAAGGTTTTACTGCTTGAACATAAGGATATAACTGACATAGGACCTAATGTCAAACCTTATAATTTTGTTCCTGAAGATTTTACTATTGAATCAGGGAGAGACTCTAAAAATGCAACAGTAGCCTATAAATCATCTTTTAACCATCCCACTAAAATCAAGAAGTATTCAATTAACCTTCCAATTAAATGTTAAAGCATTTTCTCACAGAAATACCCAAATATATATGCTATGTATAATTGAACAATCATTTTAAGTATTAATCCTAAATGTTAAAAATAGATCATTTCTAAATAAAATGCATCTGTTAAATTGTTTTTACAGTTTTGTATATACAGAACTCATGTGAATCATTCATGTCTTCATGCTATTCAGTAGTCTCTGTATATATTATGTTCTTATTTGGAAAGTGAACTTAAAAATCTGATTTTAATACAATATAAAATAAAATGTAACCCTAAATTTTGTAGTTTTGTATTGTCCTATTTCAATGTTATTTCATTTGGGGTAAACTTTTTGATAAAATTATTTGTAAAATTTTGATTTTTTTAAAACCATTCTAAACCAAAAAGCATTATGTATACACAAATACACACACACACACACACACACACACACACACAATATGTATATATATATTTGACCATTCTGACCTACAAAAATCCAATTTATATGTGTGTACTTATATACAAGTAAACTTTTTAAATGGAAATATCCTTTCCAGAATGAAACACAAACTATGTAAATGACTTTTTCACTGTCCAATTTCAAATATAGTAACCATCATATCACATATTTTAGTGAATAAAAAAATGACTGAATGTTAAAGATTATTATACAACATATGAATATCAAATTATATGATAAGCCCTACTATAAATGTTAGTCATTTGTTTAAAAATTATGGTCAAAATTTTAAGATCATTTTGTAATTTGTAAGAAGACAACTTCTGTTTGAATTTATATGACCCTTAGGAAACATAAAATTAAAAATAAAACATATAGTTATGCTCTAGTTTTCTTCTATATGACAACAGCTGCTTTTAAAGTATATTCATGTCAGGAAGAAAACCTGAGTTATATTGTTCGAGACTCTTAAATCTAGAATGGGACTATGTTGAAAGGAAAAACTAAATTTCGCTTATTTATAAATAAACCTTCAAAAAATGGCCTTGAAGAACCATAGCATGCTCTGAAAATGTTCAGAATAAGCTCTTTAAATTTCCATGCAAGGTTCTCAGCAGATGTTTCCATGAAACTCTTTTCTCTATGGTAAATTTTATTTTCTTAATTATCTGACAATTTTACACAAATTTCTCATAAAACTTATAAAGAAATTAGGACTTGAAAGTGTTCATTTAGAAACAATATATTCTGTGGAGTCTTTGAAGTCTATAAACATTAACTTTGTAACTGTTATGGATATAATTAACATTGCAGCAATGTATTCTGATTTTTATGAAATAAACTGTAATGGAGAAATTATAATTACAGTCCCAATGTGGGAAAAATTGTAAGTAAAATTTATTACAATTTTTGATATAAATGTATTTCTTCTTATCATTGTCATCTGCGAATATATTTATTAGCATTATGAATACTGATATAATTTTTAAATTTACTGTGTGGGTCACAAGAAACAGTAGTGTTCATTATGATGATGATGATGATTTATTTTAAAATATTTTGTATAAAATAATTCAGATGAAATTGTAAAAGAAAATAGTAAAGGTATAATGTAAATTCAATGTTGTTACTTGTGATCTAACATTTTAAAAATGGAAATTTTAAATTCATCTAATTCAAACTTGTCACATTTTGGTGAAATAACAAGTACAGCCTAGAGTGATTAAGTGTCACACTTAGTTTTCTGCCAGTACTTATTATTGTTTACCTATCACTTGGAGTGGCATTCAGTGCAGACATAGATATAATGGGTTCATAAGATTAAGAACTTATTTAAGTCCCCATATCTCAAAGTCATTGACGACATTAAATAGTTTTATGGCATTTTATTCTTTCTTTCTAGTGCCCCTTCACAATTTAATAGAACTTAAAAAGAATCCATTCGGTTGGCCAAAGGGCCCCAATTTATTGCTAATAGTCTAGCAGTGAATGCAATATGTGTTGGTTATTAAGAACATGGGCTCTGGAATCGCACTGCTTTTCTTCAAATCTCAGCTCCTCTGCTTTCTAGCATGAGATGGTATATGTGTGGTTAAAACCTTGGATACCCATGCCAGACTGCCTAGTTGTGAACACTAGCTTCACAATTATTTTTAGCTAAGTAGCCTTGAGCAAGTTACATAATTATATGTATTTTCATTTTCTCTTTTGACAAAATGGAAAATGTATTAGTGCCTATGTCATATGGTTTGCTGTTTGGATAAAATTAATATATCTACAGCCCTTAGAATAGTATTTTGACTCTCCCCACTCCACTGTCAATAGCTGTATATTAGTGACGATAATATCTGTAAGACATGTAAAGCACTTCGTAAAGTGTCTGACAGACACTAAGTGCTCACTAAATAGTAGCTCTTGTTATTCCATTTAGGTAAAAAGAAATAAGTGCCCATCAGGCATTAATAAATTTGATATCCTTCGGATACATTAGCAAGCGAAATATTTCTGTTTTTTGACAAGTATCTATTAGGGAATAGAGAAATTACACAAAAAATATAATTTAAAAGCAAATAAGTAAGTTAGGATATGATAAAGACTATAGAGGAAAAACATGTAGAACAGGACAGAGTAGCTGAAAGGATCAGATGGTACAGGTTGCAGTTTTATCTATGCTGGTCAAAGGAGGCCTAGCGACATAACATTTGTATAAAGATTCAAATCTGAGTCATACAGACATTTGGGGAAAAAAAACATTTAGGACAGAGGGAACAATTTGTGAAAAGATTTTGTGGCAGAAAGAGTCAGCTACATTCAGTGCCTGAAAAGAAGGCTATTGTGTGTGGTTGAAGGAAAGTTAGCAAGAGAAGAGCTAGAAGAAATTGAATCAAAAGCTGTAACTGGGGGAAATTGGGTATGTCCTTACAGGTGCCCTATAGGTTTTGCTCTTGTAAAGTTAGGATCACTGCATAGTTTTGAGCAGAGGAGCGATATGATCTGAATTACATTTCAAGTGGCCCCATCTGATTGCTATATTAACAAGAGATTCCTGGCAATCAAAAATAGAATCAGGGGGCTACTGCATTATGCAGGCTAGGAATGTTGGTTGCTCCAGCCATGGAGATGTTGGAATAGGGGAGTTGGAAAAAAATGAGTGAGATTCTGGATATGTTTTGAAGGTAGAGACCACGGGATTCTTTAATGGAGTTAATATAGAGAAATAAAGGATGTCAAGAATAATTCTGTGATTTTTTTTTTTTTTTTTGGTCCAGCAGCTATATTGGTGCAGTTGCTGTGAGAAGAGCAGGTTTATGGGGGGGGACCAAAATTTCAATTTTAGATTTGCAAAAATCGAAATTTCTATTAGATATCCAAGTAGGGATGTCACTAAAATATGATTTTAGAACCTATGATTCTGGAGTTCATGAGAGAGTTCTGAGCTGGAAATTTTAACAGATAATAAAACCAGGAGTGTAGACAAGATCTGACAAACTCATAATAGTTGAAAATAGAAAGTTCAAGTTCTGGGCCCTGAGACCATTCAATTTAAAGAGATTAGGAGGAAAAAAAAAGAACCATCAGGAAAGATCCAGAACATTGTCAGTAAAGTAGGAGGGAAACTGAGTTGTTGGTGTCATGAAAGCTGAGGGAAGAAAGTGCCTGAAGGAGGACAGAGGGATCAATTGTATCAAATACTGCTAATAAAAGCTGAGCACTGACTTAAGTGGAACACCAAAAATTAAAAATATGTTTAATGTATAGTGGATATAAGGTGACTTTAACAAAATACACTAAGTGGAATGCTCTTAACAAAATTACAAAGTGAGTAAAGACAACTCTTTGAGGTGATTTGCTAAAAAGAGTAGTAAATTTGCAGAGTAATAGCTGATGGAGAAAAAATGTAAAAGATGGACTGTCAAGATGGAGAAAAATAATGAGATATCATTATTCTGAATGGAATGATAGGGTAGAGAGTATAGATGGCTTGATGTAGGAAAGGAAAGAATTACCGACAGACGTCATTAAGTATGTGGGAGGAGATAGGATCTTGTGTATAAGTAGAAGAGTCTTTAAACAGGAGAAGGTAGACAGGAAGATAGGGAGGCAGAGCTTAAGAATGAAGATGTCCATAGGTGGATGAATGCAGTATTGATGACTTCTAGATTTCTTCAGATTATCTCACGTTTTTCCAGTTAATTATGCAGTGACCTTAGAATGCAGATCGGCTAAGGAGTAATTAAAGGTTTCAGAAAAGAGGAAAACATGTAAATACTCATCGGAAAGAGAAAGCAAATGAATAAGGGGTGTAGAGTACATGCTTGCCTAGTAGCAGCAAAGCCCCATTTGTTCCTCAGTTAATATTCTACTGAAGGATTGTGGTCCAAAGGAGACAGTAAGTGATATATACCTATCACTGTGATTTTAGAACCCAGTGGGTGATAGGCAGGGGAAGTCAGGCTTACAAGCAGGGTGGGGCAGAATCTACAATGAAATGTAGAGTGGGCAAGAGGAGAATCTGGACTGGAAGAGGTTTAGAGAATGAAACCATGGTGGTACCAGTGGTCTAGGTGGAGTGGGAAGATTGTACCTGAAAATTGGAGCTTAAATGATAAAACGTAATTGGCCAGATAAAGGAACACATGTTAGTGATATTTTAGGGTGTATGTTAAACCACTGTTAATATCAAGATCTTGGTAATGACTGTGGAAATGAGAGGCTGGACTTTGATGGAAAACAAGATATTAGGAGAAAGACTTTCAAAAAAGTGAAAGAACAGGGAATTGGAAGAATAATTTAGATTTACTTTGAAGACACCAGTACTTAGTATCAGAAAGAGCCAAAGACTAAATTCTTACCAGTAGTACTCTACTATTTAACAGATTTTTTATGAAACTAAAATCTAAAAGAAGTGACCATAATTTGCGATTTATAGTTATATTCTCAAACAAAAGGAATCACATTTAAATAAATAAAACCATTAAAAGGGGTATACTGTATACATACAACTGACATTTTTTAGTTACTAGAAATCCTAAGGAAATTCTGACTAGAAAGAAAAGCCTGCTAAAGGCTGTACATGCTACAAAATAATTCTAAGAAATATGTTTTCATTTAAAATTGAATATGTGATTATTAACAATATCCTTTTCTTCGAAGTAATAAAATTTTCTGAGAAGTATTATTTTGCTCTAGTGAAATGGACAATTAATGCATAAAAGTAATTCAAATAAGTCTTGATAACTTTAGGTAAAATTTATTGCAAGCTACACTAAAGAATTGTATTAAATGGTAAAGCTGAATGTGAATGTACTATAGCATAAATGGCTTCATTTTGTATAAAATTTGTAATAAATTTATACTGATATATGTATAGAATTCACCAGATTCTCTTTGGTTGTGCATGAATTTCAAAAATCCTAATTTATTTGGAACCTGTGCATGGAATTTTAGAGATGAAAACATTAGTGGCTCATGAAGTAAGAGACATCACAGAAATGTTTGGAATATGTGGTGCTTTATTCCGCCCTTTGGTAAATCTTTTAAACTCTGTAATGTTATTACAGTCTTTTGACCAAAACAACTTAAAAGCCACCATCCGTAATGAGTATTTATAGAATGTAATATAGATTCCATTTTATTGTTTTATTAGCATCATAAGAACAGAAAATTTCAGTGCCACAGTTAACTCATTAAAGAGGCATGCGTTTTAATGAAATGTTGTCCCCTGCTGTCCAATTTCTGCCTTCTCTCCTGAGACCTATATTTGAACCTGTATTTGCTGAATGTTGAAGGAAGAATGATGCTTCTCTGTGATTCTTTCTGATAGCCTTTCTCTAAGATCTAAATTTATCATGATCCTACAGTGGCCTACAAGGTCATTCAAACATCTGTCCCCCATTACCTGTCTGATATCATCATCTACATCTCTCTCTTTTTTTCTATCTTTGCTGCAAGCACACTCATCTCTTGAATACATTATGACCTTCCAAATATTTGTTCACATGTCACCTCTTGAGTGATATATTTGGCCCCAACTATTTGATATTACAAAACCTTACCGGGCATTTCTTAATCTCGCCCCTTGCTTTGTCTTTCCACGTAATGCCTATCACTAGCAACTTACTACAAATTTAATTTCTCTTGTTTCTTTTTTGTTTCTACCACTAGATTGTAGATTCCATGAGATATAAACTATGTGTCTTTTATGCTCATGAGTTATCCAGGTTTTAGAATGGTGTCCATTGTATCACATGAATTATTGCTAAAAATTTATAATCGGTCTGAAGCTTTTTGAGAATTATATTCTTTTGAAAGATTTAGAAGTAATTTTTCTTGTCCTTAAACTTTTAAAGATGAGGTACCCTAGGTCCAGGGAATTGAAGAAATGTCCCCTGGTCCATCAGAAAGTTAATGATACAGCAAATAGTAGACAACAGCTCCATTTCCTTTAGGTAAAACTGATTTCATGCCCTCTCCTGCTTCATCATTAAACATTGATAAGCTTTAACCAATAGACACAATCCATTCTCCTAAACACAGCTGTTGCTTCAGAAAACAGTGTAAGCCAGTGGAGATGAATTTGAAGATGGCTACTTGTAAAGCAGAGACAGAATTATCCTCTCCTACTGGGCATTTATAAAATAGCTTGTAGGCTTGCTTGCTACTGGTCACCATCCTATATCTCTGTGAATTAATTGCTCTGACATCTCAGATGGCAAAGCAGAAAGAGAAAGATACTGAGTCTCTTGAGATAGTAATGAGCCAATAGATCACCAAACATTGAATTCTGCCCTGTACCTGAACTTCCACTTATATAAGCTAATATATATATATATATATATATATATATATATATATATATATATATACACATACATACATACATACATACATACATATAATTTTTTTTTAAAACTAAGAGAGGTTTTTATCTTCTACTTTTGGCACTTCCTTATTCTCTTTTCTCTGATTCAAGTTCTAGAATTGTCAGAAACCATGGAGGTTGAGAGTGTAACCACAAATTAGAAAAGAAAAGGCAAACCTACTGCCATCCCCAACTTCTGACTGCTGGTAACCTACCTACAGTAGACCAGACTGGGAAAGGGGTCCCACTCCCAGTTCAGTGTGTGTGTGTGTGTGTGTGTGTGTGTGTGTGTGTGTGTGTTTTGATATATTTCATTGTCCTGTACCTATTAATTATTGAAGTTGGGTTCTTACATTATCAAAGAGTAACCAGTGTACTTGTAGGACCTCTGTTAGCAGCCAGGGGCATTAGCAGGCATTTAAACTAAAACCCCAGAAATACAAAGGTGCCAAGAAAGCAAGGAATCAAAGGCTCAGGTAAATGAAAGCAATAATCCCACCAAATATATTTAAAATAATAAAAAATATGTTTGCTGTGTGCATGCATCATTATTTAGGTAAGGTTTCTTACCATAAGAGAAAAGAAAATGTTTCGTGGCAAAAATAAATTTTATAATATGATATTTTCTTTAATTCTTTACAAATCCTGGATGCCCTCCTCCTTTAGTTGCTACCTTTATAAAGTACATTTCCATCTGAGTATCTCTGAGTACTGATAAGTAGAGAAACCTCCTTATCTTTCTTTAATATGATCTTTTCTAAATGTTCTGACCAAAATATGTTTCTCCCCCCATGGAATACTTGCTATCTTTAAGTGAATCATTAGATAATAGAAGAGGATTTGAAAAAGTTATAGGCAATTTCTCAGCTCGCTGTTTGTACATACTTACTGTTTTTGTATTATTCAACTTTTGATTAACAACTCCATTTTTTTAAACTCAGGCTGAGTGTATGGCCTCATTGGATGTGGAAATCTGTATAGCATTTCCTTTTCAACTTATTGTTGTCCTCATTCAGTGCTTTGCTCTGGTTTTTCTTATTTTTTCTTGGAGACACCAGTATGTGATGACAAAAAGAAAATCTTTGATTTCTCTCATCCCATGCAATCTTTTCTGTTAGTCTTATGCGAGAGGTACTATTTGGAAATCTCTTTTCCTCCCATTACTCCTCACTATGTTACCTAGAGACAGGATGAAGAATTGCTTATTCTTCTGTTTCTTTGCAGAATATATTGTTGTGAACATTTAACACTCTTAAGACCTAGTTATAAGGTAAATCTTATTATTCATCCTGACAATGTCTAAATTCAGACACAGAAAATTGACACAACAGCCCCAAATCAATCTTAATACATATATTATGTCATTGGGATCAATGTAGATATTCATTTCTATAATCATACATAAACCTCAATATCATTAAGAAATGAATGTGTAGGTAATATTTCAGTTTTAACTGGTTTTCATATAGTTTGGTCTCCTGTGGCCTACTTTCAATTTCTTATCAATTCTCTTATTTCTTGGTTTTTCTTAATTTGTTTTATTAATATTTTTTATTTTCATTATTATTTAATAATTTTATATTTTCATGAGTTGTAAAAATTGTAAAGTGACTTTCTATTTATCCTTTACTCAATTCCCTGCAAGGTTTATATCTTACAAAACCATGGTACACTTGTCACAAACCAGAAGTTAACAATGGTACAATATTGTGAACTACTCTGTAGTTTTAATTCAAATTTGACCAGTTTTTCCATTAATGTCCTTTTTTTTCTGTTTCAGCATTTATTATATGATACCATGTTGCATTTTCGTTTTATTATTCTTCAGTTGTGAATTCTCAATAAGCTCAACACTTTTGAAGTGTACTCATCAGTTATTTTGTAGAATGCTCCCCTTTTTGGATTTCTCTGCTGTTTTCCCATGATTAATTGGACTTATGGATGTGGGGAGAAAATACCACAGAAGTAAATATCCTTTGCATCACATATCCCTATTTCTTTGTTTAGCTCTAGCTTCCCTCTGCTTCAGTTTCACACCCTGATTTTTTGTTCTTATTATAAGAATATCAGCATATTCCAACTTAAATAGGTTTAGTTTCTATGAAGGTTTGTTCATAGACCTCGAATAATATATTCTACTATTTTGCATCATGATGCTTATTAATGAGCATAATTTGAGATAATTCATGATAAAATAATGTCATAATTTCTAAAATTTTTTTCTAAGGATTCATGTAAGTCACTGGTATAATGTATCTAAGACCTAATACTCTGCAGATTTTACATAAAAATCTCAAAAAAGAATTGTGTTTAATTATGAACCCAAATGATTGACATAAATTGGTAAATTTCCTTGACAACCTCGACAACTCTTAGTTAATATAAAAGTTTTATAATAAAAAATGGACTGAATGCCATATATTTTAATAATTACATCTCAGAAATTTAGAACTAAATAAGAATCTATTATCAAGGGGATACAATGGAAAAGGGATAATATTCCAACTTTAAAATATTCCTCTAAAAGATTTTTTTTTAATATTATGCTATATTGAGTTTGACTGAAAGTTAAGAACTATTTCTCATTAAGTTAAATTAGGTATAATGGGGAAGTACTTATTCATCTTAAACCTTTTATTTCTTTTCTATTTTTGCATTCTCACACATACATACACACTTCCTTTTGAATTCTAAGAAAGGCATTTTGAAAATATATTACATTATAATATATCATACATGCTTATCACTTGGTTATATCATGAAATTTATGTAAACTTTTGTAATGTGAGGATGGTTTATTTTAATAAATAAGTACAGATCAAAAATAATATAATTTTTATAAAGTCTGGATTCATTTCTCTTCTTGTATATAAAAGGAGATGAGCTCTAAGACAAACAAATGTTACTCTTGTACAAAGATGATTCATATATTTTTTTCTAAAATATCAATATTTTCTAATTCATATTTAATATAAATATTAGATTTCTTTAATCTTGTTATAGGTGTGATCAGGGGTTTTTTTTGTAAATAGTATTTTTTTAATGAAGCTTCAGGTGAAATGTACTTATTTATTTCTCAAATTCAGATACCATTGTTCACATGACATTTTAAACATTTTTCTTTTATAGATAACTTGAAGCTTTAAACTCCTTGATTGATATGATGGCAATTGTACTTCTTCTAAGTAGAATTTAATTCCTGCCTATTTATTAACTTTGTTTTTCACTTAGAGATTCTGCTTTAAATAGAAAAATACTTCATCAAGTGCTATTGTTGCTGAAGCAGTTGCAACAGAAGAAAAGAAGAAAGTGAGGGGACAGGAAAGGGAAAAGGAGAGATACGAAAGGAAGAGAAAGAGGACTAAGATTTAGAAAAATAAGGGGAAATATATGATTTGCTTAAACTATGAATCTCAGTGCATAATTCATGTTATACTAATACAGATTTCTAATCAGTCATTTGTTATGGGTAAGGCAGAAATATTTAAATGGGAATGATGGACTCTATAAAGCAAATGATGATGATAATGATAGTATACTAGAGAACTTATAGCATCTACTATTGTGTTGTAACCCTCCGGCGAAAGTCGAACAGTCCCTGAGAAGGGGAGTGAGGATGAAAGAAAAGACAGAGACAAGAGAAAGATTCGGGAGGGCTCACAGTCAATACTGCAGCCTCGAGTTGATTCAGCACACCCTATTTATGCATCACGATTGCATGGGAGACTGACAAGTGCTTGCACCTGCACAAGAAGAAACAACTGCTTGCACCTGCACAGGGAGCCTTTTGCTCTCTCATGGCTCCCATCCTCCTCCTTAACAATTAGCTTGTTCTCTGGAGCAACAGGTGCTTCTCAGTCGCTACCAAAATAGCAAGGTAACTGCAAACACCTGCTGAGCAAATAATCCCCTGTTTACCCAGAGGGCAGCCATCCAACTAGCTCGAGACACTATTGTAGGAACTTTCAAATATGCAACAGTATTATTAGCTATAGACACTGGTGTGCATTACATCCCAGGACTTATTGATTCTATAAATGGAAGTTTTTTACTTTTGACCGCCTTTGCCCATTTTGCTATTAGAATAGAGTAGAAGAATAGAATAGGTATTCTCATTGTTTACTTGTTATTGTTTCATACACATACACACATGTGTATACTTTAAATTTTAGAGTCAATATTAAATAAAAAACTCCAGTCATCTTGTCTATCTACTACAAAGTAAATGGTTTCCCAGTGCTTCTAAGTCATAGTTCACTTTCCAAGGTAGACTCTTAACCAATAGCAGCATCAGTCAAAAGGGAATAATTACTAATCTAAGATTTTTTTGTTCAGGCACCTTGAAAATGAAATTTTGAATTAATTATTTGAAAAATGAATTAAAACTATGACTACTTTAAGAAAGCATATTATTATTCAGAAAGTCTATTCAGAATGTTTATCACAGTTTATAGCTGAGTTGACATAAAAAAAAAAAACATGCAAAACAAGAGTTTAGATGTATCCCTCTGCTTCTGCAGAAAGCCAATTTATTCCAGACATAAACCCAATAAGCCCAAAGGCATGTATATGTTTTCCACATGCTGCAGCATATTCTAACCACCATGTAAAACTTATTATAAAACAGTGACAAGATGTAAAGTATAGCACAAGGAATATAGTTAATGATATTATAATAACTATGAAGTGTACCAGGTGAGTGCTAGTCTACTTGGGGGGAATCACTTCATAAGTTACATAAATAACCTCTGTGCTGTACACTTGAAACTAAAATAATATTGAATTTCAACTGTAATTAAAAATAAAATAAAAATATTTTTAAAATAAAATATTTAAAAATTATTAACTGCCATAGCAAGAAATTTGTCCTCTTTAGCTTTTTTTTTTAAAAGTAAAATGGTAGGTCACTATCACTAAAATAAGATTTCTTTGATCAACCTAAAAAAATGTAAGTTTTGTTTTAGTCCATAGGGTCAATTTATTTGAATATTCCCAACATTTACTAAATTCATCTTTGGAGCCTTAGTTTAAACAACTCAGTAATGAAAGTGAACACTGCTCTCTGACACAAACAACTCCGTGTTCTTAAATGCTTAATGTATTCTATTTTCTGTTTTTCCAGATAAAGTTCTCTGATCAATTGCTGAATTCCTGTTTTGCTTTCTCTTGTAAATAGAGCACAACTGCTGTCTGAAAGCAATTCTCTGTTACTGCTTAATTTTACATCTGAGTTCAACACAGAATTCCAATCAAATTTTTACTCTACAGACTTTTTAGAAAACCTGGCTCCTTACTAATAAAAAGAATATCAGAACAGTAAAACAGCACAACTAAAGAATTTAATCAGAAGCCACATTAATGACGCTACAATTACAGGTTTCTTTCTTGTAACCAAGTACTTAGAGTACAAACTATATAAATTATAATGTCAAACTCTTGACTTTGCCATCATTTTTGCTGAGCATGATTAATAAGAGATATGTTTGGCCAACATAATCCATCCATACCATGTTTGTTTCAATTCTATTTACTTGTCAGTTTCAATGAAAAATTAATAATTTGTGTTTATAATCATCATTTGAATAATTTAACACCATGAAACTGATAATGTATATAATTAAATTCAATGAAAGCTTGTCTTCAGTCATATATTGGAAAAAATTCAATGTTTCCTTTCAGTCCTAATCTAACTTGATACCTTTTAAACAGGACAATCTGGGCTCTTCGTAACTGAAGGTATTAATTCCCCATGTTTGATATGGAAAATGTCATTTTTCTCTTCCTATATAGTGACTGTAGGAAACTACTTATAAGCCCTGTGAACAAGAAAGAACTCAAAGCATTTTGGGAAATTTGGATCATAAACTATTGTAACCTTTAAAAAGCTATTTTCCTATATTTATTTCTGCAATTAGTTGTTTCTCTACTGCTGCCTTTGCTGCTCTATAGAAAATACTCTTTTCAGACAAATGCTTCTTTTCTTCCCTTTTTTTTTTCTTTTGATCGGTGTTATAGCCAGTAGGCACAAGTGCTTTTCACCTTCAAAGTATTTTATAAGTTTAAATCAATCTTCTCAGCTCTCAGGAGATGGAAATTAACATTTTCTCCATTTTACAGACAGGAAAACTAAAGAACAGCAATAACAGCAAAAAGTTGAGTGCTGATGCCAATGTACAAGGCACAGAAATATATATATAGATTTTAAAGACAGTGTTTTTCCATGTAACTAAAAGAACATTCAATATCCTAAAATGTCCAAATGTCTGCCTGGCTGTTCTGGCAAGTTCACATACACTACACCTACATATGCTAACAAGGATATATATCATGTATTAAACTCTGGTGACCATAGGATACATGTTCTTCTATCTGCCCTTATATGTGTTTCTCCACAGAACCTTCTCTAATTAAGCCTTAAATATTTATTTAATCTGTATGGGCACATAAATGTTTTGTGACAAATTAATGCATAGCAATATGCATCATGTGCCACACGATATATATTTTCTGTTTCTTATATTTTCCTAACTACGTATCTTCCTTTGAACTCTTTGACTCCTTGACAGAAGAAGCTATCTTCCACTGTTTTATTCCAGTGCACCCATATAGAAAAATAGGTTTTCACCATGGGCATTTACAGTAGTGAATGATGGCTGGAGATGCTGCTAGGCCACTAGGTTTTAATAACTCATAGGCCATTGAGTTTTATTAACTCAGTATTGAATGGAATGAAAGAGCTATCTACTAGCAGGACATTTCTTAGATTTGAAGCAGTCATATCTAGAAGTGTTGCTTCCCAAGCTAAAATGCTAAGGATCTATACAGAGAAAGAGTAAGCAAGCTTTAAAAAGATGGAATGTGTCTGAGGATTGTTATGGCTTTAGACATATCAAATCTCTGACATCAACTGGATAAAGAATTCAAGTGAAAGGGAGATGAGAACAGTCAGGTTTTGTGTTGGGAATAGAATAAATGATATAACTTACTAAACTAGGTGATGCCAAATAGAATTAGGAGAAAGGATCTTTGCTTTAGTTTTAGACAAACTCAGTTGAGAAATAAGGAAAGAAATATATGTATTCTTTCAGTGGAGAATGTAAGTTTAAAGCTCTATTTGAAATTAGTTATGAAATTCATGTTTGGAAGTCATCACCCTAATGAGTGCTGCTGAAGTGATATCAGAAAATATGGTTGTGTAAGTAAAACAAATAGTTATAAAAGAAGACTAAGACTGGATCTCTGGAGAAATTGCAGTTTCCATGATATAGGCCAAGAATAGAAACTGTCAAAGGACATTGCACAAGTAATCAAAGAGTTTAGAGAAGAATTAGAAACTATTTAGATATATATTTTTATATCACAGAAATGAAGAAACTGCTGTTTGAGAAATAAATTTGCCAAAAATGTCAAATGCCACTTTGGAAAGAGACACAGCAACCCTTCAAAGTCAATTTGATCTGGCAACTATCAGTGTAGTTGGTGGGAGAGTTTAATAAAAGCCTGACTGTAGTGATTTCAAATGCGCTATCATATCAAAATCATTGGAAAGATATAATTATGACTTTGCAGTAGTGATGAAAAGTAGTGTTATGTAGAGGATGTGTGTGTCCTCTAAAATTCATATGATGAAATTCTGTGCCCCGATATTGTAGAGTTAGGAGGTGGGGACTTTGTGGGTGTAACCCTCTTGAATAAAATTAGTGCCCTTATAAAAAATAAATAAATAAAAAACCTAGAACTCTCTCACACCTTCCACTGTGAATCAAGAAGTAGGTTGTCACCAGACTCCAAATCTACCAGTGCCTAGATTTTGGACTTGTCGGCCTCCAGGACTATGAGAAAGAAATATTTGTTGTTTAAACCCAGTTTATGGTATTTTTGTTATAGCAGCTTGAATGGTCTAAGAGCTATGAGAGAGAGAGAGATTGAGAGAGGGGGAGGGAGAGAGGGAGGAGATGGTACAGAGAACTTAGAAATAGATCCAATTCAAAGCTTCATGATCAAAGGTAGGGACAGAGTTCTCAAACATGACACATTTACAAAAATAAAGTGGAAGTTTGATATAATTACATTAAAATTTTTAAAAGTTCTATACTTTGGAAGTATTATGAGTAAAGTAAAATGACATGCCCCATTCTTGAAGAAGATAAAGGCAAGACAGATGCTCAACAAATGTTTTATATACAAAAAACCTGTACAGACAAATAATAAATACAATTAGCCAAAAAAAAAGAGATGTGAATAGTCAATTTACAATCAAAGAAGTGCTATTAATATATTAAAATCTGCTAACTTTTAAATACTTTATCCATTAAGTGATAAATTTAAATATCCAAAAATATCAAATATTTACAAGATACAGTTAAATGGGAATTTACATATTCAGAAAATTTACAATGTTTAACAAAATTGAAATGTGTTTGTCAAGGTCTATTAAATTTGAAAAACCCATATATTCTAAAGGATAAATTTTGCTCCTAAATATTTACTCTGGCAGGAGAAAATATTGCATTTCTGCAAAAAGAAATAGGTTTAAATTTTTTCTCAACTGTATTATCTCTTATATTGAAATGTGGAAGCAAGCAAAAGTTCCTTCAGGAAAAAAATAAAGAGTTTTGACATATTTCAATGAATCGTTATAAGGTTTTATAAAATGAGTTAATACAGAAAAAGAAAACCATCGAACTGAGGGAAATTAATGACTTGCAGAAAACCTGCACTATGGTAATACATATGTGCAGATATTTACTGCAAGAGATTATTATGTATTGTTTATAGATACATATGGAATAAAAGCAGAGATATGAATGGCAGAGACAGAAGTCAAAAGCAGAACAGTGGCTTTTTCTGGTATGAAGAGGGAAACATAATTGAAAGAAACACAATGGGTTCAGATATATTTATAATTTTTTATGTCTTAGGTTGATTGCTCGGTGTATATGTGTTTAATACACATAAATACACACACACACATATATTTACTTTTTATAACTGAAACAAATGATTTAGAAATTAAAGTAAAAATTAGAAAGTGGGTGAAAATTTAAAAAATGGAGGTGGTCATAAGGTACAATCTTCTGGCTATACAATAAATATCATGGGATGTAGTGTATAATAAGTGTATACTGAAGTGAATATAGTTAATAAAACTACATTGCATAATGGAAAGTTGCTAAGAGTAAATCTTAAAAGTTCTCATCACAATATTTCTTTTTTTGTAACTATGTAAGGTAACATGTTAACTAGACTTAGTGAGGTGATCGGCTTGCAATGTATACAAATATTGAATCATTATGTTGTACACCAACAACTATTATAAGGTTACATGTCAGTTATACCTCAATTAAAAACAAAAAATAATAATAATAAAATGGGGGCAAAGGTGGGAACTCTGATTTTAGGCAGCCTATGTAGCATCCCCGTACTGATGTTTAATCTCTTTGTGACCTTGAGCAATTTACTCACCCACTCTGGGCATTGAGTTTCTTAAACTAAGATAACAATAGAAAATACTTCATCAGTTTGCAATGAGGATTAGAAAAGTCACTGTGTGTCCTATGCTGGGATCAGTACGGAGTATGTAGTATTATAAAATATTTTTTTTAAATGAACAAAGAAAGCAAAGAAAGGTAAGAAGTGTGATGTGAGTGTGGTTTACATTTAAGGAGAAATCATTGTGTAAGTAGAGGGATACCAAAGTCTCAAAAATAACCTTCCCATACTGAACAGGCATTAAGCTGAGCAGAAAATGTGAAATGGTAAATAAAATAGAGAACTTATTGTCAATAAATATACTTTTTATAGAGTTTTTTTTTTCAATCTAGGGTCTATGATTCAGGAATCTTTGACCCCATATTATTGAATGGAAAAACATTTCTGTGGCAGGTGTATGAAAATTTTTAGAATCTGAAAGGAGTCAGGTATTGATGTAAGGAATCTCCAAACCTGTAGAGAATTTTTATAAGAGCTTATTTGAGCCAAATTGATGACATATGCCTGAGAGCAAGATCTCAAATGCTCCAGAGAATAACAGTTTTTCAGCTTCTTTTATGCATTTGAAATAAAGAAGAAATTTTAAGCAAGATTTCATCAATATGGGAGAAGCAGGGCAGGGATCAAATTGCAGAAAAGTTAACAAGATCGTGTGCTTCTTTGAGGTTGGTTGCCTTTATTTCAAAGATGTGTTCATCTAGATATATAAGAACAATGGTCAGGCGTGACTGCCCATCATGACCTACCCAATTAAGAGTTTATGATCCTATCACCCTGTGAGGTTACTTTCAATAGGACCCCATTTTTAATAATTGTGTTAGAGTATGGTAGATGCTATAATAAAAATAATGTAGAGTGAAGATACAGAGAGTGATGACCCTACTAATGAGTCATAAGAGGCATCCACAATGGAAATGGTACTGGCATTAAAATCTGTGGTTATTCTGTGCCCTACTATTTACAAAAATAAATCCAAATAAAGAAGTAAATTTTGAAGTTGTCTTGTTTGGAGAAATTCAGATGGTTTGCTAGAGGTGATGCATAATACACAAGGAGGTACACTGGAGAAAGGAGTCAGCAATGGAGGCTGGTGTTGGGTTTTGACATACTATGGACTGGTTACTGTCAGTGTTCCTTCCAGATTTCTTTAGAACTTTCCTACCCCAGAAAGAAGTTAAAGCAAAGGGCCTGTGTAATCCATTCACTGGAAAAACTTCCCCAGGGTAAGGCAACAAAATCAGGTGACTTAGTTTACTTTTCCAGCCCATTACATTTCCAAGTAAATAGGCTAAAGGTAAGTACAAGGAGGGAAATATGTATTGAAAGTCTTTAAATAAAGAATCATATATGATATATGAACCGATAAACTACTCACCTTTCTAGAATATAGGATTAGATGTTTTGTAATTTAAATGTTTTCCTCCTTATGGGAGATAACTCCTGGAACCTCATTTAGAGACCTCATCCATTATTCTGTGCCAGGGTGCATGCCTTGTAGATGTCTGTGATATTTTAGTCTTCTCCCTACTTGGTCAGAAGCTCTTGCTATTCTGTATCCTTAAGATTTTTAGTAAATCTTGGAAGTGGTTAAGACCTTTGATTAGTATGCGTCTGATTTGACAATCTGATCCTTTGTGTCACAGAGATTTTAAGCACCAACCCCATAAACACAGCACCCTTGCCTTCAGGTAAAACAAATGCGAAAGTATAAGCTTTCTGTGGGATCAGGTTGTAATTTTGTTGTTGTTGTTTTTGTTTTGTTTTGTTTTGTTTTTATTGCAGTTGCATCCTCATTTGACTTATTCCCAGTCCTCATTCTGCCTCTTCCACTCTCTCATCAATTTCTTTTGGTAGCATTTCCTGAATAAGTTACTTGCATCTGAATCTTTGTCTCAACATTTGTTTTATAAAACATGACCTTCTATAGACTATACATTATAAAGTGAGATATTAGAACTTTACCATGAATTTAATATATACAAAAATGGAAACTATTGAAGGGTTTGGAATAGACATTCCAAAAATTATGAGAAAAGTTGACAGAAAAAGTTGAGCCGTGATACTTGTCATTGAAGAAGAAATTACCACTTTTCACTTTGTTATTGACTTTTGTCCTTTGTGTTTTATCAGTTCCTCACTTTACATATTTCAGTGATCCTGAAGCTCAATGGTATAAATATCGGATTTGAAGGACAATTCAGTTTTTACAAGGAGCAGCACTTTAAATCTGTAGAAACCAAACAAATAAAGTGTGTTATGATCGATAAACATTTTTCTGGATAGCATTCTGTACATGCCAACTAGTGATTCATAAGATTTAAAATTTAATATATAAATTAAATTTTAAATCTTATGAATCACTAGTTGAAAAGCCATTTTGTTAGGGAAAATTTGAAGAGTATAGAACGAATAAAGTACAATAAGGATTGTTAGAACATTTGTTCGTTGCTCCAAATACTTGAGACCTCTCAGGCTTAATTGACTCAGACTAACTTTCTAAATGAAGTTGACCCGCTATCTTGTTCATTATTCCTGATTAGGTTATAGTGGTGGACATGGGGGAAAAAAAGGAGAACATAAAGGAGAGACAAAAACAAACAAAAATATATCCTGGAATTAATTTCATATTATGAAATTTAATAGTCTGACATTTATAACCAGTGAAATGAGAATAAAAGAAATCATTATAATCCAACCGTAAAAAACTCATGAACTCTCTCCTATATAGTAGATTCATTTTAAACTTGACTAGAATCTTCTAGAAAAAAGACAAATTGTTTTGTATTCATTTTTAATGCCATAGTTAATGTAATTAATTATTGTATATATCTGATGAGAACTAACAGAAGGAAATTTAGTTAAAATTTAACACAAGGTTTTGAGAAAGAAAGCATGTGAAAACATGCCCATTTAGAATAATAAAGATGAAATTAGGAAAAACATATTGAAATAAAATGAGATTTACTATTTATGCAAAGGAATTATAGCTTGTTGAAGAGCAAGTAATATAAATTCATTCTACCTAGATTTAATTTTTGGCTTTGAGATCACCAGCTGTATGATTTTGGGCAAGGCACTTAACTGTATGTCATATTCTCATTCTTTCAAAGATAAACATAGTACCTACATCATAGGTTGGTTGAGGATACTATATGTAAAACAGAATATTACAAGGGTTTTATGTAAAGCACTTAAAATGGGGCTGTTATAACATAAGAGCCATTTAAACACTATACTCTGTTATTATTATACTTAATCAATGTTTATGCCTAAATAGTAACTCAGGAATAAAACAAGGAACAAAATAATATTTGTAAATGTTAAATTTAAAATGTTTAAATAACACATAGGCAAAATATGCTAATACTTAAGTTAGAAGACGAAAAATGTCAGACCTTTAATGTCGACTTCTTATTAAGCAAATAAATGCACTTGTAAATATCTGAATTACCTTCCTTGGATTTATTTTCTTTTGTCACTGGCATTTTAAAATGCTTATGTAGGAATGTTCCTTCAAAATATTTTTATGGAGTAATATGTCCACCTAAGCAAATTAACTTGTTAATATGTATGAGAAATACAAAAAAAAAAATTTCATGTCAATTACTACATTAATTAAACTACTAATTTTTGAATTTCTGTTTCTGCCACTGTGGTACTCAGCGGTAACACAAAAATGACTATGACAAATTTCCTACTGCAGGTAAGCTCAGAGGAGAAAGACACTATTTAGCTCTTGTGTGTTCTGATAGGGTTAGAGTAGCATTTTCTTCAGGGGAACAGAGATGAACCCCTTCCCTTGCAGTTGGAACCAAGTATGTCTTCCCAGAACTGAAAATTATTACCCTGTATCTGAGGTAAGGTCTTTGTATTAATTGTTATCTGTCTCTTATAAAATAGACTATGTAATAGTTAAGAGCCTCGTGAAAAGCAGCCATCATGTGTGTTGTAGGTGGCCTTATTTAGGAGCACCGAGGCAATTTTTAACCCAGCATGAAATATCTGACAGCAAAATAGCCTTGAATAGCCTTGATTTAATGCCAGAACACATTCTGTAGTACTCACAGAAATAAAGTTTCAATACTCTACTGATATGACTAAATGGAAACTTGTGAAGGGTTTTCACATTTGTGAAGCAGTCATAGTTAAAAAGACTTAACTGCTAAGATTTCATCACAGGCATTCAGTATGTGGTGGCTAGCATCTGTGTTTTTATACTCATATTGTGAAGAGTGCATTACTAAGTCAGGTCTATGAACTCATCTTTCTGTAGTCTAATTTTAAAACACCAATTTAAAGCTTTTGAAAACATTGATTGCATAATTGTCACTTTGGAGTAGTTAAATGACCTTATATTTTAGCTCTCTGAAACTCAGAGGTGATTGTGTTATAAGCATTTTTCCTCCTACTCTATTTGTGCTTGTAGGTCTCTCTCACAAAACTGTTCTCTTATAAGTTTGTGCTGGGAAAATATTTTTCTCTGGACTCAGTCACGTTTTCACAAGAAGCAAAGTAAGCTGATAATCAGTTTAACACCTTCCTTAATTGTGTCTACAAACACTTTATTACAATAAACATTCATTTTTATATGTAAAGTAGAGATATGTTCTCCAAAAATGATTTGAAAAAATAACTTTCAAGAGAAATAGAGTGATTTTTAAAAACTTTTTTATTTGTTTA
Source organism: Cynopterus sphinx (assembly GCA_030015415.1). Taxonomy (NCBI): domain Eukaryota; kingdom Metazoa; phylum Chordata; class Mammalia; order Chiroptera; family Pteropodidae; genus Cynopterus; species Cynopterus sphinx. The sequence continues at coordinate 13,183,057 of CM057381.1, forward strand.
TATTCTCTGTTATCAGTCTTGGTGTACATGCTTAGCTTCAAAGTGTCTATGCAGCACAGTCTATTTTGGTCTATCCAGCACCATAATAATGTAACTTTTATTAACTAAACTTAGAAAATTCATTTTGGATGTTAAGACTGATAATGCCACACATACACCAAGGGAATGCAGAGAGAGTTATTTCTCATATAATGAGGCTCTCTGGGGAGAAAGAGGAAGGCTCGAAGCAGGTCTGAAAATGGCTTGACACAGAAAAGAGGAGACTGAGTTGGCTGTCACAGGGTCCTGCCTGCAGAGTGAGTGAGTAGGGGAAGGTGAGGGTTGCCTGGTCAGAGCTTCCTGGTGCCAGCTTCCAGGTCAGTGTGCTTGAATTTGGAGCAGAAGTGGAAGAAGGAAGGGTGATGGCTTAAAAGCCATTGGCCATCAAACATCAAAAAATGATGATAGATTCATAGCAGATGAGAAATTTGCATAGATGGGCAATGACGCTGTCTTGCTAACAATCAAGATTCAGATCTAATTTTTATAATCCTGAATGCATAGTTAAGTATACTGCAAAATAGGAATTCGTCTTACTACTCAAGAAAGACAAATATCATCACATCTATCCTATTATATTCTATTCACCACAGTACATTTGTTCTTGTCTTTGTGCTGGAATGCTTTGCCATACCAGAAAAGAATTCCAGACATATATAGATTAATGCCTACACCTAAGCAGCATTTCACTCTTTACTTCTGTAAAGAGATAAATTTACCAATTATGGGGGCAAGCTATTGGAAACATGATACTAGAAGAGAACCTTTACCAAAACCATACACGCTATTCTGATGTCACTGTACCAAGAATTCCAACATTGGATGTTCATATGGTAGATAAAGAAATTATTGATCCATCAGAATATCATATTACAAAATGAATATACCATTTTATTGACAATTACATTCACTAATGGTGACTATCATTACATATTGTTTTGTATTTTCAACTCACTATTGAATTGATGTTATTTCAGTTAATCTGCTACATGTGGTTGAGGTTTAGAATGGATTTAGTGTTTATTATGACTTCAATAAATAGCTAAAAAAAATAAGGTGACCCTCCTTCATTAATTTTTTCCAGTTGCAACATGAAGAACACATTAAATCAGTGCACCTCAGTGTGAATTTATTAGTGATTTTCTTCCTTCACTGTAGCTGGCACCAGTCAGGAGAGTGGGAGGTTTGGAGATAAGGAGTCAAGTAGGAAAAGAAAATAGTAAGTCACCAAAGAAAAGTGAATTGATTTCCATATACAGCATGGGTTGGTTTCCTCGGGCTCTAAATGTGTGTATTCAGGCACAGGAAGAGCATTAGAAGGGGCGACCCTCCCTCACACAACCCTTTAAAAGCCCTCTGCACGTGGAATTAAAACAATATGGATTTTTTAAAAGAGAATTTCAGGCCTAATATTAGAGAATGAGATCTTCTGCCAGGGCCTACGTTAATTAATGAATTACCTTTGCAGAACTCCAAGGGAAAGGTTCAGAATTCTAAATGACAAGCCTTGGTCAACAGATTCATGAACCAGGCCTCCTTCCTTTTCTAATCAAGATAACATCGAGATACTGGGTACTCAGATAATATTTTTTCTGATTTCTCAGTCCCTAGCTGATAAGTTCTCACTTTCTGAATTGTGTGAAAAACCCACGCTGAATTGAAGATACATGTTCAAAATACAGAGATCTCACAAGATTTGGCCAAAAATAGGTTTGTCCACAGTCAGGATCCAGGAACATAACCTTGCTGCTACTTAATCTTTTTTTAAAAAAGACTTCATCTTTTATTTCCGAGATGATTAGAAACAATGTTATACATTTCAATTTTTATTTCTTAATTGGAGATATTAAATATTGGATATTATCTGGTCTACACCATATTATATCTCACAATATACTCAAATATATGAAAGCTGGTTCTTTATTTCTATTTAGTTGTTAAAACATAATAAATTAAATTGATAAATATCAATATTAGACTTCACTTCAATATGATCTCATTCTTCATGCTCAAAATTTTTTCTCCCAATAAAAGAAATATTGTCATACAGCAAATGACAAGATTATCCCAGAATCCAACAAGAGAAATTGCTAGTAAATAATTGTTTATGTGCCTTCTAGTTGTTATAGTTAAAACTATGAATCTTTGTAGGTAACTCTTAATTGCTTACAATAGCTTCTTAAACATTTATAAAACAGATATTTAAATATATTTTAGTAACTTCTTGATTTTAAACACTTTCATCTGAAGTGTGTGCTTAGCACTTATCAGAAATTGTTTAGCCTATTTTTTCACAAACATTAAATAATTTAGAAGTTTTATATTTCTAAATATGCAAATGAATAGCAAATGCCGGGTCTTCTATCTACTTGCCAGGGTCTATCTTAAACCTATATATAGAGTTTATTTAATCTTATTTAATCACAACCATCCAACTATGTGGCTATTTTTATTTTCCCTTCTCAAACCTAGGTAAGAAGGTTTACACAGTTTGGTACCAGAAAAGAGTGCACATTATAAAACTTCAACAATGTTGAGTGTGTTGAACATAGAAGACCAAACAGTGCTCATGTTTGTGCTCAGCCACCCATAACTGGAAATTGGTATCTCTTTTACATGGTGGCAAAGCATTTTGTCAAACTTATAGCTACAACTCGGGTCTCAGAATGCGTGTGTGTGTGTGTGTGTGTGTGTGTGTAATTTTGAATATATAGCTTTATCACCACTTTTCAACAAGTCTTGCAAGAGACATATAATCTAGAAATGATCAACCTAAAATCAGGCATTAAAGAAAATATTTTCTAAAATAATCAACCTCTACTTATATAACCTGCCATCTAAATTAACTGAGAGTTCCATAATTGGAGCTTTTCGGGGTTGAAAATCTAAGTTTTGAAAACCTAAGTGAAGGTAATAAATGCCTCATATAAAATAAAGTCTTGGTTTAGGATTTTGTTAAGTATCTAACATTAAAAACTTTTACCAAGAAAATGTTGATTAAGAGCATTGCCTTTTGACAAAAAAAATAGTTACTGTTTTGAAATACTTCAAAGCAATGGCCATTAAGCTAAACTAAGACTAATGGAAGCACAGAATGCATAAAACAATAACATAACAGAAGAGAAACAAAAACAAAACAAACCCCTTAGGCTTAAATGCTATGCCTAAAAACTCATTGACAGTGGTTATGAAGTACTGGAAGAAACTGCAATGGCAAAAAAATGAGCAAGTAGCAGGCAAGCAAACAAACAAAAACAAGAACAAAAAAGAAGACTGGGTAAACACTTTCTGCGACTCTTCAACATATATAAAGCATTCCTGGACTCATGGATTTCATTAGCAGAAATGGACTATGAAAGTTATGTATCTCCTAAAAAAGGCCCAACTCACTGTAGTCATGAAGGATAATGAATAGAAAATACCATCTCAGGACAGAACTAAGAAAAATCCACTGCCATACCAATGAGTTTTTGTCTTTCTTGCCAATTAAAATTTCAAATATACTCCTGAATGTTTCTTAAATTCTTCATTTTAAGCAGGTGTGCTTGTTGCAGCTCTCATCACCACCAGTATAGGTTGGTGATATTTTGAGGGGTCAATATGCCTTTTTAGCTATCTTGTATCATACATGGACCCACTTCTGTACTTAATGGAGTCAAATATCCCTGGAGATATTTGAACTCAAAAAAAAGCTGGATAAGACTTAGTTTACTTTGGAGGTAAATGGAAGTGAATGCATTTCCTGCAAAAAATATGTATAAAATACCATATATGCCTGTGTCTTGGGTAGACAAAGGGATAGAACCTACATACATTGTTAATTGTCTACTCAATAAATATTTTCACTTATCTTCATTAATGAAATCCCAATTTTGTTCAGGGCAACACTGGTCCCAGCTTAAGAAAAATAGGTCGCAAACTGGTATAATCGAATCAAGTCACTCCTATTGGCAGATTTCCCACCATTGCTTTTTGTTAAGAGTGGCAATATATTTAATTCTGGTCAGAAAAATTGATTGTTGATTTACATATATAAGATGAAATTAATGTATTTTTAAGTATGCATGTCTGATCACAGTTTGGTTGATAATTTTGCATTTTCAGGGTAATAAGTGTTTTTATCTCATTTCCACATCTTGAAAAGGTAGATGCTGTATTTGCACAAGTAAAAAGTAATTAATATTAAAGATGGAGTAGGCTGAACATAATCCACAAAGTATATTATATTGTATCTTGAATGTCTTTTTCTATTCCTGTTTCATCTTTTCCCTTTAGAAGAAAAAAATATTTAATAGTTTAAATATTCATTTTCTAAAAACTCTTACAAACAAAATGTATTAGTTCCAAAATATACTAGTCAATTTTTAAGTAGTTTTTTTCCTGACATGAATATAGAAGCAAATACTTCTGAGATTTTTCTCAATAGAAATGTTAATGATATAACTTGGAAATGATTAAAACAGTTATTTTATTTTCAATATATTTACCTTTGAGAATATTTAGAAAATCATAGAATAGAAAAGTATTTTCTATACTATCACATACATCTCATAAATAATTTTTTAGTATTTTCATGATATTCTTTTGATTTAAAAAAAAATTTAGGTACACATTAGGTTTTCTATTGGTTTTGAATGTTGAATATGATACTTAACATACAAAAATTTAGGTTGTTTCCTTTGTAGAATTAATCAGTGTTAGAGCATAAACCACTTCATTTCCAATATTTAATACTCTTTTGTTGGTCTCATCAATTCTTTTGACCTAGTTATATTATCAGCTCTTGTCATAGACAGGATAAGAGATTTACTTTCACAAAAAATTGCAGGTAATGTTTTCTGAGACCATGCTATCATTTTCAGTTATTTAATAAATGTTTACAAAGTGCCTATTATACACTGTGCTATATAGAAGTCAAAAGCCTAAATGGAATATAGAAAAAAATTGTGATATTGAACTCAGTGTAGAAATAGTACCCCAAGAGCAATACATCTATGGTTACATCATGTAACAAAATTTCTGCTCACCTCGTTCTGCCTATCATAGTTATCTATAATTTCTCTCAGAGTGGATCGACCAACATTTGTGTAGAAAACCTAGATGATGTCTGCTCATTATTAACATTTTAAAGTCTGTACCTATACTCAGAAATAGAAATGAATGCATTATACTATGATTATATTTGCCATATTAAGGATATAAAGAGATACTAAAATGATATCTAGTCCATATCAATGTGTCTAGAAAAATAACATTATAATTTCATTGAGATCCCCTCTTTGTCTGTCATTTCTCATGTTTCACACTGTTTTAATTTTGCTGCCTATTCCTTGCTTCAGGAATTTATTTCTAAGCCCATGTTTGTTTGTTTGTTTGTTTGTTTTTTTCCCTGCCATTACTCAAAATAAGTTTTTTTTTTTTTTTTTTACTGAATTTGTAAAATTGATTTTTATAGCAAACTTTCCTTTCTTTCTATTTTTGGGTGTAAATTGGTGGTTTTCTGCTTTAACCTTCGCATACTATCAGAGTCCATGGACATCATTTAAAAATTTGGGGTTTATTTTTGAGAAGTTAGAACATTATTCCAAAGGACAAAAGAAAATTTAGTTATGTTTTAATAGAATAAAATATTTTATCATGTAATGGTCTTAGCAGTCGATTGGAAATTTTATAAATTTAAACTACATAGTGGAATCAGTGACTTATTTTCTCATATACTTGAAATATTTTGCTATTTCATCACTCATTAAATTAATTATTAATTATCGATTCTCATCATTGCTAAAAATACTAAAAAGGTAATAACAAAAGAATATTGGAATTGCATAGGAGAATGATGAAAAATGAAATAAATCATCATTTTATCGTCTAAATTTTCATCTTATGTTGCTTTAAGTTTGCCGTCTTCTTTTTAAAAAGTGTTAAAAAATATTAACATTTCAAGAATATCTGGCTATTCTAGATATCTTCTCTTTCTACATAGATTTTAGAATCACTTTGTTAATTTATTTTAAAAATCTGCTGCAAGTTTGACATGAATCGAAATTTCTGTTCAACACATTGACAAAAATATCTTAAAACACTAACTTGCTTGCTTTACTATATATGGTACTGCCATCTATATCATTGGACATCCCACAGCCGGAACTCCAAGGATAGGTTGGCACTAGCATGTTAACAACACCTCCTGCATGATTTCAAGACAACTGGCATGTCCTCAGTGGTCGTGATGAGGCTGAGTAATACCAGATCATCAAGGCTCGCACAGGTGCTTTTAAAATCTGGGGGGATTCTCACAATAGCTTGTCATTGAAGGAAAGGCTCTTAGACCCCTCATGCTTAGCAATATGGGTGGGAATCCATTTGGGACATGAGAAGTTATCACAGCAATATTCCTGGGAGACTCTCCTGACTGTCGCAGAGATACCACCAACATGAACTGGAACTAAACCTGTGTGCATATGCACGTGCACACATAAGTTTTGCATGAATTGTCAGTGAAGCAGTGAAGGTTACAGTTCCTAAAAGGATGTGATGATATGATGTATTTTACCAGATGATCTCTCCAGAAGTGTAAGAGAGTGATATCAGTTTGTTTAAAAAACTTCATAGAAATAGAAATAGATCTTGTGATATATGTGACACCTGGAACTGAGTGGCTATACTACTGCTGTGCATTGCAGGCATGGACCCTTTTCAAATCAATCTTTGGTAATGATAACCTAGCCATTGGTTTCAAATGTAGCATAAGCTTCTGAATAGGTAGGCCAAGTTTATGTTGAAATGCCAGGAATCTCCTAAAAATTAAGACCCCCGTGATAAGACCATCTTTGGTATGTCAAATTAAGATATGAAAAACTGATTTTTAATTCACTTAAATTCTAGAATAAAGTTATTTGTAACATTCTCTGATTATTAATTTAATATCTGAAACATCTATAGTGATGTCACCTCTCATATTCCTCATATTAGTAATATGTAGTCCTTCCTAGAGAAAGAATTCTTTCAATATATTTGAGAGTTGATTAAATTGACTTTCAAAGTTTGGATTCAATGATTTCTATTCTATACTTTTAAATCTAAACTTCCAATTAATACTAAATTTTTAGAGAATTTTTCAGTATTCATTAAAAATTTTTAGAAACAAGAAAGAACAATATTTACACACAGATTGGCCTCCTGGTCATTTAAAATTAGCTTTTACCAGAGCTATAGGCCTAGAATTTGTGTTTGAGTGCTTTATTTGTTGAGAAAAATCATATTTTATTTAGAAAAATACCCTATTATATATACATGAAAAACCTGTTGTTATAAGATATGCAAATACCCTCCTCTGAAGTGTATAATTGAATCTTATTTGCAAAACCCTGTGATAATTGTATAGTCCAGGTAACATAAATCTGTCTTAAAGTTTTTATAATCGCCTTTAATTTTTTTTTGACTACTATTATTGTCTTTTGTACCTGTATTCAGGAGTCAAGGGTCCATCTTCAAAAGCCTAGGATTTTGTTTTAGAATATCAAAAGTATTGGGGATTTTTAGAGTAATTTCACAATGTATAAAATTTACTTATATTGAGTTATAGGCACAGAGACTGAAGTTTTATAGAGTTAATGGTATACCTCTATATTGTTCTAGTGTTGGTGTGATCATGACCTAATAAGCTCTAGTTTTTATATACTTTGATAATTATAAATGCACAACAGAATTACTTAAGAAACCAGTACTAAAGAGTTTCCTTTTCCATTCTCTACAGTTAACAGGCTGGATCAGTAAATGATTGACATAGTGGCTAGGAAATATTAAGATTTCTCTCAGAACTCAGATGGACACTCTCAATATATTAAGAGAAGGTTGTTTCCTAGCTTGGTTGACATAATTCACTGTAACAACTATGCTATTCTTTTCTGTAAACACTATTTCTGTGAATAGTAATTTGGGGGGCTATGCTTTTTTAAGTCCTGTCCTGTCATGAACTCCTATCACCATGACTGCTAGAAAAATAGAGTCATTAGCAGTGAGTCCTATAATAACAACTTACAATTTAGGCCATGGTATAAATAAGAGATGCAAATACATACAAAAACCTCACTTGTTAATCATTTAGAAATCTTTGTCATTTTAGAGTTCTATATTCATAATAGAACTGACCTAAAAAGTAAGAGGGCGATAAGTCAGCATTATAGAGTGAACTGTTCTTAATGAGGTTCATTTAAGAAGAAGTGAGAAGCAGATGAGGATTGTGCAAAATTACTCCTTTAGCACAGAGATGAACCTGAATCTAACCACTGACCCTGATTAGACTGCCTGTCCCTCCCTAGTATGCTTGCTGTCTTGGATCTGGACTTGCCAAGGCTCTTCTTTAAGGAGTGATTTCAGATCATTTGTTGATACCTATGCTTTAACTCTTTGTTTCTGCTGACAATGAGAACTCTTTAAGGGAGCCTGGAAATGCCAAATGGCCGCTGGGGTGGCTGCATCTAAAGTCACAGTCTGATGAGATTACTCTGCATTTAGAGCTGGGTCATTAGGAACAGCCCCAAGGAACCAGATAAAGACAGATTGTCTTCATTAAAAATTATCTTCAACTTTGAGTGAAAATACGAGTTTATATTAAATTCATCATATTAGCTGGAACGTACTTTTTAACTTCAGTAAAAGCATTGGTATTTCCTAAGGCACATACTTGCTAAATGGAAAGATGGTTACAAACCTCTTTTAGTCCTTGATTCTCTTCAAGGGAGGCATAAGAAACATCTAATTTTGTTTCATTCTGTTTTGCTTCCCAAGGAAAATTATAATCTTTTGTGGAGCCTGCTTCAGTGGAACCAGAAATCACGTTCTGCTCTCCTTTTTAGAATGATTTCCTAGCCTAGTAATATCTTTTGTTTTGACTCTGATTTGTTCAATATCTTCCTGGCAGGCAACTTGTTACTTGTAAAAACTTTTACAACATGAGTTCTGTTTTGGGGAAGGTAATTTCCAGATGTTTACTACTGATTTCAGGGGAGGTCCCCTGAAGGTCACCCACCTGTATTGCAACAGGGAGGTGCTATATGTCCAAAGTAATCAGAGGAATTGTTTTTAATCTCAGGGTTTGAGAGGCTTGATTGTTCACTCTGTATGGAAAAAATAACTATAAGGGACTTGGGATGAATAACCATTTCCTCATTTAAAGAAAGAAAGAGAAATTGATTGGGAGAGTTCCTAAAGTACCCTGAAAGTAATTTTGTAAGCAAGACAAATGCGATCCAAGTTTTCTTGTACTGAGAAGGACAATGGCTTCAGATAAGAATTTGTGTTGCCAGTGTAACAAATATTTGGGTAGAATGGGTAAAAAGAGGTGTGTGTGTTGGGGAGGGGGTGGATACTTTAGTTTCCATAAAATGAATATTATTTTCCCTGGAATCTAAAATAGAGAAATGTGTGAGATAAAAATTTTAGGTGCCAGTTTCTTCATATATTAGACATACATTTTTATATTTCTTTAGAAAATTTAGGCCATTTTATGGCAATATTTGGTTTCTTGACTATCTTTAGAATCCTAGATTTTACTTTTTAACTAAAGAAACTATATCAATTTTAGAATCCTCTATTTCAGTTGAAAAGAGAGAGCTCTATTAACTTAGTATAAAATAAATATTTATCACATTTCGAATGTTCATGTAGGCTCTTGGTATATCTTTCTTGGCATTAATGTGTAAATTATTTAGTTCAGATAATATAATCATCCTAAATTATGTTAAAATTAGTACAGTGTAATACCATTAGATTTTCTTGAGAAAAGAAAAACTGAATACTTAATAGGAATTAAAATATGTTCAGGAAACAAAACAGGTTTTCTAGATTTTAAAAGTACAAAAATACTGCTATATGGGTTTGCAACTGAGTTGTTAAATGTATTCAAATTCTAATAAGCAAGAAAAAACTATTATATTTTCTTGCCAAAAAAAAAAAAAATACACTGGGTGGCATTTAGATGCTGCGTAGATTAAAATGCTTTACCAAGGGAACCTCAAATTGTGTTCCTTAGAGCCACGTTATAGAAGATACCTGGGAGCTTGTTAGAAATTCAGATACTCAGGCCACATTCAGACCTACTGAATCAGAACTGGCATTTTAACAAGATCTCCAGGTGATTAGTAAAAGCATTAAAATTTGAGAATTGTGAATCAAATTATTGCTTGAAAGAATTTAAAAACAGTAAAGGTCATAATTTCTAACATATATTGAATGTTCTCTACATTCCAAGCATTGTTTAAAGACCTGTATTTGCAATTATCTATTATTTAATCCTGGGAACATACCTACAAAGTGGTTGATGTTGTTGTTGTTATTATTATTATTAATTATCATGATTATTATTATTATTATTATTACATTATTATTCCTAAGGAGACACAGCTACTAGTCATAAGCTAAAGCTCTCATTAAGGGAGTCTGAGTCAAAGTTTACACAATCACCACATGATACTGATTTTTTGTTATTGTAACTCAAAGGAATATAATATATTTTTAAGAAAAATGTCAATATTTTATTATTCAGGAAATATTGACTGAACAGCTATTTTAGCCTCTGAGGACACAGCACTAAATAAAGTGGATAAAGTTTTTCTTCCCTTATAGTTGACTTTTAGCATGGGAGAGTTGTTCACAATAATTACAAAGAAAACTACTTCTCTTCGTTGGCTATGAGGAACAACTCTGAGATTGCCCCCAGGACCGCCTATTCTTGGTGTTTTACAACATTTGGGCTTCTTCATTTGGGAGTTTTGGGGACTTCAGACTTGCTTCCACTCCACAGACTATGACAAAGATGGATATAATTACATGATGTAGGATTTTTACTCATCCTGATAGAAGATGCTCTCCCTTACTGACTTTCAACAAGTGACCATATTATGAGCTGCCTAAGGAGAAGGCTGTATGGTCCAGAATTAAGGACAGTCTCTGACCAATAACTTGCAAGAAATGGGACCCTCAAACTGACAGCCTGTGAGGAAGTGAATTTTTCCAGTCACCACATGAGTTTGGCGTTATATCCTCTGCATACTTCTAATATATGTTCAAATCCTTAGAACATACATATGAACCCAGCAAAATATTCATAAGGTGTAGATGTATGATTCTCTTACAGATTCCTCTGTTAAGACAAATAACATTTGAACCTACTTTCTCTGATAGACTTTAGAATTTCTGATAGTAGCATTTATAACTATTTCTCACTTAGTCTACCCAAGTCCTTTTTTTATTAAGAATAAGTTCATAATCATAATTTTACGTTGTTGCCTTTAATTTTCTCTTCTATGTTTTAATTCAGTATTATACAGTTTTTTATTATTTGAGGGTCAGTTGATGCTCAAAAAGCTAGCTGCCTTTTTTCTGTTCTTCACTGATAGAGGAATGAGTAAATCGGTGAGTAATGGAGAGCTAACCTTCCAGGGTCTGTGTTACCAATACAAACAAAGTCAATAACAAAGATTTAATGTTAATAAGCATAATGTTTTTAACTTATCTTTAAAAAAAAATTTAATAAATTTCTAAATAACCTTTTTCAAAACAAAACAAAACAAAACAAAACAAAAAATTTATTCTCTTCACTCCCTTATTCCCATGTTAGAGTTAAAGGAATAGCCCTATTCCACCAAACTCCATTAAGACTGAGAGAGAAAAAGATAGTATGGCTTTTTATATAAAAATTCAATACAGACCGTACAATTGATAATATGAAAACCTGGCAAGTCTTTGAGTAGCTAAATTATCGATTACTATAGGTACATAGTTAAGTCATGGATCTATTTCTCTCTCTCTCTCTTTTTGTCTAGTACAAGGGTGCATAATTTGAAAGGAAGAAGAGTAATTAAAAGAGATAATGTAATATATAAAGACATTAAGTTTGCCACTCCAAATGTATACAGCCTGCAGACTAGCCATATGGGTACACTTGGAGTCCTACATAAAAATCCAGAGTCTTAAGCCCCATCCCATACTTGCAAAATCAGAATTTGCTTTTTAACAAGATCTCTAGGGGACTAGTATGCAAATTATAGTTTGAGAGGTACTGACATAAATTAATAACTACCAAGAGATACTGCAGTAAGTCAAAATGTTTCACACCTCTTTATGAGTTTCATTTGTACTGTCACTAAAAATTAGTTTTTGTTCTTAGGGGATATATATTTGTGTTAAAGATAGAAATAAAATAGAGTTTTCCTGAAATGAGACAAGCCTAGCAGAGTTCTGCAGAAGACAGAAGGTGGTCCTTTTAGCAAGGATCATAGTCCTGAAGGCAACCAGTGTGGTTGGAAACTGGTACATCTATAATTCAATCAAGGGACTTTAATTCTTATGATTCTAGTACTTCCAGGTACCAAATTCCAGCTACATAGAATGACTGAATGGTTAAGGCAGGGTGGTGAGCAGTGAGGTACTAATTAAGTCAGAGATAAAGTAGAAGACTTCTCTAGAATGGCTTTGTGAAAGCTTCAGACCTTCTCCTGAGTAAACCCAGTATAACATTTATCTCTATATATGTATTTTATATATATGTTTATATATATATATATATATATATATATATACACACACACACATACACGTTATATATAAATTATATATATATATAATTTATACACACACATATATGTGTATGTGTATATATATGTATACATATATAATGTATATACATATATATATATATATGTGTGTGTGTGTGTGTGTGTGTGTGTGTGTGTGTGTATATATGTATAATTTCTTTATGTTAGTAGGCTCCATTCAGTGGCTCAACCAGTTTAACTGTTATTTAAACTGATTTGTTGCCAGGTCTTCACAACTGTTTATCTAAGATATATCTGAACTACATCCACTTATTTTAATCTGTAGTGACATCCTCTTGGTTCATGTCACTGTCACGACCACAGCAGTGTCGTATTTTGTGTATGTACTCTTTTCTCCATCTAGCAAACAAAGCAACTTTTATAAAGTATAAAATATATTGTTATGCTTAACATAAAATCTTTAGTATCATCCCTTTGGATTTGAGCCAGAGTTACTATGTTTAGTCCTTCCCATGTCTGAAAGTTCCCGTATTATCTGGCCTCTGTCCACTGCCCAATATCATTGACTTTTACTCTCCTGTTTGTTCATTATAATTCAGCCATAATCCTCGTATCTATCTTAGTTTCTCGAACACATCAAGTACCCTACTCTTCATGGTCTTCACGAGGTTTGTACAAATCGCTGTTAAGCACTTTCATAGCTTTTAGAATAAGAGGAGGAGAATTAGTAAACTAGCAACCAGCAAGATCATTATAATAATCCCACCATAAACTGTTAAATAATCCAGTTTCCTATGAAATAAGGGTTACCGTTCTCAGCGTGTTTGGAGGGAGGGAGGCTATTTTGCATGCTTCAAACACTAGAAAATTTCTTGGCTTAGTGTATTCAGAACAATAAAATTATATGTTGAGGGTATGTGGATCTCTAGGTAGATCAAAACATGGGAGGACCGGGGGAACAATTGGAACTAACAAGGAACTGGAATGAGAAACTAGTCAAATGGTAGAAACGGAAGCACATACATCCTGAGACCCTCTTTCTGGACCCAAATGTTCTCTCTTCATTTCTTTTTTGTGTCTAGATTATTCTTTTAATCTATTATTTGGCTTTTTTTTTTTTTTTTTTGAGGAGGTGCAAAAAGAAATCTGGCTTACAGTGTAGAAATTATTAGATGATGTAAATCTCAAAAATAAAGTTGATTTCTGATTCTCACTGGCAGATTTGTAGGAATAATTAACTGAGAGTCACCTGAATCAATAGGCCATCTCTATTCTGAGATGCTATGGACTAGTGGGCATAACTATACATAAAACCAACATTGGAGCCAAAGTTTTTTCTCCCTGATAAGTTTTTATAGAAGGGGTGTCAGACGTTGGTCAAATATACCAAAAAGAACTTATTATTAACCTCTTCAAATATAGTTCATATATATAGTCTAGCTCTATATACCTCCATTTTCTTCCTAACCTTCTGTCCATATAATCAAGTTTCTACTATAGAAGACCACTTATTGGTAAATATACTTGAATATATTTTCATTTAAGACCGTCAGTGCCAAACTACTCCAGAACTCTTGAGCTTTAAATGGAAGCATATGACAAAAGCTGTTATACAGAACATAATTCTGTACTAATAAAAGCTCTACTTCAGTATCTGTGACGCATTTCTCTTTTATTTGTATGCTTGTTCCATATGAAGTTCTCAGGAGACCCTATCTCACATTTTCCCTGTGGTTACTGTTCTTGTCAAAATCATATCTGCCAAAACATAACTTTGCTTCCAAGATATAAAATAATTCTGAGGATTTTTCTCATACTTTCTAAATGTATCTCTCTTTTAGGATTCTTTCTTTGTTTTTCAATGGGCAAGTCATAGGTTTACCTGCATATGATAAAGATAAAATCCTCAACACACTCTGTGTAAGACACGTATGCATGCCCTGTACTTTAATGCTTTCTGAGATCTCTGCATGGACTTTTCTTTCCTTTCCATGCCTATCAAAATACTTCTTTAAAACTTAAAAGTTATTACCTCAGCAATATCTCTTGAAAATTTGAGAGTAAAACATAATTGCTACCTTTTTGTAATCTCACAAAACATTTTTTATTAAACTTATATCAATCAAAGGTTTACTTCACAAATGGTCTGAAATTTTGGGTGAATGTGAACCAGCTTTGTCTCCTCCACAGCACTATTTCCTTGCAAATAGAAAATGTTTTGCTTTTCTTGTAACCACGTTGAGTAATACAATATCTATCAGAAGACAGGCACTTAGCCAAAGTTTAGTGAGTGAATAAGTTGCTTCAGTTCTCTTTTTGTTCTCTTATTTGAATTGAAAGCATAAAATAAAGGAGCTAAATTATGAGACTGTACTTGGGTAGATTTTGGAATTTAGTAGTAAAAAACCTTATTAGTATAAGAGGACAATTTGACATTGAAAAATTGGATTTTTTTACAGCAAATTCTTTAACTTTATTGTTTTAAAGTAAGATGACCACATGCTAAAAATTATAGCTTATTTCATTTACCAGATGCTTGGGAAAGGGTAGCCAAGTAATAAATATTTATATATCAAGAAGCCATAAGTTACAAAGTCAAAACCAGCATGACTTAGGTAGACGAGTTGTAAAAAAAATTCTAAATTTCATCAATGACAGATTGACAGGTTTTGTGGATAGGAGGAAGCACTAAATGTAATGCATTTTGAATTCAATAAAGCTTTTGATTTTTTTTTCTGTATGATATATGTATTTTGAATGTGGAAAATGTGACCTCAGTAATTATACTGTCAGGATGGAAGATGGAAGGAGTGACAAATTGTCAGTCTTGATTCAATCCTGAATTAAGAGAGTAGTACCTAGCACCCATCAAATGATGATGTATAAGCTAATTACCTCAGGTCAAGATCACATAAGTATTCTACAGTCTCTAGATGTTTTAAATTTGTATGTAGGGGGAGGGAAGTATTGTAGTAAGAGTAAGTTTAAGAACTGCCATTTTTGAAACAGTATGTGCAGCCAATATGCCTGCATTGTCTCATTTACCTTGCACAGCAACTTTGAGAGATTGATTTTATTATCTCAGTTGTTACAAGAGAAAAGCATGAATTTCTGGAAGTAAAGTGAACTAACAAAGATCATTTCAATAGCACATGACAGAGCCCAGATTCAAACTCAGGTCTAACTAATTTAGAAATTAATAATTTTGGTCATTATGCCAATATCATTTTCTGAAAGAAAATGAAATCATACAAAAGGGTTGTTTTCATTCTTGCTTTACTTGTAGCATTGATTATTCACAACTCTAAATTCTTATAATCCTATTGTTTTATTGGTACTAATTTGTTTCCTCATTAGTTTTAGAAATAAATGGGAGTGGGACAGAACATTTATCTATCTTGCATGAATATCATTAAAAATTTTTCTTGAATGAAATAAACCAATTGGGGTGATTTTTAAAAAATCATGAAAAGGATGACATTTGTGTTAGATTTATATTATCAATTTAGATAAGTTTAAGTTGTATTGGCCAGAATGTTCTTCTCGGCACAGTCCAGGGTAAGACAAGACCATACTTTGTGTGAAATTTGGAAGGCAGAGGTGAAATAGCTTTGTTCTTGTTCCCCTCATCAGGCAGGAGAATAGCACAAGGCACTGTTGTCCTCATTTGTGTTGCTTATCTCCTATCTCATCTAGTTGGCTGGGTCAGAAGCTGGTCTGTCTGCAAAAACACCAGTTCTTTTCATTTTCCTGGACCAGGTGGCATTTAGCTCAATGGCAGTCTCTTAAAAGACATTGCATATCTAAGCTGTGGGCTTGGGGATAGTGAGAGACTGATGAGGATTCCATTCATCCTCAGAAGTACCAATTTGTCCTTTCTTCTCTCCTTTCTTGTCCATCTTTTCTTCCTGACTACCTATCTGCTTATTTCAGGCAGCCACAGACACACACAAAAACATGGCCATGGATTATTTAACTAGTTTCCACAAATCTGAATAAGTTTCTTACTGTATAAAACTTCTTATGGTTTTACTCATTCATCAACCTTTATTGATAGTACATTTTTGACAAAATTCTTGAAAATTCTATGACATAATCAGGAGCAGCCAACCCAGCAACTGCTGTGGGGCCAAAACAAGGTAGGCAGATATATGGCTTTAGTTTTAAATGTAAGAAATAGGTTTTAAAATAGAATTCAAGTTGATAAATGCAGAAGAAATGATAGAATAAGAAACACACAATTTTGCAACCCCTAATTAAATAATTTAAGTGAAGATTATTAGTTGGTGAAAATACCAGATGAATAGTTAAAAAAATTGAAAAAACCTCAACCTTCAGATTATCTTCTTGATCATTAAGAAGGAAAACCACACATATATGCTTTATTAATAAGATAGAATATGAAGTTTGCAAGAACTGTCATGATGTCTTATACAGAATATGAAATATAAATTGATTAAAATCTCTAAACACAAATTCTAGTCTACAAGTAATATGAGAAATGGAAGAATATGTAAAATAGCATCATGAGAAAAAAGGATCCAGAATGTGAGACATTCTCTGAGATAATTGATGCTATTTCTTTAAGTCAAGGTCATGGAGGAGAAAACACTTAAAAGACATAATAATCTTAAAAATTGTGTGCACTCATTTGGAACCTGATTTGAGTAAACAATTATAAAAGAATAACAGAGTTGAGAATACTAGGGATCTTTTAATATGTAATGGATAATGAGAGATTATTATTAATTTGTAGATATAATTTCATCACTATGGTTATGCAAACAAACACTTTTTTGGCAGGTGCAAAACAAGATATGGAAAGTGAAAAACATGAGATCTGAAATTAGAATTGTCTTGAAGTACACAGTCAACAATGACAACAAAAGCTAGTTGAAGCAGGTTTGAAAAAATCTTGAGGGTTATTGAAACTAGGTCATGAGCATATGAAGGTACATTGTCCTATTCTCTACCTTTGTTCCATCTAAGAAATTTTTCAAAATAAAAAATTTTAAATGCTTAAAAATGCAATGTGTTAGCTTCAGCACCAGAAATGAGAGAAAGCAGAGGATTATCTTTTACTTAGAATTAATCAGGGTTGGGAGAATGATAAGCAGAGGATGGTTAAGCTTCCAATAGGAGTGGATTGACTTGTGGACATTACAAAAAACAATTTAGGTCTCCATTTATTCAAACCATAAAATGATACATTTTTAAAGTATAAATGCAGGAAGTTGGAAAAAGTATTTTGCTAAGTAAATTAGAATTTTTGATTCATATCCTTTTGAATTCCCTATACTAACGATGCTAATGTTCAAATGCATTTTAAAAATATATTTTATATTCTGAAGCTATACACATTTTAAATGTATAAAAAAGTACAAAATTTATGTATATACATACATACATATAATAACATACATATGTTATTATACCTATACATAATGCACATATATTAAATATACATTTACATTATATATACATAATATGCATATGTACATTATATATACACACAGCATATGTTATATAACCTACACATATATGCATTCATGTATATATTTATCATATATATTTAATTATATAGGTATATAAATAGATATGAAATATTATCCAGTTAAATAACAAGGTTAGTGTCACTCTCTTTGGCTACTCTTCACTTTTCTAGATACATATTTCTACTAGGTGTTTTGGTACAACATAGGTGTAACTCTTGTTAAAGTTTGTTGTTATGAGAACTGGAAAGACAATGTTCTTTCAAATGAGTGACTTTCCACTGCAAGCCTGTGACATGGCCATGACATGTAGAGGAATTGTAAAGAGTGGAATAGTAGTGAATCAAGCCAATTGTTTGCAAAATATCCTTAAAAATACTCCTGGGGAGAAAAATAAATCTATGCAGCAAACGTTATGTCTCTGCCATTTAAAATCTGTCAGCAATATTGCAGTCATTTTAAAAATTTGATGTAAAATAAGGAAACAATAATATTTCATATTTAATCCAAATTTGCCTTGATAATGAAAAAATTTTTCATATATAAAGTGAGTGTATCTGCTGTAACAGAGATTATATAAAATAACACATGATGAATGCCAACTCTTATTATTTATGCCCTGATATAGTCCCCAACTGTTTCTGCCATCTGGACCTATTAATTCATTCCTAATGAATAGAATAAGAAGGATGGATGTCACTTCTGAGGTAAGGTTACGAAAGAACTGTGGCTTCCATCTTGGGTGTTTGCTTTTGCTTTTCTACTCACTTTCTCTGAATGGGGCCAACTGCCAAGTGGTGAATGTTCCATGGAAGACATGGAACTTTTGGAATTTCTGGGCAACAATCATAGACGAAATGGAACATTCAGCCCACAGAATCATGAGGGCCTACATTCTGCCAAGAACCACAAGAATGGGACTAAAAATGAATATTCCCCACCCGCACTTTTAGATAAAACCACAGCCCTGTCTGATACCTTCACTGAAACCTTGTTGGGAGACATTAAATCAGGGCCACACAGCTAACCCAGATATAGTTTCATAACTATAAAATATGTGAGATTATAAATAATTGTTGTTCTAAGCTACTGAAATGGGGGTATTTTTTGTTAAACAGCTATAAATCTTACTGATTTTAAATATATGTTGATTGTGTGGAGAGGTTATCACATTTTATTTGGCAACTATGTTTTTATTCCTCTTTAATTTATATTCTATATCTCAAGGTTAGAAGGAACCCATAATGTCATGCAGCCAACTTATTCCCAAGTTACGTGCCATCAAATTCTCAAACTTTTTAAACATATTTTCATGTGGCAGAGATCATCTAGCTGTTCACAAAGCTCATCTTTTCCTTGCTTATTTTCTAGTCTTGATTTTCATTGTCAGAGGGAGGTTTGTTATTTCCAAATAAGCACACCAACAAAAGAAATCTCACTCACACATGATGGCCTTTCAATTACTTAAAATATCAAAACATCCACTGGACCTTTTCTTTCTTGATGCAATATGCTTAAATTCTGCAAGTTTCTTTTCCTCACATGGATTTTGCCCTTTCCATTTGAAATTATTCATTATATGAGCATGTTCCAATATAAAAATATGACATCCAGAAATATTTGAAGAAAAGAAAAATCATTCACATTCACTTTGCTGTCTTATCCATACATGAGAGGAATTTCTACATCCATTTATGTAATTGCACTTACATTCATTTGGACTGTAGTTGTATTTAGGATTTTTTTTGTTTTGTCCATGACTCATAGTTAAGTGTCCTGTGAAACAAGATGAATGAATAACTTATCTTTCTTAAGATATATATTAATAACATTCTTTAATTCTGAATTTTACCAATTAGATATTTTTATTTGAGTCTTTTCATTTATTTTTCTAAAAATGTATCCTCTTAGATGCAATTGATTGTTATAAGGTCTTCTTGAGTAGTTTAATTCTTATTCAATGAATTAATCTCTACCCACTTTCTATCATACATTTTTCCAAGATCATCATCCAAGTCATTATCATACTTTTGAACAGGGTAGGACTAAAGATAGATCTGAGGTCACCTACTGATGATATCAGTCTAATTGAATAATACTCATTGAGAAACGCTGTTTGAATAAAATTGTTCCAAATTAACAATGTAAAACTAATATTTTTATAATCAGAATGCAAGTCCACATGAATTTATAAAAATAAATATTGGACTTTCAACATGAAACCGAACCATTATTTTTATTAGAAAAGTGTCTTATTTATAACACAATTCTAATCTTCTATCATGAATTCTAGTTTGAAAGACAAAACAATTCCCCTAAAATTTGCAGCACTTAAATAATTTAAATTAAGTTTAAATTACGCATTACTTTACAAGCCTAGAATTACTGCCACAACCTTACTGGAAAGCTTATAAAAATTTGAAATGCTCCAATAATTTTAAATCTTATACAAATCTAGTACCTTCCAAATTAAAGTGCTAATAAAAAAATTAGCACTGAAATTTAAATCTCTATGAGCAATGCAGAATGATTTAAAATTATTGAAGCCTTTCAATTTTATTGGAGCTTTCTCAGTAGAAATGAATCAAGCAGCTGCTTTAGTAGCAAAGTTTTCACTTAAAAACACAAAAACAGTATTGTCAGACTGAAAAATTTCCTGGAGCAAATACCTGTCCTGTTTGTCAAATATAATATGAAGAAAAACAATTGACAGCAGCCTTTTAAAGATATTTATGCAAGCCCCTTTAGAGTTCATTCGCTCCCATCCAACTGATTATCTGAAAATTCTCTGATGTAAAAGAGATAAAGATGGGGTCAAGGACCAAGAACTTCCAGGACATATATAGACTCCTAGGGCATGGTAGTAACTACCCTAATTCTTTTTGTCTTGGACCTATCCATCTTGTCTGAGGCTGAAGCCCATTGTATCTTGGCTAAAAGCCATGAACACATCCTGCGTAAAGTGAGTGTTCTAATAAGGGAAACTACCTATTCTCTTCTCACTGTTAGATAGTGGGTGCCATGTCAGGTGTCAGTGTATTCTCATTAGCAAAGCTCGAGTGTGCTGGCTTCAAAGGAGGAAGTAGTTGGTCTGTTTTTCTCTTTTATAAATTCAGAAGGTATCTCTCTCTCATGAGGCTATAGAACACATTAGAACTGTACAACCTCCTATATTATGGATAAACATTCTCTATGCTGCAGTTGACAAACTGGACTCATTTTTTCTACTTCCACACTTAGCAAAAAGTAATGAGAGAAAACAAACAAACAAAAAATATTCTCACCTTTATTATGACTCTTAAATATAGATTTGCTTTCCTTAACAGGAATTCCTTTCCTTTGCGTCAGCTCCTTGGTGTCTCTTTCTGTAGAAACAACAGGATGTGATTTTGAAAACCTCAGTATCTGAGATTTCTTGTGATTATGCCCTATAAAATTTTAAATAATACACTTTTTTTTTTGCTAGTAAAAATGCCCAGGACATCTAAGTCTGTGGTTTATTTGATACATTTCCATCATAAAAACACATTGATTATAAGAAGATGACTTTGTTTCCTAAATAAATAATAATAATAAAGATATGCTTCAGGCTTTATCTTCTGGGAAAGAATAATTTGTCATGTTTACAGCAGTACTTGAAATTTCAATGTTCCAGAAATATCTACTTAATTAAGAGGTAAAAGTACTATACTTTCCAGACATTTCCCTTAAGTAGCATTTTATTTAAATGTGTTTGTAGTATATGGTGTATATGTGCATGTGTGTGAATGATAGAGAGAGAAAGGGGAGAGAGAGAACAAGATATGGAGATATGTTGGCAAGTAGAAAGATTCTTAGAGCTCCTGTCTGTACCTTCTTTATTCCTATATTCTGGTGTTATCTAGCTCTTAACCATGGCTCAACTGCTGATCCTGAATGGCAGCTGTTAATGGTTTAACCATGTCCAAACCACCAATCCACCAATCTCTTCACTTTCCACTCTTTCTGGCCTCCAGAAAAAAATGATTATTTTTCTGTTTCTAAAGCAGTTTCTACAATAGAAATGTGAAGATAATAATAGCTCAGGTTACTTTATAATAATTTTCTCTTTATACCAAAATTAACTTATTTCCAAAGTGCATGGAATGGGAATGGCTGCACTCAGAAATTCAGAAGCTTTTGTTAATTTGGCCCATACCCCAAATTGTTTTCTCTTCCCCATTTGCTGACTCTCTACTGTTGAAATTTCTTTAGGAACTCAGAATTTATTTTTAATTGAGGTATAATTTACACATAAGAAAAGTTACAGATATTGTTTTCATTCTATGAGTTTGGGCAATTATATACCTATTTAACTACCACCCATGCACTAGAGAACATTTTCTTCACCACAGAATTTCCCTTGGCTCCCTTTATCATCAGTCTCACAGCTCCTCATCCACACTCACGTGACTTCATATAAATGAAATAATGCAACATGTATTATTTTGTGTTTCTCTTTTGTTCACTATAATAATAGCACCTGTTTATAAGACTACTCTGAAAATTAAATTATTTAATATATTTCCTCATGTCGAGTACATAATAAATGTTTAAGAAGTGTTATTTATGAAACAGTTTGTTCATTCTGGATTAGTTCTCACTAAATTTTATTTGAAGATAAATTTCAAAAAAATAGCAATCATATTTTAAAGAAAAGTGCTATACCAAATGTAGAATCAGGAAAGAAAGTGAAAAATAGCTTTTTTTTTCTTTTTCTTTCTTTTTATTTTTTTGTGACCCAGTATCTCGTATCTTCATTACAGAAAATTTAAAAGTAAAGAATGAAAAACTGACAGTGAATGTCTTTGGAAGCACTGCACATATGAACTGAGAAGGAAGGAAGGAAGGGAGGGAGGGAGAAGAAGAGAAAAGGAGGGAAAAGAGGAGAGCTATCTGTACGGCAGTTTTGTTGTGATAGTGAGTACAAAGCTGCCTTTGAAGAGTTTTAGTACGCTAGCTTTGAGGCAGGATCAGAAGAGCATGCATATTGCGCACCAGGTAAGGACGATCAATATTAAATATCCAAGGTAAGTATAGTAAAGTAGAAGAAGTATTCCAGGAATATAGTGGAAATGTCTTTTTAAACATGCCCTGAGTAAACCAACACCTGGTTACACTGTGTCTTACAAGAAAGAGCTTTTGTCTCATTTTCTTTCTCCTCCCTAATTTGATTCTTAGAGGGTCAAAAACTGTGATGAGGAAATAGGGGCAGGTGCAGGAGGATAAACAGAAAATTTGCCAGCCAAGATTCTCTTTCTTTTTACTACATCCATTTCAAGGGATAAAAGATGCTCTTTGAATTCAAATAAAGTTTGAAGTTCTATCATTATAATAAGTAAATTTATTTTTAAATATGTATTTCTGAAATTGAATATTCAATCATTATGTTTTATTATTTGATTATTTTTATCTAGATATGAGAAGACTTTCATATCTGAAAATAAGTGGATAACTTATGCACCCTGCTTTAGATTTCATCCATGGACAGGGGAAAAAATGAGTTTCATAGAGCAAGTATAAACCAAGAGAATAAGGAAGAATTCATACACTATTATTATTTGGATCTTTTTGTTCACCCCGTTTTTCATCTGGCTATCTTCTACACATCGTTCCAAACATTAATCAGATGTGAACTCTTTAGACAGCTTCCCTTTGCCCCATCTAATCTGAAATATGCGACCTTTCATGGAACCCACAGCACTCAGTGACAAATTCTATCCCGACACTTTCACTCTAAATTACACTTACTTTTTTTGTTATAAACATTGAAAATTTGAGAGAAAATGTTTTAACTTTTGTTTGTTTGAGTCCTAGCCCTGAGAATACACTTACTAAGTGTAGGTCTATTGAATAAACAAATTAATTGGATACATGTATGATACCTGATGAAATTGTGTGTATGCTTAGTATAAAGAAACTCGTAATATCTTTATGCTAACATAGCATTTTTATCTATTTCTTTTCTTGCTATGTGAAGTACTAAAACCATAATTAAAAATAGTTTGCAGTATATTTGGAAAATATGGTTGAAATACAACGTTCTCTAGGAGGATTTTGTTTTATAGTAATTAAAGTTAAATTTTGTATTACTGTAACATAATGTTTTTCTATCCAGTTTCATTACTTTCTTAACATTGTGTATGTTGTAGTAATAAAATATGATTATTTGAACTGTATTTAAAATCAGTTCTCATAAAATTTCTTTTAGTCCAAATTTAATTAATGGTCATTTATCATTTTTCTTTTTCAGAGGAAAATATGTGACAGTTAAGCTATGATTCCCATGTAATTCTGAATTTCAGTTAGGTAACAACTAAAACCATTCTGTGTTTAAAGATAAACATAGACTATTGAAACACGCTCATTGATAAAGAAAACAAACTGATAGTTACCAAATTTGGGGTGGGGAAGTAGAAGGGGACTGGGTGAGAACAATTAAGTGATTAAAAAGTAAAAATCGGTAGCTATGAAATAGTCACGGGGAGGTAAAGCATAAGGAATGTAGTCAATAATATAGGAGTAACTATATATGGTACGAGGTGGGTACTAGATTTACAGGGATCACTTCATAAACTATATAAATGTCCAAAAACTGTGCTCTAAACTTGAAACTGATATAAAATAATATTGAATGTCAACTGTAATTTAAAAATTAAAAAACAAAAAGAGGTACCTTAAGGACGTATCTTTTCTAATTGATCTAAAAGTGGCCTCGTTAGAACAACAGAAGCATCAACTCAAATTTCAGGCTTTGACTTGATCTTTGCTTCTCTTAATGGGTGTGTGTGTGTGTGTGTGTGTGTGTGTGTGTGTGTGTGTATGCACATGCACATGCAGTGTGTAACTTTGGTAAAGTTCCTTAACTCTAGGTGATTTACAAAATCTTGTACAACCCCATATTTTCTCACCTACCACTTCCATCAGTTATAAGTTTTTGACTTCTCACTGTAGAGCTTTCTCTCTGCTCAGACTCCATGATCCTCTTGAACTATTTATTTCTCTTTGAAATCTTCTTCTTTGTACTGACTTCTTTTCATTAGTCTTAGCAGTCTCTTATTTTCTTTATTTACACTTTCCAAATTATTCTATAAGATGATTTCTTATCAATAAAACAAAAATCTAAGTTCTATATTTATATTAAAATTCATCAATATTAGGACACCTTCATTTTTTTGAGCTAATTCTCTCATCAAAATTATCTTAAGGAATGTTTAAAAATACAAATTTCCCCATTTGCATCCTTAGAAACCAGTTCATTTAGAATATGATGGGGTCTGGTAACCACTATTTTGAATAGTTTCATGCTTGATTCTCTTGATCAGTCAAAGTTAGAAATCATTTATTAGATCACATTTGAATTAGCATACATTGAAATGTCTTACTATCACATTTAAATGCATAACTAAATAGCATTACCTAGTAGTTCTCCATTTGTCTCAGTATATGAGAGTTCACCCTCTGTGGGCAAAATAGATTCCTCTGTAGATTAAACATTTTAACAGGGCAAATCAATGTCAGAAAATAAAAGAGTGAGCAATTCATGAACCATGCAATACCTACTATACTCTAAAGGCTTTAGTATGTCATAAATCTTAAAGTAAATGTTCATTAAGAGAGAATATGTTCGATTTATATATTTAAATGCAATTTTAAATAGTTTCCACCACTAGAAATGCCCTTACTTCATATTCCATAATATCATAGACAAGACAATTCTGAATCTAACAAAGCTTAAGCCAGCTAAAAATAGCCATGAAACTTAACAGGAATTGGGTAATGGATTTATACTTAATGAAGCACAAAAGGACTTAATTGAGTCTGAAAATTTTTGTATTTCATGAGTGGTTTGTGGAAGTTGAGATATGAGCTGAGTGTGCATGTAAAAAAAAAAGTACAGTAAAATTTTAATTGGTATATCTTCACTGAAGCAAAAATTTGCCAATTAAGTGATATGCTGATTATAGCGATAGAAATTTGATTTTATACTCTATTCCTTTGAATACTGGCAGCAGTATTTTCTGAGAATACTGTAAACAGGGAAATTAGGTGATTGCTTGGGATACAAAGGTGGAAAAATATTGGGTAGACCCGTATACCATTAATACATTTCTTTCTCAAAGTACAAAATCTTTCAAAAACCTCTTAAAATAAGTTTTAGGATTTGAAAATTTTTTCTCTGATAGGTATTTTTCTACTAAGAACTAAATGTATCTGAGAAAAGAAATACCTGAAATGATTTATCAGTAATTATTGTGCAAGGTTATTAAAAATATTGAACAAAAGGTGGGACCAGTCTAAATTGAAGCTGAATGTCTGTCAAAAGCTGTATCTTTGAGCACGGAACATTGGCTCTCCCAAAGACATAGTAGGAATGAGACATGAGTTAAACATAGGATCAGGAATGCTCAAAGTAGAAAAGAGGCATGCATATTTTTAAGGCATTCCAAAGCATACTATTTTAATTTAGAAACAAAACCTTACATATAAAATTGTTGCTACATTTTTCTGAAGAATGACAAATGCATAGCAATTTCAACTTTAGTAAAGGTCCTTTGGAATAGGTCCATAGAAAATATTAGATATCTGAATTTCTTTAAAAAATTGTAAGATTTATAAATAGTGGTAATGTAGAACATGGAAAAAATGTGTAACCTGAAGAAATAATTACAAATTGATTTCTGAGCATTTTAGGTCAGTAAATTTATTTAATGATGTATGAATTGAGTTATGTTTTCATTAATTAGTAGTATTGCACTAGTAAAAGTGCTTAATAAAGATTTGGTATTTACTGTTTTGTCAAAAATACAACAGAAGTTGCTGAAATTAAATATATGTGAGAAACTTCTAGGTACCATGATGTCAACGGTAAATATGCTATATTAAAAGTATTCTCAAGAAGTCAATAATTTATTAAGAAAAGCAAGGCATAGGCAGATTATTATATCACAAAGCCTGATATGATGAATGTCATTGAGGAAAAGCAAAGATAGAAATATAAGAAAATTTTAAAGGTGGAAGGTAAGACTTTAGATCTAGAGAACTCAGAATATCTATTACACATAGTATATAAGAGTCCAGACAGGCATCAAAATAGTAGGGCTGGTTGATACATTGGATACAGTTGCAAAGTGCCTAGGGACAAAACACTTTTAGCAAACCAGGGAAAATTTTGATTTTTTATAAATTAAATAAAAATGGACTTTTATAGCAGAGAAAATAGATCAGCATGTTTACATTATGGCAGTAGTAAAACATAGTTTGTGTGTGTATTTTTTTTTTAATGGAAGAAGACAAAAGTGCTCAGCTTCTGTTAAAGTCATAATGTGACCCTGCTTGTGAGATTCTAATCCTAGGCCTACCTTTCACTAGTTATTGAAGCTTAGCCTCTCCACACTTTTACACTTCAATTTTCTCTTCACCAGAATAATAAAAATAATTGTACCCACCACATAAGGTTTTTGTGAATAAGTTATTCCATGTAAAGTTCTTAGAATAGTCTCTGGAATATCATAAACACAATATAAACACTAACTATGATAATGTCATTGAAATCAGCCATGAAGGTCAAATAAGGTAGATAGAAGGGTAGAAGTAATCAACATGTTGGGAAAACAGTAATTTTGACAGTTGAACGATAGCATTTGTTGTACATAGAGGAGCAATGAGACAAATTCAGCATTGATTCTGTGCAAACTTGAGTTCATGACTGGAAAACTAATTGTACTTTAGACCCCATGAAGAGCCACCATATCATGTGAAAAACTAACTAGTATGGAACACGTGGTAATTTGGAATGTTGAAAGACCAGATGAGGGAATAGGAATGATAAAAGTGAATAGGAATGGCGGAATAACTGATGACGACTAAATCTGAGAAACTAGTTGAAAGATTGAACTTGATGGTAAAAATAAGAAAAAAATCAAGTTGAATATTTTATAGTAACTACTATTTTCTGAAAGAAATTTAACTTGCTTCCTAATTAAATAAAAGTTGGAGCTTACCAAGAGACATTTGAAGAATTTTTTTTTCCCCCTAACTTGGAACCTGTATTTGTCAACTTTATAACTTAATTGGGCTGTGAGGCTGACAAATTGATTTTTCTTGCTCCTAATTTATTTAATTCAGTTTTCACAATTAGGCAAGCAATTAATCAATGGCGGAGTCATTAAGATTCATTGCATTGAAATGGTGCCCTGACAATCATCCTAAATAAGAACTGTGCAATTTATCAGAAGGCAGATACCCTGCAAGATCTTAGTATATTATACTTAAGATACTCATCTGTGTGAATTTGATATTTTAACTTCACCTAAAATTGTAAGATGAACTTGAACTTGATACTTTAAATTTTACTTTGGTTTATCTTACAATATTTTTTAGGAATAAAGTAATATATGTCCATAGTTTATTAAAATATGAAGCAGACTATTGGTGTATAACAAGATTATAAAAGAATAGTTGTCTGATACCATCATAATATTTTTCTTTCCTACAATATAAAAAGTATGGCTTCTATCAAGTTAAGATTTAAATTTAGAATATCAAGCTTTGTATATATTATTAAAAATATAGAAACATTTTATGTTATTTTATTTAGAGGCTATATTGTACGCTAGAAAAATCATTGAATCTGGAAACCATAGATCTAAATTCTATCAAGTTCTTCAATATAAAATATTCTGCCAGATATCCTTGAGGATTATTTCGTCGTGCTGTAGTTTCTTACCTATGACTAATGTTAATTTAAAATAAAATAATGTTGTCTATGGCCATGCTTCTCTGAACAAGCTCAACCCCATCTGATCTCAGAAGCTAAGCAGGGTCGGGTCTGGTTAGTACTTGGATTGGAGATCACCTAAGACCAGGTGCTGATAGCATAAAAAAAATAAAAAAAACAAGGGATTGTTAGCTGACAAGATCTTTGCAAATCTGTGAGGTCAAACAAGGGTTGCCTCACCTAAAAAATAAAAAATAAAAAAATTAACTAATAATAATAAAATAATGAACATGAAAACAATTTGTAAATTTTACACTGATATAAAATCTTAAAAAAAAGAATATTTTAGCCTTTTTTAGTGTCATTTTGTACAATGAAATGCTCTAGAGACAGTAATACATTTTGTGTAGTTTTTTACTTTGATCATTTGTCTTTGCCTTTGAACACTCACTTAAATTGATGCCCAAAACTTTGAGATAAAGTCTTATTGTCTTGGGTTTCCAAAGCACCCAATTCTTCTCCCTGTGTTTCAATAACTTGCCCCAATTTTCAAAAGTTTGATCATTTGTACCCTATACAGATTGCTCTGCCTGGAGACCTTGAGTCTCTTTTTAAAGGTCCGTTTCTGCTATTGTTGTCAGGCTAAAAATCTCTTTCATTGCTGCTGCCCATTTTCCTGAATTGTTCACCCTCGCATATATTGTCGACACTCCTGAATCTTCTGTAATTCTCTGTCAGTCTTTAGACATTGTGCTTATACCACTGACCTAAATACATCACTCTAACAGCCTTAATTCTTGCTGTTATAACTGACGCTGCTTTGTCAGAATGCTCAAGGGTTCCAAAGAACATGCTCTTACACGTTATTCAAAATTTCTCAAGTATAGATACTTCTCAAAGACTTGAAATTGGTTCACACTTGTAACTAAATAGAGGCCGACTCTAAAGCTTTGCTCTACCTGTGCTAGCGTGATTGTTAAACACATCTTCACTGCTATCATCCAGAATGACTCTGTCTTTCATTGCCAGTTTAGTGCTTTGTCATCTCTGCAGAGTTGACCAGAAGGCTGAAATACCGCTGCAGTTCTTCCTTGGGGACTTTTGTGCCTTTTGGTGCAGAAACTTATATGCACTGCTCCTTCCAATCGGGGGCAGCGAGCAGTTGCTGATGATACTGAGCCCCATTTGTTATTTCTTAAGTGCTATGAAATACCACTCTCTCTAATGAAATTCACTGTTCTATCTGGCACAGATGGAACAACTGCCAGCTTCAGTTTTTCTCTCCTAGAAAAATTCACCAATATCACCTTTGGAATGTTTTTCTTTTATTCAGTTTTGTTTTAATTGTGCAGATGTTGTGCCCAAACTATCTTGATTCAGTTGGTCTTGGGTGAGCTGCCTGTATCTGAATTTTAAGCTGAATCATAGTTGAATCTGATGTCCTTCAAATATGGAGGATTATTTTCCTAAAGTTTCTAATCTTTAATATAGTCTTGATTTAACGAAGCCCCTAATTTTTAGTTATTAAGTAAGCATGCATTGTTCATTTTAAATTCTCTTATTGAAACCTGAGTGAACATACATCCAACCAAGATGCCTTAGCAGGCTTATTTATATCTTATGTTGTTTCTAAAGATCTCTCATCCTTAAGATCTTGAGGGCGTATAGATAGATGTCCACTGACATGCATTATTTTAAGCCCTAACTTCGTTTGTAAGCCCCACCAAATTTCATTCTTATATTTTCTTAAGAGGCTATAAAAAATTTCCATTTCCACTTAAAATGGACTAACAGGGGCCCGATGTTGACAGACAATTCACCATGAATCTCTCACATGTTTCTACACAGTAGAAAGGATCTAGGAAGTAAAAGGTCATGTGCTGCAGAGGTATCTTTTCAGGAATATTTGTATGAACACATGACTGGAAAGATAGGGATGAGTATACCCGCTAAAGCAAATTTATTTTCATTTTTAAATAATAAAGATTGGGACATTCTCTTCCCTGAAGACATTCGAAGAACATAAAAATGAGACACTTCTCTCCTCTTTCCAGAGAGATTTGCTAGCATTCCCAGATGATAAAGAACGCCTCTCAGTGGGGAGGATGGGCATACTTTCAGATAGTCTCTATATAATATGTCTCTTAACCTAGGAGTTCCTTTCCTGTCACATACCTCTGCTGCATGTAAAGGCAATGCCTGGCCCTTACCACATGTGATTAACTGAGGTTCAGAAACACCTGTTACAGTGTTAGTTTGACTGCTTTTTGCTTTGAGTAATAAATGGTATTTTGTCACCAAAGAAAACACTTCATGTCTCTCTGCCAGTGTCTGTGAAACTGATAGATTAATTTATTTTTTGCAAGACAGATGAAATTTCTAATTTTTTAAAAATTTCTTAATTAACCATTTAATACCAAATGTATCTATCTTAAATAAATAAATGCACAAAAAGAGACAAAATAAATTTCTGAAATAGTAGAACAAATAAGGTAAGAGCCAACCATCTTATTCCCTTGTAAGATTTCCAAGCCATGTTAAAAGGCCCGGATGCTGAATACAGACCAAGCCTGTGTTGAAATCTCTGTGTTGAGGGGATGAATTTGAGAGTCCAAGGAGACCAAGGTGACAAGACTTTCTAATACAAATCAAGGAGAAAGCTGCACAGAAAGAGAATTCTACAGATGTGCAAGAGTTCTTCTCACA
Organism: Cynopterus sphinx; assembly: GCA_030015415.1. NCBI lineage: Eukaryota > Metazoa > Chordata > Mammalia > Chiroptera > Pteropodidae > Cynopterus > Cynopterus sphinx. The sequence goes on from CM057381.1 coordinate 13,214,589, forward strand.
TATTCAGCAAAGCAATGATCAAAGTATACTGAGAAGTAACTATCTAAAGCTGGATGCAGGAGAGTGGGGAGTGGGGGTTATCTGAAAGGATTAGAGAAAAGTGCCCAGTTCTCTCACAGTGTCAAGATAGTGCCTGTCCTCAATAGGCATATTGGAAAAATTCATAATTTATAGGGAACTGGCAGAAGAGTCCAGGCATTCTAAACTCTAAATGGATAGTAATTTGCCCCATATTGAGCCCTGCTGTGGATCTTTCTAATAAATTTTGAAAGCAAAATCTGAATGGATCATACTCTTTTCAAGTAACTTAACTACATCCGCCAGAACAAAGATCATTGAATAGCTTCATGGACATAGACATATTAAGTGCCCAACAAAATAAAATTTATAATGCCTTGCTTCCAGCCAAAAACTATTAAGCATAAAAAGCAGATCCAGCATAAAAAGCAGATACATAATGTAGTGATTAATCAATCAAAGCCAAGCCAGAAGTCACAGAGATATTAAAATTAGCAATAAAGGCTGTTAAAACAATTAACTATATTCCAGATGTTCAAAAAGGAAGGAGAGGTATGGAAATATAAAAAAGATAAACACATTCTGTAGATGAAAGGTACAATGTCTGAGATTAAAAAAAAATAAGGAAATAATGGTAAACATTTTTTAAATTTGATGCAAGTTATAAACCCACAGGTCCAAGAAGCTCAAGGAAACCTAAGTGGAAGAAATTTTGACAGCATGGAATGGCCATAACATCTCAGAGTCTCTATGATTGATAGACATTTTGGAGCATGGAAATATCTAGGCTATATTTACTAAACTCTAATCATAACTTAGTCATAAAACTAACTTATCATATACCAGAAAACTTGTTAAATTCTTCAGGCATTATTTTATTTAATTGTGATAGCAACACTTTTAGGTTCATAAAATACTTTCCATTTTCTATATAAGGAAAGTGAGGTTATAAAGCTTAAGCAATTTACCTAAACTTGTGTATACCTTCACTGGGATTAAATGTTAAATCTGATCTAAAGAAAACATTATGACACTGATTAATTTTACAGCTTCATTTCAGATTAATATTTGTAAAATGAATTTTAAAAAGATGTATTTCATTAGTAAAAGAGATAAATGAAAAGTGCTTTTAATAAGGAGATTAAGTAAATGAAATCAACATAGTGAGGTGCATGTACTATGGGATGTGATGATGATAGTAATGTTGCCTTACCTTTGATTAATGTTTTAAAGTCTGATAACCTGTTTGTATCTTCTTTCCAATAGATTATCTCATTTGACATTCCTCTCAGCTCCAGTTTAAACAATTTAAACTGAGAGAGCTTAATGATTTTGCCCAGAGTAACCCAGTTTATTTGGAGAGCTAATGTTAGATCTCTAGTCTTCTGACTTATAATTAGAATAATTTTGTTAATAATATATTTTTAAATGATAAAAATCTTGAATGAAATTAGTATTTCTTAATAAAAAATCAAATATGACTAAAATCATTAAAGGTAATAAGGAGAATGTTAAAACAGAAAAGACCACTTTCAAAGTTGTCTTACAGTTATTGAAAGGGATTGTAAAAAAGGTGGGTCTCTCTAGTTCTATAATCTAACAAAGAAAATAACTTCAAAGTTGGCATTTCTCAAAGGAATTTTCATATCTTGTTGTTTTATCTGTGTAAATGAAAAATGACTTAAGACATTTTGGGGCAATGAAATATAGAACTTAGAATTTTAAATATTACCTATTACATTAGAACTGGAAAAAAAATGTTTCAATAAACATCATGCTTGACTATGAAATCTGCTAGAATAGACCATCCAGAAATTACAGCCATTCTGTGGCTTTGCCAATCTCAACAAGGGAACATTGTGGAATCACAATGTAAGAGAATTGCTGATGGCAGAGTCAGTAACCATAAGGGAACATAATTTAAACACCACATGGGAGAATACTTTATGGCAGTATCACAACAATATAAAAAATGTTTACAAATATCAGCTGGTATCTCTATGTGTCCAAGTAGCTAATTGTGTTCTAGTTGAGTAGCTATTGCCAGCCTGCATTATGATCACAGACAAAAGTTTGAGCTATCCAGGTCTGGTACATAATAACATTACTATCAGATTCCTCTCAGAAATTAAGTTTTGCTTTGATTGGTTTTGTTTGATTTTTCTAGCATTATTCTCTATAAAATAGTGTACACAATCATAATTGGGTTTATTATTATTTTAAAGAAAAGATAGATATTACAGATATTATTCTATCATATTCTAAAATTTTATCTCAGTGCTGTTATCAATACAATATCCTCCTATTCCTATGATTTATGTTTGTTTGTTTTTTTTGGTAATTATAGCATAAAATGCAAGAAAGTTTTGATTCGCATGTGCATTTAAAGTCTTAAACTGGAATGCAGTTAAGTGGAATGGATTCAAATGGCCTGGGTTCAGATCCTGACTTTAGAATACACAGAATGTTTTATTCATTAAATTAAGTAATGTTGATTAAGTGCCTAAAATACATAAACCCTTGATAAATGCTAGCTTGTATATCAATGTCAATTTTGCAACGTAAGAACTGGGTAGCATAAGCCCAAGAAAAATCATCCTTCCATTGACATAGCAAACCAGCATATTATCTTATAGCAAATTAGATTGAAAGATATAAGCTTAATAAATAAAGAGTTTAATCATTTTACTTTTTTTTCTGTGTTACACAAAAAAAATGGAATTTCTCTTGAATTTTTAACATTAAAGATTAACCAAATTATTCTTAAAAACGTGAACTTTAAGATTGATTTGATGGGCAAAGGTTAAATTAGCCAGTAGTGTGAATTTCCAAGGAACGTAGTGCCATATAGTTGCCTAAGACATAAATCTGTGGAGGTAAATGTCATGACCTTAATAATTTGCCTACTGATTAAAATGATAATGTTAAGTATGATTATGGAAAGATTCTAGAACTCACTAGGATAAGTGTTAAGCTGATAGGACTCTCACACATAAGTAAAGATATGGCATGTCCTTCAGTTGTAGTAATATGTCACAGCAGGCTACCAGGTTTTGATCTACACATTGCTATATATGTAAGGATATTAATATGAAGAAGAAAAATAAGTCCATTGCCACTAGCATTTATAGAGATACAGTGGCAAGCAGTATAGCAACACAACAAAAGTAACAATGCAGGATACTACCCTTGAAGAGAGTCAGGTTTCTTCAACTTCCCAACAATTCTTAAAGACTTGGTAAGTGTTGACAAAGAAAACCCCATCTCAATGCTCACTTTTTTTTCTATTCTTAGTGAAAAAAGAGAAGTAGCTAGAATCTGCAGATCTTTTTATCTGACCTATCATTTTGACCCCGCCAAAAAGGAGACTTCTAGTTTCTGAAATAACAATGAATATTATAAAGAAAAAAGTTATACAACTTGTTCATTACTGTTAAGTATACTGTATAGTTGTAAACCACTTAAATGCTAGGCTTTCCACACCTGTGCAATGGAATGATCCCAAATTATTACTGATTTGTAGCAGCTGCTACAAATCACCACTGCCAGGAGACAAATTTGTTGTCAGGAAGGAAATCTCCTGCCAAACTTCCTGTCTAAAAAAAGATACTAGGTGATTTGTGCAGATGCCTACACTACTAAATCGGGACTGAAAAATCTGCTCTCCAATTTTCACTATTATAGTTCAGAATAGTGTGAATTTTCAGGACCTCTGTGAGTTGCCTTTATTGTCTATTTATTGATTCTAAAGTATAAAAATTTACAAGTTTTTTAAGTTGTACAACTTTCTTTGTAATATGTTACCAAACACATCCACAACTGGTTTGTCTGTTTTTGTTTTTTCTTCTCCTCTCTCTCCCCAAAGTACATATGATTTAGAGTCAAATTTAATGTCAAATTTAGTATTTTTTAAATTTAAAAACACTTTAAGTGCTGTAAAATCAGGGATTTAAAGTAGTATGTGATAAACAAGTGTCAAATCTCTAAACGATGAACAACGCTTTAAGATAATAGTAAGAACACTTGATGTGATGTCAGACCATGGGCTTCAAGTTTTGTCTCTGCCACTTAATAGCCCTACCAAGACCAAATCCTTAAAATGTATGCTTCAACTACATCATATATAATTTGACAAAAATAGTACTTGTCTTGGCTACATTAAAGAGTTGTAGGCTCTATGTAAACAATAAAATGACCGAAAGAAGCTCATTATGTTTCTCATTTGGCAGAACTCATAATAATTTTGGTAAATCATTTAATTTTGTAAAGAAAAACAGGATACCTGTAACCTGCCTAGGATGCATTTTCAACCGAGGAACAAGATGGATTTTTAAAAACCTACTTTAAATCCTGTTACTGGTCTGCTCAAAACCCTTTAATTTTCACCCATTTATTCAGGGTAAAAGCCAAAGATCATTGTTGTCCCAGGTTTGGTCCTCGATTTTGTTTTCTTCTGAGCCACCCCTTGTTCTACACTCCAGCTCCCAGTCTCTCTGCTATTCCTGTAACGCACCAAACTGGATGTCACCTATGGGTCTCACCCTTGCTGTATCCTCTGCCTAAAACACATTCCCCTCAAAAGTCTATATTAATAAACCCTCAACTCTTTAATACCTTTGCTTGAATAACACTTTTTCAGTTAAGCCTACCCTGATAACCTTTTAAAGCCTGTGGCTTACTTATCCCTCATCTCTCACATTTATTTCTTTATTTTTATTGTTAAAGAGAACTTTTTATCTCTTAACATACTACATAATGTATTTATTTTTTACATTTGTGATTTATTGCCTGTCATGCACATTCGAATGTCACAGATCCTAGTCTATTTTGTTCAGTGATATAGTCGAATGATTGTTGATGCATTTAACGCATGAAGTAATTAAAAGACAGTCTTTTCATTTCTAGAACATTATTTTGTTTGTTTGCTTGTTTGATGAATATTTTTCACAAACAGTTTCAAAGAGGTACAAACACTATCTTATTAAGGTATTGATTCTTAAAATCAATTTAGGCCATATTTATGCAAATTTTTTCCATGATGCCTATATAGGTTGATGATGTCTCTGAGATATTTAGATGTATAGACCATATTCAGTCTTACCAATTCTGAGGAATTAACACCCTCAAATCAGCATTGTGACAAATTTTCCAAGTGCAGTATATTATTCATCACATTTTGAGACTCAAAGAATTAATGTGATAACTTTCAAACAAATGTTTATCTTATAAAAAATATATTTTATCATACAATCTGGTATGTAGTATATCATGAGTACACAGAGTGTTCCACCAAGAGAGGCCATAGTCTCAGCCATGAAATAAAATTTGTTTATAAAGATCAAAATCTTAAAAAGTTATCTGACCGTACATTTTGAACTTAAAAATAAATAATAAGATATTTGAAATTTTTCCACATATTCAAAAATTTAAAAATACCTTCTAAAAACCTAAAGGCCAAAAAGAAATCACAGGAAAAATTTTACATATTTTAAATTGAATGATAATAATAAAACATTAAAATTTGTGGGACAACTAAATCATCACCAAGAAAAAAAATATTGGCTTCAAATGCTAATATTAGAAAAAAAGGAAAAGTTTAAATTTGATAACCTAAACTTAAGAAGCTATATTTATTAGAAAATTCAATCTCAGAGTAGAAGAAAAAATATAATAAAGATAAAAGCAGGACTGAATGAAATAGAAAACAATCAATAGAGAAAATTGCCTATCAAATTGTTTTATCTTGCAAGTTACTGAGCTGATAAGCCCCTAGGCAAATCGGGTCAAAAAATTATAGAAAACTCAAAGTACCAATAAACGAAATATATAAAATATTACCCAGATACCAAGGATTTCGAAAGGATAATAAGGGAATGATATAAATAGACTTATACCAATCATCTTGACAACTTACATGAAATGGACATTAACACGTGTGTGCGCAAGCACGAGCACGCGCGCGCACACACACACACACACACACACACACACACACAACTTGCCAAAGTGTATACAAGAAGTAATAGAATTTATAAATGCCTAATATCTACTAAGGAAATTAAGTTTTAAATCAAAAAATTCCCAAAATTAAAACTACAGGTTCTTGTGATTAAATTGGTAAGCTTCTCAAAGATATAAGTGGGAGATAAAATCAATCTTATTTAAATCTTTCAGAAAACAAAAGAGAAAACATTTTCTAGTATATTTAAAATACTTAAACATGACAAATAGTTAATAGGAAATAGAAAATTGTATATTGATATTCTTTATTAATCTCAACAAAATACTAGCAAATCTCATCCAGTAAAATAGAAAGTATAAATACAGTACGATAAAGTGGGCTTTATCTTGATAATGCTAGTTTGGTTTAATGTTAGAATATCTATCAATATTATAAATCACATTAACCGATTAACAAAAAAACTTACACGATAAACTATGAATGCAAAGAAAACATTTAGAAGCAGGGAGATTGTTTTTAACTTAAAGATTTATTTTTTAAGGAATAAAAACTATGAGATAACTACTTACTCATAAGAACATCCATTGTAGTTATAAACAAAGCAATTTAATTATAAATTTGGCAAAAGGTAAATCATTTAGAGTTATTGATGAGTGACAAGACAAGCCATGTGTTCATGTATTGATATATTTCTAAATATAGACAGTAATGCATTTTCCCACAACTTACACTAAAATCAAGGAGGATACTATTTTTAAAGTAACCTGGACTCAATTGTGAAATTTTATCAGCTATAATATAGATTTTTTGTAAATAAAGCAAAATTTTTGTTTCAAATTTGTTCTGTCTCAAAATTTTTATCTCAAAATATCTGAAAGAAAGTTTTACCTTTTTTATCTCAAAAGCATATGGAATATGTCTTAGAAAACAAGAAGCAAGTTCATGATGCTGTATTTTTAAAACCTGTTTTAATAACTTTTGGCACTTTATATATTTCTAAGGACATCTTAAAATGTTTTCAAGGTTTCTTTAAGGCAAGAAAAAGAGATAGAAAGAGAGAAACAGAACTGCAAATAAATGTATATCATAAGAATTTTCTGAGGATTTATTAATTTAATTTGGGGGTATTCCAATCTGCTCATTAAATTTATGGAAACTGAAAGAGGTCCATAAAATTAATATAAAAAGTTACAATCTTGTATAAAATATTTCAAAGATAGTGTTCACAATTTTGCATACCATAATTTTTTTCTCCAAGTATTGTCTTGATCTTTTTCCTGTCCCAGATTCTCTCCTATATTTCCCTGAGAGAGATTTTTAAAGTTTTATTAGGAAACATAATTATAGCAAATCTTTGAAGGTTTAAAATCGGTAATTATGTGATAAAGTTACATCTCAAAAAAATATTACCTTATATAGTTAAATATCACCAGGATCCCAATAGTTGACCCCATCTGCTTGTGTGCACTGGCCCCCCAAAAATGCAGGAGCAGGAATTTGCAGTACAAAAAGAAGGTTTATTAAAGAATTGATTAATTTGAAGTATGGATAAGCTAATGCTGATGATGTGTAGGTTACAGATAATATAGGACAAAATCATGAGACACTCTTGGTTAGGGGCCCAGGGAAGTGCTGAGGACTAATTGGTAGAATGTGAGATAATGGTGACAAATCTTTTCTTCAGGTCACGAAGACACCTCTGACATCCTTCTGTATGGACTCCTGGAAAGGTAGCCAGGAGGCCATTTCACATCAGGGCTGAAACAGAACCTAGGTCAAGGCGTTTTCTTTAGCCTGACAGAGATCCAAACCTGGTAACGATTAGTAGGATCCAAGTCTTCTTCTGTCTAGGGGCGTGGGCGAAAGGATAGGTCTTATGAGGGGAGTAGATATAGAAATATTTCTACTGCTAGGATTCACAGCTAAATTTAATGCAAGTCATAGGACCCTCAGTTTCATAAACAAAATAGCTGAGAATTTTTAATTTCTCTTTATGAGGAATAATATAGCACAGTGTTTTTAAAACCACACCCAGGAGACTTGAGTAGGCATCCTTTCAGTACATATGTTCTATTTTTTTTTTTTAAGAAGAGATTTTCATATGTTTTATATAATTGGTTTCCTGGTTGTATTTTATTTGAACAAAGGATATCTAATACCTATTTTAGCATGGCTAAGTGCACAACCAATCTGTGTCTTGGTCTCTAAATCTGGAAAAAAGGGGAAATAACGTCATTGGTTTGTTATAGGAATAAAATGTGATATGCATATAAAATGTTTAACATGTTAATATACACAGTAAATTTGAGCCCTTACAAATATTTTATAATTTGAAAATCTCCATTCTCTACTATACTGCTCAAGAAAGAATATTAAAATAAAGAATTTAGAAAGGAGATAAAATATTTTTCAATATTCTGAACTTAAAGATACTTGTGTTTGTTTATTAAAAAATACTTCAACTATTATAAAATAAATAAGTTTATTTAAATTAAAATGTGTATATATATATGTGTATATATATATGTATATATTTTTTTTTACTTTCCTACAGATTGAATATTATTAAATGAATATACAACTCTATTAAAAGAGAAAAGGTATCAGAGTAAAATATAGCATTAGTTAAGTTTACAGGGCAAAACCCAGCAAGACAGGTTTTTATTCCTAATTCTTAGAATCAGTATTACCAAAGAACATAGAGCACTTAATAAATCACTAGATGTGTAAAATTAATGACTCAAAAAAAGCCTGAAATCTTCAACTCATCTAAAAAAATCTGTCGTTAACATGAAAAATGCAAGTAAAGTAGATAGCCTGAAAGTGAAGAAGACCTTGTTGAATTAGTTATTGACAAACAGAAGAAAGAACTTGAATCATATTGAAATGAATGTAAACAAGCAGGATGCATAACTTGCATTCCAGAGGAAATTAGAAAATCTGCTTACTCTGTTGAGTAGTATTTTAAAAGCCAAGGAAAATGGATGATTTATTAAAATGCAACCTGGTAAAAGAGACAATAAACAAGTGAAGATTTAAAAGGTGAATATAATGATGAGAGACTGATAATGGTAATCCCAAATTGGTACTTAGATTTTTTATTAAAATGGCATAATTTTAGCACCCTCATGGTAGCTTTTCTTAATTTTCTTCTGAAATAACACCAAATTAGAAAAAGACAGAAACTCACAATTTCAAAACTAGGACCACGGAAAAACATAACAGCAGAGTACACAAAACACTAAAATGTATGTTATATAAACTAAAATTGAAAAACTTACCCAGGCTTTACTTCATCTAAAGAAGATTATTGAAAAAGAGGGAGACTTCATTTTACCCCGCTACTGTCTTTCCTTTGAAAAACTCAGAGACTCAAGTCTGGTAACTACAACCACTCTCCCCTAAAAAATAACATTCCTCAAAAATACAAATAAATTTAACATACAAATTAACATCCAGACAGGAACCCTATAGTTTCACAGATAACATATTTGAGCTTATGAAAAAAAATTGTTTTTTCTCAACATTTGCTTTTCTATCTTTCATTTGTGAATCTAGTGGAAGGATATTATATTCTGGGTAGAAGAATATTATATTTGGAGGGCTACGTTTCACACTCTAGGTAGGAATAAATCCTAAAATCAGTGCATATTTTATTATGATTCTTGTACGTCAGTGGCTTCAAAACCTGATTGCACAATGAGATAAGCTTGTGAGCTTTATCAGCAAAATCAGAAGCCCAGCTGATCAGATGCACAGCTAAATCAGAATCTTAGGGGTTAAATCTTATGATTTTTCTTCCTTCCTTTCTTCTTCCTTTCTCCCTCCCTCGCTCTTTCTCTCTTTCTCTCTCTTTTCCTCTCTTTCCTTCCTTCCTTCCTTCCTTCCTTCCTTCCTTCCTTCCTTCCTTCCTTCCTTCCTTCCTTCCTTCCTTCCTTCCTTCCTCTCACCAGGGATTTGGATGTCCAAGAAAATTTGAAGAACCTGTTCTATCCTTTCATTGTATGTAACGTTCTACATGCATCGAACATCCTGGATGTCTTTGTCTCATTGTCTTCAGCAAACACTGGCTGATCTTTTTCTTGTACTCTATCACTGTATAGTGTTAAGCAAAAGTAAACAAACAGACCAACAAAAACTTTCACAGCTTCTCATCTTGTTTTTTTTAAAAAAAGGGTTTATTAGGCCATTGCTAGCCTGAAAGACCAGGACCCATGCATGAAGTCTGAACCAACAGCAACATGGCTGGGTGAAAAGACAGGTCCACCATCCTGGAGTTGTTGAGTATTTTTGTTCCTCAAGTAGAAGAAGGAGAAAGAAGTAAGCTATTACTTCTTAGCTTTGGCCAGAAGGGGTTGGGAGAAGCTGAAGTGGGGCCAGTTTTGAGATAGGCACAGAGACAACAAGGAAAAAGTGTCTGCTCCTGTGGATTGGCTGTGGCACCGTACTGGAAAGTTCATGTGCAAATAAGCAGAGGTTCCTAGGACTGAAAGGTGTCTGGCTATTCTCTCTTTTATATAATCAAGAAAACAGGCACCTAGAAATATCTCTAAATTTCAATGGATACACAATAACGTAAGAAATCTTTTGTCTAGGCTAACTGTTCTCTTTCACTCTCTGGCCACTATAGATTTGATGGAAAAAATTTTTTTTTATCTATTCTGTTTCTTCTAGCTAATTATTTTTCTTATTCTTTTTTTTTTTTTTTTTTTTTTTTTTTGCTATTTTGGGGAAATTTGCCACCATTTTTATTGAGGCAGAATCCTAGCCTCTTCTTTAAGAGTTCTAGTCATTTCCTTGTCTCAAGTTTCCATATTCCTTTCTTTACCTAAAACCTGTACCAAACAACTACTTGATGATATTACTAATATGTCAACTTAAATTTATCACTCTGCTATTTAAAATCTTGTAAAACTCCTCATAAATTTTAGGACAGCGTTCACCTCCTTGTTTTCTAAAATAGTGAAGCACCATCAGCTACAGGGTTTCTCTTGTCCTAATGAACACTCAATAAATTGTAAAGGCAAGAGAGTATTATGAATCAGAAGAAGAAACTTAAAAGCTATGAGAATTATTTGGGGAAGTTGGAAGCTGAGGTGAACTGCCCCAGGTCTCCTCATATTTCTATCTGGAGCTATATATAGCCTGAGGCCAAACGTTAGTAGAGATTTTAGTGATAGTATAGGTGGTAGGGAAGCTATTATGTCCTGCCCTGGGGCTGTGGAATAATCACTGCCCTTCTCTGCACTGTGGACAGCCCAGTGCCAGTGAGGCATGTCAGGGGAAAAAAAATAAAACCTTGATTGAGGATTCCATGAAACTGGAAGAGGCAGGCCACTTGCTCTCTGGGGTTTACTTTCCACTTCCTTCTTTCTCCAATGCCTGCCATGTCCCACAGTGGCTCTTGATTACAGATCACATCTTACTGAAGCTGCCTATTTCTAATAGTACAAATCCCTGACTTCACTTTTCTGGAGGAATGACAGCCAGTGGAGTGGTCACAGTGGTAGAGCCCTTGATCACTTCCTCTCAGTTCTCTTTGCAGAAACCTGGAGGGTACAGACACCTTGGTCATCCCCCAAATATTATTTCTAGGGAAATAAGGAGTCAGATGCTCTGAAAGACTAGATGCTAGACTAGTGAAACCAATGTAAAAAACAAAGAGGACACTGAACAAAATATATCAACTGCGAGAGCATCAATGGTACAGATAGATCAATAAATTAAAAATAAATATCATCATTATGCTTAATGATACAGGGGACATTTATAATATATGAGCAGGAAGTTATAAAATAGTAAGATATATATTTGATATAACAAATACAATTAAGTAAATACCATAGTATATATGATAAATGGGAGCATGAATATGATGTGCAACTTATTAGTGATTTCAAACTAAACCATATATCAAATAATTCTACCTGAAGGAAGAAAAAAATGAATAAGAGTTGGAAAACTTAAAATATTTTTACTACTCTGCACCCTACACAGAATATGAATTAATTTTGAACACATGTAGGGCTTTTAAAAAGTAGAACTTTTTTTCAAGTTACAAAAATAATTAATTCTAAAAAGTGAATGCCACCGAACATTTTTACCATAATGTGGTGATAGTTGATATTAATAAACCAAGGAAGTTAACCATAATCTTATATATTTAGAATGAAATAACATTATCAAATAAACGTTAGGTTCTAAAAAAAAATTCTAAAATAGGTTGCATAACAGAACTAATGGGTAGTGAAAATATTACAATGGAAATTTTGTGAAAAAAAATGAATGCAGTTCTTAGAGGGAAATTTATAGCTTTAAATGCATTTTTTCAAGGATAAGAAAAGTTATAAGCAAACCAGCTAAGCAAATAAACAGCGTTTAAATTGAGAATTTGGAAAAAGCACAAACAAAAAAGCAAATAAAGAGAATAATAAAACAAAGTGCAAAAGTCAATGCAATAGAGAACAAAAACAGCACCAGAAAAACACTTTTTGTTTAAACTAGTTTTTTGAAAGAATCAATACAGAACACAGACTTTTAGCAAAATGGATCGAAGAAAAAAAGTGAAAATAAAAATGAACATAATAGAGAATAAAAATGTTTGAATCATCACAAATAAAAGAAATGTAAAATTATTGTGTTTAAAGAATAATTCTCTAGCTAAAACAGGAGACTGTATAATAAAGATGCTAAATTGCTCATATAAAATTTACTAGACAAATATGTAAGAAATTTGAACAATAGTAAAGAATATGCTTCAAGTTATATTTATGTGTTCTAACAAATTTTTAATGAATGATTTTTGCCACATTCAATCTGTTCTAGAATAATAATTTTTAAAAATGTGAAATAAATAAATGACCTCTTATAAAATTAAATATAAAATTTTAAAGTAACTATCAGCAAATATTAATAAGTCTTGAACAAGGTGTTCTTTGAGCAAAGAGAGTTAAATCTCTAAATGTGTATCAATATAATATTTACCACATCAATATTTAAAGGTAAAAAAATAGTAAGTTTACCTCTATTATCAAAACAAAGCATTTGGAAAATTCATCACCCATTTATAATTAATTTTTAGGAAAAAAATTAATGAAAAGTAGAGTAAACTCTTACCTTGATTAAATTTACAAATTCCCAAACAACTCAGAACCTAGTATTCAAAGTTGAATTATGTATTTTTTCTTGGGAATAAAACAAAGATCCTCATAATTACCACTACTGTTAACAAAGATTGAAGGTCCTAACCAATGTTATAAAGAAAGAAAAAGTAATGTAAAGATTAAAGAAAGATAAAACTCTTTAGCTTTAATTGATATGATCACATACTTGAGAAAAACCTTTCAAATCCACCCCTAAATTATATGAACTAATAAAGAAGATTAGGACAGTAACTATATATCAGGTTTACCTATCAATCTTCTTAGTAGCTTTCTATATAAACAATAAAACAATAATTAATTATAGAATATAATAAATATTAAGATAGCATTCAAGTAACAATTAAAACAAATTCTCTATAAAGTATACGGAAATGAACTTACCCCTTAAGGCTTAAGCCTTATGTACAGAATTATGTATAGAATTTGAGAACTTCAATAAAGTTCTTGGGAGATATTTTATACTCTTAGATGAAAAGATTTAATATTATAAAGATGTCATTTATCCCCAGTTAGTTCTCTGGCCCCTGACATTCCATGTCTGTCTGACATGCAAAATTCATCTATTCCATCACAAGGTCTCCAAAAATATCCCCATGACAGCATTAGCTCAATTTCAAAATCTCTTCTTCTAAATTTAAATTTTATCATCTAAGTTATCATCCAATTTGGATGAAGCTTTTCTGTGTTATCCATTCTGGGGCACATTCTTTTTAATCTGTGAACCTGCGAAACTAAAGACACAATTTATCTGCCCAGCAAATTTAACATGCGATTGTAGAACAGGTGTAGGATAACAGCAATAAATATTCTGGTTTAAAAGGTGGGAAAATGGCAGGTAAAAGTATCAGCAGTCTAAAGCAGTTTTAATATTCAGAGAAGTAAACTCTAGTTCTTTGATGAGGTTTCACGGACTGGGCATAACCCTTCTCTGTGGTTCTTAGCTCCATCTTTGTGGCTTTTCTCCCTCTGGACTCCTGGATCCATCCTCTGAGTCGTGAATTTTGTAACTAATTTTGCAGAATTCAGTTCTATCTGTTTGCAATGGAGTAGTTTTATCATCTTGCTTCCTGTCAGTAGATTTTGGGGAATCCAACAGTTTCTTTTCATTTTGTACTCTTTCTTCCCTTTTAACTCCAAGTTGACAGTGTTCCTGCTGATAAAATTGCACAAAATTTTGTAGTTTTTTAATTTTTTTGTAAACTTCACCAAGTTTCAATTTATTAAACAAAAGCCACACCTGCAAATGTTGTTGGTCTACTCCTTTCCTAATCTTGATCTGCTGTGGTGGCTGAGAGACAATGATCTTAAGGTTCTCAGAGGTCCTCTGGTTGTATTGAAAAGGTCACTGAAGTGTGACCCTAATCTTTGAAAGAACCTTTGTGTGACTATATACAGTGGCCTTCCAAAATTTCTGAGATTTCAGCAAAAGGTTGTACATATCAAAGGAACTCAAAGAGTCTGGAGGCTTTGCTAGAATTAAATGATAGAGATTTAATCAAGTGTCTTGGAATTTGAAAACTGGGATCATAGCTAGGGAAAACCTCAGAAGTTTCCAAAGAAAATTTACAAATTTTGTAGTAAAAATGACATTCTTAAGAATTGTCAGCCCTGCATTGTTAGGTATAGGACTGGTCCAGGATGTTTTAAGTCAGATATCAGTCAGCCAGTATTATGAGGGCCTGGTGGTCTGGAAGATGGATACCCATAGGTCTAGTCACATTCCAGTGTTCTGGATAATGGGTGTCAGGTGGATGAATACGGAAGTCATTCAGAGGTAATTAGAGGGTTACATGGAGGCCCAGATGCATATCCAGGAATTAACACAGGACTGGAAAGTTCAAAAAAGTTAGTTTCCAGACTAGTTAGAACAAAAATGGAGTCTTTTCTCATGCCTCAACCTTCATGATGTTAATAATTTTAGCAGCTTGGCTAACATGACTCCATTTCTTATTTTCCATTATTTTCACTCTTTCTTCATAGAGTCACACCTTCATTTATTTCTATATGCCCTTGTTGTAAAAGCAGCTGCTCACTTCTAGCATTTTGCCACCTGGATAGACTGAGAATTTTCTAAATTGACATAATAATCATTTTGTTTAAATGTTCTTTCTTCTATTTATCTCTTTCTCATATTTTACTACGAGAAACAGAGAAACCAGGCTGCACTTTTAACACTTTAATTAAAAATATTTTCAACTCCGTATTCAAATTCATCCCTTACAAGTTTTGCTTTTTACATAAGTACAGTACACAGTTTCACTGGGCTGTTTGTCACCATGTACTTAAGATCCCCTTTTGAGGCCTTGTCAGCTGCATTGCCTCAGATTTTTGCTAACAGTCTCTACTCCCTGAATACATACTCCAACAAGGTATGCTCAGGACAGTCTAGAGTTTTCTTATGTTCCTTAAAGGTTTTCCAACCCCACCCACTGCCCCATTCCAAGTTGGTTACATATCCAAAGTCCCCTTTTCCATGTAAGGTAACAGAATCATCAGAGGGCTGTCTCATCATACTCATTGGCTCTACCCAGGAGATAATATAAGGGTGTGTGACACTGAGGATTATCTTAGAATTCTGCCTACTACAACTCCCAATAATAATAACAGAGTTTTCTACCTCATTTCTGCCAGCACCATACTCCAGAGCTTTATTTCTGCTTACAAGGAATTTATATTATAAATACATTTTTAAATTATCCAGGTTAAAAATTAGAAAGTGATTTTTCATTTACTAGAAGCATTTTTAACACTCTTAACCATCCTCAGGTTATCTTTTCCCATATAATTTTAAACATGTAAATTACTATTTGCTGCAAATTCCAGTATTTTAATATAATCATATTAAATCTTCCACACACAAAAGTTTTGAAGTCTTTCGCTATTTTCTTTTGTTTAATTTCCATTATTATATCCTAATTTATTCCCTAAGAGTTTTAATGAATTAGTCAATTGAGTAACCATCCTTTCCAGATGGGAGGGTCCTGCTCTAATCTGGACTGTTTAGTCTCTAGACTTCTTTTGATGTAAAGATGACTTTTCTTTAATACTTTCCTGATCCATTACATTTTTTTTTTCTGAATTATGTTGTTTGGGTTCTTTATTTTGCTGAAACACATCTTAAGAAGGGATGGATGAGAAATACATATTCCTGTCTTTACACTTACAAAATGCCTTAATTATATCTTTAAAATGCACTTATAGTTTTTGTAGGTATAGAAATTTAAGATAAAAATATGAGCCATTGGAATTATCAAACTTTATTTCATTGTCTTCTAATGTCCAGTGTTACTCTAGGCCAATCTCATGCTATTTCATTCTTGTTTTATTGTAGTAGATTCATTTCTATATAGAAGCTCTTAGCTTATCTTTTATCTCTCCTGTGATATCTCTTGGTTGATTTTGTTATTCTTTCGTTATGCTGAGAACTATATGGAACTTTTAATAATTCCTGTGACACACAAAGAAAGTTTTAGCTAGACTAGGCAATTAATAACAATCAGTTTGCATTGAAAAATTCTTATTTGAGCACTTCATACTGCCTTTATTCAAGTGATGGACACTTAAATGAAGGCAAATGAGTAGGTTCATAAAATAAAAATCTAGACATTAAAAAGGCCTAGAATATCCTAATTAAAAGGGCATAATTTAAAAGTTCACTTATAGAAGCAAAATTGAACCAAGAAAGTTGCACCTTAATCCAGATTGCAAAAAAAAAAAAAATTTACATTTAATGAAGAAAAAATTAATAAGTGCTCTTGGTGAATTTTTTTTAATTCTAGTGAAAAGTGTATTTGTGGAAAAAATGAATGAAATTAATAAATATGGGAGAAATATAATAATGGAATAAATAGGGTTGATTTATTAGAAAAGAATACAAAATATAAATACATGTAACTTGTCAAAGAAATAGCTAATGAGATACTAAGCTACAGCTGGGCTAATGAAGGAACTATAAAAAATAATAGCAATTGCTTGGTTCTCTTATGAAAAATTATAATCAGTTTTAATGGAACTGGATAAAATATTATTATAAGACTTAATCTGATACAGTACATTTCAGGATTTGTAACTATTAAGGAATTTAAAATAATCATTATTTTATTAATAAAATGTTAGTATTTATCTCAATTTCTCGAGTTCTCTCAAGTAAACACGATAAAAATTACTATTATGAAAACATGTCATTTATTCCTTCCAATTTTTAACCAAACTGGAATTTACATGTTTGTGCATGTGTGTATTTTAGAGAGAGAGACAGAGACAGAGACGGAGAGAGAAGAGAGAGAGACACAAGCGGGAGGTTGAGGAGAGCTTACTTTGATCTGCTCTACAAAGCACACCATTTCCTTTGTCTTTCAAGCAGAACTTACATCCACATTTATAGTTTTCTCTCATCAATTAGAGTGCAGTTTCTAGAAATCATTGCAGTGTCATCCTAAATTTCTACTTTAAAAAATTAAACTTAGTTGTTCTTAGCAGACCTATAAAGTCACAGAAATAAACCAATACAGCACACACACACACACACACACACACACACACACACACACACACACACAAATGGGATGAAGTTCATGGGAAGTGTCTAGTCTCAAAAAATCAAACAACTTTCACTTTCTCGTGTAAACCACACCCTATGAAGAATTCTATAGAAGCATTTCATTATATCCTTTCCATTTAGAGTGACAAATACAATTTAATTGAATAAGTATATATTTGTAACATACAAATGTTGTCTGGCTCAATTCACAAACTTGAAAACAAAGTTGGATTCTCCTTCCAGATACAGATGATTTATTCATTCAGCGTATATATATTAAATGTTTACTCTGTGCCATGAACTTCTCTGGGCCCTCTAGTGGGGGAGACAGAAAATGATTCTGTGGACAAAGGAAGATGCAGATAGTGTTCTGGAAGAAATAAGATAGGGTGGTGTGATAGTGGAATAGGAGAGAAGGCACTTGTCTCTCTAAATTTACAAGAAAAGATCTGAGTCATGATCTATTTCTTCTCAGATAGAGACCCATTATCCGATTTCTTATGAAGGAAACTCAATGCATACATTTCACAATTTTCATCTTTTTAAATGTATTTTCTCATAGTGTTTAAGTTCACTAGTTTAAAAAAAAATGATAATTTTTCTATAGCTTAATAATGTAATTCTTAATACACATAAAGACCTGATTTAAGATCAGATGTTGACGGCATAGTATCTATTATGTTAGACCCAATTTATAAGTGAGAAAACTGACTTGATTTAAGTACTTGATTATATAGCCATGTAACTAGTCTGTGGTTCAGCTCTATGTGAAGCTGAGTTGGTCTGTCTCCAATGCCCAAATTCTATACATGGAAGTTTTTTTTCATTTAATTCTCAGCATAAAATATAGCAGTGGATTTAGTTTTAACTTTGTTGTCATTTACATTAGATTCAGAGTCCCTTGAGGGGAAAATGCCAAAAGATGTTGTAAGTGATAATTAGTCAGATTCTGAATCCAAAGGTGTTTTGTTTTAAAAGTTATATTAATATATTTATACCAGTGTTTGAATTAAAATTTAAATGTATGTTAATACACATGAAATTAAATTATAATGTTTATGTACATTTTGATATTTTAATGACTAGGTAAAACTACATGTATAACTATATGATATTTAATTGTTTTTCTAATTAATTTTAAATATATATACACAACAAGTGATTATTAAATACAAATGTTAATTTATTCTAAATGAGTAAACCATATTAGCATTTGTGTTAATTGCCATTGTGTTAATTGGTCTTCGATGAAATGATGATGTCAAGTTTAATAGCTTATTAATTAAGATCTAAACACTATCGATAATTTAAGGTGCACTTGTCAAAAACAGTCTTTCTTTGCTTCTAAGGAATGGATTGGCAAATTATTTATTTCACAAAGAAAAACTGTTTTTTTAGAAACCAAATGTCGGAATGTCCATAAAAATATTTACCCTGTGAGTGGCTTCTTAAAGCACTCTAAATCATTCGAAAGAAAATGTATTTAACACAAAATATTTATGGTAAGGTAGTGAGTGACTTGGTTAGCTAACAGTGTGTCTGCCTCACACAAGCCATACTTAGATGGGAAAAAAACCTGTTCTTCTAGTGCCCAATATACCTGCACTGGAATTCTGCACAATTTTTTATATAAATTCAAAGCACGTGATGATGACATGAGGAATTTGGAAGAGAGAACACATGACATCTTGAAAATGTAAAATACAAATAGAACTAATGAAACTAAAGACAGATACACAAAATTTGAGGAAATGTATTTGTATGGTGTATGTATTAAAGTTTAAATTAATTTAAGCAATCTTTATAAAAACAATAATTTTATTCTTTCAATTAATTCATTCTTTCAAGAAGCCCTTTCTTCTTTAACTATCCTGTGAAGAGAGACAGGCTTCTTAAGTTTCTGTTTTTTCATAAATAACTCCAACAACTTTATCCTGTTCCCAAAATAAACATGTTTTGTTTTTGTTTTTGTTTTTGTTAACTCTCAGCAGAAAAAAAATGCTTATCCTATCTAGAGCCTCTTCAGGCAAAGACTGTTTTTCACCCAACATCAGGGAAAAGAGTGAGCTAGGCCAACTCACAAAGAGATTCTCTGGGTTCAATAATTGGTAGAAGTGGTTTTCTTCAGTTTAACAGCAAATTATAAATAAGCAATGCAAAGTATAAGGGTATGAGTGAGTGGCAGTAGCTCCATTATGACTTCCAGATTTATCATGGTGACATATCCAAAGTTTGGTGGTCAATGCAACCCATATAGACTGAGAAAACCAACAGTTAAAAAGAGCAAAGAAATAACTTTTTATGTCTTAGTGTTGGGAAAGTAAAATCTTAGCACTCAATACAAATCAAACTTTCATGTTTCCTTGTTCTTTCATCTTTTCTTTTTGACTCCATCACCAAGCCTAGAACAGGGTAATTGCATCATTTCTAAGCAATTTAGTACTATTTCCAAAAAAATATATATATATATACCTTCAGCCTTTTATATTAAAAACCCTACAACTGTGTGGTTCATATTGTTACAATGTCATTATTTTGGGTAGTTCAAATTTACCAATTTCTGAATCTATCTCTTAATTTAGTCCAGATTTTAGAACTTGCTTCTTAAAGTTTAGAACTTTTTCTTCTTAGAGTTTCATGTTATTAATTCATTCAGTGATATAATCTAACAGATCCTTGATATTGTCAGTGCCGATGACCTTGTCACCACTTAAACCCACCCAAATGCCATAACAGTTCAGCACTCATATAAATACTTCTCTCTTTTAACCTGTTCTGAAAAAAATCATTTTCTCATTAGCCTATCAGTTACCTCCCTATTTTACTTTTTTTCCTATACTGTGTAGACCCTATATTCATCAGTATAAATGTATAATATAAATAAATTATAATTAACAATAATACAGATACAGTCAACTAACATTAACTACAGACCTATGCTTGCTATATTCCATGTCCTGCTATTAGCATGGCTGAATGACTTACTTTGGCCAATGGAGTATAAGACTGCAAAGAAGGCCATGTTCTAGTAAAAGCTTTTTAGAGATATTGTCGATTTCTACTTGTGCACTAGACCTTGTCCTTTTTGAGAATACGTCTCATATAGTAGCCTTACTTTAGCCTAGATTTTGGAGAGAGAAAAATATCTGGAAGAGACTTGAACCTAACTTCAGTCTAGAATCAAGCCCAGTAGAGCCTGGCCAAGAGGAGCAGATTCAGGTGGAGTAGTCTCAGCAACCTGCAGTTCCATGACAAGTGTTTGTGATTTGAAGCCACTGAAAATTGGAGTTGTTTGTTATCAGAGCACAGGTGATTCTCATCATCAGGTACTGTGTTCTTCACATTTCTCAGATGAAGAAACTAATACTGAAGGAAGTTAAAAAATTTATCAAAGTTACAGAGCTATTTAATGCTAAGATTTCAATACAGAATTGGATTCCTTAGTCTCTATTTCCTATTGTTCTCTCATATACACAATCAACTTTCCAATGAAGATAGAAAGTTCCCGATATTCTCCTCCATATGTGTATCCATATATATAAATTTTAACATAGGAAGCCACATTTAGACTACTGAATATTTCAAGAAAATTATCGAACTCTTCAGATAGGTTATGCTACACATTTATAGTTTTTAATTTATTCTGGGCCTTTCATTTTGATAATCTTTTTATGTGTTCCTCATTAATTAGTATTTCCCAGAGAAGTTTTCTGTAATGTTTAACAGGTTCCTCCATTTCCTAATTTCACCAATATCTCAATATACACTTGAAATGCTTTATCTCATGTAATTTCTCTTTTATATTTAGTACTTCTGACCTCTGCTCTTTTAGTAAAATTTGTTCCTTGGCTTCTATGAAAACATTCGAATCTGATTTCCTCAGTTTTCTGAATATTTGGCTCTTCACCAGTTTTTTCTTTCTGTAAAAATGTTATTTCAGTGGAGTCCCAGCTAAGCTGCACTAACAGAGAGAACCAAATACATTGGCTTGAGCAAGATGGATATTGCTTTGTTTCTCATAGAATAGCCCAAAAGTTGGTGCTGGTCCAGAGTGGATAGAAAGTTCTTCCAAAAGGATATTCAGCAATTCAATTTTATCTTTTTATTCTAACATGTCCCACGGGTGTTTTGATTTGCTTTGTTTTTGTCTGAATGACTTACCATTATTTCCACATGCCATCTAGTGGGAAGTGAAAAGAGAATATAAAAGGGCAAGCAGATTTCTTTATAATGAAGCAATGTGGAAACTGCCCAAATCGATTCTACTTATATTCCACTGGTCATAATGTAGCCACATGTTCATACATACCTAGCTGCAAAGGAGATTGAGAAATGTTGTTTTCATTTGGGTAGGTAAGTGCCTTGCTTAAACTTATTGCGGGAAGTTCTGTGACTGAAAAGAAGAGAATACATATCAGGAGATGGCTGGCAATTTCTTAAATTTTCATATTTGTTCATTTTTGAATTTACTTTACATATTTCCTGTGTCACCTCATCCACAACCCTGGCTTATATAATTCATGTAAGATACGTAATATAACATCCTCCATTTCTAGTTCTAATCTCTCATGTGATTTCCATAAATTAACACATAGGGATTTGTTCCTTTCATCATTTTTAAAACTCAACTGGGATGCTAAAAATAGGGTATAATCATGGAGATTTTTCAGAGAATCTACTTAAATAGTCAACAGAAACATAAACTATTTTAAAAATATATCCCTTCAGAATACAATAATGTCAACCATATTTAAATAGACTTTTTAAAAAATCAACAATAAATTGAAGACAATTAAATATATGTTACAGAAAGAGAACTCTGTAATCTGTGTCAGAGAGCTGAGAGCCAGAGAAATTAGCTAAGCAGTTATGTCATTTCAGGTGAATAATAATGAGGGTGTGACATTGTTGCCTCACTTATGAATGAGTAAGCACTGATAAGTCAGGAGTAAAGAAGGATATTGGAAGCCACTTCAAAACTTTGAAAAACTATAAGCATGCTACATAACCTACAATAAATTCATATTCTTCTTGCCATTTTTATTGGGCATTAGGCAACATTTTTAATATATTTAATTTTTGGATAAAAACAAGTATATACAGTATTTAAAATCCCAAGATAAAGTTACTGTCAATTATATTTTAGAAAAGCATTGCACAAAAAAATGCCATCCAAATTTTCAGTCACTGTGCTATTTAATATCAAGTGTCACTAGAAAAATCAAATGACAAACTATACTTGTTTTTGCAAGAATCAAGTGATTAAATGATTAAATATTTGACCATTTAGACATCACTGTTATTCATTTTTTTAAACAAAATGTAGCAAATCAATGAAAATATGACCTAGAATATTATCATGGGAAATAAATTTTGGTGGTTTTCCTTTTTATGTCTACCTCCTTTCTTCAAATATAACAAAACAGATACTCAAACAGAATTGTTTCTTAAGTACAGAAATTGAATAGAAAAAAATTTATTTCACTCATAACAAACTACTAGAAACGTATGTGTTCATTTATCTCCAAGACTTTTATGATTTTGTTGGTATTTTGGCAGATATATTAAAACAAGCATTGAGAATAAAAAAGTAAAAGAGAGCATAAATGAAACAATACAGATGTTTAAAAATAGTACTTTATGATTATTTTTAGTGACCTATAATACATAGTGTCCTGCAATATTACATATATTTTAAAGACATGCTTACTAGTTTGTAGTCACTAGACATTTCAACTATCAGTCTACTTAGCATAAGGTTGAACTGAGTCAAAATTTCATGCTGGAACTTTATTAGTTTCCCCATGGCTTTCAAAGATCAAGAACATTTTCAAATTTTACCTAAGGATTCAATATTAACCTTTATGCCACATAAAACTGCAGGCCTGTTGAGTATCTGTGGCTGATAGTCACAGAAGCTAATGACTGGTGAACTGAGGCTTTGCAGGCAAGTTTCCTGGGAGTACTGGTATTCTCTGATTAACATTAAAAAGGTAAAATTGCATTTTGTTATGCCTCAAGGAAAAAAAAAAGATCTTTGTACATTTTGTGGTTGACCTTGCACCATGGGGATTCACAGGTGTTCTGCTATGCATTGAGAGAAAAAATAGATATGAGCACATTGATTTTTGACAGGCTTTTTAGTATAGAATGTACTATTTTCTAGTTTCCACCACAAAAGTACATTTTTATTAGTTTATAAATTACTAAAATAATCATTAATTAAAATTCATTGCTTAATAATATGCTTCATAACTTTTATATCTGGATTTTATTCTGCAACATAAAAGAAACATGGAGAATTTTGTTATAGATTAAATCTACCAAAGTCTATAAATATTTCTTTCTTAACCTGACATAATTTTGACCTTATCTGAAATCCATTTTGGGGTCTTACCAAAACTAGACATCTATGGAAATTAAAGTGTTTTTGTCATTCACTTTTTTTATTTTACATATTTACCTGTAGCATCACTTTCATTGAAGCTGTTGTGATGGAGAAGCTAGCTTTATGCTTATATTTAATTTCTACATGTTAAAATATAGAGAACTAAGTGATGGGAAAAAGAAAAACAATCTACCTCCATTTCCTGAAAAACAAGGAGAAATAAAATAAAGCAAAATAGAATGTTTCAATTTTCCTGATAGAGCTAACACCTTCCACATCGAACCTATTTTCAACATTTGACATACAATCTCTTATTTTATGGGAGAAAAATAGTATGTATGGTACAGTCTGCCCACATGCTAATATATATCTACTAATTAGTTGGGCATATTCATTCAAAATGGTCCTTGCATATAAATGTAAAAATTCCTTGTCAAGAACGGTCCATTAAATAAACAACTAATGAAAACTTCAGACTGCATTCTTCTTTGCCCCGTCATTGAATGCCTGGTGTGTACACATGGAGAGAGTCAGGGAGTGCTGGCTCCAAACCTGTCTCAGCCACTAGGCTGTGTGGCCTTCAACAGATTTCATATGATTTTTGAGTCTCAGTATTTTCATCTTTAAAATGGAGGTAATATCCACCTTTTATGGCTGCTTATTTAATTGGATAGGATATGTAAAGCTCTTAGAAACCTGGTGGGCATTCGATAAGCACTTATTTATTTGTAATACTTAATAGTAACCATAGTAGATGATTTCAGCAAAAGTTGGAATCTCAGTCAAATAACATTTACTTTAGTGTTCTTAGAAATTACATTAATACACATAAGATGTACAGCTAAATAGAAAATAAATACTGTATGAGAGTATAAATCCTGAAGACATATCTATTCATTGGAAATAAAACTTTCTCCTTTTTCTGATTATTTACCTTAAGGCAATATAACTTGATCTTTTTAATGTATTTTTTGTTCACTTGCCAATTTTTATTTATAAAATTAGAGTGGCATGAATCATTGAATGACATTTGACCAAGACACCATCCAATATTTTTTGCAAGTTAATTATAATCAAACCTGCATTATCTTTAATTAATTAAATTGCTAATTTGTCAACATCCTCAATATCTCCATATTTACTTTAAAATACATGAATGGGAGTTGATACATAAGGTTTGATTTTTTCTCATGTCATTTATTTCAAAATTAAATTTGTTTTCTTGTTTTTTGTTTCTCAGGCACTTTCCTATAAAATTGGAACAAGGCAAGTGCCTTAGAAAGACACTTGAACATAGTAATACCAGTGACCTTATGTGGAATATCTCAAAGCCTGATCTAAGTTCAGGCTTCTAAGTCCCTTTTTGATTGATCATAACATATTACTATTTTTTCTCATTAATGCTTAGCAATATGCACTATAATTGTCTATTCATTATTTATAACTAGAATAGTTACAGATCAACCCTTATCTATTTGTACTGTTGATTAACGCTAATCAAATATCCACAATGTATGTATGCTTTTAGGCTAAATATAAATTCCCATACTATTTATTTTACTATATAATACATTTTCATAACTAGATGCTCCTTAATTCATTTCTCAATTAAACTTATTGAGAACATAATACGTTTTAGGCACAGTTAAACACGGTGGGAATACACAGAACGATTAAATATTAGTTTTCTAAATAAACATTCAGTCACATGTACTAGAAAGAGTGAAGATAAAAATTGAAAAAGATGAAGATTAAAACAGGAGAAAAGTTAGTTACAAATCAGACTAATCAAGTAATCAAAAAAAAAGATTTTTGATTGCCTGGAGATGGAAAAGGTGGGAGGAAGGAGTAATTACAAAAGAACATGGGAGAAAGTTTGGGTGTGGTGTGTGTGTGTGTGTGTGTGTTTGCTATCGTGATTGTGATGAAGCTTTCATGAGTTTATGCAAATGACAAAATTTGTTCAGTCATACACTTAAAACTTCTCATTATACACCCACTATGCAAATAGTCAGTACTTCAGCTTAACCTAACTTATTTTAGGCAATACGAAACATATAGGTAAAAATGACAAATTACTGCACTGTTGGCTGAGGTTGTCAGAGACAATTCTTTGAGGATACTGAAAATTGAAATCTCCTTTGAAGAATGGGTGAAGTGCAGACAGAGGAAGATAATGCATGGAAACCATGTATGTAAATGTATTAAATTGTGGTTCAGTCTTTATTGAACATGAAAACCACCTGGGAAACATATATTAATGTTGCATACTCAGAAAAGCCTGTTTAGATCTGTGGTATGCCTATGGATTTGCTTTAAAAACAATAAAAAGCAAAGTATCTTGAGCCCTGATGATCCTTACAGAGTTAATCTTTGGACAACAGGTTGAGGAATTGGGCTATACTCAAAGAGGGATCCCCAAGTTTTGCTTTAGTTGACTTAATAGGTAACACTGAGAAATGATTCACCAGAAGTTTTAGGTATCTGCATATATGAAACCAAGGAAAATGTATTGATTGATGCTTAATTTTGATTTTTAAAATTCATTTTGGCACTAAACGCTAATTCAGTCCTGACTTATCACCTGTAATGCTGATAAGGATGAGGGTCAAAGCCTATTATTTATTTATGTATTATCTATTGATATTTATAAAAGCCTAAATTAAAAACTTTGCTCTTTAGAAAGGTGATTCTTTTTTCTAGAAAAGAAAAAAAAAAATCCTTCACCTTTCTTATGAACAAGATGTGAATGCTTTGAAAACATGTTTTTTAATCAGATTTTGTGACAAGATGTCCTCCACTGATCAACTTTATTGGTCAGTTCAAAGTCAATTTGTATTGCA
Source organism: Cynopterus sphinx (assembly GCA_030015415.1). Lineage (NCBI taxonomy): Eukaryota > Metazoa > Chordata > Mammalia > Chiroptera > Pteropodidae > Cynopterus > Cynopterus sphinx. The sequence continues at coordinate 13,241,503 of CM057381.1, forward strand.
ATCGCTTCTAAAGAAAAATAAAGTAGCAATCACATCTGGCTTAAGAAAGTAAACAAATGAATTTCATTTTGTTTTGAGTTGACTTTTTTTTCACAAAAAAATACTGATTTATGCGACTGTTAGGTTTGCATGCATATAACACAACTTTCTCAGATTGAATCCAATTGATTTTCTATAACAGTGTCAGGGGTTCAATACATCACAGGAGCAGCGAGACCGTAATAAATAATCCTTTCAAAAAGAAAATAGTGCTTTTCTTCTTAAACATATAGGTAAACATCATCTGTTTTTGCTCCTTCTATCGTAGAAGCTCAAGTGTTCTGAGGCTTCTGTTTTACAACATCCTTAATCCCTAATCATTTTCCATGAACCATTGTTTTCTTTATGACCTTCTTTTCAGCCTTGCCTCTGAGACAACTGTTAGAACTGATTTAGTCTGAGTGAAGGCCTATGGATTTGCATTTAAAAAAGGAAAACAAAATATTGCTACTCCAGATGATTCTAATAGAATTGATCTTGTACAACTGACTGTCATTCTACTTTGCAAAAGATTGATGTTCAGCGCACCATGGGAGTCCAGAGCCCCCACTGTACCTAGGAGAACAGCGTTAGAGTAGCTTTGAGGAATACCATGTCTCTTGAAAAAGAAAGCTAACGTATTCCTACTCATAATTCTATGAGTTTTACTACATTTCAATTACTTTCAGTAACAATCTTTCCTGACCATTTAGTGTTACTTATTTGAGTGAAAGAGGTAAAGCACAATGATTGACTTATACATTTCTGCTTTATAAGAAGTCTGCTCTAAAAGTCTTTTTTTGTATTGATTTCTTATTTATTTTCTATCCTTTTTTATATAGAATTTGTCAGTATAAAATGTAAGCTGAGTACGCATCATTTGTATGGTTTTAAAAGTAATTTTTAAAATGTTTGTGGAGAGATAACCTTCTGTTAATGTTTCAAGAACATTAGAAAAATCACTAGATTGTAAATGTGCAAATGCAACTAAAATTGAAGCAGATTTGGATAAATGAAAGTGAAATATAGAAAGAAAGGGGACCGATATATATTTATATCCTAAAGATTAATATGATGTGATGAATATATTCTGTACTACTATCATAAAGCTATGACTAATGTTACCATTACTAATTACTAAATCTTTTATGTGATTACTACAAATCATGAACTTCCTTAATACTTTAAAATATTATTATTATTATTTTATCTCACAGGAATTTTATCAAGAAATACTGCTATTATACCCATTTCAGTTAAGGAAATTGAGGTACAAAGACGTTAGGTTATTTGCCCAAAGTAATAATTTAGAAATAAATTTTAATCTTAGATTCTGACTCCCAAGTTTATAATTTTGGCCACTAAAAGGAGTTTTTTCTTCTCGTCCACACAGTTTGAGGAATACTCATGTATAGCAAGTTGGCAGTGTTTATTCTTTTACCTAGTTAATATATCTAACATAACTTTTTTATTTCTTTCTTTTAGTTACCATTCTCTTTTAGATAGGTAATATAGTTACCTCCAAGTCCTTCTGTTAGATTTTCTGTCTTTGGCATTACCCGTTTAGTCTACATATCACAATTGCTGCCTGTCACAGCCTCACTTCTGCTTTCCTACCTTCCAAGCCTCCTTCCTGATTATAGGTCACAATTTAGGTCTCTAAGCTAAGTATGAAAAGTCCTCTAAATTCTGATGACACACACCATGCTTTTACCACTCATTATTTCTGTATAGGTCCCTAAAAGCAAATTATTATTAACTGCACATATGGAATTTAAAAGGCAGTTTCTATCATGATGTGATCATCTATTATTTCTTGATCTGGCCTTGCATTTCTACTCTTCCTCTCATTTTAAATATCTCATGTTTTTCACTGAAATCTACTTTAACACTGTAATTTTTTGCCAGTGGCTACATGAAGATGTTAAAATCTATGAAAACTGATCTTAATTAATCCACTTATGTAGACTTATCTTTTTTATGCAAATTTCAACTCTGAATACCGCTCATTTGGTATGTACTTTTAAATGACTATGTATTTTAAAATTTTTGTTTCTGTACAAAATCCAAACTTGTTTAAGTTGCTATCTTTTATCTTTTCAAAAACTACTTTATACACAAAGGTCTTGGGAAATTGTTTACAATTGGTAAATTTTTGCTATCAATCTATTTTTTTAGACTGGATCAAGTCAGAAATAATAAAGAAATAACAATAAGAATAGCAGAATTAAAATATTAAATGATTAAGTTATGCTGTTTGTTTTCTCAGAAGATAACAGAGTTGCTGCAAATCTAGCATTGTACATGATTCATTTCAAAGTTTAGAGAGAAAACAGTGGTACTGATGCCCTTGCTGGAATGAGAGAACTGACTGGAGAAAATACTATTTGAACCTATTTTTATAAGTGTGCTTGTACTTATTTTTCTAGATCACACTAGTACTCCTTCAAGGCAAAAAGGAATTTAATGTCATTCCACTGCTATTACACTTGTAGAAATGAGTATGATTTTCTGTGTGATAAAGTATTTTTGATAAATCCTTCTTTGCTATATTGACTTCTTACACATGACACTTAAATGTAATAAAAACAGATAGCATTAAGGAAAAAATCTAAGATGAATAGAGTATTTTAGAAATTAAATACATGCACAGTAATTTAAAAAATAAACTGGGACTAATAATTTCTGGCTGTAGCTTATATATGACATAATTAGCAAGAAGCTTTTATTTATGTTTTAGTATATACAGGAGTCTTAGGATATAATATTTATGAAATTAATAGCCTGGGAATTCTTTTATGGCTGTGTTTCAGATAAATTTTTTTAAATTGTTGTCTAACAATCAAAAGTATTTTTTTCATTGTTTCTAGTTATTTGTATACAATTAAAGAATATGTATTTTATCAAGCTTTTAAAAATATTTTGAAGACTTTTTTATGGTTAAATATAACATTTTACATGTTTTATGAACCCCTGAATAATGAGTATTCTCTAATTGTTAGCATCAGAATTCTAAATACATTCATTTGTTAGATTAATCATGTTACACAGCTCAAATATGTTGTCTTTGTTTGTTTGTTTGTTTGTTTGTTTGTTTTAAGATTTGAGAGGTATGTGCAAAAAGCTTTCCCTATGCTAATAGGCATACTATCCCTAGTGTTTCAACTTTTCCGGATTCTTATGTTTAGTTAGAGTTTCTTGTAAAATGGCATAAAACTCTGATTGTGTCATATTAAACAGTGTTTTCTAACTAGAAAGTGTGGTCTGTTAGTCTCTTGGCTTTTACACTCCATATTTCTGAATGTTGATGATTCACAAAATTTTGTATTGGGGCATGCCTTTTTTCTGTATTTTAGATTTATATATATCCAATTTCCTTCATGACATTACAAGTTAGAAGTCACACATATATTCAGGATAAACATGTTAAAATATACTTTTGATTTTCTCTACTTAAAATGTCAGTCATTTTTAAGTACTGTAAATGGCAGAATGTAAAAAAAATAAAAAGAATTTCATCACCTTATTGAGGTGATGGAGAGTAGGTCATAAAGGCTCAAATATCTTAGGCTGGAAAGCTGGCAATTGTTATAATGTGGCAATTTCTATTATCAGATGGCAAGATTTTTGGTTAAACTGTTACCAGCTGTACCTTCTTGAAATGAAGAGTGCCACCCATGATCTGAAGATGTAGCACTAGAAAAAACATAGGTACATTCAGACGCAATTTATTAGCGGCCTTTGTTCAGAGTTCTGCAGAAAGAGATGGGTTCGTTGTAAAGTTAGCTAGTTTGCAAACAAGAATGAAGGGAAGATAGCTTTAATAAGAATTATGCTCACTGCTCTCATGTCCAATAATATAAATTACCAGGGAGTTCACTGAACTTGGAATTTCCAGAGTTGGTAAAGTCACCTCGTTCTTAATCCCCAATGAAGTTACATTAGTATTAAATGATAATTTCAAGAAGACATCTTTAGCAAAGGATAAAAATTGTAAATAAAAATTGTTTAAACATATTTTTAAGAAAACTTTATAACTTTGATAGACATGTGTGATCCACACACCTAAAATGAATAGGTTCACCATAATGTTTTTCTATACATTAAATTATAAGAGAAGAAATGGCCAAAAGCACAGGAATCTGATATTAAAAGAAAATAGTGTTCAAGTTTAAATTTGACCTGTAGTGTTATAATTCTTTGTTAATGTAATTGAGAGGAAGCAAATTATATGTATATATGTCTATGTATACACACACACCACACACACACACACACCCACACACACACACACTTTTTGGGACATAAACATTGCAAAAGAAATATTTATTCAAGGGCTACATTAGCCTTTCACTGTTAAATCAATAAAGAATCTTTAGCCACCTTTCACCCATCTGCATTCCAATTTTGCAAATAGTAAGCTGGGTTAATTGCTATGGCACTGAGACACAATTCATATTACATATGATAAAATAACATAATTATAAGTTAGTTTCAAATGCCTATGATACATGAGAGGAAAAAAGATTAAAAACAATCGAAAGCTCTATTCAGTTTGTAACTTCATGAAGTTAAATGATTTCCTCAAAATCAAACTGTGCACAAAAGTTGATTAGTAGTTGCCTGGGGCTAGAGGTATTAGGAGGGGTGGAGTTTTAAGGGGATGCAGAAAATGCTTTAGAATTAAATATTATGGTTGCACAACTTTGTGAATATAAGAAAAAAAGTTGACTTATACATTTTAAATAGAAAAACTGTATAGTATGTGAATTCTATCTCATAACTGTTAAAAAGTGAAATAGTACATTGAGGAGCCAATCTACATTCCGAATATAATATCTGAAAATGACCATGCACAGCCCACTCTGTCATGCTGCCTCTTCCTTTGCCACAGACATGTGACTGTGTGGTTAGCTGTCAACAAGCGATGCAGGTCTTGAGAGCTTCTGATGAAGGATACCTGGTGCATCTAGTTATGTACAGAGCAAGATTCTTCTGTAGAGTGCGGAGAGAAGACAGACCTCATTCAAGGGAAAACTTTGCTGAGAGGACAGCAAAGGCAAACTATTAAAAAATATTCATATGTTCATAGGTAAAAAGTTCTGGAATTCCTCAAAAGAAGGGAGTAGAGTTCAGAATATGATAGGATTACCTTGATAGGATTTACCTTGTCTAATTCAGATTAAACATAATGTATTTTATCTGGTACATTAGTATTGATTGTTCACCAGGAGAGCTAAATTAGCAGTAGTTAAAGGATGTTTGCATTTCTCAGGAGAGAAAAATAATGTCATACAAATAATTGAATTTATATTTGACTTCATGTCACAAATCAGTGTCGTTTTGTTTTTTTAAACCCAGAACATATATTTTCTGACTAATGGTAAGGTTAAATAAGGTGTAAAAGAATTATAATTTATAGAAATGAGGGAACTTATTGATAGGTTTTCTTAAATGACTGCTGAGAAAAATTGAATTGCTTTAAGAAAGTGATAATGATTTGTTAGAGCATTTGTGTTCTACCAGTTCCAATTCATATAAAAGGCTTTCTATTAAAATTTATACTTAAAATAGTTATTGAGTATAAATTTATTAACCATGTTAAAATATCACTTAAAATTTTAAGAATCTCTTAATTTAAAAAAAATAGTTTTTCTTAGGTACAAGGTATTTAGGGCTTAATGTAATATTAGCTGCTTTAAGGCAGTGTAGAATGCCACAGACGACAATTAGGAATCAGCGGGACTCAAGAGCTTTTATGCCATTCCGCATTTTATGTGTTTACAAAGCTGCAACAACCTATTGGCATTTAATTCCATATTTACTGTCTCTTGTGTCTCATTGCACAGCAGGACATAGAATGAGCAATAAACATGTTATTATAAGTATTATACTGAATGAAAATTTAATTAAATCACAACTTCTTAAAAATGTCTTTTCTGTGTCACCCTTGGGTTTGGTATCATCAACTCATATATTCATTTTATCGGTTTATCCACATTGAATTTTGAAAACATGCTGAAATAATTTGATATATTTTAAAGTTTTAGGAGAATAAAAGATTCTTTTTTGAATTTATTCATGTACGAGAGTGTTATTTTATCTTGCTGACTTGAAAAATCATATAGATATATAATTGAATATTCTAATTGACTGACCTACTTATAAGCATACTAAAGTTGCATGACAAGAATATAAAAAAATAGTATAAATGTGTTATTTAAATTTCATTTTACAAATGTATATTTTTCATTCATTGGATATACATAATTAAATTATTTTATCTAGTGTTTTAAGAAAAAATAATTTTTCAATTGGTAATTTATTATGCAATGCATACATGTGGCAATGAATAATTTATTTAAAGAACTTATTTCTTACAAGAGAATAAAATAGTTATTCACCTCAAGTTGTATGAGTTAAATAAAATAATAAATTTATAATTATGTTAAGTGCATCGTTTCTACAGTTAGGGCTACAAGGGAACAGGAAAAGGTGAAGAGAAAATATATAAAATTTGCTAACTTCATATTATTATAAAAACCTGAAGACTTTTTGCACCTTTATGTTAAAAGTGAGAAGAAAATTAAAAGAAAGAATTTATTAGCCACAGAAGAAGGCTACATGTTCCTGAGAAGTTTGTTTGATAATAGTAATAATAAAAGGAATGATATAGCAAAGAGGTATCATTCAAATTTAAAGAATTTATATCAAAATTAGGAAAATAATGGTTAATCTGATTAAGAGAAAGTTTAAATACTAGAAATGGTTATTATAGATCAAGCTAAACAAGAGCTCATGTTCAAGAAATTCAGTTAAGACAAAGGAATACATAGAACAACCAGATCCAGGTCATAGAGAGATCTGAGATAAAATATTCCACTCAGTTCCTTGAAAAAATTGGGGTTTCTTTGGAAGAAATATAAAAAGTTTGGATAAGAAACTGGAAGTATAAGTAACAGTAGATGAGTTAAAGTGTTAAGGAATCTTGACATATACCTTCTTCACAACTTTAGAACTGGTATCAAACCCAGATTTAACTGAGCATACAAATGATGTATATAGTGAAATATGTAGGAAAAATGGAAGAAGACAATTTTAAATAGAAGCAGGGTATTACTATTTAAATGTCAAAGCTTTGATATATAATCTGTGATTAAGTTTGGGAAATTAGTAAAATATAGATAGATAGACACTGGAGGGAGTGGAATTCGGTTTTGAGTTAGTGTCCTTGGGCAAGGTCAAGGTACCAGACATCTCATGAGTTATTTGACCCACAAAATGCATTTATGCTTTTCTTAGAATATTTGTAATGATTAAGTCAAATAATAAGGAACCTATTACAGTGCCAATAACCTAGTAAACACTTTAAAATGCTAGTTTCTTTTAGTCGAAATTACTTCTGCCTATGTTTGCACATTAAGTAAAATACTAAACAAATATACAAATATAAAGAATGATTATGTCAGATAAGATTTTCAGAAAATGAGGTAACTGAGATATATGAGTCCTTTAAAAATATTTATAGTTATTATACCAAAAATTGAGATATTTTATCACTACATGACTTTGCTTCTTTGTTTCCTGGGGGAGAACACTTTAATTTTCAACTCTTAGCTACCTAAAAACCTTGCTAGTTATTTGTTTGGCAATACTGGAAATAAAATTTCCATGTGACTTCAGAAGAAACGTTATAAAGATAACCAAATTCTTAATACTCAATAAATGTTTTTTGCCAATAGTCTGATGATTGTTCTCATTGATTTTAAGTTCTTCTAATGTGGATGTTCTGAAGGAATTACTACTAAATTGTTTCTGTCCATATTCAGGTGCATGAACTATATCAAGAGCTTAAAAAGCAAATCTCGAAATTACTTGTTTATCTGGTCATAGATGTACAGTAATGTATCTCATTTAGCTGTCAGTTTGCTGTAGTTACTGAAACTTTACAAATCTGCACTTACTTACTCAGGTTTAGGAAGGAATTTCCATATCCTCCCTGCCACGTAAGTGTTGATTCTGTTAGTAGATTTATCCCCAGGCATTTTCTGCTAGCTACATTTGATGGCTTTATATTCCATTCATCCATATTCATTTTTCACCCATTTTTATGGCGTTAGTGAGCAAGAGAGGGCTCCTGTCGCCCCTGGATTGGTCATATTTTGCTAGCTCTTAGGTTTTCACCTTCTCAGCAATAGACATAAAGTTAAATTATGCAATAACCTGGATCTCTCATGGATACTAAAATTTGAATCTTTTCAATGTATTTGCAAACCTCAGTGTTCTCCAACACCATTTTTTGAAGAAACTGTCTTTTCTCTATTGTGTATTCTTGGCTCCTTTGTCATACATTAATTGACCATATACATATGAGTTTCTGGGCTTTTGCTTCTGTTCCATTGATCTGTATGCCTGTTTCTATGACAATAACTTACTGTTTTGATTACTTTGGATTTGTAATATAGTTTGAAATCAGAAAATGTGATGCCTCCACCGTTGTCCTTTTTTTTAACTAAAGATGGGGGGGTTCATATGAGTTTTAGGAATATTCTAGTTCTGTGAAAAATGCTGTTAGAATTTTGATAAGAATTGCATTGAATCTAGATCACGTTGGGTAGAATGAATGCTTTAACAATATTCTTGCAATCCATGAACACAGACTACTTTTATACATTTATTTGTGACTTCTTCAATTTATTTTATCAAGCTTTTGTAGTTTTCAGTGTATAGAAATTTCATATCCTTGGTTAAATTTATTCTCTAATTTCTGTTACTGGCGATGTTCTTATAAATAGGATTATTTATTAATTTATCTTTCTGATAACTTGTTGCTAGTATATAGAAATGCAACCAATTGTTGTGTATTGATTTTATTTCCTGCATTTTTTTCTGAATTTGTTAATTTTTTCTAATAGCTTTCTTGTACAGTCTTTAGGGTTCCTATATTTATTTTCACATCATCTGCAAACAGAGACAATTTTATTTCTTCCTTTACAATTTGGTTGCCTTTTATTCTTTTTCTTATCTAACACTCTGGTAGAACTTTTAGTCTATGTTGAACAAAAAAATGGCAAGCCTTGTCTTGTTCCTGATCTTATGGGGAAATTTTTCAGCTTTTCATTGTTGAGTATGATGTTAGCCGTGGGTCTGTCATATATGGCCATTATTATCTAGAGTTATGTTCTTTCTATACCCAGTTTGTTGAGAGTAAAACTTTAATCAATTAATTAATTTAATTATTTATTTTACTACAATATTTTAAAGTTTAGTTTTGGCTGCTATTTTATATAAAGCAATTGCACAGCTTTCTGACAAACAAATTTATTTAATAATACAGTACTTTTGTATACTACTTTTCTATTTTAAAATATTCAAAAAACTATTTTAATTAGTAAAACCCAATGTTGTTTGGCTCACATTAGCACCTGGTAGAAACATTGTCAAGCATCATATCAGCTTTGTCTGAACTAAATTAAATTTGTTTTTAATCAATGACATAGACTATGTTTCTACATCAAAATATGTATTTTTATAAGAATTAGCAAATGTATACAAATGTAGGCATTAGCATTATGGTATAGGGTTCCTTAAACTATGTATTAAATATTATATGTGCTATTTTGTTTATATTTAAGAAATGCTAATAAAATGAACTAACTAGACCTAAATTAGGAATAATTAAATTTGAATATCTGTAGTGTTCACTACAGTTTCAGATGTATTATTCAAAAACAAAAGCATTTATGATATGAAATAAACTTTGCAATTACACCAATAAACTTCATAAAATTCAAACTTTTTAATATGGGTATCTTCAGCACCACAAAATATCAATCACAGCTACAACATTTAATATGAATTATTGGACATGCTTTATATTATTGAATCTCCATAAGAAACTATGAAATATTATTATTTAAAAAATAATAGCTGAGATTTCTAGAAATTAGATAATTTGCTTAAAGTTAGAAATTATAAACTAGCAAAGCTAAATTTCAAGTAGATAAAATTTAAATTTAGCACAGATCTCTGTGAACATAAAGCATATCCTCTCGACTCTTGTACGTCAACTGATATAACATTAGGTTGATATTGGCCACATAAATTACCTATTTTCAATATATGCACATTAGTACACTATATGCTTTACTGGTGTCAAAATCCTGTATTGTCCAGGTATTATATAGTATTTTTGAAGCTTTGACCAGTTACCCTAGGATTGGTTCTTTATTTTTTGAAAACAAAAACCTAAAATAAGACAGTATCGAATATAATATTTTAAATGTGATTTACTGTGATATTCTCCCTTTTGAAAAGTTTCTGATTGCTAATATGTTGTTTTTTACTGTAATGTCCAAGGTTTACTTTAAACTGTAATTTTTTATATTCGAGGAATCATAGTACATTTTAATAATGTCTTAGTGTGAGTGTTAAACTAAGCTGAAGTCTAATTACTTTCCATGGAGACATAGAAATATCAAAGCCAAACTCAAAGAATGTTTTTATGGTATTCTTTCATCTCTTCTTTAAAATTATGAATATGTATAGTACTTTGTGATTTTATCCACCATTTATTGCACTTTATACTTCTTATATTTTAAGGACTGTGACTCCTGCTTAAAACCATCCATCACATTGAGTGATGTATAGTGTTAAAATAGTATTAAAGTTGCCATTATTTTTTTAAGGGATCAAGGGCTTGACATGTCATATTGGGAAATTATTAAAAACAAATGTTCCCCCACCCCCAGAAATATTGTTTTTTTCTATGCTACCCATGCATGATTCCTTCAAAAATTCTTCATATAACCACATTATCCTCATCTCTCTAAACTTGACTTGCATTTAGAAAATAACCCTACACACATGTTGAACACAAAGTTGAAAATAATATATCAAATCAAGTCAACAAGGACAGAATGCAATAGTAAATTCAATCTTTTTCACCATTTTATTTCTATCAATAATATTTCAAATTATATTAGCTTTTTAGTAGCCACATCACACTGCTAATTTATATTGACCTTGAAATCCATTAAAACCCTTTGATAATTTTTATGTAAGCTCTTGGTAAGACAAATCTCCACTCTTATTTGTGTCGTCAGTTATTTATGAAACAGAGTTTTCAAACACAGCTTCAATCAATTCAATTTTTCTTCCAGGTTCAGATGGTCATTTTAGAAGATCCATAGTTAATTAATTTTTAATCAGTTTCAGACACCTTTCAACTACACAAATCATTTCCAAAATCTAAAGCATAGCAAAACACAAAACAACAAAAACTTATCATTGACTCCTTGATATAGGTTGGAAAGTTTTATACACAATATCTTTTATCATGTTTGGCATAACACATCTCTGCTTTTTGATTATTTTCTACTTTTTTTTCCTGTGATTCACAGTCCTGACTGAGATAAATGTTCTTCAGATATTAAAATACTACAACACCTACTTTTTACTTATTTCAGCCTTATTTAGCAATATTGTGCTCATCTTATTCTTTGTAAATTACACATTATCTACAAATGTCTCTATGTTCTCTGATCTTTATTAAATAAATTTTACTCCTTCAGCTAAATTGAAACACCTTTTTACCTGAAGTCTCAATATTCGTGCTCCATCTGCCATTTTCTGGTATTAGGAAGCCAGATAGGAACTTCTCATTGTTAAGTGCTGTTTTCTCACCACTTTTCTAACACCTTATTCAACAATCTGTCCTCACTCTAAATTTATACCATTTGTTACAGTAAGGCATATATATGTTGCATGGAATAATCTATGTGCAATATATAATTCGTATTGATTCATGTGTAATTTTCTTAAACCTTACTATTTTGTAGTGATTAGGGGCAATTTTTTTTCTTACAATTAAGGATATTTTATAAATACATAACAACCTTTAAAAAAAGATGAAAATTCCATAAAACTGATATTTTTAAGTAATTTATTTTTTTCTGCTGCATTGGTTAACAAACTCCAATTAGTTTCATCTGTTCAGTTTAACAGTAAGGCATATATATACATATATATATACATATATATACATATATATATATGTATATATATACATATATATATGTACACACACATACATACATACACACATTTATATACATATACATATACATATAAATATATATGTGTGTGTGTGTGTATAATTTACATTGTGTGTTCACCTCCCATAGTTAGATTTCTTTCTGTCACTACATATTTGACCCTCTTTACCCCATCTACCTCCCCGCCCCCCACATCCCCTACCTTCTGGTAACCACTAGTCCATTGTCCATGTCCATGAGTCTCTGTTTGTCCTGTTCCTTTGCTGCTTTTAGGTTTATATCCCACATGTAAGCTTTGAAAGACATTTTAATTTTTTTAAATATGCTTTTATGTAAATAATAGATTTAATTTTAAATAAAAATCATCTTAAATCTCACAAATTTTTAAATATTAAATTTCATAAGTACATATATTTAAAAGAAAAAGTATCTGTTTGATCAACTCATTTAGCTCCCTATCTCCCTGAGGCTCATTGGACATCAAGATTAACAATGGTTTAGACATCAGTTGCTCCAGATGGACTCCTTGGGGATAAGCCTAAACTTCACATATGGTCTTAATTCAGACAGAGGAGGTTTAGCAGTTACAACATGTAAAAGGCTGATGAGTTAGAATAGGATAGAAATGTTCTTAAATGGTTCAAAAGATTGAAACCAGATGCATATTCAACATATTAACGATTTTGCTTCCAAGTTTAATTTTACCTGCAATTGTAATTGATTCTACAAGTTTTCCCAATCTCCCACTGATGTACTTGCCATCTGGAGATGCCACATATAGTGACAGTATTAGCTCTTTGCATAATAAGCATTTGGAAAACCTAGTTTTCTCATTTATTATATACACCTTATTTTCAAGCCTAAGGAATGATTTTGAATATTCAAGTCACACAGTCAGGTTGAGAAGAGGGTATCAAAATGTCTAGTATTGATATTACATAATGTTATTAACAGTAATTTTCATAAACTATTACCAATAGTCAATAAGTATTTATAAAGCTTAATTGCAATAATTACTTTTTTCTTAAACTAAACAATTAATATTCTACAGTAAAGTTTGAGAATTGTGTATTTCTGAGAGTTTTCCTTTTTTGAACAGTAACACTTGCTACACTCATACTTGTATTTATGCATTCTTGGCATAAACATAATGTTAGTATTAAGCAACACATTTCAGCTTTAAAGAGAATTTTGAAGCAGGGGGATTCACTGTTGGATAAAACTACAAGATATTCATTAATGAACTGTCTTCATTGTTCATCAGTTTTATCTTTAAACTTGACAAGATATTACAAATGCTGAATCTGAGTGTGCCAGGATGGTTATTTTTTTCAAAGGGCTCTATTTTAAAAGGTTTCTATATAGTAAGATGTCACTAGAGACTTGAGTTTGAATTTTTTGTGAATAGCTAATGATCCATGAAGCTGAAGTAAATTTCGTGTAAGAAACTACCATATTCAAAGCAAATATACTGTAGATTCAATCTAATTTAATTTCATATGAAAATCACTTCTAGGGTAAACCTTAAAAGCATTTTAAATGCTTTGCATTATTTTTAACTAACAAACTATAATTGAAGGACATATGATGTACAATTGATCATGGATGGAAAGTTCTTAGACCTTCACATTTTGAGTTTGTGGTGATTGACATTCATTTTAGTCCATTTTGTACCATTTCATAGAACAGCTAAGATTCATTGTAGTCACTTGAACCTCAAGGGAAATGCTGAATCAAAATAGCTACATCACAATATAATTAACGGCATGCTTCTGGAGTTCTGATAATATTAATGCATAATAATACTATACCTAATGTAGTAAATACATGGAGGAAAATTTAAATTTTTTTCTCAGTAGTATAATATTATGATTTCTGGTAACCTGGTTAAGTGGGAGAGGGGAAAACTAATCATATATACTGGACTAAAATGAGAAAGAATTTTTGTTTATTTTTTGTCTGTAGGCAGATTTTGGAGTTTTTGTAGCCCTGGTGAGAATGATTGTTTTCAAAACATTCTCTACTACTTTCTTATGAGAACAGTGAAGAGGAGGGTGAACTTTGAAGTCAAAGGACCAGATTTTGTGTCCTGTGTCCAGTTTTTAATAATTACATGATGTTAGGCAAGGCTTTTTGACTTCTCTGTGCAACATATTTTTTAATGGTAAAATAGACATGTTTATAACACCTTTTAAGATCTTTATAAAGATGAGTGTGTTTTAAAATGCAGAAACACTTAGAACTTTACTGGTAGATAGTAAATATTCAGCTAATGTGTTATTTAATGAAAAGGAAGCATTCAAAAACAAGTACATTTTATACTACAAGTCATCTTGACATTTATAATTTCTTCAAATATATTTAATCAGACAAATTATGTATTTCTAATTTTTTTTGTATTTTTAATGTCTTTCTAACTGTAATTCAATTTTAAATAAAATTAAAGAATGATATGAAGTGAGTATAATTTTATTTTATCTCAATCTGTTTACAATAGTATTTTCTATATAAACTGATTATTTTAAAGTGGGTTACTCTTGCAATTTATTTCTGAGTGACAAATTACTGTTTCCAGTGAACAACCAGTAAACAGAGAAAAGTTGCACAAGTAGAAATAATGTGTGAATAAAATTATGTTGATGATTTGCTTATTTTTAATATGGGATTTACAGGGAAGGAAGTTAGTAAACCCTTCAACTTGATTAGGGATAAAGAGTAGATATAAAAATCCTAATCTCTTTACCATTGCTACTCTGCATATAAATGGAAGACTAAGCAGAAGTTTTAAGAGTAGACACTTTGTGATCTCTAAGTCTAATTACAATAAATTTAGAAAAGTCGAGAAAGTGTAATTTGCACAAAGTTGAAGAGTGAATGGAAAACAGTGGCTGGGTTTCTTTTTTTAAATTAATTAACTTACCTTAATTTTTCAATTACAGTTGATAATGTTATTTCATATTAGTTTCAGGTCCAACAGCAGCATGGTGGACTGATGTTTATATAATTTACGAGTGATCCCCCCCAATAAGTCTGGTACCCACCTGGTGCCATACATCATTATTACAATACTATTGACTATATTCTCTATGCTGTACTCATTCATGTGACTACTTGTAACTACCAATTTGTGCTTCTTAACCCCTTTACTTTTTTCAACCAGGCTATCAATTCCTCTTCCTTCAGGCTACTATCAGTTTGTTCTGTTTCTTTGAGTCTATTTCTGTTTTGCTTGTTCATTTACTTTGTTCATTAGATACCACATATAAGTGAAATCATATGGTGTTTGTCTTTCTCCCTGACTTATTTTACTTAGCATAATACCCTCCAGGTTCATCTATGTTGTCACAAGATTTCATTCTTTTTATGGCTGAGTAATATTTCATTGCATATATGTACCACACCTATTTTCCCATCCTTTTACTTTAAATCAATTTGTAGCAATTTTGTTTGGAATAATACCAATTTAATTTCAGTAGGATATGAAAAGTGTGCTCTGCTGTAGCTTCATTAACTCCTTACTCCTTTGTGCTATTATTGCCACAAAAATGATATCTGTAAACATTATGTTATCAAAATAACTTTATAATTTTAAGACAGCTTTACATAGTTGCCTTTTAATCATACAAAAAGTTACAAACATGTTTATATTTATACTGTCTTTATATTTTTCTAACTAAATTAGATTTATTAGTGCTTTTTATTTGTCATGTGAATTTGATTAACTGTCTATTGTCCTTTTATTTATACCTGAAGAAGTTTATTTAATTTTCATGAATTTTATTATCTCTTTCATTTTAAAGAATAGTTATCCTGGATATAGAATTCTTGATTAAGAGCGTCTTCTTGTGTTTTTTTTTGTTGTTTCTTTGTTTGTTTTTTTTCTAGTACTCTGAATATGTCATCCATATTAGTCTTCAAGATTTTTGATAAGAAATTATTTGTTAAATTCATTGAGGATAATATGAACTTCTTCCTTTTTACATGATGAATTGCTTCTACCTTACTATTTTTAATATTCTCTCTTTGCATTTGACTTTCAACAATTTGATTACAATATATCTATGTCTAGACTTTTTGGAATTATTCTACTTAAAATCATTTGAGCTTCTTGGATGTGTAGATTAATATTTAGCATAAAATTTGAGAGTTTTTTTGCCATTATATTTTCAAATATCAAATATTTTTTTCTGCCCCTTTCTCCCACTCCCCTCCTTTTGAGACTTGCATTTTATGGTTTTTTTTTGTTTTGTTTTGTTTTGTTTTGTTTTTTTTTGGAATGCTAGTTCATATACCACAGGTCTAAAAACTCTTCATTTAAAACAATCTTTTCTCTTTCTTTTAATTACACTAGTTGATCTAAATTGACCTGTCTTCAAGTTTGCTAAATCTTTCTTATGTTAGCTCAGATTTACTAATGAGATCCTTTAGTGATTTTTTTAAACTTTCGGTTATTATAATTTTCAACTCCAAAATTTCTGTCATGGTCTTTTTAAAATATATTTGTTGTTATTCTCTATTTACGGAAGCAATGTTCTAAATTCTTTTTTTTAGTTATTTAGATAGTGGTTTGTTTTAGTTGTCAAATTTAAAATCGTTTAATGTTGTTTTTTTGTTTTGTTTAGAAAACCCCCCATCTGAGTTCTCTCTTGAATGGTTACTACTGACTCTTTTTTTTCTTTTCATGTGGACCATACATTCTAATTTCTTAACATGATAGCATGTTTATATTATTTCTTGTAGAAAGCTGGACATTTTAAATAATATAACATGCCTATTCTTAAAATCAGAATTCTCCCCTTCCCAGGAATTGGTGTTGTTTTAAAGTAATTTACTGTTTTTATTCTGTAAGGTATGTATCCTTTGTCCTGTGCAATCCTTAAATTTCTTCATATTTAGTTTAATGGTCAGCTAACAATTGAAGATTTCCTTCAATGCCTGCAAAAAATGTTTCATAGTCTTTGCTAAGGGGCTCTCTTTCTGTGTTGAACCATGCTATCAATTCTCAGATAGGAATTCAGTTATAACTCCCTTAGCATTTAATTACTGTTTGTGCAGACCCTCAAGGTTAGCCCAAGCAAAGAGTATAGGGCCTTCTCAGTTCTTTCCTGAACATGCATATAGACCTACACATGCGCATGACCTTGTTCCCCATAAATGTTTTTTTTTTCTTTTCTAAGCCACCTATGGACATCTTATTTTATAACTTTACCTTTGAAGTTTTTTGTGAGTTTGTGGTTTGTCCCAACTATCATCACCTCAGGCAGATGCTACATTAAACAATTTCAGCTCATTGGTTTTGACAAGCATCACTGAGAACAAGTGGTTTACATGGGAAGAGCTTTAAGGGCAGATGAAATAAAGACAACACTTGTGAACAGGAATTTCTAGAAAATTACCAGACAAATGTAATGATAATATTTCTCAGAGAGTTGGACTTTGGACAGGTCCAGTTATCTTCCACCCCTTTCAGTGGCTGCTAGGCTACTAGTTTTTATCATGGTTGCAGATCTGTATATTTTCACTACTGTGGAACCAAAGAAGAGAAGATGAGAGTGCTCACTTTTCTTGTAGAGTTAGCTATTTTTCTTTAGTAAATGTTCCCTGGAGTGTTGCAACACATGTGTTAATACCAAGAGTTCTGAAAATGTTAGCTTTGACATATTTTTGTTAGTGCTTTCATAGATTGTTTGAAGGAGAGTATTTTGGAAGTCTGCTGTTCCCTCTCACATTCACCTATATGAATTTTTTACTTTCTGCTTATGTTTCATTTCAGCATTATCAAATAATTTTATTTAGTGTAATATCACCTCTGTAATTTAATTCAGCACCATAGTTAATAATGTAAATTAAGATATAGTTAAGACTCCTGCTCCCCAAAAAACTGGTGTAACAAAATATAGATTATGAGAAAACACTGATTTATCACACAGATATGCAAATAATTTAGGGACATGTAGAAATTGTCTTATAGATTCATAATTTTGACTATAAGAAGTTTATAAAGTTATGATATCATATGATAATTATAAGCAATGTTGGGATAATGATTGATAAAAACTTACGCACAGTGTTACAATTTAAACACCAACCAAATACATCAAACCAAACCTAACTGATCTGCAGTATCAGAACCTCAATAACATTGAGTGGGTATGTGTTTTAAGAGGTAGTGTGATAGCAGAGATGCTAAGAATCAGAATCCCTTTGCAAAAAGTAGCCAGCCAAGAAAAAGAGTAGGCAAAGCTAGAAAAATTTCACTCAAGCCATATTTAATGACCAAATTTAAGAGTCGAAGTCATTGGACATAGAGTTAGTTGTGTGTGTATGTGTGTGTGTTTTAACAGATGACTGTAGAATCATTTCTCTCTAATTCAGCCAGCCTATAAATCTTTACCTAGAGATGCTTTAAACTAAAATTGTTCAGCAACTGACATTAATACATTTACATGTTTTTTCTTGGTCATTGGTAATTTAGGCTGCCTTTGTGCAGGTGACTGAAAACAGGATGTTAATTTTTAGTGGTCCATCAGTGTGGCAAAGAAGATAGGACATAAGCTTTAAAGATAATACTAAGAGCAGATTATATGTGTCAAGCATTTATTATGTGGCAAGCTATGCATTAACTGCTGTCTAACTCAATTGCCAGAGCAAGCTCATGAGGTAGGTTGTCTTATTATCCTTATTTTTCAGATATGGAAATTGTGGCTTAGAGTTCAGGCTATAGGTATAGGGTTGCAAATATAAATAGAGGAGTCAAAGTAAGCTTCACTGAGGGGGTATATTTGAATGATAACTTAAATTAAAGTGATTATGATTTCCAGAATAGAGCATTTCAGGCAGAGGAAGAAAGAAGTGCAGTATCACTCAGGATGGCTGTCTGGAGATCCAAGTTGTAGTAAGGAGTGGAGGTCGAAGATTAAGTTAGAGTTCCTGTGGACGAGGTTAAAAATGTCCAGTGAGGATATCAGCAACAGGACTGTCTGGGCCATTAAAAAAAATAAAAGGGTAAAACAGAGTAATGACAGCAAAAGCAATGACCAGAAACAGAATTATAGAAAATTTTATTCAAGTATTGAATATCATCTGCTTGTTCTCTAACATAAAATCCATCATGTTGTCAAATCTGCTTAAAATTCCCAAAGTATTGATCTATTTTAAAGAGATACCATCTGAGAAATAAAAACAAAATTCCCAAAACTTATATTGTTTATTTTCAATATGTTTTTATTGTGGAAAAAAAACCATACAAAATAAAATTTACCATCTTAACCATTTTAAATGTGCAGTACAAAATGCAGCTATATGCACCATGGCAGTGCAACAACAGATCTCTAGAACTTCTTGCAAAGTTGAAAGTCAATACCCATTGAACAATTCCCATGTTCCCTTGCTGGCTTCACCATTCTACTTTCTGTTTCTATTAAAAGTTTATAATATCTCTCCAGAACTCAGATGCAGAAATCCTAAATAAGATATTAGCAAACTGAATACAGCAACATATTGAAAAGATTATACATCTATTAAGAGTTTAACTACTTTAGATAACTCCTGTAAGTAGAATTATGTAGTATTTGTCTTTTCATTACTGGCTTATTTCATTTACATAGTGTCCTTAAAGTTCATTCATTTTGTAATGTGTGACTTCTTTAAAGCTAATATCTCATTCTATGTATACACAAGATTTTTTGTATCTGTTGATCTGCTGATGTGTGTTTCTCATGCTGTCATCTCTTGGCTGTTGTGAATAATCCTGCGTTAAATGTGGATGCAGAAATTCTTTTGGATGTATATTCTGAAATGAGATTGTCAGACCATATAGTAATTCCATTTTTAATCTTTTAAGGAGACTCTATTGTGTTTTCCACAGATAGGGTACCATTTTACATGCCCACATTCTCAACAACACTATTTTGTTGTTGTTTGGGAGCAAATTTTCTAATGGATGTGCAGTGATATCTCACTGTGGTTTTGATTTGCATTTCCCTAATGATTAGTGATATTGAGGAAGTTTTTTTTAATGCTTGCTTGGCCACTTGTATATCTGTTTTGGAGAAATCTTTATTTAAGTCCTTTAACCATTTTTAAAATGGATCATTTTTGTCTGTGTGTGTTGTTAAATTGTAAGAGTTTTTTATATATGCTGAATATTAACTCCTTATCAAATATATGGTTTGCAAATATTTTCTCTCATTTTGTAGCTTTTCTTTTAACTCTGTTGTTTTCTTAGCTGCTCAAAAGTTTTAAAGTTTAATGTAGTCACATTTGTCTATTTTTGCTTTTGTTGCCTGTGCTTTTGGTGTTGTATCCAAGAAATCATTGTCAAATTTAATGTCATGAAGCTTTTCCCCTATATTTTCTTCTAGAAATTTTATCGTTTTAGGTCGTATGTTTAGGTCTTTAATTTGGTTTGAGTTACTTTTTTGTATATGAGTAAGGCAAAGTCAAATTTCATTTTTTAAAATGTGGATATCCAGTCTTCTCAGAGACTATCCTTTCTCTATTAAGTAGTCTTGGCACCCCTGTTGAAAATAATTTGAGCATATATGTGAATACTGATTTCTTGGCTCCCTTTTCTTTTCCACTTGGCTATATGTCTGTCTTTATATCATTACTACACTGCTTTGAATACTGTAGCTTTGTAATATGTTTTGAAATCCTAAAGTGTGAGGCCTCTAGCTTTTTTTTTTTTTTTTTCAAAATTGTTTTAGCTATTTGGGTCAAGATTTAATATAAATGTTAAGAATTTTTTTTTTCTATTTCTTCAAAAAATGTCACTGGAATTGCTTTAAACTTTAAGTCACTTTGGGTAGTATGGGCAATGTGACAATATTGTCTCCTGATCCATGATCATGGGACATCTTTTTATTATTTGTATATTCTTTAATTTGTTTTAGCATTGTTTTGTGTGTTTTAGTGTACAAGACTTTCTCTTCTTGCTTAAGTTAATTCCTAATTATTTGGGTTTTTTTTTTTTATGCCATTGTAAATGAGATTTTCTTAATTTTCTTCATATTGTACATAGTTAGTGTATAGAAATATAACTGATTTCTGTGTGTTGATTTTATCTTGCAAATTAGCTGATTTCAGTTATCAATTCTAACACATTTTTTTTTTGTTCTGGAATCTTTATGTTTTCTGTATATAAGATTGTCATCTACAAACAGAATATTTTACTTCACTCTTTCCAACTTAAATGCTTTCTATTTGTTTTACTTGCCTAATTATTTTCACTAGAACTTCCAGTACTATGTTGAATAGACTGACCAGAGTGAGCATCCATGCTTTGTACCTGATCTCAATGGAAAAACTTTGTTTTTCACCATTGAATTTAATATTAGCTGTGAGTTTTTCGTATATGGCTTTTATTTTTTTGAGGTAATTTCCTTTTCTTCCTAGTCTAGTAGTTGAAATTTTTCAAAAAAAAATTTTTTGGACTTTGTTCTGTTAGTGTGGTGTGTCACATTAATTGATTGATTGATTGATTGATTTTTGTATGTTGGACCGTCTTTGTATCCAAGAGTTAAATCACTCTTGGTCATGATGTATGTATGACTCCTTATGGTATTGTTGAATTCAGCTTGCTGGTATATTTTTGAGGATATGTGAATCATTTATAGTGCCTTTTTTCTGGGTTTTGAATTAGTATAATACTGGACTCATAAATTTAGTGTAGAAATGTTTCCTCATCTTCAATATTTTGAAGGCATTTAAGGAGTAGCGTCAATTCTTTAAATGTTTGGTAGAATTCTCCAATTAAGTTGTCTGGTCCTGGGCTTTTCTTCTTTGGGAAGTTTTTGAATATTGATTCAATTTCTCAACTTAATCTTGGTATGTTTTATGTTTCTAGAAATTTTTTCATTTCTTCTAGACTATAAAATTTGTTAGAATTGTTTCTATTTTGGCCTCTTTTATTTCTGTGCATCAGTTGTAGTATCTTTTATTTTATTTTTGATTTTTTTATACTTTGTGTCTTCTCTGTGATTCTAGCTAAGGATTTGTCAGTTTTGTTGATCTTAAAAAAAACTATTTTATTTTTTTGTTTTATTCTATTATGTTCACGCCTTTTGTAATCTTTATTATTTCTTCCTTTATTCTAATTGGTATAGTTTGTTCTTTTCTTAGTCTCTATAGGTATAAAATTAAATTGTTAATTTAAGACTTTTCTTATTTTTTAATGAAGGTTTTTACCACTATAAACTATCTTTCATGCTCTATTTTCTAGATGGTCACAGGCATCTAACATGACTTTTCAAATTACATGTTGCAGATGATAGAGAAATCATCAGCTGTGATCCTAGGTGACTGGAGTGAAGCATCTGTTTTCCTTAACTTCCTGCTTGAGTTGGACTTCAGGGGAGTGAAAACTAAATATTTATTGTTAAACTACTGATGTTTCAGGTTTATTCATATATAGCAACTGCCAAAACTCAACTAATACAGTACTTAATGCATATTTGGTATTTCAACAGTTTTAGATATGATAGCAGAGTTAGACATTATTGCCAGATTAGTTGGTCAATGTCTAACTCTGCCAATTATTAGTTACACAATTCTAAACAAATTATTTAATTTTGCTGAGATTCAGCTTTTTTGTAAAATGTCAATGACAATAGTAACACCATGCACTTCAAAATAAAATCATCACAGAAACTTTGTACCGGCAAAGTAGGGTGTTTTTTTGCTAGCTGTCTTCTGACCTCCATGTTCCTATTTCCAACTCTTTGCAGGATGGGTTTACCTGGATGAAATATTGTCTTGTTTGTCTACTTTTTGCTTCATTTATCTACCTGGTGAACTTTATAAAACATCCAGCTCTATTTTGTTTTTCTTTGTGCCTCTTCTCCCTCTCCTGTAACTAAAGACAGAAGGAGCTTTTAGTTGTAAGGAACATAGAATTACTCAAGCTTTCCTAATAAGAGTTGCAGATTAATTGTGTTATATATGTATCTATTTCCTCCTACTCCTAGCATCAAGTAATGGAAAATATTTTATTTATCTGTATAACTCCCCCCACCAGTTAAATATTATGTTATAAGATAGGTTCTGACTAAAGGATTAATCATTTAATCAATAGATACATTATTGAAACATAAATTTTTCTTATGACATATTTGTTTTAGTATGGTAAAAGTTAATATTTCATTTAGAATGATTCTCTTGCTTCTCAAAAATACATACATACATGCATACATACCTACATACACACACAAACACACACAAAGTCTCTACAATTGTTAATCCTGGCACAAATTTTGTATTTGATCATATACAAACTTCATTGTGTCTTAATTTTTTCTTCTAATTTTTGAGTTTCCAGTTAGATTTTTAATTTTACAGTAAACATGTTATGTAGTATACTTTTCCTGTAGGTCCAGGATAAGACTCACATTGAGTTATCAATTAAGAAAAAAAGAAAGGAAGGAAGGAGGGAGGGAGGGAGAGAGGGAGGGAGGGAGGGAGGGAGGGAGGGAAGGGAAGGGAAGGGAAGGGAAAGGAAACTTGCTGTGAAAACGGAAAAATGTTCATGTATAGATGATGATGATAATGTTGTTGTTACTGCAGAGAGATGTCTCAGATGATTCTGAATTCATTGGTTTGATATTTATGTGTTGTAGAGAATCTAAGGCATGTGGATAGGTGTATATAAGTGTATAATATTTATATGTAGATATAAAGATAATTATATATAATTGCATATAGTTAAATATAAGCTATTTCAACTCAGGAAGGGGTCTTTTTTATATTTGGTGTTTCCCATATAACTTGTTCTTTTCATCAATGGGCTTATAGTCACTCACTCCAGCCCCCCAGCAGGTACAGATGTCACTACACAGTGAGAACCTGTGCACATGACTATGTAGTTCATTCCTTCACAAGCAGAGCAGTAGCCACTGTCATGCTCTATTTTAAGTACCATGTATTTTTGTATTTATGTCATTCTTGCTTCCCTATTGCTATGACCCCAATAAAAATTATTTTTATGAAAAAAATTATTTTGAAAATAAAGAAGACAAGAATTTGGCAAGGTATGGTTGAGCCAAGACTCAAACTCAGGCTTCTGTTGTCAGTTTTTATGACCTTTCCTATATACAGTGTACTGCTTCTTGGAAAAATATTTGCATCAAATTGTAAAACAGAGTACATATTTTCTGCATTACCCTCTGAAACCAATCAGAATTGTGAGGTCAGAGGCTATATTTCTATTGAGTTTGAAACCTTTAATATTAATATAGTTTATATGAGTAAAGCACAATTTCTTCTTTTCTAGATTCTAAAATTACTTTAAAAAATCAGTTTAAAGAATTTTGGAATTATTGAAAAAACAAAAGCTCATTTAGGTAAATCACTTATTGCGTCTGACTCTAATTAGTACTCAATTAATATAAATTATTATTATGGTAGTTTTTATGTTTTTTATTGTTTTCATCATTGCTGTTATAGTGACTATTATTCCTAATTTAAATTTAAAATTCAATGGATAAAAAGCAAACAAAAATGCCAAACGCAAATAAACAAAAAGAATATTTTTTTTCCTTTTAATATACTATGAACTAAACATTAAGAAGCTTTTCTTACAGAATTTCGATTGTACTATATTTGACCCATTTGTATCTTAAATATTTCCCCAAACATTTAATAATGAATAAGGTTAAAAATTAAATATTGAACATATATTTTTAAATATTTATTTTCCTGATAAATAAGATTGTTTTAAATTTAAGTTTAAAATTATTTTGCTATAATTCAGACTCTGAAACTATGTTAAAAAAGAATAGACATTGAAGTCAATATGAATCACTCATAATAAGTTTTCATTCAGGAGGCAGGAACATGAAAGATTTTTTAATTTAAATCTTGGCATTACAGGTAGTGAGTGCTTTTATTTGTGATTTTATATGGTTTTGCTGAAAAATAAAAATGAGTACTACTCCATCATTTTGGCAGACACTTTAATGCTAGCCATTTAACTATCTTCCTGAAATGGAATGCTGCCTGACCTTTACTCTTTCCACCAAAAAGAAATTGTAAAAGCCCAACAAAAATGTAATTTTCTGGCTTTGCAATAGGTGAGGAGAAAGAAGAAAAGACTAACCAAAGAATCTAAAAATATAGTAGAAAAAATAAAACATATGAGGTAGAGGGTATTTTTACATATATCTGAAAGGAGAAAACTATTTTTTATTAATAACATGCCTTGCATCCAAACTCAAAGTTTCATATTTTTATATAACAAGTAATAGCATTTAAAGAAAAAAAAATCTAGAATTAAACACTAAAAATGCTCGTTTTATCAAAGGCACCCATACACTAAGGGCAATTAATCAATTATCCCAGGTCATTTCAATGTCATTTTTTATTAATAAAATGATTTGACATTGAGAAAATTTTTCTACTATTGAGGCCAAATGTCAAATTATAATAGATTATTTTAGAGAGCTAATTTATAGAAACAATGATAGAGTGCTGCTGCTTTAAATGTCACTAACAATCCTGTATAATCACCCATGATATTTTAAAACGGTGAATAGGTAAACCATGTTTTATTATAGACGGTTTGAGTTATTAAAACAATATAATTCTTGTTGCCTCATTGTGATTCACTTTACTTATCATACCCCACTTTTTTAACTAAACCAGGGCATTTTGGAGAAACTATTTTGCACTGGAGAAAAAGATGCTGTAATTTAAGGCATTACATGATTAGGTAAAAGTTCTTTAACTGCCAATAAGTTAATTCTTTAAAAGTAGATGAGTCACTCTTGCAAAATAAGAATAAATCTAAGATTAGTATGTTTATTTCCGAATGTTTATAACCAAGTGATAAAATCTGACAGTTTTTAAATCAGACAATTTCATTTTATATATTTGGGGCTTATTTTTGAAATCCACACTATGGCTGTAATAGCTGCAAATGGATTCTTAATGATTCTTAATATATATTCCGATGTGTCTGCATGGCCTTAGTATTTTAAGCAAGTTTAATTGTACTTTTCCACATTCTCAGAGTAAGGTATGGAATTCTTTTAGAAAACTGAAGAGTTCAAGACGAGAGTTGGAAAAGAATAACAATGAGACTTTGATTCATGGACCAAACTTCTTCCAAATATCTTCAAGTGAAATTCCTTAAATTATCTCAGTTTACCTCATAATATCCTAATTAAAAAGCAATAGGCAGCCAGTAGCAACCTCTCACAGATGGGAAGTCTGAAATTAGTCTTTCAATAATAGTAGTGGTGCTTTTATTAGATTGATGCTCCTACTGGTAGCAACAGTATACTCCAGAAAAATATAGAAAACAATTTTTGAAGTCACTTAAAAGCCAGTCAAAAGCAGCCAGAAACTTTAGTAAATATAAGGAAACACACTGGGTGATTTGACATTTACATGACTATTTTCAAGAGTGCCCTGCACAATCCATAATGTAGAATAGAGAATGGTGTTCTGTAAGTCCGAAAAGTCAGAAGATAAAGTTTGGAATCCCTAGCCTCACTGAAAATTAGAGCTGCCAGAAGGAGGAAGCTACAAAAAAGGATTGGCCAAAATCTGAATAAAATTCCTCTCAATCCTTTGCTTGTCATGGAACTAGAAATGCAAAGGTCCAGGGAGGAAATGACAGCCAGGAAATTGTAAGAACTGAGCAGATACTCAAGTGGTTGCCCACCTTAAGGAAGAGACACTTAGAAGTTACAGCCCCACTACGTTATAAGGACTTGGTGACAATCAGGCTTTTTATAGAAACATTAAAAGCATCACAACTTAGGGGTAAGGACCACATCCTTGAATCAGTGCTAAGCAAAAATAAAAGTTGGCCTACACAAGACAAAGCTGCAACTTCCAGTAAACTACTTGCTTGAACAAACAGAACATTCTCCAGGGGAAGAGAAATAAAACCTAGACTCTTTGTTACATACCTATTCATAAATGTCAGCAAAAAAATAAGTTTGTTAGACATGAACAAAACAGGGAGATATGACATGTAGTCAAAAGAATGCCAATAGAAATAAACCAAAAGGTAACCCAAATTAGCAGAAAATAATTTTAAAATAATTAGAATAATTATTCTAAAGAATCTATTAAAGGATAGTAAAAGGGAAATTTGTGAATTGAAAAAAAGAGTCACATGAAAATTCTGAAAGCTGAAAAGCTATGTATGAAAAATATATACTGCTTTGGATAAAGCGAGGATTCGACACAACAGAAGAGAGAATCAATAAATTTGAACAGGTCAAAAAAATCATTCAAACTGAAGTAAAGAGAAAGAGGAAAAATGTGAGCTATAATGCATAACCTAGGTGAATCTCAGAAGCATTACACCAGCAAGGTAAGCAAGACAAAAAGAAGAGTTCTTTATTATTCCAAGTATTTGAATTTCTAGAACTAATCAATGATGATTAAAAATATGAATAGTGGTTACCTTTGTTGGCAGAAGTTGACCAAAAGAGTAGCAAGAGGCAACTTTCTGGAATGATAGAAATGTTGAATATCTTTATTAGAACCCTGGTTACATGAGTCTAGTCATTTGTAAAACTCATAACTATACATTGTAATTATTTCTTGTATTAAAATAATTTTACATTTAAATTTAAAAATGAATTATTGAGGTGGTAATTTTAGATTACAGGACTCTTTGATTCTCAATATATTTCTACCATGAGAATTGCTTTCTTGAAAATAATCATGCCCAGAAATAGTGTACAGTGATGTTGAGCCACTAATCTGGAATAGGAGGAAATGCCTTATGTTTCCATCTCTACCACTAAAATGCATTAGAAGAAACCACTTCTCAACTTCAATCTCCAAATCTTTAAAGGATTGATTTACATTTTTTATTTCTGTAGTTCTGTCTGTATTTCATTTATTTTATACATATCTGATGTACTGAATTTCTAATACTCTACCAATAATTTTCATCGTTGATTGACCAGCTATCACATAAGAAAGAATAAAAAATTAAATGTTGGTCCCAAAATTAACCTTGTGTCCTTCAAGCCACTGATGGATGATTTAAAGAGTCGATGTCACTAAGCTCAAATTAGTCAGTCTAGAAGAGGTAGAGGCACATTCAGATAATCCTCTAACCACCAAAGACTTTTATTATTCTCCAGTACTTTGGTCTAAAATGCATATTGATTTGCTGTGCCCATAGAAAGCAAATCAAATATGTATAGAATTGAGAATCAAATAACATCTGTGTAGAAAATAATTCTATAAATATGGATAGAATCTCCCAAGTGAGTTGACTAGAAATCATACTGATGAGATCAAATTCATAAAGTGCGCATTTCTCCGGGATCCTGTATTTGCAAATTCTCCTGCTTTCTAAAATTTATGTTACCCCACATCAAATTTGCTTGTGGACTAGTGGGCTTTTGCAATCATTCAGGGACAATCATGCAGAGGAATGAAAAATTTGAGTCACCCTATGGGCATGTTCCCAGCTCAGGTCCAACAAGGTATCACTAGGCCTACAGCTCTCATGCAGGGATGATCAAAGGATGGAGAGTAAATGTAGGGGAAGTTTAGTGCTGTGTAAAAAGCTCGTGTTCTGGGGCCAGTTGGATGGGGTTCAAATCCCAACTCTGGCATCTTTTAGAGTAGTGGCCTCAGGTAAGTTACTTAACACTTCTGTATTTAGTTTTCTCTTTTATAAATAAGAGGAAAAGAATCTAGCAGGATGAGTTGATTTTAAGATTTGAGATCATAATCTATGTGAAATTTTACATATATATAGATTTAGTACATAATGTGTATAATATATATATTTTGGGAGCAATAGTTTTTGCTAATTTAGTGTTAGCAATAACTTTATAGTATATAACTACCGTGAATAATAAGAATTCACTGTATTTTTAAAGACTCAGTCTATTACTGTCATTCTGTTTTATGAAATGTAGATTTTTCTAATGTTCAATATGTATAAATCTTCATAAGCATGTCAACTTTAGATTCCAAATTTATTGAAATTAAATCTTCATGTTATTTCACTATTTTGCATAAAATAAAACACGACATAGAACAGTAGCTAGTGAATGTAATTTGTAGGATGTAACAGATATAAAGAAGAAAGAGAACCAAGAAAGCACTAAAGGACATAAAATTGTAAAAATATGAGAAAAATAGACTTCACTTGGAATGATACCTCAGGTGTTCAAACTGACCTTCAAATGTTGGTGTAATTGTTCCCCAAGCTGCCGAGTATTGAGTGCACACTTTTCCACTTCCTGTAAGACAGTGTTATTTTCAGCTAAAAGACTAATGTCTAAAATCACAACACAAAAAATAAAATTACTCATTTTATTTAGCTCTCCACAGGGGACTTTTAATATTGCTTTAACAGGTAGCAGGGTTCATTCTCTACCAGAAATATAGATAGTCATATTTTATCAACAAACTTCATAAAAAGGTTTCCTTGGAAATAAAAATTTATTTTTCTGATATATATTTTTTTTTAGTCACCAAAAACTATCACTAGAGAATTAGTGAAGGTTAGTGCCAGTTGAAAACCTAGAGGGGCATTCCAGATTTCAGTTGCGTCTTCTTACATTTTCTTCATGAATAAGTAAAGTAAGAGTTAATCAGAATCCTAATACTCTCTGCTTGCTCTTGCATCTGAGCTTTTGATTTGGGGCAGTCTTAAAATTTTCTCTCAATACTGTCATTTGTTTAATTATTGTTCAATTTGCAAATATTTACAACTCTAAATTATATTATACAGAATGTTTTTAACCAGATGATAAATTCAAAATGCTTTTTTAAAAAGGATTCTAAATGGTGAAATTCTACTGTGTAAAATCTATTATACTGTTAATCTATATCCTTCACATATCAATTTATATAACTACTATAATTTTCTACTAATTATCCATCTGTTCACTTCCATTTAGCTTTTCTTAAGCCTGTAGATACTCATCACCTGACTCATGTATCCTTTTGCTAATATTCATTCAAAATTTTTATGATGTGGATTCCTCCATGTTGATGTATGTTCACATAGATAAGCAATGCAAGTTATTGCCTAGATTTGTGGTGTGTTAGTGCATTATTCTTTGTGTTGGTAGTCTAGTGACAGTCATTGACACTTTGCCAAATCTATGTTAGTTGCTAATTAATATGGTGATAAGAGTAAAAATAAAAAAAAAAAACTTTTCTTTGAGTTAATAATGTAATGGAGACCTTCATTAATCAAAAAGTTTTAACTGTACATGGTAAGAACATATTCTTTGAGAAGGTGACTTATGAGAGGAAGTAGGAGTTATTCTCCTGAGGAAGTGAAGGTTGATGTGAGTTGTGAAGAAAGAGTAGGAATTAACTAGATGAGAAGGGATATATAAACAGATCTTGTTGGATGTCTTAACGAGAAAAACAATGACTTACTCACAACTGAACTTGACTTCCAGCAATGAGAATATAGCCTATGAAATGAGAATACTGACAAGTAATATAGCTAAGAACAGGATATCATTAGGGTAGGTGTGGGGGTTGGATTATGGAATTGGAGGAAGTAGAATTGGGCTAAATGAAATAAAGAGAGATAATGGTTTTCTAAAACAGGTTTAAGTATAGATAATGGGGAAAATCTAAGTAAAACATGAATAAGCAAGAAAAAGTTGAAGGAAAAAAACTTGCATGTTTCCTGGTGACATTGCGGTACTTAAAAATTGCCATTTGAGGATCTACATGCATACGTATACATAAATATCTGCCTATACATATATATGTTAAGCTAATTTGATACCTGAGTCATGTGTTATATTATAATATTAGTTTTATCATGTAGAATACCTCACTTTTTATGGACATTATATCTTCTATTTCTTTCCTGAGATTTAAAAAAATTTTTTTCACATGTTTATAATTGCTTTATAAAGCATTTCTTATAATGGCTTTTTTTACAGTTGATATTCAATATTTTATATCATTTCAGGTATACAGGATAGTGATTAGACATTAATATAATTTCTAAAGTTATCCCTCTATAAATCTAGTGCCCACCCGGCATTATATTTAGTCATTACAATATTATTGACTATATTCCCTATGTTGTATTTTACATCCCTGCAGTCGTTTTCTACTTCTTAATTTGATATCTACTTCTTAATCCCTTTGCCTTTTTTATCCAGCTTCCAAACTCACTCCCATCTGGCAACCATCAGTTTGTTTTCTACCCGTGAATTTATTTCTATTTTTTTTTGTTGTTGTTGTTCATTAGATTCCATTTGTAAGAGAAATTATATAGTATTTGTCTTTCTCTGTCTTATTTATTTCACTTAGCATAAAACCCTCTAGGTCCATCCATGTTGTCACCAATGGTAAGATTTCATTCATGTTTATAGCAGAATAATATTCCATTGTATGTATGTACCACTTCTTCATCCAATCCTATACTAATGAGTACTTAGATTACTTTCATATCTTGGCTTTTTAAAATAATGCTGCAATGAACAGAGGCGTGCATATATCTTTTTAAATTAGTGCTTTGATTTTCTTCAGACAAATATCCAGAAGTGGAATTGCTAGGTAATGAGGTATTTCTGTTTTTAATTTTTTTTAAGGTTCCTCCATACTGTTTTCCATAGTGGCTGTACCAGTTTGCAATCCCACCAACACTGCAATAGGGTTCCTTTTTCTCCCCATCCTCGACAACTCTTAGCTGTTATTTTATTTATTGATGATAGCCATTTTGACAGGTGTGAGGTGATATCTCATTTTGGGTTTTTGGATTTCTTTGATGATTAGTGATGTTGAGCATCTTTCCATTTATCAGTTGGCCATCTGTATGTCCTCTTTGGTGATCTGTCTAATCAGGTACTCTGCCAATTTTTTAATTGGACTGTTATTTTTATTATTATTTTTTTGTGTTGTATTATATGGGTTATTTATAAAATTTAGATATTAACTCCTTATCAGAAGTATCATTGGCAAAGTTCTTCTCCCATGCAGCAGGTTGTCTTTTCATTTTTTTGATTATTTTGTTGTGCAAAAACTTTTAGTTTGCACTAATTTGTTTATTTTTTATTTTCTTTTCTTTACCTAAGGAGCTACATCAGAAAAAATATTATTAAGACCAATGCCAGAAAGCTTACTGCTTAAGTTTTCTTCTAAGAGTTTTATGGCTTGGGGTCTTATATTTAAGTCTTTAATATGTTTGAGTTTTATCTTGTATCCAGTGTAAGAAGGTGGTCCAGTTTCATTTTTTCTATGTATTTGCCCAGTTTCCCCAACACTATCTATTGAATGTCTTTACCTTACTGCATATTCTTATCCACATTGTTATTGAATAATTGACCTGATAGGTATAAATTTGTTTCTGAGTTCTCTGTTCTGTTTTACTGATTTATGTGTCTGTTTTCATGCCAGTCCAATGCTTTTTAATTACTATAGTCTTGTTATATAGTTTGATATCAGGTAATGTGATACTTCCAATTTTGTTCTTCTTTCTCAAGATTACCGTAGGTATTCAAGGTATTTTGTGGTTTCATATAAATTTTAGGATCATTTATTGTAATTCTGTGAAAAATGCCATTGGTATTTTGATAGAGATTGCATTGAATCTATAGATTGCTTTGGGTAGTATAGTTATAGATTGCTTTGGGTATTTAATTTTTCTTAACCATGAACACTGTATATACTTCCATTTATTTATATCTCCTTCAATATCTTTATTCAATGACATAATTTTCTGAGTATAGGTCTTATACTTCCTTGCTTAAATTAATTGCTAGATATATATTTTTTGATGTGATTGTAAAAGGGAATATTTTAATATTTTCTTAATTTCTCTTTTGATAATTTGTTATTGATGTATAAAAATATGACTGATTTCTGAATATTAATTTTGTATCCTGCTACTTTAATGAATTCATTTATCAGTTCTATTAGATCTTTGGGGTTCTCTGTATACAGTATCATGTCATCTGCAAATAATTATAGTTTTATTCTTTCTAGTTGAATGCCTTTTATTCCTAGCTGTGGCTAGGAATTTCTATACTATGTTGAATAAAAATGGTGAAAGTGAACATTTTTGTCTTGTCCTTGATCTTAAAAAAATGCTTTTAGCTTTTTACCATTAAGTATGATATTATCTGTGGGTTTGTCATAGATGGCCTTTATTATATTGAGGTATGGTTCATATATTTCCACTTTGCTGAGAGTTTTTTTTTATCATAGATGAATGTTGTATTTTGTCAAACACTTTTTCAGCATCTATTGATATGATCATATGATTTTTATTCTTAATTTTGTTTATGTGATGTATAATGTTAATTGATTTGCAAATATTGAACCAACATTCCATCCCAGGAATAAATCTCACTTGATCATGGTGTATGATCCTTTTAATGTGGTTTGCTAATATATTATCAGGAGTATTGTATGTTCATCAGTGATCCTGGCCTATCATTTTGTCTTCTTTTGTAATGTCTTTTTCTAGCTTTGGAATCAGGTTAATGGTAGCCTCATAAAATGAGTTTGGGAATCTTCTCTCCTCTTGATTTTTTTAGAATAGTTTGAGCAGAATAGGTATTAATTTTTCTTCTTTGAAAGTTTGATAAAACTCACTTGTGAAGCCATCCAAATCAGTACCTTTGTTTGTTGGGAGATTTTTGATGACTGATTTCTTTTTATTAGTAAAATTGGTCTGTTCAGATTTTATCTTTTCATTCATTCTTGGAAGATTGTGTGTTTCTAGGAATTAACCTATTTCTTCCAGATTGTCCAATTTGTTAGTATGTAACTTTAACTTTGTAATAATACGTATTTCTATGCTATCAGTTGTCACTGCTTCTCCTTCTGATTTTATTTATTTGGGCCATCTTTTATTTTTCTTTTTTTTTTTTTTTTTTCTTTTTTTTTTTTTTTACTTGTTGTGTCTGGGTAAAGGTAAAGGTTTATCCATTTTGTTTACCTTTTCAA
The DNA here is from genome assembly GCA_030015415.1 of Cynopterus sphinx. Classification (NCBI taxonomy): domain Eukaryota; kingdom Metazoa; phylum Chordata; class Mammalia; order Chiroptera; family Pteropodidae; genus Cynopterus; species Cynopterus sphinx. Next base: position 13,275,489 of record CM057381.1, read on the forward strand.
AGAACCAGCTCTCGGTTTCACAGATCCTTTGTATTTTTTTTTTTTAGACTTTATTTTTGTTCTGATCTTTATTATTTCCTTCTTTCCACTCACTTTTGGATTTGTTTGCTATTCTTTTGCTAGTTTTTTTAGGGGTAAGGTTAGATTGTTTATTGAGATTTTTCTTGTTTCTTGAAAATAATGCATGTATCACTATGAATTTTCATCTTAAGACTGCTTTTTCTGTGTCCTATAGATTTTGGATCATTGTGTTTTAATTTTCATTTGTCTCAAGGAATCTTTTGATTTCTTCCTTGATTTCATTGTTACCCCATCCAGTGTTTAGTAGCATGTTATTTGGACTCCATCTGTTTGTGTGTTTTTCAAAATTTTTTGTAACGGATTTCAAATTTCATCTTATTATGGTCAGAAAACACAATTGTTATATTTTGAATCTTAAATTTATTATTTTTTAGCCTTACATGTGATCTATCTTGGAAGATATTTCCTGTGCAATTAAAACATTATTTTAAATTTGTGGTGAAATACTCAAAAGCTATCAATCAAATCCTTTTGGTCTAATGTGCCATTTAAAGCCACTATTTTCTCACTGATTTTCTATCTGAAACATCTGCCTTTTGGGGTCAATGGCAATGGGGTGTTAAAGTCCCCTAATATGACTGTGTTATAGTCTATCTATTTCTTTATGTTTGTCAATATTCATTTTATGTATTTAGGAGCTCCTATTTTGGGTACATAAATGTTTGCAATGGTTTTATCCTCTTGTTGGATTGATCCCTTTATCCTTGTGTTATGTTTTTCTTTGTCTCTTGCTATAGTCTTTGTTTTACAATCTATTTCATCTGATATAAATATTGCTACATCAGCTTTTTGTTTGTTGGTGTTCATTCTCATGGCATATCTTATTCTATCCCTTCACTTTCAATTTCTGTGTGCCTTTTAGTCTGAAGTGTGTCTCTTATAGATAGCATAAGTATGAGACTTGTTTCCTCATCCATTCAGCTACCTTGTCTTTTGATTTGAGCATTTAATCCATTTCCATTTAAAGTGATTATTGATACCTACATAGTTATTTCTATTTTATTATTCATATTAATGTTCTTCCACACCCCCTTCTTCTTAAAAAAAAAAAAAAAGTCCCTTTAAACATTTCTTATAATACTTGCTTGGTGGTGGTGAAATCCTTTAGCTTTTTCTTGTTTGGGAAGTTCTTTATCTCTCCTCTGATTTTAAATGATGGCCTGGCCAGATCAATACTCCTGATAGTAGGTCCTTGCTTTTCATCACTTTGAATATTTTGTGCCAATCCTTTTGGCCTTTGAAGTTTCTGTTGAGAAATCAGCTGACAGTTTTATAGAAGTTCCTCCATAGGCACCTAACTCTTTTTCTCTTGCTCCTTCTAAGATTCTATCTTTATCTTTAATCTTTGACATTTTAACTTTGATGTGTCTTGGTGTGGACCTCTTTGGTTTCATCTTGTTTGGGACTCTCTGTTTCTCCTGAGTTTGTCTATTTCCTTCACCAGGTTGGGAAAGTTTTCTGTCATTATTTCTTAAAATAGATTCTCAATTCCATGCCCTCTCTCCTCTCTTTCTGATACTCTATAATGTAACTGTTATACTTGATGTTGTGCTAGAGGTTCCTTAAACTAACCTCATTTATTATTATTATTATTATTATTATTATTATTATTATTATTATTATTTATTTGTTGTTGCTGTTCTGGTTGGGTATTTTCTGCTATCTTGTCGTACAAGTTGCTAATTTGATCCTCTGCTTCATGTAATCTGTTCTGGATTCTTTCTTGTGTATTCTTCATTTTAGTTATTATGTTCTTTATTTCTGACATTCTTTAGTGTCTATGTCCTTTTTATGCTTACTATCTCTTTGTTTAAGTTATCACGAAGTTCCTCGAGCATCTTTATAACCAGTGTTTTGAACTCTGTATCTGGTAGATTGCTTTCCTCCATTTTGTTCTTTTAGTTTCTTTCTGGAGTTTTCTCCTGTTTTTTTTTTTTTTTTTTTTTTCATTTGAGACTATTCTTTTCTCATTTTGGCTGCCTCTGTTTGTTTTTATGTGTTAGCTAGATCTGCTACATCTCTTAATCTTAATCTTGACAGGGTTGCCTTTTTAGTAGGTGTCCTGTGGAGCCCAGTGGCACAAACTCCCTGGTCCCCTGAGCTGGGTGCTGCAAGAGCCTCCTTTATGTGGGTTGTGTGTTTCCTCCTATCGTAGGTGAGCCTTAATTGCTTCTTGTGAGTAGGATTGACCTTCATGTTGTTTGGCTATGAGGTTTGGCCATGCCCACAGTATATAAGCTTCTGTGCCTTGGCTGACCTCATGGGGAGAGATTTACCCCAGCAAACTCTGAAGTCTGCCAAGACCACCCTTTGGGTGTGTCACTTCTGGGGCTAATTGGGAGGTACTCTCTTTGTTCTGAAGCTGGCTACTGAGTGTGTTAATTCGGGGGCCCCTTGCAAGGGGCTCTATGCCGGCCAAGGTTAGCTGTTACCTATGAGTGGACCCAAGTTACCTGGTAGAAACTACAAAGTGATCCTCAGTTGGTGGCTACCTGTAGTCTACCTGGAGGTGTATGGAAGAAGCCATGCTCTGAACCAAGCCAGCTGCCACCAGAACCAGGCCTGAGGTAGCTCAGCAAAAAGCCCAGGGCACTTTGAAGCCTGCCCTCACCTGCTAGCTGCTTATAAGGCTTAGCTACTGAAAGAATCTCAGGCAATAAAATGAGATAAAGAATATAAAGATAAATAACTCTCTTTATGATAGTGAATTATAAACTAAATAAAAATAAAATTTAAGCATCTTAAATATAAAGTTTTATTAATACACATTGCTTTAAAAAATATCTTCAGTGAGTTTAGTTCTAAAAAGAAACTAAAAAAAGAATCTATGCTCATACAATAGAATATTTAATAAAGACTTGTAAAAAAAAAAGCCTGTGCATTAAGGAGAAAACAGGAACAAGCAGACTGCACAATAGTAGTTTAACAAAAAGGAAGTAAAGGAGTTAAGAAACTAGAGATTTGGAAGTAATCAAAGTAAATTTTGAAGACTCCCAGAAAAATTAAGTGCATGGATTATGAATAAAGTCTGCGAGCCAGTTATTGGATTCTTAAAGGAAGGGAATGGTTACCAAAGGTCAGTTTATGTCAATAAATATATAAAACATTACAATGTTATGGGTAGAATAGTCGCAGTTGTTTAGGCACTTATGGAATAATAAGATAAGCTTTCTTAAAGGAAGATAGAAGTAGTTATGAAAGGTATGTAGGAGGAACCTCAGTGAAGGTAGCATCATCAAGAGAGAGCCAGATTTCAGTTAAGGCCAAAAGACTGCAGAAACTTGTTGAGAAGAGATTTGGAACATGGGAAACTTCCTTAATTATGAGATAATGGTCTCACAGGACAAAGCTGGTGGTTTGGATTTAGGAGAGAAAGAGAAGGTTGGATCAAGGATAAGGAAGCATGTAACATCACCCAGACAATTGTGAGGTAAAGTATGAGTGTGTGGGGCGGGGGTTGGGATTCACATGTCCGTATCAACTGATGAAACCTGGTTGGGAGGCATATCAGATAAAGTCTCAACAGCCATTCTTGACTGTTGGCACTAAGTATGGCAGGGGGAACACTGTCTGAATTGCCTGAGCAATGTCGTATCCTGAACCTCTAAGCAAACTGATAATGGGCTCAGAAAATACAGATACTGCTTGCTGTGTAGGATGGATGATGACTGAGAAACTTCATATTCCTGGGATATATTTAAGTGGGACATATTTGCTAGTAGTGACTTTGAATTTCTACATAGGAATTATGAATGGATAGGTGCCTATGTGTGTGTTCTCAGTGTTAAGATGTCTGCAGATTACATTTATGAATTTCCTGAACAGCTCAGCTCATTAATGCAATATACTTAGAAGCCAACTGTATAGTTTCATTTCCTGTGGGGGCTTTTTACATTTGCAGAGTATACAACACATAATAGGGCCTTAATCAGTGTTTGTTCATTAAATGAATAAGTGACCGAAGAATCCACGGGTGAAGGGAAGTATGTCTTTAAAGGTATCGCCATGGTCTAGGCCTTGATGCACAACCAAAACATTCAGAAATTCATGCTTGAGGCAATAAAGGACATTTTGTAAGAGAGCAGTACAGAAGAGGAAAAATTTTCACTAGATTTAGACAAGCAACCAAAGGATATGTTCTTTTAAGAGAGTATGAATAATAACATCTAGTGTAATGACAAAAGGAAATGCTTATGTTTTAAAGTTCTCAATCTTCTTATCAAAAATATCAGTTTTTACAGACAAAAAATAAATTTTATAATGTAATTTCATATAAAAATAAAAATAATGAAAAGCTATAATATTTTAAAGCATTTGCAAGGATATTAATTGAATGTGATTTTTAAAATTTCCTTACTATTATGAATTTGTGAGAATATTTAATACATTTACATATTTTCCCATAGGAGGTAGATTTTATATAAATTGTACAAAATAAAATTAAAGCATTTTTCTTAGAAAGTTACATAATTTTATATAAATTCTAAAATATTGTTTTCTTAATAGGCTTCATGAATAGACTAAATGTTGCTCTGGTTTGGAAAACACATATGTATGATTTAATGTATGTTCTTCATAGAACTGAAAAATTCAAGAAATAGTGCAGAAAAAAATTTTTTAATTTTCTTAAAGAAAAAATAGTTTTAACTTTTGGGTTGTTTTCTTTTTATTTCTCTAGTCATAATTTTTACCAGGGAATATATACACTTTTTTATCCCATTTCTTTCCTTTTAACAAACTGATTTTTGTTAATGCCATTGGAATGGTTTCATACATTCTATTTATTCGTTTAAACAAAAAGTATTTATTGAATGCTGAGACACTAATCTAAGTGCAGAAATCACAGAAGTCAACAAAACAGACCAAGTCTCCAACATTATTTTTATTAAGTAGTACCCTCATTTTGGAAAAATTTTTGGATAACAATCAAAAGGAACATAAATTTACTGAAGAGCTATGCTTGCATATGTGAAGCTTTTCACATAACATTAAATGAACTTTAACTTTATTTGGAAAACAGAGTTTTACTTTTAAAGATGCCTGTTTCTTAAATCTAAAATTAAACAAATAAAACTCCAACCACAAACACAAACAGGGACCTGATTTCTTAAGTATCACTAATATGATTTTAGATTCTAACTTTTTAAAAATAAATAACGAAAAACAGTAGTGCCCTGTGGCTTTCTGTCTAAAACATTTTTAATTAGCCAGACTGTCATTGTCCTACATCTGTTATATGACAGCAATGTTATTCATTACAATTCCTTGTTTGTCCAACCAAAAGGCTCTTTGTGTTTGGTTTTACCTCATATTTTAACAGATGAACTGTGTTATCTATGCACAGAAGTTATTTTTACGCTTTACTTGTGAAACTTAACTGCTTGCATGTGTAAAAGCTTAGAAACTGTTGCATTCTCCCTCAGTGCCATAAAAAACCTGGACCATCTGTAGCTCGTCACTTTCTTGGTCAATTATAGATGAACAAAGTCTGGGAATGCTGAATAGATAATCCATCAAATACAACCAAGGGCATGAGGCTTTCTTGAAGTTATTTTCCAATCAAGGTAGTAACTGCTATTGTTTGACCATGCTCCCTGTTTTATTTCCATGGGCATGAAATGGCACATGGAGAAGGCATTAGCCTCCTGAGGGACTCAGTATGGTCATTTCAGTTTCTTAATTAGAAGAAGCTGAGAGTTAGCATAAGAAATGTGCCATGTTACACAGCAAAGGTTTTATGATTTTTCATGGAGGGTCCCTTCAGTTACTCTGTGATTTCACTTAAAGGAAGCTTGACATTGGGGAATTAAATTCCATTGAGAGCTGTGATAAAATTAAGTAGAACAAACTGACCTTTAAATACAAGTGGTTTTACCTTATGAATGATATCTGGCTCTAATTTTATTTTACCATATTTTTATATTTACCATACCAAATGAACTTACCATGTTCTGTTTTCATCATTATATTTTTACCATAACATAAAATTTATGATTGTGCAGTTTTAAAGTTTTAAATATGTTTTTGGTGTAAGCATGTGAGTTGGAAATTTCTTTGGAAAGAAATTTTTTGTGAATCGAATATGAGGAAGAAGAAAAATGGTTTTAAAAAGATGAAAGAGATTTACGTTTCTAAGCGTTACTTTTAGCAAAGATAATTCCCCAATGGTGTGGGCCAGTTTTGACTTCTTCCACACTATGTTCACTGAACAACCTAGTTTTCTAGTCTTCAAGCTCATTTTATGTATGCTTACTTAACTTTGCACTATCCCCTTTATTCGTAAGTCTTTGCCCTATATATTTTTACTGCTGGCTACTCACTAACATTTAAAACTAAACTTAAAAGTAGACCTTTTTATGACCACCAAATCAAATCAGCCTTTCAGTTTCCTCTTGCCAAATGCTTTAAATCACTTTGTCCCTTCTTCCCTCCTTCTTCCTTTCCTCCTTCCTTCCTTCCTTCCTTCCTTCCTTCCTTCCTTCCTTCCTTCCTTTCTTCCTTCCTTCCTTCCTTCCTTTTTTCCTTTCTTCGTGTATCACTACTAAACTATCATCTTGTTTTTTACTTCTATTTGCAGACCAGTCTTTCCGCCCCATGTACATGCTCTGTATTTCTTGTTTACCACTGTATTCTCAATATATAAAATGGAACTGGTACATAAATGTGTGTTGAATAAATGAAAGAAACAGAAATACATAGATTCAAACAGATTCATTTGTTTCTTAAAAAACAATATAAAAAAGATTGCCTATGAATCTCTTATATTTGAATCATACTGTATATGCCTATGTATAATATTCTGATTGGAATATAGTGTTATCTCATGCTTTAATTTACATTTATTCATAGAATTTTATCATTATTTTCCAGCTATTCTGGATTATTCAATATTTTTCTTTCACCTTAAAGTTATTTAAAAAACAATCACAGTCTATGTTGTTTTTAATTTCCAAATTGTTTGATATTTGTTTTTTATTCTGACTTTAATGTTCTTTTACTATTTTTACACTATGATCAGAAAATGTATACAGTATTGATTTGCCTTTTGAAATGTATATAAGTTTTGTTCCTGCTATAAAATACGGTCATGTTTGGTAAATCTCGTGTCACTAAAACTAAAGATTATTCTGATATAAAATAAAATTCAAAAATTTTTTAACTATTCAAACTTTAGGAATATACTTTTTATTCTGTTCTGCAATTGTAATTTCTGAAACTAATTTGCATGTACCAAATTATTTAAATATATTAATATTTAAATAATGAACCCCTTAGGGAAAATCCCAAATTTAGCATCAGAATCACAACAATACAGGGTTTAATGATGTTTACTTACTAAGTCAACCTATAAGCCTAATTACGTAGGGTCATAGTTCTTAAGTAAGGCATACCAACACCATTGTTTTATTTCATCAAAAAATAGGGTAATTAAAGGCAGGTCATCTCTATCTAAATCTCCTTTGCTTAGAAAAGAAGTAGCTGAGTCTTTTTTGATATGACTGTCATTCCAGATAGATATAAAAAAACTCTTCTTTTTTCAAGAAACATTTTGCTATGCAACCTAAAATTCTAGGTTGACAGATCAATTTATTATTTATTTATTTATTCATTTATTCATGTATTTATTCATTCATTCATTTATAATTTCTCCCTGTCAGCACCTTAAGTATATCATTCTGCTGTTCTAGGCCTATATAATTTCTAAGAAGTCATTGGTTACTCTTGTCTTATTTCTCTATACAAGAGTCAGCAAGCTTTATGAAAAGGGTGAGATAGTAAATATTTTAGGCATTGTGAGTCTTCTACAATACCTATCACATACCTTTTTATTTTTTTTAACAACGATTTAAAATATAAAAGCAATTCTTGACTCATGAAACAAAAACACATGGCTGAATTTGTTAACCTCTGCTGTACATACATAATGCACCTTTTTTCTTGCTGTTTTTTAGACTTTGTCTTTATTATTTGTTTTCTGAAATTTGATTATGATGTCTGTTGGTGTGGTGGTCTCATATTTTTTCTGCTTAGAAATGTTTTGTGTTTGTAGGATCTGTGAATTTTCTTACTAGATGTTTTGTTTTTTTTATCTTAAAGAGTATTAGATTTTTTTTTTCTGGTGAACCATTAAAAAACTCCCCCATCAATATGAACCTCTGGGGGTTTGCTTTTAAGCTTTTCTATGGCAAGTCCAGGGCAATCTTAAATTTGGAGCCAATTTAGTCTACTGTAAAGTGTGACTTTTCTAAGGATTCTACCAAATAGCCCATTTTTTTTTATGGTTTTTCCACTTTGCTTGGTGGTAATACAAACTAGTACTAACACTATGTAATTCCCAGAAATATTCGACCTACTGCTTTTCTGTGTTTCTATTTTTTCTACACTCATAAGTTTTCACCTCACACACATGTACATACTATTCAACCAAGGACATGAGGGACTGCTTTGCAAATCTCCAGGCTCTATGTGCAGTGCCCTCCTCTCTGATTCTTGGCAATGAACAATCTATCTCACTCACCCTCCCTAAACACTGATACTGACTCTTCAACTCAGTAGGACTTCCTTTTATGTTGTAGCCAGAACACCTCTTCCAGGCAGTAGCCTGGGGAAAAATTGGGGCTTACCACATTTGTTTCCACTCTCTGGGAACGAATTCTTTGTTGCCTCAAATGTTTAAAGGTATCATTTCAGTTATAAGTCCCAGTTTTCTAGTTGTTCATAGCAGAATAAAAATGTCTATATGATTATGAGTTGAAGCAACACTTCCCATTTTACAAGGCACATTTTATATAATATAAACAAAGAGATAGAAGGCAAACCCAGAAATTTCTCAGAAATGTCATATGATAAAAATAAATAGATAAGCCTTAAATAGTATCTCCTGGATTTGTTAACCTTGAAAAATGCAGTGTCAGGAGAGTGGTAAGAACTGAAGAAAGAATTCAGTGTTTGGAGAGATGAATTAGAGTCAGGAAATGGAAGTCAGAGTATATATCAAATGTTGAAGAATTTTAACTGTAAAACTGAGATGGCGCATTAATAAAATGAGCTTAAAGTAAATAATAATTTTAATAGATGTGGTAAAATGTACTATATTTAAACTAGATGGAAAGGAATTATAGCATGGATAAAGATACAGTTAGTAGAAAATTAATTAATAAATCAAGTTCACTGAAATAGAAAGAGGTTTTTGTATTGAACCAACAGATATATATGTATAAATATATGTATGTGTGTGTATACACACACACACACACACACACACACACACACACATAAATACATATATTGGGGAGAGAAGAATGGATGTAAATTGTTTTTTAATTTAATAAATGTTAATTTTTACATATTTGAAATAAAATTATAAAATATTGAATTGGAATCAATGTTTTGAGAATATTTGAGACATTTTGAAATAATGCTCAAATTGAAGCATCTTGAATAATCAGTTCAACATGACATCAAGAACCATTAAATTATTTGAGATTTATGTGTTTTTTTTTTTTGTCTTCAACCACATTTGACATGTCTCATTTAGAAGCAGAGAAAGCAAACAATCAGATTCATCATTTTTGAAGGTTTGTCATTCAAGTTAGATAAAACTGATAGTACAATAAGGCAGGGAAGTTGGATATATTGGGAAGGGAACTGAGGAAGAGGTGTGTTAAGTGTTCCAGGTGGGAATACGGGAAATACATACAGCAGGTCATTGACTGGAGAAAATAATAATGAACACTTAATTAGATTTTTTGCTTTATCAGTTGTAGTTATTCACACTTGGGTTCCAGAACCACTATAAATATCATGGGAATAGTGTATATTATATAAATTTTAAACAAATGTAAAAGAAACTGGAGAAATAAATGACTCCAAGAAAATGTTGAAGGAAAAGAGGAAGAGCCACTAACTATTCCTCCCAAGGCACAGATGCTGATGGGCAACTTATGGCTTGCAGGGAAATCAGAGAAATTGAGCATATCTAGCCACGGAATGCAAACCATGATGAGAGACGTTATGGGAAAGCCATTTAGAAAAACCATTCCTGAGATAACGATGCCATTTAATTTTCCTTGGGCTTTTCCAATTGTAGCACATGAAATCTTACCTCCAAGGAACCTCTTCAGTTTCAGGAAAATTGTCATGGCTACTCATCTTACCATTGCCTATGTATAGTAAGTAGCTTTTTGGTCATGAGCCTAGAGCAGCTGTTAGTCATCAGAACCAGCAGACAAATTAGTGAAAAAGTGTCTTAGCATAAGAAAACTTGCTCTAACCTACTCTGACCATCAGCATATCTGATAGCAATGATTCTCTGATAATAAGGTCTACAGCTTCACATGTACCTTCTAATTCTTACCCTAGTATCTCCTGTTGTCAGCTCTGGAGGAGATTCTAGGAAACGTAGTTCCCAGATCAACTACGTTAACATTGCACATTTCAGCACACATAAGAAGAACATGGATAAATAGAAGTGAATGTTAGGGATACAAGAAAAGACATTTATAACGTTAGCGTTTACTGTTTTATAATTTCAGAGGTACAGTGATTTTGTATGATAAAAAATGTTAGCACATGACAGGGAATTGAGAAGTTAATGTGTAGTTAAGCTAAAGTACTGAGGAGTCACAAGGTCAAGAAAATGGCAGGTGGAATATATTCAGAAAACTGCTAATTTCATCTCGAGTCAAAAGCAATGCGAACAAGTGGATAGAAAACAGTGATGCAAAAGGATAAAGAGTAGCATAACATGATGGAGGGACAATGAGGATGTGGGAGATCAGAGATTTCTTTTTGCCAACTACAAAAGAATAAACAGCCTTCCCTTGAGAGGAGTGGTAATCTCATCTGTTTGTTGGTAAAAAAAAAAAAAAAAAAAAGCAAGGGAAATAGTGAGATTTTGGATCTGTAAGCACAATTCTTAGTTATAAAATCAGTGTTCTTGAAAACATAACAGAAAAACTCAGAGAGAAGCCTACTATTGAGATATTGAGTAAGGAGAAGTGATTAAATGCTAAGGACAATCATATTATAGTAGAATTTATTATCCAAGATATTGAAAATAATAGATACTGAACAAATATTAAACCTCTGAAACCCAAGATCTAAACTTATAATTTTTGATTTAAAACATAAATATCTTATAGAGTCAAAGTAGACATTTTAGAAATACAGAAAGAGTACAATTTGAGGCATGCTTTGGTACTCTAAACTTTACTATTCATGTTTTGTTTTAAGTTAGTAAATAGAATCCTATATTTATTAACAAGCTTGTCTTTATATTCTTTATATAAACAGTAGTATGCAGTGTAACATGTAACAAGCTTGTTTGATAGTACCTTTACTTAATTAATAATAGTAGGATCTTGAATAATACAAATTTGTTTCTCTGGAGAGGCAATCTGATAAAGTGATACCTTATAAATGACAGTTAAATTGGCATTGTTCAGTATCAAAGATATGATTTGGGGGAAGACTCAAGTTATGTCTATGAGTTTTTAAAACCTGAAGAAATTACCACAGGAGTCTTTATCATTAGCTTTGGATAGAAAACTAATAAAAGCCCCATTATCCAACTTTTCCTTTCCTTACTTTAATAAGAGGTAAATGCTAAAGAAATAATTATGTCAAAAGCCAATGGCAAGTAAATTAATATAATCTCCCTCTAGTTATCAACTGGCAGATTTTCTGAAAACTTGTGATAATAGGATCAGTGTTAGCTATTCATTCTAATAAAGATAATGATGTGCCTTAAAATAAGTAAAAAGTGAACCTATGAATCAAAAAATAATTTTCATGATTAAACTAGACCAGTAGGAGAAAATACTTAATCAATTCTATGTATGAGAAAATGTGATTGTCACATGTATACTTTCAAAGATGTCTAATAAAAACATAGCAGAACAGAATCATTAGATTTGGATAAAAATTTGAGTCTCTACAGAGGTTGCTATAGATATTTATCAGGCTTAAAGAAACCATGCATACACCAGTCATTTCCAAATTAGTAGTGGCTGAGGGATATATATATATGGTTGAGGTCTTTGTTGTTATTCAAATTATTGTCATTTTTTATATTGACATTCTTATTTTTTAATATTCTGTTTATTTATATTGAAGAAAAGGCATCCTTAGTTACTTAAAAATTCATGTAAATTATGACTTTTACTACCTCTCCAACATTAATACATTATTTACATTTATGCTAACATAACATTACTAATTTTCTTAATAATATTACAGTCAATATTTATTTATAATTATACTCATAATATAAAAAGCGTAATATATAATTGTACTCATACTTATAATATAAAAAAGTATAATATATAATTATATTTTTATATTGCTATTTGATTCCTTCCTTTCTGCATTTCCATACTTTGGTCTGGGATTCTTTTTCTCCTTCATGAAGGGATCTCTTTAGACTTTCTTGCAGTGCAAGTCTAATGATATTGAAGGCTTTCAGCTTTTGTTTGGATGAAGTTTTTATTTTGACTTCATGTTTGACTTCTCTGTGTTTTCAGTGAGCATAATTAATGGAGAAATCTGTATGTTCCATATATGATGATATTTATTATAAAATTTGTGCATCTACACTCAAATGAGACCTCAATATAGCTCAGTCTTATAATCTTCCAATAAGTTTGGGTTTCTGTGTTTAAAAATTATATGTCTGCATTAGTCGGGGTTCTCCAGAAAAACAATAATAGAACACACACACACACATACACACACACACATATATAGGTATATGTGTGTGTGTGTGTGTGTGTGTGTGTGTGTGTGTGTATGAGTGAGTGAGAGAGAGAATGAGTGAGAGAGAGAGAGAGAGGGAAGTGTATTTTTAAGAATTGGTGATGCAATTCTGGGAGATGACAAATTTGAGAATTGTAAGGCTGGCCAGCAAGCCAGAAATTCAGGTAATAATTGACGTTACAGTCTTGAATTTGGAATTCATGTGGGAAGCTATTCACTGGACATTCAAGCAGGATTTTTGTTTCAAGTTTGAAGCACAGTTCCTTCTTCAGGAAACGTTATTCTTTGTTTTTAATCTTCAACTGATTGAATGAAGCCCACCACTTTATAACGGATCATCTGTTTTACTTAATATTAACTGATTGTAAATATTAAGCATTTCTTTTATCCTCACAGCATCATTAAACCAAGTGCTTGACCAAAATACTGAGCACCATAGCCTAGCCTAGATGACATATAAAATTAAACATTGCAGTGTGTCCTCTCTCTCTCTCTCATGTACTCACAATCACACTTATAATTTATAATTATCATATATCTTATACTATCATATAGACATATATATCTATAAAAATTGGAGGTATAACTTAAATTAAAATTGGTGTGTTTAGTGAGAGAGAGACATATACATGAAACCAAATATTACATGATAACTATAATGTTTTCTTAAATTGGAAACAGAATATATTTAATATAACACACTAATGCATAATATATAATTTATAACAGAAAACATGCAATATAGTATGTAATAGTATAATGTCATATGTGATAACAGTATAATGTATATGTTATATAATTACATATTGTATATTACTTCCTTTCCCCATACAGTAGTTAATAGATTTTACAAAATCCATCAAAATCATAAAGAAATATTATTTAGAACTAGATAAATGATGATTCAAAATTTTGTCTTGAAATATTTACTGAATGCAATAGCTGAAGATAGTATGAATAAACAAGGATTATCAATGATTATTTTCTTGTTAAGTTTTTAAATGCATTCTAGAATAACAGTCATTAAAAGATGATGTTGATGTAATGGAATAAAAATGTTTTGAAGAGAAAAAAATTACTAAGCCCAGTGCCCAAGTTATAATTATATTATGATTAAAAAGCATAGAAATAAAGTAACTTTAATGAGCTCCTAATATTTTCTTTTTTAACTTTTTATTTTAATTACCTTCAAATTGGGGGGAGGGAATTTCATTTAATGCAGGCTAAATATAGAAGATTTATTGTGAATGGAGTATGGATTGAAAGTTGTTTGTTATGCCAACGTTGAGAAGCATGCATCTTGGAAACTTAACACATTCCAACCCAAACAACTTTTAATCGTTTGACATATGTTTGTATTTAGAATCTCCTTGTATATATTTCCATTAACAATCTTAGATTAACAAATTAACTAAAGCTACACTAGCACCACACACACTTTGAAAATAACTGTTGAAATGAACCGGAATTACTGTTGGACGTGTTTTGTTGAAAATCATATTTAGTTCAGTTATCAATGGGTATGGGGATGCCTAAGAAACATGAACTCATGAGTAAAAGAAGGGAATTTACAAGGAAAAAGGCTGGGGCAGCAACTAATGAACTTGCTCCTGAGATGTAAAGGAAGAAACACATGCATTTCACCTGGTTTTATATTTTTATATCACTATTCAATCACATTCAACAGAATATTTAATTCTATATTTTACTATAATAGTACTATGCATTATCTATTTGTATAGGTGTGAGATTTTTTGTGTGTACAATTATAAGATGAGGATGATGTAAAAACTTTATAAATGTATGCCAAGTGACCTTCCCCCAAATAAGAAAATCTTTCTATGTTTGAAAAATAGAGAATCTGATAGAATAATGTTTAAACTCTTAAAGGGGGTGATTATTGAAATGTAATACTGAGCTCGAAGGAGGGAAACCAGACAGATTAATCTTATTACTAAAAAGTCAACAGGAAGAAATAAATTATATAAACAAAACATCTGGATTATTGAAGAGAAACCAATCAACATAGTAAGAAAAAAAGGGCCTGCCCTCAGAATTAGAAAAGCACATTATGAAGGGTATAATCAAGACACTGAAAATGATTGCTGACATACTCTTGTAGCATACACATGTTCTCCCTAAGGAGACATATAATTACAACAAATTGTATTCTAAATATGTATATATAATTTGGTAGCCATGAGTTTTCTTGAGAATTCAAAGATTTTTAAGTCACAGAAATATGCCTTTTAAAAGCTTAACTTATTTGGGGACCTGTAGCTTAATATTTCAATCATTGAACAAACCACTAAGTAATTGCTAAAATAAACTACTTGTCATTGTACTTAATAAGAGATATAAAGCACTGTTTTTTTACTATAATAATATATGTATTGAATTTGGATTATGTGACTAAGAAACTAGTCACATAATCGAATGACCTAGTCACACTATGATGTGAAGATACCCAGACACTCTGCCACATTTTCCTTTTTAGCTGTTTAAAGAAGTAAAGACCAGCATGAACACATTCATAATTATACAAAATTACGTTTATTGTGTTTGCTCTAGCAGGGAAAATATACTCCAGAAGAATTTAGGATGTCTCAGAATTTTGGAGTAGGAAGACCTCTTCTAAGATGTAGCATTCTGGTAAAAGTTTTAAGGAGGCGTTTAATAATAAAGAGATAATTATCAATTAGATGCTATGGAGAAATGAGAGCAACTCAGCAATTGAATCTCTTTATAATTTTATTTATAAAGCAAGAAGCTAAAAGTGGTGCTACTGTTTTGATTAATCACAAAAAGGAGATATTCAGTTATTTTGGTATTGCAAGTGGCCTTCTGTCTGTCATACTGTGCACATGATTTCTATGTAGATTTTCAAAGGCTTCACAATATGGGTTCCAGAAATGCTATTATTTGCTTTCTAAGGTAAAAGGCAAATCACCTAAATTTACCATATCTCTTCAGCTAATATTTTTGCCAAGATAAATAGTAAAATAGCTCTGCAATTACTGTACACTTAAATACAACAAAAAATTCACTTTTCTATATTCTATTCTAGAAGTTATTTTTCCCATATATATGTATGTATGTATGTATGTGTGTGTACATATGTGTGTATATACATATGTATACTTTTATATACATATATATGTATACACACACACACACGCACGCACACACACACACACACATATACTGTCTGCTCAAAAATTATTCTTATGAAAACTCTTTTTTTGTGAATGGTGTGACTGATGTAGGCATCAAGTTTTCCACATGGCTCTCCAATTTTCATAGGACCATTTATTGAAGGCATTTCTCTGCATTGTCACTTTTTCTTGCAGATAAAGTTTCCATGTAGCTTTTAGACTATTTCTGGACTCCTCATTCCATTGATTTCTTTGTCTATCTCTGTACCAATACCACACTGTTTTAATCAATTTAGCTTTAAGATGATTCTTGCTGACCACATATAGTAGTGTAAATGCATTCTGGCTATTTTGACGTTAATATTTACATAATCAGTTTTTCAATTTCCACTAAATTTAATTAAGAATATATCTATTCTATAGATTATTGTGGACTGACATTGCTAGACATATAACCTGTTTTGCACATCTTTTATCAGATCTATTTAATATTTTGATGTCACTGCTCAGTGATGTAATAAAATAAGACATCTAAGTAAGCAACACTGAGATAAGGTGTAATGCAGTATGAGAACTTGGAACCACCAAAATAGCTTTTCATTCATAATCTTATACTTTGTCCCAGATTAAGCAATGTCTCCAATTTTATTCATAATTATTTGATGTTCTTTATATCTTTATAAGCACACATTCCTAAACACTACAGTTTAGTTGGTTTTATCCTCTACTATGCAATTTCTATAAATACAGTTATATAATGTGAAGTATTGTGCTCAAGATTATGTTGAGTCTCATCTGTGCTTTTGTGCTCATGTAGTTTTTATTTTCATTTTTTTGTCTATTTAGTTTGTAGGACCCAAATAATTTATCCATTTTACTTGAGGCATATGTGGATTGTTTTTGGTTTGGGGATAATATAAATAATGCTGCAGTTGTGCCTTATGTGTATTTCTTTGGGTACACATGTGTATGCATATTTGTTGAGTATAACCGTAGGAGTGGAATTTCTCTAACATAGCATAAGCTTATCTTTATTTAAAGTAGATAATGCCAATTAATTTTCCTCACCTATTGTACAGTTTTATACTACTCTTTTAATTATGATATTTCCTGGTTATACACAACTTCACTAACTCTAGGTCCCCTAACTGTGGGGGAGGTTTGATTTGGGTTTCTTTATTGACTACTAAGATTGAGAATATCGTTCTGTTCTTATTGATCATTGGACTATCTTTAGTAGCATGTTTATTTAAGTTAATGTTCAAGGTTTTATTTAATTTATCTTATTTATTTTTAGCATTTTTAACTTGTATCTTCAGGACATCACTTTATGATTTGTTTGTATTGCAAATATCTATTGTTTCTGCTCTTTTAATGGAGAGTTATGATGGCATAAAGTTTTGTTTAATTTAGTCAATCTATCAAGCATTCTACTTATAATTAGTGTTTTTATTTTAAGAAACCCATCTTCTAAGAGATAATAAAAATATTCAGTTATATCATACATTAAAGTCTTTATTCTTTTGCCTTTTGCATTTAAGCCTTAGCATCTAACTGGTTTAGAATTTCATATATGGTTTGATGTAAAGGCCAATTTTCTTTATTTTTCATGTGGCTATCCAATTGATCCATGCTGTTTATGGAAGACAGTGTCATTAACCAATCTTTCCTAATGCATATTAAGTATTTTTTTTCTCATAAATTAGATATACAATCATCTATATTTGGTCTGTGCTTTATTCTAATGGTCTTTCTGCACATCCTTACACCAACACTAAACTGTTTTAACCGCCAACACTTTATCAGAAGTTTTGATATTTGATTAAATTAAGAGTTCTATCTTATTCTGCACAGTTGTCTTGGCTATTCTTTATATTTTGCATTTACACATAATTTGTAGAATTAATTGTCCATTTTACACATACAAACACAGAAGACCCATTAATATCATTGCACTTCTTTTTCTTTTTTTAATTTCTTTAGGGCAAGTTAAAAATTTTGTAAATTGAGTGCTTCTAGGTAACCTGGACATGATATATTTCTTCATTATTTAGACCGTCTTAGGGTTCTTGTAATAATATTTTACAAATTTCTATAAAAGATCATATACATTTTAAGTTATATTAATTCTTATGTACTTGATATGTTTTAATGTTATTTAAAATGGTATATTTTTAACTTTAGTTCTCTGTTATTATTCTTTAAAATAGAAATTAGGACCTCCTTAAACCAAAATTCTAGCTCTTTTCCACATGTCTATTATATGCCTCAATCAGCCATGCTGCATATTTTCTCGTATATGGAGAGATAGAAATGGAAAACAATGGCAGGAAAACAAAAGCAACAATT
Source organism: Cynopterus sphinx (assembly GCA_030015415.1). Lineage (NCBI taxonomy): Eukaryota > Metazoa > Chordata > Mammalia > Chiroptera > Pteropodidae > Cynopterus > Cynopterus sphinx. The sequence continues at coordinate 13,293,830 of CM057381.1, forward strand.
AGCAACTGCTTTTCAGGTCTCTGATTATGCTACTGTTGACAGGTTCCCATTGGGCACAGCCAGTTACACAGAAGAACCCTGTCAATTTCTGAGCCAACACTTGTTAGGCATCAATACCTATGTCAATTTACCTTCCGGCCACAATTACTTATGTCACACCCATATGTAATATATAATATCACTTATCCGAAGACCACCACAGTTTCATCAAATTATAGCATTGAACTTGGAGTCCAAGATGTTGTGATTTACCTTTGGTCCAGATGTAGCACCATATGTGTTGCTCCTTTTGATCTGGACACCTATGAATTTAAAAGAGCAATTCTCTGCTCCCTGCACACCCAAAAAACAATGGGGATTAAGAGAGAGGATAGTTTACAAGCATTTCATTGAATAGGGGAACAATGGGAAATTCCTGTCACTGGCCCCCAGCTATTCTACAACCTACCAGGCACATTTGGCAGACATCTAAACTAGAGGGTCAAAAATTATTCCCTAACCTGATTCAGCCTCTTGAAAGTAGATTCTCTAGTTTGTTTTCCACTGCAACTTTTGCTTCAGTTGTGTAGGAAGTCCTTCATTTTTAATTATTTTGGCTAATTTGAATAAGGCATTGCTTTATAAGCTCTTTGGCCAACATTCTCAGCCTGTTTCCAGCCGAAGGAATTTGGGGACCTAAGATATATTTTCAGCTTGAATTCTGCAGTCTCTTTTAATCCAAAATGGAAGCACATTTGTTAATATAGTCCCCTTGAAAAAGTGTTTCTTTAAACCTGAGTTTATTCTATTCCATATGTCAGAAACCACACTCACAATCTTCTAAGTCATGCTTCTCCCTCTATGTCTAACCATTGCTACTCTGGGCTTGTGATGGTGCTATGAGACAAGACCCTTAAGTCTCCTAGAAAGTTTTTTTGCTTGAGAAGGCATATAACTTTAACTTTCCCAATGATATTAACAAAGGAATTAACAGTTGTGCGTTCAATGTGGTCTTTGCCTCCAACATTGAATTTTACTTTGAGAAAGCTTTGTTGAAAGAGACTAAATATGAGGGGGAAAAAAAAAGAGTTTCAGCCTAAGGAGATTTTAGCTTCTATTTCTTCTAAATTTTGCTTGCAATCTCTCCTGTTCTCTCTCATGTTTCCGAATCCTACTGCTTTTCAAGGAAAAACAATCAAAACTATTCAAAAGAACTTAATTTTTAATCTCCACTTTTTAAATATGAGATTAAGAAATAGATATATTGTGGGAATTTTTTTTTGCCTCATATTTTTTGGGAAAAGTTAAAAGCAGTGAAAAGCAATTTTTAGTTAATTGGTGAGGCTTTTACAGTTGAAACTTTAAACTTTATTTTCTCATTTTCTCTACCTAGTACCTACTTTTGTATCTCTGGGGATAATGTATATTAGTACAAAAGATAGACGGGACATAGAAATGTAAAAGCTAAAATACATTACTCTCACATGTATAATGTGTTTAGTTGATTCCATCTATTAAATTTCATACTAGTATATTTGAAAATGGATGAGACATCATTTGCTTTTTAAATATGCCCATCAAAGATCCTCAGAAGAATAAATCTTTCACTAATGGACACCAAACTAAATACACTTATTATTTCACTGTAAGCCACTATAATAATGCTGCTAGCTTTTACTTTATGATTTCATTATAATAATCTCAAAATACTTTGTAACTCTAAGTACAGTATAAAAATGACATCGAAGTTCATATTATATAAGTTTTATAAGATTTATGACATGAAAATTACTTGAAAATGATTCGGATCTTTTAGAAAACTAATATGTATTTGGGTGTCACAATTTGCTGATAGAGTATTGAATTATAGACAAAAGAATATTTATGTCAAATTTCTCTGCATCTCAATCTTTAATCCATCCTCTCTTCTCCACCTAAGAAGCCATGATTTTTTACCTAACACATTGTAGTGCTTTGGTAACTGGTTTCCTTGTGTCTATTCTTACTCTCTTCTAGCATAGTATTTCCACATATTAGATTGATATTTACAGATTACAATTTTATTCATTACCTCTACTCCACAAACTTCACTGTTAAATTATTTATATAGTAACCAAAATTAGGTTTGGCTAAATATAACTGTAACAATGAGTATAGCAATGTGTAAAATGAAATAGAATATCATTTTTCCCCTCAAAAAAAATTTTTTTTTTGAAGGAAAAGTTTCAAGGCTGATTTAGTAATGCCATGGTGTCATCAGAAAACAATGTTTCTATTCTACCATCTTCAGTACTAAGTACCTTCCACAAACTCACCTATTAATACAAAATGGCTGACATAGCACCAGCTTTTACATCCATATTCCAGAAAAAAGGAATGTATTTCTATCAGATGGGTCAGGTTCCTTTAGATAGGCTTTTACATTTTGTTCAAATACAGTCTTAATGCCATTGGCTAGAACATAGTCACATGATCACTTTAATCTACAAGCTAAATGGGGTGAAGTCTTTAATCCATTTTATTACTAAAATGCAATGTGAAAATCGATAATTGGTAAGCAATTAGTGACAGCAGCCACAGTTTCCACTTTTTCTAGAATAAAATTAAATCTGCAGCATGGTTGTGAAGCTCTGGATGTTCTAGATCTCACCTCATCTCATAAATTATTCCTCTGATAACTCTCTTTGTTTAAAATATGTTGGCTTTTCTCCAAATCTCAAGGATGGCATATTAATTCCTAACACCATATTTTCCCACTTATTCATCTAAAATACTCATACCCATTTTTAAAAAAAAATTCTGTTCAATCTAAAGGTATCAGCAGAACCACATTGTTTAAGAATGTTGTTCCTTGATTCTTTCCCTTACACAATTAACTCTCTCTGTTGATTATTCTCAATATATACTACATATATTTTCTTCATAGAACTTAGATTTTAATTATGCATACATCATTTTTACGATTATTTGACAAGTATTGATTGTCATGAGAACAAAAATTATCATTTCTGTTCATAATTGTATTTCTGGAGTCAACCAAATTGCATTGTACTCAAGAAATTTGATAATTATTGATTGGATGAAAGTCCAAGTAAACAAATGAACAAAGCTTGATATAGTACTAATAAACTACTATTTTTTTAGCCAATTATATTTTTTAAGGTTAATAGACCTATTTTTCTATATGATGAAGAAAGACTATTGTTATTTTACTCTCCTCAAATCCTAGTGGATTCACCAAAATTTTAAAAAATATAAATTTTTTACACACTAGAAAAGACACTTGAAGCAAGAACTTGGCTGCATGATATGCATGGGACTCCCAGAAGTATGGGGTACTACTTGTTCCATATGGTGAGACCTGGGATACTACTGTTCTATACCTAACCTCATACTTGCAAAAGGGAACTGAAAGTGTACCATCTTCTTTACATAGGGGTCTAATATATAGGATTACCAAGATAGAAATGCTTCTAACTTACATCTAAACAGAAGGATAGTATACAACAAGCCCACAAACAAAAAGAAAGAACAGAATGAGAGGAGGAAGGAAGGAAAGAAAAAAATAAGAAAAAAAGGAGGAAAAAAGTGGGAAGGAAAAGAGGAAGGGAAGGAAAAAAATAAAAAAAGGTAAGCATGGAATTATCTTAATTAAACTTGAGGAAAGCAGCCAGGATGCATCCTATCTTGTTTTTATATAATATTAGTGAAGTATGGTTTTTACTATGGTTATCAGTATGTGGCAATCAGTAAAGGAAGAGATAACTATATATGAATTTACAAATTAATATGGATAAATAGGACTGAGAAATAACCATCAAAATGGCAAAGTAAGGGACTCAAATAAAATTTGCTTAAACTAGTAAAACATAAAGAGAAAACATGAAATAAAATTAATAGTAAACAAAGATGTAATTTATAACCTGAATTAAAAAAAAAAATGTGAGGATAGCTTCCCCCATTAAAAGGCAGAGACAAATTGTACTAACAGGCAAACTTGCTTTTATAATTTTTACATTAAAAAAAAAAAACTTAGAAAGATCAAGAGGTAAAAAATGAGCAGAACTGCTGGAAAATTGCATACAAAGAAAAGAAAAAAACAAGCATAGCGATATTAGATAACTATGTATATTTTCAAGATAGAATTTATTTATAAAAAATAAGCATAATGAAGCATGTAATATAAAGATAAGAAGTATATTATTTGAAGAAGATATATCAAATAGAAAACTATGTGCACTAACACATATAAAAAGTAATGGAAATAAAATTCATTAGAAATAAAAACTTTTAAAATTATAAAAATGTAAGAAAACATTTATCAAATTCAGTATCAGAAAGATATAACAATAGAAAACTAAGAAAGTTAAAGATTTAATACTTTGATTGATATAGAGATTTAATAGCTATTCAGAGAATATACTACTTTTAAACAGTATTTATTTTTCACATATACATAGAACTTTTTTAAAAAGCAAGCTTCTTTACTGATGTAATGGAAACAACACGTCAAGAAAGAGCCTATTTTATAAGATAGACCTTACTTATAATCCAACTCAAGCATAAAACATTACTATAGAGTAGATACTGTTGTAGGCATAAATGTATTAATTGCTAATACTCTCAACAGTCAGTGAGATTGGTACTATTAGATCCTCTTTCATAGATTAGGGAGCTGAGAGAAATTATAAGTGACTTGGCCAAGTACACTCAGTCTACAAGTGATAAAACTGGAAATCGAACCCAGCTAGTCCAGAGAACTTGCTTTTAACTATTATGTTCAACTGAATCATAACAGGCTGGCCTTTGTCTGCAAGGTATTTGGTTCTGCGATTACCATAACAATTCATTTCTTGCATGACAGCACATCACTCCTCAATAAAATCCATGGTCTCCCTTTTTCATTGGTGCACCACTAGAATGCATCTTTTCAGCCTTTTTTGTATGAGCTGGGTCACTGTGATTGAACTCTCATGAATGGAATCTGAGGGAAAGCAGTGTCAGCTTCAGGCCAGGTTTATAACCCCCCATTTTGCCAATACCTACTGAGTTAGAGAGAATTGCACGGATTAAAGGATTCTGGTCCCCAAATGACCGCATGGAGCAAAGCCGCAGGAGGTACCTTTGACTCATTATGAGTAAGAAGTAAATTTTTATTGTGTTAAGCTACTGAATTTGGGGATAGTGCTAATTGTGATAACAAATAGATTGTAACTAATGTACTCTTTTTGGCTAGGTACTTTATTCTAGTGAAATTTCCTCCTTCTGGAGGGACATTTCAAGATGAGAAAGGCATGTTCCCTTAAAACATTCCACAGCTTTTTCTAATCCAAACCTATGGTGCTTAATTGTGTTGGACATGATCAACCAACAGTGCAGCCATCTTTCTCAGAAGACTCCAACAGTCTATTAGACATATGTCAGGTTCTGACATACGTCATGAGAGGGTTCTCTCAGTATGACCCATTGCTCTTTTGGCTTCTTCCTAAGACCACCTGTGACCAGTGCAAATGTTTCTGAAATTAGGTTAAAATAATGTATTAACAGCATTTTTTTTCAAGGCCTTATGTCCAAAGTCAAAATTATACATCTTTCAATTTCCCATCCACATTTTTTCAAATATCATCCAGTATAGTCTCAAAGGATCTGCAAAATACTAATGTATAATGTTAAAGTATTCTAAAAGTAAAATCTTAAATATAGGGTGTCCTCTTAATTTAATTTAAAACGACTAATCAAATTCTCAGGGAAAAGAAATCTAAAAATGCAATTATCTTGCAGATAAAAATATTACCGTGTCAAACATGAAGAAATTACCATCTGAAAATATGCTTGACCATATTTGAATTAAAAAGATAAAGAAATTTGAGTCTTATGCATTCATATTCTGCTCGATCTTATTCTGAGACGTTCTTGTTGGCTAGGAGGAACCAAGTCCTTTCAGAAGCTGTTTCTTGGGCTGTCATCCTTGGAAAAGAATATAATCCCCTTGAAATCTTAGAAGTTGAATTAGTTTAGTTAAAACTGTCTGATAAGTGCTATGTTTCAAAGAGCTCAGAGAGTTAATAAGACACAGTTGAGTTTTTCAGCTTTTGCACCACCCTAGCCAAATGTAGAAAACAAGTCATTTTCCAGCCCCTAGTGCAATTATCACAAGTAGAACCTTCCCAACAAAAAAATGTTAACCCAACATTCTAACTAGTACTAACTCAGTGGATTCCAGTGACAGAGACTCAGAATCTGAAAGAGTGTGGACCAAGAAAAAAATGTCAAAAGAAAAACAGGTCAAAATTTGCCAGTGTGAATTCAAGCTCAAGTGGCAGAAGTTAACTCTAAAAATGAGTTAATTTTGACATTATCCATTGTCAAATAGTGGGATTAGGAGGTTTCACCTCTACACACTCTCTCTGCCCTCAGACTAACATTAGAGACATTGCCACCTTCTCCCCAATGTTAGACATGAATCCACTTGGCTCCATTCATAGTTCCCTTCTGGGACAAAAAGAATGGAATTTGAGCAAGTAAATGTTCCTACTTAAGCTTATAATACAATTTTTCAAGAATTTTCCATGTTCTTTAACCTAGATAATTCAGCTGCTTAGGGTTTAAAGGCAAAAATTATGTTCTACCAACCAGTATCTAAGATAATCTAAGTCAGCCTCTGCCTCATCTGCAGTGCTAAGCCAAATGTTATCCATGTTGTTCAAGGTCAGCAACCTGAGAGCTAGACAGCCTATGTATGCTCAAAATCTATTCTTGTTAAAAATATTTGTCTTTGCTGTGGTTAATGCCATTGACTTTATTTAATATCTTAGACTTTCACAACCCAAGTATCTGTGGTTTGCTTGCTGGAGCCTGATCAGCCAGCATTTCTGAGCCATCACTTGGCCAACGTTTGGCAGGTCTCCCCTGGTCTTTCTTTGGCCGCCTTTCTCTATTCTTTCATTGACATCTAGAAGAAAACACTTCCACAAGACCTGAAGTCATGCTGTATTTGAGGTATTGATCATTTCCTTTGTCTGGTTGCCTCTATAAAAATCTGCCATTCACCTTCAGTGAAAATTATAAGAAGCCACACAAAAAAATCAAGGTAAGACTCTCCTATGATCAGAATCTTAGTTATGCTATCAAAGCTTATTGATGTGACACCCATACTTATGCCACAATCATTAATCGCTTCATGTTAGTCTGTTCCCCAAATTCCACTTTGGCTATTTGCCAATTTTTTGTTCTACACATCAGAATTTGGGGGTTTATTTTGTATCAGTAAAATTCCCTACACTTTACTTTAGTAGAGTTTTCAATAAGAATGTGATTGTAAGAAAAAAGAAGTAGTACCAGCATCTACTTTTACTGTTGTCATTTTGAGACAGAATTCAGGAGTATTCATTCAGGAATTTTTTGTGGTGACAGAACATGGTGCTAGCAAATTATCAGCTTTGCCTTCAGCTTTGGACATTAGTATTTATCTTGGTTATCTTGGCTTAAATTGTTAAACTTTTAGGAGGTGTCTAGAATATGTGGTCATTCCTTTTTGTAGAGCTCCTGAAATTATAGATATAATTAAAATCATAGAAGCAATGTTTTGTAATCATACTGGTCATAAATTATTGTCTGGTTGGCTTGCATTTGAAATATATACATTAACTTGATTATTTCTGCTTAATATGCTTTAACTGAGTAATGGTATCGTATATTTACATAAACCATAACACCTATTTAACTTTCATAGACAATAAAAAATCCTTCATCTTGTGAATTAAGATATTTCAAAAGAATATTTTTTAAAGTTTCTGCACTGAATACTTTAAAAAGTACACTAATTTGTGTCTTTTCTAATAAGCAAAGTATTGTTCAACTAAAGTTACTTGTTCTGCTTTTTTAAGCCAAAACACTTAAGGTAAATTCTGTATTAGCTGTCAAATTCATTTCAATATTCTCTGTTGAATCCACTTCACGTAAATGTGTAAACATTGTATTTTTTCTTATTAGTAATTATTTGTTTTGTTATCAAATTACTAGCAGTCCCTCTTTACTCTTATTCCAAGAGATGCAGAATCATTCCCCTTAACAACACAGAATGTTTAATTAAAAAAAAACTTGAATTAATGTTTCTTTTGTATATTTATATTATTTTTCTACATCACTTAACACTTTGAGTGAAATGTAGCCAGTGTTTTTTTGTTAAGCCACTATGCTGGTGACAGTGACACAATAAACATATGACATGAACTTTGTGTAAGTAAAAAAAAAAAAAAAAAACTATCTCAATGTTTTTCTATAGGATTATCTACCTCATGTGGTTGTTGTGAAGACTAACTCATGCTCTATAAGTGTCAGTTTTATTATTATTACTGTAATTATCTTTATTACTGTATGTTGCAAAATGCTAAACTGAAGGTCAATAAAATTAAAAGATTTTTGTCAAGCCAAATTTTAAATTAAACATTTTATTTCAAATATTTATCATTTTTATCTCCTGTGAGGGCTGCAAAATTGTCATTTCTGCAATGTAGGAAATAAAATATTTAGTTCACTTTACATTACTGAATGAAGAGAGATTTTTCTGACTATGTGGTAGGAGAAATAGTAGAAACTTAATATTACAAAAATATAAGAATTGGTTGCTACCTTTAAAGAACTCTCTCTGGCAAGAGATTGTTCCACTTCAGACTTCTTACCATACTTTCTAATATCTGAACAGCCACTATGGAAAAACAGTGTGGAGGTTTCTCAAAAAATTAAAAATAGATCTACCTTATGATCCAGCAATTGCACTTCTGGGTATTGATCCAAAGAAAACCAAACAATAATTCATAAAGTTCTATGCACCACTGTGTTCATGACAGCACAATTTACATCAGCCAAGATATGGAAACAACCTAAATGCTCATCAACAGATGACTGGAAAAAGAAGTTATGATTTATATATACAATGGAATATTATTCAGCCATTAAAATAAATGAAACCCTACCATTTGCAATGACACAGATGGACCTAGAGGTTATTATGCTGAGTGAAATAAGTCAGAGAAAGATAAATACAATATGATTTCACTTATTTGTGGAGTCTAAGGAACAAAAAGAACAAACTAATCAAAAGCAGACTCAGATATCGAGGGCAATATAGTGATAGCTGGAGGGAAGGGGATTGGGGAGCTGGGAGAATGATTAGAGAAGTGAAGGGTTAAAGAACTACAAATTAGTAGTTAATAGATGGTCATGGGGGTGGGGAGCAGGGTGCAGGGAATGCAGTCAGCAGTACTGTAATGGCTAAGTGTAGAGCCAGATGAGAGAAAGAACAACTAGGGGGATCATTTTATGAACTATATAAAGATCTAACCAATGTACTGTATACTTGAAATAATAAAATAAAATTTTTAAAAATGGGCTGCAATCTGAATAAAAAAGAAAAATATTTAGTGTCTACAAATTTATAGGGCACTTTTCTGAAATCTTCCTTGTCCAAACTCTTCTTTGTACTTTCCTATTTCCCAGAGATCCCCTTGTCTGGTCCTCTTACAAAAAGCGGGGGCCTTAATTATCCTGCTCTCTGTACATTTATTCCCACAGTTTTTATGACATGGGCAAGTGATGGGAGGAAAAAGAAAAACAGTAGGTATTTGCCTCACCCTCTTGGGATCACATCTTCTCTGACTGTGGATATTTCAGGCTTCTGCAGACCACAGAATTAATTGGGAGCCGGGGTTGATAAAACAAAGAAAATCTTTAAAAAACAAAAGTAGAAAAGAAAAAATATGGGAAATTTCCACACTTTCTCTGTGACCTCCTTCTTGATTTTAAGGCAGACCTATTGGAATTCTGGTTTCCATTCTGTCTATGCTAATGTCACCTCTGAATTTTGTGGATGTAGTAAGAACAATATAAATAATGCCAGAAGGCAAAAAATAACTAACTCAATAATTGGTAACAGTACTTTGAATGATGGGCTTTTACCCATTTCTTAACTTTTCAGTCTCCAAATGCCTCCCTTTGTGTTCTGTTCAGAATTTATAGCTGCTTCAGTGCAAGAGGCAGGTTTCAATGAGATAACTCCATCTTATCTTGAACCAGAACACCATCGCCATACTTTTTTGTTTTTTAATTTAAATATTTTTTAGAACAGTTTCAGGTTCACAAGAAAATTGAGAGGAAGATATGAAGATTTCCCATGTTTCCCCTGCTTGCACACATATATAGCCTCTTCCATTATCCACATCACTTGCCAGAATTGTACGTTTTTACAACTGATGAACCTACATTAATGCATCATAATCATTCAAAGTCTATAATTTACTTTAGAGTTCACTCTTGGTGAACTTGGTGGTGTACATTCTATGGGTTTGGACAAATGTCTGATCCCATATTGTAATCCATCATTGTAATATCATATGGAGTATTTTCACTGCCTTAAAAGTCCTCTGTGCTTTACTTGCTTATCACTCTCCCTCATCTCACCCCTGAAATCATTATTGATCTTTTCATTGTCTCATGGTTTGCCTTTTATATAATGTCATATAGTTGGAATAATATAGTATGTGGCTTTTCAGAATCATGTCTTTAATTTAGTAACATGTATTTAAATTTCCTCCATGTCTTGTCATGGTGTGACAGTTTATTTCTTTTTAGCACTAAATAATATTTTATAGTCTGTTTGTACCACAGTTTATTTATCCACTCATCTGGTGTAGGACATTTTGGTTGCTTCCAAGTTTTGGCGGTTGTGAACAAAGATGTTATAAACGGCCACATGCAGGTTTTCGTGTGAACATGTGTTTTTAACTGCTTGGTAAATACCAAGGAACATGAGTGCTGGATCATGTGGTAAGAGTATGTTTAGAGAAACTGCTAAACCTTCTTCAAAGTGTCTATACCATTCTGCATTCCTACCAGCAAGAATGAGAGTTTCTGTTATTAACCATCCTTGCCAGCATTTGCTGTTGTCAGTGTTCCAGGTTTTGGACATTCTAATAGTGGTGTAGTGGCTGTCATACTTTTGAAAATAAAATAATTACATTATTAAAAATTAATTTATGTGACAGATGTAACCTAGAATTCTCTCAGGTAAATATGCAGATATAAACATTCTATGTGAACAGTCGTCCTTTAAATAGTTTTCTATGTTTCTTGTCTCCCCTTTGACTCTTTTATTTTCATCACTTCTTGAAATCTTATTTGTACTCATGTAATTCCATTGAGACTTTCATAAAAATACCTATTTAACTTTTGGATAACATTTTAAATGACTATTTCTTGATCTACTATCATTTTTTTTTTCTGTCTTCAAGTCAACAGTTTTCCACCTAATTTTCTGTTATGCCTTCTCAGGTAATGAAGAGAACGTTCATCCTCTATTCTCCCTAAGTATAAGCCATGTTCTTTTCTCACTCGAGTCAATATTCCTGTATAATTTTATTAATTCCAATAGTTTAAATTATCATGTAGTTATTAATGACTCTAAAATAAACATCATCCACCTTCAATATTTTCAATTTTAATTCACTACAATATGTTGAAATATTATTAGAATTTTGTTATTCCTGAATTGGATATAAAACAAAATTCTAAACATTCCAAAATAGACTCATAATCATTGTTCATGATCATTTTTCCTGTATTGTTTTTGGATTAAGAGGTGCCCAAAATAGAAACAGAGGTATCATTCTGAGACCTTTTTCTAACTTCAACCCTACATTTAACAATTGTTCTTTTGATACTAACTACTGAATACATCATATTTTTTTTTACTTCTGTAAAAGACTCAAAAAGCTCCTCTGATGCAAGAACCATAATCTCTTCCTTAATAATTGTAGCAACCAGCTCAGTGGTGTGCCTAAATATTGTCTTGATTTCTTCCAGTCACTTCAAACACTAAATCCAGATTAATCTTCTTAAAATGTAAATATTATCTGTTTAAAATTCTCTATTGGTTACTCATTATCCTTGTGATATGTTGAGCTTAGCTGTCAAGCCATATTTTTACCATAGCTATGATAGTATTACAAAACATAAAAGTAATTAATAATTTCTTAATATTTAGCTACTGATCAAATTTTCTAGATTATTACATAAGTACTTTTGGGCATATTATTTGTCAACAGTTCCTTTATTAATTAGGTTTTGGTTGTCAGAGTTTCTCTGCATTCTGCTCTACCTTCTCTCTTTGAGTTTTCTTCGGTTCCTATAACTTCAATAGCGACATTAACTAGATTTATTTTATTTCCATATTAATGAAGGAAAATACAAAGATAATAACATAGAATCATCAATTTTCTTTTTTTTACACAGTCTTCTATTTCATAAGGATGCATTATTCATAAAAAAATTATTTCTGCATTGTTATGTAGTCGTTGATTTCTAATCTGTTCTTATGACATCACTATTTTTACACGGAAGTGTTAGAATACTGTGAAACAATTGATTTAGTAACATACTGAATGAAATATAAAAACAACAAATAGTGTTACTAAAAAGAGAGTCTGAGAAAATTTTTACCATGGTACTGTTTAGTTTTGCAACTAAGATGTCAATAGATATTTATAATCACATTTGAAATTGTCCCACTAATATAAAAAAATATATCTTAAATCATCATAGAGTTGCTAGAAATGTTCAAGTAAAGAAAATATTAGTCAGCTTTTATATAATATTTTAGGAATAAGAAAGAATAAAACAAAATAGAAATATGAGTTAAAATCACAAGTGTTAAAGATAACTGAATTTATCTATGTGACTAGATGAAAATACTAACTTGAGACACAGAACTAGATAAAATGATTTTTTAAAAAATCCCAGCTGCACTGTGACCATTAAGATTGAGCAGCATTCTACCTTATAATTGAGTCTCAGTGGCACAATTTATACTTCTTTCACTATGACTGTTCCAATAAGCTCCTGTTAAAGTTAACAGACTTGAACTACATGAAAATTCATCACCTAAAGGTGAACATTGGCTTAGTAGAGTGGAACAAAAGGAATTTGTGTGTGTGTGTGAAAGGAGATACTAAATTCTAAATTTACATTTTATTAGGATTTTAATGTCATTATATGGTCTGGAATACATTCTAAAGAAAATAAATTTTTCAATAAAAATTTTAAAAATACTTCAACTATCTAGATATAATCATTTGTATTCTATTATAATACATAAATCATGCAATGTAAGCCCATAAAAGGAGTGTTGTGAAACAAATGAAATGTATAAAATCCATTATCCAGCAGATCATGTATTTTGAAACATTTACATTAATGTTGATAAACATTTCTATAATAATATTTTTTAACTTAATGTTCCCTCATTTAAAGCAAAGTATTTGAATAAAATCTTCTGGAATCTGAGTTTTAACCATACTCAAACAATGCAAAAATTTTTTACTCTACTGATCACATTTTATTGAAAGTGAGACTACAGAAAAGATTACCAGAAAATAGAGTTACATGAAGACATCCTAAGATGAAAAGAGCAAGATAGTTAAAAAAAAAATGTGAAAGAAAAAATAGATGAAAGGCAACTCAGAGTGTTTGTCTCTTCCTGAGAATGACTGATCATAATTTTAAAATCTTTAGGTAAAACTAAAGTTTTTTTCCCTTTATAATTTATAACAGTATCAATGTCATGCATTTGTTGATAGGTATATAGTCATGGAATGAAACAGGTAGTTATGGAACTAAGAGAAGGTCAACTTAAAGTGGAGTGTTTAATCTATGGTTTATCCCCTAAAGAGTGGAAAGTTACTAATCCTATCTAGAAAATACATATAGCTGCTGAATGCCTCTGGTTCTCATTACTATGATTAAAAATAGGGTTACCAGATTTATGGGCCAAATCTCAGTTTTAGTAGTCTATCCAGAAATATCTAGTCTCTCAGAGGCTAACAAGGAATAATGTATATGAAAGAAAAGCAATATATTGATATGCAATGATAAAATGATGGAATTTTCAACATCTCACTGAATATTTATTACAGGCACTTAATCTTTTATTAGTTAATTAAAATAAACCACAGATGTCAACTATACCATTTTTATATCTATGACTAGTGTTCCATAAGAGCTCCCTTTACCACAACATTTAAATGGGGCTAAAATTATCATTAGGATTTTGATTGATGATGATGAATTCACAACTCAAAGAAGCAAATAAAGTTCAAAATAATTGACATAATAAGACTATAAGTAAGGAATCAAGTATGTATGTAGCAAAACATGGCCTAATGTTTTTGCTATTCATGTTTCAAAATACTAGATTATATGCAAAACCCACTCCAAATTTTGTTAACACGTTATTTCTTTAAATGATTTATTGGGCCAGAATCTTCCCTAACAGCATTTCTCATAGTGTTTTTCTTATTTTAATTATGTCTGTGATCTAAGTCCAAATGAGAGACAGACAGGGACTAAAAGAAAATATTATATGCATCTATTAATAATGTTTATATTGGTAAGATTGGTATCAGGCTGGAAGAGATAAATTGAAAAACTTTCCATTTTGGGTCTATCTCACCAGAAACAAAGTCATGCCTTCTTTATTTTCTATAGAGTAGCTTGGCAGAAAGATGAGAGAGAAAAATAAAAATCTAACTCATAAAAATAAACATGTCTAGAGGGCAGGAAAAACATACTAGATGACTTTCTTAGATAATTAAATTTATCAACTATTAGAAATTAGTTGATTAGAGACATTTTAAATTCAGACATTTCATGAGGATAATCTTGATGTTAGCATTTCAAAATTTTCTTATGATTTCATGCTTTTCATTTGGCATCAGATTTTTTTTCTTTTTTTTTAATTATTGACCCTTCTAAAATTATGCAGCTTAAAAATTGCTTATCCAACATTACATCACCAATTTTTTATCACTGTTATTGATCTGTTTTGTTAACACTATTAAGAATAAATGGATTTTATTATATTTAATGGTTCCGTAGGGTTTTATCTCTAAAGGTAACATCTTGGATTCTGTGAGTAGTTAGCTTTTCTCTTTTGACTGCCCTCTCTCTGACTAGATCTTTATGGTTTGGACTGCTTGGCTTACTTCTTGTTTCTGCCAGATACCCTATATGTGTAAAATATAAAATCATTCACACAAAATACAGAATAGCCATGCATACCTTACCACTCCCATAATTCTTAAACCATTTTAAATACATTCATCCAACTATAACTTTTAGAACAAATTCCTTTTTTACACTTCATATTATTCTTTGTCTATTAAGCAGTATTATGAATTCATATATTTTCACAGACTCAGCATTCTAGTTAGCCATTATTATTAATTTATTATTACAGAAATACTAATAATAGTAATGGTTTTGATAGTAGTCAACATTTTAATTTGTCTCCTTACCTTTTCAGCATAAATTCTAACAGTCTTGAAATGATTCTGTGTTGCCTATTCTGAAACACAGATATAGCTGTCCCGAAGAGATGGCATAAATACTGCTGGTGTTGAATCATTCTTTACTCTGGAAATCTATCTACCTACCTGCCTTCCATCCATCCATCCATCTATCCATCCATCCATCCATCCACTCACACATCTATCTATCTATCTATCTATCTATCATCTATCTATCTATCTATCATCTATCTATCATCTATCTACCTACTTATCTAATCATCTATTATCTATCTATTTGTCTACTATCTATGTACTAGTCAAATAATTTTATAAATTAGACATCTTTTGTACATTAAACATCTTTAGTAGCAGTATATGGGGAAAATTAGTAAATATAAATGAAATAAAGCATCTAGAACCCAGAGAAACAACAAAGAAAACAGACCTAAAATGATTTGAATCTCAACAAATTCAGAGGATAAATAAAAAATCCATACTAAATTTCATGATTATGTTTCTGACAAAGTGATTCTGATGCTGCTGGGTCTGAAGGTGACACTTTGAGAACCACTAGAACAGAGGAAGTATCAGACAAAAAGCCAAAGAGAATATCAAAAAGAAAAGTGTTGCTATAACAGAGCGACTTTAGGCTGAAATATACTTGAAACAGACCTGAAACAATATTCAAAAGAATATTGGGGATCATAAAAAAAGAACAACCCAAATAAGTGAGAAAAATGAGAAAAAATATATATATAAAACAGAAAGACAAATAAAAAGTATAAAATAGCATAAACAAATGTATATATTAGTCACTTTTTATAACTGTAATTGTGTGTTCTAAATGCTCCAGTAATGGATAAATTCAACAGACCACATTAAAAATCAAACTATTTACAAGAGACAAATATAAAACATAGTTGTGCACAAAACTGGAATTCAAGTGATGGATCAAATTTCACCAGGAAAATTCTAAACAAGAAAAGACTATACATTAATCTGAAACAAAATAGTATGTTTTTATAGCTACAAAGGTATAAAACATTGCTAGAGGAAAGATAGTAATATAAGAAGACTATTTATTAAAATGATAAACATTTAGAGTTCATAAAATAATTTCAAAATATTTAAAGCAGTCTTGACAGAGTTAGTAGAAGAAATACAAACATCTGTCTTCAGAATGGGAGATAGGAACAGCTTTCTCTCAGTAATTAATAAAGAAAGGACACAAAATGTCTGTGAGGATGAGGAGGATTGAAATAATAGGAATAAAGGAATAAGACATTTGTTTTAATTGGCTATATGAGAGAACATTGCATTTACAGCAGATAAACAGTTTTCAGAGATGCCTAAAGTATTTACCAATATGCCAATTATTTTAACAACATTTTCAGCAAACAAATGTAAAAAAATTGAATAAAAATAATTTTGACAAAAATAGAAGTTTGCTAGAAATTAATTGTAAATATTAACTAGAAAACTCATGCGATTGAAAAATTATTGCATCAAAGACATCACCATGTAAATAGAAATTGTTTTAAACTTAACGATAACAAGAATACCACAAATCAAAAATCTGTGGGCTGTGGCAAAAAGCTTATCTACAGGAAAAGTTAATCTTTTATGCAGATATGAGGACTCGCTTTGGCTTCATCAAAGAGCATGTTTTGTAGCAGGCTCCAGCTGTTTTCCTGAGAATTATCTCTTTAGCCCTGCTATTCATCTGTGATCATCAGATAGACAATAGTTTCCTAAGGTTTCTTGACCTAGACAGTTTCCCCTCAGCTTGACTAAACTTTCTACAAGTTCCTCTTTATCATATAGGCCCTTGACCTCCCTTTTCTTAAAGCATTTACTTTAGAAATGAAATACCTTAGAAAACTTGCAATTATAAATTCTTTTTCGGCCCCTTTGAGATGTAAATCTATAACACTGGGATGTTCTTCCTAGGACTTGGAGGCCTAAAATGGAAACAGTATGAAAGATAGCAGCCCATTTCCAAGTTTCCATGGGAGGGAAGGAGCCCAGTGCTGAAAAGGAACAGTTAGCCAGTACAGATGGCTTCATCCCATTGACCAACCTCTCTCCTAATGAATGTCCTCTAGTACTTTGCAAATTTCTTATCTCAGCATTTAAAAATTTTTCAGCCTTTTGTTGCAGTGAAATTGAGTAGAATATCTCATCTCTATCTCAATAGCCTTTTTAAAAATATTTTTTTTATTTACAGTTGACTTGCAATATTATATTGTTTCAGTAGTCTTAAATTAGGTCTTTCTTACCTGTGTAACTTGTGTCAGCTGCTCAGTGGCTGTCCACATGTTATTTAAAACTTGAGGAAATGCAGCATATTAGGGAGACAATAATAATTATTAGCAATAAAATAATATCCATGATTTGGAGAGCATTTCGGAGGCAGGTTCCCCATGACCCATACATTATAAGTAAGTAATCACATGATTCTTTAGTTGTTTAAGCCAGTTGGCCTGTTCTTGCATTTCATGTTACTGTGTCTCCACTTCACCAGAAGTGTTTGTTCAGCAAGTTTATTTCTGAGAAACTGCAGCATTAGAAACTGAGAATTTCGTAATGGGCAGAAGTACAGAATCAGTATCCTAACAAATTCAACAGTGGGTTGGAGGTTGGAGAGTGAAATACCTTCCATTGAAATGGCCTGAGATATTGAATAATGACATTGTCTTTCTGAGAATAATATATATATTTAAGTTAAGTTTGGATCAGAGAGCTGCACACAAGGAAGAAGAGCTCACATCTGAGGTACTTACCCACACCCTGTAGTAACAACAAGAACAGTGAATTTAAAGTGTTTGGTGGGGCCTGGCTAATGCATCTCCTTGTCCCATAGGCTGTTCGCAGTCAGCTTTGGATCTTGCTCCTATCACAAAAACAAACAAACAAACAAAAAACATTAAAAATTATTAAAGAAGACAATTTAGGCTATTCAGGCAAACTTTATTTAACACTTAAGGAAACAGTCTCCATTTGGAACACTGCAAAATGGGGTGAAAGCTTTTATAGAATAAAAAGCAAGGAACAAGGAAGTATAGAGCGTAGAGTTGGCTTGGTGTTTCAGGACTGGCTAATATTGCATATACTGTGTTTCTGGCAAGTGCAGCATTTACAGGGACACAAAAGTTATCTAAGTTTCAATTTGCAGATGTGACACGCTGGGCAAGAGCTTCCCAATCTTGAGCCTAGGAAGTTATTTCAACACTTGTTCAGTATAATTTTTTTTTTTTTGACAGTAGCAGCAGCAACTGCAGTAGCAGCAGTGACACTTGATATTCTGAACCACACTGCAGTGATGGCCTTTCTTAAATTTTACTCTGTTGGTCCATTAGACAATTTTGTAAGTATCTAATTCCCTATGTTAAATCAATTCATTTTTTAAATACCTAGAGACTGTTTTCTATCTGAGCCCCAATTAGATTAAGAACCAAAAGGAGTACAGGATCTCTCTGGAAAATACTATAAAACTTTATAGAAAGACATTAAATACCCAAATTGAAATAAATGCTCAATATTTAAGCATTAATCAGTAAGATATATAAAAACGTCCACTCAATTGGTAAAAGGTAAAAGTCTGAAAATGCTAAATACAGCAATGGGAAATCTATACTCCAAGTGAGAGTACAAATTGGTACTATTTTAGAAAATAAGTTAAAATAACCTACTAACATTGCAGATGCTTTTATTTTTAATGCCTTGGCAATTACAATGCTGGATATTTATAATAGAAAAACAAAATTATACACATGTGTCCCAGGACAAAAGTAATAAATATTCAAAGTGACTTGTCTGTGGATAATATAAATTACTATCAATAGTAAAGAGGGTGAATAAGTTGTGGCAGATTTATGTCATTTACAACTGGAGATTATTTTTCTTTTGCTATAAAAATTGCTCAATTAAAAATTCAGTGAGCTACAATAGTCAAAAGTTCAAAATTAAGTAATATGCAATTTGTAATTTGAAAGATATGATAGGTAGGATTAGAGTAGATGAATAAGATAAGAATAAGGTGAATAAGATAAAAAGAGAAACCATCTTTTTAAAGAAAATAGGGTAAAATATTATTTTACAGTTATTGTATCACAATATTTATTAAATAACAATTATGTTATATTTAATTATGTCATACATTTCATTAAATTCATGTGTTAATTTTATACATTTTGTATTGATTGGTCAAACCTCCAGCCAAACCGATTGTAAATGTTTGAGGCAGAGGCAGGCACATGTCTCTATTTTGTACCATGTAGAACTATGACATATTCATAATTAACAAATAAACATTTGTTGAATTTAAATAAAAAGAAGAAAGTCTATATATTCTAAAGCAGAGTTAACTTAGAATTTTTAAATGAAACCTACTTTAATCTTAAAATAACTTTTTAAAACTTCTCTTTTATCCATCCTAGGAAAGTGTCTAGAGACTATGGCAGGCATTACTTAATGTAATAGAAAGTTCTTGAGCTGGTGAAGCGTTGAGAGACTGAATGAGATTGTCCCTACCTTCATTTTCACACAATCCATTAAATTTCAGCATATTTAAGATTTTTAAAATCAGCGGGATAAAACCAATCATTTCTCAGTGTTCCAAGGCAGAAGGAGTCTCAGTACTTTAGTCTCTTCTCTTACCCTAAGAATACATAAAGATGTTGATACTAGGAAAGAATGCAATCTGAAGGAAGCTTCCTGTTAAGAATGGGTGAGAGCTGTTTCTTACTAAAAATAGAAACTTGCTAATAAATATATTTTTTAAGCTTTTTATATTATTTTAAGGTACTGTTTCACAATCATTTTCCCTATCATACTGGGTGTTTAAGAAATAACGTCTTCCTGTGAAATTTTACTTTATTCAGTTCCTCTCAATGAAACACTAAGTATTTTGTCATTAGGACAGATGCAACAATCTTATAAAATATGACAAATCTGACCAGTGGTCAATTGTAAGACTACTGAAAAAAATGGTCAAAACTAAAAATTTCATATTTTTATTATGATTTAACATATACATAAATTTGTTTTGGGCCCAGAATGGTTAAATTATGGATTTGTCCTTAGATAGAATATTAATCTACTCAATTGAAATGTCAGTTCTTACTTTTTGCCTTAATTTTTTTATTAAATGCAAGTCTCTGTAAGTAAACACCAACAATTCTTTAGTCAATAAGCAGGTGTTTATTTACACTGTCACTTGTATGCCATCTTACTAAGTCTTACAGGATGCACAAAGATGTAATTAATTAGGAACAGTGGTTTTATGTCCATTATCTTTTAAGCCCAGCCTTGTAGAAAGCTATTGTTACAAGAGAATTATATGGAATAAGCAGAAGCAACAAAAAGGTAAAGAATAAGAAACTTAAAAAAAAGAAAGATCAGTTATACTTTAGCACAACATATTGATTTTTAAAATGGTGAAGGATATGTTAGAAATGAGTTGTCTGAAAAAAGCCTGAATGAAAACTTTGTTGACAATTAAAATCAAATTAAAGCAATTAATGAGTATGTATTGTCTGTCAGACGCTCTGCCAGGTACTTTTTATTAGGGAGGGGGAAAAGTATCTTACCGCACAGAACTTCATTCTAATGAAAGAGAGACACTCATAAATAAATAAATAACTATAATATAAAGTAGTTATCTATCATACTGGAGTCATTTGTAAATTAATAATACAATTCAGCCTTGAAGTTTCAAAATTGATATAAAAAGTTGATGCTTAAACTTGGCTTAGGTACTAATAGAAGATTGAAAGTAAGTTGAAATATTATGAAAAGCTTGGAGAAAAGAAGGTGTTAAAATTTTTAATGTATAGTAAAGAAAATTGAAAATTAATTGATACATATGTAATGACAGTACTTGAGATGGTGAAGCACACCTTACCTGATCTTATATATTGGTCTAGCTAGTCTGATTTAATTCTGAAACTTTTATCATCCTTAGTATATTTATAAATAATATTCTAAAGATCAGATAATATTATTTTTATAATTAAGTCATATTAATTTTTTCCCTTCATTTTTCCTAGAGCCCAGTATATATAGAATCTACTGGCTTCCTATGCAATACTTACTGCCTCCATTCTTGTATAAAATTATAAGTATCCTGGTTTGAGGGAAGAGATAAAGTTTTCAGCAGACTTTCAAGTAAGGGAAGACATTCGGTTTGGATAAATAGATAAATAAGACCTTTTCATTTAGAAGGAATAGCTTTGCAGTTTAAGACAAAATAAATGGTCAGACAAAAGACACGTGTGGAATCCATTATACAGACACAATCCTACTAATACAAGAATAGAAAAAGAAAAATGTGAGGACTAGTTGAGCAATGTGCGTCTTTGTGGCAATAAGACACATACACATCCATGACCTATTTGTACAGCCATTCTCCCGTAAAATTACCAGACAAATTTATCTTTGGAATTCTTATTTCTCCTATTCCTTGAGGAAGCAAAATTTTCATTTACAACTATTTCCCATTCCCATTATGAATCTTCCATTGAATACTTTTATATTTTTCTTCATTCTCCAGATTTGTCTCTCTTTTACATATTTCTTAGGTTATTAAACAGTAGCTACCCTCTCAATTAGAGAAAATTCTGGACCTGTTTGCCTCTCTGGACTATATTTAAGTCCTCATTCTACATATAATTGGTTAGAATATTTTGGTTTTAAAGAGGAAATTCTTCGAAGTGAAGCATGATAAATATTTTTGACATTGCTGTAGTAAAATGAGCTGTTTTTCTGTATCAGTAACTTTCAACAAATTGAATTAGTGCTATATTGCATTAGTTCTCTTCCCCACTGTTATAACAAGTGAGTTCTTAATAAGATAATTTTGTACTGTATTAGACAAATTTAATATTCATGCATTATAAAGAAACATTGCTAACATTGCTAATATGATAGAAATCTGCTAGGAGGAGCAAATGATTTCATTAAAACTTAAATAAAGCTCACTTTGCGTTTTTCCCCTGCCTGAATACCTGTCTATACTAATCAAATGGTAGGAAAGGAAGATTGGGCCCTAGAGACTAGATAGTACATAATATATATTCTTACCGCAATCTCATGTCACCTTTCACAGGCTCAAAATCTCTCTACTGGATTGTACTTGAAATTTTTTAGTACAGAAATATTGAGGATGTTTCAATTTAAAATGATCATGACTTGCTCTACTTTATCCTGGACTTGCTAATTTTGTCTATCTTAACTGCAGCAAGAAGACATTTGTGAGCAGTACAATAAGTCACTGAATCTTCATGAGCTCTGAGTCAATAAAATGATGACTCAGATTTCACATTCTTATAATGCAACATCTGCATCATCATGTGAAGGAATTATAACTCTCACTTTGAAGGAGTCTTAATGACACAGGCTGAAATTTAATAGATAAGTAACTAAGAACAGGCTGTTCCCTTCCACTCATAAAGAGAACACTGTTTTAATTGGAACTGTTAGAATGTGTGCTTGGTTTTCTAGATCCCCAAATACTTTATTTAATTTGTGTTTATTAAGATCACACATAATTCTAAAAATTAAAAAAGGCAAATTATTGGAATAAGTGAGTGTATTTATTTGTTCCAGATTTTATTGTAGAAGTCAAAGGTTAAATTATTTTTCTATCCATAATATTTGGAAGGTTATTCAGCCTGTTTGACTCAGCTATTGCATATTAAACATGTAGAAAAATAAATCAAAATAAGTTCTAGAGACTATTAATCACACAGACAGATTGGGAATACAAAAACACACTGGGAATATGCCCAATGGGAAATAGGTTATTTGTCCTCTGAAGTACAGAAAACTTTCTGTAGACAATAAATGAGGAAGTAATGTATATTTGTTAATTCTTAGAACAGTGCCTAATAGACTTTATGGAAAGCTGCTTTTTAATCTGTGATATATTTTATAAAATTACCAATGCATGGAAATTTTCCAAAACTTAGAGCTATTCAAATTTATTTCTCAACTCTAATTTTGCATAAACATATGACCATGCTGCTGAGGTTACCAATCAGTAAAGAGCAGAGGAAAACCTAGACTCTGTTTTCACGATGGATTTGACCATTTTTAGGTCCTTAAGAACTCATTTAAGATGGCCATTATGTCTCTCTAAGGCTTCAAATCATTTACCTAAAAAAAGAAAAAGAAAAAAAAAGGAGAAAAAAGAAAAGGAAGGAAAATATTTTAATACAAAATAGGGCTGAAAAGTATTAATGCAAAGATACATATTGCATATTAAGTACCGGTACCAAATCTTTACCAATTACACATATATAACATATTCACACTTGTTAGTATGTTGGTGGCCAAACACTCAAATGAAAAAAAAAAATCTTATAATAGATATTAAAAAAAACATAAATGTTTTTATTACCATATTTTTGCTACTTCAATTCTTGGACTTTTCTTCAATGTATGGTATTTAAGTTTTTTTATGAATTCTAGTCAAAGTAAAGTTAATAGAATATTTAAAGAATATGTTTTTAAAAAGTTGTCATGTGGTATTAGAACTTTTTAAATTTCACAAACTATTATTTCAAAATATTCTATTTGATTTAAAAAATTGAATATTACCTACATTCAAAATATTCTCACACACTGTGTTTTTCGCACATGCCATGAATTAACTTATTGTTGATATATGATATGTAAGCTGTTTATTGTCTTACTCTAAATACCTTTTTGCTTCTAAAGAAACTGACAAGGTTATGTAAGTCAAAGAATGTACAAAATATTCAATCAAGCTCTGGAATAATTACAGAAATAATTTTATCTTGATGTAATGTTGAGCTCAACAAAATTAAATTTAATAAAATTTTAGAAGCATAGCAAATACAAAAAAGAGATGTTTATAAAATAGAAGATAATGCCATAAAAAGGAATAAGTCTAACATCTATTCAAAATAGAAACATGGCAAATCATTAAATTGTCATAAAGTTAAATTATAAATTAGCTAGCTGACAATTATGGAAAAGAGGTTGCTACGCTCCAGATCTTTTGTAATTTCATTGTTAGGATAAATTTTGAAGTAAATTATACAGTATGAAAAAATAATGAGGTCAGAAGAATGATTCAGTCTATCTCCTGTTCTCAAAGAATAATTGTGATAGGCATGGTCTTATTGATTCAGGTAGACATTTTGTAATTGTTTTTCAATCCAAACTTTAAAACATGCATAGAGTTTATGCATATATTGTTATTTTGATTATTTATTTATGGTAAGCTGCTCCAATTATAGCAAATTGTAGCATCTGTGATTTCATTTATGGTGTCGAAAAAAAGTGATTACTGTATTATAAGGCAGTCGTACTCCAGAGTATAACAAAACATGAAATGCGACTAGGTTGAGCAAGTTCTTATTTTCCAGCGATGTGCTTTTCTCTGAGGAGCCACATCTTGTAGTTACCAGATGTTCCACAATAACAGTAACTCTGGAGTGGCTTAGTTGTTATAACAAGATGATTTTACTACATAAGAGAAGATTGGCATTTTCTCTGCTGGAAGAAAATGAAATTGGCAATTTGAAAGGCAGTTTCAACTGAGCTATGTGGTTTACGTTGATTAATTTATCTTATTAGAATATTAGCCAGCCAATCAAAATTCATTCTTATCCATTTTCTACTCTATGCCATATGTCTAGGTCATAAAAAAGCATTTTCTTTAATTCTGGTTACTATGGAATTTGCATTTGAAAAGAAGCTGACCTTTTCTCTTAGCTACCAAAAGTTTGGAAAATGAGTTTTATTATTTTAGGAAATGTTTTTCTTGTGATTTGAGGTAGTTGGGAAGACAGGACTGGAGACAATTATGGAAAACCATTTTATTTTTCTATCTTGCTTCCACTATCATCTCTTATTTCTTGGTGGCAGTTTGAAATGATATATGCTGTTTATCAACATCTATGTCCTGTCTTACATACACTCACCATACACATTTAAATGAATGTCATATCCGAAATTATGAGTATATGAAATTACAAATCACTTGATCTGAAGAAAAAAAATATATGGTCTGATTAACATAATGGAAAAAATCATGGGCACAAAATTAGAAGATTTCCCACATTTCATTCCTGTAAATACACTTTGTTTAAATGACAGTATTGTGTGACAAATTAGGTGTGTTGTTACCTTGAAACAAAATAGACTAGAAAATGCCAGGAAAGACTTTTCTTGGAAGATGTTCAGAGTTTACCTACTGGTGGACATATGCCATAGTTCAGCCATTTTGTAAAGAACATTGTCAATATCTATTTAAAACACAAAGACATATGCACAATGGTCCATCAAAACTCCTGTGGATAAATTTCATAAAAACAAGTAAAGGCATACAGACATATGATTAATTGTTAATATGTTTGATACATGATTTTTTTCTTATTCACCAAAACTGAAAAGGAAGTAAATGCCCAACAATAGGGATATGATCGACACATTTTCACCCCATGGAATAGTATATATTTATTAAAATGCATGGGTTAGAATTATGCCATTTAAACTAGAAAGCCTTTTAAATAAGATTCAAATAAATGAAAATAATGCTGATTACTTTTTAAAAGCAGTGACATATGTGTATGTGTGTGTGTGTGTGTGTGTGTGTGTGTGTTTAAATATTATAAAAGCATGGAGAAAAATGTTAAAGAATACACTAGATTGTTGATGAAGGATGGATGGTAGCCAAAGTGAAGATAAGAGTGAATGAAAAGAAGGAAGAAAAAAAAAACTAACAAATTTTTCAGAATGCTACATAATTTTTTAAACACTTGATATGATCACCTGAATGTATTTGTTTTATAATGATAAATGTCAGAGCATATGCATATAGGTATAAAGAAATTGAGTGAAATATTCTATTAATTTAAAAATTAAGTGCTGCATTGAATATTTTTTCTTAAATTGTCTTTTTCCATCAGTGCCTTTCATAGAATTCTGACTTTTTTCTACTGTAGTTCACAATTTTATAAGTTTTATTGTGATTTGCCCTTGTTTCTCACTACACTCTATGATCAAAAAGGGCAGTGAAAATTTTATTTAGTTCAGCACTTGGTGCAGTTTAATAAACTCTTGTTTCATGAATATTGTATCAATGAATGAAAAGAAATAGCTGTTATATATATTATGAATGGCAGATATATAGGCAATAATATTAATGTATATCATGAAGAAACTCAAAAATCTGAGATTGATAAGAAGAGAAGCTACCTTAGTCAGGAAAAGTTTGGTATAATAGAAGATTAGAAGGCAGACAGCCTCAACACGGTGTGGGGAGCCACTTGTGACAAAAATTGTTGAAAAGGCAACTTAGGTGGGGAAAGAAGATGACCCATAAACTTGGCATCATAGATACAGCTGGTGACATGGATATAAGCCAAAATAACGTTCAACATAATTAACAACCAGATTAGCAATATCACCGGTCAGTCAGAAGAAGGTCATGGGGATCCTCTGTTATCCCAAGTATTATCCCTTTAAGTGGGTTTGAAAGAGATCTAGTATGTTGAGAGAGGTCCTGGGACAGCCCACTCAAGAGCAGCCAATATTTAGCAGTATGGAAGTCTCTTGATATTTTAACAAAATGTAGGGACAAACTCATGCACAACACCTAATAACAGTCCGAAGTTAAGCAAGCTCAGCAGAATGAAGAAGGCAGACTGATAGAATGTGGAACTTCTTTTTCTGAAAATATAACAGACTAAATGGCATAAGATTATTAATAAAATAATCAACATGTAACCATCTCCCAGATGAAGATATAGAACATTATTGATTGCTTTGAAACTATTTTCCTGGCCACAAATAGATCCTGTTCCTCTCCCTTTCCACTCTCCTATCTTGAAATTTATGTTTTATTTTCCAAAACCCCCAGTGGATATCTGAAACTGCTGATAGTACTGAATCCTACATATAATATGTTTTTTTTTTTTCTTATATGCACCTACATCTTAAAGGAAGGACTATAAGGTTTCTTTTGGACATATTTGAATTGTCAGTATTATTAGTCTTGCACTTTGGGACCATTATTTAGTAAAATAAGGGTTCTTGAACATAAGCACTGTGATATCAGGCAGTCAATCTGATGACCCAGGCAGATATCGTGTGACTATCTGGCGGGGAGCAGCATATACAGCATGGATATGCTGAACATCCAGGTGGGATGTAGTGGGAATGCTTGAGATTGTATCATGCTGCTCAGAACAGTGCACAATTTAAAATCTATGAATTATTTATTTCTAGGATTTTTCATTTAATATATTCTCACTGAAGTAGACCTCAGGTGACTGAAACCAAAAAGTGAAACCACGGATAAGAGGGGACAACTGTATTATTTACAGCCTTGACATCTGTAACCTGGAGAACCTTAGATGGCCTAAGGACCTAAGCACAAGCTCCCTTTATTCTCCTTTATATATTGAACTCTCATCCATAAGGAACTCTGGCCTAACCCCCTTCCTTATAATGGGGACCAGGCATGATGCCTGCTTTTAGCTGATTAGCAGACTTCAGTTCCCTGCCAGCCTGCTGATTTATTCAATGAAGTTAACCACATCTTCCTGCAGGAACCAGGAATCACCTCATTTCTGGCTACTATAAGGCATATGTTCCCACAACTCCTGCTTGTTGCTCTGGTCCAGAGTGCAGCTCGCATGTGGCCCTGCATGGTATGCAGTGTCCTTCACCCTAGGCTGTGAGAACGCTTGACTAATAAACTGCTGTCAATCTCATCTTTCTAGTGCTGGATATCACATGTTTGGTCACTCCTATAACTTTAAGGCAGCATTCCTCCCTCACCAACTCTGTGAAGAGGTGATAATCAAAACACAAGTTATGACCAGTCAACTTGTTGTATTCATTTTATGCAGTTTTATTTATTTGCAAGATGAAAATTATATGTCATGTAACCTTTATTGAAAAAAAGAGAAGCATTAGTTTTTCTATGAGAAAAATAAATTTATTTTCTTGCTACCTGAGCACTGACTATGAATAGCTGAATGACTAAAAGTACTATCTCATAATAGCCACAGAGGACTGTTATAACTTAGAATTTTTGAAGGCATTACATTCATTAATTTTTAATTAAATTAGATTGTAATATAGATACTAACCAGACAAATAATTCTATAAACTATTATTTTAGAGATTTGCCTGTATAAATTGAGTGTATGTATAAAATTTTATTTCCCATTACCTATATTTCTAAATTATCATGAAGTCGTATTTTTTTTCTAAAATTATTGAAATAATTAATAGTTTTTATCCAAAATGGAAAGAAAAGAAATGCTGTGCTCATATTTTTTTTCACTTATTGAAATAGAAAAATAAATATATCATTTCATCTTTTAGAGAGAGAGCAGAGAGAGAGGAGACAAACAGAAAGCAGGAATTAGAGAAGAGGGACAGGAAGGAAGAGGAGAAGAAAGAAGGTAGATACTGTGAGAGACAAAAGGACAGAAAAAAAGGTTCCACCTATGGTATTTCTTTCATAAATTTCAAAAACTGATAGATAAGTCCCAGTGATTTATTTCTAATAATTAAATTTTCTGTTTCTGAAAGTCACTGAACAATATATTTTTAATCATCAGTAAGGGCATTTCTCAAAGACTATGGATTTGATTAACGATTTCCCATTCATTGATCTTGCTTTCAGTCAAATCTTACACTAAACACAGAAAAAACAGGCCTTATAAGATGGACCAGTGGCAACTAAATTGATAATTAAAGTGTGATTGTACCCGTGTGACCTGCAAATGTAAGCAGAGTCACCAAGGGAACAATAGAGGGTGATTGATACTGTTTACATTAGCACACAATTTAGAAGTAAGAGGTTTGAATAAGGGCATGCCCACAAGGAAATGAATAGACAGATGTTAAAATGGAAACACAAATCTCACAGAACCCAAATATTCAAGAATTTAAATTTAAATGAAAGACAAATTCATGATATTGATGGACAAACCACATTTTACTGGAAAAAAATAAAATACTGTGGAATCTTATCTAAATATATCCAACAACTGACATTACATTTCCTATCCAAAGCCACAGAAATCCCTTTACTATAATCAACCAGTGAGTGGAAATTTGTCAAAGAGCCATTTATGATGAGATATTTCCATGCATTTTTCATGGAATTTGTGGAAAAATTTGTTTTGCCTATGTGGTAAGAGTGAAATTCAAGTCACATAATAAGTCAATTGGGACATCTCAACATGCCTTATACCCCAGATCTGAAACTTTGTGGGTTATAAACTGAAAGCAACAAACAAGACAGAGACTCGTGGACAAAACAACAGTTTAGTGGTTGCCAGAGGTAAATACAGGTAAAGAGGGTCAAATATATGGTGACAGAAAGAATTTTAATTTTGGTGAACACATAATGCAATATACATATGATGTATTATTGAATTGTACACTTGAAACCCATATAACCAATGTCACCCCAATAAATTTAATTAAAAGAACTTTGAAGACTGTCAGGGGAGTAGATACAACTAATCATAAAAATATTACATTAATTTGTATTTAGATAGCCATGCATAAAAAAAGACTTTACGACTTTAATTTATTTTTGCCATTGTGAAAAAATGGCAAATCTGATATGTGTGTTATAGTTGAAAGTTAATGCTATTGACTGAACTGTCCCACAAAACTATATAGATTGTTGTAAATCTCTTTTCAAGCTAACCCAGAAAAAAGACCAAAATTACCAATATTAGGAATGAAACAACTTCACAACTGAGCCCATGATATTAAAGTATTATAAGGAAATACTATGAACAACTTTATTTCCATGAATTCCACAACATAGAACAAGTGGTCCAATTCCTTGAGTCACATACTAACAAAACTAGCTGAAGAAGAATTATGCAATCTGAATTCTCTTTTATTAAATAAATAAATTACATTTGTAGTTTAAAAGCTTTTAAAAAAAATACTTGGAGCCAAGATTCTTTTACTAGTAGATTCTATGAAACACTTAAGAAAAAAAAAAATAGCACTTCTGCAGAAACACTTCCAGAAAATAGAAGTGGAATCCCTTCCTAACTCATGCCATGAGGCCAGTACTATCTTAATACCCAAACCGAACATATACATCACACACACACACACACACACACACACACACACACACACACACACACACTGATCTAATCATAAACCATTTGACGAAATGCTGATGCGGTAGCACTGAATGGCTTATTTGCTCTCATATAAACTTACTCATGCTGTTTATTGTTCATGCCTGATTCTGGTACATCACTTCTTTGCTCCCAGAGATTACTGTTGGGCTAGTCTAGCATTATAATTCTAGGGTTGTACTAGGGTTCACTACAAATAGTTTCAGATGTATGGATACTTCATTTCCCCCCATCAGGTTATCCCTGTCTACCAGCACCTAGTATCAGGGCAAGGAGTACTGTTTTGTAAAGGTGCTTAATTCTCTACCTCAAACAACTTGGCCTTGCTCCATAACCCTAGAAATCTGCACTGTGATTTCCCTCTTGGGGCTTACAAGTTATCTAAGGATGTGTACTAGAAGGTTATCTTCTTATACCCTCAAGTATGCTAGCAGTTATATAGCCCAAGCTGTATGGTTGCTTGTATGACAACGTGGTCTCACTCCAGTGCACTTTCCTATAGTAGGTAAAACTCAAAGTTGGCAACTTTGCTTGTCACTTCGTAGGTAGGTCAGGACAGTTTTCCTGAATGTGAAATATGCTGCTTCCAGAGAATATGAGAATGTGCAGGTTTGTTCTAAATTCATACCAGTTGGAAGGAAAGTTGAAATAATTTAGTTTTATTGTTGTTGTAAAATTTAAAAAAAAATTAAATCGTCAGGTGGATTTTTTAGTATATACTTTTATAAATTTTAGCATTTGTGTAATAA
This sequence comes from Cynopterus sphinx, assembly GCA_030015415.1. Taxonomy (NCBI): domain Eukaryota; kingdom Metazoa; phylum Chordata; class Mammalia; order Chiroptera; family Pteropodidae; genus Cynopterus; species Cynopterus sphinx. Next base: position 13,325,063 of record CM057381.1, read on the forward strand.
ACAACAAAGTCAGGATGCAGAATTACTCCATTACTCACCCAAATTATCTTTATAGCACTCTCCCCGACCCATAATCCATAACTACCACTGAGCTATTCATCACCATGGTTTTGTCTTTTTGTGAATGTCATATTGAAATTATACAGCAGATAGCCTTTTGATACTGGCTTCTTTCACTCAAGATAATGTCTGGAGATTAATCCAAGTTGTCACATATATCAATAGTTCATTCCATTTATTTGCCAAGAAAAATTCCATTGTGTGCATGTATCATAGTTTGTTTGTTTATTCACCACTTGAAAGACATTTGGGCAATTTTCAGTTTTTTTTTTTTACAGTTATGAATAGAGTTTCTACAAACATTTGTGTGCAGAATTTTGTGTGATTACATGCTCATTTCTCTAGAGTAAATACCCATAAATGAGATTTCTGGGTTATACAGTAAGCATATTTATCTTTCTAAGACACTTTAACTATTTTTCAGGGTGGTTTTACCAACTCGAAATCCCATCAGCAATGTATGATATTTCTAGTTCTACAGTTTTACCAGCAGTGAATGCCTGGCATGCCCTGGACCACTAACTTCTAAAAACTTTATGGCAATAATGTTATCCTGAATCTTTAAATTTTTATTTCTCAAACTATAGAGCTCATGTTTTTTAACAAGGTTGCCAAGGCTACATGCTCGTTGCCACTTAACACAGTGCCATTGGAATATCCAGATGGTACACATCCCTTTGGATAATAATTTGCTGAGAATGAGACAGATAACATAGCCCTTGGGCAAGACTATCAATAAATACTGTTGCCTGTCTTTTCTTAATGAAAACATGCTTTTTATCCTTCTTCCTTATGGAATATAATAGGACGTATTTGTTTGATAAATGGCCTCTTACCTTATCTGAAGCCATGTTACTCTGTTCTAGCAAAGATATTTATCACTGCAACTGTAATTAGGATCACTACTTGATTGAGTTTCCTGAAGTCCACTCTTATCTTCCAGTATCCAGCTTGGATTTTTTTTTTTTGGGGGGGTGGGTGGGTGGGCGGAGGGACACATAATGATTAAATGGGATTACAATGGGACACGTGAATTCTGCATCTTACGGTATTCAAGGATCATTGTCATTTATCCTGGGTTACTATTTTTGATTCAATATCCTGACCAAGGTGTGAGAAGTATCACAGACTTTTATTTTGCCTTTCTATTAGAATTCTTACTTCAGAGGTCAACTAGTCAATATGGGAATTCTGCCAACCCACAAATATTTTCATTATATTTATACATTTGCGTACTAGGGAAATGAATACTGGATGGGTCTGTAGACCCAGAAAATCAATTGCAAGTTGTACTTTAGCTATGTTTTGCCTTCACTCTAAGAGGGAGATTTAATATATTTATAAAATTAGAATAGCGAGGGCAACAGAGTAAATGCTTAATACTTGTGTATGATTTCAGTGCCGTCTGTCACAAGCTATACCATATATATCTCAGATTCTTACTAAAGAGCTACAGTGGCAGCTTGAAAACAAAGATGACTCCAGATGTGTATAAATCATTTACTATTGTGCAATCGAAATTAGCTGATAAATGCTTCCAACGTAGTTTTCAATTTACTTTTAGTCGCTATTGTCATTTCATGCCTAAATTTTAAGTTTATGTTTCAATTAGTTGTTTTTACTCTATATGTTTTCTATCTAGTTTCACAATATATTCTTTACTTTCATTTTACGCATATTTCAAAACCATGAGTAATCAAAATTTAAAGGATGTCACTGCTAGTGGTATAATTATGAGGGTACACAGATGGCTTGTTAAGAGAAGAGAAAAAATAAGGAAAGGAGCCTGAGTGAAGCGGCAAATGCTAACTTTCAACCTGGGAATCTTTCTCTCTGTAACACAAGTTCACTGCCAGCATGTTGTATATACAAAAAGCACATTAGCAGCTATAAATGAGAATCAGAGGATTTTAACGAGACTGATATTCAAAATGTACTGATCTTCAAGTATAGTTCTATATCTTTTCTCCACTGAGATAATTTCAAAGTTTTCATATGCTTTTAAAGGGTATTTTACAGAAATCAGTTATGTAAGATCAGGAACTCAACCAAACCATCCTGATTTTAGCAGGTGTTCTTAAGAAATTTGGGGGAAAATACAGGACACAAATATTCTATTTATAATTCTAAAATAAGAACAGTAGTGACTGCAGAAGCAATGTCATATCGAATAGTTAGTGTTATAATCCTAAAAAAATGTTTTAATCTTATTGCAATAAATGTTTACCATCTACATGGGTAGTCATGAGACTTAATTTCTGTTTTTTAAATTCTAATTTAAGGAAGCATATACAAAAAAATCAATTTGTCTCTTATTTACCTTCTGGCATCAAAACAGTAAATAATCTTTTTAAGAGTTTCTGTTATTTCAAAGAATAATTATATACTCCTTAAAATTTGAGTCTCTATATTTTTCACTTTGGCAGTATTTTAATTAAATAGAAGAAAGGGGGTGAGTGTTTGAGTGATATGATAGGCAAGTTTTGATATTTTTGAGACCATAAATGAAAATCAACATAAACAAGAATATACCTGTCAAATATTATATTTTATAGAATTTAAATTATAAGACACTTTCATAAATGTTTTATTTACTTTTACTTACATATTCTCTAAGTGGGTATTTAGTTTTATGTTATTTTAATGGAAATGCAGATATATACATAAACATATATGTGATCCATCAGGTGGTTTCCTCAGAACTGAGGAGCGTCATGAAATTTCACCAATTCTGTTCTATTACAATTTTGTTCTTCACGGTTTGGCTTCATATATACTACATTAATTGTGTTGGTGACTATAAGGAAAATAACTTCATTCCAAACAAGTTACCCACAAAAACAATAATACTTTATCTCCATGACATTTCCACGAGTGGGATGATCTTCTGATAAAACGAAATGTACATTGCAGTTCATCTGTTAAAGTTTCAGAGCAGATTCAAGGAAAAAGCTTTTCTATGTTTTTGTCCTGTTAACTTGGCCATAACTTCTGCTGGATGCTATTAGATATTTGTGATGCTTCATTAGAGAAGGAGAAACTAAATTCTCAAATAATTTTCAACTCTCTAAAAACCAAAGACAAACAAAAAATCCATGCTCTTCTCTCCACAGATATGTTTTTGAATGTTGAGAAAAATGTCATTTCTATCAAACCCAGCATAATAAAGATAAAGAAGAAAGGTTAACTTATGCTTTTTTCACATACTGCTAGAAGTATCCATGAAAGTTGTGGGGAAAACAAGCAAACAAACAAACAAACAAACAAAACCAACCAAACAAACAAAAAAACAGAAGACTATTTGGCTCATGTTTCTTGAAGGGCCAAACAAATTTTTTTGAGAAGTCAAATGTCTCTTAATGAATGACTTTAGCATAAAGAAAAAAAAAGTGTGTCTTTTCAATAAGAAATCCATTTTAAATAATCTAAATTATTTTTTGAATAAACTTTTCAACCTTGATTTAGGTATGACCACTTAGAAAAATAACCATACAGTGTTAACAATCTATAAAAAGCTAATAATGTCGAGTAAAAGCAGATAATGTCGAGTAAATTAGAATCCACATGTTTGAAGAGTTTTAATGATCTTCATAAATGATATTTAGCTCCTTTATATGCATTATTTATTCTGAAATACATTGGTCAATATTTTTAATAAATGTATATAATCCTAATTTTTACAATAAATATTACTTTTCATGTAGTTCTCTTAGTGTTTTAATATCATTTAGAACCATATTCACATTGAATTTCAAATCTTTTATTTTTTATTCAATGATCTCTACAATTTTCTCATATCCTCTAGCACTTCTCACTTCTTTCCATGCTTCCTAACTTTGTTTAACCATGATACTACAAATATCTCACCATTTTTTTTAGCTTTGTTATTATTCTTCACTTTCCTTCAGACTAAAATCACACATCCTTTCTAATTGTTCTATTTCATATGATAGCCTTTCTATTGTCCCCAGAATACTTTTTTGTGCAATTATTCATTTGCTTTGCCAGCTACTATCTCCTTGAAAAGATTTAGGTTATGGTGTCCTACATTTTTAGAAAGCTTTTTCCAATCATCGGTTCTTCTGATAATTAGTACAAAACACTTACCAGCAACTTTCTCTGCTTCTTTGAATCCTGATAATGAATTATTTATGCAGTGTATGTAGGATGATTTTTGGTTTCCATCTAGTTCTTCTATGAACAAAAGCTGCTATTCAGATAATATATTAAATACCTATTTCAAAATGTATTGCATAATTGAAAGATGCAGTGGAATCTCAGAGAAAAAAAAATATTTTTCCAGGAATATAGCATAATCTTTAAAATTAAAGAAGGTGAAAATCATAGATACAGAAAAATTAGCTTCATACTTTTCAAAGGACATTACTATTCCTTACTTTTAAAGGAAGATATCTAACCTCTACCAATGCTATAGAGTTGTTGCTTAAATTAAATCTCTGAAAAACATAATATATACAGTCTGTTACATCTGATGTTATACCTACGTTTATTTATTTTGCAACATATACCATTTCTTTTAAAAGTCAGGTTTCAGATTCTTCAGAAATATTTCTAAAAGGAACCTGTTTCAAGAGAATTAAACATAATGTGCTGATATAGCACAATGACAACATGGGACTGGAGAGCAGAAAAAGATCACAAGATGAGAGCTATGCTAACTCCCACTGCCATACGGTGTGCAGTTGCCCACACACACACACACACACACACACACACACACACACACACACACACACACACACCGCTCCTACTACTACTAGAAAATACTAATTAGACATACAGAATTTAAAAATTGAGTTGAGCTACAATTATCTCAGCTCTTAAGTAAGTGATAATGTAATGATTAACACTTGAGTTTTAATTATATATTTTGTCAGTAAATAAATGCTAGGCTAGTTGGGACTAAACATCTAAAAGAACAGGAGACAAAAATAAAATAAATAAGAGAGAGAAGAAAAAAATTTCTCACAAGGCTTATGTTTTCACACCTGGAGGTTATATAAGACTTTTTATCACTTGGGTCCTAATTCTAGAAATTAAACTTATATTACATGTATATATTTTGAAAATATATGAAAGTGGCACATATTTTTGAAAAGAAGTACAAATTAGTAGTTGATACTTGATCATGGGGATGGGGAGCATGGCATAGGGGATGCAGTTAGCATTAATACATTGGCTAAGTGGAGGGTCAGGGGAGGGAAAGAGCAATTGGGGGGATCATTTTATGAACTATATAGATGTCTAACCAATGTACTGTATACTTGAACCTAATTTAAATAAATACATTTTAAAAATAATTTTATGCATATATTAAAATAGTTCATGAATATTAAAACACAATGAATAAGCAGGTGGTATTTACCAGGTGAACACAGGGAAGTAGAAATAATGGCAAGCAGCTATGTAGAATAATAGAAATTTAGAATTCTTAAACATATTGGTGTTATTGGTGAGCCCTGAGTCACTACTGGCTTTATTTTGAACATATTACATCATTATAAATTAACATTATTAGTTTCATTTTTAAAACGGTGATTGAAAATTAGCACCCAACTCGTAGTGCTGTTACGATCATGATGCTTTTGTCATTACAGATGAAAAGTATTTAGCCTCCTCCTTAGCACCTGATAAGAACTGAATAAAGACAAAACTATTTTATTATTAATAATGTCTCTAGGACCTTCTCTAAACTGTCAGTCAAAACTCTTTAACTATGATACAAAATCAGAATAAAGCCCTTTGAGTTCTTTCAAAGAAGGAGGGTTTAAAGAGGAGGCACTTTACATTGTAAGGTCTTCCACCTCAGGGCACTGCCTTTGTCTTCTCCAGCAGCTGGTTGAATCGAACACAATGCCTCACATGCAATAAGTACTAAATCACTTCTTGCAGGATGAATCAACTTTTACATATGAAAGACAGTTCGAGTTGCAGAAAAATTATGCTTAATAGGGTATGCTTTAGATAATAGGTTATCTGAAACAAACAGTACAATAAGACAATGCATATTTTAAAAGGCAGGATATTTTATTGAGAGCTGTGAATTAAGAGAAGAGTTGATCATATTAATGGAAAAATGGGAAAATGTGCAGTTCCACTCATATTTTGTGCTTTGTTAAAAGTATAAGACTGAAAATAGTGTTTTCTCTAAGTTTTTAAATTGTAGCTAGAAAACCATAACAATCTGACCAGCAAACTTGGTGAAATGTATGCAAAGTGTGCTTTTTATTCAAATACAATTTACAACCTGACACTTACTGATAGAAATCTGCAACTCTAATTATATTACAGAGTAATTAGAAAATATGAAAATAATTTCAAATAAATGATCAATGTTGCCTTTATACAACTAGATGAAAATTTTGGTTGTTCTTATCTCATTATATTAAATGTCCAGTAGTTTAGATATTATTATTGTGAACAGTTTCTCAGATGTTACATAGTATATTAATCATGATTATCCAGAGAAACAGAACCAAAATAATATATATGTATGTATGTATGTATGTATGTATGTATGTATACACACGCATATATATATGTATACATACATACACACACAAATATATCTTTTTTTTAAAAAAGCTATATATAAGAGTAGACATATTATGGCTACTGGCTCCCATGATATGGAGGCCTAGAGGTCCAACTATCTACAGGCTGCAAAGTGGAAAACCAGGAAAGTTGGCAGAACAAGTCAGTTGGTGTCCAAAGGCCTGGGACTCAGTAGTTTTGATATTAGGAGAAGATCGATGTTCCATCTCAAGACGAGAGAGAAAAATTTCTCTTCCTCCCATTTTGTTCTATTCAGCCCACATCAGTGATGGCAGATCTTTACTCAGTCTACCGATTCAAATGCTAATCTTTTCCAGAAACACTTTCACAGACACACCCCGGAATACTTGTCTGGGCATCATCCCTCAGCCCAGTCAAGCTGAGACATAAAATAAACCATCACACACGGTAATTATCAGATTCTTACTACAGTAAATACATGCTAATTCACAAATAAGCCCACTTTTGTGGACAAAATGATTGATACTTATTTTCTATTTTCTCAGCTCGCGTTCCAAGATTTATAGTTCTTGACTCATCTATTATGCCATACTCCATTTGATAATTCCTTCAGCCCCTTCCCTGAAGCTCTAGGCATCCTTGAGCAGTAGTTTCTAACACTGCTTACTACACTGAAGTCCAAATCTAGGACCTTGATGAATGTGCTTTCTGTTAGACGGAGGTAAGGGAGAAATCAAGTCATACCATGATCACCATATTTTCGCTAAATGTGGGCAGAGCAGTATATGGCAAGGATTGTGTTTGAAAAAGAAACTCGTGGTATGAGATTATACAAAAGAGGCAAATCAATGCAAAGAATGGAAAAGGAAAAACAAAGTATTGGAATGAAGGAGGCATGCCAATTTTTGTTCAAATATCTGCTTGTTTTAGTATTAGGACAATTTTATATTAGCCAAAATGGAGAGCTCTCACCATCATGTATCTCTTATAATGATAATTTTTTACTTGTTTTTGGCTAAAACTTTAAAAAAGTGTTTCAGTTATTTATTTTCTAAATAAGAAAAGAGGGTTAAAGTGAAAAAAAAATTGTGATCATGAAAAGATTGAGGTACCTTTATGTTCGTTGCAGCGTTGTTTACAAAGGCCAAGATATGGAAGCAAACTAAGTGCCCATCAATAGATGATAGGATAAAAAAGTTATGGTTATGGAATATTAATTAGCCATAAAAAAGTAAAATATTGCCATTTGGACCTAGAGGGTATTATGCTAAGTGAAATAAGTCAGACTGGGAAAGACAATTACCATATGATTTTACTTACATGCAGAATCTGAAGAACAAAATAAATGAACAAACAAAACTAAAACAGACATAGAAAACAAACTGATGGTTGGTTTCCAGATAGGAGGGTAAGTGGGAGCTGAGTGAAAAGGTGAAGGGATTAAAAAGTATAAATTGAGAGTTACAAAATAGTCATGGGGATGTAAAGTACAACATAGAGAATACGTTCAATAATATTATAAAAACTGAATGGTGCCAGGTGGGTACTAGACTTATTGGGAGAATCATTTAAAAAATTATATAAGTGTCTAACCACCATGATGTACACCTGAAATTAATAAAAAATAATACTGAACATTAACTTTAATAAAAATATAATAATAAATTGTATTTACTGAAAATATTATTCAACAGCTTTATTGAGATATAAGTTATACGTCATCCTACATCCATTTAAAACTGAACAAGTAGTGTTTTTCTTTTAGTATATTCACAGAGTTGTGCAACTATTACCGTGATTACTTTTAGAATATTTTTATCATCCTGAAAAGAAATTTCATACCCAGTAGCAATCAATTCTCATTCCTTCAACTACTTAGCCCTAGGCTACTATTCTACTAATCCACTTTTTTTTATTGTATTTTGTTACATAGTATAATGTATTCAGGATTCACTTATACTGTAGCAGGAATATGTAGCAGCACTTTATCTTTATTAAATGATATTCCACTGTCTACTTGCTCACCATTTCATTTATCATAACCATTTTATTTACTATTCATCATTTACTGGGAAATTGGATTATTTCCACTATTTGGCTATTATATACAAAGTTACTACGAACATTCATATATAGGTTTTATGTAGACACATCTTTTTATTTATCTTGATAATTGCTTTGCTTTCCACTGGATAGTCAGGCTGTGCACAGAATAGAGCATTACATGAGTACAGTGTGATCCATTTGAGAAGATAGACAAGTACCATCCAGGGGAGTGACCAGTGCCTACTTTGAGGTTGCTGGGAAACCTACATGTTTACTTACAGGTGGCAAGGTATGCTGATTTTGTCAATCTTTTCAAAGACCAGCCTTTTATTTGTTGATTTTCTCTATTGTTTTCTGTTCCTTTCATTAATTTTCATCTAATCTTCATTATTTCTTTTTTTTTTTATTATCTTTAGATTTCATTTTCTCTTTTTTTTTGAGATTTGAGATGTAAAAATATCAGCTGTTTGGATTGAGAGAATCAGAGATAATACAAAATTAGGAGAGACCTTGAACCTCAGAATTCTACTAGCAAGCAGCAGGCTGAGAGGACTATTCCGTTTCAGATGCATTCTATGTTTTATGTAGAAAAGTGAGAGAGAGAGAGCGCGAGAGAGAGAGCTTACTCAGAGGATGGTGCCAAGAACCGCAAGGGCAGAATTGAAAACCCAGGAAAATTATTTTATTTTCTGGCCTTATATAATTGAAAAATTCCCAGCATTTGTCTGACTATGCATCAGAATTTCTATAAACTACTTTCTTCCCTTGTCCTCCCAATTTCCCCCTTTTGCACTGGAATGCCTATAGTTCCTAGCATTTACCTACCCCAATGTTATATACTGAGTGTTTGTTGAAGACGGGGAGACTGCTGGCTTTATCTGTTTATTTGTACAGATGTGCAGAGCTGGAAAAGTTGTACCTTGGGTTCTGTTGTTGAGGACCTATGCTGGGGTAGCTTTACTCATACCTACCCCTTATTTAGATGAAGAGATTCCAGACTGCGAATTGATGCAATAATGCCTGAAGACTTTTGAGGTAATCTGGAGGGGAGAGAGTGCATCCTGCATAGTGGTTAGGTATGTGATTCAATGGAAACCAGACAGAAGACAGTAAGCAGGCTCTAGAAAGTAGGCAGGATCCCAGGGGAAACTGCCTCTGGATGACCCTGCTCTGGTGTAATTTGCTCTACTTGAATGGGGGCTGTACTTTTTCTTCTAGTGAACACAGTATGGCAAAAGTGATGAGATGTCACTTCTGATGATAGGTTTTAAAAAGATTTTATCTGTCATTTGTGAACTATCTCTCTCCCTCTCTCCCCTTCTCCCTCTATCATCTTTATCTCCATCTTTTTCTCTGTCTATGCTTACGTCTTATCTTGCTTGGAAGAAAGTAAGTTGCCATAGTGTTTGACTTCCTATGGAACTGACCACATGGTAAGAACCCATTGTCTTCAGCCAAGAGTCAGTGAAGATCTGAGTCTTGGAGATAGCCACATGAGTGTACACAGAAGCAGTTCCCTCTTCACAGGAGGCTGAGATTAATAGTCCCAGATAATATCTGATTGCAGCTTTGTGAAAGGCCTTCAGGTAAATCCACACAACTAAATTGTTCTTTTATTTCTGCCTTACAAAGACTGTGAGATAAGAGAAGGTCTGTGATTTCAATTGCTGAATTTTGGGGTAATTTGTTACCTGGTGTGTTGGGTTAGGGAATGCCTTCTGAAACCTTAGCTCTAGCTTTGGTAAATCTTTTAAATAACAAAGGATGAGAGCAAATGGTACCTCATGGCTTCCAGAAATTATGGTTTTCTTTAACTGTAAAGCATTTCCTTTGCTACAATATAGAAAGGCAGCACATTCATTACCCATGACAGTGATCACTAAAGTGATACTTTATCTGTAAATACTATAACAAATTTCAAATGTGTCATCCAAGAATCTGCTCAATGTTGACAAAACTGTTCTTCAGTTGTCCCAGAGGAGATTTTAGAAAAGGATAAGATTCAAATACAGATAATTTCTTAGTAATTATATGTACATATAATTACTTATATATATTAAGATAACCAAACTCTCAGCCTGAATTCATTGATAATCTGAGAGACTGAATTTCATTGTCCTGTCTTGAAATTTGAATATGATGTATTTCATTGTGAAGAACATAAAAAACTGGGTCAATCATTTCAATGATATTTTTAAATCATTGTAGCCTTTCCTACAAATTAAAAAACAAAATTAAATATGTCACCTCAAATCTGATAAGTTAATATAAAAGTTATACTTTCCTTTCTTAAGTTCACTCTATTTCAATGTAATCTTTATACCTCTAACAGTGTGGTAAAGGAATAGTGAAAATACACCACTACCCATTTGAAACTGAATTATTTGACCTCAGGCTTTAATAGCTACAGTGCTAGATGGGAATATTGGCAAAGCATGTATTATTTTTTTATTGTGTTAGTTTTTAGTTTAGGAGGTATAAGCAGCACAGTACCGTATGATAAAAGCACAGAATTGAAATAAAATGCCCAGAGTTCCAATGCCAGCCCTACAGGCTACCAGAGAGAATGTGGGCACATTGTCCAACCTCCCTGTAAGGAAGACATCAATATTCCTTCCAGACCCCCGGTTTCTATATTTCTTCAACTGTTTGTGTGCATTCCCTGTCGACCTATGTGTTGTTTGCTTCAAACCACCACGCCAAGGACTCTATTCAGAGGACTCAATTTGCAAATAAAGGCTTTTTGATTACAGGTAGACAGCCTGGAAGCTTACAACTGCCTGGGGTATTATTACCAATGACTAACTGGTGCGGGAGGGTGAAAGTTGAGCTCATTTGCCTACAGGACAAAATATAAGACTCTGGAGATTCCCTCACGGATAAGGTCTCACTTAGCCAGAAATGATACCTTACTTGGTTTCTTTACCTTTCCCAAATTGCTCTCTTCATTTTACTACTGGTTTCTCCTGGGAGCACTTTCCAGAGAAACCATTTGTTTGATAATCCTCATTCTGTAGTCTCCCTCTGGAAAAACTGAATAAAGATATTCAGTTTCTCATTCCTAAAATTGGAATGTAGTCTCTTAAGTCAAAGTCTTTTGTGAGGATTAAGTGAGTCTCTGATCGCAAAATACTTATAACCATAACTAGCACATATTATGTGATAAATGTGTATTAGTATGTTAATTATAAAATAGTGAAACAAAATATGTTCCAATCAATACAACAAATAACTTGTTGAATGCTTACTGTGTAGTACATACATTCTATGAACCAAAAAATTATATAAGAAATCAATTAGGCCTTATTTACTTTAAGGTTTAGTAAATTTATACAAGGAGACGGACAACTAAGCCAGTATTAAAAATGCAATCTAGTCAATATTGTGGCAGAAATATACACTGAGTGCTCATAATTTTTTAAACAATAACTTAAAAGAATTATCTTTGAATTTAAACTCAGCTCAAGTAGTCAAAGAAGAAATTAGCCAGGAAAGCTAAGTAGTAATCAATATTTAAAAAGTGGGAAAGGGCGATGGAAAAATAAAATGGAGACAACAGTATGTGTAACTATTGAAAGATTTAGAAGAGTTTTATTATTATTTGAGTTCAGTGCAGATTGTGCGTGCGTGTGTGTGTGTGTGTGTAAATGGACTTTAAAGTACATGGTGGTGTGTGTGTCTACTTTGGAGTGTGTTGGCGTGTATGTGTGCACATGTGAGTACATAGGTGTGTCTCTGTTTTGAGGTGTATTTGGGGGAGCAGGGTTGGCATTGAGGCTGCAGAGATAGACAGAAACTGTATCAGCAGTAGGGGAATGGAATGTTAGAAAGACGAGTTTGGCAACTGTGTTAAGAATGGAACTGAGGACAAGAATGGTAAATAGGTTTTCAACTCACATGCCAACTCTGATCAATTGGTAGTGGCCGCCCGGAGTACTTGTCGAGAAGGATTTTGAAGTCTTGTCCAGTCTTAGTAGGAAAGAACACCATGATTGATTATCAATGTCTTTCATTTATTTCCTATGTCCTAACCTTTTCTTTATTGAATCTGTCCTCTACAGTGAATATCTGTTATAGATATCAGATTTAGATCAGGTGATAGGAACACAAGAAAATACAGATGAAAACTTTTTCTCTGAATGCATCTAACCTTGAAAATTCAATGGCATTTATACTAGTCTTAGAAATACGTGTATGGGTTAGCATAGACATAGCACGTAGATATATTATAAATATTCATTTAATTATTTCAGCCAATTGTAAATAATAGTTGGAAACAAAACTCTGGAAATATATTTCTATTGCAGTGCCAGAATAAAAAGTAAACCAAACACATAAATAAGAAACTTATGATTATGAAAAACAATTGTGTTTGTAAATATATGGATTTTGCCAAACCTTTCCCCTTCTTTTATTTCAGTTAGACTAACTGCCCCTCCTGGTATATGTTTTACATATTGTCCTACTGAGTTTAACTGATTAAATATTATAAAAGATTCCCAAGCCAACTTTAAATGATAAATACTTTTTGATAGTGCAAAGAATAAAGTATTCAGAGCCAGGCAAGCCTACTTTATAATCCTTACTTTGTCACTTATCGACAGTCAGTTCTCAGACGAGTTTTCATTAGTGCATTTTCTTTCTGAACATAAAGTACTAACTTAGCAAGCCTTTGTGAGGCTCAAACTTAATAATATGTACGCACATAAAATGCAGTTGATAAAATAGTTTGACAACATCTGACAAGCTTTGAAATTATACCTCCTATGTCACATTGCATTTACTTTTAAAAAGCCTAAATTAATTTCAGAATCATAATGTGCTAAGAAATAATTAAAAACAAACAAAAAATTAATTAAATACCCATTTATTTTCAGCCCGTTAGATACGAAAATGTTAGGTTTTGGGATTACTAACTTAAAAAGTCATGGTTTACATAATAATATGCTAATAATGCAAAGACATGTATATGTGTACCTGATTCCCCATTAGGCAAAGTAAGGTCTCCATAAGAGAGAATCACATCATGAATATTAAATATATATTTAACTGAAAATCGATTTTTATCGAACTACTCTGAATTGCTTTTATAGCACATGGTTATTAATATATAAATTCTGAGTCGAAACATGACTTCAAATACCATTGTACTCCCCCAAATTCCCTCACAGGAAGTCAGGTATGAGAGTAAATAGACCTTTTTATTGTCTAATCATTATCCTTCTAAATGACATCTTCATTAATAGTAACATTAACTGCAAATTTTGTTTTATTTCATTAAAAAAGATAGTGTTGGAAATGGAACTAATGATTTTACATTAATTAATGATTGCTGTCATGCTTGGTGTAACTTAAGAGGACTTTGAATTGAGGTGTGGTTAATTTGAGATATGTACAGTTTCTTTCTACTCCATCAGGTGCTACATTAACACGACCCCAGGGGCAGGTTTTTAAAACCTGGAAAATAGAGCAAGACTTGTCAAGAAAATGACCCCTCCAACAAACAGCCAAATATTTGGAAACATATTGTTCTAAAAATTTGTGTCCTTTATCCAGCATTGAGTATATAGTAATTGTGATAGAAACAAGCAAAATATGAAACGATTCTTCTAGTATTGATACTCATAAAGAGTAAAAAAAAAAATTTACTTTTCAGAAAATGTTTTATTAATATTCAAGAGTAACAACATTCAGTGGTTCACATTTAATATACCCTCAGCACATCATTGCTCAATTATATAAAAACCAAAATACTAGAGAAATGAGCCATTTTATAAATTCTCACTATATTTAGAATTAAAATCTGTCTGTTTTGTGATCTCTAGCAATTTTATGTCACACATTATCATCTTCTTTTCATTTAGTAGAAGCATGGGGAAAGAAAATGTACAATCCAGTCATGGTTGAGTTTCTTTATGTTTCACTTCAGTTTTCTGGGCATTACTAGTCACTTTTATTTCACAGTTGTTTCTTGTTTAAGTCTCACACAAGATGACAACAGCATGGGGCAAATCATTTTCGGCTTAATTTGAAATGCTGTTTTCAGGGTATTTTAACAGTAGCAATTCTCATATGAGCAAGTAAAGATCATAAAAGTTATCTGTATCTCCCCAGATAAACTACAAATAGAAAAACAAACACACAACAGAATTTGTAAAGTGATAAAGGAATTTAGTATGACTAAGCCGTGCAAGTAGAGTTTGAACATGAACAAAATCTATATTTATGAAATTGGACACATTCTTAAAAGGAACAAGGTGAAAAATAAGAAAAATAAAAATGCTTACAAATCAAACAAACTCTGTAACTGAAATTTAATCTGAATTTATGCCATCAGATGAAATATATACTCGGTATCAAAATATTTAACTATCACAGAATCATTGTTGTTTATGTGTGTGTGTTAAGAAAGGGGTATTAGTAAAAAGAAACAATAAAATTTATATGGTTATCTAACCAAAAAAAGTACTGAAATAATTTTAAGAAAAATGGATTGATATAAACTTGAGAGCAGGGAACTGAGTCTTGCGGATTCTTTTATCTTCTACCTCAAGCAAATAACCATCATTAACCTGCTGATTTAAAAAAAGAATGAACAAATGAGATGGCCGATCCGCTCACATCTAAACAGTCCATCACTAAAATTAATCCCATCTAATATTATTTTGTATATTAGAAAAAGTTTATATCAGCAGAAATCATTTTTCTAATATTATTTCAGATAATAATAAACATCTCTGTTGTCAAGTTTTAAGTAGAAATCCTGATTAATTCAGTCATTTCATCAGCGTATGTAAATTTTTTGAACCTCTCACATTCTGATTATAATCTTTGAGACATATAAATACATGATTTAGAGTAAATATCTGAATATAACAGGAAATGTATTTGTACTTCCTTACTATCTCAAACTAACATTGGTAATGAACTCTTTGTATGGAGAAGTCTAATGAGACTGCTTGTGGGTTTTCCTATATCACCTCTAGATAAATTCTAACCATCATATTATCTAATATGGCTATTTCCTTCTTAGATCTGTATTTTATTTTTGTGAAATTGACGCCTAAGATTACGTCTGCTTTTAAAAAGCCATTGAATTGCACGGATGATTCATATTGTTTGTTTTAAATAAAACCCCAACTTTATTCACATGAAGAAATCAAGATTTTCTACATATATAGAGGTCAATGTTTCTGAAACTCATAAAAATTTGTATTTAAGCCAAATGAAAATTAAAATTTTGGCTTTTACCTAAGACATGTAAGTGTATTTAAAATTTATTTACTTATACATATAAGGAACACTGTTTTCATACTTCATGTATTTTAAATTATTCTGCTGATACCGACATGAGTAAATTTGGAAAAGATATAGTACTTGCAGAGATATTATCCGAGAGTCATGTCAGTTTGGTAATTAAGTGAACAAATATAAGTTTACATGAATTAGCATTGATATCAATGAGCTTGCCATCAAAATGATATAATAGATATTTGCAGTCAAAACCAATTATTTCTAAAAAAATTAATGAAGTATACACACCCTAGTAATTTCTAACAACAATAATCTTTGAAGAGGGTAGACATGTGGAAGAAGAAACAGATGATTCAATTAACTATCTGAGAAAAAACCTAGCTCAAAAAGATTTTGAGTGGATGACATAAGATAGATATGTTTAAAATAGGCAGTTTTGTTTCTTTGTGTTTTGTTTTCTTGTGAAAATTATTCTAAAGGTATATTTTTAAATATAAATATAATTATTGAAACCTGTAGTAAAGTGATGTTTTCTGAAGAAGGATTTGTATTCTGCCCTCTCCTACATTTCCCAGGATGAGCGATGAATCTTACTTCAAGAGAGTTCTAATTGGCAATGCTACTCTGCTTCCTCTGACTTTTTTTTTGAGCTCAACATTTATTTTCTCCCCCAGATTCACAAATATTATTATTTTTCTACATATCTCATATTACTTTGCTAGTATTTGTCTTTCTATTTTTATAAGGAGTTCTCAGCTTACTTTGCCAACCCCCCTTAATCTATTAATACGTTTTAATTTTTCTATGTTAATTCTTTATCTAAGAACTATGTTACCAAGAACAATGTATGTTTCTGAATATATCTTTCTCGTTAATGCACTGCTGTGTTTAAAAAAAAAAAAAAAAAAAAAAATATATATATATATATATATATATATATATATATATGAGAATAAAAGAGATGTGCTTAGGGGGGCATTCCAAATTCAAATTCTAAGTTTACTTCTTTTCCAAGTAAATACAATAAACTCGCTAAAAGTAAGAATTAAATTATATAACTCGATGCAAACCCAAATTAAAGCTTTGCTTATACACTGTATCTTATCTATAAGACAGGCAAACATTCAAATTTTGCAAAAGTAACATTTTTTTTTTGGACAAGGCTATGGGGCAGCAAGACCTTGTACATATGTGTATAGGATTTGGCAAAGTACATATTCATATACACTTTTATACTGATATCTCATTTCAAGAAATCTATTCTAAAATACATTGGCAAAATTCCAAAAATACATATACAGAAGATTATCTGTTGCAGTAGTGTTTGTAATTATGAACAATGAATCGGGAATACAACTTATTGTCCATTAACAGATTGAATAAACTACTGTACTTCCCACAGTGGAGATTTTGCAGATGTAAAGAGTTATAATGTATACTACTATGATGTAATATATGGGCTTCATTATTTTACAATCAAAAAGTGGAATAAAAACAGTGTATAGTATGAGGGCAAGGTATCAGTTTATTGTCTCTCAACTCCTAATGCACCCTTTTCTGTCTATTCTGTGATAATGAAACAATATCTTCTACAAACTTCTATGCAGCTTTATCAAGAGAAGACTAGAGTGACATGGTAAGGAGACAGAAGTAGAGCATCACTTTCTCAGTCCTGGTGCTGTTTCCATGTTTGCAAATTTTCTTTTTATTTAGCATGGCTGCTGAGGTCCATTGATGTTCATATCGTAAAAGCAAATACAAATTAAAAAGAAGAGGTTTAATTCTCTTTGTTGAAAATAAGAGAAAAGACTCTGCCCCACCCCCACCACCTCCCTTTTCTTAGAGCATTTGCTTTAGAAAACTTCTTTTGCCTCTTTAAAATATACATAAATCTTTAAAAAGGGTGAATAACTAACCCAGAAACCTGGGAACCAGCTCAAAGCCTGAGAACCATTGCAAGTGTGATCACCAAGCAAGATACTGGCCGTATCTCCCAGTTTCCTGGGATAATGGGAGCCCAACTTTAGCTGACTGCCTGGCTCCAAATTGCCAACCTCCCTTCCATCATAAAGATACAAGAATTTTTTTCTTTAAAAAGCAAAACAAATGGCTATTTCAATTACCAAGTGATTTAAGATGAAATATATGTAACAAATAGTGCCGTTGAGTCCTCTTACTCAAGGATCAGCTATTGTTTATCTTGAAAAAATGTACACAGTACATCACTTGGCTATATAAAAGGATAAGATTGTTTAGTGTTTTTGCAAACTCTTTAGGGATTGCCTGTGATACACATCATATTCTGGTTTAAGGCTGTCAATAATAAAACTATTTTTCTCTTCTACTTTTGTGGAGAGATTTTCTGATGTGGCGGGAGTTTGTTTTAAATTATATTTTCTCAACAAGATTAGTGGACCTCACAGACTCTCCCAATCTAAAGGATGCTCTTATCGCAGTTTCCAGTCAAGCTCTCAGGCCATTGTCTCATTACCCCAAGGTCCCTATGTAGATATCATCTCGGCCTGCAAGCTCAGGTCACAGTCTCCAGGGCAGTGGGCTCTTTCTGTGAGCAACTTCCTGGCATCAGACAATTATTTCCCCATCTAACAACTGCTTCTGTAGACCATCTCGGGCTGTACCCTGAGTTACCTGTTTCCTTACCAAGCAGCTACTTTCATGCAGCCCTGGGTGTACACTCCAACAACTCTCCCAAACCCAGTGACCAGTTGTATAGATCTAGTATGCCCTGCCCATACCTTGTGGTGACTGTAAGTGACTCACTCCTATAGCATAGCTCCTGCCTGCACTGTCAAGCAACTTGCTTTGACACCAGTAGGGTTTTTCTGTTCATTTCTGTGTTTTTCAGACTGCCATGAAAGAGGTTTGAATCTCAGTCTTTGAGCAGAGGTCTTTTTTCATCGGTCTCCCTTAGTTAATAGATAGTAGTTTCATGTTTGTATTTGCTAATCATGTATGTCTTTGAGTATTTTCTTACCTCTTTTAGTAGTCAATCACCTTGTCTAGAAGAAAAGTTTATATTAAAATTTCCTTTATTAAATTATGAGCTTTTCCCCCCATCTCCTGATTAGATCAGACTGATACAGAACTGACACTGGGAGTGGTCCCAAGAGATAGCTATGCTAAGATGAGTTTGGACTGGATTCAGTGTAGTGCTGAGCCTTTAGCAAGGAAAAACAAAAAACAAAAAACAAAAAAAAAAACAAACGACCTGCCACAATCCACTACTTGATCACAATTTTCCTTAACTCTATGAAGCAGCCTATCAGAAACATAAAAAGGATAGCCCCAGAACCTACACGTCCCACACAAACGCCTGTCAAACCTCAGGATGTTTTTTTTCACTCACATCTCTTGGCAATTTCTCAGTCTTTTCATGGGAGAAATAACTGCCGTTTGGTTGTTGATTTGGGCAAGACGTTGAACAAAATTGCATGTCTTTGTGCAGTTATCTTAGCAGATGAAGGTACAGCTTGCAAAGCTCCAACAATTGTAACCAAACACGTTCTTTCTGTAGGCCTCTGGAACTATGCTTCCTGTATAGAATCAGCTCTAAAAATTCATTTATTTTCCTCCTAATACTATGGTGACATGCACCTCGGGGTGGCCATAAAAGACTTGCAAATGTAGATCATGTAGTCCTCAGATGACTAGGATGATTTCTCAAAAAACTTGGGTCCTTGGAGAACTTCTCTTTGTTAAGTTCTGCTGCTTGGAGTCCTACAGAGGAGGGGTCCCCAACCCCAGGCCATGCATTGGACCAGTCCATGGCCTGTTAGGAACCGGGCTGCAGGATGTGAGTGGCAGGCAAGTGAAAGACTTTAATCAAAAACAATTAAGAGAAAACACTTAATTATTTGTTGTTTGTAATTGATCTGTTTT
Organism: Cynopterus sphinx; assembly: GCA_030015415.1. Lineage (NCBI taxonomy): Eukaryota > Metazoa > Chordata > Mammalia > Chiroptera > Pteropodidae > Cynopterus > Cynopterus sphinx. Next base: position 13,344,860 of record CM057381.1, read on the forward strand.
GCTAATGTTATGAATGAAATTGTCATACTCTATGAGTATCTAAGTTGAAAAACTGTTTTTCCCATTGAACAGAAACACAGACATCATGATGTGTAACTCCAGTGTCACTCTTTCCCCATCAGCTCTCTCTACTAAAATGTTTATGAATGTGCTTCCTACAAATATCAAAAACTCACCATAAAATTCATCATCTAAGGCAGTAGCATTTTAATTTATAACTTGTTATGGAAAATAAAAATAAGTAATAAAAGCCTATTATTTGCATTTTCTGTAAGTTTTTCTATTCTCAGTAAAACACCATTGTATTCTTAATTATTTTTCACTGTTTGCATAACTAATTTACTGTCTGAGGCAGAAGGCAAGACACATGCAAAGTCTTCACTATGTTAAGGTCAGGTAATCAATTTCCTATCCCAAAAGACAAACCTAATAGTACAGAGGATTATCACTAAACACGAGCAGCTGCTTTTGTAAGACTGGAGCTTTTCTAGGGAATCCTGCAATAATGGAGTAGGCAGGAAACAGAATCCCGTATATCTCCATCTTTGAATTTTTAAAAGCCTCATAGGTATTTTTTAACTACAGATAAAATGAGGATTAATTTTGCTTTGATTCAAGTAATTTCTATTAAACATAAATGTATTTGAAGCAAAACTTGGAAAAGTTATGGAGAAAAAAATTTTACCTTTGTTCTGAATGTCATTTGAGATTTTATCCTTAAATTTAATCCTTAACATTTAAGATTTTCAGGAGTTTACCTGCTATAAATCATTTAATGCAAGTATTAACTTCGGTATTTTCTACCTCTAAATATCATCATTGAAGTCTACCAGACTTTTTTGTACCATACTTATTCAATAGAATTGATAACAACTCCAAGTACTATTTTCATAAGTTTCTACAATGCTGTAATACTCTGTAAAGACTGATTAAATATAAACAATTTCTAAATTTAATTAATGCTATATATCAATTTCATTTCATAAGAAAACACATATACAAGTTTATTCTTCTCTAATGGTTTTATCTTAAAATCTATTGATGCAATGTGACTCATTAATATTTCAAATCCTCTTTAGTTTAATTCTAGGCATGACACACACAGGCAAATTATATAAGTCTGCCTGGAATATAAACAAAGAAATCAGTAATCTTAATATTGAATTTATTTCTATGCATATTTAGCCAGTTAGTTTGACATCTTAGTAACATTCAACATAATTGAATGAATATTTCTTTTGAAAAACTTTTTTTTCCTAATTTCCTTTAGATTGTATGTTTCTTCTCAGTTTTCTTTCATAACTATTCGACCTGCTATCTCTATTTTCTCCCTGCCTTTATCTCTAAAATATCACCAGATTGTACACATCTAACACCTAAAATACATATACATACATTTACTGTTCTCTATAACACCTGCCACCATTCTAGTAAGCCATCATCTTGCCTCTAACCTGTCCCTTCTGTTCTGCTGTTAGAGTCAACCCCTGCCTTTAATTTATTTTCCATAATGTAGAGCGATTTTTCAATAAGCATACTATTCCGACCTTTCTATGATTCACACAATTTATTTATTTCTCATAGGAATTAGGCCAATTCATAAAGCCTATATGTTCGTTCCCTGCTTCTGTGCCATTTTCTATCTGTACCTAATTTACCAATCTCATCTCTCTTTATGTTGCTTTTCCCTTCTTGTGCCAGTTCTAGTTTGTGGACTTCTTTTCAATTTCTTAAATGTAATGAACTATTCGTCGCATCAAAGGAAACATTCTTTCCTTTACATGGAATGCCCTGCCCCAATTCTTCACTTGGTAACCTCCTACAGCATTTCACTTTTCAAATAGACCTAATCTGACTCTCAAATCTTAAATAAATATTTCTATATACTCATTTAAATTTATCTTTAGTTCTTTATATTAATTAATTGATTTACCTTCTGTGTTATCTGTCAGTCTGTCTGTCCGTCCGTCCATCCATCCATCCATCCATCCATCCATCCATCCATGTAGGTAGCTATGGTCTATGTAGTCATATGTTTAGATTCTTCATTAACTTTAAGCATCATGACAAAGTATTTGTCTGTATTTGCTTTGTTTATTGTTGTGTTCCCAGAGTCTTTCAATACTGAAGGACATTCAGTATAAAGTATTTTTCTTAAGTGAGTGAAAGATTGAATAAAATATTGATAAATAAAAAATGAATGAGCAAATTAATTATATATACAGATATATGAATTTCCAGATTTCGTAATTTTCAATACATTTACATTTACTAATAAGTATGCTCATTGTTTTCAAAGTTAAGTCAACAGCAAAAATTTAATACACTCACCATTAGCATAATATTTGATGCAAAATATGATTGCAAAGAACATTGTTAAAGTTCAAAAGACAATAAAAATTACATTAAAGCATAATATTATCTTAAATAACAAAGTTTTGATTTACCTTAAATTATAACATGAACATTATAGTCTCATGTATTGCTAATAAAACAATATCCAGCCAATTTTGCATTTTTTCCTGAAAATTTATTGTTATAATCTTGTGGAAATAACTAAGAATTTTCAAAATATCTTTGAGAGTAAACATTTCAGTTTTGTCTTCATATAAATATTGGGTAAACATTTCACAATATAAGAGAATCAGAGAAAAATAAATGAATGATTATTTTTGTACAATAACCCAGATTTTTAAAATATTTTTAAAATTTGTCATACTTTAGTAGTTAGCAAAATTTATTGTTACCTAATGTAGCAATGGTCTTACACTTTTATGGAAATATGCTATTATCATATTAAAGTGTAGGTTTATCCACATTTTAATAAATGTTTATTGACTCAATTATCACTGATAAAAAAATAAGTTCTAAGTACCCACTAACCTATTCAAAAGTATTTTAGTATTCACTAAGCCAGCAGGAGACTTTTAAGATGTTTTCCTCTCTACTTGAAGCAGCCACTTCTGCAAAAGTTGATAGCAGAGCAATATCAACTATGCCTTATAAAACATCAGAAATGCAAATAGGACACTCAAGTACTCTGTTTATGACATAGATCTCTGGAAAAAAAGATGAAAACAAATTATAACATTTAATAATATAGTATGATTTGTAATCATTATGATTTTATCATGCTCTTCTTAATATAAAAATTTGCATTAATTCAAATTCAACAAAGAACTGATGAAAAGCTATTAAGCTTTGTATCATGGTTCACAAAATTATAAAATGTGATCTCTGGCTTTAAGGAGCTTAAAACCAGGAATGAGCCATGTAGTTATATACAGGTACAATGTATGTATATTGACTGCTCTTAGAGAGATTTCAACAGATACAACCAAGGCACAAGAGAGAAAAAAATGTATAATTGTCCTCAGGGCCTAGCAAATTTATAAAACTTACTCTTTGAGCTTAATATTAATAAGGAGTATTGAATAAATAGAAATGGTGAATTAGTGTATTTTTAGAAATGCAAAACGAAAGACAAGTCTACAAAAAGTAAAAAAGAAAAGTAAATGGTGAGTTTTCCAGTCTAGTTTTGAATATCTAAAAAACTGTTAGTAGATGATAAAAAAATTAAGACAAAAGCTTGATCTTGAATTTGTATTTTAATTAAAGGTCTTGATCTTTATTTTAGAGAAAATGAGAAATTATTAAAGGCTTTTAAGACAAAAATATCTAATCAGATCTGTGTTTTAATCGGGTGATTTTATCCAAACACATCTATACTGCAAAAAAACTGGAAAAAAAAAACAGGCTTATTGTCCCACAATCTCACTGTTCTTACTATTCTCCATCATTTAAATGCAGCTGGTACTTTTGAAATGGTCAAATAAGAGTTAATTAAAAAAAAAATCTACCCAACCAAGTTGCTGTCCTCCTAACATGGTGTGTTTCTTAAACAAAGGTTTCTTTATGCTGACCCCTGTTCCATGGACAGAATGTATAGAAGCCAAAGAAAGGAGATGGGAGTGACCTATCACACTGTATAACTATCAGCTGACCAGAGGAAAATTTGCTTTTGCCACTACAACCTTCATGTTTTGAAAGGTCGTAGTGCCAGAAAGATGAATGCTTCTATGAGAGAAAGTCACATTTCTGGCAAAATGGAAGCTGAGACAGTCATCTGGAGATTTGTGGGTCCTCATTCACTGAGCCTACATCCAAGGAAAAGATTTTGTATTAACTGTATTTAGAAAAAAATTAGCTCATTGCTTCACAATAGAGACAATGGACATTTTTTCTGACTAATATGACTTATCATGGGGCTTCTTAATTCTTCTTGACCAACAGTCCTTATAGGATGAAGCTCAATAATGGTAAGGCCCCTCCAAGAAGTCAGTTGATATGGAAGAGAAGATTTGGTTTGCTCCTCTAGACAAATGCCTTGTGCAGCTGAAGTTAAAGGGAACACGGAGGAGAAAGAAGGTGATTATAATATCGAGCTTTATAACTAAATGTAAAAAGAGAATACCATAGCAATATGCTTTATGCTAATAAATTATTTCATCAACCCCCTCTAGCACCTTATATGAAGAATGCTGGAAAACTAATAATTTAGGTTTCAGATAGGAGTATGATCGAATTAACATCAACTATAGTTGCACAGTAGAGGAAGAGAAACTGTACTGGGGGGACAACATTTCACCCGAGCACATCAAACAAAGAGATGCTGAAGTAAAAAGGGTTGAGGATGCGGGATATTATTCACTTTCCTGTCCAGATCCGCTGCCCACCCTGCTATACATTTTGCTCAGTGCCCCAGAAGGCTGGCCTGTTTAGTGTATTCAGTTTGGCTCCATCACCTTCTTGCTTCCGATTGGTTTAATCCAACATGTCACACCAGAAGTCAAACAGGAGAAGTGGGAAGTTCTGCTATTACTTTCTCTAGTTTCCTTTCTCTGGGTTCATTTTATACCAGTGGAACTCATTAACCAAAGTCCATAGCAAGTGCCAGATGACCTTCCTCAGCTTTTTCTTTCTTGGTTTCATCAACCACACCCTCCCCTCGCCCTTTTGGGCCTTGTCATGTTAACAGCTCTTCCTCAGTTCTACATCTCTTCTTTCTGTTACTGTGATGTATGGTTGCCCTATACTTGTCTGCCTATACTTGTGTGCTCTGTGAGTTAGTGCAAGGCATTAATATGGTTGGATTTTGCTTAGTTTCTTTATAAAATGATAAAATTGATTATTGTCATCTCTAAACTTGACAGGGTCATTTGATAGTGTTTGTCTGTTTTTGTGTATTCAACAGTGAATTAAGGGGCTAAAAATCTATAGGACCTTAATGTATATAAAATGAATATTTTTTTAAAAAGTCATATAATTCAACTGCATCCTTCTTTAAAGTTCAAATGTATCTGTGAGTCTTATTCTATAATACATTAATTAGTACTAGAAAAAATGCAGTTCATTTACATATGCAAATTATTCTGTATTATAATGTTGCTGAATTTAAACTGACAGTTTATTATAAGAGGTATGCAGAAACTTTTCACGGTTTGTCAGTATTTCAAATGTGGAAACCATTGTTATTAACTTACTATAGGTCTACAGAGTTATTTATTGTATCAGTGCTTTCATTTTTGCTTTCAACCTTACATAATAGTAATATGTCAGACCTTATTGCATGTGCCATTTTATCAAAGACCATTAAATAGAATCCTTAAGGGAGACAAAAAGAATATAGAAGAAAATATAATAAATTGTAAGATCAACAATTAATTTTAAACAAATCCCATCTAATATCATAATTTTATAGTTATAAATATTACCTGTATTTGGGTTGCCTTAAGCTCAACTTACTAATTACTTATTCACTCTTGTGAGTGAAGGAGGATATTCTAAAGAGAAACAGAGAGACTCAAAGATGCTGATACATGCTGAAAGAATGTTTTTAAGTATAGACTTGCTTTTTGTCTTTAGCTGAAGCAGAGCTTTTGTATTGACAAGCAACTCTCCCAAGCACAAATTCTCTTTTAATCTCAAATTTGTTTCAGCATTGTTCATCACAAGTTTGACATTTAATTTAATTTTATTTAATTGAAAACAATTAGTGTGTACTCATTATAGCATTTTAAATATACTCATAAATATTCTAAATATAATACATACAAAGTATGCAATTTTAATATAAATGATGTAATTTTAACATAATACCTATACCTTCTCATAAATGGATGTTACCATTTATATTTATATACATGTATTCTGACATGTTTGTTATTTTTAATCTGTGCCAAGTTTCATGATGTTCTTCAGTATCTATGATTGGATATATTTTGTAGGCCAGAAATGCATACACAGTCCAAAAGTCTACCTGTTCTTTCTAAGAAGTACATGGAAGAAGTAATCTATCAAGGTCCTATTAGAGCTATCACAGTTTATAAATGTTAATTTTTCACTTTTCTCTATTATTTCCCCAATGGATATTATATGAAATAGACTGAGTTAACTTGAGAAATAGAAAATTTTGGACTGACATAAAAAGAAATCATGTGAAAATATAAATTATTTTATTATTAAGTAGGGATATAAAATATACATAAAAATTTATTATTTGTCTTGAAAATAACTTTTTATTGGTATATATTGTGTATTGTTTTATTAACTGAAAGGCATTTACTTAAAAACAAATTCCAAGAATGCCATTCTGGCATATGCAACTCTGAAAACTAATTTTCAGAACAACAGTCTAGCAAAATCCCCCTCAGAAATATCTCTGAATGAAAGCAAATTGATGGATGTATACTTCCCATGCCATTCAAAATCAAATGAATTTGTCACCGAGATTTGAAAGAACTTGGCTGTAGTCATTTTTTCTGTTTGTGTTATTCTACATTGATAAGTATTTTTTCCTCTTTCCTGACTGTCTGTTTCTTAGCCAATTATAGAACTGTTTTTTCGTATTTTTTCATTATACATACTGTATAAAAGTAAATTTAGGCAATCTTTTTATTTATTTATTTTCATTTACAGCCATTTTATGAAACTTTTAATTTATGCCAACGGGCTATATTTTTTATTTGTAGCTGTATGCTTGTTGGCTTACCAAGGTAACCTTGTAATTTTCATAGTATCTGGCACATACTAGACCATCAGTACTTTTAAAGCATGAATAAATTACTTATGCATAAAGCTAATTTTCAAATCACTTATATTACAAATTGACTTTTATCTCTATCAAAAATCTTGAAGTCCATTAACCCCCATACTCTGATATTCTAAAAATGTAAATTCAAGTTCTCAAAAAAAATTCTATTGTACACCAGATTATTTTTAGCAATTTAGTTTCCCTGGTATAGTTATTTTGATTTACTTAAAAATTAACACTTCTATTAGTTTTAATCCACTCTCTTCCATATCATGGAGATACTTAAAAAAAAAGATTATATTTTAGATATAAATTATCTGCAACTTATTTACTTTAGAATTTAACTTCATTTTAAAATAACTATCAAGATATTACCTAATCAAGAAAAATATCTTAAATGAGATTATTAATATATTCTTTGCAAATATGAAATGCAATAGTTACTTATTTCCGACTACTTTTTTAAATGTCTCATATGACTCATCCAAGAGGGAATCTAATTTTGAAATTAATAGAAAATATATATGGATTGAATTTAGAGGCATGAATGAAAACATGACTTTTATTGTTTAAGGCTAAAATATGAAAAATAATAGACAAAGTGATAATGATTTAATAAAATTAAACTTCGAAGTGATCTAATTGTATAGGTTTAGAAAAAGAAATCACAAAATGAAAGACTACATTATAAACAAAATATCCAAATTTTGTAGCATTTTTTTTCTTAGAAAACATGTTGCACATTCATATAAAAACAATGAAGACCCAAAATAGATCTTTAATATATGTACAAATGAGCAAAATAGCATCTCAGTTTTTATGCTAACTGCAAAGCACAATAGCATCACCACCGAGTTTAAAGAACAGAATTACAGCCTTCATTTCCTAAATGCCTTTTATAGTTGCTTGTTAAAAAAATATTCCTTACCCTATCACATTCACATGTACATTCTTACAACCACAACCCTGCCTCGGGCACTTTGTAGTGTCAGAGACTACCATCTGGAAGGTGGTTGTGTATAGTAAATGAGTTTTAACAGAACCAACCGTGTTGTTTCCTCCAGAGGGAAGAACTCCTAACTGCAAAGATTCTTCCTACAGTATTGCCTTGTGCAGGAGAGTCTGCCCTACCTATTTGCTACGTACACACTTGCCACCAGCTGTTTTATGTACTCTTGGCTCCCCAGCTGAGACAATTAAGGAAACAGGATTTGACATTTTGTATATGAGAAAAGACTCTGGAGCTGTTTCCAGGTTGGCAGAGTATGGGGTAAAAAACAAGGCTATGCTCCAGAATGAAGACTTTTTATTCTTATAGGCAATGATCGAGGTATGAAAAAGGCAGATGCTAAGAGAATAATGTGGGGAAGTATGGAATCCTGGCCATCAACAAAATATTGTAAATTAAATTAAGTACAGAAGAGTAGCTGCATCCTGCAAAACAGGGAAGGAGAGAAAATACTAACTGTTTGGGTAGGAGTAGCAGATTGGGATATTTTGCTCCATATTATGCTTTTCCTACACACTGCATCTAGCTAAACATTATCCATTATAGCTACATTTCACTTCTGCTTCTATCATATCCTGGGCTGCTGAGCTTGAAGTCCTGTAAAAAAAATAGTTTTTGGGCCAGGGATTTTGGAACTGATAAATGGAGTAAGGATATATTCTTTAACAGAGCTATTATTAAAAGCTGAAAGAGAGAGAAAGAGGGAGAGAGGAAAGAAGAAAGAAAGAAAGAAAAAAGAAAGAAAGAAAGAAAGAAAGAAAGAAAGAAAGAAAGAAAGAAAGAAAGAAAGAAAGAAGGAAGGAAGGAAGGAAGGAAGGAAGGAAGGAAGAGAGAGAGAGAGAGAGAAAGGAAGGAAGGAAGGAAGGAAGGAAGAAAGAAAGAAAGAAAGAAAAAGAAAGAAAGAAAGAAAGAAAGAAAGAAAGAAAGAAAGAAAGAAAGAAAGAAAGAAAGAAAGAAAGAAAGAAAGAAAGAAAGAAACCTAATTAAACAAAAATTGTTGGTAATATTTTAGCTGTAACAATGCTATCCAGTGAACAATCCTGTATAATTTCTTTTCTACCTAAAAATCTAAAAATACACCAAAATACTAATTGTTCATATGGATTGAAACTAGTGCTTTTTTCTTTGCTTTAATATTTCTTATAATTATGTGCTATTTTTAAGTGGAAAGGAAAAAGTGAGATTTTTTCTTATATCATATAAAAGCAGTGATTAAAACTATTTCAAGTAGGCTTGTACATTTGTTTCTAGGGGCAAAAAAATTCCATGTATATGCAGATAGTTCCAAAAGCTGGATTTCCTACCCTGACTTCTAGATCAAACTCTTGACTTATATCAATAGTTATTTCCTGCATCCACATGACAAACATCTCAAAACTGAAAAAGCCAAAACAGAAATCTTGATTCTACCATCACTTAAAATGCATGTCCACTGCTGTCCAGCAGCTGGTAAAAGGCAACATTGTCACTTTTTTTTTAAGGAAAAACTAGTATGTAGTTTTCAAGCCTAAAATAATTGTATTCTGCTTGATACTTCTCTTTTCCCAACCACAATCTCCAAAGTGTGTTTTCAGAAAATGCTGTTTATACTGCCACCAAAAATACATGGATTCTGACCATGTCCTTACTTTTGTTTTACTACCATCCTAATAAAATCCATTGTCAACTCCTATTGGGATTTCTATGTTAAGGAAAGAAGGAAGGAAGGAAGGGAGGAAAGGAAGAAGGTAGGGAGGGAGGGAGGGAGGGAGGGAGGGAGGGAGGGAGGGAGGGAGGGAGGGAGGAAACTCCTTCCTCTAGCTAAAGAAAGCCTTGTGTAGTCTGACCCCAGCCGTATGTCTTCACTCTTCATCTTACCTACTATGTTAAACCCACACCGCAGTTTTAGTTTTTCAACTATGATTAGATCTCAGACACTTAAGTCTTTGAAATAGGCATTCTAATTTCTTGGAATATTCTTCCTTCTCTTCTTTCTATGGTTGATTCTTAACTTCCAAATTTTTTCTTAAATACCACCCTTTTGCTCATCCAATTAAGAAAAAACAGTCACTATCACGTTACTCTATTTCATTCTCTATACAGCACTTAGCACTATTTCATGTCTCTCTCTCTCTCTCTCTCTCTCTCTCTCTCTCTCTCTCTCTCTCTCTCATATACACACACATAGTTTGAATCTCCCTATTAGCATAAAAACTTTGTAAAATCAAAGACCTTAGTTACATTGAATACTACTGAATTCTGGTCATTTAAACAGTGAATAGCAAATAATATTCATTTGGTAAATATTTGTTGGATACGTAAATTAGTGAATAAAATTACATATCAATTATCTAATACTTTGAAATTCTATATCATTTTGATAACCAGACTAATGCCATTGTATTTTATTCTAAGTTTCAACTGAGGCCTGTCACATCTGGAATAAATATTTTCTTTGGGAAATTAGAAAAATGTACTAATTTTAACAAAATATTATACAACTTTTAATATTGATGGATTATTCTTAAAAATACTTTGTTACAGTTATGTAAAGTAAATAAGTTATATGCTTATGAATGTAGTATATAAAATATCTTAATCTTTGCTTAAATATTTATATTATTAACATCTTAAAACCATAGTTAATTTCAAAATCTCTATTGATTTAATATATTTTTTAAGCTAACATTCACCAAGTGTTCTTATACATTATGTTACATTAGTGTATAGCATGCATTTATCAGAGTTCTATGCTTTCTCATAAATAGATTTGCCAGGCTGGAAATATGCTTAAAATAGATAGTAACATGCAGCTATTGTAAAATAAAATGAAGACTGGTGATTTTAAGCAGAATAGATAAATTGAAATAGTGACACAGAAATTCAGACACTAGGAAATATTAGAATAAGCTAATGTATCACATTTAGGAATTGATCCAAACATTTTCTTCTAGAAGATATTTGGTAAACAGTAGATGTTATTTTCATATAATTAACTTTGCTTATCATTTACATAAAGGTTAACATATTAAATTTTGTTTCCCTAATCTCTATATGACTTAGCTCTTTCTATCAGGGAAATGTTAATAATGTCTATTTCATTATATAAAGATGATGAGCATTAATGAATTATTCGTATAAAGTGCGCTCAATCTTCATTGATAAAAAATACATTAGTTCTAAAGATTATCAGCAACTGAAGAGCAATTAAGTGGAATGTTCCCACTGTTTTAAATGAAGCCTTTCTGGCAATTAGCACAAAGAAAATGATTTCTTAAGATATGGTGACAGTATTAAAAGACCAATTCGTTAATGCTATGAGAAAGCAACAGTGTGCATATAGTAATTTTTTTAAAAAATGACATTAATAGTTTTAGTCATTTTGACCTATCCTTATAGATCTTCTTAGCTATACTAAGATTATTATTGTCCAATTGTTATAAAAGATAAATTTTATTACTGTGAATTGCTCAAAAAGTAAGCTAGATGGTGCTAAAGAACACAATTCTATTTTTATGTCATCATATTTACAACATAATTGTTGTTAGTGAGAATGAATGAAAACGGTGGGACCCATTACATTGACCTACAATTTGGTATTGCTCTTTGAATTAAATACAAAAGTTTACAAAGAAGTCAGACTCAGCAATAGGGTAAGATTAAGAAGTAGTACATATTCATAAGCTTGTACTGAAGTATAACACACCACAATCACAAAATAATTGTAACTATAAAGCAAATGTATGCCAAATTTCTAATGTGGACATGTTAGTGTTCTTTCAATAAATCTGAAGTAAATGGATAGTTTTATTCTTTGGGGATCACTTTTTTTTAACATACTTTAAAAATTGAGTGGTGGGTTTAAATTGATAAACTACAATAGGGACATGCCAAACGTTTCGTAGATATTATCTATACCTCATCTTAAAATTACTATTAACCCCACCTATATTTATGTTTGAAGGAAAAATAATGTTCCAATGAAATATAACTCATATTTTATTAAATTAAATCTTTTTGGATTAAATCAGCCTCAGACACATCACTTGCTGGTATGAATGATTCTGATCCTGTCTGAAAAAGGTTATGCAGGGCAGCTGGCTGCTCAGGTTTCAAATTATCTCCTAGGACTCATAGTCTTTAAGACTGATAATACCATTTTTTATTTTAGATATTTTGATAGGTATATAGTGATATCTCATTGTGCTTTTAAATTCCATTTCCGTAATGCCTGTGATGCTAAACGTAGTTTCATTGAACATTGTTTTTTAACTCAAGACACTAGCATGGTGCTTTATACATTGTACATGTTGTGTACCTATCAATTATAATGAATGACAAATCTTCTAATCTAAGAATAAGACATACTATCTTATTCACGCTATCATCCATGGTTATGTTATATACACAGTTTTATATACAAGGTGGGCTTTGTTCAGGAAAAAAAAATCTCTGACGGATGCCATTAAAGCAACAGTTGCTCATCAGCATCAGGAGTTTTAAGACTATGTGAGCCTTTTTTAAGTTAATGATATGTTTTTATGTGCTTTATGTAAAGATGTAGGTCATAATAATGGAGAAAATGGAATGGAATAGTTAAGAATCAATTAAAATAGAGTTAGGAGGCTATTAAGGAAACGGGGCCTACACACATCTTGTGCCTCAGCTCCTAGAGCTGCTAGAAGTTGCTAAACCTGTTGCTAAACTCAGCCCAAAACATGCTGGAGCCATAAAGATTCTGTAACTACTGCTACATGGACACCGAAGGGTTTTACTTCCTTCCTTGTGGTTTTCACCTTCTTTGTTTGCATTTTGGAACTAACCAATCCCTGTTAGCCGAGCCAGCAATCCAATCCTTCAATTGCATGAAAGAATTACATTTTGTGTTTTTTGCCTTTATAAACCCTGCTTTTCTTTGATCTCTCCAAGAGCACATTTTGAGTTGGGTTGCTACCTGAAACTGGGTCTCTTAGATTGTGATCCTTTACTCAAATATTTTTCTTTCCTTAACTGCAGCCTAAACTATGTGTTTGTTTGTTTGTTTGTTTACTTACGTATTTACTTATTTATTTACTTTTGCAGCTGGATTTGGGAGGGAGAGACTGATAACATGAAATTGAGAAAATATTTCTTTAAGAGTAGACAAATTTTACCATTAAAAAAAAAAAAAAGCATGAATCTTATCCTCACAATTTTTCCAGTGAGGGATATTAGAAATTAAATTCAAAATCTGGTTATTTAGGATTATTTTTGCTTAAAAATTGCATAGACCATTTTGGCAACAGCTATATAACAATTGTGTACAATGCTAAAGATAAAGATACAAGAAATAAAGAATAAATGCAAGGACAAGCAGATTTTTGAGCTATGTTGAAACTTTAACCTAAAAAACACAAAGTCTTATGTAACATATAGTTTGATCATTAAATCCCCCCCCAAAATACCATACAGAGGCTGTTTTTTATACTTATTTTTTATTTTGTTTTATTAAATGCCATTGTAGAAAGTTTTCAGAAGTAGAAATTTGTAATTACTTTCTCCAGTCTCCTTTTTAATCCTCTACATGAAGGAATGGATAAGTAAACTGACAACATTTCTTCTCATATTTAAAAGGTAACCAAAGCTTTTTGCAGAAGCCAAAATGTGAATGAAACACACATACACATATACAAGTGAATTATAAAGTGCAAAAAATTGAGAGCAGATGGATCAGTTATGCTAGTAAAACCATAACAAAATCATCTTCTCAGAGTTGAGGCTGTTGTTTGTTCATTCAAAGCATGCATCACAGACCATCCCAGAAGTTTAAAATCAAATATACAGATTAAGCTGGGTGAAATGTTAATCATGTAAAGCAAAACCGAAGGATTTAAGTTTCACACAGCAATAAGCACCATATGCACGTTAAATATTGGAATATAAAATTCCGTCTAGCTAATTGAAAAATAGATATTGAATAAATTTAATATTAAAGAACATATAATTAGAGTGATGCCCCAAATGCTTGATTTACTTAATGAGAAGCTCTTTAGCAAGATGAACTTGTACAACAGAGTGCATATTATTAGAGATCAGTTCCATAACATAATTTTCCTTTTATATTTTTCACCTATCAAGACATCTTGAGAAAACTAACAACAATGGTAGAATTAATTTACATCACTCCTTCTAAAAACTTTAAAAACATTGTTTACAATTCTTCTCACCCCCCCAAAATTTTTCAGACCTCATATAAATTATATAAATAATATGTCCTTCTAAGACACTGAATGCATAAACAAGAAACATAACCTTATCCTAAATTGCCATCAAACAGATCAAAGTATGCTGAAACAATGAAAACCTAATTTTGTAATGGAAATAATAAATCAAAAAACTATAGACCATATTCATTACTTGTTATTTAGTTTAGGACCAAATTGTGAAAAGCAGAAAAGCGATCCCTACATACTGTCAAATAGCTGAGACTAGCAAGTGTGTTTCATGGAACAGAAAAATTAATTCAGAATTCTCCTTCCACATTTAGAGCATTTCCATACATGATAATGGAAGAGAATTTATATTATAAATACGAGCTCACCTAATTGTGTTAAAAACTCCAAATGCATTCAATAAATACCTTTCCTCATGTAGAATCTTAGAAAAATCCTTAGCAAATTGTTAATGTTTTGAAATTATTAACATTTTGATTGAAACATATGAGAAAAATGTATTTTTATTTAATTGTGTTCCACCTCCCTAAACCTGCAATCTATTTACCTATTGGAAGAACTCTATATTATTCTCACATGAAAAAATATTAAATGTTTAATTGACCACTCTGGTCTGGAAACACAAAGTGTATTATTCATAAAATTTACACTTTTGCTTAGTGTGCATGCTTACCTTCCTGAAACAATTATCTTAAAAATTTTGTTTTAGAAATGTCTTTTAAACTCACAGGTTGGCAGAATTCTAAGATGATTACGAGATCTCTGCTCTCTGGTGTACATACCCTGTATAATTCCCTCTTGATGAGGGTTGGTGAGACCTGTGAATGATTAGCAGAAAATTCAGTCCTGTCCAAATCATGCAAGTCAACATTTGGTCCATGCTGATCCATCTACTTAACCACATGTACTGTTAGCCAGTTAGGCCACTGGGGTGAGAAGGGTTATTACTGGCAATACAGACACAACACAATCATTGGACCAATAAAGCTTAAGAGTATTTTTTTATATATTAATCCTCTAGACCAAAAGTATAAATAAACATGTGAACTATCTGAACCCAGGGAAGTTTTCTAAGTGTGGGCATTTTGGACAGGACCAGATACCAAAGATCCTTTGACATGGACTGAATGTCTCCATGGATGTTTTGGACAGGACTGAATGTCTCCATGGATGTTTTGGACAGGACTGAATGTCTCCATGGATGTTTTGGACAGGACTAAATGTCCTTCAAGGCCTATAAATATAGTGACATATCACCGTGTTACTTAAATTACATTATATAGCAAACCAAATAGATTTTGCAGGTGTAATTTAAATCTCCCATCAGTTGACTTGAATTAAACTACAGAAGGATGATCTCTGATTGTGGCTGCATTGGAGAAAGCAGCAGTAGACACTTCTTGATCTTGGAACAGAAAACTGGTATATTGTGAAGAGGGCAATGTAGTAGGGAATAATAGGGGATCTCCAGAAGCAAAGGACTTCAGTCATAAAGATAAAGGAATTTACAGTAATCAGTGAATTTGCAATAGAACCCTGGAGAACCCAGGAGATTGCAGTGCTGGCTACCACCTAGACTGAAGCCTTGTGAAGGAAGACCTTGAACAGAGGATGCAGCCAAGCAGTGCCCAGTCTACTGCTTTACAGAAACTGAATCTTGTTTTAAGCCACACAATTTGTAGTGTTTTATACAATAGTAAAGATAACTGGTACAACTCTTATTAAAAATAAGAAGATATCAATAGACCAAATCATTCATAGCTGAGAGACTTCAGTGGGACATTCCAGCAATAGATCAAAGTTGATACAAAACATAAAGCCTCAGGGACATTTTGATAACTCTAAATAAAATTGAAGTAGGTATTTACAAGTAATTTTTTTTTCTGGAATTTAAACTGCATTTGCATTGATAGTCTTACATAGAACAAGGATCAGAAATCTGGAACCTAAGTAAACATGATTTCTCAGTTTGATGATCTGTGTAGGTTTACTCTAAATATGTTCTGGAGTACCTGAAAATCCTTAAACATAAACCCAAAATGTATCTTTTGAGTGGATACAGAAAGCATGAAATACATAGAAGCAAATGCTACTCTCAGAAGCAGGAAAGGAGAAAGCATCCAGCCACCCATGCATTTCTAAATCACCTTTAACTAAGCATTTATATATTGCACTGAATAAAGGTAAAAAGGGGATTTTAAAAACCAGTAGAAAGGAACTTACAATATAAAAACAGTGAACTGCTGCTTGGCAAAGTGGCACTTTGGTAACCAGTTGGAGAGTTATTCTTACTTTAGTTTCACAGTTCACTTCCAATCATTTCCACATACCTCAGAAGTGAAATACACTCAGCTTCATTGAAGAAATATTACCGGATAATATTTGATTTTACATGGTTGAAAATAGCATGTGGACATTCTAATTTATTATTTTAAAAACTAAAGAAAATGTGTTTTATTGTTTGTAGTTACCATGTATTCTCAGATCTGAATTTGAGCCTGGTGATTTATTTATAGGGACTAGTAGAGAAAGCCAAAAGGAAGAGAGAAAATTTTACGTGTGTGTGTGTCTTAAAAAAATGCTTCTTTGTTGCACTTACTTTATTTCTAGTAAAAAATTATAAATCTGAAAGAAAAACATTCAGAAACATATTGAAGGATCAAGACAGTTAGCAAAAGCAGCAGAAATTGGGGGAACTTCTGCCTTTGGAGGAGAAGAAGTGTACTAGGTGACAGGATGCCCAGAATGCCACTTCCACTAGAGCACCAGCAGAAGGGGCGGCCTTATTGGACTGAGGAGTCAGTTGAACAGGACTGCATCAGAATGGAGTATGAAGCATTCCCCTCCCCACTTAGACCATGCGAAAGGTTCTCTCTTTTTTTAGAGGTCTAAGAAAACTATGGTCAAGATGGACTCATGGCTTCACGAAACAACTCCTCTTCTAGTTCCAGCACCCTGGCCTCTTATGTTGTTCCCGAAGGGGTCACAGGCCAAACCCTTCACTTAAGTAAGTCCTCATCTCCAAATCTCAGTGAGCCCCTTATTTCCTTGTGGGATTTTTCTCTGTGAACTTCAACAAAGACCAGTCCACCTCTTTCAGAGCATTAAGTACCTTTCATTAGTAAACCTAGAATTTGTCATTTACATTTACCTGGGTGAAAGATTTGATGACTACCTATATTCCTTACTATCTTATAAACCCTGTGACATGACCTTGCATATAGTATAAATGCTGAATTACTATTTCTTGTATGTTTCTGTGCCATTTTAATCTTTTCCTATAAACATTTAATACGTCTGCGCTTGTAAGAAAAATTAAGATTATTCTTTAAATCCCCATAAGAAGTGGGAGTATATATAATATTTCTGGACCATAATAAGGAAGCTCTCAACGTAAGTGGTTAGGAATTTAGAGTAGAATCCAACTGATCTGTTATGGAGTTTTCCCTATTAGATTTCAGGTGCCTTGGAAATAACACAAAGAAAGCAGGTAGGTGAGTTTATGGGAAATAGGGCTTCTTCAACACATGCAACCATAAAAGCAGAAAGATCTGGACTTCATATCATTCTCTCTCTCAAAATTTTCTTAAAATAATCATACGGCAATGTTACCTCAATCTTCTATACTCTTCCATTCATACAAAATCATAAAGTATATTTTTATTTTACAAATAACTGTTCTGTAAAGCAATAAATATTTTGCCCTTTGTCCTGTAGGTATAGTTTAAATGAGTTTATTTTTTTTTTCATGCGTATGTATTGCTTGGTGCTTGCAGAAGCAAATTTTAAAATAAAGATTTTCTAAAAGTATAATTTTAGGGACAATGATTACAATCCAATTTTTATTTAGTTCTACACAGTTGGTATTAAAGAATATGAGTAGTTCACATAAGCAAAAAGCATAGTTCATTATAAATACCAACCACTCATAAAATAAGTTATCTTCAACCACCACAGCCCTCGTCACTGACATAGAACCTTTCTCAGACCTCCACCGATGCCAGAGCACATCCCACAAGCCAATAAACAACCAGTCTTTGGAATATCTCAGGAGGTTTTCAACTGTCCTGAATTTTTTTCCATTGGTTGTAGGGAATTCAAGGATATCCACTGTAGTTGTTAGTTCCACAAATCCATGGAGAATTCTTTGGGACTGCTTTACAGTTAATGCTAACCTGGAATTGCCAGAGAAATGAGCATACTTCCGCAGTTACATTGTCAGAGAGTGAGCATACTAATGCCTAGTACTTTGAGTGACCAGTGTAAAATCTCCAATTATCACAATGCTCAATCACATTGATGAATATTGTCTGAAAAGTATCTACGCTTTTGATTATTGAATGTTAATGAAAGTATGTATTTTAAACATAAGCATTCTTTAACATCCCTTGGAATAGGTTAGAAAATGTTAAGCAATGCCAAGTTTGTGAGCGTTCCTAATTGTTTTTTTTTTTTTAACATGAGCTATAAATTGCAAATATCAGGAATTTTTAACCAAGATCTTCAAAGCAAAACAAAAACACATTCAGTTTGTTGCATGGCCTCCACCTACATAAAAAAGCAACAATTCAAAATATTTTTATTTATTGAAAAAATACTTAACCTGATCACCATAATTAACAGATGCTGGAGATGAGAACATATGGTTTATTCATAGTACCTAAAATTAAACTTCAAACACTACTTTTGTCTCAATTTTTTTCCATGAAGAATCCAGTTCTAGCTTTTATATCTCAACATAGCATTGTTCTGTTTCATTGTATGCTTAGAAAAAAAGATTTGTGTTTTTAATGTTTTCATCAGTCTTACACTGAACAATCAGAGATAAATGATAGACTTGAGTTAACAGGAAATAATTAAAAATTACCCTTTTTAATCCCAGCTGCTTATTTAACTTTAATGTCATTACATTAAACTAATTCAAGAAAAATCAATCATTCTATATTATGTATTATAAAAAATGACACAAAACTTAAAATCAATTTTGTGCCATTTGTTATATCTGTGGCTTGTGACAGCTAAACAAGTGAAGAAAGGTCTTCGGTAACCACTTATAGTGGTGATAGTGATAATTAAAATCTAACATGATTCTAAACTACCTGTGTTATAATCTGATCTTTTGTTGGTTGAAAAGAAAAAGCAATTTATATTATTTAAATCACTTAATTTAGTCTATGGCCATGCCACCCCGAACAAGCCCAATCCCATCTGATCTCGGAAACTAAGCAGATTAATACTGGGACAGGAGACTACCTATGAAGACCAGATGCTGTAGGTGTAGGCATAAGAAAAAAGGAGGGGATTGTAAGCTGACAAGGTCCTTGCAATCTGTGAGGTCAATCGAGGGTTGCCTCACCTAAAAAAAAAAAAATAATAATATAACATGCTGAATAACATTGTCAGGATGTACCACCGTTTATTTATTCATTCACCTAGAAGAACAGCTTGGTTGCTTCCAAACTTTGACAGTTATGAATAAAGCTGTTATGAAGAGCCATAAAGAGGTCTTTGTGTAGACATAATTTTCAACTTCTTTGAGTAAAACCAAGGAGTGCAATTGCTAATTGCATAGTAAGAAAATGTTTAGTTTTGTAAGAAACTGTTTGAACTATCATCCAAAGTGGTTATTTTGCATTCCTACTAGCAATGAATGAAAGTTCCTGTCTCTTCACATCATTGCCAGCATTTGGTTTTGTTGATGATCTGAATAATGGCTGCTCTAATAGATATGTAGTGGTATGTCATTGTTGGTTTAATTTTCATTTTTTTGATATCATGTGATATAGAGACTCTTTCGTATGCTTATTTGCAATCTGTCTATCTTTTTTGGGGAGGTGTCTATTAAAGTCTTTGGCTTATTTTTTTAATTGTTTTTTTTTTTGTGAAGTTTTAAGAGTTTGTGTATATTTTGGAGACTATTTTTTTATCAGGTACATTTATGCAAATGTTTTCTCCCTATGTGACTTGTCTTTTTTTTCTCTTAACAGTATCTTTCAAAGAGCTAAAATCTTTAATTGTGATGAACTAAGGTTTATCTTTTTTCATGGATCATGCTTTTGGTGTTATATCCAGAAGAGTCATCACCAAACTCAATGTCATCTAGATGTTCTTCTTTGTTATCTTCTAGGAGTTTTATATTATTGTGTTTTGCATCTAATTCTATGATATATTTTGAGTTACTTTTTATGAAAGCTTTAAGGGCTGTGCCATTTCTTTTTCTTTTTTTTTTTTTTTTTTTTTTGCACATGGATGTCAGTTGTTTTAGCACTATTGGAAAGCTATTTTTACTCTTTGCTTCTTTGTTAAAGATCAGATATATATATATATATATATATGAATCTATTTCTTGGTTATGCTGTTCCACTGATCCATTTGTCTATTCTTTTATCAATGCCATGTAGTCTTGATTACAGGAACTCTATAATAAATCTTGAAGTAGTGTAACATCAGTCCTCTAACTTCACTCTTCTTTTTAATATTGTGTTACCTATTCTGAGTCTTTTGCCTCTCCATATAAACTTTAGAATCAATTTGTTGATACACACAAAATAACTTGCTGGGATTTTGAATGGGATTGTATTGAATCTATAGATCAAATCGGGAAAACTGACATTTTGACAATACCGAGTCTTCTTATTCATGAACATAAAATATGTTTATTTAGTTCTTCGACTTCATCTGATTTTTATAATTTAAGATATATACCTATGTATTTAATTTTTTGGAGTGATAATGCAAATGGTATTATTGTATTTTAAATTTCAAATTCCACCAGTTTATTGTTGATATATAGGAAAGTGACCAATCTTTGTATATGAACTATCTATCCTCCAACTGTGCTACAATTGTCTATTAGTTCCAGAATTTTTAAAATCAATTCTCTTGGGTTTTTTACATAGAAAAGTATTTCATATATGAACAAAATCTTATTTCTTTCTTCCCATTTATTATACACCTTTTTTTTTATCTTATTGCATTAGTTAGGACTTAGAGTATTATTCTTAAAAGAAATACTCAGAGGCAATATTCTTTCTTTTATTATTTTATCTTGATGGGAAAGCTTTGATATTTTTAACTATTAAGTACAAAATAGCCATAGATTTTCGTACATTTTTTTTCAAGGACAGAAAATTCACCTAGTTTACTAAGAATTTTATCATTAATAGGTTTGGATTTTGTCAAATACTTTTTCTGCATTTGTTGATATAATCATGTGATTTTTATTATTTTACTCATTGATATGATTGATTACATTGTTTTTCAAATGTTGAACTAGCCATGCATACTTGGGATGAATTCAAAATAGTGTAAGTGAATAATTATCTTTATCAATGTTTAATTTAATGTTCTAATATTTTATTGAGAATTTTTTTCATCGATGTTCAAGAGAATTAAAACTGTAGTTTTTTGTTATATATATTTATATCTGTCCAATTTTGGAATTCAGTAACATTGGCCTCAGAATGAGTTAGGGAGTGTTCTCTCTGTTTTATCTTCTGAAAGATTGTAGAGAATTGATATAATTTATTTCTTAAATGAATCCATCTGTGCCTAGTGGGGGTTTTTTGGTTGTTGTTTTTGATGGCTATTAATTTCCTATTTAATTTCTTTATAGGTATAAATATATTCAGATTGTGTATTTTTTTGTGTGTAATTTTGGGCAGATTGTGTCTTTTAAAAAATTGGTTCATTTCTCTTGGGTCATCAAATTTGTGGGCATAGAGTACTATGTGTTTGTAGTATTTTATTATTCTTTTAATGGCCATGAGAGCTATAGTTATGTCCCCTCTTACAACTTTGATGTTAATAATTTGTGTCTTCTCTCTTTTTTCCTAAGTTAGTCTGGCTAGAGACTTATGGATTTTATTGGCCTTTTCAAAGAACCAACTTTTCTTTCTGTTGATATTTTGTTTTCATATTTATTGTTTTCTGTTCTAATATTTACTATGTCTTTTTTCTGAATACTTTGAGTATATGTATATAAAACATATAAAAATATATGTTTTAGTTTTTCTACTTTTCTAATACATGTATTCAATGCTATAAATATCCCTGTAAATACAGCTTTTACTGAATCCCACAGATTTTAATAAGTTGTGTTTTAATTTAATTCAAAACATTTATAATTTTTCTTTATTTCTTTTTTCACATGTATGTTACCCAGAAGTATGTGATTTAATCTTCAAGGGTATGGGGGAACTCCAGTTATACTTTGGTTATTAATTTTTCATTTAATTACATAGAATACATTGTACAATTTCTAGTCTTTTAAACTTGTCAAAGTGTGTTTTATGGCTCAGAATATCTACTTTTTTGAATGTTTCATGTGAGCTTGAGAAAAATGTGTAATGTGCTGTTGCTGGATGAAGTAGTTTATGGCTGTCAATTATATCAATTAATTAGCTAATTAATTAAAACATCAACAGTATTTTTTTCTCACTGAACCGTTTAGCTTCTAATCTATTAATCTTTTCCAAAAAAATTTAAATAAAATAAAACAAAGGTAAATTCCAATTAGAAACTGATCATTAACTTTAGTTGTAATTGTCTGTTATACAAATGATATTCTATTTTAGAGAAACATGTTAACAATCTATTTCTCCATTTTATCTAAGGGAAAAAATGATATTGCCAGAGAGTTACAAACCTTTAATGTATTTCTGCTAATTTCAATAAGAATACATTACATAGTTAACTATAATTTTGCATTTTGTTTTTAGTTGTATCAAAGTTGAGGTAGAAAGATGTTTTTCTGATTTAGCAGATATCCCAAATATTTACACATTATGTTCTGTAATATAGTATACATTATCAAAAATCAAATTTATTACTACCACTATCACATCAGGAAACTCTTCTAAGTGTTGAGAAAGTTGAAAGCTCTCAGTTTGTTATTGCAACAAACACTGTGGTTTTCATAAGTTGACAGTGCCACTTTGTTTATATTTAAGGACTATCTGCACTATGATTACCCACAACTGGATAATCATAGTTTTTCTGTGAAGTTGTTTTTGCAAATAAAAATGGCTTATAACTCAAACAATGTCTTATGTACTTTCTCTAGAGAGAACTATCATGATTTGGTATGCAACAAATTAACATTTTCTCATGAAATTTTTTAAAATAAAAAGATACTCAAAGTTTGATATTTAAGAAAATAAATAAGAAGTATATATTCAATGTAGAGATTTTAAGGTAATAATATTTGTTTTTGATTTAAAAGAACATTAAGTGAAATATATATTCTAAGCCACCAAAAAGGTACCTGCTACTGCTTTTGCATATCCAGTGAAAATGTCAACACAATAAAAAAGACAAATAATCTTAATATCATTATATTTAAAGTTTTGACTTTATGACCTCCCAGAGAGTCTCATGGTCCCCAAAGTACATATTTTGAAATGTATAACAGAACAATAGCTTTACAATGTTATTAGCTTTACAAAACTTATTTGTATTTCTTCAGGTCAAAAATCATTTATAACATTTATATTTTATATGTTAGCAAAAGCTGTAAATTTATCGACCTAAACAATATTAAATTTCATGTCAAACAAATGCACATACATACACAAAAGATTATCAGAGACTATTGTGAACAACTTATGTGATTGCATTTATAAATGAAGGTAGAATCAACAAATTCCTAAGAAAATGTAAATAATCAAATCTTAAGTAAAATAATAAAACAACATGGACATGTTCTTATAAACATTTAAAAAATTGAATCAATAATTTAAAATGCATTTTTAAAGACAATACCAACCACATTGTTTTAATGATGACCTATTTTATATATATAGAAGAATCAATTCTAATTTTACACAAACTCTAAAAGAAAAAAGAAAGTCAAAAGAAATTTAAATAAAAATGATATATTAAATATTAATGTTTAATCACCTGAAAATCATGAATATCAATTATTAAAACTTACCCTTCAACTTCTTGAGATGATTGGATCTAAAGTGAACTTAATGAAGAGTACTTTTATAGGAAAATATTTGGTACATACTCTCCATGGACATTTACACACATATATGCAATCAACAATATGGTAGATGCATCCAAATGTCAGTGCTGACTTTTCTGTAGTGTGCTTAACAACAATCTGTGAAGTTTTGAAAAAGAAGTTTAACCAGATCCCCCTATAAAGAACTTCTTGTACTGATTTCTGAAAGTCCTGTCAGGAGACAGCTTTAGCCATCAGCTCCTTCAGGAATTGTCTCCATCGGAGAGCCACTGCACAAGGCCACATCACATCTTTTTGGGGTTTTCTTCATGATATCAACGCATATGTTAGAAAGTAAAATGAAGGCATTGTCCTTGAAGATTATTATTTTTATAAAAAGAAAATGTCCTTTTATTTTCTTGCAGATAATGTCAGTATCTACTGTATTCCTATAAAATCTCTAAATTTTTTTGGCCTATTTACTGAAATTTAAACCTTTCATTGTTATTTTAATAAATTATTTGATCAATTAAATATGTTCTCGGGTATTTTAGAAGCTGACAATATACAAATGTAATAAGTGTCAGCTGCACAAATATATTTACAGCACTCACTTAATTCTTTAGGTTAACGAAACCCCTATTAAATGCATGCATGATTGTTTAGGGTTTGCCAGTTCAGTTTTATCTGTTTTTTCCCAAGTTGCCATAGCTGACAATAAATCATGACTCTTTTATTCTTTGTGGTGTCAGTAAAATAATGCAGCCATTTATGTTGATATAAAATATATAGATATGGAATTAGAAAATGATTCTAATTAGTATCTTGCTTGCTAACAAATATAAGCAGTCAGTTGATGATGTGGTTTGTCCTAACACACTTCTTTTAATAATCGTTAATAGTGTACAGTTACAATTAGTCATCAAAAATATGATAATATATGTAAATACCACTTTTGATACACAAATTTCTATTAGAAGTTTCTTTTATAAAATAAAAAAAGTGAAATAAATACAACATTTAGGGTCACAAAGTAGAAAATTCACTTCTTGGTGATTATTATTTTAATTGATAAAATAACATTTTTAGTTATAATATTTATTCTTAAGAAAAAATAAAGAGCAGATGCAATTTAGCATACATAAAATTACTTCACTTGACAACAGATGTGTACTTCAATGCAAACATCTGCTTGCTATTTTTTTCTTTGGTTTTTATTTGTATGTATGAGTATATAGTTTACATTAATTTATAAAATAATCTTAAGAAATGCTAAATATTTTAATGGAAGTGAGGCTTTAGGGAAATTGTGTGACATTTTAAATAATTTCTACATAGTGGAGCAGCTTATATCAGAAAAATTATCAAGATTTTATATGTCTTTGAGATTTTAAAAGTGTACTGATAATATGTACAGTCCATTCATGCTAGGAAAGTATTAGTAGCATTTGTACAGAGTCAGAATTTCCATTTGATAAAAAATTTCAGTGCTTTTCCCTACTTATTTTCTGTGAAATCTTTCTAAAAAACATGAGTCACAGTAAATTTGTACTTCATTTGAATTCTGAGTAATAGAATTTTTTAAATCATTCTGTTAAAGTGCAGATAAATAATTTTAAAACTCAGTTTTTAGAATGAAAGTACTTATGCTATATAGTTAATGAACTTGGACATTTTCTGTAAATTCAGCTTCAGTCAATGAAAGCTGCTGACACTTCAAATGATATATCTTTTTAATTTTACAATTCCAAAATGTCCAAAAAATAATTGTTAAACTCATCAAAACATTATTCTAATTAGACATTTTTGAAGTTTCCTTATTTATTATCTGTCACATCAGCAACCTTTCTCCCCTGCCCCACACAGCAGATACTTTCAAGATATGAGTTTCTTTATGGTTCCAAGGTACAGGTTACCAATGAACAATTTTTGATTCATCTGAAATGTATTTCAGGACCAATATTGCTTTGTTAAGTATTCTGAAACTTCTAGCTTATTACCCTGGTTACTTAATAGATAATTAATTTTTTTATTAAGTAGTAATTGACCTTATTCAGTTCTCCACTCCTTCCTGAACACACTGGAAAGTTACATGCATTCACATGGAACATGTAACATATGTTTAAATGTCTCCACATTTTTGAGGGTCTTCTAAAGATTCACTTCAACAGTGACAATTTGCCCTACAGTATTTCATGTCCACATCTCCCCATCATTCCTCATAAACTCATTCTCAGCCAGCTGTTCCCCTTCCATTTATAGATTCTTAAAGAAAACAGTTGGCACAACAGGGTTTGGGTGCCATGACGTTGTTAGTGTCCAGCTGGAGAGAAAACTTCATCTGAGTTCCCAGAGTACTTTATTTCCCTGGCCTTCGTACTCCCCTAGAGTATTTTGCCTTATCTATTTTCTCATTTAACTTCCTTTCTACTAAATTCCTGTTTACTGAAGGAGATAATTAGCTCTGGGTGATTATGATAATTTTGTCTTCACTCTCCAGTTATCCTCCCAGTAGACACACACGCAGAAAAATGCTTAGTAAAGTGGTTTCCCCGTGCCTCTTGGAGAAACACAAGTTTTCTGAGTAGCTTCTGTTAGGATGTTTTAGAATTGTATATCTATCCCCAGAATTTCTGCTTAACCTAGCCATCTGTTTCACTCCAAATTAGGAATAAAAGAAATCCTAAAATTTCTTTTACTGATTATTTTATTTTCGCTTATATTATTTCATTTTATTCTCTTCATTATTTTATTTTATTGCATGTTCACAGAACTTTTTGTGTGGTAGAGGAGAGTGGGCAGGATTAAAACCTAAGAGATTTTGCCTTTCCTTGCCTATCAAATCCACTTGGGAAATCAGGCAATGACATGCATTTTTTGCCATTTGTTGTTTGAACTATTGTGATATGTAAGTGTAAATATAGATGAAGATAGATACTTATAGATGTAGATAAAAAGATATAGAGATACAGATTTAAATCATTTTAAATTTTTATTTTATTTTTTTACTTCTTTTCCCCCCCAATTTTTAGCAATGATGAGTAGGACTTATTTTATCTGGCTTTACTCTTGTCAAAGTAAGCCATAATTTGGGAGGGAATTTGGACTTAAAGAATTTTTAACTGAACTCAAACCTCTTATTTATTTATTTATTTTTGTGTTATGTCAAAGGTTCTTTTAATTTATGCATCAATAGACAGGGACTTGATTAAATATGGATAAGAATCATGATGTAATGATTGAATGAACATCAGTAAACACAGCAAAACAAGGGTTTTGACATAAGTTTCAAAAAGTCTTAGGGAGTAAACAGTGTTTTGATGCTGTCTTTTGAAGATGAAAGGTTTATTATGTATTAAGATTTTTTTTCAGAACAGTTAATTTATTTGCAACGTTCACCTTTCTTGTCAAGAGTTTCTGAAGTAGTCTAATGTCATATGGATAAAGATAGTGCAATAAGAAATTCATGTTGATAGAAACTTGAGAACTCCATGTGTAGATGGTTTTGGTTGTCATAATGCATCAATTTAAAACAATATATTTTGCTTAATTCTCACATTTTAGTAACTAATGTATTACTCTAGCATATGTTGTTTAATTCAGTTCTTAATAAAATAATAGAATTATAAAATAAAACTTACAATTAAAAGGGAACTTATTAATTTTCCTTACAATGCAGGAAAATGCTCTGCCAAATTCTTGAGATGCGATTATCCCGTATTGGCAAAATAAAACAATCCTGCCAACAAAAAGCTTCTTCATATGAACATAGAAGAGAGATGGAAAACAATTTAACATTAAATAAACATCAGATGTGCATTCATGTAAGTTGGCACAAAAGTGACTAGAAGTCTGGATGAGATATCACACAAATTTAAACAGTAAAGTGGAAGAAAAAAAAATTAATACTCCTCATATTCTTGAAAAACAGATACACCAGCTGATTGTCTCTTGTATACATTATAATAAGGTTAATTTCAGAGCTATGTATACATGGTCCCAAGAGCCAGTAAGTCTGCAACTTTGCATTGTAAAATCAAACCTTTGGTTCTCTCATCTGCCCAGTCTGCTTTCAAGGAGACACGCTACAAAGGGATGAGTAGGGCTGCAGCTGCTGCCTCACCCTCAACAAAAATTTATTATTTTACCCTTATACAATCTATGTTTCAGTGCTTCATTCCTTTCTTCATTCATTCAGATTTGACATCCTCTCGGCTTTTCCCACAGGTTTTTGTACACATGTCTATCATTTTAAATCTTGCATTGTGATGTATTCGTTTTTGTCTGCCTCCTTTAAGTGGATGCTGAGTTCATAAAAGAGGAACTATGTTCTTGGCTTACTGCCTCCATATGGCAGGCGCTTGAAAGATATTTGAGTTATTTATTTGATATATATATAAAGTTTTATCAAAATTTCTGTTAACGTACAATGTTCAGAACAGAAAGGAGTGTCCCAGTGCAAAGCAGAGACTTACTTTCTGTAGTTCACACAGTTTGCTTAAATTTCCAAGCCTTTGGAAACATTGATTTTTCTACTGCTGGAACACCATGAGTGATTATGCTCTGTTGCATCCGATCATGCTTACCTCGATCTTTTTAACTTCTATTCGGTTGCATTAGCATGGACTAATACATTTTTCATTAGAAACTGCATCTAATGCTCATTTCATACTTATTTTTGCTCTATTAATGGTTTTTATGTTTTGAGACCTAAGCAATCTAAGGACTGGGTAATTGTATAAATGGTGGATCATCAATGTGATGCACAAATCACTTTTGATCCAATGTTATAAATGTTTAATTTCCACAACTTCTGAAGTGACCTCTCCACTAATACAGCTTAATTGCACTTCTAAGGGCAGCACCATATATCAGCTGTAGTAAAGCTATTGCCTTTTAAATTAGAATCTGACTGCACATAAGAAAGATGTAGAAGCTGCAAATATCTACAAACCCTTTTTAAGTTTGGAACTATGAAGCTTTTTTCTTTAGGCTTTGATTGAAATGAGTATTTATAGCCTGGTATATTCAGCTATTCTGCTCAGTTTCTACAATAGAAAAAAACTAAAAATTATAGAGACACAGCTTTCAATTGGAGGAACTGAAGATTGCAAAAACAAGTGAAAAGAAAATAGGACATAAAATTCAAACAAGTTAAAAAGTCTTAATGCTTTAGAGGAGATACACGGTTGAGAAAATTTCCATTTAAAAACAAAACAAAAAGCCATACAAGTTTTTCATGTTCACTTGTGTATTTTTTAAACATTGAAATACCCATAAGTAATAAAAGCTAATAAGTTTTCTAATGCCTTCAACTAAAATTAAATAAAATGTGTAGAGGTTACCTGCTGGGGAAAAAAAATGTCATTATATTAAACGAAATTGTACAAAATATCAAATTGGAAAAGTTCAAACTCTAAAAATATATACTAATCCATGAAATTCAGAAAATACAAGAATTAAAATTTTTATCCTGATTTTTCTAAGGAGCTGTCAAAAATGATCGCTATAATACAGTATGTAAACCAAATTAACTTTCATCAAAGCATATTATACAATGGAATAATTTTCTAATAAATGTTTTTTCAAATGAGATTTTAGAGGGAGGTGCTTTCAGATCTCTTTGTGGTCTTGAAATTTCAGCTATGTATTTTGGAGGAAGTGGACAATTAACCTGACTGTAATTTTTAATTCTGAAGTGATTACATATAGCTGCTTCAAATGTATGGATTGGTTAAAATAGTCTTTTTCACATTTTACTTTATCACAATGTGTGTACTAATACTATGCTTAACGTTTTCATTGTCAAGTAAAATAAATTCAGCACATTTTACATATGTTCTAAGTATTTAATCTTATTCTGTATTCAAAATTATTGAGAACTAACAGTGCATGATATTTTACTGGAAACTGTAAAGAAAACTTGGAAATAATTTTGATATAAATGTGGAGAATGAATAAAAACATCTTGCACCATATTTACATACACAGCAAATACCTACAGGAAAAATTCAGAACCAAACTCTATAGCTGATATATACACAGATTTTTAGATTTCCCTTCATTATTTTTATGTTTTAGTGTAATATCCTTCCATCAACATCATTTTTAAGTGTCTTTTTCTCCACAATGTGTTTTTGTTTAGATCCTTCTACCACTTCACCTCACCCAATAAATCTGTTATGCATGACACAAAGACTTTGAAGCTAAGTGAACAAAAAAATTAGATAGTTATTTTATTCTCATACGTGTAAATGAAATAGATTTTTTTTTCAAATTATATTTTTGTTTATCAGTACTTTAAATATAAACACATATTTACAAGGAATTATAATGTTGAAATGTACACAAGTTTAGATTCTTGTAATATAAAATCCATCATAATTCTACTTTCCTGGACTAGAAAAAAGTATTATAGTTATATTTAGTAAATTTAGAATCAAGTATTAAGTGAGTTTCTTTGCCTATAAAAAAAATAGAAATTTAGAGAAAAAGGAAAAGTCATTAAAATTGGATTATCTGGGAATGACTTTTCAACTTCATGATTTGGAACTTAAAGGAAGAGTGAAATATGGTTATATGAGAATAGCATTTCAGATTTAGAATTTGGCATAACCAAAGAAACAGATGCTGTGTTTTATCAAAGTGAAATTTGTAGATCACTAAATATCAAATATATGTATGTGTGTGTGTGTGTGTGTGTGTGTACATACACATATATATACACACACACTACTATATTCACTGTATATTTCAAATATACATACATTCATATTTATATATGTGAATATATCACAAACCATTTATTTTATTTTATATACATATGTAGTTATAATGTTATATATATATATATATATATAAATATATATAAAACCATTTGTTTTGAAGTGATATCTTACAAATGAAATGTTTGATTATAATATTTAGGTTTTAATGAAAGTTTTTCTGACAAAGTTTCAAAACATTTGTTTTTCTTTAAGAAAATATGTTCCAGGGACTACTCAAGAGTGAACAGCAGTACCCTAGTATTAATAAAGAATAATAAGAATGAATGTGGTGTTAGACCTAGGAATGGGAGCAAAGACATTTTGATGTTGAGGTAAGGATTATCAGTGAATTTCAAAGACAGCTAAAGGATTTAAATATGAAATTATAGGTAATCAGAGATAAATGTAGTTTCCTATTATAGTCAAGAAATAAAAAAGAAAGCTTTAAATATCATAAGATTAGAAATGGCATTTGAGGAATGTTGGTGAATAAAATGTCAAGGCAGGAATGCCTATGAGGAGTAGTTTCAGTAAAGTCAAAACATCCTCCAGAGTTGGCTGTTATAAATTTATAGAAAATTAAGACAGCCATATACAAATGTTTTGTAAGTAGCTAGAAAAATGGAATAAGATGTTCAATGAATTTCATGGTGAAAATATCTAAGACAACGAAATCAAGTACTTCTTATCTTAATTTGTTGACTAATTTGTTGTCAAACAAATTGACAAAGTGTGACAATGGATCTTTCTGTGATAGAGTTAAAGTATAATTATTGTAGCAGAGTAATACCAGTATGTATAAGGGATTCATATAATCTTCTACAGGTACACTTCTCAACAGAAAGAGATGCATGTCAAAGGAACTTATATGTAGAGTTCAAATTCTATTTTTTGCCAATATTGAAATCTGTCTGTAGTTTATATTTCCTTATCAAATAAATTAGACTCATATACACATTGATAGTTTTTCTTTTCCCTTTATAAAGCCCTGGCTTACTTTGGGTCAACATTTGTGCTTGATAAAGCATCAAACACAAGGCTCAATATTATAGAACTTGACTGAAAGCATATCTATTAGTTTAGGCAGTTCAAAAAAGCAGAATCACTTAAAGATTAACATTCATGTGAGTTAATATAATTTAATAAACACAGTTTTTGATTTAGTCGGGTTTTGTTTTAATATAATGTAATAAACACAGTTTTTTATTTAGTCAGGCTTTTTATTTCAATGACTACTCTTTCATTTGCTGGTGTTCACTTACGAGACATGTTTCTTGAACCAGTTATTACAACTTCCTTTATCTAGATTTTTTCATTTGTAAAATGAGAATAACATGAGAATAATGTAGTTATCAGATAGATAACAGTAAAGTTGTTACAAGATTTAAATGAGGGCTCAATGCTTCACATTTTAAATATTCTTTAAATATTATTATTGCCAATAATATTTTCAATTGGTTATATAAAGAATGATGCTCAACTTGAAATATAAAGTATGTGAAACAAATTAGATATTCATAAACTAGAGCTTTATTTTGTGTTTTTTAAAATCAATATGCATAATACCATCTATCATAAAGTATTAATCAAAGATGAGAGAAAAATGTTTAACTATATTAAAAGCCTTTCTAAAAAATTGTAGAATAGAGTCAAAGCAAGATGAATTATAGAAAAAACTAATCTAGAAGGGCATCTTAAGGTGAAAATAAATTTCAGTGGTCAGTAGATTGAGGAGGAAAATAAAAAAATTGTAGAAAAAGTCAGCTATGTAAAGAAATCTATAAAAGTAACTAAAATTATAAGATGAATTGAAATAAATAAAAATAGGAAGACATATAAAATGATTTAACTAAAAAAATCTTAGGGCATACTATCCCATAAAGAAATTTCAGGTACAAATGATTTCATGGTTAAATTTATCCACATTAAAAAAAAAACAACTAATATTATAAAAAACACTTTAAAGAATAGAAAAGGAAGCATTTCGCAGGTAACTTTATGAGACCAGTATGATCCTGATATCAAAACCTAAGAAGGATATTACAAGAAAAGAAAATAATGTCAGTATCTTTTATAACTATAAATACAAACATCTTAAACACAGTGTAGTAAATCCAATTTAGTGAAATATAAAGAATACTACTTCACATCCCAACTTTATTTCAGAAATGCAAGGCTGGGTTAACTTTTAAAAACGAATCAATTTAACTTGTTACATGTAATATCCTGGTTTTTTTGTTTGTTTGTTTGTTTTGTTTTGTTTTGTTTCTTTTACAATTTGATCTTGACTCAATTTGGAGGCCCTAGTACAGTCTAGTCACTTTCCCTTTAGCAACTGATTAAGTCCACACCCCAACCATTCCTTTATCAGGATCTTCCAATCAGGGATCACAATGTCCCCTCCACAACTCCCTCTAGGGCCAGGTATGAGACAGTTCAGGTAGCAGTTATGCCCTGGGCATAAAGAAATTATTCAAGTTAGTCAGTTGAGAGTGAGCCTGGAAAACCAAGCTAACTCCACCTCCCTGCCATACAGAAGCTATCTCCTCCAAGGCCTAGGTTGCTAAGTTCCTGTGCTCGGGTGCCCTTCCTAGTGGTCTTCTCATATTTGTAAATAATGGAATTCTGTCTTTCATCTGTATAAGTGTTATTGGGTTGTGTCATGTTATCAAAAGTCTTTAAATCTTATAAAGTACCATATTGGCAATGATTGGAATTTTTCAGTGTGGATATATTACATTGTTTTTTAAAAAATTCTTAGATATTGTATTATTTTACATTTTTATATTTTATATCAAAATAATGTTACTTGTAGTTTCATATTTTGATTATTTCTAATATATAGAAATAATATTGATTTTGTTTATCTTATGTCTAAGTATAGCTAATTTATTAATTCTATTTATTCATTCACAGATTCATTGTTTATTGTATTTTTATTTATATAAATACAATAGTAAAATTTACAAATAATTTCTTTTATTTATTTATTTTTAAACGCTATATACTTTTTTTTCTATCATGGCACTACCCAGGATCACTAGCTCAATGTTTAGTAGAACTGCTGATCATACACATCTTTGTTTTGATTCTAAACTTGGGACAGAAACACTTAATGGTAACATTTAAGTATTTATTTATTGAAGTTTTTTTCTTATACACACCTTGTCTGTGTCCAAGTAAGAGGACTTCTATTTAGAGTCTCTTGAAAGTTTTTATATTAAATAAGTGTCACATTTTCCAAATACTCTTTTGCAACTAACAAGATGGTCATGTGGTTTGAGTCTTCTTTATTTCATCAATGTGGTTAATTTATATGGAAGTTGTTAAAGAGAAAACCACAAGTCCAAAGTGGCACCATTCCTGATAAAACCCTTCATACCAAATCTAGATATAATACCTGACCTAATTTCATTTTCAGTTCTTTCCAGAAAACTACTCTTAATCAACCAGTCTGGAATTTTCTGGTCAGCATTGAGGAGATAATCTGGTAATCCCTCAAGTGGCCTCTCTATTTCTATCTGCCTCCCTTAAAGCTGCAGACTGCATGATAAAGACCTCTGCTGTTGTTGTCTCCCAAAATAAGACTACCTGGCCTGAAGCAATTTATTCTTTCCTTTTGCTCACCTTCTTGCCCCAGTCTTCTGGCTATACAGACTGTCCTATTATATACAACCCCTCAAAGCATCTATTTACTAAATGGGATGCTGCCCCATTTGATTCATGAGTTGCTTAATAAGACCAATTACATCCTCAAATTTACATGTTTTTAAGGGAACTAAAATAGTAAGGTACTTTACTATTGAAGAATAAATATTTAAAAGAAAAAGGACCAAGAAAATGAAAATACCCACAATCCATAAAAAATATAAATAATATCATTATGAAAATTAAGAAACTCTATTCACCAAAGAACACCAAAATTGTGTATCAGTAATTCACAAACTGGTAAAATATATTTGTTATGCTGCATTGGAAAAATGACTCTTATTCAGAATACATAAAAAACTCCTCATAAAGAGAAGACAAATATTCAGTGGTAATGTCAGCAAAAGGTTTGAACTGGCATATTAAAAAAGAAGATACTGAGAAAGCCATGGATATATGAAAAAGTAATCAACTTTTTCTTTTTATTAGAGAAATGAATATTATGACCAGCATGAAATATAAGTACTGTGTTGATTGGTGCTTCTAGGAAGCATGTATTGGGAAGAGGGTTGATGTATGAAATTTGTTGAGGCTAATACATGTAAAAGATCAAGGGTAGAGAAAGCAAGTACAATTCTTAAGGTGGTAATGCCTGTCTGTGTAAGAAGAGAGGGAGAATGGAAGGTGGGGAGGCAGAACCTCAGGCTCAGAAGAGCCCTGAGAATGTTCAGCCAGCTAAGGGAGGAGCTCCAGTGCAAATGTTGCCCTTAGAAAAATTCTACACTTTGAGAAGTGGGAAGACCTTATCGGAATGTTCTGCTCAGCTTTTGGCTAAACATCACCAGAAAAGTGCATGATCTCAGCTCAAATTCTAAGGCAGATAAATGAGGCCAAGTCCAGGTGGCTATTAGCCTACTACACTTTTGGTGTCCGGTTCTCTCTCAATAGCGAAGAAACACAATTCCAAGTCTGCTACAACCCTAATCTCATCACAATGGCAACAATTAAATTTAGAAAACCACTAAAACTCACAAAAATTACTAAAGCTCATCTCTCTCTATATATATACATATACATACACACACACACACACACACACACACACACACACACACACACACACACACACACACATTCATTCCTAGGCATGGTTTTCCAAAAGAATCGAGAACATATGCCAGAAAAAAAGATTTTTACAAAATGTTTATAGCAGCTTCAGTCATAAATGCCAAACATGGTAAACAGTCAGATGTTCATTTGCAACAAATGAAGTTTGGCATATTCAAATAATGGACTATTGCTCAGCAAGAACAAATAAAATACTTACACTTCGCACAATAACATACATGAATCTTAACAATCAATATGTTGAGTGGAAAATGCCAGGTACCAAAGAGTACATAGTGTATGATTCTATTTATGTGAAATTCAAGAATAGACAAGAAGTCCAGCTTTCAGAGCTAGTGACTCAATCACTGTGCCATACCTCCTCCCCAGAAAAATGCAGATTCTTTGGTAATGACACTCTCCATCTACGATTTTTTTTTTTTTCTGAGCATATCACATCCTGTCTTTCAGATGTGATTTGAGCTCTGTCTAGAAGAAATTCCCCAGTCTCACGATTCTACCACTTCTTGCTTGGTTAAATTATTATAACTTTTAATTCTTTTTTTTTTAAGTCACCTTAATTTTAAAACTACTTTATTTGGCAAAACTATAAGCAGCTGGAATAGGCTCCTTCTATATGCCTTTCTAGCAAAAGATTGTGAGATCCTATTCTAATTACTTTACATATATCATCTCAATTATTCATCACACACAAAACTATCAGTTATAATTATTATTTCCAGTTTACATATAGAAATACTAAAGCATAGAATACTAATCGTTAATACAACATATATTTTTAAAAAGCTGAGTTCTTCAATTTATTCCTTTTAACATTTTCCTTTAATTCTCTAATCCTCTTTCTCATCCACTGTCACGTTCATTCTCTCCCTTTAACTCTATAACTATACTATATATAAGATGTTCGGTAGTAAAGTTTTTTCCGTGTTTCATTATACTGATACTTGCTATCTTCAAGTGCCTCACGTGTTTTATGTCTGCCTTAGCTATTTAAATTTAAATGAATCTCTACAATGAATAAAAGTCATTTCTTTATCTTAAAGGATAATAATACATGAAATTGTTTATCTACCTCCAATATTTCACACTAAATTCATAACTACCTGTTTTGCATGTCTTTATTATGACCTTATTTGAGATTAATCAATTTAATTTCCTTGGTCTTTTCTTTAGTAATAGATTACCAATATATTTCTGTCAGAGATAGTTGGTAAAAGAAGAAAGCACTTATGAAGTAATATCCAGGGACCAAAGATACAATGGTTAATGTGAAAGATAATTATAATTACATTCTATTATAGCATTGATTAGAGTGCTTCTGTGAATTAAAAGTATCATCATTCATTGGAGCTTATCATTATGGAAATACATTGTACCAGATGACTCTAGTACGATGTCTTACTGTAGTGATTTTAAGCAAAAGGTCAATTTTGCTGCTAGGTAAAATTACATATATCTAAAGGAAATTATTAATATTTTTACATGTACCTCCAAATATGCATTTAATCAATCATTTGTTTTGCATACACATTTAAATATTGTGTTCAAAGTATTAGCTAAGGTCTAATTTGTCATATATGAACTTATGTTTTCTTAAAATTCTTAATTCTCTAGACATATTATTGACTACTCAGTAACTTTTTTTTTTTTAATAGACTTGGTGTTTTACTTTCAAATCAAAGTAAGGTAAAGGCCAACCTGTTTATGGGTAACTTAATATTTACGAATATTTTTTTTACTAGTAAACGTTATCTCTCCAACCTACTGTCATTTTTCATGAAAGGCTCACTTGCAACTCAAATAGGAAGAGAGAATAATTTTTTTTTTATTCAGATGCTTGGTGAAAATATTTAAGATAAATTTAATTTAGTAATTTTACAAAAAGTTTCATTAACATTAAAATAGCAGATGTAAAAATCTATTAAGTATTAAACTGACATTTCTGGGTGTGCATGTCTGCATGTTTCATTAATAAATGACATATTAAGCATTCAAGAAAACAATAACATCCTTAATTAAATGACTTTGCAGATGGATGCTGAGAGCCTAAGCTATTGAAATGTAAACTGTTACTTCAAATCTTCTAAACATTCTACAGACTGACAGGCATTGATGAAGCAATGCTCATTTTGTCAAATTTATTCTATTACTTACAATTTTACCACACTGCTGTGAAAAATAAAATCTATCTTTACGAAGAGCATCATTTTAACACTTGAATAATCTGTGTTTTTCTCTGGAAGTACTATGTCAGCATGTTTGCAGAATTATTTCTCCCATGTATATTAATTCCAAGTTTATTTATTTTAATGAATATAGCTTGTTTTTCTTTGGAAGGATGGAAGGTACCTAATAATAGTTATATCTGATTCTCATTTTATGTAATGAGTGAGATACAATTGAACTAAAAAAAAAATGCAACACACTATAATTAATTATATTAATGTTTACTAGCAACCATGAGGTTATTATAGGTTTGGGATCAATATTTAAGTTAACTTATTCCCCCTTTCATAAAATATCTAATATGTAGTTACTATCAAATTGAAAGTATATAGGTGGTTTGTTTTGAACATAATAAAGAATGAATTAAGGCTGTTATTCTGAGGCCTTGTTCTCTTCATTATCCACCGAACTTCATCAATTCAAATTATTAGATCAACATCATTGCTTTGCAACACACGCATTTACGATTGAATGCAACTGGGCTGAATTGATGCATATTAGAACCTATGTCTAATTATATTATAAAGCATATAAAAACACAGAAAAAATCACCCATGCCTTGTAATTATTATTCAAATCCTGTTTGTAACATTTTTAATAATGAAAATTGTGTGTCTTTGTTGTAACTATGTACTGGGCGAAATCATTAAATTTTAGCTAATCACTGTGAGCACAAGTTCCCAGAATGCCTTGTGAATAAAAGACAGTTTATGGAATGGTCCCATTCTCAGTTACAAAATAAAGATATAGTTATCCTGTATTGGGTACATTTTTAGGAATAGTAAAGACATTTTTAAAAACTCACGCTTCTTTAACTAGGGCTTTCTCATCCATAGGTAAACATGGGCAAGTCCTTCTGTGGACAAGCATAAAGAAGAACCTGGAGACCAGGAACACTTTTGAATTTAAAAAGATATTTCAAAAGTAAATTGTTTCAGGGTTTCAAATTAAGATTGACAATAAAAAATTGACCAATAGCTATTATTCCCCAACTCAAAGTGCTTTGAACAAGATAAATGTTTCTATATCTTTGATTACAAAAATCAAGTTTGAGGAGCAAAAATTCTCCAAGTAGCATACGTTTAATGTCTTTCAAGTGCCTGAAAATTAGCAGGTAACCTGTCTTGATTGGTTTTTGGTAGTGGCCAAGTATCTGCCCGGAACTTAGTATTTACCATCATATTTACTTTTGTTTGTTTGTTTTGCATTGAGAGATACCTAAGTCTTCTGAAGTTTAATTTGTAAATATAACTGCTATTTAGAAAAACGTATTGCTTTAAGCAGGACTCTGGATTCATCCTAGGACCAAACCATACAGATTGAAAAAGAGAAAAATAGAAAGTATGCTTCATGAAACAATAATGATGACAACAATAAACTAATGATAAACCTCAATAAAAACAACAGTAACAACATAACAATAATAATAAATTGATGATAAGCCTTTGGGAGATAGAAAGTGAGTAATTCTGGATTGGGCAAGTCGGGGAGCAGGGAGCATCAGCTAGGAACAGGAGTGGCCAGGAAAATCAGAAATATGGGGACATCTATGAAAAAAAAAATAATCCAGAGATAAATTGTTAGAGGTTTAAAAAAAAAATCAATAAAGAAATTTGCCAATAGCTAGTACTAAAAGTCTCTGGACCAAAGACAAATGAAACAAGTAGAGGATAATTTTATCAACCCAATAAAAGTAACTTATCAAAAATTATCACATGTCTTTTAATGTTTGAAACAAATTAAGGATGTTTATTATTGCTACTAATTCAGAAATGTATACTATATAGTCATAAATATACTGATAATGTCATTAAAATAAAACAATGTAACTAATATACATTCAAATTTTTTATCTGGAGACATTATAATGCTTTAGGTAGGAAACTCTAGAGAATCAGTGGACCAAATAAGAGATCAATTCAAAGTTTCACAACATTTTTTGATTAAAAATTAATACTAAAAACCCAACAGTGTTTGTACCAAAGATGACCAATAAGAAAATGTTAATATAACATTTGCAGCAGTAGCAACATTAAAATGCATATAAATATCAATTGTGGGTCTTTAAATGCCATTATTGTATATAAATAATATTTTAATACCAGAAGAGACATACATTATTCTAAGATGATTAAATTCTGGAAATGTGTCAAATTTTTCTAAATCAATCAGTAAATTTAATTCACTATCAGAATTTCAGCAAGATTTTTAGATAAGCTAGACAAGCTTATTCTAAAATGTATATCAAGTAATAAAGTCAATAAAGAGCTGAAACAATTTTGAACAAGAATAGAAAATGACAAAAGACTCACCTTATCACATATGGTGACATATTAAATTTTAGCTTATCTCTTAATATGTCTCCATATATGATGTCATTTAATATGGCTGAGAATCAGCTGAATAAATAAAATATATAGTCCAGAGTGATAAACATGTTTGGGAGCATCATATATAATCAACATTATATTACAAAATCATAAACGTTCAGAGAAGTGTGAATTGAAATAGCATCAAGGCATCACTTTACAACAATTAGATTAACAAAAAATTAGAATATGGGATAAGATTAAGAGTTAGGGATGGTATATAGAAACTATCTAAGAAGTATAAATGGGTGATATAATTTTGAAGGGTAATACAATCCCATTTAGTAAAATTATGGATCTAAACATCACACACATTTTCATTTTGGAGTATTTACCAATGAGAAACAAACATAGATTTTTTTAAGATAATTCATCACAGCATCATTTCTGAGTGCAAAGAGTTAGACATGATATAGATTTTCATCTATAAGTCATAAGCACGCTACATATCTATGTGTGATGGGTATCTATGCTGCAGACAGCAGAACTGACTTAGAGCTACAGAGAGTAGCAATCTCAAAAATAAAATGCACAATTTATCACACAATACAACTTACCCAAATTAGCACATATGCAAACAAAACAAACCTATTTTTAAGGATACACCACAAGATATTTTTGCATACTTTAATTGTATATGTACACGGATATTTATATACATACATGTATACTTTATCATTTGCATATAGGTGTATATGCACTTGATTAGAATATAATTATGCATGTACTGTCTGTGTGTTCAGTGAAAAATGGATTTGATTACTATGTCTTTGACAGTGATATGTATCACTCCTACTCATGATTCAACAAACACTTCCCCAAATGTCCCTTCTGCCTTTCAAATATTCAGTATTTATTCATGGACTTCCACATGTAAAAAGAACAATGTTTCCAAATAAGAATCTGCATTCCATTTGAGTCAGAACAACTGGAATATTTATTAATTGCTTATTACAGGTCCTTATCTCAGACCAATTGAATCACTATCTCTAAAATTGGGCCCAAGAATCACTACTAGAGTTTTAAAGCATCCTAGGTAACTGGTATGCAGACGAGTTTGGAAAACAGGTCTTTACAAATGTTTACATTGAAACTATGACAAAAAAGAAATATTCTTTTTATTATGAAAATATGTCATTTTTTATTATTACTCTTAATTTGTACTGAAATTAAATATATAAATGTTATAAAAACTAGATAGTAATATTATAACATATATTTAATTTAACTCATATCTAGAATGTATTTTACTTTCTAATTTGATTTATATAGCTAATTTATATAAAATCTGATTATATAGTATTATCTAAGAATGGAATTTTTTTTTTTTTCCCAAGGAGAGCTATGTTTAAGGAAAAGAAAAATGAACAATTTTACTAAGTGAAGTTGAAATAGCCTGAGGAGGGAAAAAATTTCTTCTAAAGTTAGCTACTTTTGCTTTATGTATCAAATTTTCAAGAATGAATAATTGCCAATTAGTTTTCTGTTAGTCTCCAGACCAGTTTGTACTTAACACACACACACACATACACACACACACACCTATTTCAGAGAAGATGAGCACTCAAGGTCAAGTGGTAATTTGGTCTCTAGAAAATACATACATTGTTTTAAAAGCTAATTTAAAGTGATTGTCAATAATGAAAAATTTGGCTAGAAATGCAAAATTATATAATAAAGGGATGTAGTTTTTCATCAGATTTTGAGAACAGGGTTGCCTGAGTGAGTTAAACATACATTTTTAAGGATATGTTCTTTTGTAATTAGTTTGAATTTTTGATAATAGAAAAGTTTGATGAGAGGCAATCAAAGATGAATTAAAATACAAAGATAAATTAATTAAAAATACAAAAAGAACTTAATGAGAAGACTGAATATGATCTCTGTGTATTTTATAAGTAAATACATATGTGATATGAAGCCCAATAAATACAGATATGCATTTTTGTTGACTAAATAATTTACAAAATTGATTGAATATTTTAATATTACTATACTTGTAAAAAATATAAGATTTCAGGTAGGCCCTTAAAAAAGTTCTTAAGAAAAAAGTAGAAAAACTATAATGTGGTTTGATAATTTATTAATTCTACTAATATGTACTGAGTATATGTTAGGCTCTGATCACTATATGATTTTTAGGAGCTATAAAGAAAAAGAGATAGAAATCCTGTCATCAAGGGCCTCACAGATCAATGTAGAAGACTTACAGATAACCAAACCATGTGTAATAATAATTGTACTAGTTAATATTTGTAATAAAAACAAGTATCCGCACATTGTGCAATGTGTGATGACAAAGGCATAAATAATCAGATTACATATATAAAATCTTAAATGGCACTTTATTCTTGGTGTGAAGGTTATGGGTGATATAAAGGAAGGATTTCTAGAAAAGGTAATATTTGATTCATGTTATTAAACCTAAGTAGAGTTTTGTTGCAAGACCAAAGGAATAAGCCCATTTCAGAAAAGGAAGACCATATATAAATGGAAAGAAATGAGAAATGCCTTGGGAAATCTAAGGAACTACATGAAGTTCATTACAAAGATAAGCAATGTATTAATATCCATGAAGCACATCTTGTTCTTCTGTCTCCAACACTTAGTAGAATTGCCAGATATGGTTGTAATGGAAAGCATGCAGATGCACTGAAACAATAGAAACTGTGAGGAAGCAAAGGCTAAGTCTGGCAAAACTACAGAGACGTCCTATAAAGATAATAGAAAATTAATGAGCACCCCCTCCAAAAAAATTAGTAAGCCCTATCTACTAATAGCATAAGGTACATGAGATGCAACTGCAGGCATGGAGATCCATATGATCCTGTTTAGGCTCTTGGTCCCCAACCATGGCTCCACTTTCCCGTGTTGCTCTTCTTTGCAGTCACTTCTTTGTGTTTATGCACATTTTGGGCATTAACTCCCATTTTAGAAATAACCTGAGTAAGTCTGTTTCTTACTTTCATGAAAAACTACTTAAGAAAACAGATATGCTATAAAGAATAAGAGCAAAGGCTTTCAAACCAGACGAACATAAATTCATTTCTTAGCTCTTACAAATACGAAGTATTTGGTTTGGGCCATATAATCTTTTGGACCCTTAGTTTTCTACTCTGTAGAATGGGGATAATAACATGCATCTTCTAAATATTTCACCATCAGTGATTATATTTTATGCTTTCTATCTGGCATACAGTGAGCAAGTAATAAATGTTATTCAGTATCATTCAGTTAATAATAATTATTTATTGAAGGAATAAATAAGCTGGGGTAGAGAGGATATTTATTTTCAAGCCCCAGGGTTAAATCACTAATCCTGTCTTTCTTATTCCAAGTATTTGTCAATGTCTTAGTATAAATTTAGATGGCATGCTTATTAAATTTACCAATCACACAAAGCTAGACATGCCAGTTAATGCTGGGTACAAATTAAGTTTTCAGAGTGATTTCGAAGGAGACTAACAATAAAACATT
The DNA here is from genome assembly GCA_030015415.1 of Cynopterus sphinx. Lineage (NCBI taxonomy): Eukaryota > Metazoa > Chordata > Mammalia > Chiroptera > Pteropodidae > Cynopterus > Cynopterus sphinx. The sequence continues at coordinate 13,388,717 of CM057381.1, forward strand.
TAAGTCATATTTTAAGAATTTCTTTTTAAATGAGGAAAAGATTTCAGCACTGATAAAAATTTTAAATATGACTACCTTTTAAACTAGGTTTTTGCTAGAAAACTATTTTGCAAAAATAATTACTCAAGTGTACAGAAATATGTATACATAAATGCTTATTGCAGTATAATTCACGATAGTGAAAAGCCAGAGAAAACCTAAAATTCCATCACTAGGAAACTTAAGTTTATTATGACGCATCTATGTTATCTAAAGGCAGATGGCTATTAAAAGGATGGCTATTAAAAGGATGAGGCTGTCCTTTTTTGTAGAAAGGAAGTACAGCACAACATTTAAAAACAAGTTCTCTGGAGCCAGGTTGCCTGAAGTAGACTCCCAGCTAGGCATCCCATAGCTCAGCTCTCTGTGCTTGTTCCCTCATCTATAAAATGGTAATAACAGATCTACTTCATAAGGTTGTTTTGACATTTATATGAGATTTTATATATGTAAATAAAGTTTTGAGCACAGAACCGTAATATAGTAAGTGACACATGCCCGCTATCATTTATTAATAGTGTTGATAAGGAAAATGTTTACAATATACCAGGCAAAAAAAAAAGTGCTGAACAATATCTATAGCTTGAATATATTTTGTTTAAAAATGAAATAAAGTGTGATTGTGCCTTATATAGAAATAAGGATAGAATTAGGTAACGGTAGAAATAAAGAATTAAGTATAAATAAAATATAGGTAAATATATAGAATTCCAATTGAGAGAGAGGTAGACAGTTTATCTATCTATCATCTATCTATCATCTATCTATCATCTATCTTATTTATCTATCATCTATCAATCAATATATATACGTATATATACATATATATACGTGTATATATTGATTATGTATATATATATACACACATATATATTGATTGTGTGTATATACATAATCGATATATATATATAGAGAGAGTGTATGTGTATATATATATATATATATATATATATATATATATAGAGAGAGAGAGAGAGAGAGAGAGAGAGAGAGAATTTATTAATGACCAAAAGTCATACAGCCTCTATAACAGGTGAAAAGAAACAACTATATATTAGAGTCCCTGTAGTGCTTTCAAACTAGAGTGACTCTACTGTCAAATATAACTCTTTATTTACATGTTTGGAAAGAAGATAAAGATGAAAAGATTTGGTAACAAGCAAAAAGGTAAGCACAAGGAAGCAAGAATCACTAAATGAGTGTTATAGTTTTCACAAGAAAATTAGTACACACAGGCAGAGATTTTCGTATTCTCTTCTTTACAAAGAGTATCCTTTAAACAATTTCTGTGAAGACACAGGGTAGTTGGGAACATACAATGATGTTACTCATAAGTATGGTTTTTATTTTAAAGAAATCTTTACAGAAAATCTAGTTTTTCTTCTTAGCTTTCCCTTTTTCTTTACTTCCTATTAGCAGCATTTTCTAGAATTAAAATAAATTTAGCAGGACATATCAATTTTCACAGAGAAACCTTAACATTATTTTATTTTATAATGAGGTGAAACATTATTAATGTATTCTGGTTCTTTCTACTGATAATATTGGTTCATGTAGGTGATCCTCAGACTCAGAAGGAAAGGTGACTCTGTCAAAATGCTGAGGAAAAACAGTTAAATGATGATTACAAGTCATTTAGAGGATAATTAGGATTAATGCCAGTCATAGATTAGAGACCTCTGGCAGCCTACCTATACCCGGTCAAAACCTATTTTGTCTCTTTGACACTGGAGCAATAAAACCTCTGCTGAAAGTTTGGCCACAGAGAGGAAACACATTTATCCCGGGTCAATACATATTACTGGACTCAGTGGGGCTTGAGAAATGGCAGTGACACCCTCCATAATCAGCTACTTGTGTACTTACCCTGATGCCAATCATGCGACTGATGGCATGCCTTTCGGCTTTCCTATTAGGCGTACTATTTATTCTGCTGCGTAAATCAGGTAAGTCAAACAGAATACGACAGGCACAAGGGTAAATTGGGGCTCATGTTCTATGTCCATAGAAATTACTGAAAAGGAAAAGCCTTTTGTTGCTGTTGTTAAGTAAATTTGTGCTATAACCTCACAGTTGTATTAAATTATTATGCTACAGTACAAATTAGGCAATAGGGGGCAGGTGACATTTATGCTGTCAAGACAAGGTGGTTAAACACTAAACTCACATATGAAAACGTTAAGTTTGTGAATACTGTAAAGATAGTCACGATTCTTAATTATAACTATGGCAACTTCCAGGTGAAATATGCTGAATTAATAAAAATGAAATATTTAGTCATAATAACATAAATTGACAACAAAAAAGTGGTTAATATCACAGATTCAAAAATCTAAACATGTTTTATGAAAAATAGCATATTCTGTTTTAAAAAATACTAATTGCAGGTCACTGCTTATGTTATTTAGTATTCTGAGATTTAGAAGGCCTTTAATCGGTTAATGTGAAATATTGCCCAGACTCGATGTTGAAAACATAATTGCATAAAATAGACTGCCAAGTAGAGAAATGACTGTATGTTATATTTTTACGCCTTTTCGAGGTGTCACAGGTAGTATTTTTATCTAGCTTTCCAGTCTTTGCTATGGATGCTTCCCAAGTATAGGTCATCTATAAAATTTCTAATATATATCCTTAACAAGATGAAGTTTTGTCAGTTCTTCAGTGTAAATAATTATACTATAGTATTACAAGTAAGTTAGAGCTTTCTCTTAAATTTCTATTTCTTTTCTTGAAATATAGGTAAAATGCCTGGTACCTTATAAGGAATAGTGACTCTCACAGACTAAAAACTCATTAACACAACCAAGAACATTTTCTGATATTTATTTTTTTCTGACTCAGAGATGGAATTTAAATAATAAAAGCCTCATTACTAGAATTTCAGAGGGGGCAAATTCATATATTGACTTTTGAACCTGGAAACTTAGATAACTTTTTATGCTTGAATTTTTCATTTATAAATTTTATACAGTTCATTGTAGCTTCAGATAAAGCAAAAGAAAATGTGACTTCTCAGAGTGTTATGATGAAATAGACTCAAACTCATATAGAGCTCTTAATTTAGTTATTATTCATTTTTCTAATTCCATTTTTTATTCCTTTTATTTTTTTTCCATTTAGCAAACACTTAGAAATCCTTACTACAGGCCAAATAATAGGTTTGGCTCTGGAGACACAAAGAGGACCAATAAAGGACTCTGTCTTACAGTAATTTGCAGCTTAAATCCACGGTCCCTAAACATAGGAAATGGATATTCAAGCTAAATATCCTTATTCATTCATTTATTCATTTACTTATGTGTTTTTCTTACTCATCATATTTGTAAAATAAGGTAATAATGATTCTTACTAATTGATCTTTGACTTACTTATTCAGTTCCTATATTAAGCATGTCCTAAATATGAAATCTTTAAAGTTTGCAATTATATGAGATAGATACATTTTTTTTTTGTCCTAACTAGATAAGGGAAAAAATAGCTTTAAAAAATTTTACATCTTTTACCTGAGATTACACAGTTAACCAGGAAAGTTTGTACATCCTTTATTTAAATCCTATAGAATGCATAGTTCAATAGAATTTGCCAAATCTGGTCACAAGAAACCTAAACCCTGGTTTCCGGACATGTCCCATAGAGGAGGGAAAATGTGTGCATGGTCAAATAATTTCTGGAAATATATATATTTCCTTTTTACACATAATTTAGCTTCAATTACATAAAAACTGTGAAAATATTGCATTGAAATACACCTTCTTCACTATTTTTTCAAATCTGCCTTAAAACCCACTTTTTAAGGATACTTCAATATTCCTTGCCACTTGTAATACTAAAAAACACTTGGATAAACATTGACCTGCAGACAGAGTTAAGAATGTGAATTCTCATTATGGATCATGAGAACAGAAGAACAAAGGAAACCACTTGTATTCTCTATCAGAAGTCTAAAAATAAGAAACCTGTAAATTTATTGGGCAAACAATGAATAGTTATTCTGATCCTTCCAATTTGAAATGTCTTAAGAAATTTTGGGACAGGTTAAAATAAAAAAATACTTTGATCATCACTATCTGCTGTGGTACTGTTATGTAAAATTACACTCTCCTCCAATACCAAGGATGTCTGTGTCTTGTAAAAGTGAGCGTTTAATTACTAGAAGTAATAAAGAAAAGTGTACCCCTGGCTAATTAACAATCTATTACCACTATCAAAAATACAGTTAAATTACTTGTATCTCTAATAGAAAACTGTTGATCTATCATCTTTCTATAAAGGAGACTGAATGTGTTTGTGCTTTTTTGCTTTTATTATTGTATTCAAGATTATTAATCTGGTAGATGTTTAGTAAATTCTACATGGGCATCTGTTACTTTAACATTCTACTGTGGAGTAAGCAAGGATGCAGCATAGGATGACACTGAAGTCTTGTGAAATAATGGCAAAGAGAGTGAACTTATTATCTCCATTTCAAAAGGTAAGATTTAATCATTTATCAAGCCCAAAATGATAATGCCTCCCTAGGAAATCCATCCTAAGTAACTCACCAGCTTTTTGCTCAATCACTCCCAGAGATTAGTGGGATTAGTATCATTCTTTATTCCTTGAAAGGTGAGTTTTCTAAGTTTATTTCCCATTACTCCTTTTCTGAAGAGGCCTAATAGCAGCACTTTTCTTCCTAAATTTGTGTAGATTGTCATGTGTTTCTATTTCCCCCTCATTCTCTTTTTCCCTCTCAGAGCCTAAAATATATGGTTTTGCAATTTCCTGCTCCTGTGCAATCATTTGCTTCTTCTTTAATCTACACTAAAACAAATGGGAAGCAGTGCCTAAGAAATTATTCTGCAGTGCCTTAAACATCCTCGCTTTAAAATTTAAGAGAGGACGGTAATGAGGTTCCCACTGTCATGCAAGATAGGTGAATCTGTAATTTCATGACACATTCAAGAATTATTTTCCATTTCGGTGGACTAAAAGAAGTGTTTCTCATTCCCAGAAACCAAGGGACTATTTTCTGGCTTCTTACAAAATGTGTTATGAGTAAATTTAGTTCAATGAGCTGAAGGAAAAAAGGTGGAAGTAAGTCATAGTGATAGACAAAATGGAATGAAATTTTTTTGTAGTGCATTAGGATGTACTCTTCTTTTTACTCATTACCCAGATTTTCTCTCACTATATTCAGAAAAATCTAAGTAATGAATTGTTAGAGGTTTTTAGTAAAAAACTGATTTTCAAAAAATGAAAGAAATCCAGAAAGAAAAGTGGTGCATTTTTTAATTAGTTCAGGGACCAGGGAGGGGGGTGCAAATTAACCAGATTTATTAATCCTCCCACATTATTTGGAACTTTAACACATTATGGAAGTTAGTTCACATGTCTGTCTTAGTTCAGGTTGCTGTAACAAACTATCACAGACTGAGTGTTTTATAAACAATAGAAATGTATTTCAAACAGTTCTAGAGGCTGGAAGTCTGAGATCAGGGTTCCAGAGTGGTGAGTCTCTGGTGGGAATCCTCTTCTAGGTTTCAGGCTGACAAGTTCTCGCCATGTCCTCACATGGTGGAAGGGGTCTCTTTCATAAGGACATGAAATCCATTCATGAGAGCTCTGTCCTTATCACTACCCAATGGACCCACCTCCAAATACAATCACGTTGGGGGATTTTAACGTATGAATTTGGAAGGAGAAGGGAGACAATATTTCTTTCCTACATTGGCAGTTAGCATTGCTCTTTTTTTTTTTTTTTGACACCATGGAAAACATTTTAATATCTAAAGTCAGTCACTCTACTATATCTGCATATTGTCAAAATTTTCTCTACTAAGTGATAAAAACTTCTAGATAGGGTTTTTTCAAGTCATTAACATGCAATATTTTTAGAAAATAAAGCATCTATTACAAGTACATGAAACAGAGTTGGGAGAAAGAGCTAATATACAGCCACTAAAAGAGGTGAAAAAGTTCTGAGTATTGTAGATTATACTTGTTAATCTCTACAATAAGTCTGAAAAAAAATTGATTAAACATATAGAATAAAATGTAAAAGTATATTTTTGTATTTCAAAGCATTTTCTTTTTTACAGATATATTTAATTATTTATGGAAAACACCAAAATATCTTGCACTTTTCTAAATTTCACTTCATGTTTTTTTGCTTACTTATTCATACTTAATATTTCTGTATATACTAACTGAGAATTTGCATAGAAGATACACTGTGTATCACAAAACTACCATATTTGATTTCTTGTAATATTCGGTGATATATTTATTCTATTCATTATTCTATTACTGTATTCTACAGGGGGTTTTTTCCCTATTTTTCTCTCTGAATTCTTAAAATGACAAGCTTCTGTGTATCCACAAAATGCTTTTGAGCCTGAAAACGATGTCTTTAATTTCTAGCTTTAGAAAGCATTAAAATCAGGTAAAATCCCCAAGGACCTAGAGCCAACACGTATTTTGATCTAAAACCTTCTTGTTGTTGTTTTTGTTGTTTCATAGGGAGAAATGTCTAAGAGATTAATGTTTTACTGGTGTGAAAGGACATTTTTCTTCACTTCCATTGCCAAAAAAAACCGAGTAGTAAAATATTTTGTCGTATCATTTTTAGTATTGGAAGCTCTGATGGGAAAATATTTTTTTCACACATTATTTTGGGCATTAAAAATAATATTGTGCAAATGGTTTAGAAAAGCTTTTGGACTAACATCTTAATTATAGAGGGTAAATAATTTTAATTTTGAATTTAGTTCAATTTTCTTTTTCTCTAGGAAGTATCTAGTGATACCTCAACTCTCTATTTCATTCAGTTATATTCTAAATTTTATAAGCCAGAATAGATCATCATATACTAACTCCATTCACATTCCCTGTGTAACCTTAGGTAAATAAGTGGGTTATTCCTTTCTTTGAGATTCTTCATTTGTAATAGGGTAGTCTTAATAACACATAATTTTCTCCACTTCTTATACATGATGATTACATGGGATCATATGAATATGGGTTTATTTAAATTAATATCGGGGTGGCTGTTGAATAGAAGAATAGATGTGTTGAGATAGAATTAAATGTTAAGTATTTATATTCCCCTCTAAACTCCAAATTAAGGTAATACATATTATATTGTTTTCTTCTGCCAGCTGTCATTGCTTTAGTTAAGAAAGACTATTAGGAGTTAGAAACCGTAACTCAGATAGTCAAAGTAAACACATTTTTGTGTCCACTTTTAGGACTTCCTTTGTGGATATTTTTGAGGATTGTAAATTGAGGATATTAAAAAAATGGTCGACACCCTCAAGCCTGAAAGGTAGATGTGAGTCCAGCAAGTGCTAGAATTTGGACTTCTGAAGTTTGAACGAAATTTAAAGAAAACATTCTCTGCTCATCTTTAAGGTCACTGAAAAAAAAAAAAAAAAACTTCCCCTCCACCCCCAATTCATCTTCCTTGACTGCCTTTTTAGAATTATTTGTGGATAAGCATGGAATATAGGGACTCAATATAACAATTATTTTGCAAAGAACTTGTGGAGAAGAACGGTTAGTATTTATATTTTGTTAAACAGAATCCAAGCATCAGAATTATTCAAGTTATGGAAGATATTACTAGCATGCTATATGTTCCAAAAGATGTCTTTGTGGTCTTAATATGATAAAAGAAAAAAATAAAGGGATCCTTGGACAGCAACAAAAATAATTCTGTTTCTGTTCAGATGATTCTGAAGTGGCAAGCCATTTAATAATTTTAAAAAGTAAACTGAATACAAAAATCAGGACTGCATATGTGGTGACACAATAAGCTATAATCTGTATATAAAACAGTGACATAAAAATTATGAGAAAGTTTAAGATCATTGAATTTACAAAGGCAGAGCAAGATACAAAGACTCCAAGAAGAAAGTTACATTAATAGTTTTATTTAATGGTTATCTTTCTTATGAGGTATTATTCTTTTGTCTCTTTTGTTTTGGTTTTCTGTATTACCAGAAAGCAAAGCCAATTTTTGAGGTTGTTTACCTTTTCAATTTCAGTTAAAAAACAAAAGGAATTGAAGGACAAAAGAATGAAGCAGAAAAAAAAAAAAATAGTCCCTTCAGGCAAATCTTGAACTCACCTTGTTATATTATTAATGCATTAACCTCAAAGGAATCAATAGTCTTTTGAGGTTAACACATTAGCAAATCTAATCTCTTTTTTTTTATTTGAAATTGTTATAGAAATATTAGTTATGTGAACTATGGTTTTGGAATTTTAATTCTTATGTATTTGCATAGTAATTTAAAGTTTATAAAGTATTTTAATATGCATCATTTGATTTTTATTTTTATCTGTACCAGTACTGTGAGAAGAAGGCAGGACAAGCATCATTGCCAGATTTTATAGATAGAAGGGTGAAAATGATTGATTGGGAATATCTTGCACAAGTTTATGAAGCAAGTAAATAAACCCACGTTCAATGGATCTAAGCTCACTATTGCTCATGGCTTTCTCTAATAGTCCATTGACTATCGACACTTTTTAAACACACTATAGGCTCAAAGTTCATTTCCCAAATATGCATTCAGTTTTTTCCCGGAAAACCTTCTGTAAGGGTGAAGATGTTTCATAGTTTGAAAGATAAGAAATAAAAAATATCAGATGTCTTGGCAAAAATATGTTATTTCAGTCTCGTTAGTAGCAATTTAAAAAATTTCCATAGGTATTTATATAGGTTATCCCATTCATGTTTTCTCACGTTAGCAGGAAATTCCTGCATACTGCTAAAAACCCACAAACATCTGTTGCAGTTTAATGACAAACACTATGTGTCAACTAGAGAAGGTAAACATTTTTCAGTTATCGTGCCCTCTTCATTTCAAGATGCCCTTCCCTTGGCTTAATTGACACGTTAACTAGTTGTTTAATACAAAGACTACGTCAGAAATAATTGAAACTCAGAACGGTAATGTGCATATTTTAATATTAAATAAAATTCAATACAATCTATATATTGTTTCCTTTCTTTGATAGAAGTAGAAAAAATGAGAGGAGGAGGAGCTATGTCTTATTCAATCTCATTGCTGTGTGGGAAGTTTCATGAATGTTGATAAACTGTCCTTGTGTAAGTTGTATTTCGATAGGTAATAAATCTAACTCCTATTTTCCAAGTTGAACTACTTCTAAAATTGTCCCATAATTGATATAATTAATTTATATCTAATCTGAAAATGATTTGTGTTAAATAATAAGTATATCAGATTGAATAAAATTTGAATTGTATGAATTTAATGTTAGTTTTGCCTGGAAATTTTAAGTACCTTTAATTTCATTTAAATTTATTATTTTATAATTATAATTTAGTTATAGTACTTTTCAATCACAACACATAGATGTAATAAAAGTTTCTGGAAGTTATTAAAGCTTGAGGAAGAGACTGAGTTTGTCAAAAATATTAAAATGATGTGCACTGAAGATTTATGTGACAAAGAAGAATCCAAACCTACTCATTCAAAATTTACAGGCATTCTACACAGAAAATCTCCAACTCTAGAAGATATGAAACCCTAAGCTGATGTTTGGCTAAATCATCCAAGTGTGATCAGGTACCACAGAGCAGTGGTTCCACAGTGGCTCCTTATAGTATATCTGAAACCCTATATTCTTTTTTTTAAAACCTGTCAATGTGCAAGGTAGAGAAGCTAACTTTGCATGAAGTACACTTTAAAAAGTTCAATAAGATTAAGAATTCTGGATAGATAGAAGATAATTTCTCTCTGTGTTTATATATATGCATGTATATATGTGCTAATGCATAAATTTCTCAAAATTAGACTTGAAAATGTCAGCAAAATTAATACAAATTTAATACTGACTCAGTGAAAAACAATCCTTTTGACCTAGATTAAATAGCATCTCATAGTTTATTATAGCATAATTTGTTAAAGTGAGATATTTAATAAAAATATATTCACATTAATATGGATACATGCTTATTTCCATATTAATGTATACACTCATATACACATTTCAATTGCTATGTAACTTCTGAATAAAATACAATTTTAATAGTTAACTAAATACTATGATAAAAATAACTATTGGATAAAGTTTATAAAAATAAAAGTTTGGCATACCATCTAGAAATGTAAACATTTATATTTCTAAGATTAATGTTATTAAATTTTTATAGAATAGCTAGAATTTTAATAATGTGGCTTCTCATTATATTTTAATTCTGATTTTTTATACAAATTAATTTTTAAATGGTATATTTTTATTATCATTGAAATTATTAAGAGCTCTTAAGGCTAGCAATATACTATGTAAATGTGTTTTTGTAAGTTTATAAAACGTGACAAAACAAGTCATAAAACCAAAATGGAAGTGTTTCTTTTAATATTTTTTCAACAGTGGAAATTTACCCAAAGCAAGCAAGCTTGAATGTAGAGTAACTGAGTAAATAGGTAATTACTAATAGATAAAGTTTAGAAAATTAATACAAAAAAGCCCTTTTTATGGTATGATTTCACATTCACCCTTGAATAGACAAGTGGACTACATTGCTGTTACCATAATCTATCAATCAATAATTATTAAACTTAAAAATATTAAAACCTACAACATGCTAAACAGTATATTTTAGAAGTTTGGTTCAAGAAATGAACAAAATAGAAAAAAGTATCTGCTATTATAGAGTTTTATTATAGTAGGAGAAGACTCACAATAAACAAAATATACACTTTCAGATGGTGACAAGTGCTCTGGAGAAAATTAAGAGAAGAGCCTAGGATATGCCAGATGTTTGTGTGCTTGTGGATGGAGGGTGGTTTGAGATTTTATGTAGAAAAACCACAAAAGCCAAAGAGCAAATGTCATCAGAACAGAGACTTGAAGATTATGGCAAGCCAAAGAAATATACAAAGAGCACATTTCATACAAAGGAAACAGGGAGTGCTGAACTTTGAAGCTGGGGTTTGTCTGCTATATTCAAAAATGGATAGAGGTAGGTAGGAGGTGAGTAGTAGAAATCAGATCACACAGAGCCTCCTGGGACATTGTAGGTCCTTGGCATTTACTCTGAGAAACATTGAAAGGTTTGAACACAGGGGTGCTTTGATCTAACTTAATCTGGTAAATTGACCAGAGTAGAGCTGTAGAAACACAACAGAATTCTGCACATTTTGATTTTGAATTTGAACTCGTTTGATTAAGCATAACACAAACAATGAGTGTTTAACCCGTTACGGCTGCCAAAGCTATCTGCATGGTGTGAAAACATGCAGTAGAACTGTGTCGTATTAAGTTTTTTCATCGCTCTGTATGCAAGAGACTACTTTTATGTTTTGAATTGATTTATAACATACTATATCACAAGAATATTTATGCACAACTAAATTGCCAATACAAGTTAAATACATTTAGTTTAATTAAGGAGATTTTTACATTTAAACATTGTTATTTGTGTTTTTATTTATTTTTTTTTGTACTAATCATTGATAAAAGTTAATAGGACTAGTGAAAGTGCAAGCACTAGTCTTATTCAACATAAATATACAATACTTATGAATGAGCTTACGCATATCACAATGAAAAAATGTTCAATGAGTCATTTATATACATGTGAATACCATATCTTTTTCTAAAGATGTTAAAGATATCATATAGTAAAGAAGTAGAAAGAAATTGATTCAGAATGCCCTTTCATATTGCCACAGTTTTATACTGAATTGTCCTTAGGTGTTTTACAGTCTGTACATTGTACCAAACAGCAGGCCTCAGGAGAGTGTTTATGAGCTTTGATTAGGAGCCAGTATATGGTCGTTTTCATTTAATGCATCCCTATAGCAGAAAACCTAAAATGAGCGCACACTGTTATCTGCTCTGAAAACAACATACCATAATAACCAGAGGTCATCTTTCAGACAAGTCTATCAGCAGGAACGTTGGGGTCCAATGAGAATCCGACAGAGAAGCAGTCATGGCATGCAAGCTGCAAGCTGAGAACTTCTTCAGTTAAGTGTACTACAGTAGATTTGACCTTGCCTCTAGGTACCAAAAAAATTATACATGACATGAGCTATTTTATGTTAACCACAGACTCCATAATTCTCACTGTTTGGTTTTGGGTCTTAGTGCTTTCCTGCAGCATATTTTCTTTAAAAGACATGATTATACAATAGTAGAAATCGTTTAGAATATACCGAAGAATGAATACCTGAGATGCAGTTTCTTTTCACAGTGATAGTTCTCTTAACTTTCAAATTTCATGTGAATTTAAGCTCTCTTCTTGCTATACTGCTGTGTGATTATAAAGAAATGATGGCTTTTTCATCAGTTACTTTTTTATAACATAGGTCATGGATCACTGGAGTAGAAATCAAAATAAATAATTACTTATTTTTATTTTCTGAATTATTGTCCTTATAACCTTGGAAGATCTCTTTGACCTACACTTTTAGTTTATAAAAAGGCCACAATAATATGTATTGTTTACCTCCCAGAGATATGGTAAAATATTTTTAGTTGTGAAGTACTAACATGTGTAAGGTGTTATAAATGCAGTTTTTGTGTGTGTCTGGTTGTTTCTGTGCATGTCATGTGTATAGGTAGAAATAGCCCTTGACCATTGTTCAGAAAAAAGTTTCAGAAAAAATGTGACCATTTTTTCACTTGTTCAAGACATTATCCAGTATTGCCTAGATTAAGGTCTTTCACATACATTGGTCTTCAGAATCCTGTCTCCACAGCAGCATTAAAGATCTGATATTATTACTAGTTACTCTCTTACTGTTTTCAAAAGTAATTTCTTGAATAAATACATAGATAATTAATTAAAAAATTAGTGGTTTATTTTGGCAATATCTATATTTTAGCTATCTGTACACCAAATTGTGGATAAACACTATTGGATTCATATATGGATTAAGCAATTTCAAGATACCTATTTTTATATAAAAGTTCATTTAAAGTCTACCTATTGCTTATCTTTTTAGATTAGGATCTCAATTTCCATCCTATACATTTTCTGCTTAGTTTATGTAGTGGTGCATGTCCATGACACTGTGTATAAAATGTCGACTAAATGAAATTTGCTGATCAAAAGCACCATTGTGAATAAATACATCTCAATAAGAAGTATGGGGAAAGTGTACTATTATGTTATCCTGCAGGACTTACGTGAATGTTAAAAGAGAGCATAGACAATATTTTTCAGAGATGAAATTTAACACACAACAGAATTTTAGCCTAGGACCACCTGTCCTGATTGAATATATAATTCCACTTAAATGTACATAAAATGTATTATTTAAGGATAATATCAAAATCACCTCATATTTTACAGTGTTTACAAATTTTTCCACCTTGGATGAGTAAATAAATTCATCTGTAGTTTTAATTAAATATGAGTAGTAACCACTAGCAAAGTCCTGGGGAAATATGATTCAGTATCTAATTGAGATCAATAGATTTCTGGCAAAATATGTGTAATTTCCACATTTATGTAGGCCTTGATTAAACCATCCAGAAACTTTCACATAGATGATTGTATGTATGTATATACATGTGTGTATATATATATATGTGTATGTGTGTGTGTATATATATATACACACACACATATGCACACATACACATATGTGACTTTTCTAGAAACATCTGCTTGCTCCCATGAGTGTAATTGTGACACATGCCACATGTCACCTTCAGAGACTGTGTCCCAACAGTGTTGAAAATTAAGATAACTGGAAGATGTCCATATGTTAACTGAAAGAGAGGAAGAGAGATTTGAGCAGTAATAAATAATTTGTCCAATCTTATTCAGTTATGAGGACAGCTGGTTCATCAACTAAGCAGATCTTTGAATTTGTTTTGGTGTGCTTAGATAAATTAGCTTGAAAATAGCAGAAAAAGCTGCCAAATTGACATAATTTAAGTCCCTTAATAACATACTTGATCCTTTCTACTATCTGTTTCTCCATACAGGTATTGATACCAATACTGGTTTTCTGTCTTTTACCATTGACCTAACACTCTATATGTACATTTCTTCAGGTTTTAACTATTTACTTTTGGTTGTGCTCTGAATTTCTATTTGTACTATTCTTTGATTCATTTTTTCAGTTTCAAAAAGCACAGGGAATTCAGATAATTTTATTTTCACTTGATATTGTAAGCTCTCAATAAACAATTATTACTCTGGATATAAAAGTTAGATAATTTCTAAAATTATCAAAAACCATTAAAATGATTTTATTCTTAATAATTAAATTTATACCTGTTTTGTTATTCAAAGCTAAATTTTGCAAGCAAAAATATGTTTAAGCAAAATTCATATTTGTATGATGAAGATGAAATAAGAAACAGGTGAAGTAAAATATTTATGAATATATAATATGTATAAATTTTACAATATTCAACAATACAATAACAACTTACTTTACAAATCTATGCACTTGAGCTCTGAAAGACAGAATTTATTTTTTAAAAACATTGAACAGCACAGTTACTTATATATTTAACATACATACATATGCATGTTATCATAAAAGGTTTATTATGAAAATATGAACACTCTGGTTAGTGTGTGTGTGTGTGTGTGTGTGTGTGTGTGTGTGTGGTGTATACTGTTTAGGTAACGGTGGTCCTAAAGATCCGTGTGTCCAGGCCAACACTACTCATTTTCCTTCATGTCTGAAATGGCTGAGCTGCACATCAAATTCAAAGGCCAATGAGAAAGTAAACATTTGTAGGCTTGGTGATGAGATATATAGATTGCCTGAGTGCTGTGGGTATAATTTAGAGAGAAGGAAAACTCGCAGCTCGTGATGTATTTGAAATTCTAGCTACCATTACCTCCCTGTGATGATTAATTCTATGTGTTAACATGACTGGGCCACTGGATGTTCAGATATCTGGTTAAATATTATTTTTGACCTCTGTTACTGAAATGCATAAGTTCCAATGACCCTTCCCTAGCTATGCTGACAAAAACCTTTAGTGCAAGCACAATGCACTATGATGAAGCTTCAAAAGCTTCTAATATGATATAAAGCATAATAATTTTCTCTTATAAACTGTCTGATGGTGATAATCATTTAACATGTTTAAAACAAAATTTTCAAAGATTAATTTATTAATTTTTATATGATCAGAGGAGCTAAAAGTTCTGTTTATCTTGATAAGAAGATAAAATTGATTTAATAATTATTTGGGGTACTCTGTAAAAAGTGAATGGAAATTATTATGCAGAAAAGATTTCTGTTTCATGAGCAAAAATAATACCTCAGTAGCACCATATGAATGCTTTTAATTAAATTTAATTAAATATAACCTACCACTAACTTGTTTTTCTTAATACACACATGCACACACACACCTGCATTTTTCTTCTAACTTAATTTTTACAATAGTTCAAAATTATTTTCAATGGTGCATAATTCTTTTTAAATTTTCCATAAGTCTGAATAAAAATATTAAATTAGAAGTAATTTGTGTAAAAATATGCCTTGAGGACAAAAGTGTAGCTATTTAATTTGGATTTTATTTTTTGCATAATTTTTTTTTAGAACATATGTCATTATTGTCATTTTGGATTTTGAGTTTGTAGTGTGAAGTCTCAAAACTATTTTTCTTCATAGATCTCTAGATATGTAGTTGGCTATAAGTAATTTTGATAGATTATTCAAATCATAGGGCCCAATTTTTGTATAAGATTTGTTCAAGAGTGAATACCTTTTAAACAAAGATGAAACCTTGGTAAAATGGCTGAGTTATCACAGTAAAACAACTTTTGGTACACACATTTCGATACATTTTTGTCACCTTAATTAAGGATTAACACCTCCCTTAATCCTTAATAACATATTTCTTGAAAGATTATAGTAAAACCACTTAGTCTTAAAAATTTATGAGGATTGGCACATATCTCTGGAATATAATCTTGTTCTGGCTACTACATGTGGACAATCTATCTTAGTAGACATTCCTGGGGATTTTATTATTGATGGTATGCCATAGAAATAATTGTCAGAGATTTTGACTCAAAACATGAGCTCTAGAGAAAATGATTTTAAACACTATGATTTTTATATATCTTAGATGTAAAATAAAAATGATAATTCTTATCTCACTTAAACAATGCTTCTAATGCACCTAACATATAATTGCATATAGTTTTCCTATACTTTCCTCCTCATGTAAAACCAGTTTTTGTTCTAATTTATTTCTTAAGGATATATATATATATATATATATATATATATATATCCTAGCCATCATATTAATGCTAACTGCATTCCCTCTGCCATGCTCCCCATTGGATAAACATCTAGAAGTGCAATTGCTGAGTCAAAAGCTATATCCATTTTTATTCTTTGAGAAACCTTTGGACTGTTTTCCATAGTGGCTGTACCAATTTGCAATCTCACCAACAATGCATGAGGGTTCCCTTTTCTCCACATCCTCTCCAACATTTGTTGTTTTAAAGACATATATATTTTTAAATACAGAAATAAAATGTATTAAGTTATAAAGTAGAATAAACATTACAAATGTCCTTTGTAGGACCAGGCAGAATATTTTTCTAGTTTAAGGAACATCAGCCAAATCCTAACAGGAAAAAGATAAAATAGAATACCTTCAGATTAATAAGGCTGAGTTTGATAAGGCTTAAAAATTCTTAATTTTAAACCAAATAAAAAGTCTTAATTTTAAATAAAATAAAAAGCCTAGATTTTTAACAAAATACAGGTAGAAAACAACTGATTATGAGCTGTGAGAATTATTGTAATAATAATAAAAAAATGCGACAAGCTGGTAAACCTATACATTACAAAGTGAAAAGACTTAAATAAGTTCCCTCTTTGTGAAATGTTATTTTTTTTTAATGTTTGTGCTTAGTGCTCGAGTATTTTGATGGCTAATGAGAAAATGTTCATGATGGATGGGCAGCTAAAACAAGTAAGTGTGCAGTAAGAAAAGAAACTCTTAATAATTTTTTTTAAAAAATCAGAATAAAGTTAAAGTTAGCTTAAATATGTGAAGATATTAGACAGTTCTCATGTACCCTATGCCCAATTTCTCTTATTATTAACATTTACAGTATGGCTCATCTGTCACTATTAATGAGCCAGTATTGATGCATTATTAACTAAAGTCCGTGGATTTCCTTCGGTTTTGTCTCATGTCCTTATTAAGTACCAAGATTTCATGTATGATATCACATTTGATTTAGTTGTTATTTACTCCTTAGAATCCTTTTGACTATGACAGTTTCTCAGACTTTCTTGGTTTGTGACGACCTTGATAGTTTTGAGAAATACTGGTCTGTTATGTTTTTGAATATATCTTAATTGTGACTTTAAGATGTTCCCCCCGCCCCCAGGATAAAACTGGATCTATGATACCTTAGGAGGAAGACCACAAAAATAAAGAGCTATTTTAATCAAATTATCCTAAAGATATGCACTATCAATATTACTTCTCACTGTGGATATTAAATTTGATAAATTGACTGGTAATATTTGTAGGATTTCTCCACCATTTGTCCAAAATCAAGGAATGTAAAATGCCAAGAGATGCCACTTATGGGTGACATGTGTGAGTAGGAACAGGAGTTCATATGGAATCTCTGCTTTCTGCTCAGATTTTCTGAGAACCTACAATTGTTCTTAAAAATAAAATTTTTAATTAAAAAATTAATATTACTTTATTTTTTGGCTCAAATAGTTCAATTGACTAAATTGCCCTTAAAGGACTACTGTCATATATTAAGAAGTAGAGCTGACATATGTATCTGGCCTTTAAGTGTGTTCTCACTTCATTACACCATTGGTTCTTGGAAGTTGAGACCCAAATAGTGCCATGAAAATCATATGGCAATGTGTTCCAAATGCACATTTTGAACCCTTTCCCAGACATAATGAATCAGAATCTCTGGGAGTGAGGACCAGCGATATTTATTAAGAAAGCCTTCCAGGGCTCTTGTGTAGACTGAAGTTTGAGAACTGATTCACTGTACCATACTAGAGAATGATTTCAAATGTTGTTAGAAGTTTAAAATACCGCACACCGAGGAATTCTCCTGCTTTATATTTCTGTTTATATAACCACGGAGGAAGCGAGCTTGATGCTGCCCTGGGCCACAGCTGAATGATATCCATAAATATGACAAACTTAGTCCATTAGAAACACACTTGACTGGAGATTGACCAACAAAAGCCTCTAATTTGGAATTTGGCTTTAGGATTCACTTAAAACAAACAAACAAACAAACAAAAAACCTAAGTTAGCTTTCCTGGATGATGACCATTTTCAAATATAGTTGGGAAAGTATAAAATTTAGTCTGCCAATAAGAAAGAAAAATGAAGCCGAAATGGAGATTATCATTGAGCAATTGAGGCAGGTGCCTTCCTGGTTTTCCCACTGTTTAGTGTCAGTAATACTGGTTTATTCCCAGGGTAAACATAAAACTCCTAACTCTGGATTCTTTATGAAACATATGCATACTTTTAATTAGGTAGCAATTTTGCTTGAACTAGCTTGATTGTTTTTCTTATTTGAAAAGTAATAACCATCACAGCAGGTAGAAGAAAGTCTCTTCATCATTAGGAAACATTTCATTCACATATAATGCCATCTAATATGTATTTAACAAAACACAAAATATTTTATACCTAATTTGAAATGAAAAACTCAAACGAAAACTTAAGAGAAAGTGATTATGTATTACTATACATGTGTTCTGTTGGAAAGGCATATTGTAGAATAGGCTATATCTTTGTATGCAGTCCCCATCAACTCTACTTGGTAAACTATAGGATGGGTCATCATGGCATCATGTGCACAATTATGTATAAACCTCTATAGACTGCAATAGCATCTGTGGACACACACACTAATATACACTCACTCTTTTTCTGCTATTATCCTGAACACCGGAGGCCTTTATCCCAGATGTCTATCTTTCAATGCAGACATAAAAGATTTATACAAAATATGTGGTTGACATGTATATATATATAATACACATATATTTTAGTACATATAATTTAGTGCAATGTGGGAAGGAAAAATTGTTTATTATATATTTTTTCAAGTAATACCTAAAGTCCTGAAAATACAGATGCCAAATCAAAATAAAACTAAATACATCAGGGAATTTCAAGAAGTCTTGCCATGTACAAGCAAGCCAAGCAGAGGCATTTGTTTATTTTGTCTTAAAATCTCTTTTCAGTAAGACATTCCCAATAAATCCCAAGAGAAAGAAGGCATTATTCCTGCTTATTGAAATGTACAAAAATCCCTCAAGTCTCTTCCAAGGGACAGCCATTATAAATGCTCATTGACCATCATCAGCATGAAGCAGAATAAATATCTGATTGCCAAAGTACAAGTAAAATAGCAGTGTCGTGGCTGTATTTGCCTTAATTCATGGCCTGGCTATTGGTTAAAATATTAAAGGAGTTTTTGAAACATTTTAGTGTTTTTTTTTTTTTATTACAGTACAAAACATATAACATTTCTAAGTAATTTTAAGCATACATACAGTTCAGTAATGTTGAGTATTTTCACATTTTTGTGTTTCTAGAACATTTTTATCTTGCAAAACTGATCTCGTTAAACACTAAACCTTCCTTCTTGATCCTCCCAGGCTTTGGCAATTAGATTTCTACTGTTTCTATAATTTTTGGCCACTTCAGATACTTTATATGTGGTAAAAGTACACTATTTGTCTGTTGTGACTAGTTTACTTCACTTAGCATAATGTCCTTGAGGTTCATCCATGTTGTAGCAAGCGACAGAATTTTCATGTTTTTAAAGGCTGCATAATATATCATTGCAGTTATATATCACTTTTTTTTTAATCCATACACTTTTTTTCATGGACATTTTGGTTACTTTCTCTGGATTTTTAGTAGCTCCTAGAATTTACAACACAAGTTTGTGCTGTACTGCCTACATCATTCATGAGGTCATCTCTGTGCAAGAAAGTTAGGTTATCTAGGTAATTAGCAAACATATTTCAGGTTTCTGTGTCCTGAAACATGGCTCCAGTAATCCTCACAGCTTTTTGAAAATACCAATATCTGTATTTACTCTTTAATTATACTTAGTCATTTAGTCTGGGATGAGATCTGCATATTCTTATAAAAAAAGTCATAAGTTAAAATTGAGGAACAGTTGAGCACACTGATTTAGGAATAAAATGTAGAGAATGATTCTTGCTCTCATCTGGAGTTCCCCACACATACATTGGAACTCACATGACTGCAAGTGTCTTTGAAACATCAAGTAAGCAAGGAAACTACCAAACTATGTCAAACAGAGTCAAAGAGAGAAAAATATCCATTAGTAAGTCTTTCTTTTTTCCTTTTTCCTTTTTTTTTTTTTTTTTTATTAGTACTTCTTATATTTTAAGGTGGCGAGGAATCATCTGGGAATCTTGTTAAAAAGAAGATTCCTATTCACTTGCTCTGGGTTAGTAAAATGTAATTCTGCATTTCTAACCAGATCCTAGGGGAGCTGCTATCAGACACCAGAGCACATTTTGAGCTTTTTAAGGAGAAATAATATCAACTCAAGTAAATTTCATAAGGTCACTTTAAAAGTATTCAGCAAAAATAAAAGGAAGAGCAAAAATCTGTTTTAATACAAAGTTTATTTTCATGTAAATTAAACACTTAATTCAGACAACTGAATACTCATTAACATAGTGTGTAATGTAAAATGTCAAAAATATATCCTTACTGGAAATATAGATACAATCTATTAGGTAGGCATGGTATACATAAACTTCAAAATTTCTCCTATGTTTTGAATTTAGGTGTTTTTTTGTGTGATACATTGTGTTACGGTGTATTTTGCATTATGCTGGAATGGTAACAATGGTGAGTTAATCGTTCACCTGATATATTTCCAGATATTTCCAGTGATTTGAAACCAATGTGATCACAATAATTTGTATTACATAACTGAACACTTTTATTTTATTTATATATAAATGAAATTAAATCAGATAAAACATTTTGGATACTAAGGTGCAGTATTCAGGTATGACTTGTACTTGAACTTAATTATTTTTAAAATGTTATTTATTTCTTTAAAAGATGTATGATGGACCAAAAAATCACATATTAGGTATGTACATGAGACACTTAGAGCCTGATATTTTT
The DNA here is from genome assembly GCA_030015415.1 of Cynopterus sphinx. Lineage (NCBI taxonomy): Eukaryota > Metazoa > Chordata > Mammalia > Chiroptera > Pteropodidae > Cynopterus > Cynopterus sphinx. The sequence goes on from CM057381.1 coordinate 13,409,906, forward strand.
TGTTCTTCTCTATTGTCTACATTTTAAACCATTGTCAAGCACAGTAAGATGATCTTTTAAATCACTCATTATACATGATTTTCTATTATCTTACATCCATTATAACTTGTTAGAAACTTTTAATAATGCATGACTCCAGAAGGCAATTCCCTATAATAGATATGGATACTTAAATATTACTCCATCTATATTTTATTATTTTATGAAGCATACTGGCAACTGAGCCAGTAATTTTGTCAGAAATGAAGGGTTACTAAGCAGTATCAAATTATTCAAAATATTAAATATGACAGCATAATGCAGCAAATTTATTTCATTTCTTAATTTAATTTTATTTTCCAAATAATGAAAGAGTTATTTGAAGCTTTCTTATGAAATTCAAAACTGAATAAAGAGGTAAGATAATAACTTCGATTTCTTAAATGTTCAATATATATCATATTACCTCGATCAGAATGCTGCAATGTAATATTTTGTATTCAAAACATTCATTTTGACAGTATCTATTCTATTATGTTCTCTCATCAGCATAAAGAATGAAAATTAATCAGACACTTGTTAAATTATAGCAGTCCCTCGCTTTCTCTCTTCTTCTGGTACCCCTAAGATGTGAATGTTGTTATGCTTGACGTCTCAGACGTCCCTTAAACTTTTCTTATTTTTTTTTAAGTTCCTTTTTTTTTTGCTGTTCCAATTGGGTGCTTTCTGCTACCTTGTCTTCCAAATCACTGATTGGATCCTCTGCTTCATCTTATCTACTGTTGATTCCTTTAGTGTGTTCTTTGTTTTATTCTATTTTTTATTTCTGACTTTTTTATGGGTTCTCTGTCCTATTTCATGCTTACTGTCTCTTTGTTGAGGTTCTGAGATCATCTCTTCTCCCACTAAGGTCATTGAGCATCCTTATAACCAGTGTTTTGAGCTCTGGTAGGTTGCTTGCCTCCATTTCATTTAGTTATTTTCCTGGACTTTTCTCCTGTTCTTTCATTTGGGATATTTTTTTCTCTCATTTTTGCTGCCTCTCTTTGTTCATTTCTATGTATTAAGTAGATTTGCTACCTCTCTCAGTCTTGGCCGTGTGGCCTTATGTGGTTGGTGCCCTGTAGGGCCCAGTGGCACTGTCTTCCTAATCACCTGTGCTGGGTGCTCTCTTGTGTGAGTTGTGTGTGCTCTCCTATTATAATTAAGCCTTGATTGCCCTTTGGTTATGAGGACTGTGCATGCCGACAGTGTGTGAGCTGCTGTGTGCAGGCTGACCCCAGAGTGTGATACGCCCCAGTGGCGTGGGTGCCTATTGAGACCATCCTTTGGTATGTGTCACTTGTGATGCTAAAAAGTCTGTGCTTTATTTTGGTCTGTTGCTAGCCTTGGGGTGTATTGATTTTTTGGCCTCTTGGGTGGGGCTCCCATGTTTACCACATTCAGCCTCTGCCCGGGGCTACCGAGTAGGAGCTGTGAAGCGATTCATGAATGGTCATTGCCTATGCTGGACCTGGTGGCACATGAGAGAGGCCACACTCTGAACCAAGGCTGCTCGCTGCCACCAACTCCAGGCCTGGAACAGTTAAGCTAAAGGCTCAGGGGACCCCCAAGGCCTATGGCTACCTGCTGGCTGCCCATAGGGCTCAGCAGCTGAGAGAAACTTGACAAGAGTTAGGTGAGGCGGGGATTAGAGTAAGTCACTATGCTGGGGTGAGTCATGTCCCCCAGGTTAGTGCACACTCAGATTTTGTGCAGGGCTGAACCTGTGGCTATTCACAAATGTCTTAGATCACACTGAGGCCAGCGACCACCACCCTCAGGCTGCCAGATCCCTGAGATTTGTTTAAGAAATAGCGTAGCTTGGGCTGGGGCTGATGGTCCCACACCTGAGCCCTGTTAATTGTTGAAATTGCTTCTAGCTGAGAGGATAGGGCGGGGCTGGTTGCCTAGCCACAATTCGCAAGTTGGGTAGGGGGGGTCAGGGAAATCCCTGGGGTGGAGCCAATGAATCTCCCCAGGCCAATGCAGATTCAATTTGGCTGTGATGGGGAGGCCTCAGCACAGGCAAGATGGCCCCTGCCTGTAAGCTGCACTGGAGGAGTGCTCAGCAAAGGGATGGCGTGGTTGTCCCTCCAGGCTTCACCCTGAAGCCACACACCTTGGTCTTTCCTCATGGGTCTCTGGCACCTACGGAGATGCTGTCCTTCTACCATAGCCCAAGGTGGGTGCTTGCAAGTGAGTGCATCTGTGCGCAGCTCCTTTAAGGGAATGTCTGGGCTTCCAGGGGCTTTCCCTCTCGTCTGCACTGTCAGAATGCCCGCTGAGTTTTACAGACTTTGTGGGGACTCCTCTTCCTGCCTTTGGAACCCTGGAGTGGGGGCCCCCACATGGGCCTGGGTTCCCTCCCTCCTCTAAGACAACCTTTGTAGCTGACAAGTCCTTCCCAGTGCTCAACTGCCACACGCAGCTGTGGGGCCAGGCCGTTTTGGTCTCCCCACCTCCTACCGGCCTAGATAGGGCCTCCTCTTGTATCCCCAGTTAAAGAAGTTGTTGTCAGCTAGTCTTCAGGTACTTCTCCAGGTTGATTGTTCTATAAGTTAGTTGTAATTTTAATGCAGTCACGAGAGGGGGGGAGCTCAGCATTTATCTACTTCACCATCTTCATCAGACTCTCACAGTTTAAATGACTGAAGTATTACTACCTTTTCCAAAAGCCTAAAAAAATCGAATCATTTCTAGTTGAAAGCTTACAATGTAGAATAGAAGATGCCACATCTTTCTTTATAATTTATTCATACATTTAATTTTCTAGTCAATAATTTTACATTTTAAATATGGTTTGGTACCTTTTTGGTAGTCCTGGTAATAAATAATAATATAATATAACCTTCATGTAATTACTGCTGACATCTTCAGATGAGATAAACACCAAGGCAGATTCTAATGAGATATCATACATCTGAAATTTATGGAAATAAGGATTTTTACATTTCTAGCTCAAATTGAAATTATTTTTATCAGACTAGAATTTTTGTGTTTTTTGCAAGTTAGCAAATTGCTGCATTCCTACCTTCTAAATGTACATTTTTGTGTATAAAAGTACAAAGTACCTTTGTGTTCTATCTGGTGACATTAATATTCTCTAATGTTAGTTATAAAGGGGATATTGTAACCGTATGATTGGTGTTTTCAATATATGGTGTTATTCTAACAATGAACTGTTTTAAAATACCGTTTTGCTAATTAGGCCATTTTTGCGTTTCTCTTCTGTATTTTCTCCAAATTAGTTCAATTTCTTATAAAGCATTGCTACTCCTTCCAGCATACTATTTTGCTTGACCCTTTTGAATATTTTTTTTCTTTTTGAGTTTTAAGTTTCCATGGGTTATGTTATATAGACTTTATTCAGTTACTTTTTCACGTGGCATTCCAAACAAAAAAGTTGAAGTTTCATTCAATGGGAATGTAAAAAAGTTTTGCACCAAGATAAATACATTCTTAACTGAAAATATAGATAGTAAAATACATTTTGATACGGCTGTCTGGTTATAATGATAATACAGTTGTATGTTTAGTATAAAACAGATGCACAATGCTGATTCAGGAACTTTAATTTAATATGTAACATAACTGAATATGATGCCTGGTAAGGCAATTTATCATAAGATTTTACTCTATGTTTACATAAAATTCAAATTATTATAATCTAATGTCTGTGGTACAGAATGTAATCATTGATCCTAGGTAGTGATTAGTTTAGTCCACAAACTTGAATTTGATTCTTTTATGCAACTGAATAGTCCTGTCATGTTAACTTTCCCAAGAATTGGATTAAAATGCTTTAAGAAATTCTTATGTAAAAATATAGTACACAGCTTCATCTCTATTGCTATCTTTGTTTTTTAATTTAATTAAATATTTAAATTATCAAGAAAAATATTGAGAATACCAAGCAATTTATTTAAATATTTAAAGAACCCAAGCTATCACAAAGTTTGTGTAATATTGGAAACACATATCGTGGAAGACCTGATTTAATGTAGGTTTTCAGAAGTGTTTCACTTTTTTATTAAAAAAAGAGAACTAATCTAACTTATAAATATTAATAAAATCATACACTAAAAGTGGAGCTAGAAAAAAGTCAGCCGGTGTTTTGCTGCAATTCTTTAAAACACACAGTCTAAATATATGAGAGTAGAATTCTTGGCAATTTTTCTTTTCTTTGTCTTACCCTGAGATTAAATTGCAGATTTTCCACATCTAAGCACTACTAGAAAAATGTGTGTAATGTTCAATAAAATTGTACTACATAGTGAGTGAATGGCATTCAATAAATGGTTTTAATAATAAGCATGTTTAGCAAATATGCATAAAATTATATTAAAACTGAATTATTCACAGAGGAGTAGTTTTAGAAATTTGAATAAGATATAGTAAGGCACCAATTTTGGCACATACCTTCATTTCCTCTTTTTCTTGCTCTGCAATTAGCTAATTTATCAGCAAGTAGGGGTATTGTGTGCATTACTTTTTAAATTCAGGGAAAGTAAGCAATAAAATATCCATTAAAATATCAGAAAACATTACATATATGCATATATATTAGATAGGTAGATGTATGTATATATTACTATATATATATATATGATAGACTGTAGTGTCATGATATAAACATCCTTTAATTAGCAATGGGATATTACAAAATTGTTTTAAAAAGCTATTTTTCAATATTATTAAATTTATTTGCTCTCAATTATTGAAATTATAATCAATGGGAACAGAAAGTGCTTGCTATCTATATCTAGCAAGTTGTTAAGCTATGCTTAGAACATATGGTTTCTTATGTTCAGTTTAATTTTATCCACCAAATATAATAAAATTGTTTACAAGAGTAAATGTAAAAAAATCTGTTTACATAGTATTTATAGGGTTAGAAAATAAATGATGTAAGTAAAATGCTGCATTGTAGTATGGGAAGCTATGTGTGGGCGTCAAAGGAATTAGTAACTGAACATATTCTTGTTCTCCTTAACCACATTGCACCTCCTGCAAAAAGTTAGTTTTTGTTGAATTATGCCTAGTTGAAAGTCTATCAAATAATATTTAGAAAGGTGGTTTCAAATTTCTCTCAAAGTTATAATGTATTGAGGAGGATTTATTATATTACACAGTTTTCTTATTAAAAGATATCCATCAAATTTATATTTTTCTTAGAAATAGTTACATATTGACTTCTAGAAAACAATGTTAAAATTTTTATCAAAATTGTTCTCTGATTTCTTCAGATGATTAACTGATTTAATTACTTTATTTTTTTTTTCTCAGAAGTTGTTATGATTCTAATTTTGTATATTAGGATTTTAAAACTTGACCAAGGTACTATGAATAATAGGAAGAAAAAGAAAAAAATAAAACAAAAGTATTGGTATTAAACTAAGTTGAATATGAAGCATGATGGCAAATGATTTACAAAGGTGATCGTAGCTTTCTCAGGCAGCCAATCCCAAAATGTTACGCAACTCAGTAAATGCATAAATTTAAAACCAGATAGTTTTGTAGTCATAGTGCTACCATTGTTAGTCCATAAACAATTAAAAACACATCTTAAAATGTTAAAAAAAGAGAACAGTTTATACTGTAATGAACATCATTATAGAAAATAAAGTGACAGATTTCTTAAGACTCATTTCTTGGAAGGTTTCGGAACATGGGTTGATGACATCTAATGTAGCATGAATTGATCAAGGGATATTTACTATAAGAATAATATGATACACCACCCTGAAGGTCTAGGAAAGCCTAGAAGTTTATTTTATAGAAATCAGAAGAACACATGAATTTTTATATTTTTCAGGCAATCCTCCACAAATATTGTTTATTTGAATTTAGTGCTTGATAAACATTGAATGGTCGTCAGCTTGAAATTATGCCCCCTCTTGCTAATGCCTGCAGTGCACCTCCTCTCTACTGTCTGTGGGTTGAAATCTGTCTCATGTTCCTGACCAGATATCCTGGTTCTATAAAATTAAATACTCTTTTATGAAAACTTCTGAAGCTAGTTAAGGCATAGGACAAAATAACATGTATATTCTCTCTACGCTATCTCCATTCTAAATTGAGTCAAGGATTGTCTAAATAAAAATGTAGAGCTGTTTTTTAAACTAATCCTTACCCAACAACACATTGAATAAATTATTAAGATTCCATATGGTTTATATATAATATAAAAAAATTAATTTGGCATAATTTTGTTTCATAAAACAGTAATAAAAAGTCTCAATTCTCTAGCACAGTCAAATTTCAGTAAAATATTAGCATAAATATTTTTGGAAGGGAAACATAATGGATAAATAAGTGTAAAAATAGCTGTCATAAAAAGCAGAAGCAGGAAGTACTACAATGGAAAATGGATAGTGGGCAGTTTTTGGAGCCACACTACCTATGTTCAATTGCAAACTTATATAGCTAAGAGTTATTTACATTTATAAGCCTCAATGTCTTCATCCAAAAAAATAAAAATTAATTTGCACCTTAAATAATAAAGCATCTGAAAAGAATTGAACATAGTCTCTGGAAGGAATGTTTACAACCCTTCTGAGTTTAGAGGATGTACAAAAGGTAGGCATGAGAAAACATGCAATTAAAAAACATCTAGAGTTAACGTTTACTCCAAATCAAGCTAAAATAATGATCACTAAAATAAATTGGATATTCAGGGAGAAGAGGGAACAGATATTTTTAGAAAATTGGCTCCCTAAGGAAAAACCTTTTTGACTCTAGAATTTGGAAGGCCTCTCAGCTTACATTATAGGCAAAGCCTCTTTTATCACTTTATAATAAAAGCACTTTAGGTAATCAACGTGACACAGGTATATACAGGTTTCAGTCATCTTTCTATTAAAATAATGATTGAAGAAAAGATACAGTAGAGAAGTGAAACCTAGCTTTTATCAAATATAAGAATAGATTACCTAAGGTTAATATACCTATAAGGAAAATTCATGAGATAAAGAATTTTTTAATGTTGAAATAAATAGTAAAATGAAATCCAAAGGACAAAAAATGTGGAATAATTTAAAAAATCAAGAGCAAATTTCTATCAAATTGGCAGTAACCAACAGAATAAGAATATGTTCTTGAGATTTTAGAAAATGTTTAGAAATAACAAAAATTCAGTTGCAGTGGCAGATTTAATTTGACAATATTGCATAGAACACAGAACAAAACACAGCTGGAAAATATGAAATAAGAGGGAAAATGCAGTGACTATTCAGGATTTATAACAGCCAATTAATGTGTTCAAAAAGAAAGAAAATGGAGGGGGAAATGATTAAGGTAAGAATAAAAAATGTTTCTAAGTTGAGAAAGTTCCTGCATCTTAAGAATGAAAGTATTCATTGAAAGAAAAACAAAATAAATAAAATAGAAAACTAAAATTAGTCTTGAAAATTGAGGGTGGGAGTAACTGGTTAATAATATAAAATGTAGAATACAAAATAAGTGAGAAACAGGCTTCAAACTGCTAAATAACACATGAAAAAGAAAAAAGCCACACATTTAAAATCCTGAGGGAAAACAAGTTGATATCTTTATAGACTAAATTATCAACTAAATGTAAGAAAAAATACATTTTTAGACACATTAAAACATAAGTTAGCATATATATGGATTCTTCTGCATTACAAAATTAAAACAAAAGTTTGTGTGTGTGTGTCTGTGTGTGTATTCCCCACCCCACCCCACCCCCAAAAATAAAAGTTACTTGAGAATATATACTAGTAAAATGAGAGCAAAAGCCCAGATGAATCTTAAACTTAAAGAACTAGTTGATCTGGTTCAAGGGTAACTAAAAAATTCAAGAGAAATGTCTACCTCTAAGTAAGAAGCAATTGGTTATAACAGGTCAAAATTTCCATTAACAGCAACTAGAAAGACACATTTTAAAAATATCTTAATTTTTAAAGGCATCCTATTTCTGTGGAAGAAACAAGGAAAATATGGAATAATATTCCAGAGGAAGAGTAACTATTTACAGGTAGCATCCCACCTCCCCTCGAATCATTTGTCCCAGCTGAAGGTAGGGGATCAAGGCTTGGGTTAGGAAGACAAGCAAGTGGGAGAGAAACCAGGAAAAGTCACATGATGTTGCTTCACCTCCCTAGATATTGATGTCAGTTTGGAACATGTGTTCACAATCCTCAAAAGGTTTAGATAATCCGTTTCCTCCAGTGCAATTTTCTGAGAAAATGGAGGGTGATTTCTTTGCAGAGCTCGGGATAAGTCATTGCCACACACTCTCGCCCTGATGTTGCAGTGTCCTTAATACTGACAATCCAGCCTCTCTCTGTGCCATCGTGTTCTCTGAAACAAAACTAATCCAGGTGCATAATTTCCTGAGCAGCTGGCCCTCAGCCTGTCATGCAGTTATTCATTTGCCATACCTTTGGGTAGCCATCTCTATTGCCCAGAATGTCGCAGTACTCATTTCCACACAATTCTGCAAGTCAGGCCATTTTGGCCGTAATTTTAATGTCATATTCATCATTGTAGCTTCTCCTGCCTTGCTTTTGACAGTTAAACTTTGATTCTTTGGCCTCTGTTATTTAATGATTTTCTGTTTCGAGAGCACTGAGTATAATACTGTAAGAGCATCTTCTGCCATTTCTGGAATCATCTGTATTGGAGACCAGTCACCACTTATGTCTCAATGATGCTTTTTTCCCCTCTCACCTGTTCATTTCTCTTCACTCTAGTGAATGAATTGATTTCAAGGCACACTAGCAAAATGTAGTTATCTGATGAGTTTTCCAGCTTTAGTGATCCAGCATGTTCCACTTCCCTGAACATTTTAATTCTTTCTAGCATCTTCCTGGCAATTCTGGCATTTTTACTTCACCTAATATGGAACACTGCTTTCTCCAAGTTTCCCAGAGCCATTCTTACAGTGCGTTAGCATTGATTCCACAAGTTTTTTGCCAAGGGATTAATCCTATTTCGTGGAAAACTTCTCTCACGGAAATAAAATTTCACGTGTCACCCTTACGTATGACCTTATTGATCCAGCACCTTCAGACTCAGTATTGCACGTAGTCCTTAGGCCCTGCTGTTACCTATTGACCACGTCTTTATGGTACATACACAACGAGAATATCAAAAGATAGAGACTTAAATATGCTGTTGAAAAAGGTAAGAGACTACAAGGAGCAAGGAGAACCTCTCCTCATCTAAACAGATTAAAATTGATTATAGATAATGAGACTGTAGGTAGAGAAAGTTGAAGGAATGACTTGATTCTTATTGAAGATCCTATTTGATATTGTTTATACTGTGTGTACGTTACTTCTAGTATAACAAAAACTTAGCAAAAATTGAGGGTTATTCCACAAGTAACTTGATTACCCCTATGGTGGTGGTGAAATTCATCTGTTCTCTTAGGAAGTGCTTCTGCTATCTCTGAATCTTTTGTAAACATTTAGGGCATTTGTTGAATGTGTTCATCTCATTCCTGACATCATTTAAAATCTCCATCCATCCTTGATTTCCCCTCGCTTCATTGTCTAACTTAATTCTTTTTAAGGGTAACTCGCTTTATTTATAAATATCTACAAGATGACTTAATTACTTTCTGGATCAAGGCAATACAAACTAAATATATTTATTTATATGAATTTCCCTTTTGATACCATAGTGTGGATTGCAACATAGCTGTTCTATGTGCACAATATATGGGTAATCCTCTCTCTACATTAATAATTATTAAAGAAGAAAATCAGGTTTAAAAATATTAGAAGTATCCTCATTCTTAATATTTTTAAAGTGGTGGAAATAACTATTCTTATCATTTAACATTAAATAATATATTTTAAATATTACACTTACATTTCAGGTTTAAAACAAAAGTATTTCTTTTGAGAAAGGATTTAAGCTTTGTGTAGTTGAGAACCTGCATTCAAACTGACATTGTATGGATGAAGAGGGTCAGTAATGAATTCTGATTAAACAAGTGCAGTTCTGTAAAACACAATTCTTTGTTAAAGAGAAATAATAATTAAACTTTAGTATACCTGTTGAGCTGGTCTTAGCACTTCTCATTATGACTTTTGTTAGCATCCAAACCATCCTGAGTGACAGAGAGAGGTGTGCAACAGAAAAAAATCTGGTAGTAAGAAATTCTGGAAAGAGTATAATGACATAATTTCAGTAGGGTGCTTGAGATTACATTTGTTCTGAAAATATTTTGATTATGAATTTATGGATTTTTTTACATTTTCCTTTATATGGAAACACATGTTTTTTCCATCTTTTATGAAAGTTGTTTTACTAGCATTTCCATACAAAGTCTTGAATTAACACACTAATCCACTAATTTAAGTAACCAGCTCCCTCGTTGCACAGAATTCTTATTCAGCTAGAATTGTTTAATGTTGTTTTGCTAATCAACATAAATCTACTTGTCCAACAAGAGACTGCTGAAACATTTCAGACAGTGATTTTACCTAACCTCACTCTCTTTCACTATTTGTACTTTAAGGATAGTTTTACATTTGTGGATGACTGTGTTTAAATATTTAGAGAACAGATTACTAAATTTTTGCTGAGTGATTCATAAAGAAAACACTAATTAGAACAAAACAACACAACACAAAACAAAAAAATAAAAACAGAATTGCAAATTTCCAAAATAGTAACTGCCAGGTGAACTCAGGAAATGCTTCTGCTAACTGAAACTCTTATATAGAAACTGGCAAATAATACTCGTAATAATGATTAATAGTTTTGTTCTGGATATTTAAAAGTGAATCGGTTACTATAAGTCATGACTTCTGGTTCTTCTTCTAAGTTCTGTCACTCACAATTTTACTGATTGACCTATTCTAACTTATTTTTGTCTTAATTATTTTCTCCAAGTATAATTTAGGGATTATAATTAAAAATGAACAAATAAATACACTTGGTAAAGTGACAAAATGAAAAATATCTTCTAGTTAGGAAGTTCTGACTTAAATTTTGTGTGTTTTCCACATTTAATATTAATTAGATCCAATAGCACCAACCACTGTAAAAAAGAATGTCATGCTATCAAAGTATTTACACTAAATAGGAAATAACCTTTAGTCATTCTTTCTTTAGACATTTTCCTCTCCTAAGAGAATAACTAATTAAAATGTCACGAGTTCCAAAGTTCCAAATTAAAGTCTGCAGTTTTAATAACATAAGCATAGAGACCTCGAACTACTTACTAAATTATATAGTGAGGAAAATAAGTTTTTTCAACTCTGAAACAGAAAGTAAAGAATACACTTCCCTAATTATTTCCAATTAAGTGTTTTAAAATTAATATGAAAAGGTATTAGAGCCTTTGTATAAAGGATTTATCTTTTTTTCTCTTTTGCAACACCAAGTGCCACTTTTTTTCTATTATGTATAACAGACCTCATTTCGATTCAGATTATACCATATCTTTAACTTGAACTCATCAATTTTCTGTTAACAATTATGCAGCCCCCTTGCCACCCTGTCCCCCAGTTTGCTCAGTTACATTTTTTGTGTCTTTTCCAATGTGCAATGCCACCATGTCTGGTAATTGTCTGTGCTCATGACATTTCCAAGCAAACAGTTTCAAAGATCGTTTATCCCAACACAAACATCTTTAGAGAGATGGGAGGTTTGCTTAAGATCACAGTACTCCTTGTTCGATCTTTGCTAATGCTGCAGCATTTGGAAGTCTTTCTGAAAATAAATTGTGTGATGTTTTTCTACAGTATGCAGAAAGTACCGTACCTGAAAGATTGTACTAGTCAACTCAGCACATAAAATTCCTTTTCTGGCACCAACTAAGCTCCAAGGAAATAAAATGATCTGCCCTTTTTACAGTGCCTTGCACATATAGATGCTTCTTAACTATTTGGAGCCAGAGCAACTTTAATTCCCTCTCCGTACTGCAGTAATAATACCTCTGCCATTGACTATTTGATTCATCTAATTTTTCACTATAACTCTCAGGGCCATTAAAAATACCACCTGCCAAGTCACAATGTATCTGTAGGTTTATAATAAATTCAGCATCTCCACTTCATTTGTTAGCAGATGCTGAGCTATTCTGGAATAAACCTGATTCTTTGTGGTATCTTGTAGCAATTAAATTTGTGGTGTTTTTATGAAGTGTTGAAGGATCTAATTTTTCACTTACCTAATTATTCGTTCTAGTTAGAAAGTTGTTCAAAATCAAATATTACACAAATAAGTGTAAGGAAATAAAAGAACATTAAGTAAATCAACCATTTTGTACTTGAAGGAAGCCTAATTATAACTATTTATAGTCAAACCTACACTTAAATTTGCAGAAATTCAAATGACAAAAATTTTCTGTTTAATTTAAACTTGTTAACAAATTAGGTTTCCATGCATCATTTAAAGGAAGAAAAACAAACAAAAAGCAGCAAAAAGAGAGGCATGCCTGAATAACAGATAAATTTTTTTTAATGTCCAAACAAATTGACCTCTTCTAGCTTCTGATTTTGTTTTCTTTTGGTTTTTGTTAGTACTGCTCCTTTCTTTTTCATGTATAATTATACAACGATGCTGCAATTCTGGGTTTGCATCCTCAGAGGCAGAAACACTACCTACCATAGCAGCAACCTAATGTTTTTCTCATCCTCACAAGAGAGTGAGAGTATCAAAAACTCACATGAAGCTTTAGTAAATACACTTCTTTAGCATGGATGTACCTACTCAAAGCCTCAACACGAACATAACACACACAGTCCTGCATCTATACACCACACTCCTTAGCATGGATGTACAAATTCCATTCCTTAGCATGGAAATTTCTACTCAATGCTTTAGAACAGACATGCACACACCATTCCAAGGAGAATATGCAAACTTTAGGAATGCTGAGGGCACAGAAAGTCTTCGATCTCACTAAATATCTCCTTTTCCTGTTCTGCTATTATCAATGTTACCTGAAATTTCTAAAATTCATTTATTCATCTTCTTGATGAAGACTGCCATATTTAGTTGACGTTAGTTCAGAATCCTTTCAAACCCTGTCAGTTAACCAAAATCAAGTTAATATAGCAATGGAAATCTTGAGAGTTTGATCTACAGGATAATAAAATTGTTCAGGTGATGTGTGCCTAGTTAGAAAAAGAGAAATAAATGAATAGGTTAAATAAGAGAGAAGTAGGTATGAGGAGAGAAAAATATTACTTAAAAAAAAAAAAAAACCCTGTCAACTTCACTATTTTACCAAGTCAAGACCATCATAATTCTACACAATTCTAGTGAAAAGGGTTTCTTGATATGCCCATATGATGAAGTTGCATTCCTATTCTGTGTTTCTGTATGCACTTCTAAATAATATTTTAATATTTAAATAAATATTAAAATAAATAATATTAAATAAATAATATTATAGAAATTTTAAAATATGTACAAAATAGAATGGTATAATAAACCCCTAAATGCATTCACCTGCTTCAGCAAGTGGCAACTCTTGGCCTATCATATTCCGTCTGTATCCAAACCCGTGTCTCACACTTATTTCTCCTATTCCAGATTATTTTGAATCAAATCACAGACAGCAGAGTATTTCATCTAAAGTTATTTTAATCTCTACCTTGAAAATATGAGGTTTTTTAACTAGAATACTATTATCACATTTAAAAACAAATTATAATATTTTTCTGTTTGCTTTATAGTTGCTTTATTCAAATTTATATTCAAATAAAATCTTTTTATAGTTGCTTTATTCAAATTTATATTCAAATAAAATCTCTTTGGGTTAGTTGATATGCACCATAACTGTTTTTAATTTGTAGGTACCCATCCCTCTTTATTGTTCTCTTTCTTGCAATTAATTTTTTGAAAGAAATTGTGCTGTTTTTCTTGTGGTATTTCCTGAACTCTGTGTTTTGCTGAATTTCTCCTCAAGGCATTTTTAGCATGTTTCTGTTCCGTGCATTTTCAGAAGTTGTCAGAGGGGAGTATGTGGTGGCAAATTACAGCCTGCGGACAAATTCAGCCTGCAACTTATTTTTGTAAATAAAGATTTATTGGAGCACAGCAACACTATTCACTTATTTAGTGTCTATGGTTGTGTTTACCCAAATAGGCATAGTTGAGTTGTTATGACAAAAACCACATGGCCCACAAAATCTAAAACGTGTGTTTTCTGGCTCTTTTCAGAAAACATTTGTTGCTGAATTTTGAGAATTGAAGTTTTTGTTTGTTTGTTTGTTTTTATTTTTGTATACTTCAGATTTGGAGTTATGTACTTTCTATAAAATGAATAAGGCCAGTTGTCTCCCTTTTTGTGATATTAAAAAGCACTGATGATCATTCTTGGATATAATCATTTTATTAAGGGGTTGAAAATGCTTAAGGATATACAAGCTAGTTTTTTTTTTTTTCAGGATCATGTCATAAAACTATTTCCTTGAGATCTGATTTTTATAAGGGCTCTTCAAATATTGTTCTAGAACAATTTTTTGCATTATTTTTTAAGGAGAGAATTTACAAAACTTTTTGAAAAAAATTAATGAAAGAATGTCAGATCAAATTTGGTTTCAATATTGGAAATGGTATGTATGATTTGTTACATATATAAGTTACATATAAATTTCCATGTAAATTATATATGATTTCTAATACATAATCTATTTTCAATATACGTTAGCCATTTATAGTACCATATTTCAGGAAAATTCAGTTTTATATATTTTAACATCTCTGAAAGTGACTGCGTTATATAATTAATGAGTCTTAGATTTATTGGAGTAAGAGTAGCAATGTGACTAAGGTAACTATTTTTTGTATAAGTGTATTGACTCTGGGCCTTTGATGTTGATCCTAGAAGCTCAGATAGAATTTTTTCAAAGTTTTTTGGAAGTTCTGCATTCTGGTATTTCAACTGTCTATTCTATATGTTCTGTTCAGATTAACAAAGGTGAATTTTCAGAAATATTTGTAATTCTAATGTTATCAATGGGAATTTAAGGGAGAAATGAAAATTAGAATTTAAAAAATGAGTTTTTAATTTTCCATTTTCCATTTCCTATTTTTCATTATTTCCTTTGTAATGTATCCTTATGGAATGTTATATGGAGGAAGATTTTAAATTCCAATGCTCCATCCAAATTATGACTCATATAAAATGTTTTATCATCATGGTCTGCATACTCTGAACAAACATCTGAGTATTCTCAGCCCAATTTAAGCATGTTATTTTTTAATTTTCTACTTTGTGTATTCTGATATATAATATTATAGTATTTTAGTATGTCACATATTTTTTCATTATAAATTTTGTAGAAATACATTAAAATTAAAAATAAAATCATAGTGCCATAACCAACCTAAATACCATTTTGTTGTCTTTTCTTCCAACTTATTTTTCACATATAGAAAGTATTATGTTATATGATATTATTTGACCTTGCAGTTTTAGCATATTCTTGGATCAGAATATCTTTCATATTTTTCATGTTATTTTAGTTATTAAATGTTAATAATTAATATTTTAAATTATTTCATTTCATAGTTAAACATAGTTCAACTTAATCATTCTATGTCGAATACCTTTCCCATTTTTTTCTACTAAAACACCTTGCAATGAACATTGTATATATGAACCATAACTTTTTTATACAATTTTATACAATTGTCTCTTGATGGGCAATATTGAAACACCCTGAGAGAAAATGTAAACTACTACTCCTGGTAGTAATAACAGAACATACTTAGTTTAATATTTTCCAAGCACTATTAAAACCACTTTAATATGTTAACTTATTTAATCTTTATAAAGAATCTGTAAGGAAAACATTATTATTATTCTCACTTTTTAGATGAGAAAGGTTAAGTGATGTGCTGAAAATCATAGAGGTATAAATAGTAAATCAAAAAAACATTGTAAATATAAATATTATAAATTTATTTGGAGTAACAAATAATGGAGATTTTTTTTTTTTATGGTGGTTGTTTTGTTTCCTTAATAAGACTGAGATCTGGCTTCAAGCCACAAAGCTGTCTGGTAACAAGAGGAATACTTAGAATCTATATTCTCCAGTCCTGCAAGGATGTAGGTTTTCAACCTGCAAACTCAGTAAGAAAACCAAGTTAAAATAAAATGAAATTAAACTTAGAGCTGAGTTCTTGATATTGCCAGTTTACCTCCCATTCTGAGCACACAGGAATATTGCACAACTTACTCCCTCAAATCTTATCATTGTCCTCTGATATACATTGGCCAGCAAAAAGCAAACAAAAATTACATGTGTTGCTTTCAGTAAAAATATTCACAATCCAGAATAAATTCTCCATTTCCTTTTACTCTTACCAGAGCATATATATGGAGCTCATGAATGAAGCGCTGTGAAGCAGAGATGGCTGCTGATCTACAATGAACATAAATAGTGAGTAAGAGTAAATCTTGAATCATTAAAATAACTGTGGTTTGAAAATTATTTGTTGCCATGGACTAATGTAGTTTATCCTGATAGATATACTCAGGGTTATTTTGTAAACACAATTGAACTTGCTTAAGCCATTGTGATTTGGCCTAGCTCACTTAGCTATATACAGTGTTCAACACTGAAGGCCCCCAGAGTTTTTTTGAGCTTTATGTGATTTCTTTTAATATCTTTTTTTTTATAAAATATATAGAAACTGTAGACATTTTTCAACACCGAATAAAATATAAGGCAATTATCATTATATGTAATTCCCCCATATCTATAACTATATTAATGTTTATGTTTATATTTTGTATTCTAGTAGTAAGCATATAAATATAAAAGTATAAAAAAATCAGTTTTACAAAATTTCTTTTATAAAATCTTTTTATGCCCCTTCATAAATTTAGTATGCAGCATAAAGAGCCATTTTTAGATATTTTAGGCATTATTTTAGGAATGGTTTAAATTTCTAAATAAGGTAGTATTACTAAGTTTATTATTTTTTAAAGTGTATTTATTTTCTTCTATCAAAGAAGAATAAGAACTTAACTTTGCTTTTATTTTCCTATAACTATAATACACACTCATCACTTTCCACTCACTAGGAACTCCTCTAATTATGTTTCATCATAATTTTGGCTAGATCAATATTTTTATTTATTTCATGATTATTATATACATACTATTCAGGTCTTCATAATTAACTTTAATTTTAAAGTTTTGCATATCTACAAAATTTTTATATGACAATTGAATGATAATAGTTTGGCTGTTTATGAATCTAAATTTAGATTCACTATGTTTTAGACTTTTTGAAATGTTTTCCATTTCTTTTTAGCTTCTGTTGTTTTTCATAAAAAGTCTGAAGCCCTTCTAATGATTGAGTCTCATTATGTAGCTGTTTCATTTTTTTTCTCATCTGGAATATTGTAGGATTCTTTTGTTGAACCCAATATCCCAAAATTTTACAAGGAAGTGCTTTGTCATTGGTCTAATTTTCTATACTGGTACAGAAAGGACACAATGTATCCTTGAAATATAAAAATACATGCCCTAAATAGCTATACAAAATTCTCAAATTATTTATGTAATAAGTTTTCTTTTTATTCTTCATATGCTTTTATTTTCTCAAACTCTTTTTATTTGGATATCTGAATTAATGGAATATGTCTCTTATTTTCTTATACTTCTCTATCCTCTTCTCTATTCCTGTCTTTTGTTGTTTATTTTCTCTTTTTCCTGTGAGATTTTCTCAACTCTATCTTTCAAGCATAATATTGAGTTTTTAATGTATAATTGCAAAAGAAAATATACAAATAATACACAAGAGAGCTACTAGAGCTAATCAACAAATATATCAAAATTGCAAGGGACAAAATCAATACATGAAAATCAGTTATGTTCTATACACTGGCAATAAATAATCCGAGAAGAAAAATAGTAAAAATATTACTTATAATAATATCTAAAAAATAAAATAGCTAAGAATACTTTTATTAAAGGGAGCAAAAAGCTAGTAAATAAATGTAAATATATTTCGTGTTTAAAGATAGGAACACTTGATGTTGTTCTACCCCAAGAAATTCACAGGTTCTATGCAATCCATCTTAAATTTCAGCAGTCTTTTAGTTGAAATGCAAAGCCAGTCATCAAATTCACATGAATTGCAAGGGGCTGATATAGCCAAATGATCTTTAAAAAATAAGAACAATGTCTGAAAACTCACATTTCTTGACTTTAAAACATAATATCAAGCTGCAGTAATCAAGGCAATGTTTTACTGCCATAACTATAAATAAATATGAAAATGGAATAATTGACATTCCATAAATAAACCTGTATATCTATGGCAAATTGATTTTTGACAAGGGTTCTAATTCGTTCTATAAAGATAGAAAATTCTTTTCAATAAACAATTCTGGGACAGCCCAATTTCCATATGCAAAAAATAAAGTTAGACCCTTACATTATACTATATATAAAAATTAACTCAAAATGGATCAAAACGTAAATATAAAAACTAAAACCATAAATCTCTTAGAAGAAAACATAGCAGTAATTACTTTGACTTTTGCAATGAATTCTTAAATATGTCACCAAAAAAAACAACAACAAAAGAAAAATATTAAGCAATTGGACTTCATCAAAATTAAAAACTTTTGTATATCAAAGGACATCATTTAAAGAAGCAAACAAAAACACTAAACAATGGTAGAAATCATTTTCAAATAATGTATGTGATAAGTTTAATATTCATAATATATAAAGAACTTCTAAAACTCAACAACAAGAAAACAAACTCAATTTAAAAATGGGCAATGGAGTTGAATAGACAGAGAAGGCATATACATGGCCAATAAACACATGAAAAATACTCTCGTCATTAGGAAAATGCAAAACCAAACTATAATGATATACCACATCATAGCTACTAGTATGGCTATTCAAAATATAAAATAAAAGTAGAAAATAAGTATTGGCAAAGATGTGGACAAATTGGAACATTTGTACATTGCCAGAAGAAATGTAAAACTTTACATGTTGTAGCTTCTGTGGAAAACAGTTTGGTGATTCTTAAAAGAGTTCTATATGGAATCACTTTATGTCCCAGTAATTTCACTCCTAGTTATTTACTCCAAGAAATGAAATCTCAGCCAGATACTTATATGCCAGTATCCATTGCACCATTATTTATAATACTCAAGTATATAATTCATAATATAATGTAATATCCATTATTACAGCCCAATGTCCAAAACAGATGAACAGATAAAATTTGGTGTATATATATATACAGTAGAATATTTTTCAGTCATAAAAAAATAAAGTTCTGATACATGATACAACATGGATGGACCTTAAAAATGTTATGCTCAGTGAAATAAGCCAGACACACAGGATTAATATTGTATGAGTCCACTTATATGAAATATTTAGAATAGACAAATAGAATACAAAAAAGTAAATTAGAGGTTACCAGGGGGTGAAAGTAGCAGAGAATACAAGTTATTGCGTAATGATAACAGAGCTTCGGTTTGGAGTGATAAAAACTTTTGGAAATAAAAAGTGGTGATGGTTTATACAAAGTTGTGAATGTAATTAATGCCACTGAGTTGTACACTTTAAATGATTGAAATGGAAGAGTTTATGTTATGCATATTTACCACTGTAAAAATTTTTTTGTCGATAATTATTTCCAAATTCATTCAAAGGGATATCATGGAATTATATTTTAAATTGCTATAAAATGTATAATTGAGTATTCCTATGTGATATTTTCTATACAATAGTAGAGAGTGAACAGTTTGTCATTTAAATTTGTGAGCTCCAGAGTCAGACTGCTAATGTCATGTTAAAACCCTGAAACTATTTTTTACTAGTTGGATGTACATAGCAGGTTAATTATATCATTGTTTTTTAGTTTGTTCTTCTGTAAAATAAAGCTTAAAAATTACCATACAAGATTTTTTTGAGGATATAATGGTATAACATATTCATAACACTTAGGAGAGTACAGTTAGGTCAAGTATATTAGCAATTATATTTTCTGCATTTGCGCTAGAGAATATTCTTAAAATGTTGTCAAAATATTCAACATAGCAAACTTACATTGGTTTTTAAATGAAGAAATTTCTATTAATATGCTTACACTTAACAAAGTAAAATAATGGAAAATTTAGTTAACTATCTGAAGAATCCCAGCCCTGTTATTTCACAGATATTATAAAATTATGATGGAACAAACACTTTCCCCTCACCATAAATATATCTCTATAATCTTATAAACTTTTAATTAATTTCACAAGTGTAAATAATTTTTCAACTATACGAAGACGATGAAGCAAAATAATGTGTAAAAGTAAATATATAACAGGCCCACAAGCCAATTAATTTATAATATAGTTTGAGAAATACCTAGCAAAATTTAATGTAGACCTTTATAATTTCAGTTAAATACCTGTTAACAATGATTACACTTATGATGACAGAAAGAAATCTAATTTTGGGTTGTGAACACACAATGCAATATACAGATGATGCATTATAGAATTGTACCCTTGAATCCTATATAATTATGTTAATTAATGTCACCTCAATAAATTTAATAATAATAAAAACAATCCTTACACCTTCAAGACAGAAATTTGAAAAAAAACACAAATATTGGTAGACTCTTCTTTTTTACAGATTCATGTAGATCCTAGTAAGCTACATCATCTGAACAAATGACAGATGCTATCTCTGATAGTTGAGCAATTTAACAACCTGCTGTGTCACAGATGCACAAATCCTAATACATGCAGAATATAATCTTGCCAAACACAGAGACTCACCGTTAATTACATTTTCTTACTGTAAGTTATATTTACAATATTTTGCAAGTTCTTAGATGGCTGAGGATTTATCTAGAGGATATTACGTCAAATTATTTTACAGCTATGTGTCATACCAACTCCAGATTTTTAGAAAAGTGTGTTATTTCAAGTTTTTTTAATTAATATTTTTCATGGAAATCTGTATTTGCTGGATAATAAATAATGTAGGTTAGGGTTGCTTTTGCAGTTTCTAAAACACAATTTCTAGGAGCCATGGCCATAATATTATTAGCTGTAATTTTGATGTATTACTGATTTTGAAATATTTAAAACAGAAATCAGGGCTATAGCCATTTAGTTTTTCACACTCACAAATTATAACAACACTCATTATTAGTAGCACAAAAATGGCATCCTGTGAGACTTACTAAAGAACATATGGGAGGTCATATTATATAAACATACTTAATTGTTTTTTTAAAAAAAAGCCTCTTTAAAGTAATTAAAAGATTCACCTCAATTTCATAGTGGAATGGTTTTTAAAAAGATATTTATAATTTTATCTGAAAAAAAATCTAAAATCTAAATATTTAAAACAATGCCATTTACCTTATTAACAATAGAATTGAGTTATTTTAATGAAGTATGAATTCTTTGAATACTCCAAGAATGCATTAAGCTAGATGTTGTTCATGTATTTGTATGAGTTTTGTAATTTTTGCCAAAATTTAATAGCACATTACACTGTGATTATTTCAGAGAACAATTACAAAGAAGGCCATATTTGCCAAAATATTTTAGGACTTCATCAATTTTCCAAGGACCTCTCTCAGTTCTTTGATATTCAAATCATTCTCTTTGAAGTGCATATTGGTATCATCATACTTACCAAAATCTTTCTTCAATTTTTAACCAGTCTAACTTTGCTACACTATTCATTTGTCAAAGGCTTGTTTTGTTTCTGACTCAAATAATTCAAACTTTACTTAGCTTCATGAAATCATGTAGTTTCTGCAGAATTGCAATTCCACTTTGCATTTTATTGTATGGCTTTTTCAATGAATACAACACCTTAAAATCAAAAGAAAAATGACTGAAAAAGGTGTTACTCAGTGTATTGGAATGAACATTGTTGAGAAGCAGAAAAAATTGAAGTGGGAACTAGTCAAATCAGTGATATTAGTAAGTAATGTCATGTTGTGATGACTTTTGTTTTCTAATAAAATTGTGGATAATAGGTACTTGGGTACTGAAGAATTCTTATACATCTGGACATGTGAGTAAATAATAAAGATAACATCACCAATTATATTTAAAAGACTCAGCGACATCTGAAAATAGCTAGTGAGTAAAGAATCTTTGTCTATAATGGAAATTTTTAAGCACTTTGAAGTCTGATAGTTGAATCACTAATTTAAAACATGTTTGCATTTATACAGTAATGTGTTATATTTCTGGAAAGTGGTCAATCATCCTTTATTTGGATACCAATCCTCAAGAATTATTTATTATCCACAAAGTTAGCTCATTTTATTTTTAACCTTTCTCATGATCAGAAAATAGATCTTTGGAGTTGTTTGATATTTTAAAGCATTCTCCCTAAACACATCTCTTTTCGCTGATTCTATTTCAGAATCTGCACCTATGTAGACTAAACCAAATTTCCATTTCATAAAACAACATCTCATACACAAAAAGTGTACAATTTGATATGCTTTAAGTGGTCTCTCTTCCAGGCTCATCTTCTCCAGTTTCTTGAATGATTCCCTATGATATCTTTATGCCCACTGTTACAGTGTCTGGATTCAATTTGGTTGTAGATGTCCATCTTAAAATGAGGTATCCAGAACTAATTAAGTCAGCTAAAGACATCCCTCAAGAGTATAAAAGGCTTGGGCTATTTTTTGTGATGGCTTTCTCAAAGAATAAAACATTCTTATTTTCTCAAGTTTCTGCTTGTGCTGAAACTGACAAGGGGTCATCTATTACAGCCCTTTCTTAAGGTGACTTATGCCTCATGTCATTTCTCTTACCTCAAATTTTACTTGAGAAGAAAAAAACGCTGTCTTTTTTGAAATGAGTATGTCTTATCTCTACTGCCATACTGTGTCTCCTTTTAAATGATTTGTGGCTGCAAAATACTGAGGTATGTTACTCCTGTCTATTATGCATGAACACTTATAAAGTATTCTCAAACAACATCTATTTATAAAATAATGCTTATATTCCCTCTAAATTTGATATATAAACTTAAATTTTTAAAACTTTATGTTTTTTATAACGTATATCATTCCTTTTCATTTTAAGAGTGAATTACAATTTTCTCTTATTTTCTGTTCTTCAGTAATAGACTAATTCAATTAAATTTAAAAATATCTGTTGGAAAAGAACAAGAATAATAACACACAAACATACACATTCTTTTAATTTAAAAATTACTTTGCTCACTTTTGATTTGAAAATTTACATAGACCATATACTCCCCCAAAAATAAAAGTATAGATGAAAGATGATCATAATTATAAACAAAACAAAACAAATCTGGTTATTGGAAGAAGCCCAGTAACCCCAATATCAATAGTCAAACAGTGTACCTAGACTCACAGAATTAATATCCCAGACAAAGAGAAATAAAGAGTAAATAAAAAATCGTTTTTAATTGTCATAAATATAAAAAATATAAACAATTAAAAAAAAAGTGGGGAACACAGGACTAAGAAGTGGATCAGTTGAAATCTAAACAATGAGAAGCAGCTAGTCCAAGAAAGAGGTAGGAAGCACCTTCTAGAAATAAGAAATGACATTTATAAAAACAACTATTATTTGCTTATGAGAAGTCCTGCATTAGAAGATACCAGGATACCTTCAAATTTCTATGGAGAAAAAAATCTAAAATAATGGAATTCTGTACTCAGAAAACTTGCTATTCAAGTCTAAAGACAAACTAAAAATACACTTAAATTAAGTAAATGAGAAGGTTTACCACTCAAAGATTTTGGAGAATTAATTTCACTGTTCTTGGGAATAAGGACAGAGACTGATCATAAAAATGTAGCAATGGCCAAACCACATATGGGAATGAAACTCTAACCCACATACTTCACAATAACCATTTCAAGAAACCAAATGAAAACTTCTAGACAATTACCCAAAATTGTCAAGACCTAGTCACCAGCTGCCAAGTTCCTTATATTTTGTCTCTGCTTCTAACATAAAATAAAACAGCTAAAGCCAGATATGCTTTCCAAACTATTTACAGAAGATGGCCACTTCTATTTAGTTTTCCTCCAGCTTTCCCATGCCAACAGTCTTCAATTAGAGCACACCTGAAGTCTTCCTTTCCTTTTTTTTCATAATAAAATTTGCTCAGTTTCCTGCCTTTGAGTTTCTGCCAAAGTAAATGGTGGTGGTTGACTCACTTGCTGTAGTAATCTCTGGATCAATAGTGTCTGCTTATTCTCAGTTGTATGATTCTGGTTTATTTTCAGAAAGGAAATAGGAAATTTAACACAGATTGATGTTGAAGGATTAAAGAAGGAACAACGAACACAAATTAGTAAAAACATGGGTGAACCAAAATAGGTATTGTTAATGGAACAACTGTTCAAATAAGTGTACTAACTAAATAAGGTTTAGATAAAAAGAAAGAACTGAAATACAGAGGTAAAAAATGATGAGTTAAGACACTCAAATGTCCTTATAATATTCATGTAATGGGATAATATTTATACTTTGTTAAATCAAGTGTATCTGAACAATTTAAAAATTAATATGTACAATTTATGAAGCATTTGAGAAAAAACAAGAGAAGACATCAAGAAAATTTAAACAATTCAACAGATAGTAGAAGAATATATAGATTTAGTATAACCCTAGAAAATACTAGAGAAAACAAAAAGCTAGAGTTATTAAAACTCTTAATACTTTTTCTATCTTTAAAGAGTTTGATGTTTCTATCTGAACATCTGTCATAATTGCTATGAAAGTTAGGACTCTTTCTTTTCACTATCAATGGCTACATCATTTTATTCTCAGCCTGCATCTTTCACTTAAAAGTAGATTTCATTTGAACTTGACATGAGCATGTGAAAGAGAACAATTATTATTGTGCCCATTACATGGATGAAAGTATTAAGCTATATATAATTTTAGTTAATCTTGTAATTTAAGTAATACAGGTGGTAGACTGACTACTAGTTCACAGATGGAAATTCATACACTATCCAGTATTCTTTGCAGCATTCTAGTTGTCTCCAGATTGCCTAAATTATATGCGTTATTCTCCAAACAAATGAGGTTGAGAGCAAGAAATGTTCAGTATATTAGAAAAACAAAGCACAGTCTTAATGTTGGACAGAAAGTAGCATTTTAACATTATTATTCAATTAGGAAAACTTTCTGTTAGCATTATGAGAGTCTTTTAAGACAGTGTTACCAGTAACATCCACCAGCATGTTAATCAGTTTTGATCTGATTGTCCCAAGGACTTCCTGCCCCTATTGAACTCAACCCTTTCCTAGGGAGAATTTAGAGTAAAAGATGCTGGGATAAGCACTACAAACCTTGCAAACTGCAAAGTGGATAATTCAATCTTGAGCCTCTCAAAGTAATATTTCTTCTGTAATAGACAGGTGACAAAAATATCTTCATAGTAGAAGCATGTTTTAATATGTTCTTTTCTGAAATTTTATTTTCTAAAATTTTAGATGTTCTTACCACAAAAATGTATTTTATTTTATTTTTAAGAACATAAAAATTATATATATTTTATTGTGTGTCATTTATTTCTATCTGTATATATTTGATTAAGAGGCTTATGATACCTAAAATATTATAGCTAAAGTAAGTTAACTCCAAGTTATTTTTTTTTAATATTTACTCTTTTGGCCTCAAAATTATTTTAAAATTTAAACTTCTGAAATTAGTAGTCTAGGTTGCCTATTTTATTATTATTTCTTAGCTTCTAGACAAAACTGAGTAGCTAAAAGCTCAAATTATGAATACCTTTTTATCATCATAAAATTAAATTATAACTAGATTATGACTGTCAGCTTATATTTGAATTGTATATACAAGTCAAAATAACATTACTTTTCTAATATTTAATGTATTTCCTATAGATTACTTTTAAATATATGGCTATTAAATATAAAAAATATAATGTTAAGCAGTTTAGCCTAAAGCACAAACATCTCTAAATCAGATGTTTGATTAAAAATGCTAAAAAATTTGAGCATATAAATTATTTTATTGTCTATCATTGAAAGACATTCAAATTATTTATGATCCATTTCATTTTCAACTAAAGTTAAAAGGAAATAAAATAAAAATAATTTAATACATTATTCGTGAAAATTAATTATGTTGTGACTACAAGTTTGCTTATATTTTTAATTGCTAAGATAGCTAAAGAGTAAAACAGTTTTGTATTTTACTGATCATTTTGAGCTTTTGAGTTTTAGTTTTTCTTCTTTTCCAATCTCAAGCTTTTATTAATTTATTCATTTACCCTATATAGTCTGTTTATTGATTAGCTGTTGTTTTCCAGGGACATAGTAAACAATAATGAAGAAGATAAACTTAGACTGTAACTTTATGAACCTAGGCTCTAATTACAAAATTATCTAAAGCATTATCATTTTAAAAACTTAAAAAGATTGAATTATAAATTTCAGCTATCTCATTCAGTAAACTTGAGAGGTAAATATATATGTACTTTTGAACATTCAATTATTACATATTGCATATGAATATATTACTTTTCTATGTGAATGAATATAAAGCACATATTTGCTGCCTATTTTTGGAAATTTAATACTGTATCAGATACCTACACAACTATTCAGTTACATAATTAATTACTGTATATAAACTTATAGTGGTATTTGTTTTTGGAAAATTATTAATGTGTGGAGAAAGATAGTACTCTTCAATTGTTTTATAACAAAATAACATGTAGATTAAGATTTACTTATATTTGCATCGCGTATGCTTGCAAGGCTCAAATCCAACAATGAGCTCTACTGATGTGTGTCGATGGGTTTGGATGTAACAGGGCAACTACTTAGATGCAGAGTCACTGTTATGGCCTACACTGCAAATACATAAAGCAAAGAAACTTTCATTACACATCTCAATGTTATATTTTAAGAATGAATGAAATAGTTATAGTCATAATGATCAATGAATTTGACTTCACAATAAGCAGAACTTTTGAAATATGTCATAAGATGATAGATTATAATTTGTTCTTTATATGACTTGGCATTTAGAATATTAAATATATTGATGAGGGTAATGTCAATGATGTAGTATGTTCCAGAAAGATAAAGTAGTCACTTGCTTTTTATTAAAATATCTTTTTAAATAGGACCATGTTCACTTTTTTTTTTAACTAAGAAAATTTGGAAGCTAGTGGACTCATTTTCATGAAAGCTTTCCCTTTTTTTTTTTTTTTTGAAAAATTTAATTGGTTACAACAACATCTTTTAAATTTATTACCCAATATCTTTTTTTTAATAATGTATTTCCATCTATGGCCATGCCTCCCTGAACAAGCCTGTTCCTGTCTAATCTCAGAAGCTAAGCAGGCTTGGGCCTGGATAGTACTTGGATGGGAGAACACCTAGGAAGACCACGTGCTGTAGGCATAACAAATAAAATCTAAAAACAAACAGATAAATAAATAAATAAATTAATTAATTAATTTCAACTTGCTTACTGTTTTTCTAATTGTCTACTTGAGTTTCTTCCACAATTAAGAAAGATATATTTCATCCTATAAAAGGGGGGTGAAAAAGCTTTTACTATCAAAACATATAACTAAGTAACCTCAGCTCTTTTTATTTAGTACTGATTGCTCCCATAAATAAGCCTACAAAGTAGTTTGTACTCAGAAATAAACAGCAGTATTTCTGTAGCAATCAGAGTTCATCTGATCTATACTGGACAGGAACATATTTCACATTTTCCTTGCCTAAGTTCCTTAATTCTCCTTAATTTCTTTTAGTTTGCAATCTTTAGTATTCCTTGGTTTGTACATGCATAACTCCCACTTTCTGGCTTTCTTGTTCTCTCCTTGAGTGTCTCAGTCTACATATGTTCATCTTGCTATGAGGATACCAGTCATAATGCAGTGAGGGTCCACCCTACTGATGTGTGACCTCATTTTAAGTATTTACATCTATCATTTTCTAAATAAAGTCATATTCTGATACACTAGGGGTTAGGATTTCAACACATATTTTTTGAAGAGACAGAATTTAACCTAGAAAAGACAAAGCTCACTTAATGCAAATGAAGAATGAATTATGTCAAGTAAAAGGAAAAAGTTAATAAGAAGACTTAATACTAAATAAACATAAAGAGGAGAAAATGCAGATCCAGTTCGCGCAACTTATAGTGGTGAAGATGAAAAGGCACAGGAAAAGAATACAGCTAACTCTAATAATAATAATAATAATAATAATAATAATAATAATAATAAATAGCAAAATATGATACATATTACCAGGGACAACTATAAAGATTAAAAAGGCAGGATAGCATATTGTGTCACTTGGTCTCACTACTCAAGTGATCGGGCATGCTTTAGAGCCTGGCTATTCAAAATGTCCAAGCTAGATCAGCATTCCCAGGAGACTTCCAGAAACCTGCTCAAATTTGTAATGATCTTCTCAGGATCCACATCCACATTCAAATTTGAGAAGCCCTGCTCTACAGGTTTATACACAAGAGACGTATATACAAGAATTCGAATTTCTACATTGCAATATATTTTTCTCTGAAATGTACGTTTCTACATCTATAGAAGGGGAATTTGAACTGATTGTCTTTGAGATATTCAAACCTTGTAGCTCTACATATAATAAGTTTGCCTCTAAGTATTCAAATGTATGTCAAAAAAAATCCATTCCAAAAAATAAAATAATGTATACTTTCAGCAAACAAGAACAACAAAATATTTTTCTTGGAAAAGGGGACAATAAAAGAAGCCATGCTATTTTCTTTGGCTTATTTGATTAGAAAAATACAAAAGTTTGGATAGCATTTTCACTGAACAAAAGAGCTGAGCCTCTGAAAAGATATTTTTAAATTGGATTAAGAATGATTTATACTTATTATTACTAATAGTTATACCAACATCTGTTGTCCTTGGAACAGTAGGGTTTCCAGACATGTAGTTAAGTTTAATCAGGAATCTATTACATGGGTAAGAAGAGATTGATAATTTCATTTAAAGCAGAATTAAAATTTTTCTCAAGGTCACTAAGAAGGGCAAAGTTCAGGTCTGAATTCAAAACCAAATTTACAGTCAGTTATCCAAAAAAGGGTCATAAACTAGATCAGAATCTAAAGTTTATTGATAATATAACATGCTGTAACTGACAAGAACACACAGCACAGTTTCTCTCTCCTCTCTCTCTCATCTATCATATATCTACCATCTGTCATCAATCATTTGTCTAATCTATTATCTATCTCAGTCTGACTTTTATTGGTCTGATTGCAAATAAAACAACTTTTCCCTAGAGTCTTCTAAAAGATTCTATGTGCCTTGACATGGATGCTTTTAAGGAAGTAATCCCTCTAGTCGATTTTATCAACAGACATAACATCTTTTATGTCCACATGCCTTTGCAAAAGGCATTTTTTGTAAGGTTGACCAATAATTGGGCCTGCACAATCTGGACATAAATTAGAGACTGAGAGTAAGGGTTAGGAAAATAAACTTTCTGGTATTCATTTTCTGTAAAATAGGACATTATTGGTTGGCATGTTCGTAAGCACAACAAAAAAGGCTACCTTGAAATGATTATATATCTACTGTGAAATAAATTGTATTTTGTTTAATAAGTTAAAGAATGTTAACTTAAGTATACATAGAACTGGCCACTTCCTTGTATTAGGGTCACAGAACAGATTGGAGAGAATGCCGAGTTTCATTATGTTTTTGCTTAAATTAGAATCTTATAACTACTGAAGCAATCTGACTTACACTACACAGATTTCATAAAGATAATGTTATTGTTCAAATTTTCATTTCCTAGTCAATTTCTCACAATTCAGAAATGTTTTTAGATGTAAGGCCTTCCCCATCACTCACATACTCATGCCTATTGCAAAAATACTACTAAAAATGATTAGGTGGAAGAAAGATTATAAAAATCATAGAATTTCACCAGTTCCATGTAAAAAAATAACTCATGTCAAGGCACAAGGAATCTTTTAGAATACTCTAGAGAAAAGCTGTTTTATTTGAAATTAGACTAATAAAAATCAGAGAAAAAAATTATATGCTCTATATAAGTGTCATATACTATAGATGTGTGCTACCTAAAAGATTTGTCTTACTCAAAATGTCTTTTTTCTGTAACTTCAAGATGCATATGTATCACCTAGGATCATGCTGAATTGGATTCAGAATATCTGGGGTAACCATTCTGCATTTCTAACAAGCTCTGAGATGATGCTAATACTGCTGGTTCACAGACCACACTTTGAGTAGCAAGGCTCTAAGAAAATCTGTCTCCCAAACTTCCAGATAAAACAACTATGAGTAAAATCTTTCTCTGGGAAACCTCACTGGGAAATAAAGTAGAACGTTTATTACATGGTCATTCCATGTGGGAAAAACATACAGATGCATAGGTTAAATTTTGGAATAGCAAGAACTATATTTTTAATCATACAGCTTAAATTTCATTGTGAGTTCCAACATTATACATGTGACATTGAAGAAAAAATAATTAACATTTGTAGGTTGCTTTTCATGTAAAATTGAAATTATCATAACATCTAGAGGTTCCTGAAAAAATTAAAAATAAAACAACCATATGATCCATTAATCCCACTTCTGGGTATATATCTAAAGGAAAAGAAAACAGGATATGAAAGAGAAGACTGAATTTCCACTGCAACAATAATTGCCATATTGTAGCATTATTCATAATAACCAAGATATGGAAATAACATAAGCATTTATCAAAGAATGAATAAATAAAAAAGATGTGACATATACATAAAAGAATTTTATTCAGCCATGAGAAAGATGGAAATACTTCCATTTATGACATGGATGGACCTTGAAGGCATTATGCTAAGTGAGATAAGTCAGATAGACAAAGACAAATACTGTGTAATATTACTATTTGTGAGGTATTAAAAAAAAGCCAGAGTAGAATGTGATTACCAGGGGCTGAGGGTAAGGGAATTGGAGAGATGTTGGTCAAAGAGTATAAACTTTCAGTTAGAAGATGAATAAATTCTGGGATCTAATACACAACATTGTGATTATAGTTCATACTGTATTATATTCTAAAAAGTTAAGAGATTAGATCTTAAATGTTCTCTCCATAAAAAGGAATGATAATTAAGTGATCTAATCGATTTGTTAGCTAATGCTGTAGTGCTAATCATATTGCCGTATATAAATATATCAAATCAACATGTGTATGACTTATACAATGTTATATATCAATTACATCTCAATAAAAAAAGACGGTCTAAGATTCATACAGGATGATATACATGAGCGTACTTATACAACAAAGTACTGTAGAAGCATGTCATAGAGTTGTTGCATGCATTTAGGTGTTTCCCCACACTTCCCTTCCTGACATTGATGCCGAGGTCCAAGCCCTCTCTTTTTTTAACTGTGAAATTTGCTTAAGAAACTACCACTTGGAAGCTGCAAAGTTTGCCAGACTAAACCAATTTGATAGAAGAATCCTAGAGCGGAGAGGACAGAAGATTTTCTTTCCTCTGCAGTTCTAGTTATAAAAACCAAATATAAAAAGAGAAAATCATTGTGGTATGGCATATGAATTTTAAGATGCTTTTATCGGGTTCATTCATATTCTAAAGTGATGCCCTCAAGACTTTTTACCATCTTAGAAAAAAAAAAATATATATATATATATACACATGCATATATATAGACTTTCTCTTAAAATATTAAAACAAATATGTCATTTTTACAAAAATGGGTTATTATAGTCATTGATCATGTAACTACATAGATAAGATTCTGGACTTATTCACAGCCAGCTGCAAACCAACCAGCAACTTCATATTTGATATATAGATGAAGTGAAATTGCTTTAAAGCTAATGCAGAATTTATTTGTAGTGCACAATTTATTAGTATGCATAAAGATGAATTAGAACCTGCAAGCTATATTAAATTTAATGCATGAGAAAGGGAAGTAATGAATTACTTGAAAATCATTCTAAAGCATCATTGCTAATGCAGCTGCTAAACCACAGTAGTGCTAACTGCAGAGACTAATATTATTAAACCGTCCAGAGTCCCCAAACAGTGTTTTACACAATTCCTTAAAGAAAATAAGGGAAGGCATTTACTCCCAGCTTCATGCATAAATATAGTATGGAAGTATATATACCTAAAAAAATATATTTACAAAATCTGCAGGAAAAAACAAACCCTCATGATTTAACAGTCCTATAGAAGAATTATTATTCTAATGGTTAAAACAAAAATTGCCTTTAATTTTCAGAGGGGCAATGTGTGAGATTTATTAACTTCCTATTTCTGATGGGGGAAAGAAAATGTAATAAATGAAGAGATGAGCTTGCAACTGCACTCACTCAGCTTTATTTAGTGTTGGTGCTCAGCTGACTTCACTCTCTGGAACTCTAATATTGCACTGGCTAAGCCTTTTAGTGTGCACTAAATCCTAGCCGCATAAAAGTGAAGCTAAATAGTATTTACAGGTCTTTTTCACACAAAGTGCAAACTAGCATTCCATTTATAATCCTATAATACTTTGTAATCTTCATACCAGTGCAGTGCAAACAACACATTTGCTTTAGAAATGAGCATAATTACATAGATCACAGTTGAGTTAGACTGGGTGACCTTTTGCTAGCATTCTCTAATAACTCAAGAAAATTTTACTACTTGGCTGCCTTTTCTCTTTTTATCTAAATGATCAGTTTTTGGCCTGAGCTTTTAAAATCTTCAGAATTTTCAGTTTGGCTTATATGAAGATGTTTTTCCCCCCAGCAGTAGATATTGTACACACTTGAGATACGAGGAGAAACATAAAACACGATGTGAAGGATGATACAATTTTTTTTCTATAATTGGGTTTAGAATGGTTTGTAATTAAATTTTTAATTAATATTTTTGAGGAAACATGTATATGCATAATTTAAATCAAATTGATATTAGATATTACATCATTCAAGCCTAGTTTTCCCACTTAATAATACATCAGAAATTTTATATCAGATGATTGAATGTCTTCCAGTCATTTATTCACTAAAATAGTTTTGTATACCTATTGTCGGTCTCATACATTAGGACAAGTGGTGACAATCGTATGCTTGTTTTAAAAGAATTTCCCTCCTGAAATGCAAATGGAAATCAAAGATAAGGGAGATATGATAACAACATAAACCAATTTTTTTACAAAACAAATTCCAGCTCCACTAATTAAGAAAATGAAAATGTATTAAGAGACATCTAAAACTTTTAATACATTTCTACTCTCACTTCTAGGTCCTCCTAATAGGCATAAATCCATATAAAGTAAGCAAGTATTTCTGCATGTGTGCCACTGGACAAGGACTCTTGTCTCTTCAAGATAATGGAGGGTTAAATTCATAGCTTGTGTCCATTCATCCCTGCATTCTTCCACCAGGGAAATTTAAAAACCTTAGGTAAAACATCACAAAGACAGATTGGGAGACTATCCTAAGTATATATATTTTACCCCCTACTTCATTTGTAAATTCCACAAGGAGAAATTTGGTTCAAGGTCTCCTCTGCTCATGAAACAATCTCAGAGTAAAAGAACCTCATTTGGATGCTTTAAGCAGACCATACTTACAGGACAGTAAGAAATCTCACAACCTGTAAAAAATATACATTTTACTTAAAGAAAAATAGCTGGAATATAGGCTTCTTGCAAGTCCTAAATCACCAAATATATAATAGATGTGCATGAATGTGTGGATCTAAATGTATAATGATATATAATTGCAAACTCACACTTCTGTTTTATATTCAGCCTAATAAAGAAAACACAATGTTCTCGTGGTTAATTCGCTGTTTCTTTCCTCACCCCTGTATGATTCCTGATATCCATGCATGCTTAAAGATATCTTGTGAATTTCCATTGGCACCATTTGAGCCATGTTGCCCTAAGAGCTCTTATAAACTGCCTGTAACTGATCTCTTGCCTCCATTCTTGTAATGTTCAATTAATTCTCTACACTTCAGCCAGAGATTTAAGAAAAATAATGTTCTCTTTTTATATAAATTATCTTGTGCATTCCTATTGCCCTCATCTAAAATACAATGTTTAATCACAGCAGGGCAGTCATATGTAACATTGCTGTTTCTCACTTCTGCAAATTCAACTTGCACTATTTTATCTCTTAACATATTACTGTCATCTAGACACATGACTTCCTTTGGGTTCTCTGAGCATAAGCTATTCTTTTCTTCTTGGCCTTTGCATTATTTACAGCTACTAACTAAAAAGTTATTTCCCCAAGAATGACTTTTTGGATTCTTCAGATCTCAGCAAAAATGTCACTTCATGGAGGATGTTCTATATCTCCTCACTTAAAGTGGCCTTTACCAGTTCAGATTTTATCCCAACATTTTATTATCTTTTCATAACACTTGTCACAGTCTCTAATAATTATATTTATTGTTTTATTTTATTTCTGTTTCTTGCAAGAGTACAATCAGAGGAGTAAGGTCCTTGATTTTCTGGTTAATTTTTTATTTTTTTTTATTTTAGTACCTGCTTTATACCCTGCAGCTAGTAGCCACACAGTTGAATGGTGGGTAAATGGTGATGTATACACTGGTAGCAAGGGATGGGGAGCGCACTTCAATTATGAGATGCTTATGGGTCTAAATGGCTTCTGCTTAAGATTATATTAGCTATACATAGCTGTCTACCGAGTACAGTTATTTTATATCTCCTGGTGTAATAAAGTTGCTGAAAAGATTTATTTAAGCACAAGATTTTTTTTATATTTATACAATTTAAAAATTGTGTGAATTATGTTGTCACTAACGTTTATATCATTTCATCATTCTGATTCTTTGAGACCTCTTCTGCAACTTTTCCTTTATTTCCATGGATCTATTGATTGTAACTTATCTCTTAGGTCTACATCCTTTATTCTTATCTTTTTACACTGCTAACCTTTGTGAGTTCACCCAAGCTTATGACTTCATCTATAACATTTACATTGAAAACCACTTGTGCAAT
This sequence comes from Cynopterus sphinx, assembly GCA_030015415.1. Classification (NCBI taxonomy): domain Eukaryota; kingdom Metazoa; phylum Chordata; class Mammalia; order Chiroptera; family Pteropodidae; genus Cynopterus; species Cynopterus sphinx. The sequence continues at coordinate 13,444,921 of CM057381.1, forward strand.
TTTGATCTTTTACATACATAACTGTAACCTAATACTTTGGAACACAGAAAGCTTTGGATAATAGACTTTTATCTTAATCTTAACAGATTTTTTAAAAAATAAAATTTATTCCTTAAATTGTTTACTCCTTACAGATTTCCTATTTCTTTTATTGATACATCCTAGACCAGAAATCTTGGAGTCATTTTTAAATCAATAGTCTTTATTTTGTCTCTCTGTTTTGTTTGCTCTTATCATTTCCTTTACAATATCTCTTGGACTTATCCTTTATATTTCTTTTCCCATAGCTCTCACTCTAATCCTTTAACTCACTGTTAAATAACTGTAAATATTTTCTATTCAACTCACTTCCTTCAGATGTTTTCTACCACTCACCACTGTCAGATTGTATTTTTAAAACATATTTTTCATCAGTTTTACTTCTACACAGGGACTCAAAATAGTTTACAGTAGTCTGTGTTGAAATCTCTCTCTCTCTCTCTCTCTCTCACACACACACACACACACACACACACACACACACACTGCAAACCAAACTTCTAAAACCTTCTGATAAATGTAACTGTTTTTAAAATTAACTTGCTATTTTATTTTCTTAGCAATTGTGTAACAAATTTATTTTCTCTTTCATGTCATTCAGTGTGTAGTGCCCAACTTCAAATTTTTATAATTTTATTCCCTTAACTGCACTCATGTAAGATACATCATTTAGAGCTAAATGTTGTATTCACTGGTATAAACTCACATATCTCCATTAATTCTCCTTCTGCTTCATGTTGAGCTTCTTTAATTTTCACACTCACTTATATCTTGTACCATAAATATAATTGCTTGAATATGTATGTCTTGTTTATGTATTCACTTTTTGTATCCTTAATCATGATCATCAAAGAAATATAATTTTAAATGTTTTCAAAGATTAAGGTTGGAAAGTGGTTTATACTTCTAAATGTAGGAAGTAAACTAAAGCAATTTTAATAAAATACTAATATACAAATAAATATGTGTCTGAAGTATACTTGTAACAGTTCTTATATCTGACCTAATATAAGCATTATTTTAAGTCAAAATTGACAGATGTATTTTAAAAAGCACCTTGAGACAACATTTATTCATCCTTTTACATGAGTAAATGTTTAAAAATTCCCTAGTGGCTACCAAACAGGATATAATGAATACATTTTAGGATGTCTTTACATTTTAGAATCAATCATCTTTACATATTTTACAGCACCAGATGTTTTATAATTTTGCTTAGGAGTGTGGTATAGTAATTTTAATAAATTAATTTGATGGGAAAATTAAGAATATTAATAAATCTTATAATTCTACACTGAATTCATTTTACACCTAAGTCTGTTAAAAGTCTTTGAATCTGGAATACAATTTTGAAATATTTCATTTTTGTAAAGCTGTTCAAGACAGCAGAGACAAATAGTTTATAAAATGTTCATAGTTAGGAATGCTGCTTTCTCTTCATCTTGACACATCTAGGGCATGCAATTATTCACAAAGGTCACTTTCTAAAGAAGAAAAAGAACAATGACCAAAGGCAGCATTTAGGTTTCAAATAGACTTTGACAATTTAATCAATGACAAACACCCAATGTCAAGAACCATCTTATTTCTAGGTAGACATAGAATGACATTTCATCATAGTAAGTACAATTGCCCACATCAAAAACTAGCCCCCCAAATTACTATGAATACTCAGAGTAAAATTTTAAGAAAAAAAATGAGGAATACAAAGTTATATTAAGTTTAAATGTCAGTACAACTTTCCTTTCCTTACTGACATTTTTTTTTAAAAGGTCTTACTGTGAATTAAGTAATGCTTATAATTTTAAAGAGATATAAAATTCGAATCTTGATTGAGAAAATATAATTTACCACATTGCTCCCATTACTTTCACTTTCCAAATTTGTACTAAAATTAACTACCTGAGATATGCAACATTACAGTTGCCCTTTCAACTGATTCCCTCCCTCCTCCAATCCTCCTAAATCAAAGAGATGTCTTAAACCTTGCCTGGAATACACTTCAAATTGCTTTGAGATATAGCTTAAGAATGCCTTTCTTGAAATATTCTAGGATGCTAATTTTTATATTAGTTTTTAAAATAATATTACCATTATCAATCAGCAACCATAACCACTTCAACTTATATATATCTAGTCTATAATTGGTATTAATATGTACCTAGGAAAATGCCATTTTTAAGGATATTTTAACTCTTTGCAGCTCAAATTCTATTCCTTAAGATAATGTAGTAACACTTTTATACACAATATATGTAACACAATATATGTAAGCCCTAGTAATGTTTTAGACATATATTTTTGCAATAAATATTCTTAATGAGCAATTTATTATTCTGTTTACTTTCTATTTTGCAAAATGTATATTTTTATTTCAATGAGATATTCTGAGTCTTTCAGTGAAATGTACTAAAACAGGAGGCATAAGATATTTGCATAACTTTTTTTCACACATTAGAAAAACAATATTTTAGGAGAGTAGACAACGTACTTGATTTTTAATGGGAATAGCTAATCCAACCATCATGTGACAACATACATACTAGTAATAACAATTATGAGATTTTTGAAACAAATAAGAAATATAGAAAGTGAAAAGTTGTAGAATAAAGTTATATTTTAGTATGTGCCTGCAACTGAAAGCCTGAACCAATTTTACTAAATCATAAAAATTTTCATTTCACATTTTTTATAAAAGTATGTTTGGGGTACTTATAGCTGGGAAAACGGCATTCTCTTTCCTCAGACTGCCTCTACTAGTTTTATGAATTGGACAAATTAGGTGAGGGAGATGAAAGGCACAAACTTCCAGTTTTAAATAAATAAGTCATGGGGGTGTAATGTACAACCTATGGTGTATAGTCAATAATATTATAAAAACTTTGTATGGTGAGAGATGGGTACTAGACTTATTGTGATAACCATGTTGTAACATATATAAATATCAAATCACTATGATGTACACCTATAACTAATAGGATATTGTTAGATATATATCTTATAAGGTATCTAGTCTACTTAAATTCTTTGTATTTTATCAAATGTAACCAATATCAAGGGCAGATATTTTTATCTTACCAATTCATCACGTACACATAAAATCTAGACTATATTTAGACAATATATAAAGGACTGAAAATCTTTTTGCACATGTGTTAGTTGTGGAACCCTTCCAATAAATCTAGAGTTTCTCAATAATGCATATATCAAGGAACAATTCTTCCATTTTATAGTCTTTCATACCATTAAAATAATAGATTGATGTCGTTTTTTATTTCTTAATAGCAATACAACAAACTAAGGATATCTTTAAAGTTCAGTACCCCAGGTCAGCTTTATGGAGAAATGGAGCAGATCAACACTTGCTGTTAATTCAGGAAAGTCCAAAGGAGGTTTTTATTTTTGAGGTTAATCCTTTTATCTCGGCTTTGGTCCCTATTAAAATTCAAAGACCCCTGGGGGAAGGAACTATAAGTCATTAAGAGTGAACAAAAGGTCTGAAATCTAAAAGGCAATAGAAGCATGGGAATAAGATATTGGTAGATATTGATATTGGTAGAATTTTAAAAATCGAGTAGCATGAGAAAAAGTCACAATTACTTTTTCTCTCAGGTCTCTAGAAGTAAAATAACAAGTACACTGGCCATTGAAATAGAGAGAAATACTCAGGACTTCAGAATTTTTGCCATTATACTGAACTATGTACAACTGACCCATTTCAATGTTTTCTCGTATGTGAATAGTAGATGCCACAAAGTCTCTTGGTATTTGTTTCACCTTTGCCAATGTTAGACTAAAAGATTGAAGATAGTGATAATGAATTAGCAGGAGTGAGATTCCTATATATGCATGTATAGAATACATAATGCAGCTTTAAAAATCCAGTCAAAAACGTTCATTCAAGCACTGATCATTAGACAAGTTTACTTCTAGATCCTGAATATACAGGGTCAATTAGTCCTTGGTGACTGGATTCTAATTACAGTTCCGAGGATTCTATTGCTAACATAAACACGAAAAGCTCCAGCTGTTCATTTTAGCCTCAAAGGAACCCATTATTGACCCTTTTTATTATGTTATTTCCATCAGTAGATGGAAATATTACTTCTAATTGTAGGTTATCTTCCTCAAGGCATGTGCACTGAGTTCCAATTTCTGAAAAAAAATATTGAGTGTCAAACAAGGTTAATAATTCTTTAAAAATAAAGATAAATTCAGTCATTATGATGTCTATAAGTCATACGCTTTATCAGCAATGCAATTGGTTTTTTTAAATTCCTGAATTCCAAAGTTTAATTACACCCTCAAATCAGGTTCCTCTTTTTGATTAAACAAGATCTGGAAGAGAGATATAAGCAGAATATCTTGAAAAAGTTTACATGTGTCTAACCAATATTTGTAGCAAATGAAATCAATAAGATACCTGATATTTTTATTGTTATTTATAGGTAACATTGGGATAGCTTTACTGTTAATTAAAATTACATTAGCCAATTAAGTAAAGTTCATCAAGTGATATCAATTCCCAATTTGAAATACTTTTGTTTTTGATAAAATTTTATTGTTTTGTTTTTTTTATTTTATTCTAACAACAAATGAGTGTTCATAAATTATTTCTCTGTCTTAGAAATGATGAAACAAATTTAATTTATAAATAATACTTGGCTCCTTCTTAGTTGTCAGAACAAGAAACCAATTTGTTTCTCTATATTGCTTCTTACATGCTAGACTAATATTGATCATCTGTATCACTTCTATCCACTGTATGCAATGTCAAAACCTTTATCAACAGAGGTGAAACTCATAGAGCAGCCAGAGAGATCTGTGTTGGTATATCAGAAAGATAGATACGGCAGAATATTATAAAATATTAAGTAAAACAATGACAAGTTCTTTGGAAATGATATATTTAAGTATGAAGTTTTGCAACATAGAATAATTTAAGACCGCAGGCAGTGAAACAGAAGAGGTTCACCTGCGCTAAGACAGAACAGGGTCAATATTTTGAAAAGAGAGAAGGTTATAATAGTACATGTAATTTATACTTCTGAGTAGGTATACAGAAATCAAAAAAACAACCCAAATCCCACCCTTACCCTCTCTGGAGAAAACAAAGACTACCCAGAGGAAACATTTTGCTTAGTGGCAAAATAGATTTTGACTTTTTCCAGAGTCTTTGCTTATAAAGAGACATCTTAAGCTGTCTACAGCAGAAGCTGATTCATGAAAGCTTTATGAATAGTTAACAGTATGTGTGTAGTGGTCATACCTTCCCTAGTCCATTGGTGCCGGAATATTTACATATAACAATAATAAATATTTAAACTACAGTTTGAATTTTTTACTTTTTAAATGACTATTCCTACTTGGAAAAAGCAGTCTAACTGAAATCCATATATCAGGGAAAAAAATGAATCTTTGAAAGCTTTGGAAGACTATAAAAAAGAGGGACCACTAATTCTGAGAGTAAAGCACTCTGTTATTTTCTTTCTCATTTGGAAGATGGGGTTAGAAAATGGAGAAGCTCTTGATAAACTATATGAGAAAAAAAACACATAAAGAAAATTATAATTAAAACTGAATATTATAAAAAAATAATACCTCTGTATTCAAATTGTCCATCACTTTAAATTTACCTTGTGTATATTATTATCATCATCCTCATCATCACCATCATCATCTCTATTGGTGGACTTCTATTCAGGGTGACAATGAAGTAGATAATTACCTCAATGTTTACCATTTTTACTTCATCTTTTATTGAGTGTAATTTATATATAATAAAATTCACAGAAATGTGTCGTTCACTTTTAGTATTAATACTCATATATAATTATATAATAAAAACAAGTTTTAAAAAATCATCAATTCTTTGATATCTCTTTCCAGTCAATTTTCACAAGTCCTCTGATACACTGACTTTCTAATTTTTATCATCATAGATTAGCTTTGTTTATTCTTTGCCGTGATACATATACTGTGGACACTTTTCAGTGTGTTGTCTTTCACGCGACTTAATATTTTGATAATTGTACCTTACGTCAGTTCCTTTTTACTGCTCAGTAGTCCACCATTGTATAAATAAGGTATAGTTTATCCATTCTGCAGTTGATAGACAATTAGTCTAATTCTTCTTTTTCCTCCTCCTCCTTCTCCTCCTCCTTCTCCTTCTTTAATTATTGCATCTGTGAACTTTATTTTTTAAGTCTCTTTGAGATATCTTTTCTTTTCTTTTGGAAAAATACCTAAGAGTAGAATTCTAGTGAAAATACTAGCAGTGATTATATGTTAAAGGTATGTTTATCTTCATAAAAAACTTCTAAACAATACTCCAAAATTGTTGAAGTATTTTGTATTCTCACTAGCAATGTGTAAGGGGTGTAAGAGTTTCAGTTACTCCATGTTTTTGCCAATCTGGTATTGTCAGTTTTGATTTGTTTTATTGGAGCTTTTGTTGTTTATTTAAGTCAAAGTTAAATATGTCAAAATTGCATCCAATTTGTGGTTTAAGTTTGAATTTTCTAATTGCTAATCATCTTCAATATCTATTCAGATGTTCATTAGCCACATTTTCTTTTGCATTTTGTAAAGTATATTTTCAAGTTTTTTTCCTACTTTTAAAGACCACAGTACACTGCTTGGTCTCAGTAAAATGAATTGGTTTCTTAGATATTCAGTAATTTTTTCTGAAGTTTAAAATATCTTCTAAGTAGAGTAGTTTAGTTTCTTTCCCTTTAAAAATATAGTTTATAAAATTTGGCATTTATAAAAAAATTGTGTTACTCAGGTTTTTAAAATATTAAATAATAAAGTATATAAAAAGTATAAAATATATCTGTATTAATATGTAATTTATTATGTTATAATCTATTTGTATTACTTGAAATACATATGTGCATATTTGTCTGTCTGTCTATACTCTTAATTTATTCAAAATATAATTTACAAAGATTCTATTATGTTTATAAATTAACCTGTTTCTGGTTGATTATAATCACTGGGACAAGCCTCAAGGATCATATCTTTAAAAATATATTAAAAGAGAAAGCTCAAATGTTTCTTTCAGATATCTATAAAACTTTTTCTCAAAAATTAAAAATAGAATTACCATATGATCCAGGAATCTCACTTCTAGGTATTTAGACAAAAGAATTAAAATCAGAATCTCTAAAATATATATGCACCCACATGTTTGTGGGCAGCATTATTCACAATAGACAAAATTTGTAGAAAACCTAAATGTCCATTGACAGATGAATGGATAACAAAAATGTAGTATATTCATGCAATGGAATATTATTCAACCATAAAAGGAAAGAGATCCTGATTCATAAATAGATGAATTTTGAGAACATTATGCTAAGAGAAATATGTTAGACACAGAAGGACAAATATTGCATGATTCCACTTACACGAGGCATCTAAAATAGACTCAGAAGCAGAATGTAGAAGGGTGTGTATGGGGGGTTGAGGAGTTGCTGTTGAAAGAGCATAAAGTTTCAGTTGTGCAAGATGAATGCATTCTAGAGATCTGCTAAACAAAAGTGTGGCTGTGGTCAACAATACCACGCTATATACTTGAAATTCATTAAGAGAACAAATCTCACATTGTCTATTTTTACCATAATTTTTAAAAAGCACAAAAAAGTACCTTCTAAAATGTGTACATGATTGTCTTTCTCAGGAAAATGAAGTGTAAAACTTCCAAACCCTCATCCTAAATCTATTTTCTCAAAAGATAATGAGTATCTCAATTAGATATTCTCATGTTTTAAAATCATTTACCTGCGGAGGGCATATGGTCACATGCAGGAAAATAATCACAGCTGTGGCAACATTCTTTGGACAATGTGAAAAATTCTTTACTACTTATCTGAATTGTTCCATAGCAGTAGCAGAATAAATTTAAATAAAGTTAGAACTGCAATTATTTATTATTATCTTTTGGATTATTTTTTACCTGGGTAACACAGAAGAATAAACATAATCAGTTCCAGCTGGAAACACCTCTACAGTATGTCAAGGACAATAAGTTCACAAATTGACTTTACCCACTATTCATGTGCTATATGAAAAGAGAAATGCAAAAAAGACTTTAATTAGTGTATCTCATAGTAGAAATAAACAAAAAAGGATATACTACTGATTGCATTGAAAGTGAGCAGCATGCTTAGCTTTAAACAATTGAGCAGAATTGGTTTCTTAGCATTTTATCAGTCACAGAAATTTTGATTTTATTAGATTATCTCATGTGGAGCTTAACCTGTAAATTATTTTAAGTATAAATGATAAAACACAATTCTCTTAATCTTACAATTATAGGCTTGTTAATAAAACTGATATGACAAATATTTATCCTGAAAAACTAAAGGATTATAATATTTACTGAAGGCCTTTATAGATCCAAAGAATCAAGCAGAGGAAGAAATAATACTAAAGCAAATTTATTTTTATATCTAGGTTCCCCTTCTTAAAAACTAGAATAAGAAAGCAATAGGTATTTTAATCATGTATTTGTTATTATCATTTACTGCCTTATTTCCAAAAGGGAAATAATTCACAAAGTGAAAATCAGGAAATTTTTTCAGTAATGATTTTGTGCTAGTAACTACTAGAGGTAAACTATGTAAAGGATAAGTATAATAATTCTTATCATGGTAAAATGAACCTATATATTGCCTTAGCATTCATACAAAAAAGAGTAAACTCACATACACGTTAACATTTCTTTAAAAAATTGATAAAATAATTTGTATATTTGACATTATATTCTTAATATTTAATATCTGCTTTAACCTCAGGTTTTACATATGTCCCTTATCTGTTACCTTAAAATGAACAGACAGCCTGTTCATGAGTCATGCAAAAATAGCTCTTAGTTTTCAGTTTGCTTTGAGTTATATGGGGAATCCAAATATAATAGATGTGTACATTTACACATTTATTTTACAAAACTTATTGAGTGCCCAATATATGTAATCATGTAAAGAAATGTGTGTGAGAGAACTTTTTCCTAAAATAAATTAAAAGCACAAGATCACCAAGATGGCAACATAGGATTCTCCTGAGTCCCCTCCTTTCATGGCTATGCCAAATATACAACTCCGCATAGATCCATTCCCTCTGAGAGAAAGCCAGAAACTAGCTGAGTGGCTCTTCCAAATCAGGCAACTGAGAATAGACCTGCATTGAGATAGATAAGAAAGACTGAGACACATTCTTGTCCTAAACCCCACCTCCAGCCCAGTACCTTACAATCAGGAGGGAACTTCCAAATTCAAGCTTCTCCCTAAGGGATGAAAGATTTGGACCACACTGCTGTCACCCTAAATGTTAAGGCTGCCAACCAAAGAATCCCTGCTCCGCCCCCCTAGATTGTCTAGCCTGACACCCAACAGAGCTTGTGTTTGAGTCCAACAGGACTATAGCAAACCAGAAAGCAGTTGTGAAATGGGCGTGCAAGCACTCTCTGTGGCTCTCTTCCCAAGGCTCAGCACTGAGGGAGCAGAAAGAAACACCCATCTTCCAGATTTTCTCTGAAAGGGGTTTGACTGCATGTTTTCCCAGATGCTGCTTGAGGGTCTGGCTCCAAATCATCCTGCATCTCAGTGCTGATTGGCATCCTCTTGGCGCCTGAAAGAACCATGGGCACATCTACCTTCTCCTTCAGCTTGCCTCAATAATAAAACCAGTCTATGACTACTCCCTGCAAGCAACTGGCCTATGCACCTACAGCCCCAACTTTTGTAACTGCCCCTAAGAGATGGATCCTTAAATCACCTAGCTGTGATAGCCAATGGAACTTCACATTCATGAGTCCCACAGGAACATATTAAACAAACCAACAAATAAACAAACAAGCAATTCAAATATGCATGCAAGCACTTTCTATAGCTATCAGCCCTGAGTTTAATGCAGATGAAACTAGCAGAAATGTCCACTCCTAGATTTTCCCTGGAAGGAATTTGAGTTCATATTTTCTCAGCTGCTGCCTAAGGCTTCAGCTTCTAATCATCCTGTGTGTAGAGCTGCCTGGGGTCCTGCAGAGAGCCTGGTAGAGCTGGTGGGCACATCTGCCTGTCTCCTCATAGCTTCTTTCAACTATAAAACCAAGTTGCTAGCTTCTCCCTGGAAAGAGCTTATTTATTCATCTAGCACCCCAACTGTTAACACTGTCACCTGAGGGACTGGCTCCCAACTCAGCTAGCTCTGGGACTGATAGGGATTGACATTCATGGGTTCCGCCTTCAGCACACAGAACATAGAGGTGGTTTTATCTGGACATGCAGACACTGCCATTGAGTATTTCCCTCAGCTCAGCGCAAAGCTAGTGACTTCAAACACCCAGCTCCCAGATTCTCTCTGATAGACACTAGACTGTTCATCTAATGCCCTGAGTTTTCCAGGTGCTGCTAAAGGTGGGGCTTCCTAGTAGCCTGTAGTGGGAAGCTGAAGGGGCAGGCAAATAGTTATTCTTTGGGAACCTGAACAGGCTTATGGGCATTTCCCAAGTCTTTGAGACACTGACTAGTCTTGGCACATCTGAAATTATTAGAAACAAAGACAGCAGCTTAGACAATAACAAAAGCTTGAAAGGCAACAGAGAGCTCAGGGTGGACTGATTGACAAAGTTCCTTTGCTGCATGAAGCCCATCTGTCAAGACAGAGAGAGTTGATTGTTTTATCTACTGTGCAGAAATCAACACACAAAGTTAAGAAAAATGAAGAAGCAAGAGAATATGTTTCAAATAAAAGAACAAGATGAATCTCCAGAAACTAACCTAACTAAAGAGATAAGTGATTTACATGATAGAGTTCACAATAATAGTCATAAAGTTATCCCTTGAGGTCAGAGGAAGAATGAAAAAAGCAAAAATTTAAGAATAGGATAGAAAATATAAAAAATACCAAAGACAAATCAAAGAGGTGAAGAATACAATAACTTCCTGAAAAATTCAATTAGAGGAATTTAACATTAAACTAGATCAAGCAGAATGAAAAATCAGTAAATTCAAAGACAGCCCAGTGGAAATCAACTAACCAGATGAGATAAAAAGGAAAAAGAGTGATTATAGCCTAAAGAACTTTTGGAATATTATGAAGCCAACCGATATATGCATTATAGGGGTCCCAGAAGGAAAAGAAAGGAACAAAAAGTTTATTCAAAAATATAATGGCTGAAAATTTAACTCTATCATTAATGCTACCTATCATCTGTGTCTAAGCTACCATTATTTTATGTTTGAATTTGTCTCTTTCATTAATAGAAGAGTCAGTGTGATTGTTTTAAAACATTAAATGAATTATGTCTTACTGAAAAAAAAAAACTTCTAATGATCTCATTTTTCTCTAACAATAAAATAATAACCTTTGATGATTTATACAATTTAAACTTCTGTTATTTATCTCCTACTAATTCTTCATATTATGTGAGTCACCAGAACCTCTTTGCTATTCTTTAATTATTCCAGGAATACTCCTACAGCATCTTCTTTGATTTAGCTGTTTCCTATGCCTGAAATATTCATTTCTGAATCTTTGCATAAGTTGCTTTTCCATCTCTTTTAGTTTTATTCAAATGTCTAATTCTCAGTAAGGCTTACTATAGTGTCCTGATAGTCTCACGCTGCCTGATTTTATCTTCTAATAGTAATTATTACTTTGTAAATTATAATATAAATTATCTGCTAGTTATATTTATTTCTCTCTCTCATTGGATTATTATTTCCAAAAAGTTTGGTTATTTACTATTGAATTCTCAGCTATTCTCGTTACCTAAAACATTACCTGTTGCATCCTATGTTCTAAATAAGTGTTTGTTGAATCAACATCAAACAAGGCATTTATGTGAAGTTCTCTAGTCAACCACTGAAAACTGAAGATTAGAACTGAAGAAATTGATCAGGGCTGGAGATTAATATTTAGAAGTAATTGGTGTGCTGTATGGGTCTTATGTATGGAACTAAAAATAAGATAGAACTTCCAAAATGGCTCAAATTGAGGGACTTTACTATTTTTAAGCAGGAGCTGAAAGTAAGCATTTAGAGTATAAGACCTCTGTCATTAAATTTACTTTGAATAATTCAACAATTATCATTCCTCATTAGAAAAGAATTAGTAAAAATTTATGGAAACCATTTTGGGAGGATTTTTTTGGAGGGATGTCTTTATTCCTCTACCCCTATTGTCAATCTTTTTCTAGCCAGTCAGCAAATGCTGAAAGAATTTAGAGCATAATGATTGACTATTTCTAATATTAAGAGAGCAAAACTAATTTATTAACACTGATGCAGAATTAAAATTTTTGGTTTGTTAATTTAGCTACTGTTATTAAAAAAATTAATTTTATTTTGCTAATAGAAAATAATCTATCCTATTTTAAAACACCTAAGAATATCCTGAAACAATCAAATAAAATCACTTAATTATTTATGTCCTAGAGATTATTTTGCTATAATTTGATTACCAAATGTGTACAGTCTGTACTTCTCAGTAGCCTTTTAAAATGACAGTGAATATTCTTTCTAATAATGTGGTTTAACCATCTTTGTGGAGTCACTGCCACAGATGTGTTGAAAATTTAAAATGCTTAGAAAAGATATTAAGGACTTGTTTTCTAGGCACTTTTAATTGGAGACGAAAAATTGTTACTGATATTAAGAATATAATGCCTAAAGATTTTACAGTATTTGAAAGAGCAATTCAATCAGCTATTTAGATAAATGTTGCATTTCAACGAATAAGGTACATTTTAAAGGTTATATACATTGATAAATAAAGGTGTGACCCTGAGAGTTATATAGGAGGGTAGTAAATCTGTTCTATTTAAGTCATTTGTAATCAGAATTTTAAGATTTGTTTCTACATGGCATAGTGCTTCGTTTTGCTTCACATAGTGCAAACCTATGGGGTAATCTCTGCAACAAATGTTTAGCTCTTTGAAAAGCTAAACTGCTGTGAATTTTAAATGTTTACATCATTACAAAGTTGAATCAAGAAAATAGAAACCAATTAAAAGGTGGCTGTGAAAACCATAAAGCTATAATAATTTTTCATTTTAAAAAAATCAGGAAAAATAAGTTATAAATAAAATGATAGATAAGATTTCTGGTGATATTACAAAAATCTGGCAAAGATTAGGAAGTAATATTAACAGAAGGTGCTACTGCTAAAACTAGCCATCCTAGACTGAAATTGAAGAAAGTTATATTTATCTTAGATATTTGAAAAAACTTTTGACAGTAAGGTCAATCAAACCATAGAAAAGTTTTACTAATGAGGTAGATATGGCAAAGTCACTAAATGTCTTTAAATAAAGTTTAGCCATATTAATGGAAATGGTAGGAGAGTCCTTGTTTGGATTAGACATTTCTTCCAATCATTGCATTTGCTTCCAACCTTATCAACTGGAATTTTCAATGGGCCACTAGTCTCCAGGTAACTGGCATTTTCAATGACAGCCCTTTATCTTTCTGTCTACCTCAGGGCATTAGAAGCTTCTATTAAAAAAATGGTGTAATTCTTGAAGTCAAAGATTCAGAATCTTGGTTTGCAGCAAGAACAAAATTTAATATGGTGAATTAGGCACACAAAACAAACCAAAAATAAAATTTAAAGTAAATTCCTTAATCTTAGTGATCATATTTCTTATAATTACCAAATGTGTAATAGAAAGTTTTATACAGAATATAGGTATAACTCAAAATGTATCTTTTTAAAAAAATTGCTTTTTTAGCTGAGATTATGATGAGATACATATTAAGATCAAGTTATAAATTTCTACTGTATGTAAAAATTAGCAGCTAACGGTCACATATTGCTAAATAAATTTGTAAAGTTGTAAATTATATATTATATAATCTATAAACCATAGATATAAAAATGTGATTAGACATTTTAATAATGCAGTTGCAAAGGAATAAAAATAAGAATTTTCTCAGATTAAAGATGGATCTTTTAAGGACTTGAAGAAATTCACTAAATGAGAGAAATGATAAGAAAATATGATTTTTTCCTTTCCAAGAAAAAATTGAGAATTATTTATTTTAAAGAGAATTATGCTTTAGATATATAATTCAGTAAGGAAAGACAAATTGTACTCAATTCGGGGACCAAAAGGTTATTTATTTTTATTTTCTTTTTGCAGCACATCTACTATTTAAATACAAGAGGATGTAATCTGCAAAAGATTTATTAAAGTTAAATAGTCAGCAACTAAATTCAGGCCCTGGAGGTTGATTTAGTATACACTACATTCATTCTATCTACAACCATTTACATTCTACGTCATTTTCTCAGGCACTATGCTAGGCACCAGGTATATAAAGTTGAAAAATGAAGGAACCTCATAGAATTTAATTGCAAATCAGTTTCAAATATAACTCATAAGGAAAGTTTATCCACTTTCATTTAAGTATAACTTTAAAAACCAAATTTTTCAACATTTATAGTTTCTTTTCACATAAAAAATATACAGTAATATCAACTGGAACACACATCCCATTTTGTATTCCTTCAGGCACCAATGCTGTACATGGGGACTACTAAATTCTTCTAGGTCTTATACATACCATTCATGAAATAATTATATCTCTTGGTAATAACTATATGGTCAGACACAGTACTGAACATTTTCTGTACATTGCACATTGTAGCCTATGAATACCTCTTTATAAAATTATGGTAACTGAAGCTAAGAGACATTTGCAACTTGCCCAGGGCTAAAACTGTGTAATTTGTCAGGGACATGATTTCAACTCTTGGATGACCTAACTCCTAAGACTACTTTTAAGTACTTCACTATATTCTGCCAGTCACAAGTTAATTGAACTTCCAGGAAAGTTCCTATAGCAAACATCTCCCAATACATGAAAATTTCCTAACACAATTATATAGCAGTTATTGGATTGCTGTGCAATTAGACATCTGCAAACATATATTTAAAAATGCTAGATATTTAGTTAATATATTGTCCTAGTAATTTTGCACTAACTTTTGGAAACTAGATACCATTGTACACAATAGAGAAAATAGAATCAACAATTTTTTTTTCATAAGAATATAATATATTTTTACTTTTAATACTGTTAAAATGTATGGTAAGAAACCAGCCATGCTTACTCAGTGAATACAGGTAGCGAGTCCTCTTTGGGAGAGTGACTGCTCTTTACCAAAGCTGTTGCAGTCTGAAATGTCACTTCTTCACCTGGCTGCACAACACCTTTGCTGCGCTGATTGCTCCACATGGGTTATACTTTCTCCTGCTATTACCTTCTAGTATTCTGCAGCCATGCTTCATTACTTGAACTTGCTCTTCAGTGTGTCTGCAGCATATTCCTTCAGCTAGCCCTGTTTGAGATCTCTCCACTTGAGCTCACCATACAACAGCTGGCCAGGTATCCTGCTGTCATCCATTTTTTACTCTGGTGCAGGCCAGTGGAGCTGCACGGTACCAAGTGTAACTTCACTGCTGTTGGGTTGGCTGTATTCCAGGACTTTGTATTGGTGACTATGTCCCTACTTGTGATACTAACTAAAATCAATGTTAAATGTAGCAACCAATAATCTGCTTGTTTTTTAATTATGACATGTTAGTATATATCTGTATCTCTTTACACTTTATATAAGCTTTCTCATTAATCAAATTAATCAAATATTTCATTTAATAGATTCCTTTTACCATGATTTAAATACAATGTTAATAATACATAAAAAAATTGAACACTGATGCAGTTACCTTCACCTTACAGGCTACATCATAGTTCCATATTAATAATCAATTTCTTGTAAAGTATATAGAAATTTTATAATGTACATTCATGCAAAAAATATTGAACACAAACTATCCACAGAAATATTAAGGTTGCACTAGACAAAATGCATGCAAAGCCACAAATATTCTGATAAGCTTCCCTGAAGATATGGAAAAATATTCAGAATATCAGCATTTATCTTGGAAATCTACCAATATGAAACCTGATAGTAACAAAAAATATGAATCTAGTCACTAATATGTTTAAGATATTGGCCTATGTATTATTTTGTGCTCCAAACATAACAAAATACCTAAAAATTATTACTTTTTAAGCTACTTTGATGCATAAGTGGTTTCATAGCTGACTTGATATTCAGTTTCCACATAAAATACTCATAAATTATAGCTAACATGAAATGGCCAGTACATAAAAGAGATCATTAGCATTTTTCATTCATATTCAATATACGGTAAGGTTTATTAGTTTTTTTGTATAGAAATATATCATAATAAAAACAAAACATAATTAAAATTGTTGCATTAGAAAATTAAGTGGAGAGTACACAAGTACCATAGAAAGAAGTGCTGCCAGGAAGAAAAAGTACAAGGAAATAAAGTATAGTTAGAGATTGATTATGACAGGATTAGGGAGACAATATCAGTATGCAACAGACCATTCAATTGTAGTAAATTATATAGCTTCTTTGTCTAAGTGCTAATATTCATATATCATAGTACTACATAATTCTATGATTGGTTATGCTAAAAATTCTTACCTAGAAGGTGGGAGGAACAAATAAAAGCTAAATTTGTAATCAATAAAACAGCAGCAGTTATAAATATTAGCCTGGATAGTGAGGTGTTTGCCTTTTTTTTTATTGTTGTAAAATGTTCTTGGCTTGCTCACGTATGGTTATAGAGTGACCTTCTTTTTGCCTTGATCCTTTATACTTACAGTGACCTTGTCTGATGTGATTGTGCTGTGAAGGTGTTTATTCAAAAAGTAGAACACCATGGTTTGCTGGCAATGCCACACCAGCTCCCAACAACACCAAGGCATGAATATTAGTGTCAGATCACCTCCCAGCTTTCAGGGGCTGCTAATAGTCTAAGAAAGCTAAGGTGCATTATAGAGAACATTTTCAAACATCTAGATAATAATAAAACAAGGATTCCAGTCTGCCTATTTGTGCGTCCGTACCACAGTGTCTTTCTTAATTCTGGTGCAGAAAGGATCCAAAATCAGACTGGCGAGAAACCAGGCAGCACTCAGTTTCCTGTGGTTGAGTCAAAGTTCCAAGACCTGAGACATTAAAACACTTTTGTATTTTTTGGTGAATTATCAACTAATCTCGCTCTTTTACACAGAGACACATTTTTCTAGCTTTTCTTTAGAGGTCCATGTATGTCATAGCTGTTTCCTCCTCATCTAGACTGCAAAACATGTCAAGTTCATTGGCTCTTATAAACTAGTCTTTGGTACTCTTAAATACATACATACAAAGCCCACTGGAGCCAGAACAAACTGCAGGCTGCCAAAACACATTTGTGCAGACAATTCACAAAGACAGTTATGTTCTTTTCTTTCCATCCTGGTAAAGGAGCACTTGGTACTTGGTACCTAGAAGGCTCAGGCAGAGGACCCTACTCTTATTTGCCCAGATCGTCTGGGTATTCTAACACTGTTCTTTCATGGAGTTAAATAGGGAAAAGGTTCTTTTTTAGCATCTCCTAGCTTTCAGTGGCTAATTAGAAAGAATGGTTTAATCATTCTTTTTTCTCAGTTCTTTGCATCTTCTTCTAGTTTAGCTTAGTCTTGACTCTTAATCTACTCCTCTATATCAATTATGTATAAAGTTGATATTCCTTGACTATCTAATCTTGGCTTTTGAAATAAACTGTTTTGGAGAAGGTCTAGGAGTACATGGTAATATATGGAAAATGTTGTAGTTTAATATCCCAAGGTATTCTACCTGATATATTTTTAAATATAGCACATTATTAGCTATTAAACTTTATTTTTAATTATTCTAATGTATACTTAAATCTTGTTTATAAAAATATACCATGTGCAATTTTTAAAATATAAATTATACTTTATTATAATAAAATGTCATTGTATTTTAAGTGTGATATTTAAACCTGACACTATCCAATTGTTAGAATTCTCGCTGATTTTATTATCTGTAGGATATATATGAAATTTTTAAGAACTTTGCTACATTACATTCTGCAGAAGTAAATGGTCTACACAATAGCAGTATTTCCTATATATTGAAATATAAAATATAAAAAATATATGAAGTTTTTATCTTGACTTCATATAAGATATAAATAATAAAACTGTGTACAGAAGCTTATGGAAATGGTTTAAATTAAGTTTTTCTCAGGTTGATGTCTTGTGGGCAAGATCATGCAGTGATTTTAATATTTTCCCCAAATTGTAAATCCTCAGGACGAAACCCAGTTTTTAATGGGATCACTGTTGAAACCTAAACTTCTTTAGAGTTTACTAGATGAGGGAAGTTTAAGAAACTCACATAGATGTACTGCTATTATAGACTGCTAAATGCAGCATTCCTGAGAAGAAACTATATCCAGATCTTTATCAAGGATCAAGGATGTGATGCTGCT
Source organism: Cynopterus sphinx (assembly GCA_030015415.1). Lineage (NCBI taxonomy): Eukaryota > Metazoa > Chordata > Mammalia > Chiroptera > Pteropodidae > Cynopterus > Cynopterus sphinx. The sequence continues at coordinate 13,463,348 of CM057381.1, forward strand.
CTAAGTAGGTCTCATGAGTCTTCAAAATTAGGTTCTTTTTGTGCCACTGGGATAATGTTAGTGAACTACTATCCTGGATGATAGATGATCTGTATAATAAAGTTAAAAAAGTAAAAAAAAAATATGTGCCACTGAGAATCTCAAAATGACCTAGGATGGTCTCCTCTTCAAATGGAAATTTTGAAGTTTCAGGGAGCTTTAAATCTTAGAAGAGTTTTGTTTAATGAAAATATGTTGCCAGTGTGATAAAGGTCCAAATTTCTGTGTAAGAACCTTAACACAACTTAAATTGGACTGGACATTTTCCAAAGAAATAACTCTTAAATGTATATATTAGACAGATCAAAAGGAGTTTTAGGATCTAAGAAATCCAGCCTTAGAAGGTTACTCTTACTAGTATGAAAGTAACATTTAAACTCTCCTTTACTAACTTTGAATATAAAAGGTAAAGAAAATATGATAGGATTTTTTAAAAATTCCATTAGATTACAAATAAAGGTGAAGGACTATATTCATGTAATTTATTCCAACTTTTGTGAACTTTGTCCAAATGTGCGTAGAATGTAACTTGCTATTGCAACACATGAACTACATTTGGAAGAGTTAGCACCCTGAAAAGGCCAGCACAACTCTTTTTTGCATGATTGAAAGTCATACTTACCAAATATTTACTTGCTAAGCAGATACTAACTTCTTGGCCCAACATTCAATTTACAACTATTTTATTCGTGTTTGTGAAAAATGAAGCAAGGAGGCCACAGTTTCATTTATTAAGCATAAATATCCCAAATCATTTTTTTCTGATTTTGATTTTTAAAATACTGGTTTTAAAGCGTTATAAGATGATTTGCCGCATCCACGTAATTCAATTCAACAGATATTTATTAAGCGTGACTCACTCCCTCAGTCAGGGCGTATAATAAAAAAGGTAACTAAAATGGAATACCCATTCTAAAGTACCTTAGAACAAAGGAAAAAATCAGGACAAAGCCTCACTGATATTTTTACTAGTATGCACTGGTTTCTTTAAACAGCCAAAGAAAAAGTCACAAGGCTCTTTTCATTTGGGCCTTACCATATCCATTTTTAACATAGCCTTTTTTTTACATATCTTTTTAAAAAACGTTTTAACATATCCATTTTTAACATATTCTTTTTAAAGAGAAAGCACTAGCACACGTTTTTAAGAAAAGTCATTTTATCTTCCATGAGGCTGATTATGGTTTCTCCATACAGTGAAGACAATTCAAAAATAATTAAAATAAAAACAATTAAAACTTTAAGATCAGTGTCAATGTAACCAAGTTTAGAAGAAATAAGAGCCAAGGAACTGAATTGGTGTTTTAGATGGATAGAAAGAAAGAATGTGAATTATAATGTGATCCCCAAGTACAAAAAATATTCACACAGATCACTTATGTGTATTTATCTTTGAGAACACAAAGCAATTGCAAATAATAATAATAATTTTTTTTCAACTAAATGTTCTCCTCTGTTGTTACTATTATTATTATCTCTTCAAACTTCACTATCGAAGGCTTATTATATTGTTCTATTGCAACCTTTCATTCTATCAGTTTACTCTCCTGTGCAAAGCTGTTTCACCAGTCTCTGCCATATGTTAGCCCACCCATTCATTAGGAAGAAATAATAATAATAAAATTTAATAAAAATAATACCTACTCCTAAAACAACCAGTGCTTTGTACACACGTTACCTCAGGTAATATTCTCAGTTGCCCTGGAGGTAGAGAAGTCAAGCTTACTTCTTTTCATTTGAAATATTAGTAAATAAACTCTGGTAATACAGTTTGTGAATTCAGAGTCCCTAATATATTTCCAACCTCTCAAGCTTATCAAGCCTTTTTTAATAAACAGAGAATCTTCTCTTGCAAATAAGACAGCTCAGATCTCTCCTGACCAGTTTCTGAGCTAACTGCAATCAATAAGAACAGAGGTTATTCTCATAACCTCAGCCCTTTTTTACTTCAATTTCAGAACAAATATAGTGAAATTTTATTTCACTATTTATCTAATAAGTTTCCTATGCTGGATTATGTTATTGTGCATCTCCTGTTTTATGCCTTTGAAACTGTTATTCAGTGGGTCCGGTGCCTCATTGACCCTGTATTATTTAAGTAATTAACCATCTGTTTGTTCCTTTGGAAACCAACAACTATCACTATCTCCTTCCCCCACCACAGCCCCATACATCACCTTCTCTGGGTGCTTGCCCACATGCATATCACATGAAGGCATCACTTTCTTTCCTGCATCTGTAGGACCGGCCACATCTTCATTACCTCTGCCTCACTTCCTCACATTTGGATTTTTTTTTTTTTTTTTGTGAGTGTGTTTGGTGGGTGGGAGATTTATTCATGCAACTCCCACATTTAAAGCCAGGAATTCTTCCCTGAGCCCTAGATTTTTTTTGGTATTACTTATTCTTTATCCCAGTACCAAATGGTTTCAGTGTGTGTGTGTTTTTTTTTCTCTTTTCTTCTTTATATACGTTAGCCTACAATAAATATAATTTATAACCTAATAAGCCTGTACAAAAATTCACACACACACACATACACACACACAGTTTTGTGAAATAATTCTAATCCTTGGAAAATGAATGAGCAAGTGTAAGCATTCTGAATTTTCCATATTTTTGTATCCTACTTGATTCTGCTATGTTTTATTCTCGTCTTTTCTCTTATTTTGTCTAAAAAAAAGACAGATGAAAATAAAATAAAATGAATTTCTAGCTGACCAAATGGGTCATGGCCCACAATTTGATAAGACAATGCTGTACCTTGCTAATGATGTTCCACTTAGAAAATCATTTACCCAACAGGTAAAAGCTGCTGCTCACCAGGCTGCAAAAGTCTTTGGTGTCACATTTGGAAGCTGCTCATCAAGTTCTGCATAAATTCTCATTTCTTCTAGAGGTTAAAAACACCTGAGCCACTACCATTTGGTCATAAATTCATGAGAAATTATAATATTATTAAGGAATCTTCTAGCTGCTGCTTTTTTCTTCAATCTATTTGTAAAATACAGAACAAATAATTTATTTTATTAATTGATTTCACCCTGTATCTAGACAATAGGTAGTACATAGTAGACACTCAGCTATTTTTTGAATGAATCAATCAGTGAATCAATGTTGTTTGGAAGAAGTCTAGTATACTGTTATTCATTTATCTAATAAATACCTATTATACATTAATCACTGATTGTTCCTGGTTATATTATACAGTTGACTCAAACTATCTCTGAATTTTTATGAATCTCCTGAACTAATAGAATATGTCTTCAAAATGTTTCTGAGAGTTAAGGGACATTAAATGATAGATTAATACCTATCCCCTGCTATATATGGAGCTCATATATGTCACATATGTTAATTTTCTCCTTGTCAATCAGTCAACAGCTATTTAGAGAGCCTGGAATGTGCCAAGCATTGTTCTAGGTCTGAGAGAAAAATTATAAAAGAAAAATTTTCCACCTTTAAGGAACTCACAGTTTAGTTGGGAAGGATAGAAATGCAGTACAAACAAATAAGCAAATTAGAGTTTTAAAAAATAGGCACTACTAAAAAATAAAACGTAGTGAAGACATGAGGAATGATTTGGGAGGGAGGGTAAGGTCAGAAAGAAGAGAGATTTCTACCTTAGCATAGCTTCTACATTTTTCTAGAAGGCAATGAGAAACTGTGAGGTATCGAGGAAACTGTAGTAGAAAAAGGCAGAAAGCTACCCTCTTCTCTCTCAATTCTGAAGGACACATGCTAGCAATGTTCAAAGTCTGAAGGAGAAAAACACCTTTCACTATTGCTGGTCCTTCACCTTCTATGAAGATAAAAAAAAAATCACATAAATATAAGAAAAGAAAAAAAAAAAAAAAGAAACAGAACCTTGTCTTTTTAAGTAACCAAGGTTGATACACAGTATTTTGCTGGAAAGGAGGACAGTGTTAAATTGAATCCATGTTTAAAGGGAAATGATTGCTATGACATGCATTTCTCATATCAGAGCAATTTAGATAGGAAATAACTAGTAAGCAAACATTCCGTATTACAAATGAAAAAATCCTGAAAGGATTATTGTTGTCTTTTCACTGAACACATCAGCAGGAAAATTATTCAGCCCCAGGCAGAGGAAACAAATATCATCAAGTACAACAGTGTTGTTTGGATCCTTCTCCTCTCCTCAAGGACTGTCATGTTTTCAGTACTCATTTCTTTGTATGTCGCCTTTTGGTACAAGTCTTTATGTCTTGTACACACTCAGTCTGCTCATTTTTGATTGCTGCCATTGTGTATTTCTAGAATCTTAAGCATACCAAGGACAACTGCTTTTCCTGAAAGAACATTATGATGCAAAAACTAAAAAATATATGAAATTTGAAGACATCTGAAGTAAATTTATATAAGTAAACTGTTTTAAATGTTTAATTTAAAAAGCTAGGTTTTATTTTTGCAGAAGTCAGAAATAGACCATATGTAGTATATCTAGCATGGTGTTATGATAATTTCTCAGTAAACACAATCTAAATGGAAAAAAAGTAGTAAAACCATTTTATTTCAAAAATCAGCAGAAGAAAAACAGAAATATACTCCCTTAAGACTTATTTCTCATGATTTGCCTTCCCTGCTTCTATGATAGAGTTCCTGACCTGAGGGATTCATTTTCCAACTTCTCAAATCATTATCAGACTACTGACCTTGGCCAATGGGAGCCTCTGGTGGGATGTAAAGAAATGGGAGAAAGGAAGAAGCCAGAGAAATTCTTCCCCTTTGTCACCATTTTTATCACTGTATTTGTGATATCTCCAGTAGCCTACACCTCCTTTGTGGCTAGACAGGGCTGCATGAATCCAGCTGTTGCAGACAAATCTTTTCCCTAAACACAGGAAATATGGCCTCTTTTCTTTTCTTATTTTTATTTTTAACATTTTTTACTGGTTTCAAGTATACAGTACATTGGTTAGACATTCATATAGTTTATAAAATGACCCCCCTAATTGCTCCTTCTCTCTGATTTTTGCCTCTAGCCAAAAGAACTTGTGACTCCCCATTGTTGCCAATATCTGCCTTATATCATTGTCCCCATTCAATTGCCCAACTTTTCTATTGCTGGTGCAACATATTCTCTTTCTTAAGTCCTCTCTGTTTTAAAATTAGTGGTTTTTTTCCTAGTTAAAACTTGAAGAATATAATTAATATATTGTATACATATGTACAATATTAAAATATTATGATATATATATATATATTTTAAAATATAGTCACATGAATCTGGTCATAAATACCTATTCCTATAATCTTTTCTATTCTCAAATTTTTAAGTTGGATATTTATGTAAATGCTCTATAAATCATTCCAACAATGTTATTTCATAGTTTTCATCAGCTATGTGGTGAAAGCTTTCTTATTCCTCTATGGTAATAGTTACTTGACAAAATGGAATAAATCTATATTGTTCCACTTTCCAGAACACTCTCCCATTTTGTGAAAAAAAGCAAACCACTTTTCTCAGTAAGCAAACCTCTTCTTCCCACCTCTACCATCTTGTTCTTATCGGCATTGCTATTTTTTCCCAAGAATTCAATCCTCTCCAAGCCCCCAAACCCAAGCAAGGTGACAAAAAAATAATAATAATTTTGGACTTAGAATTGCTCTATGTTAACTATGGTTTCTATCTTATAAAAACACTAATCTGCAGTGAAGTGATTCAGAGAGAAGCAGATATGAGAAAAATAGCATTTAAGATTTTCCTTACAGTTCTTTTGAAGTCAACCCTGAGACCTAACCATTATTTTTTCTAAACAAATATAAGAATATATATACATGTACATACATTAATTTGAATAATTGGATTATTTATTGTTATTTATAAATTATTTTTATTATTTATAATTATCAGAACATTGTTTATAAATAATCAGGGGATATACTCATAGCCAATATAATCATTTTGATTAAGCTAGGTTGAGTTTATTCTCTGTCATTTACAACCTAAGATGTCTTAATACAAATTGTATTATATTACATTGCCATGACACACTGTTAAACTTATTTCTCAGAATACATGTTTTGTCTTAAGGTAATGAAGCCAAACATAGAAGTTAAATTAGTCTTGTTGTCTAGAATCCATTTTCAAAAGCTTGAATTTCAAACTCCAAGCAGAATTAAGAGCAAAAGCCACAGGTGGGCTGCAGAGTGTACATCTGATTCTTTTCAGCTTTGACCATGAATAAGTCAAATGTCTACCCATGTTTGGGCTGAATTTTAAGATTGTATAAAAAGAGGAAGCTCGAGAGAGAAGAGATCAGAAAATATATCAGGGAAGTTGAACCAACTCTCTGAGATACAGTATATATATTTTATGTCAATGGGTGGAATAGGATTAGTAATTGCTAGTAATTGCAATTAATAAGTTGAGAAGAACACAAAAACTTGCAATGTGGAATTATACTTTGCGTGTTTTATTTAATGCATTTATTGCTCTCCTGTTCCTCCTTATATAACTGAAATAGCTCCAAGGACAAAATGAAATCTATTGACAGACACAGCATGGCAGGTCAGAACTGATAACCAGCAACTTTTGACATATCTGTTTATATATGTATTTATAAAGGATACTTTAAAATCTAGGTGTTCATAGTAGCAATACGAAGCCTTGTGTTAATTTAGTTTTCTCTAGTTTTTTTACTCTTTAAAAAATGCTATATCAAAACTATCTTTTTTTTTTTTTTAACGGGACAGTTATGTGTAAAAACATAAAAGTTCTTATTAAGAGAAGTACTGCCCTGGAATAACAGAGAAAAAAGAGTCTATTCAAACCCTGTGCTTTTCTTCAACACATATTTTTTACCCTTCCCTAAACACACACACACACACACACACACACACACACACACACACACACACAATTTCTGTTTGTTAACTAAGGTTAGGATTGCTTAAAAATAAAATTTTGGCAAAATAATTAAGCAGATAAATTTGTCTAGTTACACTTTGCTTTTCCTCCTTCTTTTTCCTCTCAGAACCTTCAAGTGTATGTGCTCTTCCTTCCTCAACTCACCAGCTATATTCCAATTAATCTGATGGGGTAAGTGGTTACAAAGATTTTTCCACTTCATTTATACTTGTAATTCAAGTGGGAGATTTTTGGAGATTGAATCTTCCTGAATTTGTAATAAGTAAATGTTTGGTGCTGAAATTCTGGCCTTGATAATATGCTGAGGCAGGTAGGTGAGCATGTGCTCAAAGAATTCACTGAAGTGAATACTTACTCCATGAAATTGCTAGTCAAATATTGTGAAAGTATGGCGAAGGACTATAAAATCTCATATGAGGATCTTGCATTCCATGTACATAAACAGATTAATTAGTCTGTCATTTATCTAACAACAAATATCTTTTATTCTTTGAAACACGGAGTTTATACTAGCATTCTTTAGGGATCTTAGAGCCTAGGGTCAATTTGATTCAATAGGACATACAAAAACTTTTTTTAATGTTCTATGTTTGTTTAAATTTAAATTTCTTCTCACTGACATAAAGAATAAAACAAGGAACTTCATAAAATGATGTTTAGATCTATGTTTGGATAATCGAGGTTGTTTGTTTCTTTTTAAAATTTAAGATTTATATTTAAATAGAAATAAAATATTAAGATTAGTCATGAGAATACTGATAAATTTTCCTGATAGGTTTTAGGAAAGTATTTTTAAATTTCATCAATTTAGTCAACTTAAAAATATTTTAGTGCATGAATGTATCTAATAATGATAAATGCCAGATTTATCCTAGGAGTGTAAAAAGTGGTGGTGGAGTTAGAACCTAATAGAGTAGCCTTAGACTTCATTCTATCTCATGCTACTAATAGCTCTTTCATTCTACAATTGTTCATTTAGTTAAATTATACAGGACATAATTTTTCAAAACAGTGCGAAGGAAACCACTATTGATTGATTATGTGTAAGGAAACCTTTATTTGTGACCAAATTCCATTTATCTCTAAAATGTTATTCCTTATTCTACCACCTGATACCAATTACTCACCTATTAATTCACTCTCAGAGATTTCCTCTTCAGACTCTCAGTGACAGCCTGCTGTAGTTAAAATAGCTGGGACCATGCTGATCTACTAGATTTTATGGAATTTTTAAGATTACTTAACATATTTCTTAAATTATTTGTAGGACTGTTCATACAAAGGATTTTACAAATTAAAAATAACCCTTTGTTATGCCTCTGGTTATGACTTTTATTTTGCTAATCATGATCTCCATAATTACAATAAGGGTTTCTTATCCTGATTTTAATACTGTTCAGCCACTGCTACAGTTGCTCTATGGCTGGTGTTCGTTTTCATTACCTCCTCTTGGCTCCTGCACAATCATGTGTAGCATTAAGTTAAACACTGTACCTCTCATTACTGTCTTATTACCATAATTCTTAAGATCACACTTTTTCCTTTTCGGAGCTGTTATTTGTTCTAATGGAGGTGGTCTTATCATTGTGACATATCATTGCTTTCATAGGTCTTTACTGCCCATCCCTGCCATCTTCAAAGCAAAGTGATTCTATCCTTCTATCCTTGACTATATAAGTGGTACTGTTGTGGTCAAGACTGGCTCCACACTGACCATTAAATCTTATCATTCTAACAGCTCCTATAAATCATTCTGGTTTAGTTCTAAATGCAATGCGATTATAAATTGTAAGCCTCTGAGTTATAAATGTTAACATTTTGGTTTAATCACTTTCTTTTTCTATCTGTATTCTGAGTATTGGGATAAAAGGGAAATTTCCCAGGGAGAGTGTCACTAGAAGGTCTTTTAGCATCTGTTTCATAGGACATGTGATGATATACTCAGAATGATACACACAATATTTCTGAAAATAGAATAGAAAAGCTTAGGTAAACATTCAAAAAATTTCAAAGATAAAAAATAATGGCAAAATAGTTATTTTACAATGAAGCTTAAAAAGTGAGATATACATCAAATACACTAAAACAATGTTTAATATGTAACATATATTTACAAGAAATGGTATCTACAAAAGAAAGTAAAATTTCAAGAGAATAACACTGAGTCGTTTTTTAGATGAAAGGTAAATGATATATTTAAGCAGAAAAAATAAATCCCAGCTTATAGAATACTGCACATTGATAGAATATAGATAGCCAAATGGTTTACTGAATAAAATAATCTTAATAATATAATCAAATTCCAATATTTTAGGTTTTTAATCATGGAAAGGAATCTAATGAAGTTGGAGATGACAAGGCACATAAGTATTAATAGACACATTAACAAACCCAAATTATACATGGGTTAATTTCCTTTATATCCTATTATTCTTTGCTGCTTTGATTCTAGAAACATCATTAAACATTTGTGCTGTACACTGTATTTGGCTGTGTGAGAGATAAAATATGAAACATGATAAAGGCATGTGTTTTCAATATGTAAGAAAGGGGAATGGCTATAAAATATGAAGAAACAACTTAGAGTAAGATACACAGTCTTGAAATTTATAAATTAATGATAAATTCACCACTTTCAGCTTCTCTTTTCAAGTCTAATGATTATCAGGTGATGAGGGAAGAACCATCTTTGATAGAAGATAATCCAAATCTAAAATATACGAGGAGATAAGAAATGAGCACCCAGGTACCCTAAATAATGTTGGATGTCCTGAGTCAAACACATTCGTTTTGAGGTACAGTAAAATTTGCCTCAATATCACTAATCTGCAGTTAATGATCTTTGAAGAACAGAGCTAAAAATAACAGTCCTGAACGTCGTATCCTATTTCAGACATATCATGAGAAGGCAAGGGTTCTTTTGAAAAGAGAATAATGCTGGGGAAAACAGGAGGCAGCAGGAAAAAAGGAAGATCAAATATGAGATGCACTGACTCCATAAAAGAAGCCATAGGCATGAATCTACAGAAGCTGAGCAGGACTGTTGAGGACAGGACATTGTGGATACCATTGATTCATGAATGTCACTTCTTTCAGATGGATTATAATACCTCTCTTGGTTATCTATTTTATTTGGAGCAGCTCTCACACTGAGAAAAAAATCTAAATTCTTTTTGAATGACTTCAAGATTCATTGCCTTAACCTTTCAGTTTTGTGATTTTTTTCCCCTGCCTTTCGTGACTTTAATCTTTATTCAATGTTCTCCAACACTGGATTTTATCATCACCTGAAAAGTCTCAACCAATTAAAACTTGAGTTGAAATGTTTATCTCACAACCAAAAATGGGCTTATTCATCTCAGTTAATATTAAGATATATTTTCTTCAACTTTATATAGTCTTCCTATTGCTTAACTTCTCCATTTTTCCCCTCATGCCCCTTTTCTTTCTCATCTCTGAAAGATTCCAAGTCCATCATTTCAAAAATTCTCCAATTTTTTTAAATATCAGTTTCTTTCTTTTTTTTTTCATTGTTCTCTAATGACACTACCTAAAAAACAAACAACATACAAAACACTTGGCCATCTTCTCTACACGCACACACCTGGCTACTAAAAACTATTGGAAATGCCTGCAAAATAATGTGGATTTCTGATACTACAAATTTATGACACCCAACAACTTCACCTGGAACCTTAATGATAACTTTTCACAATTTTAGTTCTCTCTCCCATTCTTTAAAACAGCTTTTTTAAATTGTGTATGTTTCTGTAAATCACCCTAAATTCTTCTTAAATTCACCTCCTTTCTTTTTCTCCCACATTCAATAATACCTATAATAGTATAGATATATACTTATTGACTTAATCTTTACGTTAAAACAGAAATTTTTAAATAAATCAACCATTACTTCTGCCATCAGACCTAGATGCAAACATACTAATTTGCATCTAGGCTGTTCTTTAACTCTTTAACTCAAGTTACCAAGTCACACAACTTTAACATAGACAATGAAGACATTAAAATTGTTAAAAATTTTGCTTACTTTTGTTCAGTCATCAATTCAAATTAAACATATAGCCAAGAAATCAAGGAAGAGAAGTCTGACACTCAGAAGGTCAGCAATGAAAAAATTAGGGAAGATCACCAAGAGCAAACATGTGTCATAAGAGACCAAGGCTATGATCACCCACACCCTCGTATTCCAGTTACTACATACAGAAATGAAAGTCAGACACTGAAGAAAGTTGATAGGAAAAAGTTAATTCATTTGAAATATGGTGTTGGAGGAGAGCTCCATGGATACCTTGGACTTCCAGAATGATGGATAAGTGAGTCCTAGAGCAACTAAGCTTGACACATCGCTGGGGAAAATATAACAAAATTGAATCTGCCCTACTTTGGACACATCATGAGACAGCAGCATTCATTGAAAAAGACATTAATGCTGGGCAAAGTAGAAGGAAGCAGAAAAAGAGGAAAACCAAATCTGAGATGGATTGACTCCATGAATAAGGCCTATATGAGCTGAGCAGGGCTGTTGAGGACAAGACACTGTGGATGTCACTCATTCATAGAGTCACCGAGAGTTAGAGCTGACTCAATGGCACATAACACACAGAAAAGTTGTCAGTCTGGTTAAATTGTGGGAAATGACAGACACAGTTTAAGAAGATTTTATTAAGTAGATGCTCTGAAAACTTACAAAAATAAGAAGAGAAGAGGTCATTGCTAAGAGCCAGAATAAAAGTACAAAAAACAACAAAGATTAAGTCTCAATAAGCACACCTCATTTCCTCTTTTAATTCTTCCCTCACTCCCTCTCTCTCTCTCCTCCTTTTTCTCTTTCTTTCTTTCTTCCTTCCTTCCTCCCTTACTTTCTTCCTTTCTTTTTATGCCTTCCTATCCTTCCCTCCCCTCCTAGTTCCCTCTCTTTCTTTCTCCTTCTTCCCTCCCTTCTCCCTTCCCTGTTGCCTTTTGTCCCTCTTTTCTTCCTTCCCTCCCTCCTTCCTTCATTTTTTTTTATTCTGTCTTTTTATTTTGTATGCATTTGTCATGTTAATTTGGGAAATTATATAGATAGGGTTTCTTAATTTTGCTCGATATCTTGAGCCTGACAAATTTTGTTGTGAGGACACTGTCTGGTTTATTATAGGATGCTTAGCAGCATTCTTGGCTTCAACTGATGAGGTGCTGGAAAAATCTCTTTCTCCCTTCTTACTCCTAGGGTTGTGACAAACCATTTTTTCCCTGGAGGGCAAAATTTTACACGGTTGAGAACAATTGTTATAGATATAAGGCATCTAAAAATTTCCTAGGAATTTGAAAGAGTCTTTCATATTACTTGGATAAAATAAACAGATATAAATGGAAGAAATTTAGCGTATTCTTATCTAGTTGATTTACTTATTCACAAATGTTTTTTGAAAATCTGCTTAGAGTCAGACATAGTGTCTGGTGTTGGAATAAAAAATAATGTGACAATATATCAATATCAATTTTCAGGAAGATTTTTATGTTTCTATTTTTGGTCCTGTTGTTTTCAACATTTTGTTGATGATCTGGCTGTAGACAAAGATGTTGTGGGTTCCTAAGCAAATTTGGAAGAGTTATTTAAGTGGATTTCCAGAGATTGGTCAGCATTTGCTATGCCAAGAGGAAGGGAGGAAAATCGAGTTGGAGGGTATTTTAGGCTGAATAAATAACATATCTGCAGGTCCCGATAATGGAAATTGCAAGGACTGTAGAAGAACTTTAAAAAAAAAAAACTTTTAGTTGGAGACAGAGGGAGGAAAAGTGAGGGAGAACATGAATGTATAAAGGTAAAGAATAGCAATGCCACGATGAACTCTCTGAACAACACTTTGAATGTTTAACTTTATACAGGGCAATGAGAAAATATTAAAGGTATTAAAGAGTGTCTACTAACAAGACATTTGTTATTTATAACATTGACTCTGTATGCCCTAAAAGAAAAAAAATTAAGCTGAGAACAAAAAGGACCATCACAGTAACCCAGATAAGAGGTGACTGTAGCCTTGAGTAGAATGGTGGCAGTTAGACTGGGGAGAAGTGGAAGGATGTGAAACACATTGAAGAAATAGCAAAAGAAGATGCCATTGTGCAAGAGCCAGGTCCAGCCCCACCCTTTTCAAAAATGACAAGATTTCACAGCTTTGAGGGGTGTTGGAAACTGACAGCTCTTAGCTGATAGCCTGCCTGGAAGTTGCCTTCTGCAAGAGAGCCACCTCACTCAAGGTCATGGCTCACTTCTGTGGTCAGCCTGTGTCCAATGGAAGGTCAATGCACGGTTTTACAATTCTGGGATATTCGTTACACACAAATAGTAACTAGAACATGCCCATTGTGTCAGACACCTGTGATTTTTACTTTTAGTTCGTGAAGATCCTGTAAGCTACATAAGACCAATGTGATTAAATTAGTACTCCACGATGAAATACTTGCATCTCTCATGGACACTCTATTAAATGAGTAATAATGTTGGATGGAAATTTCTCGGAGAAGTGGTGGCTGTCATTGGTGACAAAAGGTTAGTTAGCTAAGGTGTTGATTTTCTTGACTAGGCTTGGGGAGCTTCCTGAGTAACTTTCATGGTTTGGAGTTTTCAAAAATTCTATTTATTCTGCTGCAATGTCAAAATTGTATTGATAGCCAAAATATGCACAAGGTGTCACATTTTCACTTGGAAATATTTTATGTGAAAGGCTAAGTGACAGCCCAAACTGAACTGTGCCTTATAGTTACATTAAAATGAAAATAAATCTCTGCCAATGAATATTGACTCAAAGCTACTTGCTCCTCTCCATGTTTGTGCCTTTCCCCAGAATGTTTGCTGGACTGTTACTAGAATGACCCAGGCAACTGGCAGGTGTGTGGTTGTTGTTTTGCCTACAACTGGTGAATCTCCATGTGTTTTTTCCGCATTTTTTTTTTAATACCTTTGTTCTAAAATGAGTCGAGAAAGGTGCGCTTTCAGAGATGAAGCACAGTTCAAATAGTCCTTACTTTTAAGTTTTCCAATTGCTTCTCGTTCTGGAGACATTTATTTAAGAGTGTTCTTGATTATTATTAAATCTGGCAGATTCATCCTGAGTGCCTGCAGTGCACCAGTTTCTTTTGGAAAGCTGGAGGCAGATGCAGAGACTGACTGCTGTACAGAGAATAACATCCATCTGAAATAGCACTGAGCTTTGACCTTGGCAGTTTGTCTTTAGCTACTTCTAGTATTTATTCAGAGTGGTCAGTGACTCATTGGCTCTGTCACTACCTTGGTCATGTTATATTAATTCCAAAGCCTTGATGCTGCAGAGCCTCTTTCTTTAATTCTTATTCGTGTACCACGAGAGTTCAGACTTGAATACACTTACCCTTCAAAATAAACTTATTTTATGCTTTTCAACATTTATTTGGAAATAATAAATAAGATGGCATTTCTGAGTGGAGAGTAATGTTAATATAATCATTTGCTGGACTAGCTTATATGTGGCCACTTTATGCTGGCTTTTGAAAAGTAATTTAGTAACTTTCCACGACAAGAAAAATAAAATGTTCCTTTTAATTCTCTCTAGTTTTATTAGAGTAGGCATTTTATCTGCATACCCACATACATTGTTAACATCTTTTTATACTTTATTGGTATGTAAAAGTTGTGATATGTATTAAATAACATATATATACATTTAACTTCATCCATACCATTGGAATTATTTAAGTGAAGGTTTACATGACGGTAAAGTAATAAAATGCAGAACCTATTTAACATGTTTTTCCTATTCTAATCAAGACATATATATATATATATATATATATATATATATATGTGTGTGTGTGTGTGTGTGTGTGTACATATATATGCACATACGCATATATGCATATATAATTTTTGCACTTTATTTTATTTGTAGACATGATGATTTATATATTATGAAATTTATTTTCATCTGGAAAAAATAGTTTTTGAAAAATATACCATATTCTCTCTCATTAATTATAATCTAGATTTGGAAAAAAAACTGCCCATTTTCATTGAAGAAAAAATAGAGAAATAAACATTTAGCATTGAAAAATTTAGTTTTGTGACTACAAAATATCACATATAGTTCATACAGCATATTTTCGGCAACTATCAAACAAATGAATACAGAAAGAAAACTGTACATTTTATGCAATCATTGTAAAAATATACTTTATTTCCTACAGTAGAAATCTAAATCTTCTTAAATTATATCAGAATAATATCCTTCCAAACAATTGCCTCTCCAATTTTATACTAAAAGTACAGTTTTAAAAATGGCATCTTAATTAATCATTTCTGTAGTGAATTCACCATTTTATATAAAATGCATTTGATTATTTCTTTTGAATAGTGAGGGAGTAAAATTATGCACTTCCTCTTTCACCTTATCACATGGTTATATTTTTCAGTACTTTTTTATTGTTGTTCATCAATTGAATTAATGAACTGTGAAGTCAGTTACTATTCTGCGTGTATATAAATTATAATTTCTAACTAGAGATTTTAAGTCATACAAATCTGGGAAGCGTTTTTCATGAATCCTTCAAAAAGAATAAACAATAGTAACATACAATAAAATAACTGCTAATGAGTTAGGAGGTGTCGCTATACATGTGAGTCCAACTGAGGTATTGTACTGTGTAAAGCAGCTACAGGCAAATGCTGTTGAAAGCCCAGTACTCTGTCAGGGTAAATCTGTCCTCTGGGTCTCCACCAAACATAATTAGTTTCATGTAAAATGACTGGTTTTCACGCTTGTTATATATGAATTTAATATACCAAAAGATAGAATACAAGAAATGATAAGTGGAAAAATTTCCAAAGATTTATATTTCTCCAGTGAGCACAAAAATAGCCTATCCTGAATTCTTCTCAGTTGCTGCAAGATGTGTATTACTCTGACTTTTCCCACAAGTGAAGTGATTAACTGTTTTGTGAGTGGCTTTTTACTCTTTAATTTTTGTCTTCTATGGATAAAAAAGAAAAAAAAAAAAACAAAGTGGATACATGATGAGGTTTGTAAAATTAAAGTGTGTGCAAAAATGACACCTCCTTTAAATAAAATGTTCAAATTATAAAAATTCTTGAATGATAATTTTAGAAATTTTGATAGGTGCCTTTCAGCTCAGTTCAGTTCATCTAGTTTATTTGTAATTGATAACATGAATGCAACAAGGAACTTAATTTGATGAATTAAAATTGCCCATGAACACAGTTATTTTTTGCAACGTTTCTTCTTATAATGAATTAATAGGGACTTCTACAGTATTTTATCTTTATTCTTTCTTAGTATTAGACATGGATGTTTATCTTGTACAGAGTAAGGTTTTTCTACAGTATTTTTCTTCCATTAAAGCTATATTTAAGCAAAAATACTTTATAGCCAGTGACAGCTCATCTAGACTAGATATTTGATGGATCAGAGAATTTATACTATGCATAGTCAGATCTTATCTCTTTAGAAAACCCTTCTCTGACCACCAGCTCTAACTCACTCACTTGTAGTTTATTGTCAGACTCAGTCACTTCCTACCATATCATTCTGTCTCATAACTAAGATTTAGTATTCGACAACACATCTTTATTTATTTTGTCCTGGTATATTTTCCCCCAGCTTTTTTCCCAACTACCATCATTCCTACACACTAAAATATCACTGTTCTTGCCAAACTGGTTTATTTCTTTGTCCTTAGTACCTAGGGTTTTGCCATGAACCAGTAGGATTCAAGAATATTACTCAAAAATACTTTTAAATCTCAAGGAAAAAATGAAAATAAATAACATATTTTAAGCATTAGCTATGAGTCTGACAATAAACTACAAGCATGGAAGTGTGTGAGTATGGGTATAACTGGATCTTAAAATATGTTTTGACTGAGGTATTTTCCAAAATGTGGTGCTGATACCGTGATCCCAAAATTTTCAGATTAGTATGCAAAAACCAGTTAGATAGGAAAGTGTGGAGATTGAGAGAAGAGAGAAACAGAGACAGAGAAAACATATAAACAATGTAGGAAACATACATTTAAGATATAAAACTCAGTTATGGCTTTGACTCCCCTGCGTTCTGTCTACTCAGCGTTTTGCAATCATGTTCTGTTCTTTCATAATTCCCAATGCAGCATTTTATATCTGCACCCCAAATGATTGCTGCCCCAGTTTTTCCACCAGAAAGATCATTTGGAATAGTTAAGGCTTAACTCAGTTGCCATAGCTTCTGTAATTGTTTTCTAACCCCAGAAAAACAAGCAAACAAGTAAATAAACCTAATATGCAAGTGTTTCATTAGACCTTCAAAGATATATTCATATCTGTTTCGCCTACTAGATTTTAAAGTCCCTCATTGTAGGTGCATACTTTATTGATCTTAGCAGCCTGGTGCAGAAGAGGATAGAATCATATGCATGTGTGAGCTGTTTCTTTCTCATCCTGATTCAGTGTGTTTATTTTCTATTGGAGTATAACAGCTTGCTACAAATTTAGTGGTTTAAAACAACACTTTCATTGTCTCACAGTTCCGCAGATTAACAGTCCTGGCAAAGCTTAGCAGGGTCTCTACTCTGGTTCCCTTAGGGCTACGTCACCTGTCAGCCAAGAGCAGAGTGTCATCTGAGGCTCAGGGTCCTCTTCCACGCTTGCTGGTTGTTGGAAGAATTCACCTCTTTGCAGCTGTAGAACGCATGAAGGCTGTGTATTCAAGGACAACAAGCCTTTAAAAATGGTGACACGTTTTTAAATGTTTCATGAAACTGGCTATGTCAAGCAAACCCAAGATAACTGTCCTGTTGATTAACTCAAAATCAACTAATTACTAACCTTATAATGGCACTGGCATGCCATCATATTCACAGATTGAGGACAAACTCAAAGGGAAGCATTCTATAAGATATGTGCAGCCAGGAATGGAAATTTTAGGAACCAACTTAGGAACCTGCCAACCAAATTTAAGCTAGAAAATGCATATTTGTAGTTATGTATTATAGCAATGTATTCATGTGTGTGGATGAACATGTGGTATCTGCAGCTGCCTTGAAATACACCAAGTGAGAAATGATGAAGATTCTAATGGTGTTCTTACATGTGAACAAGTTGCATCTCAGTCACTGAGAATCAGAAACTTAGGCAAATTAAAGCATATTTTATTACTTTCAAACATTCATAATTATCATTTAAAAAAGTAGTGCATGTGTGTGTATGTGTATATATGTGTCTATGTATATATAGATCATTTATCTTCAGGATGAAGACAAACACATGCTCTGCTTTTTAATTAGTGAGGAAAGAGGATTCTGGTTAAAAATATAGAATATACTAAAAAAGGCATCCAGTTTGTTTTAGAAGGCTTTCGGTCTTTGAGTGATTTTTGGACAGCTCCGATAGAACAATCAATAAATGAATGTTTTAAGAGAATTAAAGAGGGACATGGAGGGATAGGGGGAATGAGAAAAAGAGAAATAGAAAAGAATTGGGAAAAAAAGTACCACATTCCATTTCTTTCACCACAATAATGACAAAAATCAGTGAAAGTGAGTATCAAGGAAGTCACCTGAAACTAAAACTTCAAAATATTTCCAAACCATTACATTGGAAATTATTCAGAACAATTAGAAACGAATTATGTATTTAATTATAATGTATTCCTAATTTATAGGGCTCAAACTTTTATACTTAAAAAATTTATATCATAAAATTATTTCAACTTTATTTTTAAATTTCAGAAATACCACACCTTGCTGAGCTGCTGCTCACAGACCCTTTAAGCAAAAAAGGCATCTTTTATTAACCAGATTTTATTCTTTCTGTGGTCAGAAATATATTTAGGCTAAATTCTTCATTGGGGGAATATCATTTCTCAGAAGCAAAACTGGAGGAATAAATAAATAAATATATATTTTTCTAATTAGTTTTGAATTTGCAGCATAGTAAATGTGTTCATTCCTTGGGCATGTTCCCTGTATAACTCGAAAATGTTGGTGGAAATTAATTATATATTTGCCTATATTGACATAATTCCACACTGAATAGCCAAGTGTGTATATCAGAGAGATACTGGATTTTGCAAGAAGTGGGTAATGTAAGAGTATAGGGTCTAAGAACTACATGGAGTTTGTGGGGGTTGGGGGGATGGGAATACCGATACTCAATAATAAATAAAACGGTCTTTCTGAAAATTTAAATTAGTATTTAAACTAATCCCCTGGGACTTTAAATGTCCAATTTAGAAACTATTGAGCAATACCTGATACAGACCTAAATGTTGGAGAAAACAATAGACATCTCTTTAGAAATTTATCTAAAAGACGAAGATGAAATAGCATTGTTATAGATAAAAGGTTAACTTTCTAATGGAATTTGATGGCTTTTATGTCAGAAGATCAAGAACACAAAAATCTTGTCCTAGATGGAGATTTATTCAAATAAAATATTTGCACAGAGTGAATCAAGCTGTCACAGTACTTGTATTTCCTACACACCAATGACCTCAAGAAAACCCTGTGTTGGAGCAGTGAGTTAGAATTGAAGGCTTAGTGAGACCCCTTGTCAGCTCAATGTCTTCCTTCTCTCAACATTATTTTTGGGACACCTGTTATCAGACAACTAATGATAAGAGAGGTAGAGAAACCTGCAATGAAGGCCCTGGTTTGATCAAACCCACATTACAGTATGCTCACAGGATTTTAAAAATAAGAGAAGGAAATTGGACCCTCAACACCTTATCAACCCAAGGAATGAAGCTTTTCATAGGTCTGCTTACTACATAGAGAAATGTAGCTCAAGAAAAAGAGTGAATTCTTGACTTCAATTTATAAAGACAATCTTTTTTCAGTAAAATCCTTTTTCAACCCTTCGTAGCTAGAGGGGCAAAAAGAAATCTTTGCAAAACAGGCTCAAGTTGTTGGGCAAGATGACGTGCAACTCAATCATATGACTTAGTGAATACAGTGATGCTAAAGGAATCCATATGAGATAAAGAAACTGTGTGAGGTCTCTGGAAAGCTTTAATTGGAGTGTCTCAGCACAGATACTAGTGTTCTGTAGCAGATTCATGTCTTCAGCAGCAGAGAACTATTCTTACTGTGAAAAATACCTCCTGTTATATGGATAAATTCCTAATCAAGGAGCAGCAAGTGACTATGCAATCAGAGCTACCTCCCATCATCCTGGTATTGTCAAATTATAAAGTTGGGTGGTAGCAGAAGTAATCCATTGTGCAATGGAAATGGTACACTCTGGAGCCAGTCTGAAAAGATCAGAGGGCACAAATAAGTTACACAAGCATATAGTCCAGACTATTTTACCAATGTGCCCTCAGCTCCCAACTCTGGCCTCATGACTGACTTGAAAAGTTGATTCAAGGTGAAAATGTTAAGTCACTGCATACAGAACAGTAAAGAGTTTACTAGTTTCCTTGGGCTCTCATAACAGTGTACCACAGGCTGGGTGTCTGAATATAAAAGAAATCTATTCTCTCACAGTTCTGGAAGCTAGATATCTGAACTCAAGGTGTTAGCAGATCTATGTATTTTTTTCTCTGATGGCTCTGGGGAAGAATCTTTTTTTTTTTTTCTTGGCTTTTCCTAGCTTTTGGTGGTTGCCAGGAATCTTTTGTGTTCCTTGCCTTACAGATGCTTCTCCACAATCTCTGCCTCAGTTGTCATATACATTCTCCCTGTGTATGTCTCTGTGTCCATATCTCTCTTTCCTTTTACCTGTAAAAATACCAGACATTAGATTAGGGGCCACCCTAATCTATTATGACTTTGTCTTAACATGATTACATCTGTGAAGACATAGTTTCCAAGTAAGGTCACATTCAGAGGTACCAGGGTGAGGACTTCAATGTATAATTTTGGGGACACAATGTAACATACAATAAGGAGTGGCACTAAAAGGCAGTGACAAGAGGAATCCTTACTATATGCTGGACTAAATGGACTATACTTGATCAATTACTTGTCATGAAGGAAGACATGACATGAGGTCAAGGTACACATTTTCATCTTCCAGCAATTGATGAGGGGCCTGAAAGTAGTGAGACTTCTTCACGTTCAGAGTTGAAGTGAGATTAGAAAGTCAGAGTTCAAGCTGTCTGAGGAAAGGGTGCACAGCTAGACTTAGAGGAGTCAAGATTTTTGCATTTCAAATTAATGCCCTCTAAAGTCAATAAACCACAAAAGACACATTTAAAACCTAAGTAGACAGGATAAGCCAACAAGGGGACATTAGCCAACTTAGACTGTGACCATGTGTGTTTATGGAAGAGGTTGTGAATACACTACCCATGGTAGTAGGGATTGAGGCTGTGTATACACTCAATAGTTTGAGCTTCTTCTCAAAAGGCCATATCTACCTTCTATTGATGTTTGAGTGTCTAAAATTTTTAAAGCAGAGATGAATGCTGAGCCCTTTCATCCTGTAGGGCAATATTTTATCCGAAGCAGAATTGAGTGTTACTTTATTACTGGTTTGCCTTCCCTGTCCATTGTTTTTGTCAGAACCAACATTCAAGACTCATAACATGTGACGTCACTTCAGTCTAAAAGATCTATTTACAGAGAAGGTAGTGTGGCAATAAGAATATAGTATGAGATCCACTGATTCTACCTTACATGACATTATTCAGAATGACCTGGCATAATGGAAGAATGGCACATCGTATTAAAGGTTCGAATAAGGCACCACTTTTGACAAAATACTTCTCAGTTAGGATTTTTTCTGCCAGACTGCAGTGTATGCACTGCATTGATTTCTTGAAACATGGAGCTTGTACCCAATAACTAGAATATGTAATGCAGGTATCAAGTAGGATTGGCCTCTCTTACGATCACTTCCAGTCAGCTATATGAAATTTATGCTTCCTTATCCAAAACTTTAGACTCTATGTCCTGGTTCCTGGGGATAGAGGGGTGAGGACATTTGTACTAAGGAATATAGTAAAACTAATTCCTCTGGGGGCAGGGAGTATGAGTGTAAATCAGAGATCCACTTTGGCCTTTCTTTGTGTTCCCATGCCTAGTACCATGGTGAAAGAACAATCACAGTCAATATAGTTAGGGTGAAGGAACTGAAGGCATCAACTTCTTAGAGATGAAGTTCTGGGTAACTACATCAGACAAGCAGCCAAGCCCAATACAACACTCCTCGAAGGAAAGACATATTTAGAATTGATGGTGCAGAAGGGAGGCGATTAATATCACTAATATCCTTAGGGCCAATTTCAGTAAAGAAGACTGTGGCTTATTCCATTATTATCCCTTACCTAAGTCATCTGTAGAGAAATCTTGAAGACTTAGAAACAGAGTGGACTTTATGTAAGACACATGTGGATTGAGTTCAGAATGGACTTTTTATTCCTTTATCACTAATGGCCAAGTCTCACTTGCTTTAGGCCTCTCCCACAATCGGTGTCAAAGGTAGAAATAGGAAGCATGGACAGATTAGAAGTACAATAGAAACACTCTGAAATGACTATTTTTGATCATTCGGCATGAGAGTTGATGGACAAAGTCCTCGATTAGATAATCCTGTAAGTTGTTAGGCATACTTCCTAGAAGCATCCGTTGCCTATAGCAATGAAATCAGTAATGTAGCTTTCTATTGGTTTTTCCTGACTCTCTGTTTCACTCTGATTCTTCCCTCCTACTCTCTGGCATCACTTCTCAAACTATCTTCACACAAGTTATTTTCTCAAATGTATTTCTGAGGACAGCCCAGCTACCACAGCAGACTACTTTCCCCCTCATTTCATTATTGTTTAAGTCATTACAGCAAAAAATGTATTTATTTATAATGCCTGATTTTAAAATGTAATAAACAGTAAATGCAAAATGGGTCCCACAGCATGGATAATGAATGCAGACTAGCATAATTTGGTTATTTTAAACCTTTTTTTTTTAAATAACAGTATCAATATTAGTTAATAAGACATAGGATTGTGTATGCCTCATTTTGAAATCTTTAAGAAGAAGGATTATAAATTTTCCTTATAGTACAATGAATGGTCACCTGAAAGATGCATACCCATTACTGAAAGAAATATTTTAAAGCCTCTTCTCAGCTTTTTCTCATGAAAAGAGACAGCCAGAAGACTCTGGGAGACTGGCAATGTGAAGAGGTTTTCTGGGGTAGCTTGAGAAAACCATAATCGATATCCTGCTTATTACTTGAAGAGATTTATTTTTTCTCTCCCTCCCTCCCTCCCTCCCTCCTTTCCTTCCTTTCTTCCTTCCTTCCTCCCTCCCTTCCTTCCTTCCTTCCTTCCTTCCATCCATTCAAATCAGTATTATATTGATCTCTGCTGTTTTTCAAGTAGTTGTCTAGATGCTTAGAATGCAACTGAACAATAGTGTCTGCTTTTTTAGAACTTACACTCTATTTAGTAAACAGAAAGAAATAATAGGAATATAGTATATTGTGTAGTGATGCATGCTAAAAATAAAACTATTAGGAGAGTAAGAGAATAAAGAGGGACAAGTATTGGCATTTAGATAAGGGAATAGAAAAAGGTACCTTGAGAAGGAGATACTTCAACAGTGTCTGGGACTGAGGAAATGGGTCATCAACTATTTGGGGGAAAAGTTTTCAAACAGAAGGAACACAAGGAAAGTGACCTAAGGGAGGAACATGCAGTGCTGGGTTCAAAGAGGAGGGCTGAAACCAGGGGGCAGGCCTGCAGAGACTTGTAGGCCAGTAATACTTTTGAGTTTTTTCTTAGTGTGATGGAAAGACACTGTGGTCTTAAAACAGTTTTAAATAGCTCCCTTTGGCTGTTCTGTAGAAAACATATTTTATTGCGGCAAGTAAAGTTGTATTTTAAAAGAAAATCTAAAGTCTTGCAAAATATATGGGAAACTTGAGGATAAATTAAAATGACTAAATTAACTTGTTGGAAATATTCATAGACCTAGAGTCACTTTGTTAATTTAGGCACATAAATATTTGTTATATGTAAAGTGATTTTATATGCTCTGGGAAATATCTTTCCGTTGCTCTTTCTCCACATCCTCATTAACTCTCCACTATGATCTTCTTACCATTTAATAGAAAAAACGCCAAGAGAATTAAAAGGAGTAAAGTCCTATCCCAAAGAAATGTTTGCTTTTGCTTAAAGAGAGGCCCTAACGATATTGTCAAATGAATAACCATGGAAATCAGAAATGTCTAGGATACAAAATCAGCTCAGAAAAAACAGATTGCTCTAGAGGTAACCAATGTCCCACAAAAGGGCTAGCTCCTACAACTAGTAAGAGAATACTGTGAGCTGGAATCCAGAGATACTGATTTATATTTTTATCTGTGTATGCATAGTACATAGGACAATTAAACACAAAGTCAGTGCCTAATAAATATTGAAATATAACTTAAAAAAAAAGAAGAGGAATATCAGCATCTTTGCTTGAGCTGCTGTTTTACTGGGAGCTCCAGAGGGCACAGATTGTGCCATTTTCCTTTGCTCCAGAAAGATCCGCACAGCACTCAGCAAGTCACCAACAGGCATATGCTCCTTGAAGTCCAAAGTTGAGCACGAGCCAGTCATGAAGCTGGGAATTCATTTCATTTTGGAGAGCTGGTGATCATGGAGTAGTGCCCAAAACAGAGGATTTTTTGAAAAGATCACACCGTTGACTGTTATTCATAGATAAAATACAAATGAACAAACAAACAAACAAAACGTTTGGCATTTATCTCTTTGGTGCCCAGTGAAAACCTTGACACAAATGTAAGATAGAGATCAGAAATAGGATTGAGGCTCTAAGCAAGTATTGTCTGAACAAGAGTCTTGTGGTTCCACTAACCATCAAGGACACAACGTTAATTGGAAGGTTGAACATTTTGTAATACAATTTAAAGTTCATTTGACCTCTAGGATAACATGAATTAAGCTTTAGGAAACTCTTCTCTCTTCTCTCTTTTTCTCTGAATATCTATAATTGTTAACTGCTAAAATATGAGTAACTTCACTGTAATCTGTTACAACTGAGCAGTGTTGATAAAACGCTGTGATTGCTGGTCTCTGAAAGCTTCACAGACAGAATGTGGAAGACAGGAATAACGCTGAGCCTCAAACCTCAGGGATCGCTGTTGGTTAATTGCAAAGCTTATTTTTTTCTCTTTTTGGAATGCTGTGTCATCTAGGGGTCCCCAGTCCACTGGCATGGGTTCTGTAGCTGTGTTCTTCATGTCTACTGAACAGCTGTGAAATGTGACAGCCTGGTGTACTGAGACCACAAGTCACATTTGCATCACGTGTTCCCACAATGCCATCGTCATTTCTAATTTTTAAAGGATATCAACTGAAAATGCACAGTCAACTTTTAAAAGGCATTACAAAACCCGTTTAGAGAGATAGATGACAGATGACGGATGGATGGATGGATGGATGGATGGATGGATGGATGGATGGATGGATATAGATGGACATGTATATAATTTAACATGTATACATTATTTATATAAAAACAGTTAATTAACACCAGAATTATTTACTTAAACATCCCATAGTGCTTATACAACACCCACTCTATTTATATTTATCTATCTATATCTATCTATCTATCTATCTATCTATCTATCTATCATGTGTGTGTATATATATACATGTATCATATATATGTGTATATAATGAGATATATATACATATATATGTATGTATGTGTGTGTGTGTGTGTGTATATATATATGTATATATCATTATACATTTCCCTTTGGAATGTATAATGATATATATATCATTATACATTCCAAAGGGAAAACATTATTGCTATTTTCAGAAAACCAGCCTAAGGTTTAGAATGTGTCTTGTATACCTATGCTCTTGATTTTTTCTTAATTGGGCATTTTTTGGAAAATGGCTCTCATGAAATTCAATTACCATTTCTTAATGTGCCAGGTTTTCCAGAGAATATGATTATAGTAAAACCACAGAAATTATTCTGCTGGCCAATAGAAGGTGTTTCCAGGGTAGGAAAATGTCACCCAATCTGTCTTCAAAACAACTTTTCTACCAAAGGTGGTCTTTATGGTAAGCCCACAAGCAATTACATGATTTCCACCCTGTGCCAAGAACCATACTGGTTTTCCAACTCTGCACTTCTGCCACGTAAGAGCACAGCCAGAAGAGAAAACAGAAATAGGTAGAAATGGCAGCGTGAAACAGTGTGCACAGCAGGTGTCCAGTCACAGCCTCTGTACTCTAATATATTTGAGTTTCCTAAGCAACTATGCTCCCTAGGAAACTAGTTGAACTGCTTCTATAGAAACTATTAACTGAGCAATTCCTCCTTCAAACCAGCTTTATGGGAGAATATTTTCTGCTTCCTTGATTCTAGAGATTTTCTTGTGGAGTGATTCAGAACTATGCTGGATAAATGCAAACCCATATTTCCCTGGGTTTTCATTGCATTTTTGCTTATTTCATTGCACATAATGCAGAGAAAACCCTGCCACAGAATGTTGTTTCTGTTTTTGGTTGGTTTGGAAGACAAGGGAAGTTTCTAAGTTTGCTTATGGGACCAATTTGACCTTTTCTTCTTCTAAACAATGCACGTGAATTAATTTGCTGTAACTGGGCTCAAAAGAATATTGCATTAACCTACCTCATAAATTACATCTTACCATTACTGAACTGTGTTACCTTTATGCATTATTATGAGAAACATGAAGGTCCTTTTTTAATATAATGAAAGATCACATGTTAATTAAAGTACATATATTCTTGTGATTTCCATTTTTTATTCACATCATCATGAAAGTTAATTTTTATTACCACTTTAATCTATTTAGTCAACCTTTACACATCCTGTATATTATACTTTCTCATTAAATTTAAGAAAAGATAAGATAAGCAGTCCAGGAGTAAAAATTATCAGGGCCAAAGTATTCAAGAACTGGCAAAAGGAAGGAGAGTGAGTTATACAAAATAAATATTTTTACATAAAATTCTTGGTCCATGTTATGGTGTTTATAAAGAGTAAAAAAAGTAATAAAAAATGCACTTGTTTCCAGGTCCATTTTATTCACTATATTACCAGTCTTATGAGGTCATGTGGGCAGTTTTTATTCCTGATTTCTTACTCAAAGAAGACAATCATGAAATGTGCAAGATAGAGTGAATTATACACCCCCCAAATATCTAGGAAAGCTGAATCGGCTCATTTATTCACACTAAGAGATATGTGCTGCTTTTGTCTGTATTACATTAAATTTATGAATATCAATATGTAAAATAAGGTAAAAATCACGTAAGTTTTCATTTCCTTAAATAAAGCACTATCCAGGGACTATAGTTAAATCCAACTCCTTAGGCAGATTGAAGGGAACCCAAGTTTTACCACCCTGAAGCTGCCTTTTAGGATATTGATTTCAAGCTATTATATTAAGAAACAAGACTCAGAAAGAACTTTTGACCCTCCCTGATTTCCTCTCCAAGAGATTCAAACAGAAAAACTTGCTTCGGAAAGGAAATCTTTAGGATGATGGTCTTAACCTAATTTGAATTAAGCATGGCAAGTAGGAGAGCTTTATGCAGGGGCTCATTAATGAAATACCCATGGTGAACCAGTTTCTGAGTTGCCTAGCTAGAATTTGCTGGCTGAGAAAGTTCCACTCTTCCTACCATTAAGTCACCCATTCTCACTTCTGAAATCAAATACCTCATTCCCACTTTTCCTCTTTTGTCCAAAATGCTGCCTCACTGTCTTTGAAATTTTCATGCTTATGTGAATTCTCCATTTTCTCCTGTTCATTTGTCTTATTAGCCCAGCTAGAAGAATTTAGGTGAGAGGAAAAGTATTAATTTGTTTCTAAACCCTCACAAGATATATATATGCTATAAATACATACATACATAAATATTTTTACTAAAATAAGATAACATAGTATTATTTTATCATACCCACATTTGTTTTCATTTTTTTCTTAATCTTATTGTAATCCTCTCTAGAACTTTCATTTTTTGTGACTGTAAAATTGATGTATAAGAGAGTCATATATTACAAATTTTAGACTTAGAGAGATAATAGCTCAGTTAGTTTTTGTCTCTTGACTTAACTTAATACTATCTCTTATGGCTTATGAAATTCATGTTTTGATTGTTTTAGATAATGAAATATTTCTATGTTTTCTTTTATAACTTTTTGCTTTCTGGTATTTTTTAAAATACATAATTTTATAATATATATATGTGTGTGTATATATATATATATATATACATATATATATGCATATGTATATGCCTTTAAATTTTCATTTCAAGTTTTTGTTTAATTTTATACATTTGTGTGATTTGTGAAAATAGAATTTATTTTTGTTCTGTTAATTTACAGTCTAAATATATTTCTTTCCATAGTGAGCTGAAAGGAGAGAGATCTTGTATTTCTGCATATCAATGGAGGAAATGCATGGAGAACATAGGGCTAATTAGCCATAGGGTATCATTTTAATCTTGGAAATTAGCTGTTATTCATCACAGTATTTCCAGAGAACAATGCCTAAATTACAAAATAATATCAATAACAATAATCACTTCTATGTAAATTTTTCTAAAAGTTAGTTCACATTTTTTGCTTTGCTAATAAATTTTACTTGACATAATTTAATTTTTTATTGATGACCAGGATTATCATTATATACATCATCAATTCCCCTGCTCATTGATGACTTAAGCCATTTTCTGCTTTCATCTAACTCCTCACAATAGAATTGAACATTGTTTACCACTCCTGCCTCAATACTCTCTTCATTAAATGTGGTAAAAATACACACCTGACTTCCTCCTAGCTAACATGCCAGAACTTTCATCATTTCCTTAACCACAGAATATCTAAATACTGTGATTTTTCAAACGTTCATTACTGGCTTGTTTCTTTTTTCTCTATGCTTTCTTGATATGGGACTGTTCTAGTTTGAATTATATTCCATATAAAGATATGTTGGAATCCTGACCCCCAGCACATCAAAATGCAATCTTACTTGGAAATACTGTCTTTGTAGATATAATTAGTTAAAATGAAGTCATATTGGAGTAGTCTGGGACCTTAATCCAATATAACTGATATCCTTACAAGGAGAGGAATGAGGGGAGAGAGCAAGAGAGAGAGAGAGAGCGCAGAATGTCATGTGAAGACACAGAGACGCAGAAAAGATAGCCATGTGAAGATGCAGGAATAGATAGTAGTTATGGAACACAAACCAAAGAACATGTGAGACTACCAGAAGCTGGAAGAGAAAACAAAGAAGCTCCTATAGAGGCCTCAGGGGGCACAAGGTCCTACAGACACCTTGATTTTGAACTTTAAACCTCCAGAACCGTGAGAGAATAAATTTCTGTGTTTTAAGTCACCCAGTTTGTGGTAATTCGTTATGGCAGCCCTAGGAAATTAAGGCAGTGACCTGCTGTCTTCCCAAAATCACATCCCATTCTAGTTTATATCATCAATATAAGTGATTCTTTTAATGTATAGGTAAAAAAAAAAATTAGTTTCAAATGTCACATTCTTAATAGCAAACTTTCTGTTCTTTCCCTTCCTACCGCCACCACCCACATAAAACAAAAACAACCAAACCAGGCATCCACACTATAGTGAATAATATTGCTATTTGCTAAGTCATTCAAGCTGGAAGCTGAGTAATCACGCTGAATTTCACCTTATTCCTCCCAAAGAACACTGTCATCACTAATTTTGTCAAATTGCCTCCAAAATCAAACTTTTATTTTTTCTGGCTTCCTCTCTATTTCACTAGTCCTCACCATAACCAACACTAACCTGGATAATTTTAATAAATGACTAATTTGTCTTAACCTTTCACTTTTTCTATATTTTCATAATGAATAAATAAATAAATAAGCAAATAAATAAATAAATAAATAATAGATCTGATGATATCTTTGCTTAGCATTTACAATGTTTTCCCACTGTGCTTAGACAAGAATTCAAAACCCATGGTATAGATTGCAAGACCTGTCTATACAGCCCATGTTTATTTTTCTGACTTCAAGCCAAGTCTTGTACTTACTCAATACCATGTATCCAAACTGCCTATTTTTCATGTATCAGAACCTAATTCTGTTTATGCTAGTATCTTGAGTGAATTATTCTCTCCAACAGTTATTTTTTTTCATAAGTGTCTCCTCACTGTTCAGATATTAAGTGCTACTTTCTCAGAGAAGCCATCTTTAACTATTCTGGTTAATGCTGTAGCTACACTCCCTGTCAGTATTAATCTACTTCAAAAATTGTGACCATTGACTTATTGTACTTGCCATAATCTGGAATTTATAACACATGATATACAAAATTTAATATTTATTTTTATACAATTTTTATAATTTTTATGTACCTCTTAGACTCTAAACTCTGTGAAAAGAGGGGCCACAATTATTACATGGTTCACTATATCCCATGTTTTAGTGCAGGGCCTAACAATAAAATAGCAATCATCAGAGGAGGAAGGAAGGAAGAAAAGAAGAAAGAAAAGGAGGAAGGAGGAAAAATAAACATAAAAGATGTTATCTCAAATATGAAAGGGCTCTCATATGACATGCTGAAGAACTGGCTAGAAACAGATTTACATATTATTAGCTGTTCCTGTCACTGCTGACACCTTTCCAGTAATTGGCATCTACCACATCAATATCCAGAAAGTGACTGTAGCTTCCAGATGGTTTAAAATTTGGCTAATCTTTGTATTTTTTTCAGAATTTTTGGTTAATGTAAATTTTTAAATTTTAGCTTGGAGAAAATCTGATTCTTGTTTTATTAAGAGAGAGAGAGAGAGAGAGATGAGAGAGATTAGGGAGCATTTTTCCCCCTCCAATTATTTTCTACTCTTCTAATTTGTTTGTTCTGATTCTGAGATGCAAAATGAGTAATCAAGGAAAGGACAGCACACAAAACAGTATTTTAGAGGTCTACCCTCTGATTAACTAGGCAGCTTTTATTTGGGGATGTTCAGAAACCACATGACATGACCGTAGAACAACATATCCATGAACTAAAGTAGTGGAAGAAAATAGCTATGGGGGAGAAACAGTAATTTTCTTTATCTATGTTCTTATGGCTGGGTTAATAATCAAATTGACATGAGACAGATCAACAGAAGAAAATAGCCAAATTTATTGTGTATGTAATGAGTTAAGCGTGGAGATAAGAAATATAGAAAATGAAGTCACTTTAACGAAGCTGATAAAGTTGTTTACATTATGAAGGTTCAAGCATGAGGAAAGGTCCCACTCTTGTTCTAACTAGCCTAGGAACTTATTTTTTAAAACTTTATAGTCCTGAGCCAATACCTGGGTATGCATCTGGACCTCCAGATAACCCTCTAAATACCCACTGAAAGACTCATGTAACTATATCATCAGATTACCCTAAAAGACTCATGTGTACATTTACCTGACATCTATTATTCAGACAACTGAACATGACCAGCCATTTTGTCACCCAGCTTCTGGAGCATTTTTTATCCATCATCCTGACTGTCATCTGACTGACAACTGCCCTGGACCAATCTAAGGCTAAGAATGCAGAACTGATAATTCTCTAGAATGTACTTTGTACTATAAAAACTTTTAACTTTTCTCTCTTCTTTAGAACACTTCTGGGGTTTTCCTGCCTAGCTGTGTTTACAGTTTTCAAACTCTAAGACCCTTGAATAAATCTTTATCATTTATTTCTAGTAAAGACTTCAAAACCTTTTAGAGTTCCTTTGACTACGTATGGGTGTTTCCTAAGAATTTAGAACCCAGAGCAAATCAGGTAGTTGAGGTTTTTATGTCAGACTAAGGAGAGGGAGGCAGAGGTCTGGGACTTCAAAGAGACAGTTGACAATTTATAGGTAGATGAGAAAGAACAAACATGTGGTTAATAGATTCTTACCAGGCCACCAGAAAGGTGGGACACAGAGAGATTCCAAAAGACTTAGCAAATTTTTTGTGTGCCACAATAATTCATACTATGCTAAGGCGATAGCTCCCTTCTCCTAAGCACGTTTTTCTATCTGAATCTCTTTGACCACTGTCTTAGACAAACCAAAGGCACTGAGCTTTACAGTGCCTGAAAGTCACTGCAAACTTTTCTTTAATAAAATAAAGAAAAACTAGAGAAAATGGAATAGCCACTGATAGATGAAGGTAGTGGTCTGCTTGTTTATGGATTCTGACCACATAAGCAATAAGAATCATGGAAAAGTGTTTATTTTGCTGAGAAAAAGACAGCTTGAGTTGATCTAATAAGTCCCAATGGTTATATTAAATGTAAATTCAGAATATGGTTCACATTATACAGCTATCAGCAAAATAGCAAATGTCTGAAAAGTGGACAAACTAGGTCTAAATTGTTTATGTCTGATTTATTACTGCTTCATCTCTTGATATTTCATGGATTCTACTATTTTCTACATTGTAACTAAAACTACATATCTCATGAATTCATAATGAATGTAGATTTTATGTTCAACAATGTTTATGAATGGAAAAATGCAACCATTCTTTTTGCACTAACTGCTAATTTAGGTTATTGCCTAACAAACTGTTGGCAATTTCAAAAAATTAAAATACTCAATCCAAAGAATTCAAACCATCCTGTGACATGTATAATGACAAAGTATGGTAAGTCCTAAAAGTTACTTTCTCTTTAAGGAGAATCTTGATTAGCAAATCCATTAAAGTACAAAATAATTAAGCTCTAATGGTGAAGTAAAGTTATATAGTAGTGGTGTTATATTTTAGAAAGAAGCTTGGTTTCAGGCTACATCAAATCACAAAATGAAGGAAGCTTGTGATCCTAACTACCCACAATGGGTCATATTCTTTTAAAGATTCACTGAAACAGACTCTAGATTTTTCTACTTTTCCATAATGTTTTTCTTTAGATTTAAAATCCCGTAACCATTTCAGTCAGATAATATTAAAAGAACATGAGAACTTTTCAATTATCTGCTTTACCCTATCCTTTCATAGCTGACGAAAGTAAGCTCAGAAAATGTTAGAAATTTGCACAGGTTGTGCTGTTAGTTCACTCTGAATATGTGTCTTATTTAAATCTAGTCTTCTTGAGTCTTAGGCACAGTTTTGTTCCCTTAACTCCATAAAGCCACTATGAGCTGTTGTTTGTGGCAACATAGTGTTATTTTAGACAGAAGAAAATTTAATTGGAGCTAGCATGTTGTCCATACTCATTACATACTTTGACATGGGGAGAGTAGTTTGTTCTTTCACATTTTAAAAGACACTGCTAGAATTTCTATAGCCTGTAGAAAACAAAATTTGCTAATGATGATATTAGAACCATAAAAGTTGCCTTTGAAATATGTGTGTATCCTCTTTTTGAAAGTTAATTTCTATGCAACCACAAATCTAATCAGAACTTAGAATTAGTAGGCAGGTGTCTGCCTTCATGAGCCATCTAAATTCAATAGCTTCTAATGGCTATTTTATTGGCATCATCAATATAATATGCCTGTTCAAGCAGAAACCTATATCATTCACAGCAATTTTAAAAATTAACACAAATTATGTTTTAAACCAAAGGGTTAATCATTGTCCCTTCTTTCAGAACAGAATTGAGAACAGTTGTTCAGGCAAACTGTGAGATATGTTGTTTGGTGCTAGGTTGCTATGATTAAAACAATGGCCTTCAGTTTTCAGTGCCATCAGCCTGGTACATGCCACTAATACTGAATTCATTTTTTAGAGCAGAACCATATACCCATCTTCCACTGCAATTACTGCAGAGGGGGAGAGATTGAGAAGTGAAAATGAAACATTTCAAGGATGGATGGGCACTGGAAATTGGTAAAGTGGCAGGAAAGTCCAAGTTTGAAGAATGAAGAACTGAAGGTACATAGAAAAAGCAGTTTGGAAAACATGAAAAAAAAATAAAAAGATATTTTGTAGAAACATCTGTTTGCTGTTGCTGAAAAAACTTAGCATTTAAATATTCTCATTTGGGCTCTGAAGTTAGCACTTCGCTGAAGTAGTTCACACCTTCACTATTGCTCCTGTTCAGCTACAGATCGTTTTATTCAAGGCTGATTTTAACAAGAAAATGGTGCATTAATTTACAATGTGTTGACTATTTTAAAAGTGGTAAAATTTAGGCTTTTGTAAAATTTTAGAATCTGAAGAAAATAGAAATACTTATGTAAAGCTCTTTAAAATACCGGAATGGCTTCACATACAAAAATTATACCCTGAATAAGATCATTAGAAAATTCAGTTATTATAATTCAATTACTATATATATATCAACCTCTAAACTATGAATTTTCTATGACTTTATTCAATAGTGAAGCCTGTGTAATCTCAGACTTCATTTAGCAATATATTTTATATATTTTCCACCTGCTTGCTCTTGCTCTTATTTTTCCTACTAATTCTCTATCTCCTCTTTCCTCTTCTCTCTCTTTCAAATTTTTTTATTCTTTTATTTTCCATTTTTTCTTTGTCTTTACTCTTTTTCTCTCCATAGCTCCTATCTTTTTCTTGTCTCAACTTTTTAAAATTACAAATATTTTAACTTTCTTTTAAACTAATAAACTTGAGAAGTTGTTCATGCTCTTTCTTCCTAATTGAAGTATTTAATATTTTTGTATTTTATATTTCTGAAATATCTTGATTTTTATATGCAATTAAGATAAGCAATGAAGTTACCTAGGCATTACCTACACATTATTTTGCAAATATCAAACTAGCAGGCCAAATTGATTCAAATTTATAAATTGTGTTTCATTGTTTAACTGAGTAAAGCTTTCCAAATTAAAATTATAGATATGAGATTAGGCTCTTTTACTTTAAATTATAAACACTGAAGCTGTAAAAGAACACTCTTCTGATACATTCATTACACTTACCCAAAGTGCCATGAAATTGAGTATCTAAATGATAAAGAATAGAAACACTATTTGGGGCACTTTGTAGACTAAAATCATAAATATGTAGTAGAAAAGTGAGATTTTGCTTGTTTTACATATTTTGCATAGTCACCAGCCTTCCAAGTATAATGGCCCAGGAAAAAATCTAAGTGGGAGGCAGGTTTATTCTTCTTTTGGTATTTTTATATAGGAAAATTAAGGTAAGAAAGCATATTAACATAAGGTAAAAATAAATGTAAGAATGGCAAAATGCTCTCTAATGGTAACATAAACTCATGGGTGGTGGTGGAAACATAGAGGTAAACACAATTATTGCTGCTTATATGTGTTATAAAGCAGATTACATGCCAACTTGATATAGATGCTAAACCACTAACTGCCAGTCAAAATCCTTTACCCTGAACCACTGCCCAGCCTGGAATGAAAAAGGGCCAAGGTCAATGTTGCATTACTGAGTCAACCCTTTCTAAAAATACAATTAGGATGTGTAAACTTTCTACCTGGATGTGTGATAGTTTGCCATTATTTACAGAAACATTCTTCAAATTATGTGAAGTTATCATACATGAGTTTAACATATATAAACACAAAGGCATATGAAGAAATAGATAGATGGTGATGATGATGATGATGATGATGGTGATAGATGATAGATAAATAGATAATGAATAAGAGAATGGGTCTTCTCTTTGAGTCACAGATTTATAGAATGTATGCCATATTCAGTTCTATTCTCATTCTTAATTAATATCCCAATACTTAATGGGTTTAATGTACGTTATCTCTTGGAGTATAATACAGGGACTCTTTAAGTAATGAACAAATTCTACTAAAATGGTCACATTTTTGCTGTGAAGCAAAAATGCTGAAGATATGCCCAGTCTTACAGATGTTAAAACTGAAAAAATACCAAGTTACAACTCACTAAGTACAAAAATAGTTTATTGAGTCTCTGAGAACAGAGATGCAGAGGTAGAGTAATTTATTCTTAAGATGTCAGAATGATTTTTTACTGACCTTCTCACTTCTTAAAATATATTTCCATTAAACTAAGAATATGCTTTGCACTTAGATTATAAAAGATTATGCTAATTTTCTAGGTTTCCTTTTAACTAATCTGTCAATATCACATTTTTTGTTCATTCTCTTACCCACACTTCTTATTCCTACTTGATCCTTGTTTTTATTTATGTTTTCACCCTCACCTTTGGCTTTTCTGTGCATGCTTCTCCACCTGTAATTTCAAAGCAATGCAAATAGTCATACGTGTACATATAATCATCCTTCTGTCTGTATCTGCATCCAAGTATACTGTTAATTTAGTCCAGACTTATCAAATTCTGAAAAATCCACATAGAGTAACTGCATATTTACTCATTAGATCTGTGATTCATAAATCCTCCTTTCCTTATGGGAAAAATATTTAACATCCTTCTTTCTGAAAGAGGGGCATTAAATAACAGGAAATGTAAAACAGAGACTCTGGTGACTGATAATGGACAGAGACCAAAACTATAGGATGGTTTTATTAATAACCCATATGGGTTGATTTTTTAAGTTATTTTTCTTAGCTTCAAAAGAAGCCTCTTATACTCTGCTATTTAATGCTGGTGCTGGGACTCTGGAAAATACATTTCAGCTTTTCCAGCAGAATTCTTGCTAGAATCTTCTAACAGAGGACACATGAAGGAGACCTAAATACTAAAGAAAGAAGAAAGGACACTTTGTTTCCTGCAAAACTCCAGCAGTGGTTTTTCATCTTGACAGTGATAGTTTGTTCATCCAGCAGCAGTTGACTCTAGTTTGAGTATTCCCAGAATACTGTTTTCCCAGAATAAGGCCCGTCATCCCTCAGCAGAACAAGTAGTGGCCTGTTGAGCTCCTTTCTCAAAACTCTAGCAGCCAGCTCCACAGGGCCCTTCCTCCAAGTGTGTGAGGGTTAGTAACTCCAGCCTCTTCTTCCCATTGTGGTGGTAGCTGCTTCTCACAGTTACCACCTCAGCGTCCCCCTTCTGTCTTCATTTTTCTAATAAGTGGTTAACAACTCCTCATGTTAAATTCTCTTTATTAAAATTATGATGCTGTCTCTCCTGACTGGACCTTGTGTGATATACTATTTCTTATTTTAGGCCTTTAGTTCCTAGCTACAAGTACTTAGGTAATAATAACTAAAGACATAAAAGCTGAAAGTTCATTTCTCTCCTCAGCATCCTTTCACGTGCAGTTTCCATGAGAAAACACTGGATCATAGGACTGATTTGTAGTATTTTCTTCAGGTAAAAAAGCTGCAACTTACAAATACCCTACTGGTTTTTATTTCAATATATATCATGGTTATAAAAAATGAATCATTTATATTGTAATCTACTGCTAGTAATATTTTTGATAAAAAATATATTACAGTTTATAGGGTTACTATAGTGAGGTATATTTAGGTAGAAAAAATTTTAGAGTCACTGAGTAACAGCCTTAAGCAAGGAAGTGTTTAAATCATTCATTTATTTAAAAATAAGCATTGGTTATGTGACAAATATGAAGAGGGCTGAAAAACGCAGTTCTTATTTTCAGAGATTTTATATCCCATGTATAAGGAAGCTTGACACCAGAACATATATTAAAATTATATCAAATGCATGCTATGACTTTTTAAAAATACTAAGGCAAAAGGAATATGAGACATACCGGGGGGGGGAATAAAGGAATTTGAAGAGTAGCACGTAGTGTTAGTGGAGGCTTTCAGGAGGACAGGGAATATTCAATAAACAAGCACTTTGATGTTTTAATGATAATGGTAATTATCTCCGAATATGAAGTAAACAAACATCAGAACTAGCCCTTCCTCATAAAGCCTGTCACCTAAAGTAATTTATGTGGAAATTTATTCTTCTAGAATTATCTACTGCTTCATAACAAAGAAAACCAAGTGGGCTAAAACAACGGTAATCAATTATTTTGCTCCTGAATTTGCAATTGAAAACCCTTCATCTCTGCTTTAATCAATTGGAGATGTAGCATCTCTACTTGAGCTGGAGGAAATTTTCAGATGATTTGTTCACATGGCAGGTAAATTGACACAGGCAGTCAGTGGGGAGCTAAGTGCAGTTAGCAGCAGGTCCGAAGTTCCCCTCCAATGAACCCCTTCCCATGAGGAAGCAGGAGCTTCCTCACAAGATAATAGCTGGTTCCAAGAATGAGTATTCAAGACACAGGCTGTAGAAACTGCCAGTTCTGTAAGGCATTGGCTCTGGAGCAGGCACTGTCACTAGTTGATGTGTTTTGGTTAATTAGTTGCAGAGCCCTCACGTGCTAGAGGAGGAGCCACAGACCCCACTTTTCAGTGGGAGCATTGTCCAAGAATGTGAAGCCATCTTTAATGTTCCATATATTCATTCTATAATATTTGTCTATGGCTTTTACTTATGTTAACACATATTTAGGTAATTGATTTAGAAATGTCATCACTAAAAAAAAAAAAAAAACAAAAAAACAAAAAAACATCAAGAACATTTCATGATTAAAAATCATGTCCAGAATTGTGTAATTCAGTTTTTAAAAATACATCAAATACATCCATGGGCAGTATCTCCCCAAATGGGCAAGGCAGTTACTGCTCCATCCTGCATCAGTAACTCCTATTCCATCTACACACAGATGGGTAAGAAGAATTGATAATAAATAAGTTAGAGTGTTTTATTACATTCCTCTTACCTTAGTATTTTAAAGAGTTACAGTTTGTGTTTAATATATGGCTCATCATCACTGCTCTTTTTTATCCATGTCTACTTAACTTTCTATAATGTAAACTCCAGGATGGCAAGAGTTGTCTTGTGATATACTTCTCAGCTAATGGTATTAGGAAGTTGCTGAGGTAACATTAATAACAATAATGAGTTATAGTAGATTGGTAAGGTGATAATTATTCTAAATATTTAGGAATTCTGAAGGAAAGAAACAGGACCTACATTTGAACTGGATATTATGGTGGAATATACACATTTGTTTAACTTTTTTTCTGACTGTTGGCTTTTGTTATCATAATTCTAATTGTGCTTTAGCTGTTGATTTAAGGGTGATTTATGACATTTGGGATTTACTTCATATTAATTAATGGGAAAAGAAATGGGTTGGTGTATAAATTAAACAATATTGGCCGTGAAATGATGATTGGGGATTAGTTATACTTTTAATTATATTTTTGTATATATTTGAAAACTTTTATAGAAATTTAAATACAGAAGTTTTACTCATAAACATGCTTAAGAAGGGGCATATGAATAATGCTATTGGATTTGACTTTCTGACAGCAAGTTGTTAAATATTACTAATCCTAAAAGAGCTTGATAACATCAATTTTCAATCTTTGTCAGTTTTATGATGATCTCTATTAAAAAGAAGTTAATATGCATTTGCTTAGTCAAAGAGAAGAACCTTTAGTTACACTAACATATTTCATATCTGATAGTCATTT
The DNA here is from genome assembly GCA_030015415.1 of Cynopterus sphinx. Classification (NCBI taxonomy): domain Eukaryota; kingdom Metazoa; phylum Chordata; class Mammalia; order Chiroptera; family Pteropodidae; genus Cynopterus; species Cynopterus sphinx. The sequence goes on from CM057381.1 coordinate 13,502,657, forward strand.
AAAAACTCTGTATTCTAACTATTCACTTTCTCTTATTCTTTGTAAAAAGCCTATGTTTAAACATGAAGTTTTAGTCCCCTTCAGCAGCAAAAAATAGTTTCCACTATGTAGGTCGATGCATGACTGTCACACTAAGCCTGCAGCCAAACAGACTAAAACAATATGACCAAAGGTGATGTTATATTTCACATATTAATGAAGCATTACTTTAAGAATAAAAGAGAAACCGTTTAAATATTAACACTATTAGTCCAGTATATCAAAACAAACAGCTTTCCTTCATACATATTTAAAGACTGTGAAAATAAACTATTTCAACATCAGGCTCTATTCTTCCTGTAATAAACAGAACAATCCTTTATAGAACAGGGCTGTTGAAGTCTTTCTTCACTGCATTTTCACCAGCTGGTATGGACTATAACATTTAGATGGAAAGTAATAGTGATCTGTTTTCTAGATAACACATTTTGTATCCATGCTCAAGAAAACTCGACCATATTTATTTAGCTACTTGCATTTAAGTACTATTTGTGCAAATTTACTTACATCCTACCTCACTTGGTCAGTAAAAATGTGTTGAATCTTTTGGTACCTACAGTAACTCTGTTATACTCTTTGGGGAAGAAATCCTACTTGACTTTATTTTAAAAAGTAGCAGACGACTTATGAATATTTAAGGTAATGGAAAGAGAAAAACTTTAGGCTTTATGAAAAACTATGATTTCTAACCATGCTTAATAGTACTTATCTACTTCTTGGAGATTCATATTTATAGAAAAAAATCAAAACAACCATGAGAATAGTGGCATTAAGTGGCTAATAACTAGTAGTTCCGGTTGGTCCTGGAACTGTTAAAATAATAATGATTGCATAAACATATTAATCCCAGTAGATTTTTTTCCTCACTCATGGAACAGTCCAATGTGGATTTTTAGTAAACATCCTGCTAGGAGGCAATTCAAGAAGTTCCTTCCAAATTTTTTCTCCATCATCAAAACATTTATTCAAAATTTACTATTTAAGGAGTATATTAAGCATGAGGAAAGCAGGCTCATTTCTTATCTCTCCCTAGAGAGCTCTGGGATTCACTTAAGAAGCTTCAGCAATGCAGAGGGAAAAAAACAATAGCCACACAAAAAGGGAAAAGAGGACAGCCTCATTTTGCCTATACCATTCAATTCCCCAGGCTAGCACTGTTTAGTGCGAAGACAGAACTTCCCAGCAAGTGTTTCTTATGCTGGAAAAGGAAGAGCTGAATGAGTAACCAACTGCCCCAGCTTTTGGGGATTCCTCATGAAGGATTCACTTTGGTCTCACTCCATTCAGAGAACTTGAAAGTTGAGATGCATTGAGATTGCCAGGAACAAGAAAGAAAACAGGGGCTACCAATATCGTCCAGTATCATTGAGAGTGATGTTCCCAGTGATGTGCCCTATGGACAACCCCAGAAATTTTGGCTGAAGATGAAATCAACAGGCAGCACAGCTGCTGTGGATCCCCGGCAGATCTCAATGGCTTTTGCCCTGTCTTCTCTCACTGGCCAGCACCACTTCACTGACCTGCAGCCAGTCCTTCTAGCTGTGCACCTGCATGCCCTTCTCACAACCCCCGTCACCAGCTTACACTATTATGTGTCCATGGAGAGACCCAGAAGCCAGGGTAGTACACAGTGACAGCCATGGCCCTTACTGCTGCCAGTAGGCTCACAGTTGGCCCTGGTCCTTGTTGCCTGACCCCACCACTACATGTGACATAATAGCAGACTTATATACTCATGGAACAGAATCAAAAGCCTAGAAATAAGCTAATAAGCTTAAGCCTAGATAGTTAATATTTGCCAAGGGAGCTATAGGACTCGATTGCAGGAAGGTAATAAATAGGGTTGAGAAAACTGGATTTTCTCATGCTAAATAAGTAAACCCCTATCTTACACCAATTACAAAAGTTAACTTGAAATAGATTAAGGATTTAAAACTCCTAGAAGAACATGTGAGGGAAAAGCTCTTGACACTAGTCTTTACAATAATTTAGACATTATTTTTCTCTCAAGAAGAGATAAAAATGACCAAAAGGTACATGTGAAATGTGCCAAGATCACTAGTCATCAGGGAAATGCAAATCAAAACCACAATGAGATACCACTTCACAACTGTTAGGATGGCTATCACCCCAAACAAATGCTGGTGTAGATGTAGAGAAAAGAGAACCCTCATGCCCTGTTGATGGGATTGCAAACTGGTACAGTCACTATGGAAAACAGTATTGAGGTTCCTTAAAATTTTTTTTTAAAATATGACTGTCGTATGATCTCACAATCCCACATCTGAGTATATATCTGAAGAAGATGAAGTCACCATCTCAGAGAGACATCTGCTCTCCCATGTTTATTTTGGCTTTATTCATAATAGACAAGACGTGGAATCAGCATAGGTTTCCATGACAGATGAATATAATGCACACACGTGCACACATACATAAGGGAATATATTTATTCATTTAAAAAAATCTCTTCATTTGTGACATGAAAGTGACATTTGTGATATTACAAATGAAATAAATCAGGCAGAAAGAAAAATACTATAATATGTTCTCTTTTATATAGTGAATAGAAAAACATCAGACTCAGAAACAGTGCAATGATGGATTCTTGGGGCTGAAGGGTGTGGAAAATGAGGAGATGTGGGTAGGTTACAAATTTCCAGTTAGAAGATGAATAAGTTCTGGGGATTTAATGTACAGCATGGTGACTATAGTTAACAATGTCATATCGTATCAAAGGCTGCCAGGAGATTACAGCTTTAATCTTCTTACCATAACAACAACAGCAACAAAAACAAAGCAGTAATTATGAGGGTAACCGATGTATTAATTAACCTTGCTGTGGTACAAACTTGTGACATATGCAGGTATCAAATCATCACACTGTACATCTTAAACATACACAATGCTATGTCAGTTACATCTCAATAAAGCTGGTAAAGGAAATGAAGGAAGGAAGGAAGGAAGGAAGGAAGGAAGGAAGGAAGGAAGGAAGGAAGGAAGGAAGGAAGGAGAGAAAGAAGGAGAGAAAGAAGGAGGAAAAAAGGGAAGGAGGGAGGGAGGGAAGTTTATTTTTATAGAAGGACTATCACTTTCATAGTTCTAGTAATCCTTGGATTGATACCTGGGCAGGCATTATCTTATGTGGACATATCTTAATCAAACATAGGGGAGAAGGGACAGGCACTTAGCCTGCTTCCTGTGAAACTGGTTTTTACTGTTGACCAGTTTTTACAGTATTACAGTTTTTTCCAAGATCATGCAGATGATAGTTTCTTTCATGAGGAATTGTTTCATAAACTTAGTATAGGCTGATTTCTGCTTTCTGGAAGATGTAACAAACAATTTTTTTTCTATTTGCCTTGCTAATAAAATATACCACAAAAATTTGCCTATTATTTATAAACAGATGTTAAAAGATTCTTGAAAAGTAGAGAAAAGAAGGGAGATTGGCTGGGGGCTTCAGATCCTGAGAACAACATAGTGGAGAATTTTCGTGTTGAACGTGTAATTTATTAAGAGAAAAATGAATAAATTTTACTTCATCATTAGGAACTTCTGTTTTATGCAAAACTCTGTTAAGAACATGAAAACTTATGCCTTATACCATTAACAGAAAAAAATGCAAACCTGAAGTAAAAAACAAAGACTAGGATCTAGAATATTTATGCAATATTCAATACTCAACAATAAAAATATATCTAATTAAAAAATGAGCAAAAAACATGAAGACATTTTACAAAAGGATATGTGCAGATGGCAAATAAGCACATGAAAAATGTTCATTATTAACCATCAGAGAAATGCAAATTAAACACAATGAGAGATCACACCTATTTGAATAGGTAAAACAAACAAAAAATAGTGACAACACCAAATTCTAGCAAGGATGTGAGCTGGATCACTTATACATTATAGGTCAGAATATAAAATTGTACAGCCACTCTGGAAAACAGCCTTTTGGGTATTGTTTTGTTTTGTTTTGTTTTGTTTTGTTTTGTTTTGTTTTGTATTTAACTAAACATGTAACATCCATTGGCCCCGTGCTTGTATTTCTGGATATTTTATCTCAGAGAAATTAAAACTTATGTTCACAGAAAAATCTGTACCTGAATGATTATAGTAGCTTTATTCACAATAGAAAAATAGTTTTTTAAAAAGTGGAAACAACTCAAATGTCCTTCGATGAGCAAGTATTTAGATGAATGGTGGTACATTCATACCATGAAACCGTATTGAGCAACAAAAAGGAACTATAAATGCACACAGCACCTGATTGACTTTCCAGAGGAATATACTAAATGGAAAGCCAGTCCCTAAAGGTTACATACTGAATGATCCTATTGCTATAAAATTCTTGAAATTATAGAATCATAGAGATGGAAAACAGATCAGTGTTTGTGAAGGATTTGTGAGTATGACTAGAGAGGGGTAGCATGCAGGAGATTTTTGTTGTGATGGAACAGCCTGTTACCTTGATTGCAGTAGTGATTGTCCAAATCTACATATTCAATAAAGTGGTATGAACTTATACACACACACACATTGTACCAATGTCAAAATCTCTATTTTGATAATGTACTACAATTATTCAACATGTTACCATTGGGAGAAACAGGATAAAAAATATATAAGTATTGTTCCAGTATCTTTGCAACTTATTGTACATCTGTAATAATTTCAAAATTCAAAGTTTAAAAATAGTATGAGATTTATTTTCTTCAAGTCTGTTCATATATGGTAACCGTACTCAAAGTCTTTTCCCATTCATAATTTTAAGCCCATTTCATTGTTTTTGGCTTTCTTATATTCATGTTTTTTTTTTTTTAATTTTGTTATGACAACCTTAAGGCAATCTGAAACAAAAGGCTCAAATCTTTAACAATAAACTCAAATCTTTAACAGTAGGCTTTAATCTTTTCTGGGATGCTGTGTCATTTGCTTAAATAAAAGGTCTTATAAGAACTTTGTCACTCCAGGTCTTTTCGGACTTCAGTCATCAATATTGGTAGCACAAGTGAAGTAATTCTGTAATGTAAAAGTGAAATGTGGTACTGGTATAATACTGAGGCAGTGTGAGACAACTGATGTGAGACAACTGATAGGAGAGTTTGAAAAGCCAGAGATTTCATGCAATCACAGGGGACTTGGTAACTCATCGTTATTAATAACTTAAAAAGGCAGACCATATGCCTACTGAGTTTGAATTTTTATTGAAAATGGCAGTAAAGAGCCAGAGTTAGTGTGAGGTTGAATGGTATTCTCTGTCACAGATATCAACTAGGTTTTTAAATTTGTTGGTGTTTGATATTTTAAAATTATCATATCTTGTTTGCACTCTAGTAGAAATTGTTTCTAAAGTGAATTAAGCTATTGCCAGGAGGCTACAAATTTCATCAAGTAGTTTAATGCAATAATCACTTGTATGTCAATGTAGCCAATACTAAAAATTACTGTTCATTTCAGTTGTCCCTTGATACAAATAACATGATAATCAATTTTTATAGATGAAAGATTTGTATATAGTGTGTGTGTGTGTGTGTGTGTGTGTGTGTGTGTGTGTGTGTGTGTGTGTGTGTTGGAAGTTCCAGAGTTTGTTCAGTGGCATAGTAATGTCAGGGGTCTGAATCAGCATCTCTGTGGAGCTCTTGATCTTTCTGGTGGTTACCAGATGCCTTATAGCATCTCTAAGCAGCATCAAAAATGTCCAAAATCAAGATAGAGGTGTTAGAGGAAGAAGTGGTAAGACAGCTCCTATAGCATTTCTCTTTGTTATAAAATAAGTATTTTTTTTAGTTCTACCAGTAAAATTTCTCTTTTATTTCTTTACCAGATCTGATCATACAGTCATCTCTAAACCAATCATCAGCATAGTGATTAAGTGCATTCTCTAGAGATTATTTTTTAGCATGTGACAAACTCCAGAACAAACTTCACTATTCTTTTAGCCAGAAAGAAAGATGTATACATCACCAACTGTAGCTACCACACCATATAGACAGAACTAGGGGACCATTGTGAGTCCTAATAAAGACCAGTGTACCTTAATTAATATAATAGAAATTGTATCTGACAAATGCATTAGTTTTATTAGAATTGGTTGAAGTTCCATTCTGATTCCACTGTTTAGTATTTAGTCAAGATTAGAACCATTAGAATCTCATAAAATATTTAATGTTATAATCTTCAAGCATAATTTTTATTTCATTAGCTATCACTAGATATGATCATGAACTGAGCTGCTCATATCTCCAGTTCACCCTTCCCTATTGATGATGGAAGATTTGAGGTACAAACTGTTACAACAGATGTACTCCCATACTTACTGGATCTCCTTTGATAATCATAATTTCAAATACTCCATTCCATTAATTCCTAAGTATAATAGTAAATATGGATCCAATATTCCAAATATAGTTTCTGTAATCTTTCATGTTCTCCACTTTTGCACCACCCAACGTACCCATGGTACCTTTGATTAGAGATTCTCAAGTTGGTGAAAAGAGAGGTAACCGTCTAGATGGAGAAACTAGATTTCATTCACCCTCTTCAGCTAAGTTAATAAAATATTATAATAATTTAAAAGAAATATTGAGGGAATAATAATATTTTAATATTTATTTAAATAGACATTTAAATAAATACTAACATTATTTTTCAATAATATCTTATGCAATTAAGGCATTTGCTATGAGCAATACAAGATAAAGTTATTGGGTAATACAAAGATTAATCAGACCTGATCATCATCTTAAGACATTTAGATTCTGAAATATAAGATATGTCAGTAATGTTAATTCAACAGTTTAGTTTCAGAAGATATAAATGTCCTATAAATATTCAGAGAAAAAGCTATTCCTCACATTCTTTCTCTCTCTCCCACTCCATTGAGGGTGAGTAGGGCAAAGAAATACCAAGAAAATATCAAGAATCAAGGAAACCTCAGTGTCAGAAGAGGCATTTTTTCAGAGCTTTGAAACATAAATAGAATTTGTATTTTCAAAGGTAAAAGAATTTTAGGTGGACAAATCTGTATAAGAAACAATGCATAATAAATTTAGGGGTACGTTATAAAGAAATATAAATGCTAGCTGAAATTAATTGTACTTTATAAAGTTCAAAATTTCTCACCATAGTAGAAATTATTTAAGTGCACACCAATAATTCCACAGGAGCTAAGGTGAAAATCTGTCAAGAGATACAGATGATGAGTAATAGCAGAATGTGAAAAGATGAGTCTGACTTGTAAATTATTTTTTTTCTCCTTTTTTTTGTACTTTTACCTCTCTGCTTCGATATGTATTGTCTTTTACACCTATGTTATTTTTTCTCTGTTTGTTCCTAATCTCTCTACCTGTGACAATACTCAACAATATTCAAAGATAAGTGATAAATTACCTGTTAATAGAAAAATAATGGTTTGTTAAATTTAATAAACACATACATAACTTTTATGCATTAAAAACATTTCATTAATTTTTATGATAATGATTCTTATTTATTTGGTGTAGTAATAAACAGAAAATATTCATCATTTTTACTTTTCTAATCAGCACTAGCATCAATTTGAAGAAATCTTTCAAAATGGCTATGTTTAGAGGATAAGAAAATGATCCCAAAAGCATGTGTACATATAAGAAAAACAAGTAGGGTTGTAAGAAAAGAGAAGCTAGGGGTAAATGGTTGTAATTATGTATTATTTCCAGGCAAAAAGAGAGTTTTGTTTATGTTACTTTTAAATTAAAAAAAAAAAATTCTGCTGGCAATGAATACATTAAGGCATGGATAGTTTCTTGAGTTTTCAAAATGAGAACTCATGATGCCAGATTTAGTATGCGGCAATTGTTCATTTACCTTTACAATAATGGAAGCTGACTCATACAATTAATGTGTTTTGGGAAATACTAAATTATTTTCTTCAAGTCTCATGAAAATATGGACAGGAAAAAAAAAAAACAAAAACTAGTCATAGAAAGAACAGAGGAGGCAACAAATCTTCTACCTTGCTTTCCTCATTCTTTTTCTTATATAAAAGGACCAGCCTAAGCATTTCCTGCATCCTTCTACCAAATCTTGGATTGTCTGATATTAACATTTGGCTTGACCACTCATGTGTGTAAATCTTAGGCTAGATAAGCACTAGCTAATGCAGCTTCTTTGGCCAACTATTGCTTACTCTGAATTTATATCACTAAATTTAAACATAATCTTTCACTGTTACTAATACCGTATCAGAACGGTCCGAAAATTTTTATTCCTCCATTTCTGATTGCTTAGCCACTGACATTATATGGAGAAGGGGACACATAGATGTCTAAGCAAAGCATAAACATGGAGACATGTTATCTGAGCAGTCACAGTGATCACAACAAACAAAACAGACTGCAAAAATAGATAAAGTGTTTAGTCTAATAGGAGCTCAGATCCTAATTCCCCAATGACCTTCTTAGTGGAAAAGGATTATCTTTTGGAGTAAATATTCTGAGACAACACATTCTCAAATACAATTGTTATTCAAAATAATAAAAATTTTATTTGACACTGCTAATAATAAATGAATTTGATTAAAAACTAAAGGCTTATTAGTAAGCCAACAACATAAAAGTAAACTCTTTGACATTTAAACAATAACTCTATTTTCTTATTATTGCTCAACTTCTAAAACTGTAAGAAGTAAAACACTGCCAATAACTTCCAAACCTATTACAATGTTTTCCACAATTAAAAAAAAAATGTGAAATGCAATATATACAGTTTCTACAACTTCTTTAGAAATATTAAAATGTACGTGGTTGGACAACTTTTTATTGTATTTTTAAATTAGTAATGTTGCTCATTTACTGACTGATATATCATTGTCTATATAATTTCAATTCTTGGTCCATGATTATTAACAAAGTTGAAATAATATAGAATTTTTTATCAATTACAAAGATAACCTGCTGATATAACAATTATGGCAATATTTTTTTTAAAAAAAGCAAAACAAAAACACAGATGCTAGTCACTAATAAGAATCATTAGTTTAACAAATCATGATAAAAATATAAATAAAATATAATTTCTTAGGTATAAAAATATAGCATACAATTCTTAATAGTTTACTAAAATGAACTTATAGCTCATGACATTGTCTTATCCAAACATTTTCTACATATATAAAATGATACCACTTTCCAAGGAAGGGATGAATTTGTAAATCCTTGAGTATTGCTGTCTTTATAAACATGGATATCTAGCTTAATGATGAGGTTTGTAGAAAAGGAGGGAAGAAAATAAAAACCAGCCCCAAACCCGACTCTTCCTTTATTTTCTACCAAACAAAAAGTTAATAAAGAAGTTATAACTCTTAAAATAAGTTTGACTACTACTTTGACTTTATCAGTACATAATTATAACATCTGGACATTGGCCATCCACAAGTCTGATGAATTTTGTTAATCCACAGTAAGAGTTGAAAGAGAGTGAGAGAGAAAAAGAGAGGAAATGAATAAGGAACATAGGAAATAAATCTGGAATTCAGTTTAGTAGTTAAGTGAAAAAAGAGATGGCATTTGTGTGTGAAATTGACACCCTTTTCTTTTCTCTGCTCTATAAAAAAATTTCTCTACCCACAAAATATCTGCGGTTTTTTGGAACATGAATATTTTAAATGCACTGACTGAACTCTTGCTATCCTCTTAACTGGTTTGTTCAGTCTTCCATTTTCCTTCTTCCAGAATTGAAGAGAGAGTATGTATCATGGTTCATGGTTAGCATTGCAAAATATTATTCTGATATCGTAACAATAACATTTAGCTTGACTATGGATAGCACATACACAAGTGGTATGTCTGATGGACCATTTATACATGAGACATGTATAGCTTTTACCCAGAGTTGTTGAACTGATTCAGTGGATTTACAGCAAGAAAATTTTCTGATGCTGAGAGGTTATAAACTAATAGAAGTTTATGGGGAATAAAAACAGCTCAACTTGTAATCAGGTACAGGGCCTCTAGGTAGTCATATGTCACTCAGCCACACTCCTGCATGGCAGATGACTAACATGGATTGGATCATTTCTAGGGCTTCCTGAATGGCTCTCTCCTGTAGGTATAAATATTAAATTGCACTTCTGCATCAAATCCAGGAATGTGATAATACAGATATACTTGATATGTTTGGTACGTACTCTTCCATTTACTTGACATGCTTTTCTAATAACTATTCCATTTTTAAAATAAAAGCACTCAGGTATCATTGAAAAACATTAGTAGTTCAGGTTTTAGTAGAAATGTATCAGTAAACAGATTTTAGAGTGAATACCAGGCTCAAAATCACTTTAGTTTTATAGTCTTTCTACATTGATTGTCAGAAATATTAGGAAATGGAAACACTTAGACATCTATTAAATAAAACATCACTATGTTATAATATAGTTTTATCTTTTAAGTCTTCATACGCATTGTAAAAGAAGCTAGATATGTAATCAGCAAGAATAAAGAATAAGATCTGGCTATCATTACAAGAGTTTAGCCTCTTTTTATTTTTTTAATTAAAAGGACAAAGCATATTAGACTAGAACAGCAAAATATGTATTACTGAGATGATTTTCTACATTCAGAAATCATAGCTATTGTTTGGGCAGCTGAAAAAGGAAAGTGGCAAAATATTCATGAATTCATGGTGATTCTTAAGTTACAGTGTACCCATAGAAATAAGCCTTTCTTACTAAAGAATTATATACAATGAGCTTTTAATTGTATTTGTTCACTCAGGATCCTGGAATCTTGATTATAATTATAATGCAAAATCCTTTAAAAGAAAATTCAAAGTAATATTTGAAAAATTTCTAAAACATTTTGATGTTAAAAGGATTGCACTAATGCCTGAAATTTCTACAGATGCATTTACAACTAGCTATAAAGCATTTTTAAATGATTTCTGTTATAAAGATCCACTTTCTTATAAAAACGTCAGTCAGAACCTATATACTGGTGGTCTAGAAAGTAATAGGCTATGTTCTGATATAAGTTCAGTTCTGAGCAGCTAACAGTGTTCTTGTATATTTGTATTGTTATGTCAATAAGTATATAAATACCCATAATTTATGTGCTTTGTTTTTGCATTAATTTTTTAAAATAATTTTTAAGTACTAAATATTCTTCAAATTAGTAGTATATAAACATTTTTTTCCTTCCATAATATTCTGAAATTTTTTTTTTGCTTTGTAAAATACCAGGACTATATGATGTCAGTCTCTCCATGATTCCCACTTCACTTTACAAAGGTGTTCTTAGCAATTATTGTAAGATTCTGCATCTAAGTTCATATTTTGCAAGACACACATTATTTCAGAAGCCTGAAAAAAGACTGATTCCTGCATTGTGCAATTCCTTGATACTCCTGGAGTAATAGCTTTAAATGTTTCTTAGTAAATATAACTCTAAATGTAGGAATAACTTTTTTTTTAAAAAATCCATGCCTAATAATATGTAAATAAAAATTTAAGTTTAAGAAAGCCATGCAATGATTTTGGTTATGCTTTTTCCCTTCCTTCCTTCCTTCCTTCCTTCCTTCCTTCCTTCCTTCCTTTCTTTCATCCTTCCTTCCTTCCTTTCTTTCATCCTTCCTTCCTTCCTTCCTTCCTTCCTTCCTTCCTTCCTTCCTTCCTTCCTTCCTTCCTTTCTTTTTTTTTTACCAACAAGATATGTATTATAACACTATGACTTCTTAGGTTTGGTCTTATAGCTGCTTACATAATCTTGATATAAGTATTCCTGTATCTCAGATGTTCTTCTTTAATAAAACATGAAGTTTAGGGGGGGAAATGCCAGAAGATGAGCCTCCCACATAGATTATAATCTAATTGAGACATTTAAATCTAATGTTATGCTCCACAAACCATAGTTTCTGTATGTTTTACCTGAGAGTCAGAAATGGCAGGCCTCTAAATCTATTGGATAAAAATCTTTGGGAGTTGGGTCAGAAATCTACATTTTAAAAATATTTTCTCATGATTTATGTGCACTTTAATGTTCAAAAAATATTAGTCATGGAGTGAATTTAAATTAAATTATTAAATATTTGTATGATGAAAATATTTTATGATCTTCAATTGTTCTATTATGTATATCATCATATAGAATATATCTACATATATACATGGAATATGTAGGATATATTGTGTACATACCATGTATAGCATATATAAAATGAGTGCTCAAAAAATAGAACATCATATTAATAAGAATCTAACTTACTGAGGCCCTAGAAAAGAAGTTCAGTGGTTTATATCTGCTCATCTATACCTTACAATTTCTAAACTTCCCTATTGCTCTTCAGGTAAATGACTAGTAATATTTGAGTTGAAATATGAAAAAAAGAAATTCAAATAAGTCTCATCCAAGTAAGTAGTCAATTGTTTGTTACATTTATGTGTACTAATGGCCAAGTTGAAAATTAATTAATAAAAATAATAATAAAATAATAGTAGTTGTTTTTCATCGAATGAATACAATTTATGTTAGCTTAGATGTGACATGAAGACATCCCACATCCCATAGTTACTAGGATTCAAAAATTAAATTATGATAAGGGTTAGTGGATAATAAATATTTTATAGCTAAATAATTATTTATATGTTTTAGTCTGTCAAATCCTTCAGCTTTCACTATCAAAATGGAAGTTTTTGAAAGAAGGAAATTCCCCAGACTATAAATTTCATAGGAATAGGAATTATATTATCCTTTTTTTTAATACTATTCCCGAACCTAATATAGGACCTAACACATAGAAAGGTTCAAAATAGGTATTGAATGTATAATTGTGTCCATATTTATGTCTGTGTGAAATTGTATATTTAGAGAGCTCCTGTGTGTTTGAAGAGTGTTTTGCAAAATAGTAGTTGTTGAATAAATATCTCTTGATTTAAATTGAGTTTGATTTATATTACCTACCATGTTTGAGAGGAAATGAAAAATAGTAAATTTTATCAATAGTGCTTAAATAACACAGGTTTACACATTAAAGACTTACTGCATTTATTATCCTCAGAATAAACAACATGTCTACGTATTTTCAGTTGTGCTTACTACATAAACATGTATTTATGCCTTCATGCCAATTTATGTGCAGCATATATATCCAGATGGAATGCATGGACACATGCATTCATTTTAATTGCTTTTCCAGACACAAGAGAATTACATGAAATAAATCAAATCAAGTAAGAGTAAATTGCTTTCTTGTGATAAATTTTTTGAGAAATGCATTCATGTATGACATTTGAAATGACATTGTCTGAAAATAAACTTGATTTAGTTAATAGATTTTGGTTTATCAAATTACTGAAACTTATGAATGATACAGTTTGAAAGCACTATTTAAAATTCAATTCAATTCAATATGTGACTTAAAAGACAGTTCCAAAATGGAATCACCTGTAAGTTAGTTTGCTGTATTTTCTGCTTATAGAACAAATACATAAAGAAACTGGAGCAGAAAATCAGTCACATTAAATTTACTACCATCAGAAAAGCCAAGCAACACTAAAAAAGTACCTTTAGTTTTCATATGCAGGTAAGTTTCACAGGTTAACAGAGGCAAAAAAAAAATATTTCTAGTTCTAGTAAATTCTTCCATTCAAAACCAAATTTAAAGATAGTTTTAAAATCTTTAGTAATTTAATTACATTTATTTTCCAAGGCCAAAAAATTAAATAGTCAACCTTGCAAAGTCTGTATCACTTCTATTCTAATTATTGTCTACATTATATGATTTATAGAAATGTTAATGATATTTTTAATTTAATCATTAAAGAATATAATATGATTCAATTCTCTTCATTATCCCTGATCTTTACACATTAGTAACTATAAATATTTATTTCAGAGGCTATGTTGTTCCATTTTACTCATGGTAGTCATCTTGCCATAAATAAAGAGTTAATTTTTAACTGTAAGTAGTCATTCTTTAAAAGGCAAATCATGATAGGCATTGGGTGTAGAATACCACAACTGTCAGAAAGCAAATGTCTACATAGTACAAATGGAAACAGAGTTGAAAATGTTGTTACGGGGACTCCAAAGCACTCTGACCTTGGTGAGTAGAGCCTTTGCCAAATAGCTCTTTCCTAACTTACAATTCTCTAATAATGAAACATAAAAAGGCAAAACAACTTGTTTTCAAGGATCAGTGGATGATTAATTTAATCTTCTATGTTTGCATTGATATCTAGTAACACTGTTAATTTTATCTTCATGCAAAATTATTTTACTGCCCTTATAGTAGAATGGCAGAATTTAGATTAAACCTGTTCCAAATAGTAGTGTGTGAAGCATACTTTGGGGAATTTCTTTTTTGGTTAATTTTTAAGGATTAAATACATACTGATTAGGGTGGATATTGACTTAGAAGACTCCAATGTTGTTGAATGTGGCCCATAAATATAAAAAAATAACACTTTTTAGAAAAGCATCATTCTCTAAATTTAAGAAGATTACAAGGCTAGAGGTAGTTGCCAATATTCTCATACTAATTACCTGTATTACCTTGGATTATTCCTTTGAATGGTCTTAGTGTCAGTTGCCTCATTTATAAAAATTGATAATTATATTAAAGTAACTTTAAGGTGGCTATCAATTCTATAAACTGTGAAATATGTATTAGTCTGCATTCCATTTTTTCTGCTAGACCTACTGAGGAGAGAATGTAGTATAATTCTCTTAAGAAGACTCCTATATACAGAACATAAAAAGTATTCGGAGATATGTGAGATTGGAGTTAAATCTCTTATGGTTCTCAGCCCTAATAAGCAATAATACAATATATTATAACTAATGTTCAGCCTATGAGCCCCAAATTTAAAAACACCAGGTTTATAAAATAATATTCTTTAAAATGCCCAGGAGACTAGCACAAAGAAGAAATTTAATCTCCTGAACAAGAATTGCTGTGAATTAATTTAATCCAAGATTAATGGTTTGAAAAATGGAATATTTTTGAGAGTAAAATTATATAGAGTCTCTCAAGGTATCTGGAATCATCTTTTAATGAACCTGGGTCAACTTTTCAGAGAGGAAAAAACAAACCAAAGCAAAGACCTAGTGAAAAATTTGAATCTCATGCAAGAACATGACCACACAAGGTCGGTGTTGCTGATCATCATTGACTTAATAAGGTTGCATCCTCCACTTGGCTGGGGCAACCACTGGAGCAGTGACAATACAATAATAAAACCAATGATAGAAAAGTCTACGACCCAGAGAAGGTATAGAAACATATGGAAATTTTCAGTGAGTCTCTCTGGAGAAATGAAAATAGAACCACTAGATAGAAGAGCATTATGGAATTTAAAGAGAACTTTGGAAATATTACACAATATTAACTACTAGGAAGGAAGAGCTTAGGAATACTATTTTATTTTCTTTTAATAACAATCCAGGAAGAGTAAAATTTAATGTAGTATTGAAGACACATTCTCTGGGCTGGAATCAAACAAACCTGCATCCTAATAATGGGTCCACCACTTATTCCCTGTGTGATCTCAGAAATGGTTGCCAGATGGTTGGAAACATGAGTAAAAAGAAGAAGGGATTAAGATGTATAAATTGGCAGATATGAGAACAGTCACAGGCATGTAAAGTACAGAATAGGGAACATAGTCAATAATATCGTAATAGCTATGTATGGTGTCAGATGGGTACCAGAATTATTGAAGTGGATCACTTTCTAAGATATATGTTATACACCAGAAATTAATATACTATTGTATTCAACTGTAATTGAAAAATGAAAATTAAAAAAATAAATATACCTTTCAGTTTCTTACTTACAAACTGTGGGTAATGACAACTACCTCATAACATTTTTGTAATGATTAAATGTGAAATAATTAATTCACAAAATTCTTTATTGCTTACCCTCTAAACTAATAATTACCGATGTAAGTAAAACAGAGCAAATGTAGGGCAGTTGAACACATTTCTTGATTTTTCTCACAAATTTTTTTAAAGAGAATTTACAGATAACCTGGATTGAGAAAAGAGATTATGCAATTGCCAAAGCTGATGGACCTGAAACAACATAGGACTGAGAAACAGAAAGGCCTCGCCTCTGACTTTCAGTCGCAGTGATCAGCTTTGCTTTCTTTGGTGTTCCACTGCATTTTTCCATATACACTTAATTCCAAGAAAGTTTGTATCATGTATTATACTGAAATGAAAATGACTATTAAGTGATAAGCATTGCCTTTGTTAACAGAAAAAGTAACTATATTTTAACTTAAAACTTGAAAGCGGAAAAAGCAAAGAACCATACATTATTGTATCTGTTTCCTTTACTCCATCCCAAACCTTGCAAAGTAAAACTTTTATTACAGATTTATACCTGAGGAAATTCAGAGTGGAAGTCAGAGTGCATGTCAAAGGTAACTTGGCTCATAAGTGGTTGGGGTAGTGTCTTAATCAAGAATACCCTGGACCTCAGGGCTGAAGCACTTTGCACTATTTGTGATGCCTCTACCTTCAAAGAGCAAGGTTGGTTGTGTTTTCAGAGCCCTGAGGGCACTATATATCATTTAAATAAAGTTCCACGTGTGCCAAGTTCATTCTTGTGATCTCAACTTCAGTCTCCAAGAACTACACGCATCCAGCATGAGCAATGTTCCTTTCTGCTTTGAATTATATTTCTCAGAGCCTGAAGCTGGTCCTGTCCACCCTCTTGTTCTTGTTTTCAGCAGTGAAAATTCCTATTATCTTTCAAATTATGTCAAATGTCTGCATTTTTATGAAACTTTATTTAACACTTTTCTCTTTCCAAGTCACACAAAACCTTGGTTGCTTCCACTGTGGTCCCATGAAACAGAACATTTCTGCATGACAGCACTCCCTAATACATTGTCCTTATTTCTAAACACGTCCATCTTCTCCTATTAGGCTGTGACCCCTACAAGGGACTGGTATATTGGTTTATTCATTTCTCTTTGTCTTTAGTGACTGACAAAATGAACAGTATATAACTACCTAATAAATGTCTGAACATAACTAAATTTTTCTTGTTGCATATTCTGATACATTATACACACACACACACACACATACACTTATCGAACTATATATATATATGTACTATATATATGTATATACATCAAACTAATTCCTTTATTCAGAGATGGAAGCCAAAAATGAATTTGAAGTTAGTGGCGTTTCTCCTTCCTAGAAGCTTCACAAATGAGATAAACTTAAGGGAAATTTTATACTGAATTTGAGTAAAAATAATTTCAATTCTAAATAACCACTTTTCTGAAATGGATTCTTTACTTTCTCCTCACCCCCTCTGCCTCCCTAGCATTTCTAAAAAGAATGGAGCATACTGACTTATTAAGAATATCTAATTATTTTTATTTTTCAGACACTGTGAGGACTTGGGTACCATCTAGATAGTTCCATTATCTTCTTTTTAGAGGCACTCTGAATGCGAATTGCATCTGAGTCAGTCTATATCCTTCCAGGGACAAAATTAGTTTCCCTCACGCTCTCAGGGAAGGTGATGCATAACACAGGTTACATGTCAGAAGCATTCCCCAGAGATGATAATTTTGATTCAGCATCCCACTGTTTCAAAAATACAGCTATATAATTATAATATGCTATTGGGCCTATATGCTGGGAGCAGTTACCACTTTGAAAAAGATCAGATTAAAATGTCTTTATTAGCTACTATCAGCTACAGAAATTCATTCTCGCAGCGTAAATAATTTTATTTCGACTTTTATGTATTGGATTTATTAAATTGGATTCTTCATGATAAAACTGCTTCCCAGTAACTACAAAGGATAAAAATAAATAAATAAATAAATCAAACTTCCCTGAGCCTTTCCTATTCAAAGATGGTGTTACTGTCAGTGATTGCTCTTCGTGTGTGTGGGTGAAGCAGAAAAGACCAATCTGTAACTCCTGTACCTTCCACAGTGTGCACACGTGGAGATTGCTCTTTGATTTGCAGCTGCTATTTGCAGAGCTTGTCACTGTTTGCGACTCTCCTTCTTGGGCTCACCTTAGGCCTAAATCCTCTTTTCTAAAAACTCTGCAGTCCCTGATTGCAGCAAGCCTGTCAGGCCTGTATGTAGTTTTCTCAAAGTTGACTCTCATGACAAAGTATTGGAAACTCTTCAGTGCGTACTTGTGGGCTGCCTTCCTCTATCTGCCTTCACTTCACCATCCTACGTTGGAACAAGTTGTTCTCAATAATCTTTACATTCAGCTATGAATTTCTTTTTCTTTTGAGAAACTGACTTTCTCTACTAGTGTCCTTCTTGCCTTGTTATGAGAAAAATCACTTCTGTTTTGATATCAAAAACAAGACATTGTTTATGACAACTCTGTATTGCCCTGATTTTTTCTTTTTCTTTTTACTGAGAACCAACAGGGAATTCTGGTGAACTGGATCAAAAAAGATGGGCATAATATTAATTGTATATTCATTTATTCAATAAGTATTAATAGGTTATCTACTATTTTTAAGACATTCTGATAGTTCTGAGGCTATGAAAAAGGTAAGACCTAGGCCCTTCCCTGTATTTATCAGCAGAGTAGTAGGAAAGACAAATAAATGATAAAAAAAAAATCAAAACAATGTGATAATTCTGTACGTATTATAAAAGTAGAATATAACCTAACATGGTAGAATCCAAAAGACTTTAAAAAGTGTAATAAAAAGATAACAGCAAATGATGGTGAATAAACGTCATTATACTTTTGTCAAAACCCATAGAGTATATACAACACCAAGAGTGAACACAAATGTAAACTATGGACTTTGGGTGATAATGATATGTCAATGTAGGGTCCCCAGTTGTAGTGGGAGAGGCTATGTATATGGAAGGGGTGTGTAGGAACTCTGTACTTTCTACTCATTTTTGCTGTCACCCTAAAACTGCTCTAAAAAATAGGTTGCTGATTTTAAAAAAAGTGGTACATCATACATCAGCTCTTATCAAAATGAGTTATAATCTAACAGAATAATTATCACACCTAAGCCAGAAAACAGTTTGATTAACTCTCTGCAAGCCCCTTGTATCCGCAATGTAGAGGAAGAGAAGGTTGTTCCAGTAAATGACACACTGTCCTGCATGGAAGTTTTAGTGGAAAAATAGTTAACTAGGTGTTACTTATTCCTTCATTTTATGTTCAAGTATGTAATATCAACACAGAAGCATAATAGAAAACCATTAAAATAGACAGAAAAAGAAATAGTTTTAAAGCCTGTATAAAATAAGGCATGCCCATTTTGTATATGTAATGCCATGAATAATGATAATAGTATAGAATTAAAAATAAATTTTAAAATATTATTGAGACTTTGGCTGAGACAGCTGGTTCCCCACAGTCCATTATTTTTAGTGGATGTCAATTGTTCAGAATTGGTTCATCATAATCTTTGATATGTAAAATATTTTCATGAATAGTTTATATGTCTGGCTTCCATGTACTTATTTATGTACTTATGTATTTTAATTCTGTAATAAACAACATTAAACATCATTCAAAATAAAATCTAGTACCTTAAATATAAATTGCCATCTAACTAAATGGTTTCTTCCACTTCTTATGTCACCCACTGCCTCACCGCCACTAATATTTTAAATCTTTAGCTAGATGTAGTCCTAAAAAAGTGTTTTTTCTTTCCTAAAAAAGAATAATATTGGGAATATGCAACTTTTAAAACTTAATTTTTTTTACCAGTATTATAGTGCTGAGATTCATCCATAGTCTTGATACATGTTTAATTGTTGTGTAATAAACATTTTCTTAGTATACCATCACAATTTGTTCTTTACATGTTAGGTCCATTGAGGAGCATTTCAGTTGTTTGTAATTGTGAATATTAGTGGTATAATATTTGTGAAGCTGTCTTTGATGTGCAAAAAAGTCTTCTGTGCATACCTAGAAATGATTCTGTGTCACAGGATATGGAAACAAACAGCCTTAAAAAAAATAATGCAAACTGTTTTAGTGGTAAATTAGTTAATTCTCTAACTAGGAATGTGTATGGGATTTTGTAGATCCTCATAGGCACTAACACTTGGTATTGATAGGTTTCAGTTTTGTCAGTGTAATAGAAATAAGACAGAATATTATAGAGTTTTTGACCCTTATTTTGCTAACATGAGAAGAGGTCAATCATCTTCTATGTTTATTTGCCTTATGCAAAATGTCTGTTCACATCTTTTGTCCATTTTTTTTTCTATTTGTGTGTGTTTTTCATTGATTTGTAGGTGTTCATTGATTTGTATTTTTTTTGATAGAAAAAACTATGAATATATTCTATCAGTGCAGAATGCTTTTCATTTTTTTAACATGTCTTTTAGGAAACAAAAGTTCTTCATTTAATAGAGTCAGATTGGTTAAGCATTTTAAAGAAATAAAAAAAGTTGGAATATTATTCAATAAGTATGTTTCTACACTATATCCAAAAAATACTTAGAACTTTTAATTTTTATGGGCAACTTTAAAGCCTTATATTTTGACAGTTAGTCTTTAGCCTATCTGGAGTCATACATGATCAGAGTGAGAGATCCAATTTCATCTTTTTCCACCTTGTAGACAATTTTTTACTTTGAATTTTAAGAAAGACCTTTAAGATTAGATGAAGGGTTTTTAAGCATTTATGGGTATTTTAAAATTCTTTGAATAAAGACAATGGCTTCTTAATGCCTGGAGGTAATATTTTAAAAATAGAAAATGGTAGAAGAACTGAAAGATGGTATAAGAAAGAAAAGGGCAGAAATGAAAAGGTAGAATTAATCAAGGATCACAGTTGTGAATTATAATTATTCATGAAATACACTCAGGACCTATCAAGTCACAGTGATCTACTGTGAGAGGATGTTTTCATTTGGTTAAAGCATCATGGGACTTCACCAAGAGGATTTATAACCCTTAACATTTATCTGAACTTTTTATTTAAATCAATATTAATTGTTTTATGTTCCAGATGTTAAAGTAACTCATGCTAAAACTACTCTGAACACAATTAGTGTTCCTTAATTGTCT
Source organism: Cynopterus sphinx (assembly GCA_030015415.1). Taxonomy (NCBI): domain Eukaryota; kingdom Metazoa; phylum Chordata; class Mammalia; order Chiroptera; family Pteropodidae; genus Cynopterus; species Cynopterus sphinx. The sequence continues at coordinate 13,523,734 of CM057381.1, forward strand.
GGAGAAAACGTTATTGAAGGGATAGGGGATACAGTACATGCAATCTTTTTTGTCAGATAATGAGCAAAATTTTCTTGCTTTAAGATTCACATGCCAGATTAGAACAATGATTTTTTTGTTCTCATAAAAAAATAAATTCTAAGAATATATATATTTTTAATTTTATTAGTTTCAGGTAGAGAGTACATTGGTTAGACATTTATATAGTTTATGAAACAATCCTCTAATTGCTCCTTCTCTTCTCTGGTTTTCCACCTGACCAATATATTAATTCTAACTGCATTCCCTATGCCATGCTCCCCATCCCTGTGACCATCTATCAGCTACTAATTTATACTTCTTTAACCCTTCACCCCATTCTCCCAGCCCTCCAACCCACCTCCCCTCTGTCCATCACCAGACTGTTCTCTATATTTGTCTGTTTTTGATTAGTTTGTTTTTGTTGTTGTTCATTAGAGTCTGAATATAAGTGAAATCATATTGTATTTATCTTTTTCTGTTTGGCTTATTTCACTCAGCACAAGAATATAGTTTTAAATAAATCTTTATTAAGAAGTAAAATAGTGAAAAATACTTGGTCCATTTCAGTTTGTTATTAACCTTGTTCAAATGATTAACTTCTGTTTTAACAAGTAAGGTATTCCAATTTATTTAAATTTACAACTCAAAATCACAGGATATAAATCTATGTTTGCCCTAATAGTATTGTATATAGAAGACACCTTGTCAGGTTGAAAATTTGTATATAGTAGAGTATCACATATGCTAGATCATCAAGAGATAGTAACTCATGTACCAAACAAGAAATAGTACTAAAGAATAACTTTAAATTTCGATGTAAGATACATCTTTATTCTCAAGAGCCAGAAAACTCTCCAGCTGTTTGTTCAATGGAGAGCCAAATAAGCATCTATTGTATATTTTTTCTTGTGTTTATATGACACAGCCTATTACTTTGTAACACAGCAATATATCTAGTTTATCGCTTTGAAATTTAGTGCTAACTACCCTAATAGTTCCCAGGTGCCCACTGGAAATTATTTTCTGCTTTGGAAATATCGGTGTAAAGAGGAATATATCTGTCTCCTCCATTTCACTTTCAGCCACACAAAATGAAATATCATGTCAACCATATTTTTCAGTTATAAAGATGACTATCCACTCTTCATGTTAAAAAAAGATGACATGGTTTGTCTATAAATAAAATGATTCTCAATATCTGAACACAAATATTTTACTATTCATACCATACTTTGTGGCCAGGTGGGTACTTTGATGATGCTATTACTTGCTTACTATAAGTTAGAAGTCAGAAATAAACAGGTGTTCAAGATTAAAATTTTGTGCAGGTCAGTGTATTATTTTTGAGAAACAAAACACAAATTGACCTCACAGCTTAACTATTAAAATGAGGTCCAAAAAATGAGAATGAAGAAAACAAAAGGACAATGAATAAATACTGTAATCAAACATCTTTGTTATAAAAATATCAGTTTCATGCTTAAAGATTTATGTTAACACTATCAATTTTTGTTGAAGTTGCCCTAACATTACAACTTAATGTATTATTTTCCGCTTGATCTGATGTATGAACAATTTTGATTTAGTTACAAAAGCAATGTTCTTAGCTTCTCACCCCAGATAATTAATTTAATATCAATATCCAATGAAGATCCTATAATTTAACACATTCTTCACCCGATTCTCTTATCAGGCAAGTGTGGTAATCAGTGTACTAATGTAATTATCCTTAGCCCTGATTGGGTGTCAGCTTCAAATTCAAAAGAACCTGCATCAGAGAAACATGTTTACTTTCCTCACTCTTCTTAGTCAAGGTTTGGTTTAAAAACTAACTATTTCAGATAATTTTAGGAAAAAATATACATTTGTATTTAATTTTTAAAACAGGGCTGAAATGTGCAAAATAATATATTTACCGGAAATCTTACTAATATATATGAATCTATTTATTCTAAATATAGTATAGTACTCCATTGTATTAATATGCCATAAATTATTTTTTCATTCCTAACTGATCCACATTAGGTTGTACAATAAAATCATTATACATGTCTATTTTTCCTCAAGAGGGCTATTCACTAGGATTTAAATTTGCTGTACTGAGTATCCTCAGTATTCTATAAGCCGTTGATTGGTACTGTCATATAAAGGTATTGCAGATAGGAAATGCAAACATATATCCAGATTATTTGTCAGTTTCAGTAGGAACAAAATCATTATACCTTTAAAGGGAAAATGAAAATACCTAATCAATCTACTGGTACACCTCACTAAGTAATAATGGCAGACCAAAGCTCAGCCATATGCTCTGCTATGAGGTTTAGCTATCCATCAGCGACAGTAGCTAAAAGATTATTGGCATGCTTAATTCCATGTTTCTGAGCTCATGCATAATCTCCATTCCTGTGTCTGTGATTCTACATCATATACCTATTGCACTGGCACTAGTATGACCAAGGAGAAAAACCGACTGTTATCCCCTGGACAAGCCAAAATCAATTGATCAATGAGTTGGAACAGGATCACCAAATGAGATAAATGCTGCTATCCAAGAGGTGCACCAAAATGGCCCAAGCAAAGAGGTTTGTTAGTGGTTCAAGTTCATGATTCAGATACTTTTCTTTACTCTAGAGGTTAAGTCTAAGTAAGTCTTACACTTCTGGATTTTGTTCTTGGCAGATCCCTGAATCATTGAAGGGTTTTTTTTTGTTTGTTTTTTTTACAACTTCTGACATGTATGCTTGTTATTAGGGAACTTAAATCACTAATTACTTCCTGTTTGGCAGGTCTAATTAGCATACTATCAAACATAAACTGGGTCTGTTGATATTTGAGTAAATACTAATATGATTAAATTGTCTGCAGGAGATCAAGAGAGTTGATGTGACCCAAGGATAAAACAGTGCATGTATATTTCTGTCCTTGCCATATGAGAACAATCAGAATTTGAGTCTGCCTTAGTGAAATCCAAAGAAACACACATGCCAAATCAACAGTTTCATGGCAAACAGACAGAGGCCGGTTGGTTTTATTCAATAAAAGAATGGTGTTCTCATCGGTAATTTCTGTATTGTCTTAGAGGTAAAAGTGTCTGTGGGCCTTTTAGTACAATATAGGCAAATGATGAATTATCAGGTCTTATATATTAATCCATTTTAATATATCTATCTCCCTTAGCCTTCTGCCCCTTCTTAAATAAAATGCCAAAATAATTCCCGCAATTCCATCATATGGCTATAAAGCCATCATCATTTTCATGCCTTAATAAAGGAATTCAGACAAATTATTAGAACCAACTTTAAGTACCCTGGCTAGAACAGTGAATTCAACACAGAGAATAATTACCTCTATATCTTTAAATTTTCCTTATATTATAACCTACAACCCACTCCCACATATATTCTCATGATTCCCACTGATACTTATTCAGAGCCTGCAAATTTTTTGGCATTCATTATTTTCTCCTAACCAGAGACTCTATTCCCTTATTCATACAGCTGAGTAAAACATAACTAGAAGTGGCAAAGGCAAATATTAAGGAAAGCTAGCATCCTTTTTGAGGTAACTATTTGGTTGAGTTGTTGCAATGGTTCAGGAAAATTGAAGGTTCAAAATTCTCAGGTTTATATATTCATCTAAAATCTCAAAGACAACACTTATTCCCAATTATATCCCAGATATCCAAGACTGAGAAGTGCTCCATTATTTCATAGAAGTTATTTTTTTCAAGGTACCAGACATTGAAGTATTTGGAAGATTAATCAGTTTCCAAGAAAATTAAGTCTGTATAGCTTGATTGAAGATTTGGATGTCAAAACTAATCTAGAATATATATATATACATACTGTGTTTACCTCCCAGGGTTTTCTTTCTGTAACTACATATTTGACCGCCTTTACCCTATATCACTCCTCTCCTCTCTCCCCTACACCCTGGTAACCACTAGTTCACAGCCCATGAGTCTCTGTTTGTACTGTTTGTTGCTTTTAGGTTTACATCTCACATATAAGTGATATCATGTGGTTTTCAACTTTCTCATTCTGGCTTATTTCGCTTAGCATGATTATCTCGAGGTCCATCCATGTTATCACAAATGGTAGCATTTCATCTCTTCTTCTGGCTGAGTAATATTCCATTGTATATAAGTACCACAGCTTCTTTAGCCAATTATCTATCATAGGACACTTAGGTGGCTTCCATGTCCTGGCCGCCATGAATAATACTTCTATGAACATCGATGTGCAAATATCTTTTTGGATATGAGTTTTCAAGTCTTTGGGGTAGATACCCAATAGAGACATTGCTGGATCATATGGGAGATCAGTTCTTAGTTTTTTGAGGAACCTCCAGACTGTTTTCCATAGTGGCTGTACCAATTTGCAGTCCCACCAGCAGTGTATGAGGGTTCCTTTTTCTCTGCACCCTCTCCAATATTTGTTATTACTTGTCTTGTTAATTATAGCTATCCTAATGATGTGAGATGGTATCTTATTGTGGTTTTTATTCATATTTCTCTAATAGCTAGCGGTGGTGAGAATCTTTTTATATTTTTGTTGGCCATTTGTCTGTCTTCTTGGGAAAAATGTCTGTTTAGGTCCTCTGCCCATTTTTTGATTGGATAATTTGTTTGTTTTGTTGTTGTTGTTGTTGTTTAGCTGTATGATTTCTTTGTGTATTTTAGATATTAGGCCCTAATCAGAGGTGTTGTTTGCAAATATATTTTCCCATTCAGTTGGTTGTCTCTTTACCTTTTTGATGATTTCTTTGGCTGAGTAGAAGCTTTATAGTTTGATGTAGTACCATTCATTTATTTTTGCTTTTACTTCCCTTGCCTTAGAAGTCAAATTCATAAAATACTCTTTAAGCTCAAGGTCTCTGAGTTTAGTTCTTATGTTTTCTCATTATGAAATGTATTGTTTCAGGTCTTATAATCAGGTCCTTAATCTATTTTGAATTAATTTTGGTGTGTTGTGATAGTTTCAGTTTTTTCAGGTGACTTTCCAGTTTTTCCAGCATCATTTATTGAAGAGGCTTTTCTTTTTCCACTGTCTATTTTTGGCACTTTTGTCAAAAATTATTTGGTCATATAAATATGAGTTCATATAAATATAAACTCATATAAATATGAGTTTCTTCTAAACTCTTGATTTTGTTCCTCCTTCATTTTTTAGTTCTCTCCAGAAGAATCTTATCAGTTTTTATTATAAACTTTGCACACAGGAGCTCTTTAGTGTACATCACTAAGAAATAACCCCAAATTGTAATGTTGTGATAAGGAGCAAATGTTTGTATTAGAAAAAAATATTTTTATGAGATATTGATTTAAGTGAGAAGTTAAACTTTGCACAGTTGATACATGCTAAGTGAAGCAGAAATGGATTCTTTTATTTTGTTAAGAATTAGAATGAATGTATATCAGTATATTCAAACTAAATAGGCTGTCATAAAAAAAACCTAAAGAACAAGTTTTAAAGAAATAATCTCAAAAATTAGAAGAGAAATGGCATTCAATTCATTAAAATCATTACTAAAACTAAAATTAATTTTGCTAAATTTTGGTTGATTTTTGTTTGTTTGTTTTGTTTTATAGTATAAGAGGATTTTAAAAAGGCATTACAAGGAAAGGCAATATGCTGGTTGATAGGAGAAAAACTCTAAAGAAAAGAGGAAATAGAGCTTTCTTCAAAAAATAGTTTTCTGTTGAAAAATGACTCTGTTCTAACCCCTGATTCTATAAAATACTACTGCGTGGAGCACAAATGGACCTTAAATTGTAGGATTGAACCACAGTTCCTTGGGCTTATTTAAGAGAAAGCACTCTCTTTACCTCTTCTCTTACACTTCTGGGGGTCACCTTTGACTGCACTGAAGAGAAGAGCTCTAGAAAAGCACTCTGTGAAACTTCCTTTATACAATCATCAACTCCTGTGGCCTCAGGTTTCTCTCTCACCACACCTGGTTATAGTTTACTGATTCTGCTGGAGTTTCTTGGTAGGAGTGAGAAGCTTCCACAGGTTTCACTGGAAGAGAAGAAGCAAAGTGTTATGTAATAGTACCTGAAAAAGACAAGAGACAAGGTGAAGCGTATTTTATCTTTTTATTTTTTTCCCCTACTGTTGCATTGTTGTTCAGGGAAACATTTCTTAAATATGTGAAATGCTCAATAAAATATATATTAAGGAAAAAGATTCATGTCCAATCACTAAAAGATAGGCCACAAATGATTGTCACTATAAGCCTGATATTAAATACCTTTATATTTTTTCACATCGAAAATGTTAAAAACTAAAAATAATACCAAGCAAAAAATCACCCCAAAATTAACACAATAATTCTATGTATGAAGTATGTTTTTATACAATTTGATACCCTTAATTTAAAGTGATAAAATCTCACTGACATGAAGTACCTACAAAAGATTATTTTAATTCGACTTAATCAGTGCTGGTAATCTTTTGCCCAGTTCACCTTCTCTATTAAGTAGAAACTCTTATTCTATTCCTTCTTAGATTCTCATATCTTATACATTAAGCCAGCTTATTGCCTCTAAACAGCCCAATTATAATAGTTGTCAGTATAATCCTTTGAAGGACTCTCTATACACAAATCTGAGACAACTCTCATCTCATAAACCAGATCGGAGGTATTCGGATGTTATAATGATTTCTCATTATGGGGTACAGTAGCAGGAAGGTAACGTGTGTTACGATCCTTGTAATGTTAAAACCCTTCCCTTAGTGAGTATGGCATAGAACAAATAATTTACATGTAGCCAGCCTATTTTCCATCCTAAGTATGTATAAGAGAGGAGGCAGGGTACATGCCAGCAGGAAGGAAACCCCTCAGCATACGTTTCCCAACCTAAATCTTGTTGTAAATGTCATGTACTGTTTTATATAATTGTCACCTTGAAAAGTTCTTTGATAGCTTGAACTTTATGTCTTGCAAGAAGTGCTGGGCTGCCAAGTAGCGTACATTTTCCAGGTTTCTGAGTCCATGCTTGAGCTAAATAAAGTGTGACGAATCCCCTGAGGGCAACCGAGGCTTTTCATGCCATGGGAATCTCTCAAAAGTTACACGCTCTTAAAGTACTGTAAGACTGCACAGGAGACTACAAAAGGTTGCCTGCACTAGGAAAGAAATTCTCCTGAGACCATGTCTACGTGACATCTTCAAAATGCTGTAGAAGTGACCATAAAGTAAAACCTATGACTTTTCTTCTCCTCTACAGAAAACAGCTGATTTGACGAAATGAAGTGAGTGTGAGCATCTGGATTTCAAATTATTTTTTTGTCCCGGCCAACTGACTTAACTGACTTTTGTAGGAAAACAATTTTAAGTAAATCAAGACTATAAAAATAATTTTGAACCTTGAAAAACCAGCACTTAGCCATTACTGAAGCATCTTCTCATTTTCTGGGGTCCTTGAGAAAGGAACTTTTGACAATAAGCCTTCTTGACTTCCAGAAAAAAAAATGTTATCTTCTGAATTGAAATGATTTCTTTTTTTAGCTATCATAACATTGGCAGATTGTTTAACATTGGTTGACTAGCTTTAAAACGGATTTTGTAAGCAAATTTCTTACATAGGTGAAATGAGAGTGACTAACCTATGTACATCTCCTGCCCTCCTTAAAAAAAAGAAAAAAAGTATTTTTTTCACAAATATGAAAAACCAGGAACAATTAGCTTTACTGTAACTACACAGCTAAGAAATGTTAAGGAAAATGGTCAACCTAAAAATGTACTCCATTGTTTTGTTTTGTTTTGTTTTTTAAAGGGAGCCACAGCATTTATTAATAGCCCAGATGTTCCAGCTAAGACTTTGAAATGGCTCAATGTGAGGCAGAAAACATGCCTTTCCAATTTTTGATGTTGTATTTTCTGCTTATTTATCATGCAACACTTAATTGCTTGGCCATTCTCTTCATTCAACTTTAGGCATAGCCTGAGTAAGTGGTGATTAAGTTGTTTAACTTCAGGGTTTTTAAGAAGGATCCCACCCATAGGCCGATCCAAAGAGGCATCGTGTCAGGTGTTTTACACTGGGAAGGCCTACCGGGAACCTCACATGTCTATTCAGACTGGGAAGACCCATCGAAGCAGGAATGGATGTGAAGCTTCACAATATATAAACATGACAGCCAGGCATACTTTATATATTATTTAATTAAATTAGGCAGGTGTTTCAAAAGTATATTCTGCCTACAAATAACTTCCCAGACTTTCCCAAAGAAGACAGAAGCATTTCTTACTGAAATAAGTTGAAAGATATACATACCATTGTTGATTTACCAGACACATTTATATATTAAAGACTGGGAAATTTGTTGTAAAAAAAAGTTGTGTAATAGAGTTAAAGTGATCATTTTTCCAAATGCATTTCACAAATGCATCTTTTACATTTTCTTCAAATAATATTTATAAAGTTCCTATTGTTGCCTGTCAAATGAGGTAGAGGCTGGGGAAATTTAGAAAATATCTTTGATTTTTAGAATCACTCTTTTAGAATCACTTTTAGAATCACTCTTTTTTTCTGACTTATTACTAAGCGATCAAACTCTAACCAAGAACACTTCCAAGCTAATCGTTTTTCAAATTTGAAAGAAGATAATCAGTTTAGAGATTTAAAAAACTGAAAAGAGTGCCACTAACCCTTAGAAGTGAAAACATTGGACAAACTTCAAATTAATGGTTTTCTGAAACTCATCAAAGTACTGAGGTCACAGAGCAAGCTAATCTGAAGTCAGGAGATGGTGCCAGGAGGTAGAAAGATACCCAAGCAATTCCCTGAACAGGTCAGATGCCACTAAACCTCATATAAGTAGGGAAGACAATTCAGTGAGGAATTTCTAAAAATTGCTAAACCCCCAAGTATGAGTTCTCATGAGCACATAAGGCTTCTGAGGGCCACAGACATAGATGGGAAAGTGGATTCCCATCCACTTTCAGGCTCCCCTCTCAGGAACACCACCAGTGGCTCAGTGAGACAAGGAGAATCCCGAGAAAGCTTTTCACATGGTACTGTCTGGGCAAGGGAAAAAGCAGCCACTGCAGAAACTCCGTCCACATCCAGTGTTTATCTCTCCCCAAGGAGAAAATAAAATCCTTAAGAAGGAAAATGAAAACTATAAACTGAAGGTATTGTCCCATTGATCCATTTTCCTTAAGCCATATGAGATCAAAAGCCTTGATCTGTAATAAGAAAGAAAATGAAGACTGAAGGCCAGGTGGACACCCAGCAGCTGAAGGAGGTGAACATGAACAAAAAAAGCTCTACCTGGAAGGTGGTGGGGGAGACAGTACACATGCTGGGTCTAAGCCTATAGTGGAAGAGAAACAATGACACTTCTGTAGGCTATTCCTAGAGATCTGAGTTCAAGATCAAGGCTAATTAGCTCCATAGATTGCCTAATAGTGAGACAATCCGAATAGGCAGATTTATCCCCTCCCCACACGCAACCCACCACTCCACCACACTAAAAACTACCAGGTCATAATTACAGTAGAATTCAGCTGAAGGAACTGCAAAGCATGGAATCTCTCTGGGGAGCAAAGGAAGATAAAATTAAGTGGGGTAGGGGCAGAGGAAGAGAGAGAGAGAGAGAGAGAGAGAGAGAGAGAGAGAGAGAGAGAGAGAGAGAGAGAAGGGGGGATAAAAAACAAAAACAAAAATGAATTCTGGCAAATAGTCAATACTATAAACATAAGCGTCATTAAAAGAATTTCTAGCTTCTGGTGCACTGAGCTTAAGCATAGCAACAAAACACTACACACCCAGACTAGCTTCTAAGCAGATTAACATAACCCCCCAAATTAAAGGCTTACCAGAGAGGAAGGCATGCTCATCTGCAAACATAAAAATGATATACATCAGTGTCTAGAGTCCTATACAATACTGGCATCCAAAAAATAATTATAGTGCATACAAAAAGGCAGGAGAAGACACTGTCAGAAGAAAATTAACCATCAGATCAAGATTCATATAGAACAGAAATCTTGGAACTTTCAGATAGAGAAGTTAAAAAGCCACAATTGATGGTAAAAGGTTTTAGTGAAAAATGTAAACAAATGCAATAGTGGATAATTTTAGCAAAGATGGAAACTATAAGAAAAATTCATTGGAAATGCTAGAAATCAATAACTTAGTAATAGAGTTAAAGGACGTCTCTGAAGAGCTCATCTACAGACTAAAAATAGCTAAGGAAAGAATCAATGAAAATTAAGATAGTTCAGTAAACATTACCCAAATTGCAAGCCAAAGAGAAAAATTAGTGGAAAACAAGAAAACACAAAAGAGCATCATCCGTGAACTGTGGGACAATACCAAATGATCTAAAATATACTTATTTGGAATTCCAAAAGGAGAAAAAAAAAGAACAAGCAGAAGAATTATTTGAAGAAATAATTTCTGATAATTTCCAAAATTAATGATAACTTCTAACCACCAAGAAGCTCAGATAAATCCAAGAAGCTCAGATAATCCAAGCAGAATAAATTTAAAAATTCATATCAAGGTATATCATCTTCAAACTACTGTAAAAAAGAGAGAAAATCTTGAAGACAGCCAGAGAAAAACATATTCATAGATTTCAGGGTTTAGAAAAGGAACATCTTTGATGGGATAGGGCTCTAACCATCATAATAATGCTGGCTCCAGGAGGTGGAACTTAATTCATTTCCCCCTTTAAGAGGAGGCTAGGTTTAGTGACTCATTCATGTTTATAGTGTGGAAATACAAAAAGAGTAACATCACAGTAAAGAAATCATGTAGAAATTATCTTAACCAAGTGATCAAGTTTAATATCAACAGTAATAAATCATGTTGATTTCATGTGCCCTCTAAAGAGATACAAAAAGAGGTAATTTCACCTTTCTGATGTTCTTTTAAAATTTTTCTAAACCCAATCTAATAATGAACAAAACCAGATTGAGGGATAATCTATAATATGCTTCACCAGCATTTTTCAAAATTGTCAATGACGTTAAAAACAGAAATAATTAAGAACCTGTCACAGATTGGAGACAAAAGAAACATAACAAATAAATACAATACAGTAAACTAGATTGAATTCTGATAAAAAAAATGACACTATTGGGAAACTGATGAACACTTAAAAAAATCTGTAGTTTAGTTCACAGTATTGTATCCATGCTAATTTCTTAGTTTTGATAAATATACCATGGTTTTGTAAGATGCCAGCTTTAGAGAAATCTGAGTAAAGATGCATAAAAATTTTGTACTATCCTTGTGAATCTTCTAAAATATTAAAATTATTTTTAAATACAAAATTTAAAAAAGATGTAATCATTTAATCCTCTCCCACTGTTATATTTAATAGAATTTTATAGCAATCCACTGGCATTTATATTTCTCTCATATCTTTCTCAGGATTAAAGAGAAGTAATGATGATAGCTATGGATGTCTTTTTTTCTTCAAAACTTTTATATTTTAAAAACATTTCAATGTGTTAAATCAGGGGGAAAAATAAAAGAATTCATAGCTCAATTAATTATGAGTCAGATTTTTCTCATACCTTATTCACCTGTATGGCAGTATATAAGTCCTACATGATGCACCCTTACCAAGAACGGGTTTCTTTTCCCCTCAAATGTATTTTTACAATTTGACATTTCTCTTTCCTCTCTTCTCTTCTTGTCATATTTTTAATATTGTATGACTTTTTTCAGCCTCTATACCAGTGCTGTTTAAAAGAGAGGATTTGCAGTTTGACTGCTCCTGAACTAGAGTGTACACTACTAGAAAAACCAAAGGTATTTTTTTTTAAACCAGCTGTATTTTAAATCTTAAAGCTTGTCATAGAAAGACAAGACTTTATGACATTGGCTTAAAATACATGTTTGGATTTTTGTTGTTACATCATTTCTCATATTCTTTTTGAGAAATATCTTCTAGAATGATGGATTTAAGCAAAGACTTAGAATAGTCATATTAAAAATAGAATTATTTGAAAAATTAAATTTACATGCAGACAATGCAACATCAGATCAAATTTATGTGGCATTGAATAACTGCAAACTAGAAATTAAGTAATATTGGCTCCAAACCCTAAAAGTCAGTCTAAAACTTAAAATTAGACCTATTTTTTTTTCATTTATTTTCACATTATAGATTATAATAATATTCTATAGATCCTTGTGTGACTTTGACCAGAAGAATTAGCATCACCTAGGAACTTATTAGAAATGGAGAATAGTGGGCCTCTCTCAAGATACACTAAACTGGGATCTTCATATCAATAAGATAACTGGACTATTCATATACACACCATATTTTGAAATACACTGCTATAGACTACATCCAATGTACTTGTCTATAAAATTCAATATATTTGTAGAAGAATATATTTTTCTGTGGCCATTAGTCATTGCACGATTTTGAAACACGGATATAATACAACTATAATTGATGAATGAGTTGAGAATATAGAATGATTCAGAGAATATAGAGTGATCCAGAGATAAGCATAACTGACAAACCTGAGGCCTGGAAAATTTAAGTATAAATGAAGTCTAAATAAAAATGATTTACTATATACTCTATGGTAAGTAGATATCTTTTTAGATTCAAGTAGCTGGTATAAAAGACTCTAAGTTTTTGCTGAAGCTAGAAGTACTATTCTCTTATCCAGTAAAGTAATCAGGTAACCAGTACATGTCTTTTCATGTATCAGGAACGGAATAATTACCTCAATTTCCTTGTGTAGAATGGAGTCAGGAGCACAGAAGAAAGGAGTCATCACTGAAATCAGATTAGCCCTTCAGAGGTTAGAAAGCATCATAATTCATTAGTATAATTAGAGTTGCTAACCCTTAGTGGATGCCAGGCTTGGTTCCAAATCCTTAATGTATATTATCTCATTTATCCTTCATAACAACTCCAGGAGGGAGGTATTATTACTGTCTTCATTTTATACATTAAGGAAGAGAGAAAGAGCAAGTTAGCAGTTTATGGTAGTTAAGAAGGGGACTAGGTTTTGAATTCAGCTACTCTGACTTCAGATCTCACACACTTAACCTCCATTCTATTCTAATACACAGTGAAAAAGTCATCAGTTTATAGCTTATTTACTGATAAAAATTTTACTCATTGTGACTCACCATAGCCTGATATGTACCTTTATTTTTCAGCTTTATTGATGGATAACTGATACACAGATATCTACCTGCATATGATGTATACAATTTTATGACTTCGGATATGCATGTGTGTACACCTGTGATAACATCACCACAGTCAAAATAATAAACATATCTACCACCTCCAAAAGTTTCCTGTGTCCTTTTCATTTTGGGGGTTGGGGTGGTAAGTACACTTAACACAAGATCTACCCTTTTAATAAAATCTTAAGTATACAACACTATGTCATTAACTATAGGCAAATCTCCTAGAACATATTCAGCCAGCATGGCTCCAACTTTATACCCATTGAACAACAGCTCTCCATTTTTTCCTCTCCTTATTACCTGGCAAACACCATTCTATTTCTGCTTCTATAAATCTATTTTAAATACCTCATAAAAGAGGAATAAAGCAATATTTGTCCTTCTATGCCTGTCTCGTCACATTTAGCATAATGTCCTTCAGGTCAAGTCATATTAGTGCAGGTGGTAGCATTTCCTTCTTTTTAAGGCTGAAGAGTATTCCATCATGAGTTTATACCACGCTTTCTTTATGCTTTGACTGTCAATCGATCTTTGACTTGCTTCCGTAGCCGATATCTTAAAAATGCCATTGTTCCACATTGTTTTTGAAAATTAAAAAAAAATTGCCTTTTACAGACTATTCTCAATTTTAAAAAGTGGTGGGTTTCAGAAACGAAGTTGGTTATTTAGAATTTAGGCTGCATTTATTACATCCGAGGTTTATGTTTAAACGAAAATGTATAATGAAAAGATGATTAATATTTCAATATTATCACCAAACAAAGCAAAATGACAATTCATGTGGGTAATCAATTTTTAAAATCTGGGTGATTATAGAACTAAAGCAGAAATAGGGAGAAATTTTTCCACAATTCCAGAAATATTAACGGACTCCAGTTAATATGAGTAGTTGATACTACTCGGTGATTATTCTTTTTAATATCAAGAAAGGGTACAATCTTAAAAAAAAACTATTTTTATACTTGTTAGCCTTAATAATTATGATGCTCAATGTGTATGTGTTTAATCATGAAATTAAGAAGACAAATAAAAGGCAGACATCTGTGAGCTGATGTTACAAAGAGTGACAGAAGAAATTGGGAGGAAGAATATATGAAAATATGTGAGGGAAAATTGCTCTATGGTAAAAATGACCTGATCTGGAAGAGGTAAAAAGGTGGAGAGATAAAGAAAAGGAGAAAAAATTATAGTACTGTGCGCATATTTCCACTCTAAACTGGGGAGGCCCGTAGTGAGGTATAGGGAGAAGGAGAGGAGGACATCCCACCTTAGAATCTTAAAGAAAGTTATGCAAAGTTTGAACAAACATATTAAACATTTCTAACTTCGAATTTTGAAAATGTGAAGAAACAATTTTCTGTAATAGAGCAGATATCAACACAGTCTTCACAAGTAATAACACTACTTTGTGCCATGAATGACCCTTACATGCTTACACCAGCATTGGAGGCAGAGGCTGAGGATCTTTGACTTATCTTTTAGTTATCCAAAAGGCACATGGATTTTTTTTTTTTTTAAGAATGAGATAGCCATCTTTAGATAACAAAAGATGAATAAGTTTTGGAACCAAATTTCAGTTTTAGCTTCCAGGAAAAGCTGTTAGCTCAAGGCAGAGAACTGTCTGGAATGTGTCAGTGTGAAAAGGCTTTTCCACCTGGCTCTCCATATGCATAAACCAGCCCAGAGCTACGGGACTTAACAGAAGTTGAATGAGGGAAAATCGAATTGGAAGAAGGAATGAGCCAGATTTGGCTGAAAGTGGTGTCTCAAGTGGGCAACACAGTCAGCGCTGGACTTCTCCACGCAGAAGTGAGAACTATGTCAGAGATGAGTCCAAAATGTTGAGCCCTGTGAAAACTGGGTGATGAGCCAGCCAAATAATTCAGATTAGTGCAGTGGGGGATCAGGATGTGGCATCCCTGACATTTTGCCAAAAAAATCTGCTGCTCTCAGCCAGTCCTTATTGGCACTTATCTCCAGTGTTTTTTAAGGTCACTGCACAATCTCAAGTATTTTGAGGTGGTTGGAAGAAGAATTTTACAGGGTTATAGGGTCAGTAAAATGATACTTCATTGTTTATCAATGTTCTATTTGAAGTAACAATCAAAATTATTTCTTTTTCACTGCTTCACGTTAATATGCATTATACGTGTATGGAAAATTAATGAAATGCTATTTTTTTAGATAAAAATTGCATTGTTATGGCAAAACACAAACCTTAAACAGTGTTATGGGAAAAGAGCAGGACTGAGAGCCAGGAACCTGGGCTACACCATCGTGCTCTGGGGCATTTCACTCGTCCTGTGTTAGTTTCAGTTCTCTCATCTGTAAAATGAGCGGGTTGGGCCAGATAATCTCTGAGGCCTATTCCACATGCATAATTGTGCAAATCCATCATTATTATCACTACTTAATGTGAACAGCTATCTTGTCAGGGTATACATATACCAATTCAAAGCCGTTGGCTTAATATAATAAGACTTTTTAAAATGTCTATTTAATTTTCCATGGAAAGAAAACTGAAGTAATTGATTAAACAAATTTTAAAATAATATAATTTAGGTTAATGGGCTTCTCTTGGAATGGGAAAATAGTTCAATTTTCTATGAAATCTATTCAAGTTGCACTTTCTTCCAATATTTTGTTACAGATTTTTCCTTCTGCTAACCGCAGTCACCAATTTTAATTGAACGGGGGAAAACGGTTCTGATTGTCTATGTCATTCTATTGGATTTATATCATTGAATTTCAAGCCTGTTTCACTGGGACCTGCCAAAAGTGGCTTATGCCAACCTCTGAGTCTCCTTGTTACACTTCTTTCCTAGGTAGCATTGTTTGCCTCTTTGTCTGCTCTCTGATTAAACTGACATCATTTTGCCTTTTGTGACTCTGGTGTCATTTTCTGTTGACAGTGTCTAGTAATGGTAACAGGCTGGTGTCCTTGTGGAATGGGGAGAAGCCATTGATTGGTTAGATGTATTAATGCAGACCTGTTAAATGACATGCAGGCTTGTCTTTGTGCTAAGTGGCAGCTGAATGGTGGCCAGTGAGAGAGGTTGTTAAGCACAGATAAGAGGCAGCACCTCTATTCTCTGGCAATGTCACTTTCTCCCATTTGAGGAAAGACATTTGTTCAAGACATTCTTTTTCTCCTTTCACTTATGATATTTAAGGTGAAAAGTTGTGAAATTACTGCACGACTGCAGAATAGATTGTTTCAGGAAAGTGAACTCTAGAGAGAGTTTCATTTGGAGTAGTTTTTCCTTAAAACTATATTGCATTGAATGTAAATGTTTAAATGAGAACGATTAAACTGTTAATACTAGCAGGGAAAAAATAGAAGCTCGGTGACAACAGGTGCCATTTGACACCACTCTATATCAATTTGAAATGAAAATAATTTTAAAATAATTTTAGATTCTGGAATCTTCAAAGAAATAAGAAGATACCAAAATATAGCAGAATTATGAAACTTTTTCAAATAAATTAGAAATAAAATAGTGAAAATTATTATTTGTTTTTATTTCATTGTTTAAATTTCCAGGGATACATTGTATATGGTCTAAGTTATCCAAGTATGCAATGCACATAACATTATGCTTTATATTGCAAACTGTGAAAGTCTAGTCACAAGAGAAATGTCTTGACTGGTCTTCCTCCCTTTGTAAATTGAGAAATGCTGACATTTTATGTGCAAGTGTAACTGATATTTGCTAGGCTTGTTATTTGTGGTTTTTGCTTTACTTTGAAATACTGCACAGATTCTAACCTAGAATCAATTATGCCCTTGAGGAGTTTAGCCTGTTGCAGTGACTTGCCACTTCTGCTGTCTTCCTTCTGTCTCCAGCTTCATATATATGTATTCCTTTCTGTCTTATTACAAAGTAGTTGTTAGACTTTGCTTATGTAATGTATCAAATTAACTGTTAAGTTCAAATCCTTCTCTTAGGCACTGAGGGCAGAGACAGATGTGCAATATATATCAATCCTCAATTTCCACTATGTAATCTCTTTGAACTTCTATTTTCTCTTCTATAAAATGGGGATTACAATACATCAGAAAGTTGCTCTGGGAATTAGATAAAATGATATATAGAAAGCACCTACTTCATTGCCAGCCACAGAGTTGATGATTAATAAATTTAATATATTTATCTTCAACGTATCACAAATTAATGAAATCACATCTTGTTTTCATCCTATTTCACCCATGAATCAGATTTGTCCAATAATTATCCTACATTAATGATCAATTAAAAGCTGAAGATAGGAGGTCAGACTTCTGATAAGTCTGTCTTTCAGTCCTATAAAGGCAGGAGTCTAACATATGCACACATAAAACTATATGCCCGCTATTTACTTGGCAACTGATACTTCAAATGCTTTGCATTTTTTATGTCTTATCTCAACCCTTTGAAGTTTATCTTTATTTTACAAATAAAAAATCCTGGGCTGAGAGATGTTAAGTTCCTCAAGAAATTCAGGTTAGAAATAAACTGGAATTCCAGGTCTTCTCGTTTCAAGCTTTTTATACTTAAAAAGTCCTTTTGAACTATGCTACAGCATCACCTCTGGAAGTCATTATAGTTGTTTGATGCTTAGCTATCAGACATTTTTAATACTTTCAGGGAAACTAGCAGACAAATGGTCCAAAAGAAACAGTGAGAATCAGGAACATTCTTCATGGCACTCCATGTTCCTCCTTTCTGCATCCAACATTCTTTCTCTGGTCTAAGTAATAGATGTTTTTTCTAAATGAGGGATGTGGTCGCCTCATACAGCAAGTGTTTACATTACGGATATTTCTATCTTATAACAGATGGTTGTATAAATTATGAGACATTGTCTGGGGAACTATAACTCATAAATCCATAGATTCTATATTAGGTTATCATAAATAATTCTAAGCCAGGAACATATCATGCTAAGTGCATTTCATATGTAAGGACTCTTCTCCTAGCAAGAAGAATTAGTCTATTTACAAAAGATCTAAATACCATCATGCTTACACAGTTATTAGAAAAGATGGCTTGTTTTCTTTCTTTCCCTGGAGTATTGCACCAGTGACTGGGAGAGAAACAGATCAAAGGCCAGCCTTTTTAATCCTTTCCTTTCCAGATATATATGTTTGCTCCCTGCCCCCCCCCGACTTAATATTGTTGAGAATGTTAATTCCTTTATAGTGAAATGATATAAAATTAGTGTCTCTGTGTATAAAAGTTTTCTTTCTTTCCTTTATTTTCTTCCTTCCTTCCTTCCTTCCTTCCTTCCTTCCTTCCTTCCTTCCTTCCTTCCTTCCTTCCTTCCTTCTTTCCTTCCTTTCTTCTTTCCTTCCTTCCTTCCTTCCTTCCCTCTCTCCCTCCCTCCCTTCCTTCCTTCCTTCCTTCTTTCTTTTTAAAATATGAGCCTTACAAGACCCTGGAATTCTAAGTCTGAAAGGAACATTAGTTGATTTTATTTCATCATTTGAAAAAAAATAGAGTATTTTTTCTTCGGAATAATTTTTTTCATTACTTCATTCACTTTGCATGACAAATGAAAGGCTCCACACCTAAATTTATATTTCAGTGAAGAAAATAGACAAAAATTAGTAAGGTAACATCTATACATACTATAGAATGTTAGCTACACAGTGTTAAAAAGGACACAAAATAAAACAAGAAAAGCAGAGAGTAAGTTTGCAGGGATCAGGATGGGAAGGTGAAATTTATACACATTGAGAAGATGACATGGAGCCAAGAACTGAAGAAACATGGAAATAAAGTATGTATGTAATTGGAGAAGAAGATCCCAGGCAGGGATAAGCATGTGCAAAGGCTCTGAGGCAGGATCGCCTAGTGGGTGTTGGAAGAACAGCTGTCCAGTATCCCTAGAGTTGAGTCAGATGACAGATCATAAGGTCAGACAAATAACAGGGCCCTATGCCATCCAAGATGCCCATTGATTATATATCTGCATTCTTCATTTGCTTAAAGTTTATAAAATTCAGTGTCTTTTTAGCGTTCTAAACCTATTCCATTGCCATTCTTGGATCCATATATCTAACATAATGTCATCTTTATAAATCTCTAATCCAAATTAATTGGTTGAAAGAAACATTTTCTAAAATTTGATTTTTTTGACTCATTGAGATGAGATTCTATTAGGTCATGATACAATTTTAAGATGCAACAATCATTTCAGGAAGTTTTTCATTACGATACTTTCAAGATCTTTAATTGCCTTGAAGAATACTTTATGATGTTCTGTATATTCTCTTGTATGCAAAGTTTCAGAAATTTCGTGGTCATAGGGGCTCACATAGATGTCTAAATTACAGAAGACACTAGTTATTTATTAATTACTACTCCCTCTATATGTAACTACATACCCAATTGTATTCCCACTTCCCAAAACTTCAAGTAAGACTTGGCATCTATTAAATGCATGTTTGGGAGGTAAAAAATGAGTTATCGGTAATTCATTTGGGATTCAGCGTATTTGGATTCAAGTAACCACAATTGTAATCCTTCTCAGAAACTGATGATTTTAATGATATAGATTTCTTTATAATGTTATGAGCTTCCTAATATTGTCCAGAATATGTGGTATTTTTTTTTTTTAAAGCTTGCTCTGAAATATGAATGAACACATTTTGTTTTTATAGCTCTGGACTGTATTGTGCTTCTTTAAATGCATAGTTTACCATCAGTGGTAATAATAAGTCAGTCTCAATCAATTTCAGCCAAAACCTTGTCAGAAATAAAAAATGCTGAGAACAGCAAAATAGCACAGTAGGACATATGACCTATGGATTGTTTTAAGAGTAATTTTTAAGTGTTCTTACTATTTTCTTATGTATTTACTCTCCCTTGATGTAGAGAAATGAATATTTACTCTGAAAAATTTATCTTTGTTTAGTTGATTTTTCTGACATCTTGTTGCTGAAATAGAATTTTATATCACCATTTATATGATGATATATTAGAGTATACAAAATTATTAAAAATTATTCATAATGACCTAAATAGTATAACATTTTCAGTTAAAGAAAGCTTGGTAATTCTATGTAAATAACATTAGTTATCTTATCCTTGTAATAAAAATGCACCCAAAATAAAATTTCATGTTTTGTAATAGAACTGTAAACTTTACACATAAAATGCATACCAAAAAAAAAAATGAAATTGAACTTGTGTTATTTTACTTTGTGCATCTTACTCTATTTCATATATTTTTCGCAGTCTGGCACATTTGAAAAATGCCTAGAAAATGTCAAATTAAAAAAAAAAAAATCCAATGTGGCATCTTCATGTTATTTCAAGCCCCGCAATTCTCATGCCTGGGTGACGTGAGTGGAATGGCAGCTGTTTCTTCGGTGTGTTTGATATATATTCTCAGAGTAATTTCCTGATGGATGTTTTGGTTGCTAAATCTCCAGTTGTTGCAGGAGCAATGATGACTCTGACACTCTTCGTTTGAGGTAATTAAACTTTCAGCCCATCTGTGCAGTAACTTTCATAATATTTTCAAAGGGCACAGAATGCTTTTAATATTTGTACCACTTCATTTTTACTTGCTAAGGGACCTATTATCTAGCTGAACATTGTGGAAGCAAGTTTTTCAAAAACTGGCTAGTGAAAGGGGACATTAAAATGTCACACAAGCAAGAAAGTAATGTAGCTAATGCTGAATTTTAAAATAACCTGAAGGATATCTTGTTTACCAAAACTGGATTTCATATCCTTGTGTTAGGCATTTTATCTTTGACTCTATGACTTTCAGTTCTTAAGTAAAATGACAAGTTCTAGATATGATCTTTTTTGTTCTGGAAATATTATCTTCTTGGCTTTGAGAAGTTTTTAAAAGCTTTTGTGTACTTCCTTAACAAGGTTATATTAAAATAATGAAAATAATGAGTTAGGTAGACACAAGATGACATTAATATTTTTACCAGAGTGTTTCGGTTGCTTAAACAGCATAAAAAAATAATGGTTATTGTCAGAAAGTAAACTTTAATGCATCAACCAAGTGTCTAATGACATTTAGATGAAATAAGGTTTTATAAAGAATAAAAACTTTTATATTTAAAATGTGCTCTTAATTCTGTATTTTTCTTATTATAAATGTCTATTGTGGAAAGTTTAAAAATAAAGGCAAAAACATTAAAAATTAAAATCTCTAATATCATCCTCATTAATAACTATTATCAGTTTAAGTATATAAATGCTTAAAGACACACAGTCACAAATTAGAATTACCCTATATATTTTGTTTTACCATCTGTTTACTGTAACATTTTAAAAGATAAGTCACATTTCTTTTAATAGTTTCATACTTTTATCAATTAGCTATAGCATATTATCTGCCCAGTCCCTTTTTATTGTTGATAGAATGTCTATCTTTGGGGATCTATCCTTTTATATATCATTTTTATAGGATGTTTATATATTTTTAGCCTGTTTAAAAAATTAATAAAATAATACAAATAGTTTAAAATGATACAAATCGTTTATTCCAGGTAATTAAATTTTTAATATTATGTATGGTGATTTTAATATTATCTATGGTGATTTGGGACAGCAATAGTTTATATTGATAAATATTTTTATCTGCTTTGTCCATTAATTTTATATTTGGAAATATTCCTGTAGAAAAAAATAGATATTCACCCATGTATTTTTCTGTTTTTAATACATTTGTTATCTAGCTTAAAAAACATTTTTTAAGCCTATTGAGGTAACATTGGTTAATACAATTGTATAATTTTCAAGCGTACATTATAACTTGACATCTATTTTTTTCTATTGTGTGATTACCACCCAGAGTCCAGTTTCCTTTAGCTACAATATATTTGATCCCTTTTACCCACCTCACCCTCCTATATTTAATACCTTTTACCCTGTCTACCCTCTGGTAAGCACTAGTCTATTGTCCATGTCCTTGAGTCTCTGTCCTGTTCATTTGTTGCTTTTAGGTTTATATCTCACATATAAATGATATCATGTGATTTTCAACTTTGTTAGTCTGGCTATTTCACTTAGCATGATTATCTCAAGATCGATCCAGGTTGTCGCAAATAGCTATATTTCATCTCTTCTTCTGGCTGAGTAATATTCCATTGTATATATGTACCACAGCTTCTTTAGCCAATCATCTATTGTAGGACACATGGGTTGCTTCCATGTCTTGGCCACTGTGAATAATGCTGCTATGAACATCGGTATGCAAATATCTTTTTAGATATGGGTTTTCAAGTCTTTGGGGTATATACCCAATAAAGGGATTGCTGGATCATATGGTAGGTCCATTCTTTAAAAAAAAAAAAATTATTTTGAATTTATTTCTGTGCAGAGAATGAATTAGTGCTTGCTTTATATTTTTTTCCAAAAGTGTTTTAGTCATCTAACTGCCATTTATATTTAATATTTAATATTTTCATTTATATTTAATATTTTCTCTTGCTGCTAATTTTTCACTTGCTGTATTTATTAGTACTTTCATACTTTATCACTCCTTTTGAATCACTTTTTAATGATATATAAATTCATTAGCATTAAAATAGAGCATCATCATACAAAAAAATTAAAAAATAAAATAGAGCATCAAAATTTTTTACACATACTTAATTGAAATTTTGTAATTGAACACAAAATCACCTATAACAAAAGAACACAAGATATTTCAAAACCTATCAATAAGTTTTTAAATAAATATTTGTAAATTGCAAGACAATGGGATAAAAACAGTGAATTCAGTGTCTATTAAGTACCTGCTATTTCAAGTGCTCCCGGGGACATGTGTCTCAAACATAGAGAAGATGCACTCCTTTTCTATAAGATACTTTCAAAGAGATAATGTCATTTGGAAAGATCGTGGCAAGATTGATGTACGTTCAGTGTGATGTATATGCAAGTCACTCAGCTCCGCTGCTTTCAGACTTTCTGGAAGAGCTATATCTGAGCCGAGCTATAAAAAATGAATAAGAATTTTACAAAAAAATAATAAAAATAAAAATATGACTGATACCACGTAAACAACGCCATGAAATGCATAACAAAAAGTTTAAGGGAAATGGAAATAGCAAAATTGTAAAACCAGGTGAGTGCAGCTACTCTCCTCTGATAATCTGGTAACTGAAAGTTGAAAAGAAAAAGCATAATCTTTTCCCAAGTCTCTGCTTGCTTGCTTATCTGCCTGCCTGCCTGTCTGTCTATCTTTAAATCCTGTTTTGACTGAAGTTTGGCTGAAGTAATAATTTCAGAGAAAAAAATAAGAGAAACGGCATGCAAGAAAGAGGATAGAAATAATAAAAGGACTTCACTAAAAGTTATTATTTAATTCTAGTTAATAGTTAACCTAGCTTGACATCTTGGAAAATCATAAATTCCCATGTTTTATGGACTTGTTTATTTAAAGGGTAACTTTTGCCCCAAACAGTGTTATTCCCATAATAAACACAAGCATTGTTATTCCCAGAAGTGATTCATGATAACAAGATCAAATCTCTTGGCAATAAAATTTTAAGTACCACAATTATTTGCTAACAAATAGTTGCCAGCATAAGCTAAAACAAAAAAAAATGATTTTTAAAACTATCCTTCTACTACTTATTAGATATATGAAATGAAGCTTACCGAGATTTTCAGAAAACTGACAACGTAACACTATAAGCATAGACCACCAATTGCCCTTCTTGAACATGATGTATGCAGCAAACAGAGAAATTACCACTTTGTTATAAAACTTTAACAAAAATACTCTTAAATTGCCTTTACATCAAAACACAAGAAAAATAGTCGCAAGGATAAAGTAGCCTCTAACAGTAGTTATTCCATATCTACTAGGCTTGGGTGAAGAAATTGAAATAGAAAATTATTCCTGAACTTATAGAGTTGACAATATTTTCACTTGTTATACAAATGAGAAAATGATGGATGTAGCCATTATGAATGTTGGTTTTGTTAATAGGCATGCAATTAATTTTAAACAAACTCTATAATATGTAGTTTATTAGACTTTTGATTTTTAATTTTGAAAATACAGTGCTGTGCCATTTTCATAATTAACCAAAATTAAATATATGTATATATAGTTTAATTTCTTATAGCTTTATTACTCTTCAAAAAAAGTCAATGAAGCACCTTATGCTGACCATCATCTTATGCTAACTGACATTCGTTTTTCTTTTTGAAATATCACCATTTACACAGTGATGCCATTATATAGTTTTTATCATTCCAATTTTTTCTAAGAAATAATAAAGATGCTGTCCAACAAATGTAAGATTCTCCCTCTCTGTTGTGGAATGACTTCTTTTTTTTTTTTTTTTCATATGATTTGTGGACAAATTATTTCATTCTAAACCATCTGCTTTCTCTATTTTGACATTCCCCCAGGGTTCCAAACTGTAAAAGGGACTGGCTTCACTTTGGTCCCAAAACAAGTACAAAATAATTCCTTACCTTTTTGGGTTACCAAATCATCTAACAACAGTATGATTAATTTTTGTATATAGGGAGAGATAACATGAAGACAAGTAAATGTTATACAATTTTATTTTAATATAACATTCCCTTGTATTTTATATGAGTTTTATTTGTTGACTGATGGCTATTGTAAATGACATCCTAGAGCAGTTCACACTCTTTAACACAGGATTTGCATGCAGCACGAATCCCACAAAAATAACGCTTTTATAGTCAGATTCACGAAAGCTCAGTTTTCATTCTCCTATCTCATGAGGAGAAGGGAAAATGTAAATCGAATGGTTGATTTAAAAATGTACATTTAGAGGAAATTTTACTAAATATTTGAATCTCTTAGTGAGCTTGGCAATCATTACTGGTTCTTCATAAAAGAATTTAAGAGGCAGGGCATAGTTACTTTTCTAATAATGTTTATCTACTGGTGTCATGCTATCTGGTGAATAAAGCAAAGACATTCATTATTATTCTTTTGAGAAATAATAACAACAAAAACAACAAAAGACATGTAACCTCTCACAAAACATATTTAAAATAATTAGGCACAAATTTTGTGATAGACATAATAAGTATTAATTTTATAGAATCTCTAAGAATCCGGTTATTAAAAAATTAATTTTCAACTAGTCTCCTGTTTTAAAAAATTATTTATTTAAATTAGTTTCACATATACAGTACATTGGTTAGACATCTATATAGTTCATATTAATGCTAATTACATTCCCTGTGCTGTGCTCCCCATCCTCGTGTCCAACTATCAACTACTCATTTGTTCTTCTTTAACCCTTCACCACATTCTCCCAGACTCCCAACTCCCTTCCTCTCTATTCATCACCAAATTAAATTCTTCACTATATTTGTGAGTCTGTTTTTGATTAGTCTGTTCTTAGACTTCTTTCGTTCCTAAAATTCCACATGTAAATGAAATCTTTTTGTCCTTTAGATTCTGCATGTCTGACTTTTTTAACTCAGCATAATAATCTCTAAGTCCATCCATGTCATTGCAAATGATAGGATTTCATTTTTAATAGCTGAGTAATATTCCATTGTATATATAAATCATGATTTTTTTAACCAATTATCTGTTGATTAATATTTAGGTTGCTTTCATATCTTGGCTATTATAAATTGTGCTTCAAATAGTCTCCTTTTTAAAAATTTCTACTTTATTTTTTGAATTGTATCAACAGCAAAAAAGGCAAACTATATTTGGCAAGAATTTCATGTTTGAATGGTTACGAATATTAGCAAAACTTACTTTAATTATCTTAACATGTTTTAAGTGTTAAAATTCTTTATTCGAATCAATTTTCAACCACCTGCTATTTTCTGTACCTTATTCACTAAATTTTACTTAATACATTTAGTCAAGTTGACAGAAAATAAGTTCCAGCAGTGCCTAACTTTGTTAAAGAAAATCCACTTTATTTCTCCCACAGAGATCTCACTGCAGGTTTAGTGTTTACATTTCTCAGGAATTTTAATATTCACAGTGAGGTCAAAATAGTTGTTTTAGGTATTTATTGCCCTAATAAATCAATACTGGCCAAAAATAGCTGAACATGTAGAGAAGTTATGCCAAAACAGTATCATCCCATATTTAGAACAACTATTTAATCTACATTCTTCTCTTTTTCTCCCCAACTCAAAAAAAAATTGTAGAAACTAGCTTTAGTTTAATTTTTATAAATTGACTTAGCTTTAAATTTTCTGTCTTGATGCAAATATGACATATGTACACACTTTACACATATTTACAGTATTTCAGTGAAATTTTTCAGAGATTGGTAATCAAAAACTAAATTAAATTACATAGTAGTTTATTACTAAACTATAGACTATTCATAGTATGGGGAATCTGAGAGCTAAACTTGCTTATAACTGAGCACCTTGTCAATTATCAAAATCTTTGATGGTCATCCAGCCACTGAAAGAGGCACATTGATTAGTGAAATGGTCTACTTTCTTTCTTACATTAATTTAAATCTACTTTGTTCATTAGTGTAACATCACCTCTATTGCCAGTTCTACCTCATGATCACACAGTGAATGAATATACCTGTGCTTCTCTTGTTTAGCTGAGATCTCATAAAAAATATCGTCTGTGGCTTTTACTAGTGTGTCATGCTACACAGAAAATGAAAAATCTAGAACTAGACACAATACTCCTAATGTGACCTAGTCTGTACATAATAAAGTAAGTTAACATATTTCTTTTTAAGAATAAATGAATTCATTTTCTAGACACAGTTCTATGAGCTTTCGATATACAGATTCACTTTCTGCAGTTCTGAATTCCATAAAGCCCTGAAAACAGAAAGCTTTTTCATGTTTGATATAAACTTGATAAAAAGCTTGTAAAAGCTGATTTGAGAGGTAATTCATAGTCTTCATTAATCTCACATGGTATAAATATAGGCAACTTTCACTAAAAAAAAATGACAAGGTGCCTTATAAATCATATTTCAGTGTAAATACCATTTTACTTTTCTAAAACTAAAAAAAAAAAAAAATTAAAACACCTCTGGTCCTGAGGGTTTCAGGTAAGTGATTTTGGATGTGGACTCATTTATTGAACTCTCAAAACTAACTCACGAAGTAAGTGACATTACTGAGTTACAGATATATTGCGTGAGTTGCCCAAGGTCATAGAGCTAATTAATAAAGGAGTCAGGATTTGAAACACAGCAATCTGGTTTCCGAGTCCATTGTTTCCCTTCTGAAACTTTATTATCACCTGAAATAACTCCATAAAAATGTCTCAATATCCAGCTGTAATAACATTCTGTTCAGTGAATATTATTGTCTATTTTCTGAGCTGCTAAAGTTTTTCACTTGCCCCTAAACTTTTTTAATCTTCATTTTGTTCACGCATCCATTTCCTAAGCTTCACTGGAAATCCTAGAGGAGATATTCTGATGGAGTCTTAGTAAAATTTTGTTATCCTATTCTGGGAGCTGTAAGTAAGTAAGACAAAGAAGGGCAAGATGTTTTCAGTTTAGTTTACTTTTTTTCACCAAAACATATGAATTAGCTGTGGGTGGAAAATAAAGAATAGGACATTGGAAAATCTCTCTTATGCCAATGAATTAGAAAAATGTCACATATTCATTTTTTGGGGGTTTATTGTATTTTATCTTAAGTCTCTTTTTTGTTCAGATTTTGAAAATCTTCCATTCTCTGTTACTAGAGATAAATTCTTGACACCAATGGCTTTGGAAAGTTTGAAATAATTTAATGGTGTAGACTTTTATAAAGTCACATATGATTAGCTATCTTATATACATATATCTATAGACATGCACACAAGAATATATATGCGTATGTTCATATATCATCTTAGTGCTGCCACAAATTTAAATATTGTAGTATTATAGCAGCTCAACTATTACATAGTAAGTACTTTATATTTTCAAGAGCTACATTTTAGGTATATAACTCCCTATAGGATATAATTCAATTATGCATCAATTTTACATGTATTACCAATAACTTTTTTATTTTTTTGTATTTCATGTTATTAAGCATTTTTAAAGCATAAATTCAAGCTAAAAATATGTTGCTTGAAAATTATGTTCCTTTAGAACATAATTTATATTCTTGTGATTTGTTTCATTTACATATTATGCATTTACAGATATACTTACGTGCTAAAATCACATTGTTGAGGTTATCGAGATTATTAAATAAGTGAATTATTTATTTATTCAAGAATTACTTATTATTTTTTATATCATGTGCTAAGTACTCCACCAGAAATAGGGACACACTAAGAAATTAACGCAAAATGATCCTTGTCCTTATTCAGCATATGGATATTTCTCTATTCCATCTAAGGTACTTAAATAATACGGAACTTTTTTTTCCTAAAATAAGTTTTTAATTTTTAAAACTTTAAGGTCTATTTTATAAATACATTCGTATTGTCTTTTTAGAAAAATACTTATTCTCTTAAAGTGGATATGGAGTAGCTAAAATTATTTCTTGCCATTAAAATATCAATGGAAATTAATAGTAAAAATGTTAGTTTTTTTCTCCAAAGACTCAATATTTTAGCAAAATGGAATAGATAAGCATTTATATCTTAGAAGGAGAGGCTGAAGGAAGTTCATGATACAGGTATTCCTATTTCAGTTTCATCACTATCTGCTACATATATTTTGATGTGATATTATTGGATAAATTCATTTTTTAAATAGTTATATTTTTGATGAATTAATCATCATATTATGATCTCCCTCTTTGTCTCTATCAATATCTTGTTTTGAATTCTACTTTTTTCTGATAATAGTATAAACATTTACTTTCTTATGATTAACATTTGCCTAGCATATCTTTCCAGCATTTTCTTTCTGTGTTCTTTATATTAAAATTTGGTCTCTTGCAAATAGCTGTTTTTGTTTTCTTTTGTTTTTCCATTTAGTTAAACTCTTTTAATTAGATTGTTAGGTCAGTTTATATTTAATATAATGCATGATATATAAGTATACCATTTTACTATTTGTTTTCCATTCGTTATTTGCTAATTTGTTCTTAATTCACCATATTCTTTAAGGTGTTTATTAATTTTTGAAATTTTTTCTACAATTGCCTTAGCTCCACCTTTTTGTATTATTGTTATTTTGACTGTGTTCTATAAAGATTAAACTATGTGTCTTTAATTTATCAGAGTCTACCTCAAAATAATATATTACTTCACATATAATAAAACAGCTATATGGCAGTATAATTCAATTTACCCCATTCTTTCTACTATATTTTTTTACTGCATATGTTACAAATCACACCATACATATTATATTTTCTTTAAATAATTAATAGTCTTTTAATAACATTTGACATGGTTCTTTTATATTAACTCATATATTTAACATTTTGAGTGATCTTTATTCCCTTTTGCAGATGTTGACTTTTATCTGTGATTATTTATCTTCAACCAGAAGAAATTCTCTTTAGTATTTCTTATGGTGAACATCTACTATTGGCATCATCTCAGCTTTTTGTTGTTGTTGAAAACATTTCTAGTTTGTCTTTATTTATAAGGGTGTATTTTTACTGGATATAGATATAGACTAATAGGGCTTTCCCACCCCCCCTCAAAACAATTATAAAATGTAAATCACTAGTATTCTGTATTCTAGTATTCTGATAAGTAGCATCATCTTTATTTTTTGTTATACTATATGTAATATTTATTTGTTTTTTTCTCTGCATTTATTTTCTTCTCTCATGGTTTTATGATTGTTTTCATTATCTTTAGTTTTAGCAATTTGACTTTGATGTGCTTATGTGTGAGTATCCTGTGTGTGCTTAGCCTCTTGAACATATGGTTGATAATTTTCATCGGTTTTGTGGGAAAAATTATATCTTCAATTAATTTCTGCATCATTCTCCCATTTCCTTCTGGGACTAATGATGTATATGGCACTATTTGATATTGTCCCACTGGTGTTAGGCTATTAATTTTCATTCTTTATTTCTTTATATGCCTTAATTATTATAATTTGTAACTTGGATAATTTTTTTGTCCTGCCTGCTGTTAAACTTTCAGTGAACCCTTCATTGGAGATATTTCATTTTTCAGCTACAGAATTTTCAGTTGGCTCCTCTTCAATTTTTCTATTTTCTTGCCAAAATTGTCCATCTTTCTATTCATTTTATCCATTTTTTTCCTTAAAAATATTGACTATATGTAGCTGGTTTAATGTTCTTCGCTACTAGTGTCACTATGTGGATTATCTGTGGTGTCTCTTTACAATGATTTTTTTTCCTTGATTATAAGGCATTTTAATTTGCTGGACATTTTTTCTAAAAATATATTATACTGGGTTGATTTGTGTTATCTTTCTTAAAGAGTATAGAATTTTTTCTGGCAGTCAGTTATTGATTGAGAGTTACTTAAATAATATTAAGGTTTGATTATGGGAATTATTTTGCTTCTGTCCTTAGTTATAGGGCATAAATATAACCTTTCCGGGTTTCAAGTAAATGCCTGAAATGTTCACTAATAAAAATCTTAAATGAACAACAACAAAAATAAATTATGAGGTGTGTAAGATGTGATTATTTGTGGTAAAACTATAAATAGAAAAACAGTGATATGGTATTGCCACTAAAGATAAAGCTATCATCCCTTTTACAAAATGAGACTTCAAACTAGTACTTACTAGATAATGCTATTAGTTTCTATGCAGACCTAAAAATTAGTTATCTACCATGTAACAGTAAATGTTCTCTGTAATTAATCACTTCATGTAAATTAGTGATTCTTAAATTTTACATCTACTTTGCATTTTTAATAAAGAACTCTAACCATAATTTGTACACAAGCTAACAATAGATACCTTGGAATTGTTATTATCTCTCCAATAATATATAATTTCCTTAAATAGGTGTTATGCTTATGTAATTAATGAATAATATTATGGCAGAACATTTTTATTAAAACACTTTTCATTGCTTATTTTTTTTTTTCAAAGAGTTCATGAATTTCTAGCTTTTGTATTTCACCTAATTATGAGATGGTAGCCATGATATTTTACCCCTCTGTACCTCTTTCCACGCTACTAAAATTGTCTGCTAATGTCACTGTATGGATTATGTCACTATTATGGTTATTGAATGATATTATCTCTTAAGTCAGTATTCATATCGAAAGATAAAAACCCAAAATTATTACATTTCATTCATATTACTTGTCTTATATGTTGCAGTTGGTATTGTAAATCATTCAGTAAATTACCATTTAATAGCACTTAGTATAAATGCAGTGTACTATACATTAAAATTATTTTCTTTTTTTAAAAAAGTTTGCAAATTAGAAGGGGCCAATAAGTAAATATAAAATTTGAAAGTGACATGAATTGCTAAAATAGAGATATAAACAAACTATTAATTTCAGTTCTAAAATTTTCTTAGCAAAGTGGTTCAAATTGGGGTAAGGGAAGGACAGATAGTTTGCGGACAGTTTGCCACTATGGAAATACATTGTAAATTACTTTACTTTCCTGCTCCTATAACTTTTATTTTTTAAATCTCTCTTTTCTTTAATCTTTTTTCTTGTTCATTCAGTATTTTCTTTTCTCCTATTCTCTTTTTTTTCCCTTTATTTTAAATCCTAAACATGGCAAGAGCAGTTTGCTTGGCTCTCAGTCCTAGAAATTTTGCTGACCCTTTAACAAGGACATTAAGTTATTTCAACAAATTTTGCATTAGGTAAATACTTTTGCTATTTTTTTATTATTTGTATTTGTTTTAAAACTATATAGCAGAGTCAAAAGAAAATGAAATCCTGACTTTTGAAAAACACTTTTTCTCAAGTGTATATACAGATGAGAAATCAACATAGTACCCAATTAAACATTGCAATTAGTTCTTGCAATAAAAAGCCTCCAGGCTCAACTATTACAAGGAACTTAACCAATTTGTAATTTAATAAATATTTGCATAAGCAAAATCCTGACAAAGTGTTAGTAGAATAGCTCAAAATAACTAAATAAGTCATCATATTTTGCAGGGTGAGGGGAGGAGGTGAAAACAGAAAATATGTTGATTCACTACTTTATGGAAGTTAAATGTTCATTATTTTGTCTGTTAAAAAATAAATTATGCAAACTAAGAATATAGAGTATTATCTACCATGCAGCAGTAAATATTTTAAGTAATAAATTATGTTATATTGATTTTACCTCCACCATACCAAAAATAATTTAATTAAAGAAAATGTTTTTTTTTTCTATGAAAAAAAAAGAAACAGTATCTCTTATATCTCTTGGATTCTCTGTAGTATAGCATGAGTCTAACAAGATAGTAGTACTACATTTAAAAAAAAAACATTGTGTTAGACAAGTCTTATTAGTCTACCTTATTTCCTCAGACTATTGTAACAGGAAATTAGACCAGTGGAACACAAAAATATTACCCATGACTTATATTAGAGGCAAACAAGAATGAAAACAGTATATTTTTCACTTATTTTTAAATTATCTGTAATATATCCCTGTTTTGTGCATATATTCTTCATTAATACTAAATATATTATATGTAGTATATAACTATTACTCTATCGAACCCTATAGAACTAACTGTTTCATGAACATTCCCAGTCCATCTCAGGGCCTTTGCATTTGCTGTTTCCTCATTATGGAACAGTCATTTCAAATAGTCATATGACTTGCTCTCAAAGTGAGTTTAGGGGGTTTGATTTTGCATTTTATTTTTTAATATTTCTACTTTCTAAAACATATGTTAGAAGTTATTGTGCATACATCTTTAACCAACCATGCAACCCAAGAACATGAACAATAATTTTCAACTACATAGCTATTCCTTCCATATCCCATTACCCTCCTTCACCCTCATCTTAAGGGATGTGTTTAACATGTCTTCCTTCAATGCTATTGTTGTGCCATATGACTATATATGCCTGAACTATACATTGTTTATTTTCCCTGTTTTGAAGGTTTATAAAAATGATATTATATTAGACAAAATAATGATCTCTCCCCTCCTCCCTTCAAAATGCTATGTACTAACCCTTGGAATTTATGAATATATTGTGTTACATTAAAAAAAGGAATTAAGGTAGCAAATAGAATTAGGTTAAATAGCTAATCTTAAAATAGATTACCCTGGATTATTCATGTGATCCCAATTGCAATCACAAGGGTCCTTAAATGTGGAACATTGAGTCACTAAGAGTCAGAAAATTTGACCACAGAAGCAGAGGGCTAAGTGATGTGATTGCTGACTTTAAAGATGGAAAGGGGACACAAGACAAGGAATATGGACCAACACTGGAAGCTGGAAAAGAGAAGGGAACAAATTCTACCCTAGAAATATGCATTTATATGATGCTATACTTTAGATACCAAGAGCTTATTCTTTTTATAGTTAGAAGTGTGTACCCTTTGGCCAAAATCCCCCCATATTCCCTACACTCAGCCCCTCATAAACCCACTGTATTCTATGTTTCTTTTTTAGATTCCACATATAAGTGTGATCATCAGTATTTGTCTTTCTTGGATCCCTTTGTTTTGTGGCCTGTCATGTGATCTTAGAAAATGTTCCATGTGTGCTTGAGAAGAATGTGTATTCTAATGCTAGAATTCATGCATAAGGTTTATGTGGATTTTTAAATTTGTTGATTGATCTTAATAAAGGTTCGTGTTAAAATCTTCTTCTACTTTTTCCACATTCTTTGAGGATAAAATACTAGTCTTCCATATAGAGGAAGGAAATAGAGAAGTGACGAGACTAGAGATAAAAAGAATCGAGAATTTGTGTATGTTGAGAAATGGTAGAGTTCCTTGGGAAGCCCCTTACACATTGTTATAGAATCTAATAATTCAGCACAAAATCTTGTGAAATATGTTAATTCTCTAAGCAAAGAACAAGAAATCCAACCATATAGAACCTGGAATAATCATGCCAGCACGTGCAGTGTGTATTCCAGTGGTAACCAGTGTGTGCCTAAACCTCAGGCTCAGGGAGCCTTCCTAGAGTAAAAAGTTCTGGTGCTCTATGAGATTCTGCAAACTTTGCACAATTTAGAAGACAAATTCTGATTATGATTTAAATATAATTGCCAACAATATGGGTGGGTTGTGTGTCACAAACAAAAGGGCTTTTAATAAGTAAATATGGATTTCTTTTACATACATTGATTTGTATTTGTCACACTTAAATTTAGATTTTTGTTTTAATAGAAATAATACAATTAAACTCTGGAATAATTGCTTCTCAACTACGTACATTGATACATAAAGTCAAATTCTTAGGAGAAAAGCAGACATATTTGTTTTTATATCAGTTGGGCAGCTTAGAGCACATTTTGTTAGTTTGGAAATACAAATTCTCAGAGTTAAAAATTCCTTGAATGTCTAGATGTAGGAGGCTTGAGCTGTCCACAAGAAATCTCTGACCCCTTTCACAAAACACTTATGACTAAAGTGAAGCACCAACCCATAGTGTGTGGCATTTGGCTTCCCCAGAGCAGCTTAAGTGCTGAATGAAGGAGTTTGAAATTACAGAAGTGTTGATTCTCTTTAAAGAAAACTTTGACCAAATGGTGGCAAGAGATGGGAAAGATCTGCAGATAAATTCTTCCTCAGATACCCCCTTGGATGAACTGTTTGGAAATGCATGAGTTTCACAAGGCCTCTCTGAAGATGTCCAGCCAGACTGAAACATCATATGTACTTGTTATGAAATTTAATCCATCTCAGTAATAAACTTAATATTTGCTCTTTCTCCTACCCTGAGTCATTCTCTTCATCCTTCATATCTGCTTTCTGTAATTCCCACCTCAGCCCCAAGATTCCTTAGATCATAAATTTTTTCTAAGGCACTGCTTGTAAAGAAGCCTGGAAGAGACATTTGTTAACATTTTGTTTTTTAAAAATAATAAATACACACAGTAAATTGTGTGAGTGTTTAGGTGTAGCCCCTTACTTCCAGATACTGTTAAGACAAAAAAGAAAAAGTAACTGACTGAATTAATCCTTTTCACTAGAAACCTTTCCAAAGCCATGGAAATTACATACGAAATTACATACAAGATTACATACAAAATATGGTATATAATTTAGCTTACATTTTTGAAAAGTGAATCACTATAATAAATGCCAATACATTTGGCCAATTTAAAACCTTATGAAATGTGTTATATGTAATTGCGAATACCTAGAAGTTTACAAATAAAACGTCATATTACTAGGTCCTTAAATTTATTTTTGTTACTCAAATTTTGATTATTTGATTAAATTTATTTATGGTAGCTATATAAATATAGGAACTATTTCAAATTGTGCCAAAAATCTGACCATGTGTATACTGGTTCACTAACTCTATTTCATTTAGGACAAGCATGCAACATTTTAGGAACTGAGAGTGTTAAGTGAAGATACTGCTAATCTACTTTATACACTTCCAGATAATCTTCTTTCATAAAATGAAACATGGACAATGAGAGCTTATCTAAGAATTGGGATGTTGAGGATGAAAATCAGATACTTTAAATAGTTCAATAGTCCAATACCTCCTACATTTTATTTATTTTGCTATCACTAGTCTTAAAGTCATTTCTAAAAACTTTTCTATAAAAGTCATTTTTAAACCTGATGCAGTTATGATGACAGACATTGTGATATAGAAGCATGGGTCCAAGTTTCTGTTCTGATTTTAGTTCATAAATACACATACACATGCACACATCCTTTTTAAAAAAAATTAGAGACCATGAATATGTGCCAAGGTATTATCTATTAATTATCAAAACAAGAAATTATGAATTTACCATGAAGATATATAATATTTTTAAATAAATACAAAATAAAAAGAATAAGCAAGTTTTAATTTGGTCCAATACTTTTAAACTTAATCTTCCTAAGATCACAGTACAAAGAAGTAAACAGTTTTTTAGCTTTTTTTTAGAGACCGACAGTGTCTTTGCCGCTAAGAAAGGATTACAAAAAGTGAATAAAAAAAATTGGTTGCATAAAAAAATTGTAAAAACATAAAAAATACAATTTTCATTTAGATTTTCTGTAAATTCCATATGCACAAAATAATGATAAAGGAAAGACCACCCAGGGTCCTCTAAGTACATTTTATTTTCAATAAATTTTACAGCCACCAGTCAGTGACACAAGTTGACATTTGCTGTATTCAATATATTTAGTGTCTTGTGATGTAAATGTCCTTATAGTATTCACAGAAACAAGGATTAAGTCCTCACTGACAAAGTATAATGGTGAATTACTTCATTTTCAAAGTGCTTCAGAGTTTGCAATTTGACTTCATATACATTATATCATTTGATAAGAAATTTCCTTTTTTTAAGAAAACCAAGTCTCTTTCTCTGTGTCTCTCTCTCCACTTCTCTCCTCTTACCTCTGCTTGAAACATATTTTTATAGGCTAAGATTGTGCCTATGAACTTCACTAGAAACATTCCCAGAACTCTTTATACCATATAGGACATGTATTGAAATACAAATGACTGACACTTCTGATGCTGTACATTAATGAGTAACATTTATTGAAAGCTACCTTCTAACCATGTGAGACATTCTAAGAAGGGAATGGAGTGATTCTAAAGTCAATTTTGACTTTCATGACAATTTAGACAACTTCCTCTATATATTTCTATGTATTTACATAAATACAAACTACTTTCTCTTGTGGCCCTGATTATAGAAACAAGTTTTGACAGTGTGCAGTGGCATTTTTTGCTTGTTTTAAAACAATCAGAATTGCTGTATTCATGTTTTTATAATTACGGGTCTGTCTTAGTAAAAAATGTATTTTATGAACTACTAAAAAAAAAAGTCAGGCTACCTAAGTTTCTGTCTTATTTAGTTACTTAAGTTACTCAATCTTCTAGAACTTGGCAGAGAAAGAATGAAGATATGGTTCTGCTTGGTAGAAAACTACTGATTCCTTTTCACTGAAGTCCATTATTCTCATGACATTAACCCTTCCTGAATGTGGCTGTATGTTACAAAAACATTGATGATATTATTAATGGGCATATACACATTATTCTGTTTCCAAAATAATGCTTAACAAAATTAATGCTTACTTCAAGACTCTACAATACTTTCTTAAGCTTTCTCAGAGAACTTGTTATAGTTTAGACTTTTTTCTCCTACTGTTTACTAATCTAGATCTCCTGCAACAGACTATCAAACTTTATATATGCATTTGAGACTTCCAAAATTACCATTTTAAATAACCTTTGACAGCAACTTACCTTAAAAAACAAACAAAAGTCTTTACTTATATTATTAATTAATATTATTAACTTTAATATGTGATCAATTAAGTAAAATTAATTATATATTTAATTAATTATAAGATATTACATATATTAAGAATATATAATTTAAATATTTAATTTTTAAAAAATATTTAGTTAATTATATATGAACATATAGAATATGTTAATACACAATTAGCTAATATTGTTCAAAAACTTTTGATGGTTTCATATTCAAAAAAGCTTTTCTATAAGTCAAAGTAGGTTCTTGGAGTCCAAGACACCCACAACTAGTTTCCAAATAATCTTACAACACTTACTCCATCACAAAATATTAGGCAAACCTTTGGTCATTTTGCTTTATCAAGAACCTACATTTCAGATAAAAATTTTGAGACTCTCATATATAGGTAATTGAAATTTTCTTACCTTCTTCATAGTACATATTTTTCCTTAAAATTTGACTAAGTTTAAAGGTAATGTTCCCTTTGTCTATTAAGTCAACTTAATAAAAAATATTTTCTAGTGATTTAAAAGAAAAAGAATCCTCATGGAATTGTTCATCATTATAAGTAACTGTTAAATCAATTATTTAACATTCATACAGCAGAATAATGTAAAGCCAGTAGAAAATAAGATTGTAGAAGAATATAAAATGACCAGAAAAGAAATATAAAATATATCAATAGTAAAAAATAGCACTTTACTATTACAATTAAGATATACTGTATAATTTTATATTTACATAAATAATATTCATGATAATAAATAAATTTAAATTTTAATGTAATTGAAAAAAATTGTTAGTGAAACATCCTGATAAGAGAAATAACTTTTATAAGCCATGTTTTGAGATAAATCTTATAAATATCACGACTTTTTTGGGGGGATGCTTATGTTCCATGCCTGTCACTAACACATTTATCATTTACTCACTAATCAAATAATTAGTAAATGTCAACTCAGTGCTAGTACTGAATGAAATGCAGGAGATATGGTAGTGTGAAACATGTAGACATTTGTACTCCTGTTAATAGAAAGAGAACAATAAAGAATTAATATTTTTAACTTGCAATTAACTTTCATCATTCACACTTTTTAAATATTGCTTATTTCTAGCAGTAACATTAGAGAATAATTTAGTGCAAAGATTTAAGCTATATATTTTTTAAAAAGAAGATATTTATCATCTAAATTAGATGAAAATGAATGAAAATGCCAGCTATTCTGTCTACCATATTCCATACTGAACTCAATGTAAAAATGTGAGATGAAGAATAAATGGTCAGAAATATTTCTAACCATATCAAATTTTTACAAAACTTATCAGGTCATTTTGCATGAATATCCACTGGAAATATAAAACAATTGTGTGGAAAAAAATTAAGATTTTTGCCTTTATGGGTCATTTCTCTTATGAATATATGCTGATTACTCAATTATGCTTGTCTGCTACCAATGATGTTAGCATATTTACTAGACAGACTGCTTATGAGTGAAAGTATTTGATATCCTTATTATCCGCTCCAGATATTGGGATCAAATCCACACTCAATGACACAGTTTGAGCTCAGAGTCTTTATTGTAATTGGAAAATACACGGCCTGCTTGCCAAAAACTAAGGAACATCTGAGTATGTGATGTGATTTAATGAGTGATTAATCTCAGGTCTTACTACTGAAGAGCTTCACATTTCCTTTATTAGTATAAATTTATTATGAGCTGGAATCTTAGTTTTCTTATATATATATGTTCCCAATTCTTGCACATTCCTCATCATATAGCACTTAGCAAACATATATTTGTTGGTAAAATTCTCCTAAAGTTTTTAACGTGCATATATGTTTAAATTACATTTAGTCATTATTGCCTAAGAGAGTAAGAGTTGGCACTTATATACCTTCCTTAGCCAAGAATACTGGGAAAAAGTGTAGCTAATTTTTCATGAAAGAAGAGGGAGAGATCCACACTTGGAAGGTTTCCAGGAAGTGGTATGTTGGGACAGGGGGAAGGGAGGTAGTTTTTAAACAAAGGTGATTGAGAACAAAATATGTAGCCTTGATATAAAAGAAAGTTGCTGGGTTTCTGTGAAGATGGAGAATAAAAGGAGAAACAGGAAACGATTGTGCTTTAGAATACTTGTGTCCATTCAAAATTTGTATGTCAAAGCCCTAACCCACAATATGGCTGTATTTGGAGATTAAGCCTTTTTTGAAAGTAATTAAGGGTAAATGAGGTCAACAGCATGGGACTTTGATTCAATAGGATTAGTGTCCTTATAACAAAAGAAACCCAGAAGAGGGCTCTCAGCAGAAACCAACCATGCTGACATCAAAATCTAGGGCTTCCACCCTCCACAACTGTGTGGAAAGAAATTTCTGATAGTTGAACCACTTGTTATGGTATTTCATCATGACATCTAGAGTTAACTAAAGCAAAGTGTAAACAAAGCCAAAAAGATTTAAAATTAAACATATCAGATTAAATACACTTATTTACCTCAAATGCCTTTATAAAATGAATACAGTTATGA
Source organism: Cynopterus sphinx (assembly GCA_030015415.1). Lineage (NCBI taxonomy): Eukaryota > Metazoa > Chordata > Mammalia > Chiroptera > Pteropodidae > Cynopterus > Cynopterus sphinx. The sequence continues at coordinate 13,563,701 of CM057381.1, forward strand.
GGCGGTGGGGAAATATCTCAAAATTGGTTGCAGAAAAGCACAGGTACTGGTTGTATCTCAAAAGTTATAGCGTAGGGAGTGAGAGAAAACACCCTAACATTGAGAGAACTGAAAAAACTTGAGGAGGCTTTTTTGAGCAAGAAAGTGCATAGAACAGGAGGTATTTGACTAGGACAGAAAGCAGCTCTGCCCAATTGTGAGAAAATAAAAATAGGAAAAGAGCTGTTGGGATTTTGCTTCTGCTTCCTCCCACTCTGCGTGGGACCAACAGTGCCAGAATCCACACCAATGGTGACTCAGATCTCAGATGCAGATTTTCTCTGGAGTAAAATCACAGCCACACAAATACCATGGGCCTAGAACTACTGTTGCTCAGCTAAACAAGCATGTTGAAAAAAGAGGTCTAAGCACAGAACTGGAGAGAGCAAAGGCAAGCTGGTCGCATCTGTCCCTCATCACATCTATGCATAAGGACATCCAGGGAGTAATAGTTGCTGCTTTAGTCTCACCTTCTGCATTTTGCATAAATTTCTCTTTTCACCAACTCTAACCCAGAACTGGAGAGAGAAGGGGTTCAGAAAAATGTAGATGCAACTTCACCAAATCGGCAGAATGTAAACCACCATGCTACACTTTGAGCTAATTGGAACTGGCAAAGTTTAAGGCCTGGTCTTGCCAGGCATTGCACATTGCGTGACTGAGTAGTTGATAAGCACATAACAACTGGGAGAGAAAAAAACCCTCAGAAGTCAAAATAACCAGGCATTTGAGGAGAACAACTATTTCAAATGAGAGACAAACAAACTGTATGCTTCATTGCATCAGAAGTCTAACTATTTCACCAGAGGGACCAAAAATTTTAAAATAAGCCTAATAAACATGTAAAAAAGATAAGGATGATACCAGCAATATAAAACTAGACAAAGAAAATAGAAAAAAAAAAAGCAAGATACTAGGCTGAAAAATATAATGATTGAATCAAAGAGCATGTTTTACAATAAAAAACAGAAGGATTCAGCTGAAGAATAAATTTCTACATAGGAAGGGAAATTGAAGTGATGCATTGCTGGAGTGCATGTTTGTTGAATCAGGGCTACAGTGTGTTCTAATATAATACGAAGAACCTGGAGAAAAGCCTTGGCCTTCTTAGACTTCTACTTTATTTGTGTCCCACCATTAATTGTGTCCTTCTTAACTATTAGCAAAATTTGATTTCTGATTTATGAGTCTGAGTTAGTAATCTTGTACTTCACATTATTTCATAATAAGCCTTTTATTATTCTTTCATTTAAAAATATACATAAATATGCACACACATGTATTATAAGTATGTGTATACATATGTGTATTACTTAAATAAACACTATGCAATTATTAAAAAGTCAGATAGTGTATACCTACAACTTGAAAGTCTTCAGATGCTAAATGAGAAAAGCAAACCAATATATTTAGTACATAGTAAAATTTAAAGAAAAATTTTAAAGAAAAATCTATATGAGATATTCTTATGCACGTTGGTATTCTGATACAATTTATAAACACATCAAAATTTTGTAGAAGTATAAACATTTTACTATTTTATATAGCTGCCCATGTGTCATGAGTTTTGGAAGTAAAAAAAAAAACACTTATTTTACATTAAATACTTTAATATTATTTGAATTATTTATAACTATTATTTATATTTAATAATACTTTTCTATGCAAACAAAGAAAACAGAACACAAATAAAACTGTCTATTTTGAGGGTCAGATTTCAGGGTTCAAGTTTTATTTTTCTTTCTTATAAAGACACCAGCTGCATAATTTTTGGCCAAGTGCTGCCCCTACTGGAATATCTATTTTAATTCTGCCTTATAATTTTTGTCAATGGGTAATATACATGTGAAAGTCCTTTGCCTACAAATGTACAAATAAGAAGGCAGTACTCCAGAAATGCTTGTTTCTTTAATACAAAGAAAGAAGAGAACGAGGAAGAGGAATAATTCCTTTCTCTTGGATATCTTTGCTTATAGTCCTTGCAAGAATACAATTCCAAAAAAATAAATTTTAAGTAAAAGTAAATTAATATAGTGCTAAGGCTATAACTTTACTTGCCATCCACTATTAAGTGTTATTTGTGGAATCCCATTATGCAAAGATTAGCAAGGAAGAATACAGATGGGCAGAGCATGTGATTTTACATGGATGCTAACACAATACCTGTGGATCTCAAGCCAATTTGTCTTTATTTAAGATTTGTCTTACTCTTGGGCAGATCTGAGTGGGTTAGGGGTACTCCCAGACTTTTCCCTCGTGCTCCCTTTCTGTTAGAAGCCTATTTGTTGACATTTTTATCTTCAGTTCCCACCTTAGAAATGGTTCCTGCCAGTGGAAATTAGGAAAGTAATTTCAACAATGGAAATTAGTAAGTAAACCCATCAATCAGTGGCTCTTAGAGAGAGCGATCATGGTTACAACTGGGAAAATTGGGAAGTCAGCCCCTGAAGGCATTAGGAGGTTTATATAAAGATATAGATAATAGCTTTGCAATAAGGACACCCATTGTGCAAAAGAAGTCTAGCATGGCTGTCATTGTCAACTCAGAGATGCCCCTAGTCTGTGATCTTATAATAAGATCACACAACATGAAGATATTCAAATCATGATAACTTATGATCGATAAATCCAGTTTATTGCTAGATCTTTCTCCTCACATATTCTGAAGCACTCCTGGGGTGTTTACATCGGCCCATTAAACAGTTAGCCTTGCTGTGCCAAGAAAACATCTTCAGATGCAATCACATGTGCCCAATTTTGTAAATGCTGGCCTCTGGAAAGTCCACTGCCTAGGTGACATCCCCATGAGCCATAGTGCCAGCAATAACGTGTCCAGCTTTTGCTGTTGTACCTAAATTAAAAAACAAACAAAACAAAAAAATGAAAAACAAACAAACAAACAAAAAACTACACCTGGTAATGACTCCAGCAGTCTCCCGGTATGCAGCTTTCACAAACCATAATGCAGGTTTCTTTTTGATTTACCCCACCTAGGTGACTGTTACCTCACCAAAGAGTATTTAACCTTCAGTGTTGAGTCCAGTCTGAAAAACCAAAGCAAAATGTTCAGGATGGTAAAGAGACCAAGTCGCAGAAAATAACTCTTAGAATTGACACAGAACTCTTTCTCCAAAGGCAGATCAACTATAAGCAGAGTCAGGGGCAATAATTGGAAATAATGGAAAAATTCGAACAGCATGCCCAGAACCTATTGTCCTCCCAGACCTCAGTTAAGGAATGATAATCTCCTTACATCCAAAATGTCAGAAAGAATTTATCTCACTTTTTGCCAGCGGGTCCAGAACTCAGCTGCATGTTTGAAAGTGGAGTTGGATGTTACTTTCCCAAGAATTACTGCTTTTTCAGACAACTGATTAAAAGCACTGCCATTGCCACAATTAGAAACACCATCACCAAAAAAGAGGGGAAAGTATTTGACCAGCCCACTGGTTCTTCTGCTGACACTGTGTGAACTAAAGCCACCCTCATGACCAAATCTACTCTAAACACCCCCACCTTTCAGAATAAAAATTTGGAGAGGGAAAAAAGAGCCTCTCTTTCTGTTTCCTCACTATTTTTTTTTTTTTTTTTGCCTCAGGACAAACCATCCCCTAGATTGATTGACAGTAAGAGTTTATATTTATTTTAAAGAAAAAACCCACCCACACAGTAGGGGTAGTTTTACATACAGGGGCTCAATAGATCATTGCAAAAATGTCAAGAAATTTATTATAGTGACTAAGATTGAGATAGCCTGGCCTATATATCTTAGCTCATCATTTATTAGCTGTGTAATGTGGGCAAGATAGTTACTAACTCTATGCCTTAGTGTTTTCATATGAGAACAAAAGGAATATTGACAGTGTAGCCTAATTTATTTAATAGAATAAAATAAGTTATTCTATTAAAGATGTAAAAATAAATGCTAACATAGAATTAATGCTCTATAAATAGTTTTCTTACTCTGCATAGGTTTGTTTCAATTCTATCTAGGGACACCCTACAATAGTAGCTGCCATAGCATATCATGTCACAAGAGGTGACAAAAGAGGAAGAAGAGAGTAGAGAAGTTATTCAGAAAGAAAACAAAAAAGTACATTAAGGCTTGACACTATTCCCAAGACGATCTTTGCCTAAATCTGGTACCACTGGGTTGTGAGAAGCATTTTCCCCAAAAATACTGCTTATAAGTTTCCATCCTTTCAGGACAATGATAAATTATAGCATTTTAAAACTAAAATTGTTGCACGGTAAAAGTATAAAATGTATATTATGTGTGCTTCGATTCGTTTATTGTTATTGTATGTTGCCTTTCCAAAAAATGAATCGAGACACAAGCGCATTTGGTAGCATGAGCCTTGTTGAAAGGCCATTCTGCCTGCTAAGATCTCTAAAAATAACTCTCCAGCAGAAGACTTTCAGAGACTTTTACCTTTTTCTCTATATCAGGCAACTCTTTCCAATTATTCTTTTGTGCTGTCATTTATAAACAGTGAATAGCTATGAAGGAAGAGCTTTTCAGCAAAGGAAAGCAGTGACATCCAACCCTTAGTTGCTACATTCTATTTTCTGACTCCCTTATTTGAAACAGTCATGAAAATGCCATGATTTAAATTGTGAGAGTTGGTGATGGTATTTCAGTAGGTTTCAGGAAAAGTTTATGAGTACTTCTATTCAACTCTTTTACTGAATAATAAAATGTTTTATCTTTATTGTGCAAGATATAAAATGCAAAACAGTATATAAAAGAATTAAAAATCATCTGCAATCCAATAACCAGATGCAATCACTTAAAAAAAGAGGGAGATGGGGTGGTGGGGGAGAGAGAGAAAGAGAGAGTGAAAAAAAGAGGAGAGAGAGAGAAAGAGAGAGAGGAAAAAGGTAGAGAAAAGGAGAAATTGAAATAGAAACTAATTTCTATGCTTTATGTGCAACGTGATGCAATTACATAGACAGCTATATGCATAGAATGCTGTTGGTTGACAATAACAGTTTCTTACAACTTGGGCCTCTCCACAGTTTTGCATGCTATCCCAGAGTGAGAGGGATGAGAGAAACAGAGAGAAAGACTCCAACACAGAAGCCATAGTGTTTTTGTAACCTAAGCTCAGAAAGGACATCCTATTACCTCTTCTATAGTCTTTCCTTTAGAAGTGAGTAACCCACCTTCAAGAGGAGGGACAAAAGGACATAAATACCAGATGACGACAATCATTGAAGACAAGAGAAAGTCTGAGCTATCTATGCTATTCTTTGTGGCTGCAATGTTTGTCAAGTTGTATCATAATTGTGCTTCGCAGAAACGAATGTGGTAGTTTTTCATCTTTTTCTATGCTATGAACACTTCGCTTGCTGATTACTTTTTTTTCTGAAATGTTTGAAACTTGTCTGCCTCTGAAATATTTTAGGTTATTCTTTGATTCCCCCCCCCCAATTATTCAAAGACTTTTTGCCTAATAGAATTATAGCTTGCTTATTAAATCAGTATTGGCTCTGCCTCTTCCAGGATACTTACCTACCTCATTGAGATTTGGAAATTTATTTGCATGTGGTACTTATTGCCCATAGAGCTGCTCATTGAATCCTCTTACTTACCTGTGTTACCTTTGGAGTCATCTGATTTCTGGTAATACACGCACCTCTAGGTCCTTTTCACTTCTGGAGAAATGAATTTCAACTCAGTGAATATGAGAAATATTCATTTATTGAAAGCACATTATGAGGTAGAAGACAGATCAAGCCTAAAAACAGCTAGCCATGTGGAAATTAGGATATATACCTTGTGGGGGGCTGGTATGGGTTACAGCCAGGGAAGATGGAAAGCTGTAACCCCAGAGGAGGAGTGGTCTTTGTTGTATTTGGGGCTGTGATGGGGTGGTTCCTAAGGCATTCCTAGGTGATTGGCAAGTGAGGTCATTTTGATTGCCACCTGGCTGCTATATAACTCTTTACTTAATGTGCATGTGCTTACCCAGAATTCAGTCTGTTAGAGTCATGAACTTCCAATCATAAACATAGTGTTATAAATGAAGCTTAAATTGTAAGCAAATTTGGGTAGTACTTTTGCACAGAATCTGTAGCTGGATTAAATAAGCTATAGATTATGGCCTCTCCTGTCCTTTGTCTCTGGGGATGCAGGAAGAATTCCCTATTTCTTTTTTCCCCCCAATGCTCATGTCTGACTTGTTACCTAACATCTGTATCTGGAAAGCTGATTGGTGCATACACCTCTAGACATAACCTTTAGCATTTAGCAAAATTAAAGTAGTGTGAGTTTTCTCTACTTTGATAACAGGGTGGTTCAGTAGTGATTTGAAAAATACTAATAAAAAGATCCTTGCATTTCCTAAAAAATAACTTTATTATGTAAAAGTCTCCACTTTCCTCAGAGCATCATTTCTTATGAAATCTATGCATCCTAGATTCAGTACATTGTGCTCAGTCATAGTGGACAATCTATGCTTTCCTTGTAATGTATCAGTGCCTGAGACATTGATCACACTGTGTGCATCTTTCTGTGACTCCAGGGAAATAAACTGATAGATGTCTAATCTTTCTCTTTGCCTATATCTCACAACCACTGTCAATTGTGTACAATGTTATTTGCCAAAATAGTTTACATGTTCTGGCAATGAGTTATGACAGACTGGCGTTGGTTTTCAATGTTATGAGTTTTATTCTTTCTATGCTTGAAAACTATTTAGCATGTAGAGCCTAAAAGCTAATAAAATACTATTTTAAACTGACATTCTAGGTTTAAATAAATCCTAACGTCTATTGTAGTTGATAGCATACACACACACACACACACACGCGTGTGTGTGTGTGTGTGTATACATATATATATATATATATATATATATATATATAATTTCTGATTCTGTTCATTTGGCAACAATATTGATTTCCTTCAAGAACAGTAAAGTCTATTTTAGTATGAATGCTTGTTTCATAAATTCTTATCCAAGTTGTAATTTAAAAGGTGACATTGTTTCTTCTTTGCATAATTATTTCATCAATTTTCTTCCCACTAAGAATAGTAAAATGAATGCATTTACATAGGAAAATGTTTACTTTTTTTACCATTACACATTATCATCTTTTTTTCTCAACCCTCTACCCAAAATTTCAACAGTTAATTAGCACATTATTTTACTTGTGAAGAGAGAAACATTCTTTAGAATGGCAGGTGGCTGGGTCTCAAGTCATTAGAAATTTATACCATTTTTTTTGAAGACCAAAAAGTAACAGACAAAATATGTAAATTATAATGCCAGTTTAGGATTCTGTTTCTGAGATTTTTTTTTTATCAAAATTCACTTATAAAATGTAATTTTAACAAATAAGCTTATTTAATTTTAGCATTCTAACACTTAACACAAGTTTAAACTATAATTATTATTATGAGTAATATGCCAAGTTTTCTATGTCAAAAAATATAATGCAAGCAATTTGAAAATTATGTTTTAAAAATATATCTAAGTATGTTTTAAACCATATCCATGATTATTGACAGCTTTAGTTTCCTAGTAATATGCTTTAAAATAAATTGTATCATAAAGCAATTATAAAACAACTGATATCAAGGTCAAAAAATAGTTATTTGGTGATATAAACTTATTGACACAATGTGCAGTTCTACTGTCTTAAAATATACCTATGCCTGCAAGGTTCCTGCCAGTAACTTTCTACAGTTGAGGAAACTGCCCTGATTTGCCTTGACATTCAATAGCTTCCCCTAGGCAAATACCTACAGACAATCATCTGTTGATGCCTGTCTATAGGCAGAGAAAAACCTTAGAACAGTAGCTCTGTAAAAGCAATTATTCCCTTCACTGTTATGGGAAAGACCTTAGAGAACATAGAAGAATGTTCACTCTCATTTATACAGTTCTTTTCATTCCAAAGACTTTTGAAAACTGGATATTGATTTTTAATATAATTCATAAGGCAAATTAGTTAATATATTGCTAAGATCTAGGTTGCAAATTGTACTTATTGGCGTATATGACTTTCTCAGTTCTGGTAAAACAAACTACATTTATTAATCACTCAGCATGCACTGAATACTGCTCTTGGTCCAATAGGTCTATAAATTATAAATTTTTTATAAGCAGGGTTTAAGAAGAATAGTTTTGAAGTTAGAAAGCTTTGCAATAAAATCCCGTCTTTGCCTTTTGGCTACCTTTCTTTTGTCAGATTGTATTATCTTAGAGTTAGACACTTTAATATAAAATGGAGGAGGTATATTGTCTATACTTAGTGGTTATGATGATTAAAATAATCAATTTTACAGTCTTAGCCTGGTAGCCCAATAATAACTCCAGAAAAAGCACTTAACTAAAAAAGAAAATGCAAGTCATTACTGTTATTGTATAATCAAAAATCTCTTACTATCAACTGTGAAGACATAGTTAGATATGTTACTTTTTCTTTTCTACTGGAGAGGTTCTTAAAATATTTAAAAGGAAAAATCCAAAGACTGTATCTTAAAACATTCTTAAAAATTGAAATAGGTAATAAACTTGAACCAAGATTGAGAAAGAATTTATAAATATAGTTATATGATTTTTTTACGTAAATCATATTTTTGATGTCATTAAAATATTTATGAAAAGAAGAATTAAGTGAGCCAGTTATCTGAACAAATTTAAAACTCTGAGATTAAGTCTTTATTTCCTGGGAGAAAAAATAAAAACTCAACAAAGCATAGTGAAATTAGCAGAAAGTTATCTCCAAAAACTAGTTTGAATCATCAGTGAAGATTCTAAAAGGCAAAAGTGATACCATTAGCTAGGCAAGATATTAATCCTATATAGCTTCTAAAAGGACTCAAAGAAAGTGTTTATTAAAATTAGCTGAAATACTAGATCAACTGCATCAAGACCAGTAAAACTCATAACAACAAAAATATTTCACTGTGCTTTTATGTTATTTTCTTTAAATTTTGTTTTAAATATTATTTTTTTCCAAATTTATTTAATATCTATATACATATAACATTTTAGTCTGGATTATATTTAATAGCAGTAACTTATCAGAAACATACAAAATAATTACTTTAACATGCATAAAAAATCTTTACTTTTACCTGCGAATACCTCCTGAGAATAATGAAAGTAATGAGCCTGTTCTACTGTAACATTCAAAAATGGCTGTCAAAAGATTCCAATCAAGATGGACATGCTTCAGAGTAATTTAACCAGCCTTGAATAGACATGATCCATAAAACTGTATTTATCAGATACATAAGGAAAGTTTAGCATCTTTAGAATATAATATAAATAATGTTTGTGAGAATTTTATGGAATAAATTATATATATATATATATATTTTATATATATATATATGTATTGTTTTTCTTTCTCAGTTTAGAACTAAGTAAAAAATAAAGCATAAGGAGACCCACAAATAGAGAATGAAGATGTCAGCTTTTAACTGATAAGTGGTTTGGTAGTGTGGCTTTAGAATTGTTGCTCAAATGGCTTAATAATGATTCAATAAAAAAGTCATATTCTACACAAAATGCTCGTTTTTATTATTCTTCCCCATTTGCTTATTATAATTATTTAACTCCATTAAATCAAGAAACCTAGAAGAACATGAAGCAGGCCTAGAAAGCTGTATAGCCACAAAAAAAGGGTATAATTCCAAAAGCTCATCTCAGGTATTATCAAGAGAGATAACAGAAGAAAAAGAAATACTATGAGCCTGGGGTTAGGGGTCACAGAAAACAGTGTGCCAGAGGTACCTCCCAGGAAGCAGAATCAGGGATTAATCAAAGGACCAATTAGAATCCCAAATCAGAGGCCTGTGTAATGCTTCTCAGTGGGATTCAAACATTCCTATGGATCAATAATTGTGGAGTGGTTTTCTGTTTTCTCCTTTCTGAATATTCATTGCAATTATCCCATCTTCCCCCCACCCCCCACCACCACCCCACCGTTGAATGTGATGTACAGAGGCAGATAATGATGGAGCCACATTTGACTCAATATAGAGACCATTGTGTATCACCAGAGATTTTGGACTTCTGAACTGAATGCAGTGATGAGATAGAACGTAAATTTGTCTCCATGGGAAGGAAATTATGTTTTATTTTACAGTAATAAGGTAAAAGAGGAATTTTTGATGACCAGAATTGTGACTAGTTCTGGCCATTGGATCATGGGTGGAAGTAACAAGTGTCATCTCTGGTAAACAATAAAAAGACCTTTATAAGAATCCACATTTTCTCTTCCTCTTCTGAGACAACCCTGGACCATTCATATTAAGATTGTAGAGCTACAAGATAGAAACAGACAGGATGCTTGAATCGACACAGAGACCTGTCTAGTGAGTTTCCCAAAAGCTTGAGAATTTTCTTGAATGGAAAACAAAACTCTATTGAGTTAAAATCCTGAAATTTGGTGATTTAATTGTGTCATTATATCATAACTTTGATCTTATCTGACATATCTATCCATCTCATACATAGTGCCATAATTTAAATAAAATTAAGGTTATGCATATAAAATATATTAGACCAATGCAAAAGCCTACAAATTGGGTGATTACTTTTCTTGGCAAAGTAAGCAGAAGAGTTTTTCTTACAGAAGTCATGCCATCTGAGAACAAGATGTCAGGAAGAAGGAAATTCTACAGTCAGACCTAGAAGAATAAGTATTCTTTATTAATTGGGACATTACCTTTACAAGTATATCTACTACTTACTTAGATAACATTTTAAATATTTAAGCAAAATGTGTTTATTTTTGTCTGAATGATCTATTAATTAGTCAAAATAAGTAGATAAATTTCTGTAATTGGTTGGCCATATAATTGATCCTCCAAACCATGACATTTTTTTTTTAAATGTGAAATGGGACACAATTAATAATTATGCCAGGACAATGAAAGTGAACTAGGACTCCTCTAGGAAAAGTAGGACCTATGGCAACCCTGCTCAGAAGCCTTTAATTTCAAAGCCCTGAAAATCCCTCCACCTCCCTCTCCCTTTTTCATTTTTCTGAAAAACAAAACAATACAAAATGTTCTTTCTTCCATTATAACATCTGATGAAAATACAGACTATGATTCCACTATTGCAGGTTAGACTTAAAATGCTAATACTCTTGGATAACATATCGATCAGTGTATGTGTTCCCAGAACTGGTTATAGTGCAAAGATGATGTCTGTAACATAAAATGGAGAGGGATGAGAGAGAGTGTCTGAGGGTTACCACCAAGTAAAACAAAGGGCAATAAGCAAGGAATGAATGCACCGAAGATAAACCTAACTTACTTTAGTCTTGTGAAGAGCCATGTCTGAATATAGTGTTTCTAAAACTGAATTATCATTAACCTTGAGAGAAATTTCATGGTGCATGTTTTATTGTTCTCATTTTATTCTTAATTTCAAACCGAGATCTACTGCCAAGCAACTTTTCTTTCTCCTTCGATAATTACCTGAAATCCAAACTTCTACATGAAGTTTTCAGTGATTAAGTCATTTAAAGAAATTAAACGGTCTTAAGCAATAATCAGTCAGAGCAGTTATCCATTTTAGATGAGTCATCTGAATAATAAATGTTTAAAAAATGCTCTTCAATGGCACTTTCAGCCTGAATTTTTTCTATAATTGCCTTAATCCCTCAGCACAATTACAAAATGTCCACACACTTCTTTTACAATTTTACTACCCAAATAACTTGCTCTTGCTCATCAGCTTTGCAAATTAATAGTATATTAAATGCACCAGGGTAGCTTACTTGAAAGGAATGCTAAAGTGAGTTTTTCTAAGTGGCTAATAAATGTGCCCTAAATGACATTTAGTAAGTTTTAAGACTTCTTATTCTAGAGTAAACCTGTATTTCTTTCTAAATTACATTCTTCTCATGACATTGAAATTCAATAATAACAACAGTATTAATAATGATAATAGTAACTATTCATTTATTTAGTTTTCCATGTGAGGCAGGTGCTGTGCTAGGCATTTTTTTGTGTGTGCATTATCTCATAGTCGATTCTTAACATAAGGCTGTAAGCTATTTTTAGCCCTATTTTAAACTCCAGAACTTATGCACAAATCAGCCATCTCCAGAATGAATATACTTTTACATGCTTTTTTCTGAAAGTCCTAAATTTGGTAAACAACAAACTCCATGGAGGCAAAAACTGGTCTATAGCAATTCTACTTGCTCTGCACCATGTCTATCTCTTCCAAGGATAATAAACACATTTTAGGAAATTCTTAATCATAAATGTTAAAATTTCAGGAAACTACTTTCTATAAAATTAGATAAAATAAAATGTAAAATAGCAGTACTAAAAATATATGTTCTTAATTTGGTAATAACTGTTTTGTGACCAGTTATTTATATATTTCCATGCTCATATTTCCTCTTCAACAATTACTTAATTTTTCTTTCACTCCATAAGGAAAAAATATTAACTAGAAAATGAGGCACAACTTACAAATGAAGAGAAAACTCTATGTCAGATATTAATATTGACTACCAGCAACCACTTCATACTTTAATTTTTTGCCAATGAATCCCCAATTTTGTTCTGTAGCCTTGTGACCAATTGTAAAGAATAAGCTTTGACTGAATATGTCAGTCTTAGCAAGTGGGTTTCCTTCAGCACATCTATACTTTCCCAATATCCCTTGCCACTTGAAATGTCTCTGGGATTCATCTCTGTGGACAGAGTTGTTGTCATGAGAGAAATATATCTATATTTATATATATATATCTATATTTATATATATATATATAGATATATATATATCTATATCCAGACATATATCTACTTGATAGCCTCCACATATACTACAGGCACACTATCTCAGAAACTATGGGAAAAAAAGATTTATAAACCAAATTAAAATGCTCTAATCACAGGAATTATCAAAATTAAGTCAAAATATAATGAAAAGCAAAGAGAAGAGGTGGAATTAGTTAACATCTTTAGGACAGAATGCAAGCATGATGGAAGGCACGTTACCTGGAACCTGGATTTGCAATGCCATAGGTTTTGTCTCTTTCTCTACCACATCAATCTTCCCTGCTAATGGTGCAGCTATGAGAATTAGAGTTGAAACCTTAGCAACTGGGCCAAAAGACCAAAAGTATCCTGGGCCAAGGACACTTACTTCATTGAAGTGTTACAGGAAAATGTTCACCTGGCCAAAGTGATAGCTCGACAAATATCCTCAAAAACAGCCATGGAATATATTTGTATTTTTTTAACAGGGAATTCATAAGACTAGAAGGGGAATTATCAGTGTGTCATCATTCATAAGACCTCATGAATATTTAGTGTCTGAATATTTTGAGATGATTTTACATCGAGACATATGCACATTTAGTATATCATAAACATTTACTAAACAGGCACCTCATGAACATGAGGTATCTCTTGGTCCTTCTATCCCTATCTATGTTTAATATACAACTGCTCTACTAATTAAATACTTACAAGTAACATATCTTTTGAATTCTACTTATGCTTAGCAAACTCTTTGCTTACTGGTTACTTATTTATAATGGGAATGCCTTAAATAGTTTTACCTATGTTTTGGAAACTACAGACTTATTTATCGAAGAGATTAAATATCCTCAAAAGCAAAGGTACATTTTGGATATAGAAGGAAAATGCTTGAAGACATGCAGGGAATGTTTCATAAATTGATAAAATTAGACCTCATGTCCTCTGGTCACTTAATTTCAGCTTGGGATGCTGGAATAAATAGAAGACTGGGAGCTGTGAAACCATTGAGGTTCTCTGATGTTGGAAAATCAACATGCTGGAAAGTAAGCTATAACAGTTTGGAAAAAAATAAACTGCTGTGTTCTTAACATTTTTGAGCAACTGAATAAAAACTGGAAGTACTTACTCTAGATATTTTGTGGTGTAAGCAACACGTGCCCTCATTATCTAAGACACCATTAGATTTCCTTTGTTTTCACTCAAACACACCAAGCTGATTCAAAGGCCTATCATCACTCCTCACACAAAAGTTCTTCATCAAGGGAACCACAGGTACAGCTAACAATGTTTTGATCTAAAAAAATAAAAGCAAGCAGCAAGGTGTGAGGAAAAATGCAAAGATGTTTTTCAAAACATGTCTCATAAATCATTACCATACATAAAGATTTTAGAAGCATCCAGCCTATTCTTTCTAAATCAAGTTTAAAAGAGAATAAAAATTGTTTAGTTCTTTGGTTTTATATATATGTATTGTATGTGTCCTCATGGCATGTTAAAACTATTCTTATTATTTTTGTCATATACATACAAAATATAAATATTTGTTTAACTATATACAAATATAATTTCATATACATGAAATCTTCCCAATGAATGAAGACATAACTTCTCTATACACACACGCACACACAACTAACACATTTTTAATTGTTTATTTTATTTCACATTTATAACTATATATCTATATCCAGACATATATCTATATCAAGTAATACAAATTTTATACATTATGTAGATAAATATCTAAAGAACATCATATATGTATATATATATATATATGTGTGTGTGTGTATATATATATATATATACACACACATTTATTCTTGGATATATATATATCCAAAAGAATACATATGTGTATATAAATATACATATGTATATCTAAATATATATACATTATATACATATGTAAATATGCATGTGACTCAATATAGGTATGTGTTTGTGTGTATATATATATACATATATACACACACACACGCATATGTATATCTCCTTATGTCAAGTTCACACTATACCATTATTATTTTATTTTATACATGTATGTGTGTATTGCTGTGGTATATTCATAAAATAAATAATCAAAGTAGCATTTGCTTATGCAAAGAAAATATGCCTCTTTCCCTTTATTTTGGAACACAACACAACACAGTATTTGATATAGTAGATACTCAGTTTAAGGGCACAAGTGAGTGGTATTGTTGGATCTTTATGAAAATGTGAAAGTCAATTTAAATGTAATGATTTAAAAAAGGTAACAAAGAATTTGGAACAAAAATAAACCTATATGATTGAATTCTGAAAATAAACTATGAAGAGAAATTATGTTAATGATCTGTAAAAAGTATTACAAATTTAGCTTTTGCTACAAATGATACTGTGTAATACCTAAGACATAATATTGGAAGACAGAAGCCCACCTTATCTGCATTTTTGCTTTTCATGGTTTCGGTTCAAAAGTACTAAATGGAAAATTGAAGGAAAAAACAATTAATAAGTTTTAAACTGATCATCATTTTGAGTCGTGTGATGAAATCTGGGGCCTCTCACTCCATCCCTCCTGCAAAGTGAATCATCCCTTTGTCCACTGTATCTACACTGTATGTTTCCCACCTATTACTCACTTAGTAACCATCTTGGTTATCAGATTGACTGTGGCGATATCACAGTGCTTCTATTCAAGTCACCCTTATTTTACTGAATAATGGCTCCAAAGCACAAGAAGAGTGAGTCTGGCAATTCAGATATGCCAAAAAGAAGCCATAAGGTGCTTTCTTTAAGTGAAAGGTAAAAGTTCTCAATTTAATTGTTCTATTTTATTGTTAGTTGTTGTTAATCTTTAAATTAAACCTTATCGTAGGCATGTATGTATAAAAAAGCATAGTATATTTAGGTTTCAGTACTACTCATGGTTTCAGACATTTACAGCTTGCAACATATCCCTTATGGATCCTGGGAGACTACCATAGTGACGGCTGGTTTACAAACATATAGCTATAACAGAAAAATAGCATCACTGGTGAAACCCAAATTGGCCTTTCAAATGTTCAATGTTCTCTCTACTTCTCTCGAGTTTTGAAAATTGAGCAAAAAAATCTTTAAAGAAAATAGTAGAGTGGATTATAGCCACTTTCAATATAAAACAGTTTAGTAATATCAGATATACATAGAAAAGAATTAGAAATTTTGTGTCAGAAGTTAGTGCCTGGATAAATTGAAGAGGAAATTAAATAAAAGACAGTAAATTATGAGAGAAAAATGTGCCCCGAGGAATGCAGGAGGCATTAGTGTACAGCTGAATCAGATTAAGAATATGGAAGTTTGTGATCCATTCACGACACCAGTTAGATATGAAATCTTGGTGTTTCTTGTATTTGGTTTCCTAGCAACTCTTTCCTCAGTTTTTGCTTTAACAGAATGCTACTTTTCAAGCAACAGTTATCAGTCCAAGGCAGGCACCTGGCCCTTGCTCGATCAATAGTAATCCATCTCATGATGGGAGAGAATGTACAAAGAAGTGATTAAAAGGACTCCGGAGCCAAATATTCCAGTTTCACATCCTACTTCTGACACTTATTAGTGTGACCTGGGGCAAGTTAAGTTCTCTGTGGCTTGGTTTCTTTGACTGGGAAGTCTGAGACAGCTAGTGAACAATAACTATAGACTAGTATCTCCTTAAATAAGGATTCAGGAAACATTAACAAAAATAAATAGAACAGATTATCTAACTTATCTCTTTGAAACCAGACAGTCATTTTAAATGGTAGAAAGATAAAAAATGTAACTTCTTTTAGTTTCTGGAAAGATGGAGAAAACATAACTTTCCCTATTCCTCCTGCTAAATACAACTGAAAAACCCCTAGATATTATATATAAAACAAAGACAAAAATATTCTTAAAGGTAGAGAAGAAAGCAGATCAGCTAGGAATCTTGGTATCTGAGAATTATCACAATGTTGAGTTTCAGGGGTTTTCTTTTTGCCTCAAACATTCCAGACTGGATTCTGGAGAAGCTGGTAACCTGGAAATACCAATGAAAGTAGGAAAAACAACAAATATTCTCTTTAACCAAAAAGCAGACCAGAAACAATCAAAGTAAATGGAAAACTTTCAACTATAACTACTCTGCTGCAGCTAAAACCACCCAGGGGGAAGAATGTGGCCTCATTCTCATCCACACCAGGAAAACCCTAGTGGGAGGTCTGAATTCCACTCTGGAGGGTCTGTAATTTTCTTGCTGTCCTAGGATCTTCAAGATCCCTATACCCTCTCTTCATATAGTAAAACTTGTCATCAGCATGAAAGGTAGCCTGCCAGATAAAGGATATTGCTAGAAAGACAAACTCATCACAGTTGTCTCTGCTATTCAGAGATGCTGTGTGAATTACATAAATGCAATTATATAATTTTGTGCCATGGTCACAAAACATGTACTCATAAGATTTTTGTTTCTCTTGTTTTTTCTTCCTTTCTTCCTATTCTTGCTTCAAACCTATTCTCTTGGTTCTGATCTCTCCGACGTGAATTCTTGGGTTGACTTCTTAATATTCATTACCTTCTCTGGGATATGAGGTCCAGATATAAGGGGTCTGAAGTTCTAAGAAGATTGCATGTAAGTGGGTAAACATCAGAAATACACATTTTCCAAATCTGCTCTATATTAGAGAAAGGTGACTATTTAAAAAAAACATCTATTCCATATAACTGCTCCTTAAGTATATTTGCTTCTCTGACATATTTTGTTGTTCCTAGAATCATAACAGGGTGTAGAAATATACTCCCAATGTGGCTTTTTACGTAATGAAATTATTTCCTTAGATTAATATGATACACAGTGCTTTAGACAGGTGAGCAGCCTAATTGCTTTAATCACTCCTCTACACTGGTCTAGAAATAAAGGATTGAATCTACAATTTAAGATCTTTTCCTTCTTATTATATTTTTAAAATAGCTACTTCAAATAAAGACTTCAATTATTTATTTTAATCAAATGTGGACCCAGACATTTACATAATAATAAATGCTTTTTTCTTATCTATATCTATCTTACATTTATTTAATAAGTGTGTGTGAAAAAGTGAAATATTACTAAATTTATAATACTATAAAGAACATTGGTAGAAGTTGATAGTGGCTGATATACAAGTCTATAAAACTCTGCTTATAGCTAGTTAGGATAGAAATTTCCCTAAATCTGTATGAAGGACAGCTAAAATTGTGCACTTAGTTATAGGATTTCTTCCTCTGTATAAAACATTTTTTTCCCTTAGCTTCACAAAAGTCCCTACCATTTTCTCAAAAGACAATCTCAAGTTCTAGTCAAAGACCAAATAAGCACATGTTAAACCTGCCTACCCAATACCAAATTTCTAAAAATAAATAAAATTTTCAAAACACATAATTTGTATTGAATACTGTCACATTGCTCTGAGAAACTTTCTGATTCCTTTCTGTTTGTTTGTTTGTTTGTTTGTTTGTTTAGCCCTTCGCTTTAGAGTGTTTTCACTTCAAAGAGCCAGCACCTGAAGCTTTTTTTCAGAGGACTCTCTCAGGCTAATTAATAGAGCCTGTTCGGTGACAGAAGTACTGCGATTTTTCTGTTCCTGGGAAACATTTAAAGAATGACGGGTGTGTGTTGTCGTGTGAAAGTCCAGCTCACTTACCGTTGGTCAGGACAACTCATGGGCATAATTTACTCTCTAGAATCCCCCTACAAAAACAGGCTGAAGATTTGCCTTATTTCTTGACTTCCTCTCCTTCCTAGTCTTCTTTCCCCCTGTCTCTTTGTGGTCTCTTTTGAATGTACTTTTTTAAAAAAAAATTTCTTGCACAAAAATCCTTAGCTCAAAGTCTTCTCTGAAAGCAAAACAAAGTAAAATCATAAAAAACAAAAACAAAAACAAAAACTCCAACACAATAGTTTTGCTTCTTGACTGAGAAAACTGAAGAAATCATGAGTTCTATCAGCTATCACTCCCTCTATCTATCTTTCTACACATATATCCTTGGATGTTTTCTGTTACAATGGGAGAACTATCTTGTATTCAGCACATGTACTAATTCCTATCTCCCCTTAGTTTCTCAAGACTATTGATTTAACAAATATATGCTTCCATCTTGCATTATCAGTTATCCTCTCTCTGATGTATCATTTCTATCAGTATCTGTAGCGGGTTAAACGTTGCCCCCACCCTCCACCATAAAAAATATATACTTTCACCTCCTAGAGCCCAGACCCCGTGCATATTACTTTGTTGGGAAAAGAGTCTGTGTAAAATAGGTAAGGTATCTTGAGATGAGATCATCATGGATTACCAAGGTGTACCCTAATTTCAATGATGTTTCCTTAAGAGAGACTGAAGAGCAGATGGAGACACAGAATAGGAAGAAACAATGTGACCAAAGGGACAGAAATTAAAGTGATACAGCCAAAAAAGCTAGGCAATACTTTGAACTACCAGAAGCTGGAAGAGGCAAGGAAGGAATCTTTCCAGAACCTTGAGAAGTAATGCAGTCCTCCTGACACTTTGATTTTAGACTTCTGGCCACCAGAGCTGCAGAGAATAGATTTCTGTTGTTTTAGGACACCCAGATGTGGTAATTTGCTGCAGTAGACATAGAGAATGAGTAAAGCATTCAAACATGATTCTCTCCCATCTTAAAAAGAAAAATTTGAAAACAATACATTTTACCTTTACTTATTTTCTTCTCCATCCTATTTCCTCCTTTCTTTTACTATGGCTGTCCTTGAAAGAATTGTCTCAACATACTGCTTCCAATTTCTTTCTTCTCTTTTCACAAACCCATTCCATTCAGGTTATTCTTTTTCCCACATCACTACAAAGACACTGCTCTTACTGAAGTTACCAAAGACTTCAACGAATCGATTCTAAATCCAATTTTCATTTCTCAACCCTTATCTTACTTGACCTATAAGCAGCCTTTGACACAAGGGATCACTCTCTTCCCCCTTGAATAATTCCTCCACTTAGCTTCCAGGGCACCCCATTCACCTGTTGTCATCAACCTTATTCTTGCTACTTACTTTCCTTCTCTCTAACATCTCTAATATAGATTTCTTAAGACTTTCTATTTCAATTTCATCTGAGATATTTATTCCTTGGGTAATTTCATCCAATCTCATGATTTTAAAGCTTATCTATGTACTGATAAATCCCTAATTTTTATATTTTTATTCTAGCAGTCTGCACTTCAAATCCATATATTCAATGATCTACTTAGATATGTAATAATTATCTCAAATGTAATGTATCAAAAACTGAGCCCTAATAATCCTTTCTTACTCTTTCTCTTATATTTCACATCTAAGCCAACATCAACCTTATTTTTGCAGTTTTGTAGGCAAATCATTTGATGTCTTTCACACTTCTCAAAAGAAAAAAACAATTTTTGCAATGACCTTGAAGTACCTACATGATTTGCCCCCCTTTGATTAGTTCTGGATCACATCTTCTACTTCTGTGTCCCTTGATGACTCCCCTTAAGCATAATGACTATCTTGCAGTTTATCAAACAAGGTAAGCACATTATAATCAGCCTTTTTCTCTCTTTCTTTTTCTTTTTCTTTTTCTTTTTCTTTCTTTCTTTCTTTCTTTCTTTCTTTCTTTCTTTCTTTCTTTCTTTCTTTTTTTCTTTCTTTCTTTCTCTTTTTTATTTTTGTATTTTAAATTTCTCTTTCTGAGTTGTTCACCTCCAGTTCTCCAGATCACTTATTTACAAAAAGTACTTTCCATACAGGAGTTCTCTGTTTACATTGTCTAAATTTTAATTCTCTTCCATGCATTATTTTTCTTCCTTAGCATTTAACAGTATCTAATATTCTATATAGTTTACTTTTTATTTCATTTATTGCTTTTCTTTCTCATAAATTTTAAAATCCATGAGGTCAGGGGTTTCTGCCAATTATTTTTATTTGTGTATTTCCAGTACCTAGTACATAATAGGGACATAATTAATCTCTGTTGAATGACCAAGTAAAATGATAGTCAGTACTAACTCTGAGAGGTAGAACATCACAAACAAAAAACATCAAAATAATGATACCTGATTTATAACTTATTAGTAATTTTTAATAATAATGAAAGCTCTCAGGTCACACAAATGATAGAACTAAAGTTTGAGTAATTCAATTAATATTTTGGATTAAGCATTTACTGACATAAACTATTTATATTTATATAAATATTTATATTTATTTATAACCATCTTCTTTTTTTGACACGTGATTTTATACTTTTCCAAAACCATTAAATAACTCTTTGTCAGAATGTATCATATTGCATGATAACTAAAATAATCCTCATGAAGACTTTTAAAATATATATGATTACTTTTTTGAACTGCTGAAATTATAATAAAAGCTTCAATAATTTTCTATCAAAAACATTTATTTGCTTAAATTTACAATAAAAATTAGAAACAATATTCTTATATATATGATTTTATATAAATCATGTTTTAAAATTGGACTCAAAAACATCCTTCTTTTAACAAATTTAGATATTCATTATGTTTTAATTTTAGCATATGGTTTCTTATATATCTTCCTTTGTTGTTAATTGAGGTCCGTTTCCAAGAGCTGTACCTGCACTGTTTTATCTAATAATAATTTATATCAAAATATTTCATTAGATATCATCACTTTCTTATATATCTGATTCTAAAGGAGGAGCACAGTTATGTAATAGGAAGAAATCTCTAAATGTTGATATACCTTGATTCCAGCTTAGATTCTTTCATTAAATAGGTATGAAACTTTGAGGAAATTCATTAACCTTTTTTGGCCTATTTTCAGTCATTTGTTTAAAACTATAAATTTAAAACATTTCTTGATGATGATGATGATGATGATTTGAAAGGGTAGGACTATTGCGTAAGCATAGAGAAAAAAATACTTAAAGAAAAATACAGATGAATATTGAATAACTTTGTGTCATTCAACGTTGTTTCATTATATCATTAGTGGAAAAAAAATTGATTCCCAATGGGGAGCCATTGTCTGTGTGGAGTTTTATGTTTTCTTCATGTCTGTGTTTTCTCAGGGGACTTTGGTTTTTTCGCACATCCCAAATATGTGCACATTAGGTCAACTGGTGTGTCTAAGTGATCTCAGGTTGAGTGAGTATGGGTGGGTGTGAGTGCAGCCTGGGATGGAAGGGTGACTTGTCCATAGTGGAATTCTGCCTTGTGCCCTGAGCTACCGGAATGGACTTCTGCCACTTGTGACCCTGAATTAGAATAAGCCAGTAGAAACATAATTAATTATGGTGCTATTTTTTTTTGTGACCAGAAATATACTGTAAAACCTTAACTTGTTTATATCAACGAGCTTATGATAAATTTGATTTCATTATATGTGATTTCACTTAAAGTTGCAATTTCCAAGAACCTATTGACGATGTTTAGTGAGGACTTAATGTACAATTATCTGAAATAAGTATTCATTTTATAGATTCAATGCATTTACTGTAGAGGTAGTCACCCTTAATATTTTTGATTAATTACTTAATTTTCCAGGCAATAAATATTTGATGGAGGCTTGGGTATCTATCACATAGAAGGTATTCTTCTAGGCCTTAAAAGTACAACACTGAAAGAAAGACATGGTTACTGGATTCTTTCAGCCTCTCAAAAGCAAGCAATTTCTTTCCCCTCAAAAAAATAAGGAAGGAAAGGGAAAGAAAGAAAGAAAAGGAAGGAAGGAAGGAAGGAAGGAAGGAAGGAAGGAAGGAAGGAAGGAAGGAAGGAAGGAAAAAGAAAGGAAGAAAGAGAAAAGAAAAGAAAAAAGAAAAAAAGAAGGAAAGAAGGAAATAAAGAAATAAAAAGAAAGAAGGAAAGGGAAGGAAATGAAGGGAAGGGATAATAACAGTGAGGGAGGGAGAAAGAGAGTAGGAAAAAGAGAAAAAGGAAGGAAGAAACAAAGGAAGGAAAATGGAAAATAGTCTTTGTTTTCTTCACTCCCTTACTGCTGGAGTTTTCTTAGATGAAGAAAATGAGCTGTCCACCATAAAAGAGTTAAGGACTTGCATATATGTAGAAATCAAGCAGTATCAGAAAAACAATATTGTCATGGCCTCTGGGCCACCTAGACCTGACTCCTGTTCTTGATGTTTCTTTAATGGTTTTGAATAATCTTTTTATTTTTAGAATACTTGTCGACTTTCAGAAAAATTGCAGAGCTCTCATATACCCCACACTCAGTTTCTCCATTATTAACATTTATATTAGTATAAATTTTCACAACTACATTTTTCACAATGAATCGATCTTGATACTTTATACTAACTAAAGTCTATACTTAATTCATATTTTCTTAGCTTTAATCTAAACTCATTTTTTATCTCTAGAATTCTCATCAAGGATATATTACATTTAATCTTCACATCTATTTAGGCAAAATTCTTTCCTTTGGAGAATAGGTTTTTGTTATAGAGATATCTCATGGTATGTTATTCTTACTTTCCTGCTGGCAGAGTTATGCACATGAGAACCAGGTAGGCTTCTGGAAGGTAAAGCTCACAAAAATGTACCACCTCCTAGACTATAGTTCTAGGAGTTTCTCACTCTCAAAGCAACTCTATACTCAGCCTCTTGGATTTGTGAAAATTAACATGGTTTCTACCAGTTCATGGCTTCAACAGCTTCTGCTTCAGGTAGGCAGAACCTGCCTGTGACTCTAGAGATTTGCCTGTCTCTCCAAGTTTCGAGGTTTCTGTTTGCTCTGCAACCTCAATTTTCTTATCGGTCAAGGAAGAAACATTGTTTTTTCCTGTTTGTAAAGATGGGAATGACAGCCTCCCAACTCTTTATGAGCTATGGCTGAAACCAGAAGATTGCTTTTATGCAGTATCGAGGCTAAACATGTACTGTTGATTTTTTTTAGTTCTTCAAGATACATCTAAGAGGTGATTGTTATGAGACAATTAACTTTACCTTGTTTCTTGTAGAAACACTTAAATTTTTAGAAATTTTTTCTACTATTTAAAGCAGAGTTAATTTCTTTTAAAAATTCTGTTAAGGGAAGTTATTTCATTAATACTTGTTAATGAAAAATTATATCTAGATTTGTGATATATTTACCTAATAAACTGAAAGAACATTCCAGTTTTTCTTAAAAGAATAAGCAAAATATATTTTATCCTTCTATCAGTAGTAATGAAATACAGAGATGCTTTTTTTCTCCTATTGCCACTATTTCTTTTGTTGAGAAGCTTTTATGATTTATTTTTATTTTTCAGTTATAGTTGACATAAAATATTATATTAGTTTCAGGTGTACAACACAGTGATTATATATTTATATAACTTATCAAATGCTCCCCCAAAGTGATCTAGTACCCATATGATATCACACAAGTTATTACAATATTATTGACTATATTTCCTATGCTGTACTTCATATCCCATGCTTATGAATTTTGCTGAAGATGCACAGACTTAGAATCTTACAACCTACAATTACCAATTTCACGTGTGATCATGAGTGAGACAGAAGTTTAGCTTTATCCTCTGTAAACTGTGGGTGGTATTATTACCCCACAAGCTTCTTGTAATTAAATTAGAAAATGTATGTATATATTCAAAATTAGTACATGTAGCTAATGCTCAATGATTATTAGTTTCTCCTTTAAAAAACTTAATTCAGTCAGCAACACTTTCCCAACCTAATTTACATTTTTCTGAAGGGAACTTATATTCTCACTTGACCTCTGATTTGCCCTTGTGAAGAAGACACAGCCTGACAATAGAAAAAATAATATTATTTTGTATTGTTTATATAGTCTGAGAGTTATGCTACTTACTTAACACACATGATCTCATTTAATTCTCACCATATTCCAGTGACCATTTTTGCAGATATAAATCTAATGACCAAGAAATGTTAACTGTTTAAGATCACACATCTAGGAAGTGACTAAACTACAATTCCAGTCGAGTTCCATCAGAACGCAATAACCATGGTTTTATAGTCAATCTAGAATTTCATAAAATACATCTCTCATATATTAATGCTGTCAAATTTCAGGAACTCGGCAGAAAAAGACTGACCTGTTTGAATCATGAAGGCATGGAATTATATTTCCAGATACCAGTAAATGCTAATGTAAGAGCAAATCTGAATAGAGTAGTTTTGCAAAATAAAACTGTTATGAAAGAATAAAGATAAAGAAATTGATTCAATTTTCTTGTCAACACCTTCATAAGCAAACAAACAAAATTATTTTCAATAGTACCTAAGAGACAGATGTATAAAACAAAATTATAGTGTCTCCATATAATGTAATCTTCTAAAATGTCAAGAACCTTCCCTCACTTAGAAAATAGACTAAGCTTAGTCATCCTTATGATGTTGATTTGGTAAGGCTTAGTTAGACTAACAAAATAGCTAAAATAATAGTATCAAATATATTTTTTAAAAAACAATATTTGTGCCAATATCAGAGACGTTGAATTGAATGTGCTTAATACACAAAACAATTTTATCAGATACCACATCTAGATGAAAAATAATAGAATTAACATCTTGACTTAGTAGTACTTTGAGACACACATGAGTAAAAAAAAATTCTATCTGTATATGCAATGACTATGAGATTAGCTTTTTTCTTCCAATAGGTCACTTTTAAATTAGATTTCACATATTTGTCTAACACATCTTGATTCATTCTGTTGTACTTGATACTTAGTCTGTAGTCTTAATACGTGTTCTATAGATGGCACAAGGTCAGAATATAATTTTTTTTAGGATGATCTTCCAACAGAATCTCTTAATGCATGGGCTTAAGTAAGCATTTTTAAATCCTGGCTCATTGGAGCTATTGGGGTGCATACTTTGCAACTTGAATACATTGAAATCCAAAAATTCTACTTAGTAGTACTATACCTTTTTCTAATTCTTTTATCTCTTCAAGCTCCATGTTTTTTTGCGGCGATTGAATGAGATAACATTTTAAGCCTATATAGAATATCAGAAGACTTGATTTCCTCCTTATGATTTATGAGAATTTAACAAAAAATAAGTCCTAGAACTTGTTTTTTGTTTTCATTAGACCACAGAAATTTTCTTGTGAAAAACGTAGGTGTGTGATAGAGCTGTGTGATTAATGCCAGAAGCAATAGAACTAGACAGACTCCAAAGTGTTTTAATCAAGGTTTTGACCCTTTTAAACTGCATGTCAGTAGGAAGATGTTCTGACCTCAATGAGTTTCAGTTTCCTCATCTGCAAAATGGAGATAAGAACATTTTTCTTATATGGTTTTAATGAGGCATAGATGTTATTTTAAGACATCTATACTCATCAAAATGTGACCACTGTTGTTATTCAATTAAAACATAGCAGCTTTTTTCATTCTCATTTATTACTATTGCACCGAATATCACTGTAACTTTTCTATTCTCTTATGATGTAATGAGGATAAAGTAATTTTACCAATTCCAGATGCCTACAGAAACAAGTGATACAAATAGGTAAATCTGAAGTGCAAAATACTATGAAAAAGGATGGACAATGTGTAAACTATAATTGTATACTCCCTGAGAATCTTTTCAAATTGAAAATGTTTTAAATGCTAGTATTTTCAAACAATTCATTCCCTTAGACATAAATTAGTTGAATTAGCTACCTAATTATAGAAAAGAAGGCACTAAAAAATATATACATATATAAATTAGGTTGTCTTTTTTTCCCCAATTGAGCTTTTTTTTTCCCTTACTTTTTTCCCCAAGCCATATTGAGAGCTCCATGAAGCAATAGAATTGTCACTTCTACATATTTTCTTTATATATTTTTCCTATATATTTTTTTACCATATTTTCTCTATATATCTTAAACAGGAGAAACATAGGACACTTTTCACAATGGGAAGTCTCTTATTCAATACCTATCCATTCAAAGGGAGGACAGGGGGATGAGAGAAGGAAGGGGGAAAAAATAAGTAAAGAGAAAAAAAAGAAATAAAAATAAAGTCGAGACAGCAGGGGTATATAGAAATACTGGAATGGTGTGAGTAGAGACAGCCTGTAAATTGGGGCAAGGAAGTATTTATGCTTAAGTTTGTTTTCGAAGAGATCATGTGCTCCTTGAGGAATGATAGCATGCTACCTCTTTTCATTCCACAGAGCCACTGCTCTGCTCTGTTTAGTGTTGTCACAGAAAAATTATATTTACTCACCAACTAAGTAATCCAGTTGCGTGAGTAGAGAGAGGTCTTCTCTCACTGAATTGCCTTAAGGAATGAATTAAAATGTAAACCTGTAAAATATCAATAAAGCTGACATAAAACTTTTTGTTCCCAAAGATAGAAAGCAAAAAGAGCATGGCCTTAGGGTAATATACTATGCCTAAAGGCTAACCAAGTCTCCTGCCACACATTATATTGGAGGGTTATTACATTTTGTCTATTAGAGGCATAGGGCCTTTGGGATTTTACAGGGTTTTGAACATAAATCCTTCAGCAGCTCCAATTTTAGTGGATGCAGAAGTATATTCCATGGCTCTAATGCTCAAGAGTGGGACAAAATACCGAATCATTTCTGGAGATTCCTAATGTGAGTGTCAAATTACCAGCCTCCACCAAGCAAAAGGGAATGCTAATTAAAAGGGTAGGACATGTTCCAGTTGTTCTAATCAAAGAGCGCTTAATCCTTCTATAAGCTGGCTGGCTTTGTTGGAGGAAATTCTGAACAACCTTGTTACTTTTGATAACTGTAAGCCACTGACTCATGGCCCCTTGACAGCTAGCTGAGCATGTAATAACATTTCTCTGTATATGGGGACTGGCTTAGCTGGCTTTATAATAGATTATTGTGGATGTTAAAGTGAAATGTTAGTCTTTCTTTAAAGATCTGTATTCCTCAGTAATTAAGGTTATAAAAAGGGCACTGAGCACAATACAGTTTCAAGGTCGCCAAACACAGATATAATAGCTTTCAGTTTGTGTAAATAAGGTATTAACCATAGGTTTATTCTGCAATTGTGCCATGAAAAACAGGCTTGTCAAGAGCAGTTTGATGGGAAAGTATTTTGAGGTGAGTTTAAAAATGTCTTTTTTTCCCTTTTAGTTCCAAAAAAGTTAATGACTAAGAGGAAAAGTAAGTGACAGTACCAAAAGGCAGGAAAAAGAAAAA
This sequence comes from Cynopterus sphinx, assembly GCA_030015415.1. Taxonomy (NCBI): domain Eukaryota; kingdom Metazoa; phylum Chordata; class Mammalia; order Chiroptera; family Pteropodidae; genus Cynopterus; species Cynopterus sphinx. The sequence goes on from CM057381.1 coordinate 13,591,641, forward strand.
AATATAGGCTAAAAAGAAGTTGAATGTTATCGGGTGAAGAGAAAAACCAGATACCAGAGCATTTTCATCCAAAAGCATTTGAGGTTATTCGGTATAACAGGAACCATGGAGAAATCATAACCTTTGGCATGAAAATGTCTGCAGAGACAATGCAAACAAGGATTTCACTTTAACTTTCAAGGCAGTGACAGTTATTGGCTGTTTGTGTTTCCAATTCACTGTAAATGGAAAAAGTTAAAGTTCACCCAAGAGAACCATTTAACTACTTATTTCTAAGGAAGAAAGGTATATAGTTTCGCTCAACTTTTGAGTTTTGATATTCACTCACCATTTGAATCAGATCCTCATGTTTGTCATCACAATAAGGAGAAACATTGCATTATGTGTTTCATAAAAAATATTCCTTTGTGATTTTCAATTGCCATGTAATTTGAATTTTTTTAAAAAAAAGAGAGAGAGAAGAAAGATTTTCTATTCAAGTATTGTAAAAGTCAAACAACTTCCTATAGAGTGAAAGAATCACACTAATGGTATAGATTTCTATTACATAAGGGTCCTAGAGTTGGGAAGCATAATTTATAGTGTCAGTAAGGCAATCATATTTTCATTCTACCGCATGAGATCAGGGCAGGTACTCCCCAAGGAGTGAGCCTCTTTACTTCAATTTTAAACTGATGAAAGGGAGGATGTGCGATGCTTTATAGCACAGACAAAAATGTCACACCAGTAATTGCTATGCAGGTGCTTAAGTACATGCCAAATAAAACCATAAATTATATTTCTCATGCATTAGGCATTAATTGTGTCAGTAGTTAAAAGAACAATTACTCTATAATATGAACCTTTTTTAAAAGATAGAAATAATCAGAAAAATCATTCAGATAACCTTCTGTGAAGAATTAAGACTTCCTTACAAGGTATTTTACTTCTTTGTGCCTATCTACCTTCTAAGCAGAAATCTTCATTTTAGTTAAATTCTTTCCATCAGATCCCATACAATATATTAAAGCCTTCTAAAATGTATCAAATAAAATTATAATTACTGATATAATGAGTTCATCTAAAGCTGCATGATGGAATAAAGCGAAGCTTGCAAAATCTTCGGAAAATGAAAGCCATTCTAGAAATTACTCTTTCTCCCCCGCTTCCTACCACCTTCCTGACACAAATTTGCTTGGTTCTTCTTTTATAAAAGGCAAAAATTACGCTAGCCATGTACCTCACACCCATAAACCTAGCAATCTTGTTTGGGTTTCTTCTCCTATCCTTTTCTAGTCATAATTTCCATTGCACATTAACCCGGTCTTAGCCAGCCAGAGCTCTTTCCTGGTATTGTTCAAACAGAACTTGGGGGAAAGAAGTATTTTTTTTTTTTCTGTCTGACCATAGGCAATAAGGGTATATGCACTGGGCTGACACTGGCTGAGAAAGTATCACTGAAAAATGAACTCTTAGAGGGAAGCAAAGGTAAGAGCAAGAGATAGAAATCTGATGATATTTGTTTCTAATTATCCCTAAGGCCATGTCTAACACTGACCTTTCTAGAGTTAGCTGTGCTTATTACAAACTTCTGTTCTGTGATGTCTTAGATTTTTCATGTCATAAACAAAAGAAGTTTAAGAAATAAATTCATGTTAACACAGGATTTTATTAAGCTACCATGTATTAATTATCTAAGATGCCTAAAACTTGCATTTAAATGTGTTGCAACCACATTCTATGTAGGTGGCTTTGGTCGAGGATTTAAACCTCTCTGTCATTCAGTGCCCTTTTATCAAATCAGATAATAAATATACCTGCCTCATGGGAATGTTACAAAGATTAAATGAATTAGTATATGTAAAGAACTTAGACCAATACCTGGCAAAAATAATGACAACAACAATAATAAAATATTAGGCTGTATTAAAGCTTTTTTTAGATTGATTATTACCTTTAAACATAACAGAAATCCATATCAGGTTGCTCTTTACTCTTATCATTTTACCAGAAAGGAAACTGCATGAAAGAAGTGATAGTTCCAGCTTTAAATTTCAAATTCCAGGTTGGTTTGAATCTGATTCTTATGTTGTTTTTTATGAGGCTATATCTCATAATGCTAATCTGAAACATATCTCATTATATTATTGTTCATTATGTAAGGATCCATTTCCTTTGTTAGATCATAAATTCTGTGAAGGTTGTAAGTATAAAAAATTAATTTTGCTAAACTAAGTGCTTAGCAGTATACATGTACTTCCTCCCTCTTCTCCAACTCTTCCAATTCTTCCCCTTTTTCCCTCCCCTTCCCAACTCAAATGCCCGTGTGCCAAAAACCACATTGGCCAAACTGGAATGATTTAGTTTGGGCCTCTTGACTACCCAAAGTTTTCCTACCTCCCCAGGATACTGTTACCCAAGGAAACCTGGAAAAGTCAGTGACATATTTGCTTCCTTTCCCTGCGGCCTGAGAACTGCTCCATACTTAAAACTTGCAGGTTCTGTTTTAAGCATGTGATCTTGTATCTGTTCTCATTGATCGAGATTTTGTATGGCATTTCTGACATAATTCAGCTTTGTGTCTATAGCCCACCTCTCTCCCTCTCTCCAATCTTCATTTCCCTTGTTCTATTCCCCAAACATCACATTGTCTTTGATTCTAAATTTCCAGCATAGAACTGGTATGGATCTCTACTGTGGACTTCTTAAACTTGATCATCGATGACTGATTACTTTCACTATCAATTCATATTCCTTTTTGTCAGTGACAAGACTTTTTTTCTGCTTCAGAGAGAAACACTTCTTCCCTTCAAACACAAAGTCATAGATTTATAGTACATATAAAGCCAAAGGCCAAGAATATTGAGGGCAAAATAGTCTCAAGGGCTGAGGCAAAACCTGGAAAGTCAGTGACATGCTATGCAAGCTGAGGCCAGTTATGATCATAGTTTAGTAAATAATTATATGGTAGGAGATTCTCCTTTACTTATAGTCATAGATAGAAATATCTTTGTCACCCAGCCAGCTTTCCTAGTGTTTGTGACTTATTTTTCATTAACTTGCATGCTGTGTCAAAACATCTATTATCTAGTACTCTGAAATAATATTAAATATATTTTAATAATTTTATATGCTTATTTGTAAATATATGTTTACTTAAAATTAACTAATTAAAATTTACCTATATAGTCAATAACAGATTATGTTAAAAACCTCTGAGTGCCAAGAAAATTACCTAATATATTTTAACATGCATTTGCACTTGTAACTTGTATGAGCCATTCTAGAATTTTTAAAACAGATTTACATATATATAACTATTCTTATTTAGTCACTGACATCATTAAAAAATCTTATATTACTTTGAGGTCCCAAATGGTTTGAATGCCTCTTCTAATTTAGAGTTTCTAAAGCTCAGTTTATTGACATTTTGGGTCAGCTAATTCTTTGTTGTTGGAGATTGTCTTGCATGTTTTAGGATGTTTAGCAGCATTCCTGGCCTCAACTCAATAGATGCTTATAACATTTTGCTGTTTTTGACAACCAAAAGTGTCTTCAGACAAAAGATACTGCCAAATGCCTCCTGGAAGGCAAAATGCCTCCTGGTTGAGAACCACTGTGATCTGAACCTTCGAATGTCATTTAATTACTTGCATTTACTTCCAAATTATAAGTATGGATTACCAGAAAAGGATACCTACTGGATTATTATGTGGCATGCCTCATTAATTAAAATTGAGTAAACTCATGCTAAAATATCTTTGTTGCTTTATAATTTAAAAATTAAAAATAAGAAAATCAATAATACTGAATTCGTTTACTCTGTTTTGGGGTTTGATGAGAAAGTAATTTTAATTTATATCAATGTGTGGCACATGGTATACATCAAAAAAAAAAAAAAAACTGTTGTGTTTGACCATAATGATTAAAACCAGAGATAAGGAGGGCTACTGTATACCAATGCATTTGCTCACACTTGTCATTTCCTGCAATGTGTTTAAAACTAACCTAAGGATTCTCGTCATTAGAGGTTCTAGCGGCCTTGGGTTGTTAATACTAATCAGTCTCTAGATAAGTGGAGCTGTAAGGAGATGCTGTTCTCATGGCTCTTCTCCACCTTCAGTGTGTTTCATAGCGCACAGTGTCAAGGTAATTGGCCACGATGGAAAAGTAGTCAAACTGGAATAGTAAAATCCTGCATAGGTGGCAACTTAGGAGGCTTCTCTGTGAGTGGCAGCAGTATCCAGCACTTAGTATGTCCTCAACTAACATTCGTTGATTATCAGAATGCTACCTGCCCACAGTGGATTCTGTGGACTCTATTGGTACCTAGTCTAACTATGCACGTTTTGATACAGAGAGAGAATTTTGTAGCTTCACAGCCTACTTAGCTTGTGAGTGATGTCTGGAGAATGTAGGACTGCCACTGCCTTTAGAAATCGTACTGCTAGTGGCAAAGTAAAAAAAAAAAAGTACAAGTTAGTAAACCAGGTCTTAATTGTTACTAGAAATAGAGCTCTCCCTTTAGAGCAACATATTCGGAAACAGATTTTGAAACATTTACCTAAAACATGAGCAAATAAATAGATTTTTCAACCTCTGGGGCATTTTCACTCTGTTTATATATTTAGCTATTCTTTTGTCATTTAGAATAAGAACACCAGCTCCTACTATTTCATAACTGCGATATTTACTCTGGGACTTAAGAGCTGTAAACAGTCCCTTTAGCTGCAAGCAGTTTTGTTGATAGATAACCTCTGGTGTTTCAGGACTTGGAGGCTTCAATATTTCTCCACTTGAGAGCTTAGTAAGACTCTGCCTCCTTCCACTATGCACAAAATTTTTAATTAGCTGATTATCCTAACACCTTAGCTAACACTCTTATCTGAGAATACCTTCTGCTTACACTGGCATGATACAAGGGACAGTACCTCGTTCTTGGCTTCTCCTTGCCAAGCCTTGATCCCTCAATCATTCTCCTTCAACGCAACACAAAAGTAATGGGAGGGTGATAACAAGAAATGCAAGATCTTATTCTATAGTGTGTATAAGCCTGATTCAACTTTATGTCATTTACTTACTAATAACGATCAAATTATAACATCAATGATATGGGAAGAGCTTCTGCAAGAGCTTTTAAAAACCTGTTTGTTTTTTTTCCCCCTCTCCTTTGTTTTTTTTAGAGGGGGCAAGGGGCATGGTCAGAAAGCACATGTCAATAATTTCAATCAAAGTTAATTTGATTATTTTTCCCTTCTAATGTGATTCTTTTTCACTAATAATTTCAAGCTTATTTCTAACACACACACACACACACACACACACACACACACACACACACATGCTGATGGATGACGAGAGAGAGATAGGTAGATAGATGGATAGACATAGATATATAGACATATAGACAAATCTTGAACAGTTAACACAGTTAATGGTAAAGTTCTCTTAGTTTTCTCTTCAGGCACATTCTAACCTGCAAATTTTCTTTTTTAGAAATGCCTAAGTCATTAAAATGATACAAAAGATGCAATAACATGGAATATACTATAAAAATACTAATCTGGGTTAAATAAGGAATTATATTCAGAAACTTCAAGTGTTTGCTTTATCATGCTAATATGCAAGCACTTTAAAGAAATAATGTATGTTTTTATTGGACAATTAAGCATTCATTTGGAAGAGAAAAATTCATTATCTTTCACATATCTGCAATAGCTAAAGTTCAGGTCAACTTTATCTAGCTTTTCAAGGTCAGTTATTTGATATGTAGTAATCACTTCATCCTTGAAAATTCTGCTTTTGATAAATAATCTCTAGGTAATAATTGTTTTTTTCCATAACTTTATAAAGACAGTTTGAGAGTGGGGTCAAACTAACCTTTCATTAAATCAAAGCAGTGAACCAGATTCTTAGAATAAGAAAGATAATTAATCCATGGCCTTGTAGAAGAATAAAAGCTCATTTGAAGAAGGCATTTATATTCTGGAGTCACTTCTTTTGTTCTTGTTTTGTTTTGCATCTCATGTTAATTTAATTCATAAGAGATTTGAGAAACATATTGATAATATTTATTATGTAACAGCATATCAGCATTTCAGAAAGTCTTCCTGTACCTCAGGGATCAATTTACCTTTATTTCTAATGTTGTGGTAAAATTAAATATACTCCAATCTTTTATTAATAGATGGGCAATAAATTCTACATTGGTTTTTAAAGGTTTGATTCTTACAAATGATTATTAATAGATGTCTATAAAGATATTTTAAAAAATAGACTGAAGTGAGTATAAATGAATATGCCTAGGTCAAAATATAAAATTTTGTGTATTTGTTTTATATTAACAGAGCCAAGTTATAACCTTTATTTAACATTTTATGTAATTTTTGTGTATTGAAAATAAATTTTTCTGATACATTCTTCTTAAAAACATACCTATACTGCTGCTTATATTCTTTTATTTCTACAAGACAAAAGGAGAAGATAGAGTGGAGCATTATTAAAATAGTCTGAAAAACAGTTCTTTATATACTTCAAAGAAAGAAACTCATCTCTAAAATATCATTTACAACATTAGAAATTGTCTGAACCAGACTGGCATTGCACACAAAAAGTACTAACAGACAAAAAGACTCATTCATTTATTCAATGAATTTTTACCATGTGGTTCTCATACACCAGGCAATGTGCTGTTTGATATGAATGAAGCAGAAAATATTCAATGTCATAAATAAAAAATATCAAAGAAAACTTAAAAAAATATATTCTTAGAATCATTTAGAATTCATAGAATGCATAGCCCACAGATGAAATTGAGAAATAATTAGAAAGAGAAGTAGAAGGGACACAAATAATTCATTATATAAAAAGTGTCCAGCAATTTCAAATACTGCCAGTAGGTCAAGGAAAAAGAATATTTATTGTTAATGGTAATAAGACAGTGTAGAAAAATTTCATTGAAGAAATTTTACTTTAGTGATGAGACAATTATCAAGTTGCTGTGATCTAAGTGAGACATATGAGAAAATAAGAAAGCCACAGTGTAAAAACTCTTGAAATGCTTTCAAAAGAAGAAAGCTAGAGAGCCAATAGCTTGTGGGGCTTTAATGGGTTAATTTGGTGCATGCATGTGTGTGCATGTGTATATACCCCTGAGTTGGCTCTCACTTCTGGTGACCCTATGAATGAGTGACATCCACAGTGTCCTGTCCTCAACAGCTCTCTTCAGCTCCTGTAGACTCATGTCTATGGCTTCATGCATGGAGTCAATCCATGCCAGATTTGCTCTTTTTCTTTTCCTGGTGCCTTCTATTTTTCTCAGCATTATTGTCTTTTCCAAAGAATTCTACCTTCTCATAATGTGCCCAAAGTAGCATAGCTTCAGTTTTGTCATTTTTGCCTATAGCAGTGTTTCAGGCTTAATTTACTCTGGGACCTGCTTGTTTATCTTTCTGGTGGTCGCAGATATCCACAGAGCTCACCCCAATGGCATATTTTAAATGAATCATTTTTTTTTTCTACCAGCCTTCTTTAATGTCTGACTTTCACATCTGTACATAGTAGTTGGAAATACGAAGGTATAGGTGATCATAGTCTTGGTCTTTAATAATAGCACATCTTTGCTCTTGGTGATCTTTCCTAAGTCTTTCATTGCTGCCCTTCTGAGTCTCACTCTTCTCTGGATTTCTGGCTGCATCTCTATTTGAATTGATGACTAAACAAAAGTAAGCAAAATCTTTCACAATTTTTCTTCATTGGTTATGTTAAAGTTATGTAACTTGGCAACTTCATGTTTACACAGTAATGAAAAATTGTCAGCAGAGAGGGCAAGAATGAAAATACAAAGAATAGAGAAAAAATAGCATGAAACTGTGAAATAGAATTGCCTCCATTGGCAAAGAAAGGTTAAAGAACAGCTTGGATGCAGATTAGTATGTTGATCTACTGGCAGAAGCAGAGGTTGATTTATTAAATGATTTTTGTTTTAATATAAAATTTATTAATTCAATAAATACATAGTCATACTATTATAGGTATTATTAAATGTGGGAGAAAAAGAGAAGAGGTGAATTTGAGAAGACTTTAGGGTGATTTATGGAAACTTAGGCACAATTCTTAAACAACTGTTTTAAAGAATGGGAGCAGGAACTGAAGAAAAATTATGAAAAGATTACAAGTCCTGATTAAGGTTCCAGATGAAGCTGGGTATCATAAATTTGTAGAGTCACAAATCTACATCATTTTGTGAGCTTTTCCAGTAATGCTTAATAGCCAGGTGTGTCTAGATTGAAGATGGAAATTTTTTTTTCATGGAGTTTGATTAAAGAACAATAAACAAAAGAAACTAGTATAAAGAAGAATTAGAGAATGTTTGAAATGATGGACCAGGAATCTTAGAGAGGTGAGGAAGTAAAAGAACGTGAGGAAGAATAAAGAGAGAAAATAGAGGATTCAAAGAACATAACTGTATAAAGTTGAAGAAAATGTATCTTGATATTAACTGAGATAAATAAGCTGCTTTGTGATTGGCAGATGAACATTTCAACTCAAGTTTTAATTGGTTGAGAGTTTCCAGGTGATAATAACATCCAGTGCGGAACATTGAATGAAGATTAAAGTCATTAAAGGTGGAAAAAAACCTGAAAGTTTAGGGCACTGAATCTTGAAATCATCCAAAAAGAATTTAGATGGTTTCTCAGTGTGAGAAGTACTCCAGATAAAATGGATAACCAAGAGAGTTATTATAACCTATCGTACAGAAGTGACAGGCAAGAAAACTGCCTTAGTAGAAAATAATTGAATAATGCTTCAAAGTGGATAAAGAGAAAAGAAAAAAGAAATATTTCATAATGGAAAGTGCATAGAATTTGGAGTCTAGTAGAACTGAATTCTTATTCCAACTCCACTATGGACTAGTTTTATGGCATAACCTCTCTGAGCCTTGGCTTTATTGATAATAAAAATAGGTATTCACTTAACATATATTTATTGGGCTATTTCTCTATTGGGTTAAGTGGTAAAATAATTATATATTATTCTTAAAATTGTAAGGATGAAATAAGTGAGTGCATAGAATCAGATGTGAAAATAAATAAATATCATTACTGTCTAATTATTTCTCTTATTTTTAAATCCTATAAGAAGTCATGTTTCAATAATAATAATAATAATAATAATAAATAATATAATAAGAATATGTGTTTTACTACTGCCACATGAAGTCACTTAGAGGTTATTAAAAATCCATCCACATATTTTTATTTTAATAAAATATGTATTGAATTTTGTTGAGTTTTTTTGAAGATTCGATTTTTACCTATTCTTTGGAGACTAAAATGCCTTAGGATTTTGCATAATTAAGTGATTTATTTGCAGCTCATTAATTTATAATTATGGCACTGTATGGTTATGGCATATCTGTCTTATTACTGATGCATAATACAATGAATTCTATTTCATAACTTTTTAAAAATGCATAATTAAATATTGTTATATATTCTGCTAATATAAATTTCATCTTAATATAAACTCATGTTCTTAAATAACTATAGAGTTTAAGTTACATATGAAATTCTTAGCAAAGATTTTTATTTCAGAATAGTAAATGTATCTAATGTATTTATAAAAATACATTCTAATTTCTTTGAAATTTAAAATAATTTATTATTTAAGTGATAAAATATTTATTAAATTAAATATAATTAAGTGGTTTCATCACCTATTTTACAAGCAATTATCATTGTCATGACTATAGTAGAGCTAAATCCTACCATCTCAGTGGTACCTCGTAATGGAAAACTGGCAAAGATTTTTAGAGTTCGTTTGGCTGGACATATTACTTCCTGAAAAAAAAGAAAAACATAAAATTCTAAGATACCTCTGAGACTAATATGCTTCCTACTATAAAGCAATTTTTAATTATTGTTTAACTCCAGCAATCTAGCTATGGCTTTCCTGGTTTAACTCAGGTTATAAAGATTCCCTTCGGTTTCATGATATGTCCTTTTAATTATAATTGGTCTTTTGACCTCTCATCTAGACCACCACTGTGTGAGAGCTGACCACTTCTTTCTCAGACAAGAAGACTTTTTTATTGCCTTGAGAAGATGGCTGGGAATCATAGCCTTACATCCTGTAAGATAGGTAGGCTGCAGAATTTATAAACCCATCCTTTCTTCTCCTTAACAACTACTAATGTCTAAGCACACGTTTCCACACTTGTTTAAACAACTCTTTCTCTAAATGTGGACAATGTAGCCACTACAAAAATAGATTATGACACTCTTGGTATGTTCCTAATTATTCCCAAATTTACTTTCTAAATCACCCACTTTAGAGTTTACTAAGAGTTTTAAAATTCAGTGTGGATTAACATTTTAATTTTACTGAAGAGCACTAGCAGTTTAATACTTGAATTCATAATGTTCTAACTTCCACAAAGGGCCTGTTTTTAAACCTAACATCAGTCTACAAAACATAACAAGCGAGATTATACGAAAACACACACACAGAACATTTTTATCATAACAGATGAGTGATTCTCAGAGAAGACAAGAACCCATAGGGTATTCACTGCCACGACTCACTTGTCTCATCAAAAGTCTCTTCTCTGTTCTCCATGTACCATTTTAGATCTCACTGCTTTGCAGCATGAGTTGAGATTGAGCCTCTTGATCTTTCTGAATATATTATGCTTGATTTCTTCTCTAATTCCTTTCTGTGCTATTGACCCAAATTTATGGAATTACATTTTTCTTTACATTACTTTTTCATATTTTACCTATTTTTTTTATTTCAGGTTTATTGAGGTATAATTGACAAATAAAATTTTTAGGTATTTAAAGTATATATGGAGGTGATTTGATATGATACACGGTGTGAAAAGACTCCCTCCATTGAGTTAATATATCCAGCACCTCACATATTTATCTTTGTATTTGTTTCTTTGTTTTTTGTAAGGACATTTAAGTTTTACTCTTAGAAAATTTTAATTATATAAAACAAGAATAGTCACCATGTTTTACATTATATCCTTAGAACTTATAGCAAAAGTTTGTGTGCTTTTGTCAACTTCTCCCTAAGTCTTCCAATCCCCACCCCTGACAACCACTTTTCTACTCTCATTTTATGTGTTTTAACTTTTTTGGTTGTTCATTTTAGATTATACACATAAATTATACTATGCAGTATTTTTCTTTCTCTCTCTGGCTTAATTCACATAGCAAAATATCCTCAAGTTCCATTCTTTGTTACAAATGGCACAATTTACTTCTCTCTCATGGCTGAATAGTATTCCATTGCATATATTGACCACATATTTTCTATCCATTTATTCATGGAGGAACACTTAAGTTGTTTCCATATTTGGCTACTTGTGAAAGGGCTTATTTTTCTTTTCTTTCTTTTTTTTTTTTTTTTTTTTGTGGCAAAGGATGTGAAATGCTCTACCTTCACTAGACATAGGCCATATGCAACTTTCTATTTTCTGGTCTAAGAGGCAGAGGCTTTTGTCTTCCATGATGTAAGCAGTCCCTGGACTGTGCCTGGTCCCATTAGCCTGATCTGTCAATTCTAGTTCCTCACCAGTCTATCTTCTTGCTTAGGTAAACTGAAGCCTGCTTTTGAGAGATCAGGGTAGAATGTGAAGGAAGGAAGGAATAAACATCCCACCTAGGTTTCCAGACCCAAGACTCATATTTGGCATCAAAAGCCAGAGAAACTTGAAATTCAGTAAATGTTATCGGACTCAATTTATTTTTAACAAATAAAAAAATTTCCATATTGTTCTTTTTACACAGAAAGCGCTTTGGCAACACTGAAAAGGAAGAGGAAGAAATCATAGTAGACAAGCAATAGTCATATTCCAGAGAGAATAATACCCTAAATTCTTAAAATTCCGAGTTTAATTATGAAAATGAAAAAGATTTTTAAAACTTGTATTTTGAGTTAAAAAATAATTCAAACCATATTGACAACCATTATGGTAAAGACCAAATAATGCTTAAATATGTACCATCATACAATGAAAAAAGTTCAATAAAGAATTTTCAAAAATAATTTTATTTTATTGCTTCTATTTACCTATTTTTTCTATTTTGCATAAAAATATTAGATACATTTGGTGAAACAATTAAATAATAAAAGTTTGTAATGAAAAACAACTTCTTATTTCATATTGTGCCCTGTTCCCAGTCTAGTATCCTTCTGTAAGCACTCTACCTATTTACCTTTTTTTTATTTAGAGGTAGATTGAGTCATAACTCTAAAAGCATTGTTATAGCAATGATTCTAGATTGTACTATTGGTGCTCTAAAAGAAAAACATATTTAACTTCTAATCCACCTCCCCAAAACAGCCTTCATTCATCTCACTTTTTTACAAATGTATCATTAGACACATGATTTTTTTAATCACTTTCTCAATTACTTTTATTGTAATTGCACGATATTCTTAAAATTCAGTTTCTTTTTTCATAAAATTTATGCATTTTTTTTAAATTTGAAAATCACTGCAGGTAGCTAAGATTACCTGTCATTTTCTTAGTCAATAAAATTATTTGAACATCTACCATATGCCAGGCACTGTTTTAGTCAAAGAGGGTTCAAGAGAGAATGAAACAGGTAAACAAAGAAACATAAAAGAGCCTGTCCTTAGGGTATTTACATTCTGTTACCCCATTTAACACCTCCAATTTCAATGTCATGAATACTGTGTACTTGAATTATATTTCTAACATCTAAGGTCAAATGCAGTCTCTTTTCTCATTCTGTATCAATTGTTCTAAAATTCGCCGTTTTTTGTTTTACTCAATACTGAATATTTTTCTTCAGTAGTTTATTTTTATAGCAGTACCTAGTTATTTTTTATTGTTGATAAAAGATTAGCCTGCCTTCAACATATCCAGAATCTAGCCACCACACAGTCATAATATATAAAATAGAAAATCCTCCCTTTTCCTCAGGTGACTTTAAACTATCTTATGGACTAATTATTGTGCAGGATTGTTGCTCAGATATCATATTTTTGAGTTACATTCAGTATTTCTTGAATTTCCATGTGTTTAGCATTAGTTTTTCCTGATTCTCCCATATGTTTTCTCTCTGTACATCCTCAAGTAACTTCAGAAATAGCACATGCAATATGTTATTTGAGTACTTGCTTGTCAAAGTGATCTTAATGTTGCTCTTATAATTAATTGCTAATTTTACTTAATATGGAAAGTGAAACTCAAATCATTTTTTAAATAAGTTGGAAGGCTTCACAACATAATTTTTTAATATCTTGTGTTAATAATGAAAAGCATGATGCCATTCTGATTGGTTTCCTTTAATGATGGCCATCACTGGCCAAGATTTTATGATTTCCTCTTCAATAATGGTATTATAAAAGTTTTCGATGATTTTTTTTTAGAGTTTTTAAATTATTTATCTTATTCAGCATTTGGCATGGCTTTCTGATCTGTCTAGTTGAGTCATTTTTTGGTTCTGCAAAATTTTATGTTTTAAATATTTCTTCTAATTCATTTTGTTTTATTATTCTTTTTATGGAGAAGTTGAATATGCTATTAGCATTTTTGCCACTTTTGACTTTCTTTTACATTTTTCATTCTTTTCGGTGAGCTTCCTTTGATATATTAACTTTATCTTCTAATCTCTATTTAGAATTGAAAATTTTATCCATTATATTTGTCATATTGATAGTTTTTCTTTTCCTGATAGTTATTTTTCATATCTCTTTTAAAACTTAATTGACTTAATATTACCTAATTTAATCCAAGAGTGACAATTAGAATCTTTTAACATTTTTTTTTTCATAATTACCATTTACTCCAAGGCTAGCTGCATTTTACAGTTGGTGCTCTAAAAGAAAAACATATTTAACTTCTAATCCACCTCCCCAAAATAACCCTCATTCATCTCACTTTTTTACAAACATATCATTATACTACATGTTTTTTAATTGCTCTATCAATTACTTTTATTATAATTGCATTATATTCTTAAAATTCAGTTTCTTTTTCCATGAAATTTACATTTTATTTTTAATTTGAAAATCACTGCAGGTTGCTAAGATTACCTGTCATTTTCTTAGTCAAAATCCCACTCCTTTATGTAGCCAAACATGTACCTGTTGCGCAGATGTTTTCAAGATAAAAGATAGCTCTTCCTCAAGTAAGAAAACTTGACAGCACTATTTGTCTTACACAGTTCACCTTAAATTTACCTGGCAATTGGAGCCACCATCTAAATTAGTTGGCTCTATTTATAGAAGAAATAAACTTCTCATATCTTTATGACAGAAGGTAGTTTTGCAATTTGGAGCAAGGCACTCAGAAAGTTAGCTTCTTAATCTTCCACCAAGTCTTGGAGATAGAGGTGCTATCTTCTTTAATGTTTACATTTCTGAAGAGATGGCTCTCAGGTCCTTGAGAAGAACATTTCTGGGTCATAAAGATGACCAAAAAAAAAGCCTACTTAGTTTTCAAAAGGATATTTAGACATTTCAAACAAAAAAGAAAGTCCAGTAAGTTTTCTAAAATAAGTGTTCTAAAAAAAAGGCAGAGGGGTGGTATTTCTTTTCTTACCAACAGGGAGAATTAAGTCTTTTATTTTAAATTATTACAAAAAATTGTAAGAAATATCATAAGTATTCCATACAATACTCGTATAAAATTTTGTTTATATGTTATCTTAAAGGAGTCTCCAAAAATTGTATAAGCTTGAGGCAACTCACAAACTGGATCTATCATCAGGTTGTTCCATTGCTTCATTTTATTTAACAGCCCAAGTGATCATAGAGAATATATTTTAATAGGTGATTAAATATAAATCATAGTTTCCTCATGTTTTAATTTCTTTATTAAAATAAAGCCTTAAGCAAAGACAATGAATCTTTATAAAATAGTGACTAAAATGTTAACCATAACTGTTCTCTCAAGGTTTATCTCAGGATGTGTGGAAGTCAAAATAATGAAAACAAATGATTTAAATAGTATGGGAAGAAAAGCACTGATTAGAAATGAGAAGACCTGTAAATGAAAATGGAAAGTTTAATGATTTTTGCCTTAGTTGCTAAACCTTTTATAATGCATGTCATTAGAAAATGATTTAAATATCTGGTGAAGACACACAAGGGGGCAAATTCCAAAGGTAGTTTTGAACCCTTATTAAAAATCCAGTAAAATCGTAACTCCACATTACAATAGTAATTAACAATGGTTAAAGGCACCCTGAAGAGATGCAATTACTTTAAAAATAATTCTGCAATTTAAGATGTATAATGAATTTATTTTTTAGTTAATTGATAATTTGTCAGTTAAATTAATGTGAAACCCCCCACTAAAGGACAGTGAACATTTTTCATTCAGTTGAGAACATTATATTGCTATTTCTTGCAAATAATACTTAAGATGACCATCTTTCTCATTACAACTAAATATTCTTAGAAAGTAGATGAGAATAAGGCCATTACTGTAGGGCATGTTCATTTATTGAGTCATTTAAATTTATAATAGTTCATAAGAGCAATAATAATTCTCTTTGAAACAAAATAATCATTTTCACATTTTTATAGTAAATTGACTATGGTTATTTAATAATGAGTTGGAAAGTCAGGAAATAGAAATTTATAACAAATACTAAACATAGTTCTATTCTAAGTGGCTTACCCCAATCTCTATTAACAGATTAGAAACTTTTCATGATTGTTTAATGAAGGGTGGATTTCTATTAATCAAATCCTGCTTCAGACCAATTCCCATCATTAAAACAGAGACCTATTTTATCAAAAGTAAAAATGCCACGGGAAAATTTAAATGATAAAATTAAAGGTTAATTTAAATATGTATTAGAGAGAAAATGATAATTATACAGACATTTTAAAATCTCAATAGCAAAATCATTTACAAAATAAATCTCAGGGTAAGCATATGCTTCAAGATTTGAATTATTTACAGCAGGATTACTTATTTTTACTAATTTGAAAATTGTAGAGCATGTAATCTCTAACATTTAAGTTTTTCACAAGTCGCAAATTGTTTTATTTCTTCTAGCTTTGTACTATGAATGATATTGCTCTTTTTCTCTCCTCCTATGTTACTTGACCTCACTGACCTCTTTTGGAACATCTTCACCTAATAATATCAATAGAGTCTGTCACAGTATTACTCGAGAAAAAATTCTAAGATAGAGTATGAAACATTTCAATTATTTGACAATTATTTGACAATCATTTGATGGTGTATATTTACCTGAATAACACAGGAGAGCAGTGTGGTCTGTTGCTGAAGAGAGTAATAAATAATAATAATAATAATAATAATAATAATAATAATGTACCAAAGACTATAAAAAAACTACAATTTCTTAGTGTAAAAGGAATGATTGTTTAAAACAAACTGATTTAATTTTATAATTGTTTAAAGATTTTTTTTAATCCAGCATTAAATCCCTCAAGCAGACGGAAATAGAGAGTTTCTGGATTACAAACATTATTCTCTACTTCACCCAAAGTTTCTGAGAACTAGAAGATATTCTTTTTTAAAATTTATTTTTTTGCAGATATAGTCAAGCAGGCAGAATAAAAGGAGGAGGTTTAAGGAATAAGAACATTATTTAATAAAAGTCTTAGTCAAGGGTGATACCCATCCACCAATATAATATTAGTTCTCAAACTTAGATCAAAACTGAGGATATTCCAAATAAAATCTGAGCAGATTATTTGTGGAGTTAAACAAGCTGTTGTAAGACTTATATGAAAGTTCAATTGTTAAGAAGAATCAAGACCTGTTATTGAAGAAGAAAAGGATGAAAAGACTTATTCAATTACATATTATGATACATATTATAAAACTGTTTAGTCAAGACTGTGATATGGGCATACAAAAAATAAATAATAAATAAATTTTATTAGATACAATAATAAACCAATAACATAGAGTAAAGAAAATGTAGAAAGAGGTTTAGAGAGATATAGACACAAGACTTGAAATAAACATCTTTACAGTGCAAAGGAAAATGAATAAACTAATAAAGGGGAATAACTTCATGGTATTTGTGTAGTGAAAAATGTCCTAAACTAACAACAACAACAACAAAAAGCAGAAATTATAAGGCAAATGATTGATATTTGAATTATTAAACCAAAGACTTATGCTCCTGAAAAAGAGCTATTGAGGGAATGTAAACTTAGCCATGGGAAGGCTGATACATTTCCAACAAATGACAAGGGGTTAATGTCCAAACTATATACATAACCCCCCAAATCAATAAATGACAGACATAAAAATGAATAAGTAAGCACAGCTTAAATATACACTTTATAAAAACCAAAATCAAAATGACCTACAAATGAATGGAATTATTACACCCCTTATTAGTAATAAAAAATTAATAAATAATAATAAAAATAAATAATTAGATGCCCACATGTATAGCTAATTTTTAAAAGTCTAACTGTTGACAAGTATGTTGAACAAAATTAATTCTCACACTGTTGTAGAGAAGTGTTAATTGATACATTCATATTGGAAAAAATTGGCATTATCTGGTGACAAAAGCTCTGTCACTGACCAAACTTCAGTGAGGTTCTTCTCAGCCCTCCAACGGACTAGGTCTTGAACTTGATCTTCCTTTAGCAAGAATTCTACTAAATCAGTTTAGCGAGAATTCCCCCATCCTTGATATCTAACCACACTTTATATCTGATAATGTCCCTTGTCCTCCACCCCTGATGTCGAAGTTTCTGGCTTGACTTTACCAAAAATCTTGTTAGATCAGGTTAGTAAAAATCCTTCTCCCCTTTTTTCATCAACTGACTCCTTCACTCCACTACTTGGTATAAATCTCCACATGGCCTTTTGTATTCAGCGTTAAGTTCAGTGTCTCTTCCTTATTGTAATATAGTTGACTTCTGTTACAATTATTTCATGTAAAGTTTCCTATCAAGTGTTGTGGTAATTTCTCTTTAACATTGGTCAGGTAAAAGATCTGCATATTGTATACCAAAAAATGATCTGAGGCTATAAAACAAATTAAAAGTAGATTTGGGGGTCTTAAAGCAAGGGTCCACAATCCCCAGAGTCACAGACCACAACCAGTCAGGAACAGTGCCGTACAGCAGGGGATGAGCAAGGGGAGCTTCATTTATATTCATTTATATAGTAGCTACTCTCTAGCACTAGCATCACCACGTCAGCTCCATCCCAGATCATCAGGCATTAGATACTCATAGGAACACCAGCCCCTGGTCCCAAAAAGGTCAGGGATCACTGCTCTAAAGCTAATCAGGGTTTGAATATTCTTTAAAGTTAGTATTTCGTTCCACCATATATTATAACCTGGGGGTTGGGGAAATTCTGAAAACAATGAGCATACTAATTTTTAAAAATTATATGAAGTTTAAAAGAATATTTAAAATAGTTTAAAAACAGTCTGCTTGGTTTAAAATGTGTTTGAAATAACGATAAATGCAATAAAATATAGAATATAAATTTGTCTGTTGCTTTTAATATAGACTAAAAAAATCTCACATATATACAAAGTAGTCTGTAAAACAAATGTCAGTTTGAAAAGTTTAAAAAATTCACTCTTTCTACACCAAAAATGTTTATATTAATTTATTATTAGAACTAATGCATTTAGTAACATTTATATTCAGACTTCAAACATTCGGAAATCATTCAAATTCCAGGTGTATATCTCACATCTATCACTAGATGCTTAGTGTCATACTGTCAAATTCAGAAAGGCAGTCCTTGAATTAAATACTCCACTTCAAGCTTTAACATAGAAATGAAAGTTGATTTAACTTGACAGTTCTCTAGAAATAATCATTCTGACATGTCAAAGATGGAACATGCCTGGATCTTTACATTATTTAAAAATGTTGGAATCTAGGAAAAGGAACAGAAGTGACATAGAGTCCTACACCTACGAATTAAATACTTCAAAAGCAAAAAATAGTATATTTCATATGGGCTTGGATTGGGCATGGAAGATGAGAACATAGGCATATATATTATTATATCCAATCTTTTTTTCACCATTTTCTCATATTCATTCAACTTCTCAGATCTGAGAAATTATGGGAAAAAATGGGTGAGGCAAACTTTTGGCATTTAACTTCTGTAATCAGTGATACCTTTTGATGTGAAGTTTTTGATAATTAGTAAATAACCAGTGGTGCAGCACACTAGGAAATATTATCTTGTGTCTAAGGTTTAGAATTAATTGTCCTTTTATATAATTTTGTATTTGTAATTTGGTTCAAGATATTTTCAGCAACTGCTGATTAAGCTCTAGATGTCTATTGGCCTTGCTTGGTTATAGCAGAAATTGATTGGAACTATTAATTTTCCCCATTTCCCCCCTATTTACAATAGTAGCAACTAAATTCATTTTGGAATTTGATCTTGTAACAGATCAGGTCAAAGATTTTCACTTCTATCCACAAATGAAATTAATGATTTTTTTTTTCGACTACACCATTTGAATTAAGACCTAATATGCAAGAATCACTGCTAGAGTTGACACGGTACTTCAGATATATATCTTTGCCCAACTGAGTCTTATATCTTCGTGATGAGTCCTCCATAATGGCACTGCAGTCAGCCTATGAATAACAAACTAGCTGAGCTGAGTCAGCTGGGTCATCTATTGCTCCCTGCTCACAGAGGAGAGCTGGAAATGATAGATAGCCCCATTAACTCTGCCTGACTAATACACACTTGGGGAACACCAAATTGGAAAACTTTTTTTTTTAATCTTTTTGAGACAAACTACAGGGACACAGTTGGTTCATTCTCTACTTCTAATAAGGACAATATTTGGGAAAGTGAATAATAGCAACAGAGAATAAAAATAATATTTTATATCATGAAATGATATTTTATTTTTAATTACCACATTTTAGTCTAGACTGTCAAAATATTTTCTCAACATTATTAAAAAGTATCTGCGAAAATTTTGACATTCAGTGTTTTAATTCAAACATCAAATAATTTTAGCTTAAGTAGAAGAGCAATTTTTATGATATTAGTATGTACAGATCTGGCATATCATAGGTTCCATTTTATAATGAAGCAATATTTATATGAAGTTGTTTTATAGATCAAGAATTAAGTGAAGGATTACCAAAGAATCACAATGGTTTCTTAATTTGCATTATTAAATGTACAAAAGTATTTATTTTTAAGTTCAAAGAGAAATTAAAATTTGAAAATTAGACAATCTGATTCCTCAAGTTCTTTAGATTGATTTTATTAAGGATTGGGTATTAATAAGAGAGCACAAGGCCATGCAGCTTTCCACCATTTGCCAGTCTGAAAATGACTTATTTGAGATTCAGATATCAGAAACTGACAAGCTTTCTGTGTGGCAATTCTTTCTTTTATTCACACCACCAACCCAGTGTAAGTTATTTAAATTTCTTCAGAAATTAAAACATTGTAATAGAAAATAAATCAAAGTATGAAACATGTAAAAACTTTCAAATTCAAGGTTGTTCTATTAGGTGCCATTGCAGTTATAATAAACAATATTTTCTCAAGGATCTATGATAATTCTATCTTATCTTAATAAATTCTTTCTCTTACATTTCCAGCCTACCCTCCTTTATGAAAAAATAAATTTTTTCTTAAGTAATTTGAGGACTTACCTAAAGCATTGAGAATTCAGAGATGAATATTTTTTTCATTTCTGAACTTAAGGGAGGAAGAAAAAAGTATTAATTTAAAATTTCAAAATAATATTTATTCAGCAGATATAACTGATTACCTACTATATTTCAAGCGTTAGGCTTGGCACTTGTACTTGGTAGGGAAGAAAAGTAGATACAGTCTATGCCTTGTTGGAGTTTAGGGTATATGGAAAGAAACGAACATAAATTAAGTAACAGAAAAATATAAAATGTCAAAGATGATAAGAGCTGTGAAAACAGACATATGGCTAAGGAGATTTAGTAACCTGGGTCAGGAAATATTTTCACGAAGATAAAACAATTGAATTGATATGTGTGGGATGAGTGGGTATTTACCGAATGAAAGGTGAAAGAAATATGTCCTGGACAAAAGAAATAGCATATGGTAGGAGGAGACATGGCACATTTAATGAACAGAGTTTCAGTGAGACTGGAATCCTGAGAAATTGAAGGAGCGTGGTTTAAGGATGAGGCTGGAGAGAAAAGAATAAGATCTTAAACAATATGGTGTTATGCACTTGAAAACTTGTTAAGAGGGTTGATCTGTTAAGTGTTTTTACCACACACACACACAGAAGAAAAAATAAAAATAAATAAAAAACAAGGGGACGCAAGAAATCTTTAGGAGATGATGAGTTTATTTATTACCTTATTGTGATGGTGTCATGGGTGTATGCATATGTCCAAATTTCTCAAAATGTATACATTATAAATGTACAGTTGTTTTTCTATATTAAAAATACTTTAATAAAGCCAGGAAAAAAGACAGCTCAAATAAGGTAGAACACATCAGTTCCAATTTACAAATATTAAACTTTTTTTAAGGTTATAGAGAGCAGAAAGATTTTAATAATGGACTGACATGATTAGAATAGCAGGTTTTTGAAAATATCATTGTGTCTGAAGTATGAAGATAGGATAGAAAAAGACAATAAAGAGGCTATAGAGTTAGCCTAGGGAAAAAAAAAAAAAGATGGTGAATTAAATTACAGATTGAGAATGAGGGGAGGAAAAAGAATGGAATTAAGAAATATTTGTCAAGCAAAACCCATAGAAGTTGGTGACAGATTTAAACAGGGAGTGACTGAAAGATAGAGAGAGAAATCAAAGTTAACTTGCAAAGTAAACAAACAAAAATCCTTAAATAGTAAAATTTGATGACCTTTGGGTTGGTGAACCTAAGCACACCCACATGCTGCAAAGGTAGCACACTCCACTCCCTCAGGCATGGAAACTTCTTGCACTCAAGACCCCATAAGGCCCTTCCTGTTCTTACCCTATGTACTTCCTCTAGATGTTCATTTTTATCCTTTATTATAAAGTTGGTAAACACATAAAGGAGAGTTAACTTTTAAGTTTCTGGCTTGTGGAGTCAACTGAACAGTAATTCTATTCAATAAGATAGAAATAGTTGGAGGAAAGCCATATTTGGGAGGAGTGACAAGGAAACAGTAAGATGATTAGTTACATTTTGGACTTGGTTAGTTTATGGCAATTTTAAACCATACAAGTGGCGATGTCGAGAAAGAAGTTGGTTATCTCACAGATTTGGCCTGGGACAATTTGATAAATATCCTAGAGGGCATAGAAGAAATTACCATAGGAGAGTACAGATTGGGAAGAAAGTCTATGAGAGACTTTGGCTGCTTCCAATATGTAATGGCTGCATACAGAAGTATATACCTGCAAAAGAGATCAAGGATTTGTTGCCAGAAATAGACATTAGAAGAATAAGAGGAGTGAGATATCATAGTTGTAAAAGCCGATGGAAAGGGAATCTTTCAAGATAAAAGAATATCAAAAAATATTGAATACTCTTCAGAGGTCATACTATACTAGGAGAAAATATATGTGTATGAGCACAGTGACTGACAAAAATAGTCTCTAAAAGAGCATATTTAAATGATGATAAGAATGATTAAGGTAAGAGGCAAAGTTGAATTCCCAAAAGAGTAAAAAAATTAAGCTATAGTATAGGGTTCTTGAGAGCATATGGATCTGAGCTGCAGGTACACGTTAACCTCATAAAGGTCAAAGAACAAGTGCTCATTTTAACAAAAAGCAGAGAGAAAACAATGGGTGTGTTTGTATAGGATGTTTTATGTGGTAGCAGTAAATTTAGAGCACTCTTACGAGATAGCATCTAAGTTCCCTATGAAATATGTGTCAAGTCCTCCTTGTGAAGCAAGTTAAAGGATACCCATTTGTTTGGGGGGAACAAGAAAATTCATAGGTTTAATTTGGATAAAAAATAGTTTATGTCACAGAGAATGGAAGAGTAAGTTTAGCAGATTAATGTAATGAATATAATAATAAAAAGAGGTTGAGCAAAGGCCTATGGAGACATAGTAAAGGACAGAGTTAATTCATCTAAAAATTAGTGAAAGTCTCATAAAAATGATTTATGATCTGAGCATAGAAAAACAAATAGGAGATTATCAGATAAGGAAGGAAGAAACATTGCTGGTAAAGGAAGCATCATTTAGAGAAACAGGCATAGGAATACCTTCAAGAATTTCAGTGTGGCTAGAGTCATCTCTGTGCCATAATGATTTTGTCATACTTTCACCTAAGACACCAGCTGGTCTGAGGCTCAGTTTTAATGTTCTGACAGTGGCTGCTTTTTTTCTCCTCCTGGCGGTTGCCTTTTTCTTTTACAGAAAAAAGAGTCTGGGCAAAGATCAAAATTTAGCTGAGAGAATTAATGAGGAAAATGTAGCTACCATACTTTTTTTTCAGGCTGGGCAATTTTACTCTCATTCCAAAGGACAAATTAAATCTGTGGCTCTTACAGAACAGTTAATAAGCTAACTGGACTTCCTCTTGATTGTTCATAAAAATCAGTTCAAATCCAGAATAAACGTGTATTCTTTTGCATCACTTTTTGTTATTCTCATTTTTATGGGCATTTGTACTGTGAGTGATGACTTCTGAAGAGTTAAATTCAATCTATTTTAGCACTGCAGTTAATGACATTAGAAAATTGATATTAATTACTAAAGTGACTACTAATAATAAGCTAATATTCTCATATTTAATAACCAATGAAAGGATTAATGGCTATGCTTTAATTCATTCTTTTGCTATTAAGCTTAATGTTTTTATGTCAATTTTCATTGCTATGTTTATTATTTTTAGGAGTTTTAATATATTAACAAAGTGCTTATGGGTATGTTTTTGAACATATATTTTGTAATTTGAATAAATGATTGTAAGAACATAATTAAATGCTATCATTATTCATAGCATAAGTATTTTATTGTAATGAACATTTATAGATATGTATTATGTTGACACTGTGTATGTTCAAACATTGAATAACATGATACAAAATCTGAAATGTCATTAATCCTCTATAGAACTTTTGACAGAAGGTGAATAATGAAATAACATTCACTGTATTAGTAACTGTAATATTTAAAATTCTTAAAACCATACAATTCCTAGGTATTTAAAAGATTATTTCTTGTCTTTCTATTTTCTAAGGATCTTGATTTTGCTGCTGAGTTTTGTTCTTTTAATATGTTAGTGTATATCTTATTTAAATACATTTTCTATGCAGTACATATCACTATCTATTTATGTATTTTTTTAACTTAGGTTTTGTCTCTTGTTCCGTATTCTGTGTCTAGTAATCAAAAGAGAGCCTGATTCAAGCACATATTTTATGAAAAGATGAATATGTATGGTTAAATGTATAATTTGTCAATGACTTTTAATTATTTTAGGACCAGATTCCAAATTGTTCATTTTAAATTATTTTGTGTTGTGTTTCTCATAGCACTGTATTGTAGACAAGTTCTTTTCAAAATATTTTTCTGTGAGACCAAAAAAAAACCCCTGAATTTTTAAATAGCATAAAGATATAATTATTAAGTATATTATCTGGAATATTTGACTACACAAAAGAGAGTATGTTAAAATTGGCTTAAATCATAAGAATGTATATTATTTACTTAATTTCCAAAGTTGGTAACAAAGCTATTGATTCTATGACTAAGAGGAATCACCAGTTTCCCAATATATCACCTTTCTTCCACCGGATATTATGAATTTGTGGGTGATGTCCTTAACCACAGATGTCTGATGACTGCTACAACTCTAGCATATTACCCATTTCTGTCTCTCTAAACAAGGGAAACAATGGCAAATTAAAAAAAAAAAAAAGAGGTAACAAGTTTTCTTTGTGTAATTTTAAAATTAGAGTGTATAATAAGAATAAATTCAATTTAATTTTTTACAATGTTTATACATGGGTATCCATGGTATATTTGAAAATATTTCCTGGTTCTTATTAATCAATTTGTTTATTTTTGTTTCATGTACTTCAGGAGTTCATTTACCTTTCTTTCTCCTTCTTTCTCAGAATTATTTCAGGGTTTTCTCAAATTTTATGCTTCTAAAAGTTCAAACCTAACTCAATAATTTTACAGATATTAGGAAGTCAGTAAACAGTTATTTTCAGTATCCACAAATGTAAAAATAAAAGCTTCTGCGTGCTACTGGTGAAATACTAATTTTAGAAGATACTGAGCTCAATTTTTTTTTTTTTACTTCTTAATCCTCTGCTAGATATCAAGTTCTTCACAGATAACTTTTTCTTGGCCTTTTAAAAATACCTAAAATTTCCTAATATTACAAAAATATTCAGTTTAATCACTTAATGCCATTAGTTCTTAAGCCTAACTTCTTTATTTGTAATTTCCCAAAGATCTCTTTTTTTATTATTTATACTTTTGACTATTTCTATGGCCTCCCACAAAACATAAAATTCTCTATTTTATAGTTCAAGCCATGGCCATCTCTGATTTCAACCAGATATGAATACTTCAATTATTTTTCCAAATCTATAGCTTTGCTCACTCACTCATCAAACATTTACATCAACCATGTGCCAGTTGCTAAGTTAGGGGCTGGTGATAAGTGAGATGAATGCATTGTTCCTACTAGTCACTATATTTTCAAATATACAGACTTCTAGTTAACCCTTTTTTGGGTATCTATACTCATTTTTATTTAGTGCCCTATTTTTGAGATTTGTTTATATTTTTGAAGTTTTTATTTGACTAAAATTTTTTAATTTATCTATGAATTTTATTTTTATGTCATCTATATTTTCAGCAAAATATGCATGGCTTGTTTTGTTCCACACAATACATGTAATACTATTATTTAAGTGGATTATATTTTCCAATTTACATGTGAAAAATTAATTTTTATAACTTCATCAGATGTGAGAATTAGCTTCAGATAACAATGTGAGTTTAGGTCAAAGTTGGATAATATTTTAATTCACCAAAAAATGGAATTTGCTCTACAAAAAATCTAAATTTATTTTTACATAGCACGTATTTTAGATTTTTATTAAAATATTTCCAAGATAGACTATTTTATATTATAGCATTAAACATATATTGCCATCTTGCAAGCTGTTATAAGTAAGTTAATAAAATACGTGTGGTACAACAGAATCATTTGAGTTTAAAGCTAAACACAGTTAAACTGATAGTTCAGATATTTTGCAATTGTCATTCAACACATCAAGGCAATAAAGTTCAGTAAATATAAAACATCTACAAACATAAATGCACACACAAATGTACTGTTAATATAACATTTTCTTGAAATACATCCAGTGCTTCAAGTTCGTTAGGCTTAAATTTAGAATCTAATGAATGGTATCATTAAATAAATGAGTTGGTCTTTTACCTGAATAGCACACTCTACTAATTAGTACTCCAAATTCAAGAAGAGTACTATACATGTTTTAATATTTCACTTTGAGTTAATTTGTAATGGAAATTTCTGGAAAAAAAATGCACTGATAATTAGAATCTATTAATCTTTATTTGTTGATGGATGGATGGATGGATGGATGGATGGATGGATGGATGGATGGATGGATTTGTATGATAGAGATGTAAGGAATGGGATGGAATGCATGGCAATAAATAAAATAATAATGAGAATTAAGCCAAATTCCACAGAGTGGTATCTCATTATAAGAAATTATGTTATCAAAGACAGAAATATCATTTTTCTAAGTTTTCTATTTTATAATCCCACAGTGTATATGAATAGTATAGAATAGACATAATTACTTGTGCTCCTGGAGACTAGCAGGATAAATAAAAGAGCACAGCAATTTATACAAATAATGATAGATGTTTTACACATCTGATATGACTGGCTTCATTTATCTAGAATAAAATATATTCACATTCCTTGTTTTTCCAAATAATCACTTTTGCCATTACCTGCCTTATTTCAAAATGTATGGTATTACCCTCAGCAAGGCTGTCACTACCCAATTGTTTAAAAAACAAACAAAACCTTGATAGAATTACTGATTCTAAAATGGTCTAATCTACCTTAATGCACCAAAAACAGAGACATTTTTTGTCTCATTAATTAACTTCTGCCTTTATCTCCCTGTTCCATTGCATTGCTGTTGAGCATCATATAAGGATTGTTGCTTTGTCTACTATAGATATGGTGTTGCTAGTTCGTTTTCTTGAGAACACTGAAAATCATTCTTAGTCTGCAAAATTGGAATTCTCTTATTTCTTATATGCACAATCATTTTTCACTAGAGCTCAAATACCATGAAGATGGCAGGTGCTTTGCTGAAGTTGTAGGATTAGTCAAACATTTTCCTTTAAACAATACTGTACCACAATTACTTAAAATATTTTAAAAACTAATTTGCAAACCTAAATTTTCCCTGTCTTCAATAAAATTGTATTTCTTGCATTTCTATGCATTTGTGGTACTAGATTTTGCATATTGTTGCCAAAATCCCATGTTTTTCTCCAATTTTTAATATGAGAATATTTGACAATTTCACCTCCTATTTCCTATAATTTCATGGGCTCTATATAAAAAAAATGCATTATTTCCAAAAAGCATCTTTGTAATCCAAAAGGGTAGCAACTTTTGTGAAGATAATCAATGTTTCAAAAGTTATTATAATTTTACTTGCCAGGATTATACCTGCACAAATAAAAGAGCTAATCTCATGCTGTTATATAACCTAGGAAGATTAATTAATAACAACAACAATGACAACAGCAACAATAAGGAAGAGAAAGAAGAGAGAAGACAAATAACAACAGTCCTAATTAACCAGCAACTATATTTTCATTAATTATGTGACAAATGGAAAGAGAGACTATAATATATGCAAACCTCTCTTAAACATAGATGACATTTTGGCTTTAATGGTGTCTGTAACCCAATTCAATCTATCAGACAAAATGCCTCTCATGTGGTAAGTCTGGGAGGATGAAAGAATCTGAAGGAAGATGTATGCTAGGTGCATCATGACTCTTACTATGGCATTCTTGCATTTTCTTTAAGAAATTTTGAAGTCACAAAAATGTCAGAGAGTAAAATGAAAGTGGATACTTCTGTTGAAATGTCCCTTTGAAAGTTAGTCTTGAACCGGTGATGATTTGCCATCTATAGTCCACTTTCTGGATCTTGAAATGCACAGAACATAAAGATGAGAAATTTGCATGAGAATATTAAATCAAGAAACTTTGAAAAAAATCTGGATAAATGCTTTAGGTTATAGAATTCAGTTGTGAATGTTGCGCCCTGCCCAGACACAAATACGGCTCAAATAGAGGCTTAAGCCAGCCCATGTTGAGTTTCCCAAAA
This sequence comes from Cynopterus sphinx, assembly GCA_030015415.1. Lineage (NCBI taxonomy): Eukaryota > Metazoa > Chordata > Mammalia > Chiroptera > Pteropodidae > Cynopterus > Cynopterus sphinx. The sequence goes on from CM057381.1 coordinate 13,619,979, forward strand.
TTATTCATAGGTTTGCATTTATCCTGAAAGCATAGATGCTCTTTTATAGTTTGTTTTTCTATAGGGAAACTATTTTCCAATTAGTCTGCCTGGGGAAAGAGAATTAAAAAAATAATAATTTGCATAAGACCCCTATGTATTAACAGAAACTTAATTGATGTCTCTGTGATGACAGTAACAATCTCATAATTTTTTTGGCTAAATTATTTATCTGCGACTTTGGAAATTTGCCTTTTTCTCTCCCCTCCCACCCATATATGTATGTATATATAAACAGTTGTGTTTGACATTTGAAATATTTCTATGTGCCACTTATTGAATAAGAAAAATAATAATAAAAATAGATCAGTTCAAGTGTTATTTAGAGTATTAGCCATACCTAGACAAATTCAAAGTGAGATGTATATCTAAGGCATTCAACCAGTCAACTTAGAGATTTTCTGTATTAAGTTTTTCATTGAGGGAGAAATAAAAGCATTACTGAGAGTTTACTCATTCTTTCATCCTCCATCTTCGATTGCTTGCTTAAACAATACTTACACTTCTGCTAGTTGGGCAACACATTCACTCTTGTTGCCAAAAAGACAGAACATCTAAAATCTGTTTTTAAGCAGTGTCACTTTTTCAAAGTAATAGTCACAACAAGAAGAAAAGAAACATCTGCTATCTGCAGATTTTTTTTTCTTTCCTCCCAACATCAATCTAGCAAGTCGTTGGCAAGCAGCTCCTTGCACTCTAAGTCACAGAAATGTCAAAAGGAGAGTAGAAATGAGAGTGGATACCTCTGTTGAAATGTCACTTTGAAAGTAAATAAAATCAATTGAAAAAAAGGCCATCTAAAAACAAGAAACTGTGGTAAGGAGATGAAGTAGCCACATATAGAAATGAAACTTTCTTAGGTAGTTGAAGTAGCCACATATGGAAATGAAACTTTTTCCCCAAAACTTGCATTGTAGTTATTATTTTAATAATAAAAGATGATAAGACATAAACAGAAATTTAAAATTTAGTGGCACTTAACTCCTTGAAATTGATTAAGACCACTTTCTATTGAGACTAAACTGGCATTTTAAATGAAAACATTTATTATATGTGAAAAACCTTAAAAACTTTCTATTTATAAAATTGCCTTCAGAAATAAGTGCTAGGTGTCAGAAGATTTCACTGTGCAGGGCGTCTATAATTCAGAATCTATGGGTTTTAATTTTTCAGCTCCATCTCTTGGCTCTGTTGACTGGGAGCTTGTTGAAATTCCCAGTGACCAAATTTCTGATCGTAAATTTTAACAGTAATAATACTTAACTGGACTTTTGTGACTTTAAAAAAAAAAAAAAAACACTTAGAATTATTCCTAGAAAGCCTGAGTATTCAGTAATGTTGGCTTATCATAATTAGTTAAAGTATCCTAATGAGTTCATACTATTCCTTCCATCATAAACCAATTTCCTCTTCTGATTTTTATTTACTGCTTTGCTGGTGTGACCAAAGGTGTTGATCCCTAAGGAAACAGTTAAGTGTTGTATAAACATACTCCTTACAGAGATATCAGTAAACCTGTTAAAAATGAAATGAGTTTAAGAATAAGACCCAAAACTCGGTGATTAATGCTGTTATGTAGTAAACAAAGAAATAAATGTAGCAAAATTAAGGTCATTCTAATCGAAAGAAGAAATTATCAAGGAATCATTATTGGAGAGTTTGATGAAGTAATACAGTACTTATTATCTAGAGCTGTGCTGAGAACTCCAGCTCTCTAAAGAACCTCTGTCACGTTTGCTTATTTAATTTCCAGACTCATCATCTACAGTTAACACCCTTGTCTAACTCCTCCAATCTCTCATTCACATTATGCAGATTTTGCATATGTGGGTGAAATATCAAAAAAAAAAAATTAACCTCAAATGATTTGTTTGGGACAGTCTAAGGACAAATTTATGTGAGCCTTTTTATTAAAAACCACTTTTTAAAAACAATTTCTTTAACTCTTAACTTTTTTCTCTGCATCTTCTGTTCCCTGCACTTCTTTTTGTCAGTTCTGAAACATGACGCAGGCCATATAAAAATGGAAAAGGTCTATGAAGTGTCTCTTCTCCTTGGTAAGGGCTCTGATTTCCTCTATCCTCAATATTTAAGTGGATAGAAATGGACCTGAACCTTTAAAAACCATGATTTGTTCTTTAGTAATATCGCCCCTTGAAAAAAAAATTTTTTTGTAAATTTTTTTTGTATTTTGCTACAATAAAATTCCTAGAGAAGTTCAGTACTTGAGGGTGGCATTCCTGAAGCTGTAGTAAATCAGCCTGGAGACAATGCTATATTCAAGTTTTCAGAATTACATGTAATTCATACCTTTTTTTTTAATGGATAAAAATCTTCCAGCCTTAACCTCCAGCCAGACAAACTTTGTTGAGGTACCTGAGAATGGATCATCTTACATTCGACCAGATAAGTCAAAACAGAGCCACTGGCCATTTCAGTCTAAATTCTTCTTTGCTTCTTATTCTTATCCACATACACAGTATTTTCTTTGAATAAAGAATGGGCAGGAACGTCTCAACACAGGCGACTTCTGCTGCTGTTTTGATAAAATACTCCAGAAAGTGTTTACTAAGTGTTTAATATCAGATCTAGGAGTTTGTATGCTGCAACAGCACTGCCTTTATTGGGGAGACTTGAAAGTCTGCTTTTTAGGATGATTATTTTTAGCTTCAATACATTTTATGCTGTTAGAAAGACCATTATATATGATAGATCCAGAAAAATTTTATCCGTTAACATGCTGCTGCTGTTCAGGAAGCCTGCCTGACGAAGACAGGGAAAAAGAGAAGGCAAAACTCTGGATCCTTTACTGAGTAATGTCTGAAGATAAGTCAGTAGCTCTATTGTCTGTTAATGCTCTGCTTTTTCTGTCTCACACATTAAGAACGTTTAATTTCTTGATTCTGTAGTCTTTCCTCCTTGATCTAGATATATTAGTACAAATCCATGTCCTGAATCATTATTAAAATTATAATAATAAAAAGCATTTTATTATCATAAAGATATTTTATTATAAATATAATTATAAATGATATAGTTATCGCACATAATTATAATTTTCTTCTAATGTCATTTTATATTAAAACACTGCTATCCTCTAGGCATATTGGATTACTTATGATTTTATAAAAATGCCTTGTAATTTTTATTACTTCTTTATTTGCACAGATTTCTTGATCTAAATTGCTCTTTACCCTTTCACTACTTTTGAAACCTTATTCATCCTTCAAAGCCCAATTTAAATATACTTGCTTATAGAGAGAGCTTTGCTTGATGCCCTTAAGCAAATATATTTCTCTCCTTGTGTTACCATAGTATTTTATTGTACATTATAGTATTCTGCCCAGTTTGCTTTGTACTTTAAATATATAAGCAATATACTTCTATACCACTTAATAAATGTTAATAAATTTTAATGATAAAATTAACACAATAAGATTTTAAAACATTCAAAATTATGTGAAGAAAATAAGATGGTTCTGTATTAACCTGCTAAAAAACACATAAAATATAAGATATATATATATATATATATATATATATATATATATATATATATATATATATATATCAGAAACTCAGAGCTGGGTTTGGAGTGGCACAGTGTTGGTTGGTGTTTCAGAACTACATGTTTTGATTTAAAAATAATAGTATAAGTGTTAAATGAGGATTGAACCCTTTTCTGAATCATTTGTAGGAGAAGCTTTTACAAATAGTTTGTCCCTAGGTGATGAAACTTCTTTGCTAAAGTAGATATATTTGACTATTATAGATATATTAAATACTTAATTTAACTCATGTAGTTTTGAGATCTCATGTTCATCAAGCAAACATTTTAGTGTGATTTGCCTTCCTGCAAAGGTTTCCTAGAGAGAAAACAAATTTATCATGTCACTATTGAGTCTTGAGCTCTGTGTGGCAAAAATGTTCTATTGCAAAGAAATTCATTCACCTTCTGCTTGCACATCAGATTCATGAATTTGGGTAATAATATTTTTTGGATCTACAAAAGGCTAGAAAGCAATGCCTCCATCCCAGCAAATTTACTATGATTTTTCTTGAAGATAAGCTAACAGTATTTAAATCCTGCAGAGAAGTTGTGATATTGATATTTAAGACTTCAATACTATTTATAATTTCTATATTTTTAACATAATTGGTTTGATATTTCTTTCTTCGTTCTGTGTTTTACTTATGTTTGTAAAACCATGCCTAACACAAATCTCGATCTATAGTCCTTCGATAAATGTTTACTGAATTAAGTCTGTGTGTCTGATATGCTCTGTTATTGTCAATTTTACCCCAGTCCTTGTTAGTTAAGCTATTCACTCATTTATTGATTCAAAATATGTCATATGCCTTTCATGTACTAGATAAGCATTTACATGCATATAGTTTTTAAATATCCCTATAGCTCCTCAGAAACAGATAAACTTACCTAATGATCCATCTATAACATTTAGTTTTATTTGGTAAATCAGAAACTGATTTTCCCACAATGTCCTCCTTTATTTTTTACTAATAAAGACACTAAAGTGTCTCTGCATACATGGCCACACAACTGCATTTCTTAGCCTTAATATCAGCATTATTGAGCCATGTGACTAAATCCAGGCTAATGGAACTGAACAGGGAGTGGTGAGTTTAACTTCTAAGCTGAATCATTAAAGGGCAGGAGTATGCCATTTAATATCTCTTCTATCCTTTCTTATGGTTGAAATATAGATGTGATAAATGGAATTTTGGTTTCTCTTTGACTACGAAATGGAAGCAATGTGTTGAGGGCCTCAAATTAATAAGATACAAGGATCTTGGATAACTAATATAATCAAACCACTGTTAATATAATCAAACCATTTCAGGAATGAACTAGAAATTAAATTTTAACATGTATTACCTACTGCTCTTTGAACTTTATAATAGCAACTTATCCAGAACACTAATAACTATAAAATCATAATTAAAAATTATAATTTTATAAAGATAGAGGATGAATGAGTGGATGGATGGATAGATAGACTGATAGATAATAGACAGATGATAGATGATAGATAGATGTAATAGATAAACAGATAGATCAAAATAAAATATAATCTTTTCAGATTAGCCTATGAAAATGATCTCATTCAACAATAATCTCATTTATCTCCTAATTTGTTATATTTCTTTTCTAGAAGAAACTAATTTTTTTGTTGTTTATCAATATTTATTGTGCCCTATCCTCAAGTATACACACTACTTCTAGCAAACAATCACAAGTATCTTGTATATTCAGCCTTCTATAGCTTGAATAGTCACTCAATTTGTCCCCAAGGATACATTTGACCTAATGCTAAAAAGAATTCCACTTTATCTTACACAACTACTTTGATTGTCTATATGATGGTCAAAAAATTCAAATTCGACCTATATATTACAGTGTCACAGTCATTTCATATATGGCTATTGCCTACATAAAATTCTAATTTTATGTAAAACAACAAAACAGCAAAACACAGGAAGATTAGTAAGAATTTAGATGATAAATTAACTTTGTCCTTCACCATTTATCGAGAGCTTGCTATATATGTAAGTCATTCTTCTGAAGAAATAAATCAAAGATTTAAAAAAAATTTTTCTGCTCTCCTAAAGTTCAATTTTAAGTAAGGTAATAAACACACAACAATTACAGTGTAATGAGTGCTAAAAAGAGGACACATACTGAGTATTAATGAGCTCACAAAGAAAGAACTTAACTCTGCCTGTGGCCATGGAAGTTTCCCAGAGCGGTGACATTCTGTGAATGAACTGGGGAATCTTTTTTAATTCACCTAATATGTAAGAAGAAATCATTCTAGCAAAGACACTGAGGTTTGGAAAATGTAACAAGTTTGGCAAATGGTATGGAGTACAGCATGGATGGAATAAGGGCATAGGGCATGGTAAAAAAAAAAAAAAAAGAGGTGAATTGAGTTGAATCCTTAATGGTGAATCTTTGTCAAGCATGCTTTAAAGTGTGGATTTGTTCTGTAAGCAAGGAAACTTAGAATGTGAACATTTGGAGGATAGAAGGATCATGACATAATCAGATTAATGTTTTGGAAAGATTAGTCTGGCAGCAACATGGAGAGCAACATGAAAAATGGACCTGAGCAAGGACAAGGACAGGATTTTTGCTGAAAGATATGTTTTCCTGCTTTTCAGATCATTTGTTATGAAGGCTGGAGGGTAGAGTTACATGCAGTCAGGTGCAGGGTTACATACAAGAACGCAGAAGCTTTTAAGATCATCTAATTTTGCCGTTTAATCAAGCTTAAATTCCCCATATAGCATCCCCAAAAGTATTTAACTATTTGTTTAAAGATCAGCAAAGCCAGCAGATTAACTCAATACTCTTCCCAGCAGCCTATTATACTTTTTAATCTTTGAACAATTATTACTTTTACTAAAACGTCATTGTAACCAAGGTCAGAATATTCATGCTGTTATTCCTTTCTTTTAACTTTGATGATTAGCAGCCTAATTTTCCCTTCCATCCTCAACATCCAAACCAAACCACCCAAAGAATATGTGTTTATCCTCCGTGGCTCTCAATTTCTTTATATGTGTGTGTGTGTGTGTGTGTGTGTGTGTTTGTACATACACACACATACATACATATATATCAATATATGTATATCTATACATATCTATATATGTGTATGTGTGTATGTATGTATGTATGTATGAATGTATGTATGTATGTGTATATATATATTTAAGCTGCCCAGAATGAACATGTTAATTAGGGTTGACTTGTGATATTATAATAAATATTCATTTAATATAGTAAATAGAATTTTGTACCATCTTAAGAAATGGGTTAGTAAATCCTGTGACCAAGGAGTTGCTTGCCTCCTATTGATAAAGTATGACTTGAGTAATGTTTACACTTTCAAAACAAAAGAATAGTATCATATTTTTAAGAAAATATGGATAATAAAAGCCAAGAATAACTAAGGACAACAATTTAAAGCCAATACTTTTAAGTTATTAAAAATGTCTTTAATCTGTAAATTTTTAATTAAAAATTCGCACAACCATGTGAAAAGTACTATTTGAAATATTACAACATATTTGTTTTATGTGAATACTTTTAATTGACAAGAGGATAGAAGTAAAAACAAACAAACGAACAAAAAACCTAGTTCTGGAACCAAACATGAAAAATGACATATAAGTTGGTAATTTCTAAATTACCAATCTTAAAGATATGAACTATGAGCTACTATATATAGTTATAGACATATATTAACAAGAAATTTAAAGAGACAGAAATTAATGTTTTCAGAAGTTTAAAGTATTCAAGGTAAAATATAAATGGTATAATACAAACCCAAATTCAATTCTTTCAATTTCAAACCCCATGCTTTTAAACAATATACTACATTTTCTGAGTTAATAGAAAGTAAAGAATCAGTTATAGAAGCATTTTTATAGCCTCTTTGTTGGTTACAGATTTGCTTTCCAGGTATAGTCTTATTTTTACTGGGCAAGGGGAACTAGAACTCGCGGCCTTCAATGATGATCCTGTTTTTTCTGTACCTGAAAATGTTCTTATGTGACGGTGATATCAGTTTTCATTGGAAATAGTTATAAAGATTGCTTCATGAAATCTGTGTTTGAGTTTACTGTTAACATAAAAATGTTACCCAACATATTATTAGTATCCTCAGTATATATAAATTTCCATTATTCAAATTTGTTGTGTGAAAAACAAAACCAGAAACATCACTTGAAATGAATTCAGGAGGCTAGAAGAGAGAATTTTCACATACATGTCACTCAACATACACTGCTGACCACCATAGGAGTGGTGGTAGGTTGCATCCCCAACAGGAAGTGATCCTACTTTACCACCTCAGCAGAAGAAAGGAAAGATACCTTCTTGTCCAGGATCAGCTCAAACACTGGGAGATTGCTGTAGTCAAGTCAAAGAAAAGTTACTATACATTGGAGGAACTTCCAGTTTTTTCCAATAGACTCTTCATTTGAAAGTCTACACAAGAGTGTTCCTTTCCTTTGTTTCTCTGGACTTCGGTGTGGTTTGACGTTTGCAATTCTTCGTTGTTCCAGAATAAACCCATTCTGGCTATTTATTTAAGGTCAACAGTTTCATGAAACGTATTTTTTTAGATAGACCTTGACTCTGGAAAAAGTAATTATGTAGCAGAAATATGTATTGCTGTTCATTTGGTTACCGATAATCTCAATTTAAAATCTGATTTTATTTGAGAAAAATGAATGTAAAAATCTGCACATTTGTGTTCTTTTTAAATCTTTGTCTGATTTCTGTTTCTTAAAATTTTTATTTTTAGTTATATAAAATAATTATCCATATAAAGTACATATCGAATATGTAGTCATCTATGTAAAAATATACCTAAGTGAATATTTAAAGAGGAAGAAATCTGGACAAAGGAAATTGTGACATGTAAATTTTAAATTAATGTTCAATTGTAATTTTATATTTTCATAGAATTTTAAAATATTAGTATATTTAATTAAAAAATTTATGATCTTAAAATATGCCTTGTAGTAGCATATATATGATAAGGAAATGGTGGTATCCATGGTAATTAAAATTACTTCAGAATGTCATTTAAGAATAAAGTTTAATATAAAGTAAATACATTCATATGTGTATAATTAAAAGCCTATCCACACAAGGAAAAGAAAAAAAATGTAACTGAGAAATAAAGCCATGTAAACTGCAAATTTCTATATAAATTACTTGGCATCCAAGTTTTGTTAAATATTTAATGTTTCTAGAGTGGGTTCCTGCTCATACATCTGTCTTTTTGCTTTTCTCTTTAGAAAAAGTGGAGCAGATGGGGACAGCGAGACAATATAAAGATAATTCTTCTTCCTGAATGTGAATTCACTAAATATTTAGGATCTTGGCAGCAGCAGTTATGTGCCACATACAGAATGATAGCCCAATAATCTCACCATCTATGGATGACAGCTGTTTTATATATTGGCATATTTTTTTAAACCTTTTTATACTCACACATTTCAAATTTGAGAGATACATATATATACCTGTGTGTGTGTGGACATATGTGCATTTATTTGAATATGTGTGTCTGTGTGTCTGTGTTTCCAGATTTTCTCAATTAACATTGTTACAAATATTTTCTATATTTAATATTCTTTTACATTAATATTCAAAATTTATTTAACTATACATTTTATACTTTCTCTTTTTTTGCTATTTAACTCTAGGATTAATATTAATCTTTGTGGCATAGCTAATGGTATTCTTAACATAAACAGTAAATAGTCACTTAACGGAGGCCATGATAATAAAAATTTTAAGGTTCTTAACTTATTTTAATACTTGAAGTATGTATGTATGCATACATAAATAAAAGAAAAACCAATATATCTCAGAAACAAGGCCATTTTAGAAGCCCCTTTTTTAGATGGCAAAACTAAAATTGGTTGGATGATTATGTATAACATTTAAACAGATCACTCCAAAAATTTAATCAGTTCATCAGTAAATAAACAAAGATTTAAAAGTTTAAAGATAAAATGGCCTCCAACATTAAGCAAGCAATCACTGAAGTAAACTGCACTTATTTCAGGGGGGTTTCTATTTCTATGACCGATTCAATTTTTTTAAATATAACTTGCTGATTTTAGAGACTCAGTAACACCAGAAGCTACAATTTAAACATTTAAATCATCAAATATTAACTTGTATATTTAAAAATAATCATAAAATGAAATAGTAATAAAGAACAGTGCTGGTTTAACCACAGTTACAATAATACATTTACTTGGGCACAAATAAAATAAATCCGGATAATTTTCATTCTTGTTTATTCTACATGATCTAAGTAAAAGATATACCTGGTAGTTTCGAATATCTACTTATATAAAGATTTATTGTGAACTAGTTTTAAAGGTATTATCACAGAATAGATAATTCAAATGTTCCAAATACCCACAAATTCTATGAATCTCAGGTTTCAAACTCACCAAAAAAAAAAAAAAATCACATTATTTTACAGGTTCTTAAAAAGGAAATATTGCTCCAGAAATAAAGAATTCTCTTTAAGAGAGGCAGGGATTGTTCTGGTGCCCATATCTAAGTATACTTTTTGACCCTTAGTAAACACTAAAATCCTCTTAATAAATATGCTTGGACTCTAAAAAGGTATATTCTACCATTATAAATAAATTGTCTAATATAACTCAATCATTTGTACATGCGCAATGTTTGAAACAGGAATTCCAGACTAAAGAATTCTCTGGGAAATCTGGATCTCAAATTTCTGGAGCTTCAAAATTCAGAGAATAGAGTTCTAACTTAAGGGCAAGCCTAAAACATGACACATAATTACCAAAATTACTGAAAGAGAAATGTTCTGTACCTGTTAGCTAACTCAGTAGATAAAAAATGGATCTGGCTAGCCTAGAACAAATGCCTCATAATGGTACCTACCACCAAGAAAACATTTATTTTGATCCAGAATTACCTAAACCACTTTTGATAAAACTTCACTGAATACAGAACATTTTGGCGTTTATTACCCCATTAAATTTCCTCACTTTAGAAACATCTCTATGTAAATGGTGTGCTGGGAAATACACTTTACTCTGCATTCACTCTCTGAAGTAGTCATTCATGATTTATTTGACCACTCTAGGGTTCAAGTTCTCTTATCTGAAAATGAGAATGCAAATCACTTTACAAATATAAAGCCTAGCATCAATGCTACTTTTAAAAATCTCATGATTCATTAAAACACTTCATCGTCTCTGTACCCCAAACCTCTATTAGGTGCTTAAGTGCCACCAAAGCTTTATCAACAAGTACTTATACACCACTCACAGGAAATATTCGCACTGTGAAGGGCATGTGTTCACACAGAAAATGCCAAATGTACAGAGCGTTAAATAATTATGACACTCACACTTAAAATAGATCCCATTGTCGGGTTCAGTTAAGTACCAATTTTGAATGTGCATTTAACATCTATGTACCTATTTTACCTGCAAAACTGACAGAATTGCTAAATAGTATTAGAAGACTTTTTTCAACCAAAATTATTTTCACCAAGAGGTAACTATATAGGAAGCACATAATAAAAAATGTAATTAAAAATGCAGGCATATAATTAACTTAATTTTAATGCTGAAAATGCTATATATCATAGCTATCAGTGGATATATATATATATGGTTGCTTTAATTAGTATGTTGAATACTTAAATTAAAGAAGGACCTTAGTCAAAAACACCTACAGTGGTATAAAAGCATTGCTAGAAGTCAATATGAAACTTAAAATTAAACTAATTAGACTAATATGGAGTATGTAAGAAAAGATTGATTAAATCTTGTCAGAATTTTAAATGCCTTCTCAAGAACAGCTTGAACTTTTTATGACTTTAATGCACAAATATGCTAATTCACCTAGTAAGCTTTTCTGACCCCTAAGCTAGCTGATTTTACTTTTAAGCTTATAAAGAACTAAAGTAAAAGAATTACTTAAATGATGAATCAATATGTTTCTATAGTTAATAAACTAGTTCTGGTGTTCTTTCCAATGTCAGTATCTGCTAAGACAGTACAGTGCATTAAAACTTTTTTTTTTTTTTTTCCTTCTCTTTGGGTATGAAGAAGAGAGTCAGTGAGCATCATCCATTTGAGCCATTTGAAGAAAGAGAATCCACTTATTATTAAGATACACATCACAAGCTATTTACATTTCAGGCTTGCTGTTCATATAGAGGGAAAAAAAGAAGATTGGAATCAATTTACTAGTGGTTCAGAAACCAGTATGTAAACCTTTTAAAAAAAAAAATCTTAGTTGTAATAAACTGAATTTTCCAAAGTATAGACATGTATAGGATATGAGGATGATACTTTTAAAGTCTGGGTTGTATAACACTTTTACCAATCATTTTGGTCCAACAAAGAATATCTTTTTACTAACAAATCCAGAATACCTGTTTGGATCTGTATTAAAATTAGTTTTACATGATGCCATTGCTGCATTCCTTATCTATTTTTATAAATGTCTTGCTATCATCCTGTTACCTGTAAAACAAAAATGCAATTTTGTAACATTTGAAATTGAATTGATAAATTGGTAAAATTAAAATTTTGAGAAAAAATATGTGAACAATTCCTGCATATTCTTAAATATGTGTCTTCTCCTTTTCAATTTGAATTCTCTGTTTTAGAAATAATGCCATAAACAGACAGCCATTTCGGTCTTCAAATATCCAGTTTTTAAGAGGTTTAAGTAGTTAATTAAACTGAAATTACAGAAGAAAATCTGATAAAAAACAGAAGAAAAAAGTTCGCAAAATACTAGGTGCCCTTAAAAAATAAAACTTTATTTAAAAAAAAAAATTATCATGTATGATTTTTCTAATATAAGTAATCATGGAGTTGTTTTTATTTGTTTGGGCTCCTTGATGTCTTATTCTTCTAGTGGATTCTGGAACCAACACAAGTACTTAAATTTACACTACTGCTAGGGACTCTCAAACGTTTTCTCTCTTTATATTGTTTAGAAGAATTATATTTACACACTCTTGTCTGTGATATTCTTCATTTATTAATGTTACTTTCAACAAAGGTAGGCATAGATTGCTGCATAACTTAATATCTCCCACATTTCCCTTCCCATTCTCATATTTTAAAATAAACCTGTTAAAACTGGCTGAATCTTTTCCCCTTCAAATCTTCATAAATATGTTTCCAGGACCACTGTGGTACATCCCACCAGAGCCTGTTAAAAATATAGCACCTAGTCTATGGCCATGCCACCCTGGACATGCCCAATCCTGTCTGATCTCGGAAGCTAATCAGGTTTGGGCCTGATTACTACTTGAATGGGAGACCACCTAGGAAGACCAGGTGTTGCAGGTGTTAAAATACAAATAAGTTAATAAATAAATAAATAAATAAATAAATAAATAAATAAATAAATAAAATAAAAGTAGCATCAAGCTCTACTAAAATCTACTGAGTTAAATACCAATGTTCCCTTGTTGACACAACTATGAGTAGTATTTCAGGATCAAATGAGACAAAGAACATTAAAGTGTTCCAAGAAAATATCTCTGGCTGCTTTGTACCTAAGATGTTCTGTATATGTGGTAATAATCGATACTCAGAGTTTCACGCACCTCTCTTAAATACAACAAATGACTACACCATAAATATAACATCATAAATGATATAAGAGAATGGTTTACCTTTGTACTGATGCTGAGCAGAAGAGCTACTTCTATTTGAGACAATAAACTCTACTGGGAACTTTTGAGAAATATTAAATAACTGTTTTGAATGAATCATTTTTGCCATAGGTGAGTGTTTTCCAAAATGCAGTAATGGCTTAATTATACAGGTAAAATAGATTTTGAAAGTCTCAGATGCTTGCAATATGTGATTTATTGTCCTCAATTGATGATTAAAATTGTCAGATATAATTGTGCTAAAATTAATCCATTTGAGAAACACAATCAAAGCTCATCAAATATTAAATGAATTTCTCATCTCTTTGTATTCAATGTCAATTCTTCTCTTTGAGTAAAAGAAGTAGATTTTCATAAATTAAACAAGTAAGCATTAATTATACAACATTGTTCTCTAAAGTCAGTATATAAGAAGGTGACCGAATTGATGACAATAAAGGAGGCAACAAGATGAATTTCAGTCTCAAAATCCTCCATGATAGGATTTAAAACTACTTCTCCATCTCCTTTTCATTCCCTGCCTGCTTCCCAACTGGCACTTGCTATATTTTTAGAAGGACTAGACCCTTTCATGCCTCCCTGTTTTTGTCTATGCTAAATCCTGTGCTGAGAATATCCTCTTTCTTGCTTTTTTCTTCCCATCATTCCATTCAGAAATCTCTAGATTATTTTTTAAAACATAAATCAAACAAAATTCTCTCTGTAGCTTTTCTCGCAAGTCAAAGCCAACATCTACTATGCTGCAATATACTTTGGTATATTTTATTATTATAGCATTTATCTTATATTGTAATAACACTTTACATGCCATCTTCTCCCATGAGACCAGGCACTTCAGAAAACAGACAACAGAACATCCTTTCTGTCACTCCATTAGCACAGGGCTCCATACAGTGTGCTATCAACAATGATTTTTGAATGAAGGAATGAATTTTTCATTGATTAGGCATTAAGATAAATCTCTCCATAGAAACTTCCTTTTATTTTTTTATTGCATGCCTTGTCACAATGACAACAGCAACAAAATCAACAGACACTTATTGAGGATTTGTCTAGTGCTAGGAACCGTGCTAACAGCTTTACATTCATTATTTATCTCATTTAATGCTCAAAACAATCCTCTGAGGTGGGTACAATTATTATCCTCTTTTTAAGATAAAGAAACTAAAAAAGGGATTACACATTTAGTAAATGGTAGTGTCAAGATAAAAACTCAAGTCTCCTGATGCCAGCACTTGCCATTTTAAAAAAAATGCTAAAGCAAAATTTTATGTGATTGATAAGAGAGCTAATAAAATGCTTTCACCATTGGCATAAATGGCAAAACATTTGAAAATAATCCTCTATTAAATGCAAAAACAAATGACTCCTCATAAGAAAGCTTTCACTGCTTTCCTCTTACCCACCCTGCACTTCATTTATTCATGCATGTGGTTGTGATATAAAAGGGTTCCATTATTTACTCTGGTATTATTCTATTTATATGTACCTATTTTACAACTATATAGTCTTTATTAACCATCCTACCCTTAAGTATTTTGTTTAATTAATGTATTCTGATTTCCTTCTAAGAAGTTTGCATTTATTCTACAAAACCATAGAGTATAAAATTATTGAAATACTTTTAATTTGAATAAAATAATTTTAGATAGTGCTTTAATGTCCTAATCTTTTATTTAAAGCTGACAAAAATAGTATTGACTTTCTTGCACACATATATCCCTAGACAAAAAAAATCTATTATATCTTATAATTTCTTTTTGTTTATATTAATGCATATGAGATTAGCTTATAACATTATGTCTGCAGTGTTTCTGAATTAACAGAAGTAATTTGAATTAAAATTCAACCATCAATAGAAATCATGACAGTGTTCACCTATATGACATAGAAATTGACTTGAATAAAGAATGAAGACATATTTAAAGTGAAGAATATTTTTTATATTTTCACTGATTTTTTGGTCATCCAAAAATATGTCTTTTCAACCTAATTACCCTTCTGTTATTATATTGTATTTTATTTTTCATTCTCCCTGAAATTGGCTTTCCTTTTACACTATTGTTTTAACATTGTCTTTACTAATTCTATATTACCTTGTCTAAAATGGTTTATGATATTAGGGTCAAAATTGAATTTATCTTAGCTAATTATTTTGAAAGAATGCTAAAGACAAATTTTATATCCTTATTGAAGAGGGTTCAAACTGGGACCTCTGCATGGTCAAGCCCTATCCTATTTCTTAGGATTTTTAAATTATTTTCATCTATCAAGCTTACATAGATTATATATAAAAATATATTTAATATGATTTAATATATTTATTTTAATATATAATAATTTATATTAATAACTAAATTTATTTAATATATATAATCTAATATAATAAAATAATTATATTACATATATATATATATATATATATATAAATATGTGTATATACTACTTCAGGTAAGACTCAAGGTTGTTATTTATATGACTGTTCATAATATCAGCATTGTCTTGTCATTATGCTCTTGGGAGGGTTAAGAAGACATTCTTATAAGGCAATGTGTTCTGGGGTGTTCTTGGTTGGAAAGGAGATGAAAAACACCATACCCTCCTCTTTACTAGTGTGAGAAATCTTGCTTCCCTATCCAGGTGTTACAGAATGCATTTTTTAATTCATCAATAGTTTCATGGACATTGGCTAGGTAGCCATGGTGTGCCAAACCCTATGCTAGATACAGCAGCTACCCAGATACAATCCCAGTGCCCCTTGCCCTCAAGTAGTTTAAGATTTAGTGGGAGAAAACTTAATCCTAGAACAACTTCTTATAGGAAAGATACATTTAAAAAGAAAGCCATTTTACTTATCAGGAAGCATTTAAACGTGAGCATTTTGAACAATACAGAACAATTTCTACAAGATGAATTTTGTCTCACATTTACAGAGACATTATTTCTTTCATTGGTGAATGTAAAGCTTTGTGAAGAGTTATCTACAAGCAACTAATTTTGCTATGATTCAATAAATTCTGTAGTGGAGCTAAGTGCCTGTACGGTTTTAATACGTATAGACTAATTTTAATGCAACATTTACTGTGGAAAAAAACCCACCAAAATTGTATTTCTGCTAAGTTTAACCTTTACTGACTTTTTTTATAGGCTATTTTCCAAATATTTTAAAAATGTTTTATAGAAAGGTTTCAGTTTTAACTTTTATATTTTTGCAATAATCAATTATTTCTCATCTCATGAGAATATCTTTATTTAAAATTATATTGAGATAAAATGGGATTTTAACTTGTATTCAGAATGTGACAAGCCTGGTCTCATTTTAACACTATGTCCAATTATTTTCAAATGTTTTTAGACTGTGAAAATGGAATCTGTCCATTTTGGCATGAGTCCTATTACATACAGTGTACTCTAAGCAAGCATCATCCTAGTGGTTGAAATACAGTCCTGCATGTGGCTCTATCAAATCATGTTTTTCTAAAATTTCCAGTGAAAATCAATAAAGAGGAAAAAAAATTTCTCTTTTAATCACTTATCTTAAATATCAGAAAATATTCTCATGATTGTTTCTAATATTGCTATGTTATTTCTAGTTGTTTTGATTTGATTTGTTTTGTTTGATTTGATTTTGGACTGTTCTATTCTTTTTACCACCATTAAAAGTCATTTTCTTAATTTGATATTTTTATGGATCAAAAATTGGTTATTAATTTGAAAAAAACATAATTTAAAATTCACTAGTCTTTATTTGCCCATTTTTTTCATATTCAAAATAAACAGGATGAAAATAGGTATTCTAAAGTAGGTGTGGAAATACATGAGGCAGAGGTGACAGCATTCTGTGGTAGATTCTCTAACGTCTAGCCTCTTTAGGAATTAAGAACACATTCTCCCAGATGGTGAGAATGCTGCTGGAAGACAGCTCTCAGCTGATAGTCCTCTTCAAAACTGCCTTGCCTGAATCATCCTTCTTAAATTCATGGGTGCCTTTCCAGACAGACTGAAGCCAGTGCCAATGACTGATTCATGTGCAGCCGCATCCACCTGCCCCCTTTGCTCCTATTCTGAACTCTAAATGTACTTTCCAACTTCAGAGCTTTCTGTGGACCGTCTGAAGTTGTTACTGAGACTACATCACCCCTCAGCTCCAGCCTCTGTTCAGTCCTGCTTTCCTCCCTTTTATTCTTCCAGTGTCAATCTTCATACCATATCCTAAAATTTCTCCTGCTTTCTTATCTCCTTCACAGAGTCTATTTATAGGAAAGTGCTGAGATAAGTTCTATCCAGAGAACTCTAAGAGAGGATCAATTGACTTCAATCTTATCTGGGAAAATTGAAAATAATTCAGGATTTAATGTCTTGATGAGGAAACACACCATTCTCTGCAAAAATAACATAATTTAATATTTACTTAAGCATGCAAATAAAGTTAGTTTTTCTCTTCCCTTACAGATTTTACTTAAATGATGTAAAAGTGAATTATTTAGCAACTTTTGCCTAAAACAGAAATATAGAAGAAAAGTGGCAGTCAGAGAAGATAAGTAGAAGTCAGGAGCCTATAATAGGATAACCATATATCCACAGAATGATCCCTTTTAATACTGGGCAAAGCTATCACCTTGTCCATGCTTCTTTCTTCTGCTCTTTAAAAATATGAAATTTATTATCTGTGTCTCTTTGATGTTTAGTTATTAAAAAAGAGAACATTAGAGCTAAGTAGAATCACAGTTCACAAATTTTAGAAAGTAATTTTAATAGATCTCATTTAAGTCCCTTATTTTAAAGATGAAAAATTATATAAGTGGTAAAGAGAAGTTGTAGGAGAGGTATTAAAAGTTGGTATTTTTTAAAATATTGTGCCACATAACACCAAAATTTTTATAGAGCAAACATGCACATTCGTACAAACTGCCCCCAATTATTATATTCTGCAAGTTCTATAAAAGTTCTATAAAAAAGTTCAAGTGTGCCTTTTATAGTTGCAACTAAATTATATATAATCATAAAATTATACACACACACACTATATATATATGTGTGTGTGTATATATGTATATATCCATACACATACATATGAGTGTATGTGTGTGTGTCTTGTATGTTGTATTTCATCTTAAAATCCTATCACTTCTGTTATAAGCAAGTTTTGGTTTTAGCCTTGACTGCATAGAACACACACTGCTATCTAAAGTTCTTGAATTGCATAAGTGATAATAGAGCTCTCTAGTATAGATAAATATATGAAGATATTTAATAACGTGTTTTACTGCAAATTTTAGGTGTTAAATATGTTTTTCTCAATGAGAATACAAACACTACTATTAATATTCCTAAAATATTAATAATAATGAACAATTTAATAATTGCAACAAGGCATAGCAAGCCATGAAGTAAAGTTGATTAATGCCTTTCTGATGCTGATGGGAAACACCAAAGAAGTGCATTAATCAGAACTGCTGCACTGCTTGTCATGTTCTATTGCTTAAGGATTCTTCTTATTACTTTAGTCACTAAATTTTAAATGAGTTTAAATAACATATTGCTTTAAATTAATTTACTCTCCAAGGAATCAATTCTATAGATATTAATTGTATATCTGAACATGGAAAATGTATTTGCCTCAGAGTTATATAACCATTTACAACTCAGACCATATTTACAGGCCTGTCATCGGCCTGTTACAAATCATGCAACCCACTTTTATTCAGAATATATCTCTGCTTGATGAGAATAGATTGTATATATCATTGAAACCTCAGAGGGGGAGACATAGTTCATCTTCTCAATGACAAGCAAAGTGGCTTTGTAATGTGTCCATCTGCTCTGCAGAATTTAAACTCCAGCATCAGATGTGAAGATATAATAGCCTTATAGAGACCATGTAGGCAGATCACACAATTGCTTAAGGTGAAATACCTTAAATACATTCTATTTATGTGGATTTGTGTTTATACATACATGCATGCATGCGTACATACATACATACATATATACATACATACATAGTCTGTTTTTCTTACTAAACTTTTACCATCCACACATCCATACTATCTTAAACAAGCCAAGCAAAAGGGCTTTTTGACTCTAGAAAAAGCAAAAACAAACAAACAAACAAACAAAAAACTGAAAGAACAACAACAACAAAAGCCCTAAACAAACAAACAAAAACTTTTATTGTTCCTTCATCTTAAAGCTAATCGAAGGAATGTCCTGATAAGCCCATCTCTAAGTTTTACTGATAATGCTTAGGGTGTGCACATTATCATGTATAACTTAACAGATATTTGCTTTTCCAAAGCAGGGATCTTCAAACATTAATTTCTTGCATTGTTTTATTTTATTACAAAATCCCATAAGTAAATTTAAGGGTACATGGGAATATATACATATAAGTAATTATATTAATCTGTATACCAATACTGTAATGTCTTTTATTTTTAGATACAAGTAAGTAGAAATTGAAATTCCAGAATTTTCTCTGTACAGTAGAACCTCTTATTCAAGGATATATGTTCCAAGACTTCAGTGGATGTTTGACATATCACAAACCCTATATGATATTATGTTTTTTCCTATACATACCTGCACATATATATGTATTTGCTATACATAACACCTTTCTCCCTAACTTTAAATCTGCTGCTCTGTGGCAGCAGTTTCGTCACTGGCAGATGCAGCCTCCCCAGTAACAGTTACATTTTTCAGTTCAAACCTATTCCTTATTTGCTCTAAATGGTAACTCATTTCAGAAGATCCCTTGCTGAATTTTCTCAATGCTTTCTGGAGCAACATGTTACCAAAACCGGAACATGTTTTCTGTCTATGTCTTCCACCCACACGTTTAATGCCTTTTCCATCTTAATTTAGCACTTGTCGTGTACCTGGACTGTAATTTTTGCAGTTTGAAGTGTGACAGGAAAGGTAGTATAAATTTATTTTCTTCACAATTTCACGAATAGAAGATTTGTTCTTACCATAGATCTTAATAACCTCAGCATATGATTATTTTTTCTTCTTGAGAATGTTCACCTTTTTACACTTTATAGCTTCTCTTTCGCATATTCACATCGCTGGCATCATGACTCTTGTGTTTTGTGGCCATTGTTAAATAAAATAAAGTTTTTTTGAACACATCTCTGACTTACAAGGACAGTCTATCTGATAACCTACTAAGTGACCAAGGGCAGGCAGCATATACAGTGTGGAATCACTGGAGGAAGGGATGATTCACATCCCAGGCAATACAGAGGAGGAGGCGTGAGAGGGTGCTAGATTTCATCATACCTCATAGAACTGTGCTCAATTTAAAACATACAAATTGTTTATTTCTGGAATTTTCCACTTAATATTTTCAAACCCTGATTGACTGTAACTAAAACCATGGGGAGTGAAACCGCAGAAAAGTGTGTGAGGGGAGTATAATGTATATCAAATTTTATCTTGAACACTCACTAGGTACTGGTATCCTGTTATTTGGAATGGGGCGAATTATCCTTTTACAGACCTGTAAATTAGTACCCTTGTCCCCCACTAAATCCCAGTAGTTGTCCCTCCTAGTCACCTCAGTGTCTTTGTGCTTCCTAGGTTACCAGTACTCCTCCAGCTCAAACACTGTCACTGATCCTGAAGACTAGAGAAGTGGCTGGTCCTGGCAGTCTGACCACACTTGGCTGGTTGCTATTTTCCCAACTGTAAGTATAGTCAGTTGATGAGATTTTTCCAATTGAGAAGATTTATCTATTCCTTCACATCCAGCATTCCTCAAAAACCCGGCATATTGCTGCATTCACTAACATAATCTATAAATTCAAAAAGAGTTGATGAGGGGATTTTAAGCAAGGATTGTAAGATGTTGATGTTAAAAATTGCAAAATAGAGATAAAATTCCCAGTAAAACTAGGTTACTCTTCATTTTCCAATCTATTATATATAAACACCAAATTCATTTCCAGGATTACAGGTAGATTAATTCTTTTCATAAGCTTACCTTTCTTTGCCTAAGGGGCAGCTTAGTAAAGTTCCAATGCAAGAGACTTTGTTGCAGCCCACAATCAGATCCAAAAACATAATATGGTCCAAATTCTAGGTAAATAAAATGCAAACTTTACGACTATGTTTATAAAATGAATGAACATTTTCTTTTTTAATGTGAGCAAAATCTAAATAACAATTACAGTTGCTTTTCGATATAGTAAGAAACCATATATATGCACAATTATACTGCATAAATAAGTAACTTTTAAAACCAATATATTTTCAGGCTTAAAAGGTGATTATATTTTATAAAGTAGTTCCCTAAGATGCAATTTGTTTAAACTACTCTTGTACATATTTCTTGTTGCAAATGAGATTTTACTGGTTTGTGGAGGAGAAAAAAGAGATGATGATAAGATTTCTAAACTTTTGGCTAAGTATTATTTTCAAGATATATCTCTACAGTCGGGGTTTATCTCCAATTTCCGTAATTGGTATTTTATCTAGAATGCCACAACTTTATATATATAAATTTATATATATATATATATATATATAATGTATATATACATATATATACACATACATACATATCTATGTATGTATGTACACATACATATATGTATATATGTATATATATGTAATATAGATGATTAGCTAGTCTTTACTCTCAGCTGATTACTTCTGTCCTCTGAGTAGCCTCATAATATAATGGATAAAATGTCAAGAATAATTAGAAATAACGATAGTAGCAACTATGCTATCAAACATCATGCACCTTGGGCTGATTCTTTTATGTCTTGCTTTTGAAAAGGATCTTTATACCATTTAAAATTCTCCCAGGCTTTAATTGTTCCTGATGAAAAAATATTAAGTTTCTGAAAAACAAATACAGAATGCCTTTATTGTTGTGTATGGTGAACAAAGCTTGGATTTATATATTCATTTTTATATTTAAGGTGGTAAAATCAATTAAGCCTCAAGAACTCACACGTTACAGTATCTCAGTGTATGTAATAATTCAGTATCTTTCACATGATATTTTAAAAGCTAATGGAACTATTTATCATGCTGTATGAAGTCAGCAAAGATAATGATTTTTTTATTTTGTTTTGTTTGGGATTTGATGTATTTATCTTTAATAACACCAATACATACATTCTTAGTCCTTCGGTGACCTAATATGTACTCAACCAATATATTCTCCAATAATGGTTTCTTAGAGTGATTTAGCTAAAGTGTATTCTTATGTTATCATATTCAGTCTAAATCACACAGTATCACTACTGTCGAATTACATATAAACCATTTATGCTAATCCTGTCATACACTGCTGACCATGCAGAAACTGGTAACTTCATTTCAAACTGAAAAATAATTTGTAAATGTAAATGCATTTTATAAAATAACATAGATCAGATCTCATATTACCTAGCATAACACTTTTATCTGCACTTTCCTATAGTTTTTAAAGTATTTACCTTGTTGTATTACTAAGACAGTATCCTCTTTTGTCCACTCATTGGTTCTGTGAGGTAATGTAAAGATTTCTGTCTAATATTATAGATAACAGTTGTGAGCCATGGAGGTTAAATGATTTACCCAAGGTCACACAATTTGGAAATAAATGTTAAAGTAAAACCCATTCTTTCTAAAATTTGTTTATATTATCCAAACCCTGTTTTAACTCTTCTAACATCACATTATTTATAAAAGAAAGCCAGATTGATAATATTTTCAAATTTTATTACAAATTAAAATTGTAAAAAGCATTTATTAAAATATAAATATTTAATTTCATAAAGTAAATATATAAATGTTACTAAATGAAATGAAACGACATTGACAACTCCAGACTTAAGAGGATCTAGTTATATAGCACAAAGAATGTTGAAGCTTAGAGAAAAGATATTTAATTCTAATATATAAACTTCACCCTCAAAGACTTGAGTATGTCAGCCAAATTCAAGTAGTGTTGAACTTATGAAGTCAGTATTCACTTTCACATGTAGAAAAGAGTAAGAAATACAACAAGAAAATAATACATATGATGACCTTTTATGGGTTTTTAAAATTTCTCAGATTGTCAATAAAAAATTAAAAAGATATAGGGAATCTTATGTAAAGGGCATCATCCAATGATGCTTACTCCTGGGATCACACTTTAGAGAATCATAGGGAGAGTGGCTCCTAGGAATGTGTGATGTCCCTGAAGATAAAGTAATTCTCTGCTATCCTCTAAATCCATGCTAATCAAGTAAAGAGAGGAGTGAGCCTGGAAGGAGAATCTAATGCCTCATTTAATGAGGAACTCTATATTCTTCCCAGTTGGGCTATTTCATAAAGTATAAAAGAAAGGCTGATATTGGATTAAGTCTAATGCCAGGAAACAGGTTGACAAGATAACTAAAATCCTTAAGGACTCTAAATCCTTAAGGAGTATTTAGGGATTCACGGGAGTAAAAGACTACTACAGATCCCTTTCCTCTTTAAGCAGGGAAAACAATTCACATCACCACACTCACATGCCACAGGTTACTGCCCAAGTGACATATGCTTGTGATCTGGTAGTTAAAAATTTCTGAGGATAAAATCTTTACCTCTCCTGGGTATGAATTCTTCCTTAATTTTGCCAATTCAAGAAATAAATAAAGCTGAAAACTACTCACTCTAGTGATCCTAACAGATTCCACAGGTACCTGTAGTGAATGTTTCTAATGGTTAATGATTCTAAATCAGAAATGCTTAAAAGGCCTGCTTTTCAGTCTCTTAAATGATATTTTAAATATTTTTATATTTTTTAAATAATTCTTTGACTGATTAATATTTATGACTATACATCGAAGCAAGACTGATACTGCAGTTGGAAAGTTAATAATTTACAAAGACTGCTTTGTAGTCTAATGGCAGCACTTGACTTTTGCTACTGCTTGAGGGCCTGCAACTTTGATGTTTCTGTCTTAAATTAAGAGAAAAAGTCAGGTATCAGCTCTTGTTCACTTAACTTTTCTGAGGGTTTTTTTTAACTGAGTTCCATGAAGCCATAATGTCTTTTAACAAGAATATTGATTGTAAAATAAAGCCTTGTTCCATTAGCTTCTTAAAAGAAGCCCAGATAGAGGTGTTTTAAAAGTCTGAGTAACATTACTTGTTTGCCGAATATAAGTGTACTGTTAACTCTCTGGAGCACATAAAAAAAATTTTTTAGAGGGGTTTGTTATGTAAGCAAATTTTTCTGCCTCCTCAATTAAAAATAAACAAAGAAAAGCCATGCCATTTAATTTCCTCTGAATGTGAGTGTGTTTAATCTCTAGACTTCTAGATTTTACTTACTAGTTGGATAACAACTCTGTACAATGAACACTATTGCCTGTTTCTCTGAGACCTAGCGATTAACAGGAAATGCTTATTAAAATAACCAGCAATGCCAGTTACCCATCCCAGAGTCCAGTGAAGCTGGCAAACCAAACCTCAGCAAGTCAAACCCTTGCATACTGAGTGTACTTAGCAAAAACTCTGAGGATCTCCTTATCCAGTGGACATTATCTTTAGTTATTCATTGTCGCTGCAGTTGGTATTCCCAAATTCCAAGCATAATATTAGAATTCAGCAACCTTGTCATTTTTTTCTTATAATAAAGCATATAGCTAAACATAAACTTTGAACAATGTCAAATGATAACTGAAAAATGTCATTGAACAATTCAAAAAAGGACAAGTTCCTTTTTTGAATAAGAAACATGAATATATGGGAAAGATGACTTCTGATATCCATGCAAAAGTAAACTAATTCAAAAGTATTGAACTCGTCAGCTGCTGTTTTATATTGAATAGCCTACATGAGGACTCAATCACATACAAAGAGAGAAAATATGGCAATGGAATGATTCTGATAGCAGGAAAGACAGAAATCGGAATCTAAGCTCCTTACTTACTAGTAACTAAATAGTAACCAATCAGGATTATGTGATCTGGTAAAAATCTTGAAAGACCCACGTGATTTTTAATTAGTCAAAAACTTGTTTTCAGTATCTTTTCTGGCGTCTGTGGGAATTCTACAATGAGATGGTGCTTTTACTCTGACCCAATGATTTGTCTGATTATAATACATAGGCAATAAGTAATAATTTATTAAGAGAATGCTTTTTTAGTTTCCATAGTAAAACATGACTATATCATGATAGGTATAGAAATGATTCAATGCAACATAAGACATCACTTTTTTGATACTACATGAACATTTTGTTGAAAAATTTGTTAAATACTTTAAAATTTGATGAGGTTCCATATGTTTAATTAATTCTGGAAGATTTTAAAACATGTAAATATGTTGTTTTTCTAATCGGTCCCTTTCAAGCAGAATTTAACATTAGTTCATTTCCCATTTTAAAGTATTTTTCTCCAGCCTAAACAGGCCATATCCTAAAATAACCTATACATATAATATGCTTCCAGAAAATACATTATCTAATAACTTAGGCCTTCCTTGCATTTTTCCTTAGCTCTTTTTACAAATCATATTTTTCTTTTTTTGCAAAAGCATTTTAGGCAAATTATTCTAAACCCTGTCTGTGAGATATAAATATTCTGTCAAATTTACTTTTCTTTCTTCTTACAGCTGAGTTATATGATTAAACTCAGATTAAAATCTATGTATGTATGTATGTATGTATGTATGTATGTATGTATGTATCTAGCTAGCTAGCTAGCTAGCTAGCTATCAATTATCTAATCTATTACCTTCGATCTCTGTGTGTATAGATTTTCTCCATTGGTATTTATTTTCATTTTAGCATATTCTTATAGTAACCTGAAAACTTCTAAAGACTTTATTTTACTACTTGACACTCTAAAGACTTGACCTTCAGAGGATCAGTAAATACCCAGGGATGAGCCTTAGGGTCTTCAATATATGATGGGAATTAAAGAAGATATGGAAGTGGTTAGTAATGAAAAAAATACTTTTGAGAGACTCACCAGCAGTATGAATAAGTATAAATATGTGGAGAAAAGATACTGGAGAAAATAATCTCCTTATTAATTAGTTTTTCTCAGAATCATTCAGTCTCATGATTTTCTTAGAAATTAAACTGATCAAAGGCTCATAAACCATATGGACCTTGTCATTTCTACCACCGCTGTAATGCAAAAATACTTTTAAAATAACATTTTAGCAGGTATTGCAAAATTATTTTGTTGTATTTTTCTATCGCCATTCCAATAAAAATAAAATTACTAAATTGAAGTTTTATACTAACTGCACAAAATTTCTTCTTCATGGTCACAAGGAATCCTGTGCTTTCATTATGACAGATTGACATTTAAGAAGCACAGATTATACCTCTAGAAAAAGGCAAAACATTTTATCCTAAAGATTATGTTTTTATAAGCAAAGTAATTTTAGATAATTACATAATTCAATCAGGGTGGGTTTGAAGTTCCATTATACAAATTGTATAATAAATAGTGTAATGCTTTAGCAGAGCACTGCCAAGGTGTCTGAAATTTTATTCCTTGCCTTAGCTCTAATTACATGTGGGAACTCAAATAATCACATTTTCACTTGGTCTTAGTTTCCTCATCTGTAAAATGAGGGTCTTGGCTTAAATTATGCCAATGCTTCTTTCGTCTAATACTCTACATTTACTTCAATTCTCACTTCACTTTAGCTGCCATAATACAACCTTCAGATTCCTGACTTTTTCTTTTTCTTTTTCTATTTGAAAGTGTTTACAAGTATACAGGATGTTAAGAGGTTTACCAAATTTACTCCATATTCGAAAATATAGTTTAAAGGAATAATCTTTGACAAAATTGTCAGTTGACAGTATAAATAAAAAGTTAAAAATAATTTAAATATTCATGTAAATTGATTTGTTTAAAGGACAGAATAAAGGCAGTACTCCCCTGATAGAATACAGATTTGAGGACTAAACATGAACTGACTTTTAAGTGGATGAAATGAGAAAGCAATTTTTAAACAGGGGTAATCTATACATTTGGTGTTTCTGTTGTGAGAAGTAAATGCTCATTCTAATGCATTTAAGCAAGAAGTATTAATGATTAATGACAGTTTTGATCCTGTAACTAGACCTACAAGTTCTTGAATAATTAATAAGTTACTCAATGCTGCATAGGATATCCTTCTCCTAAGAATTTGTGTGTGTGTGAGTGTGTGTATGTACAAGCTGTTAATTTTGAAATGTGAGGGAGAGCCTTTAGAGTTGAAGTAATAATATCTATTAAAATGTACAATTCTTTTATTTCTTATTTTTAATGTTAAAATGCTTATAAGCTGATTATAAAATAAATAATTGTGATCTAATAGCATAAATGACAGTGATAAAGTTTTCTTGATTATATCTAATTTGAAAATTATAAATAACTTTTGAGGAAGTATTAAATTATTGATATTTTGCTAAATTTTAAGAATAATGTGAAATAGAAGATATCTAAGCTCAAAAAAATCACACTTTTTCATATTAGTGTATGTTAGATTGAGAGAAAATTTATTTTAATAGCTCAGTTACTTAAGGCATTACCTGAATGTTCAATGGACCTATAAAATTTTTGACGTAAAATGAATAAGTGTTAGTCTAAAAGCCATCACCACGTCATCCTAAATATTTTACAGATAATCTCATTTTATATATTTCATCTCATATTCTAATTGCAGGTTGCAGGTTGAGCTCTTTAAAAATAATAATGAACCTATGATGATAGAATTATGGAGGTTTATCTGAATTAAACCTTCAAAAATATTTAGCTTGATTTCCTTATTTAAAAACAAGAAAACTGAAGCTCATACAGGTTAAAATACTCAACAATTCCCTCTAGGTCTGCCACTCTTCTCTCTGTCTCTCTTAGGTGTAGCCTGCATTTTGAAGTTACTCATGTTATAAAACAAACAGCTCTGTGATCTAAGGTGACTGAAATGCCTAGAAATGTTGCCTTTGAAATGTATCACACAGAGTTTCTTAGGTGGTAGGAGAGTGGAGGGCATGTAAATATTTAAGGTGCCATTGAGTTCAGCTATAAATTATTCTCATTTCATTACCATGTAAAAAAATGATAGAAATGTAATAACAGTATAAAAATTAGTGATAATTATATTTTAAAACTAACATTACACATATTTGTAATTTTGACATTATTGTCAATACAGTCTAGTTTGCTTATATGTATGTAAAATTAGTATCATAATACCTTCCTGTTTCATTAGATTAGTAATATTATACACTAACACACATGCATACAAAATAGATAGATACACGTACTGCAGTGTAGTTACAATACTGTAAATGTTTCACTGCTCTGGGAGTCAGAGGCCTTTGAAGTTGAGTTGCAGGATATTATAGTGTCCTAATTTCTAATAAAGAAAATTTGATAGGTCAGATGTTTCAAGCTTATCGATGAAAATCAAATTTTGAATTATTAGAATTAAAATTATTTTCATTTAAAATTTATTTTTGAATATGAATTATGGGTCATTCACTAGAAATATGATGGTAAACAAGTTGAATATATCTTGTGTCTTGTAAACATGAAGCGAAGAGGATAAAATAATTTCAAATAATACATTTGCTATGGAAAAATAAGTGTCACAGTAGATTCAAGTGCAAATTTATTCAATTTATATGGAGTTGAGTTTTAGATTATTTTATTTTTAATTTACATATATTCAAAATGCAGACAGTTTGAATATGTAGTTTTATGAGTTTTGACAAACCTATACAGCCAGGTAACCACTATTCCAAGCACTATATTTCTATGACCTAAAAAGTTATCTTATGCCTTTTCTCAGGTGGTCTTCTTCCAAAGCTTTGCCTAAGCAACTATGGGTCTGTTTTAAACACTATTGATTCATTTTGCCTGTTACAATAGAATCATACTTAGGTCTTTTGGCTGTCATCGCAAATGTGGGAGCTTAAATTCTTAGACTAAAAAAATAATACAGGTAACATAGTTATAAATATAAATAATATAAAAATAAAAATTAAATATAAATATAAAAATAAAAGGTCTGTGAAGAATGTTATAATGAACATTACTGTTAAATCTGGAATTAAGCCTCTGACTACTATTCATTACCCTCCATCAACGTTCTGTTGCTTTTTTTGTACTGTGTTTTTTATATTAGTTTTAGCAACATTTGTGAATTTTAGGTGCAGAATACTCATAATGTTAAGAACATTAACATTATCACTTGCTATGATATTTTAAGAACAGAAATATCTTGTGCTGTGGAGCTGCAGTGCCACCCAGCCACCTACAGCCTGTATGCAAACCCCTGTCTGGGCTCAGTTCCTCCCCCAACCACAGTAACATCACAAAATCACGCAGAGCCTTCGCGCAGTGTAATATTTCTAACCATATTGCTAGAGTTTTAACCACAGATACTTCAAGGCCTTACAGGTTTGAGACTTTAGTCTTTATCCTCCCTTCTCAATGTATACCTCTTTCTACATCATAAAGCTGT
This sequence comes from Cynopterus sphinx, assembly GCA_030015415.1. Taxonomy (NCBI): domain Eukaryota; kingdom Metazoa; phylum Chordata; class Mammalia; order Chiroptera; family Pteropodidae; genus Cynopterus; species Cynopterus sphinx. The sequence continues at coordinate 13,649,711 of CM057381.1, forward strand.
AACTTGGAATTAGCAGAATAGCTGGTAAGAGGACAGAATTAAAATACAGATTTAAACCACAGTATATGGGACTCCAAAAGAGTAGAGTGAAAGGAATAAAAAGAGAAAATATTCACTCCAATAAAGATGTTATTACACAATAATAATAATAATAATAATAATAATAATAATAAAACAGAAATATCTTTGTGTTTCTTAAATAACTACTCTGTATTCATTTTAAGAACTTGGTAGATTTCGTGAATAACTAGGTTTCTCTTCTCACGTTCATCGGTTAATGTCAAAATTCTGGCCCACTCTTGGCATAGAATTTAAGGTATCTGTTTTGTATAAACCTCATTTTTAGCTCTGTTGAATGTCTTTAGTCTATTTTTTAAAGTTACCTAATTCTATACTATTTACATTAATATGAGCTGAATGAAATCAATTAATTAAATCAGTCAAGCTAAAGGTTTATTTTCAAATTCATGTAAACATAATTATTTAATAATTACTTGAAAAGACTACTCAAAATTATTGTCTTTAAATTATTGTCTTTACCTTAAATAATTCCTTTAAAAATAATTAAGTAAAAGGTTTTTGATATATATGCATTTTAGCTTTGGATAAATCTTCTTTAGAACACTGACAAAAAGGCTAGGAAGCATTACAAATAAAGTGAATATGATATATGCTAAATACATATGGCCCTTTGTGTTAGTGTTTATATGTACTGCACTTCCAGAAGCAAAGTCCATATCCCTCCAGCTGTTATAGCAACAGAGTCTTAGCCTGCTACTCTAATTAATATAAGCTTATTATCAGTGCTCCCATGTTCCTGCAAATGGAAAAGTCAAAGAAGATACAGAATCAGTGAACTTTCTAAGCTTAATTAAGAGGAAAAGAAATGTCTAAACATCTCTAACATAGTAAAATTCTTTGATCTCCAACAATACCATGTACATCCCCAAACACATATTTGAAATAAAAGCTTGAGGGCATAAAAAAATAAGCTCAGAATAGAAATTATTGCTGAAGCTAGCCAGCTGCCTTTTCATTCATAATAAATTACTGTTATACCATACACTTAAGGCTTTTTATTATCAAAATATAATTACAATATAAAAATTACAACTTCTTTCTCCTATTGAGACTAAAATACTTGCCATAAGGAAGAAACGAACTCCTAATGTCCAAAATATAAATATTTTACACTTGTAGCTTAATCACCTTAAAGACAGAAAGAATGGGGCTAAGACAATTGCATTTGTTACTACTTCAGAGTAAAAAGATTGCTTCATAACTTGAATACAAATTTACGTATTGAAAGAAAACATGTAAAAGACCAAAACTAAGTTGGCACTGTGAGTTGTTGAATTTGAAAGAATTATGCTTTGGCTTTCAGTTTTAAATTTCAAAACAGAAAATAAAATCTTCTAAAATTCAATTTGGACTTGTGTTTAAAGATAAGAACAAGACTATTCCCTGAAGAGTGTTTCTGGCCCTGTAAGTGGAAAATGATTTTCTAAGCCTAAATTAAATAAATCAAAGAAATCCTCTTTATTATGCAGCTTGGTTAACCCCAGAATTACGATTCTTAAGTAGCCATGCTCACCAAGGTGACTTTCAGGGTGTTATATTAAAAATAGGTTCCTGGCATGGCAAATTTTTGAGAAGGATGTCTTCCCATGTCTGGGTGGCTCTTTGTAATACTGGAAGTCTCTGGTCAGTTCTCAGGACATTTTATTCCACTTGCAAGCTAAATTCAAAGGTTATATATGAGACAGACACTGACATCTGTTTCTGATACCTGCTCACTTCAGGGAAATCACTTGATTTCACTCTAATTTGTTGTTTTGGAAATGAGAATAACTATACTGGCATTTGTGAAACTACCCTACAGATCTCCTGAATAAGAATGACCTGGGGTGTTGTTACATATGCGTATAACTGAACTGAACCATATCTCTATCACTTTAGTGTAAAAGTTGTTGAGGTCAAAGCAATTCTATTTTTAATAAACTTACTATTCCATACATATGCAACAAACTTTGAAAGTGACTAAACTAGGCTGATGATATAGGATGTAAGAACAAGAGGGATCGAATCTGATCGAAGTTCTAGATCCTTTTTCATTTGAAGAATGAAGAAGTAACTGCCTTCTTCTTAGACCTGTACATTGTCGTGGACAAGGAGACAAAAGTTGCTGAGGAAGAGACTCCGTGCTCTTGGTGGTATGTCTATCTTGATCATAGTTATCAGTATCTGACAAACAATATATCTTTTACTTCTTAATTTTTTTCTTACCACCCTCACTAGAATATATGTGCCAAGGAAGAGAAAATAGTTTGTCAATTAGTATTTTATAAATTAATAAACAAATTAGATATCTGTATGTACCAATACCCTTTATATATTTATGAGTCTACAATAAATTTATGATGAATTCTATAGCCCTTTGTAAAGGTAACTTCTGTTCCTCAATAACTGAGGGAGTGAATTCCAGCTTTTCAGAAGCAGAGAAAATCATAGTTTTTTGCAGTCCTTGACTTTGAATGATTTTCTTCACAACCTCATACCCATAATTTTGCAATCTGATAAATGGTATCTCAGCCTTCAATCACCTCCTCTTGTGTTAAATGTTTCTCATGCTTTAGACATCATTTATAAAGTTTCAGCAGTCATTCTTAATAAAAATCCCATACCTGAAATAAAAAAGTAATAATGATTTAAATATGATAACCTAGCAATAATATTTACATCATTAACATTTTATCATTAGTTTTAAAATCAAGAGCCTATCACTAAGGCCCATTGATTGCCCCTCCACCCCAATCTTCAGTTTCTTTAATGACCCCTGTCTTTGTGAAGAGCTAGTGCAGGCAGATTGGAGATGGCAGAAGGTGTGTACTTGAACATTTTACTCTAATTGTAAGCTTTGTCCTCTTGCTGGAAGGCCCCCTCCCAAGAAAAGTATTCTGAACCAGCATTTGGGTCTCTTTGCTGCCAAGATTCAGCTTCTTCCATGTATATGCCATGTACATGACGCCTAGTTCAGCTGTCCATCTGCATTCAGCAGAATGGTAAATTCCTGGCCTTAGAAGACTCATGAAATAGAGTTGCTGTTATTGGTTCCAAAGAGGATGACACTGGCAAGGACATTTTTCTTGGCTTGTCCAATTGCTAGAACATTCCACTGATGAGGTTGGAACTCAGGAAAGCATGAGTGAGCTCTTCAGAGAGGTAGTCCTTATAGTACCATAGGGACTATTTCTATCAGACTAACTATTTCTATCAAAGTGATTCCCAAAATGGGGCAGCACCACAAGGAGAGTGTACTTGCTGGGAGCATTTGTTCTTTAAGTCAGCTAACACAAAGGTCCTTTTGGAAAGGTGAGCAAAAGGGGTCCTTGGCCTTCGGCTCAGCAGCTAGTGCCTGCTCAATTCACCTTTCTCCTTCTCAGGAGTTGAGGCAGCCACCTCTTTCTCCTCTTTTCACTCAGCCTGAGGCTTCTGCTTCTTCTCCCACGAACCTCTCTCTTTTTGTGTGGAGTCTTTTTAGGCCAACTCTCTGCAAACATTTTAGCATAAAACTAGGCCATCTTCTCATAGAGTTTCATCATCCCTAAGATACCCAGGAATTGAGGCTGATTAATGGAGGTGATAAACCAGCAATTGGTATTAGGAAAAGCTTAACAAAAATAAGGCTCAAAAACCTATTTATAAGAGTCACAACAGGGTGCATTTATACACTTATCATATCAGGAAATATTTCATGCATTAAGTATTACATCCATAAAATGATACTAATTTCTCTGGAGCAGTGAGTGTAAACTTTTTTTTTTTTAATTTAAATGTAGAATTTGTAAATACTGTATTCTAAATGTATAGTATTTTATAAAAGAGCATAGATAGAATGATAATCATACAAAAAACATTTTTAGAATCCAGATTTGTTCATTAGATTAAAAACTACTGGTTCCTCTTACTTTGAATTGTTTCATATTCTTTCAAATAAAATGTTGACATGATAATGTAAATAGAGAAATGATTCCCTGAGGATGATATCAGAGAAAGGTAGGAGAGCTATTTTTGCAGTTCATCAATGAATAATTACTAGTATATAATTTTAGAAGAATCATGGAAACCTAAATATATTCATATTACTTTTTTTGTTGTTGTTATGAAATGATTATTAAGTAGCCTGTTAATTCCCTGTTTTTTGGGTTTTTTTTTTCCAATTTGGACAATTATTTGAGTTATGCTTCAGCTGTACCTGAATTTTTTGGTGAAAAATATGAATCTCAGTTATTCCAAAACTATTTTAACTTTTAGTAAAACTATAACTACATCAATTAGGCAGTCTTAAAAAATCTTCTGCATATGATTGTGGTATCACAGAAAGATATTTGATTGCTTCCTCTGGTTGCAGTTCCTAGCACAAAGTTCCTAAAACTCTTGGAACTTACTGAGTGATTATGATGATAAGAACTTAATTTTGTTCTAATGAGGAAACTCTTGGGGGCTTCTTAGATCTTCTTAGATATCTTTAGAATGGGAGGTAGTTGCCAGAGACACCAAACATTGATTAGTAGCTTGAAACTTGCAGTTCTACCTCCCAGTCTCTAGGGAGTGAAGAGAAACTGGAAATTGAGATGATTATCAGTGAGCAAAGATTTAATCAAACATTTCTATCTAATAAAACTTTCATAAAAACCTTAAATGATGGTTTTTGGAGAGTTTCTGGGTCAATGAATACATGGAGAGGTAAAGTGGCATACCAAGAGAGAGTCTGGAACTCCATACTTCTCCCCACAAACCTTGCCTTATGAATCTCTTTCATTTGGCTGATCCTAAAGTGTATACTTTATAGCAAACTACTAATAGTAAGTAAAATGCTTTACTGAGTTCTGTGAATCTCCCTAGTGAATTATCAAACTTAAAAAGAAGTTATGGGAACTCCTGAAACACCAGGGGGCCAGTATTAATTTCATGACACCAAGTGTTGTCACTATACTTCTAACCAAATTTCTCTAGTAATTACTATTTGAGCAATGAAAGTCCCTTTTCAGTAAGTCAAAAAATAGCCAATATCAGTGATTTTATATATATCTATAAATATGGATAGATAGATAGAAATGATGATAGACCTATCTAGATAATATATAGATATATATATGTATGGATATATCTGTGTACATAGCTATATATCTATGTAGCTATATATTCTTATTATACACATAGAAACCCACACACATATATACACACATGTGTGTATTTGTATATATCTCATAGAACTTTAATTACTGTCTGAGTTATAGAAGTTTAGAAAACAAATGAAAAACATTATTTTCTTTTCAATTCCTGCATCATTTATTCTAATTTATTAAAAATTATTACTTGAGTATTAGTCAACTGTGAAAGACCAAGTTGTATGAACTAAGTTCAATGTCACCTGCAAGAAATTTCTTCTCTTCTAGATGATGCTGTTTTTGTTTCTTCCAAAATTGTCTTCCTTCTTAAGAAATTAGTTTCTTCTTTAGAAAGTTTCTTCTCCTGTTATAATACTCACATTTGAATTTGTTTTTCAAGAAGTTTCTTTGAAAATATTGATCTACATTGCTTATATAAGTTAGCTTCTTTAACACTCTTCCATTCCAGGGGAAAAGTTTGAACTTAGTAGAAAAAAAGATTAAGAAATTATGTTAGTATTTTTAGGTTTTCTATCACCATTGAGATAGCAAATTATGGTATTTCTGTCTTAGAGAGTCTCTAAATAGCTGTAAGAAACAAAAGAAAGGGGGCAGCCATAAAAAAGACACAATTACTAAAATAAACTTGAAAATTTCTTCTTTTTATCAGGCTTCTTAAATCTATTTGAAAACTTCTTCTTGTTTCTTTTCTGACTCACCCTCTGACAGGTAAGGATTTGGAGAGTTTTTTAAGCTTAAAAAGAATTTTCTGGCAAATAACTGTGACATGTATTTCACAGGCCATAAATAACATGATTTTGGGAAGGACATGAATTTCATTATAAATAGAATAGAGTTACTAGAAGATGTTGACAAAAGACAATTTGTTGGAAATTTCTAAAGGGATCTGACATAAATAAGAGCATATATAAATTATTTAACAAAAGTGAGGCCTAGAGGATGAATAAATAGATGATTTACAGAAGTTTTTTGTCAGGACTTTTAATTTGTGACTTTAAAAAAAATGGAAAAAGCCTAAGCAAATTTATATGCAATTTTTTCAGGAAAAAGAGTATCCAAATGCCATAATATTAAATAACATGGCACAAATGTCATAGCTATAATTAACATACTTTTGATTTTTTATCTATGATTGCATGTATCTATGCAACGAGTTTAAAAATTCCAAAGATTACTAACTTCTAATGTGGAATATTTTCATTTGTAAGTGATAATCCTTCTGAGCAGAAAAAAAAATCCGCATTATTTGTAACTTAATTTTCTATAATCACATTACCTCACAAGAATGTTACGAAGTATGACTAATTAATGATTATAGCTTCCTGAAAATTTAATGTGTTCTATTAATGCTAAGTAATAATGATAATAATGTCAGATTCATAGTATACCAATAGATTCTTACAAATTTAAACAAATTAAAAAAAAAAACAATTTTCTCACTCCTAGAACAACTTGTTTAAAATTACAATAATTTACATACACTTCACTAATCTAAAGACAATATTAAATTAATTATTTATTCTAGTTCTATCCTGGAAATTATACAATAGGAAATATTTCACAAACTGGACTATGAGGAAACTAAACTCCAAATTGTTATTTTTGCATTCAAAGCTAGTAGGAATGTAAATTGGTTCAGCCTCTATGAAAATGGTTAATAGGTTTCTCTAATAAATTAGTATAGTATTACTGTATGACCCAGCAATCGCTCTTCTAGGTAGCTACTCCCAAAATTTGAAAACATACATAAAGCTATATATACCCCTATGTTCATTGTGGAGTTATGCACAATAGCCAAGTCATGGAAACGACCTAAGTGTGTGGACCAATGACTGGATAAAGAAGATGTGACACATATATACAAAGGAATTCTGCTCAGCCATAAAAAGATAAAATATTGCTACTTGTGATAACTTGGATAGATCTTGAGAATATCATGTTAATTGAAATAAATTAGATAAAAAATGACAATTTCACTCACATGGAATATAAAATAGTAAATGAACAAAGAAAACAAACAAACAGACTCATAGACACAGACAACAATATGGTGGGTACCAGAGGGGAGGAGGGGTACGGGGTGAATGAAAAGAGTAAAGGGGGTCCAGTACATGATGATGGAAGGAGACTAAATTTTAAGTGGTGAGTAGGCATGAAATAAAAAGATGATGTGTTATTAAATGGTACATCTGAAACATATAATATTACCCCAATATATTTAATTTAAATAAATAAATAAATAATAAAACATTTATAGTAGAAAAAGTTACTCACTTGATTTCACAATCCACTCATGCAACCATGCATTTGTAGTATCTATATTACTGATAATATCTGATTCAAACTCTTATGTTTTCAGTTTCTGAGTCCTCTTAAAATTTATAAAATAATTATACATATAATGTATGACAAGATTTGATTTTGAAACTATATGATCTATTGATCATTAAATTACAGTTAAGTACATAGATCATATTCTTATTCTCTGGATAATAATCAAAATATATATGGTAACTCTTTAATAACTAACAGAATATTAATATAGGCAGAAATATATGCTCCTTGTTATGTTAGGACATAGAACATTTGCCATATTTGATCACTATATTTGTTTCTTCCTAACAGTCTCCATATTCTTATTTAGGTATTCATAGGTCTAGCCTTAAGCCCTTGTGCTTCAATAGTAAACTCACTAACATATAAAGTTGGGAAGCAGATGTTGAGAGTAAGAGCAGTTTGGTAGAAAGGCCTATTAAACCTACCAGCACATTCCATTTTTCTAGCCAAATGATCAGTTCAACTGTGAAATAACAAGATTATCCTTTGAATAGTTTGGTTAGAAGAGTTCCTTTTTTTCTCTGCCAAGAGGAAAGTGAAGAAGCTGTTATTTCTAATGAACTTTAACCATTAGGAAATTAGCCTTAGAATAAAGGAAGAGGGTGAAAATAAAGAAATCCCAAATAAACAAATTAATCCCTGATCAAACTAGGCCTCAATCCTTCCTTACTTCTAAACTACTCAGATACATGAGCCAGTATATCTCCTCTGTCATTCAAGATGAATTTCACATTGGATATATTATATTTATGTCCAAATTAGAAAGTAAAATTTTACAATTACCTTCTGTCATATTAATTGGACATCTGTTCTACTATGGTATGAATTTATGATTGTATACCAAATATCTAGCATGCATCCTTACATATATATGTAAATATAATACATTATATTTGTGTTTGTGCATGCATACATATATATTTCAAATATCATATATGTTTTGGTTGTGAAAAATTCATAGCACATTTTTCTTAAATTTTCTTTTCATTAATGGTTGATTCTAAACAATCCTCCAGGTTCATTTGTTTGTTTGCCTGCTTTATTAAGAAATATAGCTCCTAAGATAGTTTCACAGCTCTTTTGATATAGACCTCTCCAATATAGAGAATCTTTTCTGATCCTGATCTTTTTCATCAATTTTATTTCTTTTCATGGTGTTCTTTCTTATTGAATTTCAAAAAGAAAAATAGTAGGATATAGTCTATCCTACTATTTCTGCAATGTTATTGACAACAAAATTTCATGTGATAGTTTAAAAATTCACAACCTCATAAAATCTTTCTATTTCTCTTAGAGTCTCTAAGTTTATCCCTATCACTGAAGTACATAACTTAGAAAATAATAAATTTTTTTATACAGATAGATGATAGATAAGTAGGTGATTAAAGATAGATGATAGATAAATAGATGGATAGTTGGTAGGTAAATAGATACATGATAGATTAGATGATAGATAGATAGATAGATAGATGATAGATAGATAAATAATAGATAGATGACAGATAAAATACATGGATAAATTAGATACATAGTTGAGAATTCATATATGCCAATGCTAATATGTCTATATAACTATTAAATCATTTTACTGTACCCCAAATGAAGATTATACTCTGCTATCTACCAGTGTTAAAACTCTGTATAGAACACCCCAAACCTTAACTGTGGGATGCATAATGGCTTGTTTCCATATATTTTGGAAATAGAAGAGGTTCAAAAAGTAAAAGCTTCACATCAGAGAAACCTGGAAAATACTGCCTCAGCCAGGTGACTATGATTAACATCAACAGTGATGTCATGTTGATTTATGTTCCCTTGATATGATGTGATGAGAAGAGAATTTATCTTTGTAGTCTTCCAACTCAAACCTCATAACCTCAGGCTGATCATTAGAAACACATCAGACAAATCCCAGTTGAGGGAAATTCTACAAATACCTGAGCAGTACTTCTCAGAATTGTCAAGGTCATCAAAAACAAGGGAAACCTGAGAGAATCTATGGCCAAAAGTATCCTAATGAGACATAATGACTAATTGCAATGTGGTATTCTGAATAGAATTCTGTAATAATAAAAAAAAAAAGATAAAAACTAAGGAAATCTAAAAATAAAAGTGTGGGCTTTATTTACTAATAATGTGTCAATATTGGTTAATAAATTATGGCAAAATACTAATTTAAGATAATATGGAATACTAAGTGTGAGTTATATGGGAACTCTGTTCTATATTTATACATTTCTATGAATAAAAAAGTATTCTAAATTTAAAAAGTTATTTGGGAAAAAAAACTATAATTAGGATTCTTGAGTTGGCTTAACTTATGTGTTTTCTACTATTGACCCACTAAACAGAGGCCTAAACTAAGAGCAGTCTCAAAGATCACCATGAGCCTTTTTCCTATGTCCATACCATTGAGCTCTTACATCACTGAGCTCTTACATTTAGGTAGAGAAAAAAAAAATCACAACAAAGGAAAGAGAAAGAAAGAAAAAGAAGTCTTGCTCTTAAGATTTGCATCCAACTCTCAACCTATGGACTTACCAAAAGCAGGAAAGCTGTGCCAGTGTGAGGGGTTCAGTGGTATGAAATTCAAAAAGTAGAAATCAAGGCCAAGGAAATACTTGTCCAAGTCATTCTCTGTCATCTCTTTATTTCTTTCTCCACATATCCCCTCATCCACCTCTAAGCACCAAAGAACTGTTGGTGGCTTTCATTTATATCACAACTTCTGTCCCTTGGTTAGAGAGAGAAGTTACTAAAATAACAACACAACATTTATTGTTAACTAAAAGAAAAAATAAATTCTAAATAGCATAGCTATAGATATGTTTGCCCCTATTTATAACCTCATGGTCCTCATATCTTTATAGTTATGCTAGAATAACTATGTTATTCTAATATGTATTTAGAAGGTATAAATTGTACGATATGATGTTTTGTTATAGAAATACAAACTAATGCCTCTCATTATTATTTTTCTCTAATGTTAATTTATACTCATTTTCATTTTCCATTTTCATCTAGTCTCATTATTGTTTTTACATAGACAAATCTTTAAATATTAATTTATACATGTATTGTTGTCTAATGTTATATAACAAATTACCACAAATTTAGAAGCTTAAAACAACATGCATTTACCGTCTTATAGTTGTATAATAGGTCAGAAATCCAGACATGGCTAAGATGGATCCCCTCGATTAGGGTCTCACAGGGCTGGAATCCAGGTGTTTGCCAGGTTGTGTTTTTATCTGATTGGGGAAGATTTCACTTCCAGATTGTCCCACATTTTTCTCAGATTATTGGTAGAATTTATTCTCCTAAGGCTGTGAGGTTGAACGCCTGGCTTCTCGCCATCAGTTGAATGAAGATTTCTTCAACTTTAAGAAGCTGCAGGCTTTTCTTCTGTGTGACCTGTCCTAATATAGCTACTTTCCCCATCAAGCTAGAAAACAAAATATGTTCTTATCCAGGCAACATAATCAGAGCAGTGACATTCCATCACCTTTTAATATGCTATTGATTAGAAGCAAATCATAGTTTCCCTCACACTCAAAGGGAGGGGATTACACATAGGTATGAATATTAGGAGACAGAAGACACAGCAAGCCACCTTAAAGTCTATCTATTACAATGACAAAGTTGACATAACATACTGCAGTTATGACTTTCTAGCATTTTTCAAAATACACCAGAAGAGATATATTCATTTTTATGTGAATTTTCAATATATTAGCAGCTACAATATGAATATAATATAAAAATTCAGAACATGTTTTATGCAATAGCATCATTTATATAAAAACAGTTGAGTTTAAAAATATATATCTATTTATTTTTATTTATACCTATTAATTCACAAAGTATTTTTATTTAGAGGATCATCCATATAAATAATATTAGTAGTCTTCTACGAGGAATGCAATTGAGTAAATTTTAATTTAATTTTATTTATATATTTAAGCCATATAAATGGTGAGCTATCTAAAATTTAATTAATAATAAAATATGCCATATATAGTATACAAATAGCTGCAAAATCTAAGCATTATCACAAAGTAATAAACTAAGACCCATCCCTATTTTTTTTTTCAGTAATTATGAGTGATGATGTATCAAATGGAAATTTCTAACTGAAGAGCTAGATAAGGTAAGTATTAAAAAGATAATCTATTTAACACTCACAGTTAAAATAATTTTAAACTTCCAAGTTCTTTGTGTTGATCCACAAGGATGCTGAAGAAAAGAAAAATGAAAAACACATACAAAGAACCTAAAGGATGTTAGCAATTAGAGAAGTTTACTGGCAGATCTCAGTGACAAAAGTAGTGGTCTCCATAGAATCGACACAAATGTTGACATCTTTTTTTGAATGTATATTAACCTCTATTTTTTCTTTAAGACATACATATTAGCATTTTTGGTTCCTGGATACCAAAGGAGAATTTAAGCTCTATGCTAATCACAAAAGCTGATCTTGCCCACTTCAATTTTTTTTTTTTTTTTTTTACTGTGGAAACTAACAATGTAGAACTGAAAAAGAAAGAAATAGAACAGTGTTTACGAGCTTAAATTTTTTAAGGCAAGTGCCTTTAAAAGTTTTTAGAATGAAGTCACTGAACAATATTACAACCATATTTTGAAAAGCTTTTAAATGAGCTGTTTGCAATGCTCTCATAAATGCTCTCTTCTGAGCTCAACCATTTCTGTTTTGTTTCTGCCCATGCATTTGAATGTTGCCCTAGAGGCTAAGAAATATCAGTCATAAGCGCTGGAGTCAGACTGTGGCCAGAGTAGGTACAGATGTACAAATCCATCTTTCTCCATTTGAACAGTCTGCTAAATTCTGCATGCAGCTGTTGGCTCTGAATGGTTTTTAACTGTTCCATAATATATATTCTAAAAATATTAAGTATGTATTATTTTTCTCTCTACTGTCTTTTATTTCCTCTATTTTCTCATTTGGATGTATAATTTAGATATAACAAATCTGATTATTACCTTGAATTCCTATAGGTAAGTATCTCCAACAATATCCCAAGACATTTTTTATCTATTCTCCATTTATACAATAACATATAATGAAGCAGAGCAAAAAAGCAAACATTGGTTTAATTTTAGAAAAAAGCTATTGGCCAGGGTTCTTCTATAGCCAATATTCAACCAATAGCTTTAAAATAAAATGGGAGTGATGAGGAGAATAAAGACAGAAGATAGATTATAAATCTGGAGTAGAGAATAAAGCTCTTACAAAACTTTAGCATGAAAAAAATAGATAAGGAAATGGTATGATAGAATAATAAGGGTGATGTTTTCCCCACTTTTTTCACTGTTTGGGAGGTTTCGTCACTTTTCATTGGTGTCTCTTCATCCTTCTGTTCACTCTTAACTATTTCAGAGGACTTAATCTAGCTGTTGTAAATGAGCATATCCAGTATATTCAGTTTTTAACAGACAACTAAAATTGGGCAACTTTCCCACTCATGTTTGCCCATAAGTGTTAAGTAAATGTATCAGCAAAGTAATCATGTGTCTGCCCCCACTTGCTGTAAATGAACATCTAGAAATGTGTTGCCAAAGGCAGTTCATTTCTACTCTACAAGAGAGAAGCCTTTCCTCCTGAAGAACGCAGGCATCTATCTACTCTTGCTCATAACCGAATGTAGACCATTTCCACTGAATAAGCTTGAGCCATAGCAAATAAAAACAGTGATAATTTTTGTCCTAAGAAACCAGTACACAGTACAGATTCATCCACGTTATGTGGTTTGACAGCTGCCATCTGTAGCACACAAGCAAATTCCCCTAATTACTGACATCTCTACATAGGCCCATGTTCTCTGCGTGTGTTTTCCACTTTCCTTTTCATCAGCTCCCCTGTGGGGCAATAGCAACAATTCTGCCAGGTGAGCTTAACAGATGCCATTTTCTGACCTAGCAAGTAAAAGGTCTGTTGCTTTGTTTCGAGTTTGAAATATTTCTTGTTGGATTGTACAAGGGCTGTGCTTTTCAAACTCAGCCACCAGCTTGTAGCCAGTTACAATCATTATCAAAATTAGAAAATTTACTCACAGTACAGCTAGAGGATGGCAATTGATGGCATATAATGTGTGCAAAAATCTAATCCATTTAAACAATGCTGAGTGAGAAATATGATAGGATCAGGTACAGAGAAATCAGGGTAAAAAGCACTCAGTCCTAGAGAGCATGCAGGAGACAGGATCTACAGATGAATCTGGGGAAAATATGACCTGGGAAGATACTAAAATGTTTTTATACAGAAGGGTCATTTCTTGAGAGTTTCTGTGAAAATTTCAGACTCTACCCCAGTGTTTATAGCTCTTTTTTTAAAAGGGCTATGGTTTCTGTCATCTGAACTATTTTCCACCATTTACTTCCCTGAATTATCTAAACTCGTTGACTTCTAGCTACCTCTTACTGGCATCTCCATCCTATATCTCATGATTCATTGCTTTTATTTATTTCTACATTATCATTCTCTTTATGACCTTTATATTACAAAACTAAACTTTGCACAATTACCCTACAAATATTTATAAAATCTCCACCATGTTCTTGCTGTCCCTGACTTATATTTGCTTTTTACCTTCTACTTAGCAATAAGAACCACAAAGATAGGTAAATGGTGTTATAAACTCATTTTAATATTGCCTATATTCTTCAGCATAGTATAGGAAACAAAGTGAGACTTTAAGAACTTTTTAATTAAGAAAAAATTAAGATGGACTTATAAGAAGATAAAATTAAGAAAAGTGTTATAATTTAAAACAAACATGCAATAGGTATATCTATCTTTCTATCAATCTACATATCATCTACCATCTATCATCATCTATCTCTATCTATCTCTATCATCTCTATCTCTATCTCTATCTATATCTGTATCTATATCTATCTATATCTATATCATCTATATATCTATATATCTGTATCTATATCTATATCTGTATCTATATCTATATCTATATCTACATCTATATCTAATCTATATCTATCTATATCTATAACTATGTCTATATCTATATCATCTATATCTATATCTATATCTATATCTATCTATATCATCATCTATATCTATATCATCTATCTCTATCTCTATCTATATTTCTATCTCTATCTATCTATCATCTATCTATCATCTCTATCTCTATCTCTCTATCTCTATCTTTATGTCTATCTCTATCTCTATCATCTATCTCTCTATCTCTCTATCTCTCTCTATATCTCTATCTCTATCTATCTATATCTATATCTATATCATCTATATATTTTGTATATTGGAAATCTATATGCAAAATCAAATTTCTTGGTGAAACTGCAAGTTAGGTCCTGAATTAGTATCATAGTACTCAGTATGCTAAAGAATTAGAGTCAGAGTAGAATTATCAGAATCACAACCAGATGAATACAAGAGATAAGTTAAGAGAAGCTTTTATAAGATGACTTCTAGGTTTAGGAGTGGATAACTTAACAAATGTTAGCATTGTGAATCAATATTTTTTTTTTATATCATGACCTTTTAGATGAACAGAAAAGTCTTTCTTGCAGAATTGTCAACTTTACTCTAAAGATGGATAAACGTTTCATTCACCATTTATTTAGCAATTATTTACTGGTTGAATAATATGAGAAGATGCCAAATAGGCACAAAGATGCATAAGACCTAGGTGACAATTTAGTCAGATAGATAGTATTTTAAACCAGGAAGATTGACACACTATATATTCACAAAGTGCTATGGAAACACTTGTAATCTGGCTTTGGAATTCAGAGAAAGGTTTTACAAAAAGAAGAGTGGTATTTAAATTGAATGTTGAAGAAAAAGTAGTATTGAATTGAGTAGTCAATATTCTAGCTAAAAGAAATTGCCTACACAGGGCCATAGAGACTAAAAGAGCATGCTACATTTAAAAAATTTTCCAGGTTATGACCTTTCTTGACTCTCTATCCTTCTTTAACCAAAGGGATAATGCTCAGTTATGCCTTAAGATACAGTATGCTTTGTAGAGAAATAAGTTTAAGAAATATTGAATTAAAAAAAAATCAATTCAAGATATCAACCTTCCAAAGATTACAAAGTTAAGCCATGATTTGAATTTGAGATTTAGCTTCATTTTTTTGTTTTCTACTGTGTGAGTAAATAATATTACAATAATGACATTCAACTTTTACTTTTTAAAGCTTTTTGAGAAACCCTACTATCAAAAGTCAAAGCAGTTTGACAAAGATTTAGAATTTTGAAAAATATGGTTTACTACTTCCCAATAGTAGTATTTTAATTAAAGTTTATACCTGAATTGTCATATATATCATAATGGGAATATTCTAATAGTAAAACTTCTGTTTTACATAATGGTTCTCCTCAAAACTATGAATTTACATAAAAATGATGAAATATACACACAAAACAAGATCTCTATATTACTGATATATTGCATTACATTTCTAAAAATTTTATTTCAAGTAAAAAAATATGTTCTAAGACTAAATTTAGCTTCTTACTAAGTTTCTACTTAGCATTTTTTTCCCCCAATGCAAGTAGGGAGATGACTTCAATAAATGTAATTACAGTACCATGAAGTCCTCACATTCTGAGAGGAGTCAATATAAATGAGAAGGGTGATCTCATTGCCTTTTCTGTTTCCACAGAGTACAGAACTTCTTTTATTTGTAAGAGGGTTATAATAGGATAATGTTGAATTGCAAGGTAACCAAAGGTAAATCAAGAGAGAATTGGCAAAATTGAAAATTAGACAATCATAGATGTCACTTTCTTTCTTCTAGAAAAACTCTCCAAAGAGTAAAATATGTAGGAAATTTCTTATTTTGTGATTTCCTTTTTCATTTTCTCCATGACAACTCTCCAACTCTCTTCACAACAGGACTTTCAAAATGAGTTAGTGTGACCAAATAAAACTCTTTGCAGGAAAAAACAAGAAAGCAGAATACAGCACTCTATTTCACATTACCCACCCGAGTCCTTGCTTGTTTATCTACTTTTGTTTCAATGTTTTATCAGCTGACCAGGTAGGGGAAAGGGTGTACTCCATGGGTCAGTGGTCCCACTGAGAATAATGCGAAAATGTCTCTCTAACTGCTATTGAAAAATGGGTTAGCAGGTACTAACCCTGCTCAGGCAATAATTGTGCAGCTAGAATCGCTACAGCTGTCAGACACAATTGAGAAAAGTTGTTTTCTGCTCACAAGCCTGTGTTCACATGGTTGTTTGTGTCCACTTGTGTTCATCTGTTTCCATTTTAACAGCACTTGAACAGGGTTCTTTTAAAAACTAGTTGAGAACCACCCAAACAGTTACTAGAAATTAAACTATGTATTCTATACTTTGATAATGCAGATGTACATGATAATGATTATTTTTATGTAACAATCATTTTCAAATCAAAAGGGCTCTAAATCTTTTGCCACTAGAGAAAATAGTTCAGTACTCACAGTTTGTTCTGTCATCCTATTCTGTCGTCCTCTTCAGTTATCTCCTGATAAAACAAAAAGACTTTCAGAAGTGGGCTGCCTGCAGGGCTTTGATATCTTTGGCACTCACTCAAATCCAAAATGTACTTTTAACAACCAAGAATTTTTCTTCTCAAATGAGGTAACTAATGATATAAACGTTTTATGTGATTTTTTATGACTGATTGGAAAATGTCCCTCTGCCACTCTTTCAGTTGGCATGATTTCACTGCGCCATGCTCTGCACTGAAGATGCAACTTCATGGTCCCTTTTATTGTGTTATCCTTCTAAGCTTGCTGAGCAACCAGATTACACTCTGTGGTTTGATGTCCTAAATAGTCTCTCTTATCTCTGCTGATCCCAGAGTTTCAGTGATGCCTTTGCTTTCTGCCCTGAGCACATCATGAATAGATACTTGTCCTGCTGTCATCATTTTGAGTGTGAATTAGAATAATGTTGTAAATTGTTTTAGTGCTTACTATATGCCAGATGCTGTGATAAATACTTGACATACATTATCTAATGTAATTCTCAAAAATTAAAAATATATGAAGGAGGTACTGATAGTAGCCTCTTCTAGAGGTAATTATTAATATTGACAGGAAAGTAAGATTGTATTTTAGCATTTTGAAATATTTGCCTATTCTCTCCCATGAATTGGTTTATACTTTATTTATAGTTAACACTTTTCACACAAACAACAAAATCTAATTTTGTTCTTCATAATTAAAATTGTAGAAGGCCCATAACCAATATTTCTTCCAGAGTTTAGATAGCTTAAGAGAAACAAAGAAATTAGATAGATGGAAATTAAAGTACTGTCGGGAGCCGTTTGTTTGATGGCCGCCCTCTGGGTAAACAAGGGATTGTTTGCTCAGCAGGTGTTTGCAGTTACCTTGCTACTTTGGTAGCGACTGAGAAGCACCTGTTGCTCCAGAGAACAAGCTGATTATTAAGGAGGAGTACGGGAGTCTTGAGAGAGCAAAAGGCTCCCTGTGCAGGTGCAAGCAGTTGTCTCTTCTTTTACAGGTGCAAGCACTTGTCGGTCTCCCAGCAATCGTGATGCATAAATAGGGTGTGCTGAATCAACTCGAGGCTGCAGTATTGACTGTGAGCCCTTCTGAATCTTTCTCTTGTCTCTGTCTTGTCTTTCATCCTCACTTCCCCTCTTAGGGACTGTTTGACTTTCACCAGTGGGTTCTGGCAAAGTACCAGTTTTGTTACTGATAGAGTTACTGTGAGATGTGGCTCAGGTTAATTAGACATAGGCTAATCTACTTGTCCAACCTCAGGCAACACTTCCTGTGGCGACAAGTCTCAAAGCAGTGGCTCTTCACTGGAGGTGGTCCCCCAAGCAGTGGACATCTGGGAATATCTGGAGAAAGTTTTGTTTGTCACAGTCAGGAAACACTATGGGCATTTAGTGTATATAAGCCAAGAAAGCTGATAAGCATCTTACAATGTACAAGACAGTCCACACAAGAAAAAAATTATCTGGTCCAAAATGTCAGTGGTGTTATGGTTGACAAACTCTGAGCTAAGCTTATGCAAGAGACCAGTATAAAGTAGAATGTATTTTCTCTGGAAGGAGATGGATCTCTAAGAGAAGGAAGAGTGGTGATACTGATCCCATTTACCCACTTCTAGCGTTAGAATTTATCAACCAGGTAATTTACTCATTTTGCCCTGGTGAGGGTTAAAAGAAGAAGCAAAGAGGACCAAATTTGTGTTATACTAATTACTTTCCCCCAACAAAGAAACACAAAGGAAAGGTAAAAAACATCCCCCCTCCACACACACACACACCTTTCCACCTGTCTATGTAATGTGGTTTGTTCACCTTTTCTAAATTGATTCTCATGGCATGGGACTAGAATAATTTGAAGGTGGTTTGACTTTGTACCATACATTTGTTTAATTCATTCTCTGAAGAAAACAAACATTATATTTGTATTTAAGTCTATCATACAAGAAAGTACTAACCAATTTCAATGGGTATTTTTACCTATGCTCTCTTTTTAAGCTCTAGTAAAGTACATGTATAGACTTCTCTTAGATGGAGGAAAAAAGAAAAACTAATATAGTTTGCAGAAGGCATATTTGCTTTATTGATTAAACAATTTAAATTGGATTTAACTAGTTATTACAATGTCCCAGAAGCACTTAATTAGCCCTACTGTTAAATTTAAACAGGAGAAAGGCAAAAAAAAGGAGAACAGGTAGCCAGAGCCATTTGAATTTCCACAAAAAATTGAGGCTGGTTATTAGAACAAAATAAAGATGGAATCCAAAAGCTGTCTTTAAATTTACTGTTTTCTTATATTTTCTAACTCTTCTTTCTGCTTTTTTAGTCTGAAACATGTCAGCTTCTCTTTTGCCTATCTTTCTTTTCTGGGCCTGAAGACTGGGTAATGACCTGAAGGTTTTAGTGTACCGTCAAGTTTACATTCATCATTGTTTTGAAGCTATAGAAAATAATTGAAAGTTTTGCTAGAACTATTAAATATTAAAGTGAGAAGTGTCCTCCTTAAAACCAAAAACATATACACAGAAACATATACCATTCTTAAAAATAAATAAAATAAATAATGAAATAGCATATTTCTCATTTAAAGCTATGAAAAGAGAAAAGACCAAATCCCAAAGCATAAGTAATTCTAATAGTAAAATAATATTTAACATTTGTTAGACTTTTGCCATGAACCAAATACCACAAGAATAAATTTTATGTATTATGTCATTTTATTCTCACACTATATCTCTGAATAGGTTTCTCTATTTTACAAATAAAGAGATGTCCAATGTCAAACTGTACACTGGGATCCAGTGTCAAGTTTGTTCACTTTATATCCTAGCATTTTAACCACTATGTGAAAAAGTCTTAATTTAAGGACACTCATAGTAATAAATATTTCTGAGATTCACTGGTCTCTAAATGTAAGAAGACCATTAATATCATGGAAGTATTTAAATACCTTAAAAATCTTCCTTTTTGTATCTTATGCTTTAAATACACCTAAATATTTTCCTCAAAATCTTTTTTAACTAAACGTGAATTAATTTTCTTGTGCAAAAGAGTCATGAATGATTCTCAGATGAGCTGCTTGAGTAACAGAAAAAAAAATAATGAAGGGGTCGTTGATTAATAAATAATGTAAAAAAAGGTAAAATAGATTTTTAAGGAACAATGAATTCAGAGTAGAAATGTTGACTTTGAAATATGTTGTCTATTAATGTTGTGTTTGAGGGTTTGGAAATACTCTTTCTTCATCTGAAAGTAGAACTCTTTGTTCAAAAGTGAACCCTATATTATGTAGTTTTAGAGGAGTCACCTCTTCTTCACCTGTAGCAAAAGTGTAGATGTGAGAGTGAGGTCTCAACAAGTAGTGAAGTCACTGTGATGTTTTTGACAGTAGTATGTGATACAACAGGGCCAGTAGAAGTTTCCCCATAATTTTTGTTTATACTATCTGAGAAGAGTGAACGATATAAGAACTGAGTACCATATAGACCTCAAGCTGCCAAAATAGTCTTTACCACCATGTTATAGAGACCTCCTGTCATGGAAACTTTTACAGAGCAAAAGAGAGAGACTGATTCATCACTTGAACACAAAAGTGGATTTTCAATTCTAAGAGCCCCCAAATTCCTTTTTTTTTAAATTTAATTTTAATTATATACTCATAATTTGCAATCAAGAGTGCTTAAACATATGATGTTGGCATGCCACAAAAGTGACAATACCACCATCTCTCACTCTCCTCTCAAAACTTGAGGTGGAGTGGCATTGACTCTGCCCATATGATGCAGTACAAATTCCAGACTATCTATGTGCTGCCACCCTCACACTGAAACATTAGCTCTCCCACCTTCAACTTAGTTATCACCTTTTATTTGAAGTCATGCCATATCACTTTGCATCTTTCTTAAACGATCAATGTAATTCCTCCATTTTTTTGATAACTTCAACACCTGGCTCACTTCCTTCCTTTCTTCATGCTTAATCACTTATAGTTCCTTTAATAACAATGTCAATAATTTATTAAACTCCTCAATTCATTTCCCGCTATTCCCAATTTTGTCCCTTCTAATCCACTGACATTTAGCTTTATATCACTTCACTTTCCTTTTAGAATGTTTACATTTTTCTTGGTCATTCCATAGCATAGTTCAAACCTCAAAAACAGGACTTTACCTTTTATGGTAACCTATAAAATTATACTTCATTTTTTTTCAACCATTTCATTATTTCTTTTCAAATTATACTTAATTTTATTTTTCAACTTCAAATTTCTATTCAAAATATTTCAACGTTATTATCACTCACTGTATTATCTCTTTTGAATTTTATCACATGATTCCTTTATTCATTTCTTTATTATTTTTTCAGTAATACTAGTAAATGGGCCAATATCCATCCTGTTGACTTGACATAGCTTTCTCCTTCACCTGAAAGATCCTATCTCTCGGTAAACATTATTGATTTTACTTTTACTTTCTAATATTCATTTGCCTTCATATTCATTGTTTCCGTACAGGTCTGACTACCTCATCTCTTATTTGGACTCCTAGTCACCCCATATTATTCTTGTCTCATTATATTCTGTTCCTCACACTTTTTAGTTATTTTTAAAATTAAATATTATGATGCCATCTCCTGGTTAAGACCTATTAATTGCTCCTAGAAAACACTCAAATACTTACTGTGGCCAAGAAGCCTTAATAGTCTCACTCCTACTTCTCTACCTCTTTCCCTCTCATCTCATACCACATATCAGCCTGCTCTTAAGATTCAAACATACTGTCATTTTAAATTCCTTGATAGTGCCATACTTGCCACCATTTTTTTTTTTGCATACCTCTGTTCATCTGTTTGAATATCTTTCCCTCTGCCCAACTTCACCTAGTTAACTTCAACTCAACATTGATATTCTTCTCCCACTGAAATAGTCAGGGAAACCTTACCTGGTGCCTAGCTTTGTGGTCTAGTTTCCATCTTATATGAACATCTATGATTTATCTCAGTTTGTAATATTGCAAACACTGTGTTGATGATTGTTTATCTCCCCCACTCAATAGAAGCTCTTAAAAATATCCTTGCTAAATAAATAAATAGATGAATGAAACTATTACTCAGAAAATATTATGTCACAGGCATTTCACTATATACTGGATAGGCAAAAACAACATGGAAACTATGAGCATAATAAACACATATGTGTGAACATATCATAGTGTGATAGTTCAGGTCCAACCAATTTAAGGTCAGGTTAATTCAAATGCCCCAAAGATGATCTCTTAACATAGTCTAAGGATGACTTTCATGGAGAAAAGACCAGAGGTAGAGATATCACTTAGAAAGTGGAGAGGCATTACCATATTAATATCTAAGACATACATTTCCATTCCTGTCCCCCTGGGATAAATTGGTATGATGGAAGAGGAAAGAAAAATAATTCAGTGCTGTTCCACAATCAGTTATTATTTAATTCATTTAGATTTTCAACAATTGCCTACTTGTGCCAGACAGTGTGCTGACTTGGACATGTAGGAATAAATAAAACTGTGTTTGTCTTCAAATATCTCTAAGCCAGTTTGGAAGTAAGGCTTTTATAGTGCAATAAGATAAAAATATTCAAAGAGAAGTGCCAGAAAATACAAGAGCACCGCATAGGAACATCTAAGCAGTTTGATGGATTTGGGAAAGTTTTCCTCATTTGGTGAAACTTGACATGAATCCAAAGATATAAGTAAGATTAAGCAAGTTGGATAAAAACATTCTAACCAGAAGAATAATCAAAGGATAAATTTGAAAATATATAACTCATGTTGTTTGGTTTTACAGTATGAAATATTACAGGCATATCTAGGTATAAATCTGTAGTTGTGGGCAGAGGATAATCATGAAGAGTTTTGTGAACCATAAAAAGTTCAAATCTTGCCAGGAAACCAGTAAAAATAATTTTTACTTGAAAAGTAACATGAATTTCATGTTCAGGAAAAATAATTTTGGCAGATCTAAGATTACGTTAAAAGACCAAGAGAATCAAGAGGAAGAGGTTATCTTACTAATCATGTAGAATTCCATTCACCTGTTTCCCAGGAGGAAGCTTCTTACACTTGCTCCCATAGTACCCTGAGCTCAACTCTGTTTCAGAATTTACTATGAAGTACCAAGTTCATCTGTTTATAAGTAGGTAGTTTCCAGCATAATCCAGGGGATGCAACAGACTTGATGAATTCTTCTGGAGACAGTGAGTGAACAAGATAACAAGTCCATCAGTCTGTGAGAAAGCCTAACAGTGATTGATATGGTTTACACATTTATTTTTTATATGATGATAAATCACACTGAAATGGATTTATTTTATCTATAAAAATACTTAATATTTTTCTGGAAAACTTTTCTATCATCCCACTGTGCATTTCATGGAACAAAGTCAGCTATTTGAGGAAGATTGTAACTTTAAAAAATGTTGAGCTTGGTATTTTTTTCTTAATTACTTGTGTATATATCAGATACTAGTGACTATTTTTTCCAATGAGGAGAACAAATATTAGGTGAATGCTGCTTTTTTTGGTAAGAAAGAATAAAATATTAAGTTAAGCTATTTACAAAGGTCAAAGGATTTCTCAGTGTACTGAGTTTGAGAAAAAGTAGTAAATGTATCTGTATTTATGTAATGTCATTTTCTAAGGTATAATAGGAAAAATAGAGATGTTGTTTGTTTTTTAAACATTCTCATTTTTGTTATTCTAGCTTAATAAAAATTTTCTACTAATTTATTCAATCTATCATAGTCAATTTAAATAGTACATAGAATTTTAGACAGATGTTATATTATAAATATTCAAAGTACAATATTAAATGATGCTTACAAGCATAGAAAAGATCTATTTTTATTTTAAGTAATGAGTACATTTTTGAAATGTTTTTTAGAAATAATTCTCAACTATCAGAGAGTTGTAGCATGGATTATCCAAAACTATAAATAATCCAGAAGCCATTTGTATCTAATTTGGGGATGTATTTTTTGGTAATAGAACCACATTATTAATTGTGTGTTACTTAAGCAAAAACACAAATTAGTTTATATTTCCTGTGTACATGGGAAATGGTTTATTATCTGAGCTTTAAGGTTAGCTAATAAGAAACATGATGGGCTTTGGGAGGAGGTAAAGCTAATCCACAGATAATAGATATATTGCAATAAGTTTATTACCTCATTTTATTAGATACATTCCTATTTCTTTGCTTTTTAACTAATTTCTTTTTCACATAGATAATTCACTTTTTTTGTATTACTTTTGTTTGAACTAAGAATATTTGAAGTGCTCAGTGGTAGTAATTAGTTGAATGTTCAGTATATTTTTAGCTTTAAATAAATATTTTACAGTTCCTGTGGAAAACTTGAATATATGACTATAACAAGTAACATTCAAAAATAGATAAAGAGTAAATTATATTCAGCATATGCTGTCAATAAAAACTATCTTTGACTTAAGTCAAATTCATTAGTTCTTACTTGTTTACTTATATAAAAACTATTCAATGTCAGCTAGCTGTATGAAAGGTTATATTGAGATCTGGAAATACAGTGATTTCAAAACTAGAATATCTATTTCTATAAAGCTTAGCTCCTCATCTAAAAGAAATAAAGTATGAAATAAAATAATGGTGAAATAATTTTGGATATTATAAATATTTCATAGCTTGGTTATTTACATTTTTATATCAAGTTTTGTTATTGTTTTAGGACAAAATATTTACCCACCTATTAGAACAGAAGATTGAGTTTGTGGGAGAGACATGGGAGAGACAGAGAAGACAAAGGCTTTTTTGGAGAAGAGGCTGAGGATTTCAGAATAGGGTATGGAGAAGGGAGTATGGCTGAGTAATCATTCCTAATTAGCTCTGTAAATAGTGGTTTCCTAATAGTAGGGAGCAGGGATGGTTTTCAGGGTAACTATTCAGAGTGTGGCATTGGAAAATTCATGAGAGAAGGAATATCAAAGGCTGATGGAAACAGTACAATCTGATTAGCCTAGACAAATGTTCGAACTTCCAGTTGTGGATTTAATAATATGAGAAAGGGTGCTTTCCAAAGGAAAGGGAACTTGCCAAGGTTGGACAGGTAAATAGATTCTTAGGTATATAGGCTAATACTCTTTGAATGAAACTAGAAATGAGGAGAATGGGGAGAACCAAAAAGATGTAACTCAGATGGGCTCAGTAGAAAGAGTGGTTTACCTCTGTAAAAATGTATCCCAAGTATGTTTGGCTTTGAGATGAAAAAGTGGTCCCCACTGAATGGGAATGAAATGCACAGGGATTGGGTGTTCAAGAGCAGTGCTCGAAACTTGAAAGCATGTCAACATTTCCTTAGGGAATTAGCAAGTTGGAACCTCAAAATGTTGATGGATGGAATTTTTAATATTTCACTCTTCACAAAAGTATAGCAGTACTTATCATGAAAAATCAGAAAGCTTTTGGATTGTTAACAATTATATTAAATTATAATTTAATTTTTAAATTACTTAGAAGGAAGAGACTCATTTTCAAGCTTCTGTGCTCCTAATGATGATATTTATACTATCTCTGGCTTTGTCTTACTGTGTGTGTGTTTTGAGAAACACAGGGCATCTCTTACACAAAATATGCCTTTGTTATTATCTGAGTTGACCTTATAAATGGCATAAGCAGGAAAATGCTACTTTCTAATCTGACAATCTACTAAAATGTCTGCTTTCCATTTTGGATGAGTTTTTTTGCTCTGCTTGAAGCATGTCCTGTTTATCAGAGACTGTGAAGCTGTGTTGTCCCTTGGTTCAGAATGCTGGACCCAAGAGTCTGATGTTGTATTTACTGCATGAACAACAACTTAATTAAGTGTTACTTTAGAAACATCACGAGAGCTTTGTTTCTGGTATTGCAGTCAGGCATGTATCACATTGTTTTGACACATGCGTTGGGAGATTTGCTTTGTAGTTAGTCATGTTTTTGGAACAGCAGTTCCAAAACTAGTGTTCCAAAAACATGACAGAAGAAAAGAATAATTTTATTGGTAGGGCATGGAAAATGCTCTCAGATCCAGAAAATGACTATAAAAGACACGGTCGAGGGCAAAATTTTCTTCTGAGGACACTCTCTGTAAAACCAAATTTCCTCTTTTGACATTTAGCTGCTTAAAAGTGAATGTTTTTATGGTTTTGTAAAGATTAATAAAATAAAATGTACAAAAATTTATTTCTTTCATATTTCCATATTATCTCCCTAAGAAACATATTTTACATGACTAAATAAACTTGATATTTAATTTCAGGCTATTATTTATCATGATAAAACATTTTTTAAATGATGCTTTTCTGTTATAAACAAGAAAAGGATCAGGAAAGAATGATAATACCTGAAAACATTTCACACTCTCTTCTGCAAAGAAAACAAATATTTCCTTTCTGATATGCTCTAAAAAATGCACCTGCAACTAAGTGGAATCAAATATGTCTGCCTCAAAGTATTAGAAAAACTCCATTATCATTGACTTCATATTGGAGATTGTAAAATTAATACGATTGTTCAATAAAGAGCCAAAAACTTTAAAAAAGAGGCTGTAAACTAAAAAGAAAAGAGTGATTTCTTCTGAGACAAAGATGCCTGAGGTCTCTAAGCAAGATAGCCCAAATGATCAGTGAAGGAAAGTACCTAGAGAGGACACAGAGCATAAAGATCTATGATATAAAGAAAGGAAACAATTACTTATGAAACTTTACTCATGGTTTTTTTATCTCAATGATAGTCTCTATTTGAGTCCAGTGACAAATGGTACTGACTAAACAAAGTATAACTAGATTTTGTTTACCTCAAAGGCAGGTTATTATTGATCCTCAAATCTTGACACATTCAGCTTAAGTAAGCCTTTTAAGCACCTGTTAGAAGAGAGCCACATAGGACAATCATATTTAAATTGTTGTCTATAAGTTAGTGATCAATCAAGAATATTATACATTCTATATATATTTTTAAAAAGTGTTACATTAAGATTTTGTTTGTCAAAATGTGATTATTTGTATAACTTTATGTGTGTTGGGATGTGATTAAGTCTCTATATGTATGTGTACTTGGTTATAAATCATGTCTGTGTTCTACATTATCGCTTTATCTCATAATTTCAGAGATCAATACTACCCTAGATATTATGTGACAAAGTTGTGCCAAAGCAGAAAGAACACAAGTGAGAACAGCCACAGTAAGCTTTTCCAGAATGTGTCAGAAAGTGGCCAAGAATTAAGCAAAGGTAAAAACTATGTACATGCTAGTAACCGTGGCTGAAATTAAATAAAGTGTGCTAAATTCCCTCCAAAATGTCAGTGATCCCAGAGAGTTGATTCAAATTGCATTTATAGTTTCAGTGTGCAGAAAATCTTCATGTTCTGTAAACTATTCCAGAGCAAATAAAATATAAAACATTTACTTTTTCATTTTACAAACCTAGTGTAACTATAATACTAACAATACTTAAAATAGAAATTAGAAACCAGTTCCCTTGGGTTATTTATTAAGCTATTATCTCTCAGCTCCAAAGCCACAATTTTATAACTATCATGTCATCGGAACTGGACCTCTGAAAGCTACATATCTCCTTTGTCAACTTGCTGCTCATCAGTTTTCAGCCATCAGTGGTGTAAAGGGGACCTAGCAGACAGGCGAGAGGATAAGCATGCTTCTCTGTTTTGCTCGCTGTCCCTGTCAGCATCATCTCAGTAACAGCTTTTCACTTTGGCAGAAGCAGACACCTCGGATTTCATGTTTTTATTTAATTTTTCCCAGTATCACAAAGCCAGTTTCAATTTGACCAGATGGCTAATGTTCCCTTTTCAGAATTCCTTGTTTTTAGGGGACCTCCTCCAAGCTCCTGAGGTATAAGCCATCTCTCCTCAAAGGTCTAGGTCCCAGCTCTGTAGGGACCCTCTTGCTACTGTATTCTAGGTTCTGATAACACCTGTATCTTCCATTTGTTCCTTCTATCCTAAGGGTTACAGCTGCTTCCATAGCTGCTCTCTCTGTATTATCTCACTCATGGACTGACTCTCTCTCTCTCTCTCTTTCCCGCGTTATCAATTTTTTATATAAAATTATCTTTTAAAAATATCTGACATGGTTTCTATTGTCCATGCCAAAATATGCTTGATTTCACTTATATAAACACGGATACAACAACCCTACATAAAATGTTAGCAAACTGAATGTGTAGAATAGGATATAAAAAGAGAAAGAAAAAAAAAATGGAGGTAAAAGAGGTAGAGGAGAAAGAGAAGCTAAGAAGATGGAAAAAAAACTATTATCAGATATAGAGTATATCGAAAGAGGACTAAGGTGAGTAAATAAAAAGATTTATTTATTTATTTATTTATTTATTTATTTATTTAATCACAATAAAAATGGGGGGAAAAAACCTATCTTATTTTCCTAATAGAATCCAAAAAGTTTTTGGTAAAATCAAAATCTATTCCCAATAAAATTCCTAATAAATTAAGGAAAATTATTATGATTAAACTGGCATTTTTCATGCTAATAGTCAACGTCACACCAAACAGGGAAACCTATGTTCTATTCTCATAAATTCAAGAACAAGGCAATGACATGCACTTTTGTCACTATTATTTATTATTAGTCTAAATATAATCAGTGCAAGGTGCCATATGACTTGATCTGGCCAACGAAATGAGAACAAGTCACCTGACTGCTTATATTCTTACACTTTTTTTCTATAAGCCAGTAGATGGAACAATAAATGGAGACTGCTTCACATTTTCTTTTTAATCAGATTTGATCAGAATCAAGCTAATTTCAGAAAGAGATAAGGCAGTTATATATGTTTTTTCTCTTGGTCAATTTAATTATAGAAGTAGATACAAAAGGACAAAACAGGGAAAATATCTTACCACCATCCAAAGTATACAAAAAACAATTTAACTGACATAAATAATAACTTCATTTAATAATTTAGCTAAGCAGAAATTAGGTATTAGAAATTTCCAGCTATTAATATTAGCAATTTCTGTGAAATAAAAGGTTAAGTGAAAAAATATTGCATGGAAAAACTTTACATATTTGATTTGAATTTGCAAATTAATACTTCCATATTCCTTAAGAAATTGTATGCTACCTATTTATAAAATCATAACTATTAGGTAGAAAAATGATTTCTCTTGATTAAAAATGAGACTTTTTTAACATATCACTCTGAAGAGATTATCATTACTCATAAGATTATGTGACATTAAAGATTTTACGTAGTTAAGAGAACACGAGTCTGTAACTTTTGAATTATTTTCCTGAAGTGAGAAAACATTTGGAAAATAACTCTTGTTGAAGTTCTCTATTTTTAATATCTACAGAATTTGTGTATACTTGTAATTCTTTATGGCTGTGTCAGGAAAGACTGAATTGTGTTATGATAAAAAAAAACTAAAAATCTCAATGTCTGAAAACAGAAAAGTTTTCTTTCTTATTCATGCAACCTACCATGATCCTTTGCAAATATCCAGTGCAGCTGTTTTTCATATGCTGAATATTTTATCTATATGTCAACATGTGACTGTATACCCATGCAGCAGAATTAAAAATAAATTTGTTGATATTTGATAATTAAAATTTTTCACCTATATCTGATATATGTAATTTCAGGTCAGAATCATTGGCTACAGGAACTCCTACGGCTTCATTTCTCCTCAAAAAGATGGGTAATTATGATTTACCTGTTTTCCAAGGAAGAAATCAGATATCATTGAATAGTAGTAAAGGTTTGAAAATATAAGCAATCTAAATTAGAAAATCATTAATATTGGTGCTTATAACACTCAACACACTACATCTAAACATATAGTCATACCTATACACATACCCAAACACTCTCTTCATACTCAGATTTGGTAAACTACTCAAGAAGATGGCAATGCAGGACCTTTGTTAACTAAACTACTTAAGAATAAATTGGAAAGTGACATAATGCAGAAATTCTTGATGAGATTATTTAATAATGTATAGAAAAAAATCTTAAATTCTAATAAAAGTTACCTATAAAATGGAGCCCAGAATAAAAAGAATGTGGACTATTCACCCCAAGTGATGGGTCTTTCACTCACATCTAAAAGCACAGGCTTCTCATTTTCATTTCTAAAACCCCTAAGGCATCAAATTAAAAAGAACTATGTAAGGCATCCATATGTAGAGTAGTTTCAAGAGTTGCTGCCAAACAGAGTTTTAAGATATGCTACATCTTTCTCTCTTTTGCCCCCAAAGCCAGAACTACCTCAGACCTATTCCTTTAGTAACAGGTGTTTAGATAGCTTTATTTTGCATGCTCAACTTGCTTTCTGTTTCTACAGCCTTTGATGTGGTGAACAAATTCCAGTAACCTTAATTTTTAGTATATCTTTGGTTTCTGATTTTTTATCAATGGATTTATTTATGAATTCTTCTGACATAACTTTAGTTTATTCATGGCTTCTGCTAACTCACTGCATTTATTATCTCAAGTTCTTTGTATGTCTTCTCAGGTGGTATTATCATAAACAAATGTTAATATTTTTCTGTGTTGTACAGTTAAACTTTTTTAAAAAAGATTTGATTTAGCCAGATAACTACATTATGCCTATTTGGAGAGAATCTTAATTTTAAGTCTCTTCAAAACAAAACTTATTGTCTTAAATACAGATGCTCTTCAACTTCCAGGTAACATCTTAATAAACCTATCATAAGTTAAAAATACTGTGAGTCAGAAATGCATTTAATATACCTAACCTACCAAGCATCATACTTAGCCTAACCTACTTTAAGTATGCTTAGAACACTTACATTAGCCTACAATTGAACAAAATCCTCTAACACAAAGCCTATTTTACAATAAAGTGTTGAATATCTCATATAATTAATGTGCATATCACTTTTTCACCATTGTTAAGTCAAAAAATTATAAGTCAAACCATCATAAGTTGGGGACTATCTATATTGGTTTCCTTTGGATCATTTTCTCACTCTGGGCTGATCAAATTTTCTGGGAAAAACAGTCATGTAAAACAAACATGATCCACTATACTTAAGGGATTCTTTTTTGTTCACTTCTGATAGCAGAAATAATAATGAACTATCTCAAAGGAATATTGCGGTCATAGCTGGATCCAGAAGACTTAATATGACCAATGTAATATTTGTTCGGTATTACAGTAAATTCCACATATGTAAAAATAAGGATTGTAAGGGATCTTCAAGAGATAAACATACATTTATACTATTCATATGCCATATAATATTTGTAGAATATAAAATTGTTAATGTCAAAAAGTGAAGATGATGTCTGTTATATCTACATTTATTTCTAACTTAATATATCATTTACTGCTCCAATACTCTACCTCACTGAGAATATGACCTTATACTTCTCAGCTGACAACCACTTTTCTCTCGCTCTTATAACCTGAAGAGATCCTCTGAGGCCACAGATTATGTTGGATCCAGGAATAAAATCCCACTGGGAAACCCATGTTTATAAGTTCTAAAGTATACTTTATTAGCATATAAATTGAAAATAGCAATGCTGATCATGTTGTTTAATGAAAAACACCTCTTAGTACAAGTGAAAAACTATTTCCTTAATCCAGTTTGCTTAAAAACAACAACCACAAAAACTGCTTATGTGATTACTGCAAAAAGTGACAGGAGACAGGAAATCAAACTGATGGCTGAACTGATCAACCTTTAGAAAAAAAATCTTATGTTAGCTCTGGGCGGCTAAATAGCTGGATACATATGTAGACTGAAACCCTTCCAAGAATGTCCCTAATGTCAAGGTCTCTCAGGTAATAAAGACTTCCCTGTGTTGAAGTCCATTAGGCAGCAACCTTATTAAACACGGCACACACAATTAGCTCTGGGTGACTACATCCAGGCTTCTCTCTGGTGACAATGCAAAGAATCTTAATTTTTCCAATAAAGAGTGATATGTCTTTGATCAAACCTTCTAACTTCAATTTTCTTGGGTTAAAACATTCCTAGAAAGCCTTTTTTTGAGATCCAACATTGTATATATATCTTTTAATTTTTCTACTCATGCTTGACTTCTTTTAGTTTGTGTGCAAATCATATAATTAAAGAATGAAGTACTTCATTAAGGGTTGCCACTAAGGACTAAAATTTTTAGAATTATATAACAAAATATGTCAGATTTTGGAAAAAACATTTAATAAATTTGTATCACTATGTTTATTTTCATTCATTTTGAGACTATATGCATTAACTTAAACAATAATTCTCAGCTTAATTGAAAAGAACATTTTGCTATTATTGGCAATTGGATGACTAAGAAGAAAGAAGAAACACGTTACTGAATGTGAAAAGATGAGTAACCAGAAGTTTATATATGAGTGTCCTCTAAGGCAGCAACATAAAAATCATCAACTAGACAAATTCTAATACTATATTATAACCTAAATTTTTTTGACTAAAAAAAAACAATATTCAGATTTTGAGAGAAAAATATAAACTATTTAATTGCTAAAAATAATTTTAAAAATATATTATGAAAATTGCATTCTTTTAAGCAGGACACTGCTTGTATTTGCACAGGACGATGACAGCTGGCTATCTCAAAGCAGTACAAATGCTTAAAGAAGCTGCTTTATCCATTTGTATTATTTGGCTGACTCCTGCAGGCTTTTGTGTTTTCGTGCCCTTGTCTATTACATTTCTAAATGTTCCTTTTCACATTAAATTTCTCTCCATACTTGAGATTACTAAACCTCTGTCTTTGCTAAGGAACTGTTCCCCCTGCCCTCCACCAACATCTGTGTCTTCCAAATGTTTACAGGATTATTAAATTCTTTATGACTAGCTCTGCCTGGACATATATATTTTTAACACTGTAGTAAATGTATATCATAATGCGTGCAGAAAAGTAGACATTAAAATATGGATGAGTTAAAATGTAATTAAAAATGTTAAAATTTTTACTACATCCTACTATGATCATTATTCTAGATGTTATCATTTTATTTCTATATGTAATTGCTGGTGAGAGGTCCAGAGGCAGCAATACTGATGCTCAATAAATAAATTTTATTGATTTGATGTTGTTCTTTTTGTCTTAATCCTTATTTTCTTAAGTCCAACTTTTAACTTAAAATGTTCTTTTTTTGTCTTTTCATATGCTTTTTGAAAAAAAAGTAAAGTACTATAAAATAATTATTCAGTCTTTTGGATAGAGTATTAATGTTATCACAGAATACTAAAACTCAAAGAACAATAGATAAACCTGTAATTGTCCAAAGAAGTAAAATATGACTTATAAATTTTAATTTATGTTCTCAAGGTCACATGCCTCCCTATGTATGCCACATCAAACTTAGTATAATATGTTTTAATTCCTTTAGAGTATCCAATTTATCTTTATTCCTCAAGTTGGCTCATACTTTAGGAGTGCTTTTTTGAATGAACTGAAATTTGAAAATATTACATCTCTTCCAAAATCTAATGGAGTTTATTAAAGCATATTATTGAGGAAATACAAGTCTACTTTAGCCATAAATTCCCATGCCAGGGTATACTCTATTAAAATTATGAAATGTATTGGTTCTTTATCAGGGTTATGTATCATAACCATCATCTCAGAAGATTTTCAAACACAAAGTTCCAGGGTTAATTTCAAGATGAGAATCACTTGTTGTAGGCTCTTGATATGTAGAAAGGAAAAGGAAAGAAAAGCAAAGAAGTTTCTCAGAGCTATGTTTGTACATTTTTACTTAAGAACAAACTGAATGCAAAGACTGAGGTAATGACTAAATAGATAAAATTTAAATTAGTCCAATTGAAATCTTCATTCTTAATTAAAACAACTATAAACAACAGCAGCCTTAGGTGCATAGTTTTCCTACAGAAAGATTCCTCTATATTCTTTCAGTCATTTTTGAACATGAAGTGGCTTTGACTTAAATGTGTCATATCAAATCCTTGGTTAAACAAGACATTAGACAGCAAGCATGTCCATTATAATCACTTTAAATGAGCCAAGATCTTATGAATTATTAAATGCAATAGTGATATTTTCTTAAGGCCTAAAAAAACCTTTAATCTATGTGCAATCACCAATTGTTTTTTGCATTTCTAAACCCAGCTTGTGTTTATTTTTCTAGAGACTTGAAATTTGGGCTGAGGTAGATCTCCCAATAAGCCCTTTGTGATATTAATATCTAAATAACTTAATTAGGATGATTCACAAAATAAGATATAGAAATGGAAATAAATAACAATAAAATTTTTATACAGTTATTTTTATTTTTTAATCACTGTCAAAACAACAAAGTATGACTGCACTTACATGGATAAATAAATAAGAGATAATAAATTGATAAATTTGGATTATGGCGTCATTGCCAAAAAATTACTAAAATAATGGGAATTCATTTTCTTTGTCTGGACAAATCTGGTAGTTACATTAAAATATGCACTAGGGAACATTTTCAAAGCTTTTATGGTGTCTTTTATGCTGCTACACATTTTGGTTTTGAGAGGGAGAATTGCCCTGGAGGAAAATCCTTCAGAAAGAAGAAGAGAGGGAACACAAGGACTCAGGAAAAAAAAAAAAAAAAAAAGTTTGCAACTGCAGAGAATGATTAGTACAAGGAAAGGAGGAGGAGACATCTGTTGGTGAAATGATTTTTAGAGATAATTAAGTGCATTCATCCAGAAATAACACATATTATACATCGTTTGCAGGCACACATGGCTTTACTAAAAACAAGAGAGACTTTGAAAGACCCACAAAAATAATCAGCAGCTTTGATCCGATGTCACCAGAATGTCAGCCCTTCCCGTGTGCCTCACCTCAGTTTTCCTAAACCCATAATAGTTTTTATTGCAGGGCATGTATACTATTTACAGAGGTAAGCTTTTTTTGGAAATTATTGTCAGAAAAGTGTAGCTTGCTCTTCATGTTTCTTAAATAGCTTAGATTAATACTCCATTTCAATTCTGGAATTTAATTGGATTTAGTCATCTAAGAGATTCACATATAAAAAATATTACTGTTTCAAATAAATGGCTAAAGATTTTTAAAGCACAGAATAAAGCTTGAAAGTAATTACTATTTTAGAGACAATAAAAATTAACCTCAGAAATAGTTTAGATTTGTTTTGTTCTTGCTTATTTAATCCTTTTCTGTAATAAAACTTATGCTTCATATTTTTATATGTGATGTCTTCTGGTGCAATTTTAGTTACATTCTGTAATGTGCTAAAAGATGGGCCTCAAACTGTAGTTAAAGAAATCAAAAGGAACAAAATGAAGACGTTTTTTTAGACATTTTTTATGAGTTTATGTGTATCATTCACCATGAAAAGATCACTTAATAAGATCATACTTGGTTTTAAATCTAAATGAATTTGAGTTTTAGATTCAAAAATAAATATATAAATAAACTAAAAGATAGTAACTTTCTCCTATTAATTGATATTAACCATAACAATAGAATAAATATATTCATCATAATAAATCTTTTGATATATAAATGTTTTCTAATGTAAGGCCCAGACTGATCTATCTCAGCTCTTCTGCCATGCTATATCCCCTTCTACTTAAGTGTAATACTCCTTTAAAACCATTATCAAAACCATAAAAATCCTTTAAGAACTAGCCCTAATACCATCTACTTTGAATTCTTTTTTAGTTAGGATACCTTCAACTTCCCATCACCCCTCTCTCACAAAATAAAATTAGTTTTAAATAAAAAAAATATATTATTACACAAATTAAGAATCTCAAAATAAGATGTTTTCATGGTTGATAAATTCATTAGCCCAAATCATCAAAAGTCCAATTTCTCTGGATTCATCTTTCAAGCCTGCCATCCTTTCAGTGTTAGTGAACCTCATGATTCAAAGACAGCTGCCATTATTCCAGATGTCAAAAGAAGATGACACCTTTGAAAAACCAGAAAGATGAAAAAAATCACACCTCTTCGTCATGTTCCTTTTAAAGAGGGAAGACAATTTTCTCAGATGTGTCAAGATAGTTATGCCTTATTGGATAGAATTAGGTCACATGTTATTCACACACCTAACTCTCAAAAGACAGAATAGAATTACAGTGATTACTTAGATCTAGGTTAATCAGGATAAACTAGCATGTGGCTTTGTGCTACCTAAACATAGAATTTCTAACAGCAAAGACAAAAGGGATATTGGTGGCGCTATTGGATTAGCGCTACAGTGTCTGACACACATATTTTAATTATTTATCCCACATCGATTACAAATCATCACTCTTCTCCTTGAATGATACTTATTTTTTGTAAGAGCCTTACATACATTTGCAGAATACAAGTAACTTTACAGGAGAGACCACATTGAAAAGCTTTTTTATTCCACATTTTGCTTGAGGTAGTGTTTAATTATTATAGGTAATCAATAAAACTTTTCTGAATGAATGAATACATTTATAAGATTTTGTTTGTCTGGTATGTGGTTTTCATTTGCAGAAGTTTATTCTTAGCTGTGACTAAATAGATTTTTTTCTTGACTTGATAAAATGTTTCCTGAAGTATATTTTGGAGTACTTGTTCCTGAGAAGAAAACCTTTTAGGTGCGGGAAAGGAAGTAGAAGTACAATTTGCCTCTTATACAAATAGAATAGATATTTTTAAATTATAAATTTTATAAATGAATCACAACAATATAAACAAAGATGGAAATTGATTCATTTGAATAATGTTTTCTCTATTTAAAGTAAATTTACAATAATTTTAAATTACCTACTTGGACACAATCTGGTGCAAAACTTTTCTGAAGTCATATAAACAACAAATACTAAGAGATAATTTTTGAGTTCTATCATTTGTCATTAAACAAAAAAGGAAAATGTTCCTGGAGTAAAAACAAATCGTATATTTTATGTGTACTCTAATACAAAGAAACTCAAACACGTATAAAGAAAAATCTAGTACATCCTTGTCATTCTCATTTCTACTATCCTTATCCATGGTGCCATTTGTTCAATCTGGACTTTTACTCCAAGTATCTACACTTGGTCAACTCCAATCTAATCGACAAAATTCTACTACATCGATCTATAACATACAGATCTATAACATACACATCAACTTCTGATGTGGCGTGTGCTGATAATACAGGTTTAGAAAATTGAATACAAGCTCATTGCTATGGTAATCAAGCCTCTTCCTATATAGACCCAACCCAATTTTTCATTTTTTTGATATTAACAAACAACTTATTCTTTAGTCTAATTGTACATTCACAATTTCCTACAATCAATCTCCACTTTCTCCATCTATAGTCTCATTTATGTCAAGATACATCTAAATTTTTTTACTTACTTTTTGGAAGCCTTTTACTGTCTACTGTCATGTAATGTTTCCATCCAATTAATACTTTTCTTATTATTTCTCATAAATCACAATGATTGTTTAAGATTATTCTCCAAAAAAAGATATTTTGAAGTTCTTACTCCCAATATCTCAGAATGTGACCTTATATAGGTCACATGTACAAATATAATTAAGGTGAATTTGTGCTGGAGTATGGTAGGTTATCCCAAAATGACAGGTGTCCTTATAAAGGAAGACACATGGAGAGAACTTCAAGAGAGGAAAGGCAGAGATGGGAGTTATGCAACTGCAAACAAAGGAACATAAAAGACTGCCAGCAAACCATCAGAGGAGGCAAGGAAGTATGTACACTCCTATATCTTTCAGAGGGAGCACAACCCTGCTGACACCTTGATTTTAGAGTGTCACCCTCTAGAAAGGTGAGACAACAAAATTCTGTTATTTTAAGCCACCAAATGTGTTCTACTTTGTTAAGAAAGCCTTAGGCAACTAATATAGCTACTAAATTGTTTCCCTGGTTTGTTATAGGTATTCAAGGATTTTACTTCCCTCTTTCTCCTCTACCAATCCTTCCATTTCAACATAGTAATATAAACTTTGTCCTCCTCCCATCATAAGCCATATAAAAGTAACAATTTTATTTTACCTTTAAATGTTTTTATCATTTTTGAAACCCTTTCAATGACTTAACAGTAACGACTGCCTAACAAAAAGTTAAAATATTCTGAAAAAATATAATTTAGCCCTCCTTTTAAGTGAATTGAAATACTTCAGGCAAACACCTAAAGATATTTACAAAGTAATTCTGATGTCTTACATTTCCACAACAAACCATCTGGCACACAAAAGCATATGCCTTCTGACAAATAATGAGTTCCAAGCACTACTCAACTTAAAACACACAGATGTAAAGATAAATAGTCATTTATATAGATATAAGTAAAATTTTACTAATTTTAAAGCACATTTTATTTTGACATTTAAAATGTATAAGTGATTGAAGCAAGAGATCTGAGTACTAGTTAATTGCACATACACATATAGAAGTAGAGAAAATGGGCTATTAAACCTTTAAAAATATATTCACTCAACTTCAGAAATTATTATTTTATAACCAATCTTTTTTATATGTGTCCCCACAATTTTCATCATAATCTAATGGATTGTCAAAACATGTTGATTTATTTTTTTAAATTTTCTCTCATCATTCTCTTATCCTGTATCTAGCATTTCTCTACCATCTAGATGCATATATAACATTTCTGACAGGCTATCTTAAAATATCTATATGAGACTATTTCTCTTCTGGTTATCTAGAATAACTATATAAGAATATTCAAAAGAAAATTTGAAAGAAAGGAATTAGAGAGTTTGAATGTCAGCTAAATTTGATATGGTCTGTGTTGAGGAGACACGGGGTGTTGGATTTGTATTTAGTTGTAAATATATAAAAACCACATAATAAATATGTGTAAAAGAAAAATTGAGTCTTTTAAAAATTTATGTCATCAGTTGAAGTGGAAAAGTCTATAAATTAAGGAATGACATAAGTTTGAACAGGTAAATGTTGGCAAGATTTGATAGGAGAGACTAAATGTTAAAGAATAGTGCTTTGAACATCTGACCTCCCATTGTCAATAAGAAATTTTCAATAAGCAAAAGTATGTGAAACAGACAAAAGGTTCTCACAAGTTTTTGACAATTCAAGCACAATAAAAGAGGTGACTAATATTTTGGAAAAGGAGGCAGTATATAATATTTATTTCCAATTCATTCACTTAAAATATATATTTATTGTTTGCTTAATATATGTGTACCAAACTCTGAGTTTATAGCAATAATTTAAAAATCAAATAAAATTTAAAAATTAAACAATTTGATTTTTTAAAAAGTCTAGTTCATGCTTTATACTCTCATAAGAGAAACGTGTTTTCAATAAGTAATCAAGAAAACATGTAATTTTAGGTAATGAAAAAGAGTTATAAAGTCAAAATAGCAAAATGAAGGTATAGATAGTGACTTCAGGAAAGACTCTTTTACTGAGTGTAGTCAAAAGCCTCTCTGAAGAAGCACATTTGAATAGAGATATAAATGACAAGCAGGAGTGAGCCCCGCAGATATTTGGAGAAATAGCTGTCCAGATAGAGAAGACCCTAAGTTAAAGTTCCAGTGGAAAGTGAACAGTAGGGGGGAAGAAAATGCAGGGTGGTCGGTCAGGTTAGAAACCTCAGAAGAGTAGATTAGGTAAGGTTATGTAGACCAGTAGGCCATAATAATGAGTTTGGCTTTATTCTAAATATTTTTGAAGGCCATTTATAAGGTTTAAGACAGTAGAGTGACATGAATTAATTATAATTTATAAGTCACCCTGGCAACTTCCTAAAGGATTGACTCTAAGGGAAGTGGAAGGGTAGAAACAGGAAGACAAGTTGGGTGCTTTGCAGCAATTCAGAGAAATTTAAAGGTGTCTGAGGCCAAGATGGCAGGCAAATTACTAGATTCCAGGTGTATTTTGAAGGAGAAACAGGTGAAAATTTCTGATGGATTGAGTATTGGCTTGAGGGAAAGAGAAAAATCAACACTGACAAGTACGTTTTGGCCTGAGCACCTTAACAAAAGTAGTAACATTTACTAAAATGGGAAAGACTGGTACTGGAAGAGTTCTTTGAGAAAATTCATATTAATTTTCTTTTTGGCTATATTTATAGTGAGAGCCTTATCCAAATAGAACTGCCCCTGTTCACTGTTGTCCACCTCTTAATAAAGCTAGCATTTTAAAGGTGTTTTTTTAATGACATTGTTTTTACTGCCATAATCAGACAAACACAATTTATAATTATTAAACTAATATATATATATATATATATATATATATATATATATGTATATATGTGTGTGTGTGTGTGTGTTATGAATTCTCATTTATATGCATTATATATATATATATAAATTATTTCTTAAAACTATGCCCTTCTGCTGCATATAACTGGTTATCAATTTAATTAAAAACTTCAGTGTTACTGGAAGAGCATTGTTTTTTCCAGATATAATTAAAACATATTTTCATACTTTTTGAATTAAAAGTCTCATCTTTTATAATCAATAGTAAAATATTCTCATGTTTTTATACTTAAAGATATTTTTAATTTTGAGAATTTATTCTTTATTATACAAACTACTTTTATATTCTGTTCTGTTTCCTGGGCAAAACTCCC
The DNA here is from genome assembly GCA_030015415.1 of Cynopterus sphinx. Lineage (NCBI taxonomy): Eukaryota > Metazoa > Chordata > Mammalia > Chiroptera > Pteropodidae > Cynopterus > Cynopterus sphinx. The sequence goes on from CM057381.1 coordinate 13,690,341, forward strand.
ATTAAATTCCCTGCACTGACCACCTAAGAGTTGTTTGTGAAACAAAATCGGACTGCGCAATGGAAATAGGTTAATTTTACTCTGGATTTATGGTGTCATTTTCTTGGCAATTGCAAAACTTCTCAATGCCAAATCTATAAACATGTTAATTTGCCCAAGTTTGGAACATAAATACATTGTTAAACAATGTTTATATTTATTAAAACTATTTTCCATATCCAAATGTTTATTTTCATTACTCTGCAAATGGCGAGACAAATTTCTGAGAAGTACACTGAAGAAAACATTGGGAAAGTAGGTAATTACTTATTAAATATTTGTATGTGGAAAAATCAAAATGGCCTCTGTTAGACAAAATGGAGTGGGAAGAGCGAATATGGGTTGAGGAAAGAAAAATAGATTATTTTAATAGTACTGTGTATTGTAGTGTCTTGGAATATTATTACAGCAAGTTTTAAAAATGATATGTTGGAATGTTTAAGTTAAAATATTATAAGTAAAGCTATAAAATGTATTAGAAACAACTTTTATATAACTACCAGTAGTTATAAGATCCTCTATTTGAAGAAAAAAGGACCTTGCAAATTGATATTCAACATCTGTATTAAAATCTTTCAAGCTTCTCTGCCATCAGAAAGTTTTCATTGCTCAATATACTATAGACCCTTCTGCTTGCCTCTGTGTTGCTCAGCCTTTTCCTTCTTGTCCTCTGCTAGTTTTTCTCCACCATTTCATCCTTCTTACTAATCACCTGTAATATCTAACCACCCTCCACACATACATATCCAGACACCCAACTATAATAATCTCCTAAACAGATCAGCTTCTCTAGCTCTCTTTCTGGCTCCTATCAATTATAAGATACATCAGATGGCTCACTCTTTAAACCCAAACTCCCCACATAGGGCTCTCCATACACTAAGAAAACTTCTGTAGTCAGATGTTAGAGTTTTTATTATTTGTTTGTTTTGTTTTGTTCTGTTTTTCAATCTAGCAATAATGAAAATCATTTGGTCACGTGAGTCAAGATTTTTATTGTATGCCAAATCAATGATGGATTTAAATTATTGGTCTAGCAGGAGTTTCTCAAGTATTAAACCTTCCCAGGTAATTTACCTCGGTATTTGGTGCTGTACCAATCAGGGTTTTGACTGCGAACAATAAAAGCCAACTTTAGCTAATATAGAGAAAAATTAATTAATTTGATGTCAAAAAGGTCATAAACCCAGTGAGTGGCTGCAAAACCATGCTACCATGCTGCAGCACAAACCACCTTAGGAGCAGTCTGTGAAGTCTGGAAACTTACCTCTATGTACCCTAGGTCTAATGCAACAGCAGTTATAAATCCACAGTTTTTCTACTGTGGTAGTTACAGAGCCTTAAACAGTGCAGCCATCATGTATACTCCCAATCTGAAGCGAAATATAGTAAATTTGTGGTGAAATTCAGAGCCAACAAATTGCTTTTTAGATATCAAGGGTGTTTAAATCTGGGCAAAATATAATTACAGTATTTTCACTTTACTCAAGGGGACAAAACCTCCCCCAGTGGTTGCTTGAAACTGTAGATAGTCCCAAAGCCTATATATGGTATGATTTTTTCTATACATACCTGCGACAAAGTAGAATTTATAAATTAGGCACAATAAAAGATTAACAATAATACCTAATGATAAAATAGAACAATGATAACAATACACTGTTTACAAGTTATGTGATCGTGGTCTCCCTCGCTCTCAGAATATCTTACTGTACCTGCTCACTCCTCTTCTTTTGCTACTGTGAGATTAAACGATGCTATGTAATGAGATGAAGCAAGGTGGATGACCTAGGCATTGTGATGTAGTATGATGCTACATAAATGTTATTCGAACATAAGCCAGTGGTCGATTTGATCACCCAGATAGCTAGGGACTAAGGGACCTAGAAGCTAGACAAAGCGAGGAGTCATGACCCAAGCAGGATGAAACAGGATCGAGGAGATTTCGACACACTACTTGGAATAATGTGCAATTTAAAACTTATGCATTATTTCTGGAATTTTCCATGTAAAATTTCTGGATTGTGGTTGACCACAGGTAATTCAAACCATGGGAAGCAAAACCTTGGAGAAGTGAGGGGGAATCTACTGTATAAATACATTAGGATCTAGCCAAGAGAAAGAAAACACACCAATTATTTGAAAAAGAATTTAGTAGTGAAAAGGGATTACTAAAAACAGTTAAAGAGAACTTGAAAGGATACAGATATGAATAGTGCTATATGTAGCAAATACATGTACTTCAGGTCTCCAGGTCCATGTGTAAACAGCTTGGAAGTCGCCCCTTGTCCCAGCAACAATTAAAAACTAAGCAGATCAAAAATCAACAACTCTTTTTGGATTTGTAGGAGATGCCATGTGGAGGGCACAAGTAAAACTGCTGCCCCAAGACCAGAGAGAGGGACAGGAGAGCACAGGAAGTCACAGCTCCCAGAGCCCACACTCAGGACCAGAAACCTCCAGAATCAGTACCAGCAGGAAAACCACAACTACAGTTGATGAAATGCCAGAGGCTTCATGTTGACAAGCTTGAGGGTTAAAACCTCCAGGGAGACCTAATCACAGGGGTCCCACAATATGGTAAGGTTACCTCTAGGAACTCAACAGGGTTTCCACAGTAAATAGAGAAAAATCTCCTCTTGTTTCTGGCAGGGGTAAGAAAAAGGAAACATTTAGAACTATACTGGAGCAGTCTGTTCTTAAGGAGGCCTGCCCTCAGGAGAAACTAGTCAACCAAGCCTAACCTGATAAAGTACTAGACGAGCCCTAACTCACCTGGGGGAAGGGAAGTACAGGCCTATGTTGGAATTTTGGTTTGGTTTTAGTCCACTGCAATAAAGTGAATATCACAATGTTTTTTGTTTCCCAGTGCATATAAAAATTGTTGCACTATATGGTAGTCTGTTAAGTAAGCAATAGCATTACTTACATACCTTAATTAAACCACACTTCATTGCGAAAAATGCTAAGGGTCATCTGAGCCTTCAGTAAGTCGCAATCTTCTTGCTGATGAAGTTCCTGTCTCACTGTTGATGGTTGCTGACTGGTGAGGGTGTTGGCTATAGAAGGTCGAGGTGGCTGTGGCAATTTCTTAAAATGAGACAAAGTTTGCCTCATCGATTGACTCTTCTTTTCATAAACAAATTCTCAGAGAACACTGATCACAGATCATCCTAACATAATAATAATGCAAAAGTTTAAAATATTGCAAGAATTTTCAAAATGGGACACAGAGACACTAAGTGAGCAAATGCTGCTGGAAAAATGGCAGTGATACACTTGCTCAACAGGGGTTTGTCAGAAATCTTCAATTTATAAAAAACACAATATCTGCAAAGTGTAATAAAACAAAGCACAGTAAGGCAAAGTATGCCTGTGCCGAACTCCAGCTGGCTCAAACCTTTCAGATTTCACTTGGAAAAGGGAATACCCAACTCTAGTCCACTCTGGTCATCCTGATCCGCCTAAATGGGAAAACAAACAAACAAACAAAAAAACACTGGTGCAGACCACAGAAGCAGAGTCTCACCGAAAGACTGAGACCTAGTCATGGGACTACAGAAGCTTCTCTTTCCCCTGCACGTGGCACCACATTACTAAAAGCCTATTTACAGCAGTTCCTCATAGCTGGAAGGATGAGTATGCACCCCTAATGATGCATACTGGGAGGTGTGAAACTCAGGCTTTCCTAAACAGGAAGATGAAGGAAGCCACATGCTGGGGTGCTGGCTAGACTCCCTGGAGGGTGATAGCCATGGGATTCCCAGCACACTTAGCCCATGGAAGCCACTGGCTGGGGTGCCAGCCAAATAGTAAAATGACAGCAAAACTTGCTGGAGGGTGATTACCACCATGTCTTTCACGTTGTGCTAGCAAAAAAAACTGCTCATTCAGATCCTGGAAATATGCTGCAGGATGAGAGTCACTGGTCTCTTTCGTGGCACTGGCAGCATTCTGATATTTGCCTTCTATTTTGCGTCTAGTGGCATCTATTGCCCTCAGTCATGGGTCTAGTGGTTGTGATGGGTTTTGAAGGAGAATAAAAATTCTCTTTCAAGGTATCTGCAAAAGGTGAGGTTATCTCAGTGTTTTAAAACAAAAGATGGCTAGTCTCCTCTGACACGAGATGAAACTTCTTGTACTTGCAAGGGAATCTCAGGCTGACTTGTGAGTTTGACATTTTTATTTCATTTTGCTCCAAACAAATGTTTTTAATTCCAAGATTGGTTCCATTCTTTCTGAACCTAAGCAATGTTCAATTGATATCATTTAGAAACCTTCACAATTATTGTTTGATTTTTGAGTAATAGCAGCCTTATAGCTGAAAAAATTAAGAGATTCGATGAGGGTTGTCATGAAACCTCTCTGATTTTCAGATCATGATTTGAACTGAGCTTGTCATTTATTTGTTGTAAATGTCCCAGTGTACTCAGTAGATTCCTCTCACACCATAATGCTTGTAAGTATCATAATTACTTAATAGTCAAGTGCTGCAGTCACTTAGACTCCCAAGGCACGTGCTCCAGTTGGCACTTTATCAGAATCGACCACAGGTGGTAGTTTGATTAATTGTGATGCCACTGCATGCCTTGAATTATTAGCATCTTTTGTCCCAGTGGTCAGGATATCAGCACTGTGCTCAAGCCCATGGGCATGACCAAACCGATCCCTAAATCTCATCTTTAAAGGTTTCTCTCCTAGGGCCTCTTCCAGTACTAATTCTGCTTCAGTCAGGATCCTGTGAGGAAATAGATACATTACAGTAATTATCACAGAAAAAATTTAACATAAAGAATGATTAACGAATACAGGAATAACTAAGGTAGGGAGTAGCCACTATATCTAAGACCAAGGAAGGATATTCAATGAGGAAAGAACCTTAGAAGTACTACCCTACATACACCCCAACCCAGAGACCAAACTCAGCTTTTGTCACAGAAGGTGTGGCTGTGGCCCACTGAATAACAAAATTTGCAGAGGTACTGCTGGCCACAGCTGCTGAGCAGGGAGCTGCCAACCAGGATTCCTGCTGTCTGGGGCTGGCAAGCAGAAAAATCCCACTGGACATAGGGTTGCCAGATAAAATAGAGAATGCTGGGCACAATTTGAATGTGTGATAAATAATGAATAAAGGGTTAGTATAAGTATATCGCAAATATGGCAAAAAAAATGTTAATCCAAAATTCACATTTAACTGGATGTCCTGTATCTTTATCTGCTAAATGCTGCAGTCCTATTCAGCAGCATTGTGACATCTCTACAGGCATGCACCGCTGGGTCTCCCACACACCACGAGCCAGGACACTGCCTACTGGATAATGGTGAGTCTTGCTGAAGGTGTGGTCCTAACAAGTGTCCCTCAAACCACTGGCCTTCAGAGACAGAAAGGATGAAACACACCAAAACCACAAGGAAACGATCCTTCTACCTTTTTTTCAGATTTCTTTTGACTCCATTGGATAATAAACGTTATACCAGGTATCAAAGAAAAATACCTGGGGGCGGAACAGCTCCAATTACATAAGACAAGGCAAAAAAATAAAAAATAAAAAAAAAGAGCAGATTTGGAGCCAAAAGACAATGAATCTGGCATAATAAATGTTTACTGCAGATATTGTTTAAAAATGTGATTTGATACCTCACTTGAACAAAATTATACAAGCAACTATTTTTAAAGCTGCTTAAATCACCAATTCTATATTTGTATTTTTAATTTTAAATTGAGTGAGCTTTCATTTTCTATTCATAGATTTTTACACATTATAAAATTACACATTTAGAATATTTGTCTAAAAATTTATTTTAAAGTGACACATTCAAACAGTAGTTATACTCATTAATGACAGCGAGCAAAGACCTATATGTGAATCATTTCTTCATAACTTCATAATTCATTGCTGTAGTTATACTAAACTTAAATTTAGAGGTTGATAGGCTATAGAAATAAGCTAAACATAGTGTTTCTCTGATTATATGAGTTGGAATTTTTTTTCCCTATACTAGTGACATTTTGCAATGATGGATTTTCAGTAAACTGCTATTAGATGCATTTTTCTGGAGTAGAAAAATAGCAACTGCTAATTTTGGTTGGATAGAAAGGCCTACAATTATGCTCTCTTCTACCAGCAAAGCTATTGAAGATTTCCATGTTGTACAACGATGTAGTAGCTTGAATTTTAGGCATCTATGTGTCTAATCCATTGTGTAGTTCTGCTCTGTAGAGAGATATAATTGTATTTCTCCCCATATCAGGTAAAAAGTAAAGCATCTGAGAATTTCATTTCATTAAACTTTGAATTGAATTTAAGAAATGATTGAATTTAAATTTTATTTTTCAACATTTAGGTAAACTAAATGTTCTGAATACCCTTCCATGTGCATGCTAAACAGAGGCTATTTTTTAGAACTATAGCTGAATAGATGAAAATGAAAATCTTGATGGGTCAAAAATAAAGGAAGAGCTGAAAATGAAAGTGGTAAGAAAAAAAAAGGACTGCAGCTATATGAAGTGGTGATGGGTGAGGATTAGATATTGCAGTCTCAGTAACAAGTTTTGGTTTTAATAGCCATAAAATTGGTAAGTCTTGAACCCTCATATGGTGGCTAACTGAAACTCAGAAAATTTGAAGGATTACATTATTAGTTCTTTAAACATTCAAAAGACTCACTATCACCAAACAAGTAGGTTAGAAAAACATCTTTGACAGCTAAAAATAAAAAAAACTCATTTTGCATTGTTTGTGATTAATGTGGAAATAAAAATAATGTTTCCTGAGAATTAATAACTATGAGTGTGACCTCATATGATTTTGAATATGTCACCTCTTGTGTGATCCAGGAACACCCAAGCCAACAAATTAATATAAGAAGTTGTCTCAAGTGAGACCGGAAGTGAAAGACATGAGACAAAAGTGTTCTAGAAAGACAAAGTTTGATTTAGATTAGAAAGGATTCCCATAAAGTCTACCTGAATGTGAAATCACAATCCAAACTGAGAGCAAGTATTTGCAGGCACAAGCCAGATTCTTATGTAATAAAATTATTAGATATTTAAATGATGAATAAAATGCTTAAAGATATAAAAACATTTTGATAATGAATAAGCAGGGCTAAAATGAACAAAATTGAACTTCTATCAATAAAATATACACTAAAAAATATAATCTCTATGAACTGACCAAATAACAAATTAGATTAATAGGGAATTTGTGAACATATAGATGGGAAATTACAGAAAATAAAAACATAGAGACCCAAAGAGATAGAAAACATGAAAAAGGAATTAAGAAAGGCAAAATAATAAGGTCCAGCATATGTCAAATAAAATTTCAAATAGGAGTGGTCCTAAAAAAAAATAGGATAGTATAACGCTGAGTCTGTAAATTTGAGAATAAGCATAGTTTCAAGTCTACACGAGACATTTATAATTTTTTTTAAATAACAGTATACTAAATGTCACAAAGATGACTCCCAACAAATAGGAAAGAAAGATTATCATTTGTAACATGTCTCCTCATCACAATATAAATAAATTGTAATTCTATTTTAATATCTAACTTTTAAAAGTTCCATACTTTTAAGTTTGAAAGTTTTGAATGAATATATAAATATCTTATAAGTCAAAGACTAAGTCATAACAGATGAAAACGTAGTATTAATTTTTAATCGAAATTACATACCAAAATTTATTAGTTAGATCTAGCTAAAGTAGTATTTAGAAGAGAAATTTTAGTTCCAAAAGCTCACATTAGGGAGAAGATGACTGAAAATTAATGAGGCCAGACTACAGCATGAAAATCTAGAAAAGGAATTGAATAATTATATCAAGAATGTAAAGACAGAGAATTAATAAAAATAAAACCAAAATAAGAAACAAAAATATAAAAATCGTGGACCAGTTAAACCAAAAGCTTATTTTAAAAAAATATTTAAAATCAGGATACATTACAATCAATAATATGTCAGAGTTTAATTGGTGAATTTTTTTCTTAAGAAAATATATATTTGTGGTGCACCTTATAAATGACTAAATAAAATATCATTATAAGAAAACACAATGAGTAAATTTATGTCAAAATTTTTGAAACCATACAAAATGGACTTATTTACAAAATATAACAACACAATTAACACAAAAGATAGAAAAATGAGATAGGCATATTCGAAAATGTTTTAGCCTGGGTTTCCTTAGAAACAGACACAAAGCCTACAGGCATTTACTGTGTAGAAATGTGATACCAGGGAGAAGGAATACAGAACAGGAGAGGGGGAAAAGCTGGAGAAAAGGGCTTGCCAGCTTAAAACTTGATTAAATTATCCACAGCTCTCAGTAAATAATGCTGAATCTAAGAAGATATGTCTCAGAACTCTTCACCAGTGGATAAAACGGGGAAGAGGAAGATACATCCATCTGCTTCCATTTCTCTTTGGTCAAGTGTAGCCCAAGGTCATTACTTTCTCTGCATTTCGGGGTTGTGCACGACTGTGTAAAGAATGTTTCTGAAGCTGATCTCATGGTTGGAAATAAGAGGTACATAGAGTGCTTCCAGGTGATGGGACGCCCAGTTATCCTTGCATATAGCAAATCAACATCTGTATAGAAATGGTCACTCCAGCAGTGATAAGGTTGAGAGAATTGTGAAGTGGTGTATAAGACAGAACCAAAGTAAGTAATTCTAAATCTACCAACCAAAACAAGCCCATATAACTTGTACTGGATATTTCCAAATTTCATTCAATTTATTCCAAAATGCAGGGGAAAAAAGACCTCAAATTATAAAGTTTGAAACATCTGATAATGAATATTGACAGTGCATAAGAAAAAAATTATATTCAATTTCACAATATAGATAAAAAATTCTAATTATAATGTTAACAATTTGAATTCATGAATTTGTATCTATGAAACCAAAACTATCATTACTAGGTTTGATTTATACCAGAAATGCTTAGATAGTTCAACATTAAAAACAAAAATCTATGTAGTTCATCGTATTAACAAGTAAAATTTATTTTTTAAAGTGTTTTTAAGCTAATCTTATAGAAAGTGTTTAAGATAAGGGGAATTTAGGAGTTGATAGACTTTTAGAGATAGGTATGGTGGGTGTCATCAGCTGGTAAAGCTTGATTACTCAGAGATGAGAGTGTTGTTGATTGGTTGATTCACAGAAGCAAGTTCATTTGAATAAATCTTTCCCTGATTTGTCTGACTTTCAGAAGTTAACAGTTGATGCTGATTGGTTGGCCTGGAAAAGTGTGTCCATTTTAAGTATGTTGTTGGTAGAATAAACAGTTTAAATCCAATTGTGTTGTCTATAGAACAATATGTATTTTTCTAAATTTGTGAGACTATTAAAACATTTAATGATGCTTATGATAAAATCTCTTGCTAAGTCTAAAGAGCTAGGGACATTCTTAACTGGCTAAGAGGTATCTATCAAAATACCTACAAAAAAGATGACATTTGGTGATAAAGTGATAGGCACATTCTTTTTTAATAGGACCATAATAAAGATGTCTAATATCACCACAAATTTTCATTATTTTACTAGTGGTGCTAGCCCAAACTATATGGTAAGAAGATATAATTTATATTTGGGCAAGATGAAAATGACATTGTTCCCAAAAAGTGTGTGTGTGTGTGTGTGTGTGTGTGTGTGTGTATTTTTAATCAAAGGTAATCTACAAAAGATTGTTAGAGTAACTTTACTGTTCAGAAAACAATAGAGCTATTATACACAAGCAAAAATATTAAAAAACAATTTAAAACTATTTTTATAAGAGCAATAAAAATATTTAGAATGTATTTTGGAGTTCTGTTTAGGGAGAAAAGGCCCCTAAGTTAGAGAACTTTAGGGTGACTGGCCGTATCTCCATCTTTGAGAGTAAGAAAGAAGCCCTGAGCATAGATAAGACATCCCATCCTGGATTCTCTGCCACCCTCATTTCATTAGAAGTTAAAAGGTAATTCTGAAATTTCAGTTTTAAGATTGCTCTAACCTTGGCTCTGCAGGAATCAAGCAACTGACTGCCCTAACGCTCACTTGCTACTAGAAAAATCTCCACATTTATAGATGCTGTAACTTTCTAGCTTTATATCATCAAGATTTATCAGTCATAGATTATCTTATATCCTGAGGGTTAAGTCACTTCCTACAAGAATCCCATGATACCCAGGTCATCACCACAAATTATTTACTCTAACCTCTTTCTTGACTCCATCTCCTACTTCAGCATCTTCTGCATCCTTTTGTGTCCTGTGGAATTTAATGTTCATCTTCATAATCTTCTCTATATTTACAATCTCTTCTCTTCTACTTATTCTAACAAAACCCTAGAATTTCTCTCTTTCCTCAGGCTTCTCTATACCCCTTTCAAATGACAAGTTTAAAAGGTTTCAACCACTGTACTATTTATTGCTTTAGAAATGTTATTTTTGCAGGTGTTTCTAAAGGTGCACAATAGATATGGCTTTTTCATTATGGATTAGTGTTTGCTCTGTTGGTTGCCAGGTGACCAGGACAGAATTACTTTAAACACAATTTACTGTGAAAAAGTTCTCTAGACTTCTTTAGTGATGAGAATTTTTGCTGCACATTGTTGATAGGGCTGGCCAAGATTTTTCTTTATTCTCTCTCTCTCTCTCTCTCTCTCTCTCTCTCTCTCTCTCTCTCTCTCTCTCTCTCTCTCTCTCTCTCTCTCTCAGGCCAATTCCAAGACAACTCTTGTTTGTAGTCTTCTGCATGAAATAAAAGAGGCTGGTTTACTTCTGCTTTACTCTTTCTCTGGTCTCATTTTAATGAGCAGAGGGTGTACCAGATACTCTACATTTTGAATTTTATTTTGCAAGGCCTCAAAACTAAAATATAGTTTGCAACTTGATTGGGTTTTGATTGCCAAAGAGCCCTCAGGTCTTTATAATTTCTGGCTTCCTCTCAGTTATCAAGAAATCCTTTAATAATTTATCTTGTTATTCTTTACTATTTTCATCTATTTTATGCATTTAATGCATTCTATGTAACATATTTTAATTGAAAGTTTTGTTCCCAATAATGTACCACATTTATCAAAATTAAAAGTCTTTAGAATATTATCTTTTATACATATAAACTGAAATAAAAGAAGTTTGGAAATTAAACTTCTATATAGGACTCACAAACCTATCTTGAAACAATCTTGTAATTATATAGAGATATTTTGCATTAAAACATTAGAAAAATATTAAAAATAACAATTTGAGTTGAACTGGAATGTAGGAATACTATAAAATGAATTTAAAGATTTTCATATGTTTGTAACTAAATAATTCCTTGGCAAGGTTGGCACAGCCACCTTTTTCACAAGATATAAATAAAGGTCTGAAATTATGATGTGCCATGAACCCTGACCATTCCACATCTGTGAGAAATTACATTTTTGGGATCAAGATTAGGTTACACACGAGGGCTTTAAGCCTGATTCTTCACTGATAACTTTCAGAGAGCTTCAAACATCTCTCCTGTTCTTATCCTATTTGCTATAGTTGGCATGACCACTGAGTGGCAGCTACTACTTACAGGAAATTTATGAGCTAAGACTATTTGTGGAGAAAGCAGCCCATCTCTCACCTAAAGCAGAGTTAGAATTTCTCTATTGCCATTGGCATTGTAAAAGGAGAGATAGAAGGTGAGTTTCTCTCCCTTTCACTCTTGCTCTCTCTCTCCCCCATTACGTCCATTTATATAAACATGTTTATATGTGTGCATAGAAATGTACATACCGATGTAAATATTGTAAACCTATTTTATGCAAACTGCTTGCATGAGTACACATATATAACTGATTCCATATGAGTATCTAAATAAAACAGTTATATTTGCTGTATAACAAACCACCAGTGTCTTAAAGTTATAAAAATGTATTATTGCTCACAGGTTTCTAGATCAGTCAGGCAACTTTGCTGATCTAATCCAGGCTGGGCTTATTTTTTCAGGCTTTGCTTATGTATCTTCATCAGTTGGTAGTTCCCTTGGAAGCACATCAATGTGGTAATTGACCCTGGTCACTTGTGCCTGGAATGCAGGAGGTTAGATTGGATCTGTTCACATGATCACTACAGGGTTCCAAAAAAAGGAGGAAACATGCAAAGCCACTCAAGGCCCAGGCTTGGAACTAGACCAAGATCACTCTCCACACATTCTTTTGGTAAAAGCAAATATGAACACTATCCCAGATGCAGACAGAGATTTTCTTTTTGTTGAGAGAAATAGTAAAGTCACATTGCAAAATGTATGAATATAGGAAGGATTGATGAATTGGTGCCATTATGAGATCCATCTACCTCAGCATGTATTACACATTCAATTTTATAATTATGCATATTTATGTTTTGAGATTTTTTTATTATCTCTTTATTTTTTAGATGAAGTATAATTGACATGTAACATTATATTAGTTCCAGGTGTACAAAATAATGATTTAATATTCATATACATTGTGAAATGATAACTGTGAGTCTAGTTAACTTCATCATCTTAAATATTAACAATTTTTTTTCTTGTGAAGAACTTTTAAGATCTACTATCTTAGCTACATTCAAATATGCAGTATTGTAGTCACCATGCTGTACATTATGTCCCCATGACATTTATTTATAACTGAAACTTTGTATCTTCTGACTCTCTTCACCCATTTCTCTCACCCCTTACTCTTCACCTCTGGCAACCAATCTATTCTCTGTATCTACAGGCTTACAGTTTTGTTCAGTTTTTGTTTTTTAGATTTCACATATAAATGAAAATATACAGTATTTGTCTCTGTCTGACTTATTTAACTTAGCATAACATCCTCAAGATCATCCATCTTGTCACAAATGGCAAGATTTTATTATTTTTTATGGCTGAATAATACTCTAGTGTATGTGTATATATTACATTTTCTTTATCCACTCATCCATTAATGGGATAAAGAGATCCTTCAGTTGCATTGTATGCAACATTTAACATTTGGTCTCATAATAACTATGTGCTCCATGAATATTGATGATGATAACATAAGTGTGAGAAAAATTATGACAAAATGTAGTTTTACAGATATCCACAGTTATGTCAGTTATTATTTTATGCTACAAAATTTGTGAATCTACCCTTCTGTATTTTTATTGTAGTGATGACCATTATCCAATGCTTCATTGATTTGTTTATTCATATACACATTCATTCAACAAGGAGTTTTTTTGTGCTTCCTATGTTCTAGTGACAGCATTATATGCAAGTACCAGTCAAAATAAGAGTGAATTAAAAATAATTGAAATAAAGATGTCAAAGAAAAAAGGCAACAACAATCTATAAAAAATTGACATATATTTTTGATATACATTAGCAGTGAATCTATTATTAAAAACAAATTTACTTATATTTCCAACATTTCATTATACTATATTTACAAACTATGAGTATTCATGTACATACATATAGAGATATTTATAGGTAGAATAAATTTTTAAAAATTATCTTACAAATACAATGATCAAAATGTAATATTTCACATTAGTAAAAATAGCTAATATCTATGGAAAAAATTTTATGTGCTAGGTGCTTTATTTGGATTACTTTTATAAATTTCAATTCTATGGAGTAAATACTAGTAAAATATCCATTTTAACAGATGATGACACTGAAGATTAGCAAAGTTTAACAACTTGTCAAAAATCATCAGCCTATAAGGAACAGAGCTGAAATTTAAACTTAGGCTTTGAGATTCTTGAAATATTTGGTTCTGCTCTATTCAACTTTCCTCACTCTTTCTAGCTGAATTCATTGCTGTAAAATCATGGAACGACTGCTTTCTATCTTTGCCCAAATACACAGAGAGGAAGTTATTATTATAAAGAAAGAAGACTTCATCCTCATTATTGATCTTGATCCAAATTTCTGAATCTCTTTCCCTCCCTGGCCATCCAAATCAGGTTCATCAGGGACATAAATTGCATGTACCCACAAGGTTAAGCATCTAAGAAACAGGATTACAGTTGTCAATTATGTTTAATCAGTACCGTGGACAAATTTAGACAAGTGATTAGGAATGCATCATTATTTTATATTTAACAGCCTATTTTTTGCATTACTCTAACTTTTTACTTGCTAATATTCTTATTTGGTTTTAGTCTGTCTCACTCACTAAGTTAAAAAGTCCTGAGTTTAGGACTTCTTCTGCCTTACTTCCTATTGTCACTGGCTCGAGAGAGGCACTAAAAAGCAATTCCTTGCTCTAGAATTTGAGTCCAGGCAACTCTTGGCAGTGGCTCAGGGATTCAGAATCAAAGTCTGAAAAGTGAATACAGAACTTAGTAAAATAGCTGCTTTAGTGAGACCAAAGAGCAGGGCTAGGGAAGAACGATCTGATCCAAAGGCCCTAGACTCTCTTTAATGCTGACACAGTCCAAACGTGCCTGCCAGGTCTGGTCAGATTTTCTGTTCTTAAAGAGGTCTCTCTTGATACTGATATAACACTTCTTTGTCTATGGCTTCAGGAAAAAGATCTAAAAGGCAGTGTGCTGTCTAAGGCTGAAAGGTAGTGGGTGGTTGATAGGATGACCTCAGGAATACCACTTTATTTGGTGATTAGGTCTAGCTACCTCTTGCTTTCTCCATTCTCCCTCTCTCAAACATTTTTGGTATTCTGAACATACCCAAGAACTTCATTCCCAAATGCTTTTCAGGTTGGAACACATATATAATGAATAGTCATTTTACCATAGAAATATTCTGTATACATTTTTGACTACTCATTCATTCTTGAACACAATATATTTGAAGAATGTTCACATGCTTGAATAGCTTTTGGATATTTTGCCTCCTCAACTAGATTCCAATACCTGTTATGAATTTACTAAGACATAGAACAAAAAAGTAAATGAAGCACTGCAAAAGCAAATGCCTCTAAGAAAGTTTCAAAGACATTTAATATTTTTAATGTAAATTATGTACTATTTGTATGTGATATATAAAATTAAACATCCCCAGCACATGACACAGCTCATAGAAAACTTTGTGCCTTCATAAGCAACAAAACAACAACAACAAAAACCTATTCATACACACACAAAAATAACCATATATTTATAAATTTCCACTTTACTGCTGTTGGAAGTAGTAAAGAAAAGGGGAGCAAGCCATTTATCAAGAACCTATTATATACTATATATCTGCTTACCACTTTAGAAGTGTTATTTTAGTTAATATTAATAGTAATCCTACTATATTAAATCCAGAAACTATTTTTAAGAGAGAATGTGAAACATGTTCTTGGTCACAGAATTAAAAAGAAGCAAAGTCAAGATTTAAACTCAAGCTTTTTTCAACTCCAATATCTGGTTGTTTTTCATTTTACTGTGATTCTTTCCAACAGTTTTACTAAAGTATTTGTTCTAGCGCTATGTACTGACACAGTCAAACTCTAATGAGAGATTTATAAGCTGGCCTGAAACAAGTAGACCTTTGCTTGAGAAGCCACAAGACACTTGTGTAGAAGGTGAGGGTAAGGGCCCGACTTCAATTATTCATGTCTATCTATGCTAAGGAATAAAGGGGATATTAATTCTATTACAACTCTGTCAATTTAATCCTTACATATGCTAAATAACTCCAACCGAATAAATCTTCACTGTTGATTCTCACAAAATGGATAAAAATAACAAAAGCAAAATGATTATGTAAAGTTTGGGTAGCATATTAGAGTCAAAAAGTTTTCATCTGTGAAAACATTTTTAACAAAATAAGAATTATGTTGAACTCAGACATTTTCTATCCTCTAAACAAATTTTTTAAAAATATTCTGAAACACAATGGGAAAGTATGATTGGCAAAGATAATTGATTAAAATAAAACAAACAGATAAAAAACAAAGAGCACAAAAAATAGGTTTGCCAACAAAAAAAGATAATGGGAAAATTCAAGGTGCCTACATATTCCTTAAATATCATTGATATTTAAGGTCAACCATGTGGCTGTTCCAGACCTTTACTAGATTCCTCCATTTATTTCTTTATTTCCCTATTTCCCTTTCATTTCAAGCAGATCTTCCCTGCTTGCCTAAAACTTTATGGAGTAAATAGACTGTGTGGTAGAGAACTTGCTCAGTTTTTTACATCGCTACTTCCTTGCTTGCTTGCTTGCTTGCTTGCTTGCATGCACGCACACAGACACACCAATATCCTCACAGTCTACATCAGAAAAAATAAGTATCTTTCATATGGACTACCAGGAAGTCTAATACATCCAATTGTATCATCTTTAAGACCATTCAAAAGCTAATCTCCCAGCCTCTATTTTAATTCTTTTTACTCATAATCACAACATGTTCTAGAAAGTCTCTCAAGACAACTTTTTAAAAAGACAATATATATATATATATATATATATGTGTGTGTGTGTGTGTGTGTGTGTATACATACACACACACACACACACACACACACACATATATATATATATATATATATAATGTAAAACTAAAAATAACAATCTACAGCTATAAAAAGAAAACTAAACAAATTTTACTTCCTAATTTGTGTCAGTACCTTTCTTTCATCTCAGTCTTGGTAAAAAACTAAGAAATATGTACATATTGTCTCCACAATTTTTTGTCTATCTTTTCCTCCCCTCTTTCTTCATCTGTCATCCAATAAATCCGCATCAACTCTATTAGAGACTGAAGGTGCAGAAACAACTAGGTAATAGTTCATGCTGTCAAGGAGCTGGCTGACCATAATTGAAAGAGAATAATAAATATAAATAAGTGGGCACAACTGAATGTTATAGTGAGATGGGAGAAAGGTGATAATACTAGTAGATCAGAAAGAATTCTAAAATAGAAAACAGGCTTGAAAAAAATGAGCAGGTATTTATCTCTCATGTTGCAAACACATGTTGCAAAATAGTAATTCAGACAGTACAAGAGGTAAAAACAAAATTAATGATTTGTGAAAGAGTTTGGGATGTTTGGAAGCTTGCAAGAACTTATAAATAACATTAAAATTGGATGGAAAGGTTAGAGGTGGGGAGAGGTTTAAGAGATCAATCGAAACAGGAAAATGTAGATTTGATCTTAGAGGCTCGGCCATATCATGTTGAATATAGAATATACTAAGAGAAAATGAGAAAGAGTGAAAATCCTAGGTTATTGTTTTAGTAAATTTTGCTGTGTATTAACCACCCCAATACTTAGTGACTGCAGCAACAGATGCTCACGATTTCTCAGGTTTTGTTTGACTGTTCTGATTTGGCCTACTACAATTGCTCCATGTGGTCAGCTAGCTGTTCACCTGGACTTGGATGGCCTAAGATAGCCTGCGTCATAAGTGTGATAGATGTGATAGATGGCCCTGTGTCTCTTATCATCCAACAAATTAACTCAAGTTTTTTCACATGATAGAAATCTCAAAATAACAAGAGAAGACAAGTGCCAATGCAAAAAAATAAAGCACTTTTAAGTCTCTGCTTATATTATGTGATATTGTCCCATTGGCCAAACCAATTCACATAGCTAAGGCAAGAATCAATATGGGAAAGAATTATCCAAGAGCATGGATGCAAGTAGAGACATAATCATGATAATTTATTGAAAACAACCTACAGAGCAAGGAATCAGAGTTTATATATGTATACATACTATATATAATGATTATTATGATAGTATGTATATATATACATATATATGTGTGTGTGTGTGTGTATGTATGTGTGTGTGTGTGTGTGTGTGTGTGTGTGTGTGTGTAACAGTTGTGGAACATGAGACCAGAATATAAATGCAAGTTGATATAATATACATCTAAATATTTAAAAGTTATAAACCAAGCAAACAGGTATTTAAAAACTTGTAGATTAGTCTCCTACTTGGACAAATGTAGATTCATAATGATTGGAAGGCCAAGTTCAAATTTCTAGGACTTCTTGGTGTTTCTTGCTGGAATGCGGAGGTCAAGGAGAGCTGGTCCACAGCACATTCTTCGCTGCTTCTTGTCCTACCTGTAGCACTGTAAGATGTTTCACACCTGTACTACTGGTTATTACACTCACATTTTTATCTCCTTTATTTGTCTTCAGACAGCAAAAAAGGTCACCTGCTGGGCCTAGGTTTGTGTTCAACTATGGTATGGTCTTTCCTCTGGAGGATCAACATGGAGAAGAGAAGTTTGGAAGCCTTGTAAGTGAATTCAGGGCCACTTGGGTAGAGAACTAGGAATCCAGCATACAGACTAGAAACTGGGGCATGGCCCGCCCTTGATCAGTATTGACTTCATGCCCCTTAGATAAGTGTGCAGCTGGAGGACACAGGATCAGGGCAGAGAATCTCTTATTTCAGTATAATGATAATTATTTCAGGTGATAAAATAAAGATAACTTAAATTCTCATTTAGCATGGTAAAAACTGAACTGAAAGCTTGACAACTCTGGCCAAGGAATTACTAATGGATTTGTGCATGAGAAGTCATTTCAGAAGCCATAGAACCATGGATAGGACTTGAACCACTCACCACTACCTATTTTCCTTTATGCTTCTTAAAACACTGCAATCTTGCTTTTGTAGCAGCCCAACTATTAAAACCAATGGCTATTTCTCAGAACTGACCTCACTGGCAATGGCAATGTTTTTGGTGGCCTACTAAATTAATTTAATTAATTAATTTAATTAATTAGTCCTTCCTACTTTTTTGCAAGAGTGGGCATATGATGAAGGCTGGCCTGTTGACAATTTTATTTTCTTGGAGTAGTCATGTGATTCAAGCAAAACAATCAGAATCTTTTTTTCAGAATTTTTATGGATGCTGGGGGAGAGATGTCATGCACCCACCCCCCACCAACACACTGACATAAAAGATGAGCTTGGAACTGTTGGGGAAGAAAGAGATTGAAAAAGAGAGAGACGAAGACAAAGAGAGACAGAGACAGACAAAAAGAGACAGAGACAGAGAGACAGAGAGATAGAGATAGAGAAAGTAACTCTTGATATGTCTTAAAACCCGTGGTCCATACTTACCTGGCCTGGGAGATATATGAACACAAAGGTGGTTCTCCCAAGGTGAGGCTTATCCATTGCACTCCGTATGTGCTGACCCCTGCTATTTCCCTGAACATGGGAAACTCAGTTGCATAATTTGTAGTAGTGGGGACTCGTTCCAGCTCTCCTCTGAATAAAAACAACAACAACAACAACAATAACAGCAAAACAAAAAATCAAACAGACAAGAAAAACCCTTAATCTATCTGCAACTGATTCAGACAGCCATCACCCTGGGCTTTTCATAAACGTGAAAAAATAAATTTATCCAGATATTTATTACTTCCAGGGTTACAATCAAGTTTGTGTAATTCATTACTGAGAATGTGCTGATGGTCTCATGGTATTCTCTTGAATACTCCCTCTATTTTTTAACTCTCCCTTTCCTACATTTCCAAGATACATCTCTCCAGTTTTCCCTACTGCATTTCTTAGCACTACATTTATTGATTTCTTTATCTACATGTTCCTCAAATGTGGATATATTTCTGCTGTTTGTCATTTCATTCAGTAGACTCTCTCCGGATAAAAACATCAACATTCGTTGTCTACTCCCCTTTTGTATTAGTAATGTTCAAGTCAGGCCCCTACATATAGACAACAGATAAAAACTCACTGGATCTTTCTGTGCTTTAGTTCAGGAATTGTTCCCACCATCCACTTCCTCAAATTCCCATCTTTTAATCATGTACTGCTGGACCTGATTTAATGGATTTAGCCTGGCTTTATACCCTAACTCTTTTTTTTCAGCTTCTTTTCTTTGCTCTCTTTCATGACTACATTTTTGTTAATCTTGGAGGGGATAATCTGATTGGAAAACATTCCAAGATCATTTCCTGGTATCATCAGATGATACATCTTCTAAAGGAGCAAGAAGGTCTATCATGTAGGTCAGTGATTCTCAAATTTTAGCAGGTATCAATGTCACTTGAAGAATGTTGGACCGCACTCCTAGAGTTTCAGTAGGTCTGGGGTGAGACCTGAGAATGTGAATGTATGACAAATTCACAGGAAATGCTGCTGTTATTGTGGGCCCTAGGAATAATACTGATTTAGTTCATATTTGTATTTAGTTTGGTATTTGCATTACTGCAAACTCTTGGATTACATGGAATGCTACTGCCATAGCTATATTATGATATATAAGACAGACAGTACTCCTGCTGGTCTTAAAGAAGCAAGCAGCCTTTTTTTTTTTTTTTTTCTTTTGGCGAGGCAATTCTTGGTTAACCTCACAGATTGCAAGGACCTTGTCAGTTTACAATTCCTTATTTTTTTATTTTTTTAGGCCTACAGCATCTGGTCTTGCTAGGTAGTCTCTCATCTAAGTAGTAACCAGCCGAACCCTGCTTAGCTTCCCAGATTAGATGGGATTGGGCTTGCTCAGGGTGGCATGGCCATAGACAAGTGGCCATGTTGTAATTGTTAACTGCCTATACAGAAGTCATAACAGAGGTATAAAGGTGACCTCTAAGACCTGAAAGAAGCCTCCAGCTAGTGGTCAGTAAGAAGGTTGGACCTGCACTCATATAACCACAAAGAAATGAATTCTGTCAAAAATTTAAATGACTTTAAAGTAGAGTTTTCCCCAGCTGAGTGGCCAGATGAAATCACAGTCCAGCTGTCATGTTGAAGCCTTATAAGCATGAGACACAGATAAATTATAGCTCAACTCCTGACTCATGGAAACTGTGAGATAATAAAAAATGTGTGTTTTTCAAAGCCACTAAATTTGTGGTAATTTGTATTGAATGGGATAACTTCTATAATTATTTATACCCAGCACCAAAGCTCCAATTAGTGTAACACATAAGGCTCCTTATGAAAGGTGTTTTGCTTTCTTATGTAGTCTCAATACTTAAATTGTTGTCCCTCCTGGTTAGTCTCACTCTATTTCAACTCTCTTCTTCAAACCTGTAACGAGCTCTAATAGATATTAATCAGAACCTTTGAACAATTTTTCACCGAGAATTCTTCTTTGCACCTTTTCTTACCCTTTATAAAATTCACTACTCATGTTGTCACTTTCTGTGATGCTGCCCATCAGCCCAACTCCTGAGCCTAACTAATTATTTATAGTCCTGCCTCTAAGCACCACATATTTACCTTTATTTTTTTAGTTACCACAAGTGGACCTCAGCAACTTGAGCACAAGATGTTTCCCCTTAGTTTGTCTGTATCCCAGAGACCTATTGCATGGTACTCATTCAATGGTTCAACCAAAAACAATAATTTGTAAGAGAATTACATATATTTTTTAAAAGAAAATGATTTATTAAGTTAACATTAGTACAAAAACTAGAAACATTTTCAGAGAAAAAAATATATGACATAAACTAAATAGCATTCGAAATCATGATGTGGTAAGCTCTGAACAGAGGTGGGAGATAAGAACAATTGGAGGGCTTTGTCATTAGGGCATGAAGGTCGAACACTGGGTTATATCTGTATTTTGCGGGCACCTCATGATGCTCCATTATAAGATGCTGTTTCATACTGAGCTTTTGCCACAGATTTGAGTTTTTTATAGTTTTACTTAGATATATTCTTTGAATGATTAATTATTCTCATGACTTTTGAGAATAATTAGAAGATTTCTAATAATTAGAAGATTTCTAATTCAGTTACTAAGTAAATAGATAATCATATGCTTTATAATAACCCAATTTCAAATATGCTGCATAGTAAACATATAGGGTTTTAAAAAAACTAGTAGTCTATTATATTTTCTATTTTATTACAAATAAATCTTATTTTTTAATAGTTTTTTTCCTCACTTTTCTGGGAAATTAGTATTAAAAGATTTGATAGCATTCAGAATTATATTTAGAGACCTCACATGAGGAAAGTTTTTCATTTCTAGGTCTACTGTTATGCTTTTTCAGATGTATATTCTCCTTAATGGTATCATTAAATGTTATAATTGCATTAATTTTTTCTACTTTTTCCTTCTATTATGATAGAACAGAGTGAAAGGTTAATCTCATGTGACAGTCTTAATAAATTCAACTTATAATACATAAACAATTACATAGAAATTGTAATATGTAGTTAAATTTTATAAAGTTAAACAATGTGACAATACAATTACTATTTAAATAAAATCTATTATCCAATATAAGTCAAACTGATGTGTCCTTTGGATAAGAAAATTACAATAAATCTTTCAATATAGATATCTATAGACCTTCTAAAGCTTCTTCTTTATAATAAAGAATTAAAATAATTTACATTGCAAAATGTAAAAGGGAAAGAGATCAAATAGCTTGTGCTAACCTACTGATACTTACTAAAATGTGTCCTTGCAAAACTCATATACTGCAGCCCTAACACCCAGTACCACAGAAAGTGACTATATTTGGAGGTAGAAGCTGTAAAGAAGTAATTAAGTTAAAATTAGGTCACCAGGGTGGGCCTTAATCCAACCTGAGAAGTGTCCTTATAAGAAGAGGTGATTAGGTCACACAGAGAGGCATCAGTGACGCACATACACAGAGTACAGGCCACATGGGGACAGGCAGCAAGGTGACCATCTGCCAAGAAGAAAGGCCTCCAGAGAAACCAACCCTTTCAGCAAGCTGATCTTAGACTTCCAGTCTGCAGAACTGTGGAAAAATAAATTTTCGTTGTTTAAACCACCCTATCCCTGGTACTTTGTTATGGCAACTCTAGCAAATTAATATACTGCTCCCTCGGCACTACCAAGAGTGTGATGACAACAATGTTAAAATAGGAAAAAAAACCTTACATTTCTCACACTTTGAAAAATGAAAGAAAAAAATAACTGCTGATGCTATAAATATTTCTCAGAAGTAGTTTTATAAATGATGCATAAACTTAGATCTATCCTTATTAATGTTCATATTGTCTCTTTGTTTTTTAACTTGACACAAATCTTTTCTGTTCTGTGTCTCAAAGAAACATTAATCTGGGTGTATTACTCTAAAATTAGAAAAGGATAAAAAAGGTAATCTTATTTAATACATTTCTAAAGTGTTTGCTTTAGCAATAAAACATAACAATGTGGGAAGAAAAAGCTTTCATCTTATTGAAACAGATTATTGAATATTTCAGAATATTGAAACACAAATAGTATGAGGAGCAAAAGTTTAAAAACTGTTTTGTTAAATATTATTCTAAAGACAACTTGACATTTGGTCTTTACAATTAAAATGATAAGCACTAGGTTAAGAAACTCTGAAGTACTTTTTGTCTTATATATAAGTATGAAATTTAACAGCTAAAAAAGTCTTTATCTTGGCAACCTGCATTATGACTGGAATTATTTAATTAATGCAAATTTTAAAAAATACGTGTTTTAGATACTGCTACTGAATGAGATTTTCTAAGTTGATGATTGAACTCGTAAAATATGTAATTATTATTCAGATAAACAAAGTGAACATGCCATTATTTATTAATACACTATAAGCCTACATCCTTTTGCTAAACTCGTTATTCCTTTACAAAAGAAAAAAATTATAATTTTTCTTATTAAATTCTTGATATAAAAAAATAGTATTTTATAATCATTACACCTATTCTATATAAAACGTAATTCCACTAGTCACAGATCATTTTTAAGGTACTTAGGTTACTAAGGTAGAAGATATTATATCTTGAAGCCATTGAACAATATACCAGCTGACAAGCTAACAGAAAATTGAAAGACAATTTTCAATACTATGCTCCAACTAAACACCAATTTAGAAACTAAATATAACTCCTGGAGTCTGTTTGCACTTTAAAAATTACATTCCAAAGTTTAATAGTAGAATGAAATTTTCTGTAAGTTCCACATCCTCAAGTCTTGATGCCTAGGTAAAGTTTGTTCCAAAAGAACGGGTACTGATACTTAAGATGCAAAAAGCATTTCTAAATCTATACAGAGATATTACACATTTCAAGTAAGAAAAATTTTTGGAACAGTGAATTTCCCAGTCATAAAGGTAACTAGGAACAGATCAAATAACAAAATGTACAGCTTCTACTGCTAGAAAGAAGGGGTCCCTACTTACTATACAGAACCTTAGGTGATTTATTTAACAGAAATTTATGAAAATTTAACTATGTGTCAAGTACTGTGTTATCTGCTAGAAAATGCCAATACCCAGTCATTGAAATTGAAGAGTTCATAAATGATTGGGAGGTAGCAGAGAAAACAATGACAAACCAGTGTGGTAAGAGATGGGCAGTGCTGCTACAGAAGGTCATAGGAAAATAATTACTCCCAACAAGGCATGTATTTGAGAGTGGGTAAATGTTGGTTTCTTGCAGGAGGTGACTTCTATAATAAGCTTTGGAACCCAGCAAAAGGCAATGTGCTTAATGGTTGGGTACTATAGCTCAGGGTTACAGTCATGAACCTTATAATCAGGAAATTCTGCATTATAACACTAACTGGGAACGTTACTTATTTTTGTTTCAGTATGTGCTTCTGTAAAATGGTAATAGTAATATCTACCTTATAGCTTAGTCTTAGTGGTGATGAAACATTAAATTAATTTGTATAGCTGTGATGGACTGAATGTTCGTATTTCCACAAAACTCATTTTTGAAGCCCTAATCCCCAGTGTGGCTGAATTTGGAGATGGGCTTTTAAAAAACTAATTAATGTTACATGAGGTCATATGAGTGGAACCGTGATCTTTTAGGATTAGTGTTCTTGTCAGAAGAGACACCAGAGGGCTCTCTCTTTCTCTCCACATGCATGTACCAAGGAGAGACCATATAATACAAAGACAGAGAGAAAAAGCTGTCTGTAAGCCAGGAAGAGAGCCCTCACCAAAAATTGAGTCATCTGAAAAGTTGATATTAAACTTGTAACCTCAAGAAATATGAGAAACTAAATTTCTATTGTTTAAGCCAAGTCTATGATATTTTATTATGGTAGTCCAAGCAGGTAAAAGGCAAAACACTGGGGCTGGCATTGTGCAAAAGGCACTCAGTAAATTGAATCTATACTAAAGACTGCATAATCCAATTTGCTCCGTACAAGATGACCATAAAAGGAAGATGGGGAATGATTCAGAAAGGAACAAAACGAGAGGTGACAAGAATAGTTAGGAGCTGCAGATATAACCCAAGTAATATTAAAGGTTTGAATAGAAAGCTATTAAGACAAAGAACAGTTAAAATCTGATGACCAGTTACATGTAAGAGATGAGAAGGTAAAGTGAGGGATGACTTCCAGAGGTGTACAGGTGTTATTAATATAGGGAATATGGGAGGAAATGAGTAATTATGGGAGAAAACATTCAATTTGTGCACTATTTTTTTTTTTTAATTTTAAGATGTTGCTTTGGACCAACATTAAGACTGGGATAATAATTTAATTACAACCAAATTATTCCAGACTTTTTGAATTAACATCTCTTTTACTATTCAGAGAAAAAGGCTAAAGGCCCCATCTCATGTAATTATAAGTCAAAAACCTTTTCTAAACTTTCTGAGGCTCAAAGAGATTAAGTTTACATTTAAATTTTCTTCCATATATTAGCTCCAAACGATTCTGTGTGTGTGTGTGTGTGTGTATGTTTGTGTGTGTGTGTAAGACTATTTAACATGAAATCCACCCTCTTAACAAATTTAAGTGCACAGTGCAATATTATTAATAATAGCCTACACTGGTGTAAAGCAGATCTCTAAAACTTATACACCTTGCAAAATGCAAGGTCATCTCTCTAACATAGAAACCTCAATGTAACCAGAACTTTTATTTCTCTCTCTCTCTCTCTCTCTCTCTCTCTCTCTCTCTCTATATATATATATATATATATATATATATATATATATATATATATATATATATATATATATATATAAACATCTTAGAGTTCTATAGCCTATCTTTCAAGAGAGGAAAGATAAAAGAGAGAAAGCCAGGTAGAAGCTATGTAGCTATATTGATTCACATGGCCTCACTTGGAAAAGCATGCAGTGTCACTTCCATTGCATTTTATTCTATGGACAAGTTACTAAGGTCAGTTCATACTCAGGGGAAGTAGAATTAAACTCCTTTTATTGAGGAGTGTGATAGGCAAAATTTTACCTCCCCCATATGTTTATTTCCTGATCCTTAACCCTGTATAAATGCTATTTTACATGGTAAAGGACACTTTGCAGATGTGATTATGCATCCTGAAAAGGGAAGATTATCCTGGATTATCCATGGGAACTCAGTGTAAGCACAAATTTTCTTATAAGAGGAAGCAGGAGAGAAGGACATATGATGACAAAAGCAGTGAGGTAGGACCACAAGCCAAGGCAATACAGCCTGATAGAGCAAAAGCTTAGGAAAGAGATTCTTACATGGAAGCTTCAGAACATACGCCTTGACCTGATTTTCTGACCATTTTGGATTTCTTATCCCAAAAGTATAAAATAATACATTTGTGCAGTTTTAAATCAGTAAGTTTTTGGTAATTTGTTCTATAGCAGCAATAGAAAATTAATATAAGGTGTATCTAATAATTTGTCGACATGTTTTAAAGCTATCACATTCATCATTTTGATTTGTTGAGAGACTCAGATGAGTTCATTAAAAACTCTATATTATGTAGCTTCTATGTGCTAGCATTGAATTAGACGCTAAGGATATAATGATGAATTAAACATGATTCTTTTCCCCAGTATGCTCACAGACAGCATTCATGGAAGGACTCTGTAGAACTCGAAAGGGCAATATAAATGTAATATATTATGAATCACTTGTGAAGTTTAATATGCAAACCAACCATTCGTTAATTTACTAAATCATAAATCAGAATCAATATTTCAACAGATGGAAAACTATGCATACTTCCTGAGTAAATTACAAACAAATACAGAAGATGATTTAAAAATTAAATGTCAATTGGATTTGCAATAGACAATTACCATGTCTCGAAGTAAGAAAACCTGTTAGAACAAGTATACTCTGGTCAATCTCAGTGCAAAAGTTCTGTTAATGAGCCTCTAAGATGCTAGGGAATGTCCACTGGGGATGAAAGGCTAGGTTGGTTCATTCTCTCAGTGAACTTTTTAACTGAGGCAGCTAACAAGATAGCCAACTGTGAGCTAGACACATATCCAGTAGGAACTAGATAGAGATTGCTAATTTAGTTTGTACAGGTCACTGAACTGATTTCGGTAGGTGAAAGTTTCTGGTCACTACTACAAAAAGGATCATGAATACAAACCTGAGACTTAAAAAATAAAATAAAAAAGGAAAGGAATTCCTGAACTCTCTCACTCACCAAGAAAGGCAATGAAAAATTAGAGCAATAAGCATTTATATCTCAAGCAAAGTACCTATTTTGTTATGATATTTAGGTTTTGGCACACCTTTGTACACTTGAGAATTACAAACAAAAATCTAAAGTGTGACTAGAATGCGTAAATTGGTTCATTTCCATAGGGAATCACAACCACTTTAATTCCTGAAGGAAGATGACTGTTCGAAGAGTAACTAGCTTTAACAATTAGATGCTAAAAAGATGACTATCGAGAAAGTTGAAAAGACTGATACTCAGTGGCCTGCCCTGAGTGTCTGGGGGAGCCCTCTTTCCACAGGCACAGCTGCTGGTAGCTGGCCAGTAGCTCCGGCAGGCAGCTGGCAGGGGAAGAGTGCACTCTGCCAGCTGGTGTTAAAAAATTAAAATTAAGAATAAAAAATAACTTCGGGTGCACATGCATAACAATCAAGCCTTGCATTCTGGTGCTCTTCTTTCTTCAGGCATCGGTCGTAGGGAAGCCTGGCAATGGGGCAGGTTCTCCCTCCCCACTCCCAAGGCCCACCCCCATGCTGCTCCTCTCTGGTTTTGATCCCCTTTATGTTGGAGGTTTCCTGTGTTCATTCATCCAAATCACATTTCCTGCATCATCATGTGTGCCCAGCAAGGGGCTAAGGGCTGAAGATGAAGATATAGATAAGAATTATAGTCTAGGCTTCTAGAATATACGTGAATTAATAAGGGTTATGGGCTGAATTGAATGCCTATAACTCACTACAGACAGTGAGATAACCATAGTGCTTAAGAGATATAGAAGAGAATGCAGAGGAGGTGACAGAAGCAACGATGACATAGGAATAGAAGAATAATTAAGGCTCTCTCAGCTGGATAATGGGAAATTACTTCTTCAAGAAGAAAAAAAAGGCATGAGGAAATGAATGGAGATATAAAATGAAAGTTTAAATGTAACATGTTAGTATACAATTAGGGTATACACTGGGCTACTATAACAAAGAGTCCAAAAATTATAGAAGCTTTAAAATCCTGTATCTCTCTTTTTTAGAGGATGCTTTAGAAGAATATGGCTACTCTGGCGGCACTGCCCTTCTCAATACAGAGCCTCTACCTTGTGGATCTGAGGCAGCTGCTCCAGCTCTTGCTAGTATGTCAGTATCTCAGGATGTGGGAAGAAAGGGACAGACCCCTTTTTAAGGGGCAGCAAAGAAGGGGCTCACATCACCTTCAATCACAGCGACCTTTAAATGAGGCTAAAAACTTTAATTTGCTTGGTAATTGTATGCCTTCATAAAACTCAGGAAATCTATTAAAAGTAGAGAGAACCGACTTTGGTAGATAACTAGTCCCAGTCAGGTATAAATAGTAAATAAATATAAGCAGAGTTCTAATTGTTAGGGCAAAATTAGCTTTGTAACTTCCTCTTTAAATTATTTCGTCCAAGATATCTATTCTCAGGCTATTACCAGGACTAGAATGTTGATTATTTAATAAAAAGAAAGAATATATATATTAAATATTAGTTAGGAAAAAGATATTATGAGAAGTATTCTGGTGATAAAGTCTGCTTAGCTGCACCGAAATAAAGGTAGAATTTTAAAATGATGAAATGTCATCAAGAGAAATGGAAAGAGATGAACACACGTTGTTAGAGCCAGAAGTGGGAGAGGTTGGTCATCAGCCTTTTCGATAGATGCACCATACTCACTATAAAATAGCCCAAACAGTCATAAAACCTTTATTCTGTCAAGTAAAAAACCTCACCTGAAAATAAGTTTGCTCGACCTGCATTTCATCCTTTCTCTCAATCTCGCCATCAGATTTTGATCTATGTGAGCCTCAAGGTAATATATTATCGCTCCTAGAGTCACCGTATATTCCATATAGTCACATTTCATGCATAATGAAGATGGCAGTGAACTACAAAGGTTTTTATCAACTCAAACAGGAATACAAATGCTGTCTGAGGGCAATTTATTGTGTGTATTTTAAAAGAGTAAGAAGAGTTTTTACGTCAATTTATATGTCTTAAGGGAAAATTATGTCACTTAAAGGCTTTTTGAAGAGAGAACATTTTCAATTTAATATGTTAAAGATTATTTTCTATTTTATTTTTCATATATTTTTATTTATATATGTATTTCATATATACATATAATGTCAGAATTGATAATTCCAACAAAATCTCACAGAAATTTTTTTTAGGTATAGATACTTTCTTTTTAGATATTTATTGATGGCCAATTTTGTGCATGACACTTTGCTAGACACTGGGATACAAAATTGGTCATTTATTTTAATTAAGATGATTTCATTGTAAGGGTAAAGGATTAATCAAGAATATATCAAGCTTAGAAAGGATGTTGCAGAGGTAGCAGGGAGTGGTCCATACAATTTAAGGCCTAAATGTTGACAAAGCTGAGGCATTCTCAAGACCAAGTTTTCTAAGTTGTCTAGATTCACGGAAGCTCTGGGGACCTTAGCCATGTGTGCCTCTAAGATGATATACATTTTTTAGTTGTTTTGCTTTTCTCTTTTGTTTCTTTATCAGTCATCAAGTTTGTTCATATGTCCTGAGTTCAAATGCAAAGAACAAGAATCTAATTTATGCAAATCATTTCTCAGGCCATGCTGTGAGTCTCATGGTTTTGTCTATGTATCCAGCTTTCTGTAATCAAGTGGGGCCATAGTAGATGGGGACTTCTTCATTTAGGCAGATGGACACTGGAGAATCAAAGATGAATAAGATAGAATTTTTGATTTCATGAAATATACCTGCAAACTATTTTAAAATGTGAATTGACAAAGTACTGACTGAGAAAATATAGCTATTACCATGAATACAATATTTTATAAAGGACTTTCACTCAAAATGTTACATATTTATAAATTCCTATCTTCTAAATGTAAATATTCAGAATAGCTAAGAATAAGTACAGTGTGGGGACTGACCCACAATACAAGAATAAATGCTGTCACAAGCAACCAGTATAATGAACTAGTACATGCTGGCTGTACAGAAGCCCTGAATCCCAATCCAGCCTTTATTTCATTCCCATTTACAGAAGAAAAATAAATAAATAAAGTTCAAGGGAGGTTAAGTGACTTTGAACTGAAAGCTGAGTCTTCAGATTTTAAAACTGGTGTAGTTGGCACACCACTTTCGTCTATCCCTTGTTACCAAATGTAATATATGATGTACTCCAAGGCCACATCTATGACCTCCCTAACGAGAAGCCACTTTTCTTTTCTGTGGTTTCTAAAGTGCTATATAAGACTTTATCTCTACTGCATTTCTGGTGATGTTGACTTTCTACTGTCTCTTTTTTCTACAGAGCAAATCTGTTCATGTTTATTCCTTGTATTCTGTACATTTTATATCAAGTAATCAGTAAATATGTTTTGAAAATTTTTGAAGGGAAGAGAAGTCAAGTTCCTGTGGACTAGTACTTAGATCAGAGTTGGGAATTTAAATGAATTCATGAATGTCATGGGCTTAGCACAGTGTGGGGGACACGCTAAATGCCTAACAACTCTTGGCTGTCAAGCAGTCTGTTATGCAACAGCAGTTATACAGAGGAGTCGGATGTTGCCTGCAGGGGTTAGAGTCTAAGGCCAGTGGCTGAAACAAAACTTGCAAAATTTTCATGAATGATTTTCAAAATTATTCTTGGAAATCTCTTAACTCATCTAGAGAGTGTGATGAACTTGTTTTTGTCCATACAGCAATAAATAGGCCTAAGTATGATGGATACATAAAGTATTTACAAATATATTTTATATAAAGTTCCCTGGAAAGATCATATTTGGAAAGTAATTTGCTCAAGGCTTTCGGTGCTTAGAATTTTTCACTAAAATTACTAAGCTTTTACTGTTTTTCTGTTTGTTGTTTTGCCATTGTCTCCCAGCTACACCTAACTCTGTTAGGCAATGTTTTCTTTGGTTCTTAATTAGTTCTTCAATAGCTTTCTACAGGAGGTCTGGGAAACCTATAACCACCTGCTTTCAGCCAGTCACTCTAGATCTTCTCAGCCTTTTTTCTCTCTCCCTATCACAAATGTAGTTGAATTAAGATAACTTAACAACAAACAAATGAAAAACTAGTATGCTGTGATCATTTTATGAAACTTTTTTATAAAGTTGTTCTAGTTTCAGATATGTTTGGATTAGTCATAAAAGGATGGACATCATTACAATGCATATATAAGAAGCGGAAAACTAATCTAAAAAGTTTAAGTAACCCCCTCAGGGTTACTTATAAATATGTGGTATAGAAATAGGTTATAAATGTTGGTCTTCAAGATTCAGATACTTAATGTATATCAGTGGTTCTCCAGGGGGGCATACCATGTGCAGAAGGAATTCTGAAAAATGCTACGGGAAGTTTTTGGTTACACACTAACTGGGTGATGTCTCTGACATTTATTGGGCAAGGGCCTGGCATGTGAATCTATTACAATGTGCAGGAGAGTGTTTCAAGAAAAATCTCACCAGATCAATTAAACAGGCAAGGGAGGCTTTGTTCAAGGCTTTTGCTATAGGGTGGAGATTGAACTTAACTCCTCTGAAACAGAATGTAAGAGTGCTTTTAAGCAGTGGGGTGAACTAGTATATGAGTACTGGAGGATGTCAGGAGTGAAGGTCCATGAGATCTACCCATTAAGTGTTTGTTAATTGTTAATTCTCAGTGTAGGCTCCTACCCTACCACTGAGAATGGAAAATAGAGGTTCTATGTCCTTGGAGATTACGTTTCAAAGAGATGACTCCCACTTTCCTGAAAAAGATACTTCTGGATTTTAAAGCTGGCAAGAGGCTGGAAGATTTATATCTCAAAGAGGGAGAGTAAGAATTTACAATAGCAAGTTTTCTAAAATAAATGCTTTCAGAAAAGGAAAGTTAGGAGTCTAGAGCCAGGAAGAATCTTGTCTGAAATTTAGTCAATCCAAGAAGAAAGTTAGGGCCATCTCCATTAGGTCCCACACTATCTTCTGCTTTTATATAATTATAATTATATAATTATTATAGTTATTATATAACTATTTATAATTATATGAACCTGGCAACCCACTTTATTTTATATGTGGACACAAATATTTTTCACATGGTTTCAATAGAAATTCATCCTTCAGGAAAGCAGCTAATTTTTAAATTTAGGGAAGATTATTTGGGAACATTATCAACATTTGTTCATTATAGAAAAACATGTCACTAACAGCCATGCTGATGACAGATTTTAAATCACCAAAGAAATACTTGTTTAAATCTGCTTTTTGTTGCTGTCTTATTCTGGGTGACTAGATACGGAGATGCTATGACTCTCATGTACTTCATTTTTACTTCTAGTAAATTCATAAATGTGGATTTATATTTAAAAATACATATTATTTTATTATAAATTACTTTCTTAGAACTTTTAAAAGTTTTCGGTGATATTTAAAACCTTTTAAAACTTGGATGTACCCCTTGTTTACCTATGCCAAAGCCAGACATGGAACTTTCCAAATTCCCCTTCTTTGCCTCATTATCTAGCTGATCTACTGTCCCCACTAACTAATCAGCACAAAACAATTGTTACTTAAACTTCTGTTCAGTCTCTCCTTCCCTAGGAGGAACTTAGAGTCACCTTTAGCCAGTGCCCACAGACAGCTGGGAGATACGAGAATCTGCTGACCTTATTAGAACGTTGTCTGTTCTACTGCCTGTAATGTCACCCTCTCATCCTGCCTCCCCACACCCAGTCCTTTGTAGCCTTGTTTACTCCTGCCTAAAAAGGAAAACCCTTTTTTGCCTAACCTTCAGACATCTCAGATCTCTGTGTGGTCAGAGACTTTTCCCTAAGCTAAAATTCATTCCAGATAGAAAAATGCCAAGGAATCCAAATATATAAACATTTTGCAGAACTTCTAGAATATATGAATATATATTTCAGAGTTTGCTGGACTTTTCTTCAGAAGCTCATTTAAATACATTCCTTAGCATTCTTAGACTGCTCTGTCTGTCAGAGATTATTGCTTTTCTCTTTCTTGTTCCTTCTTCCCTTCCTTCCTTCTTTCTTTCCTTCCTTTCTTCCTTCTTTCTTTCTTTCTTTCCTTCCTTCCTTCCTTCCTTCCTTCCTTCCTTCCTTCCTTCCTCCCTCCCTCCCTCCTTCCCTCCTCACCCCCTCCTCCTCCTCTCTCTCTCAACTAATCACTCTTCAGTATGTGGCTGAACTAGTTAATCCCCAGTCAGACAGGACTCTTCTCTGGCTGCCCTGCAGTGGGCCTGCTCTGCTTTGCTGAGGTCAGACCAAGCCCCAGTAGAGGTGGAAGAGAGTATGAATGTCAATTGTAGTGACTGTGAAACAGACTGTAGAAAGTGGGAAAAAATTAAGCTACGTTTAGATGACTTTTGTGTGCATTTAAAATAATGGCCTTTGGCTGCTTATAGCCACGATCTTCTTCATGTAGCTCTTAGCCAGGCAGCAATTTAACAGGGCTGATTTGCCTTCCTCAGTACGGCAGTAGTTTAGGGTTAGATGTGGTAAAAAGATAAACAGTCAACTAGTAATTGTAATCAAGGATGTTTTGCAATTTCTTAATTGGCTGGAAAACTCTTTTTATTTGACAACAAAAGAGAAAAGTGAAAAAAAGAAAAGAAACCAATGTAAATTGATATTGAAAGTTTTTGTTTTTCTAAACCAAAATCTGATTGTTGGCTCTCATAGTTAAGAAAAAAAAATACTAAATTTAATAAATCAGCCTGACCTACAACTTAACATCTGATGTGTTTTTGAGTCAAGATTCAGAATTGGAGCTATGCCTCCTTTTCTAACTATTTGAGACGTTGGTACTGTCCTAACTTTCTTCACCCACTGTGGGAATCCTGCTGTGGGACAGTGGCTGTTTTGGCAGGAGGGGAAGAGAGAGCATCATATGGCAGTACTGCCACAGCTGGCAGAGGTCGACAGCCGTGATCCCTGTCCAGAAAGAAAGATAAGTAAAAGACAAACTCCATTTTT
The DNA here is from genome assembly GCA_030015415.1 of Cynopterus sphinx. Lineage (NCBI taxonomy): Eukaryota > Metazoa > Chordata > Mammalia > Chiroptera > Pteropodidae > Cynopterus > Cynopterus sphinx. The sequence continues at coordinate 13,724,644 of CM057381.1, forward strand.
TCTCATTAATAAAATGCAAAGACATGTGAAGGTAGAAGGTGACATTATATGATTTTAAATTTCAAAAATAAATGTGATGTTGTATGTCAGCATAATTATTGAGTCTTTTTCCTTTTGTGAGACAGACATGTTTCTTTATGAGTGCAAAAACACACACTAAAAAATGATTTTTATTTGCCTCTAATAGTTGGTTTCCTTATTTACAACTCTATGAAATCTTCATTCCAGACGGCATAGAATCACATTGCCTAAACTGCAAGGGATTTAATCATGAAAATATAATTTGAGTTAATTTACAGTTTAAAACAGAGACAAAATCTAGCATGGTACTTTTAATAGAATTTAATTCCTACATAATACACTTTCATTTAAATGTTATACTTATTTCTTATCCCAGTTTTGCAAAATAAAAAGGAATATTTAACACAGAAACATTTTAATATTTTTCAATATGTATATTTTACCACTCAAAAATGCTCTTTATATTGGCATTTCTGTTCAGTATATATCCTTTTATCAGATCATAAGAATAAAATGTTAATGCATTTGAAGTTAGAAGGTGACATTATCTGACTTTAATTTTCAAAAATAAGTGTAATGTTTTATGTCATAAGAATGCATTTCCTACTATATAATCAATATTCTGTTTCCTTTTATAACCTATAACCAGAAAGTCATAATGTCTACATAATTTTTTTTTGTCTTTGACTGAGCAAAAGAGAGAAATGAGAAAGTTCAGAGCAAGAGAATGAAGCTACATACATGCTTTTTGTGAACGGCTTGAAACTAGATTATTGAGGCTACAGATTCCCCACCTTCATGCCCACCTCAACCTTTTCCCTCTGTGAATATGGCATCTATCACTCAGTGAGAGTTTAAAGCAAGTGGAAAAAATAACCATAATGATCTTCATTTTCTCCTGATATAGTAGGTGGATAAGGTCAGCGATGCAGGCCTATGTCAGTCAGAGGTGTCATTAACCAGGTGCAACGGTGATTTGAGTGTGTTGATAGCACCTTTGCCCTGGGTGATCCCAGAGGGAGGAAATAACATGCCTTTCAAAACAAAGTAGAATTAAGCTCCTCATTAGTAGAAGAGGCCAGTATGTCTCTTGGGGATATCGTTCATTTCAGATACTGTCTACTTTAAAAGGCTCATTTTAAGACAATATAATGAATAATCTTACTTGTTCACTTTTTAAACATTCTTCTATTACTAATATGACAATAGCTTCTAAATCTTCAATTGTCACTTACTCAGTTTGTCTGGGACTACCAAAAAAGGAGTTGGCTATTTCATTATCCCTCCTTGCAGTTTATTTTGCACTTTTATCTGGTCTTTCTCAACGGTATGTGGCGTGTGTGTGTGTGTGTGTGTGTGTGTGTGTGTGTGTGTGTTGTGTGATTATCAGATGTTATTAGCATTGATCATTAGAACATCACTTGATCTATCAGTGTGCCAGGCTCATATCTCTGAACTATGCTAATATAACAAGTATGAATGTTCCATGACACCTCTAGTAAAAAAAAGTCACATTTTTTCCCCTTTAATTTCCCTCCTCCGCACTTCCACCCCTGACCCATGAATGTTGTTGTATTTCCTTAAGAACCGGATCTCTTGGAGTGTCTCCTCCCACACCTGGTGCCCCTGGGGTATGGTCCGTGGCTCCATCTGGGCAAACCTATGACCTCTGTGTGTAAAGCAGGCGTGCTAACCACTACACTATGGAGCTACTCACCCTCCTTTTTTTTTTTTTAATTTTTAAAAACATGGTTCAAATCGGCTGCTCACCAATATTGTCATGAGGTCCAATATTAACTATCTTTTATGGTGCAGTCACTTTACTTTGGCTTCACCAGAAAGCTATGGCTGCCATAGTCCAGAAAAAGTAGACTCCATTGCCTCTCAATTAATACCTGTTGGTGTTGCTAGTGCTCCTTGATCAGGACAATATAAACAAGTACAGGGGGCTCTGCGTTGGTAGAGAGAAGTCTCCACGATCAATGGACAAAGCTCTGCCACAGAGACTTTTATGACCTCCCAAGATTAAAGTTCTTAGGTTTCAAATCATCAGACATTTTCCACTTACTCCCATCCAAGCTCCTCAGATATTAATATACTGATGGTGAATCTGGGGCCACTCTGTCACTTTGAGAAACAGGCATTCTTTTACTCTTGATTGGAGGAATCTTTACATCTTACCTACAAACTACAACACTTCCTACTCTAAAGAAAATGTCTAACCCGTCTCATTGATGGGCTTAGGGCAGAGGTTGCAAAATGGTAGCCTAAGGGGCCAAAATCAATCTACAGAAGTGTTTTTGTGTAGCCTAAGACATGTTTTGAAAATTAGGTAATTTCACCTCAAAATCTAGATTTCAGGTTGGTCTTTAAACCCAAAGAAGTTATTATCATAACTATATTTTACTGCAAAAAAAAAAATCAAAGGAAAGTAATAATGTTTATATTAAAGAGTTAATGTATTACCTCAAAAATACATTCTTCCTCAAATGCAGAGGTCATTTGGTGATTATAACTGCATAGTCTGTATTTTTCATAAGAATACATCTTCACAGTCATAAGATCAAAACATCTAAGTTTTGAGATCTTGTCTGTGCCATTGTCTGCCCAGGAGGTTCTCATGGAACTAAGACACATCTGTTGACTGCAGAGATGGACATTTGACCCAGACATAGTCACACAGAGCCAAATGTTAAGGGTTTTCTTTAAAATGATAATAAAAGAATGTTTTATTTTGTTTTTATGGTGTCAATGAGACTGTGAAGATGTGTTCCTGTTGCTGTGGAGGTCGCTACGACTAGAGAGCCTACTAAGAATGTGGCCAACTGAGAGGAAAGCCAAACCCAGGGACAGAAGAAGAGTGAGACGTTACGATACTCTTTGAGCCCCTGTATTCAGCCATATCTGAAGCTAGTCTATCTCAGTACATGTTAGATTTGTAAGCTAACATATTTTCTTTCCTAACATAGCTGTTTTGAATTAGGTTCCTATCAACAGAAATTAAGGTTTCTAACCAGGGAACATCTTACATTTATATTTTCTCATTCTATACTCTTGTTCTTAAGTCCTTTCTTCTAAAATTTCTCCACAATCTTTGAAATATATCCCTTCATATTTTTTACCCCTTTCAAAAGCTGATTGTACTTGTCAATGTTCTAAAAGACCAGTGTTATATATGGCAGCCTGGGATTCTGGACATGGAGCCATCATAAAACTCCCACCTTGGATGACTACACAAAGAAAAAACAAAACAAAACACTTTCTCACTTCCTAAGCCACTGAAATTTAGGGGAAAATTTAGCCTAGCATCACTAATTTATCAACATATTTTAATAATTCAAATATATCTGATGGCCATATTATGATTTACATAGTCAAAATTCAGAGTACACCAATAATTTTAATGATAAGTATCTATGATTATTTAAAATAGATATTACATTTAAAGTTTCTCTTAAATGTTACCTGTGGTGGACTGTTCTCTTTTCAAAGGTCTAAACATACAAAAATAGGAATACAGGAAAGCAGATAAAATATATGGTAAATTACTATTCTTTATAAAGTCTTTAGTTTAAAATAGCAGTGAGAGTGTCAATTTGTAAAATTAGATATTTTTATGGAGTAAGATAGATTTCACAACAAACTGAAAAGGAAATTTTGAGGACAATGAAGTCACATATTAAAGCCAAATCATCCTTTTCCCCCCAATAGTTCTAATTTTCACTCTTGTGGCATTTGACCAGTATTCATAAAATCTACCCCAGGACTAAAATTATTAATGAATGGTTGGAAACTGAGGAGAGCAGGCATTTAGCAATTGTTCAGTGGTCTGTAAAATGAATTTCTGATCTCAGTCCAGTCATAAAACCTATCATCACAATTGATGCAAGTCAATGCCTTTTCTATCAGTCTCATCAGGGAAGCCTGGGACTGCCTGAACACAGACACAGAAATGTCTTCTATGGAGCCAAAATCTCTAAGTCAAAATTAAGGATCACTGGTAAGGGACTTACTGTCTCTGCTTGAATCATTCTGTAGCTAAGTGCAAGGCTTTAAACAATGATTCTAGTTCCTTTAGGAAGATTTACATTCTCTCTAAAGATAGAGTAGAACAGATACTGTGAAAATTCTTCATCCAGTTTCCAGAGGACAAATTGAAGATGAGGAACTGCCTCATCCCATGGAGCTGGAACACAGCAGCGGATCACCTATGGTCCCAATCAATACATAGACATTTAACTTAGAAGTGGAGTGAGACCTAAAGAGTTTACTTTATGTCTAGATGAATCAATGCAATTTAGGGTGCATTAGAGTGGTCACCATTCCACATGTATCTAAATTAAATGTATTTATGCCCATCTGAAATGCCTTGACTATATATGTATGTATATATATTTGCTGAACCATAGGTGTTTCTTAGGTCTTTTTTTTTTTTTAAGAATAATATTTATTAATTGATGTTACATTTGTTTTGGACAATTCTTAACTTTTAGCCTCTTTCACAAAATTATGCTTTTTTTCCTGTTTGTTAGCTTTGGCTTAAGTAGGGTTTAGGGGACCAATGAAAAAGATTTAAAAGGAGCTCTACTAAACACCGAGCAGCACACTCTGCAGTCCAGCCAGACTGGCTTTGATCCCCTTCTCCTTGATTCCTGGAAAAACTGTTGTCCTTTAACATTGTGAGTGCTCATTTTTTTTGTAATTGCGTATTTAAATACAATCTTTTTAATGATCTGATCCTAGATCATGGGTAATTTACATTTTGGAGTCAAGATTCATCTGTAATTTTTCAGGCTAGAAACAGGTACTATATGTAGCAACATCCCAAGAACCTAAAAGATTTAGATCAGGACACCAAATGAGAGCAAAGATTAAATGACCCTGAATACAGATACCACCAAATGAAAGATGGAGTTATCAGGTTTGAAATCTTTTTTGTCTCTTTTCTCCTTGTAAAACCGCTATAAATTTCATGACTACAGTTTTAAAATAAAAGGATAGCTAATATTGGAGAAAATTTTATAATTCTTAAATCTTTTATAATCTGCACAAGCATTAATCAAGATTTATGCCTGTACTTTAGGTATGGAGTAACATGCTGATTGCTTTCACAGTGCCAGCAGATATCATAAACATGTGAATGCATCCTTTAGTTTTAACATATAAATATGCATGACCTGCCTCTCCCTTCTCTAATTTTTGTTTGTGACACTCTGTATAAAATGTCAGTGGGGAGAAAGCCCTAAAGTAATAACTATCTGAGTCAGAAAACAACTGGTTATCTTCAGCTTTCCGAAATTGCATATGATATGTGGTCCTGGATTCTGTGAGGTAAACTATGCTAAAGCTGGTTAGGTTTTCCTAGAATCACATACCTTATAAGATTCTAAGTTAGAACTGGCCAAAAGAAGGATTCCGAGAGATTTGAAAGGTGAAAAAGAAACTGAAGGTCATTCTCTGAAGATGTCATCACAATCAGACATACTAACAGACCCATAGAAGGGTGTTGAAGGGTCCCACCTAGTCTTTGCTGTTTCTCTTCTTGAGCACTGGTTCTGTTGATTAATGTAGCCCCAAGTTTATTACCACGCACTTGACTGTAGATGCACTTGGGAGCAGACACACAGAGGGAATAGCTTCTATATAGCCTGGGTGTTTCCATAATCTTTTTAGAAGTGCTCCCTCCCCGACCTAACTTTAGTTGTCAGATACACATGACTTGACAGAGTCCATTGCAAGTACCACATCAGATTTTATTGATTCTCACTTATATGATTATTTCTCTGTCTCTTGGGCATTCACTCATTGGAAAATTGTAGAACAGGTAGAAATAGTTAGTCTCTTAATTACTGAACTCACTCTGTATGAAACATTCCATTAACCAGTTTTAATATTCTATTAACTTGTTTTAATGGCCACATGTAATTAATTGTCATATAGTCCCTGAGTGAGGCCTAGACATATTCTAAAATGCAGGCCGCCACCATCAAAGCAGAGTTTATTTCTCAGGTCAGAAAAACAAAAACATTCAACGAGTAGGAAAGAAACAAGAATAAATTGTGTTGATTATATTGTTTCAGCAAATAATAAGCCTGGTGCAAGAAATGTTATTCTCCCCAACCAGTCTACTAAGAAAAGTCCCTAATTATGAGGCCCTCTTTTTGCTCTGTAAGCACCTTTTCTCCTCAGTGTCTGTTGGGTTTCCTACCTGCTCTCATTTCAGATACTTTTAATTGGGCCAAGGCATCCACAGACATTGAGGATCTGACATTTCATTTCTAGCTGCAAACTTTTTTTTTCCCTTTACAAATATATAGAAGATTCAATCACTCACTTTGTTTATAGCTGTTGTTTTATTCTTTCTGTAATTGTTTTGGGCAGGAAAACAAGGTTGGCAGTCTTAGCCCATGAGGAGAACTGGAATCTGTTCTGGTTATCTACTGTATTACAAAGCACACCAAGCCTGGTAGCTTAAAACAGTACTCGTGCTGTGTCCATGACCTCTAGGCCAGAAGTTTAGGTCCCACTAAGCTGAATGATTTGTTTGTGTATGTGTGTGTTTGGTTTTGCTCTAAACGGCACCAAATGTGGTTATTGTGTGGTATTCAGCTGGTAAATGAACTGACCTGAAGGGTCCAAGTTGGCTTCACTTGTGTTTCTAGAGCCTATCCAGATACCAGAAGCAGGAACACAGACCCAACATTTCAGCATTTGGAGCATCAAAAGTTTTTTGCTTATCTTTAAATTATCACATAACCAGAAATGAATTAATGCACATGGTCATTAAAAAACTTACTGTGTTAGAGATGGGATAGTCTTAGTTCTCATCCAAATCTTTGCATTTTAAAAGTGGCACGGCTAAGCTCTGTTAATAATAAGGGAATTGCTCAAGATGAAAGAATGGATCAGTTTTAGATCAGGAACTAGACCTCTGCGCTCCTGACAAAGTTCAGTAACCTTTGACCAGAAACACATTGATAATAATTACTATTTTCTGATAAATACCTTCTGGTATAATGATCATTCACAACACCACGAAACAGTTCAGAACATAGCCAATGCTGGGCAGTTTACAGCAATAAAAGAAGCCCATGAATATCAGTTTATGGCTGGAAGCAGATCAATATCTGTGCTCTTAGGGTCAGACCACCTGGTTTAATTCCAGGGTCCAGTGTGACCAGTTACTCAACTCTCTGTTCCTCAGCATCCTCATCTGTAGTAATAAGAAAACATCTTTATGGGTTTCTTATGAAGATAAAATGAGATGATATATGAAGTGTCAGGCAGTACTGTTTGGGGTAGAACGATAATATATTTCTTTTCTTCAGACATATATTGTCTCATTCTTATGTAGGTAAGGTCATCAGCTGAGAGTGAGGAAGAGGGAAAATGGAGGAATATTGAGCAAAGAGTATAAGCTATAAAACTATTTTCTTACAGGGTAAAAAAACGTGTAGAATTTCAGAGCAATTGAGTAATACTTTGAAGTCTGTGGTGATAAATTTAAAGTGAAACCAGGCTTTCCAAAGTCGTTTTTCTCCAGCAATATTCACTAGTTAGATGCAGTTGCTTAGGAGGCACTAAAATTGGATCAAGTAGAATTGAAATCTTAAGAGACATGTATGACAGCAGAAGAGGATCAGATGAGTTAAAAGATTTTTGTATAAAAATAATTATAATAATAAACTTCAGAAATTGCAAAAATAGGAGAGACAATTCTATGATTTTTTTCTAATACCATAGAATTCTTTTTAAAAAATCATACTGATTGCAGAGGTATAATAATTTGGGATAATGCCAAGGTCCAGTTGTGTCTATATAAGAGATTAAAAAGTGTGGAGATAAAAGTCATTGATATTGAGGTTTAGCAATGCTGCTGTTGAATCATGTGGATGACAGGGTTTTATCAGTGAAGACAGAGGTTTAGTTTCGAAGCCTTAAAAAAAGTATGAAAAAGTGACAGAGAAAGTAGAAGATAAGAGTAATAATCAGAAAGGCTGATTGACTAGGCTGATGTCACAAACTTTATTTTTTTATGAAAGTAAAAGAAGAGTTTTCTAAAACCTGTAACTCAGGACAGAGAAGTTGAACCTATTCTCAAGATTCTGAGGTGGACCAGGTAAGATAAAATTGCAACATTTCAAGAAAGCTGAGGAAAGCTGTATTTTTGTTTCTTGAATTAGAGTGTGTACTTAAGTCACTGATGCTGGAATAAGCATTCTATTATCGTTATAATTATTGTAATTATTGTCATACATTTATTGTTGTTACTACTAATACCATTACTTGTATGACCAGGGCTCACTAGAAAAGACTGAGAGTGAGGGAACAAGCCTGAGTGACTTAGAGAAGGGCAAAATAGTGGATTGACAAGAGTATAGGAAAAATGTTTTCTGTTTACACTTACCTACTATTTGGGGACTGAGAATAACAAGACAGAAGTACTGTGGTCTCAGTGTTTGCAAAGAATTAGTCCAATTAGTACTGATTGGATTGAATTGGATTGGATTGGATTCTAGAAAAGTGTTTCTCAAAATCTGACAGGTGTCTGCATCACCTGCAGATCTTATTCAAACACAGATTCCAATTCCATAGGTCGAGGCGATGCCAGACTTTCCACTTTTCTAACAAGTTCTGAGGTGCTGCCCTTTTTAGATTCACATTAACCCAATCAACACTGCCTCACACTACAAGCAACAAATGGCAGCAGGAAGCCTAAATGAAGAACACTCACCCTTTATCTGCTAGAACACAGTCAAACAAAAACAAAAACAAAAAACATAAAAACTAAAGCAACAACAACAAAAAAATTATTCACAAATTATTGCCTTAAAATTTATTATATCTGTTGTCTGTTAATAACCCCACATTCAAATGCATTCTAGAAAGTGGATTATAAAGAATTTGGTTAAATTACACTTATCAAACATATCAGCTATTTCAAGAATTGTTGAATTTGGGGTTAGGGAGAGAAAAAGTGATGTGTAGAAAGTTGACAATTACCTAGAAAAACCATATTCCGTAAAGTTAATTAACTGGAAATTCAAAAAAGATTGAATTGACATTGGCATTATGCAGTGACAAAAATGGTTTTCTTGTAAGTTGTGGTGATGTGACAGAACTTGGAAAAGAGAACTAATTCCTACCTCTCATTAAAAATAATCTGAGCATCTTGGTATCTTCCTAGACATCTTTTGAAATTAACTAATGAAAGAAATTAAATTCAGAAATCTGATTCGAAATTTTCTTCCGTTTGGGTTAACTGTCTATAAAACATGGAGGAAATTTTTCATTGAAATGCTAATTTCTAGTGAAATTATTAACAATAAATTTTTTCAGGCAAAAAAAAAATTATTCAAGAGGGTTAAATATGCACAGAAGGATTTGCAAGGATTCGTGAATAGTGGCAGATACAGATAAAATATGTAACTTGACTTGAAATGACTAAAAAACATATATATCTAAAGAAAGATGGAAGAAGAAATATGATTCATTTAATTGCTTGACTTTTTTTTTTGGTATGTTCTCTTATAATCATCTAAATCAGGAATATCTCTCTTTTTTTGTCCTCTCTGCATGGTATTCTAAAATTCCTAAGCATCTCCCCAAATATAGGGAAATTCACTATTGATTTGATCATACAGTTGGTCTCTTAGGACATGAAAGTGTCCCATTGTATTAGAGACTCAGCTCCGTGGTGGCCAGAGTGTAGTGTAGAGATTCACAGTCCTGGTAGTATTTAAGAAGGCATGAGATCCCAGGTGAATGGCAGGCAGAGCCTTATGGATTCAATTGCTAGATGGTTAGAGGTTAGCTCCTGAGTCTCAGAGAGCACCACTTCTTCACTGACATCATAGAAAACAAGTCTCTGTCCAAAGATGTCTGGCCTTCTGAGTGACTCACAGATTTTGAAGTAAGTTGTCAGTGATTTTTTTTTTTTTTTTGGTTGTAGTCGATCAGTGGAAACTCTTCATGGATGGAGTACAAGCATCTAAATCTCAGAAACACTGATCCAACTATATTCAGGGCCACATTCTAGGGTCTAGAGATAAAACTGTAAGCAAAATAATCACTGTCTTCAAGGAGCTTAAATTTGTCACACTCATAAAAAAAATAAAAAAACAAGAGACAAAGCTCTTTAATATTGATCTTGGCAATTTTTTTTTTTTAGACATAACCCCAAAAGCACAGACAAAACAAAAATAGATAAGTGGGACTAAATAGACATCAAACTAAAAAGTTTCTGAATAGCAAAAGAAAGAAACAACAAAATGAAAACATAACCTATGAATGAGAGAAAATATTTGCAAACCATATATCTGATGAGGTTAATATCTGAAATCTATAAATAACTCATACAAATCAATAGCAAAAAAATCTGATTTTAAAATGGACAAAAGACCTCGACAGACACCTTCCAGAAAAATACAGAGAAGTGGCCAAGAAGCACATGTGAAAAGGTGTCAATATCACTAATCATCGGAAAACGCAAATCAAAACCACAATGAGATATCACATCACACATGTTATGATGACTATTATTAAAATGTCAAAAGACAACAAGTATTGATGAGGATGTGGAGAAAGGGAATACTTATACACTATTAGTAGGAGTATAAATTGCCCCCAGCTACTGTGGAAAAGAGTATGGAGGTATCTCAAAATATTAAAAATAGAACTACCATATAATCCAGCAATCCCACTTCTGGATGTGTATCTAAAGAAAATAAAATTATTATCTTGAAGAGATATCTGCACTTCCATGCTCAATGCAGCATTACTCGCAATGGCACAATATGGAAACAACCTAACTATTTGTTCATCAACAAATAAATGGATAAATTCAATGTGACACACACACACACATGTGCACACACACATATACACAGGAACACAGGTATACCTCATTTTTTGCGTTCTGCTTTATTACACTTCTGAGGTGTTGATTTTTTACAACTTGAAAGCAAAGACCCTCATTCAGCAGAAAAATTATGACTCCCTTTATTGCAATACTTGCTTTATTGCAATGGTCCACAACCTAACCCACAGTACCTCCAAGATATGTGTTATTCAGCCTTAAAAAAAAAGGAAATCCTGCCATTTTTGACAACATGGATAAACCTGAATGACATTATTTTTTATGAAATAAGTCAGACAGAGAAAGACTTAATCCTATCCAATCTCACTTATATGAGGAATCTAAAAGGTCAAACTTGTAGAAATGGAGAACAGAGCAGTGGTTACCAGAGAGGCTGGGGATGGGGTAAGTGGGAGAGATGGTGGCTAAAGAGTACAAACTAAGTTAAAAATAAAATTGTGTCCATAATCTTAGTACTGATAGAAAAAAAGGGAAAACTATAATTCTGCCATTTCCCTCATTATATTAAGTTTCTATTGTTCTGTAACACATTACATAAATTTAGGGGTTTAAAACAGTGTAATTTTTTACTTTACAGTTCTGTGGAAGTTCAACATGGATCTGACATTGGAAAGGCTTTGCTTCTTTTTCAAGGCTCTGGGGGAAAATCTGTTTTCTTGCTTTTTCCTGCCTGCAGAAGCTGGAAGGCACATTTCTTGGTTGTGGCCTTCCTCCTGCACCTTCAAAACCAGCAAAGTTGCTTCTTCCTTATCGTTCTTCCATAGCCACACCTTTCTCTGACTGAGTATAGCTGGTAAATTGGCTCCAGCTGTTATGGGCCCACATGATTAGACTGGGCCCACCTGCATGATTCAGACTCTGCTCTTTTCAGGGTCTTTAGCTTAACTACACCTACAAAGTGGTTACAGATTCCAGGCATTAGGATGTGGACACCTTTGTGGGGACATTTTTCAGCCTACCATACCCATGCTATGCTTTTGATTTTCTTGTTAAAACTTGATAAGAATCACTCAGAAAGTTCCTTAAAATCTTTTTTTAAATCAACTCAGGCCCTCATCTCTAATGAATAGTTGCAAGCTTCAGCTCAACTGCCAGTTCAGTTATTATGGCAGGGTTTCATTACAGCCATGTTGAACATATCTTAGCCAGTATTTATCTACCCATCTAGAAAAAGCCTGCATTAAATAGCAGGTCTACTTTATTATTTCTCTTTAGTGTGCATCTTAGTTTTCCTAGATCCCTATCAGGTTTTTGACGTCTGTTCCTAATGTGAGACTTAAAAGGGAAAATATATTGCCCACATCTAAAAAAGAACCTGAGACTATAAAATAAATACTTCATCCCTGTAGATTACTTTTGTCCCATGTCGAGAAAGAATAGCTGGTTCACTGGAAGGTCTCTGGGTCAAATAAATGCCTTACTCTGTGACCTCAGACAAGTTACTTAACCTCGCTGTTTAACTTAAAGTCCTCATCTTTAAAATGAGGGCAATAAAAATGGTTAATATAAGATTCTTAAGAAGATTAAAGTAGATAATACATGTAAAATGCTTAGGAAAGCACCTATATATTGCCAGTTTTTTTATTATTTTACAAAGATAATTTTTTTTCAGTACTTAGAGTATTGCAAATACTTTTTATCCTTTCTCCAGGCTAAGAGAGGGCCCATCCTAGGAACACAATAACAAATCTCCCCTCACCCTTCCTTGAATAAAAAAAAAAAAAAAATGCCGTTCTAAAGCAGGAAAAACAAACCTCAGCTGACACAAGTGGAATTCTATACTCTGGTATGTAAAATTTTATGCGTACCTATAATTTTAAAAACAGAAGCTAAATGCTCAAATATTTATTTAAATTCACTTTTAATACTATATGTGAGCAAGCTCTTAGAAGAGTTTCTACTAGGCAATTTAAAAACAAGTATATTTCTGCTGAGAGCTATTTTAGGCAGTTTTAGGCATTATCTTGTTTAATGTCCACGATACTTTTTCTATGTGAATATAAATATTTTCATTTATACAGATGAGGGACCTGAAGTCTTGAGTAGTTTATTAATTTCCTGAAGCCACAGGTTTAATAAACTCTTGAGTCCACCTCTTTCCATTGCACAAAAATGGTTTAACTGTGTAATACATATTTTGAACATCTATTGAAGTCCTATGCTATAAAACAGCCCTCAATTTTAGCAGACATATGGGACGTGGATCAAAATCTCTTTTTTACAAATAGGAACACTGAGGCTCTGAGAGATCATAGTTATTTGTCCAACGCTACATTACTTAAATGGTTTGCAATAGGTTTTGAACTCAGGTTTTCTGGCTGAAAGACTAGTCTTTCTGCTTTACCACCAAGCTTCCCAGAGAGGGTTTGGCCGTAGCAATGCTGGGAATGAAGTGTGAAGAGAGGTTTGAGAACATGCTTTGTTTTTAGCTTCAATTTAATTGCAATTACAGAAAATAATAAATTGTAATCTCTAAATTGGAAAGAATAAAATTTATACTGAGAACTTCAATTTTGGTGACTAATTGCATATATATTACCTCATAATAGACTAAATTTCCAATCCACTTATTTTCTATTTGACTTCTAACTATTTTAAATGTAATCCTTGCATTCCAATTGCACCTTACTGAAAAACATAACTAATCAATATTAAATTATTTTTTCCTTGACTTTGTCTGTTATATAGATCATATCTTGTATCTCATACTTATGATGTCAAGAAATTAGTCACTGGACCATTTCAGACATTCATTTTAATAAATATTTTTGAAACAATATAAGTATTTCAGGGATCATTTTACCCCTGTATTATACCTGCTATCATACCACAGTTTTTACTAATCTGTTTTTGCATCATCTTTAATAATGTTCAATCTTACTTTCTTACTCTTGTAAGATTTGTTTCACAGTCAAGATAACTTAAATTAAGAGTATTTCAAAGTAAGCAAGATTAGATTGTTAATAATCGCAGCACCATATTTTGTTTGTTTTTCACCTTTCTGAACTCTCATAGACGTGAGCATTTCTAATAATCTTTGGAGGACATTTGCAGAGACTTGTAAAAAGGGCCAGAAAGTTGCCACTGTTTTGCTGCTTCATAGGAATCACATATTTATTACTTATTTTCATCACAGCACATGTTTTGTAATAATCTCTGCACTGCCTTACAGTGACATTTTCTCCATCAAGCTCTCTGCCTCCAGCATTATTCTGGAGGAGGTGCAATAAATAACTTGTTCTTTTTTATGCCTGTGGCAGACATTGGTAATTGGGGACACTGTTTGTTTTAGAACATATAGTATGAATAACTAATATCATTGAACAGTTATTACATGCCAATAGTCTTCTGTTTTTTTAACTGTTATTTTAATTATCATAACAACATTATTCAGTAGGTATTATATTATCTCTATTTTACAGATGGAGAAACAAAAGCACCAAGAAATAAGCAACTTTCCAAAGTCCCTAAGTAAGTAAATTGCTAAGTAAGAATTTCAAGCCAACCCAGTGACTTAAGTAATGAACTACTACTTCATGTTTCCTCAAATGTGCAGTACTCAAATCGTGAAAAGCTTTGCAATTTTGAAGTTTCTGGTGAAACCTACCTGCACCATTGGGTAGTGTCCTACTGTTACATGTCTTGTAGGTGTGTTGCAGATGGAGCCTTTGGGAGGTGATTATGTCATGAGGGCAAAACCCCATGAATAGGATAAGTGCCTTGGTAAAAGAAGCCCCAGAGAGATTCCATGACTCTTCCATTGTGTGAGGAAACAGTAAGAAGACATGTGTCTATGAACAAGGAAGCAGCTTCTCACCAGATACTAAAGCTCTGGTACCTTGATCTTGGACTTCCCAGTCTCCAGAACCATGAGAAATACATGCTCATTATTGAAGCCCCCCAATCAATGGTATTTTTGTTATAGCAGCCCAAACGGACTAAGACAGGTGTTTTGAGGTTCAAATAATAATTTATTTGAAAGCATATGTTAAATAACACAGCACACATTAATTAGTAAAATTTTAAACAATAGATCCTTTTATTAAAGTCATCTTTTATTTTTTGAAATTTTATTTTCAAGTTCAGTGCTTTAATTCTACTCATTTTTAATGTAAGCTGACTTAGAATAACACATCGCTTGAAGGTATGTACTCTAATTTAAAATAGAATTAGTTATTTCCTTTTTATTTCCCTGTGAATATCTATTTCTAAAAATGTTGAAGATTAAATTAAAGGCTTATTAAAATAGAAAGAAAAAAATCAAAGCAATGTAAAAAAACGTGTCTGTGAAATGAATATAGTTACCATTATTAGAATACTAACTTTGGTTCTAAATTCTGAGCTTTTCGACACTCCAGAATTAGTTTATTTTACATTATGGTAGAAAGTATAACAATTTTTAAGAGCTAAAAACAGTTTCAAGGCACTGAATTTTAAAATAAATTTGTCATATGTCACCTATTTCATGAGTAGTGCATCACAAAACAAGTACCTTTCATTTTCCCTTTAAATAAGTATTGCATATAGATAATCAGCATTTATAAGCCAGCTGTTACCTGTTGACTATTGTGAAGAATATACTCCATGAAAGGGCAAAAATAAACTTTCTTGTGATCTGACCTGTCATAAGTCTAAATTTAGATTATCTAGAAAGGCAAATCAGTTTGGGGAATAACATATCATTATCTGTATAACTGAACTCTCATCACTCTAACCCAACAGACGTAACAAACGTAATTATGCCCATTTTGTAGGACTTAAGACTTACAAATGTTAAGTTGCATGTTCAAGCTATATAAAGAATTGTATCCAGGTAAGTCTATCTCCAAAGCCATGCTCTTTCTAATAAATTTTTCTTTTCTTCAGAAAAGTCAAAAGAGATGGTGATAAACCAAGTTTGGGAGTATTAGTAGAACTCCACTGAGATGAGAGGAAAAATTCAATTCAGATAGGAAACAGCATTATCAAAGCCTCAAGGCAAGAAAGAACATCCTCTACACAGGCTGTGCAAGTTGTTTGCTGTGGGTGAACTATTGTTCTGGAATCAGAATATTCAGCAAGTTTACCATTTGGAGAAGTCTGGATTTTGACATAAAAGTAATGAGAAAACACTGGTAGATTCTGTACGTTATGTGGGTTGTGGGGGATAAAAGGAGTTAAAGCAAAGCAAGACAAAACAACAAAACCAAAAGATAAAAGAAAAAAACCCTCTGGTAGAATTAATGGTCCAGCTAAAGTTGTCATATATAAGTATTTAAAAATGTCTACACTCTATTAACAGAGTTCAAAAGTTCAAGTGCAAGAGAAGAAATATTCAATAACTTGTGGAGTTGGATATGATGTTTATAGGGTTTTTTTTAAAGGAATTTTAAGATAACAGCAATAAAATAGGTAGGGATGAGAATGAAGTGTATAGAGGAAGGAGAGAGAAGGCAGGATAGATGGCACACTAAAGTGCAATTCAGTGAGGATGGTAGGTCAAGACAAGAATAAAAGAACTGGCATGAAGGATGCTGAGGAACACCAAGTTTAGGAAACACCAAATCTAAAAGGGGGCTTCTAAAAACCCTGTCCGATCTTTGTCTCAAAGGAATCATTGTCTTGCCATGCAATGTAATTAAATACCCTCTGGGTAGAGGAAAAAGTCTCTATTACAATGGAATGGTTTTGGGTTTTGGGGAGAGCAAAGTTCTCTATTTCTGTTATGGTAATCAGAAAACAAATGCAAAAAGATAGGCCATCTGTAGCTGTCAAGGCTATTTGCAACTCAAACATCTTTGACAAGATAAGCTACAATGATGTGTACAAATGCCATGGAGTATTGCCTCCCAATAATCTCACATGTAGATTGTTCGCAGATGATAACAAGTTCTAAGTTATATCAATGTAAATGGGTTGATAATAGATATTAAAGTTATCCATAATAATGTCAGAAGTTGACATAAGAGACTATAACTAAGGTCATTGTGTACTTTAATGAGTTGTAGAGAGCAATCTGAATCTGAAGATAAATGATGAAAGTCCAGAACAGAAAGGTACAGCAGAACTTTGGTGGGGGAGGAGGGGGTGGCGGAGACAGAAAAAGCAATAATCAAACAAGATTTTTATTGAGTAAGAAATCACACAGTGCTATTTTAATAGTCCTTGCCTCAAAAACGTATACATTAGCTCTAGATTTAGTGTAATGCATGCGGAAGTATTTAGAAAAATGTATGCTCCGAAGTGCATCAAAAACAAGATGATGGATAGAGATGTGGTTAAGCACATAGAGTAAATCTGGTTATAGGATAAAGGCAGTGGTAATACAGATGTTTGCTAGAAGTTAATTTATCTTTTCTTTATGCTTGAAAATTATCTTACAGAATGTTGGGGGAAAACGATTGAGTAATGGTGGGGAAATTTGTTTTCTTCTTTGCTCCACTGCAGGCCCAGAATATTACTACACGAGGCTCTAAACCTCTGTAGTACTGGAAGTAGTTTCAGTTGTTTTGTCAAAACCCTTGACATTTTTTTTTTTTTAATTTGATTCAGATCTTAGTGTCTTTGACCTTGAGTACTATAACCTCAGTGTAGACTTTATCAGGCATCACAGTTATGGTGGGATCTTGGGGAGAAGCTGTGGCCTTTGACAATGGCAATGATCGTAGTTAGAATCACAGCAAACTGGAGTCTGAGAGGTCTCACAGGAGCTAATAGGCTAGTCTGGAGAACACTTTTTGTTACATGCCCTTAAAGACACTTGGATTGTGCTGGCTGGAAAGTTCCTGCTTGGCTATCACCCATAGGAACATATTCTAACAATAAGCTTTCTGCTTCTGTACCCCACACTTGCACAACCAACCTGTGGGTTGACAGTAAATAGAAGAAAAATAGACTTTTGTGTTCAGACAGAATGAAGAATGGGGTATAGGGGTTAAAAACCCTGTACCTCTACATTTCGGGGCTGCTTAATTTGAGGTCTGTGAACCCGGCAGACCCAGGTGGCTGAATAAAGAGTGTGTTTCCTATAACTCACTGAGTTCTGGTGGTCCATGTGTCTTTTGGGGGGCTGGCGGCTACAACAGGATCTCTTTGGAGGAATTTTACAGTAGCTAGAATTCCAGAAGAGTTGAAGAAGGGGTAACAAAAGCACTGAGTTACAATTATACAAATGCCTCTTTACCTGGTGTGACTAAGAAAACACTGCTTATAAATAAGTATTTAAAATAGCTGCAGGGTTGGAGGAATGTTCACAGTCCTATTCTTCTAGAACAATGAGTTACCCACAAGCAGAGAGATAATACTGGATTAAGACTAACGTTGGAGTAAATAATATGTGATGTGATGGGAAAAGTACAGAAATTCGAATATAATGATCTGGGTATTAGAAGCCACAATGCATAGGTCTGGAAAAAAAGATCAGACGGGAGAGGATAAATAGGGAGATTGCCCAAAGCAGAATAAGAACAGAACTGTTGATTAAATGTAAGATTTGTTTAAAGGTACTGTTTTCTTCCAGACTCTGAACATAAATAATGTAGTTCTAATGTATCTTGCTCATCTCTGTATTCCTAGCACCAGTTACAGTGTTTGAAACTAGAAGCAAATAGCCCATGAAGATAACACAATTCTTAGGCTTCAGTGTTGCTTCCAAGACGCTGGGTGGGCCCCACCCAATGTGTTCATAAGTTCATATATTTTAGTTAAATATTTGTCATTTTGTAAAATGTTTCATTCTATAGTCTCCTATAAAAGATAGCCTCCAAAATTATATAAACTTAAGCTCCTACAAATCTGATTCAATCACTGCCTAAGATATAATAAATAATTAATATTTGTGAGATTAATAGATACATAAAAAAGATGTAATGGTAAAATTTGCAAGAAAGGACCTTTAGAGCTATTTCTACAACGTGGAAGGAATATCTTAAAAGTGTTCAGCACCTTTTACATTTGCAAAATATTTACAATCTTTTCCTAAAGAAAAAAAATAAACACAAAAATATATGTTAACATTTGGGAAAAGTTTGTGAGAGGAGTGAGGAACCAGCAAAAGAAAAAATCAAATGTATTAAACACCTCATTTAAAAAAATACGCACAAAATCTGGAATATTCAAATAAATGAGACTGAAAATGTTACCCTTTTTTTTCAGCAAAATATGTGATGAGGCATACATATTTTATTTTCTCTAATAACTATCAAGAACAGCCTTTAGCAACTCGTTTTAATTCCATAGCAAATCATAGAAGAAAGTAGGTGGCCACTGGAGAAATAAAATACTAATACAAGAAATTTCCAAATATTTCTAGAAAATTAAAGAGGCTATGAAAATTGAGTAAACTAATAAAATAATTAGGACACCATTGGTGATGTTTTTGAACAAACTAGTAGGTATTTTGTGTTTGCGACAAATCAAATAAATTGAGACATACTACTGAAATTTTTCACTGCACAGTTATTTTTGTTTTTTAAATAAAGAGAAGAGAAAGAAAAAATAAAGTTGTATTCTTAATCCTATTTGTAACATTCATGTTAAGAGAGGCAGCATTAGGCATATTAATGTGTTTGCTTCTCCTCTAATTTACGATGCCCTTCCTTCTTTAATGAGATCTGCTCTGCAGCCCATAAAATAATTGTTATGGTAAACTGACTTTTCAAAATTAGCTACACACCAGTTGGTCCAGAAACCTATTCCTCTAGACCATTCATGCACAAAATACCTTTGTGTGAAATCCTTTCCAAATGTGTAATGATTGGAGTTAGTCCAGAAGTTTGCCCACAGGGTCTCTCAGTGGAAGCAGCCTCACAATTTCCTTTTCTCATAAGCGTTTCCATGAGACTCTCAGTCATGTGGGCTTACTCAGGCCACTCACAGGCCAACACTGAAAATACATTCAACCTTAGTGTTATTGCAAAAAGAACTTGTTTTCTTTAACCTGCAGAGATGCGACCTGACCCAGCGTCTGGTTGTATGGCACAAAGTATGAGCCAGAAGCTGTTCAAATATTCTCAAGGGAACTGGAGGAAGATTTACATGGAAAGATCTAGACTATCCTAGAAACCATTAGCTCACTGTTTCATACTCTCACACTGTGATTGTTATTCTACCACCGTGACCATGACCCATGATGAAAGGAGACCTACTGAGACAGGAGTGGTTGGCATCATCCTTTCCTCAAAGGGGGGAAAGAAAGAGGTCTGTAAAATACCCCAGGGATATGGAGACTATGAAGCACTAATAGTATTTCAGATTCATGTGGAGACAAAGGGTTGAGATGGAGCACGAAGACATATTTTCCTCCATTAGCACACTCCTAAATCAAAGAGGCTAATGGCTGAATGTGCGCTAAAGTACGTAGTGATGACCACAAATAGTTTTCAAGTTTCTTCTTCATGTTTATGAAAGCACCCTGCATATCTGGAAGAAAAATGAAGCTTTGCTTTAGTACAATTAACATCAGTATCTTTGTAACACTTAAAAACTCTAAGAAAAAAATAAACTGAAATGAGAAGAACTTTAGCATTAATTAGCACATATTACAATATTACATAGTATTAATTTTTTTTTCTTGAGAGCATTGTGACTTATAGTACAAAAAAAGATTATGGATTTCTCCACCTATATTGAAAAATAAATTCTCCTTAAGTCTATTTTACTGTTGGCATTTGAATTGAAGACATGCACATTTATTTAATTAATTTTACAAATATATTAAGAAACTTCTAAGTGTAGGCCTCGAACTAGATGCTAGAAATCTAGTAGATGCTAATTTTAAATACACTCTGTATGATAGAAGCGATCAATTTGACACCACTTTATTTTGTTTTAATTCCTTAATTGCAATTAAGAGGCTTGTCTAATATCAATAAAAACTTGTGTCGGAATACATCATTCAAGGCAAGATTTGATATTATCACGTAAAACACTAAACATGTCAACCAAGAGGACAGAGTCTGAGAGCTCAGACTACAGATTTAGAAACATATCAGATTGGCAAAACATAATTGTAAACAATCTTTTCCAGTATATAATGGAAAGGATCACAAATCAAGTTTTTCAGCTTAGACTTTTCTCCAAAGGAACATATCTATTCATCTTAAATATAACTCAAAGGGAAATTGTGATTCATTTTCAAGAAATCTACTTTATGGCCTATTGCTAAAGAGTGAGTTGCGTAGTACACAATCTATAGAGAAAAATTGCAAATGGGAAAAGAAATAAGGGAGCCTAAGTCAGATCAATACTTGTCTTGTAGATTTAAAAAATGCAGGGAAGTTTACAAACAGGTAAGAAAGAAATGGCCTCAGCAAGCAGCAAACATTGTAACTCAAGCAGGCTCTGTCCAGAGGCAGAGAACAAGAGACAAAACTCAGATCTAGAGCCATCCATTGAAATATAACTGTTATACTGAGAATAAAGTCAGATGCAAGTGCTGAATTCTATGAATAAAATGCAGTTCCATGGAGACAGAGATAGATAGATTAGACAGAAAGATAGATAGATAGATGATAGATAGATAGATAGATAGATAGATAGATAGATAGATAGATAGATAGATGATAGATAGATGATTGATAGATAGATAGATAGATAGATGATAGATAGATAGACAGATACCCAAATAGATGTGTGTGTGTATGTGTGTGTGTGTGTGTGCAAGCACGCACGCGTATGCGTGTACATGCACGTGTGTTGTCGGAAGGAGCCCAAAGGCAAGGCTAAGACACTAGAGAATTCAGGAAAGCAATAGATCAGCATTAAGCTCCATTTGGTTGCAGGTAACAAATCTGCACGTCCACAGCTGTTCTGCAAACATTTATAGTATCTAGACTTTAGTAAGCTTCAGCTAATTTAAGATTATGGCTCATCTCTCTAGGGGTGAAATGATTTCTTAAGAAATAAGAAGAAAGTGGTAAGATATAACAAATAGTTTAATTCCATTCCTTAATAAATGTAACAATTGTGTATTCATAGGCAACTGTTTAACATGTTTTCAGAATATATAAATTTTTCTGCCCCTAAAAAAAAAATTTTGCCTTCAACAAACAAAGCTTGACTTTATAACTACTTGGAAATAGTCATGTTTATCAGCAGCAAATACCTAAATCAATGAATTGTTTTAAGTTTTCAGAATGTATAAATTGAAATGCATATGAAAGGTGTTAGGAAAAGAAGGGCATAGTAAACTTATATCCATTAAAATCAGGCCATAGCAAAATTTATGTTTTTAGCTGTACAGGAACTTTAAGTGTATTATAAAACAGATCACCTGAGTGTTTTATAAAACAGAATACAATTATTAAGTGACCCAAAATTATAGTTATGACTTTTCACAGTGACAAAGACAGCAATGACATAGGTTGGGCACAAAGGAATACAGAAATGTCAATTTCCTATTCAGAACTTCAAAATCTTAAGTGATGGATCATGAAGTTCAATTAGTGATAGTGGCCAGTATTTTTTAAGTAAAATAATATGTGGTAAATATAATAGAAAAAGAATAGCGAATTGAGTCTATCAAACATAGTTTATCATAAAACTTTCATTTCAGTTGTGCATTTGAATATGTGTACAAAATATCAATATAATATGTATTTCTTGTGGGTTGAAGCCAAAACAGTTGGATATTAACTGGTTTGGAAATAGAAGTGGGGAAGAAGTGGCCTTATTCCTTTCT
The DNA here is from genome assembly GCA_030015415.1 of Cynopterus sphinx. Classification (NCBI taxonomy): domain Eukaryota; kingdom Metazoa; phylum Chordata; class Mammalia; order Chiroptera; family Pteropodidae; genus Cynopterus; species Cynopterus sphinx. The sequence continues at coordinate 13,747,203 of CM057381.1, forward strand.
ATATATTCTCCTTCAGAGCATACTTAATGATATTTTGCTTTATTTGTGTTTTATGAGCATTGCTTTTAACCTGATTTCATCTGCACAAAATGTGGGGAGAGAAATATGGAAAACAAGTCTTTTCTTTTTAATGGGCACTTTCTAGGGATGATTCTGACAAATAAAATATTCTTCAAAGACTATCTTCTAAAACTCCAACTTTAAGACATTGTTCAAAATTTAAAACCTAATGCAAAGTTTGACATCATAAACCATCATTAATGTTATTGGTTTTCGGTTAATCATGTCACCAAGCCTTAAAACTTCTGACACATATAAACATTCCATCATTAGAATTTTAAAACATCTTTAAAAGTAGAACTCAAATGAGTCAGACTTTTTTTTTTCCTTTTATCTGCTTAAGAAAATGAAGGAATTTGCTGTGTCTCCATGTGACATTTAAAATTTCCCTCATTCAAATTGTCCCAACTTCAACGCGTTTAAAATACAAATCCATCTTGTTTTGGCAGTCTCAGTGTCAGGAAGTTATCAAGGAAACAAAGCCTACCTTCAGCTTAATAAAATAACATTGAATTGTCAATAAAAAGAACATTTCAGAAAATAGAAATGTTAAAAACTACAAAGAGACATAAAATCAGAAGACAACTCATAGATAAAAATGCAGTCCCACAGAACTGCCAGATGAACCCAGCAACAGGGAAACCTGTTGAGAAAATAGAAAGACATTGACAATTCTGGATTTTGTTTTCTCTTTTATGGGATAAAAGGAATATTGCACACAATTTACTCATTTTGAGTCTTGGTTTTCTGCTTAGCAAAAGTAACTTCAAAAACTCACATTATCTCTAATTGAAATCCTGATAAACAAATCTACTGAATAAACACTAATATTTTTATTTCCAGATTAAGTTTTATCATCAGCTTACATTGAGTAAATTATTTTATTTACTTGAGCTAGGGTGTTGGATTCATAACCTGATGGTTGTGTGATGTTGGACAATTAAATTCTCTCGGCCTCAATTTCCTCTGGTAGAGTGTGGTAGAATGAAAGAGACATAAACTATGTGATAGGAATCTTGACAATTGTACCTGTTTTGAGTCTGGACAAGAGCCTTGTCCAGAATGTTTAAAGAGGTTCTCTAAAGTCTCCTCTAAATCTAAAATTTTGTATTTGGAAGTGATAGTTATAGATCTGAATCCTGACCTATTATGTCATTGTGATTGTGCAAATCATACACCTTTAAATGTATATATTTTCATTAACTGTAACAGTGACTCCTTAAGAAGGATCATTGTCACTCTAGATGCACATAAATATAAATGGAGGTTCAGAACAGTTGAATAACTTATGAATGGTGGATAGCAAGTTAGATGTGAAAGCATTTCTTCCAAATTCAGAGCCTTAATTGAATCTAAATTGTCTTATATTTCCCCACTGATAACCAGTACAGATTTGCATATGAATTTTGTTTTTTGTAATTAAGGGAGCTAAATAAAGTTTATCAACTCAATTGGTATTTACTAAATGACAATGTGGCAGGTACTGCATAAGGTATCAGAGTACAACAGGAAACACGATAAATGTGAAACCAAACATTACAAAGTTTGTGGTCAAAAGAAAGACACAAAATTAATAAGAAATATGAAAGGAGTCCAATTATTGCTGCTGCTGTTGCTGCTTCCTTCTCCACCTCCCTTTTCTCCTCCTCTTCCTCCTCCCCTCCTCCTCTTTTTCCTCTTTCTTCATAAGCTACCAGGATTTTAGGGTCCCTATGTACCAACTATTATGCTGGATGCTTCTGTATATCATTTCATTTATCTCCCATCTGTGAATTAAGTCTTCTTTTCCTTATTTTACAAATGAGAAAATATGCATAATTAGTATATGCATGTGCCAATTTATTCTCCTTCCAGCAATAAATAAAAATGGCCAATTTCATATCTTCTCTTATACTCAGCAGTTTCCTTAAAAAAATATTATTGTGATAGGTTAAAACTTGTATCTTATTGTTTCCTACTATATTTTTATTTCTAATGAGGTTGGAAATTTGTTCCTATATCAAAAAAATTTATTATTCATCTATTATTAATCAACTACTATATGTGGCATAAAGAGTAAAAGACAACATTATTTTTTTTTTAAAGATTAGTGAGATTAAAAGAGTGTTAAACGCATCTCAAGTGAAGAGAAACAAACATTTTCTTCATGGACTAGTATCACCCATTTGATCACAGCATTACAGTTGGTGAATCTCAACGAAGAGGGCAAATTACATTCTGGATCATTGCTGTTTTGTTGTTTTTACAAGGATTTTGACTTATTAAAATTAACTATGATTTTACTTTTTGTATATGAGTTTCTCCAGCTTTTTCCTTCTGCCATACTTCACAACCTAAGATTTTATGTAGCTCCCAGTTTAAAATCAAATAATGACTTTCAGAATGTGGGTTCTGACTATATGTGTTAGGTTGGCAGGGGAAGGGCCAGCCAGATGCCTACTTGGAGACTCCCCAGCTTGATGCCCAGAATCCAGACCTTCTTCAGGCCCACCCTAAAGCTCTAGGCACCACCACCCTAATCCGGATGCTCAATCAGCATTTGATTAACCTTCCCCACCCTATACCCCTACCCCCACATAACCTCATAAAAGCTGTGCCACCCGCCCCCCCGCCCACCAAAAGGAGTGACTTCTCTGGCCCCTCTCCTCTCCGGACCAGAGAACCTCGAGCGGTAGCCCTCTCCCAATAAATGCTTGCTTTTAAGACTTCTCTAGTCATGTCACGCCTTTACAATATGTATATGTAATACATATACTATCTGAAAAAAGAATTGCTAATTTGAATATAAAGTTTATTTTAATGCACTTTCTATGACTATTGTGTTAATTGTCTTGTATTTGTAAAGTGTATTTAAAGGCTGTATTTACTCCTTAAAAATTAGATTAAATCTTATACCAAATTTCTGTGTCTTGGCTGTCATTCCCTCTTTTGTTAGCCAAATCATACTGACTCCCACCCACTCTCTGGACAGCAAGTGAGATTGCCCCAGGCTAGGATTATCACAGTATGAAAGTCAGATGCAATGCTAAAGAAACTTAATATTCATTTCACCCATATGGCATATTCATTTTTCCGAGAGCTCCTTTTTTGGGTTTGGAAAATCACCTATTTTATTTTATCCCACTGGTTTTGCTTGTTTGTTTTTAAAGTGTACACACTATCAGAGAAGCTACTTCTTATTTGTAGATGAGATCAAATTACATTTAAGCTACATCTCTGAAGCTATTTGTCTTTGAGAGTTGCATTTTATAGTTTCAGACTTATGTGACAGTGGCTTAAACCCAAGATGATGATTGTTCACTTATTAGGAAGTCTCAAGGTGGGTGGTTGCTGGGTTGGTACATACATTTGCTATGCCCAGGGTTCTGAGTATGCATCTAGATGATTTCCTTGGCCTTCTCATAACTAGAGAGCCACATCCAACCAAGGCATCTTTTTCATTAAAGAAAAAACAAAAGTAGTCCCAGAGTTTCTCTGAAGACTTTCCCTTCAGTGTCATTGGCAAGAACTTTGTTATATATTCAGTCCTATGGCATAGACTAATCTCACCTTTGGTGAGATTAAAGAAAACCTGTTCTGTTGCTGAACTAAACCAGGCCTTTAGAAATAAGGAAAAAAATAAAAAATAAAGTTGGTATAAAAATACATGAGTATTTGAGAAAAAAAAAATGTTTTAAAAGCACAGTAATTGGTCCAATCTAATTGGTTCTTAACTCACTTTAAAAGCAGAAGGAAAAAAAAAAACATAACATGATTGAATTTGGTCCAGGGTCACACATTATAAATTTGAATATGTTAGCCTATCACAATACTATACATTAGACACATATCCTAAAACCAAAGGAATGCTTTTCTTATTGAACCATATTTTATACGTACTCTAATTTAATTTAATTAATATGCCATAGAAGTGTGGCTTGATTCCATTGAGTGGTAAAAATTTATTGATGTAGTTCAGCCTCAGTACTAAAAGGACCATATGTGCAGTCAATTTAACAAAATTACTATGAGAACATATTTTTGTAACAAAAGAGAAATTTTTATACCTGGAATTGTTAAGAAGACACTTAACTTATTTGAATTTATAACAATAAGATAAGTTTGTTGAGATGTAGAAAATTTACCTTTGGAAAATTAAATATATGGCAACTATGAATCATATCATGCATAGAAAAATTACTGTACTGTTTGTCAAGATTTTGAAAATTTATAACTACCTGCTATTTTTCATATCTTATGGATAGAGATAGCACAGTTCTTTAAACAAAAAATAAATAGACAATATTTTTTTGTCTCATTTTTAAAGTTAATAAGCCAAAGCATATTTTATGTAGGATATATTTCTTAATTTTAATTGAATGAATATGAAATCAAGTAACTACTATAGTGCAGAATATTCTTAAATGCTTACATAATTAATATGATTAAATCAACAATAATACCTTAATAACTATTACTAAACATTTTCTTTTAAATAAAATTATCTTGACTTAATTGCCTTCTATTTTTTTATAATTTGCTTTTGGAAATGTAAAGCCACAAGGCGGTCAGTAATTACAGATGATTTTTCAATATTTCATATGCAATTATACATAAAAGTTAAGATTATATTTTATAAAAATTGGTATGGCATAGGTTTCTATAAACATTACAGCAGTGAACCTTTAAAGAATCAATATCATAAAGATAAAATACAGTACACATTTTCCAAAAAAAATAAATTGCACAAACTGAAGGTAATGACCGTTTTTTTGGTTGGTGTATGCTTTCTAATTAAAAAGTAGAAATTACACTTGAACAAAAGTGTAATTACTCAATTAAAATGGTTGGAGAAAGGATTTTCATCTCAGTGTGTATAAAACAAGCATTAAGAGCAGTGTTCTAATAAATACTTTTTGCAGAAAGAGAAAAGTTAAGTCTGTGGCATAAATGGTAACTCATTAAGTCAGGCTCCCAAAAATCAATTTTTTAGACTTTTCTAGCATCAGAATGAATGCTTGGAATTTGCTTTCTTTAATGCCTTTCCATTCATTCTCTTCCAATGACTGCAACCCACCATTGTCTTCTGCATGACCTGTCTCTACCTCTTGTTGTAACCCCGAAAGGGTGAGTCCTTTGAGTGCCTTTTCCTTTTTCCCTCACTAGCACTACTGACATGATGACTCCTCTAGCCTGACATTCCCAAATACTTTCGAATTGTCAGTGAAAGTCGGTCTGCTGCAGATCTGCTGTCACTGTACAATATTCCACCAGTGGCAAGTCACCATAATTTTATAATTTTTACAAAGTTGAGATTTAAAAAAAGGAAAGGGAAGACCTATGTCATGACCGAAGTGAGCCATAAAAAAGAGCTTCATATTCACCTGTCAATAATCATTATTTAAATTTGAAAGAGCAGTTGGTTTGCAATCAAGACTGTTTGATCCATGTGTTAATAAGCTTTCTACGGAAGCAGCAGACTGCAGTCATGGAAGAGATAGCAATGTGGTATGCAAGCACTGGGGATCAGAGAAAAACATTCAATAAGATAAAGAGGCTTTTGAGGCATTTAACAGACATACATAACTATCATGTAATTCTTTCCTTGAGAAAAATTATCCAGATTTTTAATATTTAGTATAGAAGAAAACTTTTAGAGATGAAGCTCTTTAAGAGTACATGAACGGTTGTTTATGGAATTTAATGCAATCTCTACTATGCACATAAATTTAGTACTTCAACCAAAGCAATTTCTCTTCCTCTAATACAAAATTAACAAAGCCCAAGCCCCCAATCCTATTTGATTATAGAAAATATATGTCTTCCATAGATTATCTTTCATACTGAGGATTCCCAAGAAATGATTCTCTACCACAACAAATGGATTCTGGTTGGTTCTTGCCATGTCTTCATACAGTGTCCTTCTAGGATTCTCTCTGTTATCTATTGTCTCTCAATTGCTTCTCCAAACGCTGCCAAACACCTCCCAGACAAGGAAATGATTCTACACTGTTCTTGCACAGAGCAGTTAATACCAATTTGAACACAATACAACACTGTTAAAGTTCAACTATAACATCTAACATCATGAACTGTACTGCAGGAAGAGACACCTTAAAAACAGATGTCACCATATGATTTCATTTGTGTGTGAAATATAAAAAATAAATAGATAAAATAAATAAACAAACAAAATAAAAAGAAACTCATAGATACAGAGAACAAACTGATAGTTAACAGGTGGGAGGGGACTGGAGGGCTGAATGGAAAAGATGAAGAGATTAACAAATACAAACTGGCAGTTATAGAACAGCCATGAGGATGTAAAGTACGGCAGAGGGAATCTAGTCAATAATATTGCAATGGCTACGGATAGTGTCAGGTGGGTACTAGACTTATCAGGAGGTCACTTGGTAAATTATATAAACGTCTAACCACTATGCTGCACACCTGAAACTAGTATATATTGAATGTCAACTGTAATTGAAAAAGAAAAAATGGGCATCAGATAATACGTTCTTACAATCTAGCACCCTTTTCACTTCCAGAACCATCTGCTTTCTTGAATCATTTTTGCCCAGAGTCAACTTCTGTCCTCATTCCTGCAGTTAACTGCCCCCCCCGTGTGTGTGTGTGTGTGTGTGTGTGTGTGTGTGTGTGGTCTGTGTGTGTAGTGGTGGGGGTGGATAGGGAGGGGATGGGTAAACATTTTGTTAATCTCTTTCTGAGCCCTCATGACATCCTAATGACTCCATCTGACTGTTCTCGTTTGAACTTCATTGCTGTTTTAAGATTGCTTCGCATCTGTATGAGTCGGTGATGTTCTCAAGTGGACCCAAAAAGCATAAAGGAAGAGTATTTCCCAAGCACAATTTCAGTGTCCAACCTTAAATACAGAAACTGGTTATAAATACTGCATTTGCCATTTTGTCAGCTTCAGTAATTTTTAAATCCAGATTCCACTTTGAGCAATAGAATAAACTCTTAGAAATTTAAAATAGCAGTTTATCTCTACTGCATAAGCGTTACTGCTTCTATATATTAGGGCATTGAGTAAGTGCAAATTACTGTCTCTTATGGAATACCTTTTAGTATTTCAAAGAAAATGCACTTTTTAAGAATGACTGATAACTCATAATTCAATATTAATGCATAAAACTTTGAACAAGTATATTTGAGTATAGTTTTTTTTCATAGTCACAGCTCAACCATTTTATTTTATAGTGCCATTTAGCAATCGCAGCATAATTCTTGAGTAGTTCATATGGAATATGAAAATTTGAAATGTTTTTGAACTATTTATACTATAATACAAAGTTTAAGAAGGAGAAATCATAAAAGAACAAGCAGGAAGTTTTTAACTTCAAGTTGGAATAAACTAGTCTAATGTCTGCTTTTTTATCATGTTAAAAAATAAATTATAATGAAATAATTATAAGAAACAGACTTACCTTGGATATCAGTTATCTGTTTTGCTTTATAGATATTTATTTTCCGACCTTCCATTGTCCTATATACTTCTCCATAAATGTATCCTACTTATGTTACAAAGTGTTATGTAATACCAAGTTGTAAGAAATGATACTTAAAGAACATTTAATCAAACCCATATCTGATGCATATATTTTTTAAATCTTCTGACACGTAGTTGTCATATTTATAGCAAGTATAGTTTGCTATTTTTAAAAGCAGAAGAGTTTGTATTTTACACTATACATTCATTAAATGCCTACCACATTAAAAGTCCTGGATGAGAAATTTATTCCACAAGACTAACAAGTCAGTCTCTACCTTCAGATAGATCCCAGCTGGTAGGAGTGGACAGTAAATAAACAGAAAATTGCAATTTAATGTGATAACACTTGGATAAGGCACTGAAAGAATGCATAGGCGGGGTACCTGGGCATGTTCTCCATAGCACTTCCCTACTAAGGAGTGATCTCTTTTGCTTCTGCCTTTTTTTGTGTGTCAGCTATACCCATGCAAAGACAGTGAAATCAGCTTCTACCAAAAGGATGTCTCCTTTTTCTCCAGACCAAAACAAAACAAAACAAAAACCCTAAAACACATTGTATTTCAGAGACGAAGAATACAGAACAGCCTTCCTAAATTGGTTTAAAAATACCATTAATACCATTATAATACCCAGTAATACCTCTGTAATGAGCACTTGGATTGTTTTCCAAGTTCTTTTAATAGCATTGGCGCACTTGTGAGGATTCAAAACACTTTCCTCTGTATAGGACCCTGCAATTAGATGCAGTCACGAATTAATTCCACAAACATTTATGGAACCCTTATATGTCAAAGGCTCGGTGAGTACAATGGTGAATATTAGAGTCATAATATTTGTTCTCGAGGAGTTTAAAGACTAATAGGGACATGGAGAGTAGACAGACAAAAATATAATGTAAGTGCTATGATAGAGCAGTAGCATCTGGTTACTTGGGAGCAGTCAAAACCAGTCTTCCTAAAGGAAGACATATTTTGACCTGTGACCTGAAGAGTGAGAAGGAGTTAGCTACTGTAAGGTAGAGAACAAAAAGAAAGAATGTACCAGTAGAGAGAAAAACACTCACAAAGGCCCAAGAGGAAAAAAAAAAGGCAAGGTGTTTTCAAAGAACTTGGAGTTTGATTCAGCTGGACCATGACAGACCCATGTTTTGGGGTAAATTGGGGAAAGGCCTGTCAAGTAATCAGAGGGCTGAGCATGCTGGAGTCAGCAGGCTATTATAAGACATATGGACTTTCATACTAAGAGGAATAGAGAACATCGAATGCTTTTAACCTAGAATGATTATTAAGATCAGATTTTATTTTAGACACAATATACTGGCTACTTGTGGAGAACAGATGTTAGAGCTAATGACCCCACCATAACACCTGTATCAAATTCAGGTTAACAATGCCTCCAGTTTGCTGAGCACCAGTTAACTCCCAGGCCCTCAGTAGCTTCAGTGCCTTTTCGTAGTTTAGCTGAAAGGGTCGTCGCATTACCCCTAACATCCTAGCAGGATCTGCCCTCCCCACTTCTTCTGTAGGGATTGTTCTCACACACCTCTATCCTACCAAGTATAGCAGAACCCACAGCAAATGTGGTGCACACGTACACAGAGGCTCTGGTTCTCTCTCCACTTCCAGATTCAGACATGACATCTGACTTCCCTAGAAGCTGAGTGAAGATGCCAGGGAAAATTGAGTTTGTATAAAATATGTATCTGGGATATTTTATTGGCCAGTTGTTTACACAGACCTGGCATGTAGGAGAAAAAGATGGACTATGTGTGTAGATTTGGGGCATTTTATAACTGAACCAGTGACATGAGTGGGATCATCTAAGGAATGCAGAGTGAGAGAAGTCAGAAACTTGAGGGCAAAAGAACATATGAAACATTGAAAAAGAGAGGAGTTTTGCATAGAATATTAAGGAGACATGCCTTGAATACAGAGGGGGAAATCCCAGCAAAGTTCATTGTTTCAAAAATAAAAGAGTAGAATACTCTAAGAAGACGTAAAATGCTGCTAAGAGATTGAGCAAAGTAAGGCCGGAGAGGTGTCCTTTAGACTTCGAAAGAAATGCGGGCAAGAGAGCATTAGAGAATTTAGCAAGAGAAATGGTGTTGGAATGGTTAGAAGTGGAAAAAGAGACCTGTCTGTTGAAAGATTACTACACTTTCAATACTGTAAAGTGGATAAAACAGATGAGATAGTAGAAAAAGTAAAGGTTTCCTATTTGCCTATTATTTCTTCTTTGTTTTAAATTAGACTTGAGCATTTTAAAATGCATATGAAAAGGCATAAGCTTATGAGCAAGTAAAAAGGAAGAGGTTTAACTTGTAGAAAATAGGAGAGAATTTCTGACCAGTTAACAAAACACTACCTTGGACTATGACTGGTTCACAGATTTATTTGTTTTAAGCCTATAACTTATTCTACAGAGAAATTTCCCATAAAATATGGAATTTAGGTTTCATTTGAAAATTTGGAAGACTTGCCAACCATTGGGTCCAGTATTCAGTTTGAAAATGGCTTTAATGACCATTATCTCTTTCAAAGTAAATAAGTATGGTTTTTTGCTCAATTCATTTATCTATACTGAACGGGCCTCTGTACATGTTTCAATTTGTACAGGTTGAACTAGAGAATAACGACAGAATAATTACACAAAAAACCTAAAAGAGTTGAAAGATATAGGTTCAGAAAATTTACAGAATTTTAATAGAAGTGAAGAAAGAAAAGAAACAAGGAGATGTAGGTAAGTTTCTACTTGTTTTGGCAAAAATTTGAGGGAGTTCTTTACTAATCCTGCCTCTGGAGTCAGGGGCAAAATCTCGGAGAGCAGAAGGCAATTCATTAATAGAAATCTCGACGATAACAGTCAAGGAACTGTTTGAGGGTCATCTCCTCACCATTAGGCTGAAGCCCCTGTACCTCAAAGCAATCCCACAATGTCCACTCTTGCTTATAGTATTGGTGACTGAAGAAAAATGCATGTGTAATAGTCTGTACAATTAACATATTTAATTAGCTTTGTGATTGAAAAAGGCTTTAAATAAACTATTATTACTACTAATGGTAATAATTATAATAATAATAAATGCATTTATGGAGCACTTGTGGTATTCCAGGCACTATTCTAACCTCTATAAATGGATCGCCCCATTTACTCTTCACAAAAAGCCTATGAAGTGAATTTTATTCTCCCCATTTTACTTCATTAAAAGATGATTGTGTCAATTATATAAAATGCCAAGTTTTATACTGCAAAATGGAAATTTCTCAATTTGATGAGTTTCAGAACTATTATCTCTTTTAAATTTTTTCTAAGTAGGATTTACAAGCTAAATCTCCTTATCCTCATTTCATTATTAATTTTAATAAATATTAAAATATTATAAGGAACTTTACTTCCACTAAATATTGCTGAAGGCACCAACCGTGAACTAAATAGTTAAGTATTTCACTTTGTGCCATCTAAATTTAAATTAATTCATAAGCCCTTGGAATACATAACCAAAGCAATCTCTTCTATGGTGATATTTCATCTGTACCAGGTAGTTTAAATGCCATCCCATTGAGAAATGGGTATCTGTAGTAAATGCTTAGAATTCAGGAATTGTATAAGCCATACAAAATTAGCACAAAAAAATAGCCATATGAATTATCAGTAATAAATATTAAAAATAACATGCCATAGTCTATATAACTATTATCTTTATATCTATCTGTGGATGATAAAACATGCAAAGATTCCCAGGATAGCATTTTTAAAGAAAATGCCTGTTTTTTTTTTCCTCAAGAAGTTTAATATTGTTAGTTTTTCTCATACTGATGATTATGTGCACGTAAAGAAACATCTATTTCCTATGCATTCTATATCCAATCATTTACATGTATAATTGTCATCACACAAAAAAAGATCAAAATATAAAGGAGAAATAAAATTACCCTATACAAGTTGTTTAATGGAGCAATGACTTATTGAATAAAATTGTGATATTATTAAATTACTATCAGCTGAATGTGTATATTTAATACCTTATGTCCTTTATCATTGCACTGTATTATAAAAGAATGCACTGCAAGATTAGGAACTATAGGGAGTTGACATTCAAACTCTAAGGTCAGCCTTTCATGGGGGAAGGGTTAAACCAATGAAGTACAACTAAATGGTATTATAAGTACACTAATTTATTTCATATCTGGAGTCTGAGATTCTTGTTTATCAAATTAAGAGGTACTTCTTCTTTTGGACCATAAGCCAAACTGTTGATGTAAGAACAGTTGATTAAAATTAGTGATAAAGTAAGAGAGGACATTTATGCTTTGAACATTAACCGGTCATTTTCTCTGTGGTGCTCAGGGATTCCATTCTCTTCTCCACATAAGCATGAAGCTCCCCTCGACATCGATGGAAGCTGCATTTCAGTGATGGAAAGAAAATAGACTTGCATAAGTTAATTATCAGACTGTTTTTGTTCTCATTTTAATGCCCTGTTTATTGTCAGTGGAAGCCGGATATGTGACTCACTTTGTTTTTCTAAGGTAAGGAACAGAAGGCAAGTACTACAGGTAAAAAGATGTGACTGTGAATAAATACAAGGGTGTGCAAAAGGAATTCAGTGGCTTTATCTAGCAACAGGAACTTCAGCTAGATTTTCCAGCGATGCAGGTTAGGCTGTATTCACTCTAAACTTGTGTGTCACTTTAGACTGTAGTATTTTTGTCCCAAGGCTATCTAGCACAATTGTTATATATTTAATAAATAAAATATTTAAACTAATATATAAATATGTCATCCATTGGTCAAAACAAACTCTAAGTGGAAGGGCATGTTTATTTCAGAACAGGTTAATAAATCATTTTTGTTTAAGAAAAAAGAGCAATTTATTATTCAGTCTCAGAATAAAAAATGTGCTTGAATTTTCCTAAGGAGGTCATATTGCATAGTTGCTATGAGTCTGGACTCTATTTTTGGACCAAAGATTGGCATTACTGCTTGCTCATTCTCGGATCTAGAGTAGATTCATTTAAACTCTCTGTATCTCAGTTACTTCATCTGCAATAAGGTGATATAAACAGCACATACCTTAAAAAAAAGTATTTGAGAAAATTAAGTGTTCACGGCTGTAAGTCCTTAGGACTTTGATGAGCACAGAGTAAGCATTCTATGACTACATTATTAATGAATAAATAAGACAAAACTTCATTGAGGGATATTTATATACCGTAGAAAAACAAAAGACAACAAACAAGTTTCCCATGTATTTGAGTTTCAGTCTGACAAGTGTGCATGCAGCGAGATGGATTTCCTTGGAAAATTAAACTCTCACGATGTGCGTGTCAGGCCTCTCTGTCAGTTACTCTGAAGATCCCTGGGCCTGAAGAAAAACTCCTACCATTTCCACCTCTATTTGGGACAATCCCAAGCAAAGGTCAATACTTTTCAAACTACATCAGTTGTCATATTATGAAACTTGATTAAAGGTCATTTAACCCACACCCAGAGAGCAGGAAAAGTTTTAACCGTCTTTTATGACCTCTGCCACATTCACGAACAGTGGTCTCTTAGATTGTGGACACAATTTTATTACCGATGCTTTAAACAAAGGGGTGAGGTGGAGAATGAGGTCATCTTATTGAACTTACATATGTTTTATAGCGATTATGGTCCTCCTGGCTATGGCAGTTGAGGAAACTATTTCCTCATCTTGAAATTTAGGCTTGTCGAAGAAAACCAGTCTTTTCCATAGTGCAGACAAGAGAATCAAATGATGATACACACTCAGTGACATGAGTGGTCTGAGGACCAACAAAGATGCCGTTATTATGAGGTTTTCAAAAGGGTGAAATTTATAAGCAAGATTACTTAATTTATAATCTAACATTTAAAAAAATTATATCGAATAAAAATAATTTTATATACAATTTTATATGGAGTGAGATTCATGATTTATACAAATTATTTCTTAAAACAAGGCAGAACTTTGCAAAAATAAGACTATTTAAACATATTTAAACTATTTAAACACTATAAACCTCTATGCCTTTAAGAATACTCAGAGAATTTGAAAGCAAACTCTTTCAAAAGAACCAGTGAAGGAGCTTCCTTTAGGGAGAGAAGATCAGCTCTATTTAAGACAAAGCAGAACAATGAAGCATTTTTAGACCAGCAACAGAGCTCCTCCTTTTCGTAGTTTGCTTTGCCCTCTTACAAAGTAACATCCTGGCATTGCCATTAGAATTGAAATCGACAAGGCATCCTTTTCATCCCTTGCTGCCAAAACTCTTCACTACTAATAATTAGCCATTCCTGGCTTCTATCCAAGAGAGTTTAATAAATACTAAAATGACTTCTGGGCCTCAGCTGCATTTCTGGCTGTAGCTGAAGAATGATGGGGGAGGGGAACACCACTCTATGGCCAATGAGATTTGCTGAGCAGCATCAGTGCAGCAAAGTGACTACTCGGTTTTCCATGAATGAAATATATTTTTTATGTTGGTGTATGTGTGGAACTGTTCATTCAAATTGGTCATATTTGGCTTTATAAAATTTATTTATATATTATTTTATTTACATGATGAGTAGATTCTTCCGTTTGGTTTGTGATGCTATCTAACTTAAAATATCACAGAACATCTGACTGAATGCCTTGATAAGAGAAGATATTGTTACATTTATCAGACAAAATATGGTGGGGATGAGGAGTTTCTTTTCCAAACTTCTGCTTCTGTGAAAGAAAGGAGGGTGGTTGCTAGAGGTGTGCTTCACCATAATGGATAAATCTGGCTTATTCAGAGGTGAGGGGTACAGCCATTGATCCAAACAAATATCTTTACCTCTGTGTCTTTGTCTCCTGAGTCTTATTTCCCAACTCTTCACAAAGCTCTAGAGGAAGAATCAGGCCTTCTTATTTAGCCTATAACTCAACTGTTCCAGCTGGTCTACAGTGAATATAAACAAATGGCATATGTATGTGTGTCTATTATCCTGCACAGCTTTCTGTTCTTAGTTTCCTAATCTGAAAGAATACAGATGAAGCTTTGGCCTTTGTTCCAAGGCATTAATCCCAGAGTGGTCCTTTTCTGCAAGACCAAAACTAAAATATATGAGAATTTGTTTCATAAAAGCTTATTAAAGAGGCTAAGAGTCAAGAAGATAAACTTACTAACTACCAAATGCTACCTGCCCGGTGTCTGACTTGGGATTTCACTTTGATGAAATGTACATGAATCTTGACTAGAGGGTGAACCAGTTTTCTTCATGAATTTCTTTAGAAAATGATTTAATAGATCTGAATTCAGGGAATTTTTCTCTAACTTGGAACCACATTTTTAGAACATAGGTATTAAACCCCTTATAAATTTTCCTTGATTTCTAATTAAAAGTCAACATATTTTATCAACATACATTTATCTAACAATTAGAGTAGAAATTATCACTTTGGATATTGACCAAGAATTAACACAATACAATCAGGAATTCAGAACATTTATTGCAAGAGCTGAATAATTGTAAATAATGTAGAACTGGCAAAGCAGTAACAAGGATAATTGTTTAGATATTTATTCTGTCAAAGTCATCAAACACCCCTCACAAACCGACAAAAATGTACTGCAATAAGCAATGCACCCCTACCCATTATTTTCCATTATACTGTGAAAAAATGTGAATTGCTATTTACAAAGTAATTTTATTTTTGGTAAGAACAAATTAACTATCAGATTAGCAAACCTTTTTTTTATTTTTTATTTTTTTAAACTTTTAAACTGATGTTGAACCGTGGCATTAAGATAACTTTCACTTCTTTCAATGAAGACATTTTGTTGCATGCTATTTATTTGTTTAAATCATCTGTCATGCCTTAACAAAAAACCTCCTAAGAATGTTCGAATTTGGATTTGTTTTGCACGTGCAACTGAGATCTTATTAACATTAGTTGTCACTCTGTTGGTTTGACCTAAGTGACAAGATGCTGGTACCGGCCAGGCATTGACCAACTATGATAACAAACAGTTAAACAGCAATAATTAGAGATTTATCCCTTTTTTCCCCAAACTACCCTACCTGGAGAATGTTCTGTTACATCATGAAGGCACAACACATTAAATATTTTGTGGCTATGGTCTAACACTTGTGTTACAACAACATTATTGTATATGAGGATCGACACAAACTCTGCCATTTCAACAAAGTTGTAGACACACATTTGTCCAATTGAAACTATTTTTGAATAGTAATTTTTCTTTAATATATGAACTTTTGATACATTAGTTTTTCATAAGTGACAAGTACAGGATATTATATCACTTTTTGAAGGATAATACTTTTCCATTATTCTTTCACTTAATTCTACTAATTAATTTGCTTTTGCCTACTTTGAAAATAAGGATGAATGTCGGGAAAATCGGTTCTGAATTTCCAAACTTTTGCAGAAGTCCTTTTTTTATATAAAGTTTTCACTTTTTATCTTCATCTTATTCAGAATTTCAGCATTATAAGCTATCATAAAAGAAGCAAGATCCCAGAACCAGTTTTTAAACACAAGTATTTGAGATCCTTTGCACAATGTGTGTCAAGACAGACTACTAACGCAGAAACACCTCACTAAAAGAAACAACAAAATGACAAAAGGTAAATTAAAAAAAAAAAAAAAAAGGAAAGAAGCAACCATAAAACACAGAGTTATGCTACAACATTGTTTAGGTGAACGTTATAAGTACACAAAAGTTGTTAATAATAACTTGCTTCTATTTACAAATACTTTAACACTGACTTACAAGTGTCCACTAACGTTGTTAACAGCACAATAGGTTGAATGCTTATCTTTTTAAGTTTTGTTTGAAGTATAATGTCAAGTATAGCAGTCCCAGCACAAATCAATGACAAAAAGAGCACAATTTTCTAACTGGATATGTTTGTCAGTCACTCTAATCCATGGAACTTTCTTACTCTCCAAATGCATATTCTATTGTTCATAGCAGCAGTCCAGGGTCAAATTATAATACAAATTAAAAAAAAAAAAAAAAAGGATGTTTTCACAATGGAGATATCTCAGGAGAGTAATCGATTCTAGTAAACAAGATCACATGGCTAATAGAACTACCTTCTCTCTTATGCTGTAAAACATTGTATCCTCCATAGTGCTAAAACAAAGTTATGAATATCCCTGCTATAAGGGGCATAGTTGTAGAGATCTATTGAATACATAAAGCTCTGACACACACAGTATTAGCATGTCTATTTAGATTAACGTTATTAGTTCCCATACAGCCTTTTTTTTATTTTCATTTTTAAAATTTTTATTTATTTATTTATTTTTTTCTAGAGTTGGTGCTCCTTAGGACTCTCAATAGCACCTCCTGTTTGCTTGTAAGATTTCAGATTGGCCAGAGGAATGTCTGTCATGTGGCTGCCATTGTTGAAATGGCCTTCATTGGAGCCATACTGCTTACGGTCATTGAACTGGTTCCTGCTGCTGTCTTCCTTCCAGGCTCTGGTTAGAGTGTGCCCATTCACAAGCTTGTCCTTCTTGACCCACTCTTTCTGGGGTGCAAAGGTTGAGAGAGGAGATTTAGGGTGTTGATATGGACCCAAGCCAGGAGGCATCCAGCAATTATCAGAGTGACCCAAAACCAAGCACTCTTGAGTGCACATCTCTGTGGCTTCAGCTAATCCTCGGGGGCCCAGAGGCCCATCTATAGAGAATAAGAGACAGAGAATAAGGAAAGAAAGTGATTAGACGTTTTATTTAAACTTATCTTCTAGAGAAAATGTGTGTTGGTGATCTCATTTTCTTATGAAAAAGTGTATTAAGTTAAACAATTCAAAGATATTTTCCCCATCCTTTTAAGAATAACGTACAGTGAACCAAATCTCTTGTTGCGGATGTATGACATATATTGTCTTCCTTAAGCCTTTGTTTACATCTGGAAAAATAGACAGAAAAATAGACAGAAAAGTAGACAGAAAATAGATAGAAAAATAGATAAGTAAATAGATACATAGACAGACGTGAGTAAACAGATATACCCATGATGTATCATTTCTGATCACCTCTTCCTATGGCACATGCATCATTACTGATTTAAAAAAAGCTCAGACTTATGATAAATTTTGAGAAATATAAATTTTCATGTGAAATTGAAGGCTATGTAAATGCTACAACTCCATGAAAACAAAATGAAAAAGCACTACTTAAAATATATAATTAAAAATAAATACTCTAGATAGCTATATAAAAGTTTTCCTGTGTAAATACTTGTTTTTTTTTTTACACATGAAGCCACATGAAAATAATTTTATAACATTTAAAATATTCAATAATCATTTTAAAGAATATTTTAACTGTGGTGTATTAATACAGGCACATCTGGTCTGCAGGAAGCACTCTAAAATCTTAGTAAATCAAGAAGCCATTTGCATACAAAGACAGCATTTGGTTCCTTCTAAGCTTAACCTATTTTTTGAAATTTGAAATGTATAAAACTATAGCTGTTTCAAATTGGATTGCATGGACTCTAATATTCAGGAGAGAAAAGTCATCATGGCTATCTCTTTTTATTTATTTATTTTTACCAACGGGTAATCTAGAACATACATTTTAGCCATAATTTTAAAAATAAACTTTTTCTGAATGTATAAAGAGGAAATCAGCCCTTTACTGAAATAACAACAGCCAAATAGTTAAGAAAAAAAGTTTATTTTCTTTTTTTCTCCCTTGATTAAACAGTCAAGTGATAAGTGATAGTTTGAAAATTAGGAATTGATTTTATGAATGAGGTTAAGTGGATAAGTAATAATGCCTGAGGTATAAATCATTTACAAAAGCAGAGAGTCATCAGAATAAAAGTGTGAAAGAAAATGGAGAAAATATACCGGGCAAGTTGGCCTAGCAAACAATTAAAATAACAGTTGGAATGTAGGTTTTGGCTAAATCCCAAATTACTGCTACTAATATTTTTAAGTGCCCAGTAGTTGTGGGGATTTTATATTATCATCTGCTTGTCTTAAAAAAATATTCTAGTTCTTTCTTGCATATGAAAATACACCTGATGAGATAGGCAAGAGTTGATAGCAAATACCTGAGACCGCAAAACACAGGCATCATCAGAATGGACACTGGATGAGAAAAAATGTTGCTAAAATGTACTCTTTCATGCACACTCAAATTTTAGTCATTTTTCAAATCTAAAATCTGCTCCTTAGAATAACCTTAAAATTCCTTCCCATCTGACTCATTTTCCCATTCCTTCAAAAGCAAACAGATTTACTTTTGTTAAACACATGTTCATTACTTGAAACCTATTTCTCTCATAAACCTTCAATCATTACTTACTTCCTAGAATATTTAATTTAAACTTCTCTATGAACCTTTCTTTGCCCTCTCAATTCTGCTCACACTTTAAAGTTCAAATCAATTTATTTCCTTTCGGTTTACTTCCATGTGTTCAGTGACTCTGTATCCACAAAGCTAACACATTTTGCTCAAACCAATCCATCCTCTCACATTAGTATCACAGGCTTTGAGGATGTTTTTCACCTAGCCTGTTTTCATTTAATTATTAAATCTTTCAAGGGTCAATTGTTTTTCCCGTACAACAGCAAGCATCCAATACTATACAAATTCATATCTCATATGCACCTGGAAGATTTCCACAGATCTTCTCTTATTGCTGAATAAGAAATTTCCTAATTGAGCTCCTTCAGCTCTTACCTTAATGATATTTTTGTATTTGGGAGAGGTTCTGTACATTCTTATCTGATTTTATTTTTGTTTTCTCTCAACTAGATTTAAAATCCATTGATGAAAAAAAATGACTTATCGGTCTTTTGATTCCTCATAATCCTAAGCAATAGTAATGATCTATGAATAATGTTAATTGTTAATTAAAATTTTATGAGGTTGAAAGTGTTCTGAAAAATTATTACAGATATCTTCCTCTTAAGGAAGACCTTATATAATTATAATAGAAGACACTGATTTCACAAATATCAAACCAAAAGCTTCCTTCACAGCAAATCTCTCCGTAGCAATATTTTGTGAGAGTTAATAAATTTCACTTCTCTGTTAAATATATTCACTCCTTTCTAGATACCAATTAAGATAAAGTAGCTAATCACCTATTTGATGTGTAATGTATCTTGAGGCCAACCCTTAATCTTTACTTTTCCAGAATGAAGTTTTCTTGTTAATATCTCCCAAGGAAAAATAAATAAATAAGTTTTCAGCTATCTGAAAAAATCAGGTTTTTAGAGAATATATCAGGTTTTAACCGAAAACAGAGAATATACAGTTATTTTTAATATAGCCGTATCTTATGCAACATGCATTGTCATCTTATTAAATTAAAAAATATCACCCAAGGGTTGAGATCAATGTGTTTGAGTATCTACAAGTATATGTGGACCCTGAGTCTTCAGCATTGAATGACATAATTTAACAAAGAGTATATCCTTTTATTTTTTTCTATTTTCAAAACAGATAACATTTCCTTATTCTATAAATATTTACTGAGCATGTACTATGTGCTGACACTGTGATAGGCACCAGGAATATCATAGTGAACAAAACAGATATGCACACTATCCTCATGGAGATTTTGGTGTATCCTAGAAAACAAATAATTGCCTTCAAAGTAGAGCATGAGAGGGGAGAAAAGGTGTCATTGAGAAGGATAGGAACCAGTTAACTGATGTAAGGAGGCGGGTCCCTTTACAAGATAACAGATGCACTTTGTTCCAAGCGATATTGTTTCTACCATTTTCCGAAAGTTCTTACAGATAACTAACATTTGAAGACATCTTCAGTTATAATTTGTGTGTACCATGCAAAATCATTAACTTGCAAAAAATTAGTTTGTGACTATTAAATAATATTAATTGCTTTTTGAGACTTGAACATCTTATAATTCCTTCTTATAAATAAATTTGAAGGCTTTTAATAAAGTCTACAAATAAATGTATAGATGTTTTATTGATCCTCAGATATCCAATTGTTTTACAAGATTTAAAAATCCATCAGAAGGTGGTACACAATACAATGATACTCAGATGAAAGTTGTTATTTAGAGTTTCAGAGAGGGAAAGGCCACCATGTCTGGCCACGCAGGAAGTGTTTGCTAAAAGTGCAAAATGTATATGCAATAAAATGGTATTCTCTTACCTTTGACATATAATTATTTTAAATAGTATCAATATAAGGAATTGTCTTAATTTAATATTACATTTTTTTTATTCATACATTTACTCAAAAAGTATTCATTGATTACTTAACATGTATCATATGAATCAGACACTATGGTGAATTCTTAATAAATGTCTTGAAATTTTATAGTGTGTGTGTCTCCAATTTTTAAATATAATTTGTAATTTTCTATTTGTTCTACATCACACAATAACTATTTAGAATTCAGATCAGGATTCCAAATTGCTTATAAGTACCTTCTGTAATTTCAGCATTATTCAACTTGTTTTCTTTCTCCAAAATAATTAAAATCCCCTATCCTAATTTTTTAAATACTGGAACATTTCATTATTTTTTTTATAAAAACTAAATTATTTGTTCTCTTTCACAATCTGCAATCTATGAATTTGGTTATCTTTCCTGGTTTTGAGTACATAAAGATACAAGCACTGGTGAAAACATATAAGCCATCTGTCTCTGCCTTTCAATGTTGAAAGCAAAAACAAAAGCACATAATGAAAAGCTTCTTGAAAATTGTCTCAGTTAATATTTATATTAGGTTTCAACGTATTTCCCTCTCCATCTTTATACAGCTCACCTCATTCAAAACCAAATGAAATATTTTTTCCTGTGGCTTAGGCAACAGCTGTTTGAGAGATCCTTGAATTGCTAATTTTATAAGATGCAGGTATTAAATGTGGCACAGTCCAAACTAATGGATCTCCAGCTACACTTAAATGGTAGAATACTTGAGTGAGCCTTGATCTCATTTTATTACATCCAGGAGCAGAACTGTTGCTTCATTGATTAACTCACTGCTGTAATTACAAGTAGCTTCTGGCCTGTTGACCACCTGCTTTACAACCTGATGACTTGAAACACTTTAATTCCAACGCTAGAAATTGATACTAAAAAGAAAAACAAAACAAAACGAAAAAACAAAGAACAACTAAAAAACAAAAACGAAAAAACAAAAACAAAACAAAACATGAGAACTTTCCTATTCCTAATTAGGCTTCATACCATTTTTGTTTCAAACAAAAGCTTTGGCCATCTTTGCGAATGCATTTTCCTTAGACTTTTTAGAGTTGTGTATCACTAAACACCTTAAACTGAAGATACATTCACTGATTTAGATTTGCTGAAGCAGTTTCCCTGATATTTATGTCCAGTGATAAAATTACTTTGTGTAAGCCTTTATCCTGTAGTTTTGCGTAGCACTTGTAGTTATTAACATATGAAGGACAATCTTAATTATTATTCTTGCTCTTTGCCTTAACGTAATCCTCTTCTAATAAAGTTTCAGGGAAAAAAATATCCTCACCCACTATACTTTCAGTTAATTTTAGTATCTCTAGGAGGCCAAAACAAGAAAATTTAGTGTTTTTACTAGCTCATTTTCACCTTTAGTTTATTTCTATTTTTATTTTCTTGAGACAAGGTGTAACGGCATAACAATTTATCATTTTTGTGGATTATTTTGAATGGAAAAATAAAGCTAAATATTTATATAAATATGGAAGGGGCATGAAAAAATGTCAGGCACATTCACCTGGTGATAGGCACTCATACTATCTACTATTCCATCATCATTTTCTATATTTATTGAACAATTGCTATTACAAATCAAATCATTTAGCTTCCAATCTAAATATGGTAAAAATTAATTTTCAATATAAGTTGGCACGATAAACAGAGGAAATTGTTCAGTATTACTCACATTCTCCTTTGATATTTCCATTTCTAGTTCAGATCACATTATGCTATGTCCAACAGGTACTTTAAATCAAAGTTACATAGGCATACATATTAGTTATCATTCTGCTCTTATTACAGAAAAACAAAGGTGTAAATTACATTGCCATTGTAACTCCAGTTACTCAGTTTTTATATAAAATAGTATAGCACAGTTATGTGGACAGTTTAAATTCAAAAATAGTTCCGGCAAATTTTAGTATACGTATGGAAAAATGCTTTCCATTCATTCTTTCAATAATTTTTATTCTATCTCATGTTAGCTTTGAGAGATTATTGCATGGAATTTCTTAAGTCAGAACCAATCCAGAAACCTCAAGTCATATGATCGTTATAGCTCAGGCAAACAGAGAGATAGAGTTGAGCCCCAGTAGAACAACGAATTAGCATGGACTTTGTGAAAGCAATTTTAAACTCTCTAGCTCTTAGTCTTTCATGTAGAAATTGAGAGTAATAGACTAGATTGTGATTCACGACCTCTACCATTTTCTTATTCTTTTATTAAACATCACTGTAGTTTGTCATATATAATCAAACTTTTTGCTGTATTCATTTTATTAATGAGAAGCCCAAGACAGGACAAAGAAATTACAAGTCAATTGTTCCTGTAGATTATTACTTAGGTCACGTTTAGGTTTTGGAATGTGAAACTACATTTAGAACAAGATTTATATTTCTAAATCTAAGTAAACATCTAATGATTTGATCAGAGCTTTAGCTTCTCGCTCAGAATTAAACACAACGTTGTGAATGCATATGCAGTCACCTTGAGAAACAAATGCAAAAACCCTACACCAGCAGGATTTGACAAAACCTTGGTTAACAAGTAAACAAGGATTAAATGTTTCACACATTCCTCATACAGATTTTTTTTCCCATGGTCACAGATGAAAAGTCAACATTTGCAGATGGAGACAGTCCAAATACAATAACACGTGGCCAGAGCAAGCAGCAGATTCTCTGCTGCAGAGGATATTGCTATTTGGACAGACTTTATAGCTGCAAAGAATGAAGAGTGCTTCCTTATAAATCTTTAACTTTCTTCTGCAAGCATGAATATCAGCTGCGTTTTTTTCTCATCTGCTAAAGCTAATTGCTGGAAAAATTATCTTTGATAATTGTATATATTCACCATTAGTATTTGACATTGTAATCAATTGAATGGCAATGCTCTGAGATAGACTTTCATTGATTATTTAAATTAACTTTGAAATTTTTACCATATTGCTTGATATAAAACATCTTATTTCCTTTATTGCAGATCATATTTACTTTGTTTTATAGTTTAGCATTTCTTTTAATCATATGTGATGTCTTTCTTTTTAAAAACTCATTCATATACTGATTTTCCTGATTTATTCTTTATTTCTTGCAATTTGCATTATTTTTTTTTTTTCAAAAAGACATGGGGAATCTTATTCTATGCACAAGAATTCTTAAAGAGCAATTCTAAGAAATTAAGGAATGCAGTAATACTTGACCGATTAATTTCAGGCTAAGATCCAAGTTAAAAATGAAGAAGTAACCTATATAGCTTTTTGTCCTCTCAAAAAAACTCTCAGTTGCTTATCTGAATCCAGGGTGGCTGTGCACAATATTGTGAAGTAATTTGCCTTTGTACAATGTCCACTGTTTCCCATACATCAGGTATATTTAATTAGCACGCAGAAATAAACCTGGTGAAGTTAATTGTCATTTGCCCAGTGGTCTCTGATAATTTTTACCTGGGACACTTATGACCACAGCCTCATTTCTCTCCTAGTATCTGGGCAAGACATTTTACTTTTCATGGTCTTCAGAGGGCACAGAGACTCATTTTAGGTGATTAAAATGCTGGGAAATTGGGGGAAATACTTTACTAAACCTCTAAATTAATGATTTAAAGATTTATTAATTTATATATTGTAAAAGATGCCTGAAGGATTGTGTTTTAAATGGCATTAAATATCACTTATGGCTTATGTGGTTTGTAGGGGTATGTGGTGTAGTGTGATGTGTGTGTGTGTGTGTGTGTGTGTGTGTGTGTGTGTGTGTGTGTGTTTATACTTATATTGTCTTCCTATCACTTTAAATTAATCAGTCATAGACCAGTACTTCTCAAATGTTAATGTGGTTTCCCACCCAGGGAAATGGTTAAAATGCAGGTTCAGATTCACTAAATCTTGGGTGAGTCCTAAATTCCTTCATTGCTAACTATCCTACAAGTGCTGTTTCTGCGAATGTTCAAGGACTCCACATTGAAATGAAAGGACGTTTAGGACTGACCTATCTCCTTCCTGTTCTTTCTCAGTGGTCTAAACAACTGAAGCTCTCAGTTTGCATGTGTTAGGGTTAGCTGGAGGGCTTTTTAACACATAACTTGCTTGACCTTATTCAGGAATTCTGGTTTTTGTAGGTCTGGAGTGGAGCCCAAGAATAGTTAATTCTACCATGTTCCCTGGCATTGACACATTTTCCTGGTTTCTTCAGTCTGTCACTAGCCTCTTTGTTTCAGCTTCCTGTGAAGGCACCACAATCTTTTCCCAGCTTCTAAATTTTGATATGCTCAGTGTTTATCTATACTCCCTCTAGTGAACTCATATATTTATGTGGCCTTACATATAATACATGTATTATATGTTTATACTTCCAGCCCTCACCCTTCTGCTGGGGGCCATATCAGTAAATCTGATTGGCTGCTCCTTGGCATCATTTGGATTTCTAATTGGCATTTTGAAATTACATCATTCTTGCTATTTTTTCTTTCCCTAAACCTGCTTTTCTCCCTGCATTAACCATTCCTGTACACAGCACACTGATTACCTGCTTGCTCAATTCAGAACAATGACTAAAAAGAGTCAGGCTTGGCACCTGTTAGATGGAAATCTAAAATGCTCCTCTGCTAAATATTCCCCAGCTTAATCCCTAGGACTAAGAATACGGTATCACACAAATGATCATGTTAAATTCTATGGCTACTATAAGCTGGAGGTTCATGTGCCTCCAAGATTCACAGGTTGAGACCCTAGTAACCAATGTGATTTCGTTTGAAGGTGGGAACTTTGGGGGGTGATCAAATTCAGAGGTCATGAAAGTGGGGTCCTCATGATGGAATTAGTTCCTTATAAAGCACACTTGCTCACCACTTACTCTCTCCATGTCTCTCTCTCCATGTCTGTCTGTCTGTCTCTCTCTCTTTTTCTCTACCATATGAGGATACAGCAAGAAGACAGCTGTCTGCAAACTAGGAAGAGCGATCTCACCAGACACCAATTTGGGCTAGACCTTAATCCAGGACCTCTCAGCCTCCAGAACTATAAAAAATAAATGTCGGTTGTTTAAGCCCCCACCCCCCGTCTATGGTATTCTATTCGAGGACCCCAAATTAAGACAATGGAAAAGGGTTTTGCAGAAGTTATAAAGCATTCATTGGCTAATAAAGTTAACTTTTTACTTAATCGAAGATTATCAGGTGGGCCTGCCATAATCAACATAATCATGTAAATCCTTAAAAAGCGGGGAGTTTCTCCAGCTGGTAGCAGAATGGAGCTCAAACCTGAAGCCCAAAAAAGATCTGATATGCCATTGCTGGCTTTGGAATTGGAAAGGACCACATGGAACGATCTGAGAACAGCCTCTAATTACTGAGAGCAACCCCACTGGGCAGCCAGCAGGACCACAGAAATCCCAGTCCTACAACCACAAGGAACTGGGTTCTGCCAACAGCCTGAATGAACTAGAAAGTGCATTCAGTAGTAAAGCTTCCAGAGAAGAGTCCAGTCCAGCTGAGCTGAAACCTTGACTTTCCTTTTTCTAGCTTCTAGAGGCCATCTGTATACCTTGGCTTCTGGGTCCTTCCTCCATCTTCAAAGAACATCACTCCAATCTCTACTGCTCTTATCACATCACCTCGTGCAACTCCTGCATCTTTCTCATAAGAACCCTTGTGATTACATTCTGCCCACATGGATACACCAGGATAATCTCCTCAGTGTCAAACCTAATTTAATCATATCTGCAAAGTCTCTTTTGCTATGTAAGATAACAAAGTTACACGTTCTGGGGAATAGTATGTGGATATATTTGGAAACTATGCAGCCTAACACAACATTTAAAGCAGATCACCTCATTCCTCTGCTTCCAATCACATCAGAGTAAAAGCCACACTTTTCCATGACTCAGACTGTCTTCTTTCCAGCTCTGATTTCAAACCCCTTACCTTCTCTCCTTCACCCAGCCTTACTCCTTCTTCTCTATTACACTGATTTTCTTGCTGTGCCTCAAACGCACCAAGATTAATGAGTCCTCAGCACCTTTAAATTCATTGTTATTTGAACCTGGACTATCCTTCTCGTCATCCTTAGAGTAACACACTTAGTTACCTGTCTCCTCAAATTTGATTCTTCGTAGAAGTATTTCCTGACCACCTTATGCAAACAAATAATATGCTCTACTCGGTCACTCTCTGTCCCTTTACCCATCTGTATTTTTTTTTGTAGCACTCATTACTACCTGTCACATTATATTTGTTAACAGTCTAACTCTCACACTAGCATGTAGGCACCACAAAACCAGGTGATTTGTTTTGGGATAACCACATCCTCAACACTTGTTACCATGGCCTGGCATATTGTGAATAATTACTAGATATATTTTGAAGGAATAAATAAATGAAGTTTGTGGTGAGCCCCAAATCAGTGAGCTGACATAAAACCCATATTTAAACATTATGTAACAAATAATTTACATTCAGAAAATAGTTACTCAGATAGTACTTACCTGTGTGTAAGAAACATTGCTAAGAGTTCATAGCATAAAATTTCACTAAGATATTCTTTGGAATGTCTAAATGTATTAAGGGCAAAATAACCTACGTGCTAATTTACTTTGGCGGTAAAGTGAGTGGAATGTCCCAAAGTGAAACATAATTAGGTTACTTCCTATATCCCACTGAACTACTTTATCATGCCAGAAAGTTCCTAGTTCCTTTGACCAACAGAGCTCTTTGGATATCTTCAGAAGTTCAGATTCACAGGGTACAAAACAAAAGACATCAAAATAATTATTAGCAATCACTCTGAAACAGAGATGCAGGTAACTGCAGGATTTAGCCCTTTTTGGTTCAGGTATGTTCAGGTAAGTGGAAGGATTGTTAGAAAAAAAATTATGTTGACTATATAATATATTTAAAAACTTAAAAGTAGACTAGACTCTCTATAAATATATTATCTTACAACTGTAAGAGATGAGATTACTTTTCACAAATTTAAGGGGAAAAGGTGATCTTTAAAGAGGCTAATAAGACACATAAGATTATATGTATAGAATACCGCAGTGAAATTCATTGCTTAAAGTAGGTTGTATGTAGAGAAAAACCACTCTAAAAATACGAGGTATAGTATCATATTTTGAAAGAATTTCCCAAGGGAACTGTTGAAAATACCATTACTTTGTTATTGAACATGGTCTATATAATAGAGTATTGTGGAGAAAAATCAGGCCCTCTCAGGGTGATTACCCATAAGATTACCTATTCCAACCGAAAATATGTTTATCTCTGAGTGCACCTTGCAAATCCAGAGAAATTACTTCATTAATTTAGGTCTTTGAAGATAAATTTGTCTCTTAAAATAATAAGTATTACATGTGAATTTTATAACATCTATACAAATTTGGCTGCGATTTTCTGCACTCCTTTGCTCTGTCCATTTTCAGAGACTATAATTTCCTGATGATAGAAGACAAGTTATATCTTTATATTTCACTATTTTATTGGTAGTTGATATTAAGTTCTAACTATTCAATAAACAAAATGTCATATTTATCATCAAAATCATTGTCATTATGATTTTATGTTATGAGACAAATCATTTATCATTTTTAAGTTAAAAAAACCATGTCACAACATTAATAAACTCAATGTTTAATCAAAAATATTTAACTATTTCTCAAAAGTAAACTGATTTTTATGTATAAAATTTTAGGTAAACTAGTATTACTCTCAAAATACAATTTCTTAGTGAATATAAGAAAACAAAAAGGGAAGATGGAAAGCCATTTATTCTATACCTAAAAGAAAAATTCTTGGTAAGTAAAATTTGACCTTGTCTTCTAAGAAGCTGTCATTTTTTTCTTCTGGGTTATTTCAATAACTTCTTTGGAGGAATTATGGCTAATCACGTTTGCTTCCCATCCAGATCTGCTGTCCTTTTGCAATTAAATATGTTTTTATTATCTTCCAATCTGTCTCATCAAAATGACCTGTCTCTTGGGCATAATTGGTGGTTGGCTACTCTGATGAGCTCATTAATCTTACAATGTTATTGACCAAAACGCTAAGTGTTATCCTTTAGAAGGATAGCTACACTTCAGTAAGAGCGTTATAAAGTTGCTTCAATCCAAACCCATGAATGCTTGAGGCATGATGGCAGATGAATGTGATTTTGAACTAGAGAAACCTTGAGGCATCTATCAGATCACAGTGTGAAAGTATGCCTTTCCATGAGTTGGCATGGCTTGGGTGTCTTTCAGTGTCCTGGCACTCAAAATAATTGAAAAAAATTTAATGAGAGGACTCTTTGTGGAATGTGGGCTGGGGAAAGTAGGCAAATAAGGAGTGGTAAGGAAGGCCAGGGCCTGAAAAAGTAGAAAAATATAACCATTCCTAGGCCTGAAGGGTAAGGACTGGAATCTGCAAAGGACTGGGGAAGATTCAAAAGAATACATGTAGGATGCAATGAATAAGCAAGTTAATTTTTAATATAAACGATAAGAGTAAATGTGCAAATTTTTTGTTTGTTTTTTGTTTTCCTAGAAATCATCTGATATAAAGCCAATAAATGTCCTTAAAGATAATTCCACAATTAGAATTCAAACTTTAAAGGCCTGACTAGTCTAAATGTAACTTTAAAATCTTCTATGGTCATTTCCCCTAATCCAGGTAGATGTGATTAGTTTGGAAAAAACACTCCTCATTAACTATAGGTAATATATAAGCCAAGTATTAGAATATTAACTCAGAATAAATATCAAAAATTCAGAGCAGCCTTATAAGTTGATGAGAACTAGTAAGAATGAGTAAAATATTCCATTGCCTTTTTAATATTTTAGTAAAAAGTTCTGAAATGCTATACTTTACATACTCACCAAACATCACACTCTGTGCATACATGGATCATTAGAAAATAACCTAATTTATCTTCACTGTACTTAAAAATAGTATACTTTAAAATCACAGTTTCTCTTTGTTTTTGTTTTGTATTGTTTCATGCAGGAATGTGTGGTCAAAGTACTCAGTTCATGTTTGAAATTTTTAGTTGGCCTCTGCCTCAGTCTACCATATTAATAAAATCACAAGACAGTTGGCCCTTTCCAAATATAGTCAATAATGTGTGGGATGTCAGTTCGTATCTGTCTAATAGAAGTGAACTGCACGGTGAACTTTTACTTTTTAATCTAAATGGGAGTCAAAGGCTCTGAGATCTGTGAACCTTTGGCAAGATTTATAAAGTTAAGCTGTCATCTAGAACAACTGGTATGGCTTTGGTTCAAAATCAATCACTAAAAATATTTTTTATCTGGCTGAAATACCCCCACACATTCTCCTTGTCAGAATGGAATGTAAAGAGAGCTCCAACAAACAGCATTTCACAACCATGTTATAACTAATAAATAACCTAGAGTTAGCTTGGGAAATATATATGTATATGTTTCCATCTATCTATCTATCAGCTCTCCATCTTAGAGTTATCAAATTGACAGTACTATTATTTTAGTTAAAATATTTATGTTATGTTTATTTTAATTATATTCTTCAAGCCTCATTTTACTAAAAGATGACAGAGATGAAAATACATCAAACAGTGTTATTGGATTAAAAAGATGACTTAAGATCACATATAGTTTGAGCAGTCTCCTTTAACCATGTTACTGGACCAAATGTCCTCTTCTTTCAGAGTTTTTTCACTAAATCAGGAATGTCCCTTCCTGGTAATTACTTTTACTGCTTACAGCCATTAAAATGTATTTTCCTTTCAGTTGACGCTACCTTATGCAGAGCTTAAAACATGTATCTGGCATTGTGACACTATCATGCCTGATTGGGTTCTTGAAATGATCTATAAATATATTCCAATGATTACAGACTGCTCTTCAAATTCTATGGCATAAAGTTGAATAAAGCCAAAGTCATGAACCAGGAGACATATCAAAGATTTTCCTCAGATGCACAGTGTTAATTTACCATCAGATTTTTCTGTATGTGATAAAGATTCAGTGATTTTTTAAAAAAGAAAACTGCTTGTTTGTAAGAGGTAAGGGATTTTTACTATGATTAATTTCAAAAAGTGAACTGAAAAGTATAACTGTAAACTATATTTTCACTATATAAAAGTCAGATTTTTTAAGTTGGCATCAAGTTGAATGAGCATAGATGAAGTTTGATGTGACATTGACAATATTTTTGTACTTATATAAAATATTTTTGGTTAATGATCATCACTATTATTTTAGGTATTAATGCTGTTGGAAAGTGTGAGGTCTGGCTGGCTGCCTATATAAAAGCTGTTTGAATCCCTAAGATGGTCAGGTCAATGCATGACATTCAAAGCAGTGTTCATTTGTCTGTCTGTTTAATTAAAATGGCCACTACAGAGGAACATGTGTTCATAAACATATAGAGCATTTATTTAAAATACTTGTTATCTCTAATTGCTACATGACAAGGAATCTTTATGTGTGCTTTCTGAACTCCTCTAAAATTTGAAATTACTATCTTGTGTTTTCTTACTCCACCCTGTTTAAAGTGTCTTCATGGTGGTTCATGATGGCACAGATGTTTCCTTTCCAGTTATTGTTTTTTTGTTTCTTCTCTAGTTAACACACAGTGTCTTTTGTACCTGGCTATAGTGCCAGTGGACCAGAAGAAATATTCTAGGCCTCACCAGCTATCACATCCAAATCATAAGTGAGACTGATAAAATGACCCAGATTACATCAATAGGCCCACATATTATATTTTAGGAAACAGCAATTGTGTGATGATGATTATTATTATTTGAAATTGATGTTAAATGAGTGCCACATTATTTTTGCTGTTTTTCTGAAAGATGCTGGATTTAAATATTTTTTCTTTCCCATGAGAGTATATTCCTTGGTCATAGTATTCAAGTACCAAACAAAATATACCAAAAGAATGGAGAGAAGCCAAGCCATTCCATTTTCTTGTTACCTCTTAATGGCAGATGTAAATTAACCTATGATCATTTTAGCTGGGATGATGAGTATTGACTGTGAAAATGGCCACAACTCAATTTTAACACATATAGACACTACCTAAGTATTTCAAGTCATGAATCAAAAGTCTGCCACAGTTAAGTTCAAATCAAGTGGCAGTAGTTAGCTTTAGGACAGGAAAACAGACTGGGTTTGAGGTAAACTGGCAAGTAATCTCTGTTTATGATTTATTGCGTTAACCAACATATCGTTTTTCGAGTCATCTGCCTCCTTTGTATCATTAGAGAACAAGGCACAGGCCATATTTCCTCTGTTTATTTAACAGCATATTTATTGGTTGACTGCATGCATACAGTCCTTATTAATTCAAGAATTTGTATTTTTGGATAGGAAACTATGCTATATGGATGTTGAAAAATATAACTTTAGGAACAAATAACATGAAGTTTTCTGAAGTAGAGCCAATGATTTCATAATTAGTATTTAATAGACATTGCAGTTTTATTTTCATATGCACATATGTTTATTCTAAGCTTTGTTAACAAAACTAGATGTATAAAAAACCCTATGTATTTCATGTCCCAAAGAATTATAAAAGCTATGAGCTGGTAGAACTCTCTGGCTCTATTTCTTTCTTCTATTTTTAAAATTTTAAAAAAATTCTTCCAATAATATTTAACAAGGAAATTTCCCCACTGTGAACTATGACACATTATAAGTTTCCATTCTGAAAAGTAAAAATACGAGTTTTAACAAAACTATTAAGATAATGAGAAAAATAATTATTTACTCCATTTCCAAGTGTTAACATATTCAGTGTTTCCCTTTCTTGACAAGAATAGCAGTGCAGATGACAATTATAATATATAGAATGACTCATCAAGACACTTAAAATTCTTGGTCATTGTACCCTCAGGTCCTCTGTTGGATTCAGTGATTGACTTATGTAGAATAATAAGAAAATGGGTCTCTAACAATCATTTAAAATGAGAGTCTTCACACATATGTCCCTAGTACCTTTCCAGAACATTTGGCTTTACTTTAAACATTAATTTTAGAAAAGAAACTATTATAAAATTTTCTTTGTGAGGGAGTCTGTAGTTTAACTTTAGCTACATGCACTAGAACTTGATAGCTTAAATTATTAAGAAATGATTCCAGAATAATGAGTCATGTAAAGGCAATAGCAGACAACTGAAGTGTGTATGTGTATGTAAAGAAAAACATTCCAAATAATGATAATATAACACAAATAACACAATAAAAATCTTTATGTCACTAAATGAACAAAGAATTGCTTCGTTTCATTTTAAGAAATTAAAAAGTTTTATTTATTTTGTTTTTCTCTTGCAATTTGAATTATTGCTTCTAGAGCACAGATTTTATAGGCAGTGCACAGGTTCTTTTATGATAAACTGATTTTTATTTTGTCTTTAGTTAATTGGTTTTGTTTTGATTTGGAATTCATATTTTTACACATCTCAAATAGGTGTAAAGTAAATGTTTAAGGCGAAATTCAGGTATAGTCAGAGCAATCTTTGAAGTGCACACAGCATGTCAAGTTGCTCAGATTATAAGAAGCATGAGGAAAATGAAGAAACATGCATTCATATCAACTATAACAATTTACTCAAGGGCATCTGCTCAGTCACTCAGGAGGAATGACTGGGCAAATTAGCTGGAATATTTTAACTGTGTCTCTCTCTTCTGCTTCAGAATTGTGGTCTAGCAAGTATAGCTGAAATTGTACTGCTGAAATGCACACACATACAAATGACAAGATTTTGCTCTTAAATAGTGCTTACTTTTTGGCCAACATTCTGACTTAGCATCTCCTTCTTTCTTTTTTCCTGAAGAAGGATTCCAAAGGAGAAAAAAAGAAGAGACTTGAGCAGAGTACTAATAGAGTAGAATAACAAACTATGAAAGGCCACATGAAACATGTGAGGCTTTGTTTTCCTTTTAGCATCGGAGGGAAACCACTGGGGCTGTGATATGCACCAACTCCCTCTACTATCCTGCTGTGTTCTCCCCTGCACAATATGGAAAATATGTTGGTGAATATTATGGATAATACTACATATTTTAGAATTGTCGAGAGAGATAGGAGAGAGAATTTCCCTTAGTCTCACCATCTTCTTTAGGTAAGATGGGTTCAGAGAGGTAAAGTGACTTGGCAATGGTCACACAGCTACTTAGAACCAGGCTATGATTTAGTGCTTCTAATTCCCAAAACAGTGCTACACAGTGCTGCTTCTCTGTTACTGACAGAGGGCATTGATTTTAGATTAATAATAGTATTGAGACAAGCATGATAAAATCAAATAAAACTGTTTGTGCTAATTAAAATAGTCTTAAGTGTAGGTGCAGCCATCAGACATTCTATGAGATGAATACATTTGAAAAGGTAACATGTTAGTGCAAGGATGGCACAGAAAAATTGATTACAAGGCAAAATATTATAGGAAGTTAAATTCCCTAGGCAAATAGAACAAAGTAACTTTATAAGCACAGAATTATTATGCTGTCTGTGAACTAGAATTATTCAGAACATTTAGATTAATGTAATTCACCAAGTGACTAGAAATAACAGGTTTATCACTGGAGAGTTCCACATGTTACCAATAGTTCTTATTTATTTTATATCTTATTTATTTTATTTATTTCTTTTATGCCTACAGCACCTGGTCTTCCTAGGTGGTCTTCCATCCAAGTACTAATTAGGTCCAACCCTGCTTAGCTTCCATGATCAGACAGGATCGGATAGTAGTAGACTACTAATATTTCTTGAGTTGGTCATTAGAACCTGAAAAACATCCTTGTGATGAAAATAAGTAAGTCTGATCACGTGTATAAACTTAGAGCATTTATTATACCTTGCTTTCACTTTGGGAAACTAGACGTCAATATCTACACTTGGACTAAGTTACACATATTATGCCCTTAGTATAGCTCCTTAAAATATAATTTATTCATATGATAGAAACAATTCCATTCACTAGAAATCTACATTATTCAAATTCTATACAAAAAAAACAGAGAGGGTCTCTGTACTGCCATCTTCAGGTATCTCTTTACAATGTGTTCCCTAGTGACTTTTAATTCTGTGTAGAAATGTTTCACATTCGACTCCAGGTTTAACTTTTGTGGTCTTTGATAAGGGAGAATCACTACTCAGAAAAAGGCTACGACCTGATTTCAGGTTCATGATAGATTGCTTTTCTCTTGCATAGGTTAAGGTTTAAATTCACTTATGACGTCTCTGGAACTTGTGATGAATTGTTTTTAGCCAATGAGATGGGGGAGGAAAAAAGCTTCCATAAGCCAAAAAAATGTTAAGGACAGAAGTAACATTAGTGTCAAGTTAAACAATGTGAGTTTATTCCACAATTAGACCTGACAAGGTTAAATTTCTGATTTTCTTTCATTGAATAAGTAAGCCAGCATTTAGAGAAATACAAGGTTGGCTTCCTTTTTCTTATTCCAGAATTTATTTAAAAAATGGTGCCTAAGAATGGCCATTGTGCACCTTCATTTACATACTGTGTATTTCTATGGGGTCACTGTTCTTATTATGTGTATTTAATCCAAGGGTACATCATTGGGAGTTCACACATTTCTAATAGTGAGGACAAGTATTTTGGAAAGATACTGAGAAGAAAAGTCACAAAATTCAATTAACTATGTGATCTTGTGTTCATGGATTTGGGACTGAATTAGAATGAAATAGCCTTGAATCAGAGGTTTATTATAGTCATAATGTAGCAAAATTGGCAGATCATTCCTACTTCTTATTCAGAAATATGACAGGAATTGTGGCTTATTTTTCCCTTGTAATATGTCTCAGGTACATTATTCTTCTCATTACTCTATCACCCAGTTTCTGGTTGTTCCACAGTCAGAAAATTCTAATAGCTTTGTTTTCACCAGCCTTCTGCTTCTCACAATTTTGGCTAGTCTGCTCTAAATACCATGACAAGAAGATGATATTCCTCCTATATTACCTTGATTACATCTTCACATGGTTTAAACCAGGGCATGGATGGATAAAGCTTAATAAACATGTAATTATTGATCCTTTCCCACTTACAGATACGTAACTCTGTAGGTATTCTCTTGACTTTGTACTCTCTTGTTCATCTTTCCATTATAAACCCTTTGTAGTTAACAGCCATGTCCTCTACATTATTTTATAGACCTCCAGTGATACCAGGACAGTTCCACGGATGCATAATGCATTTTAATTCAGAATAATTATACTCCTGCAGATAAAATTAATAACAAAGGCATCAAAATATTGTATTCAACTTTTGAACTTTATAGATAAAATGAATGTATCGAATTTAAGTAAAAATAAGGCATCAAAGTTATAAAACAAATGCCTCTCCTTGCCTACCCAACCATGCACACTGCCTTAGATGAAAACCTGCTGTTTCTCACTTGGACAACTGCAGTACTTTTAGACTGAGCTCCCTGTCTCCATTAAAATTCTTTCCTTTGGTTTATCTCTCCAAAGCAGTCACAATCAGTTTTCTTAATATAACTATCTTTCAAACTATTAAGATACTCTTCTGTATATAAAGCCTTAGAAGTAGCCTGAAGAATCATCTTACCAAACTCTGAACTAGTCACACCAAGTTAGTCCTAAGAATGGAATGTGTGTGGTTTGCTTTGGATCCTAAGAAAAAACCACCAGGACAACCCCATAAGCAGGCTAATGTGAGTCCTGATATCAGGGATGTTCTGGGTGTGTTGGCTAACTTAAATCCCTTGTCCTCTACCTGAAAGCCATAGCATTCATTTTTATATTTGGTGAGAAAAGGAGAGTAATAGACCGATACACTTTTTAAAATTTGCTTTTTTTTTTTTGCTGTGGGGGAGCTCATTTGAACAGGAGAATGTGAAACCACATAATACAGAAATTTGGAAAGCAACAGAAAACATTTTGTCCTGAAGGATGTTTTTAAAAATCTTCTCTCTTTTTCTAAATGTACCGTGTTAATCACTCCTTTAAAAATATTAACCCAGCAGTAATTCCCCCCCAAAAAACTATAAAAATATGTAAAACATATTCTCTTGAGAGGCAGGGTAGTGTGGGCCAAAGAGCTCTAGATTCGCTTCTGAGCACCTAGATTCAAATACCTGCCTCATCATAGATAATAAATTGGGGGCCTTATCTAACTTCTCTGTACTTTAAGTTCAACTCTAAAATTACAGACTATAATATCAAATTTAGTATGAGGCTGCTGGGAGAGTCAAGAATCCATAAGTATATTAACAATCATGCATAATCACTGTAGAAATAAAATAAAAGGTAGATATATAGCCGATGAATTCAAGTTCTTGTATTCTGTCTTCCTCAGCTGTGAATCCTGGAATGAGCTTAGTTTTGTTTATACCTGCTTGTGTCTTTAATCTCTCCAAAATGACTTTTATTTTCCCACAATACTTGGAACTGATTTGGCATCATCTGACATCTGATTAATAAGCCTTTAGTTACTTATTAAAGATCAACGTTGAAAAACATTAACAAAACGTCACTGACCCTTTAAAGAGCCCATTAGGTATTAAAAATGCAGGTAGGGTGCTTTATAATTAGTTGTCGAATAGAATTTACCAGTCTGTTTTTAATCTTAGGTTTACTCTCAGCAAAGCCAGACATATTTTATCTCTCCAAAATATTTTTGAGGCATTGAAAAAAATGCTTTATCAAATTAATATTATTTATTATTTTTATTCTCTGGTTTTGTACTTACAGAAACCAAACTATGAATATTTTCAGATATAAATAATGCTGGGTCAGGTCTGTTTATAATTCAGTGTGCTCACTCCATTTAAACTCATGAGCACCTTGACAGCATTCTAAGAAAAATATTATGAAAGTAAGAAATATCATAGAAGTAGGATATTGTCATTTATAATAAATGAGGCAATAGTTAAGGTAGGACGTTAATATTTCACTTGCAATTACTTTATTTTCTTTTTCATACAAAACACAGAAAGTTTGCAACCTATTATGATCAAACCTCTTGTGTATCAGGAGCCCTCCCGTGCTGCTGTCCATCCCTCCTGAGCACTCAAAATAACCGTGGAGAGGTGACGTCTCTATGTCTTCAGGGCAGTGGAGTGGTTTATATTCTTTCCCATTGATCCATGTTAACTGAGAATGGGTTTTCTGCCTGGATTGAGGACAGTCACTAAGTGTGACGAGTATGACTGACAGCCACGCTACAAGTTAGCACTTTAGTGTTTCAATATGAGTTCTACAGCCAAGATGTGATTTTTTTCCCCTTTAGACAAAGATATTGAATTGAGCTTCAAAGAAATATCAAAGCATATTTTCTTAGAGACCAGCCCTAAAAAGGTGAATGCTCATTTTTAAACGGGAACATATCTTAAAGAAGGAATTCTTAAGACTCACTTTAAAAGATCAGGTAATACTTTAATTCATCAGCTTTCAGTTAATCATTCAAATATATAATTTTCTAGCATTAGTTCCTCTTACTATTTTCTCATTTTCAAGAAACTAAGTTTAAAAATTTCTCAGTTTTTGGAGATAATTCTATATCTTTTCTTTATGTTAACTATAAGGATTTAGGAATCTGTAAAGTAATAAATGGAAGACAATAGAGAATATTAGTAAGTCACATTATAAAGCATATATTGTCATGAAACCAAGATAGCTTTTTCTATATATTAAATCTGTGTAATTTCAATACTCTTATAATTGTAACTTTGAGTCAAAGCCCACAGACATAGTTGGCTATGTTATTGTATGATTGGTACATTCTGAATGCTTAACAATTATTCTGATTTCTCCTGCAATGTAGAAAAGCTATATTAGATAGTTTAGGGGGAAAAAAATCTATCTACTAATTCTGGGAGCTGCTCAGTCACTGAATGTGAAGGTTCAATTCAAGTATATAATTTCAACTTATTATCCTACTTCCCCTCACCACCCCACCTCTCAGCATTCTTGCCCAAAGGAATCTATGTTCAATGTTTTTCTGGCTCCTTTTTCCTCAAGAGAGTGTAGCACACTAAGGAGGATGTCCCCAGCTGATGAAGGACACCACGATTCATGATGCTGTCTCTTGTCTTTCCCTGTGGCTAATACATGGAATCAGCTTTTAATAAAATGTTCAGGGACCCTTTTATAACCCTTGTCAACCAAAAAATGGCTTTCTGGTGCTATGTTCTACATAGAGTGAGTGTGTGCCTGTGTATGCACATGTGTTTTGTGAACAATGTGTGAATATAGGTAGACACAGGCAGGCCAAATGGAAAGGATACAAGCAAAGATCTTTCTCAAATGATAGAAACAAAACTGAAATAGATTTTTTTTTTCTTATTTCAACTATCATAGACTGAAGTCAAACAGGTATTTCTTGTTATAAGAAAGTACTGAATTTCAGGGAAAAAAAAAAGCATAACATCACATCTACAATGAAAAACATCTGGTAGCTGTTCTGAATATAAATGTTTTATTAAACACCCAAACTGCACTTTTTTTCAGTGCTAATTAAATAAACTTAACCCAATTAGAGGATTGAAAACACTTTGTAAGTGCTCGATAGCAGGGCTGCCTGAGAAACATTACACTCCTTCACTTCTTCCTCTTACATGCCTCTCGCATGGTGCGAATCACATGGAAGTCTGTTCACTGCTTACTCTGATGGTTTCTTCCTGTTTTTCTTTGTTCTTTAAAATCCTCTTGTCCAATGGCTTGGCACTGGCTGCTTATTTGGGATTCTTGTTAATTTGCCACACAATTATTCATAAGAACCCATTTTCAGAATTGAAAATTAGATGTAGGGAAATTTCTTTCCTGCTGATCCAATGACATATTTAGGTTCAGTTGCCTATTCAAGTGTCTGCCTCAGAATGTCCTGCAGCAAAATTCAGCACCAGAAACACTTGCCCATGCTCCATGTTTCAGACACTCATCTTTCCCGCTAACACCTACTGCGATTCAGCTATAGCTACTGGATAGATTCCATCTATTTTCCCACCATACTCCCAGCTGAGGCAAAAGAAGGGAAATGTGATCAACAAAGTTGTACCTTAAAAGTAAAGATGGAGGATAAAATAACTTCTTAAAAATGTTCTTTAAGATTCTACTTGTAGAATAGATTTAGAGTATAGATCTCAAAGACTCTCAAGCCTTATTTTTCACTCAAGGGAGGAAAAAAACTGCACATAATCATATAATTCTGTATAAAACAAATATTTGCTGTACATTACATGTTCAAGTACAAATGGCCCATATTCATCACATCCAGCCTTAGCATGAGACAGTTTCTGAACTGACTGCTATATTTTAAGCAAAGTGTGTACTGTTCTAGAAAAAATTAGACTCACATTTGAAGGCTAGGAAATTTGTTGGGAATAAATGTATGTAGTGGGATATCTTATTTATGTCCAAGATAACGTCTCAAAAAAGCACTTCTCCATTTTAAGAGCAAAGTATAGTTAGTTAGAAGGATTCTAATTAGGAATTGGTTAAATCAGTCCCTAAAAACTATGGACATAAACTTTGACGAGAAAGTTTGTGTGTGTGTGTGTTTGTGTTTCCTGGAATTTACTCACTTATTTAAAACAAGCATTTATACTGCATGAAAAATGTAGGGAAAATAAGGACCCAGGATTTCCAGATGACTGGGGAGACATTTCAAGTTCAAGTAGAATCATATCTGATGGTCACTGGAAAAATCTAGGCTTGGAGAATCCACTCATGAAAGGCATAAAGTTTGTCCAACGTAGATTAATATATTATTCTAAGAATTCTCTGGTCTCAAACTACACAAGTGTCAGAGGAAAAGAAGATGATTTCAATAAATCTCATTATGTGGTTTAACATTTGCTGGAATTCATCATTAGGCATCTTTGTGTGCACTAGGGAACAATCACGTAAGTGAACCAAATTTTACTGAGGATTTGATAAATTAAGTAAATTTAAAAAGTAGCAGAAATAATATAAAATATTGTATGACTAATTGAAAACCTTATTTAAATTGGTGACCAACCCAAATGAGTTAGCAGGAGGGTTATTGTTCAGCAGATCATTAGTGATCCCCTAGTTATTTCAGACTCTCTGCTAGGTACAGGAGACACAGCTAGGAACAAGAAGGCCTTCCCCCATGAGGACTGTAGCGTGGCAGCAATAAGTGAGTAAGCAAGCCTGACTCTCTACATGGGACCTTAAAGAGCAGTAAGTAGTTGGCAAGCAAGCTAAGAGACTTAACCTGAACTTCCTTGGCTCACCTAGCAGTGTCTTCCAAATCGCTGAGGCTCTCAGCAGTGCTCAGTAATTCTCCAATACGAAGTGATACTGCTGTGCACACTCAAGGGAGGTGAAGGAGACCAGAAACAAAGACAAAAGTTGCATGAAATGATGCAGAGCACACCGTGTTAAAGGGAGACCCTCACTCACCTTTTGACAAGCCACCAACAGTGGCTTGTCCAATTATCTTCATTTTGTCAAAATTGAATATATCCAAGCACTTTTAATAATACCATCTACAGAGTTCTAACATTCTTGAATCAGAAGAACTCACCAAGTGTTTATGGTTTTATTACTTTATGTTAATTAATTTATTTAATAAACACTGAGCAGGCCTCAGAACTGGGTGCTGGAGAATCAAAGACCTTCAATGCACTCATAGGCTCATAGGTGAAGCATAGGAATCAATAAGTAAGGTGGCATATGTGATGACAAAGATAGGCCCCTGTGCTTTAGGAGCACTGGGTCTGGCCTCACAGCACAGGGGCGGTCAGGGAAAGCCTCCTGGTAGAGGTGGCTCCTAGAAACAGTTCCATGCGAAGTGCCTTTTGGGGAAGAGGAGTCAAAGGAGAAGGGGACAGAGCTGCATGCATTGGAAAATCACACATTGTTCAGCACACCTCTAAGGAAAGGTTTGCATGCATACAAATGTGTGTGTGTGTGTGTGTGTGTGTGTGTGTGTGTGTGTGTGTGTGTGTGTGTGTGTAATGTCACTATATGTGAGATATATGAACTTGTTAGGTCTGCACTTTTACAGAACTAAGCAGGGAGGTTTGCCACTGCTCCTTGAGAAGACAAACTCATTTCAATGCAGTTCGAGTTTTACTCTCCTAGCATTTATGGCATTATTTGCTCTCTTACATTGATTCCGACAGATGCTCAGTTTATATTTAACCTAAAGGTGGCATTTATAACCACAAAGACTCTTAATTATGATAGAATTGAAAATGTACAGGATTCCCATTACGAGGAAGACTTTCTTACCAGCACATGTCTCCGTTTAAAATATCAAATACAGGGTAAGCTAAAGGGGAAACAACCCAGGAACTCTAATCTTAGGTAAGAGAAATAAGCTTATGGTGTATGGAGAGTTTTAGGCAACAGAACAGTGTAATAGTCTCAGGATATTGTCAAAAGATAAGATGAAGATTTTATTTCTAACTTGGTCCCAGATATGAACTGCAGGAGACATCAGAAACCTGCAATACCCTTTGTACCCAATATAGCACTGAGGAAAATGATGGACTGGGCACCCCCCGCCCCATGAAGGCCAGCAGGGGTGCCATGTTCTTCACAGCACAGCCACAAGCAGCTTGTCCCTTTGCAATGCTTTCTCCTCTGTCTTGAAGTAAACAGTGGGGTCCCTGAAGACTATATACTTCTGTGAAGGGAAAAATTACTTTGGAAGGAAATTTGAAAAGGGAATGATCTAAGAACAAAGAACTTTATATCTGGTTTTGTTTATTTTTTGTTGTTTAAAAAAAATTGCAGGTTTTTAAAATGGGAAGAAAACAGATTTTGAACTTAACAGGCTCCACAATCATGTGAGCTAATTCCTTAAAATAAATTGCTCAGTCCGTCTGCCTATCATCTGTCTGTCTGTCTGTCTATCATCTATCTATCTACCTATCTATCTACCTATCAGTCAACTATCATCTATCATCTGTCATCTATCTATCTACATCCTATTGTTCTATTTCTCTGGGGAACTCTGACTAATACCAACCCTCAGAGTAAGTCAGTATTCTTTAGTAAAAAAAAAAAAAAATAACAAAAGTTTCTTTGTTAGATTAGACTACACAATTAATTCTTCATGTCTTATTTCTGATGTTCATGTAATGGAATAATTGTGATCTGGACACTAACTTTTATTCTTACAACAAAAATTTCTCTTTTGATATATATTTTATAAAAAACAGATATTGGCCTGACCCTTCACACTTGAACCTATCTTTGTAAATTCTAAAAATGTTCCTATAATTCTAGAAACTCTCCCCAAAACAATTTAATATTTTATATTTATTGATTTTATATTATTGAGCTTTACACACATATATACACACACACCCCTAAGGTGAAGATATATTTTTATACATAATAGATGATAAATGAAGATGAGTCTTACCCAAATCTTCGCAATATAAGTACAGAAAGGGAAGAAGAATAAATATTCCCTGAGTGTGTGTCTTGTACCAGACCTAAGAATTAGACCTGTGATTCGAGCCCAGCCTGTATATTTAGGTTTCCA
The DNA here is from genome assembly GCA_030015415.1 of Cynopterus sphinx. Classification (NCBI taxonomy): domain Eukaryota; kingdom Metazoa; phylum Chordata; class Mammalia; order Chiroptera; family Pteropodidae; genus Cynopterus; species Cynopterus sphinx. The sequence continues at coordinate 13,790,428 of CM057381.1, forward strand.
AACTCAGAATATAAAATGTATGGCAGAGCTATACATCAGCCCAGCAGGACATATACAATAAAACATTAGGTGAACATTTCATTTCTGCTTACTCCAAAGTACTAAATTTCTGGATCTTAATTTCTTCCTCCTCATTTGATATTTGAGCATTTTCTCATATTACTTATCTTCACTTAATATAGAATCTGCTCTGACCCTCTGTATATCCTTGGTCCACTTAATATTTACATATTTCATAGCTTGTTAGCTTGTTAGATAATAACATTAACAACAATGATAACCAACACCAACATAAACTAAATAAGAGACAAAAAATGTTAACACCTTTTAAGTGTGCGTTTATTTACCAGGCACCATGCCAAGGATCTGATATGCATTATCCTTTAAAATTCTTAACCTTGTGAGGTGAGCTTTTTATTTTCACTTTAGCAAAGACAAAATAGCAAGTCAGAGACAGTAATTTGCACAAAATAGCTGAGCTCTAAAGTGTCCAAGCCAGGATTTATACCCAGTGTTGTCTGATAAAAAAAAAAAACAAACAAAAAGCATACTTTTGGCCACAATGGTAGGCAGGATAAAATACTCCCCTACTGTGAAACATTGTTTGACCCTACAACCTTTCTACTTGGCAGTTTTTAATGATCTTTAACAATAAACAAGAGGAAATTGGCTCTTCTCTTTGTAAGCCAGTAAAACATTAGTAAAAAGTACAAGGAAGGGTCTTCTGCCAAATTTCAAAGCCACGGCTTCTGGATGTCTATATTTTCACTGACAAGTAAAGGTTGCTGCATAAGAGCAAGCAACAATGGCCTGGCTTTGGCAGAGAACCCACTGGAAAATCCTGTAAGTATAGATTGTCCAACTACATCCCCCATCATCCTCTGGGGTTGCAGATCCTCCTTCTGAAGATAAGAGATCAAGTGTGGTAACTGATGGAAAGATGAGGCTTCCAAACACGCACGGCTAAGAATGATCCAAACTAAAGGGTCTATAGAAACTCACTTCCTACTCCCAGGAATGAAAGGACTACTTGAAATTTTATTAATACTATCAAATTTAAAGTGTCATTTAAAAAATATATACATGAAACAATTTCTGCTTTATTTCAGTACTCAAAGACTGGAGTCACAGGCTGTCTGTTTATTACAAAATCCACAGTACTGTACCAACTGAGAATATTTGTTTGGACTACCAGCAGTGTCTTAAGAGTTAGTGTGCAAATATAAAATCATAATCTAGATACTTATCTATATATATTGTTATTTATTTTCAGAGCTGGTCAGACTGAGAAGGATTATATAATACTCTGGACAAAGCAAAGCTATCTTATTTTAACCATGAATAAAATTGGTTTAATATAAATTAATAAAATGTGACAAATTAGTCAATATAAAATAACCTATAGATGCTTTCTAAAATGCCAAATAATATTTCCTGGGCACTGAATTGAGAAAAAATGGTTTAATGTTGTTTAATATAAGAGGGAAATAAATGAGCTTTGTTACTTGGATACGAGTAGACTAAAGTTAATTTAAAAATGTACATATTTTCTAAGTTATAAATGTTAAAGTGCATTGATAATTTGTAGCTCTTCAACATCATTCTCTTTTATCTTAATGGAGCAAGTCAGTATAAATTATATTTTTTAGTTATTTTGTCAAGCTCAGACAAGAATATTGTCTCTCATGTCATAAGAATCAGTTGTTTCCTAACTCAAATTCATCCAGATCTCTTTGAAACTAAATATAAGCAGTTTTGATTTTTAAAAATTGTATTATATATAAACTATCTAAAAATTAGAAATAGAAAATTAAGTTAAATTAACAGAAATAATTTGTTTATGTTTTATTTGCAGCTTTAAAGATACTATGCCATAATTAGAAAATTTTCTTACAAGGTTTTTTTTTTCCTTAGGGAATTATCTTTTCCTTATTATAAAGCTTAAAGATTGTTTGAATATAAATCAATATTAAGTACTAAATAGAGGGCTCAATGACTATGTATGCAAAATCATTGTAAGAATGTAATAACAATAAAGCAATACTTGGTGCCTTTCCAGTATCAAATTTAGAAGTACTTTATAAAAAATACTGAAAATGACATGAGGTCAAAATTAGCTTAATAATAATTATGACTTTTCATTTAAGTTACATGTATTTAGAAATTTTAAGATTGCTCTGAAAATGATCTCCTGATATTTGATTTGGCCTTGAGAGAAATGAAAACACACAAAAAATATAACTATTTTTAGAAAAAAACTAAAAGATTTTATTTCATTAAAGAGCAGAGTATTGTTTGGTCTAAACTAAAGGGTTTTGCATCCTGGAGGCCAATAGGGTGTGAGGCCAGCATAACTGGCTTTCAAAATGGTCATGCCCCTTTTAAAACTTCAGTTCATCCTAAGACATATGCTATTAGATTGCAATTCTGCACTTAAGTATTTTCAACTATTCTCATTACATACAAAGTCAACTTGGGATTGTGAAAAAAAGCAAAAAAAAAAAAATATATATATATATAGATTAATTGATCTTTGGTGTCTGTTAATGACAATTTCTAAATCAAAGTCAAGGGCTGCTTAAGTTGCTTAAAGAGATTTTAAATTTTTACAAGGTGCTTTTGAGGTTATTGTCAACCTCAGAACCTTTTAAAAATTTTTTTAAGTTTAAGAATACCCATAACTATAAGCTAGCACATTTTAGGTGTGTGACATTAATATAACATAGTATAGGACAGCACAGCACAGAACACCATAGCATAACATAACATAATATAGTACAATATTGTGTAAAGTAGGCCTTATGTTATATATAATTGCACAAAGTAAATAAAAGTTCAGTGAATCTCCAATTTATTTGAGAACCATTTCTTTAATAGAAAAGGAATTTAGTTAAATAAATCTTTGGAATGACCTTGGGAGGAAAATCTACTCCTGATTTTAGAAAAATCAATGTACCATTAAGAATAAGGCAAAAGAGTTGGATAACATATATAATGAGGGTGGATAAAGGGAACACCCACAATCAATGAACAATTTTTTCTTCTGCAGTGGATTCAGACGGACTTGGCTCCAGACATACTATATTCTAAGTGTGAACCTTGTGACTTTGGGTAAATTAATTAGGTGGTCAGAACTTTGGTTTTCAGTTCAATGCAGTTGGGAATGGAATGCCTGCCTCTGAAAATTATCACAAAGTTTACTAAAATACGTAAATAAAATCATGCAGCATAGTACACAGAACACAATGGGGACCCAGTTAATGTTGCTGAAACTTTTTCTTTCTCCTTCCTTTTCTGAATATATGACGTCTATCTTCCTGTGTAACCAGGTTGAAGGACAAAATTACAACCATCCTTATCGAATCATATATATGTGAACATATACCTAACATACAAAAAGTGTCATTTACCATTAACAGAATCTAGTATTACTAGCATTAATTTAATATTTTTGATAACTAATGATCAAATTGAGGGATTTTTTAATGGTAATATGTCAAGACATGGAAACACCTGCATCAATATTATATTCTGGGTATAACAGTCAGGAAATCTATCCTGTCACTTTTTAATATTTGGTTCTTATTTATAATATTTTGTAAATTTAATTAATGGTATTTTTAAACCATTAATTGGAGAATTAACTTAAACCATTAAAAAGAGAATGCCTTTTTAAAGACATTATACTTACTGGCAGGTGAGCTTCCTCTTCTCAGCATAATTTGCTTTGAAAGATGTGTGTGGCGGGGCGGGGGTTCTCTGTGTAGAAATTCTATCTGCCCTCTAGCTAAGTTTGCTTCAGTGGAAATGAGATCCCGACCACTGGGCTGATGGATGTACACATAACTGACTTGTTCAATTCTAATTTAATTCTGGAAATCTATCTCCTTTATGACTTTAATTTTTCTGACATGAAAACATTCTATCTTTTTAGGCTTTCACTGTTTCTGCAGAAGAGAAATATTCTCTTGGTGGAGGGGTGGGGGGAAGCAGTAAAGAAGCAGCAATAAACAACCCCACAAAACCAATTTTCACATTGGCAGAAAAACATGAGAACATGAAATAGCCACAACTTGAAACAGTGGCAGTTCTTTGGCAGTGTGAGATTTGAAATTATCAATGAAAACTTTCACCACAGACAGGCGCATCATTTAGTTTCAGAAGACCTGAGCTTTTCACATAGGCAACAGTCTAAAAACATATGAAAAGCAGAAGAGAGCAAACAACTTGCCATCCTAGCGTGTTTACCATGTGAGCTTTCATAATCACAGGTGAGCCAAAACAGACTTGGTAAGAGATTCATTTCCATTTTCTACACTATGTGGTGACAACAACCAAAAAAAACCAAACCAAAACAAAACACAAGGGTCATCCTGAGAACTTTTCTACATCTCTTTGTTTATCCTAAGTCTTAGAGATGACCTCAGTTCTGTGGCTTTCCAGCTGCATTAGTAACTAGGTTCTTTTTCTAATAAAAGAGATGTTTTTATTTGTCTCATTACAGAGCAGCGATTTTGTTGAAAAGTATTGAGATAATATATCTAAAGCACATGAGGTATTCAGAATAAAGAGGCTAAACAAATACATCATTACTGTATTTTTTGCTTTTAAGTGTATGCATTGCTTTGTTATCAAACATTAGAGAAAAGAACACTCATTTCCTCTCTATTTTTAATATGCAATGTGGTTGACTCACATAACAAATGAGAGTCACCTTGGAGGCACTTAAGAAAAAAGAGAGAGCTAGAATCCATGCTTCTTTCACTTCTATTGGTTTTCTTAAACCTGTAGAGGTTCAGAGCAAGTCACCCCAAGATATACCTCTGAAGTATGAAAATCGTTTTCAGCTAAAGACAACCTAGAGCTTGTGAGCTCAATAGAAACTTCTGCCCTCTCCTCACTGAACTACTTAGGAGAATTGAAATTGGGAGCCTTGCCTATAATATGAGATTACCTCTTTGACCTATCTATAGGGCAGAGTAAACTATTAATAACTAAACATTTGCTCTTCTTATTGCCTGCAATCACCTCCCTCCCCTCTGAACCCCAAGGTGCCTTTCCTCATCCTTAGCTCAGAATGCCACATAGACCTCATTTTACCTTCTCTCCCTGAACCTCCCATATGTGTGAGGCCTCTGGTGCTGTCATGTTGGTGGAGTTCCATACATGTGAATACAATTAAATTTGATTATTTTTTGTTAAGCTGTTTCATGTAGATTTAATTATTAGATCAGCAGAAAGAATATGGAAGGGTAGAGGAAAGTTTCTCCCTTCCTCACAGTCACTTCCATCATATTATTTATTAATTTGTTTGTTTGTTTCTCTCAGCACATGATTTTCATTCTCTCTGAAGCTGACTCTCTCACCACCTCTTAAAAATTGTATTGTTCTCTGGGATTAGTAACCCATTGGCATAAGTTTCTTCTTTCACAGTAACGCTGCAAGAGGGAAAAGATGAGGAGAAACTTATCTAAAGCAAAGTTTAGCTATTATTTTTCTTAATTAAAAATTCCAAAATAATTTCAAATATTCAGTCACCCAAGTACACAAAAAAATGTGGTGATGTTGTATGAGTTTCAAATATTTCAATTTAAACCCCTTCTATATGAAACAAAAATCCATGGGGTAAAAATCAGTTAATGTTTTAAAAGTCCTGAAGATCTTTTCTGTTTTGTTCTCAACTACTTTGATACTAGCAAATGATCTCAGGTGGGAGAAAATTAGAATTGGGAAACATGAAAGATACTGTTTTTTCTATTTTTTTTTTCTTTTTGAGGAAATACTTTTCACGATGACATTTTTCCACTATGCGGTTTATTTTTCCTGCTCCAAACCAATGGGCTTAGAATAAATTTAAATGACATGAAACACTGGCAGTCTAGATCTAGAGTTTTAATCAAACAGTGCCTTTCACATTTTAGCTATTTCTATAAAATGGTAACACTACAGTGACAGCTCAACTTTTTCTTAAAGATGTTTTTCAATAAGGATATACCATTTCATACCTGTTAAATTTCTTGAAAGAATTTATTTTTAAAGCATTTTTCTAAGTTATTTACAAAGTTAATTCCTGTAATTCTTACACATAAATTCTAGTCACAGATACACTGTATCCCTCATTATATACAGAGATTAGATGACCTGCTCAAGGCCACCCGTGTGATTAGCCAACTTGCTACAAGTACCCAATAGGCAAACTGACATTCATTGTTTTCCAAAATCTGAATCACTAGAAATTGTTTTATTATTGGGTTTTCTTTATACATTAATACTAAAGTCTAAATATCAAATCCTTATGGGATTTATACGTTCATCTCAAGGGAAAGTATTTAAAGTGAACATAGGAGTCTTTATCTTGATTGTAGTTGTCCTTACAGAAGAGCAAATAACGAATCTACATTTTCATAGTAAAATGTAAATGCTTTGAAATGATCAAGACCAAGAGTGTGTATAAAAAGATATTGTTGCTTATTCCAAGGTGACAATGACTTGTTTAAAAAGCAGACAATGCCTTAAAGTTTAAATGGTGCACTGACTTTTTGCTGTGCAAATTGCAGTGCTGGGAGCTGTAGCTGTGACATCACGGCGGAGGCTGTGAGCAATGTCACTCTCAGCACCATCTCAACTCTCCTGAACCCGAATCTGCATTTTAACTAACCCATCTGTAATCCTCACGCACACTGGAACTTCAGAAGCAGCAATCTAATTAATGACTCTGTTGATTTTTCATTGCACAAGTGACCTAAAGAGAAAACAAACACATCTACGTGTGTTCTGGGCTACAAGGTATATGCTTGCTCTGAGGTGGTTTGCTGGAACAACTCCCACACTAACGGGCACAGGACTTTTGTGTAGCGATGCCATAAATCTTCAGAATGAGGTCATGGTCAGGGCGGACAGAGGCAGGATGAAGGAGAGCCTGGGGTCCCATGGCACTGGATGGAGGCATAAATATGCACACTTGGAGTGTGTGTTTACATACGCTGTGCCAGCGGCTGCGCAGGCTGCAAGTGTCCATCTCAGTTAGGTCACAGTCTCAGTAAAACTGAAAAAAATAAAAGAGGACCCTTGCCTCTTCTGCTCTGGGTTGGGTGGGACAGCACACTCGTTACTAATATCATCATAAGCTCAAAAGCAGAGACTTGACATCACTATTTCTGAAAAGGAAATATCTTTCATTAAAGCCATTAAATCATATCTCACCGGAATTATAATTTTATCTGAACATTATAGATTTTCAAATATCCATGCTTTGGAGCAGTTCTCACATCAAGGTTGACTCAATATCACTTAAGAACATATTTCAGTGTTAAAAGAAATATCAATTCTGTTTCAAAATTTGAAGCTCAAGGACTGTTACTGTTATATTTTTATGTGTCCTAAAAATTTACTAAAATATTGAGATTTACATTTTAAGTGAAAAGTTTCTTCTGAGATAGCTGAATAAAAAAGATACAGGACAGGGCAAACTTCCCCATGTAGAGACTCAAGTCTTGCACTGATAGAGAGAGAGAGAGAGAGAGAGAGAGAGAGAGAGAGAGAGAGAGAGAGAGAATTCAAGCTCACACCAGAGTTAGAGACGACAGGACAGTTTATTAGAGAGGCGGGTAGTGCTCCATAGAGTGTGGAGGATGAGAGATCCTTGAGTATTCGAGGAATGTAGTTTATGTGTGATCCTTAGTTTCTATTAATTACAGTTTAAAGACTTTGGTTCCCTGTTTCTCTTTCATGGTTGAGTACGCAGCATGAACATTTGGGTGAGCAGCATCACAGGCATGTCAGTAACCTCAGCTTTCGTTCTGTGGGTTTCCCGTGGTCTGGCCGTAGAGGATGAATGGTTCGGTTTATTTTGTGAAGGTATAACTTAGAGACTCTGTTTTCCTGTTGTCCTTATTTGGTATGAGTAAATAGTTTGTTAGCGATCCCAGAGGAAACATGCATTTGTTCTGCAGGTTTCCAGTGGTTTGGCAGCAGCTGGTTGTAGGCTCTGAATACAACCCGGTTTAACATTTAGTCAATTTAGTTAGTGCTCATGCCTCTTCCCTATATCAAAATGTTTACAACTATAAGGGTCAATATTTGTAATGACCATCAAAATAATTTATACTTATAAAGCACTTACTATATCCTGGGATGTTACATCAATTAACTTACTTACTCTGCATAATAGGATTGGTGCTTTTATTTTTGAACTTTACAGAGAAAGAAACTGAGACACAGAGAAGTTAAATAACTTGCTTGAGGTCACACAGCTAGTGAGTGAGTCGGGATTCACACCTTTTCAGTCTGGCTCCAGAGTCCATTTAATCAAGTATAACACTCTTCTGACTTCTACTTGTTATGTTTTGGGTGACTAAAAATCATTCTCTATTCTCACTCCTCAAATAAGCAAGCAAACAAACAACGAAAATCAAACCACAGCGACTTCACCAGTATCTGTAATTGCTATAGGTGATGACAAGTATTTAATTCCATAAATCAAAATAGTGGTTAAACTGCAGGTATTCCTTGGAAGGGTAAACTTTTAAAACAATATGAGAGGACAGGTGTGTTTATATTGCTAATAGAACAAGTTACCCCGTTTTGTGGCTTAAAAATCCATTTATTATTTCACAGCCCTGTAGGTCAGAAGTCTCAGTACAGAGTGACTGAGATGGGTCCTCTGCTTGGACACTATAAAGCCAAAATCAAGGTACTGGCAGCATTGCATTCCTCTCCAGAAGATTTGAGGATGGAATCAGCTTCCAAGCCCATTCAAGCTGTTGTGGACTTCAGTTTCCTGTGGTTGTCAGGTAGCAGTCCCCTTTTCATTGATGGCTTCCAGCTGCGTGCCACACTCAGCATCTTAAAGTCTCCTGCAGTCCTCACCCTACTGCCTGCCCTCCATCTCAAAACCAGTAACTAAGTGTGAGTTCTTCTCCCACTTCAAATCTCTCTGAGTTCTCTGTCTACCCTATAGTACCTTCTGGCTCCAGTCAGAGAAAGGTATCTTTGTGTGATTAGATTCAGTCTAACTACATAATCTAGGAAAATCTCCACATTTTAAGGTCCATAATAAAAATATCCAGGGGTTTAGATACAGACATCTTTGGGGAGTTGGCCTTTTGTCTACAGCACTTCACTTAGAAGGGGTGAAGGGTGGTAAAAGAGCCCAGACAGCTTGACTGGGTGTCACGAGCAAGGAAAGTCACTGCTGGAGTAGCTCCCTCGGGCCCATTCCTGTCTTTCTATAGTGCCAGGTTTATTGAGTGGAACCTTCTCGGATAAGCCAATCAGGTACCCGCACAGGTTGACACAACACACAGAGAGAGGAAGTGCAGAGTCTTATGTGACAGAGAGAAGGGATGAAAGTCCTTTAGGTCTCCTAAGTGAGCTCTGTCGACTGGTGACGCAGATAGCTGCAAGTCTGTCCCAAGCCAGGGGTAACAATAAGCAGAAGGTCAGAGTCTTTGGCCCTCAGCTTACCCACCATGATGCTCTCGGTCAGGCTCGAGCATCATCTGTCTGAGGTGTTTAGTTTATGTGATGCTTACAAGTTGTGACCCTTATGCTCATTGGCCCCTGCAGTTGGGGGTTTATCCAGGACAGTCGTGGCTGACATTTCTGTGGTGTTTGGAATTCCAGTGACACCCTATGGGCATGCCCATCATGTGCAGTTGACATTACCGTCATGGCTCCCATGGGATCCATTTTGTAAATTCCAAAAAGTTTTCAGTTTTTAATCCTGTACAGTAGTACCCTTCAAACCTTCCAGAAACTCGGGCTGTGCCATCAACCCCATAGGCCATACTGTGAGACATTGCTGTAACTGTTGCATCGTGATAGGTGGGTTTATATGAGTGTCAACCCATAATATTTATTAGAAGGTTCTACCTCAGAAACTAAGTCTCTTCATTTTGCTTTCAAAACTGAGAAAGAAAATGCTAAACTTTTATCACAACCATGGTCTCTGCATTCTTGGAACTTGAACACACAATGCATACAGTAGACACGTGTCTGTGTGGACCAAAGTCTCTACTCACAGAGTCTCTACTCAGCAATGACTCTTTAGCGGCTTGTGCCCTTCATGGAGGATGATCTAAGGTGAATGCTGACTTATAATCCCTGCTGATTCTGTAGTGTTTGACTACCATCAAGAAATGCTTGCTGTTTTGTTCTTCAAGAAAAAAAATACTGTATATTAATTAAATGCATTTGGCTCAGTAGTGGAAATGTGACAAATAGAGATGTGCCAAACTGCCTGAAAATAATTTGGGTCATCTGCAAATCACCGTGCTTGCCAGTTTGCAGACAACTCCTAGTCTTCGTGGTCTGTCACATTCCTTTTCCATTAGCTATTTACCATCTGACGAGTGAAAGAGTGAACTAATTTATTTCTTGAAAAAAAAATAAGATATCCGTTTTAGTGATGTGGTTTTCCCCACAGGCTTATTGTTGTGTGGCGTACACTCCAGTATCTGAAAATACTCACTGGGATCTTCCCCCAACAGGGAGTGTACTAATAAAAGAGATGGAAAAAAATTCTTTTTAAGTCTGCCTGGCCTGCTTTACCATAGGAAATGCTTTTGGATTAGCTCACACTCAGGATATGCTTCAAGACACCTGAAAGTGGATTTATGACAGTAGACACAGCCCGTCTCTGTGCATTGGACAGCAGGCAGCTTTCTTGCTTTGTGACTGAGGTCCAAATCAGCCGTATGCTCCAGAGTTTACAGGAAATTCAGGGTAAACCTTTTATTTACAAACAGGGAATACTTGCCAAGATGGAATAAAAAAAGCAACTGATTAATCAGCATGCAGCCTTCATCTTGAAGGGCCTCGCTGCCCGGCTCTTTTCAGCGTTCAGGAGATTGGCCTTGTGTGAGAGGGATGTCGTGTGGAAATGCCTTTGATAGCCCAGTGATTGAGTCTATCGTGCTTTGGAAAGGGACAGGACTAGGTTTAAACAGCCCTGCCTGATAGAACCCAGAGTGTGCATGGCTGGGAAAAAAATTACCTCATTACAGCTCAGTGCTGTTGCCCTTTGGAGTAAAATGAGAGAAAAGCTTGCTCTGGTACTTCTGCTGATAAAATTCACTTTCTGGAACACAATCAAATCCCAGCATATATCATCTGAGAGAAATAAAGCAGTCAAAAAACTGTATTCCTGAATAGAGCAGGAACATCCTGGCGACTGCTAAAGCAACACAAATAAGGAGCAGCGCCTACTAGCTCGACCCTTAAATTATGCAGCTGTTCATTACGCGAATTATACATCTCAGGCTGCCCTTTGGAAAAAGGCATGGAGCAAAGAGCTGGAATAATCCCTGAATTATAGTACAATAAGAAAGACCTACTAAAGTGTCACATGCATGTAGTGGAAGATAAGAAAGGCCAGCTTAAGTTCTTGGCATTTTAAAGAAGGCAATCAAGAAAGCCTTTGAATTCCTTAGTTTCCTTTCTTTGCGACTCATTTGCATTTTTGTGTTAGACAAAGCATCCCATTCATGTGTCAGCAGTCCTGTGTCAGTCTTCTGCTCTGGAGACGTGCATGTGTGTTTTGGTTTAAGCTGCACTGTATTTACAGACAGGGCCTTTAAACAGCACTAATAACCACAGCAGCAGGCCTGCTATATTTAAAGAATTAGTAATGACAACATTTAGTATCTCAAAGAATAAAGACATCATAAAAATAAAGCCATCATAGAATTCAAGGGCAGGATTCCAGGACTCATTTTGTCCCCAGTAATGGATTTTACATCTGCAAAAAGTGAAACGTATTACACTAGTTAGCTTGAGACTTCAGTGGCACGGTTATTTTGTTGTGATAAGATTCACATTTTTCTTTGAAATACTCTACTAGTAATGCTTACATGTGCAACCCCTTGGTTGTTTAAAAAATATGTGGGTACGCTTTTGAGGTTATGAGGTTAAGATATTTTATTTTCTCACCCAGTTTATAATCTTTGGATGAAAATTTAATGATGCTACTGACACCTTGTATCATGTTTTAGACTTAAATTACATGGGCAAATTAATTTTTAAATCCCCACTTTGATGACTATTTGGAAAATGATTTAAGATATTTTCCTTCAGAAAGCAAATAATGAGGATTATGTGTGAGAGGTGAGCATTATATTAGCCAAAAATGAGATAATTGCAAAGTCTGTTTTGGTCCCCCAGCATGTAGAGTATAAAGGACCCTTTGGACTTTACAAAATGGATTCCATGGAAGCATGGCAGTAATGTCAACTGGCACACAATGAGAACCTCCTTAGGGTGTGACCGGAATGCTCAAAAGCACAGAAACGCCAGCCACAATGGCTAGGGGTAAGCTCCCATCTGCAGGGGCCGATTAGCATAAGGATCACACCTTGTAAGGTCCATATAAACTAAACATCTCAGACAGACGATGCTCAAAACTGACTCGAGAGCATCCCAATGGACAGGTACTCAAGAGCCGAAGACTCTGAACTTCTGCTCGTTGTAGCCACTGACTTGGGACCCATACACAGCTATCTGAATCACCAGCTGACAGAGCTTGCTTGGTAGACAATGAGGACTTTCATCCCTTTGCTCTGTCGCGTAGGACTCTGCATTTCCCCCTGTGTGTACCTGACTGGTGGGGTACCTGACTGGTTTATCTGAGATGGCTCCACTCAATAAACCTGGCATTGTAGAAAGACTCAATTGCATCCAAGGATGTTAATTCAGTAGCTGCTTTTCTTGGTCATGACAGGTACTTATGGAAATGCAGTAATGGGAGTTTTATTTCTAAAAATCCATTCCTCAGTAAGAGAATGCATGAGTTAAATAGTCCAGAAAGTACAAAGTTCAATTTAGGGGCCCTTGCTTCCACCCAGCTCCCTACCTGGCTACATGTCAGGTGACCTGTGTTGGTGTGGCTTTAGCCATCCTTAAAATGAGGACTTAACCCAGAGTTTAAACTCTAGGAATCTAGGAATCAGAAGCACCCAAAGAAATGTTTTTATTAATTCTAAATTAATGTATAGGAGTAAGAAAGTTTCACAATTAAAGAAAATAGCAATAGTGAAAAGAAAAATGCTAAATCCTTTCAAATAAAGTCATTTCATTGTGTCAAATTTAGGATTATGAGAATGCATTAACTCTTTTGGGACTTGAGGCATTTTGTGTCAAAAAGAACACATCTTTCCAACTAAAAATGTACTATGGATTACAATTATAAGTTACAGCTAGCTGTAGAAATTTTATACACTCATATAAAATGTACCTAGCACAGGAAATTTAAGAATGTCTCCAAAGAAAAATATATTAAAGCTCTCATTCAATTGCATACCAAGTGTATTTTAATGTATTCATTTCTGAACATATGTAATACACAAATAGAATGCAATAGTATTTTGCATTTATGTCTTGAATTTTAATAGTTTTAGTGCGTCGCTCTGTTTAGATGGAAAAAAAATATCTTTAACAGTTATAATCCCCTTGTCATTCAGTGTACTTAAAATGTATAAATGTTTCAGGCCTTAGGCTACAGTTGAGACTACAGATTAGAAACCAAAACAACTGCCAAAATTGGCAAAATAATTTATTCTGCTACTCAGTATTGCGCCACTCCCAAAAAACTTGACTTCTGTTACCTTCGAACAAAATTTACCTTGTCTTCCTTCTTATGCCTTAGTAGTAAATGTATCCTCTATCCTAGTTGACATATATTTGACAGCACTCAAGGCACTTCCTACTCCCTGGTTTATCAACCCCTTGCTGGCCCTCCTGGCCCTTCAGTCTAGCCCTTGCCCCGTGGCCAGCCATTTCAGATGCTCCTGCAGGGACCTCATAAAGCCTAGCTCTGCTGACCTTCAGCTGTGCCCACCTTGCTAATTGTTTGCCCAGCACAAGCTTCATCCATCTGCTTTCTTTGCTTCTTTCCTGAGCTGCCAGCTATTGCTGGAGCCACTCCGGAACTGGTGTTGACAGGCTCTTCTACAAATCTGTGCTGTTCAACCTCGACTTGACCCTCACTGGTGTTGAACAATTCCTTTAATTATCGCTTATTGACTCACAAGAGAATTCAACATGGTAGCTTTTCCTCGGGCCTCAGTTCAGGCCTAAGCATCTCATTCTTGGCAAATGACAACATCTGTTATTTAACTGAGACTACTGAAGCCCTAATTTTCTTTATCTCCTCTCATTTACTAAGCAAGAAAAGCATTCCTTTTCTTGTTTAGTCTCCCAGAGAAAAAACTTATTCCCTGCTTTGCCCCTAATCTTTTGCCTGTTTTCTTTTACCTCTTTTTCTGTCACATTACTGGGGTCTTGCCAGCTTATCAGCGCACCATTGGATCTTGATCAATAAATCATCACCTCCCTCCTCCTCGACCATACAGACACAGTTCTGTTCAATATCTCCATCTGCAGGCTCTTTCCACTATGGAAAAGTGCAATAAATACCCCTCACAAAACACAAATACACAAATAAACAAACAAACACCAGGAAACAAAATTCAGCAACAAAACAGTCTCCCCAAACCTTATTGCTATATCCTGCAAGTGCTTCTTGTATGGTTGCAATTTACCTTTCTTTTTTGCTATCAAGTTTCTCTAATGATTAATAGCCTGATGTCTAATAGATTTCACTTCCACTTCACCCTTTATATCCTTGCAATCAGCACCCTCTTCCTGTGACTGAAATTATTTTTTCAAGGTCATGTTTGACTTCCACGTCAACCAATTACATTGTATTTCTTGACAGCCATGTTCTCTTTCCTCCTCACAGTACTCATACAGCTCACCACACTTTTAAGCTTCCTTTTTCCTCATCTGTTAGATGTTTCAGCCTGAGATTTAAGCCTTGTGCACATGTATTATTCAGATATAAACAGAATGCCAAAATCAGGGGTGACCAGACATATCTGCGCATCAGACATCTGGAAAATAGATTCCTGGGGTCACACCAACTAGACCGCCTAAATTAGAAACTGCAGTGGATACGAGTCTGAAATGTGGTGAGTTCACCAAGCATAGACCTAGTAGAGTAAGAGCAGCTACCTTATAAATGGGGAAATCACCTCACTGTACAGCAGCCAGCAGGCAGCTTTGGCTACAGGAAGGTACCAACACATACTAGGTTCTCAACAAATACTTGCAGAAGAAATTAATTTATGAATGTCTGCCTTGATTGTTGGAAGGAAAGGATGATTTAAAGTAAAATCCTGTTTCACACTCTTCTTGTCTCCTATTCCGTTCCCATTATCTCATGGATGACAAGTTACTACAGTTAGATTTTTGGGACACAAAGAAGAAATTACTGTGATCGACACCAAGAAGGTAAGAAAGGGTATTCTCCTTCTTGGTATCAGAGTGTGCTGTTGTGCTTTGAAGGGGACAGGATGTGTGGCCTAGCTTTGGCACATCTAGAACTGTTTGCACAGCAGCAGTACCCACAACCCTGGCAGGGCTCCCAGCAGCTGATGTGCCAGGGTTATGAAATGCCAACATCTTCAACAGAAGCTAATTAGAGTAGCAGTGGCTTTAGAATAGCAGATAGCCTTATTAAGAGTAGTCCCCCACAGCAATCGTGTGCTACCTTTACCTGACTTAGTGGGTGGTGGAAGCTTTGCCAACTGAATAAACAAAGACTGAAGGAGAAAAATGTTTGACATCAGTTACAAGCTGAGAGAATGGAGCTCCTGGAAGGAAGCCACGTGTCTTACAAGGTTAGAAGGGTTAGCGTTAGAAAACCACTGGTTCTTAATACACTTTTAGCTGCTGATTCATGCAGTCAAGAGAAATCCTTGACTTTAAAAATGTTAAACAGTACTGATTCTACTCATGCTGTCCTCACTGCCACCACCCCTTTTAAATCATCTTTATTTTACTCTTAGATTTTAGGCATTCCCAAGGTATGTCTATTGGTCATTTCACACTCTAAATGCAATATTATCTCACAACTTCAGTATAATCTCTATTCATATGATGTTATAAATCTACAACTTCCAATCCTGAACCAGCTCTGACCTGCAGACTCATATTTCAAGTCAAGTGTATCTAACTTGATGTTTTACTCACACCATGAATTCAACTTGTCCTAAAGTTAATTCCTTAGCTTCTGCCCCAAACTCTTCCTTCTGATTCCCAGTATGTATTAAAAGCAACATTATGTGTCCAATCATAGACTTGAAATTTTCAAGTAACTCCAGACTCTACATCGATGCATTGCACACAGTTGAGCACATCTTTTTTTTCTCCAACTACTGTATTTTCTATATTTGTCTTTGAGAACACATTCTCTTGGAATTCTTCTCTGACAACTCCTTCTCCAATTTCTTCACTGTGACTAGTAGGCACTGGAGCATTACAAGGTCATCCTTTTGTCCTCTGACCTCTTGTCTACCTATGGTCATGGCAGACAAAATCCCATCTAGAGTTCAGTTTTCCCTTGTTCAGCTTTCAGTCAATGAAAAATTAGTTCCCCTTGTGTCTCAAGACAAAAATATGGTGTTTATTTCATATGAGTAGCTTTTCCACACCAGATTCAGTCCATAATCATATTCTGTGGATCTATGTAAGACATCAGGGACGTGGTTCCATAGTGTAGCAGTTAGCATGTCTGCTTTACACACAGAAGGTCCTGGGTTCATGCTCCAGTGTAGCCACAGTCCATGGTCTATGGCCATGACACCCTGAGCAAGCCCGATGTCTGATCTCATAAGCTAAGCAGGGTCGGGCCTGGTTAGTACTTGGATAGGAGACCACCTAGGAATACCCGGTGCTGTAGGCATTAAACAAACAAACAAACAAACAAATAAACAAACAAACAAATAAATAAATAAGTAAATAAGCATTTAATACTTATCACCACTCCTAGCACCCTTGTTCAAATGCCATTGTTTCCTGCCTAGATTATCACAGCAACCTCCCAACGGTTCTTCCTCCATTCTGTATTCTACATCTATTTTCAAACAAAATCAGTGACTCTCTTAATATTTATGTCAGACTATGTCATTTCTCTCTATAAAATTCTCCTCTAGCTTCCTTCTCTCTTTAATCACTGAATCCTTGAGAATATCTATATTACTTAATAGACTTAGAAATATCACAGACAAAATAAAAACAAAACACCTATTTGCCTTCTTACCAAACTCCATAGCTAATCTTCTCTCATTTATCTTGTTTTTAAGAATATAGAACAAACTGATTTATTAATATAATAAATCTTATAATAGTAATAATGATAGAAAACCCAATATTTTCTTAAATCAGGTTAATATTTATGAAATAGGGGAAAACGAGAACAGCTGTTTCCAAATTCTTAAATATTTTTGAGTGCTATCAGATACCAAGATATTACCTCACTGAATCCATTGAAATTAATTAACATGCCCAGAATCACAAAGCACAAAAGGTGAGTGACTCATTATTTCCAGCTATATCTTCTCAATTTTGGTCCAGTATAATTCTTCACTATAACAAAATGAAAACCAAACCAGCTTTACTTTTTAATTCCTTTCTTATGCCACCTCCTTCCCTTCAAAATCATAACTGATGCTATACAAGGAAACATTCTCAAAAGAGCTTCTTAACTTTAATCACAAATTAATAGACATGAACCAAAGATACCTCCTATATCCCTTTGTTTGTCAATCATCCAATTCTGAAATTCCTTTGATTTTATCTATGTCACTTTTTCATATATATCTTGTATAGCAGTATTAGTCTGCTCCAGCTGCTATAACAAAATACCACAGGCTAGGTGGCTTAAACAACATAAATTTATTTCTCCACTTTGAAGGCTGGGAAGTCCAAGATCAAGGTGCCAACAAGGTAGGTTTCATTCTGAAGATTCTTTTCATGGCTGATGGACAGCCGCTAGTTCTCCATTTGCTCACGAGACCTCTCTTTGTGCTCTCGTAGAAATGGAGAGCAAGTGAGCTCTCCATGCCAATGCCCACATTTAACATTAAGTACTTCTTTAGATGCCCCATCTCCAAGTATAGCTACAGAGGATTAAGACTCCGCATATGAATTTTAAGTGGGGGACACAAATATTCAGTCCATAACAATAAACCTTCTTGTCACTAGTCCTGTACACATTTCCTAACCAATAGCTGAAAGTGTTTTCAGGAGGTTACAATTTTAAAATAAAACTGTTAGTTGACACTGACTGTCACAAACATCAGACATCTTATAGATGGATCACCATGCTGTGGAACACTTAAATGGATTCTTCCATTCGATTCTATCTATTAAATGATAACCATGACCTAATGCAGTCATGATCAATACAAATGTACATAGTGACTATAAAACGATCTCTCTAAACAGGGAGGGTAATCCTCCATTTTACAGATTCAAAGAGCCAATCAATTAAATGCTGTATGAGGTCAAATACTATTGATTCAAGATTCAATGAAATCTCTTCCTTTACCACCCCTTCTTTTGATTTTTCTTGTGACCTAAGTATGGTTTCTTTAAAATACATTTTTAGAGCAGCTGCACTTACATACTAGTAGAAAAGTGAGTAGTCCTCGAAAAATGTAGTGATTCACTGCCACTGAAATCAATAATACTATAAAACATTGAAGCTATGAAAGGTTGAAAAATAAAAAAATATTAATGCTTTAACTTCAAAAGCATACTTAAGGAGTAAGAGCTAAGCGATGCCTGTTGGTAATGAGATTATATATCAACTTAGACAAACCCTTCTTACATTGAATGTGTCTTGAAAATAAAACAATGTATAGATATTGTTGATGATGTGTTAAATATCACTAAATTCAACTCTGACTTTTGACACAATTTCAGATTCTTTCTTGAAAATACCCTTGGTGCTCGTAAGGGAATAGATATATATATATATTCCCTTACATACATACATACATACACACATATATATACATATATATTCATATAATATAATATATATTCATATATATATTACTATTTATTATGTATAATTTTTGTTTTTTACTGATACCTTCTCTTATCTACAGGGCTGACAACCTTTTTAGATTTTTATCTTATAATCTAAAGTCAAGTCTTTTACGTTTATTTAATATCATGATATTTCATCTTTGTAAAAAACATAATAAAGTTTTTTTTTTATTTGTATGTGAAACAATGCATTCCACAGCTCTGTCTGCACTTGAGTCTCAGGTAACTTAAATACATTCCTCTAACTGAAGAAAAAACTATTTTCTACTGTATTTTTATCTAACTGTCTCCAGGAGCTAATAAACAGAAAATTGTAAATATTGTATGCTTGAAAACTTCCATCTAGCACAAATAAATCACTAGGTGGCTAAATATTGGAATGAAAATCCTCTCGTTAAGGACAGCAACATGATAATAGGCCAACAAAGTTTCCTTTGAGGAGCTTTGATAATGTTTTAATGGAAACAGCCCTCTACCTTTTTATTCTTTTCTTTTGCTTTCTTCATGACTGCATGCATTTTGAACTTTGTCTGAGAGGGTTTAGTTTAGTTTTGTTTTTGTCTTCTTCTTCTTCTTCTTCTTTTTAACTTGACCCAAGAAAACATAAGATTAAGTATTAGATTCCCTCTGAGGTTCCAGGAGATTTATTCTGTAGCTGAAAATCTCTTTGTCATACTTTTAAAAAGAGAAACATTCTTTTAATGATTTTAAAAAGGCAAAAATAAAATATGAATACATTTAACTCCACAATGAACTATTAAAGAAACTCTAATCTGGCCATCTTTTACTTTTAAGATAAAGGTGAGTTCTTATCTGTTTGTTTTGTCGTTAATGAAAATAAAAAAAAATATATGCCCAAAAGATCTTTGGAGTGGTAGTTTTTAAAACCTAATTTCCTTTATCAGTTATAAACCTCAGAAAAAAGATTGACAAATCACTTTAAAAAATATAATTAATAGTAAGAAGTAAAAAAAAATTAGAATGGATATAAAAGTAAGAAAACAAATGATAAAAAGCTGCAGCTTCTGAAAAAAAAAAGGGATTTTAAGGAAATCATACTTATAAAACTAGATCAAAAGTGGAAAGGCTTTCATGCAGACAAAGATGATTTAGCTCTGTAATAAAAATGTCCCTCTCTCTTTATATCTCCATTTGAACCTAATGCTCCCACCTCTACATTTCTATAGAATTTAAAAGCTTACCTAGAATTTCCATATATACTCGCCTCAATCAATTTTTCCCTGGACAGACAAGGAGACATTATTATCACTATATTACTTATCAGAGATTAATTCACTATATGCCATGACTACTATTGTTCAAACTTTAATGTGCGTATGAATTGCTATCATGCATGTTTTGATGCAGTAGGTCTAGGAGAGCCCGAGAGACTGCATTTCTAACAAGCTTTCAGGTGATTTCAATGCTATGGGTACATGGACCACACTGGATGGACAAGGCTAGAGTCCAAGCCAAAGGCCAATGTTCACAGTTCAGTCTTACAGCACACATACAGATGTGTCATTGCTTAACTGTGCATAGTGGTTTCTCATCTTAGTAATGACCTAAACCAGGTGAATACTGTTTCTTAATCCCCCAGTTTGATTAGGGAGCTAGTACAGTTAATCATCCTTATTCATGGATTCTATCTTGGCAAATTTGCTTACTTACTAAACCATAAAAATCAATGGTCATAGGAAACTAACCCTATGACCATTGCTATGATTATTGCTCCCGAGGAGCAATAATTCAGTATTGGCTAATTCAGTGTTTCTGGTGACTTAGGACAGAACTACTGCAAATAGCAAGAATGGAGGATAACTTCTGGCCTACTCTCAGAAGAAAACTTCCATGAAAACACAGATTCCCAACTGATGTCCCCTTTAATTAATAATATTTTCCATTGGATAGCCACACCTACTGACTTTCAAATCAGATATTTTCAAAGTATTTAAGCAGTAAAAAATAGTTTATTAAATAAAAATTGTGTTGAAACCAAAAAATATGATAGGCAAAGGGAAATTACTAGAATAGATGAGTTCTATGCATTAAATGTTAAATATTTATTAATAAAAGCAAATTCATCATAACAAAAGTTAAAGTATCAGAGGGCTATAAGGTATGAATGGTTTGAAAATATAATGTTCAAATAAATACTTCTAAAATTACAGTCTTGTCAAAATAGACTTTAAAACAAAGGCTGTAATAAGAAACAAAGAAGGACTCAGAATACCACTTTTGGATATTTATCCAAAGAAACTCAAAATACTACTTTGAGGAAACATATGCATCCATATGTTTATTGCAGCATTATTTACAATAGCCAAGATATGGAGGCAACCTCATTGTGCACCAGTGGGTGAGCGAATAAAGAAGAGTTGGTACACATATACAATGAAATATTACTCAGTATAAAAAAAATTTAAAGGAATGAAATCATGCCACCTGCAAAACCTTTACGGACTTAGAGGGCATTGTGCTAGTGGAGTAAGTCAGAGAAAAACAAATTGACATATAATTGCACTTACATGTGGAATCTAAAGAACAAAATAAAAAAATGAACCAGAAACAAACTTGTACATATGGAGAACATTTTCAGGGTTTCCATATGGGAAAAGTGTTGGGAGTGAGTAAAGATGGGGAAGGGATTAAGAAGTGCAAAACCATCATGGGGATATAAAGTATAGCATAAAATTATAGTCAATAATATTGTAATTACTATGTATGGTGTCAGATGAGTACTAATTTAATGGAATAATTACTTTTAAGTTATTTATAAATGTCTAATCACTATGTTGTACACCTGAAATTAATATAATATTGTATGTCAATTATAAGTGAAAAATAAAACATTTGAAAAATAATTTAAAATAAATAAAATTACAGTTTTAAAACCATATGAAACATTTAAAACTGAAATGCCAATTAAACTTTTACAGAACCCTTAAAATACTTTCACAGAAGCCTTGCATTTTAAAGGTTAGCTTAAAAACCACTCTTTGAAACAAATTTTCCTCTTTGGGCATTTGCAAAGTCATCAATTTCTATAATATAATTCCACTCCGCTTTGATAAACTAAATCTTGTTTCTTCAAATTTCTTCTACATACTCCTTATAAAGGTTTATTTCTTTTGTTTTACAAGTATTATAGTCTTTGTCTTTCTCACCAATATTTTCTTGTTTTCGGTCCTTTTTGTTAAAAAAATGAAAACATTTAAAAGTCATTATTGCATCAAAGGTAATAATGTTTCATCTTCACAAAAGGCAAGAGAGACAAAGTATAAAAGCAAAGATGATGTGTCAGGAATATAACAACTATTGTGTCAGGTCCAGTTAGAGTAAATTAAGGACTATTTATTAAGAGCAAATTAAGATCCTAGAGGTTAGTCAGCCAAATCATTATCCTTGAACAAATACATGCTAAACATCTACTAAGTGAAATAAAGCTTTTTTCATGACTTAAGTATCTTATTTAATTATCATGACATTTCTATACTGTCAGGACAATCATATGAGAAGATTGATACATAGTCCTTGGGTTATTTGCTCAAGTCACAGAGTTAATACATGGGAGATTCGGAAAGCAAGCCTGGCAATGTACTTCAAGGCCCACCTCCCACTCCTCTGTCCCAGTGTGCAGAAAAAAAATATATAAAGATGATAGATGATAGATGATTGATAGATGATAGATAGATGATAGATGATAGATAGATAGGTAGATAGGTAGATAGATAGATAGATAGATAGATAGATAGATAGATAGATAGATGACAGATAGATGATTGGTAGATAGATAGGTAAAGTATATTCTTGGCCACTATGGAAACTTGCAGCTTCTCAGAAGAGAGAAAAGGAGTACCAAGAATGACAAGGAAAGATATAACCAAGATATCAGATGAATTAAGAGAAATAAATATATTCAGAACACCATCCAAACTATTAAAAAAAAAAAAGACTGCATCAAGATAAGATTTGGAGAGTGAGTGAGATTCTGATGGGCAAAGAGAAATGTGGATAGTATTTCTATCAAGAGTGGAGACAATTGCAATATACAAACAGAAAATTAAAAGATTTGAATGAGGACATTGGTGAAATCAGATTTTCTGAATCAGAGGATTTCTTCAGGGGAATGTTAGGGAGATAAACCCGGAAAGGTGAATTGTTAGGAAACCAAATATATTTTTCAAGCGAAGATAAGGAGTACGTTGTCTGATCTAACAGAAATTAGCCATAGATGCTAAAGTGAGTGAAGCAATTTAAGTAATTTATACTATCAGGCTCTCAAATCCAATACAGCCACACTCAGCCTCTTCATGGAAGATGGTAGATCATAAACGTGGGTGCACATTTGAGAGCCTGTGTTAAAACTTCCAGTTGCTAAATTGCATGTAAAGATTCAACTTCACATGATTACTTCCTCTCAGATATTTGTTTCTTAAACTTGTAAGACCATGAAGAATAGAAATATCTAGTGATCAATGTTCATTAGATAACTGAGGTATACTTGGCTTTAAACTCATATACATGCTCTTACAACAATTTTGACACAAATGGGAAAACAAAATTTAGATAACTATAAACAACTTCTGCATTGGACACGTACCTTGGGACATTAGTACAAATACCCTTCAAGGAGAATCTATATCATGTATTATTCGGTTATTCTCTGATATCATTGGATAAATTTATCGATACAGAAAACTCACAAGATTTTTTATTTTATTCTCATGGAATAAATGTGCCACTTCTCTAATGAGCATAAAAATATTCATCAGTAAAATACCCTGATCAATGCAACATGAATTGTAATTCTGGTTAAAATTAAATTTGATACAATGTAAGCACTATAATTAAACAGCTTATTGAAATTGAGTTTAGCATGATGATTATATAATCATAGTACTTTGATATAATTTGTCATTTCCCTAATCCAGTGTGTAGTAAATTATTAATAATTTTTTTAATTTAAACAAAATTACTAATTAAAAGAAAATATAAGTTTTATCAAATGTTAACATCATGGTCATTTTTTATACCAGTATGGTATCTTTGGTAGGATTTTACTTACGTTCTGCATTTTTTATTTCCCTGTCTCTAGAAAGAAAGTATTTGAAATGTTAGAATGACTTTTCTAGATTTCATATTGCTATTTTTATGTAAAAAAGACAAAACTCTTATGATATTGGAGTATATACATATATATACACACATATGCAGCTCACATGATGGACGAGGCCCTACAAATATTCAAAAATTATTTTAAAAGTAGTTAAATTCACTTCTCATACTACACAATTACCAACTTTTATTTATAAATAGTAATTAATACACATGGAAAACATTTTTTTCAGGATGTGTCTTGATGTTTAAGAATGTCAAATTTATTTTTTATAAGCTATTACAAAACAGTCCGTTGACAATTAAATTTCACCATTAGTACAAAATTTGAATATGCAGGAGAATAAGAGGGCAAATCAGTGTCTTATATCCAAAATAAGTATATTGGTACAACACGGGCTACCTCCAGCTTCAGCCTAACCATTAGTCTGTCAGTTTCAGCATGTTTGTTTGTCTGTCTTTTCTTTTTCATGTAAGGACAAATGACCTTTCCCAAGGTAATTTATAAGTAGAAGTCCCTAAAATGTTAGCATACAAAATGCCACATTTATTTTCAGTTTCATTTTAAACGCTATGAAGTTTTTGTTTTGTTTTTGTCTTTTTATTTTCACAAAGCTATTCTCCCCACTACTGTTCAGTATATTTCATTTTTCTCTGAAGTTATATAAATTAATTCTAAACTTCAGGCAAAAGACTTATTAATAGTGATTTCATACTATATTAGCTTCTTGGGCTTTTTTTTTTTTTTTTTTTTGGCTACTTTTAACTATAACCAAGCCTGAGGGATATCTTAGGAGTAAAATAAAATATTTAAAGGAACACAGTTGACATTGATGACATAATTTCATGGTTTCATCATAAAATTGACTACATTTGAAATGCCTAAATTTTAATTTAATAACTAAAAGCACACACACACACACAAAAAAAAACATTATATTCCTTTATATTATTTTTCCTTTAAAGGCATCTGAGCCACCCTAAAGATTTCTTAGTTTGAAGGAATGTCAACATTCCACAATAGCCATTGATATTCTTCATTAGCTATAACATAGTTAAAATGTAACACCTGCAATAAATCAAAGTATTGGAAGATTGCATTAAAACTTATGACAGTTACAGAGTTTGGTAGGTGTTGGTTGTTTTTCCTCCCCACTATTCTAGGGTCATCACTCATAATAGTGAAAAGTACAGTATAAAGAGAAAAAAAATCAGAATGTTCCTAAAAATAAAATAGAAAGCCCTCAGGAGTCCTTTCAGAACAACAATAAAAAGTATTGCTAGCTGTAAAATTTGTAAGCAGGTTCCATCCTGTCTGCACAGAAACAACGAAGATGAATTACATCCTAGGAGAAACATTGAGACGGTCTGGTAACAGTGGCAAATCTGCTGGTGAGGACAAAGCACAACTATTTCTTCTGTCTTAAGTTGAAGGTGTCACAACAGGAAGATGTGAATTAAATGGAAACAAAAGACCATCTTTAGAAATTATCTCCTTAACCATTCAATTCACTCATCTGGTCATTGTTTGGACTACTTAGCTTTCAGAATCTCTGTGTAACTTCGGAGCTCATAAAGACTGGTATATAATTTCATGTGTTAAAAGTATAAAATATATACTTTTAATACACAGAAGATAGATATGAGTTAGAGTTATGACAGTTCTTTACATCACTTTCAGATATCTTTAGGTATGATGGAAAAACAAGTTTGAGGTTTGTCTAGCTCTAAGCAAAGATGTTTGAGTGTCAGGTGAAAGGACATTTGATCTATGTGGGAGACATGGGCCACTGATAAAAAATGTTGGGGAGGACCTCAGAGAGTGCAGCAGAGTTGACCTACTGCATAGTGACTCATTAGCATAGGAACTAAGAGTCCAGTTTTGCCTACATCCTTGTTTGAGGCCCTAGATATTAGCATGCTAGCCGAAAAGACATGCTGGTAAAATGGGAAATACATGAATAGCGGTTGTTTTGGAAAAGTTGATGCACACCTTGATGGCAGGTTGTAAGTTTAATAACAAACTTTCCATCTCCTAAATCAAGGTCAGCATATGCAAAATGAAACTCTCACCACAGCAGAAATGGGGAGAGTGTTTATTAAACCTTAACTGTGATTCTCAAAGGATGTTTTGGTGTACAGTATGCCTACCCTCTACTAAAACAGCTTGACTTTTAATTTAAATTTAAAACTCAGAGGTTTACTGTTTTATGTGTTTATGAATATTAATTAAAAAAGACAGTAGATAATTTGAGCAACTATTGAGAGCATTTATTTGATAATATTTGAAAGTTGCTTTTCTTTTATCCTGATTTCAGATTTTGTACCTATAAGTAATAAATGTGGCTTGAGTCAATTGTACATTAAAATTGAAAGTAATATTAGGTTCTCTGTAAATCACAGAAAATTGCTGTAATTCATGTTCCAGAGTCTCAATGATTGATTACATTAAAGCAGAAGTGGAATTCAAGGTGAATTGAAATAAATGTTAAATGAAGGTTCTTTTTAACCTCATCAATACCTTTCTAATACATCTTTTATTCTTTTTTGAGTTAGAAGGACAACTAATAGCAACCAAATCTCAAGCAATTACCCTGCACTAGATATGGTATTTGTCTGACTACCAATAACCCCTTAAACCTTTGCTTTTACCAGCTGAGCTAATTTTTGATGGAACTCCAGGGAAACAATAGGTCACTGAGAATAAATGAAGTGGGGCTACAACAGTGTTTCCTCAAGTGCTCTCTCCTAGCCCAGTGTTGAATAGCTGATGAGGCAATCTGAATAATAACATGGACTTAGTGTGTTTCTATTAAGTTGATGGGGCATTAACTATACACAGAAGCACCACTGGCATCTACTAAGCGGACTGGATCTAGAGACCCACAATGACTTTACTCATCTGACAGGAAGAGTTGTGCACTAATCTCATAATTACACCCCTTTACTCCTGCACTAAGTTCAGATTTTGGCTGTTGGCAGTAAAATAAGTATCATTCCAAGTATAATTCTAATTCAATGAGTTCAAATGCACTGCTCTAATCATTTGTGTGTATGTGATGTGGATTAACTTTGTGTAAATAATTATTAATTCAAATTAATGAATTTTAATGTAAATGTATCTAAAACAATACAAAGTAGTATTTATATGGGCTAGAAATAGGTGAAAAAGATTTAATTAGATAGTAATGAATCCAATAGTCTTTCACGTCATTAGTGTTTCTTGTTGAAATGAGATCCTCTTTTTATAAGAGGTCACTCATTTGATTTCTCCAGTGTTAGGAAAATTGGTGTAAAGATAAGATTTCAGAATTGAGCTATTAAAATAATTTTAAAGCATATATTTCAAGATGTTTGTTATGTTCAAGAAAAGACTAAAAAAAAAATCTACCACATAAAGTTAATTTATTTTATCTATTGATCAAATATATTACCTTGCATTTTAAGGTAAATTAAAGTTCAATTTATAAATTACTCAAATTATTTTTTTAAAAGTATATGTATAGGACAAGCTTACAATGAAATGTGTAAGTTTTGTGCAGTGATAAGCACTGCCTTCATTAGTGTTTGAGCACCTATCCAAAATCCCTTACTTAGCTGCCTAATGTGATATTGTTTCTTGACTTATGTTAAAATTAAAGTATTAAAAAATATTAATTAGGCAATGTCAAATTTTTTAAATTGCCAGATTTTCATTAAATCAAGCAGAGTATTTTTGTTTGTTTGTTTGTTTGTTTGTTAAATCACTAGCAAGATTTTAAATTTATCTTCTTACTCTGATATCATTTTGAAATTTTAACTGATTTCTATTAGAATTAGTATAGAGAACTAAATGTCATTAGAACATACATTATATGTTGTCTGCATTTCTTCTGTTACCTTTCACTAACATCAATCAATAACATTTTCAAATAGAGCAATTGTATGTTGTAACAATAATTTAAAATATTTTATGAGACGTTTAACTCAGTCTATCAATTTTAAACAAGTTGTTTCCAGGTAATATATAAACATAGTAAAAATAATTTAGTCAAAATTGTTGCTTCATATAGTATTCCTGTGTGAGATCTACATTTCAGAATATCTAGGTTAAGCTTAATCAAATTGTGGGCCCTCCTATCAGGGAGCTATTCTCAAAGTCATTGTGACGAGATGATCCCAGGATTGTGTAGATGTGACTGAGATTATGGGTGTGAAAATCAGTGATAAGAATGCATGACAGTGACACTGCTATCCACTATGGGAAGGCTCTATCCATGGATGTTTTATCTGGACATTTTCTTTGTATGGAACAAAATGATGACCATCTTACAAGTTCCCAGAACCTGAGGGCAGTTTGCATGCCTGTTCCTCTCCCCTCCCCCTTTCACCTCCCTCTCTGTATGTGGGTTTGGTCTTTGGTCATGAATGTGCCTGAGGTATGTGTGTGTGTGTGTGTGTGTGTGTGTGTGTGTGTGTGTGTGTGTGTGATCTTGGAAACTGATCAAGCCTAACAAATTGACACACAAAGTGAAATAAAAAGACAATCATGTCACATGTAAGTGTAGCAATATCTATGAGCAATATCTTACACAAGTCATATATTTTATCTAGCTTATATCTCCCTTCATCTATAAAGAGAGATGATTAGGTAAAGATTGGTGTGTGTGTGTGTGTGTGTGATTTGCAGTGTGAATAAACTATTCAAACACCATTTAGCTTTATCTTATTACGTTTTATCAAATCTCTTGATTTTTCTCCATTGGTAAAATTAAAAATACAATATATTTTCATGTATCTTTTAAGTTCTTTGGCAAAAAGGAAATGGATCAAAATTAAGATTGTCCACTATAATATCCATCTTAAGTATTAGAAAAGCATTGAGAATTATACATATCAGTTTCAATGAAAATAAAAAGATAAACCATGAAATTAGAATAAAGAAAATTCTAAGATAAAGTTTGGTATTAAAATAATACTTTTGGGGAGTTCACCCCAAAACTTACAACCTCAAAATTTAAGAGAAAATGATGAAGATTATTGTAAGTTCTCCTTGCTTATTTTACAGATTCAAGACAGACTCCATAGTAAATTCTATAACCAAACAATGCGATACCCAGATGGCAGAGTTCAATTTTTACTGAATTTCATATAAGAAAATGTACTTAAATATGAGTGACTATATTTGTACATATGAACATAACCTATTCATGCATAATGCATCCTTATCCCCATGTCAGTGTATACATTTCTCCATGAACACACATTGAGGTTTTGCATAATGATGTTGAGCCTACTACTTTTACAGTTTCTAAAGAAACAAAGTTTATTTTCTCATTTTTTTACTTTGTGTTTATTTTATTTAAATGCATATTTGTACAATGGAGTGGTTTTGATAAACTATCCTTGATTTGATTATCTATGAATTACAGAGAACTTGAACTATGGAGCTGGAGGGAGGAGGAGAGCCAAAATCTTCCACCATGGTTAACTATATTGATCAGTCTAAATCCTCAGCAAGTCCTCTGTCTTTGAAACTTTAATATTGATGGCAATCGGTAAGCATTTAAGAAGTTTATACTAAAAAGAAAATGATTGCATTCCAACAGCTGTCTAAAGCATGATCTTACCCAGCAGTAAGTTTATTTTTTTTAAGTCCTCTCTGCAGAACTAATATTCTTAGGATATATGGGGAAATGATTAAGAATATCTCTTTTCTACTTACTGTATTAAATGCCCTAATTTTCTGACAGCTAGACATACATTACCAGTGTACATAGAAAATGGAATGAAATAGAGAGTGAAACCCCACTGCAGATTAAGGAAAGAAAAGATGATCTCTGTATAAGAAGAAAAAAAAAAACAACTCAGAGAGAGGGAATAGTTTGATACTGCTATGTCCTTCAAATATGAGTCAAACATTGATTTTCTTATATTCTGCAAAGTAGATGCAAAGATTATGCTGAAAACAGGATAGAACATAATTGTACAACTGCCAGTGTGAATCGAGGACACAAGTGGAACAGAGGCTCTGATGCTAACAAATTCAAAAAAAGGGAAAGTCTGGAAGGTATTTCTTACAAATTCTTCTATCCTTTTAGCTCTTTCTGTAGCTCTGCATTTTAGAAAGTGTGGGCTGATATAGTTTTTATCATGACTACCCTTTTGAAGCATTGGCTCTTCCTCTGTCATGAAGAGAGGAACACAAATGAACTTAATTTTTTCCCCATTTTATACTGCACATAGATAAATTAAAAATACATCTCTCTCCTACACTTGTTCAGTAACTTCTTCACTCTAGTTTCCGGCTCATCACATTGCAAGAGTTGAAGCCCCTATAGCCGTCAGGGGGCAGAATGATAAGGCTCCCTCTTGGAGCAATGTCTCCTCATGGCTTTTGTAGTCCAAGTGATATGCCACCTCTGGAGAACACAGTCCTCTGACAGTTATTTCTGAGTCATCTTGGTGTATCTGAAACAGTTGGTTCTCTCCCATAGACACTGTCAACATGTGCAGATGATGTTTTAACTGGCACATTGTCACCAGCGACATCAAATCAGGAAAAACTGAGTAGCTGTGAAAACTGTGACTTCCGTCTTGAGTAAGAGAGTACTAGAAGCAGAAACAGACCCCTTCATAGTAGGTGTTATTTTTATTCCTTTAAATGTGTGACTTTTGTGTTAATTGATAATCAGTTATCTTTATGTTTTTATTTCCTTTGTTTTTCTTGTACCCTGGTAAAGACATTTGAAAGAAATGAGCTTTAAATGAAAAAATAGAGAAAAATAATCAATGGTATTCTTTTTAGGTATGTGGATGGCAAGTACAAATCATTTAGATTCTGTCTCAGCTAGCCTGAGATTTTTCTTTTTGCAGTAACAAATTTTATTTTCTTTGAATCAACAGTGTCTTGAACATCTCAGATATATAACAAGGGGCCCAATGAATATTACTGAATAATGGATGTTTTAATTAATTATTATAAAACAGATTAATATATAGAATTCACTTAATTATATAGGAGTAATAGGAGGTAGCATAAATGATTTTTGCAAATTTTAAATCTATCACTTTGTAATTTATTATTAAGTATCAAATGATTTAAAATGTACATGTAGTAAAAAATTCTATCATTTTATTAATATTAGGATTCACCAAATCAAAATGAAGATAAAACAATAGCAAAGAAAATCAATTATTTCCTCTTTGGGCTTCATATTTACAAGACTCCTTCCACTTTCATGAGTTCATGTTAAAACAAAATATTTTCCCAACCCCAAATGTGTTTTTTATGGCAAAAATGACATTTGCAGAAATAGAAAGTTTATTTCTTGATTATAATTATTATTTAATTCTATTTATGTCTAACTTAACACCAATAGATTATTTCAATAAAATAAGCATGTACCTAAATTTGTTGACTTTTCTCAAGAATCTTTGGTACTTCTCTCTTCCATTACAACTCTTCCATTACAATATCTTTCAATTCACTCTAACTCAGACCTCATCCTTCTGTACAAAACCAAAATTATATTTTCTCTCTTTTTAAAACTTCATAATAGCATTTATTATTTTTAAAATTAATCATAAACTATGAAACTTCTATTATTGCTTTGAGTATTTTTTAAATTCTTACGTCTGAGTATATTTTTACCTAATTAAATTGCATGTTCTTAAGAGGGAAAAGAAGCGTCATATTTTCAATAATTTCTTATAGGGTATTGTATAGTTATTAGTGTAAATGTGTACAAATCTCCTAGACACATATTAAGAATCTAAAAAATGTTAGCTGATAAAAATAACAGGAACTCAATAAATAATTATTTTATTATAATACAATTAACCCAGATAATGTAATTATAATTACATTAGTCTGGTACACCTTATATTGTTTTTAAAGTATTTGGTAAGAACAGTGTAACTCACAGGTATCCATTGACATCATCTACCTTTAAATTCCATTAACTTCATTAAAATCCTAGCAATTCCCCTAAACTGTGCTCATTTTTAATAAGTCTAATACTAATCATAATTTTATAGTTTTGATATTATACATAATGTATAACAGAACTAATTTTCACATTCCTTTGTGCTGCTGTTAAGCAACATTTATTTTTTAAATAACATTCATATGTCTACCCAAAACCAAGCCAACATTAAACAAATATTGTGTAGGTCAAACATCCCTTTTGTTTTGTTTTCACCAATACCAACTTTTATTTTTCTATTTTATATCCATTCATTCAAAAAAATTCCAAAACTAGTCAATAAATTGATCCATTTAAAAAATATATATACAAATAAAAAAACAAACATGTTTGTGATGGTAAATGAAACAGGGCCTATGTCTATACAATTATAGAACAGAAGCTACAATATATAAAAGACAAGAAATAATTACCTAAAATAAACACATTTTAATAACCTTTGCATGTCAACAAAAATATGCTTCAATTCAAAATATTGTGTTGGAATTGAAGTTAAAGGCTAAATCTTAAGACTCAAATGTCACTTTCCCAGAAAGCACTTGAAAAAAGAATTCTTGACAGCATAATTGCAGTATAAATCAAGACTGAAAAATTTGGGGTTCAAAGGAGTCAAATGTGGCTGGTGAAAGAAAGGTTTCACGCCACCTTGTAGGAAGAAATAAAATGGCAAGTATGGGAGACTGCACAGTGTGATAGAGTTCCAAGGTTTAAGGGTGGCTGATGATAAATAACCTGGGAAAATAAAACAAAGGACCATTTGTGAAAGCCTTTTACATGTGGTGTAGGCATTTGACTTTATCATGATGATAAAGACAACCCACTGAAATAAAAAAGAAAAAATGTAATAAAACTTGTTTTAGAAAGATAATTCCAGGAACTTTGCAAAACCTGGAAAGGATGGAAAAGATGTCTTCAGGCTTTAACTCAATAAATTAAATCTATTTCTGCATTACTTCCATGCAATGTTTAGTAGTTTTATTAAAACTCTATATCTCTTAAAGTGTAATCAAGATGTCAAGATGTAAAAATATTTTTGAAATGCATATTGAATGCTTAAATTAAGAAATTGAAATGACATTAAATATCTGAAGCAAAAATAGAGTAAGTTTATAAAATTTAGTTTATAAAGAAAAGAAAAGCAATGGACTTTATTGTAAAAATAACAAAGCTAACATTTCTAGAACAATGAATATTTTCTTGATGTTTTTGTTAACACTACTAAATGAGCTGAAATTTTAATGCAAAAATTAATTCGAAAACATGTAAGTTTGTCTTTCACAAATGAATGCTTTCAAAATTATTATTCAGTACTTTCAAGATATAATAAAAATATGTACCCAATTATTGAATCTATTGTCAAAACCAAATTTTAAGATAATCTTCCCCTTTCCTTCAGTGTTTATTAATTTCTTTTAGCATTCAAATATTGATTTATATCAAGTTTATTAAAATGAATGACATCTCTAATTTTATATTATAATAAGAATAATATAAATCTTCATGTCTGGGGAAAAGAAAAAAACATTAACTCATAAATTTAAATTCAGTTCTTCCTGTAAAATATGTATATGGCAGGAGAGTAAATGTTAGATTAATTAAACTGTTACATTTGTATGATTAGTATTCTTGTTTTTATTTTTCTGTTAAAATAAAACCAAGTGAGTTCAAAAAGCTTTTTCTCTGGTTTGGGTTTATAAGGGTTTGTTTAGAAGAGTACTTGGTAGTCTTTAGAAATGGCTGCATCTGCAGAGCATAAATGTGTCTTAATTACAGGTTTTTTTAGGGTGAACATCTGTGCCCTTTTCTGCAACTATGTAGATACTTTAATGGTTATCTCAGAAGAATATGTGGTTAAATTTGTACTCTGTTCTTACTTGCTAATTCACTTTATTTAGTATAAATCAGGAATATTTAAAGGTTTATCTGTATCACTTTGACATGTCATTTTACACTTAACACAATTTTGTTTTCTATAATTAGTTTACAAGACAAGATTAGAATCAGATCAGTAATTTTTTAAATTGGGATTCTGAGTTGGTGAGAAGGAAATTAAGATCTCCATTTATCTGTTCTTTTGTAAAATAATAGCTACTTGAGGTAAAGAACAGAGTTTCCTATTTTCACTCTGATAATCACTTTGGCTTTAAAATAGCATGTTACCTAGGAAAGTATAATGCCACTTATTTTTTTGAAAAGTGAAGTTATTTTATTTTACATGTCTGGTTATATAAATAATTCTATCATGAATAAAAGAATAGAGGGAAACTGTTTAGTCATAGCATGTGAACTTAAACCCTTAGAAATAACAGTGGTTCTTTTTAAATTCGCAAGTAAGTGAGCATGGCATATGATGAGGTAGGTTGGGAGTGATCCAACAAGAAATGTTTTGGAGAAAAAGACTGGTATTTGAAACTTGTTGACAGAAAGGTCTAAAAATTGTCTATTTTTAATCCTCTGGGTATGACATTTTATTTTTCAAAAGTATTGAAAACTAACCTTCCCCAAATAGCAGTGGAAGTACCTTTGAAAAAAATTCCTGTCACATATTGGACCACAGTCACTCCAGTGAAAAGTGTAGCAAAGAACCAATTCGAAATTTTGTCTAAATAACTAACACCTACTGTGTCTAAGAAGATTTTAACACTTCCTCAGCTCGATGAAATTTTAGTCAGCTGCTTCACGAGTAGGCCCCTAAGATCCTTTCTATTAAAGCATTTACTTCAGAAAACTTGCAAAACTTGCAATGGTAAATTTTTTCTGGTTCCCTCTGAGATACAAATCTTCTACAATGGAGGAATAGCCTTCTTCAGGTCATTGGAGTCATTCCTTTTGAAATATAATCATTAAGAAAAATAGGGCTCTGATTTTTCAGTCCCAGTGGGAGAGTTAGGACCTAACTAGGCCTAAAATAGGAAACACTTAGATCAACCTACTCTCTAAAGTCATCTTAGTTTCTCTAAAGTCATCCTAGTTTCCATTAGTTCCTCCCTCTTTTGTGTCAATTGAGTTCAACTTTCTTCCCTGTTGCAATAATCATGACTAATGCCTTCTTTGCTATTTTTAACAAGAGTCTGGTATAATTTTCTTTTACAATTATCACTATTTCTTTGAGTTTATGAATTAGAAACATGTTACTCAATTATAATTTTCAAATTTCTAGGCATGGGTAAATTCACAAAATAATATTTTGCTGCAGCTTTTAGACAGTTATAGAAATAATTATGACACAGACTTAGCTGATTATAGCTTAATGAGTTTTGGAGAAAATCATAAATATTCTATTCTCTTTTGATTATGAGACCATTATTACTAATGATATAAGATAATTTTTAAAGTAATATCATGAATTAAAAAATAATATAAAGGTGGTAAAATTGTTCTCTATATTTGAGAACATTTTTCATGAGTCATATTTTCCAAATTTATTCAAGTTGTTAATTTCAAAGAGCATCTCCAGAAACAGTGCCAACCAGCACGGGGAATGTGAGGGATTTAGTTCAGTGATGCTGCAGTTAACATTATAACATGATATTGAGATTTTATTGAGTGTTTAGGGATCATACATTCTTCTTATCCAAACATCTATACAATTTACCAAATACCTACTTCACTTTCCTAATACTCTGCCTGTATAGAAAAAAAAAGGTTTCCTGTATTTCAAAGATATTTTTGTTTCAATCAATCAAAGATTTATTCTTTATAGGAGAGAAAGATTATCGAGATGTGTTTTGTAATGTTTTTAAGGCAAAATATAAGTGTGCTCAAAATAATGTATCTTTTATAACCACTTGAGTACAATATCTTTTAAAATACATTTTCTTCAATGTTTTAATATACCTGAAATAAGATGAATATACAACTTGAAGCACGTAATAGATTAAAGTAGCTCTTAATTTTAAATTGAGCTAATTTTTAGTTTTTAGTCTAATATAGTATAAGATAAATAATTTTAAGAATAGGATGCTAACCATCAAATAAAATACGACTTCTCATTAATAAGCAAAAAATTCTGTTGCTGTTACAATTTTTCCTCAAAGATCTATTTCAGAAGCCAAACTGTTTCTTAAATGATTTCCTCAATTTCAAGTATCTTTCCTTAAAAGATTTGTGGTTTTGGGCTCAAATGCCTACCCTGTTTGAATACCTCTCTCCCTGCTTTCTCTCTGCTTAACAAATACAAAACTTTCACAAAGAATCTGAAGAAACTGTCTTTCTCCCATTCCACAATACTTATGTTAATTTACTTGTTGACTCATTCCCTTGAGACAAATGTATTGATTGCTAATTGTATGAGTAGTACTCTGTTATGTCCTGGAGAAGATAAAAAGATGAAAACACACACACACACACACACACACACACACACACACACACACACACACACACACACACACTATCTGCCCTCGAGCTGTAGTTTGGAAGCTAAATCTGGTATGAAATTCAAGATACATAAATAACCATGAGAGAAAGTGATAAATGCCATAGAAGAACAATCAATTAAGTACTATCAGTTTATTAGAGAGGTAGTATAAAAATCATGAAATCAGGTATGGTTTCAGAATTTTAGGTGGGGATTTAAGGAGATGAAAAATTTGGATAAGGGAGAGAGAAAGTATATATAAAAACATTTCGGATAGTGAACAGCAATAAACAGGCAAGAAGATCAGAATGTGAAAAGTATAGAAAATATGTATATAAGTAATTCTAAGTGGCTAGAATCCAGCCTTGGTAAGGAGAAATAGTGAAAGCTAGATTGGAAATGAGGCTTAAAATGTAATAAATCTTGACCACCTGACTAAGCAGTGTTGATTTTATATAGTAGCTAATGATGGAGAAACGTTTAATTCCAGCAAGGAAACAGCATTGGAGCTATACTATAAGATTATCTGGCAGGAGTTTAAAAACATATTGGAAAGAACAAATGACCATTGGCAAGACCAGACCCTAAACACATAATTATAATTATCTGGCTATGAGGTAATTTGGTCTACGAGCATGGTAGCATCAGGACATGTTGAGGAATATGTAAAACGTGATGAATAATTGAATGTCAAAAATAGTTGGGTAAATAATTAGATGTATCACTTCTGAGTACATATGCAAAAAAATTGAAAGTACTGTCTTGGGAATTGTACACTCAAGTTCATAGCAGTATTATTTCAATAGCCAAAAGTTAGAAACAACCTAAATATCCATTGATGGATGACTGGATAAACAATCCATAGTATATCTACAATAAAATATTATTCAGTCATAAAAAGAAAGAAAATTCTGACATATTGTACAAAATGGATAAACCTTGAGAATATTATACTTAGTAAAATAAGGCAGCCACAAAAAGATACGATCTGATTTCACTTTTATGAGCTATCAAGAGTAGACAAAGTTATAGAAGCAATAAGTAGAATGGTAGTCAGGCACTTGGAGGAGGGGCAAATGGGAAGTCATTTAATGGGTACAGAGTTTCAGTTTTGCAATATTAAATAGTCCTGGAGATTGGTTTGTACAACAATGTGAATATGCTTAACATTACCAAATGGTACACTTATAAATGTTTATGATGGTAAATTTTGTTATATAAATTTTATGTCAATTTTTTTAATTTAAAGAGAATAAAAAATAAAAACAAATAAAGAAAAGTAAAAAGAGAAAGAACAAAGAAAGAAAAACACTCACCCATATACACATATATTTAATCAGAACTACTTCAATACAGTTCATAATGGAAAGAGAATGTCAAAAAGAAATAGGCGTTAAAAATTACTGGGATTTATTTAAGGGCAAATGAACAAGGCAGAAACAACTTAATCTCTGAAAGGGGTAGGAGGTACTATTTTAAGAGATTAATGAATTAATAATTAATGAAATTAATTATTGGAACCTATCAAAGAAAGGTTTTCAGAGTCCCCACTATGTGTGTATAAGGATGTACGTGGAAGCCCAACTTCAACCCTGGCTTCTGACACTTTCTATTTGTAAGATTTATAAGATCTTGGAAAAGTCACTTAATGATGAGATTAAAACAAACAATTTCTAAATAAGAATACCTGCTATCCCATTGAATTACCATTTGACTTGAATAATGCATTTATTAGTACTTGGTATACATGAAAGGAAAATGCTATTATCATTTGCTGACCTCCTTGATGGGTTTTGTGTAAACAATGATAGCAATTTATAGGTTAATTGCTCTAGAGAGAATTGCCAGGACTGCCAAAGGCAGGCTGAGACAATTACTAGTTACCAATATCACTCAGGGCATTTTGATCAGTGCTGGGAACAAACTAGACAATTTAGATTCAAAGTTTGGGCTTATTTACCAGGTTTGTATATTTACATTAATATAATTTGCTTAAAGAAAAATCCAGCACTTATTTTCTCCCTGCCACATATTGTTAATAAGTGTTGATGTTTCAAGTAAATTCACTACATAGCAATAGAGAAAAAGGAATGGAAAGGGAATAGGGACCAACTTGAATTTGACAGAATATAAAACGGACACAGGAAAAGAGCATAAAGGATAAACTAAAAGTGATGGAATAATACTACTTTTAGAAATTTGATTAGGGAATTCTCGTTCATTTAGATTGCAGCTGACAGAAAGCTGGGGCGAGAGGAAACAGCAGTTTTCATCGCTAAGCTCAGCAGTTTACACATTTTATTCAATTTTTACAACTATTCTAGAAGATAGACTTTCATTCTCATTTTTTAGGTGACGACAATGTAAGTAATTTGCCCCTAAGCACACAAGTAGTAAATGGTGGGTGGGTTTATAGTCAATTCTCTCTAGCTCCTTTACCCAGGCATTTTCTATAAAACCATTTAACCAGACTTCCACATCTCAAAATGCACTCAGGTGGTTTACCAGAAAGATCACACCTCAATGGTATTTCATCTTCTAAATCTAAACTGTCTCTAACTGGAGGGCATATGTCTATAAAATAGAGTATACTCTTTCGCTGAACAACAAAATATATTTCTTCAATGAGGCAGACAGGTCAGAGTAGTTTAGAGCTGAAAGAATGCTCAGAGATCACAACTATAGCTCTATTTGAGAACAATTAGACCCAGAGAAATGAAAGCATTTGTCCAAAAGCGCATCCAGTTGACTCTCCTCCCAGATGCTGCTATGCTGACACTTCACCAAAGGTTACCAATTTTAGGTAAACAGTTAAGTTGCTAGGTATTATTTATAAATATCCTAAAGCCATTCAAGGATTAATAGAGTTCTGTCTAATACGTGATTAACTCTTTTAAAAACATCTGTTTTATCACTAAAGGTAACAGACATTTTACTGCCAATGGCATACTTTAATCAAAACGTGCAAGTATTTGCCAAATGGAGTTAGACTAATTTTTGTAACTTCATATTATTACTTAGGTGCCTAATGATAAGTGATATTCTTAACTTTTCACCAAAATTGTTAGAAGTAACCTAGTTACCTGTAACTAGTAAAAGGTATGTTTGCCTAGCAACCCTGAGATTCTTTTTAGTTCTCATCCTTGCAGTGATTCAAGGATGATGATGTCATGGCTCCCCACTAATTTTATTCTCTTTACTAGTTCCTAAACCTAAGCTATGGCTTTATTTTGATCAACATGACAAGAAAATATATATTTACCTTTCCATTCTTTCATTATAGGTAATGCCTGTGCATTTTAATATGATATTTAATAACATTAAAAAATATCAGGACAAGTAACAGAACTGTGCTTCTTCAATACTTAGTGAGTGTGACTTACTGGGCCTTAAAGTTCACCTTGCAGTATTTTTCAATCACTTGTAAAGTGCATATAGCCATGCTAGAAGGCTTTCATTAAGCTGCATCTAATATTTAAAAAGTATAGGTATAGAATTGAGAATGGTTTATAAGATGAAGTTAACTGTTATTTAAGGTGAAATATGATTTGAATAAATGTAGCATTTTAGAGTTTAAAATCATTTCTAAGCCAAGAATAGACCTCATACCCACCACTACTTCATTGTCTCATAACATAATTTGAGCTTCCGTTAGCGTCAAAGTCCCGCATGAGATATTTAAAAAAAAAAAAAATTGCACTTCAGTTCTTTGTAAATGCTGTGAATCTAATGAGAAACAGATGTTCAACTTACCACCAAAAAACAAACATAAATAAAGGCAGAGCATCCTCATAACTGAATTCCCATAGAGTTAGACCATTCAAAGTTTCCTAAAGATTAGAATCATTCATGCACAAACGCAGGATAAAAATAAAAAGTGAATGCTCCCAAATTTACCATGTAAATTGAAGGAATAAAACAAGGTTAATGGAGACAAAGAACCTGGCACATTAGTCAATATCCTAATGTAGTAGAGGGTCACTTTCTCACCACTTTTAACCACTCCCTTGCTCAGAGCTGAAGGTAAACTGGCTGTTCCAGTTTTCAGTTCTTGTCCTTCATGACTTAATGACCTGGCTGCCTGCTTCCCAGACAGCTTTAATTTTTTTTTTTTCCAATTTAATCTTAATATTGTAATTGGTTTTTAATTATCTAATTTAATTGATATGATCTTTTATTGTCATTATTCATCTTATACATGTCATTTAAATATTTTACACATCATTAAAATTTAAGTAAGATTAAAGAGTATTTTTTTTTCTTGAAAACTATGGTGATTGTTCTTAAAAGATAAAATGGAAGCAAGTTACCAAAATGAAAACAAAACAAAAGGTATTTTGGAATCATGGTGGGTAAAACATGTAAAAGTTAGGAGAGACATGTCCTAAAAA
Source organism: Cynopterus sphinx (assembly GCA_030015415.1). Taxonomy (NCBI): domain Eukaryota; kingdom Metazoa; phylum Chordata; class Mammalia; order Chiroptera; family Pteropodidae; genus Cynopterus; species Cynopterus sphinx. Next base: position 13,831,158 of record CM057381.1, read on the forward strand.
TCCAGAAAAGCACTGTACCAAAATTTCTTTCTTTACATGTATCTTTAAGTTCTAAAGACTTTTGTATTTTAAAAATCACACACACGCACACAAAAAAACAGATAAATTATGAGTTAACTAAGAAAATAACACAAGTCTTGTAAGAAGATTAACCAAAAGATGGTCCAGGTATTACATAAAAAAGATTGACAAATGGTTATACATTTGCATGATTTAAATTAAAATGATTTTGTTATTCCTACTTTCATTAATTTATTTAATTATCAACCATATTACCTGGGCCAAGAGCAACAGCTATAAGGCCTTCTGTTATACATAATAACAAATAGTAAAATCATGAAAACTAACTGGGCTGAAAACACTAGAAACTAGTTTATCTAAGGTGCCCTCTCAGAGTGTAACAGGCACCTAGAGGATATTGTGCTTTACTAAAGTTGTCTTGTCATCTGTTAAGCAATTGCTGCGACCGAATAAACGTGAATTAATAGTTTCCCATTGCACATGGAGTAGTGTCATTTTTGTGGACACTTGCTCTGTTAGCTCGCAGTATAATGAGCATGTTTTAGGCCAGTGGTCCTCAAATTAGAAGGGTCAAAATCATCTGGAGGGTGTTTTACACTGGAGACTGCTGCCCCCTACCACCCCCTCCCACCCAGTTCCTTATTCCAGGGGTCTGGGTGGGGCTTCAGAGTGCACTTTGAAGGATTTCTCAGGAGATCATGCCCCTGATACAGGGGCATACTCTTGGTTCTTTTAGTACATTAAAAATCAAAACAAAACAGAATAGTTTTACTCTCACAAAGTATGCAATTAAAAAAAAAAAGAAACTTAGGCTGAAATCACATGCAAAAAAGCAAAGCATATATATAATTTAGCATATAAATTAACTGATTGGTTGTCCATGAATGCATTCCAGAGTTGGCTGCAGTCAATAATATAAAGAATTTTGAAAGAATTTGGCAGAAAATCTTCTTCCTGAGAATAAAGTAAGGTGAGTACTTTAGGAATAAACGTGTTACTAAGCATATGATGACTGTTAAAATTATGTCTCTTTTCTGAAAATTTGACTACATAGTTTAGATAGAGCTGAAAAAATTCTCTCTACCTTCTCACATCTATATGTTTATCATTCCTTCACCTTACCTTTTTTTTGCCTGATATTCTTTTTCTCTTTAAATATTTCTTTTCTGTATTTTTAGGTATAGTCACCATTACAAATTAGTTTTTTTAAGTCAATTTTTTCTAATAGTTCTAATTGTGCCATAAGCTGATCCTCAAGGTACAATCCTGTTTATTAATATAATAGATTAAAATATATTTTAAAAACATTTTTCTAAGAAATTTAAATTGTGGAGAGAAAGGAAAATTCATTCAAAGAGAGTTCTAGGTTACATTTTCTATTCCTTTTTCAAGGCTTGGTTATCGAAACAACTTTGCTAAAAAGAAGAATGAGAAGCACAAACTATATGCTTAAATGAAAATAGATTTAATCACAGGAACTTTACTGGAATTATTTTCGTTCAACATTTCAAAGGTGTAATAATTTTTATACTGTCTTGCCAAGCCCTGGTTTTTGTGAGAAGTAATCCGTCCTGACTTCATTTTACAGTTGTTAGCTCTTTGACTGGAGACGGAAGCATTTGCCTTGTATCAGGAGTTATGTTTTTTGTAAAATAGTACTTTGAAAATGAAACGATAAGTAACCTTTGTGTGTGTGTGTCTTTTTAAACTACACATTTTCACACTGACTCCATCAGAAAGTGTTATTATGTTATGGGGAAGGTTTTTTCAAAGCTAAATGAGAAACCTGAAAACAATATGAGGCTCTATTTTTAGGGGCTGCACTAAAGAACTATGAATCTGTGAAGTAACTATGTCTTGCTATATAAGGGGTGTGCACTTTTTATACAGAACTGTTTTTATATGTTCCAGGTACAAAATGGGCATATAAAAATTACTTCTGTGAAATACAAAAAGTAAATACATGACCTCAGTTTTCAACTTGTAAACAGACACAGAAGAAAACTAAAATTTCATATCACCTTTTATTAAATACAAAATAGTATTTGATAAAACTAGTTTTCAATAGAATTTTAAGCAAATGCCATGTATTCTGGATCTTAATGCGATCACTGAATACAATGACAGTATGACATTACAACCTAATTTGTTTGAAATACCATGCTATCCAAAAGAGAAAAATATCATAACACACAGCATTACCCTAAAGCACCATATCTGACAAGGGAAATATTATGGTTCTGTATTTCTCAGAATGTCTACTCATGTCTACTTCTACTTGTCCCATTCTCAAGCATAGTATACACTTCACAGAAGCTATGGGTTTCCATTTCTTCAAGTAGATTTGAGACCTCTTGAGGTTAGAAAATGGTGTTTTATATGCTCATCTTATTTCTTGTTCCTAATAAGTAATTATTAAATATTTAAGAGGAAAGATTTATGGAGATGGCTATTTCATAGCTTTTAGAACTTGCTATATATAACTATCTATCAACCAGTTGAATGATTAAGCATAAGAGGACTAGATTTGGGGTTTATTCTCATTCACAGCCAAAACTAAAACATAAAGTTAGGAATTTTAGAGTTTTTAAAAAAAGATTGTAGGTTATTCAGTTCTGTGAACATGTGGTTTGCTGCTGAATTAGGAAGATGACAAAAGTTAACAGGACAAGTCACCTTCAAGTTGTCAATATGTGGCCTCTGTCTCTCAAGGGAAACCATGCAGAAACTGACACAGAATTTTTCCACCTTATAGGCACTCCCTAGCTAATTGTTAAGTGCAAGGATCCCAACAATCTGTACAGCAGATGCAACCATCTCTCAACACTATCATAAGAAAGAAATAAGGGCAGGAGAGTCATATGCTAATGGTAAAGACGCACATAGAAACTGCTGCATGAGCACAGATAACACAACTCTCTCTGGCCATCTGTCCCACCATGTGTGCTGCACATCACAAGAGGATGTGAGAAGGGTGGACAGCTGAGTGCAACTTATAAGTTTTTAAGAATGGCAATATGATGGCTTTCAACAGCAGCGTGACACTAGAGGTCCTATGACTGTTACAAGGAATGTGTCACTAATGTTACTTAGCAAACTAAATGTTTTATGTTTCTCATATTTTTAAAGAATAAATTACACTATCTTTTTCTAGTTTTCATTGCATTTTGATGTTCTTTCTTGAGTGTCAAGGAAAGATACATTTCTATAGCTGAGATGCAAAAATTGCACATGACAGTTTCTTACATATGATACTCGTTATACATATAGAGATGAAGAAAAGGTTGACAGGGGCTGCTGCAGGATATCATAGACCAACTTAATGCTTATAAAGTTCTGAGCCAAAGCATACTGCTGGATTACCCTGATATTAGTGTCATCAGGACAGAACTCAGCATAATAGTTTAACAGTTTATATGTAATGTCAACTAATCTTTATTCTCAAAGCCTAGATATAGAAAAAGGAAAATTATTCTCCTGGCACATGTAGCTAGATAAATAAATCTTTGTTGAATGATTACAAGCATAAGCATTTCACTGGTACACAGGAGGTAGTGTGAAGAGCAGGATTTGGGTGACAGGTTTGACTAGGGAGAGATGCCATAGGCCTTGGTGGAAATGAGATTAATCCCTGGGGATGAGGGGGCTGTGCATTGGTGCAGGTCACAGCTCTCCTTGCTGTGAGCCATAGTGAACTTGCTGAAAAGCAGTGGAGAGTGGAAGAAGAGAAAGCAAATGAGCAAGAAGAGGAAGAGGGAGGGGAAAGGAAAAGAGAGAAGGAAGAGAAGAGAAGAAGGAGAAAAAAATTTATTTGGAGAAATGGACATAGACAAAAAAACATTTAAAATCATATCTTTGTGTTATATTTGTACATGTATGAATAAAGCTGATGCAGGCAATTAGCTTTCTAGATTTATTTCTTGGCCGTTTGATAAGAAAAAGGGTTTAGAATGGTTGGGGATAGTGGCCTGCACCTTAAAAACAAACAATAAACAAAACTCAAAATGAGGTTGTTGTTTTCAAGGTAGAAAAAAAGCAAAATATCAGTCAAAAAAGATTACACTTAGAATATATATGGACCTAGTGAAATCAAAAGTCATCTAGTTATACAGCTGAGATCAGAAATCACAGGTAGCATATAGAAATAAATATGTAATTTTTTGGAACAAATTGGCTCTTTAGTCAAAAACAATTTAGAAGTAGCCATAAAGATTTTAAACCTGAGGAATATATTGTGTTTCATGGATTAATGAATTTATGATAAGTTTCTTTCTAATATTGGAATACTAAGACAGTCACATTAGATAAAATTATAGCAGTATGTTTGGAAGTTCAAGACATAAACTTCAAAACTCTTGTCCATTCCAATGTCATCTGGAAACATTACATATTCTTTTTCTATTTCAGAGATTTCATTACCTTGAAACAGCTATAAACAATCTGAGAAACTTAGAAATGATAAGATGTAAACAATGCAAAACTCCACAGAGAACTGACACTGTAAAAAGTACAGTAGATGACACATATTGCTGGGACAAAAAGAGAGTGATTGTGGTTGTTTTAAGGGATAGAAATCACATTTTCCTCCATGGCCTATAAAATATGAGATTATCTGTTTTCCTTTTTAGGACCCAGAAATATAACCATGATTCAAGTTGAGAAGAAACTATTCATGTCAACTTCAGTAAGAGAAATGCAAAGAAGTTATTTCTATCACTGTACACAATGCTTACAAATTATCTAGTTATCTCTCTGTATACCTGAAAAAAAAATGACAATCATTTTATTCCTTTGAAGAATAGAATTTAAAATTATATTTTAAAGTGGCAATTAAAAGATTTCTCCTTCTGAAGACGGTTGTGACAATAACCTCTCTCAGAGATAATGGTATCATGCCTTAATGTAATCAGATTTTAACTTCCTGTTCTTCAGGTGCCAACTTACATCTCATAATTTATAGAGGTTAGAATTTATTAGGAAACAAAATAGAGATTTAGAATTTGTCAGTAAAGAAAAAATATAGAATAAGTATGTTTCCTTGTTTTACAGTGACATAAGTATTTGATTAAAAAAAGCACCCTTGAATAATAAGAGAAAACATAGGTGTTTAAAACCCATCATACGTATTTGAAGTAACTTCTATAAGAATTAAAAAAACTCGAGATTCTTTTTCTTCTCAGACTTTGTAAGGTATAATTTTAATACTGAAATTAAATAATGTTGATTTTTTTGTGTGATTTAAAGCAGTTTTCTCTGGGAAATAAAGCATAACAAAAAATATAGTCCTAAATCAGAAGTATCACAAAAGTTTCTTAGAAGGCCATCTTAGAAAAGATAAACATAAATCTAGTCAATTAAGCAATCAAATTCTAAGGCATAAGTACCTGAGTTAAAATTCAAAACCAGGCCTGGTCATGTGACTTTAATTATGAAGAAGTCTTTTGATTCTCTAATTTCTCTTTGAAAAATATTTTAAACTGTAGAAACCTCCCTGTAAGTATCTTATCTATTAGTAGTTTTAAAACTTTTAAACTCTCATCCAGACTCTGCTTTAAACTGCAGTAAATTAGACAGGAGTTTTAAAGTTGTCTCTAAATGGCTATAATTAAACCCTCACTTAGAGCTTTGCCTTCTATACCAAGGACAAATTCAATGTGATAAAGAATGCATACGATTAGAATTATTAAGAAGAAAGAAAACCTGTAACTTGGCATAGATTCCTGTATCAAGGGTGCACGTTAGGCACTCCAATAATTTCTTCTAAAAAGAAGTTATTATATGAAGATCAGAAAGGGCAGGTGAATAGAGGGAAAATATTACAACCTTTCCTTTTAAAGCTAGGCTTAAAAGTGAACTCTTACTCAGAAAAACCTATTAATTGTTAAACTTTTCATCTTCTAAATATACTGTGAAAACAAATATACTTGAAAATGACCCTAATTCAAATCTAATGTGTACTGATAGGTCAAATTCTTTTAAGTGAATCTAATTAGCAGGAATAGGCCACCAAGCTCAGAGGTAGAGAAAGCTATCTGATGAGACCTAGAAATGGGGATGACATTAATGTCAGGAATGCCAGAATCTGTGGCTACTGACGCAATACAGTTTCCAAATTGAGTAAAAAACAAAATAAAGCTAAGGGCGTACTCTTTGAGACAAGAAGGGAATTGCCAATTGCTCTTTCCCTGACTACTAAAAAACTTAAAATAGAATCAAGTAAATATGACATCTCTGCTGTTTCAGTTATGACAAGGTTGAATAATTTTTATGAACTTACTTGGTCATTTAGCAAACTACATTTCCTTTAGAAACAAAACTTTTCAGGAATGAACTGAACATTTATCAGAAAGCTGCTGTTCAAGAGTGAGGACTTGTGATTCCTGTGTCACTAAAAGGCAATCTTCAGCTGTGATCTAAGGATAAAGAAGTGTTCTTAATCATTCCCTCTAGGTACCTTACTAAGCATGATACAGTTCACGTTAAATGTTATCAGACATTGATTTCTGCTGATCAACAAAACTGTCAGAAAAGAAAAAAATTACATTATGAACATTTATCTAATGAGGAAAATGAGATGCAATGAACATAAAGCAATAGCATGCTTTCATATGAGTATCTCACCAAAACATAAATGAAAGAATCTTTTAAGTCTTATTTTATTGCATTTTTGCCCCCCCCTCCATAAAGTTGGTTTAAAAGCACTGTATTCCATTTTCTTTCTTCTAAGAAAATGTGAGTCCTTGGTGTTCATGTTTCATTTGAAATGCTCACAAATGCCATATCTCCTCAGGGGAAGTCCAATGTCATTTGCAAGGATGGCACACATCAAAGTCAATTTGCTAATTGGTTTTTAGTTGTTTTCCAAGAACTATGATTGCTACCTATTTACTCCAGTAGCAATTCTAGGAGAAATGAGTCTGATATTTGACATCTGGATATTTGCACAAATAACAAAAGTATAGTGCTGCTATGGCTTTCAATATGAAGATATTTAATATATACATCTTCTGAGTGTTAGTGTATCACTTATGAGTTGATATCAGTTTTTTTTTCACTTTCTGAGAATTTTTAACAATTATTTTAATTTGTCAAATTTTTATTTTTTCTATAGGCAACACTATATTAAGACCACTTATAATAAACACCGTAAAAGGTTGCTAAATAAAAATAATTAAAATAAAATTTATTTAGCATGGTGATCTCATAAAGCAGCAATAACAACATTTTAATGATATAATATTTCTATTAAAATGTGTTAATTATTTATTCATATTAATTGTTTATAGGTAATTAGTAACCATTATTGGATATACCTACTTCTTTTTCCCCTTAAATATGCTTATATTTTATAGGACTTTGATTTTACACATAAAACCTAAACTAAATCATTACATTCAAGTAATGATACCTCTGGTCATTTTGAAAATGATAATTTTGACAACGTGAAACTTATATAAATGATTAACCTATAAATTAAGATTTTTCTATTTGTGCATTCCAGAGCTATGGGCATTATGAATATTTGATCATTGGTTTTTACATATTTATATACTTACTTAGATTATTACTTAAGCATTCTGTTTTAGAAGTTCATAAATTCTAATGTTAACTGTGTATATCAATTGATAGTGCAAAGAAAGAGAGTTGAGACACATTTTGGGGTAAGAAAACATGAAGAACATTTACATTAGGTTATCATAAAATGTAAAAAATACATTAAATGTAAATGGAATCCACTGTCATTGTTTTTTTCTCATGCCTACCTTCTCCTTGCCCAATCCCCAACCAAAATAACTGCTGCAGAACCATTAATCTAACCATTGACTCAGCATAGGAGTGCTCCTTTCCCCCACATTCCAGTCCAAAAAATTACCAGAGGATGTTTCAGGTTGTTTAAATAAGGTGTTGACATCATGGATATAATCAGATTAAGATGATAAAATCAACAGTTTCTCAGAGCTCTTGTTTTCTTTTTCATTTCCTTTATTTATAATTTAAATGTATGGCTTGTAGAAAAAAGTTATGGATTTTTAATGGATTCTAACAGTAAGATTACAAGAAGGTGGTCAGATTTTGTAATAAGGGTTAAATGGATTTAGTTACATTTTAATTCTAAGAATAGTTTGAATATCACCTGTCTGGTAGGATTTAACAGAAAATAAAATTAGGTTTAGCACTCGGGAATAATAACATGTCAATCTCGAAAGCATGGAATATGAGAATTTTTGGTGGACAGTCACTTAAAAGTGTTTATTGCAGCAAATGAAAAACATAACTGTATCTTCTATTTTGTTCTAAGAAACATGTCTGATAAAGAAAGGGAAAAAAATATCTTTTAACTAGTCAAAAATGTTGGTTATAAATCAGCTTAATGGTCCATAAGATTCTTCTCTTAACACATATACAGATTATGTATTTTTACAACAATGTTGCATATTACTCATTAGTCCAAAATAGCACCCATCTTCACTGTTCTAGAAATAACACTACGCTATTACATTTTACTCTTAATATTATAACTTACTACTATTTTATGAAATTGACAGTAAATCTTGCATCTCAATAGAAAATCTTGTGAAATGTATTCTCCTCTCTATTACTAAAGGTTGGTTTCTGTTTTAGTTTTTGAAACTAAAAAACATACAGATATTGTATCTTTAAAAAGATACAGATATTGTATCTTTAACTTCTTTGCATTCCAACTCCACTCCACCACATGAAATCCCTGACTAACATATAATGAATAGGCTTTAATTGGGGGTGGGGGGTGAAATGATGAATTAAGTTTTAGTTGGGTGAACGTTTTATACTATTAAAGAAAAAACTAAGTGCTTACTAAGTGTAACTATAAAACATAATGATTTATCTTACTGTAGTCACAAAACATGGCTTTACTAATAGTAATACAATTATTTGTATTTATCAATCATGTTGATTTATTATAAATTAATTATACTGTAGTCTCTACTTTGCAAATGGGTTCCGAAAATTATGATGTTATAGAAATATACTAGTGTTGATTGGCAGAAGTGGAGGACTTCTTAATTCTGATTTAATGGCAGAATGAAGTGGTTTTCAAGACAATTGTGCACATGTTGCATGACCACCCAAGCTATTAATATCAACATTAATTCATTGGGCACAAAACAACAGACAAATAGGACAAGTTATTAAGCTGTGTTATTAAACACCACCTTTGCTACATGATGTCACAGTTTCTCGGTTTTTCAACTCATGTAAGATAGTTATACTTGTATTTTTAATAATCTTAAGTATTTTACTCTCCATCAAGAAAAATCATAACATGCGAATTTAATGGTTCCTGAGACACAAAAATCAAGTCTGTTATTAATAGGTTGAAATAACCATTTATCATTCTGCATTCTAAAGATAATATACAATTTTGCAGACATTGTCTTCACAAATAAATTCCTTTAAAAAACAGAAAAAATAAGCAAATCAAAAACCCTAACACAAAGCATTATTTCATCCCCTTTTTCCTCCTGTCTATACACTGTTACCAATGACAAGACTTTCTCCTCCAGCCAACCAATTAAGCAACAAAAGTTTCCACCTTCTGATTGATTTCTACTCATCCTTCAAATGTATCCCAAAAGTTATTTCCAATGTAAAATTTCTCATAAAATTACAAAGAGCTGGCTGCTTCCTCCTCTGAGCTCCCTAGGTAGATTTACTGACAAAACCTGCTTTTCTGCAATTATCACTTTTGTGATTTTGACCAGAACATTTCACATGCAGCCCTCAGTTCCATTTATATCTGTCTCCAGAGCCTACTATGTGCCTGGTGTATGAGTTGCACCAATTATTTGATGAATAAATAATTGAATGAATTGAATAGATATAAATAGGGTTATTTCTCCCAAGCTAATATTGGGCAGTTTTTAAAAGCCAGCCTGCTATTATCTGGATGACAGTCAAATCCCCTGGAATAGATATCTAAGGAAAGAGTGATCATTGCAAATGTATTTTCAAAAAGCCTTCTGTCAGAGGATTTCATTAATTTATAGTTGTCTCAACTTTTATCCATGACCACTCAAAGTAAAGATATATTTCCCTTAAATAATTGTGCTTGCCAACAGAATGAACTCTTCTAGACTAAAGGGAATGGGGTTATATCATTTATATTTATGAAACTGTAAGATCTATGACTACGTTTACACTTATAAGAATTATATTCCCCACCCACTGGAAATAGAATTAGTCTATATTGGATAATGATTTTACCTTCAGTGAACTGATTTTAGCTTCTTCATTTATTGTATTAATACAGATTTCACAGTGACTGTTACCAAGATTCAAAGATAGTCAATGTGGCATTTATTATTTTATCAAATCCTCTTTTCTCTTTCACTCCCCACCACCACCACTTTATAAAAATTTTCAGTAATATTTAATGGGCATATGTGGTGACTTTAAAGTTTAAAGGTTTTGTTTTTGACTGTGAGTTTACATAGTTGTCTGTTAATTTTTTTAATAATTAAAAAAATAGTCATGCCTTTTATCCCAAGTGTTGCAATTAAATATTCACAAAAGTTAGTAATGGAAAGTTTCAATATTCATTGTACTCTGAAGGTAGACATGTCTTGTCTACTTTATTTGACTGTTATTTATACTGTTGGATGTTATGAATATATGTTTCAAAATCCTGTTAACCAACATATGTTTTCACAAGGTGATTATGCAAGTCTCTTGGAAAGGAAGGCATTCTTCATAAATAAATATGTAAAGGTGTAGCATCTCAGAGAATAAACCCTGCATACACATTCAAATCATATTTCCAAGAAATAACATTACTAACCACCAATATAAATGTTCTATATTAAATTAGCCACATTTTATTATGTTTTAAGTTATTCCAAAATAGGTTTTGGTGTACAATTTCTTTTAAGTTGTGAGTACAAACAATCTTGTTTCTTCTGTCTAGGTGCATACTTCTTCATACACTGGAAACATGCATCTGTCAAATTATTACAGTAACAGAAAATCATGCAAGATGTAAACTCCCCTTGTTTTATGAATAAAACCACTGAATTAAGAAATTAGTCATTTCAAGTTTGAACATGTAATCTTGAGCATTATAATGTGATAATGTGTTTTAAAGTAGTACCATGGAGCCCTTTTATCATTTCGTAATTTCCCAATATTCAGCTTCTTTCACTTTCCCAAATTGTTTCAAAATGGTTGAACCCAATGTGAAAGATCTTCAAAGAGATGTGATCTTTTTCTTTATATTGGATGTGCATAGGTATTGGTTCATAAAAGGTGATTTCTAAAAACATCTGAACAAATATGTTCTGTTATTATTCATAAGTCAAATTCCGAGTCAAGGATTAATAGTGATTATTTAAAACTATAACAAATCTAAAAAAAAAAGTTTAATTTTCTAGGACCTTCAAAGATAGAATTTTAACCAAATGGCTTTGAGATTTAAACATAAATTCTGATGGTATAATAATTCATTTGAATAGTATCTTCCTTGTACCTGAAAACAAGGTTCAAAAAACAAAAAGGCTTAGAAACCTGATGTTAATATGTGCTTTCAGGTGATTTAAACTTAGCTGGTAAAGAGTTTTCAATTCCCCTGACTAGTTAGAAGGGGTAAAATGTAATATCAGATAAGTAGAGCTATATTGATCTACTTTTGCTTCCTAGAAGCTAATCTTCCCGTTTCATGCAGACTCTAAAAAATAGTCAATGACCTTAGCCATGAAAGTTCTTCTTTTGCAGATAGTAATCTTTATTTCAACTAAAAAAAGTATTTTATAAGGCTTTCATTAACACATTATCTAGACATACACTTGCATTTTAATTTTAATGATGCTTCCTCCCCACCAAAAAAAATGCTACCACCCACACACACATAAAAAATATTTTCTTTTCACAGAGAGAGACAATACAGAGAGACAGAGAGAATCAGAGGAAGAAAAATAAGCACAAAGAAAGAAATAACTTTCAGGCATACAACTATACCTAAATATGATTTTTAGATCATTTTCCATTGGTAAAAAACAACTTTATTGATACTCAATACCTAAAATGAACATATCTATATTTCAAAATTCTAATCCAAAGAGAATACATTTCCCCAATAATGTGATTTAATTACCTCTCCTCTTAATCTCCGTGGGCAAGAGGCAAGCACGGTAGACAAAATTTGAGTTGGTTTTTGTATGAGAAATTAATGTGGGCCATTGGTCTGTCTTATGTCCCTCTATGTTTTTTTTTTTTCCTCTGACCCCCAAATTGAAGTCACTCTATGATCTTATGATTAGATCACATTCACTAGTATATAAATAAATAATAATTCCTGGGGAATTATTAGCCAGAAATAAATGGGACACATAGTAGTTGTCTGAAAAACTGGACAAGACCATTCCACCTACAAACACACTTTGCAGACCATGACTTAAATCTTACAGCATCCTGAGCCACATGCTAGGAAATGGATGGAGTCTATATGATGAACATAGAAACCCTTATCACAGATAATTTGGATTAGCTTTCAAGATTATCAGGCTTTTAACAATTTTATTTATCTAACACCATTTTGGGCTACCTTTCAAGCCTTCCCATACTGTTACTTAAACTAGTATTTATCTGGTGAAGAACACCAAGGTATTTTTCCTAGCTTGTGTTCTTATGCCAACCAGCACATTACCATGAGGAAAGGATCAAATGGGGAAACAACTACAGTTTTCTCTTTGCAGTCCTTTAAGAAAATAAGCTCTAAAGACAGCTTTATGTTTTACTAACACAACCATTGTAAACCAGTGCGTATTGGTTATACTACCAGCTTTGTTCCTTATTTTAGCTTTGATCTGTATATAATTCATTAATTATGGTTTACTTTATTTCAGTAGAATATTGTAACATAAAATAAACTGTCACCAGTGAAATGGCATACAAAAATTAACATGCAATAACAACCTACAATTTTATGAGTGAGAATTGTGCTAGAGTAAGTGATCAGAATCTATTTAAGATCTTGGGTGTTGCATATATACTGTCTGCTGACAAGCTATGCAATTATAGATATATTCTTCATGTCAGGATCATGAAATTTCCTTATGAAAATTATACAATGTTATTAAGAGGTTCTGAACACTGTTAAACTCTACAAATGCTCTATGTCTGTTTTATCATTTTCTTCAGTGAACAGGTACATTTTTAAGGCACCCAAGTGTCAACAGTCTATCTAATAGAGGCTTGAGCTTCAGTGATTTCATAAAAGAGAAACTTGCCAAAGAATTTAGGAAACTCACATTATACATTCGGGTTAGATTCACAAATTCAGTGTTGCATGGCAAGAAGTCTATGCTCATTTTTTGGTATCATGAATTGCAATTTTTACCCCAATTCAGGGAACCAAACCTAAACCTTCATAAACCAGTGAACAACTCAAAGGTAGCTCATACTGTAGTAGACTTAGAGAAAAAATTTATCATGTATCCAGTTTAAAGAGTTCAGTTTATGACAAGCATGAAAGCAATCGCCATTGAATCTGCTCCGATGTGGGTTTAGATTGCTCAAAATAAATCTAATATACAACTTGTAGTAAAAATACACTTCAATCTCTTCACATAAGTATATATACATACACATATACACACATACACATGCATATAGGGTTTTTTTTTAGGTTACATGTTAATTTCTGTAAAGAATTAAGAGAAAAAAATATTAACTAACACACCTCCAACCTTCTCAAAAGAAAAAAACAAACTACTACTATATAAAGCTAGGAATTAGAGCTACATTTTGAATCATTGAGAAGAGGGAATTTTATTTTCTAGTTTGTATAACCTGAGTGGTACATGGCATAAGGTAGCTATCAAATATAATTTGTCAAACAAAATTGAATTAAAATGCTAGGGTTAGAAAGTCATGACAGAATATGTATATACTTTTTCATTGTAAATAAAATTATTTCAGCAAATAATTTGAAGAAATAGTTTGTTAAGCCTATTTAAACATATATCTAAGTTGAGAGTATTAAATACATAAACATATAATTAGTAATATATGAAAAGTTGTAACAAGAAAAAATAATTATGACATTTTCAAAAATTTCTTAGCTATCTCATAATATTCAGAATAATTATTAAATTCATTTGATAAATTTTTAAATGCTTGCATGGGTAATTCAGATCATGTTTTTTATAATAAATGCCAAACACGTCTTAGAACTTACTGAATTAAAAGTAATAATAATATAGTACATATTGTTTTCTCCAACAACAAATTCTTTATTCCTTAAACTGTTCTCAGTTTATTTGCAGTGCAATTTTCTGTTATTATTTAAATTTAAAACACAGTTATTTGCCTCTGGAACAGAAACTTTAAAGTCTACAGAGCACAAAGTGAAGTTGAGATGAGTCAGTGCATTGAATATATTTTCCTTGGCAGTCCATGCTTTAAGGTTTGGATTGCACACTTCATAACTAATGAAGATAAAATTAGCTGACACTACTTCAGGTTAAGCTATGTAAAAATACTATAAGGTAGCATATCTGTTTCTTAATTGTCCTACCTAGATGCAGCTTGGAGGAGCCTCACTGTCTCTGCAGGCAACGCATTGCTCTTCTTTTCAAATGACCAAAGTCGAGTAACACGTGCTTTGCTCTTTCCTCAGGTAGGACTTAAAATCCACTGGAAGAGGAATAATTGACTTATTCCTTGAATAAATAAACAACATTTATTACATTGATAGCTCTTTAAATCTTGGGTGTCTTTTTAGATGCAAATTAAAACACTGCCCCACACTTTCATTTGTCTTTTTCTTTTTTTTTTTGTATATTCCATCTCACTTGTGTGCCTTTGAGTTGAGCTCCAGAAGGTATGAACTTGATTGTTCCAGGTGTAAATTTCCTTCTAGTTTCAAAATTATGTGATTCTTATTTGTTAATGTTTAAAATCCTAGATCTATTTGTTTTGCTTATAATTAATGTCTGCACACTGATGATAGAAGAGTCAGAATATTGGTGAAAGTTCATGCCTGCAAATGGCCACTTGTTCACTCAGACAAGACACTAATGATTTATGTTGTAAGAAAAGGAGGGGAAAAAAAGACCTGTAAACATACCCACTGATTCAGCTCCACTGTTAACTCCTTTTATGAGCTGGAGCTGAGTTGGAACTACACTTTTGAAGCTGTGCAGGGAGAGCAGCTGGGAGAGTGGTAGAGGGAGCTGTAGTCTGGCTGGGAAACAGACACTCAAACACTCCACAAATAATGCAAAATATGGATGTATCAACAGGCATGGAAGAGTCATGCCATCAGGGAAGGCCAGTAAGAATCTCAAGGAGCTTTGGCAATAACCAGTCACTAACACATAGTTAATGTTGAATAAATATTTACTGAAAAAGCGAGTAGCTTTAAAGGTATACCATGCATAAATCATATAAATAAATCAGACAAATATGCACAAATCATTCTAGAATTACAGAACTGTGTGAAAGTGTAGTGGGAAAGGATTCAGATTAGCTGAAGGTAAGCACAGGTTTCCAGAGGTGATTCTTGCATTGTCTTTTAAAAAAGAGTACACTGTAAGTTACTGACAGCAGGACTGAGCTTCTTGTATCCTGGTGCTTGCTGGGCAGTTAGAAAATATATAGTGAATAAAAGAGAACCAAGAAGATGAGGCAAGAAATGAATCTTCAGCGTTTGGGTACAATGCCAAAGCATTTGACATTATACTGTGGCTGATAAGAAAAATAGAAGGGTATGAAGCTGAGGAATAGAAGACTATTTCACTTTTCATGTGGAGGGTGACCCAGTGGGCTGGAATTTAATAGCAGGGAGTCCAGTTAGAAAACCACTATGATTATCTAGACAGAATGATGAGGATCTGATAATCGAGTGGCAGTAGAGAACCTGTTCAGATTTTCATGGGTCACTGGCTTAAATGATGAACTCTAGTTTACCTTCCACAACATTTCAATGAAACAGATCTCTTTGGTGAACTATAAAAAAAGGTTACCTTAGTTTAAGAAAATCAGAACCAAGATTCCAGCTATAAGAATGCATCACTTCCTATCACTTCCAGAATAAAAGTTAGAATTTATTTCATGGTGCTTACTTATAAGTCTACCTATTTGCTTGGGGATGGGAAGGAGGAGAAAGTCTGACTTAAGAATTGGGACTAGTAAATATTTTCATGTTTTATGACTCTTTTCTTTATAGTCAACCATAATCAATTACACAGAGACCTACAATAACATAACCATGGGTTCATTGCAGAATTAAATATATTTATTTATGGGTAGCCTGCACATATTTGCATTTAAATTTTCTTTGCCAATTATAGAATAGAATTGAGAATTTTCAAACTTCCATCTCATTTAAAACATATTAAGAGAACTGTCATCTTCACAATATCAACTGTTTTCTTTTTAATCTGATGTTTTATTTAAGTAGAAAATTTTCAGATACACAACTTTGTTAAATATATCAGAAAAAATGGAATGGATGATGATTTCTTTTAATGAACAATTTCTACTTTCAAAATGAATAAAAAGTACAATTAAACATAGTGGAGGACATAGAAGAGTTAACTTTAAATAATGTAGCTGTCTGACAACCAGAAAATGAAAAACAACAGTTTTATACTGAAAAAATATACTAAACAAATTATTGTAATGTATGTCAATAATCAGATCATGAGCATGTATATTTAAGTAATTCTTCTGGTCTCTCAATAAAAGGGAAACTCCAAAAAGTAGCAGAATTCAAGGTGATATCCCTGAAAAACAATATTGGTCATATATAGTAGATTCATTTTTGTTCATGTTTGTATAGTTCTGCATCTTGGAAAAGAGAAACATGATATTAGTCCTCATATATGAGACAGCTTTAATTGCCAATGACATATCAATAATACTCTAATTTCTAGTGTTAGGCCTCGAGAAATGGGGAAAGGTGAAGGATACACCTTCAGTCTTTTCATTCAATATACAATCGATAGGTCATCTTCAGTGCTATTGATATATTAAAGAGTCTTGCGTTTCCTTAAAGAGTGACTCTATAAAAAATACCTCTAGAAGGTTTTAATTAAGTAGGACTAAACTCAAGTACCCAAAGAACATACTAACAGAATGAGAAAAATATTTTATGTCAATCAAATACTCTCTTTTTTTTTTTTTTTTTTGCTGGTTTATCTCAAACCAAAATATCACTGGGCACTGAATAATTATGGTGTAGAATGTGAGGTAAAAATTTGTAAACTCAAAAAAAAAGTTCTTATCTTTTCCATGATGTATTTATATTAAATGTGAAGTCTCATTACATTATTTACTATTTATCTAAAAACATTTTAAAATTTCCTACCAAGTGAAAAGCATTCTTCTTTCATGGTCTGACTCAAGTACAGATTGTGGAATGAGGATAAAAGTAAATAAGATTTGTTTTCTCAAATAAGATTTAAATCTATTGAAGTAATCATAAGTTTACAAAAATATTTGGAGGAAGTATGGGTAGGAGGGCTAAGTTTGTATATAGTATGTATCTAACAAGTTTAAGAGTTTAAAAATAGTAGAATGATGAGGAGAGATTAAGGGTAGAAATTTTAAGAATCTGAATTAACCTGAGAACTTGAGCAAAGGACACATAGCACACACTTCTTGTCTCTGATGGACTATCAGAATATTAAAAGAGCTATCCAAGAAATATGAACTTGTTTCAACTCTTTAGAAGATGTAATGAACCAATTTAATAGAATATCTGATGAACTCATTCCAAAGAGCTGATTTGAGGCTTACTTTACACAAACTGTCAACTACCATTCATTATGACTCCCACAACGATCTCAAATGCCACTGATACTCATCAACACCAGCTGTAATATTTGGTTCCTAACCATGATCATAAAAAGTACATGAATGAATGACCAAATGAACAAAGAAACAAATAAAGATCTGTGGGTCTGGAGCCAGGGGGAGGAGCAATAGAATTGGAGTGAAAGAGCCTCAGTTCATTTCTTACCTTGCCACACACCTAATTCATAGATGTGAATAATGACATCTGTATTTGTACAAATGCTGTGAGTCATAAATAAAATAATGTGTATGAAAATGCTCAGCATGGGGTTTGCCACATAGAAGGATTCAGCTTACTAGATGATTATAGAGTCTGAATTTAGAAGTCAACAAAGGGATCTAAGTGATCTAGAACCAAGTAAAAAAATAATAAATGAGAAAGAAACATTAATACAATGAGATGGAAAAAAGAAAATAGGTAAGTCATGGGGAATATATTTTGGTATCATTGCATGATGAGCACTACCATTTCTGCTTTAAAAAGTAAATACTACTGAAAGTAGGAGGTCATGTAAATAAAGATCTCCTATTTGTCCAATAATAAAACCAAAATCATTTTGTGGGTCAATAATTTCAGCATACTGGCAAAATATATGCCCACGCTTCTGGAATCATAAACATTTAGAAAGTACATCCATTCTAAGAAGATATCAATGGTTGATATCATGTAATCACTGACTGAAATGTATTAAAGTTTTCAGTCCTGTTTCTAAACACAGGAATAGCAAATGATAAATATATTGTTTTTAAAAATATTTTATCTTAAAATATTTTTGTGACATTCTGTTCTTCATGCTTCCTTGTTATCATTCACTAGTTAAACAGTTCTGTACTAACTACTGAACTAACTTACCTTTATTATGAGCATCTCTATTTGTTCTCCATGGAAGAGAAAGATAATTGGACAACAAGCTCCTCATATGTATGTCTCATAACAAAAATTATGGGTGTGAAGTGACTGTTACTGCTTATAGTGAACTATAAAGCTATTATTACCTTTGTAAAATAATTAGGGTTTTTGAGAAAAGAAAAATAAAATGTACTCAAATTATAGAATTAATCATGGTAACATATATTTAATTTTATATAATCCTAGTTATTCAGAAGTGGAAGATACTTTGACCCTTTATTTGATAGAACACTAAGATTCCAAAAAGGTTATGTGGTTTGTCCAGCATTATGTAGTACATGGTAGGCAGAGTTAGGACTGCAATAAATGAGGACAGTTTATGTTTTAACCTCAAATCTGAAGGGAGGAATGTAGTGATAAGAAAACAATTTTGTAAAATCAGATGATAAATATAAATTAAGGATACATTTTCAGTAGAGTGTGAAGAACTTTTTTTAATTGTTATTTCTTTGGTTGCTATTTGGTTGACAATTTTTTGAATTATTGTAACTTGAATTATTATAACTTAATAAATGCATTTAGAAATTCTACTGTTGGAATGATTACAACTTCATTTTATGAATAATAGGCTCTTGGGTTTAGGTTTATAAAGGTGAAGTGTAAAGAAGACCTTAGAGATTTAGAGATATTTTAATTAATTTAAGACTTGATTTATCTGTTTTAAAAATCTATAGCTCTAGTAAATTTTCCTTATTCTCTATTTTGTTGATTCTCACAAATGTGTACAATTGAGGTATTCTCATTAAATATGAAAGAAGAAAATAGAAAACGTTTATAGAGCATGGTTAAGTAAATTTTAAATTGGGTTCTTGAGTTAATTTACAAAATTTTAAATGGATAAGAAAATACTATCTTAGTTACTACTAAGAAAGCTCAAAAACTAAGACCAAGGTATTAGCCATGTTAATCACCAGGCAGTAGCTAATACTAATTGAAGTATGAGAGTAATTTTTATTATAAATGAAAGTATGATTTTTCATCCACTAAATACGAAAATTTATAAGAGAATAAAACAAATAACAACAGTGATATATAGTTTGTAGACAGCATGCACCTGGACAAAATAATTTTTAATTGCATGCCATGAGATTTGTTGATTATTCTGCCAAGAGATAAGGCAGAACTGAATCTCACCACTCATTAAAATAGTAGCTTTTTACTGAGCTGTGTAGTGGGAAAAGCTTGGAATTAGACACACCTGTAATTGAATCCCAGCACTACCACATAAAAGTAGTGGACCCTGGACAAGTCGGTATGCTTTTGTGGAGTCTTGCTTTTTTTAAATTTCTAAATATTGGGAAAAATAACATCCATCCTGTAGAGCTATAATGCGGTAGAAATGAGCAGGCAGGAAGCCTCCTAGAAGAAAGCCTGGCACCATATGTGTTCAATTATTTTTCTCTCCTGAATAATCAGCCTGAGTTTCTACCTATGGTCTCCCATTGATCTGAGCTGGGCATATCCATAAGCTCACCCAAGGTAGGATCATGCCATTTTCTGATCTAGAAAGAAACTTCTGAAAAATGTGTATTATGCCTGGGGTTGGCCTGCATCTTTCTATCTGTTACTAGCTGCTCATTTTTGATGTTCAAATGGTTTAGACAAAAGTGAAAATTTCTACTCCTTCTCTCTTTTATTTTATTTTATTTTATTTTTGTTGGTGGTGGTGGTGCTTAAAATAGAAAGCTGGAAAAAGAGATTTGGTGATGTTGCTGATACTTGTTTGGAATTAGAATAGGAGAGTCAGAGAAAGTAAATATGGTTATTCTCCTCAGGTGAGATGTGTGCCTACGCCAAATGGTCATTTTTTAATTTTATTCCAAGGCATATCAATAAAAGCATTTAAATTTCAAACAAATAAAATAGAATTGCAATTTCCCTTATGGATCTACTCTTGAAAATGGCTTTTTGTTAAAAAGAAAAAGAAACAATGAACCAAAATAGGAACAAAAAGTAAAGCCAATCTGGATTCTGAAGTAAAATGTCACCCACAGCAGATTAAAAAGAAATATCTGCTTGTACATACAAATATCTTTAAATTAATTTGTTTAGTTAAATAAAAAAATGTGAACATTAGACCCTGGGTTATAATTTATTGTCTTATGTTTTTATTTTCTGACTTTCAATTCAGTCTAAGAAAAGAAAGCTGGGATTTATTAAGCAAAGTTAATTCCAATACTGTGCAGCATCACGGCTGATTCTGTAATAGCTCAAGGGCTTCCATACGGGTCCACACTGCTATAACTTCTGGTCATTGCAGCTTGTCCCCATCCTATCACTGCGAGAAGTACCCGCTGTTGCAGGTCATCTAAACAAAAATTGAATTTAGTAAAAGTGTTATTCCATATTCACATTTGGGCATTAAGTCTATTCACTTTATTTCTAATAATCAGCTAAACATACAAATGTCTTAAGATATAGCTCTGCTTATTAGCGCCAGGATGAAACCTGCTGATACATACAATGAGCATCAATCAGTTCTAGGCAAAGAGGCACTATTACTTGAAAAGTAGAAAAAATTTTTTTCTGAAATCCTTACAAGTAAATCTTATTCAGGGGAAATGCATAAATAATAGATCATATCTATACAATAAATTCCTAAGGGCAACCATATGTTATCATTATCTATCCATAATTATCAGTTGCTCTCCAGTTATGAGTTTCCCTTTTAAAAAGAGTCATGCTGTATCCAGATAATTTTATCAATTTGCATTTGCAGTAATAAATGCTAAGAGTGACAGACACATTCTAGTTACTATTACTGGGTTTCAACCTCCACTGAAAGCAAACTCATGGAATATCTACTCTCCAGGCAAACATCAGTGGGCTAATCTAATGGGACTGTAGTATGCTGAAGGGTCTGATAAATACTTGATTGAATCCCAAGAAATTTGTGTGGAAAATGCACAGTCTTAACCATGATTATACAGCAAATCTAATAAGAAGAAAGCTGTTTGATGTCAATTGTTCAACTTGAGAATGTAAAATATTTCTCTCAACTTCAGAGAAAAAAAAATATTTAGTGGATCTTAAGGCTCTTTGCTCAGTGATTTCAGAGATTTTTTTTTTTTAGAAGTTAAGAAGACTCCAGCAAGGATTGATAATGTAATCTAATATAATGTAATAAAGAATCTACCTTCCTGGGAGAATTAACAACAAAATATGACATGACTTCCTCACATCACTTTAAATGTGTGGGAAAATTATGTGTGTGAAAGCACTTCATTGACCTAGTACAGTATGACTATGTGGACACGCATCCTACTGGTTTACTCCTACCTCTGCTTGAGTCCTGAAACATATCCATACAAAGGTGGGGAGAAATATATAGTAATTATATTCTAAAAAATAAAATTTATAGAATGAAGACTGGCCCTCACTATTGAAATAACTTCAAACCTTTTATATGACTTGAAGCCATGGTAATAATTTTTCATTTGCCTTTCCACAGTCCTTCACCTGGCTAACTCTTACTATGCCTTCTAGATTTGGGTCACCTATCTTCCCTGCCAGTGTGCCTTCCCCCAGCTACCCAGACCCGGCTTCCTGACCTTTTGGGTTTCTGAGAGTCTTGTGCATTTCTCTGTTTTTATTTCACATCAATTGTGACAAAAGCTGTTAGTTTCAATTAGATATGAATAATCCCCTCCTTTCCAAACAGAACTAGCATATCTTTCAGAATGTCAATGTGCCCAACCCAGAAAGTGACTGAGAGGGATAAACTAATTATTCAAATCGTCATTTTTCCACCTGATATTCACTTTTCAAGACTTGCTTGCTCTAGAAGTTGGCCATGTGACATAGTTCTGGGGAGGGAAGACATTAAGGGAAGTCTGTCAGAGGATTTCTGAGGAAATCTATCATTTCTGTTTTTTTTTTTTTAAATAAATTGTCTCTCACAGACTACTTCCTGTCTTAGAAGACAGATAATGTGTGAACATTGAGTCTATTACAGCCATATTACAACCAACAGGAAGAAAAAAAAGTGACACAGTAGAAGAACAGAAAACACTCAGCCCTTGATGACATCATCAAACTGTTGTGAACCAAATTCTGAAACTGAATATGACCGGAGTTCTAAGTAAGAACTTTACGGTCCAGAAAAATCTTATTTATTTTACTTGCATGTATTTCTTTAGTAAGAGAAACACTGAATTTAAAAACTTACATAAGAATATGTTCACTAAAATACCTAATATCTATGTGATTGTTATTATATGTTAATACTGATTACGTAAATGGTAATATAACTTTAAAGATTTATATTCATTCAACTAATTTCAAACTTTAAAACCATAATACCACAATCTGATTGTGATTGACCTGGATCTTTGATTTATTAAATCATCTTAATGAATGCAGCAGTTGTCACTATTAATTGTGTTATAAATTCAAATACTTAGAAATGCTGACATGCCATATAAATGTGGTATAATATGTTATGTTTACTTCTGCAGAAAACTTGTGTTTCTCAGCATTTTAGAATAAAATCATGTAGACTCTTAACATAGTTATGCAAAATGCTCTTAATGTAATAATAAATAAGGAAAAAAAAGTTGTTTATCACCTGGATACAATAATGACAGAGCTAATAAGCCAGAGTTAGTCTACATTATGGCCTTAAGTGTTTTAAATAAACTTTCCAATGGTCAGTTATTTATTTTATCAAAAGATGATGGCAGTTGACTAAAATCACACTACTAATAATGCCCTTAAATGAAATATACATGAATATCTCTTACTCTAAGCACTGCTTAACAAAGCACACTGTCCTTAGGCAAAAAAGAAAAAAAAAAGTTTCTAGAGTTGTAAAACGTGTATAAGAGAATGAAAAAAACTGCTGGCTAACTACGGGTAACTCTGAAGCAAGAGTATCATAGAAAAGGCTGGTAAAACTGCTATAACTTATGATGTACAATTATAGCATCACCAAGTATGAGAACAGCAAAATATACTTGCAACTTTATAAAAAATTGTATATATTTCATAGTTAAAACTGTGATTTGGGAAAACACTAACTGGACTGCAGCAGCAGTTCTGAAATATTTTAGTCTCAGGAGCTTTTTACACTCTTAAAAAGTACTGAGGACTCTAAAGAGCCTTTGTTTATGCGGGTTGCTTCTACCAGTATTTACCATTTAGAAGATAAACAGAAAAATTTAAAACAAAGAATACCACATTTGATGAGTGATCAGAGCAATAAAAGCATCTCATATGATACATTCTTTGGCAAATTCCTTTATCCACTTGAGAGAATGATGTGGAAAAGGTAAAGAATGTCTTAGTATTAATGTGAAAATAGCTTTGATCTTCCAGACCCCCAGGGTCTCCAGCACTCATTTTGATAACCATTAGATGACAGGAGTAGGAGGGAAACTTGGAGCAAAATAAATAGACTGGAGTTGCTGGGAGGTGCATTGTTTTTCCAGGCAAGTATTCAAAGAGAACCATTGTTTGGAGGAAGAAAGATAAAGGCATATATTCTACCATGGAGCCGGAGGCAACATGGAAAATGCTGTTTCTAATTCCATTTGTAGCTGGCAGTGCTTATAGACACATTAACCATCGTGGAAACTGCTAGATGACTCAGTTATCTAAAAGAAGAATATCTGATAAAATTTAAGACTGTCTTCAAGTTAGTTTTATCTCACTGAAAGTAGAAATAAATAGAGGCACTGCTTACTCTTGGCTTAATTCTGATAAATAAGGGAAAATTAATGATGGTTTGTATGCAAGTGATAGGAAACTTTGGAAGACATGAGCAGCTCATATTTTAAATAATAATAAAAAAGAAACTATATACGGGTAGGAATTTTAGATGAGCAGAGTCCATCATTGCTAAGAATAGAAACTTATGGTTTTATGGTTTTATTGTCAGGTTTTGGGAAAAGTAGGGCTGATGAAGGAGGGGGTCCTAACAATAAAAATGTAGTAGTATAATTATATAGAGAACTAATACAAAAGAAGAGGGGATAAGACTCTTCTAAGAAAGTTGGGTTTTTAAGAAAGTTATGATCTCAGAACTAATAAAATGAAATAAAAAAGAATGAAATAAGGAAGAAATGAGAAATAGAGAGGAGAAATAAAAAGTAAATGAGATTATAGATCAAAGTATGAATCATTTAGTTTAAATACATTACTAAAGTTCCCAATGTAATTATAAATTTCATAATTGGCCTATGCTGTTTTAATGGCTTTTTAAAAAATAATCTTTTGATGTATTTATTGGCATCTCTTCCATTGATAGTTTTTTTTTTTTTCCTTTATACTTTGAGTTGATTTAAGTTTCTATCTGTTTAAGATGTATCTGGTCATTTATGAGTTTTATATGATTTTAAGGGACATTGAAACATTCCTACTTGTAACTACAATAATATAAAACCAGATTTATAGTCCATCCTCCTTCCATATAGCTTGTATGATGTTTAAATGTTAAGTATATAAAAAAAAAATGTTTTGAAAGAAATCATATGGGAAGGGGGTTGAAGGGCTGAGCAAAAAGATAAAGGGGTTAAGTAGTTACAAAATTGGTAGTTACAAAGTAGTTACAGGGATGTGAAGTACAGCATAGGGAATATAGCCAATAATAGTGTAATAACTATGTATGGTGCCAAGTGGGTACTAGACTTATCGTGAGAGTTACCAAAATTTTTTTCTAACCACTCTGCTGTATATCTGCAACTAATATAATATTGAATGTCATCAACAATTAACAAATAAAAAATAAATAAATGAATAAATAAACTATATCTGCTTTCATCACAGTCACCTAGTAAAGATGAACAACTGATTTCAGCTAATTCACTGATCATAAATAGATCTTAAAATCAAATTAAATTTGAGAGAAATCATAATAGCCATTTTGTGTCTTATCTCTATCTGTTTTTTTCTCCCCGCCCCCACGCAACCCTGGGTTTAATATCTTACTGAACACTCTGCTATCATCCCTTCACTTCTCTTTCTTCTTCTTCTTTTATGAAAAATGTAGCCCAGCAGTCAGTTTCCAAAATGATGGTTGCAACAGAAAACTGCTGCAAATAATACAGTCGCCCCAATAGCGAAATTTGCATTAGTTTACAAATGCCTTTTCCTTTGCAGAGATACTTAGCTCCCATTGAACAAAGCCATTTACACAGCACATTTCCTCCCAAATACATAGGATGTGTATTTGGATACCGACCAGAGGATTTGCAGGAAAAAATAAAATGTTTTTATCCACAGATCTCCTGAACAGAGAATAGACTATTTAAACGTTATAAGGAGAAGGTGCCGGTTATTCGTCTCACCTTGGCCTGCAGAAGCAAAGAAAGGTGGAAAATGTTATCACACAGTTCTAGCAGGTAATTGAGTGTGTGCTGAAGGCCGCATTAATAATGTGGTGACTTTACTCCAGCCTTACAGGGGAAATGTTTATGTATCCACAAATCGGGGCAAAGAATGTTTCTCTCTTTTATGCTCCATGCTTTTCTAGTCTCACATGCAATCTCGACCTTGGACTCTTACAAATGGAGTGATCATGCATTTTGTTTTCTCCAGGATGGAGCTGTTTTACAGCTGTTAACCCAGAGGGATTATCATTAGTGCCCCCTTTTATTCCTCAAAATGTCTCAGGTTGGAAGATAAATTATATGGAAACCTTACATATAAGGGGACAGGTTTGGAATAGAATAATTTAAGGAGGAGTTGATGCTAGAGAGAGATTATTTTAATAGTGAATGGCCAAAATATGTTCCAAGGTTATGTAGCCAGAGTACTGTTTTTCTAAGGAAGTTAGCTGACTGTTTTGTTGCTTTTAGAATGCAGGCTTGGTGAGAGAAAAAAGTCTAATTTGTTTCTCTCTCTAGTAGGAAAAAAGAAGAAGAATGACTCTTCCAAGCAGTGCAACTCCTGGATTAAGTATAAAATGAATGCTGTAGAAACACACAGGTTTTTGGCATCAGATAAACATGGTTCAAGTCTTCGTTCTGACAAGTAGCAGCTGTGAGACTAGGATGAGTTTTAATTAGACTCTTGCCCTAAGCCCCAGATTCTTCAGCTGTAAAACAGAATGACTACACACACGTTGTAAAATCGCTGTGAAGTTTGCAGAAGTTGTTTGACACAGTGTACACACTGCTCCTGTTACTATTAGGATCTTAGCACACAGCAAACACTACTGATAACTAACATTATTGCACACTTCCCATCTTAGGTTCCTAACTTTAATTATATAACATTAGCTTCAAAAGTGTGATTATTATCCGTTGTTTACCCACGAGAACATTGTGATTTTCTCTTTATCAGAGAAATTACAATACAGGTCTGTCTTCACAGGGCTAGTAATTGGCCAAGTTAGAATCACAGTTTAGGCCTGTTTACATCCCAAATTATTCCTATAATCTCTGAACTACTTAGAGTTTACATCCTCAAAAGGAGATTTTATTCATCACTGTACCACCAATGCCTGGGACAGGGCAAAAACAAAACAAAGGCAAACGAATAACAAAACATATCCACTTATTTAAGCATTGGCAGTAAAATAGATATATATTATATCTACAAATGTCATGAAGCTATAGATTCTTATATTTTTCATCTAATAATGCCAACTTTTTGTTTAAAATACATATGAAGTTCTTAGCTACAGGAACATTTCTGTTTCCCTTGGTTAGCAAAACCATATAAAGTGGTTTAGAAAGAAGTGCCCAAGGGATGTCTAAAAAAATAAAAGCAATGCTTTACCAAAAAAGAGTTTATATGCTTATCTCAGAAACAAGACACAGATCTGACTTAGAGCCTGAAGACAACACTTAAAAAGCATCAGAAAGAAAACCCTTCCACTGGAGCAATGTCCTCTTATTAAATGACTTTCATCATTTCTATTCGGATGGGGAACTTCTCCATGTTAGTAATACTAACAAAGCAACGGAAAAAACAGCAGTAAATATGCTCAAGCTTATATATCTGGGAGAAGAAAAAACTTCCCAAGAAGCTTAAGATGCCCCAACAGGAACTCTTTCTTCTAATCTATGCTCACTCTCGCATGCTAAATACTGTATTCAATAAAGCACCCAGGTTTGGACTGGATAACAGAGAGAGCTTCTTTATCATTCTGAATTTGTCATCCAACCCTGCAGCAGAGGGGAGCTAACTGTGTGGTCTGCCCTTGGGCAGCTTTCATCTCTGCACAGCCATGGAGGGCATTTTGGGTTTCTAATGCTGTTGTAGTGTGATTTGGGTGCAGGTAAAACATCATTTAGAACATTTCAACAAATCACATCTTAAATATTTCATTGTAGGATCTACAATGCTAACAGGAAAATTGTTCCTTTTTTAACTCATTCCAAAGGATTAGCAACATAACCTACGGTCATTGCTTGTTTTTTAATGTTAAAGCTTAATATTTTGAACACTTAAAATGAAGAACTACAGCCCATCAGTTTTGGTATTTTTGAGATTCCTGACAATTTATAATGAAACAGAATATATCTGTAGCCAATGAAATGAAAAGTTCCTCAGATGACTCCCTTAACATGCTTAAATGACATGTATTTATTTAATGAAATTTTATCTAAGTAGGCTATCATATTCCAGGATTTTTTAAACATTGTTAAAGAAAATCAAATCAGGTTTATTAGACCACAATTAATTGCATATTTGAGACAAACAGTTCAGATGTTAAAGAAAGTTCAAGTGAAAGTATCTAGAATTGAAACAGATCCTTTCTTGGCAGGGGTCACTTTTGAAGGGCAGAGAAACAGTGGGAGCCAGGATATGGAAAGTTGTGAATTGACCTAATTCACTATTTTCTTGACAATGACTATAGAATTTAAAATGTTGGTAAATGTAACAAAAAGAACTATTTTTCCGGATATGCATTAGCACACATAGGGTGTAAATAAGATACAATAGTGTATACTAGAGAAAACACATGGATATGCGTTTGACTTATATTCTTTAAAACTCTAGAAAGAGTAAAACATAATTGTGGTTTTTATTTGTTTTACTTTAGCTAAACTGGAGAACCTACTTTAAACATTTAGCTACCTCCTTGTGAACGCTGAAGTGCTTTGAGTCTTGAATAACCACACATGAAGGCATATACTTTTTCTTTCCTTCCTCTCTTCCCCACTCCTCTACTATTTCTCCCCCTTTTTTCCTTTCTTCTTTTTTCTTTTTTTTTCCAAACTGTGATTATAGAGGTCACACACACTAGATCATTGAATAGGTTTCAGTTAAATGGCATTAAATAGCGAACATTTTCCTCCTTCCACATTACTATTTCTGTTTCACTTGATAAATTTTAGCCTTTGAGCTTCTCTAAGAAAAAAGAAAAATTCTGTATTGACATATAAAAAAAGTCTTCTTAATTCAAAATTTATAGAAACATATTTAAGAGTGTCCGTGAAGTAAAGCAGACACTATAGAAATTTTTTTATATGTAATGATTAGGTAATATCCAATAAGGAAGACAGAAAGGAATACTATGGGAGGTGAGGGAGAGAAGAAGAAATTAAAATGAGGATGAGTACACCTGTGACTAGATTGGGTAGAAGCAGAGACTTAATCCTTGAATATTACAAAGACTTTAATAAAAGATGAAAAGGAGCCAGAAAGCCAAGAAAATATCAAAATATGAGCATAGAGCTTACAATATTTTTTTAAATATTACGATGGAAAACATATTCAACATGTTCCCTTCCTATGAATTTCATGGTTTTTTGAAAACACGATGAACATTATCTGCTATATTTCAAAACCTAGCTTCATATAGCAGAAGTAAGTATTTAACTTCATTTTTTTTCTATTAAAAGATATTTGGCAAAGGCAGACTCTACAATGCCAGAAATGCTCTTCCACAATTGGGTCACCAGGAACCACAAAGTTTCTAACATTTCCTACATCCGGACAAAATCGCAAATTCTTCAGCTCCAGATTTTCTTTATTCCTAGGTATTCTTTTAATTTGTAGCCAGCACTCAACCAGTTTTCTCTAACATTTCCATCCTGAAAATTGCAAGCCACTGGATTAAGCAATCCAGGCACTATAATAACATTTAAGTCTAGATCTAGGTTCCCAGGTGATCGATATATTCAAGATCATCCTCTTTTTTATTACTGAATGATGAATGTGAGATAGAAAGCAGGACATAGTTGTGACATCTGTGCTCCCGTCTATGTCATTCAGCAGTGTTAGTATCTAATAAATTAGTCAGTCCCACTGGTCTAAATACAAACCTCCCTGACCCAAATCTCCTGTAGACACATATGCCTACTCCATTATCTGAAAAGTTAAACCTGGCAATCCTATTTTAAGGTTCCCAGTAGCCACCTAAAAGCAGTGAGAAGCAGCAGTGAGAAAGAATGAGCTTTGTCTGCCTTTCGCTCTCCTAAGCAGATGGTTGGCTAAAACTTGCTTCACACGGGAAATCAATTTTAGATTTTTAACTTGGATATCAAGTAATAAAGTATAACTGCCAAGTATGAGAAAAGTAGCCTCTGCATTTATTTAATCTATAATGATGATAATGGAAATATGAAAAATGAAATTGTATTTCTGAAATCATCTTTTTTGAAAGCTCAATGCCATTAAAAGGATGACATTTTCAGGAAGGCTACAAATGGAGAGCTGTGGTACTCCACGTAAGGATCAGCATTCTCACATAGTTTTATAATGCCCAAACCTGTAGCATATCCATACCTTTGGAACAGTGTAAATTAGGAAATTATAGTCACATGCAACTAATGATTAGGTATAACCCCATAAATCATGCTGAATATTCCTGAATGGCCACTGGAAACTAGAACTTGTGTCAATGTCCCTTCTTGATTATTCTGCTAATTTTTATGGCCACTTTCAGGGCCAGATATTATTGTTCAGAATGAATTATTTCTAGTTTCCAAAAAGTGGAAGACCAGAGATTTGAAAACTCGCCAGCTGCTATAGGTTTACCTAAACCTCTTTTTAACAGATTAGCTGTAGGACAGAAATGCTGCTTCAGGTGAGGAGGTAAGAAAGGACAAAAGTGAGCAGCTTAATGTCACTCACTAACTGGGAACCTTCTGAATATGTTACGAGTTGGAATCATACAATGCTTTTTGGCCCACAAGCTTAGAAGCAGCTACCTTAATAGAAGATAAAGTAGTTCTTTTTTTTTCCCCCTAAGGAAGAGGAAAGATTTTAGTATTATTTTTTCCTACTTCTGTTGCCAAATATCTGGGAAAAAAAAATTTCTACATGTGCCATATGAATACTAAAATGGTCTAAAACCTACAAGTTCAAAAAAAAAAAAAAACAATAAAATGCCTAACTGACAGAGTTCTTCAAACTCAATGCTTGTTACTTAGTCCCTGTAATGGCAATAAGTAAAATTTTAAAAATAATAATAATATTCATCAGTAATATAAGTTATTTTCCCTGAGATTTTGTCCTTAATTATCCAAAACTTAGATTACTATTTAGACTGTCAGTTTTCTTTAGTCATTTCATTGAGGAAAATATTTTGATCTTCTCAATGACAAGAGAGTTCTGCATGAAAGCTGACATTCATATCACTAAAAATCTTTCCTTAAATTGAATGAATTGGATAATCACTTGTTGGTGCAGTGATTTAAATAAAATAAATACCATTCATCTTTGCCTAAAATACTACAGAAAAATTCCTAAAATGCTGGCTACTGCAATTTTGAAGACCTGGCGAACATGTTTGACTTTAATCAGTGAAGATAAATGATTAATAGACAGACAGATAGATAGACAGAAAGACAGACATCCTAAAATAAATACCTAAGAATCAGTGAGGAAAAGAAATTTACTGTGTGCATATTATAAGAAATGGATTTCTCTTATGACGTGTGTATCACTTTTATTCACTTAAGGTCAACCTTTTCTGAATGGTTTTATTTCAATATCGATCTTAGATACTTATGATGTGACAACGGATACTGAAATCCAATTATTATTTACTAGAATGGGGGACTGCTCCCATAGAAACAGAAATATCACCCTGCGGAGTATTTTCAAATAGTTACATTGCCCTTAAAAACAGCAAACCAACAAATTTCATGATCTACTTAGGGAGCATATGAACATACATCAAATAACTGTCTGCTGTTGAACTTTTCCTGGGAGCAGCTATATAGAACTGTCAAGTCCAGTTTGAAGGACAAATGAATGATTGCAAATCTATACAAGTTACTTTCAAAATTCAGAGTTATAGTATATTAAAAACCTCATCACTAACAGGTCTTTTCCTTATTGGCATAAATGTAAGCCAGGCAAGACAGACACATTTTTCTGTAATACACCACACTTTGTAAAAAGATTTTATTTATTTTGTTACTGCACTTATCATAAAACTCTTATAGTCATTCCTTATTTATGTATAAATTAAATAATTTTTTCTTTAATTTTAAATGTCATATATATTTTTTCTTCACTAGAGATAGGTAATTAATATCCTGAATATAAGATACAGTCAGATAATTGAACAATGCTATTAAGTTACATCCTTTTTTCATCAGCCTAACAACATTTTCGTACCAATCCTAGTGTCCAAATTTACTTCATTTTTAGTACTTTATTTGCTTCCCTTTGGCCCCTGAATAATTTTTGTCCTTCTGTTAATTGAGTAAAAATAATCTAGCATGATGTTGAGTGAACAGGATATGGTAAGGCTGGATAAATTACTCTGAATATCTAAATTACTCTGAATATCTAAATGTTTTAATGCAAAGTTGAAGATGCTTCTTGAGCTCAATAAACACACACAGAGGGAATATGTTCATTATTTGCTGTACCTATGCATGAAAGGATATTTTCAGTGGAGTCTGCAGAGATTTAGATTCACAAGCCCTGTTACTTTAATATATGTCCTGTGCCCGATTCCAAGTACAATGTTCTGTAAATTGACACCTATATGTTTGAATTAAACTGTCATAAGACGTGGAATCTTTCGAGGAAAAAATGCAAGTGCTCAGAATTCATTCCCCATCTTTTGATATCTTCTCTTTCCATATGCCCACTGACTTATGATCTGAAAGATATGGTTTTGGATTTTCAAATACTTAAATTGTACTTAAACTATAAAATGAAATCATTGTAACTTTAATAGGTTCATAATAATTTAGTCATGCAATTTTCTATGAATGTTCATGTACCTATCTATATGCCACAAATTTTATAAGCAACTGAAATGTGTGTGTGTACATTCCTTTAGATTAAATTATCTATTCAAATAATTCGCAGACCTTTGACTGTTGGTATGTGAAAATCTTTCTCAGATTAAGTTGTAATAAATTGAGAAGAAAAATAAATTATAATTTGTGTATCTAAACCAAGTATTGACCTGTGACATGGGGCAAATCAGCAAAAGATAAACATCTCTGTAAATAGTATTACCAAAGTATCTCTTCTTGAAGCTTCACATAACCACTTTCAGGTTTTAAACTGGTCCCATTGCTATCTAATCTTAAAATGTTTTTTTTTTTTCTTTCCTATATAAAATGATTGATTATCTGAATTAGAAAAGAGGCTTTTATTCAAACACCTGAAAATTAAAAGAAAAAATACATTTTTATCTTAAAATATTAAAAAAAGACTATATTAAAAAATCAAAGACATGTATTTTACGGTTTATTTTCTTCTCTTTTCTATCACTTAAATTCCATCCTGCGAATTGCAGCAGACTTGATCAACTTGTTTTCATGTGTCAGTGTTGTTCAATGGCATTGAAAATAAACAAATGGGTTTGGTTTTCTGCAAAATTGTGGAGATGCTGATTTCACTATGACAGTTATTTACTTTGGTATATGTCACACTGTACCGCTCTTATAGAATAAAGTGATGTCTAGTTACCCAAAGTTTACATGAAACTCTTGAGCTAGACTCAAGTTCAATGCATTAATAAAACTCCTTTTGGAGAAGATAAAAAGTAGTTCCCTATAACTCTTCCCTTCCATGTTGGAGAATATATGGCATGACAAAATTCACCAGGGGTATGTATTACTTTAAAATCCTGAAAAAGATCTCTTTAATTTTGTAGAAACATAAATATATTTGGTTTGTGCACTTGAGCTCTGTATGACCCATAAAAATTGTTAATGAAGTCCAGGAGTTAAACAAGTTTAAATGCCTAGATATTTTGCAGGATACTACTGAATACTGCTGAAATGCAGAACATGTTATTTCAGGGATGTAAGACTTGCCCATGTGATCAAATTACTAATACTATTATGCTCACTATATTTTTTTTTCAGCTTTGGAAGTGTAATATTTTAACATAAAAACTACTGTCATACTTTTTATTTTATCCCCAGAAAGTAAACACATTTGAATTTTTAAAAAGTAAGAATGTTATGATGTATAAACAAAGCCAAATGCATATCTGATTTCCTTTGTGAATGAGTGAACTTATGAAAATAGGACAAAACGTGACATCTGAAAGCATAAAAATAACATACTGTTAAAAGGACTAGCTTTTCTCAGAGAAAGATGCTCATGACTTCTTTGCCATCTATATGATATTAATAGATAAAAATTTTAATGGTAAAATGTGAATGAAATAAATTGATGAAATTACATAAAGCCAAATGTAATATCTGGGATTAAATTTTTAAAACACAAAAGTTGAATAAATTTTAAAGTTATCTTTCAAAATAGTATTCTGATTAAAGGTATTCATAACATCAAACAAAACTTAGTTTCCCCTCTAACCTTATTTTCACCTTCCACCTCTCCTTTTCTTATTCTATTGCAATGCTTTTCTTGTTTCAACTAAAATAGCTATGCTATGACCTAAAAGCTCGAGAGAGTGTTTATAATGGAAAGAGTATCTGCCAAAATGCCTCTCCAAAATCCATGTGTTCCAGGAAACACTACAAATTCATTCACCACCTACTCTACATCGCCACACTTCCAATTCTGTTCACATTTTGATAAATGTCATCTCTTCATGTGTAGAGTTCAGTGCATATCATTTCTTACCACCCAGAAATAAATGCTACTATAACTGGCTAGGCAGTACCCAATGTGTAACAGCTGTCAGATTGTTTTGCTATAGAATGCTCTACCATTTGCTGACTACTGCTATCTTGCATTTTCTTATCCTTCTCTGTCTCTCTTCAGAAGCCACTTCCTATTTCCCTCCAAACCTTATTTTTAACTTCAAAGAATGAAGGATGTATAATCTCAAAGAGACATAGATATGAATACTAAGAAAATAAAATAGAGAAGTGAAAAATGAGGGCGACAAAAAAATAGAAAAAACTAAGGGAAGTGAAAGAAGCATAAACCTTACCCCACTTTTTGATTCTAAAAGACAAATAATGTGAAAGCAGTATAAATATGATTGTCTTAATATACTAGGAGGTAATAAATTAATTATTATGAAATTACATAGACAATGTGAAAGCAGTATAAATATGATTGTTGTTTTAATATACTAGGAGGTTATAAATTAACATGAAATTATATAGTACTTCTCTTTTTTAAAAAATTAAATCTTATAACAGTGGATAAGAATATTTCCTGATTATTATCAGGAAATTTTACTGGTTTCCCTTTGAAATTTAGACTAGGGTAAAAATGTTAACAGATGTGAAGCCAGAGGTATGCCTTTCTACATTCTAAGTGCTGCTGCTTCAGTGAATTCCAACAGATATAGTTATTTTGTTGGGGTAGGTGGAAGGAATTTTTTTTAATGAATAACAATGGAATGGAATACATTTTTTTCTGGGCACTCCAAAAGCAGTATGACCATTTAATATTCTTCTAAAATTAGAGTAACTTAGCCCTAGGATCAGATGTTATTTTCAGAAATCAGAGTTACCATGTACATTGCTCTGAATCTGTTTTAGTTTACTAAATTTATCAAATGAAACTTTTGCAGCAGGGAGTTATCAAGGGTATTCTCTTACTATAGCTCCAGATATGCAGGAAGCCCAACAGGAGTGTGGCCCGGATGCATGCATTAACAGAGCTGTAGGCTTCACACTTAGAATTATGTCTGCAGCAATGAAGTTGATAGTCTAGCTTCTCTTCTGCATTGGACCACGGGGATTACTGTATGCAGCTCTGAGTGAGAAAGGGAAAACACAGAGAAGGTGTCAGGAGACACATCAGAGAAAACAATCTGAATGATGTAGGAACTTAGACCAACATCAGAAGGAGGAGAAATGCATCAGGAGAAAAGAAATGGCAGCCAATATTTTAAGTGTTGTAGTGTAAATGAAATATTAGACTTTTTCTGTATGATCCTGAGTGGGATAAATGTATGATGATGATAAGGTGAATTTTTGTTCCATTTTTTTTAAACAAAATTTTTAATCTGAGCAGGTCTAAGAAAAATCAAATGTTTTTTTTTTCTTTTTTTTTTTTTCGAGAATCAGTTTTTTTTTTTTTTTTTCTGGGAATTATTCAAACATGGTATAGGAGACCATCTGGGAGTAGTATAGAAAGAATCTAAGCTTCAGGTGACCTGTACAGATGGCCTCCTACAAACCTGAGACTTTATCATCTATAAGAGCAACAGACCAGAAAATGTAAACCTAAACTAAATTAAGTGAGAGTATGTACATGGCACAACAACACTGCTTATTCTCGTTTGCTCAGAAGTATTCACTATTAGCCTATGTCCTACTACCACATTCCTTGTCCACTGGCCAAAGGTTTATATTTTCAAAACAAATACACACACATACAAAAAAAAGTAATAAGAAAGAGAGAAAGAAAGAGGTTATGAGATTATCAGATGCATTGATTTATTTAATTTTTCTTTCAGAAAGCTCTTCTGCAGTTTGCAGGTAAGAATTTCAGGGCTAAATCTATGTATAATCTTCTGCAAGATTTTAGCAATACAGAGGATTTTACTGGTCAGTCTTTAATTGCAAAGTAAAGTATATTATATTGAAAATTAAAGAAATAGTTACCTGGAAACATCATCAATGATATTTATAGTCATACTTAAAAGCGACGCATATACACATAGTTCATTTACTATCGAATGTTTTTGCACTGGGATAGTAAGACAGTAACTGATGGAATGCTAATATTTTAGTGCATATAGTTTTAAAAATTTGAATGAAAAAAACTGAAGTTCTATTATATTCATTATTTTATGGTACTTGCTGTTAGACACAAAAAATAATGAATTTCAGATTATATATTTTGTATAAATATATTTCAGCATCAAATAAATAATACTTGATCACCCTTCCTGTCTAAAGAACATTGTAAAAAACATTACAGATATAGACCATTGAAATTTGACAACTTTGGTCACAGACATTTGATTTTCTCTTCTGAAGTTATAATATTTAATGGTACATCAGGCATATAAATTAGGCAAACTCAAAGACTTCTCATCACACTAAGTATATAACTCAGTTTCCCATGGTTTGCTAATAATAAAAACAAGACTACAACCAAAACATAATTAATAAATTATAGGTTTATTTTTTATATTTCTATCTCATCAAAAACCTTTGTATCTATCTTTTGGGAGGAAGAAAATTTACCCCAATGGATGCAGAATTTATCCTATTTACATAAAATAGAAAATAGAATGCCTTTGGATGTTCCTTTGTTCTACAAATGTATTCTCAAAAAATTCTCCAAAGGCACAAATTACATCTCATGAAGGGTGGAAGGAGCTGACTAGGTTTATGTTCAGGTCACTAGAATTATCTTTCATAGCATTTTACATTGCAAACATACAGGCCAAACTTTGGGAGAAATTATTTTTATACAGAAGCATTCTCATTAGAATAATTAGTATTTATCATAAATTATGTGAGTTTAGACATCTGTGGATGATATAACAAAGATAAAAAGTATCTTAAGAAAAACTGATAAATGTGCTCTTTGTTGAAGAGACAAGGGTGATTCCTGAAGCTCATTTAAGCATTCTAACGTCCGTCATATCTCAACAACCACAAGAAATGAAGACATCTACCTAAAATTTAATTAATAAAAGATAAGTTATAATCTAAGTAATTATAAACATGTCCATCATACCAATGTTGTAATGATTGAAGCTATAAGGACTGATATCCATGACAGGGAAAGGAGGGTTGTGAGTAAAAAGTTTCATGGTTTGCATTAAATATTGATTATGAAAAAAGGAATCAAATTGGCCACATGGCTACTTTAGTCTATTCAACAGGTAGTAAAAAAATGCATCTTTCTATTTAATGCATCACATAAAAAAATAATCAAAAAATCATTCCCTGCCATAACCAGAAAATTAGGACTAACAAATGTTAATGCAGTCTAATGAGAACAGTACAACCCATAGTTCGATTTATCTTTTTTCAACCATTAAATATCCTATAGAATATATAAGCTTTACATATATTCTCTGAACTTAAATAACGCCTAAAGAGAAAATCCCCTTTGAAGAGGTTAATATTTTAAATAGTCCTTTCATTTTCTAGAACCCCTATTTCACTATGTGTTATTTTCCATCTATTGCTTGGCTTTTGAACAGTGCACATTTAGGTTTCCTATGGCCCTATTTATAAACACAGGAAAAATTATACTATGTAATGTTTAAAGATCATTCACAGAAGTCATTGACTATTTATTATTAAGAGGAAATATGTGGAAACTAAACAATGACTTTCTAATTCATTGAAATTCATGATGCCAACTTAAAGAAACCTTTAAGTGAACTGATATTATCTGGCATTTATTAAAGCCCAACACTTTATGAAGTAATTGTATGTATTTTTTACTATCATCTTAATAAAAGTTTCCTGCATTTAAAAAAGCAATGTATATTTTACTATTAATTAGCCTTTTAATACTTATTAAAATGGATATCTTCTTTTTTCCACATTAAAAACAATTCTTGAACTATAATAACCTATAATTAGATCATTTTCTTACAGTATCTTATATGAAAATAATTATGATCTAGTTTACCTATTTTATAAATTCTGATTTTATATACTGAATTTGAAGTCAATGAGCTACGTACTATTGTTTTTATATAGCATACTAATACATAGAAACACAAGAAAGGGAATAAATTTCAGTTACTATATCATCATCAGAAAATCAGACAGTGTTGTTTTGAAAAGACTAATAAAACATTTTCTTTATGAAAAAAAATAAAATTCAAATATATAAAAACACTAATGTTTTAAATTACTAATGTCTGACATGAACTTGCAAAGAATAATTGTATAAATTATTTGATAAATCTGATTACAAAGTTGAATTACTACCATAACAGTTAAGTCTTAATTACATGATCCTGGATACCTGCACATTTTTTTTTGACAGAATGAACAGAAGCCTGTTAATTTGTGACTTACTGGTATATCTCTCCATTTTCTTTCATCATTTTTATTTATTCTTCCATGAATGAATGTTCTTCTAATATGGGAAGCTTAAGAGCACACCAATTTACTTAGACTCATGTTAGTTCTGCATGTGACAGTTTTTGCTCTTATCATTATAAATTGGAAGTCAGGAGCCCAAGAATAAAATCTGGGTAACTGCCTCAGTTCTATTTGAATTGTGTCCTCACAGGATGTCTTCTTCTATTTAGTACAACTTTCCAGGAGAAAATATAAATTTTCTAGTCACTCCTCTAATTTTGTGTGTATGTGTGTGTGTGCACACACACGTGTGTGTGTGTGTGTGTGTGTGTGTGTGTGTGTGTGTGTGTGTGAGGGTTGCATTGAGGATTACGTGAAGACTGGTCTTATGGAGAAACCCAAGGTAGTTGCATCAACCAAGTTTAGGGGTTGTTGGCATCAGGTATTCTATCTCAGATGTTTTAGTCACAATAATCTCAGTTATCACAAAGAGTAATCACTCCCAGAAAATGTTGTTGTTAATAATGATGAAAAAAAAAATGAGCTCAATAAAATACATGTAAATACAAATAATTTAACCAAGAGAACTAGTGCCATATATTTCATGTAATCAAATATTATTAAGTAAGCTTGCAAACTAAAGCTTTGATTTTTTTCTATTATTATACAGATATTTTATTTAAAGAATTATATTTTGCTATAAATCATAGCATTCTGGGCAACAGTCTTGTTTTTTCTGATACTTTGAAAAAGCTCACTAGAAGTTTTGCACACCATATAAGATGATGAATCATATTTCTATGGAATCTTTAATTGATTTTTTTAAATTTAAGAATATTTAAATTTAAATTTCAATAGTTGGTATAAATCTATTTTGGTTATATTAGCTTCAGCTGTTCAGTATGGTGAATTGATATTTTTATACCTTGCAACATGATCACCCCAATAACTCTAGTCATCAGCTGTTACCATGTAAAGATATCACGGTATTATTGATATTTCCTTACTCTTTATACTCTTTCCCTCACCTCCTTCTTTCTGGTAACCATTTCTTAAGTTTGTGTTTCTATGAATCTGTTTTGTTTTGTTTGTTTCTTTGTTTTCAATTCCACAAGTGAAACCTTACAATATGTGTCTTTCTCTGCCTGACTTATTTTATTTCACTTAGTATAATACCATCTAGATCCATCCATGTTGTTACAAATGATAAGATTTCATTATTTTTCATAGTTGCATAATATTCCTGTGTGTGTGTGTGTGTGTGTGTGTGTGTGTGTGTGTGTGTGTGTACCATGTCTATACCTAGATTGCTTCTATATCTTGGCTATTGTAAACAACACTGCAATGAACATAGCAGTGCACTTATCATTTCCAAATAGTGTTTTTGTTTTCTTTGGATAAATACTCCCAAGTGAAATAACTGGGTCATAAGTAGTTCTATTTTTTAGTTTTTTGAGGAATCTCCATACTGTTTTCTATAGGGACTGAACCAGTTTGTAGTCTCACCAACAGTACACAAGGGTTCCCTTTCTTTCACATCCTCACCAACACACATCATTTACTAACATTTTGATAATAGCCACTCTGACTAGTATAAAGTGGTATCTTTGTGGTTTTGATTTGCATTTCCCTGATGATTAGTGATGCTGAGATACTACAAAGCTATAATAATCAAAACAGTGTGGTACTGGCACAAAACAGACACACAGATCAATGAAAATGAATTAAGAGCCCCAAAATAAACTTTCATTTATGTGGTCAACTAATCTATGACAAAGGAAGTAAAACCATACATTAGAGTAATAACAATCTCTTCAACAAGTGGTGTTGGGAAAACTGGACAGATAGATGCAAAAAAGTAAAACTGAACCACTCTCTTACACCATACATAAAAATAAACTTAAGTTGGGTTAAAGACTTAAATGTAATGCCTGCAACCATAAAACTCCTAGAAGAAAACATAGAAAGTAAGTTATTTGACATTAGTTTGAATATTATCTTTTTGTATACAATTCTTCAAGCATGGGAAACAAAAGCAAAAATAAACAATGAGATTACATCAAACTAAAAAGCTTTTTTACAGTAAAGAAAATCAGCAGCAAAACAAATAGACACCTACTGAATGGGAGAATATATTCACAGATAATATATCCCATAAGGGTTTGATATCCAAGATACATAAGAAACTAAATAATAAAAACATTAATTAATTAATTAATTAATTAATTAATTAACTCACAATCTGGTTGGAAAATAGGCAGAGCACATGAAAAAAACATTTCTCTAAAGACATACAGATGGCCAATAGACATAAAAAGATGCTCAGCATCACTAATCATCAGGGAACTGCAAATCAAAACATGAGATACCATTTCATACAAGACAGAGTGGAATCTTTTTTTTTAAGATCTGATTTTGTTCTGTATAAACCAATGCATAAAAGATAAGCAAAAAATCACAATTGACGGATCCAGAAGTGTTAAGAAAATATCTCTTAGATCAGTAAAGACTGTTTTAATATATTAATAAATATCTTAAAAACCAGTAAGTGCCCTTGCTGAATTTTTGTGCAAAAGATTGCTCAAATGTATACTATTGGCTTCATCTACTAGACTGATACCACAAGGTTAAGGTCCTGGCAAGGGATTGTATAGAAAGCATATAAAATTGTAGCAACCTGAACTCCCTCAAGAAAGTCCTTGAAACTGTGTCATCTTTTTTATTGTCAGTCATTCAATCGATAAAAATGGAGCATTATCTCACACCTGATAGTAATAAACACGTTCAGCCTTTTACATGAGATATGACACAACTTTAAAAAAAAAGTTAAATTTGTCAAAAACAATATAAACCTATATATAATCAAATTACTAAACATTTAGTGGGTTACTGGCCATATTTTCATGATGTATAATCGGAATTAGTTTCAAAGAAAGAGTTGAAATGAGGAAAGAAAATGTTAGTTTCATGATAGCATATATGTAATTAAATTAGTTCTAGCATAATCAGTTTTATAATAGTGACCTGAAATAAGAACACATACTGTGTCCTATTTTCTTTTTGGCAAAATATGTTTATACGGTAAAATTCACTCTGATGTGACTGCAATTTAGCAAAAAATAAGATTATACTTGAGACTGTAGGTAAATAAAGCACTTAAAAAATGACATGTCTGAGAAAAGCAAGAGGAATTAATAAGAATGTACACAAAAGAATTCGAGGCATGAGGAGAAATAAGTGAATGTCATTTCTTGAAGAGCAAGCAACATAAATAGAAGAGGGGGAAGAAATTATGCAACGTGTAGTGATGACTATGTGAACCTGATTTTTTTTATCCCACATTAAAATTTTTACATTTTGTACCCATATATACATATATAAAGTTTCCTAATACTGAACATTTTCTTCAGAATAAATATGTTACAAAAGGAGGTTTGGAGGACACAAAACACTGAGCTTGAAAAGTGCGAACTGAACAGCTCCCTCAGAAAGATCTGACGTTGGTCTATAAATATGTTCAAGGTAACCATGTGAGTTAGGGAAGGGCATCATTCACAAGGCCAGAAGATAGAGGACACAGAACAACAGCTGACAGCTAAAAAAAAAAGGAAAAAAAAAGTTTTGCAGGTTATTTTAAAAGTTCTAAAAACTGAGGTCAACTGTTTTGACTTATCAACAGACAAGTGCATAGTGGTGATTGCTGTCCATCTTCAAGGACAGTTTGTTAAAAATATTAGCAACAACGGTCAAGTTGGCAAGTTAGGTTCAGATCATCGTCAGCATTACAGAGCTTATTAAGGGGAATGCAAATGCTAGTGAGACAAAGCAAATATTCCTCTTGACTTATTTCTTTCTCCCATGAGGTGTGTGAGGGGGTGATGTTCTTAGGAGCCAACATATTCGAGGTAGCCAAAAGAACTCTCCTTTTCATAGATGAAGCAAATCCAGCTACCTCTGCTAATTTGTTTGTTTCTAGTCAAAGTTACTTTTCTGTTTTTAAAATAGCTTATTTTTTTTTCTATTTATAAAAGTAATACGTGCTTACTACAAACATTCAGAGAAACAAAGATTATTCTTAATTCATCTACACAATGAGAGCTACTATAAGCATTCTGGTTTCTGTTCACCTATATTTTGAAACACTAATGAGATACACTCATGCATTTTTTAAAAAATGGGATCATGCTACACATTTTAACCTAATTCTTTCATTTAGTATATCAAGGTCATATTTTCACATCAATAAATGTAATAAATTTGGGTCAGAATAAGAATAGGCTAGGCTAAAAGTGGAGGATGCATTTTTAAAGATGTTGCTAAATCTTTCCAGTGATTTAGCAACTATACACTAACATAGTATATCATTTATTCACTCAGCAAACACATATTGAATGGTGACCAGATGTTGGCCCTGTGTTAGTAGATAAGAAACAACAAAATGGTGACAGGATCCTGCCATCAAGGGTTTCTCCCCGATTCCTCATTTTGCTATTGATTCTGGGTTAGCAGTCTATAAAATCTTTGATTCATTTTAACACATAGCAGAGTTGTGGAAAGTTGCTAAATGAACTAAACTGAAGGGAGACATACATGTAAACACTCATTTGAAATGCAGTGTGATAACTACTGCCATGGCAGCTGACTCAAGTGCAGTATAGGCACTAAAGGTCTGGGGTGTGGGCATAAAAGAACCTTCTTTCTTCATTTTGGAGAGAAATTTAAAATGGTAATTTCCAAACTTTAAGGAGTTTGCATATGGCAATTTATAAATCACAAATAAATCTGCAAATCTACAGCTTAGCTATAAGGCACATCTTGCAGAATATCAGTTTATTAAAAACTTGAACACTTTGTTTTAATAAAACTGAAATTAGTATATCTTACCAATGACTCCTCAAGAAATTTGATGATAGTGTATGTATGTAGGTCCGATAATATAGGAAGTATAAATTTACATTCACTTTAGGTCTGTGTTTATAATAGTTCATAAAGTTTCATTACTATACATTGTTATTCAAAGGAGTAAAACCTGAATCAGTGTTTGATTCAATAATAAGACAAGTCAAAATGTATTTAGCACCTTCTACGTGTAAGGAACAAAACAAAGTAATCTCTCTGTATTA
This sequence comes from Cynopterus sphinx, assembly GCA_030015415.1. NCBI lineage: Eukaryota > Metazoa > Chordata > Mammalia > Chiroptera > Pteropodidae > Cynopterus > Cynopterus sphinx. The sequence continues at coordinate 13,875,350 of CM057381.1, forward strand.
GCTCAACTAATTAGTATATCAATGATATAAGTATTAATATCTCAATTTTACACTGTCAGAAACTGACAGTTTGATCAGAAAGCTAGTAAATGGCAGAGGTGAGATAGAAACTCAAAGAATCTATTTTCATTCCGCTATGCTCTATGATTCTACTCACACTCTTCAGTAGTTATAATGACTTATCAACAGAATAGTTGTTTTTAGAATTGTAAGTACACAAAGGATATGTCTCATATCTAATATTAACAGACCTTCTTAAGGTTCTTACTGTATTCCTACTAGAATACTAGTTTCCCACAGTATGACATAAACGTGTTTAACAATATGCGTTCACTCAATCTTTGTTGAATTTAAAGTAGACCTATAATGCTCTCGTTTTTTTGTCTTATTTTTCAGAACCATAAACACATTAAGTGATTATTTTCGAGGATTGGCTGTTTGGAAGGATACTTTAAAAAGAAAAGCTTTGCAAGAACATGGGCATTTTAATGACTTCTGAGATTCATTGGTGTGTGTTCCTCTTCATTCTCTCATGATTTCATAGACTACTGAAAAAAAAAAAAACAAGTGAAATGACAAGCTAATTTAGTTGCTGAGCAGATTTCTAACTTTGTTTTGATTATTAATGACACTATTTATTATGTTGAATTTAATTTACCATTTTCAAATAGTTTACAAGAAGATGGTTTGAATTGTAAGAATTTCTGTTTGACTGTGTTTTTAATGATATTGATGGTGCAATTTTTCCCTCTGTATACACTTTTACATTTAAACAAATATTGGTTTATTTAAATAAATTATTTTTGTTTATTTTTTACAGTATAAGAAAATATTAGCAAATAAAACAGATAACAGTATCTGAATATTTATATTTAAGTAAAACTTTCCTACATAGAATTCTTGAGTCTAATGAAATTTCATGGCCCTGCCAGGTCTAAAATGTCCAATGTATACAACTATCTAACAGGCTCAGTAGAATATGAGATGAGAAGGCTGCTTAAAGCTATCTTAGGGAATTTGTGACACATGATATTTGAGACCTACCTGAGGCAAGCAGAGTATAGGTATTTTCAAAGCAATAATTAATTACTCACAGTTTTTACTATAAATATAATAATATGCTTGATGTCCTTAAATGAAATTCTTTTTCATGAAAGGTATTAGATTACTTAGAATTGTTTTCAATATGCAACACTTGGCAAAATTAGATGAATTAATGTGTTGTCATGAAAAGCATGCTGGACAGAGACCTGTGAGGAGCAGGGAATGGCAGGAATGAAAATGTAGACTACAGGAGGGAAAAAACTTAATGAGTATGCTAGGAAAAGTATAATTTTTCATCAGTCCTTACAGAAGATCAAAGAAGAGGTGAAGATGCTAGATAGAGGAAAGTAAAATTGGAGGAGATGAAAAGATAGAGGAAAAAATCCTGGGCTGGGATTTGTTCTTCTCAGTTCTTGGGAACCTCATCATTGTTAACAGTCTCTGGCTGCTACATGCTCCTATCGTAAATGGGACTGGAGACATGAGGAGAAGTGAGAGGGCAGAATTGTAGGTGGTGATTGGAAGATAAAAACAGTAAGTTTAGAATGAAGGAGAAATGGTGAATACCATTTAGTGTAAGTAGTTATTTACTAAATAGCACCCCACTAGCCTGTACATGTTATATAGCTCCCAATATGCTTCAGTTACTTCTAAAAGATAGATTTGTGCACATCAGGAAAACATGACAATGCCCTTAGGAAGATGCCTAATACATGATGAGGAGTGAATTCTGTATTGGGAAAATTTGATATAGTGTAAATCATATAAATAACAGTCTTGGGGCCAGAGGAGTATTAAAATCCTATTGTTCTTATTAATCTGTGAAATGAAAAGGATGCTTAAGCAGGTAATTGTCATTCGAAATGGTAGACAAAACAACATATATTTTCATCAACACATTTATTAAATGTCAATTAGAATTTTCATCAACTAAATTATATCAAACTAACTTGCAATAGCAAGCTTGCCAAATGTTAATTAAAAGCATAAATGTTAACTGTTAGTTTAATTTTTGTGCCTTTGGAGTTTTCAAAATTTTATATTTATGATTATTAGGCAATTAATCTTTCCTTAGTTTTACCCGTTTTTCAAATCTAACTAACCTTAACATGCAAAAATGCTCTCGTAAAAATGATCTTAATTAATATGTGATTGAGAACCAGTGAAAACATTCTATATTTTTATGCTATTTAGCTGTTTCAATACAAAGATAGTGATCAGAGAATAATGTCTGTATGCCAAAATAAACAATTTATATGCTATAGAAATTGATTCTTTTGTTAACATCCATTTAAACACACTTATGCATTCACATTAAAGTGTCTCTCTTACTTGATTTATAGTATTTGAGAACCTGAGTTACACTCAATTGTAATGTTATAATTGTTATTACCGGATATTCAGTATCCCTCTTGATGAATTAATATGCCAGGCATTAAAAAAATACAATTTAAGCATTGGTCCCGATCAGATTGTCCGTACTTAAGTCTGACAAAATATACTTTGTTGTTTTTATATACTCTCAAATTAGAAGTCTCTCAATTTGTAAATATAATATTAAACTACAGTGCTGGCCAAATAAGCATTTTCCTTGGTAAAAAATTAAAGAAATGAAGAAAGAGTTTTAATTAGATTTTCACAATTAGATTTATATTTCAATGATCTTAACTAACTTTTGTTTGGATAATTTTGCCTGAAACTAATAGAATAATCAGATAGATATTATGCATAGTCAAGAGGCAATAATTAATTTTCTATACCTGAGTTAAATAAAGTAATATTGACAGAGTTGGTTCCGATGACACTTTAGAGCAGAATGGAAAAATAAAAATATGTAAAATACAAAATTGTCAAAATAGACCATTAAAATGGTTTGAAACTTTAAAGAACTGTATCAAAATCTGCAAAGAAACCAATTTGATTATAGGTGACACTGATTGTTTTTTATGACATTTTTTTCACATGAATCTCTCTAATTCTCTTTAAACTGAAGAACAAATACCTAGAGCATTTGAAAATCTATAAATTTCCTGGAATTTACATAGCTAAATTTCAGTATTTAAATGTAAGTTTGAATGAACTGTCTTTTAAACAATCAAAGCCATGTTTTTCTTGCATTGACATATATATCACATGTTTCATTGGTTTATGTTTTGCTTTCCCTGACTCTAAGGTGCATCTAAAGTGGAGAATTTCTGTTTTGTTCACTGCTGCATAATTAGTAGACTTTAGTGCTTAGTACATAATGAGTGATCAATGTTTGTCAATTAGATAAAAGAATAAAGCCAAACATATTGAAATAATAGTCAAAATTATCATTATTTAAAAAAATTCCTAAGAACTTGAATATATGTAGGTTTTAAAATAGTGTGCCTATAAACTGAAAACAATGTTAACACATTTAACTTCATTTGTGAGGTATTTTCTAATGTAAACTATAACTCATTCATTCATTCATTCATTCATTTGTTGATGAAAACATCTGTGAAAGTTTCTACGATATGCTAGCCGTAGTATTAGAAGTCTATGAGTCACTTACTGAGTTGATTAAAAGGAGAATAATGTCTAAAAATAATTGAAAAATAATGTAAATATGCTATAGAAGGAAATGTCTAACTGCTTAGAAGTCAAGATAGGCTACATTGGAAGTGACTTAAGACTAGAAAGGCAAATTAGAGTGTTAAAATCACAAGTTAAGAAGGTCAATCCAGGGAGATAACAAAAGTACAACGGAATTTATTATATGACTTGGGAAAACTGCACATTTTTCAATAAGTTGTATTGCAGGATATGCTGGGGGAAATGATAACGATTGAGTTTGGGAAAGTAACTGATATAATTAATCATACTTTTGATTAAAGAATTAAGTAAAAATGTAAATTATCATGCCTTTGAAAAGTGACTCTGTCGACATCTAATTCTTTTTAAGTGAAGATTCACTTGGAAAAAGAATAGCAGGATATATGATTCCCTAAATGTCATGTCTATGGTGAGTATTAGTACTGCATTACCTAGAACACATGAATCAATTATTAAATGAAACTATCAGGGTTTTGTCAAAGCTGATAATTCAATGTAAAACTCTTATAATATTTGCATTGGTAGCATGTTAATTGCTTTCTTATCATATGAGCCAACCAGCGGTATGAAAGTGATTAATATGCTAAAGCAGTGATAATACTTTAAGATGTATTAACTTTCCTAAGATTAAGTAATTTCATGTTCTCTCACTCACTAAGGCTTTAATATCATATATAATAAAGCACTTTTACACCACATTCATTAAAATTAAATTTATTAAAACAAAACAGGACTAGAGATATTATGTATTGCCTGAGAATCATAAAATGTTGTCTTTAATGCTGACTATACAATGTTTCTGTTTTAATCATCTACAGATATTCAGAAAAAGCTGAACAGCTAAGAAAAGAAATACTTGGCCAGAGTCAAGTCCATGCTTGGAGATTATAATGGGAAACAATGTCTGGGGGAAAAAATTAGTCTTCTTTAGTGCTCTTTTTACCATTATCTTGAGACCCTAGATACCAGTGATTCTCAGTCTCCACTCTGATGATTCATACATTTGGCAGTGTTAGGAAGACAGCAAAGCAAGATAATTATTTTTCAAAATAATTCGATGCATAAAAAATTAGTGCCTAGTAACTGTGAAAATAAATCTCATGTTGCTGGACTTTATGTTTGCTTCCTGGTTTAGTAACATTTTAATTTAAATTAAATCTGGGTAGGGTCACCATAATCTCAGTAGTGTGGGATATTGCCAACAGTTTTAGTCTTTCTTTGATTCCAAAAATAACTTGTTTTCTCAGCTTTGCTTTTGAATTTTTCAATTCTACTTCTCTCGGTGTCCTGAACTCTCTTTCTGAACACAGCATGGTATACTGACTTTAACTCTGAGGTTGCTTTATCCATATTGAGTTGACTTTGGAAACCTAGATTGTGCCTTAATTTTAATTAAATTGTCATGACTGTTGACATAAAAATATCACAAACCTATGATCCATCTCTTTAAACGGCTTAAATTTAAACATAAAAGATGACTGCAATATTTTTTGAAGTAAAAAAATATTATAAGTAAGCTTCATAAACAATTTCCATTCAACAGTGTGCTACAAATTTTCTGAATTGAAAAAAAGTCATAAGACAAGTATTTTCCTGCCAGGTTTTGGTGAGATTAGGCCTAGGTGATTCTCTCTGTATACAGTAAAGAAATTCTGATCAAATAGATTGGGTTCCTATTCTCATTTTACTCTCTGATGAGAAAGCTGGGGTCTGAGATGCAGATCTCACTCTATGGGTAATTGCTGCATTTTCATCTTGTTGAAAACAAAGGAGAAAATAAAACAAAAGGGCTTCTGAAATTCTAAGCTATTCTTTGAATATAAACATACAAAAAATAATAAATAGGAATGGTATTCTTTTCTCATTATTCAGAAAATTTTGTGGCTGGAAAGGTGCTTAATAATAATAGCCACCAAGGGCACATAAATGAAATCAGAAAGAAATAGTTTACATGGTAACAGAATGGCGAAGATAAAAAAGACAGAAAATACTAACTGTTGGAGAGCATGTGGCACACCCAGAAGTCTCATGCATTGTGGGTGGGGGTGTAAATTGGCATAATAACTTTGGAATACTGCTTGGCTTAGCAGTATGTGCTAAACCTGAAGAAAAAAGAAAATACATTTCTTATTCCCCACAATTCCAATCCTATGTATACATCTAAAATAACTCCATACATATGTTCACCAAAAGACATGCACTAAAAGGAAATTGGAATGGAGCCCTGGAAAGATTCTGGATATAAGTAATGCTTTGTTTCTTGATCCGGGTTCTACTGATACTGGGGTTTTCAGTTTTTGAAGGTACATTATGGTCTGCATATGTTTGTTTACTACACTATACTTCAGCAAAATGTTTAATTATTTAAAAAGAACAGCCTGGTCACTCTTTGTCATTAGTGCAAATCATTTTATCTCAACAAATTGGGCATTCCCACCACACTTTATATTTATTTAGGCACTAGTAAAGGAAGCAGTGCCAAGTAACTTTTGAAACAGAAAACAGTTCTAAGGTGAAGTGGCAGAGACAATATTATTTACAAAACGATTTCTCTTTTTCTCCTAGGCATGCAGGAAGAGAATATTTCCTATTCTCTCTTGGAAGTGGATAGCAGGTATGCAACTTTATACGACTGATGGAATGTGTGTATTAGTGTTCACCACCTGTGGGCTCAACCCTTAAAATCCTCACACACACCTTCATATCTCTCTACTTATCTGGAAGACCCAAAGGATCAAGAGAGGAGTCTAAGACCCAGTAAATCAGGTATTAACAGCCTCATCTCTGACTTGTTCTGACAGTGATACAAGAAGAAATAAACAGTACTGTGATTAGTCACTGAGATTTGAGATTGTTGAAGCATCAAGAGTACCCTAATACTAGCACTTAAGCCAATTTAGTAAGCCAAGGTAGCTATAAATAATCAAGAAGGATGAGAAAAATTATGAGTTCTTCCCAATGCTGAAACTTTTAGATATACTCCATTATGCTTATAATTTGGACAATCTGATCCTACACAAAAATAAGTGGGTCTGGTTGAAACCCAAGATGATGGACAAACATTTATACAGAAAATTCTATGCAAGATTATGTGATTCATCATAAGATGGAACAACAATTCACTGCTGAGTTTTGATTATGTACTTTGCATTGTGTTAGGACATTGCTGTTGCTCATTCCTGGCCCAACCTTGTGCCTACAAAAACAGAAATTGTGTTAATTCATTTTCCATAGCTCATCTGAGTTTTTATCTGCAATAGCCATTTATCTGCGTGAATTTAGGATGAAATTTAATGTAGATAGAGATTACTTATCTCATCTATTAAATGTAGTTAATAATATAACAGTATATTTGTTCAGTTGATTAAAAAAATAAATATATGTGAAATATTCTGCTTTTCAAGCAGTAAACAAACGAAAATATGGTGGCTGCCATGTCTGTTATTGTTAGTGTGTTTATTATTATTGAAAGGTCTTAGTTAGGTTATATCCTTTAAAATAAGAGGTAGTTGTTCATGCTACTAATTTGTACTATTTATTCATGGTATTAGGCCTCAAAGCATTTTGTACATTATATAAAACTTTGTATATGCATTCCGTTTAGTTTCTACCCCCTCTGAAGTCGTTCATGCTTTTGTGAGGTTCTAGTCAACTTTGTGTCCTCTCCAAAGCTGCCACAACTCTATTGTGTTAGAGGAGTTAACAAAGTGTTAGAAAAATTATTTTCAGCATTCAGTTCCACAACCCATTATAATATGTAAGTAATTTCATTGGAACCCATACTTGATCTTTGATTTCTCAAGTGTACATTTGTTGAAAAAAGGGTTTAGGTTGGTGTAAAGATGGGTCACAAAGGTAAAATGCCTAGTTATATTAAGAACAAAAACAATAGAGAGTCTTAAACAGATGACATCATTGATGAGTAGTTTCTTACATTAAACAAAAAGTTGAAACTAATTTCTCTCTACATGATGTGATTTTTCCACCAGACTGTTGGCATAAACAGACATTTTCATATGCTGTATGCCAAGGCAGCAACAATTGTATGGAAAAATTTTGCAGTTTAATCATAAAAAAAAAAAAAAAAAAAAAACTGTCTCAGAATTTCCCTTACATGTCTATTTTTTTTTTCTTTTTCTTTTTCTTTCTTTCTTTTTTTTTTTTTTTTGGTGCAGGAGGCATGTATGCCAACACAATGTCACTGCCACTTTTATTTACAGGGGCAACTGTCTAAAACATTGCCAAAAGAAATTAGGCCATTGCTTAATTTATTATCAAGTTGTCTTTGATGTCTGCAAATGCTGTTTAGATTTTGGCTGTAGACATCAAGAGTTAAATCCATTTCTGTAACGAAAGTTGTCTAAATACCACATCTACCAATAAAGATATTTTGAAAATATGTTAATTTTACAAGTGTATATGTTTTGTATTCTTTGCAAAATGACATATGTAGAACAGATGTCATTAGCTCACTTTATAGTAAAGAACGTAAGTTCAGAATGTATGAAGTCAAGTCTAAAGGCACATAGGTAACAAGCAAAAGGAGTAAGGCCTCAGACACAGTCTTCTACAACCTAGGTAATAAGCCCTGTTCCAGTTCTTCTTTCATTAATGCAAAGCTTTAACAAATGTATCTAATAGAACATTATTTTCAAAAAAAAATTTTAAGGAAACTTCATATTCTTATTATTAGTTCCTCTATTCTTTTGTTTTTCCCTCCTTGCAAAGTATGTTCCTCTATGACTCCAACATAGAGACTTTACTCATCTTGTTTTCAAGATATGATTTCATGAAAACATACAGATTTTTGTATCACATATATCAGCTACACAGCCATGAGATCATAATTAACTTTGGAATGACTCAATATCATTCAACCATAATTGCCCTGTCTTTATTGAATTTTAATGTCTTTTATTTTAGTCAAACAATATCCCTTCACAAGATATTCACTAAGAAATGAGTTTTCCTAAACGAAATTGCTTTTTTATTGCCATTCTACCATACACTCCATTTACATCTCTGAAACATTAAAGCCACTCTTTGGATGTGACTTCACCAGCAAGTGAAGTGTGTTTGTTATCCATAAGTGCCTCATTGGATAAAGAGCTTTTTCAATGGGCATGGCAGACAAATTGATTGAAGAAGTCTGAATATCACTTAATGTCTTTATGAATTATCTGGTAAAGCTAGAGACAAATTTTGTATTCTTAGATCAATAAAAATTTGAGACCAAAGTGAGTTTGTTTTTGTTTTTCTTTTTAATTTTTTATGTCATTATGAAGGGGAGGAAAATTACTAGTACAACCACCTATAAATGCACTGAAGCAAAAATTTATTTTATTTTTAGAATATATTTGCTAAATAAGATAAATGTAAGATAAAATCTTTTATTATAATGGAATCATTTTTGTAAATAATTATTAAATATATTTTTAAAAATATGTATATAGAATGTTTTAAACTCAGTGGTTTATTCCAAAATTCCTACATTCACAGTTTCTAAAGCTAATAAATAATTTTTATAATAATGATCTTTAGAATAAAAACTACCACTAATCTGTTTTTACATATTTATATTTTAATACTTTTTATTAAATTTATTAGGGCTTTTTTTTGCTTTTTTAAAAAATTAAGAAAGAAAAATTTTTGGAGAATAAAAAAAAATACTAAGAATCTAAAAAATAGACTAGAGAAGTGCATATTTTATGACTTCTCAGTTTTACGTTTCTTTTCTACTATGGAGTTTCTACATTCTACATTGTAAATCTTAAAAACATTTCTATATATGCACTAAGATGAGACCTAGCCGCCAGGTTATATACACAAATAGCAAATTTGAATTCCATTACTCCAGAAGAATAACCCAGTTCTTAAACTAAACTGAACATTTGACTGCTTTACCTGGTTGTAGTTACACCATAAATTTACATGTTATGTGTTCCAATTACACAAAGGGATTGAGAAGGTTGTATCAGTCCTAGATCTTACATACAGTAGTTAGTTTTAACTCTCCTTTGAGTACCTTGCAATGGTTGCATGAAAAAAATAAATAAATAAAAGGTCAGAGATCACTGTAAAGGTCCCTGTGTAATATCAGGAGTGTATACATGTACTCTCAAAGAAGGAGGGGTGGCGGAAGTGGGGATAAAAAAGCATACTCTATTCTTTCAAAGAGAAAATATATATTCTTCCTCTTTTACATAAAAACACTGAGGTTTCCAATCAAAGGTTACTGTTATGTTAGATCCTTAATTAATTAGCTGGAGAAATGTATAAAAATATTTTTTCCTTTTGTTCATCAGGTCATGAACCAGCATTATTTTCATTAAAAAAGGATATAATGGAATAAATCTATGATGATAAACAAATGGATGATTTTTTTCAAAGAAAGAGATAATTATTAATATATATATATAATACTTTATTTAAATAAATAAAATTTAGATTCCTGACTCTTAAGAACTATTCTCACTGACTAAAAAGTAAAATCATTTAATTTTTTTTTAGTCTTACCTGATCTAATTTTGGCATGAGCTTTAAAGATATTAATGTAAAATATTAATTTAGTAATAAATAATTAATTTTGTATTAAAACTGGATGCCCATATTACATAGTGAAATCTGTTTGGTCATCATAATAGTATCTTAAGTTTATAAGATTTAACCACTGATAAAAAATACATATTAAATATACATAATTCACCTTCATGATTAACTTTATTAAGTTAGCAAAATGTGTAAATGTTAATTTCTAATTCCAGGCATATCTACATGATATTTCCTTTCTCAGTTTACACAGCTGCAGAAATTAACACATTTCATCAGGGCAAGCCAAAAATACATGGCACAAGTGCCAATTCAACTCTCTGACTTTTTCTGAATGCCAAAACAAGAGTAAAGCAATAGGCTAACTACACACATCAGAAAACTAAAACATTTAAGAAATATATTAAGTAACATGGAAGGTCAGAGTGGCCAAGAAATAATTCAGAAAATATTGACTTGGTTTTATCTTATCTTTCTTAAGATAAACAGATTTAAGATAAGGTTATATACTCAATGAGAATTTTAAAACAAACTCATTCCTTGGTCAACAGATTGAAACATTTTTTAGTTGGCATTGATAATGGATTTTAATTTGTCAGAGAGTGTAGCTTTTTAATTCTGACATAATCTTTTTTTAAAAAGTGTGGCATTTTTCAAGGTTTTATGTTACTTTTGATCTGAATGAATCAGTTTCTATGTTGCTGTTAATCTTGAACTTCTACATTCTTATAACATAGACAAACTAGAAAGACAAGGAAGTTTTAAAATGTTAATGACTAATAGTGATAAAATGCTAATATCATTAATGGTATGGATTTTCATGTGTTTTTCTAGTCTGGAAATGTAAACTAAAAGTTTGGAAAACACTTAAGGTTTTGTCACAATATTACATGACATGAGTTTGCATGATGATTATTTTAATTAAGACTTGTCTTTAGTACTTGGCAGCATTTATTATCACAAGTTTTGAATTTTATTTTATTTTTGGAGATTTGCATGTTTAATGGGTTGTGAACACTTAACATGAGATATACCCTATTAACAATGTTTTAAGGGCTCAATATAATTTGGTAAATAACCTATATAAAGATATGCAGAAAAGACCCTTAAGCAACTCTATGCCATCACAGACATTTTGTCATCATCCTACATGTCATACCCATGCATATGCAAAAGAGGAAAATAATTGTCCAATGTCATCATTCAATTTCTTGGAAATTATCACAAAAGTTACTTAACAAATTATATATTTCTCGCACATTCTTCTTTAAATTTCTATTTGACAAAACAATGACTTGGTTAAGTCAGCTTTAGAAATTATTTTCCTCCTCTACAAATTCACCTGTTTATCTCTAATCCCTAAGTAGTGCAAGGCTGATCCTATAATCTGTTAATATCTGATTTATGGAGAACCAGTTGTGCCCCACAGAGACTAAGCCATTCTTGCTCTCCAGCACATTAAGAATTAATATTTACTCTTACTGGACCTTTCAGCCTTCACAAGAAACTTTAACAAAAGCTGTGCAAATCCCTATCCAACATATACTAGGAGGATTAATAATAATTCCTTTTGATCAGAATTACTCAGCCGGCCAGCAATGGTTTCCATGGTAATCAGGTGGTAGACAGGGCTGAGACTGATTCCATCAGTTGTAAGACATCATTAGAATTATCCTACATGTCTAATTATAACTTACTAGGACTGACTTCTATGTAATGTAGCTCAGAGGCACAGGAAATAAAGTTATGAGTTTTAACTGTTAGAAAGCTTCCACAAGGAAAGAAGTTATTTTGCTTTCTCCTAATAAGACTTTTTTTTTTCCTGCCAAGAATGTGTTGCATTAGAGAGAAGATACTTTGAATAGAATTTTTATAAGAACTGGAGCCAAAGGTGGTATACCTATAATGAGAATTTTACTGAAATTTTGCTGTGCTAATAAAAAATAATTTTTAATCCTAGAGAGATTAAATTTAAAAATATTCACATATTAGAAAGAATTATAACACTCAAAACTTATAGATATTAGAAGAGAAATGCTCAGAGTTCCTGTGTGTGTGTGCATTTATGTATTTATGGATTATGTACGTATGTATTTCTCTGTTTGTTGCAGGTGAAAACAACTACATCTTTTTTTATTTTTGCAACAGGAAGTCCATTAGCAGAACTTTACTCCAGCGTCCAGCTGATAACCCTTGAAAAAAGAGTAGTCAACATTTGATAAGCTTGCCAGCTCAGCACTTAATCCTTATACTAAAGGCAAAATCCACACTTGGAAATTAAAAAAAAAAAAAGAAGAAGACAGAAATTATGTTATAAAATAAGCACTAGGGATTTGTAAATTTATTCCAATGTACAGCGATTCAAAAATATGTTTTATTGAAATTTCTGAATGAGAGGTAGAAAAAGTCACTGAAATGAGGTATATTTAGAAGAAACTAGAATTATAAAAAGATCTTACAAGGACTTGTAAGAGTATTAAAAAATCCATGCTAAATATAACGAATGTCAATAATTTTCTTTTCTGTAGGTTAAAGCACATTCCATAGTTAAGATGAAGCAGGTGCACGCAAATTTCATTTTAATTCCCTTGGACAATGATTGAAGATCAAGAAACAAAATGTTTACATTAAATGAAAATATACTCATGTTTTCTGAAGCATTCAGAAATCTGAGAATTGCAGAATCAGTTAAAAGTTAGACCCTTTTTATCTAGAAAAACTGGACACTAGAGAACAGAATTCCTTAATTTTTATTCTAACTTTCTGACGTGTCATTATTAAAAATGAACTGATAAAATGCATTTACAAATCAAAACATATTTTATAAATAAATAAGTGGGAAGAAAGAAAAAAAGAGTCCCTAATATATAACTAGGGCTTTGGGTTCTAAAATTACAAAATTAACCTTTTTTTCCTAAACATTTATTGAAAAGTTTATGGACAAACAATGATCACACAATCAATTAAATAAGGTTATGTTTACTCTGATCGCAAAATATTTAACACAAAATAGGGATATAAAATTCATATTCATTATGTATTTACAATTATAGATATTTAATAAATTTAACAATTATTATGTTTTTAGCACCATAAAAATTGTTGAATATGCTCTAATGTAGTTTTGAAGTTGCAATATAGATTTCCTTTATGAACTGAGCCTTCATTTTACGACATTTTCACCACAACTCTGCTTGAACATGTATATTACTAATAGCCTCGGAGACTTGAATCTAATATTAGGCTTATAAATTGCACTGTGTTCACTACTGATGCTTTAAGAAATATAACTGGGAATAATTACCACATATTATGAGTCTATGTCAGAAGAATCTGCTCTTACTAATGCAGCTTCTCCCAAAAAATTGACTGATTTTTTTTTCTTTTTGCAAAGAGATAATAATAATTTTACATTCCTTTCAACTTAATGTTTTAATAGTGTGTGCCCAATTAGGTCTCTATGAGGTGATAAGTACTGAATTCCTTTTCATCTATTTGCTACTAATTGTAATTCTTTAAAAATGCCAGATATTTAGGGTTACAAAACTTAATCAAACAATAAACAGAAAGCATTGTTATCTAGGATAAAGGTAATCTATTATTAGAATCATTTGAAAAAATAATAATTGAAATAAAATGAGTGATAGTTGTCTTATAATTTGCAAAGTATTTAACAAATTAAATTTAATGTTACAAGGACAAAGTAAAACATGGTTACATCCTGATTTTGTATTTGTCTCTACCAAGTTGCTAATTCAGCTCAACATATTTTTGAGTAGTGAAGAAATACATAGTGTCATTCTGAGTCATTTCTATCAGTTTAGAGAACTACAAAAATCCTACTTCTTTCTCGTTATACAAACCTCACCATAGTCATTTATGTCTTAATCATTTAGTTATCACACTGTAATTAGGTCCTAACTGGGTAATATTTGGCTGAATATATTTCTCTCTTTTCTCTTATTAGCCAGTAAAAAAAAGAAAATACAAAGCTAGTGGGAAATTTAGTTATTTGCACTTTAGAGAGAATTTTTCAGGCCATGATAGACACAAATTCAAATCCAAGAAAACGGTGGATTTGAGATGTGAAAACCTGTTTTGTGTAGTATCCATGCATTATATAATGCCAGAAATTCACATTGTTTTGTGGAAAGAGGCTAAAGAAGCACATTTGTGATGGCTCATACCCACGGAACTCCAATTGCATGCCCAGAGACACAGCCATACACTGCATGCAGTGAATGAGCATGTACAGCCCACATGTAGGTATGAGATAGACTGAGTGAATGCTGCATTTCACATTGTTAGGGTCAAGCCTTAATTAGAGTCTTGTGATCGTTCCTCTCACTACATGGCAAAAAGACTTTGCAACATTTTAAAGAAAAAAATCCATAGGATTGTACAGCTAGGTTAATCCTAGGATTAATGAGACTGAGTCATGACGACAGGTTAAAAATCTTGGTGTAGAAAGAAAATCTTTGAAATTTCATGTACTGACCAATCTTGGTGATATGTATAAAAGCACATGAGTTTTGATAATACTACATCAAAGAAACTGGAGCAGAGATTTAATTGTGGGCTAATAAAGGTAAATTGGATCACATGTTAAAATTACCATATTAATGAAAGGAAAAATTTGGAATATAGCTGAGAGGAAAATGTATTAATTTATAACAGAAAGAACTAAAACATCTGTTACCTACTATTTTTGTTTCAAATAATTTTTTCGGTCATACAATCAAATTAGAGTTGTTTTAGGAAATTAAGTTATGCTACAAGATCTTTGAAACACGAAATAATTCTAGCTGAAAATGTATCTATCATGGAACCTTATCAGCCACATTTTACTGCTTTTGGTCCTTTTTAGCTGTCCAATTCTTTCTTAGTTTCAATCAACCTTTCAGCCCCCAGCTGAGGTGAGAAGCCTTTGATATAAAGAAATTTAATAGTCTAGACAGTTCTCTTAATACGGCTGAGCAAGAAACAAGGGATAAAATCATCTATTCCTCCTAGAGAGATTATACAATCTCCTGTGAAAAAAGAAAAACTGATTGAAACCAAAGGGGAAAAAAAAGTCTATATCTTAAGGTACTTTAATATTAAACACCCAATTAGCCACTCATATTTGAACATGTAACCAGGAAAGAACTTTCAGAATAATTCAGACAAACAGTAAAATTAACAAAAGTAAAATAGAATACCATTTCATGCTTTAATTTGCCATGCAATGACAAGACATAACTCTAAAGTAATTATTTCATATTTCTTTTATTTTTTATCACTATGTCTTCCTGTGTACCTTCTTCCATCCTGTTTTTTTCTGGGGTATTCAGTTTAAAATGAATATATATTTTTTTGAGCAGAAGCAATGATGTGGGCTTGATATTCTATTCTGCCACTCTTAGCTTAAGAACTATGAGCTTGTTATCTTTCAGCATGTTATAGTTTTTACAGACTGTAGTACTGCCATGGACCCTCACATGAATGTTAAAAAAGTCATATCTTATAAAGTGTAGGTTAAATAGAAATTAAACACATACATACATACATACATATATACACGACCTGTTTGGCAGGGTTTTCCGAATGAATGAAATAATCAAAACATGTGTTTCTGCATATTACCTTTCTAAAGTTTTACCAAACTATTATACCCCAATTTTATATTAGTGTAGGTACACTACTTAAAATATTGCTTTAACAAATCTGACTCTACTCTCTTCAGATCATCATGCATCCATATATTATTCTTTTTAAGGCTTAGAAAACATTTTTCTATATGTATTAATTATATTAATTGTACATGACATTTTTGACTTATAAAACATAAAATGATTAAATATTCATTCCACTATACTTTATGAAACTTGCCTCCTCTATACAATAGAAATATTGCTTCAGATATTGCCATCATAAAATATAAAGGAGGTAGTGATTTAGCTACTAATACTTCCAATTGTCCACTTCAAATGAATTTATTTCTTTAAAGAATAATAAAACAATTAAAAATACAGATTATCAAGTTTGATCCAAAAAAATTTCAGTATCCATTGGTTGATTTTATTCATATTTCAAAATTGTACACAATCTAGATTGACTAGTTAATATTACCATAAACAAATTGCCATTTTGCAACAATTTAACAAAACATATTTAATGAATGCCTACTATATATCCTATTATACACTATACTGTAAGACTTAGAGATTATTAAGAAAGAATTCCTGTCTTCAAGAATCATTCTTATGAATATGATAAAACAATGATTAAACAATGATAATGAATGATAGAATATTTTCTAGAACTATGACTAATGAGCAATGATGAGTCAAAGAAGGGAAAGAAGTTCCTATTGGCTGGAGGACTCTGCAACAGCTTTCAAACAAGATTGGGCATTTAAAAATATACAAAAAGATTTATAAAATTTCATTTGAAAGACATAGGGGAGTAGTAGAGAGGACAGAATAAGCAATCATTTGAACATATAAGAGCACGTGGGTATAATGCAAGTGCGATCAATAATGTTTTTGAGCAGAGCTGTGACACTGCTGATATCATTGAATAGTAGTCTATATTTTATGTAACTTTTAGCCAAAGCCAAAATTTTTGATAACATAAAAAAGTAATAGGTGTTAAAATTTACACAAAAAATTATATTTCTGACAGGCCTATGCAGCACAAAAAGAATTATCGTGTGGTATTTTCTTTTTACTAGACTATCTAAGAACTTAGAATGAATCTACATACTATTAGAGTTCAAAGATAAAAATGACAATAACAATATTTTGCAATGATATTCTAAAATATTTTTTTGAGGCCTGATGACTCTTGTGTATTCAATAATCCTCTGAAGGATGTGGACATATCACTGTGATAGCTAACAATTCTATCAGCTAATATCTAAAAGAAAATTCCTTGATATTGTCGCTGACAAGACTGCAAAGAGCAGCATGCAGGGCCACTGGGAGAGAAGAATGCTTTCTGGAAAGGGGAAAAGGGCATCCAAATTATTCTAATTATTGTAGCCCATAACTGGCCTTTGTCACTGCTATTAAATTATATTATTTAAAATACTTATATATTATGTTCCATGGGCCCAGAACACAGCTTATTACTCACCTTCTTCAAGCAAAACATCTTTTGCCAAATCTATAACTCTGCCAATATTTTAGAATGTTCCCAATAGCCTAAACTCAAAATTTTAGATAAATTTATGACTGTTCTCTTTTCTTTATCCCTACTTAGAATGTCTGTGCAATTCTTGGAGATTTCTTTTGAGTGTGTTAGGCCTTGCCTGAACTGCTACCTTCTCACTGTCGCTCCTTTGGTACATGGCTTCACCGTTCTATGTCCTGATTACTGCAGGTAGCCTTCTGGTCTCTCGCCTTCTCAGTCCATCTGGATGACTACTTCCATGATACCATTCTCCTGACTATGAGATTTTCCCAAAGCTTCTTAGGTTAGGTTCAAAGTCATATCAGTGGCTTCTTCAAGGCTTCATAAATTGATTTTAACTTGCTTACACAAACATATTACTTTACTTCAACATACATTGTTTCAGACAGGACATTTCCCTTACAATTATTACTGCTGCCTAGGTATTCCTTCTTACATGACTTTGATAAAGCCAGTCTTTTCAATTAGAATATATTCATCTGTCTGTCCATCCATCCATCCATTCATCTATCCATCCACCCATCCATCTATCCATCCACCCATCCATCCTGTTCATCTGTCTATTAAGCCAGCCGAGGAGCCCACTTTTAAGGAAGCCTGGCACTATACTAAATATTAGAAACTTGGAAAGTAGTATTTAGCCTGGCACTGTTCTAGCTATTGAAAACACAGACTGTTCTGTCCTCAGGATGCTCCTGGTCAAGTTGGGAGGCAGAAATTACCTAATTATGTGGCAGTGTGTTCTACAGATAGATGTGTGATGGAAGAATTTAAAAAGGCTTTTAACTCAGTCTTGAAAAGGAGGTGACACCTAAGCTAAAATTTAAAATTTTCTTTCCTTTAATGTCTGTCCATCTAAGATCCTACCTTCTAAAAAACATCTGACTCTAGTCTTTTCAAAAAAAATCTCAAGTTTAACTTCCTACATAAAACTGTCTTTAACAAAGTCAGTTGACCTAGAGAGCTACTCTTCCTGCTGGCTGTCAGATGCATTTTCAGCATAATGATAGTCTATGTCATATAGTTCTCTAATATTTCCTTTTTGCAAGCTCCTAGAACTATAAACTATTTCTAGGAAATCTTCAGCTTTTTCAAAGGCAGTCTCTGGTTTTCTCCTTTATTCCTCATGGTGACATGTATAGTGATGTACTACTTTTAATTGCGCTAACATAACACTCTTGAAATTAATTAAATCAGCTTCCTTTCCCAATAGTCGTCCAGTCAATGTGGACACCCATGGAAACATCTGTGGAAATATCAGTTTGAAGGTGCCTAGCAGCCATGTTCTGCTGTTGCATAGGGTCCAAGCTGGGCTAAGTCAGATGCCTTCTAAGAATTTGAAATTAGAACATCAATATATTCTACTTTGCTCAAAGCTGGCTTTTAAAAATTCTTTAATTATTATGAATATTCCTGAATTATTTATTTCTGAATTATTGCCCATATATGCATCTATCTCATTAATGACAATTTAGGAATAAAAATAAATAAATCAATCTTTGTATTGAAATTCACCTCATTGCCAATATTCAGTCCAAAAACTACTTATAATATTTTTTAAAAATAAGAGAATAATATTGTCTCAAGAATAATAATTATCATTTTTACAGAATAATCAATTACTTTTTAATATAAATGCATATCTTTACAACTAAAAATCCATTAATTTGAGAGGGAAAATATCTCTTCAAATAAAGTATTGTTACTTTAAAAAAATGTATTTTTTTGTGAAAATAATTTGTAATTCATAGGGTAGTTCAAAAAACATTATTCTTATGGCTACATAAAAATTTATATCTGAGCAAACAAAGTATAATGAACTAGGATGAAAAGGGGAAAATAGCAAACTTAAATTTCCTCATGATATGATTTAAATTAGCACTAATAATATTAAAAAAATTATAGATGCACTGAACATACAAATCATACAACAATAATGAAAAATGTCCTAGGGACCTGTCTTCTTTATCTATCCAAAACACAAGTAAAATGCGACTACAGAAGGAGCCACTCCCTCCTTCCCAGTCAATGGGAGTGTGGATTAAAGACATAGAGAGGCTGTGCTCTTTATCCCTTAAAGATGCATTACCTAGAGTCACAGAAAACTTGAAAGGAAGAGACCTAAACTATCTTTTTCCCTGTGGGAGGAGGAAAGGAAAAAAGGGCCAGGAGATTACTAAAAAAGTTTTCTTTCATCTTGAAAAACATGATCTTTGTATATCTTGTTTTTACTAAGATGTGGGGAAATAAAATCTTCACTTTATAAATTAGTTCTAAGAGCTTACTTAGTAGGTGATACTCTTGAATCTGTGGTTGTAAAAATTACCAAGTTTCTATCTTAATATAAAAGACTCCTTTTGAGTAACTATAAGGATTATTTTCTAATTAGGCAAGCATTTTAGTAAAGCTATAATCTGTATTGATTATCTTTGATATTTTTATGCCTTTCAGAAATGTTTGCAAATTTTAAAAAAATATTTCTGTAGTTATACAAAAAAGGAAACCTACTTAATTTAATTGTAAGTTTGATAATTTGATCACAAAATAAGCTTATATATTTTTCCTGTTTATCCTCATTCAGTTTTCTTAACCCCAACCTAAATTATCATTCTTGTTTTGACACCAAACAATATTAAACATATGTATATATTGCCTTATCACATATTTTAATACTTCAAAACCTAAAAACTTTCATAAAATACAACTGATTTTTAAAAATCTTCCCCCTTCATACAAGTATTCTTTTATTTTCATTCAAAACAATATTTCTAAAATAGTTTAATCATTATTTGAAAAAAAATACAAAATTCTATTGAAAATACACTTTGTTTTTATCATAACATACCAGATTCCAAAGGCAAACTATTTATCCTTCATTCTTGATTCATTTGAGGAACTTAAGAATAAGATTATTAAAAAATGAATAAATTTTGGCTAATTTTAATTGAATAAACATTTCAAATTAGACTTCTTTCATTTTAAATTGCTCAGTGTGTTCATTCATATTTACCAGATCTATATTTTTAGTGCAAAACTGCACTCATGATGCTAAAGAATCATTTTTTTTTACTTATAATATTTAATTTCTTATACTGTTTCACTATGAAGATAGAGTATCACAAATTTAAAGGTTATATATTAATTTTTTAATTGTTATTATTCACCTTAAATAAAAGTATTCAGTTAATATAATACTTTAAGTTAAATTTTTATGTTAAGAAAAAGAAAAGAAACAAATACATTTTAGTGTTATTTTAGCCTAAGAGACTCAGCCTAGAGCTGCTGTGAAAACTCCAGAAAGGTCTACACAGGTTATGTAATTGCATGAACAATACTGCATGGATATATATAATTTTTCTGTATTGAAAGTTGATTGATTTCCAAATGTCTCATGTTGATCTTAATGGAATTTAGAACTATTAGGAATATTATGAAAAGTTTCTACATGAACATATTTCCATATAGTCGAATAATCTGAAAACATTAAAAATACAATGTTTTTATTTGATAATTAATTTTTAAAAGCAAAAAATTAATTAAACTATCTAGAAAATTGAAGCCAAAAATGAAAAAGCTCACATTTCGGTAACAAGAACTGAATAAATCTAGAGTTCAGATTGTCGCTAGTGAGTTATCTCTTGGTTCAGTTTTCCTGTATTAAAATGCAACTCAGTTTTTTTTTTTCCCTTTGGGACTGTAGCATCCCAATTTTCCCACTTTTTCAACTTGCTAAATTGTTGAAACTGTAATAATTTATTCAGTTTAGAATTTTTTATTTTAAATCTATCACAACCCCTTCTTTTGTAATTTTAATAAAAGTGAATTTTGGAAAGAATGTTCACTTTTGCTATGAAATATGTTTTTTAAATTTATTGTTGACAAAAAATGTGTATGGTTTAAGTGTACCAAGTGATATTTTGATTAATGTATCCATTATAAAATGATTACCACAATATAATTAACAAACATTACCTCCCATAGATAGCTTTAGTGTACGTGTGGTGAGAACACTTCAGATTTCAAATATACAATATATCATTACTAACTATAGTCACCATACTGTACTTTAGGTCTCTGTAACTTATTTGTCTTTTAACTGAAAGTTTGAAGCCTTTGATCATATCTCTTCTTTTCTCCCCACCCCCAACCTATGGTAACCACCATTCTACTCTGTGACTAGAAATTTAAGGTCTTTTCTTTTTTAAGATGTCCTATATAAGTGAAATCACATAATATTTTTCTTTCTGTGTTTGGCTTGTTTTACTTAGCTTAATGTACTATATTTTCATCCATGCTGTCACAAATGGCAGAATTTCCTTTTTTTTTTTTTTTTGGTAAGGCTGATTGATATTCTATTACATGTATACATCACATTTTCTTTACCCAATTTATCTATAGATAGACACTTAGGTTCTTTCCATATGTTGGTACTGTGAATAGTGCTGCAGTGAAAATTTCTCTTTGAAATTGTGGATCTATAGCTAAGAGTGGGATTGCTGGCTCATATGGTAGTTCTATTTTTAATTTTTTGAGGAACCTCCGTACTGTTTTCCATAGTAGAAATACCAATTTACATTCCCACCAGCAGAGCACAAGGCCCTCTTTTCTCTACATCCTCATGAAAAATCATCTTTTGACTTTTGATATTACCCATTTTAACAGGTGTGAAGTGATAGCTCATTATGGTTTTGATTTGCATTTCCCTGATGATTAGTAAAAAGCATATTTTCATATAACTGTTGGACATTTGAATATCTTCTTTTAAAAAGAATGTGTATTTAGATCCTTCGCCCATTTTTAATTGGGTTTTATATATGTCTGTGTGTGTGTGTGAGTGTGTGTGTGTGTGTGTGTGTATAATTTGCTATTGAGTATTATGAGTTTCTTATATATGTTGGACATCAGTCTTTGTCAGATAGATGGTTAGCAAATGTTTTCTATCATTCCAGAATACCTTTTTATTTAGTCAATTGTTTCCTATGCTGTGCAAACTTCTTAGTTCAATGTAGTCTCACTTATTTATCTTTGCGTTTGTTGCCAATTCCAAAATATCATTGCCAAGACCAATATCAAGGAGATTTTCCCCTATGTTTCTTCTAGGGGTTTCGGGTTCTACCTTTAAGCCTTTACTCTATTTCGAGTTGAATTTTGTATGTAGTATAAAATAAAGGTCCAGTTTATTTTTTTTTTGTACTTGAATATCCATTTTCTAACACTGTTTATTGAAACTATGGAATAGGTTAAGTACAGAGAAAACTATAAAGAATCATATAACAAATACAGATGTACTACCATCAGCTTTGTCAAATATGATCTGTATTTGATTGAGATATTATTTAAAGAAATTAAAAATAATAACTGTTTACCCATTCCTAATCCCATTTATTTCCACATTTCCTAGCAATAATTACTATCCTCAATTTACTGAATGTTATGTATATTCATGTTTTATGTTTATTACATACTCATAAATGAAATTAATTATTTTAGTTTTTTATACTTTTTCATGAATGTTATGATGCTATACAAGTGCTTGGGTTTTCTTTTCTCAATGAAGTTATTATTTTGATACTTAACCTTATTAATATTGAAGGCCTCAATGCTATTTTTAATGCTACAAAGAATTCCATTGAATGCATCTACCAGCTGTTGGCAACCCAAATAACCAGCATTACTTTTTAAATCAAGTAGTCAAAGAAAGCATTTACAATTTAAAATAAAAAAGTATATTTACAATTCTACACAATTTAGAAAAACAAAAAAATACACAAAAGTATTGCTCATTTAAAATATAGCTTCTTTGATCTATTTTATTTTAAAAAAGGTACCCTATTCCTGCTAGTGATCCCCAAACACTGCTGTACATTAAAATAGCCTAGGGAGCTTTTGAAAATCTCAATGCCTAGTTCACACCCCATAATAATCAAATCACAATGTCTGGAAGTAAGAGCCAGGCATTAATATTTCTAAAAGATCCCCAGGTAATAGCAAAGTACAGCAAAGTTGGCAACCACTGAGTTATGCTAAGCCACTTTTTATTTAAAATACTGAGATTTCAACACCTGCTTTATAGCATTCAGCACACTTGACTCCCATTGCCTTCCTCTACTCCAGAAAATTTTCCTTGAGATAGGGTTGATTTTTTTTTTTCTTATTGGCTCTTTTTTTTTAACCTACATTACTCCTAAAACTTCATGCTTTAGTCCTTAAATGAAATTCCTTAAATTATTCAGCTCCTCCTGCTCTTAGGTTTGCTTTTTATTGTTTATAATTTATATATATATATATATATATACACACACACACACACACACACACACACACACACACACACACACGACATTACCATTTGTATATTTCAAGGTCCTAAGGATTTGGTAGCACGTCAGTTAATTAGCTATGTACAGTAACTAACAAACTGCTACATGAAGAGAGACAAATCATGCTTTTTCTGATAATGGTATCTTGTGTGTAGTACAAACTATAACTATAAAATCTGTTCCCAAGTCTCTTAAATCACACAAAAGAGCTGAGCTATTTTATTCTAGACTTTGTTTTTATTCCACCTTGCATATTACATGCAGCTATTTAATTAACTTTCTGTTAAACTTAGGTCATAATTTTATTTACACTTATTTAAATATAATTACTTATAAATTAAATGAAAACTACAAAGTATTTAGAACCAAAAATCTATGCTGCAAAAAAACGTTTTTTTTAAAGAGACATCAGTAGTACAAGGAAAAAAATGTATTGAATTCAATTTAAACTAAAAAGCCATAATGTGTCCAGCTGAAGCAAAGATACAAAAAAAAAAACCCAACACATTTTTTTCTGCTGTGTACATTTTGCTGATTTCTACTTTCTTCACTTTCTCAGTCTTTCCCTGACTTTCTCCATCACTCCTAAAGCTAACAAACTGTTTAACTTACCTCTACTTAATTTAATTGGCAGTGTGGTAGGATGCAGTAAGGTTAAATACATCACCAATAAAATTAAAAAAGTACCTTGATTCTATCCAAAATCTTAAGACAGTTTATATTACTTCTGAGAAGATAAATGGGAACATTCAAAGAGTACAAACTTACTGTGACTACAATAATTGCAACATTCCCAAATTTCCCCATGAGAAAATACACTGTAAGAATATTATAATAAAGTAGACCTAGCCATTTAGTTTTAAAATTAAATAATTCTAATTCAAATTATGCCAACTGTACATCAATCGCTCTCCACTAAGCATTCTGCAGGTGGTAGAAATGTTTACATGGTAGAAAAATTCAAAGCTAGTGACCAGTACATTATGACCATTAAATGAAATCAAAACAATGTGCTTTTTGGAGGGTATGTTAACCAAAATATGCTGCTTCTGGATCTTGAAAATAATAACTTGTAATTTAGTGCTGACTGTTTTCAGTTGAAACTGTGAAGAAAACTATTTTCAGGGGTCTGATTTCAGATTGAAGAAGTTAAGCCTGTGGTGAATTGTTGTCTGCCGAGAAGTCGACCCAGAGAAAAAGAACACAACCAGCCAAGCCCCAGAAGTGTGTGTATATGGGTTCTGCTTCAGGGTTGCTTACAGCGTCAGAGAATCCAGTTCCTAACCATGGCTGTCACCTAGTGCAGGAGGGCCAAGAACAGAGAACTGACACATTGCTGACACTGGGTATCATCTCTGGGTGAAAAATAGAGAGATGCCCATTTCTGCCCTCCAAGCAGAAGCTACTGATTAAAATGACATTAGAATATACTTTAAATTAAAAAGAAAAAAAGTGCTTCTGAAGTTTAATAGCTTTTGAATTTGAGTTAATATATTAAAGGTATAGTCATTGATGTAAATTTCTGGAGGGCTAAAAATATAAAATCATAAAACAGATGACAACTACAACATATAATACTAAAAATAATAATTTGTTCTTAGAGGAGTATGAGAAAGGCAATTAGAAGATACCCATGTCGGCATCCAAGAGCTTTGATGCCAGTTTTCTGCACATTTCTAATGAACTTGAAGACAAAATGTATTATGGTGCTTAAAGCTATGCATTAATGTTTAATGTTATAGCATCTAATAAATATCTGCATATCAAACTGGATTCTAAATTTAAAGTTAGCTCTGGGCTTGCTTTTGAAGGTTTTGCCATTTTACAGATTATGTAAATCATACACAGCAATCAAAACTATGGTGAGGGTGTATGCGACTGTTTTTCATATGCAAAATGTCTTTCTCTAAACCCCACCTCCGGTTTCCAGCTAGAGTTTGTTTACTCAAGAAGCATCTGTATTCTAGGTAAAAGATTTGAGAATCAACAGCTACAAGAAAACTCACATGAATTTTATGCTGTTTCATTTGTCAGACCAATAGTGAAATTTTAATATCTCTACCATATACCATTTAATTTTTCCAGATTTTGTGACAGGTAATGACTATACAGGCTAGAGTGATAAAATATAAATATTGTTTATATTATTTAAAATATACAACTGAAATTAGCATGATAGAAAATCAATGACCCCATCAAATAAAAATATACTGAATTATAGGCTTCAACAACAGGAGAGAGATGAGAAAGTAAGAGGAAAGCAGTTTCATAATTTAGAAACAGAATACAAATATCTAACTACAGGATTATTACTTTTTCTAATTTGAAGAGCTTTATCAGCCTGAAGCTTACTTTAACTAGATATAGGAAACCATGTGGGAATGAACTCTAGGCCTGTCCAATAAGGCTTACTTAACAAGAATTTTCTACATGGTGAAAGTAGGATGTCAATAATTGTAGAGAGAAATGGTGGATATTATGAAAATTCTGTCAAGTGCAGGAAAATTCAGATTTCAAAAGTAAGAACATAACTAACAGATACAAAAATTTACAAAAAGCTTGGGCCTTTTCTCTCTGGACTGTGAAAAAATTTAATGGATGTTATACCAATGCTATAATGAGATGCTTAAATTTAAAACATCTTCCTGTTTCAAAGTTATTGGGAAAAGGTATCCTAGGTTTTAAATGACCTTTTCTCAAGGTCACATTAGATCAGTCAGTGGGAGAGACAGGTATAGCAGAAGCTGAGTGACAGAGACAGCAGGAGCTGCAGAACCTTCTCTCACTCCACACCTGCACAATTGCCTACGCGAATCCAATATGTAAGCCCTTCACCAGCAACACCCTCCCAATCATTAGGAAATCTTGGCAGAGACAACATTGCTGGAGCTTTTACCTATTCTCTGGTTGTTTCTTCATTTTTTAAATAATACTAATTATATTATTAGTATTTATGGTATGAATATCACAAGAGAAATTGGCCAGCTTTTTTTTAGCTGCTCAGATAAATTAATAGATACTAAAACAAGGAAGGTCAATGCCAAACAACAATTCAGGTCATCCATATCTTCTGCCAAGCCATCACTGAGAAATGTCCCAAGAGACTGTCTTCAAGATGCTAAAATAAATTAATTGGAGTCAGTTGCTAGGATATCACTACCACATTAAACCTTAAAAGATTATGCCTGACTCATACATTCCTTTGATTATTCATTCATGTGAAATTTAAGAGTACAAATCACATTTGTTACATTTTAGAAAATTCCTCTGCATAGTTTCAGCTATATCAAAACTAAATAAATCATCTTTAGCCAAAATTCCTTTTTAATCTTCAGGCTCCTCTGGGATACTGTACATTTCTATTCTTTTCAGACTTCACTGAATTAAAATTAGTGTTTCGTGTTGAATGCAGAAAAATGTTTAGAAGTAATATGAATTAAAAAAAAATAGGTTAGCAAATTAATGGTTTTAGTTTAAATAACGTACATTTTAAATACACCTTATAATCTGTTAATAAACGCTGAGTGTCCATATAATCAGCTATGCAAAAAAAATAATAGTATGGCCAACATTGTGATTTTGCTTTATTTGTGAGAGACATCATTACATTAAAGCAATATATGCAAAATGTTAGGCCTGAAATTTTTAATAGTTTATTGTTCTATGTGCATGAACAGTTCTTTTGTTTTTCAGAGAAATGTTGGCATATATTACCTTGAGAATGAATAAATAGCTACTTTAGATACAACATCAATTGCATTAAGCAATATGTGATTGCCAGGTAAATTGTAAAAAAAAAAATATGACAGAGTCAAATGCTATTTTTCCTTAGTTATGAAATAAATAACTACATTGGAATATAAAGCTAAACAACCTAACATACAAGTGAATAGATGTTAATGTAAAAATTCACATGTAATCAGAACCCCTACTTTACTAGTCCTATGTCTTATTTATCCAATTCCACACCTGTATTTTTCAAGTACCCGATGCAGTGCCATTAGAGCCAGAATGTAAGAGTTGATTGCTAAATAGTACAAATTTTGTAAGTCATTATTGCCATGATGTAAGAATTTACACCATGGGAATTGGTGCAAGGTATAAATCATGTCTCTGGTACCTTTATTATTCATTACTGTAATTATCTAAAAAAAAAATGAACTAAAACTCAGTCTCAGTTCTCAACATCCTCATTTGAAGGAATTGGACTGGAAAGATAAAGCTTAAAACCTGAAAAGAGAAAGAGTTGAAGATAATTTTGACAGTTTAAACTTCTAGGTTTGGAGAATGAAAGAACCATTATCAGAAATATAGTAAGAACATTCATTCAGGAAGTTTGATTGGAAAATGAGTTGTTCATCTAAGAATGAAATTCGGTGAAATGATGAAGGAAGCTAAATATTAAAGTTGAAATCATAATTATCACATCTTTGTCTATGACAATAGTTCCCAAAATTGTCTGAACTCTAGAATCAGCTGGGGAACTTTAAAAATATTGATGTCTACCACTCTCCAGAAACTGTTCTAATTGCTCTGAAATGTGGCCTGAGCTTTGAAATATTTTAGAGACGCCAAGTGATTCTAATGTGCAGACACATTTTGAAATACTGATCTATGATTCAAACATTTTAAAATCTTTTAATGCCTTAAATTCCTAAAACACAGAGAGAAATGAAGGGATCACAAGCTTTGGGGCCTTTTAGGTCAGTCCCTCAAAGAGTGTGAGTTACTTTCATTACTCAGAGCTGAGAAAGAAAGACACACCTCTTTTCTGCTGTATCAAAGATGTTCAGTAAGATGAATTCAGTGGCTTTTTACTACCTTCAAATTTTAACATTTGGTAGTCAGAATTGTGAGAAAGAAATTAGTTGCTTTAGGTGTAAACCGAAATGTAATGTCACCACTTGCACAAGCTATCCAAAATAAAATGCTTTATACATTGCTTGAATCATGTCTAGTCCACCAAACATAATATCATATATATCTTATATAGATTTCATATAAATATAATTCTTGTAGTTATGGTGAAAGAAGTAGCTCAATCGCCTTCTAAGTGGTACTTTGTAAGGAAGAGAATGACCTATTTAGGCATATGTTCTCCCTTAAAGAGCATTCATTAAGATTATAAATAATCCACTTGATTCTACCCTTTGAATTCAATAGAGTTACAAAAATGCTTTCTCTCAGAAGTCAAAGTATACCCCTTCTTTTTTTCTGAATGGCAGATTGTTTAAGAAAACAGAATGTGTTAGAATTATAGAAAATTTGGCAGGTGTCCTTTCTACCCTAATCATGTTCTCTCGCATAGGCATTTGTGCCTTATTCTGAACAACAAACCCGGAGTGGGGTGTGTGAATGTGTGAGAGGGAGGAGTGGGGGTAAGAGAGAGAGAGAAAGACAGAGACACAGAGACAGAAATAGATAGATAGATAGAGAGAGAGATGAGAGAGAGAGAGAGAGAGAGAGAGAGAGAGAGAGACAGAGACAGAGAGACAGAGAAACAGAGAGACCGAGAGACCAGGAGACCAAAAGACAGAGAAAAAGACAAAGAGAGAATGTAGAAATAGTCCCAGCCAACCAACAACCATGATTTCTAGCAGTTAATATGCATTTAAAACACAGATTCTGATTCAGTAGCTCTGGGCCTGGGATTCCTCATTTTCCCTGAGTTTCTAGGGGAAGTTGATGCTGTTAAAAGTCTATTGAGACATGCACCTCACTGAATTTCAAGATAGCATAAATGCCCAAAATAAAGTTTGTAGGGTCCATTGGATTCACTCTCTTTCCATCCTTATAAACGTTTCATGGAAATTCTGTGCTCAGCTGAGAAGTACGTACACAACAGGAGAGACTATCTCTGTTCCTCCAAAATCATCACATTTTCCTCAAAGATACAATTAGCCATAGTTAGCAAAGGTTATTTTATCTGGTGTTGGCTTAAGCTAGCCATGAATCTACACAATTCTGCATTATTCTTATATAAATAGATGTCTGGTGGAGGGGGAAGCAAAAACAATCCATCAGCATTAAGAATGTAAATTTAACTGGTGCCAAAATTACAGAGCATGTCTGTTTTACGCTATCTACCCAAAGTGATCGATGGCATCCTTTCTGTTCAAACACTTTGTAAATATGAAACCAAAATATTAGAGTCTTCTCTCCTTACAAATATTTGCACAGACCAGGAGGCAGATTCAATTGTTTAAGACAGGAAGGACACCAGTATACAATGCAAATCAGCCCATTAAAACAAGCACAGTCACTGACATATGAAGCAAAGCGAACGATTTAAAAATAAAAATAAATAATAAGTGCTCCTGCGGCAGCCTCCATAGTGTGATCAATGATATTCACCTTCCTCTCTCAGTGTAACCAAAAGGTCTATCAAAACCAGAAAACAGAAGCCTTCAGAAGCATTATGTAGCTAAAAAAAGGGGACTATTTTACCCATTAGTAATAAATGTACCTGCTGAGCAGAACACAGTTATACCTGAAAAGGTTTCACAATTCTCTTTCGCTTGGATCTACCTGCTATGAGGGAACCAGTGTGCTAAAGAGCATTTTGTGAAAGCAAAAGAATTTATATAATTGACTTTACTGGAATTAGAAGACAGAGTACAGTCTGCTCAACCTGAAGCAGCCTGACTCTATGATGAAGGAAAATTGCATGATTTAATAGCCAGATATAGGGACTGTGCAGTAATAGAAGTAATCAAAGGCTTGGACATGCTTAAAGGAACAAATCTGTTATATCTCCGTTTACTCTGGATATGGGACTGCAAGTAGACTATTTTCAGGAAAGAGCTTGGGAACAGCTTTCGTTCTAAATGGGTGACACTCTTAAAATAGGGAAGATTTAGAAAAAGAACAAGTGTATCTTAATGTTGGTGTGTCTTCTGGAAGTTGGATTCTTGTGTTCAAAGATTCTAACTTCTATTTCATGGAAAACAGTTGCAAAGAATAGATCTAAAATATTGCTGTTAATTTTTCATCCTCTTCTACTTGGCTGCACCAAACTTCACTTTCATTAAAGATACCACCTTACTCCATGTCCTTTGGAAAGACAACTACTGAGCCGTATTTAGGGTGGAAGCATATTAGCCTTTCTTGAACATCTGGTGGAAAGTGAAGTTTCAGCAGTAGCAATTTATACATCTGTCCCATCTTGGGGAAATGTGACTTGAGTGATTTAATAGGAAGAAGGAGCACTGATTTATGCTGCAGCATCAACGGAACACCAGCTCGTGAAAATCAAAAGTATTAGAGATCATGACCTTGGAGGAGCTGCAACATGATTTTGATGTTACCAGAATTCAAATAATAAAGAAAATTTTATAGGGGACCAAAACATATTCTAAGAAATCCAGAAATTTAAATATAGAAAATTCATTAGAGATCATTTAAATCTTGTCATATCCTGAATATAACAGCGTTTATAATGATTCAGACTAAGCAGTTGAGCTTTGGATTACAACTAAATTGCCAGTTAAACACATACAAAATTAATTTTAGTAAAATGTAAGTATATGTGACAGCTCAATTAGTATGATTTATATACTTCAAAATAATTATACTATTAAGGTAGGCAGTATACCGTCTAGTTTTATTCACATCAAAAATCTTTCATGCGTTGGTTAGCTTAAACTAACCAAAGCATTATTGGTGAATAAATACTGAGCTAGGCTCTTCCACTAACTCTAATATTGGAAATGTTGTTTATTCTTTTTGTGCCTCAATTTGCTTATTTGTGAAAGTATTAAAAGTATTGAATTTCCTTTTACTGTCTAAAGTCCACAGAAATTGATACCTACATTTATTTTATTAAAATAGATGTATGAGTTTTTAAGTGAAAGAACTTTTATATTAGCCAATAAACTGTTTTATTGAAATCTATTAATACGGCAAATTCAAGAATCTCTCATTTAAGCTAAAAAAAAAATAGTATTAGATTGTTATGCAAAGTCCTTACAGTTTGGTAAATAAAGTTTGTTTTAAATCAATTGCTAATGTTTTTGATGTGTTCTTCAAGAAGCACTAAATTCACAAAAAAGAAATAAAAATTCTCACAATTGATAATATAGAACATAAATTTTAGATTTAAAAAAATATTGTCCAATTCTTTTCACAGAAATTCAATTATATGTCATCACAATTTTTAATTCAGCTTAAATATATAAAATTTATTTTTCTCCTTTCTCCTTCCTACCCATTATGAATAATAAAAAATAAGAAATAGTCATATTAGAAATATCTGTCTTGTCACTTAGGTACTAATACTTCTCAACAAATTTATTGCTGAATTTTAGTTCTTCATACCTCTTACTTCTCTCATCTCATCAATAATAACTCTGCTTTTTATCAAGAATACCTTATCTTGGTTTATGGTATCCACATTCCCTCAAGAGAGTAAACAAAGATTCTTTTGAGTCTTTCTTTCTCTCAAGCATCAAACATTTGTGGAATCACTGTGTCCTGTAGAATCTAAGACCCTCAAAGATTTCTTAGAACTTACTCGCACTTTCTATACCCATTGCCTTGGTCAGGACTATCTCCAAGGCAGGTAATGTAGCTTCTGAAAAGTCCTATGCTTATAGCATGAGTTTATCCTCCAAGTTAGTTCAAGGGTAACCTTTCTGAAAAGGTAGCTATCTGATCACCATTGCTTTTTTAAAAAATGGCTTCCAATAAGTAAAAATATGGCTTTCAAGCTTTCATGTTCAAAGAGATAATGATTTACTATACCTGGATGAATAGGAAACTGTGTTTTAACATGTATGGTAACACAGGTGTTTGGTTTCTTGTGAACGCTTGTAGAGAAAACTCATGCACAGCAAATTACCCAAGTCTACTTACTGGGAACTGTATATCCTCTCCTTTCTTCCCAAACTTCCAGTAACTTCTTTCTCACTCTTATTCTGGGATGATGACTTTGCTATCTATCTCGGTGAGAAAGCAGAAGCACTTCATATCTACCAGATAACTTACATCTGTGTCCATATTCTCAGTCTTTCCTCTGTTTCTATGGCTAATTTGCCATACCCCTGTCTAAGGACATACTCTTGGTACCTACCCTGTGCTCTAGAAAACGATCTCCTGTCTTTAACTCAAGAAAATTGTTCCAGCAATTATCCCTCTACCCACTACCACCTACATTTTTAATGGATCATATCAATCAGATAAATAAAAACAAATAAATTTTAAAAATCTGTCTTCACCCTTCATCCCAGTCCAGTTATTGTTTCTTTGCTCTCATGTATAGAAAAAGTTTTGAAAAGTTACATACTTGTTCCTCTAATTTATCTTTTTCTATTCTCTTATGAATTCTTTCTAAAAGGTTTTATGCTTCTTTTCACTGAAACCTCTCTCTTTCATCTTTTTTTTTTTTTTGGTAATTTTTTGTCTTTAGTTAATAGAGTGAATACTTTGATCTAATAAAACAAAATATACTGATCTCTTTTTACACCTTTTAATATATCCAGTTACAAAATACAACTTCAGTATGTACTATTTGACTAAAAGTTGAGTTAATAAGTAATGACTCAATAATAAGTTTTGAGTGATATCCATTGCATTTTATATGCCCAACTTACCTCTGATTTTCATAAAGGATCACTAATACTCAGAATGCTGGACTATAAAAAAATATTAGTAACTGTAATTGTAATCCAGGAAGGCCAGCTATAGCATCCTGAATGCGGCTGATCTCGTCTGAAACCCTCTTATCTGTGTCAACAGTGATCTTTCTCTTACTAAATCCTAGAGTCAATTCTCAGTTCTAATCACACTTTCTCCTCTGAAATCGAATTTTCTATCATTCACTGTCCTTTCTTTATTTGTTTATCCAACTGCCTCCTCTCTGTCTGTAGCTGGATGTCTAATAGGTTTCTTAGTATTAACATTTCCGATAAGATCTATTATGTTCTTCTCTAAGCACTCTTTCTCAAAGAAAATGGCACCACCAGGCTCTTTCAGAAGTAAAGTTCAGAAACCTTCATATCATCCTTGGCTTGCTTTTCTCACATATTTCCTCCAATCTGTCAGCAAATCCTCTACCTTAAAAATCAATTGAGAATTGGTGTACTACTCAGTACCTGTACACCCAGCACCCTGCTCCAAAGCACCCCCATCTTAGACCCTTCTCTAACAACCTAGTCTATTTTTCAACACAGTATCCAGAATTAGCCTTTTAAAAATATAAGGCAGGTAATTATCATTAATCAGACTCACCTAGTAATGAATCTCTTAGCATTGTCCATTTTTTATTAACCACTCTCATACTCTTTTTGAAATAAAAATGATTTACATTCCTTACACTTTGTGACAATGCATACTCTGCTTGCAGTGCAGTGATAATACTAAAACTGTCTAGTAAATATCTCTTAAATGTGAGACATTACTAGCCACTAATATTTTTGACTAGTGTCCTAATTTATTCATGAATAAAGCACTGATCATAAAACAATTCTTCATTCAAAGGCTTGTGTACTTACAACTTATTTTGTGTTAAGAATTGGGTCATACTCATTGTTTCCATATCTACAGGTATTTCACATTGGTGATGAGTTGAACAAAGCTGTGAGTTGTCTCTTCTATAGGGATGTTCTAAGCATCTGTCTACATAATTTCTAGAGAGGCTTAAATACCTGAACGTACAAGCATGCCCACCCAGATGTGGTCATTCTGCACCCAAGAATACAGTATTAAGAAATAAAATTGTGCAAAAATATGTGTAAAAAATTCTGAAAATTTAATGTTCAGTAGGAATGCTTTCTAAAAAACTAATTTATGAATTTGTGTGTGTGTCTGAGTGTGTGTTTTTGTGTGTGTTGTGTGTATGTGTTTGGGTATAAGTTTATAGGGCCTAAAAAAAAACTGGGTCAAAAACACCCCTTTTGCCAAGCTAATTAATGTCTTCCTCATGTTCCTTATCATTCTGAAACTACATCATAAGCATTTTTAATCCAGTTATAATTTTTTTCTTATTTCTTCAAAGCTGAAAATAAATTTAATAATTAGATATATAGTTACAGTTGACAGTCTGACTTGTTTTAATGAGGATAGTAACATATGCTTTGAACAAAAAAAAAAACACATTTTGCAATAACAAAACCACTGTATGTTGTCTTATCAGATATAGTCTTAAAGACATATAGTATGTTGATTTTTTTTTTTACAAAAGGCATTTATTGTAGAAAGTTAGGAAGAAAAGGGAGAAAGGGTAGAAAAGAGGTAGAGAAGAAAGCGGGAAAGGAAGAAGGAATAGAGAGAGGGTGGGAGAAGGAAAAGAGCTAGGGAGAAAAGGAGGATGGAAAAATAGAGGAAGGAATAAGGGACAAAAGCAGGAAGAGGAAAGAAAGAAAGAAAGAGAAAAAATAAAGAAAAAGAAGAAAGAAAGGTAGGAAGGAAAAAAGAAAATAAAGAATTGCTGATATTGTAACCAAATACTTCAAACTAGATTCATTTTCCCTCTTATCTTAACAAGCTACCTGCGACAAAAGATATTGATGCAATTTCTTCTATGCCACTGAGCATTTTTATTACACTTTTAAAGTTATAAAATATTCCTTCGAGGCATGGTGATAGTGCACTGAAAATATAGAAAATGCAGTATCTCAGATCTTCTCTTATTTGTACATGCAGCTCTGCATTACTAGGTTTCTTATTCTCTAATAGTTTGCGCTCACCCTCTCTCTCTCCCTCCCTTCCTTCCTCCCTCCTCCCCCTCCTCCTCCTCCTCCTCCTCCTCCTCCTCCTCCTCCTCCTCCTTCTCTTCCTCCTTCTCTCTCTCTCTCTCTCTCTCTCTCTCTCTCTCTCTCTCTCTCTCTCATTTTACCCCTCCTCTTTTTTTCCCTTCTATCATAGACATTTTATCTGCTATTTGTGTAATTGATAAAGTCACAACATTTCATTGATGAGGAACTTAAACCATCCTTTAAGGCTAGGACAGAGGGATGATACTATGAGGTACACTGTCTACCTGTCTTCCTAGCCTTTGTCTACTTTCTATAGTGGTCTCTGGTGAATTCCTGAAATATGTTAGCTCTACCTTTCTCTCCCTCTTCTCTTCTCTCTCTCTCTCTCTCTCTCTCTCTCTCTCTCTCTCTCTCTCTCTCATTTGTTTCATAGGAATGTTTCTTTTCTCTGTAAATAATTAGGAAAGTACTAATTAATGGCACTTCTACATTGGTAAGAAGGCTTCCATAATTAAAAAAATATGGCAGATCCTCACTGACATCTGTAGATATGTATATATGTATAAATGAGAAAGAAAATAACAAGAAAATAAAACCCCAAAAGAAACAGTATGACTTAAGGCACTTTTATACTTAGAATTATATATATATCCTTCTGTTGAATTTTAGTATGTATGCATACCAAACACATGGCTTGCCATATTTATCCGGTGCCTACTTCCTAAAATGTGGGCACTTATATAAGATGCATTAACTCAATTCCCTAAGTACATTACCACTAGTCACTAAAATACTCTGGAAATCTGAAAGTGTTAATGCATCTTCGAAAAGCACAATATTCCTGAAGAGTGTCTGGTGATTTATAAGAATCTAGGTCAGTTTAACTGTGAAGAAAAGCTCACCTAAGTAGGGCCTCAGTCAATAGCATATACAAACAGATCTCTATTTCTGAAAATGTGAAATCTTGTAAATATCTAGAGGAAAAAGCCAAGGAGGATGCATGTGGCTTTGTACAGATGCAAGCTTTGAAAACTAAAAAGATTTTTGAAATCTCATATAGGAATTAATATTAAAGATCACTAAGTAGACACAGGACTGAGTTCAAATCTTACCAATTCTACTTCTTGCTGTGCAAACATGGTCAAGTGTTTGTCTCTCTGAGTCTAAGCTTTCACAGCTATAAAATGAATACACAATATCTGGCCCTGGTTGATTTACAAGATTCATCCTTTTCAGTAAATGTATCTGAAGTACATAAAGCACATTGTATGATAAATAGTAAGTACTCAATGAAAGGCAGACTTTATGAATGTTGTTCAACTGTTAATACCTGGTTTGAAGAAAAAAAGATTTCTTATCTTGTAAACCAGACCACGATAGAATCCTTTCCTAGAGATTAATATATTGCTACTTGCACATAAAATCAATTCGTGTTTTCTACTTAATATTTTTAGCTACAGTTTTAAAAGGACTGATCAGTTTGTAGATGCCTTTTTTCAGGGAGGAGGGAGGCAGTGAGAAAAGGTAATTGTCAAATCCTTACTTTGCCAGCAAAGACAATTGATTGTGAAATAAGCAAAAAAACATTCTTAGCAGTTACTCAACCACTACAAGTTTAGGTAAAAACAAGTCAATTCCATTTAATTGATCTTATAGAGCTGTTTTTTTGGTATTTTGTTTTTGTTTTTGTTTTTACTGCTGTAGATATTTATTAAAGGAATCTGCAAAGATAAAAGTTGGCAATAATTTTAATTCCATCATTATGGATCCCAATTTGATCAGCTTGTGAATGTGTAGCACTTTGACATGACTGAAATACTTAAACATTATAGTAGCTAAGACATATGTCATATTCTATTAGCCAGATACTATGAAAACAGTGTCCTTAGGAAGAACACATTTAATCTTCATAACAATCCTGTGAAGAAGATCCCCTTTCACAGATAAGAAAACTGAAGCAATAGAAGTTAAAGAGTTAGTTTTGCCCAAATTGACATAGCAACGAAGTGACAGAGTTGGAATTTGAACCTGGTATCTAGCTTTGAGAATACCTTCAAAACCATCCTGCTATCATCAGAGGGATATGTAAAATAACAGAAGAGAATCTGTTTTCAGTCAAGATCTAGGGTATTATATAGTCCACTGAAATTATATTTCTTCATATAACATTTTTACTCATTAAAAATAGAAATGTAGTTCATCCTTGTGAGAAAGAAAAATACATCTATGCTATAACAATTTTGCTTTGTTGATTTTCCTATGTGAAGCTACTGATTATGGACATTGGTAGTCAACTCTCAATACTGAAAATAATTCCAGAACTCTCAACTTTCTAGTTAAGAATTTTCTAATTGAGTTTTACTATTTAAGCGTACAGATCTCTCTTATTGTTAGCATCTTCTCAGACTCAGAAAGCACTGGATGAGAAGAAAGAATCTGAAAGCAAAGCATTTATATATTCACTGTTTTAAAAAATTTATTCTAAGGGTTGATAATTCAATGAAAATATTGAGTCTTTCATAATGTATAAAAGATCAGTACATTATTATTTATTATTATATTTGAAAGTTAATAATTTTTAGCTACATTTATTACACTTAAATACTAATTTATGATCACAAACTTACACTATCTTCTTGAACATTTTATATGTTTTTGTTTTTTTTGTTCTATTTATTTGCAGTAGGTACTTGAAGACCTTCCAAATGACATTGCAGTTTCATATGCAATCTAAGATATTAAAATACAACAGCTTATTTAAACTTTCTTTGGACTTTACAGTGATGCTTACAGAAGAAACTATTCTTTTATGATTATTATCTACATGGCAACTTTTGAAGATTATGTTGGTAGAGATTTAAATGTTAAAAAAGCAGATGAATAGCAAAAATTGAAAAAATGGCAAGCAATGAAAATTGAAATATTAATGTTTGCCAGTCTTATTTTCAATAATCTAACATAAATATGAATGATAAAGTAATAATAATAAATGTATCATATGTTTTTTAAAATTTCCTCTTGGCATATATATAGAGAATAATTTAGAAACATAAGTTGGAATTATTACAATGAATACTACTAAAAAATGCATGCTGAAACTAAATTTGTATATCTCTATTAAAATTCTCTCAATAACTCCTGAATAATACATGTATTAGAATTCATGTTACAATGTAACTAGTAATTTACTGCATACAATGTGATAAATGACAAAAGATGAGCCCTTCAAAATCATTCTGTATGTGTCATTAGCAATTCACTTCACATTCTTACCTATACAAAATATCTTAAACCACTTAACAGTTTTCTAAAGAGATCCCTAGCTCAAGTTATTAATATCTTTATTTAAATGCAGATCTTGACTTTTCCTCGGGGACTACTAAAGCTTTTTCCATAATGCTGCAAAGTGAAAAGTAAATTTTCATTCACATTATATCTACAAAGTAACATATCTGGCTCTTTATCTCCTGTGGGTATATGGATCTATGTATGTTTGAATGAATTTGTCATTCATTAACATTGCCATTAATAATTGTCTAAATGGAAGATATAAAAAAATTATGAACCCTTTAATCTTGATATGCACATACCAATCACAAATTTTAATGTCCATCAAAAACTTCAAAGATTAAAGTAAAATCACCATTTCTTTGGCTTTATTTAACATCAACCTTTAAGAAAATTGAATGCGACAACAACTGTATTCAATATATTAGTATAAACCTAGGCATAGATAGCCCATAGATATTTTTATGATCATGACCAAATTTAATTAGCCCTTAAGTTTACATCCATTTCTTATTATTGGGTATCTATCTGCATGGGCAAACCATGGTGTGAATTTGAAAATATAATTCCATTGCACACAGAACATAAAGACAGTCCCCAATGAATAAAATGGCTCTTATGTCTCTGAGTTCATACAGATGCTAGCTGTTTTGAAGACATGATTTCAATGAATAAAATGAGAAAAACAGAAAAACTTAGAGATTTACTTCTACCATCTAATGTACTCATCTGAAACTGTATACAATAGACTGAACTGTGACAAAAAGGAAAAGGTATAGTAAGCACACAGTAAATATTTGCTGAATTGAAATTTTTAAAGTTATATGTAGCCAATATTAAGTTACATGGACCTTTACTATTCATAGAAGAAAATATTAACTAAACTAAAAAATGACAAAAATTGTAGTATAAAATACATCAACATACAAACATTATTAATAATGGCTGCAGAGTAGCATTAAAACATATTACATAAGCAAACTTTTAATATGCATAAATTTTATTTTAATGAAATTATTTAAATGACTAGAACTAAACAGTAAATGGGGTTAATATTTCTTGGCTCTTTCACTGTGCATCACTGATCAACATGTGATTCTTAGACTGATGGTCACCACATCCAATCTTCTATCTTTTTAATCCAGAGTTACCATTCCAGAGTTCTTAATATTTTGTCCCTATGGCTTTTGTTCTTAGTATTAATGAATTCTGAGGTGCAGCCGAGGGAGTTACTTAGAGTCTCCTTGAATAAGTTTCATTATTATCCCCTAAAATAATTAAGACTATGTCTACATCCACATCTTCATCATGTCATCTTGGGACATGATGTCACAATAGATAGGTAAAAAGTATAACCAGTCAAATTAGGTGATGTATAGACTCCCAGACTGGTGGAAGAAATGCTTTCTATAAAATTGCTGAGAAAAAGAGGTCGCTGAATATAACAAGAAGCTTTTTTCATTATACAAGTGTTATATGCTTACAGCCTAAAGAAAATCATTTGTTGTTGGTTGTGGAGACTATCTAGATGCAAGATTAGCAAATATCTGCCAGTTTTGCTAAAAGAGACCATATGTATAAAGCACACTTGTTGGCACATAGTAGATGCACAAAATATGTTAATCACCTTCTTACACTCCTGCTGTCACTGTGACTTGAAAATAACTTTGCAGAAAATATGTTTCCTTATAAGAATTTTTCTCATGATATTTTACTACATATTATTCAATTCAAAAACAATATCTTTTAAAACGTCTGTATTCTCATATGTGAGGTGCCTAAATTCATCCATTGTGAGAATGGTGTTTGGAACTTGCATACTATTTTTTGCAGTTTTTTAATATTTTCTACATGATATTTATTTTCTCAGTTGTCTTTCCCCTTCTCCTTTTCACTATATTTTCTCATCTTTATTCTTCCTAAGTCCATGTAAAGTAAATAAAAGAAAATGCAATAAAC
Organism: Cynopterus sphinx; assembly: GCA_030015415.1. Classification (NCBI taxonomy): domain Eukaryota; kingdom Metazoa; phylum Chordata; class Mammalia; order Chiroptera; family Pteropodidae; genus Cynopterus; species Cynopterus sphinx. The sequence goes on from CM057381.1 coordinate 13,915,959, forward strand.
CTCTATTTGATATGAGTTCTACTTAGGAATTCACCCTAAAAATGATCTCCTGTTAGAAGAGAATAATATTTAGATGGCTATTGGAGTCATTCAGCCCAGAAGGGGAGGTTTCGGACTTAAACTTTGTCACAATGAATTGCAAATGTTTATTAAACTTGAATATTATCACAAACATTAGCACCAGCTGGACTTGCACTACATGTTTTTTCTCTGAATTTGACCTTCTCAGTTCACCTCCACGTCTCTTTCTTAATTGAGCCCTTGTCTCTTGATTCTTTCCTTGCCCTGTATCTTTTGTTTTTGTTTTTAAATTTTATTTTATGATTAGTTTCAGGTACACATTACATTGATTAGACATGTATATAGTTTATAAACAATCCCCCAGCTTGCTCTTTCTCTTCTCTGGCTCTCTGCCTCACCATTGCATTAATGCTTCATCTTTTACTGTTCTTTGAATTAACTCTTTGAGTTTTCTACCCTTTTAAGTTTAATGTTTCTCCACCCCATCTTTTCAGTTCCCAAGCCTCTTTACTGCTCTTTATTTGTTCAGAACTGGGTTATTTTTCTTTCTTTAAAAATCTCAAGACATTGTCCTAAGACAATTGCCCTAGAATCTTATCCTGATCTCACTTAAAACACATGCATATCTTTATAAAACCAAAAAAATGTAGTTCATTGCTCAAGTTTTCCTAACATAGCCTGGAATTTTGTTTTGTGTCTGTCTACTCTCAGGTACAAATTCAAAATATTATCACTACTTACCTAAAAGGTCCTCCCCTCAAAGGAGAGTTGCATTTTAAAAATCATTACACTATTATATAACAATGTTACACATTATTATGCTTTGTTACATAAAGATAGATTAAACATTTTCCTATGTAGAGAATTGTGAATGAAATTATTATTATATGCATTTAGTGAAATGTTCCAATTTTGTTATTACATTCAATTATCTGCCGTCCTAATTAAATATAACATTAAACTGTTATTAGATTAGGCAAAAACATTGTTGGACATATAAATGAGAGCAGTAAGTGTAAATGTTCAGTAGTGAAGACTGGTTATATCTCCAATATTTTAAAAAATTTCAATAACAATATATCTATTGCAAAGTGGATTTAATGTACAATTCTGATATCTCAATGCTTTAAACCCCAGCAAACAGGATGCTTGTTTCCCATCCATATCACATAAGAAGATAAATCTTCTTAGCAGTTGATAACATTCTTTTGTTATTACAAACTAGGACTATCCTCTAGAGACTAATACCTGAAAATATTGTCAGGAAGGAAGGCATAATATTAACTTCATGATAACAATGTTACTTCAACATTCAGCTTGTTATATAAATAGCACTGCTTAAAACATTATTTCTTAGGATGTAAAGATCTTAAGCCATACCTATTTAAATAAGCAGGTGAATACAATTATGGATAATCCAGTTTTGTTAACTTTTATAAGAGTTATTATTCAGTGATATAAATTATAATGAATATTCCAATAGTCATTTTACTTAAACACTTACTTGTTTTTCACTGATTTTAGTTATTAGGAGGAATATAAAACATGGATTTTGACATGAGCCGAGAGGATGCTTCAATGTGTGTGTCTATGTGCATGTGTGTGAAATAAGATATGATAAGACCACACATTTTATCAGGAAAGATTTGGTTAAGAGTTTGTACTGAATAGTCAGACACACCTAAAAGGTTGGGATGTTGCTTACTAATAAGCTATATAGCTCAGGCAACTTACTCTCTGAACCTCAGTTGCTCAGCCACAAAACCGAATAATAACAATATCTAATTAATAGGATTAGTGTGAGGATTAAATTGGATCATACATATTGAAGCACTTAACAGCATGTTCTTCATAATGCCAACCTCATGATTAGCTATAGCTATGATTTAACTTACAAAAATTTATGCTACCTAATTTATATGAGATTAGAGATAGATTTTCAGCAGGTTACAGATAGCAAAAGATAGCCATCCAACAGACATTTTTGGTTTGGACTGTCTCTACTGCTACTGGCTATATGACATTTAGCAAATTACTTTATCTCTCTGAGCCTTGGTATCTATCTCTAAGGCTATATGTGAAGATTAAAAACATTACTACAGGACCTGACATATTCCACAAAAGTTGGTCATTTTTTATTATTAATATAAATTATGTGCAAACCATACTTGATTCTACATTTCACCAGACAAAAAGTATATAATTAGCATCAAGAAAAGATAAGGTGACAAAAAATCATGCTGTGTCCAAACCAACCTTTTAAATTGCAAAAGTTTAGTTTATTTTGAATAAACTCATACTCTTTTCTAGCATGACCTGATATGACCATGAAACTACTAAGGAGTTATTATGAGAAACTATATATTGTCATTTAAAACATCTGTTTTGTTAAATTAGTTTAAACATCACAGCAGAATACTGAATTACTCAAAGCTAATTGCAGATCTAATTACAAATGTTCTGTCTCTAAAAAGATAATTGGCAATCATAATCTACCCCCTTCTACCCAGTCACTTAAATTAAGCAAACCTAAAGTCTCCACTTCTTTAAGGGATTTGAAAGATAGCCAAAGCAAAAGTCATTACCACAGACACTTGAGAAAATATTTTTAAAAATCGCAAATCATTCAGAGGAAAAACACACACACACACAGAGACACACACAAAACAACACAAAATAAAACACAAACACAAAGTTCATGACTGAATCAACCCAGTGTGTGAATCAAAATCTATAAACCCTATTAATGTGAACCTTTCATCTACTTGCACATAGTTGGGGGAGATTATCAGTGTGGAATATTCTCAGCTACAAAAACAAAACAAAACAAAACAAAACAAAAACCAGTAGCAGCCGTTCTGCGGCCTAAGCAGGGCCTGACTCTCCCACAGAACAAGATGGCTGGTGATGGGAACATAAATGATGGAGCAGCAGCTCAGCAATATTTCCAAGGGCCAGTCCCTTTCTACTGTTTTCTTTGTTATTTTTGTCAAATGGTCTTTTGACCTAAGCTTTGTCATTTCAGTCTCCCAATGTGGCTGTTGCAGCTCCAGGAACAATATCTGAAAGCTTCCTCAGCCCCTGCTGTCCATTGTAGATGTCCCCTTCTCCAGCAGACGTCCCCTCATTTCTCACTGATCAGAAATCAGTCACTCCACCACTTCTAGCTACAGGACGGCCCAGAGATAAAGTGTCTGACAAAATGAAATCAATTTTTTATGTGGGTTTACATAAATCATGATTTATCAGATGATATGGGGCTTATTTGCTAGCAACGAGAGTTACATGGTGATAGGAACACTGTTGGGAACAGCAAGAATCCACAACATGTAGTTCTGCCAAAAGCAGCAGCAACATTTTTATTACTTTGATATAATTTACTTTTCTACTTTTAGTCTCTCCAACTACTAGGCTAATTCTTTGAATTGTCCAATACTTGTGGACAAAAATATATATGCTTAGTTATGAGAAAATGCATTTAAATATTAAAGCCGCATCACTGTGGTAAACAATATAAATTAATTTTGAAACATCTTCTCCCGATATCAGAATGAATACTTCTCAGGTAACACTGTAAGGGCCCTCTGGCTCTCACTTCACCTGCCATCAGTGCCCACTTCCTCTCACTCATGCTAAGCTTGATGTGTATCATTCTATTGTTGATAGGCACTTCAGAGAGCTTTTGCTATAAGAAAGAATGCCAACCAGGTGATTGAAGTTCGAAAAACTGTTCTTTGTAACTCATCTTCTAAAGAGTCTACATTCTATTTTGGAAACTGTTCATTTATCTGTAATGCACAGAAGAAATGTGCAGTTACATCTGAAGGCTAGCCTTCAAGAGTTTTTGAATGCTTGAAAATGGTGAATAGCTTTTCTGATTTAAAAACATGATTATAACTATACTATATTATCTTTTTCTGCCTCATTTGTACTTTTGTCTTATAGAAAAGAAGTATATACCCCACAGGAATAATTGGTTCAAACTTCTTATGGCCAGAGAAGGGGATAGTTGTGTCAGAACCTTAAGAAACAAGTGAGGCAGGCAGGCCAGAGATTCAAATTTATTATTGCTATAGCTTTGCCATATAATAATCTCATAAAAAGTGGGGCAAAAGAAGTTCCTGTTATGCCACCACCAACATGGGAAAACTGTCATCAGCAGCACACGCATATGTTCATGTCCACATACAAAAGCAAGGACAGCCTCATCTTATTTAAAAATAATTCAATTTAAAAATAAACTATCATATGATCTAATAATCCCACTTCTGGGTGTACAACTGAAGAAAATAAAATTCCTATCTTGAAGAGATATCTGCACCTCCATGTTCATTGCAGCTTTATTCATAACAGTCAATACATGAAAGCAACCCAAGTGTCCACGGATGAGTGAATGGATAAAGATAATGTGATATATTATGAGGGAAAAAAAAACTATTATTGAGCCATAAAAAGAAGGAAACCCTGCCATTTGCAACAGCATGTGTGAGCCTTGAGGGAGTTATACTAAGTGAAATAAGTTAGACAAAGAGACAAATAAGGTAAGATTTCAACTTATATGTGAAACCTAAAGTCAAACTTAAGAAACAGAGAGTAGATCTGTGGTTGCCAGAGTCTGAGGAGTAAAGAAAATAAGGAGATGTTGTTCAGAGGTGCAAACTTACAGTTATGAGTCTTCCCAGTACCTAGCGTGCAGCGAGGTGCCTGTGCTACAGAACTGTGTTGTAAACTTGAAAGTCGCTAAGAGAGTAGATCTTAAGTGTTCCCACCACACACACACACAAAGTGATAACTATATTATTTGGTGAGTGTGTTAATCATCTCACAATATATACCTATATTTAATTACCGCTTATACAAAGCGGTAATTACCCTTACACTTCCACAATGTCATATGTCAATTATATCTCTATAAATACAGAAAAAATACTCTGTTCTACAAGTAACTTTGGGATCTACATTCCTAACAGAAAATGGCAAGAGAGGGTATAATTTTCAACCAGTAGTCTCATTATAACCTATCACAAAATAGAGAAAAAAAATAAAGTTTAGAATAGCATATTTTGGGGCAGTCTTTGACACCACACATATAATTGAAATGGGTTGTTTGATTAAATTAAAATTATTTTCTAGCTTTCTTGTTAATAATATTGAGAAACTCTCATGTAGATGTTTATATAAAATATGTATTTGTTGCCAGAAACAATTTATGACCACACAAACATGTATGTACAGTGAAGAAACAGTAGCTTTATGTTATGGAAAGAGTGTAATCTCAACTCAGAAAGGGCTTTGGGTTTAAATTCTGTCCATGGGATAGCACTTAACTCCTCTGAGATGTTTTCCTGTATCTGTAAGGCAAGAGTAATTATGTGAATATTTCACTCACCTTTTGTAAAAATCAAGTAGAATAAAACATGTACTAGTGCTTTGTAAGATGAGACAAGCTCTAAAAATATGTTATGCATTGGATAAAGGATGTATCGATGTACACATGTACCCTTTAAAGTTCTGCTCCAGTATTAAAAATAAAATGTACCTGCAATTTGGGTTATTTATGTGTTCACAAAATCAATTTTAAAGCACTGATATCTGTCACTTTTTTATCCCATTCTACAAGAAAGTGAAATAGAAAGGTGGAGTATAAATTCTAAGGTGTTCAGCCCTGACAGTTAAATAGTATTCATGAAAATGTCAAGCACGGCTTGGAAAACATTTAAAACTACTTTTGTTTTTGTTTGTTTCTTTACAAAGTAAAATGTTATGACATGGAAATATATCTAACACTTATAAAATAACTTCATTAAGGCTAATTCTCTGCATAATTTATTCATGTACTACTCACTTTAAAATTTACTCTTAAAGATTTGTGTATTATTTTTTGAAATTTATAATTATTCTTATAACAACGAGATAATGAATCATTAAGTGTATAAAATAGCATACTAGACAGTTGTAAGTAAATCAATACCTTTCTTAATTCAGCAAACCTTTTCCTTCATATCTACCACATGCAGATATCATCAGCCAGTGAGGTCTGAATTCCCTTTTAATATCATTCAGTAAGACTTGGTCCCTGCACCCAGGAGTCCATATATCCAAGGGACAAATTAAGAAGGAATGAGGGATGATTGTATATATATATACATCTTAACCTGAAAACCTGCTAGAGGTTATTGTCAGTCAGATAAGGTTAGCACTTGCAACATGCATATGACTAAAGCTCAGAATGAACCACTGGATTGTTATCTAGTAGTACAATTTCAGAACGATCTAGAAAGTGCATACATGCCATTAACAGCACTTCATTAAAAAAAAAAAGTTCTGTGGAACCATCAATGATGTGTGTTTACATACAAATTTTTCACAAGACTAGTGGATTTAACAATTAATTGTTTAATTTGTCTCTGTTATGTATTTTTAAAAGGAACACTGAATGTGTCACCATATTTTTAATAGTAATGCATTAAATTAACACTAAATATATAGATTTGCAAGGATTTTGACAATTATTCTCTTATTTTCCCAGGATGTGCTTCCAGAGATTTCCTTTGGAATCAAGTTGTACTTTGAAGGTTTAGAGAATAACTTCAGGATCTTAATATATGAACTAAGTATATGATGGTTACCACTGTATAAACTACAGTGTGGAATAATATATTTGTGACATGCAATAGTTTCTCAAATAATTTTCTAATTCTGTACACATTTAGTGTTATTATCTAGGGGAAAAAGAACAATTCTCATTTACATAGGAAGGCTTAGTTTATAGTTATCGAGTTATCAAGATACATATGTGCTTCTCACTAAGTTTTCTCATAATGGATGTTTTCTTTTTTAAAAAATAGTACCTGTAGATTCAATATAGTCTGTTATTTATAGTGTTGACATAATAACATGATTTCCCATCATTTGCCAAACTTACTTTGTCAGTGTCCATATCATAATCTGTTTAGGAATATATGTAAAGATAGTGAATGACTTGCAGGAATAACCAAAAATATCCCATCTGTATGAAAAAAGGAGCTACCTTTCAAATATACTTCAAGGAGAATTTTATTGGGTAAATTTTAGGAACATATTTGAAAAAGCCTCCCTTCCCCTCTACTGCCAACTCCCATTTTTGTCTCTCCTGAGCCAAACTGATAGATAGTCCAGCTAGAAGCAATGTGGATAAAGGCTCAATGGAGAGAACTTGACAGAGTACTCCTTGGTGAGGACCAGAAAGCATTACATCCTGGGAAGATCTTCGCCAGCAGAAAACTGTGTTATAGAAATTTCAGTAGCAGAGCTGAGTCATCACATGGTCGAGGCATGTGGCACAAAACCACAGTGCCCTGACATAGAACCACAACATGCAACAGGTCTCCTGCCTGAGAACTGACATTTGTTTTGAAGCCACGGAGGATGCTTTAAACTGCAACCCAACTGCTGGTGCTGGGTAACTCCAACAACCACTGGCTAGAAGAAACCAACATTACTGAGCAATAAAAATCAAACTAGTATAATAATGAAATATCTGGAGGGAGGTCAGTCCAGAGAAACACAAAACGGGTTCAATGAGACAGAATTGTTCTGGGAGAGAGATAATCCATAGAGATTCAAATTCAGTACCAAGGACAATTCTGGTGCTAACAAATTTAATTTCCCAATTAACAACTGGGTGTGTGAATTGATAAAAGGATGGTCACTGGTGAGGACCAAATGAGTCCCCTAGAAGATCAAATGAAAGAGATATTGTAAGCACAGGTAAAAAATTATTTTTAAAAAGTGATATTCATAATGGAAAGATAGGGGGTTTTAGAAATAATTTGTGGCACAAATATAAAAGCAAAGCAGTTTTATATGAAAAACTAAATACCTAAGAATAGCCAAGAATAAAAATAGAAAAGAAAAATGGAGTTGCTTTAACAGATATAAAAGTCTATAGACTCACTCCAATAAAATTAATATTGTATTGTGGAAAAACTATATAGAAATAGAGCATATATACAAATATTTGAGGATTTATATATTTGTGAGAATGTAACGTATAATATTGGTGATAGTTTAATTCTGTGTGAGAGGTATCAATTATTTAATAAAAGTTGCTGGCATAAAAAGTGCTAGTAATACATCTTGAGAAAAAGAAAACTGAATCTCTATATTGTGTTACATAAAAACATATTTTAGATGGATTAAACACTTAAATAAAACAAACCAACCAATAAAAACAGTTTGCTAATTAGTTACCACAGATGAATGTACCAGATTATATAACATGTAAAACACATAAAACTAAAGTATGTGGGTGTTTATACACACACAAACACAGTTTTATTTTAGTTGCATTGTAAATTCTTTGCTATCTGTTAGTGGTTTTATAATTTTAACAACTTGCAAAACTTTCAACCTACAGAATCGTTATATAGGTAGGTACTTTTAAAACTAAATTTAAATGGTCTGTAACTGTTTTTTTGTTTGTTTGTTTGTTTGCGTTTTGCTCTTTTGAATCAGTTGTAACACTTCTTAATTGTGGCATGATTGACAGCTAATGCTATAAATTATATATTTTTATGTAATTGCTTTGAAGAACTATTTCAATATGTCTACTCCCTAAACAGGCCCATACCACAATGAAGTTCTTGCCCTTTTCTCTTACTCTAAAATTCTCTCAGCATATTTTTATTAATATATAATTATATATCCATTGTTTACCTATTTACTCCACTGCAAATCTCTTGAGTAAAATTTTATCTTTGCATGCCCACTGCTTAGCTTAATTTTGTTGACCCCACTGAACACACACGCACAGGGAAAACATTAGTGAATGGTTCTCATCAAGTATATACTTGCATCTTTACTAGCTTACAGAATAACCAATTTATTTCTGTTTTGATCAGAACTCAAAGAGCTACAGTCTTAAAAACGTTGTTTTTATTGTCCCTAAACAGAAAAACCATTTCAATCACTGAACTCTCAGCAACTGAGTAAACTAGTAATTTCCTGATTCCTGTCTAAACACAAATACTCAAGCACTGGATGGAAATATTTCTAATCTTGTATCCTCTTTCCTGATTTTTTAAGAAGACTATGTTGAATGTAATGGTTAGCCCAGGGTCATCATTAGGGCTAAAAACACCTGTCCTTTCTCTGTCGAAGAGCATAAATGCCATCAAGGCCTGAGTTTTGCAGTGTTTCTCCTTTTTTTACCAAAGCCCCAAATAGCACTTTTAAGCTTCTGTGAATGCTTTCTCTGCAGGTGTGCGACACTGTAATGCCAGTGGCCTTACTTGGTTCACAGTTTGTAACTGACATTCCCTCCTCCAAATTTGCTTCTATAATCACCTGTGACTTTAAAACTCGTTAACTAAGCTGGCAAGGATATTTGAGAGGATTCTCTGTGAGCATAGTTCATGAGATTCAGGTTGTTTATTAATTATTTTTTACATATTTTTATCTGTTTTCTGTAGTTAATGTTTTTTATTTTTATTTTTTTGAATGAACTTATTCGTCAGCTTCTGAAGTTAAACTGTTTTTAATAGATGAGGTGGTGGCCCAATAGAGTGTTTGAAGCAAGAGAATTGTTTATTGTGTAAATCTATAACTTGATTAACTATTTCTTAATTAATAAACCAAGCACATAAAACTCAGAAAGAAATACTATGACAAAAAGAACTCTGAATAGAGCTAGTGCAATTAGTTTCCTGGCACCTGATCCAAAAGGCTTTCTTTTATAGATAAAAGTTAAATATGTATGACATTTATTTCTTTGGTCACAACTTTCTGTGGCTTTTCTCCGCTCAGCATGTCTGTCCCTGCTTCGGGCTACCCTGTAGAGAATGACAGCTTGTCTGAAATTGAGCCTACCTTTTGTTTTAGCTAAAATTAAGTCCATGGCTTATAGAAATAAGACATTCTCTCACTGGAGTATTAGTTTTACAGATTTCTTCTCAGCTTCTGCTCAACATCTATTTTAAACTGAAACTAAACTTCATTAAACACTTTTATTGTCCCTAACAAAATGGACCATTCCTTTAACTTTCGTCTCTCTTTTTTTTTTAACGAAAGCAAACTTAGACAGGACCCAGCTATATAGATTGAATCGGATTAGTCCATAGTTCTTCTCAGGCAATAGTTAAGGATCATTTGGCTTAAATGTGATAAAAAAATTTAATGAGAAGCTGGCTTTTATTGTAATTCTCAGATAAATTTTGCTGCCTAGAACTAAATAGTTTTAAAGAAATTGTGAGTGTGTGTGTGTGTGTGTGTGTGTGTTCTTTGTGTGTGCTTAGTCAGTATTTAGTGAGAACCTACTATGATACAACAGAAAATACAAACATTTTTTTTATCTAGTACTAATCAAGGTATCTCAAATGTGCCATATTGGTGAGTTAAGTGACACTGTTTTCCAAATTCAATATTTGGAAAGCTGATTATTTTCTTAGTTTTTATCCTTTCAAGAAAGATACTAAAAAGAATCTGGTTTCATCATGAGGAACTAACATTGTTTTGAATTATTCAGCTTACTGCTTATATATTTTAGGAATTAACTCATATACTATATCATTTAATTACTTTTGTTACTCTCAGTTGATTCCTTACCAGCATTCATTCCCTCTTCCCTTTTTTCTACACATATATGTTCTATTATCCACATGTTCCCTCTGTAGCACATGCGCTTTGAGGTAAGTGATTTCACAACATAAGAGTGTATTCCAATAGGTCTCATTACCTTATACACCTTGTGTCAAAGGGATTAATGCAGGTAACCCAGACCTAGCCCACATATGCATGGCATTCTCCTATACACAAGTCTGGTTCTCAGCTGGGCATATATGACCCAACTTAGATCACTGAAATGAGAGAGAAGTCTCATTTTGGAGTTTCTGAGAAAGAAGCACCCTTGCTTTAAAGTAATATTCTGGAGAGAGAGATAGCAGAATAGATACTCTCTGTCCTCTCTATGCAATACTACTATTTTTATGGCATTTATTATTGCCTTTCTTGATTTGCAATTGCTGTTTTCATGGTTATACTTCCTTATAATACAGTAAGGTCCTTGAGACTAAGGGCCTTGTCTTGTATATCCACATATTTCTATGCCATTCAATATTTTTATCCAATCAATAAAGAGAACATATTAAAGTTTCCTGAAGGGAAGGAGAAATCTTGTTGACCATTTTATCCTTGGAATTAAATAGGTTTTCAGTATATATTTGTTTAAAGCTGTGTTGCATAAATGAATGATGAATAGTTGGGTGGATGTTTTGCAAGTAGCATTAGAGGAAAACATGATGTTGGGTTAGTAACACAGCAAGCTGTCAGAAAAGATAGATGGCTTTACTGGTCATGCTATAAATAACCACCACGTGCCAATCCGAACGGGTGGAAGCCTCATTCCGCATGACAGTCATTGATCAGCTGCACGACTAAATGCAACCTTTTGTGACACCACTTGAGGAGAAAAGGTTATGTTTCACATTTAAGCTTTGAATAATAAGGTCATGATCAAATTAAATGAATTTCTCTGGCGAATACATGAAATATATACAAATTAATACAACAAATTAGAGACATTATTGCAAAGAAAAGGTGAGCAGACTGGAGCTAAGTGTGATCCTGAAACCCAATCCTCCTGAATGTTTTATTAATGAAGTGAAAACCCTGCCTCGTTAAAAATATTCTTAGAGTGAGTTTTCACCACCTGTGGGATGACCCTAAACTGCAATCTAGACTAGAATACTACAGAATAAATAAATTAATAATAGATATGTTCCTACATGATTATAAATTTAGAACATATTCCAGAGGCTAACAAAATATTCAGAGAAAAATCACATATAAGAATTCTCACATTTATATCTTTTTTCAGATTTGTAGTATATTTCATATTTGGTATTTGGAGGAAAATTTCAACAATATTCTACATTATTCTGGGAAATATATTCATGCTGGGTTTGAATATTAGCTAGCGAGTCTTTCTTATGAGACAAGCAGCAAATTATGTCCCTAACTTCAGCTTCTGGAGCTACTGAAGATGGTTCTCTTTGTTCCTCTTCTAATAATCCAACCTTTTACAACAACAGTTATATAGATAAATTTAGCAAAAAGTATACATTATTTGACATATTTGAGCAAATAACAATAATCCAAATGGTTTAATTTTTAACCTAACAAAATTAACCACTCATAATTCATATAACCTTGATAATTTAATTGATTAGCATAACAAGTATTTTAAACCCTTAATTGTGAATGGCCAAAACTTCAGATTTCTCAGATATAAATAACCTAATGAATAAGTATCTGCAGTTACCAAGCAATTGCCACAACCAAGGAATATGCCATAGCATATATTTAAAGTAATGCTTTATCATCAAAACTATGTACTTGTCCATTTAACAAATATTTGTCTCCTAATCTGTACTAGCCACTGATGTAGGCAGTTTGAAAAAAATTGACTGATTTTGTCAATACATTTGCTTTTTACATATATTCACATTACTGTAAACTGCATGATCAAACATAATTATTCATGATAATTACAATGCTTAAAAGGCTTAATAATAGGTTTCAATGTAACAGTAAAGTATTCATAATGATATGATGCGTCACTAATAAATAATGATGGTAATGATGATCTTGATTACTTGAATAATTGGTTAAATTTTGTATGTAAGACCTATGAGTTAAAAATAATTTTATGTTAATTTATTGATGAGAAAAGAAATTGTAACAAATGAAAGGGAATGGAATATAAACAATATGTCAATGAGGATACAGAGACATGGAACAGTACATGAAAATGAATCTGCTTGGATGAAGACCAAGGGCAACAAAGCTGCTTATCCAATGAATTTTCTATTCAGAAATTTGAATGCTTTTAGGATGGCAGAACTTCAAAGACCAGTAAGCTCTCAGGTTTCAGGGCATGAAATTGTATTAACTTATAATGATTGTCAAGAAACTGAGACATTTCATCACAGTATACAATATTAGGAATAGATGATGCTGGCTATCTATGTCTATCATCTATCTACCTATCATCTATATAGCTATTCATCTACCTACTACCTATTATCTGTTGAATCTCTATCTATAGACCAGTGCTCCCCATCATTTTCTATCTCTGCCAACAATTGAACCAGAAAACATAAACACTGGAGCTAGCAGACTTTAAAGAATATGTATATTTAAAATATGTAATTAAAAAATTAAAAGAATACAACTATATCCAGATTGTGAAAGATTTATATAATTGAGTTGGTTTCTTCAACATATTTATATGAAAAAAATTAAAGTGGATGGGGGAATTTTTAAAGAACTGTACAAATACATTTCAGACAAGTGTAAACATTTGAATATAAATGATAATAAAAAATTATTGAGGTTCTATTAGGCATGATAATTTTATTAGGTATGATAATGTCATTGGGTTTTAAGAAAATATCCACATTTTTAACTATGCATACATATTGGAGTATATAAGATGAAATGACATGATGTTTAAAATTTGCTTTAAAGTACTTCAGTGAAAGAAAAACAAAAAAAGAAGAAAGAGAAAAAAAGAAAAAATAAAAGGGGGGTGGAAAAACATGGCAAAATTACAATTTTTTTTTATAATAATTATACTTCATAGAGAAGTAGATAAAGGTTCATTATACAATTTTAACTATGCTTGTGACTGAAATATTTATAATTAAAATAATCAAAAAATAATAATAAAAAAACGTTTTAACAAATACTGGAGATTCTTGCAACTTCCCTGTCAAGATCTGCTGTTTAAATCTTTTCAAGCTCATCAACCTATATTTTAAAAATACTCCAGGTACTTTTAATGCAGGTGATCAGCATGACACTTTGGGAAATACAAAAGAGAATTAGATTTGCTCTCCCTGGAATAAATGATCTGAGATAAAGCATTAAAAGCTGCTAAATTCTTTCCGCAATTATTCCATTGAAAGGCTCTGCCTTCATAAACAGATGGAGTCTAGTAGGAGATCTCTCTGGTCAATCAGAATCCACCACTTCCTTGTTGAGCATTAAGGTGACACTTCAGATTTAACATGGTGCTTTGGAAACAGTTGACAATCAGTGCTTGTTTGCTGAGAAAATCTCTAGGTCCATAGGTGATAAGACTAAAATCTTACTCCTTGAAATAGATTATAAAAAGACAGAGTTGTTTAATTTCGTGCTGGCTAGAAATCACAGTGATGACTTTTCCTCCTCTACTGGCTGCATTTTTACCTCCCACCCCAAAATTGTGTATTACACTGAAGATTCAGCTCTTGATCTCTGTAGGATTCACTAGGCAGTAATCCTTGCTAGTAACGAAGAAAATAGACTGTTCAGTCAGATTGCCTAGACTCAAATCTCGACTCTACCATTTATTAAGTATTCTTGGGCAATTTACTTTACTCATCTTCTCTATGACTCAGTTTCCTCTTCTGAAACCAGAAGTAATAATGATACATACCCACACTGCTTTGCTGAGGGAATTAGATGGTGTATTTGCTTAAAATGCTTAAGACTGTGCCTGATCCATAGTAATAAAAATGTGATTTTTTAAAATTGTTCTTGTCTTTCCCACAGTGTTAACACTTAAATAGCCATCTTCGATATGGCCTTCCTTCATTTCCTCCTGACTAGGAAATAAACCCCAACACATCACTTTAGTTAGCCCATGTTGGTTGGCCTATATTCAAAGTAGCTCCCTTCTACTGCTACTCAAAATACATCACAGTTTTGAAAAATTCACATTTATCCAGTAAACTAAGGAAATCCATTCGCTCCTTTAACCCATTTCAATATATTCAAACTATCTCATATCTTCTATATGATGTAAGCCAGGTCTTTTTCATTATAGAAATAGAAAAATTTCACAAATCCCCAAGCATAGTTTCTTTTAGATAATACTTGTCCCAACATTCCATTTTCCATTCTTTACATGTCTCTTGTACTGGTAGATTCATTTCCTCCTCTCATTTCTGAGCACCCAGGAAAAACTACTACTTCAAACGTAACATGTATTATAGCCCTCTCAGTGCAAAAAATTAATACATATATATATATTCAACTAACATTCATTTAACATAAATACATTCATATATGTGTGTATAAATATGTCTTTGAATATATATATATAAATATAATATATATATATTATAGCATGTGTATGTATATATGTATGCATAGTGAACATCTGTCTTAAGATGACCTATACAAGTTTATACAAGTTAGTAATTCATAAATGACATGAAACAGAATGTCAGTATTTCCTCAGTGAGGTACAATTACATATTTGTACTAATAATTAGCTACTTTTCCCTTATTTAATAATGATCATGGCCTCATATCACAAGAATTAATCTTTTAATAATGCAATTAGTGGCAAGATTAAAAAATATATTTTTTTTAATTAAAATTCTAAATCAGTGTGGTATTACTTATCTATAATATTCTTTTAAGGATCTTACATCTATTGCATTACTAGCTGTGGTTAGTTATCTGCTTTGACAAGGGCACGTAATTTCTGTATTATCCCTTATTTTCCTTCTCTCAATACCTGAAAACTACAAACTGGCATTTTGTTTAAACACTTTTATGTTTGCAGTGAAATTTCTTAAAGTTTCTAGTTATTTTCAATAAGTATACTGAAACATGTCAAGAAATGGGTGTTATGAAAACATCTCTCTATGTATTTATTAAATATATTGAGGTAGCATTTGTTTATATGACTATATAGGTTTCAAGTGTACAATTTGATAAATATATCATCTGTATATTGCATGGTATGTTCATCGCCCAAACCCAAATACCCTTTGTCACCTTATATTTGACATTTTTTACTGTTTTCTACCTCCTTCCCTCTGATAATCACTGTATCTATGAGTTTTTATTTGATAAACCATCTATATCTATCTATCTATCTATCTATCTATCTATCTATCTATCTATCTATCTATCATCTATCTATCTATCATCTATCATCTATCAGTGAGGCAACCCTTGGCTGATCTCACAGATTGCACGGACCTTGTCAGTTTACAATCCCTTATTTTTAATTTTTTTACGCCTACAGCACCTGGTCTTCCTAGGTGGTCTCCCATCCAAGTACTAACTAGATCCAATCCTGCTTAGCTTCCGAGATCAGATGGGATCGGGCTTGTTCAGGGAGGCATGGCTGTAGACTGAACCATCTGTATTTAATAAGGTTATGATTCGTTTTACATTCTGCCTAATCTTACTTACTATGGTTATTTTGAAATCATTTCAGTTGAATTCCTCATTTGCTCAAAACTCCAATTTCAATAGAAATTTGAATTTAAGCTAAAAAAAAAATCATCCATCTTTACTTCCATCTTTTTCAAGCTGCCATTTTTACAGCTGAGGGTGATGTTAGAGTCCGTGTTTCAAATGCCAATACTAACTGAAAATTGAATCCAAAAGATGTTAGAAGACATTGTTAGCATTACTAAGTCAAAATAAGAGAGGTTGATACACCAAGTTCCCAGACTTGCAGGTAGGTGCTCCTTATACTGCATCAATTTGCTCCCGATGAGGGACAAACAGCTAAGAAAATGCACATATGGAGAAAAAGCTGCTATAGGTACTCTTACTCTTTCACCATCCTTCTTTCTCTAAATTCCAACCTAATATTCCCATCCTAATGTCCTTTTCCTCAAGTTAAAAGAACTGGCAGGAAGTGTTTCTCAGCATTTAACTACTAACCTACTCACTTCCTCAACTCCCCTGTGGTCAGAAAAAGAACTTGAACTTTTTGAAACTTGTCCTCTATCTCTAATATTATGATGTCATATCTTATTTCCAACCCTCACAAACATTCAAATTTTCAAGTAGAATGTGCCACAGTTTAATAAAAAAAATATCTTTACAATGTTAATTGGATATGCTAGCAATGGGCCTTGAGAATATGAAAAAAAAAATAAAAGTTGAAGTGCGTGTCTCTTATACCATATAATGAGGGAAAAGATTAGAGCTAAAAAAAAATAGAAGAGTAGTTTTCATCTTGTCTTTGAATAAATTAGTTCTTACATTTCAGTCTTGAGTGTGTTGGCAGCTACACCAAGTTATTTTTCGTCGACAGAGTCAAAATACAAGTCCAGAGCAGTTTTTAGACTTAAACATCTAGGATGTCATTTTCAAATGTCACATGGCAATAGTTCACTTAAAGAACAACAAACAAAATGAAGTGTTAAAGGAACATTTTACTTTTCATCACTGTTTACTTATATTCTGATGGATATGTCAGACTTAAATGCCTAAAAGCAAATGTGGATAAGAGAGACAAAATAAAAGCTTATAGATTTGGGAGCTAGAAAAATCATTATTCCAAATGCATTTTATCTTACTGTTATGTTTAAAATATAATACTACTACGACTTAAAATGAAAAGAAAGGCAATATTTGAGTGGGGAAAAACAAAGAAAAAAGTAATGGTTAAATAATTTATTTTATTCTTTCCTTCATACTAAGTCTTTGAAACATATTTTTATTTAAAAAAGGTCCTACATGAAAAAAATCAATTTCTATGATGTATACATTTAAATAAAAAAGATATATAGTAGACATTTATTTAAATTTTTAAAGTTTGCAAAATACTATGGCAGAGTAATAACAACACTTCGTTTCAATGAAGTAGCAATCAGATCTGAACATCTCTGTGACACAGCTAGAAGTGATTCCCAAGTCAGTGGTGATGGAGGCAGTGATGTTGGTGGTAGGTGTCAAAATCTGAAGTAGACCAGTTAAAACACCATTACCCATAGAAATGGGTGGTGAGTCAGAACACTTTTAATCATTTCCTTTCACGTACCGAGTGCAATAGCAATGATAGAAATATGCTAACTATGTAAAAACCATAGTGACACATAAAAGGTAGGCAATCCACCAAAATAATCTCCTCTTCTAATTCTATCACACAGAATTAATAAATTATTAAATGTGAGACATAAAAGAGATTACTTACATTGTTATAATTATTATTCCAGCTTTTGCCTTCTCTATATATGTCTCAGGGATTTATTTTATTTCCTTTTGTAAAATAAAAACACATATAAGAAGGGAAAAATAAAGTTTCCTGAAGAGAAAAATAAAATTTCCTAACAGGAAAAATAAAGTTTTTCTAAAAGGGAAAAATAAGTTTCTATTTTTAGTGAGATAATGCCTATAAAACAGTTGGCAGGGTAACACACTCTTAGGAAGAGTTCAAAAAATACTAGTTATTACTGTTTTTATTGGTAGTTTTCAAAATCTTCCATGTCTGATTTTTATGTTATAAAAATAAAAGCATTAACATATTTTATTTTTTATTAGTTTCCAAAAAGTAAATTTACTATATTACATGTAGTACAAGAAAACTACATCACACTCTTGGTGTTTAGATTTCCCTATATGTTTCCTATTCTATTTTCCTTCTTTATTTCTACAGTCTATATTTCATTACTTTCTAATTAATGTTCTAGTATTACTATTTTTATTACAAATGAGATATACTACATGTATGACAGGGCCATTAGTTGCTCTTTTTTTCCCTCTTTTTGCATAACATTTTTTATTTGATTGAGATTAGCAATAACAAAAATCCTTGACAAAGATAATACCTAAAATAAAATAATTTGCATTTCAAAAAATGTATTGGGTTTAGCTCTACTTCTAATAGTTGAATTAACAGATTAGTTGTAAAATTTTCTTTGTAAAGAGTCACCAGAAACTTTTAAGTTTTATGCAAAATATAGGAAATCACTTGTACACTGTTGGTGGGAATGTAAATTGGTACAGTTACTATAAAAGCAGTATGAATGTTCCCACCTAAATTAGAACTAAAACAGCCATGTGATCCAGCAATCTCACTTCTAGGTACATATCCAAAGGAAATTAAATTACGATAATAAAGAGATAGCTGCATGCCTGTGTTCGTTGCAGCATTATTCATGATAGTGAAGACATGGAAACAATCTTAAGTGTCTATTGATGAATGAATAGGTAAAAAAAATATGGGAGATTTTATATATTTATAAAGGAAACTTATCCAGTCATTAAAAAAAGGAAGTAAATATCCTAACATTTGTGAAAACATGGATGAAATTTGAGGGCACTACGCCAAGTGACACGTCAGACAGAGAAAGATACTTCATAATCTCACCTATATATAGAATCTAAAAAAGACAAACTCACAGAAATAGAAAACAGATTGGTCATTGTCAGGGATGAGGGCTGTGGGTGCTGGAAATGAGTAAAGGTGGTCAAAGGGTACAAACTTACAGGATAAGTTCTGAGGATATAATATACAGCATGGTTACTATAGTTAAGAATGCTGCATTGCAAATTTGAAAGTAGCTGGTAAGAGCAGATTTTAAAAGTTCTCACCCCCTCCAATGAAATTATATGAAAGTGATAAATGTATTAACTAACCTTATTGTGGCAATTATTATACAACATATACATATATAAAATCACTATGTTGTATACATTAAATGTATACAATGTTATATGTCAATCATATCTCAATCTGGGGCAAAAAAGAAAAAAGAAAGAAATCTCAAGGAAATAAGGACCGAGCTTAAGAATATCTAAAAATAAAATTTATTTAGTTTAGAAATTTTAAATGCACATCCTTAAAGAGTATTCTGTACTGGGAAGTTTGAAACTAATGCCTGTGTTAGTTGTCACATTCGTGCTCAGTTTTCCTACAAGAGAGACACCTCCTTGACTGGGAGACTCAAGAACTTCAAAGTTTTACATAACAATTCCCCATCAAGGGTAAAGCAGTTTGAGAGTACAAAGTATTTCATCATATGGTAAATCAACATTAAATATTTAAATGTCAACTATATTCTCCTGCATTGTAAAAATTTCATTAAACAGTATGGTGGGGAACAGTGATTTGAGAAATTTTTTCCTTTTTATTCATTACGAGCCTTATTTCTCTCTCATTCCATTTTCTCCCAGCAGTTATGAATGATCTCAT
Organism: Cynopterus sphinx; assembly: GCA_030015415.1. Taxonomy (NCBI): domain Eukaryota; kingdom Metazoa; phylum Chordata; class Mammalia; order Chiroptera; family Pteropodidae; genus Cynopterus; species Cynopterus sphinx. The sequence goes on from CM057381.1 coordinate 13,935,952, forward strand.
CCTCACCCAAATGCTTCTCACACAACGGTAGGCTTATTTAAGCTAAACTTTTCTAGAATGAAAAAATTATTTTCTCAATAGTCTGCAATAATGATCATCTCAGTAAATTCTAATAGGTTCACATATGCAGGCATATTAAACAATTAAGATAAATGAGCATCTCAAGAAATATTCGTCATTGCAGTAATATACATCCTAAAGAACTGAAAACTCAAACTGACTGAAAAAGTCTTCACACCACCAGTCTGTCAATAGCGCACTCACTTTTGAGGACCCTTTATTGAGGCAGATGCATTTTATTAAAATAGAATCATTAAGCTTTCTGGGAAGGATAAAGAAAGTAGAGCTAGGTGACTTTTTTTTTTGGACAAGTGTAGTTATCTAAAAGAAAAGAAATAGAGGTATTAAAGAATTCATAAAGCCTGTTAACCTTTTGGTGCTCTCTGCTCTGGAGTTGTGTGTCAGGCAGGCATCAAGAAGGTGACTCAAAGGCTTAATTACTATACAGGAGAGAAAGCAGCTTTTTTTGCCATTTTGCCGATGGCCAGTTTTGATAGTCTCTCTCTGCACCATCCAATGTGGTAGCTACTACTCACAAGTGGATATTGAGTATCTGTTATGTGCCTAGGGTCAAATTTAAATAGTTAAATTTTAAATTAAAAAAAATGTAAGCAGAGTAAAATATTTGTTCTGTTAGACTATTGTTTTAGGAAAACTGCATTTTATCTGTACTGCCATGTTGCATAAAGAACGCAATTTTAGTACATATGTACTTTTTACCTTTGCTTAAACATAGCTATTAAAAAATTTGAAATTTTGTATTTGGCTCATATGCTTCTGAAATGGGATAGAGATGCTCTATTAATAGGCTACTTATAAAAATTATGGTTTATTATAATCTAAACTTTTTATTTTTAAAGCTTGTTTTATTAGATTATAAACACATGAATGATTTATTCCTATAAAAATAAACTATATAAAAACACATTAAAAGCAATAGTGGTATCCCAAGATTATCTGCCAAAACTTTTAGATAATTCCCCCTGGTATTATAAGAAGATGTGAAAACATGAAGGTACATACTTATGAGAAATGGCTAGGTATCTAAATAAGAGTTAACTTAGTGAAGAATAAGGCTTTTAATAAAATAGTAGTAAACGCTCAAGGCCATTTGTTGAAATATTAGTGTGGTAAAAGTCCCACTGTAAAATATTCCTTTAAGAACCAGCCAATTCCTTCCACAAAAATGCTTATTTTATCTACAATTTGGAATCACACTGAATCTTAATATCAATTTATCTTCATAAATGCATGCTTAATCTCCAATACCATTTCATTTGTGAGCAATGAAATAACTCATTTGCCAAAAATTTTCAGAATAAATGTCTTTACCCTGTGAAGAAGCTCAGAGACATTGTTTTTCCAAAATACAGTATATCAGCTTTTGGGAGAGAGGTTAATAATACATATTTCTACCATCCCCCTGGGGACTGTTTGATTTAGTAGGAATCTGTATTTTACCAAATACAGAGATGATTCTCTTCCACAGTAGACCTAAATGATACTTAGAGAAATACTAATTTAAGAAATACTTGTAATTTTCTCTCTTTTACTGATATATTCTCCTTTTTTAAATTATTTTATATAAAAAAAGAAAGTATGAAAGGAGATGTACTGTGTTGGATAAGGAAAATTATACCTACTAATAATTTCTAGGTGAATTTGAGAAAGTAACTTGATTATTTTAAGGTTCATTTTCTTTATCTTTACAAAAGAGATAATATATCGCACCTTATTTAAGATCTAAAAAAATCACAAAGTGAAACCCTCTTTAAAGTATATACAACTTTCAGTGACTGATTTAAATCTTTATATTTCCCAATTTTTGTTGTTATCTCTTCCCCTACCTGTTTCACTCAAATCACGTTTATTGACCACCCTTATGAACAGGACCTTGTTAAACAAAGGGATTTAAGATATTATCGCATCCGTAAAAAACTATAAAATTAACAGAAAGGTCAGATAATGTGTGAGAAACGCCCAATCAAAAGTTTAAAACATTTTACCATAGTCCACAAAACATACTAGTCAAAATAATTTCTAACACAAATCCAACTTTATTTCAAGCCACTTTCCCCTTAGCTCACTGTTCTTCAGACACTGACCTCTCATCCTTGCTCCTCAAACAACCTTTCCCTCTTGTCTCTCCAAGGTCACCCATTGTACCTAACTGCTCATTTATTTTTTTTTTCAGGTAGCAGATTGATATCTCCTTAGAAAAGCCTCAGATGATCATTCTCTCTGAATTGCCCACATCTATCACATTACTAGGTTATTCCCTTCAAGATGCTTTTTGATATTTGTAATTACATTGTTTATTTAACATTAACTCCCTTGATGGTCATGTCTGTAACTATATTCACTTTCTCCCTTCAAAGGATGGAGTCTATTTTCCTGTCTCTTGACTGGGCTGGCCATGTCAGTGAGGCCATTGTAAAACACCCAATCTTTCCGGCGTCCACTCTATAAAGCCCCAAGAGCCAGCCCAGGTTAGACCAGTAGAATATTGCCCCGTCAATCCACAGAATTATGGGAACAAAAATGGTTATGATTTTGTACCTCTAAGGTTTGGGTGGTTTGGTGGTAATTAATTCATACATCCTCAGTAGATTGAATTTCTATGAGCACAGAGATTGTCAATATTGGTTATCACTGTGTCTGCAGAGCCAAGAACAAGAATGAATATAATGGCTGTTCGATAAATAAATGTGGAAACAGGTGACCGTAAAAAAAGAGTAGATTAACAAACTGCCTTCTAGGAGAGACATCAGGGACACTTCACAAAGGATCTAAGATGAAATAAGTAATGCTTGTGAGGTGAAACACTCTCTGAGTAAACATTTATTCCCACGATGATCTTCCCCAATTAATCCTAAACTCCCCTTCAATAGCTATTAATTTCATCAGTACAAATTCAAACTCCTCAGCAGAGAAGACATGATTCTTCAAAGAGTGCCATCTTTGGTCTGTTCAAGTCTTTATTCAGAAATTCCACCACTGGCTATTCAATGTTATTTTTATACCAGATTATGTGAAATTTCCAAATATACTGTAAACTTTGAGGTTGATGTAACTCTCCTAATGCTGTTTCATCTCTTGAGTACCCTTCCTACCTTTCTCAGCCTGGGATAACCCTACTCAGCATTTAAAGCCTGTTTCTATTTTCAGTCCTCGTCAGATACACTTATTAAGGCAAGACAGCTGTCCATACCCCCATACACTTCTTTCACATATATAGAATATATCCCCGAATGATGGTCTTACAGTAAGATTTCAATACTTCTTACTTTTCACCGTTTTGAGATTATGTGTTCCTTGAGGATAAACATCATGTCTCATGTCTTCCCTATTTGGCAGATAGATACTCACTATAAACAGCTGCTAAGTGAACACATAATTCCTAGAAATATTTTCTAAGGAGAGGATCTAAGAAGCACATTGTCTTTTGTGGGCCTGAACATTACATGTTTTGTTTATAGAGTTAAGTTACCCCACAAAACAAACCTGGAAAGTTTTTGGGATCATATATCCCTACTTCAAAATTTAAAAAGCTGTAAACTCCCACCATTTCTCACTCTCTCCTCCTACCCTGGCAGGTAGACATAATAACAGCCTATTTCCAGATTCCCCAGAAACAGAAAAACATGTCAGAAATGAGGAAGTGCTCATGGATCATAATAAGAAAGAAGATCAATTTATAAACATCATTACTAGAAAAGATAAGACCATCAGTTATTATTCTTTAACTCAGTAAGTAAAGACAGTGAGTGGGCCAGAGTCCATTTTGCGGTTAGCAAGCAGGTTACAGGCCACTCCGTTCTAATGGACAAAGACCATGTCTGTTTTAAATCCTGATTATGGCGCCATGCAACAAGAAAGCTTAATAAATGCTTAATGATGATAAGATACCATCTATTGCATTTGGAGCTATTTGAATTTAAAATAAAAATGCAAATTAGTTTTAGAAGCTAACTGAAAAAGGATTGCCATAAAACCACCTTTGTTTTAGTAAATAATAGCCAAAAGGAATAAATACTTTTTCAATATCTTTAAAAGTCTATGCCTTGCTTTGTAAGGAGATTAAATGCATGGAAAATTCTTTGTTGCTTAGGAAAACCTGGAAAGTTGTAACAAATGATGGACAAGTTCTCATTCTTAGGCATCGCCTACAGCTGGGGACTTGCATATTTTTATTGTTATGATGGTATTGATTGTTAAGTCAACAGAAAGCTATCACAAGGGATTGCAAATTTCTATACCAATACTCTGTTCTGTAACATTAAAATGTCATTACTGAATCACCAACTTTTTCTCCTGCTGTAATATTATTCTCTGTTGATTGCCTGCCTGAGCTGAAATTTGAAACTGTCACCCTCAGACTTGCAAAAGTGATTCAACTTCACTTATAAGGAAAGTGAAATTAAATATTCATTCACGGGCTGCATTTCAAGTTCAAACTGTCTGAAGCTCCTTAAGGCAAAATATATTTAAGTTGAAACACATTTTTTCTTCATTTTTATGCAGCAAAAACTCAGAGTGGGTATCACGGGTGAACAAATCTTAAAATAATAATTTATTTTGAACTTGACATGAGGGGAGAGTTGGGCTTTCCTTTTTCCTTCTGCAATCTTGCTACTGTGTCTGGCCTACCCCATTTATCTCCTTTGTCAGGAAACCTGAATGTGTGGGTTTGTAGGTGTTTTTAACTGCTTGATTTTTTTGTATGTGTCATGTTTTAGCATTAATCAAGTTGTAAAGCATCTAAGTATTCAATAAAAATATAATTGTTTCTATGTCTGCCACAGAGACATAGGCTTACATATTGGTAAGTGTGCAGACTAAATGGATTTAAATCGGGCTCCAGTTCGTGTTACCTGTGATAGCTGTTTAACTTATAACTTGTATGTCTCAGTTCGTCATAAGGTTGCTGTAAAGATCGAATAAATTATTTAATATAAAGCATTTAAAATAGTGCTTGAGACATGTTTTCTTCTAAATAAATGTTGCTCTAAATTAGTGTTACCTATTATTTGGACATTTTAATGATGATAATTAGCATTTTTAAAAGGCTTGATATTATAGAAATATTCACAGATTATTTCATGAATCGAATAAGCACATAACAGTCACGAACAGTAAAAATCACACATATAGTTGTGGTGGATGCAGTATACCAGCTGTTCAGCATCTATTTTACCTCCTTCTTTTATACTTTTCTGTAACACAGAATCTGGAAACGTAAAACTACATTTCACAGATGACTTTGCCACCATGGTCTGGTTTAATTTTAAATAAATTTTAAATAAATTTAAGTTTTGCACTAATCAGATATACCTTTGTTAGATTTATATTTAGAACCCAGTTAAGTAAAGAATAGGCCAAGGGCCATGGATCACGTTTGCTGGTGTGCATTCTAATGGTATGTCTCTATCAGCAGCTTCGTGATTCTACCATCCTCACAAAGGTAGCAGGAGTTTTCAGAATCCAGGACAAGGCAGGTGACTGGGGCTGGTAATCATTATAGGAAGCTGAACCTAGAGCCTGCCCCTCCAGTTTCATTCCTTGAACATGTAAAACACTTTTTGTTTAAAAAGTTAAAGGAGTTTTGTTTGTTAAGGAACCTTAACCTATTTGGCACTGAAGCCAAATGGACTCAGTTAGAATTCTTGTCTCTGCTCTTTACTTACCGCGTAAACTTTGGCAAAAATTACCATGTTAATTTTAATTGTAATTTAGTCATCTTAAAATGAGATTAATAATACTTAGCTTGAAATGTTGGAAAATAAAGACTAGACGCATAAGCACCTGCAAAAAAATCAAAAAAACAAGATCGTACTTAAGGAAAAAAATTGAGGCTGTGTGCTAATTGACCCATATAAATCCTCAAGGATATTTTATGATAAATTTCGGATGAGAAAACTTATCTTTGGCAAACTAGTCAAATGGTCTTTCTATAATACTATGCTGCTTTTCAGAAATAAATATTCTCTGCTTCTAGAAAGAAACATGATATTTGATAACATGGTTTGCTTTTGACAATATCTGATATGTCTACGAGACTATAAGTTTCACATTGTCATGATCAAGGAAAGTGGCTACCAAAGTAACACCCTTGGATGTTTTTGTGTCTTTCCATTATTCCAGGTTTACTGAGTGGAACCTTCTCAGATAAACCAATCAGGTACCCACTCAGGATACACACAACACTCAAAGGGGAAGGACAGAGTCTTATGGGACACAGTGAAGTGGTGAAAGAACTTAGTGTCTCCAAAGCAAGCTCTGTTGACTGGTGGCAGCAAACAGTTTTGCATGAATTCCATGCCCGTGGCGATCGGGCAGAAGGTCAGTCTTTGGCCCTCAGCTTACCCATCCCTAATGCTCTCAGGTCAGTCTTGAGCATCGTCTGTATGAGGTGTTCAGCTTATACGGACCTTACAAGGTGGGATCCTTATGACTATTGGTTGCTTTAGTCAGAGGCTTATTGATGGCAGTCTTAGCTGAAAGTTCTGGGGTTTGGGGCATTCTGGTCACACCCTAAAGGGGTTTTCATCATATGTCAGCTGGCATTAATATATTTGCTTCCATGGAATCCATTTTGTTAAGACCACAAATTCCTCAATTCTTTAGGTTCTACACAGACGTAGAAATGACAACTCGCTAGTTATATCCTTGACCTGATTAAAAAAAAAGAAGGGTTAACGTTTGGTTTGTTTTACCATAAACTATGAGGATATAGAGCAGTAGATCTCAACTCCGCCTAAATATTTGAATCATTTGAGAAGATTTTAAGTTTACTAAAGCCCTAACTCTTCCCAGCCCATTTGAATAAAAAAATTTCTAGAGAGGTACCTAGATAGTTGTATTTTAAATGTCCCCAGGTAATTTTAAAATGGAGTCATGAACCTTTGGTGCAAAGTGAGAATTTATTGTCATCTGATGTAGGTATTCTGGAAAGAGCTTATTTACCATCTTTTCTGAAAAATAAATCTATCATTCTCAAAAAAAGGGTTTTGAATCATAGAGCAGTAAAGGATTTTTGGAGCACATCAGATCCCACCTCTCATTTTCAAGAAATGGAATAGCTTACCTGACGTCATCCTGGTCTCTGAGCTACATGTTTAAAGGAGAAATATAGTGTTCTGTATACCACCTGCAGGCTGTGGACCTGAGTGCCTGCCATGTCCTGAATATTGACTTGCAAGTCTGTCAAAAGCACATTAGCTTTCTTTCTTTTCCATGTGTCTATCCATCTAACATAACATTTTATTAAAAACTGTGCTAATCAGATAACAGACATTGAATACTTCAATTTTATGTTGTTCACTGGTAATCATAGCATGGAAGAGTGAACACAAATTTCAAATACAGATGCCAAGTACAAATAACATCAAGAACTTTGTAGTCTATTAACCAACATTTCAAAACCCTGTGACCCATTACACAGGGAATATTGGAACCCCCACTCCACAGAAAGGCCACACCAAATACCATTACTCAGTACAGTCCATCACATCCGCCTAATGGGTTATTTTCTTACTAATTGCCCCTGTCTTACACAATATGGAAAGACTGAACAGTAGATGTAACAATATCCAATCTATTTTATGAAAATATGTTTATGTTTGCAATAAAGAAACTGAAAGTTGTTTTCTTTGGAGAAACTAGTGAGGAGGTAGTATAGCACAATTGTTATCTGAAGTCAGACAGACCTTGGTTCAAATTCTAGAACCTTAATTTATTAGCCCTATAAACTTCTTTTCCCTAGTAGGTAAATTGTGATGATGAGAAAGACTTCTTATGATATTACGAAGATTGAATGAAATAATGAATAGAATGGGTTTTGAATTCTGCTTAGCACATAATAAGTACTTATAAATATACCTGTTGAAAAAAAACTATTATATACTATTTGGTGTAAAATAGGTGGAGGTATATCATAGTAGAGAAAAAGAACCAGTGGATTCTCAAACTGGATTATACATATAATGTGACTAAACTCCAAGTTCTTCTCGGCTTGACTAAATTTTAGACAAAATTCTCCCTGACTCTAGAGTCCTGAACTCTCTTTTCTTAGAGCATTTATTTTAGAAATTTGAAATTGCCTCATAAAATGTTTTTGAATCTTCTTTCAGCCTCTTGCCGGTTTTACAACCCAGAAGATGTCTTTCTCAAGCACCTGGGAGCCATCTCTTTGGAATGTAAACATTGAGGAGCTGGTCTGTTTGGAAATTTAGGAGCCTAACTTCACTTCTTAGATGGGCAGCAATTAGGAAACACAGATGGTGGAATAAAAAAAAGTTCTTTTTTTTTTTTTTTTGAAACCTCTGGAATAACTAAATGAGCTTCACATACTTCATTGATCAATCTCTCCCTACAGTGTCCTTTAGTACTCTTCCATTAGCTCACTTTAGCGCTTAAAAATTCTCTGGTATTTTATTTTGGCAGTTTACTCTCTCTCCTGTGTTGCAATAGTCTCGAACATAGTGGCTTTTGTCTGATTAATTGTGGCCAGTGCGAATTTTGCTTTGATAATTCACACAGAGCCAAGTGACATCTTCCTGAAATCTATATTTTATATGAAGATGTGGAAAGAAAAATGCAACATAGTTGGACATCTTAAACATTTTTTCTATGACATTAAACATGGATAAATTATGGGGTAAAATTCAATTGTCATATGTGCACATAAGATAAATTATAAATGTATTTCCAAATAAAGACTGATAAATTATTTGTACTTGGAAACCCCATACTCTGATTTTTGATGGTTCCTCTTCACTCCCTGAGCGCATTTCAGCAGAAAATTTTGGAAAGCTCTGTCTCAAGATATCTTTCAGATTTATAAGTGGCAGAGCCAGACCCAACAACTACACTGAATTATGAGTTATTAATATACATCACTGTTTCTATATCTTCAATAAAAATGTGTTTAACAAACTATTGTGTTTTGCATTTTAATATGCCTCATTTTTAAAATAAATGCATTACCTGCTGCTCAGGGACTTAATAATTTTTGTTTTTTAGTTTTCATTTATAAAGAAGGCAAGTCTTGAATTATATATTTCAATTAAAAAATATTGTTAACAAGTTTACATTATATCCTCTACTTTCAGAGTAACTATGTTTGCATTTTCAAGGGGATAAAACTAGATATTTTAGATCACCCCTGAATTTTCTCAACAAAATGCTGTTAAATTTTTGATAACTATAAACAATAAATTTTGGAAACCAAAAAATTTGTTGTAGCAATGCATCCTTTGATCATTAAAGAAAACCACTCTTTCTATAAACATGAAGGATAAATGGTGTCAATGAGGCCTGAAATTGTGATGAGCTTTGAATGTTCCAGTGCTTCTTAAGATTAATATTCAGAAAGACTCTGACATTAAATCTGTCACATTAAAATTCCTAGGTATTTTTGAAACACACTATCATCATATATTTTAGTATTTTACTTAATAAATATGAAAATGTTTTAATTAATTTTGCATTGTTTTTCATTGTACATTTATAATATAGTCTAACCTCCTATTTAATTTCATTGACACAAAATTCTATAAATTTGAATTAACTTTTTATTCCTCCATTTACTAGCTGCATGTCCTGTGGCATATTACGTAAACTACTTGAGTATTAATTGACTCATCTCTAAAATGCAGATAAGATCACACATGCCTCATAGGGTTGCTATGAGAGTTAAGTGAGATAATAACGCAGAGACTTTGCACAGTGCTTTGCATGTTTTAAGTGCTCAATAAATTATGATAATGATGGTGGCAGGTATAGAATGGTCAGGTCATCATAAGTGGTGTTTTACCCATGCTTGAAATTTTTTTAAACAACTCCATTTTGAAAATCAATAGAGAAACAGGGTTACCAGGATGTCAATAAAGCTTAACTTTTTGGGATTTTCTCTTGTACAGGTCTTTTCCTAATTAATATTTATTTCCTTAAGGAATGTCTGTATTCATAACATCATATTCTTTCTTAAAGAGGGTCCCACAATTATAATATTTAAGGCTGAATACAGATCTTGCCTAATTTTCAAATAAACTTTTGGAAAAACATATAAAACAATGTAATTTATCCAATAAGTAGATATATATTAATATGTCAAGAATTATATGCATACCATCAGAATGCTTAATAGAAGAATTGTTAATAATTAATCAATAGATTATATTAATTATATATAAATAAATGTTTATAAAATATATGTGGCTTTTAAACAACTTTTTAAAAGTTCTATTTAACTCAGAAATTGGAATGAACAAAATGTTAAATGAGAATAGGCTCTGAGAGTAACTAGGGAATATCTCAAAAAAGTGGGATAAAGATGTTTATCACTGTCTGTAGTCCTGGCTGGACCTCCTCAATATTTGCAGATGCTTTATGCCAAGCCTTAGCTATGGAATTTATCCTCATCAACTTGTAGGCTTGCATATATTATTTTGAGAAATTTTAAAGAGAACACACACACACACACACACACACACACATATATAGTCTTTAGATTTATAAAAAATAAGAAAAAATTCTTATTTCACATTGGATATTATTTACATGATAAGAAATTCCCTAAAGCTTAATCTGTAGAGCTATTAACTCTAGTTCAAAGACACATTCTTATATATACTATAAAAATGGCAAATCTATTTTCTGTTTGCATATAAAACAACAGATGTTCTTTTCTGTCAGTTAGAACATTTTATACGCCGGGGTGAATAAAATGCCCCTTTTCTTTCATTTTAGTATTATTTTCATCAACAGCAAATGAAAACTTTTTAAAATTGTCTGCCATAGTTTATGTAATCTTCTTTTAAAATATTCTATTTTTAAAACATAAAACAAAGCCCATGCTTTATTATGTGCCTTAGCTATTTAAATGCTTTTCTTTATATTTATTTCAAATCACTTCTCTTAAAATATTGGCACCTTTTACATAATTTCAGCCATCCACTAGCAGTGTTTTTATGCCCTTGCTCTCTCCTGAAGACAAAGGAAGACGAAAACTACGAGCCCATCAATCAAAAACAACACAGTCAGCACCAAGTCCAATAATGAAAACCATGATTTCATAAATCATCTTCCACAGGTTGGGGTCATCTTTGAAGAAAAAAAAAATCTTATCAGGTGCAGCTGAATATCCTCACAGTCTTTCATTCTTCAGTCTTTAATGAAAACAATTGAATGGCTGACAGAATAAAAATGTGTAACCTTTCTTTTAAAAAAAATGTTCAGACTATGTCCTTGAAATAAGTTGAAGTTGAGATATTTTTCCCTCTAAAGGTCCAGACATTTTTTTTAAACAGTTTGGCAATGAGATAACTTTTTTTCTTACCCTCTTTTCAGATATGTGTGTTTAATTCAATTAAATGGAGATTAAATTTAAGAACTTTTCAAAAAGCTATTTCCTGGCAGTGACAAGCAGTAACTGCAAAAGGAGGTTTGACATGGCTTTTTTGTTTTAGCTGAATCAACAACTTGGGTAAATTCTGTTCTATGACCCCGAGTCCACATCCACATATTAGGGAATAAAATAAGCAGCCAGAAATCACTAGGTGGATTCAGACTGAACAGAGATCCATCTCTTTAAAAATATGGACTCTGTATTTGCTAACCTGGTTAAATAGGTCTGAGTAAAATAAAGTTTGATTAGGCATACGAAGTACTGTATACTTAATCAAAGTTCTCAAATTTATTTTGCTAAGGCATTGCTACCTGGCATATCCTAAGTCCCTAATGTGATTCAATAAAATCTATTCTTTTCTTGGACTTGAATTAGCCACACTTTTGGGGATATTCACCTTGTTCAAAGACCTAGACCTGGTTTGTACAATAGGGACTTCATTTAGTAGTGGGATTGAGACACGGTGCAGGGACACATCCTTACATGTAGACAGAGAATGGCAGTGTACCTAAAGAATAAATTGTTTGAGTTTAAAAATGAATGAATGGGAAAATGAAGTAGATATAGAAAGAAGAGAGACATGCAAAGTGGGTTGCTGAGTGTAGAAAGGAAATGCCTTAGGCAACATTTACATTCAAATTTTTTAAAGTATATTATACAAAATTCAGAAATTCAATGAAGAAAAAATTTATTCTTCAGGTGTGCTTTTGTGACTGACATGAGAAAGCCAGTTGATTTAGCAAGCTTCCATTGTCTTATTTAGTAAGCATTCTGGAAACCTCTATTCAGAAAAGGTTGCTATTTACAGGCATTTTGAATTCTTACCAATTTTCTATCTGCTACATAATGTAAAAGCAATGAATGGCTACACTGCATTGTTCACACTTTCAACTATATGTGATTATCTGGTCCACTGGTCTACTGTAGTGTATTTCTGAAATGAATTGAAGATAAACCCATAATAGTCCATTTCATACAGAGACATTTGTCTCAGTTTAAATTCAGGGCCCAAATATCTACTTATTTCTATTCTGTTTTATAAGTACAGTGTTTTCATCACCATTAAACTATGTTATTTCCCTGATTATACCTGGAATTCTACAAGTGCTGTGAGAGAGCTACCTATCTCATTCCTGATTCTTTAGTATCCCCACTCTAAAATACAGTTACTGAATAAAGGACAAAAGATTCAGAAAAGATTTGTGGGAAATTTCCCTCGAGATACTGCTATATGTCCAGTTTTATATAAACAAATGTATTTATGTGTGTTATGAAAATACTCATATTAACCTTGCTTTGTTCACATAAATACAATATATCATTTTTGAATAAGAAATTAAAAATATGATTAACGTTTGAACAAATTCAAGTTTATTATTAATCAATGAGAAAATTACTAATATATTCAGTAATTATATTTTAATAACTAGCTAATTAAATTTCTTGTCATTAAAATATTCTTAAAATAATCTGATTTTTAATAAAAAGTTGCAAAAGGATAAATACATGAATTCTCTAGGTAAATTTAAAATAAAAATAATTATATAGCATTTGAGAAATACATAACTATGTAGTAAAGTCCTAAAACCATGCATACATGAAAATGATAGGACTGGGCAGTAAAAAAAATGAGAGAATGTCAGATCTGCAATGTTTTATTTCATTCATAAAAATTAAAAAATAGAGTAAAATGTTGATATCTGCTATGTCTAGGTAATACATAGGCATTTCATTTTTTCTCTATTTTGGAAATCTACAATTAAAAGAAATAATAAAAATATTATTTAATAAAGATTTAAACGAGTAGTAAAATTGATAGTAAATTATGGATCTTGTAGAAGCATTCTGTACAAATTTCGCACAAATGAAAATTTGTTGCCTGTTAGTTTCTTTGAGAATACAAAATCAGGATAAAAAAAAATTACCTTTCTATGTGTGTAAGAATGAATTCATATAAATTAAACCTATAGAGTATATCCTATTATCATATATTTAGCCTTAAAATCAATTATTTTATTGAGAAATCAGCATTGTCTTTTCATTTCTATACAAAAGATGATTATTACTATGAATATGCAATGCAACACTTTCTTCTCATACCCATTTGATTTGTTCTTGTTGACAATAAAGTATTTTGTTTCAGAATTTCTTCTGAATATTATTTGAAATACCTTTAGAATTAAAATATTGGCCCATATAACATTATTTTCCTTATTAACTTTTATCAGCATGAAAATAGTCTAATAATTCAATGTAATATTATTTTCCTCAGTACAATTCAATAGATTAAATATGTACTAACTTTACAAAGTAGGGTCTATGAATACATATGATACAATAGGCAAAAATATTAAGGGCATGTATACAGTAGTTTCAGATGGTTTAATAATAATGAGTCCTTCTAGTAAAGTCAAGGGAACTACCAAATACTGCAAAAGTTATTAATGATAATTCTTGAAGATGTGTTTCTCTTTTTGTTATCCTATAGTATTCTGTAAAATCAAAAAAAAAAAAAAAGCCAGAATGTTATTCTAACCCTTTGATATTTGCTCTCTAATATTTATTATTTTTTTAAAAAAATGTTTTAACATATGTGTGAAGTTAGAAAAGTTTTTAAAAAACATTCTTAGAAAGTTGAGTAATAAGACATGATAGCATGGCTAATCATTTTGCCCTATTCTTTGTGAGCAATTTGGTATTTTGAATAATGAATACAGTTGTTGTTTAGAAACTAATACCTTGTCTTAGCCATTTACTTACATACCTAAAAGTGACAAGCTGCCATATTCCTAAGACTATCCACCCACAACACACAAACACACATGCTCTGTGTGTGCTTATCATTTAGTCTACTCAGCACATGCTCAAATTTATCTTCTTTATCAAAGCCTTAAGCAACTATCTCCGTTAAGAATATTTCTTCCCTTAAACTCTTAATTCATCTGTGGTTACTGTCCCATGGTTTAGGATTCAGTTAAATACCATTGTCAATAACAAGTTTGCAAACTCCTGCCAGTAGACCAATCTCAGCCATGTCCATTTGTTCAGTATTATCTGGGGTTGCTATCCTGTTACATTGGAAGGAATAGTAGCTGTCACAAAAGTGTTATGTGACCATCAAAGCCTAATACATTGCCATCTAGGTTTTTACAGAAAAAGTTTGCCAACTATAGGCAAACTATATATAATACAGAATAAAATGTAGTAAATAAAATTTAGATGTATATTTTCAGTTTCTTTTCATTCAAATAAGTTTATTTGTCTAGCTAAAATGTAATATCCTTGAAATTAAGAATAATTTTTAAAATACCTCACCCAGCTCAGGGGACATATTGGACACTTGATACCTAATTGATTTATTAAATCACTGTAGAGCAAGAAATCCAATTATGATATGAACTACATTTTCTTTCAGCTTGATCCCTTTATCTAGTGAGATCACCAGAGCACTATATATCTGGGCTGCATACTGTGGGATTAAAGGTAGCTTTGAGGACCTTTGACAATAATTATGCTTTTAGCTTTTGCAATGAAACAGTCATTCTTAGAAGTCTCTGTAATTAAAAAAAAAAAAATGCCATCAAGGACAACATGCACTGTGTTCTTCAAAGTCCCTCTTAAGAGCTCATGTGAAATTCCTCCCAGAGTTCAACATTAAAGAAAAGTGTGTGTGTTTACTAATGAATCACTGTTTCCCTTTATTAGACAATGACAGCTACCCAATCCATTGCCCTTCCTTTTTCAAATGGCCTTCAGAAAACCCAGAGCTAATATTAAAGCTCAATTTTAGTAGCTAATCTTATATTTCCCTTCCTGTCATGCACTCCATTTTTAGTACATAATTCCTTTTCTTCTTTCTTTTAATAGTTTAACAATTTTTTTTTAATGTGCAATAAAATGATTTGGAAATAGGGATGACCAAAAACTGAAGGAATGCATGAATGAATAAATGAACAAATGAATAGATATGTTCTGTATTAGGGCATCCATTTTTCTCTACAAGATAAATTGTCATGTTCTATCCAATTCTATGTTCCTGTGTCATCAAAGCAAGTCACAATAGGGCAATACTTTACAGAGTCTCACTAGTATAACTTTGAAACAATAGCTGATGCTCAACTCTAAGCTGGGAGCCCCCTCCCCAAGTAAACACTAGATTTAAATATGAATCTAATAAAATAGTATCTTATCTAAAATCTAATCTAATATTCAATATTAATTAAATATTATGAAAATGTGCTTTTATATGTGCAAGACTGGGGCTTTAAGCAAGGATTAAAAGGGTACACTTTTGGTGATTCAAAACTTATATTAATCTTTTCACCATCTAGGATTGAGAAAGTGGTCACCTCAAAACAGATATTTGCTTCGTGAGGAAATATCTGAGGGCTATATATCATATAAACTTAGGGGGAACATGAATTTAATTTGAATGTAAGTGGGGTAGGTGGGAGAGGGATTCATTTCTGACTCATCATACTCCAAGGTCTGCAATGTTGTTTGTAAGAGGGTCAGGGAGGAACAAGAGGGTCAAGGAGGGTCAATACATTTTGAGAAGGAATTTTAAAACTTTTAGAATAAAAAGGGCCAAAACTCTAATCCATAATTTAAAACCAGGGTAAATCGCCAGACTGGAACAATAAAGTAGTGCCAAACAAATGTCCCAAATCTCTGAAGTGAAGCTACTTTAAATAAAGGAAATTTTGTCTTTTGACTCAGACAGAACATTGAATTTTCTCAACGTTCATAGAGAATGATCTGTTTTGGGATGAAGATTGTGTTCAAGGTTGAGAACTCCTGAGGTCCCAGACACTGGGGAGTGATGCTGTGCCTTGGGAAAGCTGACTGAGCATGTGAGCTCTGTGAACTTGGTTATTTCTGCAGTCAGTGCTTTGATATCCCATTCTGAAAAAAAAAGGGGGTGACAATAGTGCATTCCTCTTAGGGTTCTGTAAGAATTAAATAAATTAATCTATACAAATCTCTAAAAAAGTCTGGTACCTAGTAGGCCCTATATGAGAGACTGCTTATTATTTTCATAGCTAATCAGTATGTTTGACTATATTTATCAAGGTGGATTCATTGGATTACACACATGATGATTTAGACAAAGGCTTTGTGATGATCAAACTGACCATCAACAGAGAAGGAAACAGGAACACTTATTATAATTTCAGACTTATTTCTAATTAGCAGTATGTCTCTTGGTAAAGCACTTAGAATTAGTGGTTCTCAGTTTCCATGTCTGAAAGATAAAAAATGAGTTAATCTAGAGAATCCCTAAGGTCTTTTTGGCCTTAGATTTTATTCGTCTATGAATCCTCTCAATGTGTATCATAACTCAGACCTTTGCTAGGTGAGATAAACAAACAAAATGGAAGCTCATTCCCTTTCCTACAACAAGTTATGATCCTGATATGACTAAAGAGCCTTTTCATCCATATTTGTACAACACAATAACATTCTCAATTATATAAGCTGTGTTATATGTTTTTCTGGTTTTGCAGACCTAAGCAGCTTTAGGCCACTAGGAAATCTTTGGCAAAGCCAGGATGACCAGCATTTACAGATTCTGAGCTTCACTTTTTAAGTGATCAGTGCACTCCTGTGAAAACAAAATCTATACTTTCACATTTTACTGACAAGGGATCACACTAAACAAAACTTTCTTGATTGACACATGTTTTCTATTACTCAGACTGTCCTTTGCTGCCAAAGCAGCAACAAGCCAAATAGGTTCACAGTGAAAAAAGAAAGGAGGCCTTGCCCTCTCCTGACTATTAGCAACGATGAGAGAGCACTGTGCCTCTAACAGCCTCTGTGCTTCAGGGGTGTTTGTGGCTTTAGCCCTCTTTACGTCCTTTCCTTATCCTCAATACTACTTTTTTTTTTTTTTAAGCATCTTTTTACTTTAACTTCTTAAACTGATAAATTCTATGTCATAAAATGTCAGGAACTACAAACTTCTTTAAATTTATGTTAAATGTGTATATAATGATTTGTTTTTTCCCTCTTTCCCACTGAATTTGAAATTTCTAATTGTCCTGAAATTCTTGAGGTCTCCTTTCTGTTAATAGAAGAAATCAATATTCCAAACATGAACTAAATACATTTAATTTTTTTCATAACCCTATGTGGGAGATAACATCAGGTCAGAAACTGTCAGGTATTGTGCACGGCTGCACTTTCCCTGCAGTAGTCCTGCAGTTCACCTTGTAGGCCCAAAGCCTCATAAAAACCTGTGATGCGAAGCGGCCTGCCTGGGACCAGTCAAGCTTATTTTAATGCTCGTTTCCTTTAGAATGGATCTATCAGGTATGTGATTATTTAGCTGATCTATTCCAATGACAGAACCTTCCAATCCTGTGCATTTGCAGGATGTATTCTTAACTCTGAATTTTACTCTAGGGCTAATAAAATCTGCAACGGAAGCACTGTGAACCATAAGTGGGGTGTTTGCCTCACAGCCATTGAACCATATGATGTCTTATACTTAGGTGTCTTATGTCTTAATTCATACCTAGGTTTAAAAGGGCCTGTTTCCATGACATCAAGAAACCCTCTTCTTCCAGGACAGAGGAGAATGAAATGTTTCATGATTAATGACACTATCTAAATACTGGCACAAGCTGGCAAGCTTTTGCAAAGGAGGCGTGTTTGACTGCATTCTGCCCAACACAACAGCTCATTAAGCAATATTTTCCCCATTAATGTTTAGTATTAAACACTGAATGAAAGACTAAATATCATA
This sequence comes from Cynopterus sphinx, assembly GCA_030015415.1. Taxonomy (NCBI): domain Eukaryota; kingdom Metazoa; phylum Chordata; class Mammalia; order Chiroptera; family Pteropodidae; genus Cynopterus; species Cynopterus sphinx. Next base: position 13,954,173 of record CM057381.1, read on the forward strand.
CGGAAAAACAAATTGAAAACAGCACAGTGGGATTTGGGGTAAGCAGCCAACAGCCTCCCCTTCGTTTGGAAGACAGCTTGCATACCTATTCCAAAGATTAATGAGCAATCAGCTCTAAATTAAACCAAGACCTGCATTTAAATCTTTTTCCCCCTCTGTTGAAAGCATGGCTATGAGTTACGCTAACTGAGATAAAGTACAGTATTAGCCTTTCCGTGTGTTGTGTAATGTGGTTAGAAACATGAAAGATTGTTTCTGAAACATTTCCTTCACATTTTTTTCATCATTTATTTTCCTGCACAATTTGAAAGGAAATGGGCCGTGATGAGGTCAGTAGTTTCTGCCACATGATGTAGAATCTTGCTCTCTGTCAGTCACTCAAAAAACAGGCACCTCTTTGAAGATGGAATAAGGAAACTGTTTTTATGAGCATTGCATAGGTGGCTAACACAGAATTCCAATTTTATAAAAACTGTCAAAAGAAACTACCTTTCAGTGGGAGCACAGATTTTGTTATCATGAGTGAAAATGTGGTAGAACCCAGTGCATTGCTAAGGCCTCAGGACACTGATAAACACCAGGGTGTGTTTTCTGTTGAAATGTTTTTATACATAGAGAGGTATGGTTTAACCCACAAGGTGACTAAATCCTCAAAGTGCAACACTCATCCAACAAGAATCAACTTAATTAGTGGGAGTTCCTTTAGAAAAAATTGATATAGAAGACAATTCACAAAATAGACTCATTATTTAGGGATTCTTAATCCAGGTCTCTCTAATGTTAGGACATCTGTGTAAGGATGTATATGGATGTGTGTGCATAAACATATATTTTTAATATATTATTTTGTATGTATATGCACCTATGTATGTTTTTTCTGGGACAGGGTCTCTAGTTTTGCATTAGATTCTGACAGAAAATTTTAATGCTAAACTTTTAAGAATTATTGCATAAAGCAATGTTCCTGTACTTGAACTGTATTTTAAAAATTACCTAGGAAACTTTTAAAAATACCAATACCAGAAACCTGTACAAAGCTGAATTGAATGAGAATAAGAATATTGAGGGGGCAGATCAGGACACGAAGTTTTTGTTGTTGTTGTTGTTAAGTGCCTCATATCTTAAGATAATACATGATCAGAAACCAAAATAAGTGGCACAGATAATATACTCTATTGACATATAAAAAATGGAAGTTTGATGGAAACTCAAATGGCCAGAGGAGATCTGGAAGAGTTTTGACCGAGAAATCAAATTTAGGATTGGGTAGTTTTCAGAATTAAGAAAATAAATTAAGTTACTTCAAAATTCATTAAGAATGACGATTTCAAAATTATCTAGAGGCACAGCCATCACATAAACTGAGTATATCTGTAGCAGGTTCATCTGTTGATTCAATCAAGTCCAGACCTCTGGAATTGTGAAGATAATCTTATTTGGGGGCAAAAAAAGAGTGAGGGGTTTCTTTACAAATGTGATTAAGTTAAGGGTCTAGAGATGACATCATCCTGGATTTTTCAGGTGAGCTCTATATCCAATGGCACTCAGAGGAGATCACACAGAAAGAGAAGAGGAGACAAAGTGACTAAGGAGACAGAGATTAGAGGAAAGCAGCCAAAAGCCAAAAAACCTATGACTTCTAACAGAAATCTTGTGATACAAGAAACGAGATCTCTCCTAAAACCTCTAGAAGGAGTACAGTCCTGCCAGCACCTTGCCAGTGTATGTTTGGCTTGCAAAATTAGAAGAGAATAGTTTCTGGTTTTTCATATGACCAAATGTGTGATAATTTATTACAGCAGCCACACGACACTAGCAAAATATTCTTATTTAGCTATTCCTAGCAGCATAATAGCAACCTCAGTTTAGTTCACTGGATTGAAATTATAGTCTCAGAAGAGAGTGTACCATGTTCTTCTCACTTGTAGGACATTTCTTTAAAATAACCTTAAGGCAAGAATGGTTGTAGATGAAGTCATAGCAATTTTTCAAGGAAGAATTGATAGCATTCTCAAAAGTCAACTCACTCTCATTTGCCTTTCTTACAGCATTGCCTTTCTGTGAAATGCCCTATTATCTTCCTCCTCCTCCATCTTCATCGCCACCATTGCTTTAATTTACAATTACGTAGCACTTGCTATATGACAGTATTTAAGAAGACTCACTTAATTCTTAGAGCATTAGAATATAAGCACTATTACCCTGACCATTTTACAAATAAGAAATGAAAAACAGATATCGAGTATTTTCCCAAAGGCAAAATAAAAAAGAAAGTTGATATGAGAAAAATAAACTGTGCTGAATTATAAATTTTATATGTTTTAGGTTCAGTCTATACCACAGAAATCTCCATTGATATGCATATAATCATCAGCATAGGCCATTATGAAGTGATGCCAGATACTGATTAATGTGCTTGTTCATTCAGACCTCAGGTGGAGAAGTGAGGGAAAGAAAATGAATAAAGAGTGGAAATGGCTTTAATGAGTTCATGTTGTTTTTGCCTAGATGAGTTTTCAAAATCTTTTATCACAATCTAATTATAGGAATTATTCCATTAAAATCAAATAAATTAAAAGTAATAAAATATTTTGAAAGCATTTTCTGTGTGATGAAATTTCATAGTTATATAATCACACAAAATGATTATAAACTGCCTTTATAATATGAATTTCATTGTATCAGACATACCAGATTTTTTAAATTATTATTCTATTTGCGTCAATCTTTATTCTGACATTAAAAACTAGTATTTTAGTTTTGTGAATCTTGTGTGTCTTGAACTTTTATAAATAATTTCAGAATAAGTAATTATCATTCTTTCTGCTCAAGAATTTCTAGAGGGTCCAGGTAAATCTGACCAACTTCAGGACCTGTTAAGATCTCCATTTTCAGCTAAAGGGAAGTATTAATGGTAACTATAGAAGCTGGAATTGCAAAATGACATGGCTAAACCTGGAAATGCAGAGCTATTAAAAGGGCAACCTAAAGGGAGAGGAACAAAAGAGAGAATGTTTGACTATTTCATCCCACTCCTCTTAATATTAACTCAGACTTCATTGAGAAATGCAAAAGGACTGAAATGGTTGTATGAGCTTCTGTAAAGCAAACAGAATTCAATATGTTGCAGTTTATAAAGATATATGTTGGGAAATCAAAAACTAGAGAATATTTGCTCTTAAAATAGAGAACATTAATCTTGAACCAACATATATAGATACCATCAGTGTCTTTAAAAAGTTGCCATTTTTTGTTTCTGTTCTAATATAGCCAGCAATTTTTAGAGAAAATCTGTATTAAAAATATTGAGTGAGTGTGTGTGAGTGGGTGTGTCTGTGTGAACTTGCATGCCTCAGAAAAATAATCTCAGAATTTCATAAATTAGTGTCATCATTTTTTGTTTCTAACCTGAGAGGCGGTATAGTCCTTAGCCTCACTGAGCACTTCTAGGTCGTTCTCTTTCTCTCTTATTCCCCTTCTGTACCATGACATTTTCAATTTTCCTCACTTTCTTTAATTCCTCATCTCCACCAATCTCCCACTACCTCTAAAAAGGCCATATCAAGCCTTGGAAACAGACAATTCATCAGTAGGACATTCCCTCAATTTGCCACCCCCTTTATAATCCTCCCTAATTCTTTACTTACCCTTTCTGCTTTCATGTGTTTAAAATTCATGTGAGCAGGTCTTCTGTCACATCCTAGCCCCTCCATGTGTGTTCTGCATCCTGTTTCCCTTTTTGTTCCCTGGATCTAAATACTATCAATTTATGACTCTGTTATTTAATTTTTTAAATTCTGTATTTATTTAATTTTTTTCAGGTACACCCCAATAAGCATTTACATATGTTCAAATCTTTTCCATCTTAAAACAAAGCAAAACAAAATTATCTTTAGTCCACTCACTCAATCTTACTGCTTTATGCCAAATTTCTTCAAATATATCTGTTTACATTAAATGTCGGACTCTTTACCGCCACCTATTTACACAAGCTTCTGGAATTTGGTCTGCCCACAACATATATTCAATTGCATATTAGACATCTCCACTTGCACTCTCCAAAGGTGCTTCAAAATCAGTGTGCTTTTCAAATGAAGTTTATCATCTCTCTCAAACTCCCCAGCTTTCACCTGCTGCCAAGGCCACGACCAGGCGTGTTATTCTTGTTTTAGTCATACCTCTCAACCACATAGTTTATAATCTTTAGATGCTACGCTTCTAAATAGTGTTGAAATCTTTTCATTTATTTTCATCTCCACTGCACTGCTCTTCTCTTTCAAAGCATTTATCTGCAATATTTAATTGGACATAAGTCTGACTGCCCCAGTAGCAGGGGCTATGACAAAATTACTCCTTGTGTATTCTTAGGGCTCAGCAACAGGCTTAGACATAACTGGTGCTCAGTAAAAATAAATAATAACTGTGACTGCAAAGCCACTTCTCTTCTTCTCTATTTCTATCAAGAAGGGAAGAAAGCTTCTACTAATCAGAGTCTCCCTCTTGCAAGTACATTAGAGAAGGAATAATGCTATTTATTTTAATTATGAACTGAATAAGCACAAAGAAAGAACACCTGAGGTTTGAGTTGCAAATACTGTTTAAGCAACTATGATCCTGTGGTGCTAATAAAAGATAAAAATAAGAGTACTGTGTCTTGTACAAATATTTTGATTAACAATTTTGTCAGAATGAAGATTCCTCAGGAAATAAAAGTCTGTACAGCTCAAAGTTCAGAAGTTTTATTGAACTAAAATGCTTAAAGTCGTGACACTCTTAAATTACATGTGCTCCTTAATTTACGTGATGGTTTGAAATCTCTCTCCCTCTCCATTTCCCTCTTTCCCTCCCTCACAGTGTCCAGCTTAATAATTTCTTCTAGGTCATGAGTATTTGTGAGTTTGTCATAACTTGTCCTTTCATTTTATGAGAATTTAGAAAGAGATCAATTCTCTCTGTATTGGGAGTTAACATACAAGCCACTTTTGATACCCTGGTTTTTCTCTGAATATTTGAAACAAATATCTGAAAAGCAATCACATCAAATTTCACATGAATAAAAGTTCAAAACAGATGGACCACATCCCCAGCAAGAGGGTCTCAAAGTGACCTAAATTTGAAAAGTTAGGATTATTTTGTTTTTAACAAAATCTCTGTGAGTAAGAGAATCTGTCATATGAGTCCTAGACTTATCGGGTGATCACTTTGTAAGGCATATACATATCTAATTACTGTGCTGTACACCTGAAACTATTATAATGTTATGTATCTACTATAATTGAAAGGAAATTTTAAAAACGAATTCTCTTTTAGTCTATTGGATTACTTATCAATGGTAAACTCCATTATTATCTATAAGCAAAATAGCATAAAAGTACTGTGAGCACATCATTGAATTCACACAGCTGCCAGAGTGGCAAAGAAAGCCATTCCATGCTTGACTGAGCTTAATATCAGAAGGTAGGCCATGCAATGGCCATGAGATTTGAATAGGCATGTTCTTGAGATTTCTTTACCCCTAGGCCAGCTTTGTTGAGTCACTAAAACTAACCACTATTAATCCTCTACAAAAGCTTTTCAGAACACATTATCAGTCTGACTGAACACTCTTTGGGGAAAATACATGATTATGTAAAATTCGAATTTTTACTTTTGTTCATGTTTCCATCTTGCAGTCACTCCCCAATACTGTGTGTCAGAGCAAAATACAGATGGCCACCTTGTTTAATCAAGCTGTTAAAAAAAGATTTCCAGACCAGCAGTATTGTCATGTTATTCTTTTCAAATTAAAAGATAGAATACTCTTTTGGAATTCATCACTTTTTATGTTAGATTTAAATCTTCCCTACTACTTTCATCTACAGATGATTGTTTTTTTTGCATTTATCTCTAACCCTCTCTTTTCATTTACCTTGTTTAGGTGCTATGTGAAGACAGTTTTGAAACTCCAAAGCAAGAAGTTCCATCTTTAGGGACTTTGTATCTCATGGACTGGATAATACTCTTTGTGCTGATGAGGTTTCTAATGGTTGAAACTACATAAGAAAATCTGCTAGTCTTTTTATATTTTTAAATATACCTTGAGACAATGGTCCAAAATGTATAAGGAAGTCAAAGATAAAATAAAATATAAAAGAATGGATCACTTATTAGGGACAGACTATCTAAGACACTAATAATGCATATTGTCGATCAAATGTACAAAGACAGCCATAGTGTCCCTAAATAAACATTAAAAGAAATCAAATTACAGTCAATTCTGTTAGTGAGTTACTATGCCAAAGTCTCCAACGTAAAGGGGGTGAAGATGTTATTACAGAAAAAAAAAAAACTAAATTATACAAAAATAAATAATACATCGTTAAAGAATGATAACCCTGAAGGAACTGTATTTGTTTTTTCTTCCTGAAATTTCACCATTTCTCAGATGACTAGAATTAGAAATATAAACACAGAAATGGCAGTGGAAGAGAAAGTCTGGTCCCTCTGGAGCTAGCTCTATAATTTCTGAAAGATCCATCCCTGCTTTGTTAACCATGGGCAGTGAAAACTCTCAGCAGCTCCCTTCACAGGGGAGTCCTCCATTTCTGACTCGGCATTCCTCCTCAGTGACATGAGGTCACTCAATTATCCTCCCTTCAGATGCCAGCCCCACGGAAGGAAACTACTCTACTGAGGAGGCACACAGTGATCCTGCAATCGTACAAACAGAAACAAAGTACTGGCATCTCGCTAGAATGTGTTTTCCCAAGCAACCAGAGTGTAATTTTCAGCTGTACAGTATCAACTACTAAACTGCACATAAAATGTGAGTACCTAGTCAAAAAGAAATACTTTTTCTTCATTCTAAGCCAGTCATCCCTTTTGAATTTACTTCATAAGCTATCACTTATTTAACTCAGAGTAACCTATACATAGGGAAAATCCATTTAGAAAAGTATTACATTATCACAGCAATTGCGAGCAAATTTCTCCTAAAAGGATGTGCAGAAGGAGTATAACAATCGTCTCCTTTTTTCATTTAAACAGTAAAACTGTGCTGATTTACAGCTGATAAGAGCTGTGAAACTCTTATTGAAAATTAAAAACATGTTTTCTTGAATTTGTGTCATTCTGATGTGTCATTCTACTGCTACCTTAAGTTTGTAAGGTAGAATTTTTTTTTAAATGACCTTCCATTAATCATTTAATTATCAAAGCGACAGCAAATTCATCTAGGAAACCACCGTTAAATTTTGAGTGGCACCCTTCTTACTCTTCTCCAGCAGCTTAATGGGGATTGACTGTGTCCACAGGAAAATAGAATCTCTCCTTTAATCTCCCCTAACTGCTGTTGACCTATCTCTGCTATTGCTTCCAAAATATATAATAAATTGAGTGTAAAATGAGATAGCATTTTACATGAAAATGAAGTAATTACACAGGGAATTCAATGGTTAATTGCACATAGAGGCCTCTGGGAAATCTGTGACAGATCAGTGTCCGATTTCAAAAGGCAGAAAGGAAGTTGACCTTAATAACTCTCAAATACCGACAAGTTGTAAAGAACTTGAAATGCTCCATTTCTTCAAATACCAACTGATCTGCCACTTAAGGGAAATAGAAAATTCTAGCGACACACCCAGTCTTCATGCCAATAATAGTACTGACAGCTGAGAAAATAGAACCTACTGCAATAAAGTGAACTATTTTGGAGGAAAAATAACTGTTTTTTATTACTGTTTATATGAACATTTTTGAGCAACCAATGGGTTTGTATCTATTTTGTTTTTGTATGCACATCAATGGAGTCATAGTTGTTTTAAAAACTAATAACTACACTGTTGAGATATAAGGAAGTCTGATTGTCTCTAGAATATTAAAAAGAACCATATTGGAATAGAATATTATACAATCTATTTTTATTATAAGAAGTCTGTTTTAAAGTATGTTTTTATTCTATTTGCAAAAGTATCTGATAGATTCTTCTTATATCTCTTTTATAAGATAGGTAGTATATATCTTTGACACAAAAACATGATTTATAACACAGTTACAGAACAAAGATATAGACTAAAAGGCTCTTCATACAGATCAATACCACATAAATACAAGATAGTATTGCATACTAGAAAAAAATTATGTCACTATACCATAAAACAAAAAAAATGTGTTAGGCAGATAGTCATGAGCGACAGAGTAATGAAGGCCCAACCCACAGACTTCTCTTAGGATCTCCCTGAAACACCTATTTTACACTTAAAAATAATCATTACATCTGGGAATATAAGGAAGTAAAACCACAAAAACAACCGCTGTTTTAGTCCAGCCACAAGCACTTGTGCAGTTAGTATATATACCAACCTTCCTTAACCTTAGGCTCATTACACCATCATGATAATATCATACGTATGCCAAAAAGCTCATAAATCTAATTATAAGAGACTGAATTCTGGGTAACCACATGCGCAGTAGACAACGAGTTATATAACAGCCAAATGTCATTCAAATGACCTCACTTGCCAATCATATCGCCCTATCACTTTCACCACCCATCAAGGGCCAATAAAAGGTTTACTTCCTTAATTCTGTGGGGCTGTGGACATCTCTGTAAAGTTGGAACCATACTTTAATAAATTTTACTTTTGAGTTTCTCTGATCTGTAATTCTTTACTATGTTGATGGAAAGAACTGAGCTCTCTCAGTGTCTTCCAGTGATGACAAAAGGAATTACTTGTTTCAGAGAAAAAAAATAATTGAACTTAATGATTCAAGACTTTTATGATAAGAGTTAAAGTCATAACCATACACAGAACATATTCACACTTGATATCATAAACACATACATACATGCACAGATATCTCCCAGCATATGTTGTTGAGTTATACTGGTATTTTGTATTGTCAATCACTATTAGTAAAGTTTAATAAAAATAACTTCTCTGCTTACGACATCAAATGTAAGTAAAGGTTTTAATTTTATTTTAGCTTCGCCTACTTCCTTCTGATATGGTCTAGGGTTTTGAAAGACTTTTGTCTATGGAAAGAAATGATTAATACTGTCAAAGTGTGAGAAGATATATATTTGTGACAAGAATTCCCAGTAGCCAACCTTTCAGAGTTCATTATTTTTAGATTGTGGCTTATCTTCTGAAACCATCTCAAATGAGATGAATACTTAATGCTGACTTGGGAACATTTTACTTCTCTCTTACTGCAGAGCTTTGAATATTAAATACCTATTAATTGAGGTAGATTATTTACATAATCATATCTTTATTTGGGGATCCTTATCTCTGTACCAACTAGTATGTGTCTCTTTGGTATCTTTTTTTTTTTTTTCACAAACAAGTTGAAAGTGAGAAAATAAAGTCTTATCCAGTCAAATCGCACATCTAAATCTTTTGTTGATGTTGGTTACATTATCATTTTGAGGACTTACTCTGGGGAGAACTGCCTACTGAAATATTTTACGAATCTATTTTTCTTTTGAAGTGTTTGCATACCTCTTTATGTGAAACTCGCTGACTACCACCGTTTTCTCTTATTTCCTCAGGCCGGGCCATGATGCTTAATGTTTAAAAAAGTCTTCATTTTTTTAATCCTTGTTTTATTCTTTTTTATCCTTTGTTTTCCCTCATGCTATTATCACAATAGTGCTAGTGCCTTAAAAAAATAATTTTTAAAATAACTTTAAATGATTAAAAAGTGTTGGAAGTAAGAACAAAACCCCTGTTTACTTTTAAACTTTTTTTTCTCTTTGCTTCTTTTCGTCCCCTGAATTTGATCCCTTTTTTTCCCTGTTTTCTCATAACATTGGTTCTATCAGACTCAGGTGGTAAAAAAAACTCTGGTTTAAAGAACAAAAGACAAATGAGACCTTGCTTACAGCAGATAACAATAGTTTGCATTTGTTTTGAGACTGAGAGGTTGCTGCACCTTATTTCCATCAAGTGCAAGGAAACAACAGCCTTTATCCCCATTTAATCTTAATAGATTGCTGTGATGTACTCATTGAAAGTTATGTAATGAAAACCGATTAAAAATCATTGTTTGCAATTTGACAGTGTAAAGCACAGTGATGAATGAGAAGACAATGTTAAAATAAAAGAATAGTATATTCTGAATGTCTCAAGAAGCAATCTTCTTGTTCTGGTATGAATTTTTTTCATTCATTGGAGATTCTTTACCACCAAGAATCTGTACTAAAGGAAGAAAAGCCTCATCTAAATTTTAACAGCTCTTCTAAGAAACATTGATTATATCTTGAGATTTATTTGGGGTGGTGGTCCATTCCCTACATCCATAAAACTCAATGCCACTCCTGGACAAACAGAACAACTTCTTATTTGAAGCTTTAAATAATATTAATTATAAACGATTGTTTATATAGTCTACTTAATGAAGCATCAAAACAAACATGAAATTCATTGAATTTTAAGTTAGATTTCCATCATGCAATTGTTAATGAAAGGTAACAACTAAAAAGGAACTTAGAGACTTAGGCCACAGGCTCTCAGTAACTTAAATTCTCTGAGTTACAACTTCATCTTTCATCCCCTATAAAACAAGGAGGATGCTATACAACTCTAATTGCTTTATTTTTTCCACCCTAAGATATGCTATTTGCATTTACTTCATAAGCTGGAAATCCTTAAATCAAATCTCTATGCTTAAACATACCCTATAAATCAGTCAGCATAGAAGTTGTCCAAATAAAAATTTAAAAGAATTTACAAATAGACCAGTGAGTTTTATTATCCAAGAAGTGGTAAATGAGTTATAAATGAAGAAGCACATTTAAATGTGTTTTTTAATATTTAGTAATTCATTGAAATGTTATTTTCTGTTCTGAATATATAAATATTTGATTTTTATTTTCTAATTGCTCCCTTTCATATCATAATAGTCATCCTCCTTGATTTTCACTTTTAGTGTTTGGCTATTACAGCATTTTTGGCAGAGTAATATACTATTTAAAACTAAGTGACAATGTGAGAACTAGTTACAGTTTTAAAAATGATTTAATCAAGGTTCCAATGTAGTGGCTTAAAGATATGCATAACCCTCAAAGCATCTATGAAAAAGTTAAGGGGTTGCATGCTATATGTGTGATTTGAGCAGCACGTGTTGGGGTAGGCTGAGGAAACCACTTGAGCACTCATGTTCTGTAGCATGCTGGCAGTTCAGTGCTGCTGGGATCCAGGACTTCTGGACTGATGTTATTTCTGGCAGAGAGGCACAAAACCAGGCCCCTAGCTTGAAGCAGTGGTGAAAGGGCACCAGCTGTTTCCAGATCATTGTGGATATGTTCCAGACCGTTAATCTATTCCTTTTTAGAATTTTAACTCACTTTTTATTTCCTCATAATAAGCCATTAAGCCCTGTTCTACATCTCATGGTTTATATGTTTTTTTTTAAGTCAAGTATTGAGAATATGTAAAAATAAATAAAAAGTGAAAACTATTTGAATATTCATTATAAATGAACAAAAAATTCCCTTTTCTTTTAAGTATAATAATTATTTTGAGAAAATAATATATATATATATATTATTTTCATTATATATAATTGCTCCACGGATCTTAAGATTCTTTTTTAGCTAGATCCTAAAGTAATTAGTTAATTTTAGTGGTAGGTAGTGTATATAGTGGTTGAAGTCAGAAGAATAATTGATAGTATATGAAAGTCATCTAAAATATATTGTTGAAAGAAAATTTAAAAAGATTTGTCAACAATATGAGTCAGCATGATTTTTAAAGTATCAATATCTACATCTATTTATAAATCTTGAAACTATACACAAGACTAAAGCCTGAGAAAGTTATGGAAAATTTTTATTTTCTATACTTACATACTTATAATATTTTACTCTTTTCTTTTTTATTTCTTCCAAAAAAAACCCTAATTTTTTGTAATAGTTTTTAAAGAGTGTGAAAACTGTGAGAATAAAATGACTATCTGCAGTGCTTTAAAATTTAGTTGAACATGAAATATAAAGTAGCCACTGAGTTAAATTAAGTTATAAACTGTTTTCTAAGTTGTGATAAAATATATTATGCTTTTAAAATGCTTCTACATAGAGGTCTATAAGCTCCATATAGACCTCTAAGTTGCAAGTTCTACATTGAGTTCCAGGTAATGAAAAAGAAAGTAATGCAAAGGACATGGGCTTATGTATCAGAATAAATGTTTCACTTACAATAACAGTAAAAAAAACCTGATCTGTACATAGTTTATAAAATATGAAATCATTTAGTAATTCTGGTTTTCATTTGCTACTAATAGGCTATCTTTTATCTATTAAAAGAGAGTATAAGTACATTTCTTTCACTTTTGATGAGTAAACACCATTTTGGATTAATATTCTATAAAGATAGCTAAGAAATGGAAAAGAATGCACTATACTGAAAGGATTGGTATATTAAAAAAGTAGCTTTAATGTCCCTATGGAATTAATTTGTAAAAATACTAGGGTCATAATTTGTTTAGCAGTATTTAACTGGTTAATGACATAGGTTCCATGTATTCTTTCATTAGATACAAAACTAAAGTAAAAATTCTTATTAAAAAAAACTTAATTTTAAGAAAAAAACATATACTATATTGAAGTTAAAATACACCAAAAGATAAAGAAGACTTTTCCTGAAAATTCTAAACCTTATTTTTCTAAATATACCATGTATTACATGTATCACAATTAAAAAGCAATAAATTATTTAAAATTTAAGCATTTATTTTTCAGTTTTATGCAAATTTAACACATTTTTTCTAAAATCTACTTCATGTTAAAATTATTAAATCCCAATCTTACACTCACTAATAAAAATGTCTGCTTCTAAGCAATTTTTTCTCATCATTCAATTTAAATAGACTGTTATTACTTGTTAAATGCAAGATGCATTTATTAACAACAATATTAGTTTAATTTGTTTATGCTGTTCATTTTAAAAGAAAAACTTAAACTGAAGTTAACAAGTATCTGTATGGTCATCAACTATTTTATTAATTGATTATATAATCTAACAACACATTTGAATTTAAATACAATCAAATATTAAGTCACAGAAAGAACAGCTAAAAATCTAATTTAATTAAATCCAATTTCAGTGTGATTGGTTGACTCCTGGAGCTCTGTGTGGGTCACATGTTTATGGAGGGTAGAAGTCTGTTTAATTAGAAAATTTAAAACATAACTAAAAATAACAGGATGATATAATTATCATGGCAGCACGTACACTTTGTTTTGATTCAATTATTTTCATTACTCTCTCTTTTAGAAACGTTATTTCCACTAATACATATTGATATTTCAACTTCAAAGAATAAACCAGATGAATTCAAAATTGAAAGTTCATCCAGTCTCAACTGTATGTTGTCATTTTAATGACAACAACTTCATAATTTAGAGGAATTGGGAAATTTTTGGAGAAACATCAGGAGAATCTGAAAACTAGTTTTATAAAGATAGTTTTTTTTAAAAGAATACCTTAATTTTTTTGTATGTTTCCATTCTTTTCTTTCTTGTACACTTTCTCTTATAATGGCCTTAGATGCATGCATAACTTTAAGAGTCCTACTAACTGGTAAACCTTCATGCACTGCAAATGTCTAATGAATGCAGCATACATGAAGGCTGACAATGTTTTCAGTACCCTTATGAATATTGGCAGCATAATCTGTTGTTAGAAATTCTGACATTTGTAACAAATTCAAAAATAGCTCTTGTCAAGTGTGACAAAAGCTAGTTATTAATACCTGGTAGGAATATTTTATTGTAAAATAGTAACTTACCCTTTTTTCTCAATTTATTACATAAAAATGTACCTGGAACACAAAGTAGAAAATGATTCTGTAATAAAGAAGTACTGGTGAGTTCCTTGATCCAGATCTGTTTGACTGTTTATGTGTACATGGCATAAATAGAAACCAAACCAGTGACCCACTAAATTTTTTGGCATTCTGATGGTAACAAAGCAATATTTAAATTACATTATTCAAAACATAATACATTGGAAAACTGGAATATAACTACTTCAATACCTAGTAATGCTAGAAATAATAAAGGTGAATAAGGCACATTAAAATTGTTAGCAAGATGGAAAACATTTTTTGGTATGCCTGGTTTTCCTGGCAGCAAGGAAAAGCTCACCACTAAGCTCTGATATACATAGAATGAGATGTTCTCTTTTAACTAACACAATTTTTTAAAATTATTTAATATCTTTGAAATAGAGCTCAAAGTCCAAAATACCATACTATAATCACATACGTTTTAGTAGAAATAACTCATTGAAATTTACAACAAGCTCTTAGGTTTGCTATTCTGTTCTGTGCCCCATTAAAAGACCTAGAGGTGAGAAGAGCAACAGACAGAATAACCTGACTATAACAATTTATATAGTTTTGGTTATAAAATACCATTTTTATTTAAGTTACAATGTGCCAGAATTTCATGCTAAACTTGAGTGATTCAGAATGTAACAGGTGAAAATCTACCCTTGACTATCTAAAAAGCAGATATAATTACCAGTGGAACACATACTCACATCTCAGGAAACTCTCTTCTCTTATTTAATCTAATTAAAATAGTGCTCAGGAAGGACTCTAATTAACACTTCTTGGGTAACATACCCTTGATTTTTACACAGCCATGTGATGTCATCACTGGCTGCTCCCACTGTAACCACAGATTTGGAATAGTAATATTAGATAGCAGTCACCGTCCCGCCACCCAAGAATATAATTCTAGCTACTAGAATGAATATTCAATGAATACACTCAAAATGTCCACCCTAAAGTATGTTGAACATAATTGTAGTTTTATTTATAATAAAAACATTGAAATGATGTAATAAGTTATCAAATAGTATCAAATAAAGGTCACATACGTGTGTAAGTATGTGTATATTAGTATACACCCAGATACACATCTGTGTGACGAATTAGGTTTAGAAAACAAGTTTTCAAGTATTACCTCACTTGATTATCTTTGCTATCCAATATAGTAATAGAAAAGAATTATTTGTACTTTGTAGATACTAAGCTCTTTGAGTTTATTAGGTGTCTTATTCAAGGTGACACATCTTAAGAAGTAAGGGAGCTCAAGCTCAAACAAAGATTTTCTGATTCCTTACTTAGTGCTCTTTCCTTTCTGCCATCTGAGGAAGAGTATGATGAAACCAATCAACCAATCAATCAACAAATTTATACATACATACATACATACATACATACATACGTACATACGCACACACACACACACACACACACACACACACACACACACACACGCCAGGAATTAGTTTAACCATTTACAACACTTCTTTTGATATAAGAATAAACATTTATTTGGTTTTGAGAAAAATGTTTCTGTGCTTTTATTTCATGACAGGGACGATCTTCTAATTGCGTCTCATATGTCACTACATCCAATCCTCATCTGTCTATGATGAAAAGACTTAAAAAGGAAGCCTGATCTTTCTATTAGCAACGTGGTTTCTGCTGGTGGGTACAAATGAAGAAAGCCTTGATATGTTGCTATGTTTAGAAAATAAAACAATAATTAATAAATATGGACATTAGAAAAATGCTAGCAAACTGAAAAATTTTAAATGGATAGCTATAACTTCTAAAAACTGGAAGTGTACAAATGTAATCTTTTGAAGAAGACATGTTAAACACTGCTTTTGAGTTAGAGGGCCTTGATTTTTTTATCATCTAGGAAATGTGAAAAAATAGTTATGAATTAAAGCTAAGAGCAGATACAAAATGAATTTTATTAGTGAATCAACGGACAGGTTAAAATACATAAAAGAAGTTACAGAATCCGCACCTGACTGGTAAGTTTCATATGACTGAGTCAGTAATTCCTAGGAGCTAAAATCTCATGAATCTCTGAACTATTTTGGGGGTACAACATGAAATTATTAAAATTACAACTATAAATTAATTTACATATTTATCTCTCAACACTGTTCTGAAAAATAGGCCTCAAATTTAGAAAGTATGGTGATAAAGCATAGCTCTCAAGCACTTGTTTTGTGGGGTGCTGTGAGTGTGCCCAGGTATTTCTAATTATCTGCCTAGAGGAGAATCACTAACCACATCACACATAGTGGTCATGAGAACCCAGGTTATGAGCACCCCCTGAGTTTTCAAGGCTCATTAGCCAGCTAATAATGCATCATGCCCAGCGTGTGCTGAATGCAGGCATCACATTTGGTAGGCATAGGTTCTGGGTTGGAATGAACATAAAATCTATCTTTATTGTCCATGTTAACTATTTAATTAGTACATAGTTTATATAATTAGCATATTTATTTTGATAAACATAATAATGGGTAAGACAGGTAGAGTCCGTTGACATTTTATATAGCAAAAGCCCTACTGAGAAAATGACATTTAGACAGAAAATTTTGAAGAATCGAAGGAGTTTGAAGACACCTGAGCATTCCAGGCAGAATTTACTTTGCATGTTTTGAAGAATAAAAACAGGCTTGCAGTACTGACACAGAGAGAAATAAGGGAGGTGTGTGCAGAGATGAGGTCAAGGACAGAGTCAATGGGCAGATTATATAGAGCCTTACAGACTCTTGAAAAGTCCTTGGTGTTTACTCTGTAAGATTAACATAGAAGCCATTAGAACCATTGTTCTAATTAAAATAAATATTTTAGCCAGGGCATGTTTGGTCACTGAATAACTTACCACTGAGCAGGGAATCCTCCCTCTTTGCTTTGGGTATTCACTGACCAAAATGAAGCATACATTTTTAAGGGTTCATCTTAAAAACTATCCAGTTAAATTTTTATTAAACAAGTAAAAGGGTCCTCTAAGTTCCTCACTGGGAATTGTTCATGTGCAAAAACTAATGTGCTTTTTGTGGGGATCATTATATGTTGTTTGACAAGGCCATTAGAAAATCAAATGTGCAATACGGGAATACGAAAAGGTAAACTATTTTTTTTTACACTTCTCATTAGAGTTATCTTGGTTGTCTAGTTTAGTGACAAGGATACTCTTAAAAAGTCTCATGTTAATGATGTTCAGGCAATAGAAATGTTTCACTTATATTTTCATTAATTAGTGCTTTGTACTCTTTGTTTCTGCATATTATTCAGGAAGAATGAAAAGTGATAGTATAACAAAATATATATAGAAAGCAATTAGGAATGAGGGAAACATCTATAAAAAGCATATATCACTGGAAAATAATAATTTAATACTTTTCAATACCTTTCTATATGTAAATGTTCAGCATACATTGTCCATAACTAGAAGTTCAGAAGAATAATTTTTGGCAGAATGGAGCATTTTACTATATTGCCTTTCCTGTTCTTTCAATATTTACACCTCATGGGGTATTAGTCAGAGTTCTCCAGAGAAACACTGAATAGGATGTGTGTCTGTGTGAGTGTATAAGTGTGTGTGTGTGTGTGTGTGTGTGTGTGTGTGTGTGTGTGTGTAAATACATTTATAGAGAGATTTAACTAAGAAATTGACTCACACAACTGTGGAAGGTCTTACATGCAAAATCTGCAGAGTAGGTTGGCAAGTTAGAGAACCAGAGAAGAGCTGAAGTCCAAAGGCTGCCTGCTGGCTGAACTATCTCCTCACTGGGGAAAGTCAGTCTTTTTCTATTAAAGCCTTCAAGTGATTGAATGAGGCTCACTGCATTGCGGCAGATAATCTGCTTTACTCAAAGTCTGGTAATTGAAGTGTTAATCTCATCTAAAAATGCATCTACAATAACATCTAGAATAATGTTTGATCAAATATCTGGCTACTGCGGCCTAGCTAAGTTGATACATAAAATTAACCATCACATATGGAATGACATCCACATTAGGTTTAGAGTAGAGCATGTTTCTCTCTATGGAACCTGAGAGGTTCACCTCAGCCAAATATTTCTCAAAAGATTATTCTTTGGTGAGAAGTGTAATGTTTAACACAGTACCTCAGGATTCTAAAGACAATAAATAAAATGGAAGCCAAACTCTAAAATAAACTACATATGTAGTATATTATATATATGAAGATACATTGAAATATTTTTGTCTAATATGTTCACAGTTAAAAAAAATTTTTCTTCCTTTTCATCCAAACTTCACAAAAGAATAGTTTCATCCACTGCCTTCGTTTCTTTAACAACATCACTCAGCACCTAACCATAGTCTTCTGGAACAATCTTCACTGAAGTCACAACTGATCTTCTTACTGCTAATGGGCATTTTTCAGTCTTATGGACTTCAAAACCTCTTTTTTTCTTGACACTCAATGTGACCTTCTCAAAGTCCAGGATCTTCTTCATCTCCTTCATGGGCTCTTTGTTTTCTGATTAACCCAGGACTTTGCTGATTCTCTTCTCTTTCTACACAAACTCCAAAGTCAGTTGGAATAATTTGAAAATATTTACTTTTCATCTCAGGAAAACTCCCAGCTATCTCTCAGAGTAATATGCAAACCTTTTGCATGGTGTCCTAGGCCTCCTGACAGAGAGACTCAGCTTCACCTCTCTTCTGCTCTCCTCAGGACATAGAGCACCACAATATGTCTTTGTGAAAAATAGGTTATTTTTCTTTTTTCTGATTGCTTGCTTCACATTCCCTAACCATTGGCATCCCATCCTGTCCTCATCTATAAGACCTCATTTCAATAAAACCTGCTTAGGGATTCTTCCTTAGACCCACACTCTAAGTTGTATGATGTCTCTTCTTTGCTCCTTGTTGAATAAAATAAAGAAATAAAAGTCCTGACATATTTCAACCATAACATTTTTTGTACTATAAATATCCTATATGATGTTTATGACATAGACATAAGCATTATTTAAAAGTGCATAAAAATAAAGATGTTTCCTAAATATATATAAAAAATTATAACCTAGACAGCATGAGACAGAATAAAAAAGACCTATTGCTTTGGAATTTTATAGACACAAATGTCATATTTTGGGAATTGGTCTGTTAATTCATAAAATAAGTAACAGAACTGAATAGTTTTTTTTAATAATGAATATATAATGTTTTTTTAATAATGAATATATATTGTTTATGTAAGTGAGGAATTTAGTTTTTAAATCTGTGTTAATACAATATGTAATAATGTTAGAGTAAATGGAAAATGCTTTCCTAGATAACTGGAGTTAGATGACAAGAACCATAGAATTGATTGGGTACTTAGAATTATCAACTCATCATTTTATTGGCAGGGAAAATAACACTTAACAAAATTGTGACTTGCTGTTACTTTATAAGAACATGGGTGCTCTGAGTGTCATATGGACTATTTCTGCTCTATAAATCTTACTGAAGTGGTTTCTAGAGCACCTAATCAGAATCTTCTTGTAGAGCTTTAAACCTTTCAATTTTTTTTGACAAGTATCCTGTAACAGACTGCAAAAATGACCACAGTTCTCCATTCTATGTTATAACCACATTTTTTTTTTTTTACACTGGGATTTGGCATCTTCTCCCATCAATATGTAGAGTGTATTTATTTATGTCTTGTATTTTGATGGGCTTTGCGACTTGCCTTGAACAATACAGAATGTGGAATAAATGGAGTTGTGCCAGTTTGAGCTCAGGACTCAAAAGGCCTTTCCCACTGCCACTGTTATCGTGGAACCCTGAAAATGCCAAAGAAGCCTTAGCTCGCCTTGGGATGATGGAAGACAGGTGGCTTCATTGCTCTTACACCTCAGCCAGCAGGGAACTAACAACCAGAGATGCGAGTGAGGCCATCTTAGACTGGCCATCCTCTAGTCAATCTACCATGTAACTGGCAGCTAAATATAATCATGGAGCTCAGCCAAATATAGAAGAATCACCCTGCTGAGCTCAGCTCAGGTGCAGACACACAGCACCTTAAGCTGAACAAAAGATTATTGCATTAAATCAGGTAGTTTTAAGGTGGATTTATTTGTTTATTTGTTTTATTTTGATTTTACACAGCAAATAGATACCTGATGCATAGGGTATTTCTTAAAAAGCACTATTGTTTAACACTAACTTTTTTTTTTTTTTTTGCTTTCCTGCATTTCCAAAAATTTATTTCTAAGAAATATCCAAAATGGGACCCAAAGTTTAGAATATGAACAATGAATTGCTGAATAGCCTTCTAAATAAAACTAAGCAATAATATATTAATTTTAATTTTAAAAATGCTATTTACACACATATTTATAAAGAATCTATTAAAAACAAATTGTAGGTTCAAATAAACACAGTACATTGTAGTGCTGGTTTTGCAAATTTAGTAATTTTAGTAGAACATCATATTTGATCTGAACCGCATGTCAAACTGTCAGCTCCATTCTTATAAATTAAATGTAACTTGTACTGCCTGAACCTAATCAGAAAATAGTTATTAAACTTCCTTTACATGGTATCTAAAGTTTAAAATTCTCTTAAAAGCTCTCAAGGATAACTTTATATTAGATGCCATCCAGGACACAATTAAAATTTTATATACACTTATGCTGACAGTTGTCAGAAAATGCATTGAGAACTTAACGTACATTTGTTTCTGTGTAAGAGTAATTAATACCCATTCCCAAAAGGGCACTTCATGTACAAAAGGCCCTGAGGACTCCCTTTGGGTAGATTATAACTGCGTCATACCGCAGATATACATAGATCATTAATAGTAATTAAATTCATTTTGTATCAGTGATAAGCTAAAGGATCATTAAAGGTCACGACTTTGTCCTTAATTATTTGGGTTATTGTTTTTATTTAATTAGATGAGCTTAATGAGTCTTTGGTTGCAACATGGCTCTAAATTGAGCAACACACCTTGAAAGTGTCTTTGACAGCCTTGGCTGCTCATTCTTACTCTAATGGAAGTAACTTATTATACTCTACACACAACAGTTTAGGTCAGTTAATTCTCTTGAAAAAAAAATTAATTGAATGGAAATGAAGTTTTGACTAGATTCAATAGACTTCAATTCAGTTCAACTAATTTGGGTTTTTAAAAGTATTCCATTAAAGATGAATCCCTTTCTCCTTGTAAGTGTAAATGGAAGTCTAATCCATTTCATTACTTTTTATATTATGTAAGACTCTGAAGAGAAGTATCAAATAGGACACTCCCTGTATAAACAGAGGTGCAAGAATCCCTTAGATTTAACACAAGTTACTTAAGGTTTCTCTGTTGATGCATTATTCTTTAAAAAGAAAAAATGGATAAAGCTTTAATGGTTAACTGTAATGCAAGTATATTAGTGTATTAGAGATGTCATACTAAATTGCCAGAACGTGAGTGGCTTATAATAATCATAATTTATTCTCTCACAGTTCTGGAGTCCAGAAATCTAAAATTGGGGTTCAGTAGGGCCATACTCCTTCTGAAGGAATTAGGGAAGAAGGGTTTTCTTGCCTTTTCCAGTTTCCAGTAGCTTCTGGCATACCTTGGCTTCTGGTAACCTAACTTCAATCTCTGCCTTCATCTTTATATGGACACCTTCCCTGTATGTTCCTAAGTCTTCACTACTCTTTTGTTTCTCTCTCTCCTCTTCTGCAAGGACACCAGTCATTGTATTTACCCAACTTAATCTAGAATGATCAATTATGTTAGCAAATAAACTATTTCCAAGTAGGGCCACATTCTGAGGTTCCAAGTGGACATAAATTTGGGGAGGACATTATTCAACCTACTATAGAGTTAGTACTCAATTGTTGTCAAAACACAGAATGAACTAGGAAAAATATGAATCTACTTGAACCACATTATCAGAAAAGCTTATTTGAGTTTTTCTTATCTGTAAATTGGTGGGCTTGAAATATATATATCTTATATTTATATAAATATATCCCTTAATTTTTAGTTCCTGCAATGTTTGTTTGCATTTTAAAGGCTCATACACAAATAAAGTGAGTTAAGAAGTACTGAGAAATATCCTATAGAAAATCGATGAGAAGTCTTTAAATGAAGTGATGTGAGTTTTTGGTGCGCTGGTACTTCCATTAATGATCCGGACTATAAAATTAAATTAGGGGTGACCATCAGATTTTACCAATACTTGGTGTAATAGTTAATCTTATACGTCAATGTGGCTAAGCTACAGCACCCAATATGCAATCGAATTCTAATCTAGGTGTTGTTGTGAAGGTACTTTATAAATACGGTTAACATTACAATCAATTGACTTTACTTAAAGGAGGTTACCTTAGATTATGTGAATGGGACTCTTTCAATTAAAGACCTTAAGAACAAAATTCAGAGTTTCCTGAGTGAGAAATTCAGCCTCGAGACTGCAACCTTGACTTCTGCCTTTGTTTTCAGCCTGCAGTTCTGCCCTGTGAGTTTCAGACGTGCCAACTCAGACAAACACATGAGCCAATTTCTTAAAATAAATCTCCTTATGTATGTATGTATTTTACATTTGCATTTAAATGTATATCTTCTATTCATTCTGTTCTTTGGTGAACCCTTACTAATTAAAAAAAAAGTGAGTTACATACTCATCATTGTAAAGGGAATTTATAATATTTATTATTTTCAGATTAATATATGTGTGTAGAAAGTAATGTGGTCATAAAATGTAACCCTCAACTTAGCAAAACATATAAAAAAATAATTATAATTAAATGTTGACCAGAATATCTTTACTTTCCAATAATTTAAAATTTTTCCTTTTTATTCCATATATACATATTCATTATCATAATGGTGTTCTTGAGAAAGAGGATTAAACAATTTTAAATCAATTGCACATTAGACTGCAAAAATCACTGATACATTATTCTTTCATATCACTAGAATGTGGAATAAAATAATCAGCAGTATATATAATTTACACCTCAAACTTATATATGTAATCTGCTCAAGTGGTAAGATTCTTTTCAGTTTGAGACATGAATATTTATTTGTCCCACAAATTCAACAAGTGCTCTCTAAGGTAGTTAAAGAAGAAAAAGAGAAAAGCCAGTTGAATTAAACTCATTAAAAGACACCTATTAATTTTTTTTTTCAAATAACATGTGGTATAAACAAATAAAAATTAAAAGAAAACATAACAAGTTGAGCTGCAAGAGCTTCATCTCTATGCAAAAATCATCTAGACTCAAATTACCCTCTGTGAGGTATTCGGGGAGTGAGACAGAATGGGGACACAGCCAACTTACCACTCATGTCATACCCTCACCTGTGTTCATGTCTAGTGGGGCAGGCCACATAGTCTGAACAGCTCCTCTCTTACCAATGGTTGAATATACCTAAGTTCAGTATATTAGTGCCTCAATCTTAATGCTTAGACTCAGAATTAAAAAACGAATGTCTATTGAATAATTTTCTTCCTCTTCAGATACAAATGAACTTTATACTTGTATTATACTGGGTTTTGATGCCTTGTTTTAAATAGCAGCAAGCTTCCATGATCACACGGTTTCTGTATAATACCAATATTTCCCTAGCTCCTATCACAATCTTGGATTCAGAATTTTTTCACCAGGAAAAACTTAATAATGAATAATAATTCACACTTATAATATTAACTAAGGGACACGTCAAGCTCTCACATAAACTTCCATATTAACCAAACATATTCAACTGAATTATTAAGGGTAGTTTTACACACACACACACATGCACACACGCACACACGCACACACACACAATAGGGCAATTCATTTTTATTTAGGCAGATCCAATATTTCCTGACCAATTTGAATAACAATTTAGCTTAAATACAGAGTGAAGATAAAAATAATTTGGGCAAGCTTGGATATTCTGTACATTGTTGTCATGTTAAGACTATATGATTATATTGAATAAAAAAACATAACATGTATTTAATTTCCTTTACTTAATTCATATGCCGAATCTCATCACTTTTTTCATCATCACTTGAAATAAAAACAAACAGAACAATAGTCATTTTCCTTGAAGAATCGGGATTTTTTTCCCTTTAGTGAACCAGAATAGAATATGTTGATGTTTTTATTTTCTTGGTTAAATAGATATAAAATTAAAGCATATTAAATTAGTTAATAAAAGATTTGAAGAAATAACAATTAAACTCGTTTTAAGTAGATGATGGTATATCAGTTTTATTTCTCTATCTGGTAAAATTAGGTTTTTGCAATTTGTCAAATTACATAGGTTGATTATTCTATAATTTCATCATCCTTCAACCCAGTTACCCATGGCATCAACTTTATAGACATTAAATTCAATTGATATCTTTTAAACTTCAGTTATTATTTGCTATGTAATCAGCAGTTTTTGAAAAGCACTTTATCCACTTTTTAGATAAAGCTATGATTTGCATATGCTGTGAGGGATTTCCCAGACCAAGAGTACTTAGGAGCATTTATTTGTAATATGAGGGCATTAGATGACCACTGTCATAATTTTCCACTGAACTAAACAAAAGATTTTCTTATAGGAATATAGGCGACTACTTTCTGCACTGTTTCCCGCATTGGCAAGAACCTCCCCACATCCTGCTTATACCTGTTTGGAATGCAATCTTTCTCCTCAATTCTGATAGAAGATAAAGATGTTCATGCATTTCTTTACATTAATTTTAACAAAGGATAATAAAAAAACTACCTTATTTATCTTTAATAACTTGTAAAGGAAAATTTTCTTGGAGTTATTATACTTTAAAAGTAATTTTCCTATTTCCCCATCTGATAGAGCAGGATTATTAAGCATATAACATAGAATGCCCATTTTTCTACAATTCAAGGAATCAAATGAATATGTTAGTATATAAATTAACTCATGGAACTATTTAAATAATATCTATTTATAAATAATGAACTTAAAGACACTATAACTTGTAGGAAGCTTGTAAGAAGCTTTATGGTGTGCGTGTGTGTGTGTGTGTGTGTGTGTGTGTGTGTGTGGTGGTATGTATGCGAGTGCACACGCTCTCGCCTATTTTCCCACTGTCTCAATGTTGAAAAGAACAATTATGTCTTCTTCACTGTAGATGAAATGTGGTGTACTATAACTTAATGGTAGCGTCTTTTGAAATAGTTTTTGGTTTGCAATAGTAGAGTCTTATGAATCAAAACATTACTATTTTTTCAAGATCTATTTTTGAAAAACTTATAAATGCTAGTTTTTCTTCTTTTCTAAAATTTAGTTTTAATCATTTTCTAAAATTTATGAAACTTTTACCCATTGAATTTATATTTTGTTGTGATCACAATAAAAATAATGATATCCATTTTATATGCTCTACATTTGAATGATATAGATTTTAACTTTTATGGGATAAATTTATTTGAGCTTTTTAAAGGCGATTATAAATAGTACTCATGACACTGACATGTTTCCCTTTCATACTTAAAAAACATTCTTCCTAAGTATGCAAAAATTGAAAAGGTTTTTAAGTTTTATTAATAATGCCATAGATATGTTATTCAATTAAAATATCATCTAATTAAGAATCAGGAATATATTTTAAAAGGTCCTTTTGTTTAAACAGTTAATTCAAGGAAAAAATATACTACCATAAATGAGAAAAGAGTCAACTTTTTCTTAATTCATTGAAGTTAGTCTTATTCTGCTTGCAAGACACTCTTCCTCCAATATATATTTCTTAAATTCCTTTGAAAATTTTATATGCATGTGTTTGAGAGTGCTAGATGGGAAAGAATGGGTGGTGTGAATTTACATGGGAATATTTTTTCACTTACAAATGAGGCCTTTTTTTTTGTCCTACATGAAAATATATTTGGAATGATTTGATATTTGTAGATGCATTTTTTAAAAAAGTTTTGATTACTGACATATGCTCTCTCATTATGTTAAATTGTTTTTAGTTTATAATGAAGATAATTAAGTAAAAAGTAGAATGCAAAATGTTACCTATGAAATAAAAGGCAGTATAATTGTTTTGATTTTGATTTTAAGCAGAGTCGATTTATATAATGCAGGCTAAAAGAAAAAAGTGCAAGGTTAGATTTAGCAAACACTCGTTTATAGTTTAGTTCTACAAACATATGCTGAGAACCTACTGTGTGCCATGCAGTGAATAGATGAAAATTATTATTGTACTAAAATTATAGTACAAGAGTATTAATGTTTTATAACTTCTCTGACATAAATGAGGCACAGAAACTCTGGTTTTCCTTCAACGTCTCTTCCTCCCCTGTTCCACAGACATAATACCTTTTGGTCAGGCATGTGGCCACCACACTGTTTCTTCCTACCTGCTTTGAGACTAAATACTGGGTGATAGATTATAAATAGTAACTAAAGGATATTTTTGCCCTTTTCTTCATCCCCTTCACCATTTTCCTGTATGGGTTTCAGAACTGCTGTCTTGGACTCTAAGTTAGTGGCAATACATGATGAACTGACAAGTAAAAAGAATCCTGTGTTTCTAATAGCACAACACTCGACACCAGCCCTAAACTTTTATACAAGCAAAAATACATTATTGTTTTGTTGATGCCACATGCTATTTTCAGTTTTGAGTCATTGGCAGCTAAACCTCAACTAATACAGAACTGCTGGAGAGAAGAGAGATGCTGCTGACTAAATAGCATGGCATTTTTATCAAAGAACAGTCATTCTTTACCTTTTAAGTGATTCACGAACACACTAGAGAGACATTGTATACTGAATGTTTACGACATTACAAATGATACTCTAGACTAATATCCCTGATTTCTCTACTACAACTTGTTTGATTAGCCCCTTGACACTATTCTCAATTGAGGGAAGGAAAAAGTAATTCATGACATTTTCAGAAATGTGGCTAATCTACTTTCACAAGCTTGTCAGCTGGGATTTCAAGCTAAGGGTGACGCTGCAGTTATCTATTTATTTTTAAATTTCTCATTTTCTAAAGGAAGCAGAGCTTCTGTAGTAACAAATTCCTCCCTTTCTGTTGGACAACAGTGTCTTTTCCTTGAATTGATGTGTAACCTTCTTAAAATGACCTTGGAATTAAAATCCCAAAGGACTATGTTCAATTTAAGCCCTCTCTGCCGAAGGGAAATTAGATGGTTATTTTTTACAGAGACAGACTTGAAGCACAATGCATCTCACTGCAAAAGAGATAAGAGAATATGATTCATAGCATCCCTGGCTTACTAAGAAAAAAGTACCTGGAATCACATACCTCTGATGCTCCTTAGCTTTCCTCTCCATTAGAAAGAATTACAAAGAAAATTGCAACATAAGGGAAAATGAAGAGGGGGGAAGTAAGAAATGAAAGAATTCTAGATGTCAAATTTAAGGCACACTCATAGATATGGCTAATCAATTATTACAATAGTATTCATGTACTCTAGTATCTACCTAAGAATGCCAACGTAAACACTGACTCTCTAAAGATATAGAAAAACAAAGATTTTAGTAGAGCTCATTGTCAAGCAGAAACAAAAGAAAAAGTTCAGTTAGTTTAAACTTCTAGGCAATGCCTTAATATCAATGTACACTTTTTATCATAATTCTTTATATTTTGCATCATAAATAGTGTGAAATGATTCTCCACATTAAAAAAGTAAAGCAAAACCATGTATTTACACAATTGCAGAGGTCAAATAACCTATACTTTTCTATTCAGTTTTATAAATGAAGAAATAAATGTATTTCATGTGGGAAATCAATCCTAATGAGTCAAGTATCTGATTTTTCTATTACCTCTTGCTGAATATTAAATATAAAATAAAATCATTTATAAACAGGTTGAACACAAAGAATATTAATGCTAATTACCTTATAATCTTTAATCCCCCATGAAGTTCTCTCTCCAGTTCACCAAAGAAGACACATGGATGTTTTCTTTATTAGGCTGACTTACCCATATTCTACCCTAACCTAGTTTAAGGAGGATTTGGCCTTATCTCTGCGTTTAGACAGTCCAAGGCAATGTAGAAAGGCTCAGGTAGACATCTATCACACTAAACATATAATCTCAACTGAAACTTTCTGATACTGATCCTGGATTTTAAATTATTCCCCATCTCAGCCTCTATACTACATTGGTGTCTAATTCTGTGAAGAGTTGCACAGCCAGTGAGACCTCTGAGCTATTTACCTGTGGTTTCCTAGGGTCAATAGTTGTGTGAATTTTGTGATTGTTCACTTCCTACTCCATTCTCTATTGCTAGGCTAGGTCTTTCTTTGGCCACATTTAAGTTTCACCTTGGACTCTCCATACAAATGTGTCTAATAGGAGAACAAAATTTAGATGGTGTCTTTCTCTCTCACGTTATTAGTTGCACATACTCCCAATAACTCCTGACATATTTACTGAGTCTAATGCCACAGCCTGATGCCTGTTTCAGGCTGAGACAGTCAACCCTACATTCAGTTCAGTTCTACAAATATATGCTGAGAACCTACCATGTGTGAGGCACTGGATAGATTAAAATGAATAAGATATTTATTGAATCTTTGTAGAAAAATCATACATATAAAAATCAACAGAATGTGTTCAATATGTTGATGATCAGTCTGGAGATTAAATAATTTCTGTAACTAAAAGAGAAATAATGGGCACCTGTACTGGTCAAGAGAAATTCCAGTTCTAAAACAAAATCACTCAACTAATTTGGAGGAAGACTGAAGAAAGAACCAATGTAACACCAAATGTTTCTTCTGTATCATGGTATCCCCAGGCCTAATATAAGGCTTAGTACATAGTTGAAATGCATGAAGTATTTGTTGAATGGATTACTGATTAAATAAATGATTATTTTATAGCAAGTTAAATTATTATATAAGTTAAATAGATTAATATGAATTATCATTGATGCAGATCTGTGACTCAGATTTATACATCATATGTATTAAACTGTAGAGCATAAATTCGATTTTAAGGTATCTTTATACACTACTTCATCTAGAACAAACTGCCCAAAGAAAGAGAGAACACTTTTATAGAAATTGAACAGTTGGTTACTTGTGGTGAGTTGGTATACACTAGAAAAACAAAACACCAAAAACCTAACACTAACAGGAATGTGATTTGTCTGGATGTCAGGGGCCTACAACAAACAATTTTGTGTTCGATCTTTTAAAAATATATTAAGATAGGAAACTGTATCCCTTATTAATATCAACTTTCCCTTGTGTATAAAAATATAGATATACATAATGTGGATATTTTATTTCCTCCGTAAAATGATAATCTAATTTTACACATCTCAGACCCATTTTTATTTTGACTATAAACATATAAATCCATAGGAACTATTTAATTTTAATTTCATAAAGTAATTTTATATACAATGAATAATTATTGATTAGTGCTATAATTTTTCATTCTATTCACTTAGAGTTTATACAGCTTCTGTGGGGGTTTCTGAGTATTCTCTGTTAATTGCTAAAATCATCTTTAGTTCTGAATTGCTCCTTATATTGAAGCACCTGAGATGCATAACCTATGTCAAAAGGACATTTCAAGACTAAAAAATGGTGAGTCCAGGACAGACTGGTGAGAACACAATATTGTTGATAACACTCTGTTCTGTATTTTAGAATCTTAATAGCCTTTCTGAAGAAGCTGAGCCAATTGCTAATCAATAGTAGTTATTTTTTTCTAACCACCTAAAAAGTATTCTTTAACCCCTAAAAGTAAGTTTTCAGAGAGCCACAGATTTATTTTCTAGACATTAAATATGTGGATATAATTCAAGTTTTAATATTTATAATGTATTTTCCTGCAACTTTATAGTAAGACCGTTTTCAGCAAATAAAAGTGAAATAAGATATTTTTCAAAAAAAGTAGTGTAAAAATTATAATTTTTGAAAATTAGGCAATAAAACATTTATAATTAGTCTCAACATTTTATTGACTAAGG
Source organism: Cynopterus sphinx (assembly GCA_030015415.1). Taxonomy (NCBI): domain Eukaryota; kingdom Metazoa; phylum Chordata; class Mammalia; order Chiroptera; family Pteropodidae; genus Cynopterus; species Cynopterus sphinx. The sequence goes on from CM057381.1 coordinate 13,983,927, forward strand.
GTATAAAGATATTAAATGGATAGCTAGATATATAAATATGTGTGTATATGTATAAATATATTATACTGTGAAATATATATATATATATATTTACTTTGAAATGTGTCTTCTGAATTCAAATAAATTAATACTTCAAATCCATGTAGCTTATTTCAAAAAAGTGACATTGATAAATTTGCTGTTGAATATTTTTGTGGTCTTATAAAAGAAAATCTTAGGTGTGAGATTTTCTGGATAGGTATAGGCCAGCATCATTAGTATGTTTAATAGTATTAAAAAATCTAGAAATTCAAATAGTTATTAAATATTATGAATAAATTTTGAGAAAAATCAAAGACCCTGTTAGCAAATTAATGGTAAATATCAGATTCAAATTAAATGAGGGCCTTAAAGAACACAAGAAACAATATGTGTGTCCATTTAGAAAAATGCTTCTTCTAATTCCAACTCTGTGTTGAACCATGTGCTCATGTAGAAATACAAGAGTTATTCCACAGAAAGAAAAAGGCACATTATTTTATGTGCTTTTTGTTTGTTTTTATAAATTCTCTAATATAATTAACAGAATTACTGGGTCATTCATGCTAGAAACCTAGATAGAATTTTATACTTTTTTATTTCTTTTTTTCCACCCAATGCTGGCCAAATTCAGAAAAAAAAAATCTGAAATTACATTTTTTATTTGTTCCTACCATTGTTACTTGCCTACATTAAATTTGCATTATATCTTTTAACCCATCTCCTGAAACTATCTGAAGTTCTCTTTACATAAGAAAGTACCTAATTAATTGTACCATTCTAATGATTACAATAATCATCCTGTCTTAAAGGTTTTCATTTACACTTTGATGTTCTTCATTACACTGGTAGACTTAGAGAACAAGATCTATGACGTATTTATTTCTTTAGCCTCCATCATCTAACACAACATATGAATGAATGAAATTAGTTTCAGAATCTTAATCGGAGCATAGCCTACAAATACTAAGCTTTAATTGTAATGTAAAATCCACTCTGAATTTGTTCACTGAGTCTTAAAATAGAAGTTCAGTTAAGAAGAGATATAGTATAGTCTTTAAATATATTGTTTTGCTTGTTTGTTTGTTTTTCCTACAGCATGGGTATAAGATGTGGGTACTAGGGGAAACTGGTTACAATAATAAAAGTAGTTTGCCATTCAAGTATTAATGTATAAGCTCGATTTCTCTGTGTGTAAAAAGGCAATTTACTTTTAGGGAGCTTTTCCTCAAAGAAACAAACATAGATAGTTTCTATTTCCATACATAAAACATGTTACAACGTTTGAAAAATCACTAGAACTCAATCATTTTCTTCATGGAAGTAAAACTTTTCAAAATTTTAGAAGCAAAATTAGTTATTATGAAATCAAAAGTGTTATCAAATGTTATATGAATTTCTATTAAAATAATAAAATATAAATAGTCCTTAGTAGATTGTAGGGTGGTCTTTAATATAAAACTTGAGGCTATGATAATTAGATGAAATTATATGTAATTCGGTAAAAACAAATCATGTTTTGAACTTTTTTGCAGATATTTGACAACAAAATCTCAGAAAGTAACATAAAAGTCATCTAGTAAGGAAATTCAGGAGGTGGATTAAAATATCTAGTTGTTTAAGTAAGTTAAGAACTGTCTTCTTGGAAGAATTTGCCTATAATTTCTTTTAAAAATCAGAGATTTTCTGATGTTGAATCTTCTCTGTTAAGATAAATTAGAGCAAGGAAAATTCTTTCTGCTCAAAACAATTTCATTCTGTTTTTCACTCACTTTTATCCTTGACATATAAAGGGCTGAATGAAATATTTTTTAAAAAATTTACTTAGAGAATATAACTGTAATAAGTTATTTCTGAAAGTTTTATAGTGGATTTCATGGGACATACCAGTGTCATTATATGAAGATGTTATAATGATTTTATAATTTCTACTTATGAATTTATCCAAACTCATATTATCCAGGATAGGTTAGGTTATGATGTAATGACAAATTAACCCTAAAATTTTTTTTTAACAAAATTAATGTTCATGTCTTGCTGTTAGGTAGCTCGTTGGGCATGAGCGACAGAGGAAGCAAAGGAATAGGGGTCCAGCCTAGAGACCGCCCAACGGATACCCCAATGGTAGTAGAATTCTGGGTACATGCACATGCTCACTAGGCAGAGTTATATAGAGCAGCCAGGTGTCAGTCAAAATGACCTCACTTGCCAGTCACCTAGGCATGCCTTTGCAACAACCTGTCACAGCTCAAATATAAGGCAGACATTCCTGCTTCTGGGCCCTTTTTGCCCTTTTGGATTCTCTCTTTTTTTTTGGTGACCTTTTGTGACTATTTTGTGTTAGTTACAGCACTGGGACCATGTGCCTCCGTGGGGCATATTTTATCTTTCTTCGTGTGCCTCCTTGGGGCATTCTTTGTCTTTCTAAAATATACTTTTAATAAAACTATTAGATCTCAATGACCTGAGATTCTTCACTGCATCATTTGTTGGAAGAACTGAGGAAAATGCTAATTATGCTTTTGCACAGTCCTTATTCCTCTCCCTACCCTCTACCTTTGGGGTAACACGGAACTCAGATTGGCTCAAAGCGACAGTGCTAATTTTACATGACCTTCAAAGGTATTTCTTCCTAGGTGTTTCTTCACAAAGTCACTCAGGAATATTAATACTCTACCCGAATGTAGTTCCATCTGGACCATAGCCTTCTAGGTCAGCTCAGCTTAAAAAGAGTCTGGAGAATTAGACTTTTCGTTAGCCTGGAAATGATAAACAACATTTCATTAGACAGAACAAGTCAGATGACCCTGCTTAACTTTGAGAGGGATGGAAACTATAGAGAAAATAGATGGATTATTTTTGTGTGTATGTGAAGATTATTCCTTCAATAGTAACACTCAGTCTTTGATAAGTTGTAAATTGTTATTGTAACATGATGATTAAGTTGTACCAATAAATTATTTTTTATGATGCTTGCCTGAAGTGCATAATTTAATCATGCAAACGTCAAAGTATAATGGAAACAAAATCCTAAATTATGGTTTTACATTGTTTTACTCAGGTCTTTATTGTGGCACTCAAACTACAGTTATCTGGTAAGAAAAAAAAAATTCTACAATGCTTCCCTGAGATAATAGAGCATATCTTTTTACAACAAAAGGAGCAACTATGAAGTAGAAAGAACAAAACTCCTGAACCTATGTGGGTGACAGTTAAAAGTAGAATGGCAGCTATGTTTTGTTATTTAAAATCAATACTTAAGAGCCTTCCTTCTTCACAAAGATAAAGGAGTTATCAGAGCTAATGGTTGAGGTGAATGCTTAGCACTGCTTTAACAGATTACAGGTCGATTTTAATTTTGCTTTACAAATTACAAAAGAGCCCATCAATAAGATTATGGACGAGAGACACCCAAACACTGCTGTGAAAGTAGTCCACCCTTTCAAGTTCAAATAGATTAGAGAAAAATATAAAGGAAAAAAAATTGCCACAGACCAGTAAAAGGAATGTATTTTTTGTTTGTGCATAAACCATGCAAAATTCTTCCTGACATAATTACACTGTAATAGAAGCTGATCATTGTTCATCAGAAAGATTTGGTTAGAAGTTTAGAATTTCCTGGGTTAATCCAAAAGGTGACATTGCAAATTCTTTAAATATACAGAATTATCACTAAACAATATATCCATAGAGACTTTGACAAGTAATACTAAATATAATCTATTTAAAAATTTATAGTTTAGGTTTGTTTTATTATTAAGGATATTCCTTTCACAGAAAATTAAACTTTCAGAGGAAAAAATTTCTCATCTGCTCATAAATGTAAAAATCACTATTTGCACAATTACACAATGATTTATATTGTTTTCCTTTTACTATTCTAGAACCATTTTACTTCTGCACTACTTAAATAGAATTCCCCAATGAATGTGGTAAGCATTTTTTAAAATAAAGTGAAAATCTAAAGGAAAAATAAGTAGTCTAACATAACATGATAAATGTTCATAAGTTTATAGAATCCTGTTACACTTAACATTAAGAATATGATCAGTATGTAGAGGAGAAAATATTCTAAAAACAGTATCATGATATATCTAAAGATATATGAAGAGTATATATCCAGACTATGAAAGAATTATATACAAAGATCAGTGTCAGAAGGATGACCAAATTATGGATCATGAACAGAAGTAAATGATAAGCTAGCCATGTCACCATTTCTTTCACTTGTATTACTAAATAGCACCGTTATTACATTAAAGTCTGTTTAAGTACAGAAGGCCCTGCTTTTAGAAATCATTTTACAAACTATTACACAAATTTGAACTTAAAAAGAAGCCTTTCATGACATGAAAATGTCGGTGTAGTCAAAAAGAGGTTGAAAGAAAGTTCTGTCCTGCAGCCACCCTGTGAGGGGGTGGAGGCAAGGCGATACTGCACTTGACTCCTATCTATGCTTTTCTGAAGTCATTTCAGAAGGCCTCTGGTGAGATTCCTTTCTCTGCAAAGTACACAGAAAGACGTTTCACAAGGGGAGAGTTAAAGAGTTGCTGAGGAAGAAAATACCCCCAAAGCCCTCTTTGGTACAGACAGGAATAAAAAAACCCTTTCTTCCCTCCCTGAAACTTTCAGAAACTGCCCTAGGACACAGTCAGTGCCTCTGGAGCAATTGCCGAAGTCAGCGCCTCAAGCAGAGAGGGCAGGCACTAACAGTAAAAGAACTCAGTGATGCAAAGTAGGGGCTTAGTCTGGAAAATGCTGGATTCCCTTCAGACCACTCTGGATGCATTCAGCCAGAAGCTAAAATTTGGTTCTCAAGACTCCTGAGGGCAAAGGTTCAAATGGCTTATTCTATAAGTTGTGCCTAGAATTGTTTTTAGTTGTAATTAAAGGAACTAAAATTCTGTAAGCCCAATGGAAGATTGTCAATGAAGTGAGACCTAATTACCTGGTGGTAGTTGGGAGTTCTTAATTTGTGCTTCAGTGACAAAGCTGACGAGCACAGAGTTCTCAGGCCTTGAGCAGTGGGGTCAGATGGAATTATTAAAAGGCCTACAGTAGAAGCTTGGTGTTTAGTTTCCTCTGTGCCATCAGCAAGATTTACCTTTGATCACGACCAGAAGGGATTTGTCAGAAGAGTCAAGAATAAACCATCTAACTCTTTTATTGACTAACTTATACCTTGTTAAAACTATTAATATGTTCATTTTCCTGGTATCTAGTGGTGGTGATCTAGGGGGAAAAATGTGTAAATGAATAAGCTACTAAGAATTCACATCTCTTGAACCACACAAATTAGAAAAATTTACCTTTTAACCTTGTATTAGAGGACACCATGCGATTGCTATATGACCAATGTTTTGTTATATGTTGTCTCATTTACTCCTACAAATCTTTTGAGCTTGACATTATCTCTCCTTGGATATTATGAAACTATACTTCATAGAAGTTAAATAACTATTTGATATCAAGTAACTGAAAGGATGAATCAGAATTTAAATAGGGGTCGACCTGAGGCAAATACCTTCAGTTATTTTAACATACACAGCTAAGAATCATCATGTTTTCATATACAGGAGAGCAAGAGAAATAAAAATTTAGTAGTCAAGCTTATTCAGTCTAGAAATAATTGTTTTGACTCACTGTTGGGAAAGGCAGTATCATGCATTCCATCTTTTGACCCCCGCTGGACCACCTAAGAATAGGCCGTCAGCTTGGAACGCCTCCTCACCAAGACACAAAGAGCCCTCACAGCCCATGCTGGCCTTATCATCTCATTTGGGAATTTTTTTTTTTTTCTATTCTGGGCTTGATGTGCATTCCTTTATTCTCTGTAAGCGCCTGCATCAATGATTCTCAGGTGTGCCCTGAGCTTTTTGTATTTCGGACCCCACCTGGGAGGGGTTGGGGTCCATCTACTGGGGGCATGAAGTGGGAGTTGTGTAGTGACATTGCCCTCCCCGGCTGGTTGTGAGGGACTGACTCTGCAGGGAGCTGGATGGTGCACACTCTCTTTTTCCCTGTTGTAGCTAAACGCTGTACCATTCGAGCCCAGTTGCATGTTTTCTGATCTCGGCAACATTAGATAATGCAGTGGTCTCCTCTCTGAGTGGCACTCATCTGCCTTTGACTCTTGACCACACAGCCTGGCCACCCAGTGAAGAATGAAATACTTAACTCTGGATGCCATCGTAGGCAATTATGTAAATTAGAATAAATGTCAATTAATAAAATTGGCTGCAAACTGCTCTCCTATCGCAGAGTTGAAAGGGAAGCGTTAACTCAAGACATCTTTGTCTTCAGACCATAAGTTAAAATATCTTTTTGATTTAAGGACACCTTATCTAATTGTTTCCTGGCCTAAATGCCACCACAGCCATTGCCAGTCTACCACTGCACAGTCACCTCTTCACTCCACCTACAGACGTGTGGTCCTACATCAGTCTGGAGGTCAAGGGTCACACAGTTTAGGAACTACATAAATCATGTGAAGTATTAGTTAAACATAAAATGGATTTAAAAAGAAATACTCAAACGAACCAAAAAATGTAAATCTGCTATCTCTGATGACATCATCATATCTGATATAATTTTTTTCTGAGCTCAGCATAGAGGCTGCTGTGCTTTCCACATCATTAAACCTTTAAAGAGTTCGTTGCTTTAGACACAAATAGATCTCAGTAAAGCAGATGTACGAAACGCATGGGTGGTCGGAGCCAAGTATTTCCCGTGGGTAAGTAGATGTTGAGTAGTGAAACTGAGTCGGGACTCAGGAGCCTTCCCCAGTGAGAGAAAATAAAACAACTAGCAGTTCGCAGTTACACTCCTCATTTACATTAAAATGTGTGGGAGATACGTATGTATATTTGTGGTGTATGTTTATGCATCTGAATATGTATATGCTGCATACACATATGCTGTCATATGTTTTCTATATAGTAATACCATAAACAAAATTCAGATTCACATGGCCTCTGAAAGCTTCCTGTTTTAGTTGAATTCCTTGACTTTTGCAAATTTTATTTAACATTTATGGGATTTGCTGGATACCATTCAAGCCTCAGAAATTAGATATCAGAGATTGATACCTTGATATCTTGATATTTTCTTCTATCCTTACTTATACAAAGTAGAACTTATTGATTCTTCCCACCACTCCCTGTTGAAACCTGTTTCTGCCCTATTTCCATTTCCCAGTTCTCTTACTATCATCACTATATTCTCCATTGTGAGGCCAAAAACCTAGGAGTCAACCTTCCTTTCTCTCCCATCTCCTCCCCACAAATTCAGTCCCCTGGTTCTGCCTTCAAAATAGATCTCGTGCATCCACTTAGCCTCAGTCTCTCCACTCCTATTATTAGTCAAAACCACCATCTCTTGCCTGAGTGGCCCCTGTATCCTCCAAACTGCTCTTTTCTTCCATAGAGTGAAAATTGCTCCTGAAAATCCATCTTTGCATAGAGCCAGAGTGATCCACCAAAATTAAAAACAAGAGCTTGTAGTTCTCCTGTTTTAAACCTCACACTGTCTTTACCTTGTGCTTAAAATAAAACCTGAACTCCTGTTTTCAGAACAGGGTCTTGCTGTGCTTATCTCACTGCTGTCCATCTCTGTCCTCTCTCGCCACACTCAGCCTCACTCTCAGTGGTCTTTCTTCTGCTCTTCTAGAAAAAAGCCCGTTTGATCCCCCAGACATTTACATGGCCATATTTTGGAATGTTCTTTGAGAAAACCACTGTCCCGCCTTTACATCCTTCTGTTTTCAAGTTTAGGCTTAGTTGTTACCTCTTAGAGAGAAGCCTGACTGCTCAGTCACCTCTCTTTTTGAATTACATTATCCGGTTTTATTTTAATCAAAGCTCTTTTTGTAACTAACATATTATTTATATAGTTTTTTTTTTTTTTAATTTTTCCCACCTCAGTCACCTCAGCCCTTTCTTATAAAAGCCATTTCTTGTCTGTCATTGCCCACTGTGTCCTCCAGGGCTAAAATGTACCTGGCATTAAGTCCACACTTAATTAAGAAACAATTGTGGGATGAATCAAAGGGCTTTGCTGCTGACAATAAACCAGACACATAGAATCTTAAATGGACCTGGCAGTTCTAAAAGGACATTAGCATCCTGTTACAAGAGTTTTATGAGAAATTTTGATACTGCCTTACCAACGTCTTGGCAAAAATTTTAAACATGGTTTTTAAATATGTCAAAAAAAAAAAAAAAACTAAAACTGACAAAGGAGAAGTGAGATTACCACATGTGATGTCACTAAAATGACAAATGTCTTCTGAAAATGCAAGATATCTTGTGGTGATTTGAAGGCTCCTCTCTTAAATTCACATATTTGCCATAAAAATATTCCATAGAATTGCTGAAATACCAACATTTTTTACATTTTTCTTGATGCAGTCAATAAGGTGTTTTCTCTCACAAGTAGTTTTTCCACACACTTTAACCATCTCAGAAATTAAACTCACTCAGACACATCAAGTACCTAATGTAGTTTTTTTTTTAATTTTCATACCCTGAGGATATTTTCTGTGTGTTCATAAGTCTATGAAAATGTTATATTCATCTCCACCGATGTGACCTTTTTTCTCTCTGGTAGTCATCATGTAGAGACTCTTCTTTCCTTAGGAAGTTATATGAAGATCATACACTATCATAAAATTTGTATGTATTCTTTTAACTGTTTCAGATCAATAAATGTACATTCTGAACACATTCAGATTTGAATGGTATTAAATGCTTTATAAATCATTTTTGTTGGTAAATCAATGTCTTGAAATTATAACCTCCCATTGATCCCAATGCTGATACACAAAGTTTTCACCCTTGTATTGAGATCATCATGGCATGCAAATAAATAAACAGTGAGAACAACTTAAGTGCAGAAGAATAGTTACAGTTTTGTGATAAAAATCTAAGGAACAAAAAGAATAATGTAAACAAAAACAGACACAAATATAGTGAATAATTTGGTGATGGACAGAGAGGAGGGGTGTTAGGGGGCTGAAGAATGGGGTGAAGGGTTAAAGAAGTACAAATTAGTAGCTGAGAGTTGGTCACGGAGATGGGGAGTGTGGCATAGGGAATGCAGTTAGCATTAATATGATGGCTAGATGGAGGCCCTGGGGAGGGAGGGAGCAATTGGGGGGATATTTTATGAACTATATAGATGGATAACTAATGTACTATATACTTGAAACTAATTTAAATAAATTAAAAATAATTGTTTTTTTATTTTTCAAATGGATGTGCCCTTATGATTCACAGGATATGATAAAGTAAAGCTGTATGAAAAACCTAGAAAGTGCAGTGGAACCGTTTCCTGGAATGAACTTCTCAGTTCCAGGTTCACAGAAACTGGGAAGAATGGCAGATTTTGACAGAACAGCTGGTAATGCTAGTTCAGAGAAAGCTTGAAATTTATTTCTGTCTTAGTTTCACCCTCTGCTTTACATCTCTCATGTACTTAATGATCGCATCATCAGGCCCTTCTATCATTCAACATTTTCAACCTCAATTATAAGATTCATTTTTGTGACAAATGTTATTTTATGAAAGTACTGACATGTCTTGATAAAGCCTATGGCCAGACCCAGCTTCCTTAAGAAAATATACAGGCATTCCCATGCATTATGTATATTTATATACATTCCCTCTAAAACCTTGGATGATCAGAATGTAAATACAAAGTGGAAATCTATTCGTTGTTTTAGCATCTAGCTACACATTTCTTTTGTTTCGAAGATATGTTCAGATATGGAAAAATGGTAACAAAAGCCTAAGCAAAAATAAAGAAACCCTCCTTTTCTCTGCCTGCAACAAAAACAATTCCTGGTTAGGTGTTAGTTGTTTTGCTACAGGAGAAAAGTGGGAGAAAGAATAGCAGAGAAGGGAGTGGGTGGGGCTATGCTTGGGAGGAAGTCAAGGTGTCAGAGTCCCTGAAAAGAAATTTTAAAAACATGAAAGCTTAATATTCAATTCCAAGTTATTTGATGTATTCTTCAGATTTCCCTCTACCTTAGAATATTAAAAAAAAATCTGGTACATTGAAAAATACTTTCTAGGACTGTGTGTTTTTATTTAAAAAAAATGAATAGAAAGAAAAGAAATAACAGTGCTTCACCTTTGGGTCAGTAGAACACTGCCAAAGAAGCAAATTTCTGGAAGTAGACCAGCCACAGAATGCAAGCCCACTAAAAATATTCATAAAATGTAGGAAGAGCTTTTGATTTCCACACGGTAATAAAGGTGTTGATCCAATTTTATATCCATGTCAGGAAGCAAGTTGCCTTTAGGTGATTTCTGTTCTCTATACATACCTGTGCCTTATCTAACAAAGAAATAGTAATAAGGTCTCAATATACTGCTCTCCCTTCTTCACACTAAACAACTAGGTAGTGAAAAGGTAAGAGTATATAATCAACAACTCAAAGAAAGTAAAATGACTACACTAAAATTGCTGTATCTTTTCCATGCATTTTTTTAAAGTTTTTAAAATAAATTTTTATTTAGGAAAAATTTTAGATTCACAGAAAAGTTGCAAACATAGTACAGGGAGTTGCTGTATATCCCTTATGCAATTTCCCCTAGTCTTAACATCTTAAATTATCATGATTCATTTGTCAAGTCTAGGAAATTGATATTGGTTTATTATTAATAACTTCAGATTTTGTTTTTCCATTAATGTCCTCTTTCTCTTCCAGGATCCAGACCCTGGTACCAGCCACATTACATTCAGTTCTTCTGTGTCCCTAGTCTCCCCTTATATGTAAGTTTCTCAATCTTATTTGTTTTGTTTTGTTTTTATTTTTTATTTTTATTTTTTTGCTTTTTAAATGACCTCTTAAGGGGTACTGGTCTGGTATTTAGCCTAATGTCCTCCAATCTAGATTAGTCTATTGTTTTTCTTGTGATTAAACTAAAGCTGTGCTGTATTTTGTTTTCAGTGTCCCTCTCTCTTTTTTTTTTTTAGTTTGAGTTGGCACAAATATTATATTCGTTTTAGATGTAGAATATAATGATTCAACATTTATATACCTTACAATGTGATCACACAAATCTAGTAATCATCTGTCACCATGCAAACTTATCACAATATTATTAACTATATACCCCTTCACCTCATGTGTTTCTTTTACTAACAGTGACATTGCCTGTCAGGGACTTAGTAGCTGATATGTCGAAGTGATTCGGCCTGTTACTAGCTGTTCTAAAGTGGAACTGTCTTTTATGTCTCAGAAACCAAATTACTGGCCAAATTTTGATGGTCAATTAAGTCATAATTTTAACATTGAGTTATAATTTTGTTAGACAGTATCTTATTAAAAAAATTATGCTCAAATTTTTGATGCTTTCATTTAATTACACATCAAGAGTAAAACATAGTGTTTTAAATGTTAATGAAGTCCATTTTGACATCTCACAGTTATAAAAGCAAACTTCAATTGGAAGCTGTGGAAGGGTACAATAAGAACACAGGGAATCCACTGGGATTATGTAGAAAATACAGGTAAAATAAAAATGGTACACGAATAGAAGAAAATGGTGAGAAATATTCTCTATTCTTATGTTAAAAAAAAACCCTTAAAATTCAATTATTTACTGAAACTTCAGTCAATCCTAAGGGAAAATGTCTTTTATTCAGTGTTGTCCAGTTTAAGTCAATTCCATTTAGAAGTTACACTGAGTGTTTTGTTTTGATTTGTTTTGTTTTGCTTTGTTTTTCTGGGAGAGAACTGCTGGGCACTACACAGGACGTGACAGAATTTAATCACTGTGTCTTTCTTAAAGGAAGAAGTATTTGCATATATGACAGCACTAAATTAGATTTGAATAAAAAATGCATGGTGTATGTTATATAGTTTTAATAGATGTTTCTGTTGCTTTTTAATCACCTCCCTTTTTCCCAGACAGTTGTCTTCTTTCTCCCTTTTTCATCTATTATATCAGAATGTCAATCAATGACTGACTTTCAATTATTATTCAACTTTTTTCATTTTTACACTACTGAGAAAAATTCATCCTGTATGTAATAAATCAAGAGCCTTGACCTCGACAAATAATAATATAATGCAAATGTATGATTCTAACAAAAAATGTATAGACCTCTTAAGCCTATCTACTTCTTTCTTTTATATAAAGGGCCAAGAGGATATGTTTGGAACAATATTTAGTGAAAACACAGTTTACTACCAATATCAACAACACAACAGAAAGTTTTCTCTAAAACTATCAAATGTAGTATTTTAAAATACAGAACCAAATTTAATTACAGTCAGTGAGTTTTTACTATCAAATTATGTAACAGATAAGAAATTATCCTTGTAAAACCAAAAAAAAAGTTATAGTGTTAATAGGGTTTCTGCTATGAAATTTTAATTCTTCTTATATAAAAGATATACATCAAATCCACACCAACATAATATAGAATTACATTTTAGCTCACAAATATGTTTTTCTGGTTTATAGTTCACTTCTATTGATTTGTACCCAGAGCCTAAAGAATTGCTTAATAGGCAAACCTATTGTGTGTTACTCTTCATGTTTTGGACTAAATGTGCTCCCCCTCCCCAGGAAATTCATATATCAACATTTTAACCCCCAATGTGACTGTATTTGGTGACAGGGTCCCTGTGAGAAGGTGATAAAGGTTAAATGAGGTCATACGGATGGGTCCCTAATGGGATAGGGCCTAATCCCTTTATTAAAAGTGGCAGAGACACAGGAGCTTTCTTTACCATGTGAGGACTCAGTGAGAAGGCAGCCATCTACATACAAGCAAGGAGGAAAGGTCTCACCAGGAACTGAATTGGCTGGCATCTTGATCTTAGACAACTCAGTCTCTAAAACTCCAAGAAAATTAATTTCTGTTGCTTAAGCTACCTGATCTTTGTTATTTTGTTATGGCAGCCAAAGCAGACTAAGAGCTTGCACAATTAAGTCCTGGGAATATTTACAAACATACACACATACACATATACACAAAGTTGTTTATAAGGAAGATATAAAGTATGTTAGGGAGACAGGAGAAATTTAAATGTCCCTTTAATATGCAATGGAAGTCAAAGAGGAAAACATCAAAAATATATTCATGAAACTATAAAGGTACATCTGAAGAAAAGAATGTATGTAAGTTTGTGAGTGAAAAGTAAAAATTAATGAAAGTTCTGGAAAAGAGATAGTTTCCTCTCAATGATTGGATATAGGAAAGATGAACCTTGATATGTAAATAATAACAATAGAAATACAGGTTAAATACTGTATAATTCCATTAATATAACATTTTTAAATGACAACATTTAACAAACAGAAGACAGATTAGTGGTTAACAGGGGTTGGGGTGGTTTGGGAAGGAGTAAGGGCAATGAGAGAGGTATGTGGGTATAAAAAGGCAATGGGAGAGAGAGATATTTGTGTTGTGGAAACTATTCAGTATCTTGACTGTTATGGTATACATGAACCTACCCAAGAGATGAAATGATATAGAACTAAATACAACACACACACACACACACACACACACACACACACACACACACGCACACACACACACAAACACATACAAGTACCATTAAAACTGGTGAAAGTTGAATAAGATAAGTGATGGTATAAATGTCAATACTTTGATTGTGATATTGTACTATAGTTTTGCAAAATGTTACCATTTGGTAAACTGGACATAGTGGACTAGGAATCTCTCTGTATTAATTCTTAAAACTGCATGTGAATATTCAATTACCCCAATAAACATTCCAATCAAAAATTAATTGGAGAAAAAATTTATAGTGAAAATCATGTAAGAACAAATAAAATTTTAGAAAAGTAGTTAGCTTCACAAAGTGATTAGATTTAGGTAATAGTTTTTTTTTAATGTGTGTGTGCGTGTGTGTGTGTGTGTGTGTGTGTGTGTGTGTGTGTTTAGGGTTAAACATAGTTTTGTAGAGGTTGAAGATTACAGTATCTATATATGACAGTTGCAAGATATGAAATAAAGTATTTATTTTATTTGTGAATTATGGGACTCATTTAAATAAATGGCTCTCAAAAACAGAGGAAAATTAGTAAGTCTAGAATGCATTTTTATAATTTTAGTATATGTATGATTGTGTAATATGCATTCAAAAAAAGGAAGGCAAAATTGTATAAGCATCTATATGAACTATTCAACAATTAAAATATATCATTTTTATATTATAAGTAATATTTTTTAACATTATCAGGAGTAACAGAATCAAAATCTTATTACTGGTTCAAACTAACTTCAAGGACTTGTGCTTTGTCGAAATATGTTAGATGAGGCCTAATAAAGTTTGAATTGTGTTTCCTATGAGAGAATATTCAATGTAATAAGGTAAGCTATCCTACCCAACACATATATCACATACTCATACTCTGTCCTAATTCTGGTCCTCAAACACATTTATTATAAATTGTTATGGCTTGTGTTAAACAATATTCCAATACATTTGGAAACCTCTTTATAAGCAACAAATATATGTAATATATAAACACTGACCTTTCACTTGGTGTTTGTAGACCTATCAGAATGATTTGCTCACCTAACTGCATGTGGAAAATTATAATAGCCAGAGATTGAATGTTGTGGCAAAACATAGGAGCATTATGAAAGACATACAAGCCCTACATAGGCTAAAAATAGCCAGTACATGACACTGAAGTTCTTTTTTACCTTGTTACCATAAGAAATAATTGTCCTCTTCTGCTCTATATTAGCAATTGTACTCCTGGCTACCATACTCATTATCACTTGACAGTTCATCTGTTAAAATATTGCTGTTTTTAATATAATTATTCTTATTAGCCATTTTTCATAAAAAGCTTGTGAGATAGACTGATAAGTCTATTGCATATGCAATTACAAATTAAAAATCTCAACTGTGAATGGGCAAATAATTCTTCTAAGGTCATAAAATAGTCAAAGGTTTGAGCATGAAAATAACATTTTTTTCTTTTCCCAGTCTCTCATTTTGACACTTTGTTCTTGGTTATCTTGGCAGGGTTTGGGAAACAAATATGTCATTGCATATGACTGAATTAATGTGAATGTCTGATTATATCTAAAAATTTACAATTTGCTCTAGTTGCTCCTATAGCAAATTGGTAGTGACATTAACTGTTAAATATAAGTGCTTTTGCAGACAGTATGTCAAAATGAGGAAAACAAAGTAATAGGATTTAGAGTCAGAAGACTTGAATTTTACTTTGACTTCTGTCTCTTTTTGACCATATAAACTTGGGAAAATCTCAAACCCTCTGAGTTTCTCTGTTCTCAATTAGGATCCAATTCAACTGTCACTTTCTATCTGTAAATTTGCATGACCCTCTTAAATAGAATTCTGCATTACCTTGAAGACAAAAATCATATCTTGTTCACCTTGTATCATTAGATTCTAGCAGAGTATTTGCCTAGACATCAACCTGAGATACTAGGTTAAGATGATGTACATGCAATGCTTTGTAAACTATAAAGTGATTTCCAAACTTACATCTTTACAATTATTGCTGTCCAGTGGCAGTCATATAAGTAAGGGTATTTATATGAGTGCTGAAGACTTTTTCGGGGGAGGTGGTACAAAACCAACTGAAATTCAAATCAACTGAAATACAAGTCAACATTACTAGCATATGGACATAGACATGCTGAAGCGATTTCACTATAGTGTTCTTTTACCTTACTGAGTCTCTAGTTAGTCATTTTTCTCCTTCGCTGTTTTCTCTCCCGCTTTATTTTTAAGTTTTAAAATTCTGTAGTTTATCCACAAAATTCCTCTAGTCAATAGCTGAACTGCCGTTGTCACTTTGGAAAAACATTCACTTCTCAGAAAATTCAGTTTCAGTTTTCTGCTTCCTGCACGCCTGCACCTGAGCTGCTGACAATTGATGGAGGAAAAACTGTCATCACCTAATGAGGATGGTTCAAGTACATATCCATGGCCACCAGCCTTAAGTGGAAGCTGGACATTGTTTAGCTGGTTCTCTGGTCAGTTTGTAGTACTATCTCCACATGCACCTTTCCAGCCAGCTTTCGTCTTCTTAAACCTGTGGTCTGCTTCCCTCCTTCTAAAATCTCATTTCTCTTTCTCCCTGTCTGCTCTCTTCCTTCTAAAATCTCATTTCTTTTTCACCCTTTCTTTACCAAACCAGCGTCAACCTCCATGCAAATGATCTAGCCTACTAATATAGAAAGAAAACAGAAGTCTTTAGATGGAAATAACCTTAAATTAGTAATATATAAACTACCATCACTTCTTCAATTTATATGATTTTTACAAATGAAATGTCCATTTCTTAATCTTTTCTTTTGGGTTCTATATGCCAATCTCTCCAGCCTTCTCCGCTGAGAAGGTAAGAAAATATTCCTTACTGCTATTAAATTCTTTGTATCTTACAACTCCCACTCTCTTATGGGTCTTCTGAATGTATTAAATCATGTTCATCTTCAGAAATAATTTCAATCCAAAGTGTCTCGTGATCACTTTTTCTTTCTTTCCACCCATAATTCTTGAAAAAGTCACATCCTTCACAATTTTCATGCTGATACACAAAATTTGGCCAGGTTCTCTACTGCTTTTGGAATAACAGTGAAAGTTTTAGACAGTCCACTAAGCCCTGAATGATCTCTCCCTGCCAACCACTTTCCTCTGCAATAACTAGTATGCTCCAAACACAGTGCCTTCCTTTAGTTCCTTACATAAGCCTTGTTCTTAATTTCTTTCCAGGCCTTAGCATTCCTTGTTCTTGCTGTGTGGTATCCTCTTCATCCACACACACATTTCATTCTTTAGGTCTTAGCGAAAACATCGTTTTCTCAGAAACACTCCTTGACCACCATTTTCCCAACTATGTCAAATTTCTCTTCACACTCAAAACAACCTGTAATTTTTAAATTTAATTTATTGTGGTATTTATAAATTAATAAATTATATGTGACTTTCTCACTAGACAAGTCCAATGAGAAAAGAAACCACACATACACACACACACACACACACACACACATATGATATATATATATATATATATAGCATATACATACTCTATACCCAATATTTAGCATGGTCTCGTAGATAGTAGCTGCTCAATAAAGACATTAATTATTGATTGTGTTTGTACTATTATTAACTCATAGATAGAGCACAAAACAATCATTGGATTAGAGTATGTAAGCTAAACACTTTGAATTATTTTTAACCTAAACAAAAAGAGCAATTGCCATTAAACATTACAACAAACTTTTATACCTACTACAGAGCCTCAGGAGGAATCTTCTTTAAGATTATTACTGATAGCATTTGCAGTTAGAGTCCTAACCTCAGTGGATCATTAAATAAGAAACGACTGATGAGACATGCCCTTTGTCCAGCCAATGCTTCTTTTTTATTCAGCGGGACAGCATCCACAACACAACTGCAAAGTAATCTGTTTTGTTTTGGAATCATAATTACATATTGACAAGTTAAACTGTGAGACCTAAATCAGGGGAATTTCAGCTATTATGGGAACATTCTCATGGGGAAAACCTAAAGGGACATCAATTATTTTGCCACAATCTCACTCCTTTTCCATTTTCCATTCTTGTGTGGAATGGAATCCTAGGAGGAAAGAAGCTATAGAAAAACTGGATGCAGTACTTTGTCTTGGGATTGAGAAATAGCTTCTATGGGTAATTAAAGTAAAAACAGGTGTAACTCAGTGATTTTATTTAGAGGAAGACATTTCTATTGCTGCAGTATATTTCTTCTGTTTTTCCCCTATGTCTACATTAAAGAGCAATAATACAAACAATGTAATCTATAAATAGTTATATATACATAATTATGAAGACATAGCTGTTTGAATAAAAAACAGCACAGGACTTCATAGAACAAGCCATTGACAAACTGTCTCTGAGAAATAACCTTATGTGATTTAAATTAATTTCAAGTCTTTGCCTCTGTTATAAAAAATCAGCATTATTGGTATTGATTTCTTCAACCAGCCTACTAACAAATAAATATATATCCAATTCAAATTAGAAATATTATCATGTATACCCGTGCCCAACCGTATACAAATCCAATTGGATCTTTAAGTTAAAAGAAAAGTTTTCAGAATTGATTTGTCTTAGGGGTAGAGTTATTAATATTAATGGTAACCAAACTACCCTGTACTTCAGGAACAGCAATTATTAAGTAAATAATAGAAACAGAAATATAGACTAGAAACATTTTTTTAATTTAAAATTTGTTTCACTAATGACGTTTTGAATATTTATATTATTATCATGGTATGAGCTGTACGTTTGGAGTACTACCAGGAAACATGAGATGTTCCGACACCTATTTCAGAGTTTTGTCCTTTCTCTAGTGAGTAACCCTGAAACACACTGCATAGGATGCATAGTTTATATCTGCACTTCTATTACCTCCATATTCCTAAAGAAATGGAAATAGAAGCAGCCTGGTTCACTGATATGGGATTGCTTTCAGACTTTCTTAAGTTTTCAGTCCCACTTGAGTTGAAGAGCATTAGTTTTTGGTTAAAAGATGGTTTTCAGAGTTACGGATTTTAGCACTTTGTTGACTGAGGATTCTGATGCTCAGCAAACTTGGCTAAAACGTAGAAGGTGACAGATAAATAAAAAGTTGAAAAATAGGACACACAACTGTAAGCTTAGCTGATGAACTGCAGCCAGAGATTTACTATTTTTTAAAAGTGCTGATACGGAAGTAAAGGTAGGGAAACTGTGATTATGTACAGTAACTTCTGGTGCCTTCTTCTTATCACAACCAGTCATTAGATAGAGATCAAATTTAGCATTTGTCTCCCTGTAAAAGGTACACTATATATCTATCCAGAGATAATATCAATTATCTGAAAGTTTGATATTTTGAATATTTTCCTCAAGTATTCAACACCTTCCATGAATATACTTGCAGTACAAAAACAAATATTACTAAAATCCACATAAACTAAAGACATATACTCTTTTAAATAATGTGTAAGATGTTCTGCAACTTCAAGGCACATACTGTCTGTGCTTACTCTATCTTATCTGAATGTCATGCTTATCTAGTGAGGCTTTTCAACCAGGAATGCTGACTTTGAATTAAATGTTATTAGTTGTCTGACCTTGGATAAATTGCTTAAGTTTAATGAACTACATATTTTTCATTTTTAAAGTGGGGATAATAGCTCCTCACTCTGCAGGTAAGAGGACAAAATGCTTGTAGTTGGCCTGCTATAGAACCTCAATAAGCATTCAATATGTCTTTTGAGTGGCTATAGGTTTGACATGGGGACCGAACAACTTGAAAGATTACTTACAATGGCAGCTTCTAAAACAGTGATCTCAAATGTGTCAGTCTCAACAAAAATATTTTATGAGAAAGAAAGAAATGTTGAGAACTAGGAACTATATGAAGTCTCCAATAGTTCATGAATTCGGTAAAAGAAAGGGGGAGTCAAGCTTTGAATGGTCCATGGAACATCCCATTTTTCACACACATTCTGTGAAAACAATACTAAAAACAAGAGTGATGATAATATAATGGCACATAATCTGAAGCAACACAGTAAATTCAGTAAACATTGAGGGAACCAGCTGAGTTCATTTGATTCTCTGCCAACTAGCCACCTCTGTACCTTTGATTTTTCTGTCAGTCCTTAAGCTTCTTGAACCTTTGTGACCTGTGGGCTGCCTAACTATATCTCTGTGAGGCAAGGTGACTTATAATTCCATCATTGATACCAGCTTGAGACACTCCTTAAAGGCTTTTATTTTTCTGTAGTAGGCCAAGGAGACTTAGGTATCAACCAGTAGGTGTTAGGCTCTCTAGAATAAACTTCCTCCCATTTTTTTTTTTTTGTAACCACAGAAACTGCATTTAATAGCAGAACTTCCATTCTACAGGTATATGGTCTCTTAATTGCTTTGTCTGTAGTTTTGGCATGAATAATAAATAGGAAACTCTTTCTTCTAAAATTGATATTTTTATTTGCTTTTTTCTACAGTAGCCATTAACTACAACTAAAATATAAATATATAAACCATAGTAAGTGTTCCATAATGGAGATCATAAAATCTACTACATAAAATGTCTTCATTTAAATATACCAAAGGATATCAGAAGCCAAAATACTAAACTTACAAGAAAAATATCACAATGGTACAAGCAATGCTAATTCATCATCAAATAAAATACTTCCACATTCATTGACTGAAGATCAAAAACATTGATGAGAAAATATGAAAAATATATGCCATGATAGAAAAGGGATTCTCTTTGTAGAAAATTTTTCTGTGAACATGGTATAATGTGAGGACAGGAGGTAATAGGAAGTTATCAATCAACAGTGCTGTTACAGTAAAAAAAAAGAAAGAAAAAGATAATAATGGGCATATTGATCGGTTAGATGGGGCTTACTTGTTGATGCCCACCCTGTTTTAAAAATATCTTAAACACCTTAACTGTTAAACAGTAAACAAAAATAGTGCCTGGCACACAAACATTAATATATCTCAAATATTTAAGGAGCAAATAAAGGTAAAAAGAAAGAAAAGTGACAAGGGTAGGATTTATTTTAGATCTGTGAAAAAAACTAATGTTCTTAACTATTAGAAAAAAATTAATTCTCAAAGAGTTCTCACTGGAGCATATTAACTGATTTTATCTTAGAGATAATTTTAAAAACCCAGGAAATATTTCCATAGTCAAATTTAGATGTAAACCATAAAAAGTTTTTTGAAGATGTTCAAATATCTGTCTATGAAATGTATCTTTGAATGCTTAAGTTTCCAGAACCAATATGGTTTATACATTCAAGCCTGACGTAAACTGTTACTATTATATGAAATAAACATCTTAATTAAAAGGTGATAATCTCCTGGAGTATATGTGATAAACTTTATATTTCCCATCCCAGATAAACTTAACCAAATCTTCCTTTGAGATTACATATTGATTTAAAACACCTTTGTTAAAATATTTGTCTCATTTTTCTAGAATTATTGGCATATACGACTTTATTTCTTGCTAGATTACTTTCTTGCTAGACTGCTTCACGCAGTGTTATGTTCATCTTTCTATCCTCAATACCTACCATTCTGTCTGGCACCTGGGAGACATTCAATAAAATGCTTGTTAAACAAGTATATGTCTGATAACACCATAATACATGTGTGAAAAAGGCCATTAAATCTTGCATGAAATGCTAATATTGTCAAATATGAAGGTATACAGGCCAGTAATGGTGAGAAATGGCTACTAATGTGTATAAGTTTCATTTGAGAGTGATAAAAATATTCTAAAATAATGAGTGTTAATGATTGCACAATTTTGAAACTATACTAAAAACCATAAAAATGTATACTTTAAATGAGTTCATTTTATGTTATGCAACTATCTCAACAAAACTGTTAAAAATGCAATAAACTCAACTGCCATGTTAATTTTGACAATTTTTTTCTTATACATTCAAGCTGTTAAAAATAATTGAAACAGATCACAACCAGAGAAGAAGATGTAAGTGGCCATGGAAGAAGATTATAGAATGTGGGAGTTTTCTCAATACAGAAGTGGTCAGTGAATGTGTTCTCCTGACTACAGCTTCGTTGATCTTCATTTCCACAGATATTTCTACATTTATGAAGCCCTAACTCTTACATTAAACCCCTGTAAAATGCTATGAGGACTACTAAGCTTTACCATAAAATGGGTTAATGCCTTACATTTGCCGCAAATAGAAACTATGAAGTTGTAATTTTTGAATTCCAGATAGTGAAAAATTTGTAAATAGATTATGTCTGAAAAATTGTGTAGCATTCTAGAACAAATTTCAAAAAGTAAATCAAAGTCTTAAGATTTTATCACCACTGGCAAGTTAGTACCATTCCATTGATGGGATAAAATAAGCATCAAGATAGCATGATTATAAAGCCAGGCCACATTTTGCTATGGGAATGTTTCCTGCAGTACTGGGTAGTGAATAATAAGGAGATTAGCATTAAACACACCATCTGCTGTGTTTTTTCTGTCTCAGATAAGATGCACAACAAAAGTGAATTCCCTGAAGTACAATGTTATCAGAGATGCTTTTAATTATAGCATTTATTCCTACTTCTCACTCCAACAAACTCACATTGGAAAGAAACATGCAGATAAAAAGAAATATATTATTTCAAACTCAGAACCAAATAGTTTTCTTCATGAAGCAGAATCATTTAATTACTTGAAGACTTTCTTTCTGAAAAGATTTAAATTTCAACCACAGAAACTGAATTATAGTCCATGTGTGACCAAGAAGTGAAGTGTGCCAGGTGCTACTATGAAAACCAGCAAGAAATGGTAGTCCCACATTTTTTTTCAGTCTCTGTAGTGTCACATGCCTACTGCTTGAAGTTCTGCTTCAGAGATCTATATGATAATACAATATTTACACCTTCCACCAACTATCCTATTTAGACCCTGAAAAATATACCTCATCTAGTCAACATAATTATTATTCACATGGATATGCAATATACCACTTGCTCAGCTAATCCATTTCTCTTCACTGCCTCTCTCAGTCTCAAATTTAAATCTTCCTCTTGAAAGCCAGTGAGAATCGTTTGCTCCATCATGTCATTCTGGGTAATGTGTTGAGATCAAAGTGTGCATCATTACACAACTAACCTATCATAATGAGATAGAAAAGTACTCATTTTTTTTTTGAAAAAGAACACAAATTTGTGCACTGCCCTCTTTATTAAAAAATAATTTTGTTTTACCTTCACATTTTCACAACTGTTATAATCTACATTAGAAGATAAAGTTTTATTTTAAAAAAAATCTAGAGGGCATATCCTAAAAAAATCTGGATAAATTAAATGTGATTAAGTAATTTTAATAATCATCCTGATATTTCACTTATCTCAAGAAACTATTCATCTCATACTAAGGATAAAATATTAATGAATTGACTGATTATTACTAGTTCTAAAGAACCTTTTTCTTTTAACATTTTTTAGTACAAACTAACAGATGACTCTTTATAAACTTCCAAATTTAGTGCAATTATTTAAAATTGCATATCATACAAAAAAATTCTAATGCTGATATATATTAAGTCCAATAACTTGCAAATCAGTACTCTGTGGTTAAAAACACCTGAGTAGTACAAAAGCATACATACACAACCAGATTTGGAATCATAAATTAATTTTCTTCTCTAAGCTGTAGTCACCACTAGGGGAATCTATTATAAAATGTATTTCCCAATAGCAGAAGAAATCTACAAAGGCTGAAGCACAATCTTAGTTCCATCTTAATACTCTTCTGAGGACAGGGATCTTTGATAAATTTTTTTAAATTTATTTTTCAATTATGGTTGACATGTAATATTACATTAGTTTCAGTTGTGCAACATAGTAATTCGATATTTATATAACCTACAAAGCGATCATCCTGATAAGCCAAGTACCCACCTGACCACAATACATAGTCATTACAGCATTGTACTTTACATCCCTATCACTATTTTTATAACTGACAATTTGTACTTCTTTATCTCTTTCACCTTTTTCACCCAATCCCTCAACCCTCCTTCCTATTTGGGGCTCATTCATTTGTTCTTTGTGTCTATGAGTTTGTTTCTGTTTTGTGTTTTTTACTTATTTTGTCTTTTAGCTTTCATATATAAGTGAAATCACATGGAATTTGTCTTTCTCTGACTTATTTCACTCAGCAAAAGACCCTTTAGGCCCATCCATGTCACAACTGGTGAAATTTTATTCGTGTGTGTGTGTGTGTGTGTGTGTGTGTGTGTGTCTGGGTAATATTTTATTTTACGTACCACATCTTCTTTATCCATTCATATGTTAATGGACCTTTAGGTTGTTTCCATATCTTGACTGTTGTAAATAACGTTACAATGAACATAAGGGTGAATACACATTTTTGAATTACTGTTTTGGATTTCTTTGACTAAATACCTAAGAGTGGTATTACTAGGTCATATGGTAGTTCTATTTTTAATTTTTTCATTAATATTTCTTTACCTACCTCAAGATCTCAATGTGCTCCAGACAGAAATCTTCTATTTACTCTTCACCCAAACACCAATGATTCTCTCTCATCTATTTTAAATGCCTAGTTTATTTGGGCACCAACACCAAATTTAGTATTCTATAGCCCCCATTTCCATTATGTTGGACTGTCTTATTTTTTTGTAACCCTGACTTTCTCTCCTTGAGTCTCATTTTTTTTCCTTTCCTAAACAAGATCCCTTACATTGGCTTAAGAATGTTCTTAATAGTATATGCAGTTTTGTGAATATGCACATATGTATTTTTCTTTTAATAGTTCCTTTTGTTTTTACGAACCACTCTGATAGTCTAATAAAGAAATGGATATCCTCTTCAGAAAAATAAATGCATATACACACCTGCCTATAACATCCTGATTGTTTTTACTTGCTTATTCGCACCTTCTTACTACCTGATAGTCTACTCAACAATAAGAATTTAAACATTTAAAAAGAGTTTATCATTCCATGCACTATTTAATAATTTTTACCTGTTTATAAAGAAACTAAGCCATCTAGATAGAAGATACTACATGGAAAGCCTAAGAAAGCTACTGCTCAAAGCACCCTTATAAAATATACGCTCAATAGGTTTGATTTTGAGTCCAGAATTAATCATAATTTCTAGACTCCCATGAAAATCTGCAAATTCTAGATTATAACAAAATATTACTGGTCTAAACAACCTAGGCATTTCCATTTTGAGTACTAAGATATTAAACAGTTACCAAATTATTAACCAAAGTAGAGAATCATTAAATTACTATTACTATGCAATCTTTAAATGAGTGATTCATTTAAAAATTGCAGTTACTTCAGGCTCAAGTGGTTCATTATGCTGTTATAATATTCATTTTAACCCATATATTTCATATCTCTCTAGATCATCTCTGCACAAAAAAAAATCCTAAATATTTTTCAGAAACACCTTTACTACTTTAAAAGTGGCTAAAAATATCATTAAATTCAATTCGAAAAGCATTTATTTAACTCAAAATACATGTATAACACATGATAGTTAATAAAGAAAAATGAAATATTGTTTTTGACCTCTAGAGGCTCATAATTGAAATAGAAAGCAGTTTTTTACATGCTAAAAGTGATAGCAGCTATATTAAGAATATGGGGAAAACAGTTTAATTCTAAATAGAAACAAGGTATGAACATTTTACAGAGAGGGTGGTATTTAAATAATTAAATTAAATCAAACTGTTATGTGAGGAAAATGTAAAGTCATTCTAGTCAAGAGGAAATTTTTTATAGCAAAGCACATGATTTGCAGAACTCATAGTTTTTTAAGGAATAAAATACAGGAGTGCATGTTGAGATAGTGCCTGATATGAAGTACACAATAAAAATAAATTGTCTTTGTCCTGTGTAAAGTTTTGATTATCAGTGAGAAGTTGAAACTAATTTGGTAGTTTTCTAGTATAACCAGCATTTTTACTATTTCTTATGTAAATATCCAGCATAAACAATTAAATTAACTTAAATGTGTGTCTCTCATTCTATATACTTAACAGCTTCTTCTGCATTCCTGACAAATTCCTCAATAAATGAGATTCAGCAAAATTGCTTCTTATCTTATCAATTTTTTGAATAAAATAAGTAACTTCAAAGAATATTTTAGCTTTTACTTATGAACTTAAAAAAGACTTTCAAAAATCAAATTCTTTAAAAATTCTCAATTATTATTTTATCTCTAAAAATTGCATTGTCATAAAAATAAAGAGCTAGTGATACTGACACTAGGCAGGGGACTTGAAATGACCTCATACTTTCTATCAGAGGATCTAGGAAGTGGCCTGTCGTGCTGGTGGCTTTTTTTTTTTTTCTTTTAAAGGACTAACAATTACCTTGAACTGTATTGCAGTGCATAGAGGTGAACAAATGATCTTAGAACATGAATATATGACCAACTAATTCAGTTTCAATTCTGGCCTAAGGCAAAGAGACTAAAAGAAGTCTTTTGTTTCTTTTGTGGCCAACACTGTTTTTCAAGCTGAAGTCATTAAATGAGTGATTTATCTTGGGTCAACTCTATTGGATTAGCACACTATATTTTTGTAATACAAGTTTGTTCCATTCAAATCATTTTTCTTAGTATAAAATTCGATCTATGGGATAGGAGCAAAAGAAAGCATTCACATATGAGTGCCAGCTAATGTACTTGTTAAATATATTGGAGATAAAGCATTGATGACTTTTTAAAAGATTGTTGAATAGATTCAGGGAAAATAAACATAAATAAACTATAAATTGAAAAATTATTAGCATAATAACAGACCAAACCTAAGGCATATTAATGACAACACATGTGAAAAAATGAAAACTATCAAAATGAAAACTATCAAAGAGCCAAAGTAATGAAATGTCATAGGCACACACACACACACACACACACACACAAAATACATTAACTAAAATTCAGAGATTAAATTACAAATATTTTTGAACTAATTTTTAATTCAGGCAATGCCTTTAGAAGAAAGTAATCACTATGACATTGTATACATTTCTAAGGAAAGCAGATCTAAAGGTACAGGTGTTAGCTTTTGCTTCAGGGCACTTGGCAGAGCGGATGGGGTCTGGACTCAGCTGAGACGGCTGGGATGGTTGGGACTCATTCTCCAGGAGACTAGCTTCTTTGGATTGTCTGGGCCCAAGGCAGGCCACTCCAAGATATCTCACAATAGCATATTGATTATTTTGAATAAAGGTTACTTAAGAAACTGCCAGTGTAAGAACAATCTGACCTTTCTATCCTCTTAGAAGCAGGAGATAGATTTCCCAAGAGACAACTCTAGCCAAAGAGTCTGTATAAACAAGTCTTGTCGCCACTTATTTAATTTACTACCTGTTTAAATTTCTTATTAATGAATATCTAAACCTTGTTTGCATCCCTTTGTAATGAGCACTAACTTCTTTTTATTTTCCTTTGAATTTTCAATTTCTTCACAAATGTACTGTTTCTCTCTCAAAAAGTATAAATGGGTTCCTGGCTTGATCATTTCTTTAAGTCTTATTTTATGATTTAATTATCATATTATGTCCTCCATGTGTACATATTAAATTGTCTTTTCTTCTGCTGATTAGTCGTGACAACTTTATTATTTTATTATTAGTCCAGCTGTAAGAACTAAGAAGAGTAGAGGGGACATTCTCCCCAACAATCTCCTCTAGATATGAAAGTCTCAGGGTTCCCAATAGAAGAACAGAACAAATCTCAGTTTGTCCACTTTTTGCTACCTCTTTACTAAAAAAGCAGCAAAATAAAATTTATCAAAAATTATTACATCACATGCTCACCATTAAAGGGTAAGTGGCAAACCTGGAAATAAATTTTAAAATCTTGGTCAAAATAGTCTGTTATTTATTTTTTTTAAAAATAGAGTTAAGAGGAAAAAACCTTCATTTCATCATGGCATCATAATTTTTGATTGTTTTTAAAGTTAACTGATTGTATTATTTGAACTATTTCATTATTAACTCTCTGACAATTTAAAAGAAAACTGAAAATAAAGTTAACGTATTCTTGCTTGGAATATAGTACAAGTCAAGAGGAATTACAAACAAAATATACAAACATACAATCAAGAAAAAGAACATTGTATTAAATTAACAAATAATAATTTTAGATATTATCTTCATTGACTAACAACTTTTCAGCTATTCTTTAAAGAAAATTCAAGAGTAATGTTGACTCAGCTCTCTAGAGGTAAACCCACCTCTGTATTCCTTGGAATTTATGTAACCGCTGTCATCACTACACTTTCTAACTCGGAGAATGTTGATGTCTTCTTTCAGACCTTTGAATTTTATGGTATTTATTAGAGTTAGAAGATAGATGTCCTAGTGCTGTGTGAAAGCAGCTGCCTGAAAATATAGTACTGTGTGTGAGTATGTCGTGTTCATATTTCTAATGTGGTCAGAGACAAAGTTCCTGAATTAGTTCCTAAATGATCCCTTTCTCAGTTGAAAGTGAAAGGGTTGTAGCAATACAGCAGAAGTTAATTTGCAATATCACAAAAACAAGTCTTGGAGATTAAAAAATCATGGATAAAACTAAAGTTCAAACCAGGTAAAACACTGTCAAAACAATCAAGAATGTTAAAAATCTGGTATATAATAACTCTTGAACTTTAAATCTTTATTTGCCCTCATGATTTGGTCAAATGCCACTGAGTGATCCACTCACCTCTAAGTTCTCTCTGGCTCTGTCTCTGTCCCTGTCTTTCTCTGTCTCTCTTCCCCTTACCTCTTAAACCTACTGTATTCTTCTTATTCTGAAAGACTGCACACACACACACACACACACACACACACACACACACACAAATAGGGATGAAATGGTCACAACCTCTTCACTTTTTCTTTACAATAACTTTGTAAAAAAATCATTTCTTGGTTGACAGAATTTCCCTATGGCATTGGGCCACCTTCACATAGTCATCTATAATTTTTCTCCTGTTTGAAACAATCTCCCACATGCCATTCTTGTTAATGACTGAGATACCCCCTGATGGTGCTTAACATTTAATAGTGCTAGAGCTCCACATTTGCCCAAACAACCTTTTCCATTTACCTTACCTCAAAGGCCTTCTAATTTTTCTTTGGAGACAGAAATCCTTTAAGCCCATTGTATCCTTAGGCTACAAATTTACTGAGATTTAGGTTTCCAATAAGAGCGTTGAGATGAATGCCACCATCTCATTTATGAATCAATTTTTGCCCATCGGCTTTTTACTGTTATTACTTTTTATTTTGCACTCAAAGGAGAGAACCTCTATTACATGTGTATGTGTGTGTATATATATGACATATATACATACACATATATTCATGTTTCTTATGTTTATTAAATTGTTGAAAATTTAAAGAAAATGAGAGTCTATTCACACAAAAATTTCTACATAAATTTCTTGCCCTAAAATCTGTCAAATCTTGTCCTTCATTTCTATGTTCACTGAAAAAAGATATACAGGATAAAATTCCAAAGGATTATGCTTAAAACTAATTAAACAAGTTCTTTTCTTTAATATAATTCATGGAAAGTCAATACAGCAAACAGCATAATATATTTTATATAATTGTATGGTTCAGGATTCTAATGTGAACAGTACTTTGAAATGAAAAAATAACAAGGGAAATTCTATTTTCCTAGAGAAATTACAAATCTATTGTTATGAGCATCTTTTTTTTAACTTTCCATTGTTTCATAAAGAAATAGTAGGAACAAAGATTGACTTTTAAATTATTTAATAATCAATACTTCTGAAAGGTTTCCCTTACTTTCCTTTCACTTTTGTTCTTTTTTAACATGGATGTTATATTAAATGTTCACTTTTATTTAAGCCAAGAAATACTGCTTTAGTGGTTAGCTATTGTTCATCACTTCCAAAAAAAGTTTGAATATGGCCTTATGTTCAAACCCAATTAATTGAAGAATTACTGCATGGTTTTATTAATAAAGTATGTCTATGTCTAGCTATCTTTTTATTCTTTACAATATTTATAGATTAGGCAGACCAGAGTACTTTAAATAAAACAATAAACCCTGCCAAGTTGTGTTAATTATAACAAAAAATTAATTCTAAAGTAGCTGTACTAGATGTTCATGTAGGATGGCATGATTTGAGAGGTAGTGCCCCAAGGATATATAGTTCAAAATTCCCTGGAGTTCCTTGAGAATTTAGTCATCATTGTTATGTGGAGGTTGGGGTGGTTCCTGGGCAAAAGGCTATATTCTAAATATTGTTAATCCCACCTTCAATTATAGCAGATGTTTTATATTATGAATAATACTGTACATAATGAAAAAGTTTTATAATATATAAAACCAAAAAGTTTGAGAATGCATATTATAGTCAAATTGAATAATGTTACCTCTAAGGAAATAATGTGACTATAGAAATTTCAGACAGCTATTTAAGGAAACAGAACAAATAAATCATCATGTCAAAAAAAAATGATTGGCACACCTTAAAGACAGGTAAAAGCAGAGTTTTATTGATTTTGTCCATCTAAAAATGCTTATCAATGGGAAAAATAGGGAGAATTTAAAAAATATATATGTTATTTTATATAGATTCCATGTAAATTTGTGTTGTTGTATTGCTCAAGGTTTCCTATTTTTAAAACATTTATATGTATTTATAGTGTTTAAACCAAACAACAAAACTGATCACATTTATATCCCATAGTATCACTTCACATGTGATAATGATCCAATTTGAGTGTTAGATATGAATTTCTTGAATCTTAAAAAAATATATTAATATAATTATTATTTCTAGTTAATGTACTAAATATGTATTTGAGAAAATATCATTTAAAAAATAGTACTTAGAACTCCTAGAAAGCACTTGCCCTCCAAACTCCTAAGCATAAATAATTTTTTTAACTGTAAAACTTCTAAATGTTCAAAAATTAACAATGATTCCACAGATATTTTAAACATCTTATCCTTGTTCTGGATATCAGAGAGTGGTGATGCATATGAGTTATCTAGCCTTCAGAACTATTGAACAATCTATGTAGCCAGCAGGAAAAAAAAATTCTCCTGAAGTTATTTTTTAAAAGTTAATATAACAAACTTGAAACAAAGTTTTTTACAAGGTTAGCTAAATTCATGTTAAATTATGAATTGGCTGACTATACAACCAAGGTAAAAATTAAATTCAGAGTATGAAATAATAAAGTTTGGGGGCAACGAATGCACATACTAGTTAGCAGAGAATATGGAGCCCTTTAAGAAAATTTAAATTTAATCTGCATTTCCAGAAAATGATTGAAAGTTGTCAACTGAAATATACAACTATTCAGTGAAAGCTGTCCTCAGTTTGCTTTTGTTATTTGTTGTGCAGGTGTAGTTTAGGTTAAAAATACTCTTTCTTAAAATTTACTTTTCCCATTCATGCTCAGAAATGTAAAAACTAAAAGTGAAAGTATATTTCTTTACCTAACTCTATATTAAAAAATTATATTTCCTTTATGTATAGTTCTATATCTTGAGTTATTTCCTTATATTCCTTTATTCTCCTTTCATTATATGTAAAATGTAAATAACATATAATTTAAGAAAATATTTTTAAAATATAGGTATCCAAATTACCACCCCCTCTCAAATAATTACTGCATTTTTTCAAACCACAATTGTAAAAAAAACCAAAATATATAATAATAAAAAAAATTTGTTTTCTATATTTATTTCAGATAAAAAACAATTCTATAGAAATGTGTTAGTGTCTTACATGAGACACTATCATAAATCTATCATCCATTTTTCTGTTTCCTACTTATTTTTATAAGAGACTTAGTTTCTTGTTTTCTACTTAAAATAAGACAACTGTGATATAGAGGTTTTTTTGAGGATGTCATATACATTATGCAGATCTTTGCATTTCAATGTTTATAATAATGTATTTGGCCTAAATGTATATTTCTCATTTCAATTAAGATTTTTCAAATATTGCATTTACCTTAAGATGAATTATAAGAAAATAAATATTGAAAGCGTTAATACTAAGCCAATATGAGCAAAACTTTTAGTCATGGATAGTAACTATTTTAAAAGAAAACCTAAAAAAAAATCTCACTTTTAGAGTCTTGTCAAGTGGTTTGATTTATAGCAACACAGAAAGAAGCCAAATTAAACAGAAATCTATTAGCATGTAACAAGTAATGATCAGCTATGATTTAAGCTTCAAGGGAAGAAGAGTTGACTCAGACAGAATTACAATAGGCCTAGAACATATTTTAATTTGTAATTATCTAACTACAATGAATTTTGAATAAGTCAGAAAAAAATATCTGCAACAGTTATAGACGTTATAATATTGAAATAGTATAAAATTCTAATGATTTATTTATGCTACAATAAAGTAATGGGGGGACAGACAGTGAAAGGAAAACAAGATGCTAAAATGATTTAAATATTGAAGAAAATATCATCACAATCTTAACAGAAAATCATCTAACAAAAATATGACAATGAAGAAAAAAATTTAAAACATCAGCTTATGTGAGAAGGTTAGCTATTTAATGAATTATATGTATATCATTCAAAGAGACTTTCAGAGACTATAAATTTGATATGAACCTTTTATTAGTAGTGTCTCTCAATACATGGAATACAAATAAGAAAAAGATAGACGCTTTCTTTATATCCTGAATGTGACTGGACTAACTCACAGTGCTTTAGGTTCAAAAAGGCAAAAAAAAAAAAAAAAAGTAGACCATTTCAGTTATTTAGTATTGATTATCAGAATCTAGTTATAGATCTAATATAGTGGTTGACTCAGAGTTTAGTGTTAATTGTTTAATAAGAGAGGTGAAAGAAAGCAAAGATGGGAAGAGAGAAAGAAAAAAAGGAATTAATAATAAAATGATTTAAAATATTCTATTGAATGCCTCCTTGACTCATATTTAATGGTTAATTGATAGTCCAGAACTTTTCAGAATGCAGTGCTATTGAAACATGATATATCAGTGGTCCATGACACTAGAAGAAAAAGAAAAAAAAAAAAAAAAGAACCAAATCTACATTGTACCAGAAAAATATAATGCTTTTTAAAAAGTTGTGATTTTTTTTTCTGTGATTTTTTTTTTCTTTTTACTAAAAGTGAAATGTAGAAAAGAAATTCTAGTGAATTCACTATTTTGTATTGTCTTATTCCAGTTATACATATCCTTTCTGTAACTAGTTTGTTTGAATATTTTCTCATTTTATCTATTTTGTCTATAATATCATTGAAAACAAATGACTAAGAAAAACCATGAAAACTAGAGCATGGAGAAAATGACAGAAATAAAAAAAAGTAATAAAAATGGCTAATTATTGAAAGATTAAGATTACTTTATATAAACATGTTTGCTTAGAAAATGAAATGCATAGGCAGATATAATAATTAATGTAAGAGAGAGAAAAAGTAAAAAATAAGGCTAGAAAAATAAAATTTTAATCTAATTAGTTTTCTATTATTTTACTTACAAAAAAAGTATTCTTTAGACACTTATTTTCAATTGTACCTTAAAGTTAAAGGTAAAAGCACCAATGACAAAGGCCCAAGGAAAGATACTATGTCAA
Organism: Cynopterus sphinx; assembly: GCA_030015415.1. Lineage (NCBI taxonomy): Eukaryota > Metazoa > Chordata > Mammalia > Chiroptera > Pteropodidae > Cynopterus > Cynopterus sphinx. The sequence goes on from CM057381.1 coordinate 14,017,104, forward strand.
GAATACAATGGACAATGTATTCTCAATCTATATAATTTGTTCTAAATCTTATCTAAATTGAGAAGCATTAATTAAAAGATGTTAAAATTCCATGGCACAGTTTTGGTTTTATATGGGATGTAGTGCTTAAATACACCTAACAGGTACATGTAGAATTATGAATGAAGGCTATCTTTCTTAGAATATTTCTTCTTGTCATTGTAAAAAAATAATTTTAATAGTATTATATTAACCAGAGTTAGATTTTCATAGGGTATAGCAGAAAGAAATTCTAATGATACCCCTTGAAGACACTGAATGCAATAAATTAATATTAACTCTAAAATTAAATTTAGAGAAAAAAATGGAATAGAATCTTAGGATATATATTCTGACTTTGGTGTAGGTCCAGTGGCTAACCCAATGAGTAGAGACGGTACTATACTTGTAAGAGATATTATTTCACAATCAAATCTGTATTATTTTGCACATATAAAGAAATCATTTATAAAACTAAAAAATATGAAAATACATGGTTGTGTTTTCATAGAGACATTTTTAACAATGGTTATAGAACAAAAAAGTTATTTTTTAGACACCCCAAAACATTAGTCAATAGTCTAATTTAAACAACTGTGGCTAACATTCTTTTTGAGACAAGGAAGGGAAATATTTTTTGTTTTCATTTTTAATTCTAAGTTTTTATTTGATGATGACGACGACAACAACAACAACAACAACAACAAAGAATACTCTTTCCAAGAATAAAATGGACTCGTAATTTGTTAAATTTTTGAAAAGTAGAATTCTGGCGATTTTTCCCTAGATATCTCCCATGTATACATAAGATATACATGATAAGAGACTTCTGCTTATTTTCTCTTGATAATTTGTCTTTTATTACAGGGGTCTCAAGTAGGAATGCAGAAGAAAAGAAGGAAAATTGTTCTTCCTCCTTTATACTCTTTAAGTCATTTTCTCCTAAATAGCACCAAATTATTCTATATCACAGCATACCACTTACTCATCAGTATTTGGAAACATGGAGAAATTATTATTATTAAATATAAAGCAGTTTTATATAGTCTTTAATTATGATTTTTTTTCAAGGATAACGCTGTTTGGGTCGGCAGATGGCAGGACATAAGCAATTCTGTTTTATTAATATAACATACTATGAAACTACAAATAATATTTACTTAGAAATAGGACTTTGTTAAATTTAAGCTAATTTAAAAGCAATGCATCAGGCAAAATATTTTCTGAAGTCAGAATAATACGACTAAGAGATGTGTGATATGAGAGACGAGAGAAAAAATACCCATAACATCCTCAGGAGAAGAATATTCTATTTGGCAAATCACAATGTTTGAACTTAATCTTCTGAATCAGAGACAAGAAGCAAATAACCTCTCACTCCCGTTCTCAATAAAACATCCAGTTGAAAATTTATATGAAGGCGATGAGAGATAAAGATTGGGTGGGGGATAATATTGATAAATGCAGAAAATTAAAAATAAGAAAATTGTTTCTGTTGACAGTAACGGAGAAGATTCTTCTCTCCTTTTCCTTAGAGCATTTACTTTATAGAACTTAAAACTCTAAGTACTTCCAGATTGGCTTGAAATATATGTAAAGCCTTTTGAAAACTAGATAGGATTTTTGTCAGCCTTATCACCCAGGGATGACTTTTGCAAGAACCTGGGAGCCATCTCTTTGAAATGTAAGCATGAGGGGAGATAGTTTCTGTGGGAGAAAGAGTAGGAGCCTAACGTCAGTGGGTGCCTTATTCCAGGTTGCAAAACTACCCTTGTCATAGAGAGATGAGAAGCTTGTTTTCTTCCTGGTAAAGCCAAGAAGTTAATGCAGACCCTCACCCCTATCACTAGACAAAACCACAAAGAACTGTATGCCACAAATGGTGCTATCAAATCCTCTTACTGGAGGACTGATTGTTGTTTATCCTGAAAACATGTCTATCTGGGTTGTATCTGCTTGGCTATATAAAGAGGTGAGATTCCCTTCAGTCTTTGCAATCTCTCTGAGGATTGCCTGAGATGCTCATCACATTCTAGTTTAATGCCTGTTCAATAACGAAAGTGTTTCTTTTCCTCTCCTGTGTTTGTGGAGAGGATTGTTGTATAGGGAGAAAATTTTGTTAATTACAATTCCCCCCAAATGGCAAAATTAGTCAAAAACAAATAATTCAAGATATTTACACCAGAAGATAAAAGGTATGTCAACTTTTTAATGGCACAATTCATAATATATTTATGAATGATCATTGGTAATCACATTTCTAAATAAAATGTCCTAATGCTAGAAATTATTTCTTTTTTTGAGTAAAAATAAATAACACTTTTTAAAGAGTATAAGATTCTTAGCCATGTGTACCACTGTTGATTAAGTGAATAAGAAAGTCTGTGACCTTACAAGGTAAAAGTAAAATTTGACATAATCCTCTAGCAGAACAGGATTTTTAAAAAAGCTTTGGGATGGATAGTGTATTAAATGCTCAAGGTCATATACTCTGTCGACAACACTAAAAATATTTTTAATCAATAAGTTCATATCACAGTTATATGCAATAATTTACTACAAACAAAACAAATATATATCGTATTTCCATGATTCAAAATAAGGTCACATTGATCTGATCGAATATTGAAGATACCTAAGAAATTTAAAAAAATAATTCCATATCGGGTAGAGATTCTTTTTATTCTACACACATGAAAAAGTGTTTAATACTATATACCTATTGTCTAGGCATGGGGAAAATTGTTATATCAAGGCCTCATTAAATTTTCTATTCTGTCCCATTTCCCAAAAAATGATTCTTTAATACATATATTAACAAATTATACATTCTCCATTTTCTATAGAAAAATTATTGAGTTCTAAAAATAAAACATTGAAATTAAGATGGTTGTATGTTTATATCTATGTATATACATGTATATATGTGTGTGTGTATTTATACAAATATGTTTGTTGATATTATATATATATATATACATACACATACACACACACACACACACACACACATATATAGAATTACATACATACACCTATATGTATATTGGAGAGAGATAAATCATATTGTTATTTCTTTCATGTGTAACATATGTTGCTATTTAATGATATTAACTATTTGCAATCTTTCTTTTAGAAATTTTACACCTGACCAATTAATTAAATTGATGAGTCAAAGATTTTACAAGGATGTACAGATAGTATTCTCCATCGCTGGATCACTGTTTTGTCTTACCCATGATATGTCAAATGATTAAAAATCAATGGAAATCTTTGAAATATTTGTACTAGAATTCCTATATATACCATTTAATAGCTCATTACTTTACTAGAAAAAAATTGCTTTGACTAACTTTTTTTTTTTTTGGCCAAGTAACCACTTATATAAACAAAGAAAGAGATGGGTCACTTTAAATTGTAAGAGTAGAGTTTGTACTGTAGCAAAATATGCCAGTGAATAAGAGACTAATTTTTCTTCTGTTTTTCCTTTGGTTATTTTTAAATTAAATAGAAAAATAAATTTAAAGAGTATGTACAAACCACATACAAGTTGAGAGAAAATTGTTCAAATACTGTAATAATTTATATTTAAGATTATGTTCAAGAAATTAATATATATTTATCTTTTTAACTAAATTAAGTATTTGAACCAGAAAGATTAAAAATGGCTCAGGGAACAACCATGTTAAGTAATGTTTTAGGGCCTTGATTTATGCAACAAGTTCAGTTTAATAATGAGCAAAACTGCTAATCAGTGCCCATAGATATTAGATAATAAATCCAACGGGGCCAAATAGATAGTTGCAGCATAGCAACTACTGGCTTAATGATTTAATTAATCTAAACATGCAAAATTTTGTGCTTGCTTAAATTTGTTCAGCACATGACACATTAATGGAAATTAAAAAATAGGTGTATCTTCATAAATTTAAAGTATGTTTTGGAGGAAAAGGAACAATTATCAGATCTTACATAAATGCCTCCTAAGAACCACATTAGGAACTTGAGAGAATGAGTTCATATATTTGGCATTGTAATTATTTACCTTATGTTGCTGAATTGAAATAGCTCTGATTAGTACAGAGTGCCTATAAAACTGCTCTAAATAAAAGACAGTGAAAATCAAAGCAACATATAATTAGGAGAATACTAGCTTTCCTTAGAGGTCCCCTGTTATAACAAATACTTCAAGTTAACTTTTTTAAATGTTGTAATTTATTTTTCTCTTGACATCTAACTGGAAATTTAGAATGGTTTTTTTAGCAAGACCATTTTTTTAAGCATTTGAAAATATTTTAACTTTTAAGCTCTTTTAATATATGTATGCTTTTATCACTACTTTCCCTGTCTATAACATAAACCGGGTTCTATATTTTACTACTTGACGTAGTTATGGAATATAGTTATATGAGTGTCCCTTAATAACAAAACATTTTTTCCCCTTTGGGAATTTAATATGAATTTGTTTGATTGAGAAGTTATAAATATTTAAAATCCCATTTTGAAAACATTTAGAACACCTAAGGGCTTAATGTATCATTCAGTGGGTTGCTTTTACAGTACTTGCTAATAAAAGTTATTAAATAAAATATTAATATTTTGTTTATTTTTGCAAAAACTTTACTTCTTGAAAAATATTTAAGCATTTTAATTATTAATTAACAATTGTTACCATTTGCTATTATTTAAATTATGTAAATGATGGCCACTTAATTATGTGCATGGTTTATGTATACTAGACAGAAGAAATGCCAAAAGCAAACCTTTAGAACTTCATTTTTTTTTTTGATGATTGATTCTGTCTTTACTATAACTTTCTTAAATGTTTATTAAAGAGGAGTTTTAGGATTAGTTTTCAATTTCTATATTTAACGCTGATAAACCTTCTGATTAATATAATGTTATGCTTACAAAATGGCTCATTACTTCAATTATAGCACTTTTCAAATTGAGTCTATATCTCATTTATATTTCCTTTCCCAGTTACATATAAGCCCTCAGTAAATTTTAAATCAATAAAAGCACAAATGAATGAGTGGAATATGCATTCCTCAAATGAAACTAAACAGCTCCCCTTACCTAATTACTTTCAATGAGTTTAGTAGACCAATAGACCAATAAAGAACTATTAAATATACTATGAAGTTTTCCAAAGTGATTTGAATTCTGAAATGTTCAAATTAAGTGTCAGCCTTCATAATCAGAACCATAGTTTTAGAATTCACTGTCAGGCAATTCAAAGACAAAATATTTTAGTACCGTAGAGTCTACTTAAGAGTTGTCTAGTAGCTGATATTACTGATTTTCAATTTTTGTCTAGGAAACAAAAAAGCATACTGTATTCTGCTAATAATATTTCTGTGACTGGTTTTCTTATATTTTAATAAGTTGACAAAAGATAAATACAAACTAAATGCACTTCAAGCAATTCTCTAATTACACATTTTTCTTCAAACATTTTGTGTAAGTGCATGATAATGTCCTTAATTGCCATCTACTAGCAATTAAGAGTTGGGACTGTTACATATGCTGCACAAGTAGAGTATTATATTGTCATATCTGTTTTGTGTTTTACATTTTATGAACAGTAATTATAGATATTGGTATAGACATTGGCATCACAGTTCATGCCTGAACTCTTTCTTAGTGTTTAAGAAAATACATGTGTAATTTAAGGAAGCTTACTTACACGATTTTATAATTTTTTCTCTATATTTATGCATTAAGACTGAAATTACACACACGTCCCACAGAGCACTAATTTACTTGAGAACACTTAACCTTAATATTTTTTTTTTATGTTTTCTTTCTTAAGTACTATAAAATTTAAAGTAGAGGGTGAGAAGGAGAGAAAGTGAGAGAGAGAGACTATATAATTCTATTTTCAGTGATTTTAATAAACAAATTAAAAACCCTTTCCCAGGGCCATACCTAGGATTCATTTGTACACTTCTATTGTCATATTATAAGAAAATATTGCTTTATATTTGAAGTCTATTTTTAAAATAAGCTTATAATATCTTATATATATATAACCTATATGTTACATAGAGGATGATATTCTTTAAATAATAGCCTTGTGCAAAATCTAATAACTTCAGAATTTTATTTCCAATAAATAGAAACAATTTTTAGTGTTATTCCTTGACAAAGATATTTGTGCCTCTGACTGTCCTCAAAAAATAGGTATTTAGCTATTCTCAATGCCTTGTACAGATCTTAAGATGTGTTTGGTCTATTATTTAAAATACATATTTACATACACATGCACATTACACACAAAAATATACACAACTCTCAGAAGAATTGTTGCTAGAGAATGACATTAGCTACTTACATATAGTACAAGTGCATTTAATTGGTTCATTAATTTGATTAAAGCAGACATTAAAAACATATTAGTTTCACTGGATAACTGTAAAATTAACTTCCTTTTATTTGGTGGGTAAAAAAAAGAGTTAAATAATCAGGCCACAAACCTGTTAGAACTATAATTGACTAAACTGTGATACTAAATTCTCTCTCATACTCTGTCATCATAGATGATATTATTAGTATCACAATTAGATCAACTCATTTATCTTAATTTATGGAGCACATTTTTTTGTATTGGCCTTTTCTCAGAAGGTTGTTTTACCAGATAGAAATATTCTAGGAGCACACTCAAGAAAATAAGTTTCATGGCTTCTGAAAGGGGAGTTAAAAAGTTTTCTGAAAACTAATATTTCCCTCAGTGCCAGTAATGATGATGCACAAGCCATTTCACATTAAGAAATCCAAAAGCCCTTAGTTAATTAGAGAGAGGTCATGTGTTTTTTAACTTGGAGAATGTGGCTGTGAAAACCATACAAATAATTTTAACTTTTTCATTTAAAATTAATCAGAATTTAAGAAAGTATAATTCCTTGGATGTATTCAGCATCTGGATTTACTATCAAAAGAATTTAGCTACATACAAAGCAATGTAGTACTTTAGTCACTGAAAAATGGTTCAATGCATTTAATGTATATCCAAGAAATTTTCACTGAAATATATGACTGAATATGCATTTATAAGTTGAACATTAAAATTCATACATGAAGAATTAAGGACTATTTGAGCTTTAGTTAATGTAGTCTCATTATTATAAGTAAGCCCCTTTTACCGTTTTTATAGCCCATGTTTATATTGTGACATTTCTTCACAACTGGTAGATTTTTATGTTTTAGTTGCTTATAGAATTACTCTTATTAAGATTTTGTTATCTAATTATGCAGTTCAAAGTCACTTGAAAAATAGATGAAATACTATACCAACTATATGTACAAGAACACAAAATCATGGTATATGCCTGTTCAATAAAACTTGTGTTTGTTTTTTTGTTTGTTTATTTGTTTTGTTCAACTGATTTTCCCTAATAAAATTCTCTTTAATGAGACATAACTGTATTCTTCTTTCACTTATGACAGATATTTTGATTCCTCTTATACATATTGCTTTTATGTCATAATTTATATTTTAGCTATTAAATTTATATTCCAAAATATAGTTCCTCAGCCTGAGCACTCAACCTTGGCCACATTCTTCCTCATTTCAGACTTTCTTATCTCTGGCACTTTGCTATTTTATGCTTTCTCTGACTCTGTCAGCAACTCTGTCTGCAGTTCAGTTATTCTGCATACTTCAAAGGAAGAGATTCTTTTTCAGGTTGAAATCTATGTTTTTTCAATACACCTGACTGAATATATGATTTTTCATACTGTGATATTCTTCAATTTTTGTAAACAAAAATTTAAATGTGTGTATACATAGTTATATATTCACATTTATTTTCATCAATTCATTGTGAGAATGAGATATAAAATTATTTTTATTCAACCTATTTATGCTACCTAAACATAAAACAAGGAGTCTGTGATTTGAGGTACATTATTATATATGTTTAATTATGCATGTATTTCCATTCAAAATTAGCATATCTCTCTTAATTAATATGAACCTAAAGAGGTGTTAAAGACTAGATGAATAATTTATTTATTCTAACATATTTACCAAAACACTTAACCCAGTGTACAAACATAATTTTAAAACAATATTAACAAAAGCTATTTTCCTTAACTAGAAATAAACATATGTATTAATGTAAAATTTAAATATATAGAAAAATAGAACAAATGATAAATTCCTTCTCAATCTCACCATTCAATCAAAATTATCCATTAGCAATATGTTTTTCAAGTATTATTCTATTCACAGTTTTTCTCAATGATCTCTCTGCTGGTGAGGCAACAATTGCATCACTCTTCATAGCATTTTCTGATTTAATACCTGTTTTTAAGTAAGGCTGCAAAATTCCAACTAGATGATGTAGTCACATACTAATCAAACTGTAACATTTCCTAGGTTTCTGTGTATTGGAAAAAAGGAAGGTATTATAATCGTTAAAATTTATAGTAAATTTTAAAAGACTATTATGTCTAAAATTCCCTATATTTTATAGAGTATCGAATATATTTTCCATCCAAATTTACCACAACATGCTCACCTATGAATATATAAACTAAGTTGTTGGTAGATTCTTTCATTATATTTTCAAAATATTAAACCAATACTTGACCAAAGTAATATTTGTACTGGAACTGACCTGTTATACTGTCTTAGGACAAATTCACTGAATTTATCAAGAAGATACCGTTTGGTAGTAATGAATGAACAAGGAATATATGTGTAATATGTTGTGGCATAAGAAAACTCCTTGCATTCTTATGGCATTTTACAGTGATGAATACAAAGTTTAAGAATTAAGGTTGTGAAAGAAAAGCACAGAAGAAAAGAACAAAGAAAACAAAGAAGTATGACACATGGCTTTACAAGTGGCTTCTAACAGATATTGAACAGTAGGATTAGTAATAAATCCTAATATATATTTAAAAATTATCTACTCTGCTCTGTCCTGTTCGGCCTTCAGCTAAACAGTAAATGAAATGTCCATCTGACAGACTTTCAGCAGAACTGGCACTCTGATTATTTATTTAATAGTTTTATTAATTTATTAGTTTTGCCAGATAAATGAACATGTTTTCCATATCTTAATAGACTTGATAATGCAAAGACAATATTATACAATGTCATATGAAGCTCAAATGACTGTCGTTTTCTTCCATAATTCTCAATGTTGGATGGAACCATTCATTTATCATGTGCTAGGGCCACTTTTTTCCCCCTCCAATAGCAACATAGGCTGACTTAACTTTTCAAGTACAATTCATTATTTTGGATAACAGGCATCTACCTCCTCAAGGGTTTGTGAAGATTTGCAGAATCTAAAATGCAGTTTGGAAGAGTAAAATGGAAATCAAAGGGCTGCCTCCAGCATTCATGCAGCTCTGTAAGCTGCAGGCAGTTCTTTCATCTATCAATGGTCCTTGGGATTACAGCTTTCAGAGGAATAAGGCTCACCCACTCACTTATTTTTCCCACACAAAACAAGAATTAGGAGGACAGGCAGTTAGAATAAATAGCTGGTTCACTGCCTGTGGCACAGAGGGTCACTGAAACTTTTTGTTCTTCTATCATAGGTAAAAAAAAAAAAAAGTACATGTTTCCTTCCTTAATATATGTCAAATACCTAATATGAGTATCACTATGGTGAACACTTTTCATATTTATTCACTTATTTTTTCAACACACATCTATTGATTGTCTGCTGTGTATTAGGCATCATTCTAAGCACTGGGGCATAGCACTGAAAAAAACTTCTCACGAAGCTTCCATTCTAATAGAAGAGTCTCATTGAAATGTTAGACTGCAACAAGTATTTGGGAAAACATGTTAAAGGGAATAGTACTGAAATTCTGGAGTAAAATGTGCTTGCTTCTCTCTGTTGGATGGCGGGATTATTTGGAAGGTCTTATTTCTGCTCTTATTGGTGGTCCAGATCTGTGTGAAATATTATCAATAATATTAATAATAGCAAGATGTAATCAAAATTTATTTAGTGTTAGGTTGCCAGAGAAAATATAGGATACCCAGTCAAATTTGAATTTTAGATATCATTGTTTATCTGAAATTCAAATACAACTGGGTATTGTGTATTTTTACTCTCTAAAATTTGAAACCCTAACTAGGTGGCATATTTTTTCTTTAGGTAGGCCATCCTAATCTAAGTATCAGTCTTTTCCCTTTATCTGAAGCTTAAAAATTAATATCAAATTATCTTACACATTGCTTAAACAAAAGTTAAAGAGGGTTTTAGAACCCTTGCATTGTTTTGTTTTTTACAACCTGTTCATTTATATTAAAATAATTTGTTATAATAAAATTTAATGGTCCTTTTGTGCTATGTGATATGAAAGACAATTCTTTACTTGATTATTAGTCTTAGATTGCAGATCCTACTCATACTCGAGTGTCAAAAATTGACTGGTTTTCAAGGGATCTGTCAAAACACTATCCCCACTAAAAAACTATTTGCTAATAAAAATATTAAAGTTTAAAACAAAATATTAGTTAAGTGTCTTGAGGAGGCAGTTAATTAGTCTTTAAAAAATAAATTCCACATCCTATCCTCCACTCAGTATTGTGACCTTGAGATAATTCTTGGTGAACTTAAGCCTCAGGTATTTGTTTTGTTTTGTTTTGTTTTGTTTTGTTTTGTTTTGTGTGGGAAAATGACACCTAATCCATAGGTTATAATGAGGATACAATGATATTAGGCAGGAAAAAATTTATCACAGTGCCTAACACATTATAAATACTTGATAAATGGTAAATGTCCAAGCTGTGTTAAATATATATATAGTGTCTTGTACTTTTCTTTCATTAAAATGTGGAGGTAAATCACACTTCTCAGAGGGAAATCATGAAGCCCCTCCAAACTGAACTACTCAGAGCAAAGGCAAAAGTAAGCCCCCACAAGCATAAAATATAGTAGTCTTCACTAATTCGTGGTTTCACTTTCCTGTTTCAGTTACCCACAGTCAACTGCAGTGTGAAAATATTAAAATTAAAAATTCCAGAAATACACAATTTATAAGTTTTAAATTGTGCATTTTTCTGAGTAGAATGATGAAATCTTGTCATTTCTCTCTGTCCCTCCCAGGATGTGAATCATTCTTTTGTTATATACATCCACCAGTTTCCAGCTCCAAAGCTCAAGAGTTCCAATGCTGGCAATTTGAATATGCAAAAGAGAAGCCATAAAGTGTTTGCACAGTAATTCCTACTTATCTGTGAGGGATGGGTTCCAAGGCCTCCAGTGGATGCCTAAAACTGTAGAGTACTGAACTTTATATATATTTTTCTATATATTTATATCTATAATAAAGTGTAATTTATAACTTAGGTACAGTAAAAGATTAACAATAACTAATAATAAAATATAACAATTATAACAATATCCTGCAGAAAAAGTTATGTGAATAGCTTCAGAAACATTATTAAGTGAAATAAGGATAACTGGAACACAAGCACTGCGATATTGTGACCTTAGATCTGATAACTGAGATGGATACTAGGTAACTAACAAGAGGACAGTGTATACAGCGAGATACTCTGGACAAAGGAACAATTTATGTCCTAGGTGGGAAGAAGCAGGAAAGCGAGAGATTACAGAACTTCTCAGAACGGCATGACATTTAAAACTTATAAATTGTCTATTTATGAAATTGTCCATTTAATATTTTCAAACTGCAGTTGACTATGAGCCACAGAAACTGAGAATAGAGAAACCACAGATAAGGGGAACTAATGTGTGGAGGCAAAAACATAGTACATACAGGATTCAGTACTTTCTGTGCTTTTGGGCATGTACTGGGGTCTTAAAATATATCCCCCACAGATGATGGGGTATTACAGTACGGCAGTCTATCAAAATTACATCCACTTTCTGTGCTGTTCAAATTAATTATCACATAAAGATACCTTATATACCTATGTACTCGTAGCACTAATGAATCGGTCTCAAAATTTTCTTGATTGAATTGATTACAGGCAAATAAGTCCAAAATCTAAACTTCTGTAAAAAGAAATACTATAGATTGTTAGCTACTAAAGCATTAAAGTTTTCAAACTAGTATATGCCTGTCATAATCAAAATTACTGAGAAAATTTTCCAATAAGGGAGTTGATAATTTGCATGACTATTTAATAATTTATTTATTATTATATGACCTCTTCTCAGGCAATCATCTTTTTTCTACAGAAAGCATGAATGAAATGAGCTTTATATAAGTAGACAAAGGGAAATGAAACAGCACATGTTTAAAGTGCTTCTTCAAACACCTTGCAATGCAGTAAGCATTCAGTAAAATTTTTCAAAATATATGAATAAGCAAATTTAAAAAGTGAAATTTTTGAAGTGTAAAAAAAATAACTTGAAATAAATAAAGATGTTAGAATGACAGAGTAAGTCAATGAATGGAGTGTGCAAAGAAGAAACTTGTTTCTTTGGAAATAATATAGGTGAGAGAATGTTTTATAACTATTTTTGGCATATTTGTCCTTTAAAACACAAGACAGATAAATAGAGATAAGAATATGTGTGAGTGTGTGTGTGTGTATACTGATAAAAATATTTTAGTAAAACTATAAGTTAGATATCTATAATAACTGATTATAAAAAGTTTACATAGTATCATTAGGTTAAGATTAAACTTTTAAATTCTTGTGTTATTTACATAAGCTATTCTTCTGGCCTGGGGAAACATTCTAAAGTCTAAAACTTTAAGGAGATTGTATTGATTTTTAATCTTTAAAAAGTCTCAGATATTTACAATCTCAAACATTTCTTTTGAGTAAACACTGCAGGAAGAAAACCCACCAACATTCAATATTTAAAAGTCCTTTCAATTCGCTTTACTGGTACAGAGAGGCAGCATTATAGTTAACTTTCTGTTCCAGCTGCTTGGAATAAGATGACCATTCACATCATCCACTCAAACCTCCAATTCCCCAAACTAATAGTGCTAGGAAAGAGGCAAAAGGAATATACAGAGTTTGAACCTCACCTCAAAAGCTAATAGAAGAAAATTCTGTCAAATGCCTCCAAGCAAGATAGAAATACCCTGAGCTACACTCAAGCCCAGAATCAAACTGAGGAACTCTTCAGGCATGCTTCTCCATGTTACCACAGGACAGAAAAAGGAAGAAACAGTTTCTAAAATATTTGAGAAATAGATTGAAATATTTGGATCAAAAGCAGTATCTTGAATTGTAAGAAGAGGAAAAACTTACAGGTCAGTAAGGAAAGCTGAAACAGGATGATGGCTAAGAGTATAACCTTGAATTGTATCAAAGAGATTAGTTAATGAACCTCTCAAGGTCTCCTTTATTCCTGCCTTTCCATTCCATGGAGACCCCAATTTGATGTGTACTAAGTGAGATCTTCAAACGTGTGGCAGTAATGTGAGTAGGTGATGGACTGCCGAGGGCCAGCACATTGCAGCTGAGGTCAAAGGGGAAGGGGATGTTTAGCCATGGGGAAAAACAAACAAACAAACCACTCTATACCAGGTGCTTATACATTTCAGTGAACATGAGAAAGTCAGTGCCCCAGATCAGACTTTCTAACCATGAATCAGGAATGTCTGCCTGCCGTTTGGGGCCAAATAAATAAGCAATTCAGAGTAATAAGGAAAATAGAAAAACACACTCAAAATGAAATGGAAAATTTGTTTTCTGCATCAAAAGCATTTTGCATGCAATACATAAGTAAATTATTACAAATATACCTTTTTTGTAATTTAAAACATTATATATTATAAAAGAAAATGTTTTATTTTGTCATATAAATCTATTTCACTACAGGTTACACAAATGTCTATTAGTGTAACAAAACAATAATTTATGAATTTTTATCATCCGAAAATAAATATAATAGAAGATATCAGTAGGTTTTTCATTTAAAAACTCCATAAAAATTTATACTTTCTACATGTGGTTGGCAGACTATCTTGAATAGTTGACCGTTTGAGAATTTTAAAGCTCTTTATTCATTGCACCTAAACTATCTTAATCGTGTTATTGCCTTTACTCTGATTTCCTATTTGAAAAATATATTATTAAAAATATTTTTTTCAATAGCTAGGAAGTAAATAAAGATGTCTGAATGGTCACAATACATTTCTCTATGTTCATAAAAAAATGCAGGTTCATTATTCATTGAAATATCCTACAGGTTTTTTCTCATTTACTTGCTCAAATTGTCTTCCCAGTTTATAAACTTAAATTTGATTAGAAGCATCATATTTGACAGGACTAGGTGTGAAGGCACTAATATTAGTAAGGAGAAATAGCATTTCCTACTTAACAATAATGGTGACATTTTTTAGCTCTTGTTTTCTGCAGACCCTATTAAGACATTTTACTTATATAATTTATAATAGTTCCTTTCTTTTAAGACAGTAATTTTTTTTTTTATCTTAGAGAGTGAGAGAGCAAGTATGAGAGAAAGACTGACAAGATAAAGGGAAAGGATAGAGACTGAGAGGTATGTCATTAAGGCCAATGTTAACCTCAGTTTTCTTTATTGCAACGTCTATGTTCCTATGGCCCCTGTAAATAATAAAATACCTTCATTTTCCATACCTTTCTCAATGAACAAACTGAAACACCAGAACGTCTTCTGATTGTGTATCGTCATATAAAATTGATACACTAGAAACCAATTGCCTTTCCCTCTGTCTTAAGCTACTTGTCCCTTATGTCAAGATTTTACTGCATACGGAGTATTGGCATTTCAAGCTTAAAACACCTGAACTTCTTATTTTTAAATCGTAATCTTCCACTGCACAATGGGTTTGATTTAGGAGAGATAACTGAAGTGTTACTGTTAGATATTTTGTAGCTAGTTCTTAAGGAGTTCAAATCAGAACTCAATGTCCTTTTCTGAATTAAGAACCCTTTTGACTTCATTTGACAATATATTTCCCTAATAAAAAGAGCCTTGAACAAATATTCTAATGCACCACCTCTTTCTTAAGCCCTGGTTTTGTGGTGGCCCTAAATATTGTTTTTGTTTCCAGATACAATTTCATAGTTGTCATACTGTTCTTAGCCTAAAACTGCTTCTTAAAAAAACATATAATGTACTCCTTTTCCTGATTAAAGTAAATTTTTTTTATTCATGGAATATTTTAAAAGTTAGCTCAAATTTTCTTACTTTCTTCCTAATGTGAAAGGGTTTTTCTTTAGAATGTGCAGGAATGATAAAAGATCTGTTCATGGCAAAACACAAAAACAGAGAAAAAAAAAAACAAAAGAAACCAGTGTTCGCACATTAAGAAGCTTATGGTTTAATTCTTTCTTTCCAATGAGTATTTAAATCAAAATTATTATATTATTTTAACTATGCTATTGATTTTCAGAGATTAACTGACAAATTTGTCTAAGTACAGTATTTTGCCTGTTGGAAGATCTTTCTGTGAGTTAGGTCATTACTAATTACAAAGAAATAAAGAGTTTTCTGGCCAATTACTAGGAATAAATCTGTAAAGGTCCAAAATCCAAGTGAAGATTAGGATATAATAACAATATAATAAGATTTTCATTAATATTCCTCATATACAAATAAGTGCTCACCATTTAAACCTATTTGTTGGTCCTTGAGTTGATTCTATGGAAATACCAAATTTTCCATGTTATTATTCAAAAGCTCTTTTCAGCTTAAATCTACATAACATTTCAAACAACTAGTGCTAAATCACAGTTTTTAAAAACAAAATGTGACTACGCAAGAAAAGTGAAATGCAGAGCTAAGGTATTATCCTGATGATTCAAGATACACTGAAAAAGCAACATCTATCTTTCCTTAACTGGCTTGCAAGAAATTGAAATTTAGGGAAAATAGATCTCATATTCCCCCCCTCCCCTGCATATTCATTATGAAGACAGAATTGAGGCCACCAAGTTTGCTTAGATAAATGTGTAGTTTGACTTCATTTTTTCAAAATACTAACATAATTGAAGACTTACTACTATAAACCTAGAAGTATTGTGGGTTGCATGTGTTAACCTGCAGTCTCCAAGTCTGTGAGGTAAATAGTCTGACGCTCATCCCATGTTATAGATGAGGTCACCTGGGCAGAGTCACCCGCCCAAGCTTATGGGGCTGCAAATGCTGAAGAGAGATGATTTGTGCTCAGTCTGCCTAGCTCCACAGCAATTAAACACTACACATATTTCCTCTCAGCATCCTACTTGAGAGGTCTTAAAAATGTATTTTATATATTCTAGGTGGATACGTTTACCAGGATATGCAAACTAAGCCTTAAGGTTTCAGAAACAAATTTAAACACTGCTCTCCTTGTCTCCCTCTTCCTGCCCCCAGGTCTCTCCCTCTTCCTGTCCCCAGGTCTATCCCCTCCCTGCTCCTACTGTGTTGACTTAGGTTCCTTTGGAAGTGGTTAAATCCTAAAACATAGATTGTATCCTGAAAGCAAAGTAAATATGTAAAAGTCAATTAATACATAAAGAATCCTAGAATATGATGTGTCAAAAAGACCATTACACAAACAAACAAACAAACAAAACATAAGCCAAAACTTTAATGAGAATCTCTCTCTGGAACAACCCGTGAAAGACGAGCATAAAATTCACATTTGATAATGGAGCAATGTGTTTACTCATGACTATAAGCACAAACTGGACTTGTAACATTGAAGTGTGATTATTTCCTTGACATGGAAACAACTATGCTAAATAATAATGCCTTTAAAAAATAAATAAATAAAATAAAAAACAATGTCTCTATTTGAGGCAGTGACATAAGACTAATTCTAAGATAGACTAATCATTGTTTAATTCATTTAATATTTAGTTAAAACACCATATTTCTAGAAATATAAAATTAAAAAATAAAATTGAGGATATCTGCTTAATTTGAATTTCAGACAAATAATGAGTACTTTTTTAGTCTAAGTATGCCCCAGAAATTGCAAAAGACATTTCCATGTCGCAATATTTGGGACATACTTAGACCAAAAAAAAAATGTATTATTTATATAAAATTCAAATTTAACTGAGAATTTTGTATTTTATTTGGCAATCTTACTTTAGATTTATTAAAATTTGGCATTCGTGGATTTGTCAATTACTCTAATCTGAATAATTCTCAATTATCTGGCAGAAATTTGTGTCAAAATAATGATGAGGAAAATTTGGGACATTTTAGACAAACATCTATGGTTTCTTCAAATATTTCAAGTTGTTTGAAATGCTAGATAACGTATTTTCATATATTAAGATAAAAGATATTAGTGTGATTTGAGCATATGTCCTTTATAATTAGTAATTTATTTCCATGTTTTCCTTGTGAGATGACTTTAAGGTATAAAAAAAAAAAGATACCTTTAATTAATCCTTCTGAGTTACTTAAATCAGTAAGCGCTTTTAGATATGACTACTGATTTGATTATCTGTTTATCCATCATTTTTAACACTCTCAAATTATTAGTAACACAGATATACAAATAATTGTTTTTTCTCTTCTAGAGCAGACCACCCACCAAGGGTAAAGTAATGCCATTTCACTTTACAGATCCCTAGAAGAACGAACCACATGAAAGCGTGCAGCTATGGAAACTGTAATTCCATGCAGCACACCAACGAAAGCTGATATTACCCTAACTCTACACTAGGAGGCACATTGTTCCTACAGATATTTCTACTATAATACTAAACACTATTTATGACCTCTTAAACTCAAATGCAAAAGAATGTCACTACAAACTTTTAAATATTTATAATAAACAAGTACTCAAAGCTAATTTAATTCTTTTGGGGATTAAAGTCGTACTTGAAATTGATGAGATCTACAAATTTTCCAGTAGAAAAAGCTTCTGTGTCTGCCTGTTTTATAGCCATTTTTTAAACTACTTATGTAATAATATATCAAATCATCTCATTGTACCACTTTTGAAAATAAAATGATAATAAAATACAGAAAGTATTTTGTTAATAATATGATAAATACTTTAAAATCATAAAGTAAACATAATTTATTTAAAATAAAACAGTAAAGATACTGGAGCATAAATATGCTTTACTATAGAATTTTTGTGTTTTTAGCAAATTGTGATGTTTTGAAACTACCATTGAACATGATAAAAATGATACAATAGTCATGAAAAATAATTTAAAATATAGTTTTTAGAATTTGAAACTGACTTTGTTAAATTTTTTTTCTTCCAATGTGTAGCAACGCTTTTACTTTTCAAAATTTACCATGAAGTTATTTTTTAAACTTTAATGGAAATTTTTACTAAATAATTAAGATACATGTTCTGCTTCTTAAAAATACTAAGGATAATTTTACAAACAATATCTGTCAACTGAGCCTGCATTTGTGCTAACAGCACTGGAGCACCAAAGTCAATGAATTAGGTCAGAGGTTATTCTGACTTCACATTTTGTGCTCTTAATCACAATCCCACATTTCCTCTACTCTTAACTATGTACAGGGTTTAAACCTCCCTGAAACTTTAAAATAATCTTGTGACTTTACCTTAATTTTTATGCTTTTTGCTTTCATTCAATTTCATCATCATCTTTATCTCCCCTAAATGTTAAGGTTTGTCATGATTTCTTTCTTGACCTCCTGCCTCTCTTCATAATTATCACATTCACTCTGAGAATTTCATCAACTTCTATGTTGTCAGTTTCCAATTTTCAACTCAGAATCAAATTCTTGGTTCCTAGATAAACTTGTCTGGCAGCTCAAATTTTAAACAAAAAAATAAAAATAAAAATAGTTCTAAATGCCTTTTTTCTTATATTTATAATTTAAATTGTGACTTTTTTTTTTTTTTTCAAGCTAGTCAAGTAAAGCAGTGGGAGTAGAAAAGAAACAAAGAATTCTGTAACTGGCTGTAAACATCTTTGCACTTGGACCAGTTGTGATTTTTCATTAAGTTTCACAAACCAAAATCTTGGAGATAACATCAAGTTTTACTTTTCCCTCATCTGCTATATCTAATTAGAATTTATCTTACCTTCCCCATCATTCAAAATCTGGCCCCAACTAATCTCTCAAATCATTTCCATATATTGTCACAAACCTGAATAGAGATCAGTATCAAATATTTGTTGTGTATCTATTAAGATTCAGGTACTGTGCTAGATGACTATTTATATCAAATAACTATAGGTTTATAATAAATTGTGTGTGTGTGTGTGTGTGTGTGTGTGTGTGTGTGTGTGTGTGGCCCCACTTTTGAGATTAGGAACCTGAAACCAAGAGGTAGAGCTAAGTGCATCTGCATGTTCTAGTCACTTCTTGGCCAACTGTCCATGACTTTTCTCATAGCACCAAGAAACTTTCCCTTTCCTTTGAGTGTGGATGGGACCTGAGACTTGCCTCTATCCAATAGGATGTGACAATAGTGATAAAATGTAATCCCCGCCCCTCGATTCTATTAAGTTCTGTAAGACTCTGTATTGCTACAAATTCACTCTGTCTGTCTAACTGGCTTTGATATAAGCGGTCATGTTGGAAGGCATATGTGGCTAGCAGCTTCCTGTGGCTTCTAGTTGCTGAGAACAATCTCCAGCTGATAGCCAGGAAAATAAGGGGGCTCTCAGTCCTCCAATTGCGAGAAAAAAAAATTCTACTAACAAATATTGGAAGTAAATTGTTCCACCGTTTAGGCTCAAATAAGAATGCAACCTGGATGACACCTTGATTGCAGGCTTTTGAAAGTCCAAGTAGAGGACTTAGCCAAGCCATGCTCAGACTCCTGACTTAAAGAAACTGTGAGATTATGAATATGTGTCATTTTAAGGTACTAAATTTGTGGTAATTAATAATATCACATGGACAGATTAGAAAGACAGATAGATGATAGATGATAAATAGATAGATAGATAGATAGATGACAGATAAATAGATAAGAGAGATAGAGGTGTATAAATGTATATTAGGTTTATAATGTCGGGTTTTATTTTAATCTAGAAAATGTATTGTTCCCTGTGATTTTGTGGTAAAAATAGTTAAAGATGTATAAATTTTGAGTTCAGTTTAGAAAAATATTTTAATAAATCAAAAAATGAAAGTCTCATAGGATAGGAAAGTAATCTTTTTTTTTTATTGCCAAGATTTTTTTCTTAAACTCAAATCACAGTAGGATTGATCACCTTTTCTCTATATCACTCTCTGAGGAACTCTAGATTCATTAACTCAGGGGCCACTATTGTAAGCTCTCCCTGAACTGATTATAAAAATCCCACGGGGAAGTAAAAACAACAGGTGACAATATGAAACCTCTGAACATTTTTCTTTGGATTAACATAATTAGCTCAACCCAAGATATTTAAATTTTTAATATTATACTGTGCCCCACCAAAAAAAAAAAAATCAAATTCACATTTAGTTTTCAAAGGATATTATAGTTAATAATATTTTTCCTTCAGGTTAAAATTAGTACCATATTTTAGGATTGAAATTTGATAGGGTAATTATTTCTTTTCTGGATTTTTCTGGAGTCTTTTAATTTTATTAACTTGAGCTTCTTCTCCTCATGACTGCCTTTCTTTTATATCCAAATATTTTAAACTCTGACTGATAGGCATAATTTTTCAGTGTAATTTTTTTACTTGATACCAAAAAATGCCTACACCAAGAATGAACATTTTTTCTCACCTGTATCAGGCTCTTTCATTACAAAATAAAATCTCATTACAAAATAAAATCTAATTTTGAATATATCATTAAAATTATGGAAAATATAGACAATTAGAAATCGATACTCCAACCTGAAGATGATCACAGTTAACATGATGCACTATTTTCTAGTTTTTGTTTGTTTATTTTTATCTTGATAGAACACTTAATTTGACTGCTTTTCCATGTGTTTGTGAAATATTAATTTATCCATTCAGTCAACAAATATACACTGATGGCCTACTATATGCTAACTACTGTTAATTCATGGAAAATAGAAGTTAAGCAAATGTCCTCAGAGAGGAATGAGGGAGACAGATATTAATCAAATAATTATAAAGGGTTTACTTGAGGAAAAGTATAACTCATGTTCTTAATATTGAATCACTCAAATTTCCTCTTAATAATAAGATCAGGGACCCAGAATTTAAAACCCAATGCCAGTGATGACTGCATTGAGTTATACACTGCCTTATAACATGTGTAGATTTAAGGTGGTTTCTCTGAATAGTAAAAGCATAAGCTGTGGGATCAGGCTCTCGCGATTTTATACTCTGCCCCAGATACTTGCTCTGTAGCTTTAGACAAATAGATTTTCTGAAATTCAGTTTACTGATAATACTTATTCGCAATATTGATGTGGAATCATAAACAATACATTAAAACATTTACTAGTATCCCTGACTTATAAGTAGACTTCAATAAATATTAATCATAAGTATCATCAGGTATTAAAACTATTGTTAATGAGAAGTTCACCAAGTGATTTATATATGGTCCAGGTAAAGTCAGAAGCATACAGTAGACAGAGTTTTAATAAAGTAAATATAATCTGTAATCTTGCACTAGATTAAACAACAAAAATTCTTTTAAAATAACATTTAAAAGAAAT
The DNA here is from genome assembly GCA_030015415.1 of Cynopterus sphinx. NCBI lineage: Eukaryota > Metazoa > Chordata > Mammalia > Chiroptera > Pteropodidae > Cynopterus > Cynopterus sphinx. Next base: position 14,038,650 of record CM057381.1, read on the forward strand.
ATAAGAATACAAAACTTAACATTTATAATTCTCAGTTGGACAAGATTAAGACTTAATTCTGAATTAGTGGTAATAATTTTTTCTGATATAATCATATCTCAATTTTTGTTTGCTTTTAACAGTGAAATTCTTTCATCAATTTAGTTACATTTGTTAAAAATAACAATCTTCAATTGAAAGTTCCTTACTATTTTTTTCAGGATAAATGGTTTTATTGGATTTTACACCAAGTGTGTGATCACATTAATGAGTTCACTCCTTAAGGAAATATAATTTACTCTAATACTTGAGAATTATTATATTAAAAAAAAGAAATCTGTACAGAAGAAATACCTAATTCTATAGATGGTATGGGTACTTATGATTTATATGTATATTGCATGATAGCTATAAAATTGTGGCTTTTTAAGAACTATCAGACCACAGACAGGAAGCTCCACTGAAGATAAAGAAAACAGTTTACATCTAGCAAGATTATTACAAATGAAGATTATTGCTTCAATTATACTGTACCTCACTTCACAAATTCCTCAGAATTAATTACAAAATGTGACTGCAGAATTTTAAGATAATACGTCATAATACTACACTAATATAAAATACTGTTTACTTATGAATTTCAATACTTCTAGGCTATTCTAATTTATTCTGCTCTAGACATTTACAAAGGAGGTTAAATTGTGAGTCCCATTAAATGTCAAAAGAATTGTTAGCCTCCAGGGGCCCTCAGGGCTCCACCTTTCCCTATCTGCTTCTTCTTTCCCAGTGACAAACAAGGATGCTGTCCCCACCCAGGAGTGCTGTTCCAGTTTAACACATTTTATTGGCCATGATTCTCTAGGGTAAAGTCAGTGTTGACTTAGATGTTGGAGTGTGCAAGGGTGTTTCATCTCTGGGGTCTCTTTCTCCATGTGTCTAGATTGGTAAAAACTCTGGGGACTTCATGAAGCAGGCTTGAAAGGGTTTTTTTTTCCAGCTTTAGAATCTCTTCTATCTTCTTCCATTTGGAAACTTGCCCAGTGCTATTGCCCTGGTCAAAGTTATTGGGTGAGTAGCTGAACATATTGGATAAAGTCCTGGCTTAGGGCAGCTTAGGTTAACTAGACTTAGGTTTAAAACGAGGTTGTCCCGTCTTGATTTTGGCTGTGGCCCAAAGACACAAGAAGCGAAACACTCTCATATGCCAGAAGAGATGGTCAAGAACCAGTTCTGAGTCCTTTAGCTTTATGACAATAAAAGATTTTTTTTTTAACTGGAGAGGTGCAATTTGGAGACCAGAAAACCAGTTTAGAATGTGAACACACAATGCCATATACAGATGATGGATTATTGACTTGTATACTTTAAACCTATATAATTTTATTAACCAATATCACCCCAATAGATTTAATTAAAAAAAAAAAAGAAAAATACTGCCCTACCTATCTGACCTCTTCACACAAGCCCAGGAAGGTTGATTTGATGAAACCACTTAGATTCAATGGGTAGACTAATCAAAACCGAGAAATCTAGGGAGAATAGTTGGCCAGCTCTCCTAAATGCTGGGTGATAAGCTTCCCTTTTGAGTATAGCCTGCCCTTCTGGATATGTGAAATCAAAAATGCACTTACGTTTTCCTTATGAGACCACGATATAAAACATGAAAGATCAAGAGCCAGAGCTGGTACGGAATTTACTGAGAACTTCCTAAAAGAGTGGCTGGAGTAGTGAGAAACCTCAGCAGAAAGAAGATGCAAACATAACTCCACATGCCAACGAGAAGAGAACCATATATCAGAGAATCCTGCAGAGATGGCGGCACATGTGGATCAAAGATCCCCCACCACCATCCTGGAAACAGAATCACTTTAAAACCCTAGAAGTCAGAGAACACCAATGCTGGACTACCATGACAGGACTAGCTAAGAAAGCCCAGTAGGGCTTTTTACCAGTTCTTAGTATTTCTACTGCCACTACAGAATTGCTATAATGATTATTAAACTGGACTTTTATTTTTAAATAAAAGCGAACAAGTCAGTTTATTTTTAATACAACTGTATGACCAACAATGACATAGCATTTATCTAAAATTCCCTCTAAAGGCCAAGGGAGAAGTCCCCTCACGGGGCTCACTTTGAATGGGCAAAAGATTTCTGAGATAGGGTGTGCATCTGTGGAGATCAAAGGTTTTGCCAACTACATCCCACTCATTCTACTTGTTTGATGTAGCGGTTAAAAACAAATCATCCAAAATTGAAATAGATAAAAAAAAATGTAAAACCCCCAAATCAGTACTATCACCCAACACACTTGCTTTAAATCACTATCATATCTTTTTTATTTTATATTTTCACTGGCAAATAGTACTCCATAGAACATTTTTTTTCTTATTCTCCATCAATTAGATGCTACTTAACTATATTTTATGAATTTAAATGTTAAATTGTCTTTCACAGTTAACATTTTGAGCATGAGATGTCTTGCAACAAATGGCATTTTGCAATTATATTTATAGCACTTTTTTTAATGGTTCATAAAATAAAGTTGCAACATACAAGTTAACAGCTAATTGTAGTGTAAGTCCTGACATTTTTTTTTCTTTTCTGTATTCAAGTGCCTGATTTAATTAACCTTTAATTCCTGAGGCATCCACTTCGAAGAGGGTGTTCATTCTTTAATGAACACATCTCCAGCCACAAGACTAGATAAAGACCCAGGATCTCTAACCACTGCCTCCCACCCCCTACCACCCACTGCTGCATTAGATGAGTATTTGTTTTCTTGTCCTATAAGGCCCCATCCTTGACCACAATAAAAGCACAACCTCGGGCCCATGTGCTCACTTTCTCTCCCTCCAGGACCTTGCTGTGTGGCTCCAGGTGTGCCCTGTGATTTCCAGGTCTTGTGTGTAATAAAGTTGTATCTTTTCAAAGTTTCCTGATGGTTATTGCTGCAGGCGTCTTGCAAACATCATAACAACCACAGGGCTGATTCAGCCCCAACATTGGTTATCAATAGGACAAGACTGGTACAAAACACCAATAGATATCAAGCACATTAGACTTGTTACAGTTAAAATAATAGGACAATAAAACCAGCAATAGAAAAGAAAGAAAAGAAAAGAAAGAAAACACAACTTTCCAAGATTACTGTGTGTGTAAAGCTCAAGTGCACGACAGAAACCAGAACAACTCCAAGCAAAGTTCTGAAGAGGACTCACCCGAGTTGGGGTCAGAATTGCCATCTGCTTCGGTCCTCTTGTCCGGAGAGGCTTGGTCGTAGAATTCGTCCTGTGGCTGAACCAGAGGAAGAGGGTGTGAGATCAGGGTTCCACTACCCACCGGCTCGTGGTCGCCTAGACCACTGTCACTGCAGCTTTCCTGGGAGCCATCAGGGAGGTGAAAGGTAACACGGCGCTGCGACTACAAAGAAGATCACAGGACATGCCAATTAACACGCCTCTCAGATCAAACAGGTGCAGTGGAACAGTAATCAAAACTACTTTTCACAAACAATACAATGTAAAAGCAAAATAAGTAAAACTTAAAACAAAGTTAGGAATGAACGAAAATTTATTATTTGCTGTGTTCTAGTTAATATCCAACTTGCACAGTACAAAAAGAATTTCAATCTACTGTAATTCAATGAAGCATAATGGTAAACCACTGAAAATTGCAGCAAAAAAGGCAAAAGAGAATATCTCCATTAGCTGTCAAAGTTATAGAAAAAATTTTAAATAAGCAGAAATGTGCAGATGTGCAAATACATATAATGAGATATTCCATTTCTTTTGAATGAACAGGCATTCTGTTTACTGAATGATCTTAAAGTAGTTTTTGCAATGAAGTCACTATTGCCCACTGGTCCAGACATTACTATCAGGCAGTGGTTATAAAATATTCCAGTTGAAAGTTGTTTGAAATAATACTTCTGTGTCTATTTGCACAATGTCACTATCAGAAGCAAGCTAATATATGGGCAATTCAACAACTTTTAGTCTTTTAATAAAATTATGCATTTAACCACATATTGCTGTTTATTTCTCTTGATAAATATTCTTTTAGCTGATGTAATCCATGAGATATGAGAATATTTACAACTGAGAGTGAGATTTAGGATTTATGGAATTATGAGAGTAGTAAATTTGTGCTATTTGTCTGCACCTAATTTTCACTCTGCTTTAACAGCCAAAAGACCTTTCAATATATGTTACATGTGACCATTTAATTGCATTTGATAAAATTATGGATATATAAATAAAATTTATAACACAGATATGTAACATGTAATGCAATCATTTTATAATACCTAAAATTTGTGTTTTTCAAGAGACAGTTTATAGATTGTATTTATTTCAAAGAAAGATGAGTGCAGTTGGAGAAAAAATGCACTACAGATGCATTTTTGTAGACTGACAATAGAACACAGACTACTTCCTATTAGTCACTGGTTCAAATCCAGCTCAGAGTCATCATCATAGAGAAGAGGTGATACCCTTTTACTGCTGATCAGCAACCTGTGTAAAATGTTTGATAGTTCAGCACATTATTAATGAACTGATGCCAACATCCCATAAACTATAGTCACACACTGCTAATTGAGTCTATTGTAGCATGTTTCACCTTCATGCACAACTATCTCAGTGTTATCCCCTCTCAGTAGGTTTTGAAATGTGCCTAGATGAGAACTACACAGAAAGCCAAACTTGAATATTAATATCTGAAATGTATTTCTTTTTGTATAAGAAAGGTTCTGCTACCATTCTTATTTATTAGAGTGTTTTGTCTGTCCTGTGAAATTAGCCCTTAATAGAAAACCAATAACGCAAATATTTTCCATTTCTGTTTCAATATGCCATTAATATATTTGTATCTTTTAGTGATAAACACAGCATCAAGGACAATAACCAGGCTTTCCATTAAACAAAACTGTACAACTAAGCTCTTAAAATGATTGACCTACTAAAAATTCCATATTTTAGTGATTAAAATATCTTTGGTATTATCTCTAGAGGAATACCTCTTAGTTATAGCTCAAATGAGTAAAGAAAAAGTCAAGCATAAGAGAAAAGGAATAGAACTGGTGAACCTATAAGCTTTATAAAGAATTTCCAGAAGCTTCATAAGCCATTAAAAAGTACATGTTTCATAAAAAAAGGGAAAATTGACATATGTGATATTCTTCTAAATATAATTAATATTTCTTTAATTACAGTATTTTTTCTCCTAAAAAATACACTTTTCACAGCACAGTCATTTGAATTAGTATTTATTGAGCATCCCCAAACGCCTATAGTACAGTGATTACACTAGAAAAAAAAATGTCTTTCAAAACTCTTTTAAATATAAATTTAAAAACTTCATCTCATATATACTATAATTATATTTCTTTACCACTTTATTACTGAGAATAAGAAAATACATAAATCTAGTATAATTTATTTGTGATGAGACACTAAATTAGAATGATATAATGTTTAAACTACTGTGACTTATGGAAATATCTCTTAATTAATTTGACCCAAAATGCTTAATTCCTAATTGGCAAACCTGTGCACAATTTATCAGCCTAATGGGAGGTGGAAGTGGTGATATATATGAACTAAGAATCGGAACACATATAATGGTACTAAGAAAACTGATCAAGCAAATAAATCTTTAATTTATTATCATAATTAGTGATACAAGTAGAAGAATGTCTGAAATATCAAGGTAGATATAAGGAGAGAATCTGAATAAATTGAAACATAGAAAAATGAGAATGAAATGAAATATAAGACTCTGCTAAAATAAGAAGAGTTCCTGGTATATGACTCTTGACACATAGTAGGTACTCAATAAAAGGTAGCTTCACTTTTCAAATTAATAGCTATACATGATCTTTAACCTCTGTGTCTATCAATGTTTAGCTAGTTTTGAAGATGTGATACCATTACCCTAGAAAAAAATATTCTTCTTTTAGAAGGAAACTGCCTGAATCCCGGAATTGTAGCATGCTTCAACCCAGGCCTGCACATCATGTCGGCCCAGAGCCCCCTCTGAGAAGCTGCTCTGGGGTGGAAGTGAGGGATGATGACAACCAACACTCTAGAGTACATGGATTCTCCTCAGAGAATGTGAAGGTTTTTTCATTATTCTTCCAAGAAACCTACAATTGTTGACTTATTTGAAGAAAGAAAGAAGAAAAGTTTTTATTTACTTCCTCTGGGAATTTTACTTTTGGGTTATCCCCATGGAAATAGGCACAATTTTACTTACAAGTATAGTCAAACCTGAATTGGGACAATACATGTTATCATGAGACTATTTCAGACTTTCTATATTCTATTTTTTTAAATCTATTTTTTATCCATTCCATTTTCTCCCATGGGAAATATTATTATTATTATTGTTATTATTAATTTATTATTGTTGGCTATATCTGGTTTACAGTTTGAGTGTCATGTTTGTTTATTTGATTTATCACTGACAGGTTCGTTCCAGGTCCCTGGTGGCTCCGAGAAAGAATAAGGTGAGAAGAAGTAACGAATAAGACTGGGTCACGTTGTGCTCTCTTGAGGCTGCTGATATGAATTATGACCAAGAGAAGCTTTCATTGGGGACTCCGTACTCTACATATGTATAAGAGACCGTGTATACAAAAAAGGTATGTCTGGGATTCTGCAAGTTAAAAAGTGCCACACTGGCTTCATTGAAGAAACATTAGCACGTAACTTTACATTTTTTCTTTGCAGCTTAGTAAAGAAAGAGAAAAAATACAAGATATTTCAGGAAGATACATAAGATCCTACACTGGGCACTGTTCTTTAAGAGTCTTTGAGAGAACGAGTCATTTAAGATATTCTAATCATTGCTTGAAGGTTTCTCTTGTGTTTCTTACTGGTATAGAATATTGACCCAAATATTCACCAATAAAGGATATTCACCAATAAAGGATGCACATTCAAGCTTACAATTCCAGTCCCACTAATCTAGAGGAATTTTCACATGCAAAGAGTTGGTGGTAGAGTTTATTGTGTCTGTGAATAAAACAGCAAATATAGAAAAGAGTGAAATGTTTAGTAGGTGACTAATTAATAATGTAATATCATATAAAATAATTCACAACACTTAAAATAATATTGGTTGAAATAAAAAACATTTATAATCTATTGTAAGCATAAAAATCAGATTAGTGAAGATTTTGCTTAGGTAAATTGTGTTTTTTTGAATGTGCTTTCATATGTTAATATGCATAAACTAAGATCTATCTATGCATACACCAAGTGTTTAAAGTGGTATTGTTTGATCATGGAATTAAGGTATTTTAAAATTTTATTATTTGGGCTACACTAAAACTTCCACGCATTGCTTTTGTAATAACACAACATTCTAATTTTTTAGTATTCCTCTTCATCACTTGTAACAAATTAGAATTTAATCCAAGAGAATGGAGAAATGTCACAGACAGTAGGTGAACACTTTCTCTTGAGTTAAGGAATGTTAATTAATCCTCCTATCTTTTCTCTGCTACTCTAACTTTCATTCTTTCCTTACCTTGCTTTTTAATCACTCCAATTAAAAATCCTTACCTTTCCTCAAATGACAAAATAGGTACATGAATCTAGCACTAAAGCAATTATTACAAGTCAAATAAACAAATTTACCAGTTAATGACTGACATTTAAAATAATTATTCTCTGGAAGATTATAAATTGATATTATTGAAGCAGCAAAATTATACTTCAGAGTTGTTTAAATATTGTTTTAGTTGTAGAGGATTCTTTAAATATATTTTCAAGGAAATATTTCTAATTCTGATTTTGTTTCCTTGACAATGTTAAGAAATAACTTTTCATCTATCTATCCATCTAATCACTGAATAGCATAAACACACATAAAATCAGCCAAAATCTACTTACAATGAAGGAAAGGCAAAGTTGTGTTAAAGTTCTTTATGTGACCTTGTTTTTGCTTTATCTCCTCCACAGTAAATTCAGTAAAAGTATGCTTTTTTGAAATAATATTTTCATATATATTTCTTCTCAAATTAGCAAAGGAAATTATCCCAAAGAGCATTTAAAAAGTCTAGAAACTAATAACTACATTTTATGCAAACATTTCTTGTAATATTAATTTTAAAATGTTCATTTTTCTTAACACAATTTTATTGAGATTTTTCTAAAAACCTCTACGAGTATGGTCTTAGGTTGCAAATTGTGCAAAGAGGAAATTTTAAATGACAAAATAACACATTTTCAGCTAAAACTATGAATTCAATTAAATAGTTTCTCAATAGCCTCTTGCCATCTAAAATTAATGTACAGAGCACTACCTCCTAATAAAACCATAATTGAACAAAACTTATAGTGATTTAGAAGGAAGGATAAATGCAACTCAAAAAGCAATCTATGGTTATAGTTGAAGTTGCTATTACTTAATACTTGCAGGCTCAACAAAAGGAAACTATTACAAATACACACACATTCCTCTTCATTAAAGTTTGAGAGATGAGTACCAAAGTGATAATCAAGAAAGATTGTGGATTTCTGATTTAGGAAAAATACTAGTAGTTACAAGTGAAAGGCGTTCATTATCAAGAATAAGGAATAGTTTTAAAGGACAAACTCATAATAAACTTTTTGACTGGTGATAAATGAAACCTTTTGAGTACAGAATCATTTTATAATGAGCACTTTATTATTATAACTGATAAACTGAATTATTCTCCTCTCCAATTTATTGAAAGTACTTATGCTAAAACGATTCTGGTATTGTAGTTTTTTTTTAAGCTGGGAATTATTTAGGAATTTTCTATTCTACTTTAATCTCTTACATGTTTCAGATGAAGGTAAAGTGACTTGTCTATAGGTTACAGTAGAAACCAAACTCACATTTTCTGATTTTTAGCATAAAGCATTACTTGTTCATTTACCTAGTAATTTAATAAATAATGATTGAGCACCTACTGAATGGCAGACCTTCACTTTATTAATCAACAGTAAGTAACCTAGGCAGGTAAAAGAAGGAAGGAGAGCACACTCAGTTTATGCCAAAACAACCCCCAGGTCATTGTCATCCTTAGATAAAGATTCCTTGCCAAGTTGTGAAAATAAAAAGGACAGAAGAATAACTGAGACTGCAGAGGAGGCTATTCCTGACTCACAGAATCATTGCTATCTTTGCACATCCTTGTGCATGTTTTTTTTTTTTCTTTTTCATCTAGATAGAGAAATGTTAACGCGCCAAATAAAAATTAATGAAATCAAATCTACCCTGTTTTTCTGAGGAGTATATACAGTTGATATTTTTTGAGCTTATAGTGAATATTTTACTGAATGCACATGATTTACCCTGAACTGAACTAGTAGAACTAAAAGGGATGCGGTAGAAATGGAGTTTCATTGTCAGTCGTCCAAAGGTGTTTTCCATAAGAAAAGTTCTGTCTCTCCAGCAAGAAGTTTGCAGTGAGTGTAGCCTTGATTTAAAAGTAGCACAATAAACCTGAAAACCATCCACTAGCTGCCTGTGTCTCCTTTATTCTTTTCATGTTTACAATTAGAAAATTTAGAGATAAATGGGAAAGCTCAGTTTGTGTTTGAGAAAGATGTGTAATAAGTTGACTGATGAGCAACTTTAAAATGATTTTGATTCCTTGTGTTATCTTTGCTGTATGTATGTATATATGTATGTATGTGTGTGTTTGTGTATGTATGTATGTATGTATGTATGTATGTATGTATGTATGTATGTATGTATAAAAGGACTAGGGTGGGGGTGATCGTTGGCTGTATAAAGCTGAGAAGCATTTTCAAGAGAAATGGAGAATGTTTGTCAGTACTATGCTCAACTGCTCCATTAACCAGTTTGCTATCTGCTCCCAAGCAACTGCTTCATTTCAGAATGGAACTGTCAGCTTTTGTTCTAACTTCACTATTCAACTGTGGGGTTTAGAGACCTTGTGATAACTTGTATGGGAAACTCGCCTTAACTTAAACTTAGCTGTTTCATTTGTAAATGTCTAATTGTGAAATAACTTCCTCAAAGTAGGACCTCTGTGTGTGTGCTTGTGTGTGTATGCGTGTGTCCGTGTGCATGTGCAAACTTTATAAATAAAGTGCATTGAATATCTCTTCAGAGTGCCTACACTGGAAAACTTATGTTAATAACATATGGTAAAATTTAATGCAATTTTATTTTTATTTCCTTTTGATCTCAGTATGATCTAAGAGGAAGATGGCAGCTCTCTACATGTGCAAAACTAAATCACAGCTTTAAGAAACTTGAGGGAAAAGTACATTCTTTGTCCTCTTTTTGGGTGTAGCCTTGGTGCTTGAACTGACATATTGGAAACAAACATAAAAGAGGAATATTTTCCCTTACATTATTTTCCCCTGAGGGACAGCAGAGAAAGGGAAAAGGTTTGAATCAACTTTCCTCTGGGTTTGGTGGCCTCACCCCACCCTTAAAGTCCCTCTGGGGTCCAAAGCAAGCGGAGAGGAGTAAGAATAGTCAGCATTGTTGGCTGTTTTGCTTCTTATATTCTTATTTACTTTCTGCTATCAGAAGCACCCTCAACCTATTTCTCACAGTTAAGTGTTGCTCAGTAGAAATGTGGCACTTTATCTGAGCATACGAAATATAAAATGACTACATTAAACAGGAGCAGCTGCTCTTGAATCTGCAAGCAGAATTTTTACATCTATAAATTATATGTACAGAAATAGGGAAGAAATGACTCAGCAAGACTCCTTTCGAATTTAGTGTTCGAGTATAAACAAATCCATGTGACAAAGTAAGTTATCTTTATCATATTTATAAAATCAGTCGACATGATAGTTGCAGCAATTAGAAATTATACCAAATTATCACTGTTATTAAGTAAATATGTAGAGCCCACTGACATAGCATGTGGTCTTTTACAAAACGTGAGTCTTTTAGATAATGAAAGGATTACTAAAAAATGTGTCAGATCTGTCAGTATTGGTAACAGAGGAGAATCTGATCTAGGATTTAAGAATTCATCTCAGGTAGTTTTATCAGTCTTAACAAAAGAGGCGATGGGTATCTCTTTAGAATTTTCTTCTGTTAATAATTCTCAGTACAAAATAAGACTTGTAAAACTAAAATAGGACATATTTTAAGTATGTAGGACATTTTAGAAGATAGCCCTGCTTTTATATAGTTTAAACATTCACTTTCTCACACACACACGCGTGCGCGCGCACACACACACACACACACTCTCTCACACTCACACACACATACACTTTAACCTTCCCTTGCATATGGCTGAACAGGCACATGATCATAATTACCTAGTAAGGATGAAAACTAGTAATTCAAGGCTTTAGCGGACAGATCATGTTATTCCAAGTTGCAGAATGAAACACAAATAGAGGGGTTGAAGAAGCCATCTGTATAAACCCCCAAGAAATATTCTTGCTGCACAATAAGGTTATTTAAAAGACCTAATGAAGGTTTGTTAATTTGCACCTAAAATGTGGTATAATCTGTTTCAATTGATCTTGTATCACACATTGCAGTTTGATTTTATTTATTTAACTTTTTGGTTTTATTTTTGTCCTATAAAAAGTACTAAGTTAAAAATCTTTTTTTAGAAGCAGTGAAAGAGTAGGAAGAACTTTGAACTAGTCCTAGAACATATAATACATATTTATCACTGGCAACCCATGGATTACAATTAAATCTGAATCACTCATCATGTCTTTTTCAGCAAAAATGAAGAAAATGGCAATGTGGATGATACTCCTGGAAAAAGAGCCTCTTTCTAGTTGATAATTCATATGATTTGTATATGGAGGCAGTCACCTAATTCTTAATCAGCTTGGGAGCCACCATGTTAAAAATACTCCATCTTAATAAACATATTAACAAGGGGACGAATTTGCAGGGAGAAGGTGGATAGTGGAACATAGTTTTCAAAACATAGATAAAGATTCCAGTTACACTTAGAGGATAAGAAAATATGTATGTACAGGCATAGAACATGACAATGATACTATTGACTAAGTACTGAAGTATGTCTTCCTGTAAACATGACACATATGGAGGACTATTTTCCAGAATGAGGAAGGGGGAAGCAGTGTGTGTAGAGAAGTGGCTGCCTTTGGTCATATATGGTACACGTGTGCAAACACACACACATGCACACATGCACACACACAAAAAGGCATCCTTGAAATTTCATCTGAAATCTTAGACTCATTGGTAAATGATCTAAAAGGTGATAGAAGGGTAGATAGATAAATTGATATAGGATGACTATTTTCAAAACTATTGTCTCTATTAACTATTAAACTAAAAAAATTACTAAAAACTTCATTTATCTCTTGCAATTATATTATGAAAAATACTTGTGTTTTTAAACAAGAGCATTTTCTGCCTTTGTCTTCTTTTAGTTCTCATATGACCTAAAGGAAATATTGTTGGCAGCTGAAAATTTTTTTTTTTATAAATGTGTGATCATCAAGTCATGCATATTTTTTTTCAGAGTCAATTAAGAAGGAAATAAGGATACTTAAAAAATATAGATACAACATATACATAAATTTGCGTATGTGTATTTATATACATCTATGATATAAAACTCATGCACAAACTCTAATACAGACAGACTGCACATATTCAAGAATGTGACATCTTTCTATTTTTAGACAAGGAAATTGTCAACAATATGTGAGATCTTTGCTTTACTTACTAATGTTGAAAATAAAATCCAAACTTTATTAATTGAATCTGAGGAAACCTGAATAAATCTAGTCAAATATCTATGGCACAAGTTACATTTCCCAGTCTCTTCATGGTAATATTTAGTGCCATGTAATACATAGACAAAAAATTACTCGTTTAGTAATGACATGTCATTGAGCATAGAATCCATCATATAAAATTGTAATTATGATAAAAATGTTTTAAAATAAACCAAAATTATATAAAACATCTATGTAATTATTTTAATAAAAAGGTACTTAAAAATCTAAATAGTATAGCATTGATACCACTATGTTTAAAAAAAACAAACAACAGAGTTTGTACTTTTGAATTTTTTAAAAGGCCTGCATGACATTATATTGCAAGTCTCAAGGTGCCAACAGGATCATAATTTTTGCTTCCTATAATATGATTTTACTTTTTTGAAACCACTAAACGCCACCTGTAGTGATAATAGCATTTTAAATAGGAGAGATTACCAAGTAGTGTGGCACATTTTTTTTAATGTCTTAAAAATTATCTTTGAGGACCATTACAAAAGAGGAGTTCAAAAATATTTTGAGACATGACCATATTAAGTGTAGAAACAAAAGAGTCAAAATTTGAAAGACAGCTCTCAACCAAGTGCATAGTTTCTGTTCTTTAGATAAAGATCACTCTTGACTTTATTCTCGGCTTACATTTAAGAATGTTCTTTTTTGGATCATAAATTTAGAAAGAATAGTGAAGGCAGTATGGCATCAGAGAATGAGATGAATGATGGACTTCATAAGAGGTTTTGAATTACAGAAATCTGAGAAAAGGCTTACAAAACAAGTTTGCTACATATGTATTGAGTAGTAACATTTGGATATGGAAATGATATCAAAATATTTTTGAAAGCATTAATAAGCATTATTCAGTAGAGTGTTAAACACTGATGTCCTGATAAGCTAGAGAAAAGTGTTTTAAGTTTCTAGTGCTTTGAAAAATGTAATATGTAACTACCTACTCTGCTCTGCTAGAATCAGAAGCCATATAATGATCTTAAGAAAACCGAGAAACTACCCAGTAGGAATAAACATGAATAAAACTTTAAATCACTTTTCTCCTAGGTAGATTGGCCTCTGTTCTGAACAAAGTAGCTGGATTTTATTTCGGAAAAATATTTACCTATTATTGCAGACAGCCACTAAGCCTTTGAGCATGATATTTGAAACAAAAATTACACCTACATCTCTGTGATAATCACTACTTGCCCTGTGGCTCTTAGTTTTTCCTTTGAAAATAGTACCCAGTCACCAATTTCAGTCATTTGTGAAGTAGTGATGTTCTTTTCCTCAATAAAAGTATAAAATTCAAATATGTGTCAAGACCTTCTAAGTGACAAAAGTTTCTGTCGATTTAAGTAGCATCTCTACAATAATGAGCTGTAGTTACTTTCAGAGAGACAAAACTCCCAAATATTATGTTCCAAATGTAAACACAGTAATCCAGATGACCCAAAAATCTTAGCAATATTTTTTTGAAGATAATGCTTGTAAGTCCATTTGATGCTAAGATCCAAAGCATGTGCCCAGAAATTTCTCCTAATTTTTATCTTGGGCAAAAATAGAATGATGGTTTCAGAATGAAACATGTACAAAATTTTCCACACTAGAGATAACTTATTACATGGTACAAGTTGGCCTGTGCATTAGATCTTAAGAACAGTAAACAGTCTGTATTTTGAAAAAATATATATACTAACTTTCCTAAAGCTCATATTTAAGATCTTGTAAGTCAGGAATATATTATCCTATGTTCATAATCTTAACAATAATGAATGAATTCCTAGTCTTAAATGAATTATTTTCAATGAAATTATTGTTGTGAATAATTGTTTAAACATGTAAACAAAATAAAATGTACAATTAAATATCTGAAAGAAAAAAGATAAAAAAATAGGATATAAAAAGATCAGAACATAAAGCACTAACACTAATGTAAACTACAGCCTTTAGTCAATAATAATACATCAATACCATTCATTAATTGTAACAGATATACCAAACTATGCAAGATGTGAATAGGAAAAACTATTCAAGAATATATATGGGAACTCTGAACTTTGAGCATAATTTTTTTTTTATAGACCTAACCTCTAAAATAAAGTTTATTTTTAAAAAATCAAGGATTAAACAGGGAGAGGAGGTAGACAAAAATTTTTGAAGTTAAAGTGAAAGAGAGTTCAGGCCATGTTCAGAGAATTTAAAAGATAATGCTATTCTATGTTATGTTGAATTTTATTTCTATTGAGTGTGTGTGTGTGTGTGTGTGTGTGTGTGTGTGTGTGTGTGACATGTAAATACTCATGCATTATTCTTATATTTAGCCCTGATTGGTTCTCTTTAAATTATAAATAAAAGTTCTATATGTGTATAATTATATGCATGTCAAAAAAATCTGTATGCACAAATTTGTGATTGCTGTCTACAGTTGTCCTTTGTTTCTTTTCAAAAAATTTTGAACAGCATAAACTTTTAAAGGTTCTCCATTAAACAGACATTTTAGTTTGTATTTTACAATTACACAAATGAAATTTGACACTTACTTCTAGAGACATATTTCAGAAAGTTAATTCCATAAAGATGAAATGAAATATCCCTCATATCAGAAAATAATTCTGAGCTAGTCCATGTCCTAACCCGACAGATGGAAGAAGATAGATAATGGTACTTTGGGAATTAAGGAATTACCTTTCCTGGAATAGATCACAGAGCTTAATGTCTATAGAAGACATCTTATCTTAGGTTCCACAGACTGAAAAAGCACACACAGAATACAGTTCAGTTACCTTGTTTGATCACTAACTTTTCACAGATATGAAAAATCTAGGATATTTCCACTGGAACTGCAGTTTGGGTGATAACCGATTAGACATGGAAGCTAACCAATTTTAGTTTCTGGGAAACTCTGATAGAAGGAGTGTTTTCAGTGCAAGGGCATGATCATTTGACTCCCCCACACACATAATCTCTCCTAATGTCTATAGGTCAATATTGTTAGAACAAAATGTAACACCATAGTGTTTCCGACAGAAGAGGAAAATTTAAAACTAATGCCTGGCAATGTAAATCTGTGTTAGTGATATAAGTTAAAAAAAAAAAAAAAAAACCTAACAACGTAGTCTATTCACTAACTTCATTACCAGCTTTCAAAATGCATGCAAGAGATGTGAATATTAACAAAATAGAGTAAAAGAATTTGTAAATGTGGAGAACACATGCTAAGATAGAATAGCTTAATATTTAAGAGCTTTTCTAGAGCTCCTTACTCAGTTATTTCACAAAACTATTAACTGCATGCCTCCTACTACATGGATGTGCATCCTCTTAGATGCTGAGGAGACTTTGTCAGTTGAACATGGCAGTCTCTCCACTCATAAGGCTTAAAATATGGTAAGCAGGATGAACTGGAACAAGTAGTTACAAATGTGTTAGATATCATGAAGGAGAAACTTAGGGTGCAATAAAGTATATAACAGAAGGATCCAACTCACCCAGGGAAGTTTTCCAGTAGGGATATGGCAGCTCCCACATGGCTAGTTGGCAGACATCGAGAGGATATAATTTCTAGTCCTACTAGCTTACGATTCCATGCAAAAAATAAATATGAACTAACTCTACAGAAGTAGACTCATGTACTTTTTTTGGTTTCTTCTGTGAAACACAAATTGATATCCCCTAAGTAAAGCTAACAGTAAAAATTCTAGATGCTGTTGCAGTACATTTCCCAATGCTTCTGAGAATCTCTTGACTTATACTGCTTCTACTTAAATGGAGTAACATAAGCATGAATACAGTGATGTTTATCTTTTTAGAATTTATTTTTTAGGTCCTAATAATGCTGGG
This sequence comes from Cynopterus sphinx, assembly GCA_030015415.1. Classification (NCBI taxonomy): domain Eukaryota; kingdom Metazoa; phylum Chordata; class Mammalia; order Chiroptera; family Pteropodidae; genus Cynopterus; species Cynopterus sphinx. The sequence goes on from CM057381.1 coordinate 14,055,214, forward strand.
TACTTAGTAATGGTTCCTCAATATACCCTTTATTGTTTGTTACAGATTTCTTTGGAAAGCTTGCATTTTCAGCTCATTATCTAAAACTATGATTAAAATCACACATGAAGAAAATTATGACCAAATAGAACTAGAAGTAAAAATGCCTAAAAGTCAGAAACCATATCTTATTTGACTTGTTATATCTAGTATCTAGTATTGTCCTTAGCTACCAACAGGCACTCAAAATATGTATTTGATAAAAACACATAACAATATACATAATCACAAAGCTTTATTTTCCTTTATGACTAGCTTGCATGAGTTTAAATATGTAAAAAAAAAAAAGCTATTTGGAAAATAATACTGAAAATTTACCCAAGTTGACAGATGGGGGAAAAAAATAAGCAGATAAGCCCTGCATTTTTTTAATAATTAAAAAAGCATATATAGATGCAAGTTAAATTGATTCTGTAGAAGTGTTGATTATCTCAGATTTTTCCTCTGCTTTAATTCTGAAGGCCATTTAACAAGTTGTATTCCTGGCCTACAATATTTTCCTCTCCGGGAACTACAGGGAACTCTGCCTTGGACGACCCTTGTCTTCTGAAAGAAAATACAGAATCACAACCTGAATCTCAGCATTCAAAACTAGCAGTTAAACCCAGTGAGTAATTCCTGACAATGATAAAATTCAGTTTCTCTATCACAGGTTAACAAAAAAATAATAATAAGGCAGAAAATAGCTGTACCAAATAAGAACTAGAAAAGAGGTAGTGCTTTTAAGCTTTTCTTCATTTTTGCATGCAGAAAACATTTAAAATGGAGGAATTTTAAATAATAAAATTTGATTTCTTAAAGAATATTTCAATGCTATGAGATGCTGGAATAAGGCAACATTAGTGAGAATATTTTTCACACAGTCTTCTTAATGTGATTTTTTTAATAAAAAGTCTTTCCTTTAAAATATTTAGTTTAAATGTTTTAAAAATGATAACACATTGAAAATATAAGCCATTCTGACCAGTAAATGATTGATCAGGGAATATATATATTTATGATAAACATTAAGGTAAATAATGCTCAGAATCAATATAAAATCCTTAAATAATTACATTAAAATTAGGTATTACATAAATCTCTTCCTTAGATGAATAATTTGTTGCAATGTCAATTTGTAAATATATTCGACACAGAAGGAATGATGACTTTTGCTGGAATCAAAAAATATCCTAAAATGTATTTACTCCTAATAGTGTTTAATTTCATATTGCATTGATTAATCAGAGTGAATGACTTTATTTTCTGCTGTTTTGACTACAAGAAATGATCTCTTCTGTTTTTATCCTATTATAAGGATCATTACAAAAATGGGAGACAATTAACACCGAGTTTAATGCCTGAATGCTATAGAGCTGAAGTAATTGCACTCAAGGTCTGCTAACTTTTTAATCAGGCATTTGGTTGCAAGCTGCTCACAATTGATTCTGAGAGAACTAACACTATCTAAGGAGGAAAGCAGGTGTGCCAGAAAAGCAGGCATGTTGGCAAAACAAATGAAAGATTTTAAAAGGAAAAGAAAGAAAAAAAGCAAAAACCAAAGCAAAATTCTTGTCAGCAGGCCATTTACTTGGCTCAGCCTGTTACTGAACAAAGCCAGTTGTGTGCACAAGCATAGCTGTGGAAGCCCCACTGACCTAACTGCTTTCAAAGTGTAATATTAAAGATTAAAAGTGAGGAGCCCTGTCCATCCCAATTGTGAGCGAATTGAGTTAATTAGCAGAGAAGGCTTAAAATTTCCATATTCAGTAGAGTTAAGACACCATCATAGGTTTCTAGAATTACATTCTAATTAGATAAGTTCCCGCTTCTTTATAGTCAGGCTACTCTGAAAAACAAATTTGGTTAGGTACTCTGTTCTCTTTTAAAATAATAATAATAAATAAAATTCTACACTTTTTCTCTGAAAGCTAATGATATATTTATTTTCCTTCTTTAATAAGTGCATTCTCCTACTGGGAAAGTGACTTTCTGGGCTCATTGCACAAATTTGAGGTACACGGATGTATTGCTTAAGAGCACTGGGTGGTGGAGAGAGAGACTTAAAAAATTCCCTCCTCTCCAGTCCCTTGAAAGGGAAGCTTCTAAATTAATAATCCTGTGACAGTGCTTTTCACAAATATAAGAATAATCTGATGAAAAGCAGACGCACATTTATAAAATTTCAAGTTTTAGGCTTTTTTTATGGTGTTTAGGTACACCATAGCTTTCCTTTTACACAGAGAGAGGAAAATGAATGCCAGATTTGATCATTTACCTGGTGAATTCCAAGTCAGTTGCTACAGCTTTCTGGAATCCCCAAAAGGAACCAAGAGCATTCCATCACGTAAGGAAGAGTATAGAGCAGAACTACCTCTTGCTCCAGAAGAACAAGACAAAGTAGGAGGACAGAGAAATAGAAAACAGAAAGGATCTTCCTCAAGCAAAGTCCTCTGTGCTTTTTAATTACACTATGTGCCTGGGCCACCAGGCAACTGACATTAGAATTTTTTAGGATGTCTCAGAATAAGGTACATAGAGATAATGAATAGAAAACATGATAGCCATTTACATGAGTTTCTACTCCAGCTCCAAACAAATTATGGAAGATTCAGCTTATTTCTGTGGATCATTTTCGCTTTCAGTGAGCTCTCCCTTCGCCTCTCTTACTGTAAACAGCTCTCACTGAGTCACTGCAGCATCTGCTGTTTCTAGGTGAAGGGCTGATCCAAATGAAAGAAAGGCACCAGGCATCTGTTCACCTGCACTAGAGTCCCTTAATCATATGGGACCCTCACGTGGCCATGACCCTGAGTGTTTCAGGAGGAATGCTAAGTGGGAGGAGGACAAAAAGACTGGCAGACAAGGAGCCCTGGGGTGGCTCAGATTACATCACAAGGGTGGCTGTTGTAAGATTATCTATGAACTTTCTGACTCTAAATGTGACATGAAACAAAATTCTTGTTCTATGTGCATAACTTGACAGGAATTTCAAATCTAGCATTGAAGTAATCCTTTGAAATTCAGTAGATGTGAATGGAGTGTTTGGCGTGTTTTATGTGTATGTATGTATTTATTATACTTTAAGAATTTGTGGAAACACCTGCCATACTACCTCCTCCTGCCAATGGAACAGGGCATTTTGTGAGTGCAAAGTATCACCTCTTATGTGGATAAGCTGCCTGTTGTGATGTTAGTTAGTTTCCCAAAGCCTCGAAGTCTAAGCACCCAGGACAATCTTGCCTTCGCTAGACTTTGACTGCTTGCATTTTTTTTCTGTTGAGCAATCTTAGTTTTCTCAAGTTATTTATAACAAGTAAATTTGTTTTGGGAAATAACAGAATAAGTTCTAATTCCCCAAGTATAAAAAAAAAGTTTATTTTAGTTTAAGAAGTACCTTCAATTTTTAAAGATTATTCATTTGTTCCCGGCCACGGATTAAACAGGAGAATAAACAATTCTTAAGCGTAATGTTTGGTCATGATTCATTATTGGTTAATTCATTTTTTTATTTCTATATCTTTTCTCATTACGTGCATGAATATATGTACATATAGTTACCAATATAGGAAGAGAAACTTTCTAGCCTGGTAAGTGCTCCTTGGAAAAGTGACACCATTTATTTTATCCATCAGCACCAACCTTCATCCACCTGGAGACTTAAGAGCTGTCCTTGCTACTAGCAGTACTTCTGCACCCCTTTCAAACGTGAGTTTTCTTTTTTTCCATCATTGGCCTTATCAATTAATCATTTCACTGTCTGAGTAATAAGGCAGAGTTTAGGTAAAGGGCCTTCAAATACAAATATAGAGATATATTCAAATATTGATTTTTGATTTTTCCAACTGATTACAGTATCCACTTACTCACATATCTGACTTCAAATGCCCCCACAATTTACATGTAAAACCTCTTTAAAGCAAAGAACATATTTCCATAGTATATTAAAGTAGTTTATTATAAATAACTGAAATGTCAAATAATGCAAAGTATTAAATAAAAATAATTATTCAAAATAGGATATCAGTTAAAAAATTGAAATATAAACCAAATAGTGAAAAATCAAGCCCATATGTGAACTTTTACTTTTGTGTTTTTGTGTATGTGTGAAGTTTGGTGACATGTTGGTTTAACTATAGGCATAGTTATGGCATCACTTCCTATTTCCTTTAAGAGGAAAGAAGAATTAAGAACTAGGATTTCAAGATGAAGACTCTTATCTCTTGTAGAAAGTTAACTTAGCATTTCTCTTTCCCTGGCTGGTACTGCAGACCTGAGATAACTCTGAAATCTGACACTTCGATATGAGATTTAGTGCCAGGAGGATGAGTGTCCTTCGCTTTGATCTTTATTTCTAGGAACTAACTTTAAGTGACACTTCTCATTACTTCTCACCAGCCCTTTCCCAAAGCTCCCTGCCTTTCACAAGTTGTGAACCAGAACTCTGACTGATGGCATCAATATCGTCTGCTGAGTATCGGTTTGTTTTGAATGTGCAGTTTCAGGATCTTTTACTAATTAAAATTGCTTCACCACTGAGAGGTCCCTGGAGGTTTACCTTTGTTTATCTGGGTTAGATCATGAACTCATGACTGAATCAACCCTAGGACCATAATTTGTTGCTAATTTAAGTGAAAGTTGGGAATAAATTGATAAAATTGCAATTAAGTTCATCATAAACCAAATAAATGCATATGCAGATATACAAACTGATGCCAGAAGGTGAACCCTATCTACGAACTAGTGGAGCTATATGAGTAATTTCAGCTATGCTATTTATAAAGGGAGAAGGCTGGACTTTGAACAAACTTCATTTTCTGGTTGATTTATACTTGCAACCACATAGTTCTGGAGCTCTGATAGCACAGACCTTTGGCATTAATTAACATACAATCTTTAGGGTATAATCACTCAAAGCCAACAAATAAAATAACTCAAGCTTACTTTTGCACATTAGGTTAAGTGCTGTGGTATGCTTAAAAATTATTGTCCCTGTCTGCTTTGTGAATGTGTGTGTGTGTGTGTGTGTGTGTGTGTGTGCGCGCGCACAAGCGTGCAGAAATGTGTCTTGGGGGTAGACAAGAAGGCCTCCAGAAACTTTGATTCCTTCAGGCAAGCTAGTAACTCTGAGAAAAAATTCAAGTATATAAAGATGAGACTTAAAAAGAACTGGACAATAAATAATTCAAAGGCAATATGGAAAACAGGACTTAAAAGTCAATCAACTAAACAATTCTAATTTAGAATGATTGTTCAAGATATTTCATATTTGTATCCAGTGAAGGGACTGGCATGCAGAGCTCTCAGACATGTTTGAGAAGATAAGTGGAAAAGGGTGGATGGGTAGATGAAGAATCAATGGGTAGAAGAAGGAGATGGCATAAGGCTCTGGTCTACTATCTCTGGCTCAATACTGGTCAAAGCTAATAAAGAGAAGACAAAGAAAGTAAGACTGAAATAATTCAGTTCCAAAACATGGTGTGTAGTGTGAAAATTAGTAAGGAAAACTACGATAGGGGGAATTACTGGCTAAGATGACTGACTTGAAATGCTTCTAGTTTTAGATTTCAATTGCCATGTTATTTTCTATAACCATGGAATATCAAGAATTCACTTATATTTTAAAAATAATTTATGATATTGTATATTTAACATTAAAAGACACATTTTATTGCTTTCTTCCTTCACCTTTTTTGACAAACTGGTCTCTATAGGAGAATATTATCATAATCTAAATGATGTGAAGGAACATAAAAAATTTATACAAGAATATTGTCCTATTCCTGGTTAGATTGTAGCAACTAATGATATTCATTGGCTTATGATATTTTTAAAAAGTTTTCCCAGCTTTCTCATTTACCAAGGAGATTGGTGTCCTAGGATATTTAAAATTAAGGTGTCTATTTATCCAAAGCAAATAAAAAAACCAACTATTTATTACTATTATTCTATTGCTCTAAAGGCAACAGGATTCTTCCAAATGTCAGTGAAAAAAAGATCTGGGCAGAACCTGACAGCATGAGAGAAAAAGGCTGCTGAATTAGCAGTGTGTGATAAGCCTTGGGGAACAGAGCATATATTATCATCTTTGGTAGTCAGTGACAAAAAGAGATTTGAGAAATAAAGATGAAAGTTTTCATAACTATGCAAGTATCTTTGCTAACATAGAAAAGTGGCTTATATCCTAAAATATGTAAATTATTTTTTACAGAATAAATGAATATGCATATCATTTTTCTACAAACACCTTGGCACCACTGACCTATAAATTATTACTGTATTTTCTAATACATGAACTAGATTCATAGAAAGAACCTAGGCATGAGAATCAGTTAATCCTTAGCTTCTTTATTCTAAGATCCTGTCCCTTGCAAATAAAAGTTTCACTCTGGTTTATTCTGCAATTCATAATTCCCTATCATAAATTAGAGTTGTGTACATGCCTTGAGAGCTCCATAAAATCCTTTTTAAGGTAGAGCTTGATCTAAAATGAGGCATATGCAAAAGATTCTTACACTAGGCCAGACTCTCATCTTGCTCTGCATCCCACAGTGCTCATTCAAGTGAAGAGGCATCTTTGAAGGCAATTGGAGCTTCTTGCTTGGCTGAACACCATGGAGCTAGGAGCCAGATAAAAAAGAATCACGACTTTCGACTGTAATTCTGCTAGCAGGACACACTGAATCCATCCAACCAGACCACTGTAGGATAAGTTCACTAGTCCCTTAGCTGCATCAAAAATACTATCTGCTCTAATTGGCCAGTAGTAATTTCTATTTTAAAATGAGAAAACTGTCTCTAAACATGTTAAAGGTTTATTTAATTGGAATTCTCTTCTGAATAATTTGCCTGCATGCATATTTATAGCCCATGCAATTTTTATCTGTGATAGTATAAAGACAAATAAGGAATTTCTTTTATAGAGTTGCCATGAAAATAACTTAGAGTGATGCCACCAGATCAAGAGGACATTAATGGCAGTTTGTTATGACTTCTGGAAAAGCTGGAGGCTGAGCATGAACACTCTTATCCTGCAATCAGCACTTTTTAGATCCCTTCTCAAATAGCTTCTTTTTCTTTTCAAATAAAGATTCATATATCTCACCTAATACCTACTAAATAAAAAAATTAATGATTTGTTCAAGTGATTCAGATAGGTCCTAAAGTTCAGGAACCACCACTCTAAATAATATTATGACTCTTAAAAACTATGAAGTCCAAGAAATAATTTATTTTTAAAGTTTACTTTCTCAAAGCAGAAATGTGACTCATACCTCCTTTAAACCATAATCTATATTCCCCATGAAAAATAATATGCTTAGAGAGGCCGGCATAGTTATAAACATTTTTTAGCTTTCTCATGTCTTCTCTGCAATGTATCTCCTACACACCACATCTTCTATATTCTTGCTTTCATTATCTTTATTCATTTAAGCACTTCCACCCTCTTAGCCGGACTATTTCTAAGGTTTATTTCTATTCCTGCTCCCAGTGTCTCTCCCTTACACGATAAATATACCTGTAATCTTCCTGAGGCACAAGCAAAATATGCAATGTCTTACCAGCCTCTACATAATACAATGTAGCCTTCTCACTCAAGCTTTGAAACTCTCAGTGGCAAACCCTGGCCAAACCATCCACGTTGTTCTATCATTTTCCTTTACCAACATTACATTTTTGTCTAAATAGAAAGCTAACTATTTCCCTGATGATGTTCTATATTTTACTAGTTCTATATTTTTCCCCTTATCGTTCTCTCATCCTGTTAGGTCCACCTATAGTGCCCAAATCTTGCTGGTTCATTAAGATCCATATCAAAGTCTGCTTCTATAAGGAAGACTTCTTTGATGTCCCTGATTTATATTATTTCTGCCTCCTATAAACTTCTTTTTCTCTGCTGTTGCTGTACATTTTTTAATATACCTCTGGGGCACTTGGCATAGTCTGACTATTATTTATGTGGTTATTCTATGTCTGGTTCTGTCCTCTACATGTGCTTTCCCCTTGTATATGCTCAATATAATTTTAAATTGAATTATTGATATAAATTCATTTAAGCTAACACTTGCATCATTCACGGAAGAGTAAATGCATGCTGGCAGAATTGATTTACTTATGGCTTTGAGAAATATTAGATCAGGGTAGGGAAGTATTCCCCACTAAGGGTGAGTAATGAAATGCTGTTTCAAAGCCATCCACTAAAGAGGGACATGAAAAGGACCCAAATAACATCAAATAATCAAGCTGATATTTTCTCTTTTAGGCCCATTTTTGGGACCTTGGGTATAGATAGACCTTATATTTCAATGTGTGAAACCAAGAAGGTCATGGTTGAATTAGAGGCTTGAAGCAAGTGTACAAATAAGGTTGCAAATGAATTCAAAGCTAGGAACTGAGAACCTGGCTGTGGGTGGGTGCAGAAGCTGTGACCAGAAGCCAGACTGAGTCAAAATCAAGGACTGGTAGTCATGACAACAGAGGCACATCCAGAAGTCAGAGCTGGAAAGAAGAGCAGGTCAAATGTGGAACAAGCTGTTGGTCAGAGCAGAGAAATAAGGGCCAGAGAACCAGACTAGGTCGCAGCCAGAAAATGCTCCCTGCCACACAGGCTGCAAGGAAGTTCTTACGCGAGCCCAGATGGAATTCTGCTGGATGTCTGGTCACGGCTCCAGCTGGCTCAGGGTCCCATTTGCTCCTCATGCACAGATTCTTCCAACTGGCTTCTGATGTTTTATGGTTTTCTAGCTTTTGGATGCACTTGAAGCAGCCTCACAAAGCTTTTTTGCCAGAAGCTCCATAAGGTGACCCCATTTGTAAAAAATGCCGGGAGTTAAAGGATAGGTTTTTGTTTTAAAACAACCTAGAAAGATACAGTATATCTTTCTATACTCTAATAAAAGAGTTCAAGGACTTTCACCATACTAGCCAGGCAGATTCCAGAATGAGCTTCTAGGGAGAATTATTCTACAGTGTATCAGAGTCTCCATAGGAAAATACCTTTTTCTTTATTGTTATTGATATTGATGATCAGTTTCCTACTCAAAATACACTGTTTTGTGAGAATTAGAGATTTTCACATTACATTAAGTACTTCCTAGTCATGCCTGAAATGTATCAATGCTTACTTTGACTTGCTATAGTCCAGGTATTAGCAAAAATATTTGAATATATGAAATATCAGTATTATTTTTCATATAAACCAATGAGCTGAGTTATTGTTATTACTCACCTTTTCTTTTATAGTTGAGAAAACTGAAACTTGGATATACTTGTGAACCAAACAAGAATAGGAACCAATATATAAAGAAGGAAGCTATAATGCCAAACTTAGACCCAAAATATAAATCATCTATTTAGGGACATCAAGGTTTAGATCTAGGAGGGGTGACTATCAGGACATTTTACCTAAAAATGTGAGCAGAATAAGCTGAGAAAAGAAAGAGAAAACATCTGGCAAAATAGATCTGACAGTGGGTATACTGTGCCCTTGCCTGAGAGTGCCTGGCTTGATGAAGAAAGAGGCAAGGTGTAAAAAGAAAGAGGCAAGGAGAAAGGAAGGGGTGGGAGGGAGGAAGTCAGGGGTGTGTCATCATGTAAAGGTCTTTGCAATCTGTAAAGCACTCTTAAATGTGATGGTTTATTACTTATAAAAGCTTTGTGATTCCCAAACATTTCCATATTTTATAAAACATCCAAAACAATGGAGATATAAGTACACTGGAATAAAAATTTACAGAATGGTCATTTACACTGATCTTATATTTTGTTTATTTCCTTTTCCCTCAGTGCTTTTTGAAATCTGATGAAATCTCACCACCAAAATACAAACCCCTACATGTTTGGGGTTTATAGCAACCCTGGAGTACTGCCATAAGGCCAGTGGATCTAGTGGAGCCATTGATCATAGGTTAAAAACTTCAGATTTATAATATTGTATTACTTACTTGCTTGTATATATCCTTTCAAATTATGGAAGTCTAGGTCTCCCTACATGTACGAATGGGCATGCTTGAATTTGTCCTTGTTGCTGGAGAGGGCCGTTGTGCTATTCTCCGATTTTATTCCTGATAAATAGAACACATATCTAGCACTATGCACAGTGTTGTATTATATTATTATTATATCTTAACAATAAAAGGCAGGTATATTTTGTTTCACAACTAAATGAATTTTATCATCTCTCTATGTAATATTAACTAAATACTGGAGGGGAAAAAAACACATAAATATGGTCATGATATGTAGTTTTAAGTAACTGTAGCCTTAGCTTGTTCTAAAGATTTATAACCCACAGCAAAACTAAAAACTTAATTATTTCTTTGTATATCTAATTTTACAATGGAATAAGCATAATGAACAAAGTACACCAAATGATTCGAAAAGATGTGTTTCAAGAGGTTGGGAATTATGGTTCTTCTTTGTTTCCCTGTCTCTGTAGATTTTATAGTATAATTCCTAGAGGCCTATATGCAGTAAGGCAGATTAGGGTGATTTTTTTTTCTCTGGCTATTCTTTTAGAACAATTTGAAAAGGTAAATGAGAGCTACAAAACCCAAACATTGGCAACCTTTTTTTTATAATTAAAGACAAAATATTTTTTGTTGGCCTTCAGAAAAAACATTGTGGCATACATGATTTTCATCGGCGTTCAACAAAACAGTATGTTTTTTCTAAAATTTGTCTGACTCCTTTCTCACTCATCTCACCTTACCTTGTTTCCCTTTGCTTGTCAATCCACTACTTCTCTATGACAAAGGTCCTAGTCCTTGAAATACTCATCTTTTACTATGATTATTGTCATTCAACCTTCATTTATTATCTTAAAAACATGCAATATAAGTTGTTCATGTGTTTGAATTAATTAAAACATAGTGAGATATGAACTTCTTGTCAAGATGTAGATGGTAACATGGAGTGGTGATGGAGAAAGCCCTTTAAGGATTTTCAGAGCACTGGCTTTCATTGACCAAGTTTTAGATGCAGCTTATTATTAAAAATCACTACTTCTCTGAAAAATTTTTCTCCCCCCTTTCTTTACAAAAATATTCATTAAGCATTAACCACCCATGGTTAGGTTATTCTTAAAGAAGAAACAACTTGTATTCTTTGCTCACATTTTTTTTTAGTTTAGTGTATTTAACAGGGTTTACTCTCTCATAGTAGTATTATGGCCTCATATTCATTTTCAGTAATTTCTGCCTCAACTGTTTTCATATCATTGATTTGATAGAAATGGCATTTTCACACCCTTTAAGGACACATTCGATATATATTTTGTGTTAATAATTAACTCATCCAATCTCATTTTGCATTTGGTTTTGAATATGATTTTATCTCATTAAATCTATTTCAGTTATTTGTGTCCTATGGTAAGAAAATGGAATATCTGTGTGCACCGTTGTTTATCTAAGGCTACCTTATAGACTTTGTTTACAGCATTTTGCTACATGGATGATATTTAGATAGTAATTGGTCTAAATTTAAAATTTTAAGAAAATATTGCCTATTCCTCCATTTCCATCTGTTTGTACTTATTTGTTCTTTTAAAAGAAAGTATCCCATAGTAAATTTATCACCTCTGCAAACAAGAATGGAAACTCAGGTTGTTTTCACTCAGAAAATGCACCAGTTTCTCAGCCATTGTGTTTTATGTCTGACTTTTCTAACTTAAATTGCATGTCCTTGGGGCAGGGAATGGCTTTTTTTTCTTTTCTTTTTTTTTTTTTTTCAAGGCTAAGTATCCTGTCACTGTTCTACAAAACAATAAATAATGAAGCAAACTGAAGATGTGTGAATTGTGCCAGGTTGACAGAAATGGAGCCAATGTTCTCAGAGGTGTTACAGCCATATTTTCTAACAAGCAGAACGAGCCATTCTCCAACATCTCAGAGCCAAATAATGGCAGAGGCTAAAAAAAAGTATAAGTAAAGAGAAAGCTGGAAGACAGCAAAGGGCTAAATAGATATTTATTTGGAGTTAACTAGTAGTTGCTTGAGCTGACACACCTACATGAAACACAGAAATACCATGGGTCTTTTAACCATGAGGCCTATTTTACAAGTGTCACTTCTTAATTATACACTGAAAGAAATCCTCTCACAATTTTTTTTCTTTTTCCTTCCAAAGTATAAATGAGAACCCTGAACATAGGTAGTAATATGTATTTAAAAGCTGTTATTTAAGTCTACGGCCATGCTACCCTGAACAAGTCCAATACCATCTGATCTAGGAAACTAAGCAGAGTCAGGTCTGGCTAGTACTTGGATGGGAGACCACCAAGGGCCAGGTGTGTAGACATTAAAAAAAAAAAAAGGTATTGTAAACTGACAAGGTCCTTGCAATCTGTGAGGTCAACCAAGGGTTGCCTCACCTAAAAAAAAAAGTAAAATAAAATAAAAGCTTTTATTTAGCTTCTCTTATAAACAGACAAAGAGCACCCTTTCCAGGAGGGCTTCCTTGACTGCACTGAAAGGAGCCCCATCTTCAGCCTTCTCCCTAATATTACTCTTTCACTAGTCTGGATTATTTTCTTTCTAAAATCATTCCTTTCTGAAATGATTTATTTAGTGTTTTGTTTTTAAACCTGTCACACTATTTAATATGAGTTCTGTAAGGGAGCTTTATTGGTCTTATTTTACCAATACTAAATACAATGCTGGATTATGAGAGGTATCAATAAGTATTTATTTGTTTGTTTGTTTGTTTGTTTGTTTGTTTGTTTTTTAGGCAAGGCAACCCTTGCTTGACCTCACAGATTGCAAGAATCTTGTCAGTTTACAATCCCTTATTTTTTTTTATTTTTTGCGCCTATAGCACCTGGTCTTTCTTGGTAGTCTCCCATCCAAATATTAACCAGGCCTGACCCTGCTTAGCTTCCAAGATCAGATGGGATTGGACTTGTAGACAATATTAACTGACAGAAAAAAAAAAGAATGGAGCTTTGAAAAAAAATAAACAATTTAAGTAATCTGTTCATCTTGTTTAAATAACTCATAATATGATATTCCTAACAAAAAGTGCGACACATAGTAGGTATTCAATAAATGTATGTAAAAATAGAAAATGGAGATTTGAGATAAAAAGCTATCTGAATGTTATTATCTTAATTATAGGTTGGGATCCAAATTTAGAGCAGCATCTTTTAAAATATTAAACCTTTACCAACTTGGCAGCATGACATTTTTTTAAAATATATCTCATAGTAGAGTATAGCTACTGAGTTAAGTGGGAAAGAGGGATGTATAAGATAGAAATTATATGACATTAACTGAAACTAAAAACATTCTACTTAATGTTGGCTATTGCCATATATTCACATATATCAATCACTATTACTATTTCTGGAAAATTTTGATGTTATAATAAATGTATATGATACCCATATATTAAAAATTGAATTGTCTCTACAAAATATTGAAATCCTAATCTGTACTACCTGTGCATGTGATCTTATTTGGCAATAACATTTTTGCAGATAATCAAGTTAAGACAAGGTCATTAGAGTGGACCCTAATCTAATATGACTTGTTCTTATAAAGAGTAGAGAAGTCGACATGGTACCAGACACACACATTGAGACACACACAAAGGGAAGACTATGTGAAGTCAGAGGGAGCATTCCGTGTACAAGCCAATGGACATGGGAGGCTACCTGAAGAAGCCCATTCTGTGGACAGATACATGGATTTCTAACTTCTAGCCTCCAGAAGTGAGACAACACGTGTCACTGTTCATGACAGCCAGTTTTGGTACTTACAGCAGTCTTAGCAAACACCATCCACTCTCAATTTCAATGGTTGCTATCACTATATACACCTAATATCTAGATATTGGCTCAGTTAACTTATTGTTACATGGCATTAATTTAAATAATTTACATTATTTAATAACATTTAATATTTTATTTAAATAATTACAAGTTGAAATTAATTTGTCTTTCTTGTATCATTTTCTTGCTATAAAATGAGTTTATGGTATCATTCTGTTGCCATAGACATATTTAGGGAATTATAAGGCCTAAAATTTGGAGATATTATATTAAATTATATTTATAGAGCATATAAACAAATACGAATACATTTTCACATAAAAATATGGGGAGTTCATTTGTAATTTTGGATCCTCTTCAAATATCAGACAACAGATTTTCTCATTATCAAACAAGATGTTTACTATATTAAATACATATATTTTCAAAATCTATGGAGCTAGTTATGTGAATGACTTACAAAATTTTACTTATAGTTAATCCACAGTAAATTAATATCTTAAAATAAATCTTGTCTGATACAATTATCAACGGAATTGTCACAGTTATTTTTCTTAAACTTTAATAATGTACATTCTGCTTGTCTATAGAATGAACTAAAAAAAACTACTTTTAGTAGTTGCCAATTTTTATTGACAATGCTTATGTACGTAGAATGAATTTCCATTTTACACGTTATTGATTAAAAAATGATTGAGTGTAGATGGAAAACTAGTAGTAGAGTTTAACACTAATTTAAATGTTCCTGTGGGAAAGCAATTTCATTAGCTTGTGCTATACTCTGAAATTATATAACCTACAAAAACACTGCCATTTATAGTTTTCTTACTACATGCTATATGTTTGAATATAGAAAATTTTCACTACATAGCGGAGTTATCAAAGGGATATAATAAAAAAAGGATTAGAAGAAAATGGTAATTATTTTTTTGTATTTTTCGGAAAAAACAAACTGCACCCCAGTTGCGGATATGTGAATTTAAATCAATTATTTGCCGCAATACTGATGCTTCAGCGGAATAAAAAGAGCTCCTGTTAAATAACATCTCATTGTATTTAATTTTAAATCAGTCCTTTGAATTTAATCTTTGAATTTAACTCTTGTAATGATTTCTGTCTCCACTTCCTTTTCCAATCTTAATTATTGCGGGGTTTGTTTAATATTACTAGAAAATTAGAAATTTTGCAGGAATAAGAAAATTAAACTCCTGACGCCTCTGTTTTCTTATTTGTAAAAATAAACTGAGGACTGTGCGACAAAATCTTATATTTGCATATTGTAGATTTTTTATGAGTTTCGATTATCTAAGCTAAAGAATAAAATTTAATAAACACAAGTGACAAAGAGCTGTGTGTTCTTTTCAAAAGCCTGTTGTTTGTGTTTTTAGCTATGGTTTGATTTTTATCCAAGAGCTCTTTATTGAAATCATAAACATCACTTTCATGCAATTTTGAATTATATTTTTAAATAAGCAAAAGAAACGCTAACATGTTTGGCTTTCAAAGTTACAAATTTAATATATTTTGCAGAGAACTGTGCTGGTAATTGTTTTGTTTATTACTGTATGTTTCTGGTTATGAGTGCTGCCAATAAATCTTCTGTAAAGCAGAGTAGTCAAAAATTTTCACTTTAGATCGGGACCTACAGTTAGGACCTAGATTTGGATAAAGGACCATACCTTTCATCCATTATTTGGAGTTACATATTAAGGGAATGGATGAACTTCAGGGATCACAATGATATCTACATTGTGGTATGGTTAAGTAGTGTTAAAGTACATAGTACAGAGTCTTAAACTGGCACTTAGCAAATATTATATTCTTCCCTGACTCTTTCTTAATCTTTTCTTCAAAATGATAAGAATGAGTGCCAAGATAATTGGCTTTTGATTGTAGCTCTGTCATTAAGAATGTCTTGTTCTTGTGCAAGTCATTTAAGCACTCTGTGTCAGCTTTCTTGTTTACAGGAGGTTTAACTTCTTAGATCTCTTTCCATAAATTCTGAATTTGTCATCTCTACTTTTATTATTCTATATGCAAGAATTATAGTAAGCAATTTGAAAGAGGCAGATTGCTTAATTCCTCCTGTCCCAGCCTTGTATAACAATGTAGTACTGCATCTAGACAATTTTAAAATTCACAAATAGGTGCTATTTTTGTAGCTCTAGATTTTGTTAAGGGTCATCTATCATTTGTCAGTCTCTGTACTATTTTTTAATATATATTTTATCTCAATCTTTATAACGTGAAGAATAACAATTTCATGAATTTCATTTCATGCTGGTTAGCTTGGTATCCCAAGTGAACTTACCATTATTAATTTTAGTATTACTTTTAAAAATAGTGATAAATTATTTGCCTGTCACTTACCACTGTTACATTAAAAAATAGAGAGAAATCATATGCCTCATATTTTAATATGATTCACTGAATAACACATCTTCTATCATTGTAATCATTGCAGTCCAATGGAAACATATTACATGATATTAAGAATTAAATCTTGTTCCATTGGACCAAGCTTATTATTGATTCATTGTTTGTAATTGGTACCAAATAATTGCTTGAAATACTGCAAAGATATTAAAGAAAAATATCAAATGCACCTGCACAATAATGGTATCCATAATCCCCAGGTGACTTAAAACATATGCTTAAAATTTGGAAAGTCATGGAGAGGTTATAATTTTACTAAAGAACACGTGACAAGTTATTGTGGAAGCGAATATCTTCAATGTAAACATCAAGGCTCTTTTCTTTTATTACATCTCTCTCAAAAATAACATCATTATTGAAATAAAAAATTAATGATGTGCCCATATCATCTATCTATCTTAAAAAGACAGTTCTGCATTTTAAAGTGCACAGGTAAGCCTCATTCTATAACTGGTATGCATGGTTCAGAGTGGAGAATAGGTATATCCTGTTAGAATCATAAAAACTATAATCCTTGGGTAGAAAAGCATAATTTTCTGTAAAATACGCACCACAGTTAGCAGTCCTAATATAATTTATATATCTATTTTCCCTATTACTATTAAAGTACAAACATCTATTTACATGTCAATATTGATTCATTTTCCAACTACTCAAAGTAGATAGGTGGACTAAAACTTCTTTTAGATCAAACTCAAAAAGGTATAGTGATACAGAAATGTCTTGAAGGTTAATGGATTGACCATGGTTAGAAAATCATTAATGTGTGTATAGTCATCAGGGTAACTGTCATCTTAACTTCTTTATAAAGCAATTTAGAAAACCAGAAACACAATGCCCAGACAGCAATTTTAAGACAACAGAATTTTTAAAAATGCTGTCTAATCAATGCAATCCTTTATTTACGTACCTTGAAATAAGAAAAAAATGCGTGTCTTGGTTAACTTATAAAAAGCAATGTCAACAATGTTTTTATTATTTTTTTAAAGTTATGTAACTATGAATTCCATTCCTTTAAGCTCCAGGATAATAAGTAAGCTGGTTTAAATGTATATAAATACATTGACTTTTTAAAAGTAAATGGGGAGCACATACAATATTGTAAAACTTTTTAAAAATATAGATTAGTTAATATTCTGCTTCAGTGATAGTTTGATTTCTTTTTAAAAATACTTGCTTTGTATTTGAATTTTTGTTATAAAAAGAATTTCAGTTTTACTTAAACGTTAGGAACAGTAATTTTCTTTTTTAACTGCAATTAGACAAGTATGAATGGCATCTTCTAAAAAAAACATTTATCATATTATTGTAAGCTATTTCTATTTTTAAAAGTATATAATTGATTATTTTATAAAGTTGACATGCAATGGTTCTCATTTTCTTCCATCCATTCCTGATGTAATTTAACAATGGCTTTAGCTTTCTCTCTTTATCCTTACTTTATTTTTTGCTAAAGGTTTATATTTAAAGTCTATTGAAATTATAATAAACATAGTTGATTGGTAAATCATGTGCTTTTAAAAATGTAAAGTTCAATTTAAAAAATTAATTTCAGAAACATATAGAAGTATAGCATTTGTATCTCATTTCCATTATGCTAAGCCTAGAAAGCTCCACAGAATTTAGTAATAATTTAAAAGGCATGAACCAAAATTGAACTCAAAACCTTTTATGTAGTACAGAAGACAGTTACTGAGGTCTTTAATATATGTTATCTTATTAAATACCTATTTTAAAGATTTAGGAACAAAGTTTCAAAGTGATTGAGTAACTTAGTAATAGGTAACATACATAACTTTTTGTGTCCAGGCACTGTTCTAAGCATATCACATATACTCAATAATTTATTCGCATACAAAGCCAAATAGTTATTAATCAGCCAAGATGGGAAACTAGGCTTGTCAATACAAAGCATATGCTCTGCACATTATCAACCATGCTGATTATTCCTTTATATGAGAGGAACATTTAGAAAGGACTTTCTTATGAAGAAAATAGAATACAACATTGGATTAGTAATAAAAAAATATGAACATTTAACTATATTTACCACTCAGGTGCTGAGTTTCTTGGACTACTCAGGAATATGATATACAAAGACAAATGTAATTATAACTGTAAGTATGTGTGTAAGAGGGAAACCAGAGAGACAGAGATTTCTTTAGAGACTGCATATTATGTGGATTTTTGTGGTTTTTACATAAAGGTCAGAATACCAATCAAAAATGTCCTGGCCACAATTTGAGTACAGTAGAATAATCTTTCAAAACTTGCTCTCAATTGATTCATGTTTGTTGAATACCTGATAGTGTTTCTGATAAACCATTCTGACTGATGTCCTGAGCAGTCAGAAGACTCAGAGCCAACTGGATACTCCGTAGTCTGTTTTCTGCGCCCATAAACTTCCACAGGGGGGGATAAAGTACTTGCCAATACTAAGTTCTTTTGTTCCCATTTTGCTTATTTCACTAATAACTTTGCTGATATTATATAAGTTAATTGGCTATTATGAAACAGCATGAACTTAAGTGAAATGTGAGTGCGAGATAAAGAAATAGTGTTTCTATGGAGATTAGGTTGAGTACTTAGAAAAACCTTGATGAAGCTGCTAAAAAAAATTCTGTTGAGAATAATGTGAGCAGTTATACAAAAAATAAAAAATAAAAAAATAGAGCAACGGTCAAAAAATCTCCAAGCGTTCTCTACTAAGATTCCTAAAAACAAAATCTAGAATTTACAGTTAATGTACTTTTTTGGGTGTTTTTGTAAGAAAAAAAGAGCAGAGATCCAGTTAATACTCAGAGAAGGCCAGTGGCCTACATATTATATGTTCCAAGATAGAAGAAATATTTTAAGGTATCTATTTATACATTTAACCTATTCATTATGATTATTTTGGATGAATGATTACATTGTATAAATATATTTATGTTCAAATGAAGCTTTAAATTAAGATAATTGTTCTCTTACAGTATTTTCTCAAATTATTTAAATGCATTTAAATTCTTAACCATTTTGTACACATAATTCATATTATGAAAAGCAATTTTACCATCAAAGAATTAGTATGGTCTTTAAAATAATTTCTTTTCAATTGTAGAAATTTATGAAATAATGTTCATTGTGCCATAATACAAATACCAACATTATTATAATGTCAGCTCAGTGGAACTGAAACCTTGAAAAGTTGAACCCAATTGCACTTCACACAATGTAATAACACATGCGTTCACAGGCATAAGCATCATTGAGCAAAAGCACTGGATCCAATCACGGGATTTTGAAGCTTTTAGGCTAAAGATTACAACATCCTCCCAACTCAACACAACCTTCTCATGTGTATTTAATTTTTTTTTGTTTGTTTCAAATTATTGTATTGTTCTGGAAAATAAAGAAAAGCTTTAAATTGGAATCGATGTATCTGAAACATTCATTATTTTTGTATGAATATAGTGATGTTCATGTTACAGTAATTTAATTTAAAAAGAAAATCTTCAATAGATTATTTAAATGTTATCTAAGAATATAAAGACATAATTGCTTTCAGAAATATAATGTGAATAGATTTCCAATGCTGAAAAGAACAGTTTCTATAATTTTTATATGCAAATGCTTTTGAAAATTGCCTTACCTGATACATGGCAAGGTCTTGAACGCATTTTTAATTAGATGATCTTTTGAAAATTCTATTTAAATAAAGGCTGATGATTCATGGGATAAACCATCATAGTAAATTACTTTTTTACATCTTCTTCAATATTATACTACTAAAGAATTCTAATTATTGAGCTTTTCATGTGTTTCTTTCTAGTTATTTCTTTGGTAAGAATCAGCAGATGTGTTTAAGAGTTCAGATTCCCAATTTTATCTCCTGATTATTTTGGCAAATATTTATAGAGGATCAACCATGTCCGAAGCACTTTGAAAGCTGACATCAGCATAGATGGAGCATGTGTGTTATCATTGAGCTTTTCAGTTTTATATTGCACCATCTTGGATTGCTGTGAGACTGATCCAATTCTAAGAGCAACAGAAACAATAAACATATATTTAGATGCTGATTCAGCATTTCCTCAGTGTGTTTGGACAAATTTAGTTTTTTCAGGTTGTACTTTCATTAATGGGTTATTGCCATAAAATACAATTTAATTGTCTTTTATAATTTTTCATTTTGATTAATGTCATTTCAGTGGTTCTATAGCTTCCTAAATTAAAGCAAAGACGACTGCTATTGGGAACTAGAACACAACACACTGTACCAATATAAACTCCCCCAAACACAAAACAACAAGCTGCCCAATTCAAGGAAAACATGATCAATTTAAATGTAATGTTTTATAAATACTTTTGCAGCCAAATATAATTCAAACAAGGAGAAAATAGCAGTAAAATTAATATTCCAAAAATAAATATTAACTATGTGTGGATAAAAACTACGCATTGATATAAGACAAAATAGATAATAAAAAGTCTCGGGCTTTTATTTTTATGCCTTTTACTGCAGTGTATTTTTATATTTGCACGTGAACTATTTACATCTTAGAAAAGCTCTGGTTATTAAATTCCCACAATTTTCCACCTGCTATTACAGAAAATATTTTAAGTTAAATTTTGTTTTACATTCACTTCATTTGTGAACAAATAAAGAGTGTAGACATGATGATAGAATTATTTAACGGATTGTATCCCTGTTAATGAAATGGCTTAATTTTTTTTTTACTTCTCCTAAAATTTACTTTATAAAAACACAGGTGTTCAAAAAGATTTCTTGATTCCAGCTCACAGAGGGGTTTTAGCTCCCATGACCACAGATATTCTGGCTCTACTACTCCATAGGTTGTTGCAAATAGAAATCACAGAGGTCCTAGAAAACCAGCTCAATTCTACTCCTACTTTTATTCAAATTCTACGTCTAGACATTCCATCAACATTGCCTGCTGAATTAACTGCAGATATGTAAGGCAAATCACAGGCATCTTAATCTAGACTGTCCCACATGTTCTGAAAAAGACTTGTCACAATGGGTTTACCCCCTACAAGTACATCATTTGTATATTTGATGAAATTAACCACTGAATTCTTTCTTTCCTTTCTCCAGTGTCCAGATAACACATGACCAGAACGGATTCCAGCTTTTGAAGTTTCATTTTAAACAAGAGCCTTATATCGTTGCATTAGTATGTTGAAGGAGATAGGCTTTAGACATTTATTTACATTGGAAATTTAACTTAATCCACTCTTGCATTCACACAACCCGAATCAGATGACTCACACTCCTGAAAATTGCACAATGCTTTCTTTTTTCTTTGGGGATATATTCCCAAATGCTTAACAAACGTATGCGACCTCCATCTACTCCTGAGTTACTTCTTCAGTTTTATCACTTTCCACTGGCCTCTTCCTTGTCTTTAAACCTCAGCTTTCTGGATCTCATTCCTTTACTATGTTACATTGCCTCTGACTTCTGGTCTTTTGAACATAGTAGCATCTGTGCTTGGGACACTCTCTTGCACAAGCTTTGCCTGGCTGCCTTCCTTTTTTCACCCAAGCCTCTCATTAAAAGTCACCTTCCAAGTGTTTGTCTGCTATATGCTCTTAAAACACTGTACTCTTTTCTTTCTTCCTACATCTTCTTGCTAGTAGTAGTCTGATATCTGTTTTCATCTAGATTATATTCCCCATAAGAGCATGCTCTATCAGAGGAAGTGCGATGCCTGGCACATAATAGGCCCTTCATAAATACCTATGGAGTTGAGTTGAATTTAAGATATGTTTATCAGACATTGTACATTTTGTACAAATATATACACATAACAGTTTTGAGGTTTTGTTTTGTTTGCTTTGGTTTTTGTTTCCATGATGGTGCTATCCTGTTACTCCCGTATCCTTAAAATCAAAATGCTAAAAAAAGTTACCTGTGACTCAAAGTTCATATATCTACATCAATATGGCTCAGTCTTTTTTTCTATTACTGTACCACTGTTCAGTCTTTTTAGACTTTTTTCCCCTAATCTCCCCTGTCCTGTGAAATTTGAGAACCATATGTATACTCTACAGCTGTTTGTGTACTATCCATAACAATTATAACATCTAAAAATTTTTTTTATCCTCAATGATAAATTTTCACCATCGGGACAATATTGCTCTGTTGAGAATGTCTCATCTATATTTCATACTAGTTTATCTATCAATCAATCTATCCATCTACCTATATATCATCCTTTTTATTTAGAGAAAAGAAAAGATAGAGAGAGAAATGCCCAATTGAGCACCTCTGATATACTACTTCAGCTGTTGTTTGCAGAAACTTTTTCTGTTTCTAGCTCACTCTCAGAGTTTGGGTCTGCCCAGCGGTTTTTCACAAAAAGAGCATCCCTTTTTTGATTATTGTGTTGGTCTCCTGGATATTGCATACTTTACTGAGTGTTAACAAAACGTTAATTTGTATGGAAATATTAAAGTCAGAAGGCATTGTAATTTTAGATTTTCATTTTTATATTTACCATAGTTATAATTTTATTCATGTCAGTTTCCAAATGAAATGTTTTATGTGTTCCCAACTGGAATTAATTTTCTTTATCTAATTACTTTTAAAGCTGTATCAGAGTTAAAGCTTTGACAGATATTGGTGGCATTAGGATCTGCTCAGTTTCCACAGGCAGCTTGAAAAATAACTCTCTATGGGCAAACATCTCAGGTGTGGGGAAAACCATGGTCTTGCATGAGCAGCTGCAGAGAGAATAGAATTGCAGCCCTATTTTTTGCTTGCTCTGGCTTTTATTAGTCCACAGAGTAGTTAGAAACAAATGGCAGGTGTTTGCTGGGAACACTTTGCAATGCCTCTAGGGACCACTGCCTTGTTAAATCTACCTGTAGTGGCAGTTGTCACTTAAATACAATGTTACAACCTGTTATGACACAGAAGGTAGGTGGCTTGTAAAGCCACAATCAAGAGAGCTTCAATGATTATGGCAAGTCTCAAAGATACTTCCCATTTGTCTTTTTCTAAATTTTCTCTTGTGCTCAGCAGACACTCACAGCCTATCTGCCTGATACCAGTTTAATCCAGACACACTGTCAATTTACATGGTTTAACTGACATGTCATACTTGTCATCAGCCATTAGTTGTTTTCCTCAGTGTAATCATCCAATATCATGTTGGATTAAAAAACAAACAGGCAAAATGGAGAGAAGTTTCCAAATGTTCTTCATTCCCCACCCCTGCATAAAACCATAGGTATCATAATATCTAATATTGCTACTTCCATGAACCCTCTACCCCAGGTCAATGAATGCATTCTTAGACCATATCTCAACATTAACACTGGCAGTGTCTGTGTCAACAGGCACTGTGTCTAAGTACTTCACCTAGTTTTTCCTCAAATCAACCAAACAAGAGAGGTGTTATCACCCTGATTTTACAGATGAGGAAACAGGCTAAGAAGTAAAAAGACTTTGTGTTATAGTGAACAGTCAGGAAAGAGATAGATCATGGGTGTCAAGTCTGAGGTTGTGCACACAGAGACCACAGGCTTCATCTTTATCTGAACTACATTTTGACCAGCAAAATAAGGCAAAGTGAATAGTCCTCCTCCCTCGTCCCTTGCACTCAAATTTTATCCATCTTTCAAATTTAAGCCCATTTTCTATTTCAAGTCTCCCTAAAAGAATGAGGTTCACCTATTTTAAGTCTAGGAATTCATATGGTTCTTTTTAAAATAGTGACTTACCAATATCATTTGATGTATTACTATTTAACTTTTCAAGATTCTTTGCCTTAAACAGATCGCCCCTAAATAGATAAAAAGATTTTAGGAGAAAGGACTAGTTCTTATATTTCTAGTACACTTTTATAATGACTAGTACAATGCTTCCTACATACTATAAAACAGTAAAAAGAGTCTTAGATTTAGTCATAGCTGGGAAATGTCTAGACTTACCATACACTCCAAGAAAATAAATGACAGGTTACTCTAGTCTTTTACTTGACTTTTGCAGCATAGTCAATTAAGAGTCCTATTTTTTTATTATAATTGAGCTCTTTATTCTGTATAATTGGTCATTTCTTTGATTTAACCTATCTATTGGTATAATCTTATCAATATATAAATAAACACCTGAAATTCTTTGAGTAAATTATAAAATACCTTGGTAAATTCTTAACTATTGTAAGTCAAATCTGAGAAGCAGACATACAAATATGAGAACCAAGAGAACAGTCTCCAGCAGCAGCCAAATAGTTATTGACCTGGGAAATTAAGTAATTTTTAGCTCCCAGGTACACAAAATTATTACTGCATTAGTCTCGCAGAAGTCTGCTTGTTGGTTTTGTTCTTATTTTCCAAATAATGAAAAAAAATATATATATATATACATACATATATATGTACACGAAGGCAGAGCAAGAAGACAAATAGAGCAGTGGCATGAAAATTATGACTCTTTAGAAAGGAATCATAATGACTCTTTAATAATCATGATGGGAAACCAGACTTTAAAAACTTTTATGGCAACCTGAATCCAAAATAGATATAGTTTCAAGCTTAAAGTTAGAAGAAATGGTTGTAATAGCTGACAAATAATTTAACTTTCTCAACTCTTTCTCAATTGCAAATTAGTTAAAATACGACCTACATATATATCACTTAAGTGTTTATATTACTAATTGTATAAGAAATATTACCATGATTAATGTCACCATTATCACTACATATTGCCACTTCTTTTTAAAGGAGCTTTTGATGAATTATCATGAAGAAATAAATACAACACTACAAATTATTCACCTAAAATGTTCACAGTGAGTCAGCAGTAAGTGTTATCTGGTGATATACATTATTTTTTTTCTACATTTATCTTGATGGACATTTTTAGGAAGCAATTATAATTAAATTATATATTGCAATAAAAAATCTTGAAGTTCAAAGTTTACAACTTCTTTATACAAATTTAAGGCAGAAATTGAGTTGTAAACTTTGTCTATAGAATGCATTGTTTATAGAGTAGGTACTTTATATTTGGCTTAAATAAGCATTATTCTTATTAAAAAGAACTATAAAGGGAAGAGAAAAGAATTCTTCTCATGCTTTGTCACATATAATTTCTACCTTATGTCAACATAGTAATTTAAAATCATATCATTGATTATGTATATATGTAAAGAAAGTAATTGTTTGCATTCCTAATCTAAGGGAAAAAAAGGATTAGTTTTGATAATACTAATTATAGGAGCTTCAAGTATACTTTGTTTATTAATAGAAATGTGTTTTATTTATTTTTAAAATTCAACACATTTATTTCTAGGAAAATCAGTATGGTTTTCTAAATCAACAGTCAATATTAAATAACTATGAGATGACTGGCTTATTTATTAGCTAAGAGAATAGCATCTATTCAGTAGTATTTCAAGATATCTGGATAGGTCATCTGACATAGGCTCAATAAAATATTTTCAATTAAAAGAAATCAATTCCTATTTTTCCATATGCTGCAAAAATCATATGACAAAATTAATGTTATTTATCCTCTAGAAAATATACATTTTCTATATCTTATATACTATGTCTTGTGAATAAGTGTACAAGTTAGGAAGTATAACCATTTTTTACTTTATACTATTTTCTCACATTTGGTAATAAATGAGTAATTTGCTAGTTGAGTAATTTGCAAATAAGTGGCAGACCCAAGATTTGAATAAAAGCCTCATTCTTTTTTTCAGAGGCATCATTGCCAGGCTGGGTACAGGACTAGTAAAACGGGTATCACTCAGTTTATAAATACTAAACTTCTTAGAAATACAGATTGTCAACATTTTAATAATAACTTCTAAACTTAAATACAAGGAGATTGAATATAGAGAAATAGAACTTTTTAAAACGGCTATTCAAAACAAAAGGCCTGGGTCCTAATTTTGCCCCAAGAAAGACATGTAGATTTCCCATATAAAGTATGATCAGATATAGTTTGGGCAACTCGAAGTAAACCACATGTGATCTATGAGATATAGGGCTATTACAGGGGAAGTATGAGTTATTCTTGTCAGGCAATCACAAATTCCAATAAGCCGGGCTTTGTTTATATGGCCAAACTGAAGCATGCGATTGATTTAAGCTCAGAAATACCAGAAAAAGAATAGATAATAACATTTGTATATTACCCTCAGAGCTTTCTGAGATAGTGATTTGCCATTTTCCAGAATTTGAAAATGTTAAATACTACTTTTAAAAATTCTGCTTCATTGATGTTTATTTCTTCATTATTTTTTTCCAGTTTGTTTCACTTACTACTCTGTTTTACTTTGTGTCATATTCATTTTTTTTTCTAACAGATCCTGCAAAGCTTCATTTATTTCCTAGGGCCCCACTCCTTCATTATGTCTTTATATGCTCTTAGACTTTGTATCTACTCTAAGCTCAACCATCACACTCTGCTGATTTTTACTAATTCAATATACTTAGTTTTGATATCCTTTTCAAGTTCGATATGTGAATGTACAGTTATCTATTGGATATCCATAGCTATATATTCTATTGGCTTCTAGAACTTTCGTAGAAAGTATTTGTAGGATAAATAAGTTTTGGATTAATTAATAAGCATACAAACGCAAATAAAGTCACTTAATTCTTATCCAAGTATACTGACACCACCTATTTCAAAACCTAATTGTGAAATGAGGTTGCAAAAGTCCCTCCACTGTTGCCATTTTAATCCTTTCATTCTGTGCTTTATGACTACTCTCTTTAAGAGATCTTGACTTTTTCCAGCTCGTTTTAGCTCTACTGTAATTTCTAGAGGATAAAGTTCAAAATTATTTAATTTGAATTCAGAGACTATGTTGTAGAATTAAGTCTTGTTCTTTTCTGCCTGGGAAACTATTGCCCATCTTTTCCTTTCTCCTTAAATGAACTTCTTTTCTTTTTTAAAATTAGATTTATTGTAGTGATATTGGTTAATAAAATTATATAGGTTTCAAGTGTACAATTCTATAATACATCATTGCGCTCACCACTCAAAGTCAGATCTCCTTGATCTGTACTTCTCTGTGTGTAACCAAAATTCCAGGACTCTTTTTCAAAGGCCACCTTATTTATGAAGGCTTTTCTAGACTTGTATCGACATGTACTATTCTCTTAATATTTTCCTCTTTTAAGATATTTGTTATAGTCTGCCTTCTTTTACAACTATTTGTATACTTATTTTAGATACCTTACTCAATAGATTCACCTTATTTTTCCTGTCACTAATGCCTGAGGCTCACTGCCTTCACCCCATATATTTTTCCACTTCACTGATTTTAGCTCTGTAATAATTCAGCTATTTAAATCATCATGTGCTCCATCTCTTATTTATGTACATTGATCTGTCCCACCAGTCTTCCTCAGTTTTTACTAATAAATAGAGACTATGTGTGTAGCTGTCTTATGCAAAAGTTCTTTTCTGCTTTTCTGACAGTTTTTAAGTCCAAATTGTGCACAAAGTGTTGACATCTATTTAGCATGAAAATAAAACTGGAAGGCTCATAGTAGCGTAAAACTAAAAAATATATAAACATTCAACCACTAAAAAAGTATGTGAGAGTTATCTTTTTTGTGATACGGTTTTGAATCAATTTCTTCATTAACAATGCAACTTTCCCAAATCTAATTCAGTTTGTTATTGCACCAGAAACCACTGTCTGAAGATCATTATATCATGGAAACTTAATAATTAATAACAATAAATATAGTCACCTTACATTTTTATAGCACTTGCATATTTTCAAAGCACTTTCTCTGCTATTATCTCATTTCAGCCTCATAATAGTCCTGCTATTATGTATATGGCACACGTAAGAGCAAATTCATTGTAACTATCTGCATTTTTTTTTTTTGCTTCCTACTGTTAATGTGCTCCATTATCAACACGTTAATTATGTATCAAAATATATTTCCTCTGGTGGCTGTATAGAAAGATATCTATGGACATTTAAAAATTAAGGTAAGTTTGCTTTGAAAACCAAGAGATTCCATTAAAAGTTGTTCTTAACTGTAAAAATTGTTTTGAAATATACTTTATTAAGAGAAACAGTATATATATCTAGCCACTAGTATGTGCTATCTTTATGAATTCTGCTGGTACTTGTGCATCTTTGAAGACTAAGGTTTGATTTGAATTTATAACATGAACCCCATCTTCTCAAGGAGCCCAAAATCATTACACTTTACGAAAAATAAAGCCTTAAACAGCCCTCTAGTGTCCCAAAGCTAGAGACATTCCCCCGATAAGAAAATACATTCAAGCATGACTAATGTTACAACCTCACCCACCTCCTTCAATGTGGAAACGCTGCTGACAATACTACTTCTAGGAGCACATGTTGTTTAAACTACAAAAATTAGTGTTGGCAGTGGGAACTGAACTGTTCTCACATTACTAGAGAAAGAGCTCTGAGTACATGACAACTTAGAGACTGCCTTCATGGGGGAAAATGTTCAGATAAATCAATTTTCTGCAGGAAAGAAAAAAAAAAAACAAAAAAAAATAATTTGCTGTGTACTTATTTAAACAGCTGACTGAAGAGTTTATTATGCTTGATTGCAGGCCTTCAGCAATAGTTATTGCTTCTTTTTCCTTCTCTCGCTCCCTTCCAATGAATTCCTATTGACAGAGCCTATAGCCATCCTCTCAGAAATCATAGAAAACCTGACATTGCTAAAAAATTAGCCTCCAAAAGGTATCTTAGGTGCTGCCTGTCAAATCAAATTTTAATAGACAACTGTGAATTGAGAGTTCATTCTTTATAACATGGTCACAATGTGCAATCCACTAGCTGCCCCTGATCTGCAGATGGAGCTATTGATAAAATAGTACTGTCCACTTGAGGAAAAGCAAGGCATAGACTTGAGTTTATTGAATCTTTATTTTTTATTAAAGATTATGCCTCAGGACATATCCTAAATACTACTTTTCAATTAAATAAATCTATTCTCTGAAAATTAAAAACAGCTTCAAAATTTGATGAGTATTTTCTATCTTGGTTTCTGATTTGGACCATATACAACCTATATTACAAAAAAGAGATGCATGCCAGTGAAAAGTTAGTCGAACACATGGATAGACTATATAATATGTAATAGTACAGAAATAGATCTATGTATCATTTCTTTCTAAATGTGAATTTATAATATGGAACATTAGATTAGTTAACATTTAGTATTTCATTTTTTTCTGATGGAATATATACATATCTGATATATATGTGTGTGTGTGATTATATGTATATAGATGATCATATAGTCTCTCATTACTATATAGCAGGTAGGTGACATAACTACTTGAGAAAATCTAAGTATGAAATGAATATAGATGAACATAGAACTGTCTAATTTTAAAATTGGAAGGGACTTTGGTGATAATCTAGATAAAATGACAGAGTTAGAAGAGACTTCAGTGATCATTCATTTATTATTTCAACAAATACAAATGTAACTCATATCAATGGTTACATTTGGTTGGTATTAGGATTAAACAACCAGGTAAGCCACCTCCCACCCTCAAGAAGTTTGCAGTCAAGGCACAGAACAGACACATCAATGGCTTTAGGACAGTGTAAAAAGCCATGGAAAATGAAGGAAAATCTCTAACCATAATGGCATATGAGAAAAGAGAATGTAAAAAGTCATTTAAGCTGAATATTTAAGGTCACCTAGGAAATTTCACCGTTTTACAGAAGTGGAAGTTGAGTTAGCAAAATATCATGGCTGCTAGATATCAAAGTCAGAGTCAGAAATAAGCTTTTCTTGTTTTACTTCCAGAATTTTTTTCACAACAAAACACATATCTAGGTAAAGTATATATGAGTATCTGCTCAGAATGGAATTAAAGAGTCCCAGTGAATAGTCTAACCAGATGCTAGAATATGGTTTAGACATCTGTCCTCAATTATGAATCTCATAAATTATATCAGAAATCCCATGAAATTGGCCCTGAGATATAATGCATTAAGGTTTTTAAAATTATTAACATTTTTTAAAAGTTTAAACAACTTATTTATCCAAATTTAAATGTTTTCTACTTCTGTGCATATCTATTGACATAGCTCAAATAACAGAATACTGAAATCCTGTCATCATGGAATGCTTAAAATATACTAAAAAATATAACACCTGGTCCAATGTATTGTCAAAACAGCTGTCCTTTTGTGTTTTGTTGCTGTAGGATTAAAAAAAGAAGAAGAAGAAAAATGCTATATCTGATTTTTCCTGATTATCTTAACTTCTTTATGTGATAAGTAGTAGAAACTACTTTAACATAGATGCTTTGCATGTGAAAATTACTATAATATCTATCTTGATATCTCACAAGAAAAATAAACTTAATCACTATAATCACCACCGGAAAAATAAACCCACATATTCCACACTCATCAAAATTAGAATTCTTTAGAAGACAACAAGAATAAGAGAAAGAAAACATGCATTATATTTGTAAAAATGTGTTGAATGCTGCAAAACACTACAAATACGATAACAATATGTTTTCAAATTTTATATATGTCAAAATTTTTTAAGTAATGGTCAGCATTTTATTTCTAACCTTGAAATAATGTTCATTATATTTAGTTTCATTGAAAATATGACATATTTTAAAATAAAATAGTTTCTCCTGGTGGGGTTGAGTGAAGGGGGTGGGGAGAGGAGGACACTGGTTAACCTGCTTAAAACTGGGCAATACTTAATACACATGGAAAACAAATTTTAGAAAATCTGCCATCATTCATCCAAAGCTCTGGCTATGCTATATTAAACCATGGAGTATTGGGCTTCTGAATTTCTATTTAAAACTTTACACATCAGTGTGTAAATCAATAACAAACTAGATGATTCCCATGCTATGGAAAAATTTCTTTGATATAAGCTTCCATATGGCATGAAGTTATTTTGCCAATCTTCAATTTGCTTTCTAAGTTATAAATTTGAATTAATTAGTTAGTATTGAAGAAAACAAAATTATTTCTTTGTCATCAGTGTATAACCTGTTAGGTTTCAGTGAGAAATATTTCCTTGATTTTAATATATAAATTATTGAAAATAAAAAAAAAAACTTTTTAATTTTGGTGGATCAAAACATCATATTGGGTTTTGAAAACCTTTACATATTTCAATATTTCTAATCCCTAATAAGATCCACAAAAAGAAGTAATGAGATGAAATATTAAAATTTTGTTCATTCTACAAGTATTGATTAAAGTTCATGTACTAGGTATTGATTATGGAAAATTATATTTTTAGATTTTATTTCTATTCTCTGAGATATTTGTTTATAATCCCAATAAAGCCAGTGTAATACAACCACACAAAACCATAGTAATCTATAACTGTCTACTTACATATTATGTTTCAATTTGATATTATTTGTTACACAAATACCACTAGTTGTAAAATAACAATCTTAAGTATTATACACATTTCAACTGCATTAAGAATTACTTTTAATTTCGCTATAAAATAGTCCAATACAGTTGGCCCTTGAACAACATAGTCTGAACTGTGCGGGCCCACTTCTATACAGATGTGTTTCAGTAAATATAGTTGCCCCTCCGTAGCCCCAGGTTACTGCAGATTTGACCAACTGTGAATCAGAAACAGTACCTTGGATTCACAGTTGGGAATCCATGACTGCAGAGAACAGACTGTATTATTGATGCACACCATTTACATAAGGAGACTGAGCATTCGTGGTTTTTTTACTGGAGGGAAGTGGTTCTGGAACCAATGCTCTATGGAGACCAAAAGATGCCTGTGGTTATAGGGAGTCAAAATTATGTAAGGATTTTAAGCTGCAGTGCCCCTAATCCTCATGTTGTTCAAGGGTCAGTTGAAATTGCATTGTTTAAAGATATACCAATGAAATAATTATATACAGTTTCTAATAAAAAATAATAGTACTGCACACTCATCTATCACTAGACAGTTATCTAAATGGTACTGTACTGGCACAGTGACGATTTGAAGAAGGAACCAATTATTTGAGAACTATATGAACATACCTATAATACAGGCAACTGAATATGAAGCAGTTGATACAAGATGATACCAAATATCAAGCTCTGTGGTGGACTTTCTTTAGGTTTAAAGAAGATTTAAAGCACTGTGTTATCAAGTGCATTTATCTAGATAGTAGAAAGCATTGATTCTAATCCAGGTTCCACCATTAACCACATCATCTGTCAAAACAGTTTACTCTTTATGACCGTTAATTTATTCACCTGGAATGGGAACAGCAATGTTTCCCTGCTTATATCACAGACTTGTGGCGTTATACTTGTTTTTATAAACAATAGTTTTTGGTTTGTCAAATCTCATTCAAATACATATTTGATTAAATTTTGTTATCTTTTTCAGTAAGCTTTTTATATTGTTATACTAAGAAAAAAAAAAAACACTTTCCTCAAAGTTTCTTACAAAATCCACAAAAATAGAAAGTAAAATGAATCTATAAGGTGCTATGTATCATTGTGACTTGAACATAGCAGTAATCAATAAATACTAGGTGATAAAATTACTTATTAAATATTCCTAACTCACAGTTGTATTAAATCATTATTTTTTAATTAAAAATGTCAAGATGTCTTTCAGGATTCCTTTTTTATAAACAATTTGCCAATTGCTTACATATCTAAATGTTCTAGAATTGGTCAGTTGTTTTCCCAAAAACAACATTGTTTTGTCAGGCTACATTTTTTTCCAAATTGAATACTGAATAAGTCAAATTGTGCCTTCCTAAATAGAAATATGTAATATAGTCATATGATAGGTGACAAATACGTTATTAGGTTGATTTAGTTAACTAGTCTTAATATCAGTAACATGAAGTAGTTAGAAGTGTGGATAGGACATTCAGCCACCAGCTGTAAGACACTTTTGTATGGCAAATGGCAGTGTTCCAGTTAACAGTTTTACTTGAGAGAGCGGAACACATTGACATGTCTCTAGCCACACATTACCTCATAAATACTGAAATATACAAGAAATTAAAAAGAAATGAAGATGGAATTTGCAGGTGGCATTTAGCAGCCTTGCTGGTTAGAGTATAGGACACTCCCGTAGGGACATCCCAGCTGAGAAATCTAGTTCAAGTCCTGTTGTTTTCAAAGTATTTTTATACAGTCAGCTGAAAATATTCTAAAATGCAAAAAAAAGTAATCTCTGGGGGACATTGCAACTCAAAGCTGAAAGATCTCATCTGAATTTCCATAAAGGATGCCTATAATAAAATCCTGTATATAATGTGGTTTCAAGAAATGCATTACCAAAGCATAAACACCTTGCTAGTAGTGGCTGTACACAGCATTGGCCTAGGGGGCTGTCAGATGATCAACATAAACCAAAATCTCAGAAAACAACTGTGTGGGTTGCAGGCAAGTTAATTTATAAGGTCAGTTAAGGGAAAGACATTATCACACAACTGAAGTTGCATTTACTCCTCAGGAGAGTGTTTTCATTGATATTGATTGCACTAGGGACACCCTCAGGTAATATGAGGCATTAATTTGCAACTACTCTCATACAAAAGCACCAGTAAGTTTAAAAATTTGGCCCTCATAGGGAAAGACATCATTTTAAAATTTTGTGATTGTTGTCTGTTAAGTAATTGCTTTAAACGCATATTATAGAAGATATTTAGGTGAAAGCAAATAGACAAATGTAATATAATTTCACAGATTTTAGAAACTTACTTATTTTAAAGGTTTTTTTCTCATTTATGATTGTATATCCAGAAATTTGGACACCAGACACACTGAAGTTGGTTAATAAATTACTGAATTAAATATGTGAGCATTTCTTAAAGATATTTATCACATATAAATGTTTTAATTGCTCATTGGGTTTTACTGACACTAGTTTAAAGCTAATGATCAAAATATCTGACTTCTGATTTTGGTCACTAAATCTGAGACATAAATCTTATAAAATAACCCATTTTAAATCTAGATCTTTCCAGCAATTGAGTCAATGAAATATGGGTCTAATTGCAAACTACTATATCCTCAAGACTGTGATATTCAAAAATAAATCTCAATAATAATGATTCACATGCTATGACTGTACTTTGAGCACATGTAACACCATCTTGCTTTCTCTTTCAGAAATATTAGGTAACTAGTATGCTGATGTTAATTTGCTATGTTAGCAATAAATGTAACATATATTATTCTATAACCACACTGTAAGAGAGGGTTTCAAACCAGCTTTGGACATTATGCTAGTTATTAGATGATTATCTTCCAATCTAAATCTGTTACTCTAGTCTGTGCTTTATGAGACAGAGGCTAAACTCTGTAAATGACTTTTCTTTTTTGCCATCTGGCTTCCTACTAGGTTCTACAATGTATGGGACACTTAGCTAGCTGACTGGAAGGGACAAAGGGCATTTTTCTGATTAGCTGCTGTCATGCTGGTGCATGCAAGAGGGCTCCAGTGAAGATATAGCCCATACCTTTGAGGAGAGAGGGTACTTGTCTGTTCCTGAAGTAGTACCCAAGTGATGGTACATTATCCAAGTTGTGGTGATTGGTTCCGATTACAATCTGTTTCATATTCTAGTTTCTTTTCACACTTTGAGACTCATCATGCTTCAGAAGATGTAACATTTTAGAATTTTAACTCCACAAGGCCCCTCACCTGAGCTACTGAGGTAGGTTTTCTCTTTCTATGGAACTTGACATACAAACTCGTGAGACATCTACACTTGGCAGGTGGACTCGTCTCCTCAAAGGTCTGGTCGTAGAAAAACAGGTACCAACTCCTAGGTTCTGTTTGCTTTTCCAGTCATAAGGATAATAACTGTTTCCAGCAATCACTAGTTCAGTGTTCCCTCAGTGTTTATACTTATTTAGTCTTTTAATATCTCTTTAACCATTTGCCTATATTAAAACTCCATGTTAAAATAACTAACATAATCTCTGGTTTCCTAACTAGATCCTGACATTATTTTTTTGTTTGTTTTAGATTTATACAAATTTTTTATTAATGAATTGATCACATGGTAAACACAAATATGTATATATGTTTTAAAGTCCCTAACTGAGCTCGAATCTGAAATTAAATGTAGTTCACATATTAAATTATGAGGTGATTATATTGGTTATTATATTGCTATGGCTATTTAAATATTTTTAATAAGTGGATAAATAATCAATAGTATAACTTACATACTAAGAGTAAATATTAAAAACTAATTAGAACATAATTTTCTTTGTATTGTTATGCATTATCATTGTATTTATCATGACTCAGAAAACATGGACATGATGAATAAACACAGTAGATTTAGTTTATTATGCATCTTGAATTTTAAAAGTCTTTGTTATATTAAAATTATATGAACTCATAAATTATGTTTGTGTGGTGCCGACATTAAAAAGTAGAATATTATTCACTGATTAAAATTTACTGGTAATTAGAATTATGTTACATGTAATATGTGAATCTAGTAGATTTTTGAATAATTTTTCTGAGACTGTATAACACTGAAAAAACAAAGAAATGATTTCAATTTTACTAAATTAACGAACAGATACTTTATTTATGTTACAACTCAATATTTTAGTAATTTTAATGTTTTTCTCATAATTATGCAATCTTTGTTATAAGATAATTCAAATATTAATCTGTGCTTTTTCTTTGTGAAATTATCTATCTTAGGAAAAAACATCTTATAATGTTTATTATAACCATCTTAATAACAATTTCTACATTTCTAACAATGCCAGGCAAAATAAATATTCTCTAACTTTTAATTCTCTAACCTATTAAGAAGTATTCTTCATTCATTCACTGGGTCTTCTATAATACATGTCTTAGTTCATAGTTACACAAACTATCACTCTTGTTAGGCAATTGATTGACTTATTAACAGCAAAATTAGATTGCTCTGAGATGCTTTGATTAATAACTCTACTTCTGTGCAGTCAAATATGTGTGGTCATGTTTTTTTAAATCTCTAATTTATAGACTAAATGATCTACTGGAAGCCTCCATTTCTGACTTTGAAGAAAAAACTTTACTAGTTGTCCATGTAGGTAGGACCTATTGGCTAAGAGCTGCCCCTTAGCCTGGTTCCAGCAGTGAATGGCAGAGACTCTAATGATTCAAAGACTGAAAAAAAATGTTAAGAAAATACACAAGATTGGAAGCTAGAGAGGCATGGAAGGAATTCCTGCCTACAGCCTTCTGAGAGAATGTGGCCCTATAGCCTCCTTGATTTTAGTCTTCTGACCTTAGAATTGTGAGAAAATACATTTCTGTTATTTAAGCCACAAACCTTGCTCATTTGTTACAGCAGCCACAGAAAACCAGTACAAGAGGCAACTACAATTTTCAAGTAGAACTACTATATTCACTCTTTTGCAAAAGACGATTTAAAATAGTTAATGATATCTCAAACATAATGTTGATATTGAGAGAATGTTACTCTGGTACTTTTATGTAATGCTGCTATAAGGTGTGTCTATTTTTACCTAACAATAAAAGTAGCACAGCATTGTCTATCACTGTTCTAAACATGTTCATTTAGAGCCCTCAGAAATATGTATAACAAGGCATCTGTTCCTGCTCTCTGCTGTCAGGGTTGTTTGACTCTGATACAAGAAGCTGGTTAACATGCACGTAACATATAAGACCCCAGAACCTGTATTGCAGGCACTAATCAAAGTGCTCCTTCACGGGGTGAAAGAATCACTATTTGTAATGCAATAATTAGGCTGCATGCAAAGGCCTGTAAAGTAAATCAATCTAGACTGCTTTGGAGATCTGACTCCATTGTCTAGGCAGATTGTTAACATAATGAGACAGAAGCCTACAAGAAGTCCAACGGAACAGACCAGTGCCATTTCTTTTCCTTCTTTAATTTTACAAGGCTTCTTAAGACATAATCGTGATTAACGTTAATAAAAGCTATTGATCAAACATGGGATTCTAAGCTTTTCACAATGTTATGGAAAGGATAAGAGGAATTCAGTAGCTGTCTAAACCTTTATTCACAATTTCTGAGTTTTCTCACTGTAAGCTCTCAAAAGAACACAAGAATTTCTGGTAAAGTAATTACAATTGAGGGAGCAAGAGGGTGGGGAAAGGAGAACATTCAAAGGCCGGCTTGTAAATACTGGGTTGATTAGTCTGAAGTTCAACAAAAGAAAACAAATTAAGGATTTTTTATAAATCAGAATGAGACTTTCAAAAGCAAACTTATTTGTTCCGTTAAACATGCTGAATGGGTAAAATGTGCTGCCTTACCCCGACAATGAAGCTGTTTTCTTGTACATAGCAAGAGTCTCAAACAGTCGTTTAAAAATATGTCAATGAAAATAATTATTGAAAC
This sequence comes from Cynopterus sphinx, assembly GCA_030015415.1. Classification (NCBI taxonomy): domain Eukaryota; kingdom Metazoa; phylum Chordata; class Mammalia; order Chiroptera; family Pteropodidae; genus Cynopterus; species Cynopterus sphinx. The sequence goes on from CM057381.1 coordinate 14,092,797, forward strand.
ATAAAGATTATTTTCTGTCCTTTTTCATGCTTTGAAATTTTCTTTCTAAAAAATCTACTATATATACACCTATTTCTTTTTCATTTCACAGACATAAGGAATTAAATTAGAAACTCCTTTTTCACTAGTTTAAACTTTTCATAGAATTTTTTAAAGTTAGTTTTTGTCTGGAATAAATGTATACCCTAACTGAAGGAAAAGTTAGAAATATTTGCATTCCATAACTTGCAACAGAATGATTCTTTTATTTGAAAACTTCAGATATTGTGAAATAAGGAATAGCAACCGACTCAGGCACTAAAAATTTTCTGAATAGAATCGTGCTGCATGCTTTCTCTTAACTTAGACTTTTGTGTCATGGTGGCTATAAACAATACTGTACATTTTTTATATATCTATATGTATGTATATGCTACGTGTATATATGTGTGTATTTTTTCACATTTTTTTTTAATGCTCAGGCCACCAATACTTGAGATTAATTCCAAAGTTAAGAACCATAAAATTTGAGATTACTGTGACTATCATTTTGTTTGACTTATTTATTTACGTAAAGATAAAACTGCAATCTTTTAAGGGCAAGTTCAGAAGGCTTCATCAATAACTGAATTTGTTGCTATTATTGTTTGGTTGCTTTGTTTATTTTTTAACCACTAACAAGGGAAGCTCTTGGGCTTTCATAAGCTGAATTTTATATCTCTGATGTTCTCTGTTGATGCATAATAATAAATATAAAAATATACTGAAGAAAATACAGTAAAATATAGTAAAAAAATTAGCAAACATTTTTATTTAATGTTGGTTAATTATATACTCAACATCATGTACTTTTCTAATTTAATCATGACAATGTCCAATCCTGTGATACGGATGTTATCTTTTTATATAGATGAAGAAATTGAAGTCTAACAAAATGAGTAACTTGCCCAAATTTAGGACTCAAAAAGAAAAGGTACCCAGGTCTGATTCTGAAGCACATGCCTTAACTGAAAAGATATGCTACCCAAAGAGCATTTTCATTTCTATTCTCTTTTATATTTATTATGCTTTATTTTCAAATAGCAACATAATCAACACTCACTCATACAAAGTTATGATATAAAGTTTCACAATTGCTTGAATGTACTTCCTTAAAGAATGAATTCACAGGAGGAAAAAAATTTGCAAAAGAGAAAATATGGCAATTATAAAACACTAAAAATATAAAATTTCTATTACTAAAGATATTTAAAGTAAACTTAAAAATAAATCTTTCACAACACAGATTTGTAGATTTCGAACATTGGTATACTACTAAACTGTGAATAAAGGAAATAGAAATCAAAACATTTAAATTGATATTAGTAAGGCTTCTAGTTTCCCAAGGAAAAACATAAATTTGGAATATATGTCATGAAAATTTTAGGTGAATGTGCCCACCTCCAATACCACCACTATTATAATAGAATGAGACTTCTAGTGATAGAAAAATGATTCAGTTTTGAAAAATAAAATGTCAAAATATAACATATTTGTAGATGTATGTAATTGTGTATGTATATAAATATACATTTTTATATACATCTATGCATAGGTACACATGCATGTATATATAAATATGTGTATATATATAAGTGTGTATATGTGCTTTTTAACAGGAGAAATTTGGAATAAATAATATAATCGCACGTTGAATACAAATTAAAACAATATATATGATTGCTATTAACAAATGTCCTAAAATAAATACCAGTAGAGATTGTTCAGAATTTTAAAGTTTTGGTTTACTGAATTTATTGATGCAGTTCATTATATCAGCATTGCATTTAATTGTTAAATGTCCATCATTCTATTCAACATTTACACTTGACCTAATTACTTCTTTTTAGGAATTGCCCTTCCCTCTCCCTTGCTCCTAAAAGCAATACCACAAATAACTCTCTGGCTTTGACTCTACATTAACATAATAAATGCTTTGTTTATATAATTATTGAGCAGAGTGCCAGAATTTTAATAATTAGTCTAATGAACAACAGTTATATGCTAGAATAGATCAAGGCTTGTGTTAAAAGCCTCAACAAGCATATTTAACTCTCTTGGTATGGCTCACCTTCAGATCCAGAAGCGTATGTGGAATTAAGAGATCATTTTCTCAGAAAATTCTATACAAATATTATGGACAGATACATTAATTGAAATTAAGAAAGATTTTTCCATTTGGTAAAATCTTTGTAGTCAGATATTCTCATTCATTGATGTTGATTCAGACCATAACAAATTTAAAAAGTGATAAAACTAAACATATCTTCCCTGATTATTTTTTCTTTTGATGACTCTAAAAATGCTTCATTATACTTACAGTACCATGGCACACAGTTTAAAAATTGGTTTTTCAGAAGATTTACTTTTGAATACTCAGGCATGTAAAACTTATACAGAAACACTACTGTGAATAGATGCTTAATCTTGACTAAAACAAGGAGCTTGTTCATGAAATAAAATTTGATATATTCAATTGAAACATATCACACAAAAAAATACTGAATGTTTAGGAAAAAATTATAACTTCCACTCTGTAACATGCTTTCACTCTAGTTAAAATGTAAAGTGATGTCTTATATGTGACAGGAAGTTTAGTTGCCTCAGGCTAAGCTGATAAGATCCACAAGACTAGACATTTCTTAGGGCTGTTTCCTTTCTGTAACATTTCTGTCTTACATAGATAATTCATGTTTTATTAAGAGTCTAAATAAAAGTAAATTTCTTTCCTAAATGTAAAATTTAAAAATGACAAGAAGGTAAGCCTCTAGCACTTGAGAAAACTAAAGTAAATGAAAAAGGCAGTTAGGAAGAGGGAAAAGGAAGATTGTAATTTATTTGTAAATTACAGGAAATTATTATAATACAATAAGACAGATGCTGACAATGGAAATAATGTCAAAAAGAAAAAAAGACTGGTAAGTGTAACTTTTAGCAAAGAAAAATAAACTCACGTTTTCATTATGGTTGCATGGAAACATGTTCTAGATAAATGGATATCTAGATGTTAATTTAGAAAATGCAAGTGGCTGTGTGATGAACATTAGATCTCTAGGACTTACTCATTTGTATGATTGAAACTCTGTGCTCTGTGACTAATCTCTCTGCATTTTCCTCCTCTTTCCCATCCCTGGCACCCACCATTCTCCTCTTTGCTTATATGAAGTTAACTATTTTAGATCCCTCATATAAGTGGTATCATGCAGTATTTGTTGGTGACAGATATGTTTATAGCATAGGATGCAATGATGGGTTCACGAGTGCTTACTTATCTCCAAGCTCATCAAGCTGTATACACTAAGTATGCACAGTTTTTTGCATGTCAATCATACCTCAATAAAGTGGTTTAAAGAAGAAAGAAAATGTAAGTGACATACAGCACCAAGTTTGCTCACTCTTCTATTTAATCTCAAAATATATTGTTGTTGATTTGAGTAAATATTATGGTGGCATTGAAATATTAGTACACTGAAGCATACTTCTGATGCTAAACACTTTATCATTACAGAGTATAGAAATGTGTATTTGTTAATGCTTAAATACAAAAGTTCAGTTAAATTTGCAAATTTTATTTTTTTACTTTTATTATCCTATTAAACCTTGGGCTATAAAATGTATGCCTTTTCTCTAATCAAAGAAACATTTTAGAAATGGTTACAATAGGTTAAATTTATAGTGATGATTTATACAATAAAGCTTTTATGGAAGAGACAACTCCATTCCCTTATGAAAATAAATAAAGTCTCAGGATAATTTGTCATCATAGGAATATTATACATAATGCACGTGCATATCATTTTCTAAAACAAAAACAAAGGCTAATTTGTAGGATATAAAGTGCTGCTATTGTAATAATGTTTATGGGAGACATGGGGAAGATTGTTCTCCATGTTAGTATTAATCAAATCTGGATGTTAACACATTTCTCCAAGCTTAACTATATGTTGATTCAACATGCTTGTTGCTTATGTTGACTTCCTCCTAAATTATACAATAAGCTAGAGGAAAACAACAAATCGCCCAATCCCCCATTACACCTAAATAAAGTTAACCATCTATTTAGAAGGAAAAGCTTGAAAGCACCTGTGAACTGGTGTAGTGTATGGCATTTTTCATAAATTATATTCCATATATATTAAAACTATGTAAACAGACTTCTTTTTGTATGTGAAAATATACAAAGAAATAAAAACAAAGGTGTATTTTCACTTCTCTCTCACACATATAGAAAAATAGAATTACAAAAGAAGTATAAATGCTAATGATACAGAAAATAATATATCAGATGACAAAATGACAAGTTAAAACTTAATGGAGTATTTAATTCAATAAACTATACAATTAACCATAAATGTAAGAAGACTATAGAAAACTTATAATAAACATATTTGATTGTTCATCATTGAAAAGTCCTTCATCTCATGGCTACTTTTCCTGGGCCCTGTAGGCATCTTATTTTATACAATTTCTTTAGAAGTTATTCATCAGCTATTGATCATAACCTGAGTGACTGCAATTAAATACTTTGATTGGGGAAGAATGAAAAGCACACTCAGGGCAAAAAGACCACTAAAAATATGTAAATGAGAACTCATTAATTATAGCTGAGCCCAAAACATGAGGATTAGAGTATATATTTGAAAAGGAGAAATACTATTTAGGAGGAATAATTCACTTAGAAATGCTTAGAAACCTAGGATTTTCTCATCATGAAACTCAGTGACATTATTGTCAGCTTCGATGACTCCCCCATGTAAAATAGAGTGTTCTGGGTGATAGAGTTGTAAAGCCATTAGGCTAGATCCAGAGATTCTTTCTTCAAAGTTTTTTGTGACTCAGTTTAACCTTGGTTAAAACTTAGATGCTACAACTTATTAGGTGAGCGAATTTGACAAGGTGATTACCTTTTTGAAAATACATTTTTCAAAATACAAAGTAAAGAAACACACAGGCCCCAGGACGGTTGCATGAACTGAAATATGTAGAGTAATTAGCAAAATATCTAGTAAATATTACAATGCTTGACGAACAGTAAAAGGCTAGTAGCTGTTGTAGTGGAAAGGTATCCAGCACATCTTACTACATCCTATAAATGAAAAAGCCTGATGACTATCTTGAGGCAAAAGCTTTCAATCTCAATCCTGATTTTGTCGCTTAACCAAGGGCTTATTTAGAAATAGCAGTTTCCCAAAGATACATCAGAGAACACCATAACTATGTACCCAAGACATAAAGCAAGAGATGAGAAGTTGTGACTGACAACTTAAGGCTAGAAGGCCATAAAAGACCAAGACTTGTTTTTATTCCTTATCCAATGAAAACATTGGAAACCAGAATTGAGATAGAAAGAGTTAAGACACAAGAGAGTTAGTTGTCAGGGCCAGCACTAAAAAGAGTCAGTTTTCAAATAGTTTATGGGTGCCACCCATCAAGCCAAGAAAATGGGTTATTGGGAGACATATAGCTCAGTCATGGAGCCTCTTATATTTTAGTACTATATGGGCATGAGTCCCCAGATGGTTCAGCATCTTAAGCTTGTAGAAAGACAGATGTGGAATCATAGGGCTGAGGTCAAAATTTTGAGCCAGAGGTAAGGAGAAATTGGAAATGTAATTGTTCAAATTGTTGTAGTTACTTTAAAATTGTTTTCAATACCACTGTCATCACCAACAAAACTATTTTAATCTTAGCATCCCCCAGATAGGGAATATAGCCTTAATATGAAAGAGGTGAATTTAGTATGATAATACTTTGTCCTGAACCAAGACTGTAGCATTAACATGGTCTAGGAAGGTAAGCAATTCCCGGCTGAGACAGGCTCAGGCTGATCATTTAAACTTTTCCTGCCATTTCAAACACTACAGAAGTATGTTCTTTTTTAACTGCAGTAGGCCTGCTGTAAAATTATTTCACAGCGTTGAATGAGGAGATACAATGATGAGGCTTTTATTAAAAACAAGTGGCAGATCCAAAAAGCATCATACAAAGTCAGCTACTAAATTACAGTAACCCTCGAGTTTTGGCAATTTTAGATGAAGTTGCCTTAGCTTAGCAGCACTTAATTCACTCTACACTTACAGAGAAATGCTCATCACTTTCATTTGTTGGTTCTGCTTGACATAGAGATAAATGAGATTACATAGGCTCTTTTACTAAACCCAGATAATAAACATTAATTAACTTATCAATAAAAATAACCCATACAGACAATCAAGATTTTAAGGATGACAACAAATTAGAAGCAATGGAAAAGAAACATGTTCCTCTCTTTTCTCAGGTTACTTGCTTATCTTTTGTCTGCAAGGGGGATGTTTGGCAGGATTTTATCTAATCATCATCAATTAATATTTATTGAATGCTTCATGAATATATCACTCTGCATTGAATTGTCAAGCAATGTAATAACAATTTATGGTTAAAATATTTATAAGATGTAATATGCTCTCCTTGATATGGCATGATAAACTTTTGTTCAACCTATACAATTATTCTGCTTGTTTATCTTCTCATTAATTTCTTGACACCAAACTTGATCCCAATTCACACTAGAATATGGTCTTTTTTGATTCTGTATTTTTCTGTTTATTTTCAAGGACATATTCAAATTAAACACAGGAAAACACCTTTTATTTTAATTCTGTTTTAAACTGAGAAGTGTACGTGATTATTTAACTCCAAATTTTTTTTGTTTGTTTTTGTCTGTTTTAGTTTGAAACAGCTAGTCAACAATTGCACAACCAGAGAGTGCTCCTTTAAACAGTATTTCCAAAGACATAGTATCGTATTCAGGAAAAGTAATAGAAATCTGTGAAAAACCCCAGACTGATGTGTAGATGCTTCTTAATGACAGTAAATCATCAATATTGCAGTTTTAGAATGTAAGAGAGGACTGCAAGTGTACACCATCGTGGACTCAATTTTTGCATCAGAAACATAAGAGATGTTGAAAATATATGGTTTCATCAATATAAGAACGTGACCCAAATAACAGACACTGTTTTCAGTGATGGGAGAATCAAATTTGCAATTAAACCACAGGCCCTGTAGCTCTAAAGTAGAATGTTGGTAAAACAATCCATGGCTTCAAAACCAACACCCAAGAGCAAAATCTATGACATTCAGCTGCTGCTTTAATAGAGATCTCTCATCCTGCCCCCAACCAAATTTTCAGAGGTTTGCTTTCAGGGAGGTGATTATACCACCCATAAAGTGTCATAATAGTTATGGTGTTCTCTGATGTATCTTTGGGAAACATACTGTTTCTAAGTAAGCCCTTGGTTAAGGGACAAGATCAGAATTGAGATTGAAAGCTTTTGCCATAAGATAGTCTTCAGGCTTTTTCATTTATAGGATATAGAGAGATGTGCTGGCAGAAAACTCGACTTGACAATTGATTTACTGCACAACTTCCTGGAGGAGGTTTTTCCAATTCACTGGAAAAATAACATAATATTTTCTATACTGCTATTATTAACATTTACAGACCCAGGGAATCATTGCACTGTGAAGGACAGTAAGAGGCTACACTTTTAAATTGATTATTTCACTCTAAAAATAAACTATATTTATGAATATATATTACACTATTTTCAAATATGTTTTCTAGTCCTCAAAATAATTAACACAATGGTATCAAAAAAGAATTATTTAGAATACAGAAATACTTATTTCTTTCTGTTTCCTTTGTCTAGGACTGGTTACATGGTATATACCCTGTGATCCTTTGCAATCATTTTCCCATATTTTCAAAAGCCAGGTTTTATTTCAAGTCCCATTTTGTAAGTATGCACTTGAGTTAACAGATAGAACAGAGTTTGATTAGGAAGTTACCAATAGGCTGCTTTGCTAACAAAATAAGCAAACAAGCAAAAAAAAAAAAAAAACAAAAAACCATCAACTCCCTCTTTTAGTGCCTGAAAATTTCACTGTCAAATATAGTATATTGTTTCGAATTAAGACACTGGACTTTGAACACTGATGTTAAAATGAGAATGTTTGCAATATGGGAGTTATATGTTAAAAATCATTGCCAATGACTGATTTAATTTGTCTTCTAGTGAAGAGCTCCAGGGCTTCAATATAAAACATGTATGCTTTGAAGGGATGATGGAAGATGTGGAAAAGGGCATACATACTTGGAAGACTCAAGACAGATGCAAATCTGAGATCTCCCTTCATCTGTAGGGATGTTCATTTTGGGAGAAAGATGAGGTAGATAAGGGAACAGGAAGTCAAAGAAAAGTATTAGTGTGAATATATTTTCACAGGCTGACTCTGATAAAAAATATGGATTAAAACATTTATTTTATACATACATGCAGTCCTATTTACACATTCAAATAAGTAAAATTATTTAAATATTGTCAGAAAAAATCTTATTTAAAATAAATAAAATTTATTGCAGTGATTTTAAAATATCAGTGGAGGTTTCTGTGTTTTTAAGCAGCTGGGGTTTAAAAATTGTCCAGTAGTCAGCCATTAAGACAACTTTAATAAAAGCAATTGTCACTTTATTTGGTATTATAAACATTCGTTTCACAGACTGGAATGAGACTTGTGAAATAACATATGTCCCATTTAATATATAACTAGAATTAGATATTTTTTCCTTGTTGAAAACTAATATATAGTTTTCTTTGCACATTTTACTGGAATGTTTTATGTCTTCTATTATTTATTGCTATGGTGCAGCAAAAAACATGATTTGATTTGATTTGATTTTGAGCCTCAGAAGAAAACCAGATGCATTGTTTTATTTTGGTACCATAAACAATAATATCTAACCTTTAAACTTTTAAAAGAGAAGAGACTACTAGATGACAGGACAGCAGAGTTCTTTGCGTGTATAACATTTTTTTTATTTTTTTACTATAAAAGATATATATTTTCTGACTGGGCAGACTTTACAGCCCTTCTGACAAATTAAAGCATGTTGTTCCTATATTTCAGTAACTCGACTTCAAAGCAATGGGTCTCTACAGAAATGTTTATACCAGTGTAATGTATTAAATTTTATTGCTGCTGCAACAAATTACCACAAATCTGGTGGCTTAAAACAACCCAGACTTATTATATTACATTTCCATAGGTTAGAAGTCAAGGCAAAGGCAGGACGGCATTCCTCTTGAAGCTTCCACAGAGAATATGTTCCTGTGCCTTTTTCATTTCTTAAAGGCTACCTGCATTCCTTGGCTCATGACTCTTTCTCTTTATCTTTAAAACCAGCCTCGTTGCATCTCTCTGAATATTTTTTCCATAGTTGCATCTCCTGCTAACTCTCTTATTCTGCCTCTCCCTTCCACTTTTAAGGACCTTATCATTACACTGGGCCTACTATGTTAATTCAAGATAATCTCCCCATCTCAAATTACTTATTTACATATTAAAGTCTATTTGGCCATTCAGGTGGCATATTTACAAGTTTTGGGGTTAGGACATAAAGTTGTAGGGAAGACAGTGTCATTTGTCTACCACACAAACAAAAAATATACAATATTATTTTAATTCATATTAAATTGGAAACTACCCATTGACAGAGAATTAAGTAAAAACATTTTTGATACACACCAGAAATGCAACATAGCACACCTGTTACAAAGAACAAGGCAGGCACATATACAAAGCACAGAAATATAATATTATATACAAAAAGCTAGATATTCTCAAGTACGTTAAGAACATTAGCTCTGCGAATTCAGATACACCGTGTTCAGATCCAAGTTTGCATACTGACTTTTTATAGAGAGGGATCTGTATGTGTTGAGGAAGAAGAAAAGTGCAATTGCAAAACAAGTTAATCTGAAATACAGAAACCAATGTATCATAGTTTATTTAAATTTAAGATCGTGTGGAGGATGTGGTGTTGAGAGTGTATTTTTCCCTTATTCTTGAACATCATCGTGTGCCGATTAAAGAAGAAATTCAGTAGTATCTTACTTAAAAAGAAGAACATTATTTAATGTTCATGATTTACACATGAAAAATTATAAAATTCAAGTCTACTAGACACTAGGTAATTTTTAAAATAATAAAAATTGGAGTTAAAATTATTTAAAAACTATGTTCATTCTCTACCACAAGCTACTTATGCTTCCTATAATCCATGGTTACATTATCTGAATCATTTATATTCGTAGCCTTGAGCTCTTTGGAGTCTTCTGTATGCTTACTGTTTCAAGGAACATCTGCTGCAATTTTACTTGATTTTTTAGCCCTTGTTGGCTTCTGCTCTGGACAGCAACATACTGCTGAGATTTGATCCAAACTCACAAACAGCAACTTTACTTTTACCTTATGTTCCTTTTCCATTTCCTTCCCAGGTTTATGATATTACACGATCCCTTTCCAGCTCATGAATTTAGTGTTCTTTTTTTTTTTTCTTTTCCTTCTCTTTCATTATGTTCTCCCTTCACAGGATACAGAGCGAGTTCTACTAAAATCCTTACTTGTAGATCTCGATTTTTAATAATTGTGTAGATAGACATTGGGGAAATTAAATGGGGAAGAATCAATTTGTTATTGTAGAGATTCTGAACTAATTTAAAAATAAGTCATACGCCTTACTGTTAAAGTGTACAGCTGAAACTTACTAAATTTTGTTAACTAATGCCACAAAATAAATAAACAAACAAACAAACAAACAAATAAATAAATAAATAAGTATAATAGAATTTTACAGATAAAAAAAGTAGGTCAAGACATTCTTTTTCCTATGTTAGTATTTCTAGTAATATTTTTCTTTTGGCTTTGTTTTATCATAGGCATAGAACATGTAGTTAAAATTTTTATGATGTAACAAATTTACTAAATTACATTGATTTAGAAAAGTTTATTTTTCCACAAAACTGATAGTCAAGAGATATCAAACAAAAAGCTCAGTACTTATTCAATTGCTCCTCAGCTTAAATATAAGAGTCATTTTAATGATGCTCGTCAAAACTCTGGTCTGAATTTAGATTTGATTTTTCATAAAATAGTTTATATGCAAATGTCATGCTTCTCATTTGTTTAAACACAAGAATATTATAATGGACACAGGAAATGTAAAACTAATACAATTGAATGCAGAAGAATCTCATACTAACAATTTTAAAATAAGATTTTCTTTCGAGAAGAAAATGGACACTGCCAAGCTTTAAAGAGAGATGTAATTTGGATAACCTTTTGGTTATTCTATACTGGCAATCTCACCTTCAAATGACTGGCTAAAACTTTTTTTCCTACTGCTACTAATTCAGAACGTAAAATGATGGAGCTAATGATATTGTATAGACATAATATATTTTCTAGAACATTATAAGAAAATGTACCCTTTGAATTTTCTTTGTTCTTACATAGAAAAGAAAGACTTACACTATATTAAATGTACATATAGAGCAAATAGTCAAATTCAGCCCTCAATGACAAATTCAAAATAATTAAATTTAGTGTAATTGTGAAAAAACTTGCAAAAGTAAGAGGACAATTAAAATATTGTAGATTATCCAACAACTTGAGCTCAGATTTTGTTTGACAAGGTATCTTCTAATCTCTGTGTTGTTGTTGCTTTCGGTGAAGGTGTTAGCAATCCAACATCAGTATGTTTCCAAATTTCACATTAATTCTTTGTAGACAGTATAAGGTTTTAATTTGTTTTGTTTTGTTTTGTTTTGTTTTGTTTTGTTTTGTTTTGTTTTGGAAAGAACTGATCACTCTTGAAAAACCTGACCATATAATGAGTTTCTGTAGGTTCAGAAAGGAAGGTACAGACTGGAAATATGGTGACCTTACCAAAAAATTCTTAAAACAAACTAGAAGTCAAAGCTAATTGAAAAATCTAAAACATGAAGAATATTCACGAATGTGTTTCTATGTTTCTGTGTATGCATGTATGTACACTGATGAAAAATAAATATTGCTACTTGGTTCGCATTATTTTGATCTCACTCACAACAATTTACAAAATAATAAATCCAATTTTAAATGGCAAACAATACACCATTTACAAATACTGAATATCAGTTGTTTAATAGTCTTATTACACATAATCTCAGGGTTGACATTTTTAATATAGTACTTCTTTTTCAATAAGCTGAGAATTTCTGAGAATTGGAATCTCTATTTGATTCTTTTACTATTTTGCTAATATCAGGAGGTAACCATCATTCCAAAATAAAAATGTAAGTTAACTTCTGGGTTCTAAAGGCTACACCACAGTTTCTTCTGTCCAATAATACAGAACAGAAACTATGTATTGTATAAAAATTTAAATTAAATAGACATAAATTATCTATATTATATATCTTTGCTTCCTTTTGGGATAATATTTCCAGTGGATGAGAAAAAAAATCAAACAGTTAATAAAATTATTACCACAAATAGCTTCAAATATGAATCCCTATTTATACATCGTTAGGTAAATTATGACCTAGACTACTATTTTGTGTCAAATGTTTTATAATCTAGAGTAGTAGAAATTAACTTTTTAAAAATCAGATATCATTTTAAATGGTTAATACCAGAAGAAGGATGCTCAGATAATTTGTTTTTATGCCACCCTAAACATTATATGCTTCTTGGGCATGAATGACATAGAATAATTTGGATAATTCTAACTTCAGAAGGAAAATGATGAACAAAACAATGGCAATTATCCTTCCAATAGTACAATGCTCACATAATATGGTTATGTTTTATAACTGTGTGACACTGACATTGGAAAAAGTAATGAGTTTTCAAATAATCAAGGTCTTCCATCCATCCAGAGTAGAAATATATATTAATAACAGTTTTAATCATAGTATATCGTATTTTACATTCTTAATGAAGGTCAAGTAAACGGGACTCCATTGCTTCTAGACGCAGAAAGTTGTGTTGATGAGGTTAAAGAAGTCATTATGCTGTATTTCATAAAATAAAAAAAGAAACATTTAAATCAATGAATTCAGATTTCACTGCCTGATAAGCCGACAAGAGTGATCAACAGATCAAGAAGATGGCAAAAATTAACTGCCAATTGTAAACTGTTTTCAAATAAGCTTGCTTTATGTACATTACTTACTTCAAAAAAAATTTTTTTTGAGAAAAGTCAGATGCAGATTAGTGTCCAGAGAAAAGACTTTCTCAGCTATCCTTCTGGGGATTTCCTTCCCTTTTGCTTTCCATTCTCTGCTTCCTCAAAGCATTTCTCTCAGTGAGCCACATATTACCTTGTTATAGTCACTATCAGAAAGGGTAACAGCAAGAACAATGAAGAATTAAAAGAAAAATTTTTGTTTGTTTCCAGAAGAAAAATGTGAGATCTGGAGAAAGAAATGGCTGTACAGCTCTGTCACTCTTTGGTTGCAGCTGTATGAATGTTGGTTCCTCACCTAAACCTCTGGACCTCATTTCCCCATCATTTGGCAGAGCTGTCGTGGGTAAGAGGATGCATTAACTGCCTATCACAGAGCCCATTTAATAATGGTCCTGAAGGCACCTTTTCTAACAAATGGGTTCCGCTTCAGCATAAAAGACAGGATTGTGGTAAACTAGGTGTTTCATTGTATAGTTGTACTCCATTTTAATTCTTTGAGAACACAAGGAACCATTAACATTTATGCATTGAGCAGAAATCACCTGCCTTATTCTAGCTAGAGGGAAAAAAAGGAATTAAAAAGAACTGTCATAAATTTGCCCTCATGAATCTTATTTTCTAGTAGGGAAGAGAGACAATAGACATAATAGGTGACCATTACACAGCAATAAGTGTGTTAGGAAAAAATAAAACAAAAAATAGAAACATAAAATATTTAATGCAGAGTCTGAAATTTTAGCTTGGGTACCATGGGAATGTCTTACTGAGGTGACATTTAATAAAGACTCAAATAAATGAATGACTAAATGAATAAATGAGTTTCATGATCCAGCCCAGGGACTTATCAACCATTAGATTGACTCTGCAGGAAAATTTATTTTGGTTTCTCCACAACCAACTTAAAAATGAACACAAACTAAAATATAGCGAATTCAAGCCATAGTATCTAATCAAACTGTAAATTTGACTAATGTCATTTGCTGGCTATTCTAAGTTCCAAATAGTTAAAATAGAATAGCCAAATAGGTTCTAACTTCCAAATACAATTCAACATAATCACTCTATGGAAGCCATAGCAAGAGAATGAAGATGCCAAAAAAGTTTAAAGTTATTGATGGTTAAGATATATCAATGCCTTTTCTATCAACTATATAATTAATTTTTTGTTATCTCTGCAAATCTAAAGAAATATATAAAAATCAAAACTAAACTATTTCAAAAGGAATAAAATTGATGTTTTCTACACAAATAAGAGTTGACAATAATCTGTCATCTTCCATTTTCTTATTGGTTGTCTAATCCAAGGTCAGAGGACAAGATTTCATCTTGCAGAGTTATAATTCATTAACTATCTTTAATTATTTCATAAAAAATATATTGGTTACATCAACTTAACTAATCCTGACCCTTGAATAGAATAATGTATTGTAATTTTATAAGATTAATACTTAATAACCTGGAAATATATATTGTTTTTGTGTTTTACCAGGTCAAAATTCATATCAAACTTTTTTTTAATTATGTTTACTCTTTTTAAATCTATCTCTTTTCCTTTCATTCATTTTTATTTCCTTTTCTGGTGCCACTATTCTTCAATATCTTTGCAAAAAAATTTAAAATCTTTGGATTAGTTTAAAAGGAATATAATGGTGAAGAACTAGTAAATAAAAATACTAATGTAATTAATAAATAAATGGTATACTACTACCTATCTATTATCTATCCACCTACTTGCCTACCTGCTTGCCTACCTACCTACACAATCTGGCTTATCTAAGTGTTCATTAAACCTGCTTTTGTTTTTATCACACTACCACTTAGAGGTTATATTAATAGATGTGCACTGAATGTTATAATAAAAAGTGTGATTTTGACATTTTATGTGGCTCAAATTAATACATGATATAGACTCACTTTTCTTCCAAGAAAGTTTTTTTCTGAAACTTAAATAGAATTACTTTTTCTTGAGAACCAAGAAAACATCAGATATTTAAATATTTTAAATTGTTTAAATTCTATTAACTCATTTTACTATCTCTTCTCACTCCAGCACAATACTTTAAGAAGTATAGCTGAGCATAAGTAAGTCAGATATCAGCAACTGATTTTGAGTTTATCCAAAAGCAGTGGTCATATCACATTTATTGGAGAGAATAAGAATAATAAGATATTTATAGTTTTATAGATATAATATTTTGTCCTGGATATAAGGACAAAATATTAGTTTCTTTGGAACAGAAAACAACAACTGTTTTGATTGCTTCTGTTATAGCAAACATGCTTCTAACTTCAGCTCCAAATCATCAGTCACTTAGCATCTTTTGATTTCTCTAAACTCAAAAAAATCCCATGAACTCTAAAGTTTATAATATGCATGTGGTTAACATTCTAAATTACTTTCTATTAAACATTGGCTATTTATATTTTCTTTTATCTTAAATATATTTTCCTTTAAATCCTCACCAAAGTAATCAATATTTTCCTTCTGACAGTTATTATTTTCCTTCTGATAGGTTTTGTTTGTGCTTCAATAATACTAAATATGGGTTTACCTGGGTTTTTGTGATATATGACTTAAAAATGAGGTGATTAATAAGAACGTGTAATAACGAGACATGTGTTTACCTGAAAATAAGAGGATGTATAATTTAGTAGACAACATGTTGTGTTTACAGTATGTTTGAGCCATATATAGTTTGTAATTGGGTTTCAACCCAGTAAATTATATCAATAATTTACATGGCACTGTAAGATGTTATAGTACTGATGACATACATACCTAATTTATCAGTGTGCGCATCTTTGAGTTAATGTGCTGTTTCTACGACATTTTATTTCCCCATAATAAAGAGTCTAGTCTTTATCCAATTCCTCTGAGTATAAAGGTGTCAATAAATAATGCACAGACAAATAAATGAAACCATAAACAGATACTAAAAACCGATAGATCAATATAAATGTGCATTAGTGTCTACAGTTCAGAGGTGGTTTAACTTAAAGAAAAGCTCCATTTTATATCTATGCTTTGCTTTCTTCCTTCTTTTAAGACCTGCTGTCAGAGCTACACTAGTATATTTTAACACTTTGGATCTTTAAAATATTTTATAAAGCAAAATAGAGACAGCAGATTATTATAACTATTTGCAATAGTTATCAAAACTGCTCCAAGCATTAGTGTATTCTGTAAAAAAGAATTAATAAATAACATACTTGACCTAACAGAGAGAATCAAGAAAGTGGCTGCACAGCATTAGGAACAGGTTTATATCTCTGATTTCTAATTGCATTTTTCAAATTTCAAATGATGAGCTCTGAATTTACTTTGAGAAAGTGTTTCTTTTTGTCTAGAAGATTAGTAAAATCTCTGCTAATATAAAAAGTGCTTCAGAAAAGAAGCTGTGTTTGCTTGGTGAAACCAGAAATCTGGGTTACTTAGTCAATATGTAGGCTGTCTAGTAAATACCTTCACAGAAATAATTAATAGTGTTCAGACTTGGATAAATTATGTATATAATCAGTAGGCCTGTTTACTAATTTACAATAAAAAGTATTAAAGAGACCAGAGGGGTTGGTTCATTTTGCCTTTTCATCCTTTTCCTGTAAGCGAAGATGGGGGTGTGGGAGTGGAGTGAGGAGGGGAATAGAAACGTTTGGGTGGGGAATAACCTAATCGTGTCTTTATAAATGAAGAATCAGATCCTGGTAAGATTCTAAAATAAGAGATAAAATACTGCCATTTGTGATGTGGATGGACCTCAAGATAATCATGCTAAGTGAAATAAGCCAGACAGGAAAAGTTTAAAATGACATAGTATCACTTAAATGTGGAATATAAACCTAAAAGCAACAATCAGGACAAACAGAGACTCATGGACATGGACAATAGACTAGTGGTTACCAGAGGGTGGGTGGAAGGGGGAAAGAGAAAGGTAGACAGGGTTAAAGGGGTAAAATATGTGGTGACAGAAAGAAATCTGACTATAGGAGGTGAACACACAATGTAAATATATATGCCTTACTGTTAATGTACAGCTGAAACTTACTGAATTTTGTTAACCAATGTCACCATAAAAATATAATTAATTAATTAAAAAATAAATAAATACAGGCAGTTTTGCTGACAAAACTCGAATTCTCAAATCTATCAGCCATGATTCTCCCTGGCATTGCTTGAATAGGCGATGTCAATATTTATCTCAGGGATTCTTTTGGTAATAAAATTTCCTGGCTGACCCACTTTCTCCCTATTGACATGTTCTTTTTCACATATGCTCATCCATTCAATTAGCTAAACTCAGTGGTAGAATATCCTGAAGCTAAGGAAGCTTAAGCAACTCACTTGAACAGGTCTCTCCCAAGATCTGAGAAAAGACAGAAAAAAAAGTGTTCACATGATAATATGTTTTTTAAAATTTGCAAAATTTCTGAAGCAAAGTCTTCTGATAAAAACTTCAGGCCCCACAAAACCCGAATCTGCTCCCAGCTATGGCTAGATATGGCAGTCCTAGTCTGGGAACCATTTTGTCACATCATTTTATGTGTAATATTCCGGTCTTAAAACTTAAATTTCATACAATTATCTTATCTTCTTTATTTTTATTTCTTAGAGAACTCTTCAAGGTGTTTTCCAGTAACCTACACCACATAACAACTTTAAAAATAAAAAAGAAGCAATATTTAATTAGTGCTGAATATGTCTGACATATGAGTACAATTTGGCTTAAGAGTTTCATCAACCTTCATTTATTTGTTGTCTGCTGTTTAAATTACCTTAATATTTGCAAGAAATCTTTAAGTCCTACAAAGTTTTATAATCAGCTTGTAGTTGGTTTTTGTGTCATTCTTTCATCTCAAGCCTTTAAATATTCTTTATTGTTATCTTTTCTAAGTAGGTACATATACCAATGCTAATATCTTTCTTCCTAGATCTGATTCTCAGAACAAAGCTTCCTAAATGTGCATATTGAGATGCCCAACATAATTTATAAATAAGTAGTTCATGTATTTATATAGACTCTTTCTTCTCAAATACAAGAAGTGGAGATTATTTTGGTATTCTTGTCATCAGAATAATCAGAATCATTGAAACACAAACCATTGTCTTTTCACAGTTTAGCAACTTTTATAATTAAAAGTTTTTTACTAAAAAAAAACAGTTAAAGAAGGGCACATCAATTAGTCTGATGATATAGAGCACAGTAATGGAAGAAAGAAAAATAATTTTCTTCTCAACACTGTACTTATTTAAAATATGCTTAGGGTAAAACACCTGGAAATAAATATTTTAATTGCATTTTCAGATGAGTATGCTGGGGCTCATATACTTAGTAAAATTAAAAGGTAAGTATGAGGCCTGGGATTCATATTTAGCTTATTTACTTTAAGATCTTAGTCAAACAAGGAAAGGTACTATATGTAACAGTTTCTATAGTGCTTTCATATGTGTTGTTATTTATACTTAACAATAATCCTGTTTTGTCAAATTGAAGTAGGTATACAAACTGAGGTTTGGAAGGGTTAAATCACATTTAAAAATATGTCTGTAGCTGCTGAGGTGGGTCTCTAACCTAAGGCCCCATATGCAGTTGAATTCCATAATCCATTATAATACACTGCTATAAAAATAATTCAAGTTTGTATATATCTTCAACTATGAATAATAGAATTAAAAGACAATAGAATATTTTCCTGTTATCACTTGTGTAAAAATTGCTCAGTGCTCAAAGGCAAAAAAAAAGAGGTATAAAAGTCATCATAAGAGGAAAATTTCTAGCAAGCTTATGATTAAGTTGTCATGAATATTATAAGCAAATGTAGAGGGAACAACTACAAATGGTTTTGATGATTCAAAACTTACAATGAGAAAAAAACAACCAAACAAGTGTTAACCCCCAAAATAAACACCAGATATAAGCATATCCTGTGTTGACAGAAGGTGTGAGTTTAAGTATGGCCTGTAAGAGAAGGGTTTAAATATTTTCTTAAGCAGATTTATTTTTATCTTTCCAAAGCCTTAGCAGTGTCTGCCTGAAAGCATGAAGCAGCTGTTCTAGACCATGGATTAGAGACTGTTCCAGGTGCTAGCCAGGTATTAGCTAAAATAAACTCCAAACCTACCAGTGGGTCATAAAGAAGGTTCTTGAATTATTTCCTGTCTGCAGATTTCATTTTTATTTAAATTTAAAAAACTTTGTTAATATGGCTCAATTTTTAATTTTTTATCTTCACATGGAAACCCATTACATAATAGATTTCAATCATGAATTCTTCAGATGTAATAAAAGGAAGGGCAGGTTAATAGAGATTTGGTCCTGAAGATAACTATAAGTGGCTTCTGTTACTCTGTAGCTAAGTGATCTTAGACGTTAACATCCCTCATTTTCTTCAAATTCTAGTATTATAATTAAATATGAACATGAAGCTCCATATAAGGTAATGAAAGCAATGAAGCAAACAGCTTAACATTCTATTTAAATAAATAATTTAAAGAAGATTCTGGGCCTTTCAACAGCTATAGTGAAGTTGTTTGGCAGCAGGATGCAAATAACATAATAACTTAAAAAATGATTCTAGATTTTTTTCTAAGTGATCATGGTGAAGTTGTTCAGCCAGAACATAATTAATAAAAAATAATGGAACAAAAAATTGATGGAAGAACCAATGGTTTCAGTAAAAACAAGCATGGAATTTGACCCAACAAGGAGGCATGTGTGTACCTAAAGTTAAGGCAAAATCCTCCCTATCCCTGGTTGGCTCTAGAGTTTCAAGTTAATTCCTGATCCCTATGCACTATGTTTGAGTTCTTAGTGGACCTAAGGCAAAAATGAGAAGAATCCACACCAAATGCTGTTAAATATCTTTCATTTAGGAGATTTTCCTAAATGGCACCAAAAATATTTACATTAGACAATATAAAAAGAAAGAAAGCATTTATTTAGCTATACAGCACCAGTTGTTATTTTTAAAAATTGAGAAAATCAACATTTTTCCCTAAGAACCATTAGAATTCTAATTAAATGTCGTATATACAACACATATTTCTCAACAAAATGCGAAACTTAAGGGAGTTTACAGAAAACATCTGGTGGGAGGCCAAAATATTAAATATATTCTGTGAAATGATTTTTAATTTTTAGAAACCAATCATAAACAACAAAAAACTCAAAGCATTAAGTAAAATAATGATAGCAATGAATTGTGGCACATAACAGAGTACAAGAGAGAAAATTATAATCATAAGAGTAATTAAAAACTATAATAGTAACTTGATCATCATATATTCTGGCCCCAAAATCCTAATTGGGAATATACATTAGAAAAAATTTGGGATCATGGAATAAGATAAATAGCAATAAATGCATCCATAATATTTGTGTGCTTACACTGACTGAAACTATGTCACAATGTTAAGAGTCACTGTCCTACACATAAAAAACCCATTTATGCAAAAGGTTCCAAATGTTATGGGTTTATAATTATTAGTGTTAATTTAATACAACAAATGCTGCATACAGGAAGTTCAAGTGCTTTTAATGAAGTATGTATGACACCATCCTGCTGTTATATAGGCTGTGTTGAATATATTTTAACAATTTGAGAATAAATATACTACAATATGGGAGAACAATGTAAGAAAGTTATGTTTCCTAAAGTCGGGCCCTTGGAATACCAAGTCTCACAAAGTGCATTTTGGGAACGTTCACTGAGAACAAATGTATCCTGGAAATTCAGCTTACAGCACATTTCTCTCTTGGACTTTATAATGCACATTGGCATGTCAAAGCCTCTGTGAATTTCTATAGTAAAGATACCCATTTTTATTTATTCTCCTAGTGTGTTTGTATTATCTATTAACATTTAAAGAATGTACAAAATGCTTTGATAAATGCTGATCTATATTATAACAGCTCTTTGAGTATATTTATATTAGATCTTGGATATTTTAGTGTTCTTTCTTATGACTTGATAGAACTCATTCCCGCACAACTATATCCTGATTTAGATGGAATTTATAGAGAGATTTATATTTTTAGAACATTCACACTGTATTACATCTGGTAATATTCTCCTGAAGTATTAGCAGCTATACCAAATCTGATATTAGTAACCCTCACACTATGGCTAGATTTATGATGGCCAATGACATTCATGTCTCATCGATAAGTAAATCTTCTAATATTTTTTTTAAAAAATATTTAGTCTCTACTTACAATCATATCCCTCCATAGTCTTCTCTTACATACAATGCTGCTCTCAATCTACAATTACTAAAAATTCCTCAAATCTCCCTAAATAACCAACACGAGCCTCCAATGTATAACCTTTCTGTGGTTTCTAATAGTTTTATTTGGGAATGAATTTATGAGTACAGACCCCAAATGAATATCCTAGTCATTTTCCTCCTATTGGGTGTCACTTATCTTTAGCTATTATCCAAATATATTTGCTCTAAGAAAGACTTAATATTCACCTTACTTTCTGCAGTACTTAAGGTAATGTACATAATCACTGCTATTTGTTAGTGCTGTTATCCATGTGTGAGTAGCCTCATAATATTAAGGGGTAAATGCCATTTGCATTTTCTTAAAACTTAGACTATATATCAGGTACCAGAGTATACCAAATTAGAATGTGCTCCACAATAATTGTATGTTAGAATATGATGCATTTAATATTTTGCTTTTGACAATAATAATAGCTAGCATGTATTGGGCATCTTATTTAATGTGGTAGGTTCTATTACACCTATTTCACAAATGAGAAAACTAAATCTCAAAGAGATTAAGCATGTTGTTCCAAGTATAAACAATTAGTAAGTGTTGAAGATAGTCTTCCTTAGAAGCCATGATTAATTGTAATATGTCACCCTTTCCTTTACTCTAACAATTAATTGGACTCAGTTGGTTTAGGTAGGCCAAGCAGAGTTCCTGCCCTCTGAAGTTCTCCTATGGGAGAGATTCCTGTCTCAGTGTCTTCTGACTTTCTAAATGTGTGAATCATGGGACAGCCCTTTTCTTCCTTGTGGAGAAAGACAAGTGAGAGAGGAAAGAATAAAATAAATGTGATGAGAAATAATGAAAGACTCCTATTTCTGACTCTTACAAATTTCTAATTTCTGCTCTTGTAAGGTACACCTATACCCTCTCATAATAAGTCCCCTTGTAATCTTATTTTTGGCTTAAGTATTTGGCACTGCTTTCTATTATATGCAACCAGATAATTTCTAACTAAAATTCTAAGTATGACTGATTCTTTGCTCTGTATTATGTGGCTTTCCCTTTAACTTTAAGTCTCCTTCCCTTGCCTCTTACACTAAAAAAAAAAAAAAGTCATTCCTGGATCTCTGTAAAAGAGAAGGATCTTCATGCATTGGAAAAGAAATAATTTTTGACACAATAGACAATCATTTCTAAATAAAATTTTAAAATAAAGTTTTCAAAAATATAACCACATTAGATTTTACAGATTCAAGAAAATTATATAAGATTATTATACAAAGGATTTGTGTGCATTTAATATAACTATAAATGAGAGTTATCTCAGCATTCCGCTTAAAAATCCAGTTGGAAATAAAGTTAAGCAGTTATGCAAAATATTGACTACAGTTTAAATTAGGGAGTTCACCTGGAAGCAGATGGCCTAAAAAAGGAAGGAACAGGGCATAATCATAAATCATAATAGAAGAAGACAAAGGACAAGCGAGCAAGACAAAGAAGGTAAAAGAAGCTGGATAACAAAAGATTCAAGCAGAAGCAAAAGAGAAGGGGGTAAAAGGAAGGGCATGCTAATAAAAGGAAGGATAGGGATGCCAACATGAACATCATGCCCAGAATTCTAATGAAAAGCTGCAGCGCTGGAGAGCACAGAACTAAGAAGCAACAGGAAAAGGCCACACAACAGTTCAATGGTTTTTAAATGTAGCATTGTGCCAAAGGGCTGGTAGTGAGCCTCACCCCATAGAGAGTCATTTAAAATTTAAAGTACATGGCTTTGCTTAATTGAAAGTGATGCTTTAAAAGAAGGCCACAGGTTTAGGGAAGAAACACCTGACAACAGAATGCAATGAAAGAAGAAAAGAGATGAAAGACAAAAGTGGGCAAAATTACAATAATGGCAGCACTGATTAATTGTGATGCTGACAGTGTCCATTTTTTTCCCCTTTAGAAAACCTTTTTTATTCTTTCTAAATGACCTTGACTCATATCTAAGATATCTCCATATAACAATCTAATACTTAAGATGTATTTTTCTCTACAGGTGTTCTTAAAACAAGTCAACAACAGTATTTAAGTTAGCTGTGTTTTGCAGAGAGGAATTAAATGTGGATCAGAAGCACCAGGGGAAACATACAAAAGCTTAGGATTTGAAATTGCCACTAGCAGTCATGAAAACCATCTCTCTGCCTCATCCAATACAGCAACAAAATAATTCTATACACGTTGGCATGGATGTAAATATTCACATTTCCACTCTTACTTGTCTACTCACATTTACTCCCATGGTCATGTTATCTAGTGAGAGAGACTGAATATGCAAATGGACAATAAGCAAACCATGTACAACAATAGAACTCCGACCCACATAAGATGTCCGGGAAGCCAAACCACAGTCTG
This sequence comes from Cynopterus sphinx, assembly GCA_030015415.1. Classification (NCBI taxonomy): domain Eukaryota; kingdom Metazoa; phylum Chordata; class Mammalia; order Chiroptera; family Pteropodidae; genus Cynopterus; species Cynopterus sphinx. Next base: position 14,116,482 of record CM057381.1, read on the forward strand.
CAGCAATCGTCCCCCAAAGATCAAACTCTGTTAATAGATGCTTGCTATTATGCCCTTCCCTCCAATACTAGAGAAAGACAGAAAAACTTTCTTGACTAATAACTAAGCGCTCCCACTCCTAGTTAGACCACATCGACCTTCTCTAGGCCAAAAAGACTCCAGAGCACAACTGAAGTCTTCCTTTTCTCTCACTACTTTGAAACTTTCCCATTCCCTTGCCTGCCTTAGAGTCTGCCAAACACAAGTGAAGTGTCTGACTCCCTGGTTAGTATAAGCTCTGAATTAATAGCCTCTCTTTATTCTCATGTGGGTGGTCTTTGTGTATTTCCAAAAATGCTTGGAATTAAAATACGATGTAGATGCTAATGACTCCCAGGATTATAGCTCTAGCCTATACTTCTCTCCTGAATGTCTGGCTTCCTTCATATCTATACTTGAAAATTTAGTGAGTGTGTTAAACTTGACATCTGCAAAACATCTACCCCACACACTCCCTAGATGTTCCTCTATTCTGATTTCTTAATTCCAGTATCTTGACGTAACAATTTCTCTCATTCTCACATGCCCTTGCATCTAATTTAATAGCAAAATCTGTTAGCTCAAAGATATTCAGAATCTGATTAAATTGCATTACCTTTACCTACTTGGTTGATTGTCCAAACTATCATCTCCTCTCATCCAGATAACTGTAATAGCCTTTTAATTGATTTCCCAAAATCTACCCTTGACTTCCTGTTTTCCTATTGAAACCACATTCAGAGTTATCCTTTTAAGGTAACAATCAATTTGGCACTTCTCCATTTCCTTTCTCACTCAGAATGAATGCCAGAGTTTTAAAATTTTCTACAACATCCTACAGAATTTGGCCACCAACATTCTCTTTCCTTTATTTACCAGCCACAGCTGTTTGGACTATGATAGTTCCCTTTCCAAAGGCTGGACAATGACCCTTGAGTCTAATTAAAAAAAAATGTATTAAAGGATAAATTTTAAAACAAAATATAATCATGATTTTCATACAAAGATAAAATGAACGTGTTTAAAAGTTTACTTAGCTCCTTAATTAATGAGAAAAAACTATCACAACTTGTTTGAAGGAGAATCAAATGAGCAGAGATGTATACCAGGTACAAGGGATTCTAAAATTAATTTTACTTTCTATAAAATTTGAAATAGGCATTATGGAAAGATTACACAAGTTGAAATCAGACCTGAGGTGACAAGATGTATTGTGAGAATCAGGAAATAGATTCAGAGCTATAAGAGGAAAGTAGTGCTGAGCCAAAGGAAGCTTTAAGATAGCAAAATCTTACATGATGGATAATGAAAGATTAAACAATTAAATGGCAAAAGAAGCATACAAACACAGAAAGTAAGAGAAATAAAATGTAAATGACTCTCTTTAAAGCATGACATCACAAATGCTTGTTACCCTAGTACATTTGAGTCACTGAGTCACTCATGGTTATGAAAACACATTCCTATCTCTGTGAGGACCAGCTGTTCCCAGGCTTTCCTGAGATTCTTACTCTACTTATTACCAAAATTATCTCAAAATAATCTTGCAGCACTTGAGGGAGCTTGAATTAGTCTTATCCTCCATATAACAAAGACCCTAAATATAGCACTATATATGTCGACATCCAGTTTCTAGCACAAGTCCTGGAGTAGAGTATGTGTTAAATAAAGTTTAGAAAACAAATTGACTTGAACAAATTAAGTCAAATTTCTCCAAATTAGCCAATCTAGCTGTTAGTATTTGAGTACCTTAATATATTCACTAACAGCAAGAAGCTTCTATTCTCATATCAGCCTACTTGCTTATCTCATTTCCTTTATATCTTTAAAATTTTTGACTGTTTTTAAAAATCCAAAATGCTTGATAATTATTTACATATTAAACTTACAACTTCTTTCAACTCCAGTAAAAGACAATAGTTTAGTATTGTCATCTGCCTAACAATAAAATTTAATCCTTGTTCACTTTTTATCTTTCCCTCTATGCGCTATTTTTCTATTTCCCAGATAAGCAAGTAAAACTGTAGAAAGATTTGCTGAAACTATTACACTGATGAAGGGAAAATTCCACTAGAATGTACTCCAAAATATTGAGTTTTAACCATGAAAAAAAGGAAGTCAGATAAACATAGATTTTACTTTTGTAAGTAATATTTTGTTGTCTGTGTATGTGTGTTAAAGATATAGATAAAGCAACAGATATAAATGACAGGTAGGTTAAATGATTCTCCTCATTCTCATCTTCCTTATTTCACATTTTCACTTTTTCTTCCAAAAAAATAAAATGTTGATTGATGTTAAAATTAATATAAATTGGTTACAAAATTAAAAAGCATTCTTATAGTTAATTTTTTCAGTTTGATGCCAGTATTGGAGAACATTTTTTTTTTGTAATTAAATTTAAAGAATTTTAAGGCCTACATAATCTTAAAGACAGTAAAGCCACTCATGGTTTGTTTGTTAGACACTTCTAGTATATTAATGTTGGCAAAGAACTCATTATTTTGGCAGGCGACATTTTATTTACTGACAACTATAAGTCTTGTAAATTTATTTTATACATTATTTTAAAATGTTTTCCCATAATTTCACATTAATATTTTAAATTAATCCAAAATATCCCTCCCCATAATTCCTACTTTGTTATCCAGACTAATAAAAAAAATAAACTTAATTCCCTTTTCACATGATAAACCCTTACCGGTACCAGTCTGTGGCCTGTTGGGAACTGGGCTGCTCAGCAGGAGGTGAGCGGCGGCTGAGCAAAGCTTCATCTGTATTTGCAGCCGCTCCCCAACACCAGCATCACCACCTCAGCTCCACTTCAGATCATCAGGCATTAGGTTCTCATAGAAGCACCATTCCCTGGTGCCAAAAAGGTTGGGGACCACTGTTTAAAAGCATCTCGGTCTGGTTAACCCTCCTTCATATTATGGGATGTACATATAATTCACTATTTTAATTGTACTATTTGATAATCCCAACTTTTAGCATTATTTTAAATTTAGGGCACCAATGCTGGATTACCCAACTCTTTTGTACCACACTAGAGTTTTCAAATAGTTCTTTGCTCCTAAAATATAATCTTATATCTGTGTATGCCTTATGAAATATGCAGACATTTCAATTAATGAAATGTAGACACCTCCTTGGGAATATTTTTGTTTGCCTTAATTTTGATACATATATATATTTTTCTCTCTGTTTATTTCTATCATCATATTATACTGTTATTCCTTAGGAGATAATAGTTAATTCAGTTTTCTAGGTTATAACACTCTTCAAGTTAGATCTTGCCTGCTCTTAACTTGTGTAATTAATTCTTTGATTTAAATTTGGTAATTTACATGTATCCTGCTAAGATATATTTTGAGTTCGATTCTTTGTTCAACATATGAATTATTAATCTTTAGACTAATTAATTTTTGAGTAAGAAGGTATCATAGGAGGTAAACTTCTTTAGCTCAGTAAAGACTATCACAAAAACCTTACAGCTAACATCATATTTAATGGTGAGAGACTCATAGTTTTCCCACTAAGATGAAGTAGAAGGCAAGAATGTCTCCATACCACTCCTTTCAACATTTTTCTGGAAGTCCTTGCTAATGCAACAAGCAGTAAATGGAAATAAAACTCTTCTTGTTTACAGACAACATGATTGTCAGTTACCATTTATTTGTTGATGTTATATGTGTATCATCTAGACATCTCTTCTGAGCTCTTGACCTATAAATTAAAATATTTCACAGACTTGGGTGTCTATGTAATATCTGTTTGGATGTTCTGGAAATTTCTAACATCCAACATTCTTAAATGCGGATTCCACATCTTATTCCCAAATCTGTTGCTTTACTTGTGCTCCTTTGATGAGTGAAATAACATAGTGTCATGACCTTCCCAGTCATAGAATACCCAACTTAAAACCCTGCTAGACATTTCTTATCCACCATTTTCCTCTGACTCAAAATTCATCACAAATTCCCCTTGGATCAGACTCTTATAATTTCACCCCAGTGTTAGTAGAATAGACAATCAACTGTACCCCTTGCTTTTAGTCATGTGCATGTATGTGACTGAGTATGCATTTTAAAAAATTCACTTTCATCTTTTCATCATTTGCATAAAATGCAAGCAATTTGCGTTACTCCCTATTTAACAATCTTCACATCTTCCCCTTGGAGTCAGTAAAAAATCCAAACTCCTTATAATATTATGCAAAGTATCTTATGATGATTTCAGCCTTTATTTTCAGCTGCCTACCGTTGTCTCCAACCTCTACACATTTTCCTTCCTGCCACATAGATCAAGTTGCAATTTATTCCGGTTACCAATTTACATTGCTATTTTTTGCACCTCCTGCAAGAGAAAACCCTTTCAACCATCTACTAGACCAATTTTGCTTGGCTAACTCCTATTCTTTTTTTCAAGGTTGAACTCCTTCATGAAGCCTTTCCTGAAATTTTTTGACTTTTAATGCACTGATGGTCCTCTGCACTAACTGAGATTTTATTTTAGCGCTTAACCACATGCTCTAAAGTAAATCAGAGCTTTTACTTTTCAGACTTGCAGAGTAGACTATGGAATGCGTGAGAGCAGAAAATATGGCACTTTATTCCATCTTAGTCCCTATGATATCAAAGCCTATAACATATGTGTTTAAGCAAAGCTAAGTAATTGTTAAACCATTGCTTTGTGTTGTCTTTATCTCATTTTTTTAACAGACTTCACCAAGTATAGTGGACCTGTTTCTTCATTTTACTTTTTCTGTAGAGATTTGATTTTCTGTATAATCTATATTATTCAAATAATTTAACTCTTTCATTCTACTGATAATATCTTATAAGTTCATTATTTTTTCCATCCTGGAATTTTTATTCTTTTGTTTCTACTTTATTTTTAAAAGTAAAAATAAAATATATGGAGGAGCTTTTCTGTCATTTAAAAATATTTGATAGCTTTACCTTTCTATAGCACATTTATACATTTTATAATTAAAATCGATTTTTATTCTAAACCTCTACTGCACAAGTTTCTGTCAAAAAACTTGAACAACACTCTCAGAAACATATGCTTCTCCTCAGTGTAGGTAACTACCATGCTATTGGCAGATCTCAGTGCAAAGCATCTCTTCCTATGGAGATATTACCTGCTTTTATTTTGAGCTGGGTTTGTATCATATAGGCTCCTAGGACATCATGCATCTCTTCTTTATATCAGTTATCACAGCAACAATTTTATAGTTTTATGGTTACTAATCTTTGAACTCTGTGAGGGCAAAGGTATATATCTATATTGCTTCTTCTTCCTATATCCTGCACATTGCATAGCAACTCACATGATGGATAGGCACAATCTATGTATAAATATGTATATTAAAAGAATGAATAAACATAATTCCAAAAAAGTATACTTACATGTGATTCAATAAAAATCTTTAGGCTTAGAAAAGAATCTTCCAATAGAATGACTTGTAATTTTTCAAGTCTATGGAAGAGGAAATGGTAGCAATCAGAGGAATAAACCCTCATTAGAGGTTTAATTTATTTGCAATGAAAAGCTTTAGATATTGAAATAGCCTACTAAGGAAGTTTATAAAATTTCTCTATACAAGCATCATAGTTATATATAGGATTGGTATTGAAGTCAGACAGTTTGTATCCAATTTTTGTTTGAATATGGCTCTAGTGAAAATAAAGAAGATAGCATTTTAGGGTTATTCTTAGCATTTAGATTTTGAATCTATATTATTTTACTTATCATTTTGGAATTTTGAATTATATGCTCCAATAATACTTCATATTGTTTCATTAGCCTAATAAAATAAAACTTCATGTTTTTTATTTAATAGAAATGTAAATTATCTGTACAATATTAAATTTATAAATGTGTTTTCCAAGCAACAACATGATGGATTATAGTCCCACTGAACATTCAATATGAGCTCCTGCATGGGAAAGAAAAGGAAATTCACTTTGAACTGAATTGAGATAAACATATCTCATAAGTGAATCAAGTTTCAATAATTCACAAGCAGTAAAATCCAAAGTAAGTCAAAGGAGATCTATTATAAATGCCATAGCCCAAATCCAACCTAGTATTATTGTAATATTAAATTATAAATGCTATTTATCAACAGATTTCTCTTCCACACCTTTCTTAAAAATACATTTTATAATATTTTATATTAATATTAAATAAAGTTGGATATTTTATGTCATTATAAATAGACTCTGCTATATTTCTTAAAACATTTGATGCTTTATTATTTTTTTGTGGAGCAAGACTATCACCATATGTGAAAGTCTATAAGCAGTAATATGTTTGCCTTAAAAAGTCAAAATATATTTGCAAAAAATAGTTTTCTTGTTTCTCTTCTTTCTTACATTCAAGATATTCTTTTAATTTTAAAATAAAATGTAGTCTTCTACTTTTTAGAAAATAATATTTTTAAAAAGTCAAATTGCTACTATCTATGACATAATATAAAATTTAAAATCTAGTTTGACTGGCTTAAGTAATATATAGATGTATTCATATGAGCCAAATTTGAAAAATAATTTAAAGCTATTAATTGTTAGCATCCACTAGAGGTAAGAAAATCAAAACTAATTCAACATTTAAAAATTATTTTCAATGTCATAAAAGTAAAAATTTACAAATATTAAATATCTATGAAATACCTTTTGTTTTCTTTTCAGATCTAATTAAGAATTTATATTTTATTTCTGCTAAATTGCTTATGTCTCCAAATTGTGTTAATAAAAGACTGATTCCTTGAATTTAGACAGGCTAACTTAAAAGTTGCTGTTTTTACTTGCATATACATAAATATATGAAAATTAACTTGTTAAAATTTTTTTGAGAAAAATTAAGATTTATTGAAAGTATATTTTAGAAGGATACAGGCTGCTAAGGAAGCAAAATTTTTAATTCATCCATGTTTAAAATTTTCCCAGAAATGTGATATATGAGAGAAACCTTATAAAAGGTACTAATTGTCGGCTTTTCCTACTTAGTTCTTGTAACTCACTTTACTGCTGCATGGGCATGTGATAATTACAATCTCTGATACTAAAATGCAAACATATAACTCAAGCATGTATGTATGTATGTATTTTACTAAATGAAATACTTTAAGAGTAACAAATGGTATTAGTTACACCATTGAGAAAACAAATAAAACCTTGTAGGTCTTAATGTAGACTATGATCACTCTACAGATTTGAGACCTGACCCTGTGTCTTTGAATCTAAACTTGAAAACCCTCTGCATGTAATTTTATAAACTTAGTCAGGAAGTATTTTTGTTGACATAATTATCCTATCGAGGGTATTACCGCATCTCACAATGTGTCCCTTTATGACATCAATAGGCCAGAAACTTAGAACTCTTCCTTCTAGCTCTGTCAGATACAGTCACCCACTTCTTTTCACATATTTAAACTTAAAAAGTGCTATTCAATCACCTTTAGTTAATTGTTAAGATCAACTTTCTCTATACTAATGGATATATATATATATATATATATATATATATATATATATATATACATATATATATATATATATGTATGTATATATATTAACTAAAAAATATGCAAACTACAAAACTGGTGCCAAGAATTTATTTCCCAAATTGGCAGGTATAAGCTATTGAATATGTGCTCAGATATGACAAATGAACAATCTAGCAGATATTTCAATTCTCAATTCAGAGCTCAATAAATTTCTTTGAAAATTTTTTACAGGTATTTAGTGTTGTAATCTTTATAGATGTTCAGTAATTTTAGGATTAATAATTCTTTTATGTAGAGAAAAAGTTATAACAGCAGCTTTTTTATAGGATTAACATTCTGAAGGCTATATGACTGTTACTTTATCACATAGGTATTTTTATAACATCAAGAACATTATTATAATATTTACTATTGGAGATTATACTTTGAAAATTTTCACAATTGCAACATTTTCTATTTTCATTCCTATTTTATAAAACGTTCTTATAAAATAACCATGCAACAACAACAACAACAAAAAAAAAATCAACCTATGTGCATATTTAAGGCAATATAACTGTGTTGTAAATGATTTGGTCATTCCCAAAGATATGGCTTTTTATACTCAGTTTCTGGGAAGTAATCCATGTCATAACTTGTAGGAGCCTGCCTCTTTGTTTAGGTCAGGGCTGTTCACACCAGATCTATGGTGATACTGGCCACAGCCAATAGTCTTAGAAAATAGGCTGGCCACACTAAGAAGACCAGCCCTGTGATTTAGGGTGGTGGCTTTCAGTCACAAGGTATCAGTCAAGGACTTGGCCCTCAGACTCTGCAATTTGTCAGTTTGTCAATCTTTTAGCATACTAGTAATCTATACTAAATATTAATGTAAGTTGGCATCTACCTCTGTTCTGTTGAAAATTAAAAAAAAATATTTAAAGTATATATCTGGAGAACAATAGCAACAGCCCTATGTATTGAGGACTAACTAGATGTTAGATACTGAAAATGTATTACATGCTTAGTTTATCATATCAGTATGTGAAATGCATATTGCTATGCCCATTTTCAAAGAAGAAAAATAAATAACTTGTCTAAAATTCAACACCCAATGTGTGGTAAAGCCAGATTTTGAAACCTGCTGCATTTCAAATCCAGCACTCAGAATGACTATCAAACGCAGCCTTTCCTTGTTAACACAGCTCCCAAACCTATTTTGAGACCAAGTTGATTAAGACTAAAATATCTTAAGGCTAAAACAGTATGTAATTTTGATTAACATGATTAGCTAAAATACAAGGAATAGCTTGCTTAGTCACACAAATATAACTCTGGACACTTTCCATAAATTCAAAATATCATATATTTGTTCATTGCAAAATTATATCTACAACAGATTGTGCTACTGACTTCTCAAAGTTTCAAAAGAGTATCAGCTAATTAGGGCAGCTGTGAAATCTCAGGCAGATTCCACTACCTTCAGTTGACACAACGTGCTGCCAAGATACTCCCCGATATAATATAAAATTAAACTATCAAACACTTGCAAAATCTTGTGTAACTAAAACTCATTCTATAAAGATAGGGGAGGTTTCAAACTATTAAAATATTGAGAGGTTTCTGAGATGTCAGAAAATGTCTCATAAACTAAATATTGAGTATAATTTGTGCACAAACAAAAGGCTATACTGTATCACATACTTTTATATACATTTAAATGTGTATATAATTGTATATGGATAGAAACATGTAGGGCACAAACCAAATTGAATAGAACCACAAATCTTCTAGTATCAACACATATAGGAAATATATAGTCTTGAGGAAAGTTTTGGTGAAAAAAGTAATAATTGAGAGTCAGAATTTTATGAATTTGAACCTGAGCTTTGTCACTGGGTGATTTTGCTCTTATTTTCTCATGAGTAATTGAAAAGATTAAATGAGAGGTAATACATTTAAAAGTATTCAGTTTGTATGCTGATAAATATAGCCAATAAAAGTTGAGTATATTTTATTCCTACATCTTACACAATTTATTGATAAATATAATATACCATTATAGTTGAATATATTTGTAACATATATTATCTCACAGCCAAAATTTTGGCTTTGTTGTAGGATGAAATGTACCCTCTCCCAATTTCATATGTTGAATCCCTAATGCCCAATAATTCAAAATGTGACTTCATTGGGAAATAGGCCTTTAAAAGAAGTGATTAAGTTAAAATGATGCTTTTAGAGTGGCCCTAATCTAGTTTGACCTGTGTCCTTCTAAAAAAGAGGAAACTTGGGCACCTAGAGGCAGGAAAGTGCACCCACAGAAAAAAGACCACATGAAGACAACCAGAAGGCAATCACCTGCAAGTCTCAGGCGAAACCAAACCTGCTGACACCTTGACCTTATACTTTTATCCTCCAGAACTGTAAGAAAATAAATTTCTATTGATTAATTCACACAGTCTTTTTTTTTTTTTTTTGTATTTTGTGATGCTGGTATTTTCCTATGTGGTTTAGAAAGACAAGAATAGCCTTTTAATTAAAAAATTAAAAAGAGAGAAAAAAAATGTCTCAGAGTTACATCTACTACAAATGCTTGTACAGATGTTGAAAACTGATCACTAATACAATAGTTTTCAGAACACCCAGGTATCAATCAGACAATGAGTCCGTAGGTCTACTCTCATTACCTTGGATATACTTAGGAAGGTCTCATTTTGATGTGTGCTCTTGGATTTCCCATTTCTGAAATATATATTTCCTTTACATCTAGCTGAATCCAATCTGTCATACAGACACTAGCTTGCTGCATGAAGACATAACTAACAACTCAATCCCCCTGAGATCTTTCCCCTGAATTGACTCCTCACTACCTTTCTTATCTGTTAACTTTTTTTAAAGGAATATAAAATGCAATTTCCTGAGAGAAAAAAAGCATTGGAGCTTATGTGCCAGCACAGTGTCTTGCATAAAACAAGTATAAAGATTATGTTGAATTAATAATTTTAATAAGCTATTAAAATAAAAAGATATAAAGTATTTTTACTTTGTACCCATTCATCAAATAATAGCTAACAGAGATTGCACTAACACATTAACAAATATTCTTGTTCCTTGTCTCCTTAGATCTAAAAACACAGGACTGTTTGCATTTTGGTTTTGTCTGGTTTCCTACATTGCCATTAGCTCAGATGTTCAAGATAAATACATTTATCCTGAACATAACTGTCCAGTCCTTGCCCATAGACAGTGGTTTGAAGCTTTCTTTGCCAAGTATCTTTCAAAACTCGATTAAAAACTGTAGGTTTCCTGCCCGAAAACTGAGACACACTCACTTTTGCAATCTATGTCAGAAGGTCACAGGTTCCAAAACCCATGTCTAAGAACACCATTTTAAACACTCTTAGAGAGGTTAATAGGCTATTGTCATAGTGATCACCAGATGCATGTAAGATAGGGATATGTAAGAAGGGTCAAGGCTCCAACTGAGGAAAATATACTAACTGCCTGAATCGGACCTATGTATGCATTGGGCATATCAAACATCATGATGGTGCAGAAATAACTTGAAAAAAGCAAGCAGTAATTTGCGAGTCATAACAGGACATTTCTTAAAATTAAATGACTCAATAGATACTATTTTATCATGTTGCATTTTATTGTTTTAACCACATGTGTATTTTATTTTGCTTTTATTGAATTATTTTTTTAATCTGTAAGGAAACAAACAGAAGCTAAGTGAGGTCATGCAATGAAACTTAAACATGTATAAGCTATGATGTCTCTTTTAATGTGGCTTAATGTCTACTTGAAAAACAGATACATCCACAAACACAAAAAAAGATGCAAAAGTTAAAAAAAAAAGTGAAGTTCTAAGTACACGAATAGCCTACCCAAAGGTTTTAAGGAGATTATTGGTATTGCCTGTGTTCATTTGAAATTTTCTCTCTCAGGACTATGACTGGAAGCAGACAGCCCTATAAGTCTGAGTAATGAAATTCAGACATCTGTGCCTGAAATTCCTATACTGTAAACCATTTTTTAAACAATCATCAATTCCCGGGACATATATTTGTCATTTTCATAATAGTCAATTCATACTTCCTAGAAGAAAATGTTTTATGACTCTATGAAGACTAAACAGACCTGACAGAACAAAGATTCTTATCCTATTTATGCAATAGTGAAGTAATTTACATACTTGGATCAAATAGCCAAAATTATAAATATGAGCTCTAAAGTATGACTTTGAAGTAAGGGAGAAAGAAACATCACTGAATCACTTTGTTTTGAGAAGCCCAAAACTAAATGAAAGGCACACAACCAATCTCTTCTATTAAATATTTTGCTTGTGTTAGCCTTCCAACAGTCATCACACCCAGTATATACTAACACAAGAAAATACAACTCCAAAACTTGCTTAATTACATGCAAAGTCAAGTGTGTCGTAATTTGACTTTGTATAGTAAACAAATGCTATATAATAGAACAAATCTTTATTATATTATTCTCCCATAAACTTATTATATGCAACACAAACACTAGAAATCAGATATAAAGAATCACATTCTGTTCAATAAGTTATTCTTCCAAAGTAAATATGGATGGACTTTTAGAATGAAAGGAAATGTGGCTTTCAGTCTCAGTTGGACCACTTATATATTGACTTTCATAACTCTGAAATCTCAAATTTATATTAGTTCTGGCATTTACTAGCTACTTTCTCATTTCCAAGAATAAAATGAGGTTGCCTGTAAATATCCAGAAAGAAAAGTTTTTGGTTCCTTTTCACTTCCTAATTTTTATTTTTAATTTAATTATTTAATTTAATTTAATTTTTTAATTTAGCTAAATTCTATGTGCATATACTCCAAATACAGACTGTCTGGATTCAAATTCAGGTTGCATGACTGATTAGCTATGTAATCTTAAGTAATTTATTTTAGTTTCTGTGTCTCGATTTTCTCATCTGGGAAATGGGAATAACAGTACCTAACTTAAAAATGATGTAGTGAAGATCAAGATGGTATTATATATTCAGCAGTTAAAACAATGCCTCATGTTTAATGAGGTTAAATAACAAGCAGATTAATGATGATGATGATGATGATGATGATGATGATGATGTCTTATTCATTTATAAAATGTATTGATTCTTTTTCTCAGTATTAATACTTGAAGAAATTCATAAAAAAAAAAAGCTCCACCTCTCAAACCCCTAATATTCAATTTTCTTTTTGAATCAAATCCTTTACTGCTTATAAGACAAGCAAAAGGAGGCCCATCTCACCATGTGACCAGAATACTAGGCTTTACTCAACAAATAGTAAATGGCTCCTGAGCAGAAAGTTTTCTAATTTGGCTTGAGAGATCAAGCAGGCAGGAGTGAGCTGGTTCCAACACCTCTGTACAATGCTAATGATTTTTTCATGTCGAATTAATAGGATTGAATTGTTTGTGATTTCAGCAGCTGCTGGGAACAGTGGGAGAGCTTCCACCAGTACACTGACAGCCTTGTGCCCCTCACATAGCTGTGTTTAGATAAAACAGGAATGCTAACAGTCTGTCTAGAGTACGCTAATCTTAAATTAATCGTAATTACTTCCACTAACGGCAGATATCGAACATCTCCTCCAACCCATGGAGAATTTGTATATCTATTTATGTGTGCATGAATGGGTAATTTGTTGTGCACATAAAGTAAAATTTATGTTTTGATGCAGGTGAATGGCTAGTGCCTAGCTATTTGATTAATTATCACAGTGAGAAATGATTAAGATTTGCCAACATGGAGAACATTTTTACTTTGCTCAAACACATTATTACCCCCTTAGATCCTTTCACTGGCTTCCAATTGCCTCTTGTTTAAAATTTAAATGTTTTCTCTGCATCTGTATTGAGCTTTTCTTCTCTCAGAAATACTACTACTGACTGATTATTTTCTACTTATTTTTTGCAATACACATGTATTTATTAAATTATTATTTATTTCTTGGATCATTCTCTCTCCAGTCACTTGGCCCTATCTATACTGACATATACCTTTAATTTGTCTCATTTTTAACTTCAGATTGCAAGCAATACGATGGGAATCTTTCACTGAATTGTATTTTGTTTATAGTAGTCAAAAATATGGTAATGTTAATAAAAAAATTTAAAAAAATTTTAGGTACAAAAGTGTGTTACAACTAATTTTAATTTTAGGAATATTAATAAATATAATAACAATAAATAGAATAAAGAGAGAAAATAATGAAGCAGAAATCAAAGTAGAATTTAATGCCATCGCTAATAAAATATCTCTAAAACACACAAATTCAGTTGAAATTTCTTTAAAAAATGAAAAAATAATTATAAGTATGTACAATTCGTATAAAAAAGATTTAAGAGTCTTTTTTCTAAAAAGTTAACATATCATTTATTATTCTTTTGATAAGGAATTTGGCACCATATTTCTTGAAAAATTAATAGTAATATTTTCACTCCAGAAAGGCAAATTTAAATCACATGTGCATAACCAAAACCAGATTAAATTTTCTCACGGCCTTGATGTTAAAAAAAAAAAAAAGAAAAGAAAATCAATGTTTTGGAGAACCGATATTGAAAGTGGTAAGTATAATTATGTTGGACACATTTTTATAATAAGTGCTTCAGATTGTTAAATGCAGTTGTCCCTTCTTCCCAGATTTCATGATTTTTTAGATTGCTTGCTCATCTCTTCCCTAAATATCAAAGTATAAAGGTGATTTTGTAAGAATTTTATGCAGAGAGATATATTTGTAATGAAAAACAAGATTCCTAAATCTGTTAAATAAATATGTGCCATAACCCTAACTCTTTCCATTAGAGTATTTTAATTGTGACCAATATAAATATATATCATATTTATATATATAAATATAAATATTTTCTTCAAACTCTAGACCAGAGAGAGAGCGAGAGCAAAAGTGAGATAGAGAGAGAGATGGTCCATAAATGCTAGATACACTTTTGAGAGAATATATTAAACTGGAAATTCAGAATTTGACAAGTAAATAGAAAATTTAGTCATTACATTTTTTCTATAGACTTACACACATATATACACATATTTAATACATAAGTAACGTCCTAAAAGTATATTTTGTCCGTCATTTATTTATCACATGCACACACACACATATACACTAAAGCACAAGTATGCATACACAATTTTCATATTATAATAAAAGCCTTAAGATTTCTGTTTCATAAAAATAGGAAAATAGTCACTAATTGTGGTGTCTAACCTCTAAAACTGCACTGTCAGACCTTGTTCATTATGCAGTAATTATAAAGAGACCATTAGCATCAATGCTGTGAACTTTTTGATGTAGTTCAGGATATAGTGTGGTATAACCAATTAAAACAAAAACATTTAAGGAGGTAAGAAAACCATTAAAGCCAATTCATTAGACCTTCATATTTTGGGTTCAGTGGTACTGAACATGCACACTCAAGCAGAAAAACTTGAATTGCTGATATATCCCAAAGCACATTGTAAATTCGTAGATAAAATAGCTTTAGAGGGCTGATTATACATTGACAAGGCTATGATAATGATTTAAACAGCTGTTAGGAATTATAAAGACCTAAACCAATAGCAATAGATAAAGAATTATGTTTTGTTATTTTTTGGAAAACTATTTTGTTATTTTTTGGAAATCAATTTCATTTTTTGTAAATCCTGGCTGGTTTATACAGTTGTCAAAAGTCGAATTCATTTCTAAAGTGGATGAATGGACAGTAGTTAAACCATAATAAATCACAGAGGGATGTTGAGGACTTTCCCCCATTCTGAAACTCTCCAGACTGTTCAAGTATCACTAAGATTATTCCCTAGAAGTGGCCATGTAGTTTTCAAGTGCTGGTGTGCACATTCTCTGATCTTGACTATTTTCCATAGCTGTACTTGAAATTTTTTGCCATTTTGTTTCTACTTGATCACGCAAGGGTATGGTATGTTAGAAAAGCATACTTTGTATGCAGCTCATTCAAAGTTCTCATAGTGGCTCAGGAAAAGAAAAAATTAATAAAAATTGTACAATTATTTGTGAAATTCTGGATTCTCATCTATAGTCACTAATATCAAAATATAATATTGCTAAAGGATACATGAATCACTCATTTAGATAGCTGACTCTTTAGCATCACAAAGAATTTCACTTTCTTAGTTCATTATCTAACAATAATGTGATTTGGGTGTGGGGAGCATTCCATCAAAATATGCAATAAAATAGGGTGGACCAGTTTTAAATTCTGCTAGTATTTTTGAGAATCAGCAGCTAAATCAACAAAATTTATCTGTAACCTCCTGCATCCACCCTAGGAGCAAAACCAACAAATACTACATTATAATCAACAATCTTTTATGAAATATCATGAGTCAGAAAATTGTCTCTTTTTATTCTTAGAAAAACCCTCTGACATAGCATTACAATTTGATATTGTATATGAGAAAACCATCATTTAGGGGCCAACGACATAAGAAGGACTGGTACCAATGGAATTTAGTTTAATTCCAAAATTACTTAACTGCAGCAAAACGTTTTCTTTCCCACTCATATCAGTAGCTAAATACCAGAACTTAGAAATTGTTTCTGATATATTTTAAAGTTAAATCTCACTTAAATGCCTAATATCAGGACTAATATTTATCATGAAAGTTGGACACCTGTCCCTCACCAAAAGGTACATGTCTATGTTCCAACACAATCATCTGATCAATAAGAAAAAAAAATTTAAATACGTGAAAGAAGATACACTCGGGAAACATGTAGAATAGAAAAACTAATGTTATAAAAGGTGGTTTGCCAAGAGTAATAACACTCAAATAAGTGACAATCTTGATTATTTATTTGCTTTAAAATGATAACTTTTATAGCGGTATGCACACTGAATCACAGGGAAAGAATTAAAAGAACCTTGGGACTACTACAATGGCCCAGATGAGAGATCCTGTCCTGAAATGAGGTAGCAGCAGCAGAGGGAAAGGAAAGAGGATTTGTGAGGTGTTTAAGAAGTTAATGGACGAGGTTTGATGACTGATGGAATGTGGAAGTCGAACAAGAAGAAATGAGTTGCCTCTAAGACTAATCTGGTAAATGCTGTTGCAGGTAAGATTCATCAGGACTGGCTACAGAATTTATGAAGCCAAGTGCAAAATGTGGGATCTCTTGTTGAAAAGCATTAAGAATTCCAGTGTGGCAACAGCACAGCATTAAAACAAGCAAAGGACATGCTGTGTGTGAGGCCCTGGGCAACTACATCGGCCACGCACATCCACAAAGCCAGCCTTGAACTTACTTACTGATCTACTGGAGCATAAAACAGGAAAGTAAAAAATTAAAGTGGAAAATATTAGTCAATGTTTTAAATAAATTCCATATTAAAAAATAGGATAAACAAGAGCAAATGTCTTCCATGGCCTCTTTTCTCCCCATTGGGACTTCTTCTATGTTTTCTAACAAAACCTTCCTCTGACCATGGGGTGGGCTAGACCTCCCCGCAGGTCCTGGCTCTGTGGGGGAGAGGTAGAGCCCCACCACTTCACTGAGATCCCTGGATCTGTTCTCTCTCTCTCTCTCTCTCTCTCTCTCTCTCTCTCTCTCTCTCTCTCTCTCTGTGTGTGTGTGTGTGTGTGTGTGTGTGTGTGTGTGTGTACATGAGCACATGTAGAAGGGGGTGAGAGAATGTCACTGTTCTGCCTTCTTCAGTCTTGCATTCCTCAATACTTGCTTTCTTCTGGTGGCTGAGGCTTTACCCCTCACAACACTGCCAAAAGCAAGGGGCCAACTCCTAGCCTCCTGGGGTCAGGGAAAAGCAATCAGCCCCATTTTGGTCTACTCTGTGTCCTGTCATCATGTTGACGGCTGCCTATCAGGGGTAACACAGGAGGGGTGAGAAAGCTTTCTCAGCTTTGCAGGTAAGTGGCATTTACCAATCAGATGCTGAGACATGACACTGAATATTTCTTCTTCTCAGTCCAATGTAAAAATCAAAGCACATTCCCTTTTCAATCAAGGGTGGCTCCACTGCCCTCTGAAGGCAAGAGATAGCTTTTTAAATTAAAATTATTGGGGTAACATTGGTTAAGGGCATATAAATTTCAGATGTACAGCTTTATAATACAACAGCTGTATATTGCATTCTCACCACCTGAAGGCTAGTCTCCTTTCAATGTTTTGCACTTGACCTTCTTTGCCCTCTTCGACCATAGCTGTGTACACATGTGATGCTCTTAACTGCTTATGTGAGCAGAGGAGATGGGGACATAGAACCTGCACTACTGGAGTTAAAGTGATAACTTTCTAATGTAGGGCTATAAATCTCCAAACTGGAGTTAGGGGGACCAAGGAGGTCTATTGTCTGTCACTGCTAATAGAAGGCCTGGAGGGTAGGGGAGGTATCTCTTTACAGTGTGAAAGGGGCCTAAACTATGAAGTGCAATTTCTGCTTCTTTCTATATGCCCTCTCATCACTGAAGCTGACTTTGTTTTGGTGACAATAAAAATCCATGCTCCACTCCCAAAAATATCAATACTGTTTTTTTTTAAAAGATAAGTCATAAAAGCAAAAATCAAAGTGCCAAATGAAACTTTAACTGCGGTGACAAAATATGACAAAAATAATCAGCTTAAATTGAAATTCTGTCTATCATCTATCTCATGGAGTGAACTTTTTAAATCTAAATATGTTTTGCCTAAAATAAACATAAGGAAGCTTACAAACAAAATGCCTGAATAAATATAAAAATGGAATGAGCATAGCAAGAGACATAAAACATCATCAAAAGGGAAGTAGGAGTAGATATATTAATGTTGAACTAACATTTAAACCATTTGAGACCAGATGATGTGTCTTACTTTTAAGTACAATGGACAAGATTTGTTTAAGACTGAGTGAGTGCACATTCGTGAAGATATATGCCTAAGACATGAAATATCAGAAACACAAGGGACACTAATTCTGGATAAAACACTAGCTTACAAAAAACGAATAACAATAGACCCAGATATTTTAATCTTTTTACCTCATATTTTTACTAAGTTCTCCCCTTTGCCTTCTAACATCCGTATCACCTCTTTAGGGACTCCAGTTTTGGGTGGTTTTTTTAACATCCATATTTCATAATAACATAGATACCTTGAAAGTTCTCAAGCAGAGTAAATACACTTGCCATTCATCAAATATATTTTATTTCATTTTATAGACACATGAAAAGAAATGCATTTTCCCCCTCGGCACAATTCTTTTATCTCTTATTCCTGTTTGAATCTCCCAATGACTTCAAAGAGAAATTTTTACTGGGAGAAGTGGGCAAGGTTTATAAAGCAGAAATCTAAGTTTTAAATGTCAAGACATAAATAACAATGATTTACTTTTTTAACTAATGAGAAAAGCCTTCTAAAGTGAATATAAGTTAAAATAAAACCCTCTCACTATTAAAAATCTCTGCTTTACTATGAGACAAAATTTCATTAAAGTTACACGCCAGTAACGAATGATTTGTACCGTTCTGCGTTTATGTTAACAATTCTGTCTTAGAGTGATGAGGAATCTCCCAAAAGCAAGAAACTGAAATGTCGTTCATTCAAAAGCAGCACTGTTCTCTTCTCAGTGCAATCCTGGGCATGTGCCCTGCACTGTCCCACATGGTAAATGTTGAAATGTGACAAGTACAACTGAGGAACGAAACCTTTAATTGTATTTGATTTTCAATTAATGGACATGTAAAGTTAAAAAGCCACATGTGTGTATTGGTTACAATACTGGACCTCACAGTTCCAACTGTGCTTATTGAAATTGGTGATCTGCTAGGCAGGTATGCCGTAAAACCTGAGACCAGTCTTAAGGTTATGGTTTAGTGCTGGTGACAAGAAAACAAGTAAATAAGTAAACAAAGAAGTTTCAAATGTGAACTGATAAGAAGAGCATGAAACAAATTTGTATCTGTATTTCCAATAACTTTTGGTTCTCACTATAATTTTTATTAAAGGAGGTTTCCACTGAAAAGTTGAAAGAAGTGTTATCCAATCAAAAAAATAAATAAATAAAAACTAGCTCAGTGGAGGGATAAGGTGGTCAGAGCAGACTGTCCTGCTCTCTCTACTGTCCTTGTCCCAACTACATTCTTTCTCTCATGTCACACCTTAGTATAAAAAGTTTCAATGCTTTCGAGCCAATGCTCAACACTGCTTAATCATTCTAGATAAATAATCCTATATTCTGCTTTAAGCAGCATGGCAAAAAGGCACACAATATGCAATAATTTGTTAAAACATAATATAATCAAAACTGTCAAAGATGCACATGGGTACATATTAATATTTCAAATAACCTCTTGCAATAATGTTAACATTGAAACTTCATATTTTTTGTTAGTTTTAGAAATTCATTAATTATCAATTCATTCTCAATAAGTCAAATTACTTATTATATTTTCATCTAGTTTCTGGTAACATGCTGTTGGCATCCATTTCTTCCTGAACCTATCCTTCTTAACTAAAGAGCTTTTTAACCTTTTCTTCATTTTTCATTTTCTTTGTTGGAAGAATTCTGTGTGTGTGTGTGTGTGTGTGTGTGTGTGTGTGTGTGAGATGCTGTAGTAGAAAAGAGGAAAACTCACTTTGAAAGCAAATTTTATAGCTCAGAACTTTCAAGAGATATTTTATGAAAGGATTAAAAAATACATCTACATAGGCTTTAGGAATTCTTATTCCTTGAGAATTCCATAAAGGAGTATAATTGCCATTCACCTATTTTTATAATTTATGATAAATATATTAACTACATGAAACTGATATAAGTAGAAATACATTAGGCATTTATATTAGAATCTAAAATGAAAACTTTAGTTCTTTCTAGATGGAATAAGCCTTAAAATTATAATGTCAAAATGCTAAAATTACTTTAATCCATGGATTCAAAAATTTCCTGATCTGAGGAGAAACATACAAATTCATATTCATTATGATTATGGGAGTCAAATAAAATTATTTAATTTCTTATAATAGTCTTGTAAGACAGATATTATTCCCTTTCTATAGAGAACAAAACTGGTACCTATGACTATTAACTAAATTGCCTATATCACATTTAGCAGACTATAAATACTTGTGAGAGTTAAGACTGTCTTTTTCTTTTCTGAACCTACAGTACATAGTTAGCAGAGTGACTGACATATCATAAGTACACAGTATATGGCTGTTCAATTGAAACAAAGTGTTGAAGCTGGGAAGGAAAGTGAGGTTTTTGGCATTAGAACTCATTATTTTTCCAATGTATTGTATAACACTGTTAAATAAAGGAAAACATTTTTTTTGTTACAAAATATCGGTAACCATTACATTGCAGATCCCTCTTGTTTAACCTTCTTTAATGAGAAAAAGCCATTTTCGTTCTCTGAAAAGTGTATTAACTATATTCCAAAAACTCCCACAAAACTACCTAAAATTTGGGGTCTAAAGTATTAGGAGATGGAGGTAGAGAAGTCACATTCAATCTATCAATTGAGAAAATAAGTATATCCTCTGGATCTAGAAGTGTTGTCCAGGAAAACAGGGATAAGCAAAGCAATAGAAGAGTACAAATAAAAAATCCAATAAATAAGAAATTGAAACACACAGAAAAAATCTCCAGAGCATGCTTTTGAATCCTAGACTTGTGTATCCTTATGGTTATGAACTAGATGGTCTCTGCACTTGAGTGGTTTTATGTACATATCAAAATTCTTTGTATTCCTTAGAGCTCTCAACACAGCAACTTATTAATAACAAATGTCTGGTAAATGTAATCATATCTTAATTAATACCATAGACCTGCAGAAGGCTCAGAATAAACAGATATATTATTCAAGGGAGTGAAGATATGGGTGCTGTTTGAAATAGCCTAAAATTAGATTAAGGTCTACAAATCTGTAATTAAATATCTATTTTGGGTAAAGCAGTGTATTTTGTGCTTAAGAAAAAGAACTGTAAGTTTAGAACTAATACATTTAAAACTTAAAATGGCTTTAAGATAAATATAAATGTTTACCTAATTTTCACACATGAAAAAAATTTTAAATCAAGGAATCTTCAATAAGAAAAGATTAAGATAAATGGATATTTTGCAAACCATGTGTTAACTTAGTAAATTATCATATTACTATAAAGTCTGAATATGCAAATAGTTTTAGGAATTCTAATAGATGGTACACCATTGTTTCTTATTAAAGATAACAAAAATATAGGCAAAAACCCCACACAACCTCTGATGTTGATATCAATGAAGCCACCAAGGTATTTTGAAGGATAATACTATTTGATCAATCTACGTAGCATGGCAATGCCGATTCTCGTTTTCATGTTTCTGAATTTCATGTCTGAACCTTATACTATTTTTTAAAAATCTTATTTGTGGCTGTGCCAAAAGGACTGTGGTGGATATTATTAATTGTACACAGATTTCTAATTTCTGAGTTGTAACTGGGAATTATTTCCCATCTAGGGACCATATTTTCCAGCAATCCCTATATCTAGGTATGGTCATGTGGACCAACTTGAATGTTAAATCCTTGATGCTTTTTCCTGCTACCTTTTCTAGAGTGACAATGAAAAACACTAGTTGAAGATGGCAGAACTGCCCTTACTTTGGGTCTTTGAATGACTTCATAGAGGATGACAATTCACTGTCCTGGAATAGCTAATTTGGATGATTAAAATTAACTTGTTTGTTTTACTTTGTCTTTATTTTATAATATTCTTTAAATCACTGAATTATTTTTAGGTCTCTTGCTAAAGGTTTAGTTTAGATTAACTACTATAGTAATATAGTTCCTAGAGTTCAGGCCCAGGTTTACTTAAAATTATCATCACTGGGTTGTATTATGCATTTATTTGTTCTATTTCTATATGTTATTAACAAAATAAAAAGTCCAAGAATGTGCAAATAATGAAAAATAGACAAGATTTTACCTTTCAGGTAAATCTATTTAAGATCAAATTTCAAGCGTGGATATAAAAAATAGTCAAATCTGTATAGCACATATGGGGAAAATATTAACTCATCCCCACTTCTGCCAAAAAGAAAAATGTTTGATTACTGTAGAAATAAAATTTCCAATAGCAATTACTCAACATTTTTACATGCACAGCGGTATCAAGTATCTCAATTCAAATTAAACCAAAGGTTTTTGTATATATAGAAGAATAAAGAAGTACAGAAAATGGGAATTTAACAAACCCTGATCACATGAATAAAAGAGAAAGATCTTTCAATTTTCTGTTACTAAAAACTAAAATAGCTCAAAGGCTTAGTCTGTATTCCTTAATGCATTCTTAAAAGGATTAGAAATTTAAAATGTCAATAATTATTTCTTGAATACATTCAACATTATTACACGTATTGGCATGATACTAAAGATATGAAATATGCAAAGTAAACACACTGTTTCTAAAGTGTATGTCTTACAATTTACTTCTTTTATATTATGAAACAGATTATGGCAAGCCATTGGGTCAGTCCATGTGATATGAGTATTCAGATTCATTAGCATAGAATTCTTGGGAACTGAACAATAAATTCGATGAATATATACTATAAATCAGTTCACATTTAAATTCAAAATTCAGCATTTAAAGTGTATTGTAAATCATTTTATAAAATTATAAGTATTTAATTTTGTGTATATATTTTATGTATATATATATATTTTATGAAATGAAACATATTTTTTTAGAATCTATAAAAATGAGTAAAGAAAAACAAAAAACATATAAAAGTAGAAAATAAACAGATTTCAGATAAGGCAACATGCAAACATGAACAAGCTATATTTAACTAAGTAGAAGTTGTACTGAAAGGTAAAACTAGTGCCAAGTAAAAGGCAATATTTAGTGGCAAGGATGTGAAGTATGAAAGTGCAAAGGAGATAAAAATGAGGTTGGGTTAAGATAAAGGCAATTTCACTAAAGCCAGTGGAATTTTAATTCTAGATTTTAAATATACCTGATATGCCAAATATTTTATACTTATATCTTCTCCTATCCTATTTTTCTAGAGATGTCCAAAGAGAATTCCAAAAGACAGGAAGAAATTATGCTGTCACACTAAATAGCAAGCTGTGAGAGGTCATCCTTATTAAAAGTGTGGCATTTAGTAACGGAAGTGAAGATATTGTTAAGGCTGACTACAAAGTTCCCTTGTGAAGACAACCATGAGACTAAGACTTCCAAGGAGTCCTGGGCCAAGGTTGTAAGGTTCAGATCTCAAGTTTGTTTCAAGGTATGTCTGAATAATTTAATCTCTTCAATAGTTAAAACTGGAAGATTGTATACAGAGCCTCCTATATTATACTTCTATAGAAATATAATTTGGATAAGGTCTATACAGTTAAAATAAAAATATACTAATCAATCACACACACACAAATATACATGACTACACCAACAAACAAAGTCCTTGAATTTTTCTTTCTTTATTCTAGATAATATTGTATCCGAGTTAAACAAAGTCAAGGTCAATTAAAAGACAGGAGTTAACTAAGTTTAATTCCTTTGGGTCACAGCCATTAACATTTGCATGTAAAACTTTCTATACAGATTATATGAGATGTTCCAATTCTAGACCTTGAAATAATCATAGATTGTTAAGTTACACCTCTATTAAGCTAAAGGTTAAATAGGTTGAAGTAAGTGACAGGATTTTCATAACATAATATCATGTTATAATTTAGCTTAAAAATATCTGGTTTCCAAGATGAAGCAGAGGGAAAAAAGTGAAAGAAAAGAGCAACACAATTATTCTATATCCTTTAAAGCAGATCTATGGAATGGAGTTCAAAGTCATGTGCAGGGCAAGTTCAATAGAAAAGGAGCAAAAACGGCTGTAGTTCATCACTTCAGTTTTCCCAACATAGCACAAATTCAGTGATTTCTGACCAAACAAAGAAGGGATTGACCCCAAAAACAATAATACAGGTTTGCATCACTGATTAAGAAAAACCCAATTTCTTGATATTTTCCACTTATATACATATAAATTTATATATATGTGTGTATTTGTGTACATAATTTGTTGCTAAAACCCTGAAATAACAGAAAAACAATACAAGATGAAATAAATATTTTTTCTAATAGCTATATAAAATATACCAATTCACTGAGAAACAGAGGAAAAAAACCTATGCAAAATATGTATTTCTTTATAATTAAAAAAATTAAGATTTTTCCCATGTAACTTTTCCATGTAGACCCCAAATTGATAAATACTTACTATGTTCTTATCCTTGAAGTCGTGCTCACATATGAGATCTTATTCGTGTCTGTCAATATGCTTTGAATGGGCTACAAAATGTACTACTTCATGTTGAAAGTCGCTTTCCTTTGAACAGGGGCACCTAGTGTTAGCCAAATGACTTACTTTGGCTTTTAATTTATATGTAATTTATATGTTTTTATAAAAGTATAATTTATATGTTTTCCATAGGAATTCATAGGAATCAGCTCTGATTTAGTATTTATAGAGTCTGGATTACAAAATAACATTAATAATTACAAAGTGTGGAAAAGTGATTTGTTACGAATAATAAAACTCCATAGATAGGAAATGATTTACTTTAAAAGTACAGTGGATTTTCAGGTACACCAGCACTAAGATTATTCTTTCAGATTATTCTCCCCCTCAGATATATTTTCCTGAAGGGGAAAGAAATAGATGGATTTAGAGCTGCCTCATGAACAATCAGGCACAGGTTGAGTGCATCCACTTGGATGTATCATAGTGGGATAAATGGACCAAGGCTAGGGGATCTTCACTCTGACTAGAGAACAAAATAAAAAACAGCCTTTCTTGTATCAAACAAAGTATTATCTTCATTAGCTTCTCAAAACTTTGTTAATTTACAAACACAATATACTAGTATCTGAAATTTACTAAATACAGTAATATTAGGGTACTTGGGTTCCCTTCCAAATATTATTATTTAAAAATATTTTAACTATTTTCAAGAGGAGTTTAAACAACAATGCTCTCATAATTATAGAGTACTGAAATCACAATATTGGCTATAATGGAGTAATGGAAAGACAACGAGATTTTCAGTCAGAGTATTTGGATTCTAGCTATGAAATAGAACAAATCTTTTTTGTACTTCAGTTTTTCTACCTGAAAATAACAAATACCCTCTAATGTAAATATATAATTATTTATATACTTTTAAAACTTGTTTTCATTTTATTGCTCAGAGATCTCAGGTTTATTTAATCTCTGCAAGCTTATATAGCCTCATCCGTAAAACAGAGATCAATAACAGCACTTATCTCTTAGGCTTGTTGAAAAACAATAAAATCATGGCTGCAAATTGTTTAATTGTTTAGAAAAGTGCCTGGCATAGAGCATTCCATCTACAAATATTGGGTAATAATGGTACTATTGTTTTTCTAATAACAATTGCAGTTTATTTTCTGCTACTTTACCAGTCTGCCAGGATTCTTGTGTGAAATCCAGAAAAAGCTCAGCCCCTGAGTTGAAACAATAAATTAAATCAGGACCCTAGTGATCAAACCCAATATCTTTGGATTAGCTAGTTCATTCACAATGTAAAATAACACTAACTATACTTTGTTGACATAAACTTGTGTTAACTTTTCAGGTTGTGATATGATAAGAGACATAGTTAACTGCCAGAGAGAGAGGGAAGGAAGAAGAGAGGAGAGGAGAAGTGCCAAGGGGTTTACAAGTGGCAGTAGCTCTGAGGATGGATACTGGCGATTGTGACAGGTCCAGATTTCAGCAGTCACTGTGGCAGCCATTGAGAGAGGCAATAGTGAAGAGAAATCTATGAGACCAGGGCACTGCCAAGGCTGAAGAGCCTATTGCTTAGGAAAAAAAGATGGCAAAGAGCTCTCTCAAAGACTTTACACATAAATATAAGATATGTCCATTCATTTCCAAACATTAGAGCATTAGAAGGAAAGGTAACATAACCCAAGATACCAACTCTGATATATCAAAATACAGTCCTCAAACATTTTAAGATTAGACTGTGCAGATGAGTCTAATGAGAAATAGCACAGCAGGAGTCTATAGATATGAGTTTGGAAAGTACTTTACATTTCAGAGAGATGAATGAGAAAAAAAAGAAAAAATAAGTATAATAAGAAGGAAGAAGAGGGGAAAGAAGAAAAAGAAAAAGTTGGGGAGGGAAAGAGAAAGGGGAAGAGCAGAGGGAGGAGAAAGAGAAGGAGGAGAGAGACGAATACTAGAAATAGTTTTGTTAGACTTGACAGCATTAAATATTCTCACTTCCATGTATTTGAGAAATTTGATTGTTGGGATGGGCCAATTATCAATGGTGCTAAAAAACTGAAGTTTCTATATAAAACAGCAAGCACAAATACAAATTAAAATTTTAGTTTCCTCAATAAATATGCCTCCTAACCAATATCAGCTACTGTAACATGGTGTTAGAGTACCACATTGTGGTTTCACTCAATAAGCTTTTTGAACATCTAACATAGTTCTCACTTGAAACTACAATAGGGTTCTATGTAAAAAACAAAAAAAAAACAAAAAACAAACAAACAAACAAACAAACAAAAAACGGGGGAGGGTTGGAGTGACACAGCTTTCAAACAAAATAAGCTATATAATTGATACTTAATGGTTTGAATAGATAATGTTTACAATCTCTTTACATAAACTGACTCCCAAGCTTGACCTTGAATCTAAAATCATAACTAAGTAGAAGCCTATCTTGAGAAAGATTATGACAATCTGAAGAGGGTATGGTTGACAAAGCAGCCAAGAAAAAGTCACTGAAATACACATCAGCAGTGACTTCCAGGCACTGTGCTGGGGAGATGGTCTCCCATACAACTAAAAGGAAGGTTTTATTGAAAAAGCAATAAATTTAAGGCAATATCTTAGACTAATTTCATTAAACAGATCTCACTCTTGGAATTTATCAATTACTAAGTAACAACCTGGCAATTTACTTTTCATTCAGTTTTCCATGTGAGAAAAGTTATGAGTCAAGATGATTTAAATTCTGCCTGATTTAATGTTTGTTCAGGTAGCTTTTATTTAAGCTCAATTACTGGAGAATCTGTTTCGCATGCTTTTTTTGTGAGTTCATGCCAGCTGAAGACTAACACTGACATCCACCCAAATAACAATACATCCTCTAATCCTTTTGATTTTCTACCGAAAGTATATAGTGTTTCTTTTTCTTTTTTTTTTTTTTCATAAAAAGAGTTGTTTATGTTGACCAGGTTGACAGCAAAGGGCCAGAATCTCTGTAAATTTTTAAAAAAAAATTTATTGAAATTTCTGCAAATATTCCAGGCAATATAAAAAGAGCTGGGACTGCAGAGATTCCTAAGGCTGAGTTCAACATCCACTCAGTCTAGTTGAGTGAATAGACTTGGAAAGTAATAATAGCAACAAAGTGTTACTATTATGAGCAAGAAATATATGGGTTGACAAATCAACTCTTCAATGGAAAAAACTAGTATTGACAAAGGTTTAGAGTTAAGTTCTCACTTTGAAACTTGGGATTCTAAAAGTGCCAATCAAGGAAGATTTATTTTAGTATCATTCTTCTATCCATAGTTACTTTTTGTATATTTTTGATTTTTATTATTCATTGACATTCTGGAAAAATATAGCTTCTCATTAAAAGTGTAAATTTTCCCTGATGGCAAGAGCAGATATAAGCAAAAGTGCAAATAATAAAAGCAACTGAACTAA
Source organism: Cynopterus sphinx (assembly GCA_030015415.1). Taxonomy (NCBI): domain Eukaryota; kingdom Metazoa; phylum Chordata; class Mammalia; order Chiroptera; family Pteropodidae; genus Cynopterus; species Cynopterus sphinx. The sequence goes on from CM057381.1 coordinate 14,144,746, forward strand.
ATTTAAATCTCATGTAATTAGCCAGGTTTTCCAAGCAAAGTTTAAATTTATACTTATTTATATAAGGCTAAGCATATATAACGAAGTATTCGAGATAATTCAGTCTTCACAAAATATAATTTCCTACATTCCTGTAACGTCAATAAATTTAAAGATGAAGTGGTTTACTTTTCTTCTCTTCAGGGAAATGCACTCTATGCCTGGAAATGGGATATGCAGGATGTGACAAAGGAAATTCTACTCCTATAAAGTTATATCAATTCTGGATCTAATGGGAAAGTTATACACATACATAAGACAAATTTTTAACAGCTTAGAAAGTTGGTTGGAAAGAATGACACTATTATAGATTTTAATCTATAATTTCAAAGTGTTTTCTTGATGAACTCTAAAAAGAATGCAAGAGCTACCAGAAAGCAACTATAAAAGAAACCCCTTGCTGACAAAGCAACCTTTTATGTTTCATATTTTGCTTATAGCCTAGAGGAGATTTATGAAGCAAAATGTCACTATACATCAAATGTCTTCCTTCCAGAGCTTGTTTTATTATTTCTTAATTTAAAACATAAATTAATGTCCTTAAAGATATCAAGTTAACAGGTAAATCAGATAGGAAAAACAAAACAACAACCAGTAAATTCTATGCCAATTTTCACATTCAGGGAGATAACGAAGAAAAATTTAAAATATACAAGGTACGCCTCATCTCCTTTTGTACATATTTGCATTTAATTTTCATAGAAAAGGACTTGTATTTATTTCTCCTCTCATAAGCATACTCTGGTGAAAAATATCATCTTTATTAAATCTCAACTAGCCATCAAATAAACAAGTACATTTTAAAGTAGTATCCCTACCCGGCAGGGTTCCAGTAAAGGAAATAATAAAGTGAAACGTGAAAAAAAAAAAAAAAAAAAAGATTGTTCTTTGAGAGGAAGGGATCTAATTAAAAGGAGGCCCTAACAACTCCACGGATTAATTGGGAGCCAACTGAGATAATTGGACCTATGGGAGTATGATTACACCCATCATAAACTGCTTTTTTCACAAGTATAGGTTAAGTGCTTGATGCTTTAATTGAGTATAGCACTACAATGAAAATAGGGATAATATAGAAAAATTAATATTTGGGAAGGCAATCTCCTGAAGTTCCCTGGCATCATTAATAACTACAAATTTTTTTTTCACAGATGCAATTCTCTAGGTTTCTTGGAGCCACTTTGATAACAGTGTGGTTACAATCCTATCAACCAAAATACACTTAGGCTATTAAAAGCTGACCTACAGACCACATGTAGCTGCTTTGCAATTAGAAATTCAACAAGATCGCATCACTCTGATTGAAGTTAAATGGGATTTTTTTTTTAAGATGATATCTTTAAATGTTCACTGCAACAAACACTGGCTTTCAATTAGATGATCTTCCAGGAAACAAAACCACAGAACTGTGGAGCCTTGGGGACCTTATCTGATCAAACTCCCTATTTTTACAGTTGAAGAGTCTGCATGAAAACAATGGTTGAAAATTCCAGAACAAAGCTAGGTCTTTATCTCTGGGCTAGGAGGTGTGAGGGTTCACTTGGTTGAGGGGAGGGAGAGTACTTTCTTTGGAAAATAAATGACTGAGAAATCAGAAGTCATTTGAATAATCTAAACACCTTGTGATTCTCTAATGTATTCAAAACAAATCTATTTAAGGGAAGAGCTGAGGTGGCAAATTGAGAACCATTTCATTTACACTGGGAAATGGGTTGTTTGTACTATTTAATAGTGAAAGTTATTCAAGTTTGTTAGGTAAAAAGGCAGAAACAATATTCAATTCTTACTATAAACAGAAAGAGTAATACTCATATCCCCTAAGTAAGCAAATAGATCAGCATATAGAATAGGTTTAATAGAATCTAGCATCTGAAGGGTTAAGGAGTATGCCCAAAAGTCATAGGTCATGCCATTACCATCTCTCAAGAAGACTTATTTATAACAGGATGTTGGATATTTCCTTTTATCCATCTGCTATGTGCCCATAGACAGTCTCAATAGGAGTCTCTTGTCCTGAGTCTTCTTGTTGGGTTCAGCTAAGACATCAGTAGGGGATTAAATGGTAGGTGCAGATGTAAGTATGGGTAATTATTCCCAGGGACCCCTCATTAAAAGGTTGCTCTTCCAGCCACTGTGTTCTTCCAACAGAGGCCCCAGATTCTGCCAGAAAGCTTTTCCAACTGTAACATCAATAGCTCCCTCCCACATCCTGGCAAACTCTTCATTGGCTCTTCAAGCATAAATTCACACTAGGCCCCCCTTAAGCCAATTTTAAATGCTGAAGCCTAAGTAACCTTTTAAAAAATATATATAAATATGGTCATTAATACATCCTGAATTCTTAACCTGAACTAAAAGATATAGTAGGTCCTAGCTGCTTACCCATCACCCAGTTTCACCTGAACTACCTTCTATACTTTGAGACTGAGCTTAGATGTCACATTCTGTCTAGGTTCATACCCTTAGTATATTCTTATACTTCTTCATAGCAGTCATCTGAATTTAAATAATTTGTTTAATTAGCTTTCGATTTACAGGAAAATATGAACTATTTTCTTTCTTCCTCTACATCTCGCCCTTTCCCTCCCTCCTTCCTTTTTTTCCTTTCTTTCTCCCTTTTTTTCTTCCTTTTTTCTTTCTGTTTTCAGTCTTTATCATTCAATCTTTCTTTTAGTTTGTTCTCTTTACAAGTATCTATAGAGAGTACACCATAGTCCCTGCACTGCTGCATATTACATTTTGTACAGGGAAGGGATATGTTAAACCATTAATTGCAATACTAATCATTTAATTATAATCACTGTAAGTGCTAGGAGGACAAATTTCAAGTCGTATCCCATCTTCACTGCGTTAACATCAGAACCCACAACAGGAATTGGCAAATAAAAGACCTGACACAATACAAAGAGGCATTATAGAGTTTTGATTAAAAAAACATTGGTTGTATTGTCAGTTATAATTGGATTCAAATTTTGTACTCTAACTTTTGTTACCTATAGACATTAGAAAAATTGATTTATCTCCCTAATTCTGTTTCCTAATTATAAATAGGACTTATAAAATGTTCCCTTTGAAATTACTGTAAGTGTTCAATGAGAAAACAGTACATAAATCACAAAGAAGAGAATCTGAAAGACATATAGAACTATCATTATGGTAGTATTTCTAGAAAGACTAAGATATTTTGGACTATGTATACAGATTTCTAAGAAAATGAAGAACAAGGTCAAAAACAGTCAGAATCTTTTCTATTTTCTATTTTTAAGACTATCACAACTTAAATTAAATATAATTAAAACCTCACAAAAATATGGGACAACTGATTTTAAGCACAAAGCATAAGTAAGGTAGGCAACATTCTGGCATAAGGAATTTGGAAAAATATTGTATCAGCTTTAGAAATATAGCTTTGTGTAAAAGAAGCCACCTGGCAAATGCAATAAAGCAGCTTTATTAATACAGTATGTTTCATGCATAAATCTGATCAGATTTGCTCTGGCAATCATTTTGTATGCCTCAAGATACCTGCAGTAGGTAAAGAAATTATGTTTCTACACAATCTTAAAACTCTCATCCTTTGTGGCCTCTACTGAGTGTTAATTTGCAATCCAAAGTTAAATGCTACCTCTTTGTCAGTGGCAGGGTTTATTTTCATGTGAGTGTTCAATTTATAGCTCATTCTTACCTTCATTTATAAAATTATTTTTAGAAGTTTTTTATATTTAGTAAACTGTAAGCAAATAAAACTGTGTATTTTTTTATATTATAGACACTACTACAGAAATGTCCACTTGAATTTTCCCTGAGAAAATTGCTCCAGTCAAAAACATTGTCTTTTAATTTTTATATTTTATACCACATATAAATAATTTATAACATAATTTTAATCTTTATTTACATAATGATATGCTTAATTTCACAAAGTAGGGGGTTAATATGGGTATAATAGAACAGTTTAATGAAATAACAATAAAAAATAAAACCATGAAAATGTCAAAATTAATCATATAAGTTAAAAATACTATATTTTGATTGTTCATTCTCAAATATTAAATTAACATTTTAACACAGCATTAAAAAGAGTACTAATGTTATAGGACTATCAATATTCATTCCTTGCATATTAGTCATTATTATTTCTCTACTATCTACACATAGATTCACATTGCTTGGTAGAAAATAAGCCAGGAAAAAAGTCTCAAAAAAAAAATTAGTTTCAGTCAGTTAAATTTAGTTGATTACAAAAGGATGCCAGCAACCCTCTTAAGTTTAGCTTGATTTGACATGAACTGAATAAATTAAACTAACGCATAAGTTGTATAATTTCACTTTTTATGATAATATGAAATATCCATTCAACCACATGACTGACTCTAAGTGAGCCAGCTGGTGTGTCATCCCTGTATGACTGTTCCCATCATATCAAACACAAAAGAAAAAGGAACGATATGCTTAGTCAGTGCTTTCCAATAGAACTTCTTAAATGATGGAAATGTTCTATATCTGTGCTGTTCAATATGGTATCCTCTAGCCACGCTGGTGTGGTTATTGATCACTTACAATGTGCCTACTGTGACTAAGAGACTGAATATTTTATAGCATTCTATTTTAATTAATTTAAATCTAAATGCCTGCATATAGTGAATGTCTACTATACTGAACAGAGCAGAGGATGCTCTGAATAATTGTTCCTGCAGCCATTCCTGCAATTTTTTAAATTAACATTTTCATCAAGAAACAAGACAGATATAACTAAGTATATTAATAATCTGTTTCAAGTTTCAGAATATTACTCTCCCTGAGTCTCTTTTGTTATATTCATAAGGGATTGAAGATCACAGAAGACAGACTTGCTATTATGAGACCCAATGTCTGACTCACCCCATTTTTACCTGGGGAATAGAAAGCCACCTTGCACACCTAATGTGCTTGCACTGTCCCTACATGAATCACCGTCTGCTTCTGTGACGAGAGGAAGAAAACAGCTCCCAAACAGATGGTTTATCAAGATACAAAAGAAAGAGAAGGAAAATGATGAAGTCACTTTGTTTTCCTGCTCATCCACTAGATTCTAACTCTGGGGGCATCTCCTCAGCAAAGGTACTTAACATATTTCCAAAGCATTTAAAACAGGCAGATTGAGGCTGTTGTACCAAACATAATGCAGTGTGTTTATATTTTAGTCCTAATTGTTCTATAAAAGAAGCCTATGTATTTATTGTGCTTCATCCAGGTACCAACACTTGGGCATTGTTCAGCCCTAGAGTGTTCATATTGATCCCTAGAGGTGTTTTACAATACCCTAAATGACGTATTGTTATTATCACCTAAGCATTAAAGTGGCCTACATTCAAATAAAATCAGTACTCAGTGGGCAGTAATTCTATTGTGTATAATTACACTTATCATGCCCTCCTAACTTTTTGCTAATGTTCATATTCTCTCACCTTCAATCAGACAGCTTTGTTTTATCTACTCAAGCTTGGGTACTTGGCTCCCTGAGAAAACTTTCCATTTTACCATCAACTAGCTTGTTATATTTCCTTACTAGATCGAATTTAGATATTATTTTTTAAGTATATGACCTTGAAATCCTTTATAAGTTTCCTTCTGTATGATGATTAAATTTTTATTTTTTTATGTTGATTACTGCTAATGCTTTATAAAAGGAAGAGACTTTTACCTGAGCAGTTTGATTTATGGATTATGAACTAACTCAGTGTTTCATTTAAAAAAGACATAGCATTTGTTTGCTTCTTAAAAAGAATCACTTTTGAAGAATAAGAAGTGGAATAAAGAGATTTATCAGTGTCTCAGAAAGCAGGGCATGCATGTGGTAAAATTAAATCAGCTCACATTTTCACTATGCCTAATATTGCTTTTAGATTTGGGTAGAATTTCCATACACTTTATTTTCCAAAATGGGACCCTTTTAAGAGTGAAGTAAGGCTTATTTATTAGCTAAGCCACACTAGCAGGCATACACAGGAACTGCCCCAAGCAAACCAGGACATAGAGAGGCTGGATTTAAGAATGCTTAGATATAGTATGGGAGTTCTCCCTCAGAGGGAGACAAATACTTGGGAATATAGTAATACAAGCCTTCCCTGAAATGAGTGAGGACCGTGCCCTCCCATGTGAGAAGGGAGACTGTTAGTCTACCATGCCAGAGACCCCAACCCTCCTTCGGGTTTTATATCAAGTCTTTTCCCTCACTCCCACTGCTCAGGATCTTGCTGTTTACCCTATTCCCTGAAATATCTTTATGAAACTGCATTTGAAAATGTTCTTTATACTTTAAGCTCCTACTTTAATACTCTACTATAGACTGAGCGTTGTTCCTCAAAAGTCATATGTTGAAATCTAAGCTCCATTGTGAGGCTATTTGGAGGTGGGGATATTTGGAAGGTAATTTCTGGGAGATGGAGACCCCATGACTATTTTGTAACTGCTTCTTAATACCTTTCTCCTATATAGCACAAGGAATATAGTCAATAATATTATCATAACAGTGTCAGATGGGTACTAGATTTATTGGGGTGATCCCTTTGTAAGTTATATAAACATCTAATCACTATGTTGTACACATGAAACTAATATAATATTGTATGCCAACTATAATTGAAAAATAAAATATATACATTTTTTTTAAAAATCAACAACAATAACAACATAAAGAAACCCCAAAGAACTCCTGAAAGACTACTGTCCATGAACCAGGAGATGCATTCTCACCAGTCAGTGAATCTCACCAGACTGTGATCTGTGGATGCCTTGATCTTATACCTCCCACCCTCTAGAAATAAGAGAAATAAATACCTGTTGTTTTGAGCTACCTAGCCTATGGTAGTTTTGTTACAAGCAGCCCAAACAGACTAAGGCATATTCTTTTCTCCCCAATACCATCTCCAGTAAAACATGTGAAATATTTCCATTGGCTTAGAGGTTCGAACTCTATATTTTACCTCTCATTCTAATTAAATTGTGTCTCTTCATGTTGCAGGTAATTATTTATATATCATTCCTACACAGTGGCAGGAGTGATGCCTCTCATAGCATTCTTCTATATAGTGTTTACTGAGTTGATTAAAAAGATTACTAAAGAGGTAACTGAGGAAGTAAGTTTGTAATTACACAAAAATTATACTACAGATATATTTCTAATTTCAGTTGTCATCTACTATGTACCCAGATCTGTAATGAATGTTTTAAATATTATTTTACATAAGTCTAAACAACACATAACTAATGCAGCAATGAAGCTGAGATCAATATATATGTATGTATGTATGTGTGTAAGTATGTGTGTATGTATGTTAATTATATATATATTTTATATATATTTATATTTATATTTCTTTTTTTCAGATCTCTCCCACATGAAATATAAGTCCTAAGAAAAAAATAAAAAGTGATTTTTGTTTAGTTCAGCGCTACCACATAGTAGGTGATCAATAAATATCATTTGACTGAATGCATTAAAAATATGTTTTGCTTTTTACTGCATGGCATATAGTTTAAAAAACCAATAAAACCTTAAATAAAGTTTGACATAAAGCTGTAATTATAGAATTTTATGTCATGCTAAAAAATGGCAGAGGGCTAGATATTTCAAAAAGTGTCTCACTCTAATTTCCCCACAAATAATTCATTATATGAAGCAGCTAATATTGAGTAGCATGAAACTGGGTGGAAACTACTATAGATAGATATGTCTTTGACTATAAAGGAATCACGAAAAGGAATTCCTATTTCTAACTGGGTCAAGAGATCACACTGATTTTATTTAGATATTAATTGATCTTATTTAAGTTAGGATTAAATTAAAATCAACCAATAATCAAACAGAAAATGACTTCTGTTTTATTAACTCCATTAGCATGTCAATTATTCCACATTCTGCCCTTACGGGCAACAACTGCACTAGGAGTCACCTCTTCTAAGACAAAGTCAAAACATGGATATAATCCAACTTTTAATCAGCTGTACAGATGGGTTTATTTCACAAATACACTATGCTGCACAGATGGAAGTTCCTGAATGCCTGACAAGGTGTTAAAACTGTTACTGATATTACAAAGGAATTAAAAATCAGCAAAGGAAATTATAATTAGTAGGGGCTTGGTCTCTGAAGAGTGTATTAGCTTAGCACTTACATCTTGTCCTTGAAAGAAAAAGAAAACATTCGTGAAGAAAAACTTAAAGTACATGTTAGGCTTACATGATCTCAGCTATGAAACATTTGGGGGCCAAGTAAGGACTTAGTAACTTAAGTAACATGCTAAACTGGTAAAAGATATAATTTTTTTATTTTAAAAGGTATTTCAGGGGTTTGAATCTGTACAATGACACTCTGTCTAAAATATAATTACAAAAGAATATTTCAATCATGAAACTGGTATATAGGTATGAACAAATTTTGGTTAAATATTAAATGATTTCAGTAAAATATCTTATAATCGGTTTAGGATGAAATAGCTGCAAACATGGTTCAAACAACCAACAGCCTCTGGGCAGTATCTGAAAATTTACTCTAAACACTTGTGGTCCTTTATTATGAGCTTATTTTCTTCATGGAAAAGAACAAGTGAAGAGCTAAGATGTTTTCATTCTTCTGTTCAAATAAATTCCAGTATATTTAATTTCCTGGACTCAGAATTTGATATTTTAATTCTTTTCAATATTCTTAACCTTAACATCTTGTGTCACATTATTCTACATCTTATCTTGGTAGTCCCATTTTCTTTCCAGCCCTACTTTCTCCCATCCTCCAACTGCAAATATTAAGTTTTTATCCATCTGTCTATGAAATGGAAAATTCCTGATTTCTACAAATTAGGAATTAGAAAGAATTTTAATGGCTTAGGCACATTTAACATAAATTAATTCCTAGTCTAATCAAAGAACTAAAAAAAAAAACAGTTCTTTGAGAGTTTAGAGAGATGGTTGTCAGCTGGTTGATTTATTTATTTGGCAGTGGGGGGCGATGGGCATCTGCAGGTTAATGATGTCAGTCATCGTAATCTCTAGAACCAGGCTGCCTAACATGGTAGTCAGTCGCCACCTGTGGCTATTGGTTACTTGAAATGTTATTAGAGCAAACTGAGGGATGCTTGAAATTAAAACATACACTGAATTTAAAAAAATCTAATATGTCTCATTAATATTTTATATTGATTTTGTGTTATAGTGATAATGATTTAGACATATGGAATTAATAAAATATATTGTTAAAATTACTGCTTTAGCTAATGGATTAAAATTTATCCCACTCATTTGCTTGTACTTTTGTGAATATAGCTTCTGGGAAGTTCAAAATTACATTTATGGCTTGCATTTGTGGCTCACATTATATTTCTATTATATAGCACTAGTCTAAAATTTATTTAAAGAAAATATCTCAAATAGGGGAGTGTGTCCTGTAAGAGGTAATTACACATAACTTCAGACAGATAAATAAGCTTTCTTTTTCATCAAATAGTAATAGATACTATTAATATTTCTAAATTAATGATCCACTATACAGCTATGGCTCATTTAACATAAATTAATCTAAACAATTCACATTTATGTGTTTAGTTATGTTCTTCCCAATACAGAATGAAAAATTTTTTAAAGCAGCAGGGTTGGTCCAGGACTAGAATCAAAACAGCTCCATAGGCCATTTAATTCTCCAAAGGGACATATGTGGTTTCATTCACTCTATGAGTTTCTACTTCACTCTGCACATATCCACTAGCTTTTTAAAATTTTTTTTTTCCTTATAGACCATGTTTTCTTGACTTTCCTGCATTGTTTCATTCCTTGTCCCCTCTCAGCATTGGCCATTACATGGCCCCAAAGGACTATGCTCCAGCTTCTCTCTGCATATAAATATTTTTACTTTTGTTTCCAGTGTTCTCAATTTCCTTTTTCATTTTATAATTTACATTCCATGGAGAAGGAATCTGATTACCCTTACTCATCCTGTCATGTTCTGCCATAGCTCAGAACTGACTGACTTGTCCCTGCTGCAGGGACAAGGTCACCTGGCAAAAAAAGTTAGACACCTAGATCATACCTTAGCGCAGGCTATAAGCAGGATAGTTCTTCTCAAAAGTGACCTGCTATGACAGGTATCTCATAAACAATTTCATGCACAATAAAATAAATAAAATAAGCTAACTGAAACTAATGAACAATGCTCCCTACAAAAATTAGAATCTTTGATGTTTGCCAAGAACATGCATAGATTTTAATGGTTATTATTTAACTCATTCAAGTAAATTTAAGAAACAGAAAACAGACAAAAAACAGCATATATATTACTGATTGAAGAAACGCAATGAAAAAGATAATCATACTGTTATACTTCTTAGCGATGGTAATTTAGCATTTGACATTACATATACTTTCGCCTAAATGTTATTACCCTTTATCCCTAAATATTTTCTCACTTTGTGTTAGATATGACACAGTGATATTAAAATATCTTGAGTAATATTAAACTATATGGAAGATAGCATATTTATTCCTCTTAAATTTATTTTTAATGATAGCTATATCACTGATTATAATTTAATTTTATCTAAGGGTTGAAATATAACAGAATAAATTCCCAATTCCAAAATACTTACAATGGAATTAAATAATTGAGAATTTCATAAACAGTTCAGATTAAACACATTTCTTTATGGAAAAGATAGTGATATGACAATAATCGATAGTAGATATTTAATTCTATTGAAAAAAGTTGCTGGTTTTCTACCCCAAGTCATTCTTCTCTTGCACCTTAGTAATAGTACTTTATGTTTAGCTGGTACATTGCCACTGTACCTGAAAGATTAGACCTGCCAGTACCCCTTGAATCTAAATTTTACCGGGTGTCCAAATTTGGGCCAAAGAAATATCAGCAGAAACGTGGGAGATACCTTGAGAAGTCTGTACAAGAGATTCGTCACCTATTTTTCTTCGTTTGGGCTTCTGGTTACCTGGAATAAAGAAATGCTGTCCAGCAAACTTCTAGGACCTACAGTGAACTTAAGAACAGAAGCCACTTGCCAAGATGCTACATGGCAGGTCTCTGAGCACACCAAGAAGCAATCTAGAAACTCTGGACTACCCATCTTCAGGTTTAATTTATGTCCAGATAAGTAAACCTCGATATATTTTAAATGACTCTAATTTTGTCTTTTTCTATTGTATGAAGCTGGATCAAATTCTTCCTGATAGATTATTGATAATTTAAAGTCGTGTCCCTTATCTCATACAGACGTTTCTCCTAAGGTTCATCAATGTAAAATTCTTCAAGGGGTCTCCATAAATGTTATACATATATATTTTTAAAAAGTATATGCATTCAGGCGAGCATATACTTTTATCAATACAAGACATTTAGACTGCAAATTGCATCTTTCTAGAAAAAAAAAAAAACAATTAAAGCATAGTCCTGATGTTAATACATCTTAATGCTATTTCCAAGAAAAAAATCATACTCAGTTACAAAATCTATACTTTCATAAACTATATGTAACCTCAAATAATTAACATCTATTTTAATATTTTTTTAACTTCAAAGGGGTTTGCTGCATATTTCTCTTTTCACTATTATTAAAACTTCTCTTTAGTATTTCCACTATTACAAAGTACAATTCAAAAACACAAATACTCATAATTATTGTACTTTTTAAAGGTGACATTAACTACAGCTTTTATACCTTCTTTATCCACTTAATGTGGTAGCAGCTTCATTAGCCACAATATTAAATATTCTCCAGTAGTGGGTATAACAGTTCCCCTAGAGTTAAATCATGTTTTATATATTCATTCATCTATTACTGGATATTGCAGTTCGTCTAATGCTTTACTTAATACGCCATGATAACAAATAAGCAAATCCATGTCTGTATGATCAATTACGCCTTTAGAAAACTGGAAAGTGAAATTTTGAGACAGAGACATGAGTATTTTTAATACCAGTGAGGAATATTTTCAAATTGATCTCTTGGAAGAATGTAACATTTTAGCCTCCTTCACTAAGCCTTTGCCCAAATAGATCACTTAATTATTTTTACATTTTACTACTAATTTTGATTTGTTACATTTATTTGATTAATCCATTTGTTCTTGTATTAGAACAGGTAGAAGTACAGTTTTCCTAGAAGCATTTACCTTGGAGAGCATAAATCTGTCAAAGCCAGAAACAGAAAATCGTATTCTGAAGTACTTCCTCTTATTCTTTATCCTAAAAGAAAGCTTCTGGCAAAATATGAGTATTAATTTTCTGACCACTCCACTATTTTCCTCAGTTGAAGAGCATCAATGAACAGGCCATGTGTGAAACATTCTGCCTCGTGACTTTCACTCATTGATTACTGTTGACGTCTTGTGTTTTCCACCACCTCCCCTCAAAAACAATCTACTTGAGACTGTCATTTATCTAGCTCATAGAAAGTAGGGAGAGACAGCCATAATCATTTTTTTGAGTTTAGATATAATAGTAACATTAAGATAATAATGTTATAATACAACTAGGTAATACTTCTCACCATAGAGCATTGCCCAGGTATTAGATTACCACTTCATGTTAGGTTATCTCATTTACATTCTTAGTTCTTTATGAAGCCAAGTTTTAATTTCTACCTTCATATAGCTCTGAAAGCTTAACTAGTGTTTTCCTGTCACACAGCTAATTATATCCAGTGGTAAGTTGGTTGAACAGCCAATATCCATTTCACCTTCTCTGTTTGATTTTAGAACACTGGTATTATTTGAGGTGTCTACCTCTGCTACCTACAGCCACATGCATCAAGGACAGCTGGGCACAATGACCAGTTCCGGCAAGGGAATCCTCATGAGAATCCGCCATTTGTTATTATCCTGGAGACTGTTCCTGATCATGCATTAGACCAATTAGATATGCTGGTCCAACGGGCTCAAAGGAGGAGACCTATAATCCGTACTCAGGAAAGAGGTTTGCTTTTATGGACTCCGGCATAGGAAGAAATATGGATAAGTTATTTGATTTATTTGGCTGTCACCTTCCTCATCTGTAATATGGTAATAATAATACACATGTTGTGGGGATGTGACTGTTAAGTTGAATAGCATCTGTAAAGGCGTTTAATGATGCCTAGCATCTCCCTACTGCTTTAATGTTAAGTTTTGGAGTTGCTTGCCAGCTCGCTGACTTCTCTTAATTTCAGGTTGAAGTTTCAGTATATCATCTCCTAGGATACAAAGAGAAACATCATATTTTTCTTCCTGGGCTGCAAGTCAATATCTTAAAGACTCAAGGGAAAAATCAAAAACGAAATAAAGCAAAAAAATTCCAGCAAACTAAACTCATGCTACTACTATCTTCACAGCAGTCTTATTTGATAAAATCAATGGTTAATTCCTGTTGTTTTCTCTGTTTAGACTTCCCTCTTTCCTGGCAACCCAGGGTACAGGCAGGGTTTCCTAGAGATAAGATTGCCATTCTGACTAACACATCCAGAAGTCCCCTAGTTCTCTACAAGTCTATTGAATTTTAAAAACCTTTCTGCTCTTCCTCCTTTCTTGGCCTTCACCAGGAAGCCTCAGCAATTCCAAACATCCAGGCAAAAATTACGATAAGCATCTTCCTTTTATGGGTACTCTACAGGTGTCAGGATCTAAACTGAGACATTTATAGATGCTGTGCCATTTAAACCTCACAAAGTCCCTGTGGACTATGGGTAATTTGAACCCTAGGAATCTGCTCAAGTTCAGCTGGGTGGCATCTGGAAGAGCCAACATGTGTGTAAAAGTCTATTTGACTTCACAGCACAGACTTTCAACCAACACTCTTCTATCTCAAGGCAGTCTCCTAGGTGGCTTGCAGTTCCTATTAGCAAGGCCATTTAACATTACATTTTCCATTTCAAACAGTGCATGCTATACAAGGGCATACTGAAGTGATTCTTCCCTTGGGAACTGGGAAAACTGAAATATTTACATCCAGTTTATCAAAATAATCTTCACAAAGATGCTAATCTACCTACTATATATACATATTTTTTTAATTAGAAAGTTTTTTGCTCAGAACCCAGCCTCTATTTACAGAGCAACTAAAGCTACTTTCAGACTCAAAAATGGATTACATATGTTTTTCTGGCTCTACAGTCTCCATTAGTAGAGCAAAATTTAAGATTTCAACTCCCACCCCACTCAGTATTCTGTGTTCTTCTTTCCTGCTTTATTGGTCTTGCTAATTTACCATCTTCTAATATACCACATAATTTACTTGTTTCTTTTGTTCATTATCTGGCCTTCCTCACAAAATGCAAACTCCATGAAGACAGAACTTGTGTCAGAGCTGTTTGCTGCCATATCCTCCACATCCAAGGCAATATCTAACATGTATTAGGTGTTCGACAAATATTTTCTAAATTAATGAGTAAACAAAAGTGAATGGTAGACAGATGTGTTTATTCTGCAGGAAAGAATTCTGTGCATTTTGAGTAGTGCTAAAGTCTTCAGTACTGTTACCAACCAAGATTATTTCCAGGTCACCTATCTCATAGTAGAACGACTGGACTCTAGGATACTTGCGAGGCAACGCTATACTGTTTTTAAAGTGGTGTTACCAATTTTTGTTTCCACAGTGAATAAGAATTTCATTGAAGCCACATGCATACCACTTGTCATTGTCAGACATATTTTATTATTATTTTCAATCTGTTAGGTGTAAAATGGTATTTTACCATGGTTTTACTGTCATGTCTCTGGTAGACATCATTTCATATAGCTATAGCCTTCATTTATTTCTCCCATAAAATTATTTTGCCGATTTTTTCCCAACGGATTATTGATTTTTTTCCTTATTGATTCTTATGAGTTCATTATATACTTTGTGCAATAATCATTAATAGGTTAAATAAGCACCAAATATCTCTTAGTTAATAATTTGACTTTTTAAAAAAAATTTTGATTTCTCATGAACAGGTTTTTATTGTACTTTTTATTGTAGTCAAATTTATTAGTCTTTTTTGCATGGTTTATGATTTTTGTCTGTTTTAAAAGTGGTTCCTATAATACAGAGATGTATTTCTATACTGACCTTTAAAAATTTACTAGTTCTACCTCACATAATCAGTTCTTTAATAAATTTCGGGTTGAGTTTTACATATGATGTGAGTCAGGGACCTATTTAATATTTTTATTCAAATAAATAACCAATTCTGTCATCACTATTTATTGAAATTTCTACACTTAACCCAATGATATGTAATGAGACCTCTGTCATATATCAAATATTTCTGTTTCTTTTTCTTGTGCCCAATCTTATAAATAATTTCAAACAATATTCTTCCATATAGCCAGAAATCTTTAGCCATATTTTAATCTGTTAAACTTTATACAAGTTTTAAAAAAAATTTATTACTCAGGAATCTAATCATCTAAGCTGTTTTTAAAATTGTATTTTATCTTAGCCAGTCAATGAAGGCTCTCTATGCGAGTTAAATTTCAATAAATAATCTAACATAATATAGGAAAGTTAACATTCAAATGTGAGACAATTTTTAAATAGGCAATTTACTATTACTGGGCAAATTTTCCAGCTCTAAGCCTGTAGCAAGGCAGACACTTTCACGTGAGGTTAGCTATTATCTTTCACCATGTACTGAATTTATTGCAATAGTAGGTGGAGTGACTTTGCTTTCTATTGTAGCTCTATTAATCTGCAATAATGTAAGAGCAAGCCCTTGCATATAAACACACTGAGAAATTAATACATTTTAAATAAGTACGGCAAAAACAAGGTTGGTGAGTCATAAAACACAGATTTGTTTGACATTTATTTTGTTTTGAATTTGTGATGAAATAGCAAATATATTAAAACTTGAGGTGTTTTACAAAACTAATTACATATATGTTTATATGTTAAAAGAGAGCTATTACTAAGCTACACTGGTAAACATTTAAATAAAATAATTTAGGCTATTGACAATGTTAAAATTACCAACTCTAGAGAAATGTAAAGATTTTGAGATTCACATAAACACATATAACATTTTGCTGTAATAGTTTTCTAAACATAAACTTTACTCTCTTCATTTCTGCCCTATCATGTGGGTTTTTCTTCAATATAAATATTATAGTGTATCAATTACCACCCAAATATATTGAATTATGACCCCCCCCCAATCTTTGTTCTACTGACCTAAAGTCAATAGATACTTATTCTAAGACTCTTAAAGAGCTGGGTTATGAATTTTACAATGGAAATCAATAATTTCCTATTTAGAATGCTTGCTTTGCTCCACCAGAGTGCTTTGCAAATTTCACTTCACAAAACTCTAGGGGTCTATTAAAGTATATTTATGTGGTTTTATGTAATGCAGTCATTGAAAATATTTTTCTTGTTGGTCAATCTCTCACCTTCAGGATTTATTCCAGGGTCATATAAAAAATTCCTCAGTAGTAGGAAACTGACTGTATTAAATATATACAAGTAGATAAATTATTAGAAGGGCATGTCACATCTTAAAATTATGTGAACATAGCTTTTATTAAATACATTACACATGTATACATATTAATTGCATGTAGTTAGGCCATATACATGGGGCTCATTATAAAACCGAGGCCTATGATAATTTGTTGTATTACTTATAGGTTACTTTTGAAAACTTCTGATCACTAAATTGACTATACATATGTATGTATGTATATCATATACATAAACATATATATGTCATTCATATATATGCATATATGTAACTATGTGTGCATATATAGGTCATGTTGCTGTGTTGTATATATTTATATTTGTTACAGTTTTTATACCAATGCATGTATAGAGTTAATCTTGTGATCAGAATTTTTTATTTGTACGTGTATTTGTAGATTTTGCACTTAAGAGTAGATTGGAAAAGAAAGTTGGACACTAAATTAGAATATTCTGAGTAGTTGTAAACATCTAAAAAGTCAAATAGAATCACTGAAATAAATTATAAAGCAATTCAAAGAATGAGAATTATTTTCTCCTTAGTTGATTGGAATCTATTATGGTAGAACCCTTGTGACACAAAATAAATAAACAAACAAGATTAAAATTGGCTTTTGCTACCATTTAGCAATTTCACAATATCGCACATATAATACCTGAACAATAGGCACCATGGTATGTTATAACACATGGTCAAGAAACAGTCAGAAGACCTGGAACCTGGGCCCACACTTAGTCTGCCATGCACCAGGTACACATCTTCAAAAACTTAGATTCTATTGATTTATGTTAATTAACATTGATTGTATACATGCCTCAAGTCTAGCTATGATTTTTCATCAAATACTAGGTTTATTCCAAGAGAGGGAAGAGTGAATTCATTTTCTTCTGGATAGCTGTACAGATGAAACTTCTTTTAAGAAGATACAATCTAGAGTAATAGAGTTAGAAAATAAAGAGCACTACTCTAGATCCAGACTTACTGGCTTTATAGGTGAGAAAAAATAGGGCCCAAGATGGAATTAATTCTAAGTTAACAGTATAATATTGCCTCTATTGGTACCATTTGCTCCCATTACCACTGCACGGAACTATATTTAAACAACCCTCATGTTGTTTTTGACATTGTTAATGTCTTTATTCATTACTAGTGCCAAAACACTTGATTGAAGTATAATGAAATGATTTGTTGTCCCATCACATTTATATCTCTGTAGAAGAATATATGACTCTATTACTTAAAATCCAAGAGAAAAAGAAAATGAAAGTATAAGGATTTGGCTATTAGAACCCAATTCCTTTCAGAAGGAATTGTAGTGAAAACTTTAACATCTATTGTACTTGATTACTGAAGCTTTATTTTCATTGGTTTCCAAAATACATTCAAGCAAGTAGATTAAATGTTATTAGCTTTAATACCTTTTAAAACAAGTAATCTGTTAAAGTGATAATGGAATTTAAAGTAAGTACATTCATTAAGTTGGTTTTTACTTTATTGTGGTTTCCCTGTTGGCCACATGAATCTCTGAACCTGACACTGCTAATTACAATGATAATAAACGATATATGTATACATGATTAACTTCACACTACACTTAAAGCAGACATAAAAGTAATTGAAGAATTTCACTATCACATATAATTCTAGCGAAGAAAAAACTGTGTTTGCTATATTATTTATCTTACAAACAAGATAGATATTTTTCATGTGAATGTAAAAACCCATTGAAATCAGAAATTTAGACTGTTATGGTTAATTGCAAATTCACTATTAGATGAAAGAAAGATAATGGATAGGAAGGAAGGAAGGAAGGAAGGAAGGAAGGAAGGAAGGAAGGAAAGAAAGAAGGAAGGAAAGAAGGAAGGAAGAAAGGGAAAAGGAGGGAAGAAACATTAATAGAAAAGATCTAAGAACAATCTTTTTATATTAATTCACCTCAATTTAGATTTTCAGTTACTCAGGCTTAAAGAATTGGCTCTACTGTTATACATGGCTAGAGGCATAGTTTCGATACTTCTTTTTTGTGTCAAGACACCTGTCTTTTTACTTCAGTGCCAGAAGGGTTTAGCATCTTGTCACTGAAGCAACACAGCCTGCACATTTATAGGTGTCACTCACGCTACCATCTGTTCCTTAGGATAACAGCCACCATTATCACCCAGCCTCCACCTGAGGCTTTAACAGTCTCTGTGGATTAAAGTTCAGATCTACAAGGAAGAATGGCTAGTGGTAATGTTGCCATTCAACTTTGCTTGACCTTAACTCGCTTACTGTCAATACCGCACTGCAGCCCGTTAACTCGCTTTTTCATCCTGTGTGTATGTTGCACTGTAAAGTTCTTGATTAAGCGATGAAACCATAAAAAAGCCTTTGCACTGTTATTAGCATTTTGGGTCCTTTTTTCTGCTTCCAGTTCACTAAAATACTCCAGGCTACAGCTATAGTATTTTTAATAAACAAATTTAAAGGGAATGAATTCTAATTAGATTTCAGTTCTAAGGTCACTAATCTAATAGTTTCACAAATAGAATTAACTCAAATACACACATACACACACACAGATTGAACTAGAAAAAAAAGGAGAGTATTGTGTTAATAGCTAGACAAAACAGGGCAATCGAATTTCTTAAAAGCTTATTTGATATTATATCAATTATAACATAAAATAAAATTGTGTGTGTATATATATATATATGTATATATGTTATAAATTAACAAATACTCATTGCTAAGACTTTCATGAACTGTACTACCTGACAAATAATTTATAAATTGCTTTAACCAATAATTCCAGTCAATGCATGACTGAAAGAAAATATCAAAATGTGAATTTTCACATTTTTTATTCACTCTCTTTTTTTCACTGGTGATGTAAAGTGTTTCCAGACTAGGAGTGGTATTTTTATGCCCCCTGTAATTTTATGGCTGTCATTATTTCTATATAAGGCATACTTCTACATTCAAATGATAGGGAAAAAGAAGTGGGCTCTGTTTATTCATCGCCAATCAAGCTAATAAAAATGTTTTGCAAAGACAATAAAACATGATAATGTTTTCAATTTGAAACAGCTAATTACAAGAAAAAAATGTTTGTGCACATTTTGTTCTACGACTAAACTTTTACTATGGCTATAAAACAGCATCACTTGCTTACTACAAACAGTGAATTCTGCTGTATCCTTTTGCTGTGCCCACTGATTTGTTTGTGTGCTTTTGCTCATTGAGATGAGAAGGATTCAGCCCTTCTCTCCTCTGGGAAGCAGTAACTGTGGCCCAGTAATGTTCTAGGATGCTGTCTGCATGCTCTTGCCTCCATTTTATAGGCAATATTTGCAGGTTAATCAGTGATTGAGTCAACAAAATGAATAGCTTAGATTTTCAATGCAATATCATGTTTCCATGATGAGTTACTGTGGTCCTTTATGAGCATTTCCCACTCGTTATCACTAGCCCTTAGCTTACAGGGCACTTCTGGCTTTCATCTGCATTTGGCTGGCACTTAGATATCATGACCATACCTGATCCACTTGAATATGTATGAAAGAAGCTTATTTCCTTGGCTAGCACCATTTTGATATAGCATTATGGCATTTTTTTTTGTAATGTACATAGAAGCTGGAGAAGAATAATGTGGCAGCCCTTTGTCTCGAAAACATATGAGCCTACCATGGAGCAACATACATGTAAAGTTTTCATTATTGTAGTAGTATTGCTTGTAACCCCTAGTCCCCTTTCTTCAAGTACTTACCAACACTCAAACAGTACTCCAGCTATGCACGTAGCAGCAGATTCCTCAAAGAACTTTGCTTCTCTAATTTTAAAAGTTAAGTAAGTATAATATATATATTTTTTTGCTCTGGATGATATTGAGGAAAGGCAAACATAATTCAATGTTCCCATTAGAAGTGTACATAAATAATAAACTGAATACAAATATTTTTAGTATTATTTAGAGTATAATTTTGCTCTAGTAATTGACTCATCAACAAAAATGTATTGAGCTTCTACCAAACACTCTTTGTAAAATGATGAATAAAATAGCTTTACCTTCAAGAAGCAAAAAGTCTAGGGAAGACAGACATGTAAACACATAACCATACTAGCTTTGTATCATCAATATAACAAAAGTTGATGGAAGTATATTAATAGTGCAAGAAAAGAATAAACAGAAAAGGAGGAAAATATGAGAAAAACTATGAAGAAGAAGGAAAGATTTATTTGTATGACAAAGAAAAATTTTAAAGGCAGGCAGTGTGGATGAAAATTCTATGGAAAGAATAAAAGAGATTCAAGGACATAAAGAAAATGAAACAATACTGCTCATTAGAGAAATCTCAAGAAATTCAGTATAATTAATTTCTATGTTGAATTAGAGAGAAAGAGTCAGGGATATAAACAAATAAAAATGATCCAGGGGGTAGTTCTATGCCATGTAAAGTAATTAAGACTCTACCCCACAGGTTATAGGGCTCTGTTGAATGGGAGTTAACTTCCAAAATAAGTTATTTTTTCTAGTGCTCTAGGCTATTAGTCTTGGATTGGTCTAGAGATTTATTCAACCTAAACACATTAGATTCTTGGGAGAGATGGGTAATGAGGAACTAAAAATGCAAGGTGATAATGATGTATATTTATTTAAAATTAATTTTTGCCCCACGATTAAAATGTCTATGTATTTTAAATTAGAATTTAACAGTTTGACACAGTTACATGGTTCTTTGAATTATAAAAGTTAATCTTTGTCACCTCAATACTTTTAATAAAAAGAAGGTTAATAGTTGGCTGCTTCAAGTTTATTAGATAATAAAGTTACTGTGGAATAGAAAGTATTAATCCTCTAGTAATAAACTAAGTAAATCAACTATGTAAATCTCAATTTGCAAAACAATTTGGCACGAATGGTAAATGAAAAACTCTCCAACTCAGTATGTATTTTATGGTGAATAAAACACATATTATTTCTCACAAAATAACATGGAGCTTCTACTTTATGACATGTGTACTTTTTGTGTAGAATATAATCATATTCTACATGAATATAATCACATTTAAAGAGCATGAACATTAAAACAAACACACAAACTGGATTTTTCAAAACAAGAGGCATCATTGTAAATAGGTGAGAACGGAAGATTGTAACCTTCAGGAGGGTCTTTAATGCCCTTTCCCAGTTCAGCTATGATTTTCTGTGTGGTCCTATCAACCAATCTAATCCAGTTACACATGGTGTTCTTATCCCATACAAAGAGAGAATTCAATATTTCTTTCAATGGATTAAAGGGAAGGAGTTGGAGAGAAAGGGGTAAAAGATGGAAGAGAGAAAGAAAAAAGGAGAAGGAGGAGGTGGAGGAGGAGGATATTGTAGGGAGTTAGACAGAATTGGTCTTTTCTCTTGTTTTTTGAAATGTTAGTACTAAATTAGATACTCACTAACTCCTTCACTAACTCAAATACAACCATGTAGAATATATGACTCTCTCTTAAAAACATTGCTTTTAAATATAATTTAACTATAACATTTTACTAATTGCTGAATATTAAATATCCTAAATAATTTGATTTAAAAATGAAAGCTGTCATTTTTTCTGGATTGGTGATTCTCTAGAACCATATGCTTTTTTTAGGAGAAACAAGCTCAGTTTCTCTATCAAAAGTAGAAATGTGAAGGGTGGCTCCTTCCTCATTTGTGTAAAGATGGACATATTTGAAATGATTTCTTAACAATAGAGGCAGTTATCCTGAAGGAGAGTTTTGCCTAAAGGAAACCTACCCTTGGCAGCTGCTCAACACAAACCTCAGACCTCAAGGCTGCTTCATCAATTTCATTTTATCACTTTCCCAGTATCAAATACATTAATCCTAGACCCATAATATTTTCTTCCCATAGAAAGTCCTTTTAATCAGAAATTACCGATGTGGTGTGCAATGGAAAGATGCAAAAGTCTTTGAATTATTCGACTAAACGATCTTTGCTTTTTGTCCTCTTTCTTTGAAGAAGATATTTTACTGTGCTTTCTCTTATATTCTTTACAACCACATTTCACTACTTTAAACTCCTTTCTTATCTTGAATTCCTGGATGGATAACCATTTATTGCTCTTTTATAAGGTAGATGTTATAAGAGGTAGTTTATATAAACAAATGATCAAGAAAGTAAGCACATTGACCAAATACGGAGAAGCAGTTAGCCTATTGTGAAGAGCCTGTTATCACATACATCATGCCAGACAGATGGTTGGCAAAGTGGAGACTGTTAACTATTGAAGTCACTTAAAAAAATCTTCCTGCATTTCAAATCAAAACCAAAATAAGACATCAACTCACACCTGTTGGTAGGTCTATTATAAAAAAAAACAATAGATAGAAAATGTTGGTGAGGATACTGAGAAAAAAATCTTTGTACGCTTTGGTGGGAACATAAATTGGTATAGTCACTATGAAAAACAGTATAGAGGTTGCTCAAAAAATTATAAATAGAAAATCATGTTATCCATCAATCTCATTCTGGGTTTATCTAAAAGAATTGAAATCAAGGTCTTGAAAAAATATCTGTACTCCCATGTTCATTGGAGCATTATTCATAACAGCAAAGACATGGAAGCAACCTAAGTGTCCATCAACAGATGAATGGATAAAGAAATATGTATAAAATATGTAATATATGTATTATATACATACACACATATGTATACATATATGAATATTATCCATCCTTAACAAAGAAGAAAATCTTACAACTTGGAACAAAATGAATATACCTAGATGGCGCTATGATAAGTGAAATAAGTGAGACAAAGTAAGCCATATACTATATAATCTCATTTGTATGTAGAATAAAAAAAAAAGGTGAAATCATAGAGATAGCGAGTAGGCTGGTGGTTGTCAGGAGCTGGTAGTAGGGGAAATAAGGAGAGGTTGGTAAAAGGATACAAACTAAGTTATAAGATAAATGACATCAGAGGACCTAATGTATAGCACAGTGACTCTAATTGATAATACTGTATTGTATAATTAAAATTTGATAAAAGAGTGAATCTTAAGCATTGTCACAAAATAAAAAGGTACCTATGTCATGTGATGGATGTGTTAATTAG
The DNA here is from genome assembly GCA_030015415.1 of Cynopterus sphinx. Lineage (NCBI taxonomy): Eukaryota > Metazoa > Chordata > Mammalia > Chiroptera > Pteropodidae > Cynopterus > Cynopterus sphinx. The sequence goes on from CM057381.1 coordinate 14,168,333, forward strand.
CTTGATGTGGGAACCCTTTTACAGTGCATATGTATATCAAATGATCATATTGTAAACTTTAAATATATTACAATTTTGTCAATTATACTGCAATAAAAATAAAAGAAAAACTGTGGTGCACTGGAGGCATATCACCATAAACTTATCACCCCGTTGATCACTTATGATCATATGACTAGCTTTACTAGCAAGACTTTTAATACATAATAAAACTTCTTTCCCCTATTAGATAGCAATACTCAATAATGATCTGCTAAAAAATAAAAAGACCAGTTTTTCTTTCATTAGTAATTTATTCTCAGGGAATAAAGAATGATTATACATTGTCTGCTTTTATTTGTCCTTTAATACAACCACCAATTGTATTAAATAATAAGTGATTTAAAAAAATCTCTCCTCATAACTTTTGTTAGAACCCTACCTTCTTTTAAATGTTAATTCACAATATCAGAAACCAGGTCAAAAAATAAAACACCTTTTGAGTCTGCTTGAAATGTGGACACATGGCAATCTGAGTGACAACTTTAAAACTCTAGCCCATCATAAGATTTGTTGGCTGAGCCATTTAAATATTTCCTGAATCTCTGACCATGTCCCATCACTTCTACGATACCATCCTGGCTCTAGTCACCTGGGCTGGAAGAGGAACCTCTAACTTTTCTTATAGATTTCTGTCTAGCTGCCTTACAATCAATTTTCTATATAGAAGCTAGAGTCAACTTTTAAAATCATAAATAAGAGCAGTTGACTTCTTTCCCTCAAAATCCTCATTGTTTTCTCATTATATTAGAATAAATCCAAATGATTTTGCATGGTCACCAAAGTTTACAGTAATGCCCAGCTGTTAAAATCCCACTGACCTCATTAACAATCAACTCTATCTTTATTTTTCCTTCATAATAGTCATCTCTTTTTCCCACCTAGGATCTGGTCCTTCCTGAAGTACTTTCTTCCATATTGTTAAGAAAATCTCTCCTCCTTTCATTCAGGCCTTTATTCAATTAAACAATTCCTAACCACTCAAACTAAAACTTAACCTCCTTCTACCCTCACTGTCAATCACCTTACACCAAGTTGTTTTTCTCACCACTTCCTGAAAGTATATTATGCATATCTTTGTTTAGTTGTTTGTCATTTGTCTCCAATACCCTCACATAAGCACCAAGACTACAAGGCTTTGTTTGTTTGTCTTACTGACCAAAGAAGCTTCAGTGCCTAGATGAGACAGACAGTTCATAGATGCTCAAGCATATACAAGGGTGTCAAACGAATAAATGAAAAGTACTCTGCTTATCTAAAATTTCTGAGAACAGGTTTTTTGGTCAGTAAAATGCATCACCTATATATTAATTTCAGTTAAGTGTTGTGGCACATTTAAAGCTAGCCAGAAAATCTTGGTAGAAATCTAACTTTGATTTTAAATTGCACTATAGACCAAATTACTCTTTGTATAAACATGTAACAACCTCGCTATTCCTCATTTTCCAAACCTAAAATGGGGATAATAATGATACCTACTTCCTCATGTTGTTGTAAAAGTTACTTTGAACTACAACATATCAAGTAGTTAGAACAGTACTTTGCACATCATAAACACTTACTAAAGGTTACCCCTTGTTATTACTGTTATTATTAGTTCAGCATTTCTATCATTAATTCACAGCTGACATATCCTTCTTAACTCAAAATATGTAGTCTGAAAGTCCTAGGAGGCAGAAGCAGGTCTAAATGTATCTCATGTACCTTACAAATTGCTGGAAAACAATAGACGTTCAACAAATGCCACTTGACTAAAGTAATAAACATGACTGAAAATCTGATTTTTTTTTTAGTGAAGGTTAATTGATAACATTAGTTTTCTTTTGAATCATAAAGGCTCCTTACACTGTAGTATATTTGAATATCTAAAACTATTTGTAGCTAAGTAATGACCAGAAAAAAAAATACAGTGACCTGAATTTCCAAGTGTGTTCTAGGACAAAGGTATAGACTTTTTGCCAAGGTCACAGAATCAAATGCTCATTGGGACTGATTAATAAAATTATACTTACTGATATTTGCACTGTAACAAATTTCCATCTTAAAGCAAAATGAAGTTTACATAATGCTGCAGGCATTGTGCAAATTAGAACTTCATTGAATATTAATGAATTACTCTTTGTGGCCAATTGTTATGCAAATTACCACAGTGTCAGAATTTATCATTTTATTTAGTTGAAAATTAAGGGAAAAATGCTTTTAAAAATCAAACAGAGATTTCTATAAACTAATAAATGAATTCAAGCAAGAAAATGTTACTGAATTCCCAAATATTTAGAATTGTTATGCTAGCTTTTGGTTTCTCTAAAAGATATTAATTCGATGCATGCTTTTTCAAATTGCAGAAAGGTTAAGATATATTTTTAAGCAAATGGAAGGTAGTGCTGTGTGTTCTTAAATTCTTTTGACATTAAAAACAAAATCCAGATAGCGTATTTCTCTACCTATTATTTAAATTGACAATACTAATTTTAGAAAATATTTAATTAAATAGAGCATATTTCTAAAAAATTCACCAGATCCCAAATCAGGATTAAAAACTGTGTGTGTGTGTGTGTGTATATATATATATTTATTTATTTATTTATTTATTTATATGTATATGTATATGTATATGTATATGTATATATATATACACACACATATATATATATATACATACACTGCATTTTCATAACATGGGGACTAAATGATGTAAGTATTAAGCTAAAGACAACTCTAGAATATTTATATAAGTATATTACAAAAGTTTCTGGGAGAAAAACAGTAAGATGACAATAACACTTCTAAATAGGTCAACTGTGCACATAATTCATCAATCAGTTTTTTTCCTTAGAGATTTTTAATATTTGATCTAGTCTGCTCTTTAAGTTGATTCAGTCAGTATATATCAAAACTTCAAAAATACATTTCTAATAACTAATTTAAATCAAGAGATTACAGAGACTATTAAAGAAAGATAATACTCAAAGACACTTGTTAAAGATGGTGAAGCAGACTTTATTCAGCACTATCTTGATAGGTGTAAGGATCACTGCCACAGGATTTCACAGTAAGTGAAAGAGATTGGGCTCAACTCCAAACAAGAAATGGGCAAGTGAGAATTTTTAGATAAGGAGTGGATTAGGGGTTCAGTGGAAGAAAAAATTACTAAGAGAAAACAACAGGAGTAAGGAGGTTCTGGTTAAATAGACCTTTCAGGATTCTTGGTGAAGACAGGCCAGGGTGAGCAGACATCACCTGGGAAATGGTGGAGGATGAGGAACCTGGTCAGATATCTGGGGTGATCAACTATTAAGTGGGGGGTTCTGGTTAAACTGTCTTAGCATGAATCTTGCTAAAACTGAAAAATTTAAGAAAGACATAGATGAGTCTAGGAGAAGTTTCAGGAGCATGACTAAAGTTTGGTCAAGCAAAAAATGTTTGTCAAGACAAAACTTTTCAGAAGGGTGAGTACCTTTTTACATATTGCCCTGAAATAGAATTTACTGTGAACAGCCTCAATCACACACAAAGTTTTTGATTCACATAGGATATTTAAAAGAATAAAAAGTTTAATTAATAAATACTAGGTATAAGTTTCCCTTAACAATTGAGATTCTTCACATATATTACCTTAGTAATATTGTGAAACCATGGATGTAATTGCTATCTCTATAATGACATGTTTTGTACCACCTACTTCTTAAAGACAATGGTGAAAGTTATTCTAAAAATTATGGTATGTGTTGTCCAGTTCATTGCTTATTTGTTATTAAAAAATGTCCACTTCTGTAGGTTGTTATAAATTTTAAAAGTACTTATTTTTTCTTTCAAGTTATTAAATCCTAAAAATTCTACCCAAGTAATTAAAAAAATATATTAACACATGATTTGCAAAGTAATATTTCTTTTTGTAGCATTACAAAATAATTGAGGAAAGTCTTAACATATTAATTTCTTACCATTATTTTTAAATGTCATTATTTTTCATTTATTTCAAAGTAAGAGGTGATTTGCTAATTAAACACAGTGACAGTGAGGTCACCAGCACTCTAATAGTACTAATAAATTATTATAAGAAAATTTTTCTTCCCAATTCAACCAGGTGTTGGAGGACCATACCAGAGTTGTCTTTAGCTTAACAGTCAAGTTATAAAGTACAGAAGATGTTACTAATTTAATGATATATTTCTGTAGTTTGAGTCATTAAAGTGCTGTTTATAGTTTTACAAATGGGATCAACTCTGAGTGCACAGTAGGGTCAAAACTGAATTTCGGTCCTATGAAACAAATGGGTGAAATTAATTATGTCCAGAGGGACATGACTACTGTGTGTTGTTTTCAGCCACATGTCCTAAAACATGTATTCTTTTTCTTTTCTTTGCTTCCTATAAACATGCAATTCCCAATACAATAATAATAAAAAAAAAGCTATCAAATGCAAAGATGAGTGTGTTGCTCATCAGGAAACCAATGTGGTAACGACTAAGACAAATAGTAATATTTAAGAGATAAATAAATCAAATGTCCATATTCAAAGACCTCTAATTTCAAACACAGCTATTTCATACTACTCTATACAGCAGAGTTTCAGCGACCCTAACTGAACATTTAATGTCTAATGCTGAACATCCCGCAGGGAACACCTGCCCCTGACCACCCACCACAGAACAGCTCAGAAAGCAACTCCTTTAGATCACAAAACCAGTGTTCACTAAAGAGATTTTGTTCCTTTGGCTAGCTCCAATACCAAGGCAGCAAGTGTTTATTTTATTTTCCTCTTTCTCTCCACCGCTCCAGGGTGTTTTACATTTCATTACAATAATGATTCATTTCATATGCATATGGAAAACAGATTTAGGGGCTGCTCAGTGTAAAAAGGGGTGGGTAATGTCATCAATAACTTGACCCATGAGAGGACACTATTGGCTACATCCCTTGGCTTAATAAAATATTTTAAACAGTATCTGGAAACATGTGTGTCACTACTGAGCTGGCTTGTGAAATAGTTTACAAAATATGAAGGTGATTTCCAACTGACTGAGACAGACACTCTGTTAAGTGATCTGTGAGATTAGTCTGGTGTAACAACCAGTTGTCTCTGGCTCACGGGGTGCCAGGGGCTACAACTCAGCCTTGAACTTGACAGAGACCACTTAGTGACTACAACATGAAAATACAGCCATTTTCTTTGTTAATATCGATGAAATTCTGCTATAATAGCAGCATTTAGGTATGCGACTCCACTATTATCAATCAGAAGCCTTACTATGTAATTTACTTATAAGCATCTAATTCTCCCTTCCCCTCCTCTCACAGTATGATGTCACGGTTTGCTACACTGTATTTTGGGCAAACACACTCAAACAATTCACTGTAAAACCAATCTCTGGGTTACAAATCTTTGTAGTGTTTGATTTTCTTAAAGATCAGTAAATATTCAGATCATAAGAATGTATTCCCACAGTCGGCATACATGTAAAGAACAGAGGAGACTGGTACCAGCATAAACAAAGTATATAGATAGGTGTCATGACATTTTGCGTGATTCCTAAATTGTTTAACTTTTAAGATAAGACAAATTATTTTAGCAAAGTTTCTTCTGTAGGGCAAAGATGAAAACAGTAAAGGGTACATGGTTTCATAAGCCCTGTAGGACAATTGTCAGTTGCCTTTTACTTCTTCCCGTCAGAATCGCAAAAAAAGCAATATTGACAAACAAACTAAAGCATAAAAATAAATAATTGGAAAGCTTTTGTCCTATCCCTGCTCAAAGAATCTGTTGTTAATTAATTAAAATTATTTTTGCAAAGTCAAGTTAGTTCTTATTCATAGCTCATGCAGTTTTCCTAAATGAACTTACTATTTCTTTTTTCTGAAAAGTAGAGAATATAATGATACATTCTAAGTTTTTCCAGGGGTATAAGAGGTAGAGTTTTGAAGAACTGAAGTTCAACTCTAGAAAATTGTTATGTATTTCTTACTCTTCTTAAAGGTAGGAAGACAAAATATTTCATTCCCCAATTTCAAACACTTTTCAGACTGAGAGTGCTGTTAATAATTACATGAAGATAACCAGCATGGTCTTGAAAAAACTGGAATCGATGGTCAATTTGCCTCTAAGGAATGTTTTCTGGAGGTTCTAAGGACATTAGCTACTGACTATAGGGGGTCCAAGGAAGAGGATACCTTGGTGAGAATGTACCCTATTCTAGTGCCTCTTATTTCAGCAGATACCTAATCAATATTTTTTAAGCCATCGTTTATTTATATTCCTTAGGGCCCTTAAATGCTTCATTTGATTATAACACAACACCTATTTTGTTCCGTTTATATGAAGTAAATGGTTCTAAGTTTTAAAAATTCAATTTCGCAGTGTTTCCTAAAGTATACATACTACAGAAATCTTATAGAATATATAGCAGATCTCTGGAGAATATTCTTAAATTCTAATTGCCAAGCAAGAGTATTACTTTTATAGTAAAATTTATTTGGAATACTCAATTAACACTAGTCCAAATAATTATTAAAATTTAGGGCTTGAGGACATTTTAGAGAATCCAAGAGTGACAACTCTGCTCACAGAAAATTTCAAAAAAAAGATGCAACTTTTACACTAAAATAAGTAAAAATAAAAGTTCATGCTAATTCATGAAATTGATAACATGAATTTCTATTACTAGGAGGAGTAATTGGTGACATAGTTTAATCCCTTTATGTTTACACAGGGCAGACATCAAGATTACTGAAGTTGAACATCAAGCACAATGTCACCCAACCAGGCGGCTGACCACTAGAACTGTGACCTCACATTCCCTCTACTATCACCTTATAAAAGAAAAAAGTTGATAACTTTTTTTTAATACAAAAGGTAGTCAGCATTCCGATTCCCTCATATTTTCTTCAGATTAAGATGATACTATATATTTTTCCTTATTTACTTTGCTACAGTATTTTTACCCACTCCGGATATAATGTAATTGCATTTGAGGTTTGGCAGACTGCCCTTTTGGCTTTGCAGAGTTGATAAAAGGTTGCCAAATACCACAGTAGTTTATATTTATTTTCTGTTTCATGACATTTTTTCCCAAAGCCCAGTGTTCTTTTCCTCAGCAAACCATCGATCAATTCCAGAAAAATACACGACTTTTTCAATGGGCTGCCGATGTGGCTCTAGCTGCTGATGGCATGTTTTTTATACACGCAAAATATATTGTTTTCATAATTCAAATCCAGGAGATAAAATGTCAAATTTTAGAACTTATATATTTATGTGTCTGTGAATAGATATATCTATACATATACACACACAGAGGTATGTGTTCATCTATGTATAAACATCCTGCTAAAAATCTTATGTTAGAGCTCACTTTAAACCCCAGATACAATTGATTTAATTTTTCCTCTTCGAGGCTCGGTAAAGTGGGTAGTTCAGTGTCACCACACTAGTACAGTTTGAGTTCTGGAAATACAAACTAGCCCAGGTGATATGATCAAATGTTGACTAACTCATAGCTTAGAAGATGTCTGAAATACATATAACCAGCCATCTCTTGCTGAAAACTTGTTTTCAAGCCAGTATCCAACATGAGTCAGACTATTAGTTACTATGTTGGAATAGGCCCATCTGCTGAACACTTTTCTCAGGGTAATCTTGGCTATGTATGATTATCTGTCATAGCTGTTATGGAAGTAAAACAGCTCGTCATATACAAACAGTTCCTACAACCCACATATACTCTTTAGCATAACTAATACAAGGATTAGAAGGACTGTATCTGGGTTTGTAGTCTGACTCTACCTGCTATGCAACCTAAAGTGAAGCACTCCACTCCTCTAAATTCTCTATATAAACTTGGGATAATATAATCTGCTGTGCTATATTTAGTGAGACAGAGGAGTACAGTACTAAGCAGTGACTACATGCATGCATTCAGCAATCTATCTACTTAATTTTTAATATTGGTAACTACTATGTTCATAATAAATAATAGCAATTATTATGCATTTTGCAAAAAGGAAAATAAGACAATTTGTACCCATTTATAATTGTAAAAGTCTCTTAATTCTGTCTCTTACACCTCTCTCTTTTTTTCCCAAATACCTTCAAATTAGAGAAGCACCATAGCAAGCATTTTATTTTTACTTTTTTTTCTTAATAACATAATTGTAAACTCCACTTATATACTCAAACCTTAAGTTTGCTTCATAAGTGAATATTAGCTTTATAGACTATTTTTAACACTATGACATTAGACCGTCTTCAACTATTTTTCTCCTAAAATGAGGAATACAAATACAAACATACAGTAACTTCCAGGATTATTTTAAATCACAGGTTTAAAGCTATAGTTGTATCATTTCCCCATCATTCCCTTCTTTCATCAAAAATATACTCCCTTCTAGCCTAAAGATTTCAAAATCTAATAAAACAGACTGTAGTGTTTAAAAGTTTAAATGAGCATTAAATAGCTATGTATGGATTTGAAGAACACCACAAACACACTACTTTTCAAATGCTTCAACCTAAAAAATTAGAAAATCATCATGCTCTGGTCTATCTCATGGCTTAAATAAAAACAAATATTCTAGGATGGTATAAAAGAGCTTGGGGCTAGGATCAGAAAACTTTCTATTAATTTCTTTTCTTTAATAGATGTGTGAGTTACTTAATATCTCAGGCTTTGATTCCTTTCTCTGAAATGGGAATAATAGCTGGTCTTTTAATGAGCTTTAAATGAGTTAATATATCTAAAAATGACATAATACACAAAATAAGAAACAGTAAATAAATATTTGTGATTATTACTGACATAATTTTGAATGTTTTGAAAGAAATAAAGTATTTGAATGTATATATTAATAAATAGTATAACATTTATCAGGTCCTGACAATTTTTAATTCTTTGTATTACGCAAATCACTACACAACCTTAGCAAATATTTATTCAACATATTAATATGCAGAGGTAAATGCCTCTTTTTAATTTTTTTAAATTGCAAAATATTTGTGAACTTTTCAAAACTCAATGGTAAACATAAAAAGAGGCAGGGAGACAGAATTCCAGTGTGTTTCTGTTCCCTGGTGTATCCTGGGAGAGCTGGATATGAAGGAATAAAAGTGTGCGTGGTGAGAATAGACAGAAATATTTATGAATTATTGCTCTATAAAAACAAATCAAAGGACAGTTTTGTCAGTTTCAAAGTATTCTGAGACAGTTGCCTCTCAGACTTGCATCCAGAGTTCTGCAAGTGGCCAGACCTGAAGGAAAAGGTGGACATTATTATCAAATAATCAAAAATAGATGATAGGTAGATTAGAGAGAGAGAGAGAGAGAGAGAGAGAGAGAGAGAGAGAGAGAGAGATAATAGACAGACAGACAGACAGAATGATCATACTCCACAAGTTCATCCTACTGAGCAAAGCAAATCTTGGCAGCTGTAAGGACATGGATTGCATTTGGGTATCTCGATTACTTTCTCTCTGATATTAAAGAAAGTTGGGGCAGCTGAAATTTGATTTTAATAGTTTCCATAGTGCAATAATATGTCGTCAACATATCACATATAATAGATGAAAGTTAATATAGGTAATATGAGTTTACTATTTGTAGCATATACATATATGATTTTTTACATTTACAAAAAGCCCCTTTTAAGATAATTTCACAGTACTAGAGTGATTGAATCATACATTGTCTTAACTGCTGAAATTAAAAAGCAGACTTGACTAAATGTTAACAGATTTAAGAGCAAGTAATATGATCCAGTCCTGATACTTGCCTCATAAGTCTTTCAAATTCAATCTGATTAAATTTCAGTTTATTAAACACATTTCTACTCGTAGGCTGATTGACCACAGAGGTGACATATGCTGTTAGCTGTACAAAATTCAGATTAGTCCTGGCTTCCCTTGGTCTTCTTTCTTAAAGTGCAGACCCTAAACCAGCTGCATCGTCAAAACTTAAAAGTTTATTAAAAATGCAGAGTCTGGGGCATTACCCCAGGATTTCTGAAGGAAGATCTACATTTTAAGAAGATCTCCAAGAGATATGAATACACATAACATTTTTGGAAACACCACAAAAGGTATTTGTATAATTTAAACATTTGAAAAGAATAATTTTAAAGGGAGGGTATCTGGAGTCTGGATAAGAAAATTACAGGGGACTATATATTGAATATATTGTAGAGTTTATAGAAATGTTTGTTTAACTTTACTATAACAGCAAAAGGGAAAAATGATAAAGATTACATCATCTCTGTGGTATCTAGTTGTTTAAAAAATAATTATTCTGCAATAATTAAGAATGCTTAAATAATTACCAATTCTATGGCTAAAGTAAGAAAAATAAATCAGCAAATTCTAGAGGGGCATTAAATATGGTAGCAAGGCTTTCTCTCTCTAAGGTTCAATATTGTTATTAAAATGACATTTTTGGTGTGAATTCAGCAAAGGTTGATAATTATAACAACTTAGCACCAAACAGCATATACTTCCTTTTCAGTGCTTTCTAATTTCAGTTCATTTCTTTGTTTAAATTTGTATTTCTGCTGTATGTACAGTCTCATGAAACCATGTTTTATTAGCTTTTATAATTCTAGTTTCAACTTTAGTCCTTCGGGGAGAAAACAGATACCTAGTGAATATTTATTGAATGTCACTGAAAATATATTCAGCAAAGTCACTATGATCAGAAGTTTTGTTAAATTGTATAAGGATATTCTACATTTTGGCCTTGACTCTTGTGACTTGAGAAGGCAACATTATTAAAATAATAATTTTAATAACAACAATAAATCTATTATTGAAGGAGACACAGACACAGCAATGAAAGAGGAATGAAATATCAAGAGAAAGAGAATTAGGCATAAAGGAAAATATGTGAAGGAAATGCTAGATTCTGTGGAATTATGTTTTACTATTACATTACTTAGTATCATACATGCAGACACAGTTCATGGAGACTTCATGTCTTATATTCACCCAATATAACAGTTTTTTCTTTTTTTCTGTTAACTATATAAAAAGGTTGGAACATAGGTTTAGAATCATTTTTTATAAAATTAAAATTCCTTTGGAAGCAGAGGATTAGTATAGAGGTTTTTTTTTTTTTTTCATGGAGATTCCTTCAGCCTGTATTACATTTTTAATAATATAAATTAAAAAATAATCAGTATAGAAGGTTTGGGAGCTTTACAGTCCAACAAGCCCACTCAAATACAAGTTCAGTTTTGTCATTTATTAGTTATGTGACAATGGATAAGATAACTACTCAGAGTCACAGCTTCCTTATCAGTTAAGAAGCAGATAATAATATAGTTTCTAGTTTTATTGGGTTATAATGAATGGAAAGTATCTGGACATGCTTGCTCAATCAATGGCATTATTATTATTTATGCCACTTTATAGAAACACGAATGAGCATACAAGTTTATGTTGACATACTCTTAAACATCGAATACAATTCACTTTATTTCTATCAACTTTCTTAAGAGAGCTACAACTCTATATCTGAAAGACACCAAAAGAGATTTCAAGAATCCGATTACTGACAGGGAGCAAAATATTTTCAAGTAGCAAATATGAATTTGCTGAAATAGTTCAAGCTTAAAATAAATGGGCATTATTATGTGGGGGTTTTCTATAGTGATGTCAAGAACAGTACAAGGTGTATATTGCTATCTTCTGAAGTCAAAAAACCTGAACAAGTATTTAATTCATTTTAGCTAATGTAAATGTTCTCTTAAATTTTGTCATACTAATCATTAACCAGTGATTACTATTATTTAAATACCAGTGATAATAAAATAAAACCCCTTTCAAGAACTGATTGCAATTTCATTGAATTTTACTTTAACACATGCTAACTGGGTCAAAGAGAAGTCATGTCAACTAAAAATTCTGCCTCAAATTTGTTAACAAAATTTTATTTTCAGTAAAGAAACAAAAACTTATTAAAACAGTGAACATCTAGATATAATGAATGTTGATTTCAATTGCTGGTTTATAGCCTCTTGGGTCTTTTGTCCACCAGAGGGAAAAACAAGTGGAAAGAGACATTCTTGCTCTTTTGTAAAATAGGTATAATAGACACAGGAACGAAAACCATTGTATTAAGGAATTTGCTAATGAGGCCCTATGGTCCTGCATTAAGTACTTTCCTATGCACCAGATTCATGATTGCCAAAGATTTTGTAACCATGAGGGGATAACTAATAAAGCTATTTTAACAAATGCTCTCATTTGGTTTTCATAGAAATGCTTTTTCCTGTGTTTAAAATATTTCAAAAAATAGCTGATACTTGAAAATATTTTTACTCACTGACAATCATTTTCAATATTCTTATTTCTCCCTTTCTCTCTCCTTTCTTCCCTCCTATTTTTCCATCTCTCTCCCTCTCATTTTTTTTCTTTTTTTTTCATGGTTACAAAGTTTGAAACCCAAAATATCTTCATAAGCCTAGAGAAATTAATATACATAAGAAAAATTTTCATAAAATTGCCTATAGATTGAGCCTCTTCTCTCAATATCTTCTTATGAATAGAACTTTTAGGATAAGTATAACTACAGGAATAGAAAAAAAGTTTGGAGGAAGTACAAAATGCATAAGGTGAAGAAATACAAGTGAGGGAACTAAAATCCCTAATATCACTACACATTTTTAAGAATTGGGTAATGCTAACCTAGACATGTGAGGAAAAACATTACAAAAGAAAAGAAAAACTGGCAAGGTTTGGCCACCACACCAACCAAATCCTGCTAGGGCAGGAGGACTTTAAAGCTTAAGTGACATATTAGAGACACTGATAAATCACCAAGTCAAACACTCAAATTATTGTACTCTGATGATACTGAGGAAGAAATTATTTGCATATAAAATGTATCTGATTTGACTAGGAGCAACTTATTTTCTATTCTTATTTCACAGCCTAAGGCGCTGATGGAGCCTGAGGGCGTTTAAAGGAGTCTGTGGAAGACAGAGTATCAGAATGTCATAAACTAGAATAATGCAGAGCACTACATCTAACTACGGAATATTCATTCCATGAAAGTAACACTTTACAAAGGAACTAAGCTTATGACTCAGTGACCCTACTTTAGTGTTTACAGTATAAAAAAATAGTATTTGAGAAAATAAGTGAGAAAAGTTTTATTAGTTTTGTAATTTTTTTCTTAATTGTAAACTCCTTATAGTTTTCTATAAATGCTACCAGTGACTGGTAGCATTGATAGTTCCAATGGCAACTGTCACAGATATCAGGTTGTACCAACACTGTCCTAATTCCACGGTTAATTGTGCTTATGCTTGCTAGTCACTCCAGAGCAGTCTTAATGGGGATCGGCAATCAATACACACCCTCACTGCAAAGTGTTCACTAGGAACTGTTTGCTTTCCACTTTTCTGGCAGAAGCATAATGAATGGAGTCAGAGACGGTTGTGGAGATTGATTTTTCATAAGCAACAAACTCTTTTCTTTGTCAAAAAATGAGAAGATTGTTACCTTGGCCCAATGCACATGGATTAATAGAATAAAGAGGACCGCATTCTGACTCTCAGAATTTCTAAAACTATCCCTAAAGCAATAAAAACTATCTAATTTGAGTGTGAGCAAAGAGGGCCTACATTTAAGAAAAGTTGATCCATCCTATTCTTTAATCACAATATTGAAAATGGAGATTATAGCCAAACAACTCTTGGTGCATAGTCGATACTCACTAAATGTTTATTGAAGGTGTAACTGGATGAAGAAGGTAGGAGAGAAGGAAGAAAGGGAAGGAGGGAAAAATGAAAGAAAGAGAAGAAACATAGCAAAGTAAAGGTAAGCATTATTACCTATCACACGTAAATAATAACTTGAAGACAAAAGTAAAAATACCTTTGAATAGTGTATTGATTTCACAGTGCTTTTTTTAGACAGTACTGAGTATATTTTGTCTCTTCTGTTCTTTATTAAGCATAGCGGATGTTGTGTTCTATTACCTGACAAGTTGTCCTCCAATTATTCTTAAAAAGGAAACAAGGATAGGTTCTTTATTAAACACAACATTGTGAAATTCATGCTCAAAAATACCCTAGCCTCTTCTTTTTTTTAAATGGTCTAAATAAAACATCAGAGGCCAAGTGAAAAAATAGTGAAGTTTATGACCAAATGTAAGTTTTCAAAATACCAGCAGGAAGGAGTGGAACAAATGACAAGCAAGCTACCAGCTGGTTTAGTCCTAATTATTACAAGGTCACATTCATTTGTAAATATAGGACTGAAGTAAAACACACGAATTACACCAGCGTTTAGCTTATCCACTGGTCACAGGAAAAAATAGACAACAGGCTATTATTACATTCTGGACAGTCAACACGCAGCATGTTATGGAGGAATTTAAGGCTCTTTCTAGCTAATAACACATAAAACATTATAATATGTAAAAAAATAGCACCCTCCAACCAAATAGGCTTGTTCAGAACCTATTTAATAACTTATTTCAAAATAACTTCAAAGAATTGCCTGGAAATTTAAGCCCCACCTACAACTTCTTCATAGCTTAATTTTTTTCCCCACTTACAATCTTCTTTAGCAGCAATTTATTGTTATTAATCAGTGATGGTTATGAAAAAAGACATGATTTTTCATTCCAAAGACTCCTTAGATATCCATATAAATGCAGTTTATTAAATGTTTGTATAATTATTTTAAGCTGCTATATTTGCATAAAAAATAAATAGCTGCCATATTACATAATAATGTAAGCCTTTTAGGCACTGATGTTTGGAGCAAGGCTGGCTTGCTGTATGGAAAACAAATACATTTATTTATCTGGCTTCAAATACCCAAATGTATGTCATTGGGTTCCCAGTGAAATAACCAGCTTCATCCATAGTAGTTCGATTAATTAAAATTTTAAATTAAAAGCAAATATTCTATTTGGCTTATTTTTCTCATGATATGATTCTAATATAAATGCAGTTATTTTCCATGATATCATCTTAAAGTTTAGGGAAATGTTATTGAATACTGCTATTCATAGGTGGTTTATGTATATCACCCATTTCCCAGAGCAAGTCTATGAATCAGGGATTGTATTTCCTTCCCACAAACTCGAAAATTAAAATGTAAAGGAATTAAGTAACTGCTCCAAATTTACATAAATGTTAGGTGTGCAATATGGAGAATATAAACCTGAGGACAGACTGCACTCTACACACCATGTTCTGGCCCTGAATAAAATGACAAAGATGTCTATAAAACCAACCAACTAAAACTAAACTAGTCCTAGATCTGTGGGATTATGATCAAGTGATAATATAACCAGAGTTAGAACCCAAGTGTGGGCAGTGTGCACAGTCTCTCTCTCTCCCTCTCTCTCTCTCTCTGTCCTGCCACACACACACACACTCTTTCTCTCTCTCTCTCTCTCTCTCTCTCTCTCTCTCTCTCTCTCTCTCTCTCTCACTTGCAATCACGGTATTTTTAAATTGGATTCTCTTTCCTTACACAAGTTAGAATTAATGTTTCTGTACACCCTAGAGAAAGCATGATTTTAAAAGGATAGGTGTACTTTCACAAATATTTCCAATCCCTGTCAGTAATTTAAAAAAGATAAGGTTTGTTACTTGTTGTTATTGTATGTGTGAAACAAGCATGGTTTTGGGAATCTCGGTATGTTAGTCGTGTTGTGCGGTTACAGCATGAACTCAGCTGACAGCACAGCATCACCATTTGCACTGACAACGTGTTGAGATTACAAAGCCTTGGAAGTTCATCATCTCCTTTATTGGTGAATGTTGCATGTACCTCCTCCTTCTGAAATCTGGACTAGAAAAAGCAATCCGCAGAAAAACTATTACTTTTATAAAAGAGACCATTTTGTTTGGAAATTTTAATTGTATAAAATGTGTTTCTCACTTTTCTTTATCTCTTTCACATCTATTTATATGTTTGACAAATATTGCTGAATGTGGTCCAACAATTAAACCATTTGCAATAATCCACATTGTGTTTTATAAAATTACTAATAAAGGGAAGTTAAATGAGTACATTAAATACCTTAGCATTTTCTAGGTTAGTTCTCATTTTAATTGAATATCATTGTAATATTATAATACTATAGACATTTTAAGTGAAATTACTTCAGTAATTTTATACCAATGAAATTGTGCATTTAATTAATTTTTCAATTTTATATAGATAATTAAGTAACCCCAAGAATTATTTTAAATTCTTTTCTAAAGAACTATTTTACTAGAAGGGAAAATAAACATATCCAAATAAATTACTGATATTAAATATAAAATACACATACTTTTCTCCCCCAAGGACAAGTCTCAATTTAGTTTTTTCATTGGTAACATTTTTATTTAAGAATAAATTTCTATTATTGAGGTTTAAAATCTTGACTGACTTTAGCATACTGTTCTGGTGCAGAACAGAGTCTTTGTATATTCAGATATATAATGTGTGTCTATTACTCCTAGACACAGGCACTAAGTGAGCAAAAGTCAAAACGTATATTTTAATTAAAATGTGTCAAAATAGGCAAAACTTAAATTCCCTTTTATAGTTGTACTGCTCCTTTAACTGGTGTTGTTTGTATTGTTACTTACTTTCATAATTAAAAATATTTAATAATGTTTCTCAGAAGAGAATTTACTTCAACTCCAATTTCAATCAGTATTTATTTTTAATAAAAATAATTTCTTCTACATAAGCATAGAAAATGACTGTCTCAACTCTTACGTTGTGACACAGTACCGGCAGAAAAGGATATGAAAATAAAACAACCAAAATGAGAATATATCAAATCAGTAGACAGATAGCTCATAGTACTCTCCTCTTATATTGCAAATACTGATGAAGCCAGAAACATAAGCAGAAGCAAAGAGGAATCAGAGTTCTCTGACAAAAAAGGTGTGATGATTTATTTAAAATGGAAAGCCAAAGAGTTTAAAGTAAAGCTTAAAATGGGTGTCAATCTTCACAATTACAACAAAGTACCCTATAAAGAAGGGGTTCACTGGGGTAGCCAAAATCAACAGTGGTGTTCCAGCTCATAACTTCTAATTGAGCATAAGAAATATAAAGTGCTTGGCTATGGAATTCATACTTCAAACAAATAAAAAAGGAAGCTACGTGAACCACTGGTTTGCCAAATTCTATTGGGTTCTCAAATCTTAACAAGGCTGCCTCCTAAAGCATTGATTTTTAAAATTTATTTATTTATTCCATCATAAATCTTTCAATTTCCTTCCTCCCCAAGTAGTTAGAAGAGGAAAAACAAACCTTTTAAAAGGTGTTTTTGCTTGACTCGTTCTTTATTAAAATGAACAACCTTGAAAGGACTGTAGAGAAAGGCTTTTGATTCCATTATTTACTTACTTGTTGTCCAGATTGGTTAGTTAATAACTTTTACTATAAAAAGAAATATGGAGATTCTTTTATTATTGGAACCCATTTAATTAAAGGATAAAACCTCTACTTAGACTTTCATGGAATCCCTTAAAATGAGTACATTAAGGAGAATAACTATTGTATCTCGTTAAAATATGCTTTGCGGTTTTCTTCATTCTAATTCACTGGAAAGGGCAAACATAAGGTTCAATAGAAAAGATAATTATGGGTGCTTTAAAATGAACAAAAATAATGCATACCTGTTACTCTTTATTCAAAGAGTGATTCAAAGTAAGCAATTTTTCGGATAAGTTGAAATATTATGAATAATCGGCTAATTTCAATGTTTATCTTATTCCAATAAAGTATTTTATAAACATTTAGGTTAAAATGCTTACTTGCTTTATCGATGACTAAATTTAGCCATAAAAATACAAATCAAAGATATATCCATATGCTGTGCTATGCATGGTATTAGATACTATTGTAAAGTAAAATGACTTAACGTTTGTTTAAATAAGTTTCTAGGCCCAAGACGGATCTGCTTCTCCCCAAAGTTCCACATCAGCAAACCAAACCTTAAATGACTTTTGTAACCCTGTAAATGCTCCACTTGACTTCAAATGCACTCTACCTGGGCACCTAAGACCCAAACACCAAGCCAGCTTTAGGCCTTCTCACCCCAAACAAGGTTGACTATGAGACCCTAGGCAATCAAATATTCCCTATTTTTCTATTCTGTGTTCTTTATTCTTTATCCTATAAAAGTTTTTTGCTTCTGTCTGAATTTGTAATTCTCCAAAAGGAACTGCCCACTTCATCAAGTGTAAAATAATGTTTATATTACCTAAATTGTCTTCTTTGACCATTTCTTAAACAGTTTTTGGCATTGAGAAAAGCTGATTGCTAGCAGCCTGTGGGACAAGATGCATAGATGCCTCATCTTTGAGCTCACTGTGCTTTTAGTTGTAACCATGGTCATGGGTTAAGCCACTTATATGTGAGGTTTTCTCACTTGTCTGCAGCTCTCTGATCCAAACAAACTTCATTTACACACACACACACACACACACACATGATAATCCATGTGTGTGTGTGTGAGTGTGTGTGTGTGTGTGTGTGTGTGTGTGTGTGTGTGAGAGAGATATGTATATTTCCAAGAAAGGTTCTAGGGTAAGGTCCTGGAAAGTTTCCAAGGTTTATTAAAGTTTTCAGAAAGTTCTGAGGTCTCAGAAAATTGTCTTGGATAGTTATATTGAGAGTTCATAAAAGGTGGCAGTCTTAGTGAACTCAACAAAATCTTGAGGTAAGTCCACAGGAAAAAAATTGCTGGACGACTTGGGAAAGTAGATTAAAACAAGAAATTTAGACTGTTTGAATCATCAAAATCAAAGTAGGTGCAATTTGAACTATTAAAAGACATTAGAACATCCACCACTATAAATAAATCTCGCAAAAGGAATAATAGATGTATTGCTAATGGCAATCTCGGAGGCCAAAGCCACAAAATTGGTGGCCACAGGTTGAGCACTTAAAAGCTGTTCGAGCGCTCAGCACCTAACTCTAAGACTGCCTTACTAGGATAAGCTTGTCGTGGGACAGGCAAGATTGACACTAGGTCATCTGCCAACCTCAAGAAAGTTTCTGTGCAGAGGTACAGTGTAAAACACCATATAATCCCCTGCCCAGTGGCAAATTTCTCTTAGGTATTAATGTGGCTCTAAGAGATACAGGCTTAGATAAATAAACAGGATTCTCAGGTTTCAAAGAAATGAGCCTGTCACCTTCCAGAACGCTTGCTTATATTATATCTAAGAACTGTGGTCCCAGAAACTGTAGATATTTATAAAAATGATAAGACAACCTACAATTCCAATGGCCATTGTGAGGAACTTTTCAAGATTGTTCATTTGAGAAATGCACTTGAAATCCAGCAAACAGAATGGGATACCTATTTTAATTGGCATACAGAAGCTTCCAAAAAGCTTCAAGGCTCCAAAATATCTTCAAGAGGTGAGTAATTGCAAGAGCTATTAAAAAATTAAAGATGTAGAGGTACCTAGAACAGAAAAATATAAGACTGGCGTGACATCTGCTACTCCCCTCTATTTTCCTTTACTTGATTCCTCACAGTCTACCTGAATTGCTTTTCCACACTGAAGACATCACAGACTGTAAAGGAAATCCCTCCAAGCTAGTGGCCTTACAACTGCAACACCTGGGCCTCCCCTCGGAGACCCTCCCATCATCAGAACACCAGAGCTGGTTTCTATCTTAGTTTCTCTCAAACGAGCTCACTGGATATTCACCCCTGGGGAAGTAGAGATACAGGTACACAAAATGCACGAAGAGGCCAACTGGATTAAAGAAGCACCCTGTCTTTGGGATTGTTTCTGGACTTATTTGAGTCAGCTGGTTTGAGTCACAGGGATCCTGGCTCAGAAGGCCCTCTAAACCATAAACATTTTTTGGTTGTTCATAGTTACTATCATTCTTCTAACACTGTGTTTTCACAAAAGTTTTAAATGCACATGGGCAGATACTGACCAGCCAACAGATGATCTCTCTCTGACTGGAATGACCAGAAAACACAAGGATGCAACCAGGTCCTAGATAATGAGCCTACATTGTCTCTTGTGTGCTCGCTGAGACCTAAAGAGGAAACGGTAAGGCCAACAGTTTTGATCAAACCTTTTGAATGGTCAAGAGGTTGATCAAAAGCGAGGTCTGTTGAAATAAGTTTCTAGGCCCAAGATGGATCTGACCCTGCCCACTGGGCCACGTCAACAATCCAAACTTAAATAACTTTTGTGTCACTTAAAATGTTCTGCTTGACCAGAAACATCATATATCCAGACAGCCAATTCCCAAATACCAAGTCAATTCTGGGTCTTCTCACCCCAAACAAGGGCGACAATGTGGCCCCAGCCAGTCAGATATTTTTCTGTTTTTCTTTTTCTTGCTCTTTATTCCTTATTCTTTAAAAGCTTTCTGCCTTCTGCACCATTTTGCAGTTCTCCAAAATGAGACTGCCCACTTCATAGTCTTAAATAAGGTGAACTTCATGGTGTTAAATAGCTAAATGGTCTTCTTCAACCATTTTGAACACATTTACATTTTCATTTGTTTTACTCCTAGTAAGGCTTTTTGGTTTGTTTTGTTTTTGTCAGCACTGTTAACTTTCTAGCTCCTGTCCAAATCATTGAGTATTAAAAGTTTTCCTCTTCTGATAAAACTATTCATAAACTACAGATACCATGTTCTGATTATAATGCAATTTCAAATTAAACTATATGTTTTTGGTTATTTATATTTTGCAAACCTCTTATGTTCTAGTGACCTTGAATTCTCTGTTGTACAATTGTAAATTAAAGGTAGAAATGATTGCCTCTATTTTTATGTTCAGCAAAAAGCATTATTTTTTACTGGATAAATAAGTGCAATCGTATTTTCCCACGCAGCTCATTCTGAGACCTCTGAATTAGGAAAAAATGAAGATACTTCAGAGAATCAGAAAGAAATAGGAAACAAGAGGAAAACTGAATCACAGAAATATAGTAGCTATTTCTTTTTTGAAACTTATAGAGTAAGAGGGTTTATATAAACATAAGCCAAACGGACTATTTTATATCTCTCTGAGACTTTCCAGAAGCCAAACTCATAAGAGTCATACTTCACTAGCAATGGCACAACATGTCCTCTACCAAGTATTTAGTCACTTTTTATTAAAAAATAAAAATAAATAAATAAGTAGTACCTTAAATAGCATCCTTATGAGAGTAAACCAGACTATTTATTTTCTAGAGGAAATAAATTTAGAGTGGTAAATGATGCAGGAACATTTTTTATTAAGTCATCTTAATTTCATAGCAGTTCTAGAAACTCTGTGACCAGAATCCCCAACACTTAAAAATAAAAACATCTGTTCATTGTTCCTATATAAAATTGTTATCTTATGTGAAAATTTTTGTGGTGCATTCAATTCCCAATGTGCTTTAATACCATAACCGGAAATAATTAGCAACATGTCTAAAAGACTTTGCGAAGAAACATGTTAATATGCCCTGGAGATAGTTCTTTTATCCTGCACATTTGTTTTTGCAGATTTCTTACTGAGTTTGTCTATATGATTTTATGCTAACTGACTACTCTTAAAATTGCAGGCTATGTGAACACTGCTTTTATAAAATGTTGAGAGTTGTTTCCTTTATTATTGAATTTTATGTCTCAAACTATATCAATATTTCTAACATGTTAGTATAAAGCAGAATGTTTCAGCTCAATCGATTCCTTGGCTTTTCATTTTTTCTTTTTAACTTTATTGAGGAAATACTGACAATTATAATTGTATATTTTTAAACTGCATATATTTAAGCTGTATATATTTGTGTATAGAACTGTATTGTGATCTGATATACATATACACTATAGAATAATTATCAAAATCAAGATAATTAAAACATCTATCACATTATAGTTAACATAGGCAACTCTGTGTGTGTGTGTGTGTGTGCGCGTGTGTGTGTGTGGTGGGGAGTAAGAATGCTTAAGATCTACTTGTAGTAACCTTCAAGTGTGCAATGCTATATTATTAACTATAGTTACTATGCTGTATATTAGATCCTCAGAACTTACACTTGCTCTAACTGAAAATTTGTACCCTGCAACCAACACTACCCTGTTTGTTTCTTCCTCTTTCCAGCCCCTGGCCACCACTGTTATATTCTGTTTCTATGAAATTGGCTTTTTTAGATTACACATGTAAGTGACACCATACATTATTTGTCTTTATCCTGTTGTCTTATTTTACTTAGCACATGCCCTCTAGACACTAACTATATAATGAGGTTTGCTTAGCACACACATACACACACACATACACAAACACACTAGGAATTTCTATTTATATATACATACTTATATGTATTATATTTACCTATTTTCTGTACTTTGCCTATGTATGTATTTTTATCTTGACATGCAGATTTCAAGTGTTTAACATGCTCAATAATCTTAGATTTATTTGTAATTATTAGAAAATGGACATCTCTTATTAAAGTAGTTGAACATTAAAATGTGCATAGATTACCAAGAGTCAAAGACTTAGGACTTGCATCACAACAACATATCTCACCTTTAATTATTGACATGCTTCAGAATCAAAATTATAAACAGAAGTTTTTGTTATGCAGTGTTTTCAGCTATAGTGAGAAAGATATTAGTCTAAATTTCTGATATCCTTAATTTTTAAATCATTAACTTACTATTGGCCTTTATTATTACTTAAAAGAATGTGTACATGATAAAAACAATTGAATTCTCTGAATTCTAAATGAATATGGTCTTCCACATTTGAACCACATAGATATTGCTAATATATTTGCATTTAGAACTATATTGTAAAATTTTAACATGTATTTTAAATAATTTTTAAGTTTTATAAAGATTGTAATACCTAATTATCTAAAATTTAGTAAAGTAGGCATAAAATTTTTTAAATATAAAAACTTTGAGAACTAGAAATGTATTTTATCTCATATTTCCCATTAGATTATAAATTAACAGTATTAAATTTATGCATATTAAGAAACAAGATTATTTTTTCATACTAAATATAAAAAGATATACTTTAAATATACATTTATGTGTTTAGTTTTCCATAAATATTAGAATGTAAAAATTAAATGATTTTGATTATCTCACAATTTTAATATATCTGCACTGAGTCATGCCCTATTCAAAAAAAAAGCAGTGAATACATATGTAAATTCATATACAAATTCATATGAAAAGTATAAATTAAAAAGTATGAAGATAATCCCTTTAAATTTAATTAGATATTGGCAATTTTTAATAAATTCTGATGATGTAGGCAAAAACAGAATAACTAAAAGTTGAGATTTTATAGTATAGAATAGTTATCTTCCAAGTTTCTTCTTTATATTAAAGTTAACCAATGAATTCTTTTAAATAATAAATTCCCATAAGACATCTTAATATAATTTTAATTGCAAATGATAGTGTATTGATCTTTCAGCAACATAGAGTGGTTATTGAGGTACACCTAAAACCTTGCCCAATTCTCAAAGCATATTTTGGTTCATCTCAGCAACAATGCTCTTATATTAAATATTCTAAATAATTAAAGTCAGAGCTCATAAAATTGCTTAAGATGCTGTGGTACATTTTAGATCCAGACCATAAAATGGCTCATTTTCGTGAAAAGAACTGATTCTCTTACCCTATATTATACCAGTTATCAAAAATGTCAGGTTTCCTGATTTCCTTTTCTATCTATTTATGTCATCTAATGCGTTCATCCACTCATCCCAAACTTATAAAACTTGTAATACGTATAAAATATTCTTCTTAGCAAAGCACATGTGAACTCCAAAAGATGAATGTGTCCTAAACAACTTATTTTTACAGTGCCCTAGTAGTTTTGCATCCAAAAATTCCTTTTATAACTTATTAAATAGTCAAAATTAATCAATTCAATTTAGACCATTAGAAAATTTATAAAATGGAATCTCTTTTAAACTATTAAATCTTTAAAAAAAAACTTATAAGAATTTATTTGGGCTAAACTGACAACATATACCAGGGAGCAAGATCTCAAATGCTCTCTTAAATCTTTTTAATTATTTAAAATTTATTTTCAAAGCCTTTCTTAACATACTAACATATTTTCTACAAAATTATAAATGTATTCTTGACTTGCCAAAGGTAGCTTTGAACAAATATTTAACTTCACCTTCAATTTCCTGAAATAAAATATATATAGTTAAACGTTTAAAAATGCTAAGTCTAATAGGATACGGATTGTTATATTTGATTTTCCAATTCAACAAAATGACCAAAGAGAGGGAATAGTGCATATTTCAAAAATACATTGGCTGAAAGTCTAAAATCTGCCAAAAAAGTTTGCCCCCATGTAGGAGAATAGGATTTTGTAGCTGTCTTTGTGTCCAAACGCCAGCCATCTCAAGCCACAAGATGCACCTATATCGGCAGAGCCCATAAATTAAGAATAGAGGTTAAACTATTCAGGAGTAAAATATTTCCATAAGTTTAAGATATTTGTTTCCATGTTATTAAAATGATTGGCATGCCATTCTTGAATTTAAATTTTAATTATAAATTTAATATCATTTTCTAATCATCTGGAAGAGAACAATGTTTCCAGAATGCTTTTTTTCCATTTGGCCTGTGTCTGAACAACACGTGAAGCAAATGCAAATTCTCTTCCTTCCTTTGGACTCATTGTATGTTTTTCACACCATTTTGGGGACCATTTAGGACTGGTCCTGAACTTTATTATGTTAACATTAAGTAACACTAAAAACAGAGAGCTACAAAGTTTTTTAAAAGCTGAATGCAAGGTTGATAGGTTATGTGTTTAGCTAAATCAAAATTGCCAAAATAGTGATAGAAATTAAAGTGTTTTAAAACAAAATCAACATGAAGAAATTCTTGTTTTTTCACATACCGAAGCAACTACTCCACATGAAGGCCGTGATTCGAGAATTTGGCTTATAGACAAACAGCCTGACAACATAAATGGTGCCGAAAGAAATCACAAAGTATATGTGCTATAGAAGAAAACCATTCTCTTTCAAAAAATAAATATTATAGTAAGATTTTATATATTGATCACAAACAATCATTTGGTGAGGAATTATCTTTAAAGTAAATAAAAATAAAAGTATTATATATCTATATATAATTACATTTTTTGTATTGAATTATAACCTAGAGACTCCTTAAGGATGTCAATAAAACAACCCAAATAATTAATACATTTAACATTTCAGAACCATTTTTAGAATGATAAAAAGATAGCTTGCAAATTAAGGACCATATTATGTAACACATTCAAGAATTTATATAAATCATTCCCTGAGTCTGAATTCACCACATGGTTATGCAACGGATTCCAAAATGTTATAAAGCCAGCAAAGAAAGAAAAAGAGTTTTCAATAGCACTTATAAGAATATTACTATCCGTGATTTCCCAAAATAAAAAAAAAAAAAATACAAATGATGTATCTTCTGGGTTTGGTTCTTCTTCTTGTGGCTAATGTAAATGCATACTTATAAAGGTCAAGGTTAAAGTTAAATTCCATTAAAAAGAAAGAAGCAATATAAAGCATACGGGTTTTGAAAGTTGACAAATCTGAAATAAAATCTCAGTTTTGTCACTACCAGTTCGGTAATCTTAAACTATTTAACACCTGTGAGTCTCAATTTATTCACTTTTATAACTGAAATAATATATTTTTTACTCAATATATCTTTAAGAAATTATAGTGTTTTTGCCGATACAGTTAATTCAGGGACTGCATCAATGAACGAGACAAAGACGCTGCCTGCCTTATGGTGGAATCACTTGGATAGTAAACAAACGAAACAATATCAGAGTTAGGCAGGATGTGAAAAACAATAATACAAAGCTAAATAGTGAATGGGAAGAAGGAAAGATTTTTATAATATGCTATAAGTGAGCATCTTTTTGAGGAAATGACTTTCGAACAGAAACCTCAGTAATGGAAAAAGGCTATATTCTAGGAAAATGAAACAAGCAAAAAAGCTTGGAGGCTATAAAGTGTTGACTTGTTTAAGAAACCAGCTTTGGTTTAAGCAAAACAATTCAAGGCTGTGGTGAGCTGAATAATAATCCCCAAAGATACCCAGGTCCCTATCCCTGGAAATTGTAAATGCTACCTGATGTGACAAAAGAAGTTTTGCAGATGTGATTAAGTAAAAAAACCTTGTGATGGGAGAGTGATCCTGGATTACCATGGCGGAACACTCATGTAATCACATGTGTTTTATCTAAAGAAGGCAAAGGAAGATTTGGCCAAAGAAGAGTAGTAGGAGACGTAAAGCAAGAAGCTGGAGTGAGCAAAGAATGGATCACCAGTTAAAGATGCAGGAAGCAAGAAAAGGCAATGAAATTGATTCTCTTCTAGAGCCTCCAAAAATAACAAGCCCAAATGACTTCTGAATACTAGGCCAGTTAAACTGATTTTGGACTTCTGGCTAGCTGAACAGTAAGATGATGTGCTTTTAAAGCCACTGAGTTTGTGCTAATTTGTTGCAGCAGTAATAGGAAACCAATTCAGAGGGAAATGGCAAAAAATGAGTACAGAGAAGGAGGCAGACACTGGATCATTTGAATTACTATAGAAGGGTAACAGTGAAAGCAAGCCTTCCAGAAGCTTCTAGCAATACTCTAAGCATCAGATGGTGGTGAACTGGACTTTGGTAGTGATAGATTGAATTGGACAAATGGTTCAGATATAGTTGACATTTTGAAATTGGTGCCTACAGGACTTGTGTGGAGTGAAGAAGCAAGTCTTCCAAAAATCTGGAGCAACTGAGTGTGCACCATTTGCACTAAGCCTACACAAAGATGGTAGTAAATGGTGGAAATGAAATCAAAAGCTCCTATCCATGTTTCGATTTTAAGCAACGGAGTTGTTGTAATTGTGAACTAAAGGGTAACAAACAGACTTACTTAAAGGGAATGACCAGGGACAATAAGGGTGATAGGCCCTTATGTTTCTAATCCCCACGAAAGAGTTACAGGATGTCATTAAAAACAAAAGATAAGACTTCCCCAGGCATCATATATGTTTTTGGTATGTAGCAAACAAACAAACAAAAATACCTATTATTCTTTTTTATTACTAAATTTAATAATAGATCTGATTTCTGCTCTCTAGTTTCTTTAGAATAAAATGGCAAATATATCCATTTAGAAATTAAATTAAGCTGACATCTGAACCAATATATCAGGAAAATACTGTCAGAAAAAATAAAAGAAAAATTATAGAACACTAAATTTAAAACATGAAAGTACTAATAACTGATGTATAAGGCTAATGTAAGGATAAATGAAAACAAGTGAAAATTAATGACCTTGTAGAATAAAGACAACAATCAAGGAAAAGCTTGGGACTTTCAGAGTTCTATGTGATAGCCAATTTTATCCTAAAAGCAAAATTCTTTCAGAATTCCTGAGATGTAACCATTCCAGAAGAGAACAAAAAATACAGAGCAACCGAAATTAAACTCCTAAAAACATTAATAGCAACATTACTGAAAACAGAACTAAATTTTAAGTTTACCTCCAGTTATTAAAAGTGCATACTTTTCCAACCAAGATGTATATCTCTCTTAATTATGTTATTTAATTGACTTTTTTAAGGTAAAATCATGGGCATCTATAAACAGCATTACATATCATCAATCATCTAAGAATATCACTGCTTTCTAAAGTCTATCAGATAGTACACAATGTTTCAGAACAGTAGAGAAAAGCTAAAATAATTTAAATGTCCATAAATCACTGACTTGTCTTACAAATACTAACACAGTATATTAAGAAAAAGTGACAAAGTGTGCAGGGAGT
The DNA here is from genome assembly GCA_030015415.1 of Cynopterus sphinx. NCBI lineage: Eukaryota > Metazoa > Chordata > Mammalia > Chiroptera > Pteropodidae > Cynopterus > Cynopterus sphinx. The sequence continues at coordinate 14,196,160 of CM057381.1, forward strand.
CAGGGAGAAGATAAAGAGTAACAAAGCATTTCTTAAAGAAATTTGAATATCTTATTAAATGTACCCAATACATCCAGAGTGATTGTCCTTCAATTTCATTATAAGCACTACCTCAAATTATTACTAATAATTTGGGTAAAACAAAGCATGGTTCTTTATTATCTATGTAAGTTGAGTTAAAAAGTATACCTCCTACCACACCCACATATGATAAGAAAGTTTGTCTCTATTAGATTTTGTAAACAGATACATAAGAATTAATAATGACACTATTAAAAATGAAAGACAATTAAAAAGCCAACACTTAAAATGTAAGATTCTATTTATATAACATCTGGAAAAGGCAAAAATATGGGGATTGAAACCATAAGAGGTAACCCAGAGCTAGGATTGGGGGAGGGGCTGACGATAAAGTGGCAGAAGGAACTTACTGGGAATGATGGAAACTATTCATATTTCTATTATGGTGGTAGTTATACAAGTCCATTTGTCAAACACACAGCAATTGTACACTGAAAAGGATGAATTTTACTCTATCAAATTATATTTTAGTTAACCTGACTTAAGAAAAATGAAATAAAAAGATATTTCTTTCGTAATGTTGAAAAACTAACGGGTTTGTTCTAGAATTCTGTGTTCTATAGTTAGTTCAAATTTTGCAGCGCATTTTAACTTACCAAATCTTTATTCAGAAATCTAAAGTTTATATTAAAAAATAACTCATTTACATTCAACCCTAAGGCTAAAACATATAATATTACATAGAAGAAAGAAAAATTATTCCAACTTTTTATTACTTTTAGTTTTCAGTTTGTTGAGAGAAAAACAAAACAAAATAACAACAGATTGGCCAAGACAAATTATAAATATTACAAAAACCTCAATTTAAATGAAGCTAGAGCAAATCCTTGGAACTAGAAAGAAAAATGTGCACTGTGAACTTTGCTTCTTAGTGACTAGCAGTATACACTTAAGATTTAGGTTTAAAAGTAATAATTATATTATGAAAAAATAATATAAGTTTAAATAGTGAGTTATGGGCCAGAGGCCCTATACCCTAGTCATAAGTGTCAATACAGTAAAATTGTTAGATCACTCCTATGAACTTTAAAATGTATGAATTTTAGATATTTTAATTTATCATGGTCAGTAATGTGTAAACCAACTCAGGATATCTTAAGAGCTGATTACTTTTCACAATTGTATGAGCAATTATTATTTTTTATACTTTTTTTCTCTAGGAAGAAGAGAATGAATTCAAATGATTACTACTACACACACACACACACACACATTAGAGCGAGATAATATTTTATATTAAACTTCAACTTTTTAAAATGTCCCTTTCACAAACATTGTGCCTAGGGCACAAGTACCAAAGTTAAAGCATTACCAGAAAACATACAATAAAAGTAGCTGCAGCTATTAGAAAAGTGATGTCCCTTAGGGTAGGTCAGTACACAAAGACATGAGTTTATCCCAGAACTTGTTACCAACAGACTCTGCTGGGATAAAGAGCAGTATAAGTTATAGAGAATCAAGCTCTCTATGCCTGGATGTGCTCTACAAATGGAGGTATTTGAGCAGTGATGTCTCTTTCTGTCATACAGATCTTTGGCTCAAACTAAATTGTTGACCCAAAATTTGTATAATTATTTGTATTGACTTTTGTGCAATATTTTGCTTTTTTTTTTTTAATATACCTGTGACCTTTTTTTCTTCCAAGCTAAAAGGCTGTTTAAAATTGACAATATAAAGCATAAGGTATGGCTTCCGGACACCATTTTTTTCTAGAAATTCAGCTGTCCTAGGCAGGTATTGTTTTCCTTGTCTTTTATATTCCAAGTTGTTACAACAGAATTGCAAAATGATAGCAGCTGTGACAAGCATACAACATTTGTGCACCACTTGTGTTTGTTAGCTGCCATGAGGAAACGAGAGTAGACCAATAAGAAGGTGGAAACAAAACCTAGACGTCACATTGGCATCCTATCAAAGCTGAGTTCATTTAAAGAGCAGAGCAACCTAATCTGTTATCTTCTATTTGATTTTCACAAATAGTATTTCATCTAAACCACAGGACTAAACCTGTTTCTGAGAAATGGGCCTGTATATTAAAATGTGTGCAGGTTAATAAGTGTTATCATGATGACTCGTGAGCTTTCAGCCTCAGATTTATGTGTCACTGTTAGTACCCTGGAGTTACACTTCATGGGGGAAACTTGAGAACAGATTTTACCTTAGTATAAGAGTGTGACCCTCAGCATCTGGGACAATATTGCTAGTAGTCTCAAATGCCTAGCAATTGAGTAGTATAATAAAAATTAAAAGAAATTAAAGCTCAAAAAAGTCCACATAATTCTTGTATGTCTCCTTTTTTAGGATATAAAATTGTGGGGAAATATTTAAAATATGTCTATTTTTTTCACAGTTGTGTATTTGGATTCATACTGAAGTGCAGGGGACTACTAAAATTTTCAAAAAGTTAAAGAATGAAAGTAAAAGATCAACTACCTCAAAAAGAAAATTATCTTCAACATAATAACAAAGGGTATAGGAACATAGTCCAACCCAAGATACAAAAGCATTTTCTTTAAAAAGTATTTTTAAAAATTGCATTGTCTAATTAAATTCATCAGAAATAGAACTTGTAATACATTCATGACATATCAAATTCTATTCAAAATTTAATTTAGTGTATTTAAAAGTGGTTAATCACTAAAACTCAATTAGAATGTTCTTGGATTCAATGAAGCATCTAAAACATCTTATAGAACTCTCAAATTTAATTCACTATAACACTATATTTTCTCTTGTTTTAAATTTAATGATGATAAGTTATAATTATTGTTTTATAGACATTTATGCAAAAACAACTCTAGAAAATCTGGATATGTTATATAAATATTTTACATATATTGATACAAGTATATTATAATATGCTCCATACATGTGTGAGTACATATAGATAGGAGTAATGGTTATCCATTTCTCAATCTCTCTCTCTATATATTTTTCTATATATAAGATGATTCCATTTGGTTTAATTTAGTTTATAATGCCTAAATGCCTTTCCCAAATGATCAAGTAAACAAAGTTAAAGATGTATATTTTTTCTATGATTGGAATCATAAAATAGGTGTTGACAACAACTCAGAGACATTCGATTAGTTCGGAGATGCTATATCAGTACTACATCAATACACAACACTGCATCATTTCTAAGGCCAGCAGTATTCTTCTGTTTCCTATTCTAATAGTGGAATGAACATGCCCCAAGCCATTCTGCCTCGAATCTTATTGCCCTGCCTCTTTACACCATGGAAGAATCAGTTATCAAGTTTTTTTTGTATGTCAGAGTATTCCTTTTTTTCATTCTCAATGCCCTTTCTAAAATCAAACATGTACCATGTAGACTTTCAGCCAGTTACCTTTTCTCCTTGCCAGTAATCCAGCACAGTAGTACCAGGTACATGTTCCTAAAAGAGAGCCATGATGCTGTCACCTCAGGCTTCTAACATCCTCCAGGATTTCTCAGGGTATCATTTAGGGAATGTGCCCCACCTTATTTCTTTCTTCCTTCTTTCTAACAAAACAGAACTGAAATTCCTCCCTGCAGCCCAGAGCTTGTTTTGTTCATCCTAATCTCTTTGTATTTTCCACTTCCTTTACTTGCAATTTTATAGGTGTAAATTCAGTTTGCTGGCATTGTCTGACTGCTAATCCTCCCTCCGCCCCAAGGCAGAGGGGAAACACTTTGTTCCTCCTTGTGGCCAGCATCAAATTATATTTTTTGTTTACCTACTCTGTACCTGTCCTTCCTATTTACAGAGTATACTCACATTGGGGTAGTCCCTGTTTTATCTTTATATTCTTCAAAATGCCTTAGGGTACTTGATAGACCACTTTTAATAGGTGAATAATTCAATAAATAGTTATTATTACATATCTTTCTATCTATAGTTTTGAGATTAAGTCAGCAATTTTATATAGAAAAGAGGTCACAATCGTATGAGTAAAATAACATCAAATAACGTTTGCAGATTAGGCTTTTATAAGCACACAAACTTTGGCTTTCAAATTAAAACTACAGTCAGGAAGAGAAAACCAGTTTCATAAAGTCAAAATTTGAACAAATTCTTCTTCGATTTTGAATATTTTGTTGTCCCCTTAACATATGTTTGCCAGTTCATTGTCCCGAATATACTTATTACGTACCTATTCATGGGCTTTTGGATACATACATATTATATCACCATACCCAAAATTATGATGTACAGATATTTTTAAATTTTGTAAAAGCCCATAAGAACACTAAAATCCTCCCAAACCTGTAGGTGTTTGCTTTACAGAAAATACAAAATATCCTTATACTGTGCTTCTCGTATATGTAGCTACTACACACTGATTGCTGCAAGATGCCAAACTCATAGTACTTTGGGCCATGCAAGAGTTAACCTTCCCAGTGGAAAGGAATATAACAAAGAATTAGTTAAAATGCATAGCCCTTATTTGAATACCACTAATATTTAAATGTACCTGTAAGTGAAGCTTCCATTTAACACTTCAGCAAAAGGCCAATAAACCACAGAGTGCTTTGTGCATCTCTTCTTCATCTGAATGCTACGTTTAATGAAATGACTTCTTTAACATTACAGGAGCGACTCTCTTTTTAAATACAGGTCAAAAATACCTGTTTAGCTAGCTTCCCTTAAGCTTAAAAACAGTAACCTAAATAATTGGATGCAGAACGGCAGCTCCACAATTTCTAGGGAAGTCAGGCAGGTGCAGTGCCTTTGGTTTGCCTTGAAACCGAAGTCCAAGGGTTAACTAAGCACGGTAAGTCCTGAGAACAGACTACCTAAGTGACACGATTGCCAGTTAGGCCTGGTTCCAATGGGAAACAATTTCCTCTGGCAGCTTTTGAAGTTTGTTTTTATAGGAAATTGCCTCTTGGAGCACATAAAGCTAATTCATGGAGGTTCCCAGAGCTCCCGCACACCCAGCTGAGCTCCCCTGTGGACGAGGCAGTCTCGTTGACATAATCGGGCCTCTGCTCTTGGCATAGCTCCAGCTGTTTGTGTGCAGCCAGTCAGATTAGGTTAAAAGCCTCTAAATCTTCCAAAGTGTCCCCAGGAAGGGAATATAAAATGGTGATGGTGATGTGGTACAACCCAGGGAACATAGCAAAGTCGTGACATTTGTATTTGGGTCTGTCATTGTGATTCAATAACACAGAATTTGCTAGTGGATTCAGCAGAGGTCACAACACAAAAGTGATGGATGAGCTGCAGTTCTGTTTTTCTCGCTGATTCTGTGTTATGTGCCGGGTTAACTTTTCTTTGGAGGTTGTTACGGTGCTCCAAAATTTGTTTTTCTAACCACCTGGGTATCACTACAAGTATTTTTTTACACTAGAATGCTTACACACATTTAAATAATTTAAAAATGAATGAACTTTATTTTACACCGAAAATATTAGAAGACAGTCACATTATAAATGTGAATGGCAGGCTTGCTTTTAATTTGATTCTCCTCCTCCCTTCAATTTATTTAATAATTTGATAGAATTGTTAAGGACAAAAAATTACTTTCTCGAATTATGAAAAATCGGGAGAAAAAAAAAACTTGATTATGACACTAGTCATCTAATTTGAGATAAAAGTTGTAAATAAAAAGCAAATGCTTTTGAACTATAAAAGAACCAGTATTCTCTGTCCAGGTGTGAGAAATCCTGAGGTTTGATCATAAAAATAATGTTAAGTGAGTTGAAAAATCAGAAACAAAGAAAACAGCAGCTGTGTACAGAATAGATAAGAATAAAAGTGAGAGAACATTTAGTCACATGGAGAAACAAAGTTGAAAGAAATTGTGTACCTGTTTGAATTTGTTATTGCTCACAGTAGTGAACACTGAAGTTCAAAATGAAAAGCCACTTCTTATACCCGTGGCTCTTCTTTCTTGGCTTTACATTTCTTAGGCATAAAAGAGACTGGAACTGTGACGTGAGATCTCCCTAATAATCTAGTTAAGCTTAAGGAGTGGAGATTCAGTAATGTTTATGTTATGCAAATTTTAAAATATATTTAATTTTTTTAAGTTGCATACTATTCCTTTTGTTTAGAAGGTCTCCCTGTCAGCTCATCCTGCCTATCAAACACTTCTCTGATCTTCTTAACAGCTCTGTTCATAGTTTCCTCCTTTGTTGTATCTCCACCTGAACCCATGTATAAAGGCAGAAAATGTAACTCTCTTCTCTATGCACCTACATCAGCACTTATTTCACTAAGTGGTTATTTTTGCTTATATATCTGTCTTATCCAAGAAAAGCTGACTGTTTAATATTAGGAAACGTCATTTATTTCCCCTTTTGGCTTCATTGGTGCCTAAAATAGTGCCCTTGTGAAAGAGAACAAAACTATGTAGTGGACAGAAACCTTTCTATTTTTCTGATCCTTGCTTCAAATTTTGCTGTTCTCTACAACTGACTAAAAACATGTACAAATTATGTGTGTTTCAATTCTTTATGCTTAATAACTTTATAAATAGCAATCTTCCATTTTTTGTGTAGCTACAAAGTTTGGTAATATTTTCATCAAATAAGCTTCAAGAAGATAATGGCAATCCCCCAGGCAATAGATACAGTTACACTCCAAGGCTGCCAAATACACACCCACGAAAGTTAACACCAAGAGCTTCTTTCTCTCTCCCCTTTTAATCGGAGTGCCAGAAAACGCAATAGCAATGGGAAGATAGTGTAAATGAAACTGAATACTAAATTTTCACTGAAACGTAAAGGAAAAAAATTAAGCATCAAAAATTAAAATTAAAGCATGAAAAATTCAAAATGAAATTAATCTACTATGCCAAATTTTCCAGTTTTGTACTCATGATCATTACTGCTGAGTTTCTAAATATATATTCTGTAAAAGAACATATATTTCATTCTGCATTATCTTTTCTCATCTTTCACTCTTTTGTAAATCTTGACAATGCACTAGAGTTTAATCAGGAAGATATTTCCATCTACCCCTGTAAAGGCCTTCTCTAGGTGTACTTCAACCATTTGAGATATTTAGCCTCATAAATTCAACTCAGCAGTAACATGCACTATAAATTTTGTTTTATAAGAGCATTTTTATTTAATTTAATCTTCAAAAATCTTTACATTTGAAAAAATATTCACTGTTGATGTGTTGAATATTTGGAAAAAAAGTTCTGAATTTATCACAAATAAAATGCATTCTTTGTACATATTTATATATGCATTAAGAACATGAATATATTCTTATTTATTTATACATAAGAATAATGCAAAGTTTGGTCAGGTTTGTAATGCATAAAACTTGTTCTGATATTAATAGCTAAAAAGTATTTGATGTATTTTACAACATTTTTTCTGCTTCATTAAAATTAAACCAATGTTAACACAATTTTTCATGCAAGCATGAAAAACTATAGTACATAAAAAGCCATGTGAATGTTTGCATTTTAATATTACAATTGAAATAAAATGTATTAGTGTGTAGCCATGTCTTATTACAAACATAGCCAAATGTAAGTGCAATGTTTCTAGACTTTTTTCACTTAAATAGAAAATATGTGGTACTAGAATTATTTAGAGCAACACATTTCTCTGTTCTGTTTATAATGTATGATGCACTAATCTCTAGTAACAGACTTTTATTCAAAAGGGAGAAGTGATCACTTTAAAAATAATGTCACTCATTTGAATAATTCACAACAAAAAAAGGCACTGCAAATAAATTTTGAACTGGTTCAAGGAAACTAAACTTCACTGATGATTACTCAATCCTTGATGTTGTAAACACAAAATACAATAAGATGTAAATCATTTTCCTACCTAATATAATTTGTGTAAACATAATTTCAATGGAAGATGGTATTAAAAACATTTAAAATAATATTATTAATTTTTTAGTATATTTACATTCGCAACAACCTTGTATAGAAGAATCTGAAACATATTTAAAATATTACATAACTGGTTAATATACAAAGATCACATTTTAATATTTATGTCTAAACTAAATTCTCTCCAGATCCCTTCTTCTAATTATTTTATACTGCATCTAGAAATGTTATCATAATTTCTAAGATATTGTGTGCCTAATTTCTTCATCATCTTTTTTCACCAATATTCCCCCTACCCCCCTCCCTGCTCCACTCCTTGACCAAAATTAAAACAGTTTCCGGTCAGTCAGGCTACAAATACTTGGGGTATTTTGCACATTTTTTTCTTTACATTTCATAGAATGGCATGCCAATTATACCTCCGAAATGTCTTCCCATGTTGTGGGTACTTCCCAGGTCATCTGTTTAATTCTGGTATGTTACCAGTATATTTTAGTAGCCCTTTAACTCATCTCCCTTCCTCTACTTCTCTATCCCCAAATCCACTGGCTATATCATTAATCATTTTTCAAAGATACCCCTCTGATACTATCAATCAATCAGTCTCCAGCCCCATTTAGCTAATTAGCCTTACAAGTCTCCACTGGGGCTCTGAGCTCTGATTTGGAGTCTAAGGCCCCTTTCTGGTGCCGTAGCCCACCCCTAAACAGTTGTCAATTATTTCTTCCTCCTATTCCGGTCCTCCCATTTTCAGAGATTGGCTGAGGTTCTGTTAAAAATTGAAAATAATGCCTGGAATGTGAAGTTGTTATTCATTATATTTCTGACTTGGCTCTACCCAAGCATTTTATTTCCATATTTTTCTTTCTGGATCCAACTTTATTAAGTACTTACTTAAATTCTTAGTGCAAAGGAAATCACAATTAGATAACTCATTCTACCTGTAGAGAGTGTTGCTGTCCTAGGATATGATAAATTCCCCCAGACTCTGATATGTTCCATCTAGGCCCTGCCTTTTCTCACACTAGTCAAGCTACTAAGGCCTAACATATCCACACAAAAGCCTATCAAACAATACACAAAGCATCCAGCACAATCTTTTGAAAATAAATACCCTATAATATAAAGTCAATTACTCAAAGATCCTTTATATAAAAATAATATATCTATTGAAGCAAAGGCTTTGATTCTTAGATTACAGAAATAATTATAATTAGAATTCATTGATTTGGAGTTTTATTTTATACTTACAAGTAATTTTTTTTTAATTTAAGAAAAATAGTTAACTAATTTGAACATCTCGTGATTTATTCACAGGCATAGACGTGTTAATGAAAAGTTAATTATTTTATTTAAAGCTGGTGATCAGATTTGACAAAAGTGTACAAGGAACCATATTATATTTGTTAATTAAACTACATTATTCGGTGAAGCCTTCATATGAATGTGGAATTAGGTAACAAGGATAGAGAAGAATCACCATACAGCCCACAAATATTATGATTTTATATCAACTTGTGCAGCAAAAGCTACTTGTGAGGAGTAGAAAACCACAAAATATTGAGAAAATGGAACAGTGCTATAGAAGTGGATCTGATTTCACTTGAGTTGGGGCAGTTTTTCCATATGCCACTTTGAGTGTTTCTCTTGTACATCTGTTGCATGACAAACATAAAATGGTTGGGTTCACTATCAATTACAGGCTAGAACAAGTAAGATTTCAATTACAACAGGAGAGCAAAACAGCTGGGAAATCCCCAAGGGGAGGTGCAGGAACCAAGGGGGTGAAGCAGGCATCACAATGGTACATTGCACACTACTAATTAGAGAGAAATGAAGTCAAGTTAAAAGAAAATATACCCCTAGATGTTCTGTTTCGTAGAGACTATTTGGGTCCTGAAAACAGTACCTCAGTGGCTTGTCTCAGTCTGAATTCTCATGTAATTGCTGCCTCATGAGCAGATTTAATAAAAACTCTAGCATATAAGTAGCTTATTGTTTTAACATAACTTACTTTTAAAATGTCATTGTGAAAAAGTCTAGGCATTTTCATCAAATCCAAATATTTTTAAAAGACAGGGTATCTTTAAGAGGTAGCAGAGTAAAAAACAATGAAGAAAATTATGTTAATGAGTTTTACATTAGCCTGCAGCTCCCTAAATAAAGAGTGCATAAATATAGGCACATATAAAAGTCTTGTTGACAAACATCTTAGTCTTAGGGAAAAAATCAGGGATTCTTCTACTATGTATACTGCATGACAATTACATGATTTTGTCTTATGTTTAATTAAATAAGTGATAAGCAATGTAAGTTAAAACAGCATAATACACTATTGAAAATAAAGCGTGTATTTTTTTTTCTGACATAGTTATAATCTAGCAATATAGTTAACAATTAGCCACAGGTTATAAAATGTTAGCACTCTACAGAACATCACATTTTTTCTCTGTAGTTCTCATAATCAACATATAACAATAATGAAAACAACGATCAACAATTTTAGAACCATGCCTTTTTGACTTGCCTGATCTATGACCCCATTCACTTTCTTTAGGAATTCACATATCTGGGTTTAAGAAAATAATAATAAAAAAACTATTATGATTACTTGAATAAATATTAATGGAGACACCCCAAGATTTGCCCCATAGTTCACATATACTTGTGATCAAAGTTAGAGAGAGTTGAACATAGGTCTGAAATTTTATCTGGAGTCCCCCCAGCATATATCTTTTTGTTGCTTTATTTTTCTCACTAGAAATATATGTGGGTAGATATAAAAGCATTGTAAAATTCTGATAAAATATAATCAAGGGTTTAATTAGGACAATGTGGAGGAAATAATGACATTTTAAAGGTAGAAATTACAGATATTAATTAGAGAACAATTAAAGGCGAGGGTGAGAGAAAGGAGAAAATGAAATGACTCTTGAGGTTTCCAGTCGAAGAAACCAGGAGTGGAAACGGCTGGAAGAAAATTAGATAGGATTATTACCTTGGACTCTTGTAGACTCTTGTGATATATGGGTAACATCAAATGAGGCTTCACTTCATAGTTTAAAATTATGTTTTATCTTAATTTTTTTCTATATGATATGATAGTTTTTGAAAACCAATAAATCCTCAAATAGTTACCATTATGGCTGAGGGCAGTGTCTGCAATAAAATAATTTACCAATGCCTGGGTCTTATTTTAAACATTATTCTAGAAAAAAAAAATATTTTCCTTCCTTCTTAGTAAATTAATCCTAATGCCATTTGATTCCAAATCTCCTAAAGCCACCCGTGTTGAAGAGTGAGGGGCGATTCTAGGACCCTCCACACTCCCAAACCTTTCCTTTTGTAACTTTTTCAGGCTTTCGAGGTCATTTCCAAAAGGAACTAGATCTCCTGGAGGCTTTGACTGCCCCCTAGATTGTATGTTATTTCCCTCAAATCATAAAAATTAAAAAAAAAATATCTTCTTAAATTAAGGATGGCATACAGCTAATTCCAATTTGAACATAAAACAACAAAACAGGATCAATTTTGTATATGCAGTACATGTGCTTTGGTAATATTACTCATTTGTTGATCCTAAAATTGGGGGAATAAATAAAATATTATCTCTCAATGTTTGAGTAATGAGAATGAAATATTATAAAACTATTATAAGCATATAATAAAGAGGGAAATGTACACTTTTGATAATGGTAAAAGAGATAATTTTATTTCTAGTTCCAGTAGTATAGGGTGTCTCCCGAACTCAGATGCATATAGAGGAATCAGTCAGTGCCAAAAAATTAAATTCTAAAACATGCTCGGCCTCTATAGAAACTGTAAAAGGACTCTGACCAGCAACAGCAAAATTACAGCTGCTGAGATTGTGTGTGTGACCAAGTGCCACTTCTCTCTTGATCTCCATTCAGTTGACTGAAGAAAATCAATTACTATCAGCAGTGAACTTCAGGTAGACCCAGTTTTGGGATGCCAGCTACTCACAGGTGTGTGCCCTTAGCAAAGATAATTCTGACTAGGCCTTCATTAAGTAGGAGTGCTACTACATTCGCTGCTAGGAGATTTTAAGTGGTTGTGTTTTAAATGTAGACAGAGACAGATGGAAAAACCCAAATGTTACAAACCTCTTAACATCATCAGCAAAAATAACTACCCGATTTAGTTGAACTTGCTCTAGAATACCAGGACTATTAGAGAAGCATATACCGCCCACCCCCTATGTTGTCTGCTAAACATAATAGAATCTAGACATATTAAAATACCAGAGACCACATGTATTAGATATTTGTCATTCCTTTCAGGCTAGAATTCACTTCCATTGCTTTTGATAATAGTGTCCCAAATTTGCTTTGGACACACCTTCCTCATTTTCAATCCCTGGGACTAAGGTCAAGGAAAAGACCATGCAAAAAAACACCTCTATCCCCCAGATGTGGGTACGTGTTCAGGGATGGGAGTATGACTGGTTTTCCCAGGTAAGATAGGGTTCCTAGCAGACGTAATGTGGAAACTTCTGAACAAGATAGTGTGCTAAAATCAGATGAGCTGGACCTGACACTGGGATCACAAAGAGAAGGATCTGTCATTGGACAGCCCAGAGGAAAGTGATTGCGGGATGGCAGGTAGCCGATGCCACTGCTTCGATTTTAAATGCATGTACAATCAAAGAACAGGTCAGCAAATGCCCTTATAGAGGATCTTTTGTAGAGATATATTGTACATACATTCATTTGAGGCTTAAACCCGCAAACATACTTCAGTGGTGCCCAGTGTGTGGTGGAACTAACAGAAGTGACTGAAATACACAGCAGTAGTCTATTTTCCAATATATGTTTCCAAGAGCAGTTGACAGAGTAATGAAGAAGGTGAAAATCAGTGATTGCCTTATAACTAGATTTCAGTCTAGTTAACTTAGGAGAAAACAAAACAAAACAAATATGCATATTACTATTTAATTGTTTTTCAAATTTCTCCTTTCCAACACTGATTCTAGTTTGAATCAGTAGATGAAGTTATAAAAAAATAAAACTGGAGAAAATTCTTAAAAAATGTTCAACAAAATAAAATTCCCTAAAAGATCACATGACCTAAGTCACATGCCTGTCAAGAGTATCCATTCTTAGGCATTCTTTGTGGAATCTTTATTGCATGCCAACAGCTGTCACTGTTATTGGGAAACAGATACCTTGCCCTGCCACACATATCCAGGAATTTGAAAATTAAATTTAATTCAAGGAAAAGAAAAAGAAAGAAAAAGAAGAAGAGCATTTCTCAATTTTTATAGGTTTTTAGGTAGTTTGTTTAAAGTTATTTAATTCTAATACACTTCTAAAATAAAAAATTAAGAGAAAGCCCTAAAGCTTTCTTTTGCCGTGGATTGTATAACAATTTCCCAAAACGAAAACTTTTAAATTCTGCAACTCTATGTGTCCTTTAAATGTTCCCTATAGCTTTTTATTTTATTTTTATTTAAAAAAATAACTGCATAAAAGGTCAATTTGCATTGTATCAGTATACTTTATCATATAAATACACACTTGGGGACCTTTCAAGACACAGATTAAGCTGCTGAATATGTATTTAGATCCTTCTTAAAATAGAGATCAGTATAATGATAGCTAATAATGCCATCCATGTATTAGAGAGTTTAAAACATGGATTGTCTATGAGAGGGACCATAATAGTTCCTCTGGGGACCATTACAGGGAGAATGTAAACACATATAGATCATGTGAGGGGGGAAGCAGTGCATTAAAGATTTCTAGGAGCAAAGTACAGAGCACTAGGTATGCATTTAGAAAATAATTTTTAAATACTTTTGCAAAAGTATCACTAAACACTTAAACACCTTTTCAACAGAAAAACAAACTTTGTGACATTTTCTAGATATACAAGGTAATCTCAAATGTGGACAACTGTTGGCCAACATATTTTGCTAAATAAAATAATTAAGCAGATTCTAATAATGCAGAAAGATAAAATATATGTATACATTTTTCACTACCATATTGAAACTGTTTTTATTATTATTATTATTCACTCAAAATACTATAAATAGAAAACAATTATATCATCTAAAATAATTTGAATAATTACTTCTATTTAATTTTTAGAAAAAGTATTCATTTCATATTCCTGTGAGAGTTATGTTGCTTTTCCTTGTTTTCTTTTCTGTCTTTGCCATTTTATTAATTTTTCCTTATTTTCTCTTGCCTTCCTTTTCACAAATCAAGTTATTGGGCATTATACTCAGCTAGAGTTCCTTTATATCAAATGAACTTTCATCTATAAAAAATACATGAATATTACTGACAATGAAGAAAAAGTTATAATAAATATAATTAGCAAAAATGTTTAAAGTATAGTTTCCTTTTTCATGAATTTGTATGCAAACATTGTAATAGTAAGACATGCTATGAAAAAGAATAGGATCTTTCTTTATGCATTTCACCAAAATCTCTCTTTCACATAAATATATTCTATACCACAGTCTGGTGGTTTTCTGATAAACAAGATAATTTAAAAGAGCAGATTTCAAAATTTCAATAAATAATTTCTCCCATTTCTTTTAAAAAGGTAAAATATAAATATTAGAAACTGCACATATAAAAATAAAATCTGTCTAAATGACAGATTTTCCAAGTTTGAGATTTTAAATCTATTAAGGAGTTCTTGCCTTTAGAAAAGATTTGCATTGATGTTGTATTCAAAACAAGGTTTATAAAAAATATTTTCATACACCTGGATATTCCTTTAAAGGATTCAACTTTTTCTTCCTATAATAAAATTGATTCCACAATATGTTGTTTTTCCTTTCAACTATAATAACAGGCCATTTTAGGTAGCCAATTTTCTATTTCATGCCTACAGATTATTAAGCTGTATTTCTATTTTCCTATATCTAAATTGATTATCATATTTATGTGTATGTTTATGAATTTGTGACTGTGCTTGGCTTGTGTTTTTGATTTGATTATTCCGGCATCTTTAATATCTTACCACCCGTGGTTTGCCAGATACCCAAATCTCATGTAAGTATGTTGGCATATCTACAAAATTCAGTATCTAAAAAGCAGGTAATATCTTAATAAAAAGATCTATCAGTTTTATTTAAAAATGTGTTTTCCCTTTTATTTATATTGGGCTATATTATGAATTAATATTAAAGATATTAAACTTAACCTAACGAGCTATATTTAGAATGAAATATTTATAATTTAAAAATAGTTAATACACTTTTAAAATTTTGTAATTGAATTTTTAAGTTCCGCTTTTGTCAAAATTTGGTAAGACATCAAGTGTTCAATCACATTTTATTGCTGTTCTTACAAAACCAAAGAGAAAAATAATGCCATTTTAACATTTTTGCTGAGACATCATTAATCAAACATTTACCCTTAAAAAGCAATAACAGCTGATCTTGAGGTGTATAATTTAAATTAGTTTAATGTGGGAGTGTTAATAAATGTTCATGATCTGGCACTAAATGCTAAATATAAAAAACACCCTTTAGCTCAAATGCTTTCATAAGCATGCAGTTTAGAAAACTCTACATATTTGGAGGAAATAATTTCTAGAATATATGAGAGGACAGAAAATTAGATTTTCTTTTATTTGTTATAAAGAGCTTACAGTAACCTTACTACCATTCTTCTATGTGTAATCTCCTTTAAGTTGTCAGTTCTTATATATTAGCATTTTTAGTTTAGTATACACTTGAAGCTACTACCTTTATTATCTGTTCAAGTAACAGTAATTAGATATACATGAATTTATATATCTTGTTTTTTCTTCCATGGTAATATTTTGTTAATCTATTGTGATTTGATCAATATTACTACTACTACTACTATCAGTAAATAAAATGAGTATACTGACATTCATCTGTTTAGTTTAGTGTGACAGCATACTTAATAATGGCAATGTACAGCAGTGATAGTAGTTTTATGAAAATATAGCCTGAAAGACAGCTTCTTTAGGGTACAACAAATTTGATGAATGATTTCACACTTGGTTAATATGTATGTAACTGTTCTAGGACACCTATATAATAAGATATTTAAGGATAACATCACATAGACAGATAGATGACGATAGAGATCAGATGGATAGGCAGATAGATCTAGCAAATCTCTCAAGTCTTAACTGGTGATGCCTTTTAGGCATGAGTAGGATGGGGAAGCTCTGTTACCTTAAGGTGATGGATTCTGAGTCAGTAAATCTATACCCAGCCTCAGGGAAGAACATGTGATTGAGTCCTTTGGAGGAGGCAACGAAGTAGGAATCAGAACTACGTAATTATGACTAGGACTCACGGCCAAAGAGAAATGAGACTGGAAGAAATCTGGTGACATAAGGAGCTGCCAGGTGGTGATGCTTTCTGCAACCAAAAGTCTTCAAGAGCTCCCAGAGACAAAGCTAAGAGGAACTTCGGAGAAGTGCTGCTGACCATGGTGCTGGAACATAATATGAGCATAAACGGAAAGTCAGACCAGGCTGGGCAGAAGCCCAGGTTCTCAGTTGGCACTGAGTCACTTCTCAGGAAAGAGTCAGTCTCTAATGGGCACTTAATGTCCTGAAAGTTCTCCTTCCTAGACATAGCTGCTCTTTCCATTTCACCACCTATCAAGGACAAAGGTTTTCTACTGCTAAATACAGTGGTAAAGCTGGAGGGGCAGATATTGTAGCTGACTGCTCGAGAATGTTAGAGTGACACCACGACAGAAACTTAGTTTTGTTTTTGTTTTTGGATTTTGGTTTTTTTCGTAAGGCCAACTATTAGAATATATGTTAAAATAGCAAACTAAAGGAAGAAGACATAAACAGCAAGGGATGGCTATCATTTAATTTGTTCAGAAAGTTATTTAAAATAAATTAAAATAAATTACTGAAGCTTGACTTAAAGATAACACATATGATTCTTTCCCCTTAAGTGAAATTATATTCCAATGATAATCTACATATCTGTTGATTTTTCCATTTGCAAAGATTGCAAATTCTTATGTGATTGTGCATTGAACTGAAATGTTAGAAACTTTTAGTTCAAAAGGGGAGTCAATCTTAACAGGAAATTCTTCTGTTTGAAAATACGCCCAGCTGATCTTTCAGATATCTTACGTGGGGCCCTGTGTTCTTGTCAAGTTACATCACAGTGTTAAATGCTTTGAAACAGTGTGTTGATAGACCAGTCTTTTCTGAACTGAAATTTTGGACCTCCTTGAGGAAATTCTGTCTCTGCCCACTTGCATGTTTTCAAAGAAATTTTGAATTAAACCAATAGAAATCCAGTTTAGGTTCTTCTATCATCTTTTGAATATGAGACACTGTACCTACTTTCAAAGAACTTAAAAATACAAAGAGCAACAAAGGACAGGAAAGCATTTGAGAAACTCTTCTAAAATACACGATGCCCTTAGACAACTTTCCTTTGAAATCTGCTACAGAAGCATTAGTGTCTAGAAATATTTCAAACCATTAGGGAAAAAAATATGCTTTTCTGAAAAGATTGCAAAATTCCTGACTGTATTATAAAGAATCACGAACACTTTAAAACAGAAATAATAATAAACTTATCGACAACTGATCTATTAGACATATAACAGTAGGTTTATACATTGTGAAAATGCTATATTTTCTAAAGAATAAATTACTTAAGACAAAAATTGATTTTAAAATAAAGTAAAATTTTAAATGATCTATCCCTAATTAAAGTTAAAAGTCAAACTACATACTTCTGCATAAAGTATGTATGGTGGCATTGTAAGGATTTTAGGTTTTGGTGTTAGACTGAGTTATATCTAGTAACCCCCAAACAAATACACCATTTAGTAGCTGTGTGACCTTGAACAAGTTATCTAACTTTTCTAGACTTGGGCTCTTCAACTAAAAATGGATCATACTAATTCTCTTCAAATTCTTAGGACAACAAAATGAGAATATATTAAAAGTTCTTATCTTAGTTCACTTAGGCTACCATAAGAAAACACCATAGACTGGGCAATTTAACAACAGAAATTTATTTCTCATAGTTCTGGAGGCTAAGAAGTTCAAAATCAAGTTCTGGCTGGTGCTATCTTCCTGGCTTGCAGATGACCACTTTTTCTCTGTCTGTCTCATGGCTTTTCTAAGGTTCATGGACATGGAGAGTGAGAGTGAGAATGAGAGTGAGAGTGAGAGTGAGAGTGAGAGTGAGAGTGAGAGTGAGAGAGAGAGAGAGAGAGAGAGAGAGAGAGAGAGAGTTAGTTGTGGTTTCTTTTCCTTTTCTATTAGGGTCCTCCCTTCATAACCTCACTCAACCTTAATTATTTTTTATAAAGGCCTATCTTCAAATACAATCACACAGGGTAAACATATGTATTTTGCAGGAATACAATTCCTGCCCTTAATCCTGAATAAATGGTAGCAAAGTATGATGATGGCTATTATAATGATAATGATAATGATGAAAATGTTGCTCATCCATTAATAGAGTGAGATGCTTCCAGAAAGTACCACCTAACTATGTGACCTGGTAGACAAAAAGTAATTATTTTTTTTTCTTCTTGAACTCATGATATAGGCATTTGATATAGGCTAACAACCCTCCTCCAATATTAATTTCTCTCTTTATTTTCTGCTTAAACCTAATCAGGTAAGGCAATTGATAAACAAATTGCAAGTGATAGAAGACAAGGAAAAAGCATGAACAGAAGTTTCTATGAATTATTTTTTTTTTATTTTCCTCTCTTGGCCATTGTGGTTGAGGAGACAAAGTTCTACCAGGCTAAATTCTCAATGCTGCTTTCCAAAAGATTACACCATTGTTAACAATATCCTATTTATAATTGGGTCATCAAATGCAGTGTAGAGCTTGTTTCTTGGCTCTCTAAAAAGCTGATCCCATTTACTTTTTCCTATGTGTATATAAAGACCCTTTGGTAATCTGTATGTAAGAACTTGATTTCTGTTTAAGCACTAAGTCACAGCATGCAAGATGGTCCCATAACCTCTATCAGAACTTTCTGGGATACCTGTTAGAAATGCAGATTCCCGAGCTCCACTGCAGACCTATTTGACCAATGTGAAGGTGAAATCATATGTATGTCTGTGTGTGTGTGTGTGTGTGTGTGTGTGTGTGTGTGTGTGTGTGTTAAAACACAGGTCTACATGGTTTCTATTTATATTAAAATATGAAAGACATAACAATTACAGGGGAGGGGCAGCGGAAGAACAGACAATACTTTTAAAAACTTATTTTTCTCATTATTAGCAGCAATTCTCCAAGAACCCATCAATTATTTGTGAATTTTGAACTTTAGAGATAAGAATATGAAAAAAAATCTGTTGAATTCTATTCTTCAGGGAAATAGGGAGATGAAAGAGACTGGTCAAAAGCAACAAACAATGAATGAGAAAAACAGTTTACCAGTCAAAATCTGAGAGCAGTAGCAATAAAAAAAAATGTTATTTTGGTAGGGAGAGGTCCTAGCCTGAAGATGGTCCCTTGGGAGAAAGGGTGTTAGAAAGAACTGGCACTTCTGGTCTCCTCATTCCTACTCTCAGCTACTTCTCTTTTCTCAAACTTCAGATTTCCATTTGTTTCCTTCTCACTCTCTCCAGCTCCTATGTTTCTAGAGATCCTTCTAGGTTTTTTCTTGGACCTCCACAATGCTTCTGAGGTGGGGTAATGGCCATACTCTCCATTTATCAAGTGAATGTAAGTCCATAACTAAATTACTGGAAATATACATTTTTTTCTATGCCATCTAGAAAATCATTTAATAAAATAAAACATAGTTCCAAACGTACTATTGATATTCTTTGTCTAGTCTAGTTTCACTATGGGATAAATAGGATTGAAGGGGCTAGGACATGTTTAAATAATGAAACTTCGAAATGACTCACAAACCTTGAAAACATGACTCATACATAAATCATTTTAATGGAAATATACATAGGAAAAAATATGAAATTGTTTAGATGATCAAAAATTGAGAGGTATATATCCTCTCAATATATACAAAGAAAGAAACATTATTTTACATTGCAATATAGTTTTCAAAGGTAAGAAGTAAAGCCTTGAACATGAGATTCAAAGATCAAAGAAGCACTAAAATGCACTAAAATGGAACATGCTGTTCTTTTAGCTATTAATGTTGTGAATAATTGAATATTGTATTCTGTATAATGAGAAATAAAGCATAATGGTTAACAGCTTGTAGTCTCTGGACTCAAGCAGACTTGTCTGAATCCTGGCTAGTCCACTTCTCGCTATGTGACATTGCCCTATTTCTGTAAGCCTTTACTTACGTGTCTGTAAAAAAAGTAGTACAGTTATTAAATGAATATGAAGTGCTTAGTTCAGAGCCTGAACTGACATTTACTCAATAAGCATTTATTTTTTATTATTATAAATCATATCTGTACCATTGTTATACTACTGTAAAGATAAAAACTTTTTAATGCAGATTATTTCATAGCTGCAGTCAATCTTCATTATATATGACTTCCATATTTGTGAATTTGCCTACTTGTTAAAATCTATTTGTAACCCCTAACTCAGTAATCATGATGCTTTCGTGGCCATTTGTGGACCTGCCCAGAGCTCTGAAAAACTTGAGTTGCTCAACACACATTCCAGCTGAGGTTAAACAAAGTGATGCCCTGCCTTCTTGTTTCAGCATCAAAAGACACTGTAAACAAGCATCCTTTTTTTCTGTCTATATTGAGTCATTTTGTTTGTATGTTTGCACTTTTTATTAGTGAATTTGCTATTTAAAATGGACTCCAAGTACAGTGCTGATGTGCTGTCTAGTGTCCTAAGAACAAAAAGGCTATGACGTGTCTCACAGAGGAAACATGTTTTAGATAAGCTTTGTTCAAGAATGAGTTAGTGTTGTTGAGCATGAGTTCAGTATTAACGAATCAGCAATATGAATTAAATAAGATGTCTTTAAGCAGAAACACACAGAAAACAAAGTTATATACTGAGAATATTATTAAAATGCTACCAAGGGCTCACGAGAACCTAAACAATGCTAGATTTTTTTATAAGATCAATAATTAAGTCTTCAGGAATTCAGTGTTTCAGGCAATATTATAGAACATAGCTACTGCAAATGAGAACCTGAATGTATTTCTTTCTAAATAGAACTATAAACATGAAACTTGAAAATGCAGCAAACTCTAAATTCTTATTTCTTCTACTTCACAGGTGACTAATTATGAGGTGATTATAAAGAAGTAAGAGTGGGTTTGGCATTATAACATAATGCTAATGAGAAGATGACTAGTCTGTGCCATAGGATTGTGTCCTTCTGATTGTATTTCATAGTCAGTACTAGAGGACTTGATCTGTGAGAGAAGTCACTCCCCTCATTCACCAAAAAATGATAACATGTGAGAAGATGGAAAATCAGCTCTAACATGCAGACCTTTGCCTTACAACTAGTATTTCAGAAATGAATAATGGATTAGGGATTGCCTTGTTGTAACAGTGTCTTGATTGATTGTTTCCTTAATACATGCTGAGTGCTGACAAAGTGCAAATCTCCCAATCTGCTGTGATGGGATGACTGTTGTTAAAGAGTACAATTATGCTTTTGTTGCCTTCTCTCATTTCCTGATTTCACTAGACTCTTTTTTTTTTTTCTTTGAAATCTAAACAACTTTTCAATTGACACAGGACGAAAACAGTAGCTAACATTTATTGAGAGATTATTCCGGACACTATGTTAAATAGGATATATAGTCTCAGAAACTGTATAATTTAAGTGCTGTTATTATTATTATTCTAGTTTACTTACAAAAAAAAGGCTTAGAAAAGTTAAGTGACTTGTACAAGGTGAGTGAGTGGATGAGCAGGAAATTCAAACCTTTGGTTATTGTACTTATTTACTGTTCTTTCTGTCCACTTTACAGAAAGTAAAATTCCATGTATAGAAATTTCATTTTATTTATATTGGTATAAATAAACAGGTATGCATCTATCTACTTGAGCAAAAGTGAGACAAGTTATCATGAATAGGAGCTACTGAATGGGCGAAACAGTAGGAATTCTATAAGTTATTTGAAAAATGAAAAAATAAAGAAATAAAATCACAAATCTCAAAATAGTTATGACAATGGCTCATCAGTTTCTTTCTATAGTGAATTATTTAAATACATGATAGGTATGGATTTTGAGCTTAACTCTGTTTTGCTGTCAAACTCAAGACTACAGGATTTTTTCCTTCAGTCCTTTGACTTTTCACAGTAATAAATAAATAATTTTCTAACTTCATTCAGTAACATGAATAAATAGAAACATAAAAAGTGATACCATTTTGCTACTTTCCAGCACACTGAAGCAGGTTTGACAGATGACAGATTAGTTTAAGATAAATGTTTTATCAGCATTTTAGAGATTGTAAAAGAAGAGTAAAATATACTGCATGTCAGGGGAAATGTGAGAAAGTTGAAGGTAATCTTTTTTCTGCCTTATGAAAGCCATGGTAGCTCAAATGCTTTTAAGACATCTAGTCTTAGAGGATAAGTATGAAACAGAGTAGTAATTAGTTTCTCTGATCACCTGAAAGTAAGTTATCAACCAAAACAAATAGCTTCTTTTGAAAATATTAATGTTATGCCTGTATTTTCTAAAAATTGTGGCAACAATAATCAAAAGGTAATGTTTCCTGGTGTCTCTTTAGAGACAGGATAACATGCATACAATCTCATTGCCCTTCTCTATATATCTGTGTTCCCACCCAAAAGGTATGCTACAATTTCCCCTAAAATCGAGGCACATGCACCCTCACCTTCGTAGGGGAGGGGTTTATCTTGGGGTAGAGGGGCATATACCTTTGAAGATTTATTCATTTTTATATATAAAATTTAATAAAGTTCTTTCTTTTAAAAAATTTCACATAAAGAATTTGTCAAAAAAATAATAGCAGTCCCTATATAAACATTTAATTTATTAAACTTCCAACCATATCAAGTTTAAGTAATTCTATAGTATTTTAGTTTTCTTAAAATTGTTTTACTTTGTTGTATTTTTCAAGAATTTAATCATATGAATTAAGTTCATGTATCCCAGATGCTAATAAAGAAAGAGAAAAAGAAAAAAATGAAGAGAGGGAGGAAGGGAGGGAAGGAAAAGAAAGAGAGAACGAGAGAAAGAAAGTTAGTTCCACATCTGTCTTAAATTCTGAGATGTCAGAGCAAGGACTCACTTTAGAGTAAAGTCTTTGAAGAGGTCAGGAGCTATTGAGAGACTTGTTCTTTACCAAAAATTCACAATCTGTGTTTAATTTTTGAAGTTCAAATGATTTTTTTTACCTTGGGGCCAATAGGCATTATTTTATTGGTAAATCTGTTTTACTGAGATCCTATAGAAAATAAATAATCAGTTAAGATTTTATTATTAATTATTATTATTATTATTATTATTATTATTATTATTGATTAGTGATAGTTGTGTATGGGGGTGACAGAGATAAGAGAAAAGGATGTCAGGTAACCAGAAGGCAATCTGTGAAAAAAGCAGCTGCTCGACTTATAGACTGAAAAAAAAAATGTGCTGTTAAAGCAGCTACTTCTGTAGGTAACTAGGAAACATAAATTTATATTTTTGTCACTTTATTTGCATTGCTTTATTTATGCCCTAATATAAAAGACAGGTTAGGTATGCATCAGAAGTCTACACATGTTCCTTTTTCATTTTCATTTATATATTCATTTCTCCTCTTTTTCTCCTCCTCTTCCTTTGTTTACTTGTCACTGTCCAATTCCAAACAGATATGATTGATTACATATTATTATGATGATTTCAGATTACTTATTATTTTCTGATAGGGAAAAGAAGCATAACAAACATTAAAAACAAATAGTTCTTTTCTCCTATAGCTATATCTTTGAAAATATGATCCATGCACTGAAGGTACAGCATCTCCTCCCCTAAACTATTAGAAAGGCTCATATCTACCTTGTCCACGGTAGCAGTCCCAGAATCTCAAAGTGAGTGGCAAAGTGAAAAACAGGCTCCCAATAAAAGAGCTACAAATCCCTTATCTGGTATCTAATACAAGAACAATCACACCATCAGTCTTGGGATGACTGGAATGTATGGAATCTTTCTTTCAATCCAACTAGTTAGTAATGTTCCTTTAAAAAATTATCATTACAGGATGAACAGCACAATTAAAGTCACCATTGCCACTTTGTAAAATTTAAACATGATAAACTTATTTATTTTTCACGTATTTGTTTTACTTTTTGGTTCCCAGAAGAGATTATATTTTGAAGGGTATGCCCTTAATTATCCTGCTCCATAACCCTGAACAAACAATAGGATAGTTACTTTAAAAAACTTGCTAGACTGTTATTTTTTCCTTAGAAATAAAATTTGATTCTTCTGTGCTTAAAATTTTTCATTGTCTTTTCTTGTTATAGGTAAAATGTCCAAATTCCTTAGTATGACACAAAGGTTACATGTAAGCTATATTCTTGTCTTTCCAAATCCATCGTTTGCCATGTTCACACAAACCACTGTGTCCAAACACAGTGTCTTATTTATATTTCTTAAGTCTACAGGTGCCGGCACAGACTTTTCCCTCTGTCTAGGTTCTCCTTTTTTGCCTGACTCCTCCTCTTCTATATTTCAAGAATCAGTTCAAAATTAAACATACTTTTGAAGTTTTCTCCGCCCTGCCACTTTCACATTACCAATCTCCACAAAACAGAGTTTGCCAAGTCTTTCTGGATGTTCTCAGAGCATTCTGTTGTCTTCTATTTTAATAATTATCACAAGCTGTAATTATTTGTTTACATGTCTGCCTTCCTGATTAGGTAACCACTTCTCATGCCTCCATCGATTTTTGTTGCACAGTGCTTAGGAGAATGTCTGGCTCGAAGCAGACACTTAGTGCCTCATAAACACTTCCCATTCTCTCTCCTACTTCCTCTGATAGCAATCTTATTATGTCTACATAATCATTGCATGGTTTTATTTAATATTGTATAGTAGTTACTGGTGAAGATGAGCTTTAGGGAATCTACTACACAGTGCTCTGAATAGAATATACTTGGAAAAGTCTTCAAAACAAAGCTATTCACACATGTTTTTATCAATACCAGCTTCCTAGATAGTGAGCTCAATAAAGCATGATTTTTCTGAAAAATGACAAAGGGCTGTTTTGCTAGTTGGTCCATTTACAAGTAGAAAAAAAAAACTCATTCTTCAAATTTTTAAATATCCAAGCTTTAACTACATTTTATTTATTGGAGAATTTTCTATATGTAGGAGTATTAGAGCTTTATTAACATTTCTGTTTGGGTGCAGTAAATGCACACCCTGATCCATTGTTTCTTTGCTTGGTATCCTCTAATACTAATTTGTCTTAATGTCTGCATTTGAACGAGAAGAGCTTCTGAAATGCCAATATTCCACCGATTCTTTAGCTTAAAACACAGTTGAAGGGTAAAATTTACATTAGGTAGTTAGTTTTATGCAATATCTCATACAAAATACCTTTAAGTTTTACAGTTAGTTTTTATGTACCCTCAGGAACAGCATGTCTGTGTGTGTTTTCAGGCACAAACAAAAATCATTTCAGTGCAAGTTCAGAGAAGATTTCTGGTGATTAAACTGGTATGTAATACTGTTTCTGGTGAAATAATAGAACATAATTATAGAAAGCAATTTCTTCTTGTGTTAATTACCAACCTAACAGTGAAGATATTTCTAAGGAAGAACTTCAAAATTATTTTCAGAAAACACAGTATTAGAAAACTGTACAATCCAAGAAGAAAGTACATGGAGGAATATATACTAGTGTCATTGTCAGATGCAGCAGTCCCCCTATCTTCAGGGGATACCTTCTAAGTGGATGTCCCAGTGCATGCCTGAAACCATAGGTAGTACTAAACCCTCTATATACTGTTTTTTTCTTATAGATACGCACCTATGATAAAGTTTAATTTACAAATAAGACACAGCAAGCAAGAGACTAACAAAAATAACTAATAATAAAATAGAACAATTATAATATACTGTAATGAAAGCTGTGTGAATGTGGTCTCTTTCTGAATAAACTTTATTGTGCTGTACTCACTCTTCTCATGATGATGTGAGATAATAAATTCCTACATGATGAGATAAAGTGAGATGAATGACAGAGCCATTGCAATGTAACATTAGGCTACTATTGACCTTCTGAGGATACACCAGAAGGAGGATCATGAAGCCATGGCAATGCTGATAGTTAGATGTCAGGAGTATGAGATGTTGTTGGTTGGGGATCCTCTACAGTTGAAAGTGTTTTAAATATTTTGGACAGTAGTTGACCATAAGTAACCGAAACCACAGAATGTGAAACTGCAGACAAAGGAGGACTACTGTAGCTGCTAACTGCTTTACAGCCCATTGGCTTTAAGGAAATACAATCCTGCCAGTAAAATGTGGTTGTGTTATAGCTTGAAGATGCTCAAAGTCATTTGAATGTAATGGATCTTTAAATCTTAAAAACTTACAAACATCTACAGCCTGGTTTTATTACTATGTCCTGAAGTATTTTAGGTCTTCAGTCTATTTCAGTAGAAGTTAGATTAGATTACAAAGTACATACGGAAATCAAGAGTTGGCCAACCATGGAATGTTAGGCAAATAACAGTAAAATGATAATGTCAAGGTTCTCAGAGGAAAGCATTTCCATTTCCCCATAATGCCAATGTCTAAACCAATCTAATAACGTAAGTCCTAAGGGGCATCTATCTTTGGCAAGGGATCAAAAAGGAGAATCTTTTCACTGCTAACCTTGGGCTGCATCAATGACCCCACTTTCATAAGACTTCACTATATCCAAACATACATGGGCACAGGCAACAGCCCAAGCCGCGACGGCACCTCTGAACCTTACTGGGCTGGGGAAGGCCCACTGGCTGGTGAGCCGAGTTGACATCAGTTTCTAGCTTGCGTTTTGCAGAACACTCACAGGAGGCACTCTGGGAAGCTCCTGTCAGTGCTGCTGTACTTGATCTGAAAAGACATGGAAAAATTCACATTCTAAAGCTGTCAGCTCACAAAGCCTGAGCATAAAGAGAAGCCTTTCTTTGAGAATGTAAACAAGGACAGTGAAGGTCTTGCTATCTAAAGATATCAGCATGCAAGGAGCACTCTGGTAGCTTAAAGAAAGCGAGGCTCTCACATGCCCCGATGTGAGAGCGAGCCCACCTTGGAGACTCCTGGCCCTGTTTCTTCTTGCTAACTCCTTTACCTGTGACTGCAGTGGCAGATGCCTCAAAAGCCTGCAAAAGAGGCCTGTCTCTTAAGAAGCAACGGCGAGTCTCTCTGAAAGAATCGGTTTGGCATTTCCAGGGGTAAGGTCATTTCTTTACACCTCCAAAGAAGATAGATAACAATAATAGAAAGCTTACCAGGCATGAAAAGCCACATCTTCCTGGATCCCTAAAGGAAATCGTGACATAGCTGCACAGCTAGTGTTAGGAGCCAACACACTAATTCAACCCGTTTCATCGCATCGACTTTCCTCTTCTGAGAACTGGCATGCCAGCTGGGAAAAGGAATGTTTACTGAGACTTGCTCCATTTTATTTACAGGTCTGGTAGATGCCATCTAAGTTCAAAGAAGTGATACCTATAGTGTTGGTGAGATATGGGATGGTGTGAGAATATACCCAGATGTGCTTGAAAGGTAGGGCTCGTGGGACCCAAAGCAGGATGATAGTGACTTAAGTACGGCACTCTGACTTCATCCAGCATAAATATCAGTGCCAAGGCAATCGCATGGAAGGCCCTTGGGACACTGGGGTGATAAATCAGAACTTGGAAGGAAGCCTCCCAAATTTCCCTGACTATAGTGCCTAAGGAATGACTGATTGAGCCCTCCATCAGAAACTGCCCATCAGAAAATAAAGATATAGTTTGTCACACATTATCTAAAAGAGCTGCATTGTTACAGACATCCCTGTTCAATTATTTATACATACTCTTTCTGGTAAATCTCATCCAATTCTCTCTCCTTTCTAAATGTCACGAGTTTTACTCTCACATTGGCACTGAAGTTAACATTTGAAGGGGGCAAAGGTTGTACTTAAGTTTAATAGATTTCATATTTAATAATGTAGTCAGTAAAGTCTGCCCACTTAATCAGTCAAAGGCCCTTCCACTCTGGACACCGAATGCCTCCAGTGAGCCATGCTGTTTCCATTACACACAATTCACCGATTATTTTCAACTCTTAGAAAAATATTTTAATATTTCCAGCGCTTTACTTATCTACAAGTAAAATGTCATTGCTTTTAAATAAATAAAATAGCGTTAGCATTATTCTTTACACACTATTATTAACAAAATCACAAAGATATTTTGCTTGACTAACTTTAGACTCCTGGACCTTCTCCGAAGCTCATCTGTATACTTCCTCGTAAAACCTAGTTTTAGCAAGAATCCTGCTAAGTCGGTTTATAAGAACCCTCCATCCTTCATATCTGATCAGGTTCCTATCTTCCACCATCACCCCAGGTGATGCCTGATCATCCTAGTCTGCTTTCAGCAACACCCTGCTGATTTATCCAGAGTTCCCCCATATACCTGGATGTGTCCTTCTAGTAATTTTTCACCCACTCACCTCCAACCCTGCTTCTTGTCTAAAAATCCCCACTCTCCTGTGTTGTATTTGGAGTTAAGCTCAAACTCTCTGCCCCACTGCGAAATCCCATCCCAGCGGTTCCTGTACCATTGGTGAGGGCCCTGAATAAAGTCTGCCTTACCATCTTTAACAAGTGTCACTGAATTTTTTTTCTTTAACACTTGCAATTTCTCATTTTATGAAAGGAGAACTGCAAAGGTAAAAACAGAAAGAGAATTCTATAATCAGACCTGGACTCTAACATTTCCACTATTGCATGTTTTGTATTCAACTTTATAGCAATTTGCCATCATTAGTCATAACAATAGTATTCTAAACAGTATTAACAGCATTGCTCCGACGCCTTTATATTAGCTTTGTAGCCATTTGATTAATTACTGATACCTAACAATTTTTAGAGAAAGGAATACTGTATGTATGGCAGGTTTGTTTTTTTTCCCCTATATCTTGTAGGTATTTTATTAGCTTGAAAAGGAGTGCATATATAAAGAATGGTTCCTGAAAACCTTTAATTTTAAGCCAGGAAAGAATCAACTTAGTGGAATGTATTTATGATGAGTTGGTGTATGATTGTAAAAGTACACTAAGTTGAGTGATTCTGAGAATGAAAAAAAAAAACCTTTTGCTGTTAATCACTATATTATTGCCTATTATAGAACTCTCATATTTTCAGAGAGCCTGGACCCAAATGGCTACAAAAATTTATATTTTTCTATTGAAAGCTAATATTAAGGTGTCTTTAGCTTTTATAGTTTTTTATTATAGTACTGTGGGGGGAAAAGTTGTTTATTCTTAACAGTTTTAAACTATCTGAAACATAAACTGTTAAGAAAATGTACATATTTTTTTTTCTTTGTCTTCCAAACTTACTAAGTTTCAGCAGAAGCTGTCCCTTTTCAAAAAGTCTCTTAAGATGCTCCAGATTGGGTCAGTTCATTTGTATTCAGAGTAACCTCTTTATAGCTTTCATTGCATTTGTCACTCTGTATTTTAATGTTTTTTCCATACTTTATTCTTCCTGACTACTCTGTAAATCCCTAACGTCAGTAACTTTTAACATAAAAGATGAATTTGCCAACAGAGACTATTGCTGTATCATATGGCATTGAGCAATCTAGATTCACAAAATGAGCACATCGTCATCATGAAAGAACCCCTGTGCCTCGCACTGTTGCTCTGTCCAAGGTTGTCAATTAATGAGCACGTATTACTCACTCTCTATCTTGATATCCTCCAGCACACCTCAGCAGGAAAAATGGTGGCCAGAAAACACATTTTGAGATATGATTACAAATTAAAAACTAAACATTAAAAAAAAATCATTATATATTTTTAGACATTTGGGAAATATAACTTTTGTGGGGTTTATTTTTAGAAGTCCATCACAAGTAAGAAACTTTTATCTACATAATAGTTTGTGTTAACAGTAAGACATTGAAACTTGCATTTTCAAAGTCACAATATCTTATTCCTTTAAAAGTGCTTGATATCATTCAAATGTATAAAGATTCCTACTGAGAGGTTAATTTAGTTGTCTCATGAGGCTAGAATAAGGTTAAAAAATGGTGTAAAAAAAAGATGGCTTAGAATCTAACTATTCCTCTGTTTTCTCTAGTCATGTAACCTTTAGAAAGTTATTTAATCTTTCTGGGTTTCATTTTGCTCCTCTGTAAAACATTTCAGATTTGTTTTCGAGAATTGAGATAATGGAAGGAAAAAGCACTTCGTATACAGTACTGTTTAGAAAATAATAAGTGATTACTGAGAGAAATCCCAGAAAATCAACTTATAGAGTTTCAGTTTTCCAAAATAAAATGCATGGCTAAACACATTCTGAAGCTGACTTATTGGGATACCACCAAACAACAATGACAATGACAAACAATAAGCCATTGCATCAACTATATAACAAGCAAAATGTCTAGGAAACTTTTAGCATTATAGGACATTACAGGAAATTGTAATGCACAAATTACATTATAATATTATGAAAATCAGAGAGCAAACATTCTGTCTAGTATTTCTCCTTTTCTTCGTAACAATGGATTCTTTGGTCATTGAATCATTTAGTTTCTGAGGCTCACTCCATTCCTCCAAAAGAGGAGTGGGAAGACAGAAAAGCAGATGTTAGGTGATGAACACAATCAACTTTATTCTAAAATCTATGTAGTTTTCTTTGTTAGTGTTGTCATACTTAAAGTCCTTTAATTAAAAAATGATTATGGACAATTTACTCTCAAACTCATTTTCTCCAAAGCTAACTCTACTCACTTTTTCCTGCCTGCAAAATTTCTTGTGTAATGTTCTCTTTCTCAATAATCATGAGACTCCTTTAGTGTTTTGCAGGTGGCTGGCCTCCACTGCCTGTTTGTTTGTGTTTCAGAAGTTAAACTGTGAGCATTAATCAGATCCCACAGTGTTTCATTTTGTGTGTAATTTTTAAAAATGCAAATAAACTTGAAAGCTGACCAATTGCCTGGAAAGTATCAAAAAAGAACAGTTGCTAAACAAAAGTGCTGAGGAAGAAAACTCAACACATGTTCTCAGTCACTTCGTCATGGTGGAAAGTTGGAGGAAGGACAAGTGTTGCAGAACAAGAACAAATACAAGGGAAAGGAATGAGCCAAGATCTTAAAAATGAATCCTTTCAATTGAGTTTTACAAATGTTAAAATAAAAGCATGTATCCCTAAAACAGAATTTCATACATTTTTCATTCCTTTAGTTTTATTTTTTTCTAAAAGAAAAATATTGTCTGAGTTGTTTTGGGACATGGTAAAGAACTTTAAAATTAATTTTAAAATAAGGCTAAAATTATTTGCCTTTACATATGTTGCAGGTACATTAAAACCTCTGCTCATTATGCTCATTAATGGTCACTTCAGATACAAGTTGCAATTATTTTTATTTAACAAAATAAATAAATAATTTTGAGTGATTAGAACCTATGGGGAAAAAGCAATGTCTTTTGACCCTATTAACATTTCTTTTATCCCTATAAAAATTTTAATTCTTTGGCTTTTTTTAGGTCAGAAGCATCAGATAATAGAGATTAGATAATTTTCGATGGGTCTCTGCTAAGACACATCACAGAATATCTTCTCTATTGCTCAAAAATGCCTGATGGACATTACAGAGAAGGACATGGGATGTGTTGGGAGTGTCCATTTCTTTCTAAAAATACTACTGTACAACCTCATTCCAGGGTGGAAGAGATTGTTTTCACTTTATGCTTCAAGTTACTTCCCTAGTAAACTCTTGAATTATGGCAGTTGTTATCTATATAACTAATATGTAGCAATATTAAGTGGTTAAGTTTCTAAAAGCATATTCTTTGAAATGCACACCTTTATTAGTTTTTTTTTTAACAGTTGAGCCGTAAATTTATGCAGCCTACGCAGAATTAAGGATTATCCCTAAATTTTGTTGTTTCAAATTCATTCATTTACAATAAATTTTTATTTAAAAAGGGGCCTTTAATTATACCTTTCCATTACTAAGGTATATATATAAAAGACAATAATAAATATATTTCTTAAATGAGAAGCTGTTTTTATTTAAACATTTCTGCAGGTACTACTCTTTGAGGGAAATATATAATCTTGGGGGAAAAAGCATGCTCACATGCACATGGATACTATCACTTGACAGTAAAGAGATATATTAAGTTTCTGACAGTTTTGACAACTAGAAAGCCTAAGGCAAAACACAGTTATTCTGACAATAGATATTAATATTGAAAATCCAAAAACTAGATCTGTAGTATTCTCAAATGGTTTATGTTAATGATCAAATCAGTTTCTTGCATTTTTGTATTCAACACTTAATAAGACTGGTTACTATTCCAGTTTTAATTTTTTGAGATTTTTATTCTTGAAACACAGGAAGAAACAGCAAACCAAAAGGTAAGTGATCATTTTCTTGTTAGTGGTTATTTCTCAGACCCTGAGGATGTACTGCAAAGTGTTACGGTTGATCGTCATTTAAGTTAAAATCCCATTAAACTATTTTCCAATTTTTCTATTGAGGCACATACCTAATGATTATTAATGTCCTCTCTGGAGATGTTTATGGATGCAGACCGGGGGAATAATTTGTCTCAATAAGAGCGCCTAAGCTAGTAGAATGATACTTGGGTATCTAAATATTTAAAATACCTAATTGCTTATTTCTAAGTAGTATTTCTTCCCTTTAGGGAAACTGTAGAGTACAATGCTGAGTTATTGAATAGTACATGATTTACTTTTTGTCTATGAATCACAAAATGTAAAAGAAAAACAGAGGTATGAATATGTGATGAGAAAAACTATAACCTTTTTAAAAAGCTTAGAAACATAAAACATACTGAATAATTGAAAGTTGAGAGGAAAAAGAATTTGTTATGTCATGCTATTCCAAAGAAAAACATCCAAAATGTATTGTCATGTGATATGTATATATAAAGCTATCAGCTTTCTTTGATGACTTAAATTTTGCTATTGACAAAAAGTAGAATTTCAAAAATCATTTATAAAGTAAATCTGTAGGATTCAAGAAAAGAACATTGAGATGACTATTTTCTGATTCTACCAAGCATAATAAACTTTTGGAAAATCCAAATACTAGTTTTTATTCTTCTTTCATTTTCCTCTTAAAATCAAGTATAAAAAGTCTTCAGCTATTTTTATAAATTGCTGAATAAATGTGAATTGTAATTGATTCTGATTAATTAAAAGTTTACTTTACCATATACATTCGCTTACGTAATTGGTAGATTGCTGAAATGTATGATATTATTTAAATAATAAATTAGCTAATGTTAAAATCACTCCCTAAATAGGTTTCCTAGACTGATTTACTGTCATAATATAAATGTCAAAATGTAATGAGTGATTCAAATTTTGCTGATATAATATGACATCTGACAGTTAATAATGGGTTCCTGAAACTGCTGCTAAAAGTAATATGCAGTACAAATTTAGCATGGCTAAATTCAATATTAGTCTATGAAGATAACAGTACAATTGGGCAAATTAGGTAATTTTACCATGACAAAATACTATAATTAGTTTTATAATTACATTTATTTACATGGTGAATTTTAATAATACTGACTCCTTCTCAAGTCATCATCAAAAATTTTTATAGAAGATAATATGCAATTATATGGAATATGACAATCACTTAAAATCATCAGCTGTGGTTTCATATTCTCTTGTAAAAGAATATATTCAAATATACCAATGTGCCTTCCTCTTACATATTTTTAACAAATATCTGAGGAATACTAACCATGTACAATTAAAAAAAAAATCTATTGGAACAAAAGTGTACTGAGTGTTTTACAGAAGGTATTTGGAGTACTTTTCTGTCATGATGTAAAATACCATAGATGTGAATCCAGAGTGAATAAGAACCAAAAATGGATACTGAACATCTGAAATCCACTTATGAAATAAATTTACTGTAACACACAGTGATTAAAAGACATGGTTTAAGGGTGTGGCTGGAGTCAATTGACACCAGTTGGTAACTTCTGTTCATTTCAAGGAGAAGTTGGAAAAAATAAAGTATATATATGATTTAGTGAACAGATATTACCATGTGACAGACCCCATGCTATGAATTATAGAGTTGGAAAATGTAACAAAAATCTAGTTCTCTTTGCAGAACTTATAAACTAGCATGGTAAATATACACAAAATTTTTATTAATGAATATTTATAGATAGATGGTAAATAGACAGAGAGATAGATGATGATAGATAGATAGATGATAGATAGATAGATAGATAGATAGATAGATAGATAGATAGATGGATGGATGGATGGATGGATGGATGGATGGATGGATGGATGGATGGATGGATGGATGATAGATAGATAGATAGATAGATAGATAGATAGATAGATAGATAGATAGATAGATGATAGATAGATAGATAGATAGATAGATGATAGATAGAGATAGACAGACAGACAGACAGACATAAATGCAAGAATGTTATGCTGTGGGAGAAAAAAATGTGTTAAACAGGTCTGACTCAACTGACTACACACTAAATTTTAGATTTAATCGGACAATAAAAGATTTTTATTCATGAGTTTAATAGATGAAAGTAACCATAGATCCTGTGCCTTTTCTAAGCCTGACCTACAACTGACAGTCATAGTCCAAGGCTGCCCACTATGTGTTTCATCACTGCTCTGGCTCTCTTGCTGAAGACAGTACATTTGAACAGGTGATTTAGAGATGATAAAATTAATGCTGAATTTAACAATTAACAATAGTATTGATAATGAGTAGTTTTAATAGTGTCCTTGCACTAACACAGCCTTAATCATCATCATCATCATAACTAACATTTATTGAAGTGCTACAATGAGCTGATGCTGAATACACTATTTTTTTAGCTTTGCAACCTTTCAAGAGAAACCCCTCCCCCACACACACAAAAAAAAAAAACCCTGAAACATGGAGATGTCAATTAAATTACATAAAATTTTACTTCTTGAAAGCAATTGAGATTTTGTGGGCTATAAAGGTTGAGATTTTCCATTTCTATTTGTTTACTTTCCTGCATATTTTTCTTGCCCATGTGCTGTGTTCTAATAGAAACAATTTTTAACAGTGATAATATTGTTATAGAAAATTGAAGATTTATTCTGCATACTTCCATGTTTATTTTTAATATAAGATTGTTATGTACTGGACTGACATTCTGTTTCTGATCAAGTATTTGTTCATTCCACTTAAAAGTGCAAAACCTTAATAACTCACACCCCAAAATACACACAAACACACATTTGTGTCACCTTTCCTTAATTTGTTTGCTACTATTTATCTAGTAACTAGGAGACTGAAGATAGACTATGAACTCAAAAATATTTTTTAATGAAAAGAAGAAATAATAGAAAGGAAATGTGAGTCTACAGAGAGAAACTAAACTCCAGTTAAAACACAGTTCTCTTGATTTTTCTGTGCATATAAAGGATACGAATAATGATCATCCTGGTCTATTGCCTTTTGCCACTCTGTTCCTCATTGCTTCACAGAAGAATTTCTGTGATAGTCTTCCACTTTATCTTTCTAAATAAGGATGAGATATATTTTGATCCTTATGCCCTACTACCAGAGTGGTCTTCTGCCATATCTGTACGCCCATGTTCCTATCAGCTTAAATATCTTATTATTTATATTGATCATATTATTTTGATCATTGCTATTGACCATATCTTGATTTGCCTTAACACAAGTTTTAAGACCTACTTCCTGGCACTTATACAAAATCAAACATTTTTATACCCAATGCTATTTTATCTCTTTTTAAAATAATTTCTTATTCCCTTTGTTTGAAATAGTCTGACCTATCTTCTCTGCAGAAAAAAAATTCTCCAGACACAAACCAAAAGTTTTTTTTATTTAATGACTTCTACTAGCCCCCTCCCCTGCCCATTAAGATGAGTGGCAATTGTGTGTGTGTGTGTGTGTGTGTGTGTGTGTACTTGCAAAACTGTGTTTTGATTAGTTTAACATGTCTATCTACTACTAGGCCTTGAATTCTTGTAGAACTGTCTTAAACAGTGCCAGATATGAAAGAATCTCAATAAAGGACATATGACTAAAGCATGAGCCAAATCTAGGAAAGTCTCAAAATTAATGATATTGTTGATCTATGGTAAATCTTTGATTTCAAGAGGGTGAAATATGCCTTTCCTTATGTGCCACAACTGTTTTATTATCTGATCTAGACACGTTTAAAAACAATTAATTATACTCATTGCTTTAGTGAATCGATTCATACAAAAACATAAGGTTCTATTTTTTTCTCTAGAATATTTATCTTCCCTTTTCAATTTGAATATTAATGAATAAAGCTGAAATAATTTTACAATATGTGGCTGGACCCAGGTCCCCAGCATACATCTAGCATAGCTATAATGTTTGGAACAGCTTTAGGTATGAGGTAATGCTTTATAAAAAAATCACATAGTCCTAGAAAAAAAAAGCTGGGAGTGCAAATTTTAAAAAGGCCACAAATAGCATGAAAAAAAAGTTTAATAAAACAATAATTCTTTTTTAATCAAATATTTTATCTATACTTATTCTCAATATTATTTTTTATTTCCTTATATATTACATTTTTTCAGTGAGACCAAGCGAAAGCTAATGTGGTATCTATGAATCAAATTCTGTGGGATCCAACTTGAAAGTCTTTAAAAATAAATATTTTCAAATATGTTGGCCAATGCTGTCTCTTCTACACTTTATTCTAGTCACAACCTACCTAAAGAATGTGCTCTTATGACAGAATTATTTCTGACAAAAATATCTGTAACTCTTGGTAGGGAGGGGATGAAAAGATAATGATAACAACAGGGTAATTAAATATAGAGACCCATCATACTATTTTTATGGATGATTTTTGGAAGAAAGTAGCTTCTCATTTTTAAATTTCTAAGTCTAAAACTTGAGTTCTAATATCTAATATCTTTACGTATATATAGATACATTCATAAAAGTTGCCATTAAATATATATAACAGTATAAAGCATTTCCTTTTTCTTGTTTATTTAGAAAAACATCACCTTTATAATAAAATAATAATAAATTCAACTTAACAAGTGTCTGAATAGAATTTTTTCCTTGGTAAACAACATTCATGAGTCAATCTACTTCTGTTACTTTGTGTTCTTATGTCTTTTTATCACCATGATATCTATAAAAAGTTTCAAAATTAAGGAGGAATGCCAATTTTTTACATATTTAAAATATGTATAAGCAATTTTCTCTCATTACTAAATTCTACATTTTAAGTATAAAACCTTAAGCATTTAAAATAGAAGAAATAGTGAATGCCAAAGAGTCCAATTTATCTTTTAATATGAGAAATGCATTTCCAAGGTTAAGAAGCTCATTTATGATCTGTCCTATTGTGGGACATTGTTCTTCACTATAATTTCCTTTTCATGAGACATGCTTTTATCCTAATCTCCATGTACTGGTCCTGTTCAATGTCATATGTTGGTTCACTCTACTTTCACAAGATAATCATTTTAATATTTGAAGATACCTGGAATATACACAGCTTTCTCCCAGCTTTCCAACTCTTCTTGTTTTCTGGACATATTATCCCTGGTTGACATAAGAAATGGTGTCCTGGTCATCAGCTTCCAGTTCCCCACCTTTGAATACACTCCACTCTAGCAATGCATCCTTGAAAGTCTGGTTCCCAGAATTAAATGTAAAACTCTAAAAATGCTTTGATCTACCCAATATAGAATCAAATCATTAAAATTGTTAATATAGGCCCAGAATATTTCTTAATTTGGTCTAAGAGAATATTATCATTTTTTCATATCAATTTAAACCTGCTAAATTACCATGAATCATAATCAATTAGGGAGTCCAAATCTTATTGATTCACTGTTAAGATAAGTCAAAAGCATTTTCTAATTATTTCTCTTTGGCTCTAATGCATATGTAGAATGTCAAATATAAAACCATTATTTTTTTGTCTTTATTATTCCCCTCACTTAGAAATTTTCTTTATCCTGATATCATCATCTACCTTGTACATTTTACTTTATACAACATGCAGATATGATACACATTATTTCTAGATCTCTATTAAAGTCAGTAATAAAATAAGGTCAGCCTAAACTACGATCAGGAGCAGCTCTGTGTTACACAACAATATACAGAACTCCTTCATCTTTACAAACCTATCACACTCAAACAATTATAATATATTAGAGCTGCCAGAAGTAAATGAGATAAGTGAGGATGCCTAGGGAAATATTTGGCTTAGAATAGGTATTCAGTAAAATATACTTAGTATGATTCTTTTGAGGCTAAACATTAATTAAGATTCATTTCACTAGATAAGACTCATTTAACTGGGCATCGTGAGGTTTGAAGACTTCCCTAAGTACCAAATCTATGATATTGTTGAAATATTTTAAACTTTTAGTCCATCAAATTAATTCTTCCCCTTAATGAA
Source organism: Cynopterus sphinx (assembly GCA_030015415.1). Taxonomy (NCBI): domain Eukaryota; kingdom Metazoa; phylum Chordata; class Mammalia; order Chiroptera; family Pteropodidae; genus Cynopterus; species Cynopterus sphinx. The sequence goes on from CM057381.1 coordinate 14,234,645, forward strand.
GTTTAGAGATGAGTAACGTAATAGATTGTGTATACAAAAGTGTTTATGTGTGTTAGTGTGTGTGTGCATGTGTGTATATATGAGACAGAAAAGAGAAAGAGAGAAAGAGAGAGAGAGAGAGAGAGAGAGAGAGCGCACATCAGAACTCTGGTATCTTCTGAAGAAATATGTTTCATAAATACATGAAATAGAAAAATTAGCTTCAAGCCACTAACATGTATTGTACCACCTACAGGGGCAATATCAACATCTCCCCTAAAGGAGCTAGCCTTGATTATAAAATTATTTTCAAATATGATGCCAGCGGCATTCAAACAGCAAGATAACTTTGATAATTCAAGTAGTATAATTCAAACACATAGCTCATGAATGAGAGATTACAATATCACAACCCACTGTGTAAAAATCTGGTTACAGAGCTGTGTGTGTGGGGGGGAAATTAATTTCATATTAGATATAGATCCACATGCATCTTCTAACAAATTATTTGGAATATTCAAGCATATGTTCTGCTTTTCTTCACATGTGGTAGGAAATTGTGCACCCTGCTGTTTAGTAAACATCAACACATTGGATTCTCACTGCACAGGATGCCATACACACAGAGCATACAAAGCAAGGGGGTGAGAGGCTGCCGGAAACAGATTCCTGCTTTTCCACACAAGACAGTGTGGGGAGTTTTCACTACAGTGTCTATTTTAGTGAAAAGGACTACACTATGCATCTTTGTTAGTGTTTCCACTTACCATAAGAATCACACGTGACTCTGTCTTTTCAATGTAATCTCATGGTTAGCTACATTCCAAAAAGTATCTGCCTCCAATTTATTTACAGTTTACTGCTAACAATTTACAGGTATGTTTGCAAACTCAATGAGGCCAATGGGCTCTTTCATATTTTGTTTATACTGGCATTTAGATGTTATGACAGTCAGTGGAGAAATTTGTGGGAACTTAGAATTTATACTTTCATTCTTCCCAAATACTGTAAACACATGTTATGTGTCAGGCAGCATGCTGATTCCTAACTTCCTACCTTCCTCTTGAAAGGCAGCCAATTCTAATAGAAGTCTATTTCTTATAAAAGGTTGAGATTAGATTTTAAATTTAGGTATTGCTGACCACAGAAACAATTTATCAAGGCATTAAACATTGCCACTGTAAATTCTGTTTTCCTCTCTTGTCATTATATAATTGATAATGAATTGATTAATGCCTAATGTGAATTACCACAGTGTTAAGTAGTTGATAAAGTTATTCACCAAAATATTGCCAGGACTTATTCAAACCAATGACCAGAATCAATTGGATTTTTTTTTTTTACTGTGAATTAAAGTGAATACTGTTATCAAGAATCAGAGAGTAAGGAAATTAAAAATATATATTACTCAATTATCGTGCATCTGTCTTTCTCAGTATAAAAATGAGAACATGACTACAGATCAGATATTCAGCTACTGCTGATTAAGAAAGAAAGCATGGCATAACAAATAACTTTGCCTCTGGAGATGTGAAGTAAAAAAAAAAAAAATTACAAAACATCATTTTGTATTGTTAAGTCAAATCTGGTTTCTTATCTCTAAAATCAAGTGCATTTTTCTGCCCTTCAGCATGTCAACAATGACACTTAATTTTTAAAAAAGTGTTTGATATTATTTGATCTTTTTGTTTATGAATGTAGACATTAATGATGATTTTAAATTTAAGTGTGTATAGTTAAATCAGTAACTATTAAAATGAAAAATAAAAATAGGTATTATTAACAATGTTTGAGGAATTATTTTTAAAATCAGTAGAGAAAAGAGACTTCTAAAGCTCCAAATGTTTAAAATGTTATAAGCATAACCTAAAAATGACATAAATAAAAGAAAAATTTCTTTTACATATTACATTTTTCTTAATATGATAATATTATACAATTTCATATGGTTATCTATATTTGTGACACTGTCCTATAATTCAGACTGTAATTATCACTGGATATTGGATCCTTCTTAGATATGGTATTAATTTTATAATCTAAATATTAAAATAATACCTATCTTACAGATGTGAAAAAACTAAATAAGACAATGTATATAGAAGTTCTTAAAAATGTTTAATTATTTTTAGCTAAATTAAAAACTGAAAAATATATTAGTTGAAAGAGAAAAATCAGATACATGCTCTTTTGACCATAAAAAAGAGATTTCTATTTCAAACAACGCTATATTCTATAAATAAATGATAGTATTAAAATAACAGAAAGATTTATAGAACTGTAAATCTGAATACCATTGAATTGCTTTCTTTCCTGGTAGCTTTTGCTTTGCACCTAAAACTCTTTAAGCTTCCTAAAGTGTTTTTAAATTCAAGGAGAATCCCAAATCAGAAGTGGTCAAAAAACTAGAAAAGCTTATAAGCTTTGGAGTCATCTGCTTCAGTTAACAGGTTTTTAGGCGTTTCCTCTGGGAAAATGTTCCTGCATTCTGCCCACTCTAAGTTTCAGATACTTATGAAGGCATTCAGATCAGTTATACTCATTTCTCCCCCTAGGCATGGTATAGTTAGTTTTTTGTTTAAGCCAATACCTTAGTCACAAAACAACGTCTTCATTGGACTGCACCTTTCAAATACATGGTGTCTGATGCTGAGAGAGAAAGATTATTTTTCAACTCCTTAAATCCTCCATTTTTCTTTCCTTTTTTTTTTGTTTGTTTGTTGTTGTTGGGTGGCTCCTGTGAATGCAAATACGCCATCTGGAATTGTACCATTTCAGTCTCTTTAAGAATAAGAAACACTTCCATATTTCAATGACTACCACAAACCCTTTGTACCTGAATGGATACCTAAATTAACTTTTAACTTGCAATTCACAGATGCCAAATTAGAGCAGATACATTTTAAATATAATATTCCCCTTTCCTTGATTAGCATTTGAACCCAGTCCGCATTCCAAGAAAATTTCAAATACCTTCAGAAATAGCTTTACAATGATAAAATATACAAAAATGAAGACTGTGTTATAAAGAAGGGAAGATGCAGACAGTAAAGAAAAGAGATGTGTAAGGGTAATCTTAAATTCACAAAAAGGCTAAACATAATAATGGTACTAATTAAAAAGAAAAAAAATATTTTCAGATTTGGGCCTTGAAAGCCTAATTTTGCCTTTAAGGAGTATGATATTGGGTATCGTGTTGGAGAGGCAAAATGAACAACTAGGTTTTAGCTTCTGTGGTCCTGCAAGTGGAATGAAGAACGGCTGGCAAATTATACATTTTATGACTTAAAATAAAATAAAGTGTAAGAAGGAAAATTTATTTGTAAATAAAAATATTGATAAAAGAAAAAGAATAAAAGCAGGAGAAAATAAAACAGAGATCAGAGGTGAAGAACAGAACATAGAACAAGCAAGAACACCTGAAGGATAGCTTCAGTCTTTCTCTATTTTTTTTCTAACAGATGCCCACTTCGAAATTGGACAGGACATCATGTACAAAGAAGACAATGAAACCAAAGAATGCATGTATGAATGTGGATAACCTAAGATTATGATACTCTGTCATTCAGTGTAGCAAGGAGAAGGCATCACTATAGAAACAGTAAAGCTGTTTGTGAAAAGCTATGCCTCTCCCATGGAGAAGATAGTCACTTTGGAAAACAGCAGATTTGCTGGGAGCTAATTTAAAAAGATTAGAGAGCGGTGATTTATTCTCAAGTCAAATGAAGAAAAAATCTAATGCACAATTAATAATCATGTTTCTCCTGTTTTAAATTTTCTCATGTTGAATAGTAGGAATTTCCACTATCAAAACCACTAGTGGAAGCATTCTCGAGGGTGGCAGAAAAACAAGCAAGTACAAATCTTAAGCTAGTTCTACAGCTGGCTACATAATTGCTTTGGCAACAGTCATAGGCCAGTCTTTATTCTAAAAGGTACTCTTATATTGAAAACATATAGTTAAAAACAAAACCCTTAGAGAGAAGGTGAACCAGCAGAATAAACATGCTTGATCCCAGTGATGGGCTACCAATTACCATTCTTTTTTTGTTTGTTTTCCTTTGTGAAAGATACAAATTCATTCCCCTACAGATAACTTGGTAGTTTTGGGGAGAAAAAAAAGCTAATGCACTTACAAATATCAAATGGCAATTGAGAATTAATTATGTATAAATATAAGTATATAAGAAGTTCATCTTCCCACCTTGCTCATTTAAAAATAACCTCAACTAAAAGGCATCTTTAACAAAAGATGGCTCTACTCATTTTGCCCACAGCTAGAGATAGGAAGAAAACATGACAGGAATTCTCAAAAATGTATTTGTGAAACAACACATCAAATACTAATTGAATAAAAATTATTCAAATTAGTTTTACAATAGGTTTTGCAATTACTGATACTATAAAATTATAAAGCAGAATAGGAAATGAAATAAGACATCCTTCAGAACTTACTGACACATTTAGATAATTTAAGTGGCTTGGCTTAAAGACAAAGTAAAAAAAAAAATGCAGTTTAGTACAAATGAATGCAAACAAATCCTGGAGCCAAAAAACAAATCCAACAACTGCTCCAGGATACAGGATACGAAAGATGTCATTATAGAAGAAAAAAATAGCTCCAAAGCACTCAACTCGATGTATAGTGGCAATGAATAGAACAAACAAGAAATTGGTTGTATTGTGCTTTAGCAGTACTAAAAAATAAATCAAAGTAAGTTCAATAATTATACAACATTGGGTGCATTCTAGTACTTACTATATGACTAGTACTTTGTTAGGAAGCTATGGCGAGGGCATTCCTTTTAAAGTCCATGAAACACCAAACACAGCTGCCTAAAAAGCCCCTGGGTACAATCATCTTATGAAGTTAAAACATCAGACATCATCACTTCTGACAGCAACACTGCCTGAAAAAGAGGAAAACTGATGAGGGATGAGACTGTGCCGTTCAAACGGGATGGTCCACTCTCAGTAATTGAAAGCTGGTAGCCATGTGCAGAAAGATTTTCAAACTTCATTGGACCATAAAACATATTAGGAAAGCAAATAATTACATTAATGGGCATGAAAGTAATATAAACTTCAAGTAAAAAAAAAAAAACAAACTTTATTCATGTACCTTTCACAGGCTCTTATTGTACTTAATGCCTCATAGTCCTGATATGAATAGGAGTGACAATCTCAAACTCAAGGTCTGTCTGCCTTTTCTATACAAGAAAAAGGTTCCCCATCTGCCACATGAGAAGAGTTAAATGGCAGGGTATTTACTTAATTGACATAATATGTATATGTCAGGTAATAGGCAATGGGGGCACAAAATATATCTGGTTATGTCCCTTAACATATCACCACAACTCAACAAATTCATTCAATGACTTGTTTACTGCTTATAAATTCCTGATAATATTGACTTTGATGTTGTAGAGCCACAAATTCACATGTAGGCCCTAACCCTGGTTATGTGACATGGGACAGATTGTTAAACCTTTCTACATAACTTCAGTAGTCTCCCCTGTAAAAAAAAATGGGAGATATTAATATTTTTGAGTTGTATATAAAATAATTCAAGTAAGGTACTTCAGACTTACCTGACAAGAATTCTAGGTAGTAATTAGGTCATATATGTAATGTTTATCTACTTAATGCAACTAACTGAACTAGGAGTAGAATATTATACTTTGCAAATTTGATTTGTGATTGGGGGAACCATTATTATACTAGTTAAAAATATATTACACTAATATAATTCCAAAGCATGTTACTTGAAGATATTTTACAACAGACAATAACAATAGGCATCTAAAAATGAGTTGTACAGAATTAAGATAATACATAAGTGTTATGTGTATATGTTATACACTTTATAATATATAAGTTTATTTATAAGAAATAATATGTTTTCAAGCATTCTAGTCCTTAAACTCCAGGATTATTTCCAATGCTTTCTATACATATTTAAGTTGTGTATATATATTATTGAATTTATAACCACAGAAATGGGGAAAAAATAACTGCATATGTGAAGTATAAGGAAGGAAATAGCACAATGCTAGAGGTGGGTAAAAAGATGGCTTCGTAGGTTTGTCTAAGATAACCTTAAGCAAGGCTTTAAAAATACATGGCTTATTCTTATGACAGCTGATGTAGTATTTTACAGCATAATCTATTAAGTCTATATGTAGTACAATACACTTTTAAAAGCAAATTTACACTTCTCTAAAACACAACTTACTGCTACATCACCTATTTAGAATAGAAAGCCAAGTCACCAAATTCAAAAACAAGTAGTTTTCTGTCTCCATGGAACATTGGTTTCTCAGAAATTCTCCTGGTGGCAATATAATTATTTCTGAAACTAACACTTATTTCATATATCATGGGGAAACTCTGGTGAACATTTTACAAAATGTAAAAATACTCTGCTCTTCTCTAAATTGAACCTCTTGGCTGTCATAATTTGCCTTATATTTCCTTAGTGTACTTCTGCTCCACAAACAATATTTATTTGTTTTGTCAGAATCCTGCCTATTCCTCTCAAACACCGAGCAAATGCTGTAACAAAACTTGAGAGTACAGTTTTCCTTATGTTTTCTCCTACCAAAGTCACTCCACACTTCCTCTCTACTTTCTAAATCGTCCTCATTCATCAGAGCTTGGCCCTGTTCTCATTTCTTTTATTGAAGAGAGGTGACCTGAGTTCCTCTTGCTGTGCTCTACAGTACTGTATTTGTGTTTTAACTCTACATACGTAGCATATAATTGCCCTCAAAAATGTCATATATGCAAATATGGCATCCCTCAAAGAGACCAGTATTTAGTAAATATTTGGTCACTTTAATATGCCCTCAAAATGTATGCAAAGAGCAGATACATGATGGTGATTTGTTCACTGGTTTAAATACTAAACACTGGCAACTACTCTTTTACCATGACTCTAATGAGAAAAATGTCCAATTATATATAGGAAGAGATAATTTCAAAATATGTAAATCCCATAAAACAAAGCCATCTTCAACAAAATACCTGAGTGTATAAGTTCTATCAGTACACACTATTTTAATTAAAGATAAATAATGCTGGCCTCGTTAAGTCCTTAGTTTCTTCTTTCTCATTACGATGTCACAGTTCATGAATCTACAACTTCATACTGTCTAGAGACTGACTTTCAAACTCCGTATCGTGCTTTTCAGTGTCCTTTGGTATCTAGATAAGATTAACCTCTTTTTCTCATCTTTTTTTTTTCCTCCAAAGCATGCTACACAGTTAGTCTACCCAGGGCTCCTTGCTACCCCCTGAGCTCTACACAAAACTTCGGTCCATATTGCTCCTCCTCTGGCTAGAAAGCACTTTGTGTACACCTACATCACCTCCAAGACTCTGATCAAATGCTCCTGCTTCAGGAATGTGCAGCTATTCCAAGGTTGCAATGATCCTTCACTCTTTTGAAAAACTTGGAACACCACTGTCAGCTACTTAGAGACTTACACTGCATTTTGTTCATCTCTTTCTAATGCTTATGATGCCACAGATATATTGCCAGATGTATAATCAGTACTAATGTGTGTGTATGTGTGTTTGTTTGTTTAAAAGAATGTGTCCCAATTTCGAGCATCCAATGAATTTTAAATACCTCCGTTTTCCTTCCTCTAACAAAATAGGCACATTTTACTTACTGACTGAGTATATTCTAACTCAGCCTTTCCTAAATTGCTTTGCATGGAACACAAGTCACACTAGATGGCTCTTGAAATAATGATGGTGTCTTACGGGAGAGGAATGAAACATCTTAGCTAATTAAAGGGGTACAGAAGTCCTTCCAGAAGGAAATCTGGAAGTTTAAATATTTACTGTTGTGATGCCAGGGTTTTTTGTTGCTTTGTTGTTTTTCCCAGAACAATAGCTCATGGGACAGAGTTCGGGAAGTGCTCTGCCAGTCTCTGCAGATGGTCAGCCAGCTCCTCCTATAACATAACCACACACTTACACCTTAACCATGTCCCCTTCCAATCAGCTGCCCTCCACACTGAGCATTTTGGCTCCTAACTTCTCACCTACTGCACCCCTAATATTCACTCAAGAGAAATCTTAAATATCACCTTCTGACTGGTTCTTTTACTCGACCTCTATCAGAATCTAGTTGTTTCTTTGTGTCCTCACAGTACCTACAATATAGTAGATATCATATCATTGCTATTTCTTTTATGCTTGTCTCTGATTCTTCATTTATGTAAATATACTGCCTTGCATTTACTAGGTGATCTAAAATGTTTGTAATATCAAAAGAATCCTGTGAATTAGGCTGATTTTCTCTGAATGTGTGTTAGGAGAGTGGGCTGATGGTGGTTATGTTCATTTTTGAAGAGAAGAAGGGAAAATGAAGGATAGCATTCAAAAAGGATCCCCAAACTAAACTAGCTTTCCCTCATTATAATATTTATATTAGATGTCATCATGTTAATAGTTGACCAGACCATGTATAAAATAAATGCTTTTGTAGACTGATCAAGTTTATAATGTTTTTAGGTCATCAAATAGAAGAAATGTCTTTGAAGAAGTGGATAAGAAAATAAAGAGGATATGTCACATAATTGTAACTGATAAAATATTTGTCTTTTTTTATTTTTCCTTATTTCTCATCTCCCAAAACATTACTGCCTGAAAGAACATCCCATTATTATAAGTTTTGTGAATTAAAAAAACAAATGACAGGTTACATACTGTTTCAAAAACATTTCTTGCACTCTATTGCTTCCTGTCTCAATAAGTCTTTAGTGTCAGAATATTATTTCTGGTTTGTAAATTCATATCAGCAGTAAAATGGACTAAAATTTATCTCTTCTCAGACTCTTGACTAGGACAATTATAAAAAATTTCTCTCTCCTGATAGTACACTCCCTGTACCACAATGTCTCCTAAATTTTCCTATCCTCTACCCCTCACTTGGCTACCTCTTTTGTTTAGAGGGCTTCTACTCACACAATATTCTTTCCTGATTAGTTTCCCAATCTCCTGGCAGCTCTCCTACTATTCTCTGGTGTTCTACTCAAGTCCTACTTCTTCCACGAAAAATTTTTTAATGTCTTCCTTAATGTATCTCACCTTCCATCCTTCTCTCACCTTATGCGCAACATCGCAGCATATATTTCAAACTAGTTTGCAATACTGGTGCATGTATAGAATTTGTCTCAAGCTTTAGAAAACTTAAATACAAAAGTTAAGAACCGGTTAAAATGTTTATCTACAAAGTGCTTAGGAAAATATCTATGCATTATATATAAGCAATATGTTAATATCTGTTTCTTAAAGTGAATATTAAAAAATGCTTAATTAATAGGCTAACCTGATTTGAATGCATTTACTCACTATTGAGTCATAATGTTCTGTAATAACAATTTATATTACATGCTATCTTCAAAAATTTGCTTTCATTATAATTAAAGATGTTTCTTTTTATTATTATCTTTAAAAAAACATTGTTTTGGGGGACTTAACATATAAGGAAAGAGAAATTGGTGAAAAAGGGAGAAAAGATTCAAGTAAAAACAGGGAGTATGCATTTACATTGCCAAGCCAACTAACATTCCAATTTACTAGATGATGTTACTCAACTCTAAGATGTTTTTAGTTTTATCAAGGCCTTTTAGACTCCTAGTTGGTAAGCATCCTTAACTTCTTGTCTGTAGTCACTTTGAAGCATATAGGAATAATAATTGAAATAATTGTGGGAATTGTAATAACAGAATTTGTTACGGCCTCTGAGAGTTAATGAAGATTTCTCCTGGGCTGTGAACACCTTGGCCCAGAAATAGCTTACACTTTTTCTCATAAAAATCTTTCTTTTATCTAGAAACTCATTTCTATTTAAGGATAACCTGCTGGACTTCTTTCATTTCCTCCATATGTTCCATGTCCTACCTGTATATTATCCTTTTGGTATCATAAAACATCCAACTGTCTTCTCAGGCAAGTCCTCCAGCAGAAAAAGCTTTGACCAGGGATCAATTCTCCTGCCACATTTGCATGTTTGGCATAAGCTTCAGAATAGTTATCAAACCTGGACTTCTTATGGTTCCTGTTTTGTTGATTCATTTGCCTCGTTGGACTATTAAACTTATAAAAGGGACGTCTGTGTTTAACTCCACACTTTTCAAAGGGCAAAGAGGTCACTGAGCCCAGTTTCTGAACTGTGTTTTTCAGAGGGCACACCTGAGAAATTTCCAAAAGGTTTTTCTCTGTCTGAGGATTTAAAAAGGAAGAAGGGAAAATTGGGTGAGAGGGATGGCCATTTTTGACCTGTCCTCCAACCTCCAGCACAAAACATAAGCAGAATTAACATCACAAGGGGGCATGCCTGTGAACATGTGTTCAGGACCACATAGGTGTTCCCCAGTGTCCGCAGCTGCAGTTTCCACTTCGAGCCTGCTGAGACTTGATTGTAAGTGGCTGTGAAAAGCCACTGAGGACTTTGTGTGAGCCAGAGGCCACAGAAGCTGCTATCCCCAGCTGACTGATTCTCTGTTCAAATTGGGCTTATGCCCAGTTTAAACAGAGAATTAGTTTTCTTCCCCCATTTCAAAGGGCACATGTCTGTATACTTCCTCAGAGGCAGGAGTAAACTGGGAACAATAATATTCATTTATAAAAAAATTATAGTACTAATTATTATAACTGAGTGTTAGTGTTATCTAAATAGCACTACGATATGGAAGTGTACGGGGATCTAAAGAGCCATGCATTCAAGTCCCTTCTCAAGAAACTGCACATTTTTTTTTTTCAGAAATTATTTAACATTCAGGAGCTACATCCTTTAAATCCCAAAGTTACACTGAGCTATCTGGATATTCTCCAAAGTGTTCGTCCTCAGATACATATATCCCTGTGATAGAATTGTTTTCCCTATTCTATGTTGTCTTGAGGTAATTGAATATTTCCTCCTTCCATTATTTATTTTATTCTGTTGTGCTCTCTCTCTCTTTCTAAGCCACCCATCAACAAATACAGTCACACACACACACACACACACACACACACACACACACACACACACACACACACACACAGTTCTGGACATTTCCTCATGTTATTTCGGGGATTCTTCTGGGCAATACTTCTTTTCTAGACTTGTCGTTTTGGCACTGAACATCGAGTTCACATCCTGGACCATACCTTCTACTAGGGGACGTCTGGGCAATCTCCCAACAAAGCTGAGAGGCTTCAGCATCATTAGTGGGATGACGGTATTTCAATTCCTCTTCCTCTCATCCCTCTTTAGTTTACTATCAGCACCACTGAGCTTAATGAACCAAACTGCCTGCTCACGCATTAAAAACGAAGTGCATTCTGCCATGGGGAAAAAAATGCTACTCTCTATTTTTTTACAGCACTTTTTAACAAACATAAAGTAGGAAAGGAAGCATGAGAATATTTGTATAATATGCAGATGTTAATAAAAGCATTTAAAACTTTGAAATAAAAAAATGTACTGATTTGCAATCCTAGAGTACCCTCATAAATAACATGCATTCATAAAAATATAAAATCATTAAAAGTGCTATTAATACTAGCTACTGCTACACTTTGGTGCTAGATATATTAATACTAATATATTAATTAGTAATAAATTATATCAGAAGTGACATGGAATATCCATGTTGTAGAATATTAGGAAGATCTTTCATTCATATAATTATTTCACATCATTTCTGGTATTTTAAGTAAACTAGTCACTGGCTTAGAAGTAAAAGCATATTCATATTGCTAAAACTACTAAAAAACCTAATTGTAAAATCCAAATATTATTTTTATACATACCAAGAATTTTGAAAAATTCAATTGTTGCAGACCTAAAAGGCATAATACCACTTTTAAATAAAGGAATGATTACATACATAATGTGGCTAATAATGATACATTATGTCATATAGATGACACTCTGAAACTTGGACCCATATTTTGTGGTACTGAAGTCATCCTGACATATCAAATCGCTATGACATGGTTTTACTGAGCTCAAGCTTGCAAAGGCCTCTGGCTATAAAACTAATTCATTTTATTCACTTGCATCTCAGTGAGGGAATTGAGAAAGTAGCCACTCGAAATTGTCATTCTCGTCAACTGCATGTTTACATAACTCGGTTCTGCTACACACACAGGGAATGGACACCTGGATCACAGAGGGGTGATTTTTGAAGAGAATGTAGGCCTTGAGACAGTGTGGCTTTGGGGTAGCAGCCATAGCTAAGGCAATACAAAACAGGGTTCAGAAAGAGAGGGTAGAAAATGGGAAAGATACACTGAAACTATCTTGCAATCTTGCTTCATTCTTCCAATAAACACATTTTTATCTGAATGTCCCAACCAAGAAATGCACTGCACGGTGTTTATGAGTTTTCCCAACATTTAGAACCTCTTAAAAGCAGTCAGTACTCCTCCTCATGGAAGCTGTGATTTTCCTACAATTATTTTCTCTAATTGTGCCAAGGAGCTAAAAATAAAAATGACATAAGAAGTTTCGCCACAGTGAGAATCACAGGCTCAATTGTAGAACTGAGTCATCATCTTCGTGTTTCTGAGAGATATATCCAGGTTAGGAAATTCACTGTGCTGACTGCCTTCCCCTGCCTGTGCTGGCCGAGATATAAAGCCTGTGGTATGGTTACCAATAAGTGCTAGGAACTCTGGCCGTAATCGAGCAGAGAGCTGTAAAGCACTCCAGTATTGAGAAAGTAAATGTGGTTAGAACCATAACAGGCTGAGGTTTATTGAGAAAGTCCTGATTACTGAGCAGGCTGAGTACCTCTGATCTGGGGCCAAGGCTGCACAAAGCAGTCACAGAATTTATCAAGTCTTACTTAAACTAAATGTATGTCTAGCTCTATTTTATTTCTCTTCATCTTGCAGCAGAATATAATTTTTTGGTTTATCGTGAAACTTCAGTCTGTTCTATCTTTTAAGTCATTCGTCATACTTCTCAAGGTCACAAGAGAGACTCAGAAAAAAATATTCGTGTTGATTGATCCTTTCTGTGATGCTTATGCCTATAGGTGCTGCTAAATGAGCCTTTTGTATTTTCAAAAAAGTGACTAAAGGGTGGGGAGAGACTTTTGAATCCTGTTAACAAGATGTATAAAGCATGCTGTTCACTGGAGATCTGGGTCCCTGCATCCCCAGTCCCTTATCACTTACTCCCTGGTGCAAATGAGGCCTTTGCCCTCTCTGATCACCACTACAAGGAGAGTAGACACTCTGGTTCTGGAATTAAAATAAAGCATCCAGCAATGCAATGTAGGAATCAACACAGAGAAGCTCCTTTCTTTTCTGTCACTACACTGTTGCATTCTGAGAAAGAGGCACAATGACAGAAAGCAAAGTTCACTCCTGCTGAGATGCTTTTCACCATTACTATGTACATCAGTTGTTGAAAGAATAGGACAATTGCTCCAATTCTATGAAGCTGGGATGGTGGATGTAGTATAACATTGGGATACATCAGTGTATTGATTTTAATCAAATATGTTCTTCTAAGTAACAGCTTCTTGCTGCCCTTTTTTTTTTTTTTAACAATTTGGTAAACAGGCAGATATGCAAGCAACCATATTTTATCTATAGCAGCTAGGGTCTCTTTTGTATTTCTCAGCAGAGACCTGCTATCTCGTGAATATATTAGCTTTATGAATTATCACATCACTAATAAGTTTGATGTCCAATATATAGAAGAGAAGAGGACTTATTTTCTGTGAGGTCAGAATATCATCTTTTCTTTTCTTTATGGTATCACGATTTTACCGCTGTCATACTACACCATTGATGACATTTTTCATAGCCACATTTTTTTTTATTTTTACGTCAGGTTTATTGAGTATACTGCAGATGAAAAAGGGGCCACATACTGAACCTGACAAGCTCAGGGGAAGCCTACAGGGCAGGTCTTACAAACTCAGAGATTGTAAGTAACCACAGGGATGGTCTGAACATAAACATTCTTAGCTAAGGTGGGTCAAGGAGGGTAGTCAAATCCTAGGCCTGTACCTTCCTTGGCAAAGGTCAATCTTTATTTTAAGCAAGACTATTGTCTTTTAGCATCTAAGATAACATACCTTCAGAATATCAGAGTAATCCCTTCCTCACCATTGCCCTTCAGGGCACTTGCATTGCACCAGAGCACAGGACCACAGAACCCACCATTGTCATTTTGGTCTTCAAATACCAGCTCTATGTACTGTAAATGTTAATTATTATACTGTACCAATGTGAAAGAAGTGTCTTTTTGTTTTACTTTTTATCCAATCTTAGAGATTCTCCCCTTTGCTCTCCCCCACCTGCTTAATGTACCATCAGGGGATTTCATATGATCCTCCTTACATCTCTTCCTTTGATTCTATGTATAAAACAAGCTGCAAAACTGCCCTTCTCCAGGCATTTTCTCAATCCATTGAGATTTTGCTTTTTGTCAACTGTCTTCAGTTTGGCTCAAATAAACTCATCAAAATTCTCTACAGGATTGGATTTTTCTTACGCTGACAATAAGATGAAATAATTTGCATATAGTGAAATTCAACCTTTTAAGAGTAGAGTCTTATGAGTTCTAACAAACACTAACAGTCACAGAACCTAAGTTGTCCTTAACAAACATTCACCTCATTTTGACTAACCTTTAGCCTTCTTTCTGACTCTAGGCCTTGACTTCCCTTTTCCTAGGGCATATGCTAAAAACAACAACAACAACAACAACAACAACAACAACAACAAAACTCAAGAATGTGTTTTTCAAAGACCTGGTGGCTATCCTTTAAAATGTATTCATCAAGAGGGACATGGTCCATGTCTCCCCTCCCTTTGAGAGGGGAAGAGCTTAACTTCTCTAAGTACTTATTGGTAAACACAGATAGCCTGATCACCAACCTCCCATCTAGCATTTTCCAATCTTTTCTCACTAGCTCCCCCCAATACACAAAATTTTGCCTCCATTTGTTTCAAAGGAGTAGAGTTCTGTCTCTCTCCCCCTAAGGCAATAGTCTTTAATAAACTGTTTTGTCAGCTTAACTCCATCCAGTGCAATTTGCTTTGACAAATGACTATAACCAAGTTACAGAATCTCATCATCACTCCAAAATCTTTCTCTGAGCCCCTTTGTAGTTAACACCCTCCTCGCAAAGCCCTAGTTCCTGGCAACCACTAATTTGAGTGCTGCCTCTATACCTTTGCCTTTTCCAGAATGTCACAGAAATTAACTCATACAGTGTGTAGCCTTTTATGTCTTTTTTTTTTCATTTAGTATGATACTGTTGAGATCCATCCATGTTATTGCATGTTTCTTCTTTTCACTGCTACATAGTATTACTTTGTATACTACTACAATTTGTTTATTTTTTCAATTATATTTAGAATTTAAATTTTGCTCTTTATTATGTTAACACTTGTCTTACTTAAGATGGTACTCATCATGCCTTGTTTTTCTAAATACATGATAAATTAAGATTAGACACACCCAAAACGTTCTTGTTTTTCCCTCCCAGGTTGAGCAGATGTTTTCCATGGTCTCAGCTGGAAAACTTCTTATATAATAACAATGTCATTAAATAAACAAACCAGAACACTTCAAAAATAATATTAAACCTTTTATAAAATGTTGGTAAAATGTATGTCTATGAATTATTTAAAATTAAATATCAATATGAGATATGCTGAGATTTTATACTATCCATTTGTTTTAGATAGATATTATGTCCTAAATACCCATTCAAGGCAAAATTGAGATAATTCAGCCAGAAAGTACACTTGAAAGCAGCTTGGTTTCCTGGCCAAAAATATGGAAATAATTATACAACATTAGAATTATTAGATAGTAGAAAGCTGTAGGATTGATTTGCAAAAATATAAACCTCTTACCTAAATAAGGCCTTTAGAACTTTTTCTGTTGCTAGATGTGGGCTAAATACACATACTTATATATTTTAGATGTATGAATGTCATTATTTTAGAATTCATTATCAAACCAACATGCATGGTGGGTTTTTTCCCCACCCTTTTAATTATTAACTCACACTGAGTGAAATTCTTTGGGACAGTGTGATTCCCAAGCATCAAGGACCTGCCACCTTTTGCAGATACAGAACAGACCCTTAAAAGAAATTTTGAATATAACGGCAGTCTCTCACTTTTATGTCAATATTAAGATGTAAATATTTACAGTGGCATATTAAAAATATGGTAAGAAAGTATTAAGTAATTATGAATTTTCCATATGCTAATATTGAGAACATGTTATCATATGCAAAATTCAAACCTTTGTACATTAATGATGAAGAAGCTAGAGTTGCCTGCTATCCAAAATTTAGCTATTTTTCTATCATCCTTCACTGTGCATCATCAGTGTTTGTGCATTTATTTCAGCATATCACAGTATTTGGCCTTTATTATTTTGTAAAGTAGATAGAAATTATAAAAATTAATTTCATTTTTCTTTTTAAAAATAATTTTAGCAGAAATGGAAAAAACAGAAGACTTGTGATAAGACAAATATATATTCTAAAAAAAAAACAAGAATCTAATATCAATAAGAAAGTCTAAGGGCTTCTGCTTTTTTAATGGGCATCATTTGAAAAATACGCTAGGCATATATCATTAAAGATTTTTTTCTAAAAACAAAGGTAGAATCTGCAATTTAAAAAATACTTCTTTCATATAAAACATGTGGATGATACATACACATGCAAACCTTTGATATCACATGTTCATTTCCATTTTGTTTTATTTTCTAATATGTATCTTGTTTAAAAATTAAGGTCTTACTTAACTTTCAACAGTCTTAATTTTAACAACAGAAAATTAATTTTAGCATAGACTATCATTTATGATTTAGGTGGTATTTATTAAAATGAATTATATGGAATATAATATTAATAGGTGTCTGTAAATATGAATTTATACTCAAATTATTTTACCAGTGACTAGGTTAAACAAATATAAATAGATTGATTATACATTACATTATATATTAATTCTCTTGTAAGTCACCAAGAGGTGTTATTGAGGGAAGAACTTATTAAACTCATTCAGCTTAGACACTCTTCGTACAAGAAACATTTTACGGGCCAAATGATCCATGATACCAATAAACTCTGACCTATGATTGGGATTTAGACTACATGAGAGGTAACTGATGAAGTAAATGAGTGTTGTATCATGCTGTGAGTCAGGAGGCTGGTCACAAATCCTGGACCCTCCACCATCTTTATCAGAAGCATTAGGGCAGTAGCCAACAGCACAACCTATACTAGATTTTCTGGATGTGAATTCTGCCATGGCCACTTATTTGCTCTGTAACAGTGAACAAGTCATTTGCTTCACTATTCCTTTATTAATCTATTTCTGAGAGTCACATATTTTTCTCCAAGGAGTTGTCCATTCAGTTAATATAATCAAAACATTTTTGAAGAGTCATTAATAAATAAGTGGTATGTGTGAGCTACTTTTTGTCAGTGGCTTTTAACCTTTGATCACAACTCACAATAAGCATCCCATTTTACTCTGAGACAGCAAAACACAAACATACACAAACATGTACACCTCAAATAAAAGTTAAGTGAAATAATAGTATTTTATATGCCACACACTTAAAATATTTTTTATTATCTTCTTTTTTTCCCCATATTCTCTTTATTTGTCTCCTCATTCTATATTGCTGTAAGCTATTTTTCAATTCTATAAAACTTACCTTATTCTGTCTTTTTCTATTCTGTTGAAGAAAAGCTAGTCCTGTGAACATCAAATTGTAAGACACTAATTTATCGATATGACTTATATACCAATCATTATTTAGACCCTACCTTCAGTCCGTCTTATCACCTTACACATAAAAGCTCTAATTCAGACTCCAACCCCGACCTGTTAAATACGGATCTCCTGGTGGGTTTGACCCAGAATCCATCTGTCTTACTTATAACACGCTGTAGTCACTGATCGACCTTCTATGTTTCTAATAATTCTGAAATTAAAGAAATAAATAACATTTAAAGAAAAAGTCTCTGCTTATTTTTGTAAATTTAATCTGTATTTAATGCATGTGACACCAACACACATACATTCTAGCATACATTTGTCACTTGTTGGAACTATCTAGGGATTAAAATAAGTCCAGGTAACTCTTCTTCAGTAATTAGAGTGATCCCATGCAGCTTCCATTTTTAAGTGTTTTAACATTTTAAAACTCAGAAGTTTATAAAGTTAGAATAAAAGCTAAATCAAGACAAAATTGAAATTACATAGTTTATATTATCTGTATTATTTTTCTGTATATTTTGCATAGACAAGTATATCTCAAGTGTTTTAAGTAGGTAAAACATTCTTATGTTTATATCCATAATTTTATGCACTATGCAACAGAAAAGACTAGTTGTAATTCCACCTCTATCCCTCTCAGAATTTAATAACACACTAATTGATATCTCATAACCCTTCTGATAAATCATTGTATGTGTCTATAGAGTATAATAGCAACAATTAGATAAATATATCAAGCCAGTGTAAACATCCCAAAATCCATTTCAAATATTTTACCAGAGTTTCTGTAGCTTCCATTATAATGTAGAACATATTTATATATTTTATAATACAGACATATAGTTAAATTTGTTTTATAAAACAGATATCTACAAAAACATTGTTTTTGGTATATATTTAGCAATTAGAATGAGGATTTTATAAAATGAAATGCTTTTGTGAAAAATATTTAACTTAATTAGCCATTCGCACTTCCAACAATACTTTGACTTTTAGATTTCCAAATTCTTGAAATAGTAGTTAAAAAGGGATCTCGTAGTTTACACACATCAGTAAGTATGAAAAAATTTTATTCACTTCAACATATGTACACTTTTCTAAAAAGAAGTTATCACTTCCTATGTTTCTATCTTTTCCACTTCTACACACCTCTCTTGTGTTTTTGTATTACTTTTACTCTTAGTGTGTCTTCAATACCCTGAGATATTTATCATCTCAATAAATTTTTATGACCATGTACTCTATAGAAGTTTAAACATGAGGCTTTCTGGCAGGTTTCCTCATTATTATCCACAGATGTACAGAATCTATTGAAAACTCCACACATCTGTGTTAATTCCACAAGAAAATGTCTGATCTGTATTAATCACAAGAACATGTGATTCAGTTGATTTAAAAAGATCTGTGAGGTAGCTATATTTTTCTCTCATTTTTGTAGTCTGATATAATTTATTGTCATTTCATGTGTGGTTTCCACACTGGTTCAACAGATAATTGATTTATACCTTTTCATATTCCACATTTTGGTTTGTTATATCTTCCGAGCCTTTCAGTGAAAGGTACTGTCATTGTCACTTTGAAAGTCGCTGCCCCTCTCTGTTTGTACATCCCACTCCACGAACAGCTGCACCACATATGTCATTCTGAATGGCAAAGATGTCTTTGGATGATAAGCCTATGCCAGTGGCACACAGAGTAGCTTCAAACAACTAATTAGAGGGATCTGGGCCACGGCAAGGTTTGGTGCTGTCCATCAAGCCTGTGACCGTAGCTGACACCTTCAGTAAATCTGTCAAGTGTGGCTCTTCCTGTGAATAAAACCAAGCCTACTTGTTTTGTGGTGAAGAAGGAATTGGTAGAATGTGTTTAATAAAAGTAAAGGAAGGTGATGGCCACCCTTTACACAGGGTTAAGTTATTGAAAAAAAATTTAGCTGTTGGAAAATTTGATAGCTGATTTATATCTGTTGTTGAAATAAAGAGAATATAACTGAAAGTTTCTTCATAAATTCCCAGTGGAGTTCATTCAAAAGGCCACCCATATGGTTCAAATATGTATATATATAAAGCCTCTGGAAAACACTATCTTTTTCAATAAGGGATTATTAATTATTATTTACAGAATCTGTGTGTGGATGTGCAAATCTGATTTATTATATTAATAACTATATATGGCCAAATATAGTAAATGTGAAATTATTACATATGAAATTTGTTTTAAAAATCCTACTGTATAGAAATATATCTATAACTATACCTATCTGGGTTTAAAATTAAGTGATTAAATGTTTTAAAGGCAACTAATTAAACATACTCTGAAAAATACTGAATAGCCATTGTTCATAACTAAAAATGTGTGTAGATGTCACATTAACTAAGAATGTGAAGATTGATAGCAACTGTCATGTTGCATTCCAAAGCAGGATGATATCTTAATAACGGAACCAGGAAAGAGCTCTGAACTGAGAAGGGAAATGACCAGTGGAACTTCCTCAAACTCGTGATGCCTTCTCCTAGCATTTGACCTTCACTTATGTGGTCTACTTGAGAAACAATCTCGTTCTTCCATTACCACACATCCCATCAGTCCTGATCACTCACCTGGTAGATTCCTTCAGGTTTTACATTAACATGATCATATTTGTCCTCTACCAGAAAAATTGCTCCTGTTATGTGTTCTTTTTAAAATTTGAACATATTTTAGCGCTGTTTACACTTTATAATAATATTAAATGTGTATTCCTTTAGACTGTACTATCTGAGACACAAAAAAGCACGTTGGCTTGTTTGGCATGATGTACTTGGCATAGACAATAACATAGAGTCTCTGATCAAATATATTTACCTTTATATTTGCCTACATCTCTAATGCCTTTTTAATTTTTCAAACTTAAGTTCAATAGTGTGAAATAAAAAATAATTCACATTTTTTCTAGAAAATATCATTATACATAGGCATTAGACATGAATGTATGTAGTGCTGACATACTATTGTAGTATAAATTCTTTGAATTCTCGGTAATTTGTTTCAAATTTATATGTGCTTACTTGGCAGCTAATAGTAGCTTATGAAATATTTTTAACAAGTTATTTAAAAAAACTGACTCTATATAATATCAATTTCACATGACAGATACTATTAAGCAGAGTTTTCAACCAGTCATTATAAAGATTTCTAAATATTATTTAGAATGGTAGTCAGCAATTGTCCCATGTTTTGTTAGAAATTGTTTGCAAGGCCAGTCTCACATGAAATTGCATGTAACAACTCTGAAATCCATGATGTGTATTTTTTTGTTATTTTTCTGAAGTGAAGATTTGGATCCTTCATGATAAAAGGATGAAAAAGAGGTTAAGTCCTTACAGGTGAGTGAGCCAGTCTCTCATCTGGCATGTTTTCCATACTGGTTGTTATAAATGCAAAGTTTCGTAGTGACTTACTAAGGTATGACATATTTTCACCATTTTTTGTTAATTTATTGCATTTTGAAGGGTAGTTCTATGTTATTATAATTTAAATTGAAATGTTAGAAGTTATTCTAGAAATATGTATGTATGTATGCATGTATGTATATACTGTGTGTACCTATGTATTATATGTACTTATGTGTCTAGGTGTGTGCATGTGTATATATATAGAGAGAGAAAGTTGTTCTTTTTTACCTATTTCTTTCATTTTCTTGGGCAGCAGATAATTTTCTTAGAAATGTCATATTTGGTGCAGCCTCAAGGCTAATGAGCAATTGCACATATACAATGAATCAGAAAACATATGGTAAACTGCATTTCACTTTTTGTAGGAATTATAATAGTCATAAGGTAACAGCCTCTGCTCAGATAAAACCTGCCTGCTGATCTTTGCCTGTGCATTTGTTCCACAAGTTTTTTTTTTTTTTGATTTAGAGTTTTTTGTTTATTTGCTTGTTTGTTTGTTTTTTACAGAGGAAGAAAAGTCTGAGACAAGTTACTCCATAATGACCAGAAGTGGAATTACTCACCTAAAATTTTTATTCCCATTATACAGATAAGGAAAACAAAGCACATATAACTAAAATAATTTGCTCTGAATCAAATAAATATTGAATGTTGGGCTGAAATTCAGATCTTAATCTCTATGACAGGCCTATTATCAATCCATGGTGCTGCACCTCCTCTCATGGACAAAAAGAATCTTTTAGATTACTTTAGGCTTTTTAAAACCCAAATATTAATTGCAGTAGTAGTAGTAGAAGTAGTAGAAGTAGTAGTAGCAGTAGTAGTAGTAGTAGTAGTAGTAGTAGTAGTAGTAGTAGAGCAATAGTAGTAATGATGATGATGATGATGATGATGATTACGATGATGATTTTGGTAAGAATGGTATTTATAAAGTAATTTCATACTTATTTATCATTGATCCTTACTGTGCTTCCAAATTTCCTCACTTCTCTTTCATTTTTTTTTTCTTTTTTTGTTTTTCATTATTCTCATTTCCCCCACACCCCTTCCCTTCGGCAACCATCAGCTTGTTCTCTGTATCTATGGTGCTGTTCTTATTTTGTTTTGCTTATTTTTTCTTCTTTTCTTTTTTTTAGATTCTACATGTAAGTGAAATCATACTATTTCTTACTGTGTCTGACTTATGTTATTTAGTATATTACCCTCTAGGTCCATACATGTTGTTGTAAATAGCAAGATTTTATTCTTTTTTATTGCTGAATAATATCCCATAATAACACACACACACACACACACACACACACACACACACGTATGTAACATCTTCCTTAACCATTCCTCTACTGATGAGCATCTCGGTCTTGATTGTTTCCATATATTGGCTATTACTAATAATTCTATAATGAAAAATGAGCATAGTGGTGCATATATCTTATTGAATTAGTATTATTGTTTTCTCCAGATAAATACCTAGAGGTGAAATTGCTGGTTCCATACCAGCTACACTAATTTACAATCCCACCAATAGTGTACTAGAGTTCACTTTTCTCCAAATCCTCATCAGCACTTATTGTTGATTTGTTTATGATAGCCATTCTGACAGGTGTAAGGTTGAGGTAATATCTCATTGTGGTTTTAATTTACATTTATTTGATGATTAGTGACATCGAGCATCTTCTCATATGTCTACTGAGCATTTGTATGTCCTCTTGGTGAAATGTCTATTTATTCTTCTGCTCATTTTTAATTGGATTGTTTGTTATTTTGGTGTTAAGTTGTATGAGTTCTTTTTGTATTTTGGATATTACCCCCTTATCAAATGTATCATTTATGAATATCTTCTCCCATTCAGGAGGTTGTCTTTTCTGTTTTGTTGGTGATTTTCTTTGCTGTGAATTTTTTTTAGGTTAATACAGTTCCATTTGTTTAGAAAGGTTGTTTTTATGAACAAAAATAAAATAAACTGGCTTGCAAATTAATTTAGCATTATTAGTGAAATTCTATTAATTGCATATTTGTTACAAAAATTATAAAACAAAAAATTATCACTAAAAGGTTAACTTATTAACTATTTTCATTTAAAAGCTTATATATACTGTAACACCTATTCTCAGTACTGAATGCATTTATTTATTAAAGTTAAATATCCTTGGTTAGCATCCTTATGTAATACGTCATGAAAATAAAAATGCAAGTATTTATTTAAAAATCCATATGTTAATCCTGTTTACTTAGATTTGGTTAGTTAAGTTAAAGTTAATATGTGATAAATGCAGAAAGGAAAAGAAAAAAGAAAAGAAGGTGGATGGGGAAGAAGAAAAGAGAAGAAAAGACCAAGACCAAGTAAGGCAAAAGCAAAGTGTTTCGGCTTTACATCTCCAGTTTTACTTGAAAGTATTAGACATTGTTACCATTTTTGCTCTTACTGCATTTGGTATTGTTCATTTTAACAGGAATGTTCTGTTATGTTATAAACATTGAGTGCACTGTATTCATACCTCTCAGTGAGCCTTTAGTTTGATGAGTCAAACTTGATGCGTACCCATTTTTAGTGTGTGTGTGTGTGGGGGGGAATAATACTTAAAGACAATTGTCCTAAATAAGGTTATCACTGCGAAATGTGAGACACATAGTGAGAGTGATGGTTTCATACATTTAGTTCTTTTCTCTTCTGACATGCTCTTCTCACTCTCCATTTGACATATTTTATACTATTAAATAGTTCTACCAGATGATATGATTGGAATGTTTATAAACTGATGATAATTTAACATCTA
This sequence comes from Cynopterus sphinx, assembly GCA_030015415.1. Classification (NCBI taxonomy): domain Eukaryota; kingdom Metazoa; phylum Chordata; class Mammalia; order Chiroptera; family Pteropodidae; genus Cynopterus; species Cynopterus sphinx. The sequence continues at coordinate 14,258,619 of CM057381.1, forward strand.
TGAATTTCTGAATCCAGCAAAACCTGTGCTATAAATTTATATAAAAGGACAGATATTCCCCTTATCAGAATAGTTTTCCTAATTTTGGCCCGAGATTCACAGCAGTGGTCCCTTCTAGGATATCTTAATCAACCATCTGCACCCACGAATTTCACACTTGCAATAACTGCCACATTTTCTAAGTCTGGTGACTGAAATTCACACTTATTTTAAAGCTCTTCCACCAATCTCCCTAACTCTTAGAGCTAAGATTTCCATCTGACATTGATTTTCGGATTTCATTGCTACAAGGAAAAACTCTTATCTCAAAAATTCATACACTGCACACTAGACCATTTTGTAAAAATACGTTAGCTCAAGAATCAAAAATAGTGACAGGTAACAGCTACTCATACTGAAATGCAGTCTTATATGAATTCCAATAACTGAGACATTTTCCTACAGGCTGTAGAATATAAACACTACAGTTCTATCTGCTTACTTTCTATATTGTTTCATGGCTAAAGGGATTTGAGTATATAATAGAAAGAAATGACAAAATTTATAGCTCAAAGATGCTTAGTAAAGGTAATATGTATTTATGGTATAAAAACATGGTGCACTTATTCATTTCTTTACTTCTATTTTAACCACTATAGTGTTCTTTGTGCCCAATGACACTGATAGAAAAAACTTAAATATGATAGGTAAACTCCATACCTTATTTGAAATCTAACTTAAAAAAATTTCAAATATGAACAACTTTTTTGACATTTGCTTGGAAAATTTTAATTCAGCTCAAGAGTAGTTACTCCAGGGTCAGAAAACCTGAATATAATTCTAGTGCCATGACTAGCTAGTTCTATGACCTAGGGCAAGCAACTCCATATTTCTTATCTTTAAGTTATGTGTCAGTCATATAAATAAATGATCTCTGTAGTCCTTGACAGTAAAATAGACTGTGTTTTGGTTTTTTTTTTTTCTTTTTGTTTTTGTTTTTTTACTTAGACGTTATCACGGAGTAGTTAAATTTGCAGTATCTGAAGCCCTTTTACTGAGGTTAGAGTCCAGCTCTACTTAATTACTATTTGCATGAATTTGAGCAAATTATGTAAACATCGTGTGTCTCAGTTTCCATTTGTAAAAAATAATAATAATAATAATAATAATAATAATAATAGTAGTAGTAGTAGTAGTAGTAGTAGTACCTACCTAATGAGGTTGTTGTCAGGATTAAATGAACTATATTTTAACAACTGTAACATAAAATATTTCTGTATTTTAACATAACTTAAAGCAGGATACATATTAAGGAAATCATAAATAAGAAATTATCAGAGTCTGACAATTTTTCCTAAAGGTACATAAATTTGTAGTATGTTTTATACTCAGTAACACTTTACATTAAATGAAACTTGGTAATACATATGAAGTGCTTAGAATAATCTCTGATACAAAAATTGCCCAATAGCTGATATTAACATTCCTCTATAAGCAATAATTGTTATAGCCAAATTAAGACTGATAGATTCAGTATAATGCTTTAAGAGTGATTAAAATCTTGCTAGTTATATCAGTCTTGGTTTTATTTTGTTTCTAATGTCATATTATAAATTTAATAACTTCATTCAGATTAACCAATATTAACTGACACAAAATATGACCTTCTATTTGAACAACAGTATAGTTTTATGCAATTAAATATTTTTATGACAAAAAGAACAAGCATCTTTTTCACTTTAGCAAGCTGTTAAAGAGAGGAAATATAAATTGTGAGAAAATTTAAAAAACTAATAATATTCCTTACTAAGCTTAGCATATCATTTAACAAAATAAAAAATAATAACAGTGAATCACAGGTACCAATCAACTTTTGTTAATAATTCTTAAGAATAGTACTAGATTAATAACTTTAAGGCACTGGTTACTAAAACTATCCCCTTTGTTACTGGTCTGTTGGTATTAAGCAGTTATACAGCAATCCTGTCTCTCAGAATACTTTCTAGAATTTCAAAACTGGAATAATTTCTGTCTACAAGTTTTATTTTATAAAAAACTTCAGAGATTATCTCTCTGCATTAAAAAAATGTATATGTAAGACATTAAGTATATTATGGTCAAAAGTGATTTGAATTGATCAAGGACAAATGTAAGCGATGGCTGAATATCCATATAAGGAGCTTGAAATAGACACTGGCAGAGACTTTGTACTACAAACATGTCAGTTTTTGTTATCATCATCTTAATTTAGTATTATAGACATAAACATATCTTACATATAACCTAGTCTGAAATCATTCAAATTATCATGGGCCTGGAGCATGATGGTTAGATGAGAATCCATGGAATAAAATATTTCTAAAATTATTTGTCTCCTTTCCTTTGTTTGGAAATACAGCACAGTAGATTTATTTTCACTGTTCTTTGATAATTGGAGTCATAATATAAATTAACATCATAGCTCTGAGTATCACTTTTATCTTGTTCATATTCCCTAGAACTTTAGTTAAATAAACCCTGTATAAACTATGTTCTTATGCTTTGGGCCTTATTAAATATCTAGGGATAAAAAGCATATGTTTGTAGAAAATTATATTAATTATAGATCATTTAAATTCTCTATAAAAAATAAGGAAGTCTTCAGTAAACAATTTCCCATTTCACTCCCTTGGGTAATCAAAGAGATTTCTGGAGAGTTAAAAATTCTTTACTCAAAAACCACAGATATAAAAATGTTAAAACATACATATATAATTCTTAGAAATTTGAAATCTGCTTGGATTTTAATGGCTTTCAGAACATTTCAGGTAGCTTTTAAAATATTTATATGTCTTTATTTATGAATAAAACTTATTCATTTCTGCCATAGAGTAAGGGTTATGGTGTCATAATTGGAGGAAATAAGGGTGACTAATAGAAGATACTCTCATGATCTAGACACTTGAAATGTGCACAGTGATTATGAAAAATCAAAGGTTAAAAAATTACAGTTCTTCTCTCAACTGTCAAGTAATTAAGATGTTGAAGAAAAAGAGATAAAGAAAATAAAAGTAATGTAAGAAGAATGTATGCTGTAGTTTTGAAGAATGTTTCTGAGAAGCTAGATCCACATAAAGAATAAGAAGAAAAGCATGTGGAGGACGAATTATGGGATAAAACTGTCCAAATTATTATCACTTTACCCTTTTTCTACCTCAGTTAATGATTTACCCAAAAGAAAAGTTACTTATCAACCAAATTTTATCAAAATAGCTTTTGTGACTTATATTACTACTGAGGCTTTTGAAAATGATATTCCTTTAGTTGGCTAAAATACATACAAAAAGCCCTGTACTACTAATATAAATCAAAATGTTTTCAATATTTTTAATGGGATAGAAGAAAAACCTAGCTTCAGTGAGAAAACAGACCACACACTACACACTAACACATACCTGCATACATACATATATGCATTTTTCTTTTTTCTTTTCTTTCTTTCTTTCTTTCTTTCTTTCTTTCTTTCTTTCTTTCTTTCTTATTTCTTTTCTTTCTTTCTGTCTGTCTGTCTTTCTGTCTGTCTTTTTCTTTCTATCTATCTATCAATCTATCTATCATCTACCTAACTATCCATCATCTATCTATATTATATTATGGTTATGAAAATGATTGAAACAAATATGTATGTATTAGAATTAGAGTTAAGTATTAAACACATTTTCTTAAAAATATAGATCTTATATTGCACAACATGAACATACTAAACTATGTACTTATAATGATTACAGATCTCAATCAATATAAATTAACATTTTTAAAAAGTGATTACAATGATAAGTTTTATACTATATGTTTTATACCCAATTTTAAAAATTCAACCATAACAGATTTATGCATCTAGCCATGTTAGAACAATTGATAATGGAATAGCCCTCCCAACACAGAAAAGAAAAAGAAAAGAAAAGAAAAGAAAAGAAAAGAAAAGAAAAGAAAAGAAAAGAAAAGAAAAGAAAAGAAAAGAAAGAAAAGAAAAGAAAAAAGAAAAGAAGGAAGGAAGGAAGGAAGGAAGGAAGGAAGGAAGGAAGGAAGAAATCATCTACATTTCACAGTAGATGGATTCATTTAAAAAAAGATTTTTATTTTAAATTCAAAATACAGGGAAATAAAGAATCAAGCTGAGAAAAAAGTAAAGAAAGGAAAAGATTAATGAAAATTCCAATTTAGCTGGTTTATATCAAACAGCATTGTCTTCTTTACTGTCCTTGAGTGTAGGGGATGGAGCCAATCAAACTTTCAACAAATGGAATTCTGTATCTTTTAGCTCAACCAATAAAATTGAATTAATTATGAACATACAAGTCTAAAAGTTGCTTATTACTTTCTCCAAAAATAGGTTATCATCAACACTTTGCATTCAATGACGAGAACATAAAACTGTTTTTAATAGTTGGACCATTTCCAAAAAGAAAAAGATCATATTTGCTTTTTGTTCCAAAAAATGTTTACTTAAAATTATTTTAAAAGTATTACTATAAAAATATGAATGGAAAAGAGGTCAGCAAAGAAAATATTTATAATAGTTAACATAAAATTTGAAATCAGTAGGAAGATGAGAAGTACTCAGTACTAGTATGTCTCTATAGAGATATGGCATACCTCATAATGGCTTTCTTCATTCTCCTGAATGTAGAAACCCGCAGAGCTGGGACATTTCTGAGGAGTGACAGGAATATTGTCACTTTTGCTGTGTGAGTTACACTGAAAGAGATTACCAAATAATTGTGACAAACTACTCCACATCAGAGTGTCTGTTGAGAGACATGGCTGTTTGCTAAGAGTCTAATTAAGGACTACCATTTGAACCAAGGGTCCTACCCTCACAGGTGCATGCATTAATGTTGAACCTTTACAAAAAGTTAAAAAATATTCCCAAGATTAACATATTGTTTTAACTCAAACTAAAGAAATCTAAGATGTAGTTATTTCATTTTTACCCTTTTAAAGCAATTTTTATTATGCTTATGACTTTACTAGCCAAAACATATTTAGTAGCTAAACTTAAAGCATTATTATTTATGTGTGATATTATTCAAATGCTTTACATATATACAATACAGATGACCTGTGACATAGACATTATTATTATCCCCAGATGAGAAAAAGGAAGCAGAATAAAATATTTTTCCCAAGGTTGATATGCTACCCAGCTTTCCAGGACCATGTTCCGTACTTTATTTACTATATTCATGGCCTTTATAAAAGATACATTTGAAATAGTAAAAACTAAAAGTTTAAGGTCTTAAAATATTACTTTATTTTTTTCTGAACCAAATTTAAAGTCTTTTTAAAACAGGTTAACTAAAATAATTCACTTGGAGATAAATATGAATTGTAAGATATTAAATTATGGCTTGGCTTTTCTCTGTTAAAGATGTTAAAATGTCTCTTTTCCATATTCCTCACAAGAGTTTTTTATTTATTTATTCATTTTTTTAAATGTGGAAATAAGGTATTATTGACTTCCTGTTATCCTTGGTTCCTTCTTCCTTAAATGTCATGTTAGAGTCAAGTAAAGAAATGTTTATAAGTATTGTTGGTTGGCCGTTTACTAAACATGATATTGGGGTTTCTAAGATTTCTACTTTAATAAAAGATATTATAGTGCCTCCACAAAGGGTTTATCATTGGCATATAACCTTTCCTCTCCCATGAGACTACAGTGTGTGCACAGAGTTTTATGACAAAAGTAAGAAAGATAATGTATTTTTTTCATACTAGTTTCAAACTAGTAACCCACATTTTTGACTTGACTCACTAATGAAGTTTTATTTTTCCCATCCCAAAGAACAATCTTTTAGAAAATTACTATCAAAGATATCTTAAAAAGCAAATGAGTTTTTGAGTTTAGTATATGAAGTAAAGTATATTCTCAAGATCACCATTTTATATAGTTAAATACATTTCAAAACATTCATACACACACACACATACATATTACTTTAAAGTAACTTTAAACTCAGAAAAGGGGCAAAAATACAAAAAAAAAAAAAAGAATTCCAGAATTTGCTTCATTACATTTTGAAGATATTAATTATCTTGTTTATTTTTGCTTGTTTAAGACAGAGAGCAATATGGAAGACTAGGAAGGCATGACTTTCAAACCTGTATTAGAAACTTTTGGCATAAAAAAATTATTTTACGCCTGTTCTCTCTACAAAAAGTATCAATCACCCCTGTTCAAAATGTGACCTTCCCTAGGAACCCTTCATGGGTAACTAAACAAATGGCTATTGCCATTTTGACCTCTGCTTGCTACCTAAGCAACTTTTAGATCTAGTTTGTAAAATGCTGCTCTGCCAGTATTAATTCTCGAAATGAGCCTAAGTTTGTCTGGACAACTTCACTGTTAATTATGAAGGCCTAACTCTGATATCTCTCCACAACAGCTTCCTTAGGTTTTTGAAAGAAAAAAAAAAAGAAAAAGAAAAAGAAAAAGTTTAGACCTTTAAACAGTTATTTTCATCCCTGATGTTCCTAGATATTTTAATCACTCAATTCCTTCCCTGGCCTCTCCTCATATCTATTCATGCTGATTAATCTTTTAAAAACATCTCATGTATTATGCAGTCTTTCTCCCTAGAAACATTTCCTCAAATCCGGTGGCCTAGCAGCCGTTCTCACCCTAGTTGTATTAGAATCAACTGGGGAGTTTTTTAAAAAACATTTGTGACTGAGCCCCACCTCACACTAAATAAATTATAGCTCACATAAAGATATTTTTTAAATATCCAGGTAATTCTAATGTGCAGCCAGAGTTTAGAATCCCTGGGTTTCTTTGTCTAGCCCTCAGGACATTATAGTGCATTTTGGCCTCATTTTCCTTTCAATCTGCTCACTTGCTCTATACCATTTGTTCTTGCTTGTCCTTATTTAACCTGTCATAGAATGATTATATTTTTCATGGCTATATCATAATGCCTCTGAACCTAAAAAAAATAAAACAACTATGTTTCTATAATGCTTTATACCTATAGATACAATATTTTATGTATTATCCACAGGAAACCTTTGCAGAGATTTAGAAAATATTCTTTAACAGGTGGGGAAGACAAAGATTCAGATGTATTCAATGTAATTTGTGCAAGAATTTGCCCAATAAAAGCACTCCTCAGTGACAGGACTCATGCTATTACTACTCTTCCATATCAGCCTTAAGGGTCCACATATTTCCTCATCCATTCACATGTTTCACTCTGTTTGTTCATTTCTTTTCGATCATCGGTCATTTGGTGAAGTGAATGCAATGTCAAAATATTATTGGTTCATCTGAATATGGCATTTAATATCTGCAATAACCTCACTCTAGCAGTGAAATCAAACCTAGAAACCACCACTGTGATATGTAAAATGTCATGTGAAAACATATGCAAAGGTTACTAAGGGACAGAAAAGAGGAACTGACTTGACTCCTGGGTTTGATGCATGGGCAGAGTTTTGAAAGATTGGCCAGTAAGGGAATCATGTTAGCATAAATTCATGACAGAAGGAAGAGCATACGCAAAGCCTAGAAGACATGAATTCTCATGACCTGGCCTGTGAACTGTGAGTAGTTTTACAGTGCTTTAACCATGAAATATATGAGGATTAAACTGAGGATAGGGACAGAAGTTATTAGTACATTAAATTTCACAGTAGATCCAATGATGAGAAGTTATAGGATTGGACTTAATACAAGTAACAACTACCAAATGATGGGATAGGTGCTTTATAAACAATGGCAGTACCGAGGGTGAGCTTTAATATTGTTCCTTTTTTCCTAACCTACCTTAGAAAATACAATATGTGCATTTGCAATATGCTTGTGGAACTTAGGTAAGACCCTTCATTCTAATAAGATTTTACCTATAAGCCTTTTCCTGTGTCTAATTCTGGAGCAGTCTCTGTTTACAAAACAGTAGATGGCATCAAAGGAAAAGTTTAACCCCTTCTTACTTTCTCACTTTTTAAAATTTTTGAGCATTGTGATGTAAATAGCCTCTGGGTATTATAAATCTATGAATCAGAGCAAAAAAAGAAAAAGATAACATTATAAGCAACATTTTGAGCTCAAACATTACAAAAGAACTAAAACTTTAAGAAAACAAGTCCTTACAAATAAAGAATTTAATCATGAATCCTTCCTAACAATAAATGTCTCAAAATATGACCCACAAAATAATTTCTTTCTGTTTGCCAGATTTGATATGAATATATGGTGAATTACAATTAAAATGGATTTGCTTAATTGGGTTTAATATTGCAGAAAACATGTAACTCAAACTTGAGAGGTCCAGAGCTCAATAACAACAATTATGTTAAGTGGAAATCACTCTAAATACATTTGTTTTATACTTTAAAATCAATTTGAAGTTTTCCATTACCTATGATTAATAGTTTCTATTTCAGTATGTGGATAAATTTTTTCTCTCCACAAAACATTATAGTTTCTGAGAAACTAATATTAAGAAACTACCTATAGAAATAACTACTTAAACTTGCCTCATAATGAAGAATATTAGCTTCATTTTTGACACAAATTCTTAAGAAAGCATTTCATAGCCCTGATATCAAAAGAAAAATATCAACAGTAGCAAAAGCAACAAAAGTTACATAATGATAAGACATAGCTGTTTTCTTTGCTAACAGGGGGAGTATAGTTCTTTACATTTTCCACCTAACTCTATCGTAGTAGCAATGTGCCCTGTTATTCTATTACTCCTCTTACTTTACAAAACCAAGGTTGTTTGCTAAAAATGAATGAATACATTTTGTTCAAACATTATAGAGGCAGTAGCCTTGTATTACTGTGATATAGGTTTCATTAAATAACAATTCTACTCGTTAAAAACTCCCACAGAATATTTTTCCTATGCATTTTTAAAAACTAAGAATTCCTTCTATGAAGAATTGTGAACTATTCTTAAAACTTTTGACATAAAAGCCCTAAATGCTAATGAGAATTTCACAATTACAGAAAATAAACTACTTAAAGAATGGTCTGTACTTGGTGTCTGGAACTTTTCTTCATTCATTCCCTTGGGGAGCCCACATTTACCAAGTTTTCACCACTCCATGCCCCCTTAAACTGCTCTATCACGACCATCAATGTTTTCCACGTTAGTAACTAAAAGGACAAATCTCAGGCCTCATCTCTCTAGACCCAACTAATAACTTCTTTCTAAATGAATTTATGTCACTAGCCATACAGGACAATATACACTCATGGTGTTCTAACCTTTCATGCTATCTTTCTGGAACTATTTAACTATTCATATTGTTAAAAGTGAAAAGCCTAGAGAAGATGAAGCCTGAGTACTTTCTCAGAAAGCCTGTTCCCTGATGGTTCCTGACTATAAAATACTTTCTCACTCAGACACATGAACAATTAATTTCCTAATGTAAGAAGACAAGAGTAGACTCTTAGAATGATTCTAAATATGCTTACCTTAAAGCATACATTGTTATGAGTATTTCTAGAAACTGTGAACATTTATATTTTAGGAGTCCTTATCATTTCTTATCATTTCTGAAAATTTGTTCCAACCTTTTAATGTCCTGAAACTTACTCTGTCTCTAATCAAGAAGCCTCAGGTCTGTGTCTACAGTCATCTATTGTCTTTTATGCACCCTTCTCCACTGGTTCATTTTTCTGTCATTAAATATGCTTGCAAAACAAAGCAAAAACACTCATCAAACTGTGATGAACACATCCGTATTCAGCTTGCGTAATATATATTTTGACTTAAAATGAAAATGCAGCATATATTTTTAAACCAAGTATCATATAAATACCTAAGCAAAGTCACAGAAATATCAATGGCTAGAATATATGTCAATTTCAAGGTAGAGATTACTTACATAGAATAAGAAGAAAAGAGTGAATGGTAAAATAACTTAAAAGAAATAACTATACCTGTAATATGTAGGGAATATGTTTATTTTTTTAATAATTTGTTTTTTTCTCTTTAAAAATTATTTTTCTTAAATATTAGAGACATAAATACTATGAAATATTAATATATGTTAACTCTGGGTACCAGAAACACAGATAGTTTTTCTTGTTTCTCTATTTTTTATCTAAATTTTTCAAATATCTGAAAACAAATAAGCACATAAAAAAATAATGAGCATAATTTTGTTAAAAATCTGCTCCATCCACCTCAACATGACTGTTAATAATAGTTATGAAAGGGCTTTATAAACCATAAAATCTTAAAAATGTGCATCTTCAGAAATAAAAGTACCACATAGATGTCAGTTTCCTTTTGATTTGGCTTGAGGTCAGTCCTCCTCTTTCAGCAAAAAATGTTTTTCTAAAACCAGGTAGGGAACATGCTTGTTTTTTTGTTATAGTAATACAGCTCAAAGGTCTTTCTACTTCCTTTATATATATTCTGCTTTCTTTCACTTCATGAGGGGAAAAAGATCCTCTGTTGACACTTTATCTCCAGTATACAATGCATTTCATGCAGTGTTGCTAGTTATTTTTTAAGTAAAAATTTTAAGTGAAATGAAAAAATAAATAAATGGAAGACTTTTACGATGATCTATATCTACCTAGATTGTCTTTGTTTGTTAACTCTCTGGGTGAAAACTTCTTTGTACCTGTTTTCTTTTTTGTTGTTTTGTCCCCAACAAATTCATTGTAAAATTAGCATTCTCAAGAATTACATTGCATCACAAATGCTATCACGATAGTCAAGTGCATTAATACCAAAGACTGAGAGTATCTGTAGTAGAAATATTAAACAAAGCAGTGGCTTTGGCCATCATGCTTAGTTTCTCCTTAGCAACTCACGACAGGAAGTAATTTATTCATGGTAATACATCACCTAAATGGATAAATTTTCATTTACCTGCTGCACATATGAAGAAAATTTACTTCTGTTCAACTTCAAGAATAGGCAACTTTTCTTTAGTCAGTTGATTTTGCCAAGTTCACCCTTTTGTTTCTTCCAGAGAGAGCAAGATTCCTTGATATGTAAATTGACTGGGATATGCTTCAAAATTTCCTGAACCGACCACTAACCTGTCTCACTTAATGTAAAATCTCCTCCATCCTTTTCACAATCCCCATTCCAGGTCTCCTTTCAGTCTAGGGACCTTTTCTTCTCCCTTCTTCACGTCCCAAACATACCTCCTTTCCTTTCTTTCTTCCTCAATAGCACTTTCTTTCTTCGATGCCCCAACAAGTTTTTCCATTTTTATTTCAGATTTGCAGAGAAACTAGCCAGATGGAAGTAGTCACTATTGCTCAATGAACAGAGAGAAGCTGACCATGCCATGTGGGATTTATGAGAAAACAAAAGCTGATTTTATACAGTCTTTTAGCACAGTCCATTAAATAGGCCAGTTGGCTTTTCTCAATTATAGTTCCCTGTGATCAAGTGATGTTAACAGATAAAAAGATGTATTTCTTACTGTGCACTTTTAGTCATAGGTCACTTTTAAAGCATTAATATAACATTTGCCTCTATTTACTATATTATGATACACTAAATGAAAACCATTTGTTTCAAAATGGTTAAGATATACAGAATATTTTATAACCAGGGAAAAAAATCTTAACACATTAAGTAAAAAAGAGGATTGGAAAAATATCTGAGGACATGAGATTAATATCTGAGGAAATTTAGTAAGTGGTTCAAGCTAAAGTACCAGATGAAACATTTTATTTATTTTTTCTTTGTTTAGGTATTCCTCTTGCATATGCTATTCCAAAATTTAATGGTCTCTATTATAGGCTGACTGACATTTTTCAAACAATTGTAACAATTCAATAAAATGTATAGGTGCCAAATACCATAACCAAGAAATAGCTTTCTCTCAATGTGTTATTGCTTAAGTGGTATTTGAGAGCAATCTATTGCTATAAATATCTCTGGTAACCATAAAGTTTTAGCAATTTTGTATATTGTTCATTTCCAGAGAATGCTTAGTCAGTTGATTTTCCTTCTATGCAATGACTTTCAAGGTGTTTCTTCAGGGACTATTCCTAAATACATAAATAGATGGAGAGAGATAGAGATATATTCAAAACAAGATCATTCCGTTTTTGAAAGGGCTTACATTAGGCTGATATGGCCTCCTTTTCTCAACACAATATTTAATGAAAGTGAGGAGAAAGAAAAAAATAATGTTGTAATCTTGTAGGATTTTTGGTAATTAAGTTAAGAATGTTGTGATAGCACCCTATATCAAGTTTCTCAGCAGGTTTCCTCTAAATGTGCAGTAACAGAGCAGACAGCTGTAAATTGAACACTGAGTGTGCCAAAGAGTCCTCTAGACAGAGGTCCTGGGGTGTTGGGTGCATAAGGGTGAACATGATTTTGCTAAATAAATAATACACGTATTAGCGCATATATTTTCCCACATCCAGCTACAAATTTTTTCTTAAGCAATTGCTACTAAGCTCCTAAGCTCTCTAACTTAATACGGGTAAACTGGTTACAATTTTAGGTCATTATTCACCAAGGAATTCCTTGAGCCATGCAAAACCATCTTTATGAGGACCACAAATTGTAGCTTCTCTGTGCACATTACAATATTTTCTTTAAATGGTTCATGGATGTTTTATTTGTTTTATGCACCTCTTTTGACCCAGCTGCTATGGTCATGCATAGAAATAAAATCCCTCAGAAAGTGTACTTCAAACTCTAATGTTCTATACTTTACAATTTCTCTACCGTTCCCTTCCTTGTATTATTATCTTACTGTAAAGCCATTTCACAAGAGCAATAATACATTGAAAGGTTTTAAATTACAAAAGGATTACATGTTATATTGCTTGGGCAAAGCTCTATTAATGCCAATAGGCATTGCACATTGCAACTTAATTCTGCATTTTAAATAAATGGATGCAGGCAATACAGGCCTTTGCAACTTTGCAGACACTTAAGGAGAGGTACTAACTTCTGTCCAAGCATATTCCAAGGAATACAATATGAGACATTTTTAGTACATTTAATCAGGATTATGCATGCTGTTTTAATTCAAGACAATTGTTTTGCAGTTCATTTAAGTTTTTTATTTTTTGTTCTCAGAAATTTCTTGAGACTTTCATACATTTTTATTTAATCGTATTTATACCTTGAAGAGAAACAAAAACAATATTTTTCTCAAAACAAATTGTCTAAAAATATTTAAAATTCAAACATCAAAGGAGAAAGAGGTCCTGTTTTAAATGTGTTCACTTAGAATTTGAAGATAAAGTCTTTTGTTACATTTCCAGGTTAAATCAAAAGACTTCAGGGAAGGAAAATGATGAGTTTCATTTTCACTCCAGATAATGAATGCTTAAGAAGTCAATGAATCTTTTGAGTTGGTTAAAATTTCCAAGGAGTTCTGAAACAGTGCTAAATACATAGTGCTAACACTACCTTATTAGACAACAACATATTGGTTCATAATATGTTCCATCAACTGTCATTAAAATGCAAAGAAATGTATAAGGCTTAAGATATCAGTGAGTACAAGTATATAGTGATGGGCTCTTCACAAGTAAATATTCTTTTTTTTTTTTTATGGAGAGGTGGCCATTTATGAATTGCATTTACATGCATGTACACAAATGCAAACATATAAGTACCATGCTTGTGAATATGTTTCATGTGATGATTCATATGTTTTTTCATATAGATGACTGCATATATTTCTATATGAAAAAGTATACTTTTCTAAAATATTTCATCCTTAACTATACAGATAAATTCTATTATATAAATATTTTTTTATAATTTTAAACATTTTAAAAATAAACCACATATTATATTAATAGTATGTATATGTGTGTGTGTGTGTGTGTGTGTGTGTGTGTGTGTGTATATATATATATATATATATATATATATATATATATATATATAAATAAAACACTAATGTACCCTTGAGTTTAACGTGAAGTACTTTTGTAAAAACAATCGTATCTAAATTTATAATTATATTTTAAAATTTCTGTGGTAAAGAAGAAAAAAAAAATCTGAACTGAATATAATTTTCTATTGCAAGGTTATGTTCTTACATCATGAAAAAATGCTTTCCAAAAATAAACTTTTAACGTATTAGCTTTGCTAGTCTAACTACAGTCTTCAAGTCAACCTCCAGTCAAAGAAATCAGGTCACAAATTCAGAGATTGAAATCTAGCGTGTTTCAAAGTGAATTCAAAATTCAAGGCTGTGCCAGTTATTTCAATACTGTCTTTTCAAAGCAAATTCTTAAATAGTTCAGTAGATTATTATACTTGTCTTACTGGAGGTTTTCTAAAACAAATCCTGAAGCTTGAATCTATTAATAGCATACACAGAGAGAAAGAGAGTATGCTTTGTTTTACAGTACATTAATAATAAACAGTATCCCTTGAATACATAATTTTAAGAGTGCATTTTTATAGGGTATTTCATATTTTTAATTTAAATTGATTTACTCAAATTGTAATGTATCTAAATTTGAATAAAAATTTATAACTTTTTAATTAATGATTTGGAATAAAAAAAGAATGTTTCAGAATACACTAGAATGTGTCCATTAACACTTCAGGGACCTGGACTTGAACCTCAGCTCTACCACCAACTGATCTTGTCTTTTCATATCTCTGTGCCTTTGACTGTAAAACAGGAAGTTTAGATTCCACCTCCTCATCAAAACACAGTCTATCTGTGAGATAGAGCTATGTTACCCTAAAAATTAAGGTAATGTTGTTGTTTTTTGCCCCAAATATCAATCTCTAATTTTAGACCTTTATAAGATGGTGACATAATTTAGTTGATAAAGGGACTTCAGGAAAGCTGAACTTCACTACTGACTGTTCTAACCATGTGTTCTTGCTGATAGCTTTGAATGTGTGTTACTCTATTAAAACCAGCATCTCATTTTAACACATTATTTCATATACATAGTTTTATTCAGAAAGAGAAAAACGCTGTCAGAAGTTAGATATTTATTGACTCTCCTACTGTCTCTTCAGAAAAAGAATTAGTGCATTGAGTACCTTCTGAAACAGAGTATTTAGGCTCAAATTAAACTAATCACAGCCATGTTGGGTGGCAACTGATCAGCTTAGAATCTACTTAGCTGTGAATGTTTAAAAAGCTAGAGAGTTTTTTAAATTTATTTAAAAAATTAAAGTTTTATTATTTTCAGGAAACAAAACCAAGTCATGTGAGAAATGTGCTCACTTTTAAGGTCTGAAAAATGGCTATTCTCATAGGTTTGGAGTGAGACTACCAGAAGGAATGTACATTACTATACAGCAAACAACTGTAGATGAAGTCACTGCTAATAGAGTTATCTTTTGAATGACTTGCTTTGTCCCCAAGCTCCTAGCTAATATATCTTTGGCAAAACCACTTTACTGTTTATCTTCTAATCCTGAGGTCATAGAACTGTAACACTTAGAGAGCTCTCTAAAACACTCAAGCTTCTCTGATTTATCCTTATTAAGTTTCTCTCCTGGTGAAGATTAACCAGAAATGGACTTTAGAACCATATACAAAAATCTATTTTGAAAAGGTTTATTAATAAACATGAAGTATATCTGGAAAACCTTTCTTTAGTGCAGAAGAAAATGATAAAACATATGATTTAGTATTCTCTTCAAGAAGCACATAAAATGTATCTTCTATGAAGATTCTCATAAATAAATATATTCACTCATTCAACAAACATTCCTTAATAATCTCCTATGGGTTAAATACTTATTAATGATAATGACTTCATTAAAAGAATAAAAATAAGAGATAATCCTTGTCCTGAAAAAGTTGACAGTGTATTAATTATGGTCATTTTGATAAATTCTGTATATCTCCCAAATGTATTCAGCAACATATATAAATATTTCAAAATAGAGGGGAAAATAAAAGAATACAATCTAATGAGTTAAATAGATGGTGACATTTATATACTTTTTTTCCTACTTAGGGTTCTGAAGAATACAGAATGATAGCTCCTCGTCAGATAATAACATATTTTTGTCCTACAATAATATCAAAATAATATATTTATCCAATTAAATAAGAATTAACATTTAAGTTCATGATAATTTTATAAAGTAGAGATGATGGGAAATATTTAAAAATAATGTAATAGTATCTAGAGAACATTTTATAAAACATTTCTCATCACATTAATAATATTGGTAATAGAAACACTTTTCCAAATTAAGATAATATATTATTTAAAGAAAGTAATTTTAGAAAAGAAATATTTATATATTCTTATTATTGCCTCTTAACTTAAAATTCAATACTATTAAGGCATGGCTCTTTGTGGTCTTATATTAGCATTCTATTACAGTTTAAGTTATATTATAAAATATTTTTTTAATTCAACATTTGAAAATAAGACAAAAATAAGTAGAATTTTTTACTCCCCTTCAATGAAGAAAAAAAGAATTTCTAATTTTATGATATTTTTTCTTACTATTTTGATTACTGGGATTCCTAAAACAAACAAGGAATGAGACCACTGACACTAATTTGTGTTTGTTTTTGTATATCACTAGAGAAAGATGTTGAAATTAGTCCTATAATGTACAATGTTCTGTAATATTCTGCACAGTAATGAGGCACTTTAAAAAGCAAAGTATAACTTTTCTCCAGTTTCTAAGGGGGAGCCTGAATAGGAGGAAAATGTGTGTGTGTGTAGAAGCAGAAAAAAACACCAGATAAAATAGCTGACTACTTTTGAAATGTCACATAAAAAGAAACAGGGAATCAGAGTAAATATGATTTATATTCTTGACACTGAGCTCAGTAGCTCTGTATCCTTTTTGCCTTCCTTTCAACCTTTGCTCTTTTTCAATTTTATTAAGTCTCATTTTCATTCCCCTCTGTGGCACTGAACAGTCTTTTAAAAGCTTAGAATCTGGGCTTGAAATTTGTGTCTACCAGTAAGAATTAGTAGCAATTCCCTTCCCTCTGGGTGACTTCAACATTTGATAGACTCATTGAATATTAAAATTGAAAGAAACATGGGAGTTTTTTTTTTTTTAACCTCTGTTATCAATGAGGATATGTCACAGAGATTGACCAATGAATGATGAACTTTATTTAGGTGACATAGGGTAGAAATTATTTGAATTATTTTTAATGTAATTGAAACAAAAAGAAATTTAGCCATTTTCTCAATCCCATATTTTAAATTATGGGCTTGCAGACCTTGAAGTGACCTTTGTATTTGGCTCATTAATATTCTCACAAATTGCTCTGTAAGAGAATGACAAAGACCCATCAATAGAATGGATTTAGAGCCTCTAGTTCATTCACTTCAGATAGCCATTCAATTTAGTAGGAGAAATATATATATATATATATATATATATATATATATATATATATATACACACATACATACATACATACATACATACATACACACATACACATACATACATACACTTTCCCTGGAAGGGACTTATAACCACATCTGAAGAAGCAACTGCTTAACTCAATATTCAAATTAATTCATAAAATAAAAACCCCTTTCTCAGTTTAACTGGAAATATACCATGCTCAGAATTTGGGACGTTGAAAAGGCTAATCAGATATTCAGAAACATCTGCAAAAAAAGAAGATCTAATGAGTTTGAAACCAAATACCATGTTAAATATGTGTTTGAATGTGGTCAAGAGTATAGGTCTAAGTATAATGACTGTATATGTAATTTATCCATATAGCTGAGAACCGTTGTATTAATGGTTGATTGTAAGACTTGACTGAACTTTAGTAACTTGTACTTTGTGGTTTTAGCTAATTGACATTGTATGTATCTTCTCAAAATACAGAACAGTCATCCCCATATTATACCCCAGTGAGATCTCTAAAGCTTGTAGATGTATAGAATTTGTCTACAGTCTCATTAAAATAAATAGCTAAACACAATGAGGGAAGTGTGTCTAAGGAAGGAAAACCCATACATATACCTAGTCCCACTCAGTGAATATTTACATATTTTTAAACAAGCTATACAAAGTACACTTAAAGAACAAAATCTTATTTTTTGCTGCTCACTAAGCCGAAACTAACTACAAATAAATTTTTCTTTGAAAAATTAAGTCACAAACTACTTTCATTTACTTGAATTGCCTACCTCACATGCTGAGCATTAACTAATAAAACATATACTTCCTTGCTGAAAACTTTATGCACTCATTTGATAATTTATGTGGATGTCAAGCTAGACAAGGCAATCTTTGTTCAATTTATTCTTCATAAATAAACAAGAGTACACTTTACAATAAACTCTCATGAAACTGGGCCTTTGGGAACACGTTGCATATAACAGCTGCGTACCCTTGCCTTACGTATATTTCACTACCAAATAATATTAAGGGCCAAAATTGTCCTTTTACTTCTCCTCATCTTTCAACAGCTTGAGTCGAATGCATCACTGTATTCTAGAAATACTTTTTAAGTCGTTTTTGAAACATAGCCACTAATGAGTTACTTGATTATCATAATCAGAAACACTAATCATTACAGTCTTGATGAAAATTCAGACATCATCTCAAGAGGGTTTTGGTCGAATAAATGTGTTGACATGTTATTTGTTTTTATGATAGTCATTCATTGTAATTCAGTGTAAAATAAGTTTATGTAAAAGAGTGACAAGTACGTGGTGCAAGTATCTAATACAAACAGAAAGCATGTAAGATAGAATCTACCAGAGATCTGTTTTAATTCCGTTACTAGGCAAAACAAATAAATAAATATCCCCTTACTAAAATGCCTCCAGAGTAACAGTTTTTGTTATATGAACAACTCTGCAAATTTAAAGTGTCTTGTTTTCACTTTACCATTATGTAAATAACAAACTACTCAGGATGTTTTTCTCTGCTATACCCAAATCCCCTACAGAGACAACCCAATGTACAAGACGTAATCACTGCTCTCACTCTCTCTAACTTCCACACCAGGAACATTAGGCACATGGTGTTCCTCAGCCACCCAGACAAGCAGAATCTAAGATGACCAGTGCCATGTTAAAATTGCTGTATATGACAATGTTCAAGCAAAGATGAGTTCTTCCGCCACATGCTTTTGTGGAAATTTAAGCTGAGAGGAAGGAGAGAAAGTCTCAGTTGAAATTGAAAGGTTGGAATGTACAAGGACCCAGCAGTAGCCATATAGAAAACAGTACAGAGAATGTAATGCATAAGTACCAAGTGGAAAGGCAGACAGACAGAGACAGAAAGTTAGGGACATAAAGACACACACAGAGAAACTATCTTATTTATCACTCTGTTCTCCTTGAGATAGAACTCAAGTGTTCTTCATTTTCTCTCCTTAGATTCCAGAAATCTCTACATTAATCCAGCTGATGTGAGTTTCAGTTTTTTATAGCCAAAAGTGTCTTCATCATCAACTTTTATAATTGCATACATCATACTTTATTACGACTACCTTTTTAAACTGTGTTTTAGACCACTTTATCATTCCTCTTTTGCAGAAAAGGGTAAGAGAAACAGACTTTTAAATTCAATTTTACTAAGGCAAAAAGTATGTCTTAATTTTCCATTGTAACAGTTTTTATAATCACTAACAATAATGTTCAACAATTTTCCCCTCTTAAAAAAGAAAAACAAGCAGAGAAATAGAATATGGGCATCCAAAGGTCAAATGTTCTACTATGTCAGTATAAGAGCACAGAATACTCCTGATATGCCATGCATTAATCCCTCACTGGTATTTTCGTCCTTAGTTTCCCACATGTTTTTCTCATGGTGCACTTTGGATAGAAGATTTCCAATTTCCTTTCTTCTCAGTTAAGCCTTGATTTCCTTCAAACTTAACAAAAAAACTACTCTTGAAGTGTCATCACTTCCATAATGCTAATCTCTCTTCTCCTCAACAATTCTCTTTATTTCAGTGTCCTTGAGGGTTCCTTCCCCAGTGGTAACATATTTTATACTTATGCCTCTCAAGTCTATGCTCTTGGTTAGCTTATCTTTTCATTAATTTTTTATTTATTTGGGAAACTTTATGCAATTTCATACCTTTAATTATTTTCTCTATACCTATAAAGAAAGACACCAACATTTACTGTTTCAGAATGAACTGTTCTATGTATGCTTCATTTTGCATTTTTAAATGTTTGCTAAATATTCCATCTAAGATTCCTTTATGCATCTTAAAACCAACTTGTCCAATGCTCATGTCATGTTGTTAGGTTGCTAGTCAGACATGAGCAACACAGGAGACAAAGAAATAGGGACCCAGCCTAGAGACAGCCTAAAGAACAGCCCAATAGTACTAGAATTCTGGGTATGCACAAGCACACTAGGCAAAGAGTTTTGTAGCAGCCAAGTGTCAATCAAAATGACCTCACTTGCCAATCACTTAGGAACGCCTTTGGAGGCACCCATCACAGCCCAAATAGAAGACAGACATTCTCAATTCTGGGCCTTTTTTTTGCCCCCTTTTTTGCCCTTCTGGGCTCCTCTTCTTTAAGCCCCCTCCTTTTTGACCTTTTGGGCTTTTTTGTTTGTAGCCTTTTTGCTCATTATAGTGCGGGGACCAAGAGCCTCCTTGGGCATACTTTGTCTCTCTCAATGTGCCTCCTTGGGGGCATTGTTTGTCTTTCTAAAATATGTTTTTAATAAAACTATTAGATCTCAATGACCTGTGCTTCTTCACTGATGTCGTTTGAGGAAGAATCAAGGAAAAATGCTAACTACACTTCTGTGCAGTCACTCTCTCCATTCCCTCCTCCCTATTGTTGGGGTGACCCCCCCCAACTCCCATCAACCCCAATAGTAACAATTTGGTTTATACCCTCGTGGCTCTTTTTCTTTTATATCCATAGCAAGTATATTTCTAACATTTATTTCTCTGTATAAAGTGTTTTGTGTCTATTTTCCCCTTTGATGTTCCAGTGCTGTGAACAGCCTTTAATAGGTAGAAAATTCTTAAAACTGTTTTCAAATAACTGTATTCAGTGTCTTCTATTTCCACTTCAGCTTGGACCTACACAATTCATCGGTATTCATAGAACTCCATAGATTTGCTGCAGCTAATTGGAAGTATTGAATATTTGAATTGTTTTGTTCAGAGAAGTTGCATGCAGGCATAATCTTCTGAGTGTTTCAGATGAAAAAGCACTGTATTCACTGTAAAACCACAATCAAGTGGTTATGTCCCTATAGGGATAATAACCCAGCTCCTGCCTGTCAGTACAGGTGGCTAAAAGACTTAAATGTGATAATTAGATGTGAAAGAATTTGAAAAGTATAAGGGATTATATAAAGGCAGATTCTGTTAATTAATACTAAATTTTTAAATTAAATATAACACGTTTCTACTATTCCTCATTAAAATGTAAAAGTAGCATGATGTTCAATTTTTGTTTTATCACAGATTAGGGCAAAGTTTTTAACATTCTTTCACTTTTTAAACATATTCACAATAGACTAAGTGATTACCAGAGGGTAGTGGGGAGGAGGCAGGGAGGAAGTAGATGGGGTAAAAGGGGTCAAATAAGTGGTGACAGAAAGAAATCTAACTATGGGAGGTGAACATACAGTGTAAATATATATATGCCTTACTGTTAAAATGTACAGCTGAAACCGGATTTCGTTAACCAAAGTCACCATAAAAATAAATAAATAATTAACTAAAAAAATAAAAACCATTCAGAAAATAAAAGAAAAAGAAAATAAACATATTTATATAACTGATTATATGTTTGCCCCTGGAATAAAGAACATGCTGTCTGTGACCCCTACAACACTGTTTCAAGAATAAGTTTGGCATGCTATTCAGAAGAACACATGCTTGATATCTAAACACCATTTGCATTTACTTACATATTCTTTGCCTTGTAAGATACTTGGCTTAAGTAACCCACATCTTTTAAGATGTGTAATTTTTACTTTTACTCAAGAATGATAGGAATAAATAATTTCCCTCTCTGTTTTCAAGCAAGGTATATAGAAGAAGAATAAAAAAGATATCCCCAAATAGATTTGATTTCCAAGTAAATAAAGAAAAAATTAACTGTATTCTCATTGTCTTGGATCCTTGGGATTCTTAGCACAGTTTTCTGAAAATTCCTCACTATAGCATTAATCTCCTTGAAAGTGAGATACTCAATTTACAGTGTATTTTGCATGTCCCTAAACAAGTCTTGAATGATGAATTTAACTGTCTAACTGAGGTGGTTTACCTCAGCACATAATTTCTTATATTAATAACCTTCCTCACAGGAGCTGAATGACCTTCTATAAATACAATCCCTTCATTCAATCAAAAAATTAAAGCCTGTAACCACTGCACAATTCATCATCTTTTTTTTAGAGACAATTATTAAAGCAGAAACAAAATACAAATTCTCAATCCTCAACCCATGTAATATAAAATTATGCAGCCTTCTGCACTTTTGTAACATGGATATATTGAAAATTACATGGCATTTTATGTTCCAGTTCAGTTCTACTGAGTGAATTCCTGTTTCCAGTGAATCATAATTTTCAGGAGAAAAATAACTCCTTCTTGAAATCAAAGGCATCCTAAAACAATAACCTCCTCAATGTTTTTATGTTTTCTATCAGTCTTTAAAAATGCCTCTTCACAGGAATGCCTCAGCAATTAAGGTGAAGCCAGATTACAGGGTTTCTTGGACCCTATAAGACTTTCATTTACATAAAACTATCTAAAAGTGAATCTCAGAATTCAGTAATAGGGCTTCCTCTTAGGGTAAGACTGATGCATGATTGTACTAAATTTCACTATGCATAAAGACCCTAACATTATAACCAACAAACTGGCATAAATTCTTAATTTAGCTGAAAAAGATCTCTACCAGAAAAACATAATAGAGAAGATAGTAGAGTTATGTTAGAGAATTCTCCTGCAAACCAGAAAATGTTAGTTAAAAGGCTTCAGATAGCATATTTTCAGTATATTTTTAAAGCAAACATCAGAAATACTGGATAAGCATTATAGAATCCAACATTCTAAACTACCTTTATTCATAGCAACTATAGAAGCAAAGATTGTATGTACACAAGAGATAGGATATATTTTAAAGACAAAAATCAGAGTTAGATTCTGAATTGAGCTTTATAAGGCAGACAGCTCAATCATCTTGAACAACTTCTATTGGTTTATCCAGTTGACAAAACTAGGGTGAAGCATTGTTTATTGCACCTTGTCCTCTTACATTAGGTAAGTAACCTTGATTTTACCAAAACTATATAAATACAAAGCCAATCTCAGTGGAAGACCTACCAGTTAAAAATTGTCACATGAACACACATATACATGTTACAGGAATATGTGCTTTGCATAAAGCAAACATAAAGCACATATTGTAATCTACTGGAAGAACTGAAAAGACTAAATAAAATGTAGCATCTATCTTTCAAAGTCTCAGATCTCAAGGGAAGACCACATGTACAAAAATTAAACTATGCTGACATTTATTCAGTTCATTGGTAGCAGCTTTCATTACACCAACCAATTTGTAGAACAATTAAAGCCAAATTATTGCCAGATAAATATCATTATTTAAAGAACAAAACTGTTTATGTAAACTTTGAAACTTCGCAAATATTATATAAACTTTGTCAACTATGCCTTAGACGACTTATCACTTGGGTTAACTTTATACCATCTGTGAGCAATGCCAATATTTGTTTTCCTTTGATAGAGAGAAACTGTGCCATTTCTTCAATTTATTACATCAGTCTTGTGATTGACTATGCACTAATGAAATAATTGTACAAAAATCAAATGTGATGCAAACGTAATTTACCAAAAATTGTTATTTAACATTCTACATAAATGTATTTTAGAATATATAAAAAAGATATTCAGTTGTAAATGTCAAGTGTCACATTTGGAATTAAAATAAAAGACTGGCTGCTTCTGCTTCAGCTTCTGGAGAACTACTTCTCTGTCTTTTTTTTTTTTTTTTATGAAGACCCACCTTCCTGACTGCCAAAGCTAAGGAAGAGAGAAATATAGTGCATTAGAGATGTTTCTCAATGGGGAGGAGAGCTAGCTCAGTGAGTGCCAATAGCATTTTCTATCTTTAATTTTCACAATTCTACAGGAAATTTGTGGGAAGGAGGTAATAGGAGAAATGAATTCTAGCAACTCACCCAGAAGTAGCTTCCTTATGTTCACATCCTTGCTGAACTGATGATGGCTTGAATATTTTGTTGGTGGACAAACATTGCTACCACCTCATGCTTGAAAGGGTCTGAATATAATTGTCTGTCAATGATATGATGATTTATAATACAATCGGTTTCTGTTGCTAGTGCTACAATATGCCTCTCTTGTATTAGATATAGAAACTTGATAGTTCTCAGCTTTACAGATGATACAGCCAATCAAAATACATCTCCCTTCCATTCCCATCAGGAAACTAATAGCTATTATTGTAATGTTCATGTTTTCCTAACTCATTTATTTTTCATCTTTAAAAATAATCCCTCATTATACTATTAAATGTTAAGAAATAAATAGATCCAGCAGTGAATGCTTATCACTCTAGTTATATTTTACCTAATATTCTTCTGGCATCACTACAGTATATAAGAGATAAGAATATTTATGCTCCAGTCAGAAAGTGAGGCTACAACATAGTTAATGTATCATGGTTCAGATAACTGAAAAATACGGAAAGATTAAATCACTGGTGAATAAATTATTGTATGTCCATTACCTGAAGAACAGAAAATGGTATAATTCATGTAATTTCTTTAAATTCACAGAATTATTATTTAATATGCTACAGCTGGCTAATATACCTAAGCAGTTAGATAATTGGCACATGTCTGATAGCTAATTACATGCACCAAATCTTGACTGAAGAATAAGTGAAATGAGGAAAACATAGCCCAGCACATCTTTACCTGTGTACATAAATGTATGTAACCTTGGGTCCACAACAGTTATTTATGAAAATTTTGTGTTCAAATATTTTAGTTTGTAAATTGAATATACTCTATCTTAACTAAGACAAATATATCTAGTTCTACATGATTGGGACTACTTTAATATTCAAGTTAAAATCAAGAGCTTATAATTACAGGTAATATTGATTATTATGTGTCAGAAAGAGTTTTAAGTAATTCCAAACTATTCTTCTTCTTCTTAATCTTCATAACCATTCAATAGAATGTATTCGGTCTCCATCCTCATTTTAATAGATAAGGAAACCAAGGTATACAGTGACTAAGTAATTTGTTCAATGTTACAAAGCAATTAGGTTAAAAAACCTGATTGAGAATATGCTGGCATGCTACAGGGCCTGAATGTTGTCAATTGCACACTGTCTGTTAGTGCTTTGTTAATGATGATGACGTGGATTCCAGGAATCAACAAATCATCATTAAATTATCTCTGCAATTCTTTTTATTCTAGTAGCTATAAACTTTTCATGAAACTGTTGTCTGGTGTTTAAATACAATACTTAATATATCAATGAAATTTAGTAATTCATGTTTGTACATGGCTTAAAGATATAGGATCCTCATGCTTTATCTATCCACTGAAATCAGCTTTCAACCATAGGTAAGATTCCAAAAGCACACAATCATGTTGGCACAGATTTTAAAAAAGGCCAATAAAAAAAGTGAAAGACAAATAAAGAGACCACCTATTCTCAAATCCTATAACCTAATACATAGCCCTATTTAAATTTTATTTTATCATTAACATATTTCACCACTGCCTACATTCTTCCTTATTCTATTCTGGTTTTGAAATTATTTGCAATTTGTATTATTTTAAAAATGTTCTGAAAATTCCTTTGAGTGAGATTTAATTGTGGCCACCAATCCATAAACAAGTAGCATCTATTGCTCACAGGAAGTGCATCATCTAAAAAATCCTGTAATTTGTAAGCTACTTTTCTTTGCCCTTAGCATAACAAATTGGTAGTGTTAAATTTTAAAATATATTTATATCTTACCTCAGAAAGTCCTTAAATATGGACAGAGTTGGATTGATTTGAAATATATACATATATTTACCCTATTAGATAGTAGCACTTTAAATATAATAAAATATTCCTATTTCATAGTGTTCGCCTCACCATTTAATTGTTTGCAAATTCATTACTGAGGTAGGCACATGCTTTATGTGAAGAGCAAAATGTAAAAAATGTGGTGTCTACATTTTATACATATTCTCAATCAACTCCTTTTTCATAATTAGGTCTGAACACAAGGTAAGAAATTTGATGATCTGAGTAATTACTTAAAATGAGATTCTAAAAGTTTTTAAATATATTAGGGAAATTCTTCACTTAAAGAAATTTATAAGGAATTTCATCACACGCTGATAAAAGAACAAATAATATATAACCTGGAAATGTATACAGTCAGTCTCATAAACGTTTTGAAAATTGTATTATTAATACATATATGAAGAGAAAAATACACATACATGAGTAGATATACATATATTAAGTATGTACACATGAAGAAAAAATTGAAATGTCCACAGTTATTTCACTGCTTAGAGTTTAAAATTTCAAGTTGGCTTGTATAGTTATGTTATTATTTTAGTCTATAGGAATTGGATTAATAGAACATAATATCCCAAAGGTAATCTGGCACCCTTGGGATACAGAACATAAGCCCTTACCACTTTTCAAAACTTGCAAAGTAGTATCAATACATAAATGAATGTCACAGATAAAAACATAAATTCTTGTAAGAAATGTGAAATATATCAGCAAATTATCTGAAATTGTCAAGTAGGGAATAGAAAGAATATCAATCATAAAACTAACAGCTGAAATGGCCTGCAAATAAACTTTAAATCTATTCTCTGTCAATTAAATTCAACAATCAATAATTTTAAGTGGACTTAGAAATAGTGTTAAGATAGATGATTGTTCGTTCAGAAATTTTAAAATGATTACCAAATATTCTTTGTACAAGCCATTTTTAAAAAATCACAGATTGTTTCCAGTGTTGAAAATAACTCATTTTACCATGTCCAGAGTCCTAAAAGCCTTCAGTCACATTTATGTCTCTCTACTGCATCTATATTATGTACCTCAGAAAATCTTTTCCCTAATATACAATCATTTAATATTTGGAGAACTCTGTGTTCCTTTTGGAGCCCTAGGTTGAGGTGCCTCAATGCACAAATTTGTTTTAACTAAGTCACACTGGAAACTAAAAGTTTGTTTTTCCCTAAACAGCAGTCTTTAGCTTCAACTCCCTATTCATTTCTAAGTTCAAGGTTGACAGGATCATGTAGTCATCAACTGTTATTGCTCATTCTCTATTTAACCTCATTAAGTCAATGTCATATGTTCTCTTATTATTACACACTTAGTGTTTCAGTCATTAATAGTATATCTGGTTTCTTGTTAAAATTCTTATATTCCCTTTATTAAATCTTTTATAACAAAAAAGTGTTATAATGGCACATAATAGAATATAAATATTTCCTAAAAATTTTCTCTGATAATTCTTAAATATTTGCCTGTAGATATGATAATTTAATCATCATTCATTCTTTGCAGGGTTTCATTTATTTATTATCTACACATAATCATCTGAATAAAATAGCAATGGCAATGGTAATGTGTGAATTACACTGTTATGTTCCTAAAGATTATTTTGCTTTCCAAATTGCATTTTCCTAGAGAAGTGTCATTAACCACCATGATGAATTTCCTCCAGGAAACCAGACCTCTCACAGGTTTCGGCATCACGAGTGGCTCCCCCACCTAACCTGAGCAGTGGGGAAGTAGATGCTCCTTCACTGATTTCCTCTAAATAAAATTTTCCTGTTCCCTTTCTTGACTACTGTCTGGTATGGGAAAAAATAAAATAAATCACCACCTTTTTCTGTTGTATCTTTTTTCTTTATGTGAAATACCCTCAAAAGAACCCTCACACTATCTCCAGTAACTGTTTGAAGCCATAATACCCTGTATGGACAGGATCTCCTTCATTCACTCTCATGCACTCTCCATATTGATAACTCATACTGAATCACCAGGCTCTTAATCCAAACTTCTAATTTTCTTCTAATTAATATCACATCATTCTAATTGGGTTTTCCCTTTGTAAGCTGCATGAATTAAGATTTGCATTGCTACGTTAATTAGCTTTAGGTACCAAGGATGATATCTACAACCAAGAGCCAGAATTACCATTCTGGAATTTTGCTATAATAACATTGGCATGAGTTAGCCTTTCCTGGACAATATCCAAGCAAATTTAATTATCGAGGTGTTCAAGAGATCATGTTACAAGACTGTTTCACCACCAAGGCTGTCAGCAAACATAGCCTGGCTACTCAGATCAGCACTATGAAGAGGTTTCAGTGTAATTCCGTGAGCATTTACAAAGGATCTACATGTGCCATGCACTACACTTAGCTGTGCTAAGTGCTTGGGGATAGAGCCTTTATTTTATATGAGCCAACATTTTAGGTTTTAGGAGTGCTAGACATACAAAGAATCAGGAAAGCACGATATAAAGAATAAACTATATAAATATGTAACCAATATACTGTATACTTGAAACTAATAATAAAATGAAATAAAAAAAAAAAAAAAGAATTTCCTAAGAGAAGTTCACACAAAGGTTCTAAAGAAAACTCACAGGGCTAGACTAGCAGAGTATGTTCAAGGAGTATTACCATGGCTTTCTAACTTAGAGGGTTCTGGGTATAACTATTCTCCCTCCACTGTTAAATGTTTGTTGTTTGTTTTAAGAAAAGAATAAAGTCTTCCATTGGGCAAAAGATGTTAACATTTGAAAAAGAGTTAAAATGATTAGTTTTGCATTTCGGCTCTGAATGGCTCAATGTAGATCAAGCTTCCAAAGAGTGCCTAGTGCCAAGTGCCCAGTTTGCTAGACCTGCTAGGACAAAGTACCACAGTCTAGGAGGCTTAAACAGAAATCGACTTTCTCATATTCGGAAGGCTAGAAGTTCAAGATCAAGGTGTTGGCAGGGTTATTTTCTGCTGATATATCTCACCTTGGCTTATAGCTGGTCATCATATTCCTATCCTTATAGACTTCTCTCTGTGTATCTCTGCTCTAATCTCCTGTTCTTTTAAGGACACCATTCATATTAGATTAAAGCCCATCCTAAAGACCTCATTTTAACTTAACTATTTTTTTAAGGCCAATGTTTCCAAGTATATTCACATTCTGAGGTACTAGAGGTTAGGACTTCAACATACTCATTTTGAAGAAACATGATCCACTTCATAACACCTGGTAAATGCACATTTGCTAGCTAGAAAATAAAATTAAGTAGCCAAAGTAATCACCATCAATCAAATTCTTTAATTTGAATTCCTATTTAGTTGAGATTAGATTCTCCTAACTTCATCCTTACCACATAGAAATAAGGGTGGAAAAAAATTTAGGAAAGAAAAGCATATATTTATTCTCCCCACTTCTAATCACATGGAAAGAACACTAGACTGGAAGTCATGAGCCAAGGGTTACTTCTCAGTTTGCTGTATACCTGCTGTGTGGCCTTGGAAGGTCAGCTGTAGAGGCCTCGGTTATCTCATTTTTAAAATGTAAAAATTGGAGCAGAAGTACTCTGAAATTTCTCCAGGTTAAAGCAGTCTTAAATGTTTGCTATTTTAGCAGGTTGGTAGGATCATGACAGTGATGAGGATGGTACTAAATGATATTATGTATTTAGTACAAGGTTTAGACACTGGTTTTTGTGTACAGAATTTTGTGTTTTCCCAACAATACACAAGGTAAACATTATTGTTCCCATTTTTATGGTATAGAAATTAAAGCCATTTTTATTTTAGAATGGCTTCCATACTAAAGAAATCTTACAAAGCCACATATCCAGGAAAGAAATGGTTTTGTGTTTCCACAGTTCATAATCTTTCCATATCAGGTCGAAGTATGCTTACAGTTTTACAATCATGTACAGTTAAAAAAAAATATTTTGACTCCATCTTTCATGCTCAAAAATATTTTTTTGGACAGAGAACAATTTTCATATTAACTACATCAATAGAATATGATTCTGATATTTTAAATGTATTTACCTTTAAGCAGATTACTATTTAACCAAAGAACAATACTGGTTTCTTTCTTTTTCCTTTTTAATATTATACCCCCCAAAATTAAAAAGTCATGCTATCAAAATTATAGTTACCAAATATTTTGGTCAAACTTCATAAAATAGACCTTATTATTTTTAAAAACAATATTTACTAGATACAGTGACATTTTACATGTCTAATAACCTTAAAAACTTTTCAATCTTATCTTTACTATTAAATTGAATAATTCATATTAATTTGACATTTTATTTTATGTGAAAATGTAAAACTTTAGAGACTTTACATTTTAATAGTTTAAACTTTGTTCCATACCATAAAAATTTTGTATGCACAAACATATATGATAAAATATAGGTGAGTGTCTTTTGGAATCATATATATATATATATATATATATAATGTATTTTTTATATTATCTAGTTTTCAGAGGAATAATGAGACATACTGAAGAATATAATGATTCAGAAAATTTTTATATTAAGTGCATCATGCAAAAACCTTTATAATTCCTCATAGTGGAATAAATGGAAAATTGAAAGAGGCATTTGTGTGCTCCACCATGCTCCCAAGTGATGTATAACCTAGTCCTGTGACAAAATCTGGCTTATATTCTCATACTATAAATTGGCAGTTATCTGGTTAAATCAAGTACTTTGTCTCTGCCTTCTGATGATCTATATTAATAAGAAACCAGTATTCCCCTTTATAAAATGCAGGCATGGTCTTTGATTAGAATTTCATTTCTATGGTATGCCCTAGCCCTACATAGCCTTTGAGATAACTATATCAAACCAATGGTATATACATTTTTATTTTACCTAAAAGTAGTGTTATTTAGCATTCTCCTTTCTTTCCAAGAACACAATCATTCAAAACTGTAATACCATTTGTGACTTCAAAGATCATTTTGAGTAGTTTTCAGAGTGACCAAAATTTATTTCCTCCATTGTTTTTGTTATAAAATCTCTTTCAAGAAGAATAATTTTGATCTAGTACTTTCCTATGCCTTGTCAGTGACAGGAGCAGGAAAAACTTCAACTAAAGAATATTTGCAGGTGGAAATGAGACATGGGGAGGACACTGCTTGGTTTTCTATTTTAGAGCTCTGTTTTCACCTCTTGTAGCCTCTGGTCTGTAAATTTTAGAAGGGCAAGGGCAGAACAAGAAAATATACAGACTGTCTTGTGTAAAAGCTATCAAGGAAATACAAGCATGAAAATTTTATGAAGTCATTTTTAAAAGATTATTTCATCTGATTACACATACATCATAGACATAATGAGCAACTGTCCCACTGTCATTCATCTATTAATGACATGGTCTTTATTTATTTTTTATTTTTTTGGAGAGCAGACAAGAAGGTGGACCCAAGTCTAGAGACAAATAAGTGTTTTGCACATACTAACGATAGCTCATATTTAACAAAATCAAGGAGTGCCATGTATTTGTAAATGTTATCTGTTTGATGTACTTATCAGGCCTCCCCACACCCCCCACCTGTCAAAATAAAATTGAAGAGGCACCCTGAGAAACCAACCAAGTTTCCTTTTTATGACAATGACCTACCTCCTTATAAGAAGCACACTTTCAAGTGGTGAGAGGAGATGTGATTAAACTGTCTACTAGAAACCTTTTAAGGTTCTCATAAAAATTGGATGTGCAGGAAATACTTGGACAATGCATTAAGTGGCAGCACACACTGAATGTGCCCAGGGTTTTAAAATTTTCAGAAGGGAAACCTATCTTTTCTGCCCACATCAACCAATGTTTTCCAGTGCTCTTTTGTTGACTGCAGCTCTCTAAACTCTCATCCCACCTGACTTATTTTAAAAAGAGTTCAGCTTAGAGCTTTGTCAAAATGGCATTAGTTTATGAATAGAATGTTACATATTTAAAGTTTCTTTATGAGTTTAATTCCACTAATAAATGTTAGACTTTTCATTTTTTGTTCATTTAATATTCAAAAGTAAGCTAATCACATTATAGTAAAGCAGAGGAGATATAAAAATATTCTCAGAATATATGGGGTCTACCTAACAGAATAGTAAGAACAAGAAATAATAAAAGTCCAGCCTCTAAGCATCTCACCCTATTCAGTGGTTTATAAAATATCCTGAAGGAGTCTTAAGAACAATAAATAAATTCCTATGATCAACCAGAGGGATTCAGCTATATCCTCAGAAAGTAAAAATGGATATATTTGATGTCGAAGAAAATTGTAATTTATATAATTTTATTCTAAAATTAATGAGTTTTAGAAGGGTGGGGCAAGCAAATACACACAAACATTCATACAGAAGGAAATCAAAGAATAAAATTCTGTCACTCATTGAATTTCTAATTTATTGTATTTACAATGCTTTCAAGAGTAGGAAAAACCAAGCAACTGAGTTTTCTGCTCTGTAGGTATATCCCTGAGATGAAAAAGTTTCCTTTATCAAGTCCTTAAAACCTGATATCCAAGTATGTGTACTTTGATTTAATGGTATTAATCATTTCAATTTTTATGAAGATGTTTCCACAAGTGACAGAATATGCCTACAAACATCCCACTCTCCTTAATATTTGACTATATACCAAAACACCATGGAGAAGCTGAGAGAATTTATATGACAGAATGAGTTTTAGGGTTGATGTATATATGTTTGTCTATGGGTATATATGTCTGCTGCCTTTTGTTTAAACGCAACTTATATTGTTAAAAATAAAATATATGAGACATCGAGGCGAGAAGTCAATAGTCAACTGGACACAAATATCAGTATTCTCTATCATAACAGGAAGGAAATTGTATGAGTCTATCTTTCTGGAAACCTCAAAGAATAATTCATGATCACTCTTAAAAGAGTAGCACAGCACTTTTGACTCAGGATGCAGAAGCCTTGAGTAAAAATCTTGGCCCTGAACTTGCTAGGTGTTTAATATTAAAATAAACTCACTTAGCTTTTCCATGTCTCAGTATCTTCCTCCATATAAAATCAAACTTAGCAAAGAAAATTCTTTAACTCTTTGAGTCCTAAATTTTTAAATTAAATTAACTGTCATATCCTTTATATATTTTTGATTCCAGAGTGATTTCTAAAATATTTCTGCTATAATTGTAAACTCAGAGAATATTCAAAAGCCACATGAGCAAACAGAAGAAAAGACTTCTTTAATAAAAAATTTCTATAGTATTATACTCTAATTAAATACTATTTACACACACTCATAAGAAGAAAAAACACATCACTGACCTCAGAGAATTCAAAGAAAAAAAAAACTATTTTTAGTCAGGCTCAAGTGCGTAAATATCCTACCTTTTTCTTTTTTTAGAGTAGACTTATAAGGCTCTTTGAAGTTATATATCGAAAATTCAGTAAAATTATAGAGGTGTGACAAAAGAAAAAAAGTCTAGAAAACATTACTAGAATATAAAATAATGTGTTAAAATTTACAAAATAGTTGCTTAGAAAAAGTTAGTATAGTTTTTGCATTGATATAGAAATATACATTTTACATAATATGTTAATATAGAATAGTTAAAATAATTACATTTACTGAGTCACTAGGAAACTTATTTTTTGGGTTATATAAGAGGTATATTTATTAACAAAATTTTTGGAAATATTGTAAATGCTTTATATTCTGTCACTCAGAGAACTTCAATCCTATTTAATTTCACAGTAAATTAACACAATATTTTTGCCTTTCCAGGTCCTACCCCTTGTGCCCTAAGATGTGTCATTTCTGATTGTGTGTAAGTCTCTCTCTGTCAGAAAGCAAATGTTCTCTTTCCATAAAAAAACTTTTTGTTTTATAATTTGTGATCTAAAGTATTTTTTCTCTATGATGTCAGTATATTTTCTGAATTGCCAACAAATACAGTATTAAAGAATCGGTTTAGAGAAAATATATTCCTCAATTTCTTAGTTGAATAAGGTTAGTAACTATTTTGTAAAACTCAATAGGAAAGGTTAAGATGACTTGTCAGCAGTATGTATTATCATGTTGTAGGTGGTGTTTTTTCATAATCCAAACAATACAGCCAAATTTGACACCCACTGAGAAAAACACTTTTGAGATTTGGTACTGCTACAATAGTAAAGTAGATTTATTAGACCTCAGTATCGAAATTGGGAATAAAAATGCCCTAGTTGGTTCATAGATTAGATTTATAAAAGTACTTTACTCAACTTAGGGTAAGAGATATTTGCAGTTCTTTTCCTGTCAAGACAAATGTTCAGTTCTCCTGTTAGATCTTCAGCAATTTGAATGTCAGGCAAACAAGGCAGAAAAAGTGTCATCAATCAAATCATATAATCCCGTGAAGTGTCTTGGATTCTGTAAATATTAGTTAGAAAATCTGTATTAATTTGCTTCAGCTCTAATTAAACAGTTCAAAACATGACAGTGGTTTTCATAGGAAACATTCAGAATCCAGTAATTTTTATAAAAACACAAGCTAAGAAGAAAATCTTGGCTATATCTCAATTGAACTAAGAAAAGAAAATAAAGATGCACTTACAATATAATCACCCCAACCAAAAGTAATCAATTTAAAAATGTTGGAAATTATATAAATATAAATCATGTTTGACAAATAAATACACTCAAAGTCATTAAAGCCTGCCTTCCCCCTGCCTGCCTTGCTATTGCTGCCCAAGAATTCAACTGACATGGACTCAGCTGAGTGATTTAACAACATTCACTGCGTATTATTTCATTAAGTTGACTGATATGTGATTGTCTTCACCTATCTACACCATGTAAAAAAAATGTAAAAGCTTGGTGAAGCATATGGAAAAAAAGCAGGTAAAAGCAAAAGGCACAATAGTTGTATGCTTAGTTTTTAGTGAATATTTTATGATAACACTGCCTCTTGATATTTGTGCTCAATTTTCATGTATTTGCATTTTTACACTTCACTAATTTATTTAATTATTTTTAATTGAGCATTTAAAGTTTGCAAAAGGTTTGCAAAGTTGGCATTGAGTTCAATTCAGTGGACTCTCTGCTTCCCTACTTATATGGCAATAAACTAGGTGCACCTTGTACAAATAGAAACAAGTGACACGATGTATTAAAAAATTGAAGAAGTAAATTTTGTTGAAGTAAATAGTTATCTCCAGTGAAATAATGAAAAGCAAACTCTTTATTGTGGATAATTGTTATACAACAATTGTGAGGTGCACTGCTTTAACTACAATATAGATCTTAATGGAGAAACAGCAGACAAATAAGAATATTTAATTAAAATAGATAAAGCAAAAATAAATGTTTAGTAATGATAAAAATAAATCTTAATGTTCTCAAAGTTAGTTACAGAATAATCTTTAGAAGTATCATGAAATCTACTTTGTAAAGTTAATACGGAACAGGCATTTCTTTGGCTCTAAAATGATACCTGTTTTCTCCTAAATATTTTATGCAGATTATACTTTGAGGTGTTAGCAGATGCAGTATTACTTGGAATATATTTTTAGACAGTATGTATGTCATAGCTTAACATCAAGAATCCATACATTCTAATCTTAACCATTTTCCAATTTGACAACATAACAGTATTTTTCTGAGCTTCAATTTTGTTTAGTTTGGTTTTCTAATTAATAATGTAGGTACAAAAACTAGGTGTAGTAATAAGAACTATTTAAAGAAGAAGAAATTTAAGACGGTTTTGCCATACTGTTAGGTGACAAAAGTGAAAATTCAGAAGAAATTTAGACAAATAGAAATGATTGGTCGAAACTAAAGTAAAATAAATAATGCTTGGGGAAGAAACTTCTGTATATAGACATAAGAAACCTAAAGTAATACCTGGCTCCTTCACTAACTGGCTACTAAATAAGTGAGAAAGATATATTGATAACATAATAAAAGAATTAATATCTTTGCATTCAGACACTTGAGTTTGCACTGCAATGTTTTTTACAGGTTAATAACAATGAGCTCTCAGCCAAATCCCTTAATCTTCCTAAACCTTAATCATGTCATCTAGAAAATGGGGATAATACTTATTCTACTTAAGGCAAATCTAAGGCATTTTAAAACAACTGTTTGACATATTTTTCATCACACTATTGTATATTGTATCAAAGACTGAATGCCCTATAGATTAAATCTTATAAGCCATTTTATAAAACTGCATGGCGCACAATTTGGAAAGACAGAACAACAATTTCTGTTCAGATTACATAATTTATTTTTCTGAAGTAATAAGATCTAGGGTATAAATATTTGTTACAGTTGTTATAATTCTTAATATAATTTTCCAGTTTTGTCATCTGCCTGTATTTGCCAGATACATGTAATAACAATTACCACCACAATAATAAATTTAGAATGTGGATAATGTGCTAAACACTGGCAATGCGTTTTACATACATTATCCTATTTGGTAATTGGAGGAACATTATGGGGTTGGTTTTATCAGCCTACCACATAGGTGAGGAATTTCAGTTTCAGTAAAGTTATTTAACTTGCAGAAATTTGCACAGTAGTAGCATCAGGTTTTATAACAAGGAATGGGTGATTCTAAAACTGTTGCATATAGACTACAAAATCAAAATCAACTTCCTCTTTCCCCATAGCATTTATAATTATTTGAAGTTATATATCTTCTCTTTATTCTTGTTCTATCTGCCTCTTCAATTTGTTTCTAAGCTCCATGAGGACAGGAAATATATTGCTTACTCACTGCTTTATGCCTCACCCATGGTAAAAACCTAGTATATGTAGGAACTCAATACCTATTGAATAAAAATGTAAATAAAAAATTTTTCACATGGTGCAGAACTGTGTATAGATCATCCTTCAATGCTCTAAAAGCATAGTTCATTCTTACAGTTCAGAATAGATTTTACCAATCTCTATAAGTAGCAGATGTTTCAGTCTTTGAAAAGGAGTCCTGGCCTTCCGTCTAAGAGATGATTGATGGTTAGACTAGAGGTCCTCAAGTACAAGAAGCATACTTAGTTACCGTTAGGAAAAATAAAGGAGAAAAATATCAGTAGGATTTCTTTAAAATGAAGATGAGATTTAAATGAATTTTATATTGGTAAACCAGAACAAAATATCGATATTTAAGATCCAAAGAATTAGAATATAGCATTTGCAAAATGAAATAACCCATTAATTTAGCTGTAGTGCTTTAGATATAGACTTCTGTGAAGCAGAATCATGACTCCTTGAGTGAAGGATCTTGACCGAATTTAAGTACAAGAAATAAATTGTAGCAAACCCTTTAAAAGCCAAAGCAGCCTATAAAAATGCAACCTTTCCACATGATGGTTTTTTGGGTTTGCAATGTTTTCTTCAGTAATTCCTAACCTTATGCAGAAACTACCATCATATTAAATGGAGAACAGAAACACTTATTTCCTCAGGTTGTTATGTTTCATCCCTCTTTCTTTTGCTTTAATCTCATCACCATTACATCATAGAAAAAGTGGGAAAGACCAGGAAATTGAGTCTATGTATTTATGCAAATTTCATATATGAAAATCACTATAGTTTGATTTCCACATGCAAACATATGATGAGATAATTCTAATAGAAATAAAAACTGATATTTACATATATATTATTCAATTTAATTGTGGAAATCCTTTATTTTTTATATTAAGGTATAGTATCAGAAAATATATAAAATGGGTGGATTTATTTATTCAACTAGCATGGGAGGAGTTAGCTACTATAATCATAGGTTTTGCTTGTGTTTAGGGACAATATTTTTTTCCTCAAATTATACTGTATTTTAACTTTCAGTTTTTCAAAATATACTTACAGACATCTATAATGTATAAATTCTTTATGAAACTAGATAATTCATAATTACTAAAAATACACTTCTTACATGTTGTTTTAATACGTAAATATTTCATTTATTAATAACAAGTTTCCCCACACAAGACTACAGAATCAAATCAAGTTTAAGTCACTGTAATAAATAACACAGATTTATAAACTGTATATGTTCTAGACATGTTTTTACTTAATATAAATGAGCAGGAATCTCATAGGATAATTTTCATTTTTGAAATTATTTTTCAAAATAATTTCAATTTACATTTTTAAACTTTAAATTAAAAATGAAACAAATATTAAAAATTATGAATGAAAATAGGTGATATAAGACCACAGAAGCTCTATGTAGAGGTAGTATTTAGTACATAGTCAGATAATATTTATTTTTAGAGTTGTGAATCAACATCATTGAGGAGTGGGAGAACACTATTATTTCACAATTATTACTTTTTCAATTTGATTTATAACTTCTTTAGAGGTTTCTTAGCATCCTTTACAAAGATTTTTTTATTACATTCTTTAATTTGAATACTAAATATGGTTTTTTGGTAAAGTATAATACATATTTGGTAAAATGGAGAATAAGCCAGCTTGTAAGGAAGGCTAAAAAGGACAGTAAATGATTACAATTCATCTTAATTTCAGTTTGTGTAAAATTTAAATGTTTTGTGTTAAAGCTTTAATTCCATGTTTCTTCCAAATTAAGTGCCATTTTAAATTCACTGGTTCTCAAAAACTGATGTAATTTAAAGCCATTCATTCAAATGTTTTTAAAACTTAGTTTTAAAATGCGTCATGAAGTAAGAATCATCTCATAAACTGCATTTCTAGCCACAATCACCCCTACCCTCAATTTTTTTATTGTTATTCAAGAAATCATATTGTTTATACATAATTCTTTCAGGGAACCCACAAGTATTTTTTACGTTGGTGCAGAGCAACTTGAGGTGATGAGAAAACAAAATTTAAAAAAGATTTTATGTAATATTTCATTATCCTTGTAACTTATTAATAACTTATTAGGGTGTTCAAATGAATTTGTATAGCGTATTTCTCATGTTCAACTTTTGAATAATAAAGATTAATAAATGTAATGAATGAAAAGAAAAATCTGTATGTTAAACTACTGTGTAAGGTAAATTTCTATAGGCATATGTGAAATAAATTTATTTTCTGTAAGAGATATTGTTCACAATTATTAAGATAAAATTTCCATAGCATATTATGGAAGAGTACGATAGCAAAAAGTAGAACTATGAAATGGCAAAAAAAAAAAAAAGTTATTTTTCTTAGTCATAAAATGTTCTCATATGTCTTTTTCTTTTGTAATACTTAAAAGGTAATGTTTATATGTCATTTGGGAAATATTTTTACACATTGATTTCCTTTGTCCCTCAGGATTCCAGAAGCTCTCAGGAACAAACTGACCAAATTATAGAATAGTCTTCTCATCCATAGGTCATATACTCGTAGGAAAATTTTATAGAGTATACTTTACCTAGCAGTGGATAAACTGCTTCAAGATTCAAAATAAAATATAATTTTACTTTTAAGAATTCTTGACCATAAAACTGACATTTAAAATATTTATGATATGCAAGTATATATTGTAATGTTCCTATACTACATATGAATGGGTAAGGTACTATTGTAAGGTAGAATATAGTAACTGACAAATATATACAAAAAAATATAAAGCAAACAAGAAAGATAACAACATTTTATAGCTAATAACCCAACAATGAACATAAAAACAAGTCATAAGAAGAAATTCAAAAGGAGGCTAAAGAAGAGAAAGAGAAAATGAACAGATGGGACAAATAGATGACAAATAATATGACATACGTAAACACAACATTATAAACAATTACATAGATATAAGCAAGCTCAACATCCCAAAAAAAAGACAGAAGTGGTCATAATCGATAAAAGTATCCCTCACTAACATGCTACCTATAGGAAATGCATATCAAACATAGATA
This sequence comes from Cynopterus sphinx, assembly GCA_030015415.1. Taxonomy (NCBI): domain Eukaryota; kingdom Metazoa; phylum Chordata; class Mammalia; order Chiroptera; family Pteropodidae; genus Cynopterus; species Cynopterus sphinx. Next base: position 14,298,405 of record CM057381.1, read on the forward strand.
GATAGCTTAAACGTAAAAAGATAGAAAGGGATATGTTATAGTAGCACTACTCGATAGAAATCTAGATTAGGCGCACTAAAAACAAATAGATTTTAGAAAAAAAAATTTACCCAGAAATAAAAATGGCCATTTCATAATGATATATTAATTAAAAGAACATAACAATACTAAATATTTCTGCACCAACTACAGCTTTGAAATACATAAAATGAAAGCAAATAGAACTGCAAGTAAACAGAAAATTAGAGGGGTATAGAAGACTTGAACAACGTAATCAACTAACTTGATCTAATGGCATTTAAGGAACACTTTATCTGACAATAGCAGAATATACATTTTTTATGTGAACCTGGAACATGTACAAAATCGATGATAGTCTGAGGCTTAAACTGAGTATCAAATAAAAAAAAATTAAACTCAGATAAAGTATATACTCTGATCACAATGGGATTAAACTAAAAATTAATAACATAAAAACATCTGGAAAATCTCCAAATATGTATAAATTAAGTACTATATTTCAATATAATTCATGGGTCAAAGAAGAAATCAAATGAAAAATTATAAATTATTTTGAAATAAATAAAAATGGAAAAAACAATACATCAAATTTTGTAGAATTCCTCAAAAGTAGTACTTTTAGAGACATTTATGACAGTAAATCCCTGTATTAGAAATGAAAAAAAGCTTCAAACCAAAAACTAGTTTCTTCCTTAATAAACAAACAAATAAATAGGAATGTATACCAAAATTCACAAAAAATTACATAGATCAAAATAAATAATTTTAATAGAAATCAAAAACAAAAATCAAGGTAACAAATAATTGGTTCTTTGATGACTGGATAAATTTATCTATTCATTTAGATGAATAAAATTAAGAATCCTCTAGACAGACTGATGAAGAAAAATAAAAAATAAAAAATAATAATTTACCAGTATCAGGGATAAGAGGTGACATCTTTACAGATTTTATAGACATCAAAAGGAGAATAAAATATTGTAAAAACACATTATGGCAATAAATTCAAGTTTTACCAAACTTTTAAAGAATAAATGACATAAATTCTGTAGAAACCCTTTCAGTAAATTTGAAAGAAAGGCATATTTCTTCACCTATGAGTCAAGAATTGATCTTATACAAAACCATCGAAAGACATTATGAGAAAAGAACCAAAAAACAATATCCCCTATGATCTTAGATCCAAAGTTTCAAACAAAAACATAGCAAATGTATTACAATAACAGGATAATAGATCATGACTGTGATAGTTAATTTTATGTGTCAATTTCATTAAGGTCACAGGGTATTCATATATTTGATCAAATATTATTTGGGGTTTTTCTGTGAGCCTGTTTTTGGAGTAGACTAACATTTAAATTAGTAGAATGAGATGGTTGTACTCTCTAATGTGGAGGGGTTTCATTCAATCATTTGAAGGCCTAAATAAAAACAGAAGGGCTGATCCTCTCCCAAGTAGTAGAGGACTAGAGAATTTCTCCTGCCCGATGATCTTCAAAGACATCTGCTTTTATCCCGCCTTTAGACTTGAACTTTTTAATTTAAAAAAATTGGTTTTCTGGATTAATCTTCAAGTGGCTTGAGCCAAGTGTCTGAATACCCTTAGAGAAACTGACCACTAAGCTAATTGATTAACAATGCTCAGAGAGCAAATCTTAAAGGATAGAGGCATTTGCAACCTTACAGTCTTCCCTGATTGGTATCTCCCCTGATTGATATATCCCTTATTATTAAATCAAATTAACAACAACAACAACAACAACAACAACAACAACAACAACACTCTAAGGGGTTTTAATTGACCCTATTTGATAATTTGAGAAGCATTAACTATGACTCACATTAAGCACTGCATTAGTTTAAATATCATTTCCTAGTACTGATTCATATTAAAGGTAGTTATCAGTACACTCCTTTATGCATTTGTAAACCAAATAAACCATGATGAGTCAGGTTGTTACCTTTAAATTATAAATGGTCTGTAATTTCAAAATACTGTGCTTTTGCTTTTCTCATTCATCATGAAGTCCATCCTTTGCCTACTTGGCATTCTCCACTATGCCCATGTGGAATTAACTGCAGTACCTTTTTTGGTCATAGGCACAGTTGTATATTTGAAATGGACACTGGTAGAAGATTAATAAAGATTATTTGAATGCCCCACCCAAATTTTCTAGGTAGATAATCAAGGATTGTACAAATCATGGGAAATTCTACTCCACTATTGCCAATACTTTCCCCAGTGGCAATTCCTGTTCTTTGAAACTTTTAGTTTACTTAACTTAGAAATTTTAAAATTACATGAAAATTACCTCCATTAGATTCATATACAATTACTCTGTTTCTACTTTATTTTATTAATTTTTTTCTTTAAATTGACTACAGACTTGTCATGTTATAGCTTTCTCTGGAGACTCTTAAAGATTGGCATAGACGTCTATACTCCAAGGGCCTATGTACTTATCCATATCTATCATTATGCTTTGTATTAAAAAAAATTACTATTGAATTAATTTTTCTAACTATCAATATAGAAATAGGAGAAGACCTCAGGCAATTTCTGTATGTGGGTAAGGGGAGCAGGAGAAGGAGACTAGACAACTTTTTGCTTTGACTGCACCAAAGTCGGCAGAAAATCAGATTGAGATAATGTAAAAAATGTGAGTTGCAAAGACTAATGAATTGGCTTAGTCTTTGCCTTCCTGAATATAAACTGCAAGACACTGAATCTCTCTCTTGAAAACTCAGCAATTCTTTCTTACTGGCAGATTTAAATGATAATAATAATGATTTTATGTCTCTATCTTGGGGCTACTGTGAGAATCTAATGAAATAATGGCTATTAAATTACTTTTAAAATTATTAAGCAATATTCAAATAGTAGCCATTATGAATAATTCAAGAACTGCTGAAAACCACAAAAATTTTCAACAACTGAGTCACCATATTTTTTACACAAAATACATATAAATGCATATTCTGTATTATTCTTATTAATCTTTCTTCCTTTAATGAAACTACCTCCTTATTTTAAAACATAAAAAAAATTTAAGAATCACATTTTAGCATAAAAATGTAAAATGCTAAGCAAAGGGATCATAATTAGAGCAATGCATGGCTGAGTACAAAATAGACTCTCATTAAACGTTGGTATAATTAAATCATATTAAAGGCATATGAAAATACAAATAATATTATTATATTTATAAACATACATTGTATTTAATTTGCTGCTTTAATACTTTGCAAAAGGTCATATGTAACACTTGTGAAAAGAGTACACATTATGGTACTGAGTATTTAATAGCAATAATGGTAAAAAAAAAAAAAATAGCAAGGGCCCTAAATATATAGTCTTAAATTATAACCACTTGTGAAAATTAAAAACTCCAGGCATCATTTACCTTCTTAAAACTATAATTCTTTGTGGATTTTATGGCAAAAACAAAACAAAACAAAACAAGACAAAATAAAACAGCTTCGTCTATTTCTGTCCTTAACACAAATTTTATATATTTTAGAAATAATTCCTAAAAATAATTCCTAATGGAATTTTAGTATCCTAGAGGGAGAAATGTGTACTTAATATGAATCTTTCAAAAATAGCTCTAAAAATATGATGCTTTTTTGTAAAATGAAGCCAACATATGCCTTGAACAAAATATATGTTCAATAAATGTGCTGTATTTTTGCCATGGTGTTTTTATCCTTAATGAAAATTGTCTCCTGAAGTTTAAAGAGAAAAATAGCAGTCACATTTTAGCATAAGGATATAAAATATTAGTTAAGTAATATTAACTAGATCCATTTTAGGGCATATAATTCAACTGTGCTCAATTGTAACTTTGTTTTGCAAAGAATCATCTCTTCAGTGGGCAGCTGATTGGCAAGACAGCAGGGCAGTATGTAATGGGCAGAAATTCAAGGTCAGACAATTCATCTGAAATTTTCATCCTGTATATATCAATCTCTGATACTCCATAATGAGGGGTAAAATAAGCATACCTATGCTAAAGTGTTTTCACATAGTGTTAACCTCATTTATCTATCGAAATGAGAAAATCAAGAGTCAGAGATAGTAGCTGTTAGTATAAACTCTACTGTAAAAAAAAGTCCTCTATAAAAATACATGGCTAAACATACTCTTCCTCCAAAAACATACTTCCAAGTATGAAGATTATAATAAATACAAAGATTACTGCAGTACAAGGCAAACTATAATTATATTAGAAAGATAAACATAAAACCCTGAAGAGTTTAAAGAACAATGCATTCAGACAACTTATTTTATCTTTTGTTCATGGTGGACAGGGTATCGATGGGAAAATTTTCATGGAGATAGATTTGAATGAAGATTAAAGGATTAAACTCAGTTGAAATAATCATGAGCACATGTCTAGAGGTGAAAAAGTATGGGACTTTTTTTAGAAAAATTAATTAACTTTGCCTTGAAATTGGGTTACGTTTGAAGGAAACATTTGCGACAAGTTTAAAAAGGTAGGTGGGGGTGTGAAACTGTACATAACCACGCACAGCCAGGCTAATGTGTTTATATTTTTTGTAGGAGAGCAGTAGGGTTAGAGGGCTAATATAATTAAAGGTACTCTTTAACAGGGTGAATCCGTCTTCACTGAGTTGGATGGACTGAATAGGAGGAGGCACTGCATAAATAGAAAAGTCAAGCAGTTACTGGAACTAGCTATCCTAAAGGGAAATAGAATATGATGGAGAATAAAATATAGGGGTCATTGATGTGAAAGATTCTATGGGATTAAAATTCACAAGACATTAACAAAAATGATAGTATGAAGGTTAGTGGACTTATCAAAGATACTTTCATAAGGTGGAGTTGTAAGATTCAGAGAATAGTGGTGACTGACATAAATTAAAAATTCTGGAGAAACGGTTGGATTGCCATGTTCATTTGGACGTGTTAACAAGTTATGTAGAGACCTCAAAATGCATAAGTGTTATATTTATTTGGGGAGAAACAGATGTAGTTCACACTGGTATAGTTTCTAACATAAAGTAGAACTTTAATGAATTGCTGGTGATTAATGATTGACCAACTGAACCAAAACATCAGTTCGGAAGTTCTGAAAAAAATCCGCTGCTGTATACACTATTAAAGTTATGTCCTGCCCTTTGAATTCTCAAAATTACTCATGCCTCACTTTGGGAAGGAAGGTGGAATATAGAATTTATATTTAGGATTCAGATTTATATGCATTTATATGCCTCTTTCTTTTTGTTTCATTCTTGAGTATGTATAGCGATGCAGGAAAAAATAGTATCACAGTAAACAGCTTATCTTTAATTTTATGCTTCATAACACAAAACCAATCTCAGAATGTTTGGAAAATTAATAATGTAAAGCAGGAAACAGGTAAATACCTAAAGATTTTTATACAAATATTAAAATGAGTGGCACATACTAACATTTTATTTAAAAAGAATGCAGTTAGATACTAGGATATTAATTAACTGATCAAATGAAGGCCAAGGTTTTGAGGATATTTCCCCAACTTTCTACACTTCAAAAATTCTTTTGAGAGACGTCGGACAGGTGATCTCCAAAGCAACCTGCCTGCCATCATGCCCTTCCTGAGCCAGGCAATAAATTTGAAAAAAAAATGCATTTGAAAGCCTTCTTTGTTTTTCATTTTTAATATATTATCATTACACTTAATTACTAAGCCTTTTTGAAAATGATTCAGCATTTTATACTTAAAACTACTCAGTAGGGTGTCTATTTTTGCATAGGAAATTACTATGTGAAAGCACCCAATTTAAACTAGCATAGATACTAAATCAGTGCTTAAAAGAAAAGAAAAACTTTCTCTTAATCTTTTCAATTCTTTCAGTTGATAAAACATGTAGGAGTACTAGCTTGCCTAAATATGCCTTAAAGAGAGAGTTCTGCAGGTGAAGTGACAAAAGCTTGCTGGGGTTCTTTATTATGCATTCTTTATATCTAAGAGGACTCTAGCATTTATACAAAACAGTATTTCCCTTTTAGGTGTGTATCATAACACATTGAAAGAAAGATGCATTTCCAGACAAGTCTTTCATCCTCTGACAGCTGAATTATTATTCTCTTCCAAATATGCTAAAACAACAGATTTTCATTTTGTTCAAGGCCTTACATCATTGTTAAAAAGCCTTTTAGAATTTGTTCCAGTCATCAGAAAATGCAGAACTAGGAGAGAAAATAAACATTGAGGTACCAATATCACACCACCTCTGAGACAGGATTCAGACCTCTGAAAAAAAAACATGTGCAATTACAGAGAACCTTCTCACTATAAACAGTAAAGCCAAGGTCTTACAAATAAATGGAGTAGGCAGCTTATGGGATGTGATTAGAGGGGCAAGCCAGATGCTCCTATCTAAAAATATCTCACTCGTGCCTGTTACCTTTAGAATTTATTCCTCTGCATCTTGGAGGCTTTTTTGATCAGTAAAAGACCCCCATTAAAATGTAAATACTCCAGGGAGATGCAGAGCCTTAATCTTTTATCAACTATCATCTTAGTGGACTAGTTACAATGAAACAAGAAATAGAATAGAGCTTTGAAAAAATGAGTAGAGAAACAAGATAAAGGAGAAAGTGATACTGGCAGGAGAGAGATGACCTGGAAATAGAAAATATTTCATAATTTTGCCTGGCACCAGTTCTGAATAAACTAGGTACGTGTATATGGAAAAAGAAAAAAAAAAAAAGACACAGAAAGGCCCTTAGAATTAAAATGTTATTCAAGCAACTTTCAACAATTGTAGCAGAAGAATCTTTGGACCTTGACAGGTAAAATGTCTAATTACTTTTAAAGTACTATGGAAATGTCAGTTAAACTCAATAAACAAGATTATCACATTATGAGACAATAATGCCTACCACAGGATTCCTGTAAAGATTAAATCAGGTTACGTATAAAATGACACACAAAAAAACTCTATATTAATAAAGATAATTAGATTTAGCTATAACTAAAAAAAAGGAGTGCATGCTCCAATTTAATCCACAGAAGTCTCTTAGAAATTGATGGTTCTCTCTCCTATGTCTGTGACATCTTACAGCAATGGAGTAAAATTAAATAGATTTGAATCCAGATTCTATAGCTCAATAGTTGTGAGATTTTTGGCACTTTATTTATTCTTTAAAAATGTTTTTGTTCTGAAAAAATAATGTTTTATTTTCATATATTAGGTTTAATAAAAAATAGTCCTCCTAATGTTTAATCATCATAAGTGACAGAATTTTAAAATTCAAAACAGGTGATCGCAGGTATGTATACATCAACACTAATTTCCTAGAAAATATCTACTCGGCACTGCCAGGACCTTGACAAGAAAAATAAACATTCAAGACAGGTGATCATGTGAACTTTTTTAAAACAATTTAAAACCATGTGAAGAGCTTAAAAAATGTCTACTTAACAATAAACAGCTCCACTTCCACAAGCTATCTCTCTATCCATCTGTCATATGGCATGGGACAGGTTTTCCCATTGTGTATTTATTTTTTCTCATTACGAAGGACAGCTGGTTGAATGTGAATTTTCTATCAGATACACTTAACCCTTGGCTTGTAAGCAAGGAAAATATTGAATTTCATCATTTAATTTATTCCTCGCAACATTTACTGGGTGAAATGCCTTCTACGCTGCCCTGTTTCTTGGTTATCTGTAAAGCTTCAGTGCATAGTGCAATGAGCATTTAACTTAATGCTGCAAAGTCTCTAGTCCAGCGACACGTACAGGTTATTAACAAAACTTTATAATTATGAAAAATTTAGGTTTAAGTATTAATTTAGTCCTCTCTCTCTTTTTTTTTTTTTTCACTTTTCATTGCACCAGAACTATGTGCCATGTGCGCAGGATAATAACAAATGTTATTACAAGTAAGGTGAGGATGTATAGGGACACATCCAATTGTGCAAAGAGTGAAAGTCTCCCAAAGCAGCCAGGATTGAAAGATGTCTTGGGAAGGTAAAGGAAAGAGAATATATTTCACTGAGCCACAGGAAGTTTCCTTTCACATAACAGAGTGAAGACTAACATAACTGAACTCATAACTTCAAACACGAAATAAACAGCAGTCACAAATAAAACTCTAGTCAAAGATTCTGTTTTCATATATAAGTAACCTGGGTGTTCAATTTAAATGCTGGAGGAGTGACCTGGAAAAACACACAGCAAAGATGAGTGTTCCTGGGCAAATGGTCACCCTGTGTCATCACTTCCTAAGAGTCAGTATCCCTGGGGACACAGACGTCAAAACACCAAAGTTGTCTTCTAACAAAAACAAACGGAATTGATGGTGTTGTCTAAATTCTCCTCCTTGAACTTTCTGTGGCATTTGCCAAACCAGAGGGGAGTTTGGGGATTTTACTTTCCTACAGCAACCTTAATTTCCTCATTCCCTTTTTATATGTAGATAGTTTCTATTTTCTAGGTGCCTGCAGGGATCTAGCTGTTTAAAAGAAAATTTCAAAGGAGAAGGTGAATTTGTATGTTAATCCTCTTCCTATAAAATAAACATGGAGTGTGTTGTAATTATTTCTTTCATCTGTTGCTAGAGATGATTTTAACTAAAGTAGGGGTGAGCATCTGTGCTGAGGTAAGCAGGCTGGCTTTACCAAAGGCCTGGTAAATCTGCAGGCTTTTTAATCTGAATTTTGTTGCATCTTCTAAACTTACATTCCTATAGATGAGCATCTTGCACAGTTATGGAGAGCTAGCTCCTCCTTTGTGAAATAGAACGTTGATAGCACATTTTAGGGCACAAACACTTCTCCAGCAAAAGTGATATATGGTAGGAGGCACCTCGGGCAATAAATGATACAAATCCTGCTTCTCTATACTTAATGAGTGATGTTCAAACTTCTGTATCTATAACAACACTCTCCTAATTAGTCAACTGACATTTTCACTGCAGTGTTATTTGACAGCCTTGCAGACATGTTTAAAAAATTAAGTTAATGGTTTGTTCCAAGTACATGGAAACACCTAGTGTAGATAACCATAGGCACTCTAGAAATATGTTTCTTGTTCTTATATCCTATTTTTTGATTTATCTCATCCAAAATAAAGTCCTCATAATAGAATTAAATAGTATATGTAGAGGGTAAGTAGGAACGTGAAGCCAAAGAAATGTAAGGTATTGGATGTAAGGTCACAGATTTGAGGGGTCTAACTATATGCTGCTCCCTTTACATCTTGGCCACTCAGAACAAATATGCACATATAAATACATGCAATAGGGACTAGACTTCAACAAAGTTTCACTGGAAGAATAATTACCAATATATGACAATTTATAAAAACCTTTACCTAAAAACACTAACATTGAAGCCATATGCCATAATATTGTAATTATTTGCTGTATGTTTTCTTCAGTCAAGGAACTAGTAGGATATCTTCATCTTTGTGTTCCCAGTGCCTATTAGGCCTAGAAGAACACAGTATATGCTCAAAAATACTTGCTGAATGACTGAACATTCCACTGTATCTCTCAGCCACAAGGTTAAGCATTACTATGATATCTATCTATACCTATGTCTATAGCATCTATATCTATCTATAGCATCTCTTAGATACAGATATATAGATAGATACATAGCAACATATATATATGCACTGCCTCCTACAAATATATATATATATATATATAAAATCATATGCATACTCTTAAACTTGTTCCTAAAATTTCTTGGCATATATTCTAAAATACTGAATTATAGTTGCAAAAAGATTACATAAATTATTTCTAATTGCATCAGTGTCTCCGTTCGTTCTTTGTTTCTCATCTGCTCTTTTCTCATCACAAGTTGACCCTCTACCCTGCATCATAATGAGGGGTGTTGTTACTAAGTCCTCCTGGCTTATTTTTACCATTTCTGCTTCCCTTGACAACAAATCTGACATGAAGTGTGTCTGAAATACCTTTCTTCACAGTAATTGTACATAGTACATCTAACATACATATTTTCTCCTTGGGTTCAGAATTCTACTGGGTGAGCTTAAGTAGAGAATCAGGGAGTTGAATCATAGAAGGTAAAAAACAGTCTATTTTCTACAGAGATACTGGAAAGCATAATAGTCATCTTTACTTAAACTTTCCCCTTTGCTTCCAACTGGAATATAGCAGTTGGCTAGTTCAGAAAAATGTGAAATTTCAGGGACATATGACAACTAGGATGCCCCTCACCTGACAGGACAATTTGGTCAGGGCAAAACATCCAGCGAGGAAACCTTTGGGCTGACAAACCAGAACAATAGAGTTGGGTAGTGTCATCTGCCAAGTACAAGGGCTGTTGCAACCTTAAAATACCTACTTTCTTTAATGTCCACAAATGCTGCTATCCCATGCCTTATGACACTATGACACTTATGACTCTGTGTGCGTAACTATGTTTATACATACAGAATTATATATGTACATAATTATGATATGTATATTCTATATATGTAATCTTACAATTCTGCAAGATGAAAACTATCTTCTCCACTTTATTCATAAAATTGGTATTAAGAGAGATTAAGTCTTTTGTAGAAGGCCACCTTGCTAGTGATTGAAGAAACTGACTCAGACCTTGGCCAACTACTCTGTGCTCACTGCACTGCCTCCTACAAATTTTTGACCTATTGGATAGACTGAAACTGATAGAAAGAGCAGTTTCTGGTTTCTTAGAAGAATAACATTATCTTGAATGATCACTGTGACACATCAAGAGTGTTGAAATATGTCAGCAAATGGATACTTAGAATCCTCTCCTTTGACTGCTGAAATCTCTGAGCTGTAGATTACAATCTCAACTCATGGACCCCACCCATGTTCTGGGCACAAAATGCAACATCAAAACAGCAACCTCTCTCTCTCTCACAGACCAAGGACACTTAAATTCAGAACAGCCCCTCCTATTCTCTTTCTCCGTCACATAAAACATCTTAAATCACAAATCGGATTGCTACCTGTCATTCCTCGACCAATAGCTTGTCATTGACTACCAACAGTCGGATTAGTTCAAAGCTCCTTACCAGGTTAAAAGAGTTCAGAGAGAATTAAATATTCACTAATAGAACTTTAAAAGAAGGGGGAAGAAATGACTGCCAAGAGAGACAAAAGAGAAGTAGAAATGAATGAATGAATGAATGAATAAATGAATGAGATCATCCAGCTCCATGTTAGGATTTACAGAGATAGTAAACGTGCCCTCCTAATGAATTATCTCAATTATTTAAAAAAATTTAGAAATAGTTATTAGATATTATTCAAATGAAAAAAATCATTTTAAATCTGCACCCAAACACTGGTTAGTAGCTAGATTTTGTCACTCCCCCTTTTTTATTCAGATATAAGTGACATATAACATTATATCAGCACAAAACATACAGCATAATAATCTGATATATGGATACATTGAAAAACAGTCACGGGCTTGGTTAACATCCATAAGTACACATATTTAAAATTTTTTCTTGTAATGAGAACTTTTAGGATCTAGTCTCCTAGTAACTTTCAAATATACAAAACATAATTATTAACTACAATCACCAGACTGTACATTACATCCCCATGACTTATTTACCACCAAATTCCCCCTTTTTAAGATTCATCAAGTACCATATATGTGTGAATGTAAGGTGAAATATATATATATTCCCCCCCCCAAAAAAAAAAAAAAAACTACTAAAACTATCTTTCAGAACATAGGAGCCAGACTGTTGGGCCTCTTTGAGATTCTTTCACATTATGAGCTCTGTTTGAGAAAGACACATCAACCCTTGAAACATGAACCAATTCCTCCTTTTTTGAATACTTACAGAGATCAATCTTTAAAAAGAAATGAAAAAGCACAGTACTTTGTCTAGGATTAACTAAATTTGCCAGTATTCTATTACTTTATAATAACACATTTTAAAGACTACTTAAAAATATCAATGGAAAAAATGTATCTGTTGTGGCAATAAGAAATATACACTTAATCAATAAATGAAAACCTAATTGTTCTCTAGTTGTGCAAATGTAAGAACATTAAGGCTCAGTTTTGTTACTCTTCTCACTTCCTCACCCCTACCACCTGTGACAGTGCCAATGATGTGGCTTAAATTTAATTTTTAAAAAATTTTTATGCAATGTGATATTGAAAAAGTGATAGCAATAACTTAAATATCATGAGTAGAATGTGACTTTTATATCTCTAAATGTTTATATATTTGGTTAGGTCATTGTTTTTCCAGGAAAACAGGCTTTTTTTTTTTTTTTTTTTATTTGGAGGTACTTTATTTTCCAGTTTATGAAGAGTCTGAAGCCTTGGTTTCCAGTCAGTGACTCTTTAGACTGAATCTTCTATATTTCTACAGGGGATAGTCATTAAGACATAATTCTGAACTGCCCTGAAATAAATAATTGAATATGTGGCACCCAGAATCCGGTGAAACAGTGCTTTGTAGTTAGAGATGGCATAGAGTGAGGTTTCTATCCCTCTTATTTTGGAAGCTGTATCCTGACTTAAGTAGCTTAAAATCGCATTTGCACTTTGGCAGTCACATCACACTATTGACTAATATTGGACTTCCCGCAACTAAAATCCTAACATCTTTCTGACATGTGTTGATAAACCTCATAATCCCCCAACCATACTTGGGTTGTTAGCTGTTCTGAACTCTATTTTCACCCTTACTTTGGTCGAGCTTTTGAGAAAGCCTTCTAACAGAGTACTACACCTCCAAGTTTTACATAACCCGCAAATGTAATGCCTATTAGGAACCTGTGACCTTACTGAAGTTTTTGATAGAGGAAGCAGAGATGCCTTGGTGGGTTTTCATAATTTAAAAACAGATCCTCTCCTAAAGAAAGACCAGTCAGAGATGTTAAATACTTTAGAAAAGTCACTATGGATTGAATTCTATCCCCATAAAATGTGTATGTTGAAGCCCTAACCCCCAGTGTGAAGGTATTTGGAGATGGGAACTTTGGGAGATACTTATGTCAAGATGAGGGCATGAGGGGAAGCCCCTGGTGATGGAATCATAGCAGAGAGCTTGCTGACTCTCTCTTTCTGCCACATGAGGACATATCAAGAAGGAAGCAGTCTGCAAGTCAGAAAGAGAGCCCTCACCAGAACCACACCATGCTGGTACCCTGGTTTCAGGCTTCCAGCCTCCAGAATTGTAAGACAATAAATTCTGCTGTTTAATCCACCCAGTCTATGGCATTTTGTTATGGCTGCCCAAGAAGATTAATACAAAGCAAATGAAAAGGAAGCTACTAGTAAACCTGGGAGGAGTTACTATACTTATGATGATGTATTAGTATGATAAAATTTGTAGGAATAAGACAATGAAAACATACATTATATGTAATCCTCCTGCAATACTCATGTTTAGAAGAGAAAGAATTATATTTGAAGGTATATTCAAGTTTAAAAGATTTCCCTGTATTTGAAAGCAGTAGAAATAAAATCACTACAACTAAACATGATGGAGAGGGTCAACAGAACTGAAAGAGAGCAGCGGGTTGAAATGCAAGCTATTAACAGAAAGAATAATCTTGAAGATAAAGTATTGTAACTACAGTGTTTAGAAAGTTGGAATTCTTAGGTAAATTGGATGAAAATATAGAACTCTATGACGAATCACTCAGATTGCAATAAGAAGATCAAAGAAAGTAGAAATTGCTCTGAATGACAAAATAGTCATGGAGCAGCAATGACATAGCAGGAGGGTTGATTGTTCACTTTTTATGCCATGCCTTAAGTTGTATGGGACTGGAGATAAACAGAGTAGAGAAAAGCAAGGAGTCATTAACATGGATTTAAGTGTCTTTAATTTTATAAGCAAGCAGTATTTAGAAGTTAATATTTAAGAACCCATATTTGCTTTCTCATATATTACATTACAAATAAAAATATCTCCATTCCTTTCCTTTTCCCTTACAAGCGCAACTAGGACATGCTATTCATTGATGTATTTTAAGTTTGGGGATTTTTTTTTTAACTTTTTCATGAAATGAACTAAATCTTCTGAGAGCGTTTCTATATTAGGCACAGAGCTTTGCTGCTGTTTTTAAGCTAAGTTAAACATAAATAGGAGCTCTCCCCATGCCCATTGAAGTGTCACTCAGAGGAGTACCCACGCTAGCCAGGCAGTGGTTCTCTCTACAGAAATTCGTCATGCTGTATTTTATACTTAGACATTTCTTCTCAGAAATGAAAACATTTAAATTTGTCATCATATTTTTTGACTAGTTTTTCTTTGGAAACTTGGTGTTCTTTCTATCCTAAACTCAGCCTTTATCTTTTCCTCTAATTTTAGGACTTAGGTTTTAAATGATCATTTACGAATGTTCTAATCTGTGGCACATTAGTACATACTTTATAGTAAGAGTATGTGTGTGGGTTAATGTAATTTTAAATAACAGATTTGCATCTTTAAATTAACAAAAACTCATGAAATATTCAAATCATATTTTTAAAAGCATAATAAAAGCACCCATTTGAATATAGTATTCTTCACATAACATGGGGGAATATATAAGAGCTGGTATTAGAGTTTACAAAAGTCTTAAATACTATAGCAGTTGCCATGAAATAAGTATGATTTTATATTTCTTATAAAATAAAAAAACAACATCCAAATGCCCCTTTTCTATATGGTGACTCACAATTATACTACCCCAAGGACATTTTCTCAAAGAGAAATTCTCAATATACTTGACTATCTGTAAATGTCCATAATAATTGGATCAATTAAGAAATCTCTTAAGTAAGAAAAAATATTCTTTTGCCTTAAGAGCTAGAATGAACAAACTAGGCAACCCTTTTCTTTAAGTCTTAAACCTCAACCAATAAAATAAAAAAGCAACAGTTTCTGAAATGCTTGAGACTATGCCAAAAGAGGTCTATGGTTTCTAAACATTTAACTTTTTGAAGAACTTCATATTATCTCCTAGGTGACTTGCTACTTTGAAATAGCACCTAATATATTAGAGTACTTATTGAGGAGTGATTCTGACATTAGGAAGCATAAAGCATTAAGTTCCAGAGAATTACCTTAAAGTCTTGTTTGTGAATAGACTTACGAACAATAAAGACCAGTCTTTATACTTCTGCAACTGTACTGAAATCAAAATACCTCTGTTGACTTCATGTTCACTTAAAAAAAATGCATTTAATTACAAACAGGGCTTTTGGTATTCAGCCAAAATTAGCAGTCAGTGTTCTATAAAGATATTATTTAAAAACTTTAAAAGAAAATAATCACAAAAGAATGGTTTTAATTTTAAAACATGACATGTAATTGAGCATTTCTAAATGATGCCATATCATTGGACCCCATGTGAATCAGAGGACTTTGTTGACTATCATCGAAGTTATACATCTATATTTATTTTATCTACTTTTTCTCCTCCAATAATTTTGAAAATCCTATAAATGATTTATGATAAGAATTCAGTCACTCCAAAGAATTTCAAAAGCCCAGAATGGGTGGATGGAAGGAGATGGTCTCCTGTTAATTAAATTCCGCTCAAGAAATAATAAAAATCATTCTCACATTATTATTTACTTTTTTGAGTTTTTCATGAAGATTATATTTTTTCTTTAGAAACTATAATATTCTAGCCATTAATGTTACAAGTATTACTTTAACAGAATTTATAATTTGTCAGTTAAGAAAACAGAAGATAGTAACATTCATTACAGTTTTAATGCATCTCATAGAATAAAGAAAATATTTTTCAAAAAGGTATAGTATAACTAAATCAATTCTTAATGATAATATTCACTTAATTTACAGTTTTTTAAAAAATGCTGATTATCTTATCGAATTGTTTGAATAATATATTTTATACATTATTTACCCATGGCTGGATTGGTTTGTATGGAAGGTTAGAGTGTATAGAATATAAATTGTTAAAATAAGCAAAACATTGCACAGTTTATTGATTGATCTTCTCTAGAAAGTAGCAGCTTTGGAAAAATCTGTTTAAATGGATGGAGATAGTAGGTAGGTAGGTAGGTAGGTAAGTAGGTAGGTAGGTAAGTAGGTAGGTAATAGACAGACAGATAGATTTAGACAGACAGAATATGTATGCACATACATTTAAAACTTCTGTATATCTTCTACCTATTCTTCAACTGATTTGCACCAATATTAATATGACTACAGTATAAAAAAATTGCCATTCCTATATTTCTTTAAACAACCATAGAATTTAAAATAGAACTAAAAAGGAAACACTCTGGTACATTTTAAAGAATAAGGTCAAATATTCCATTGGTCTATCATTTTAAAGAATATTATATAAAATCAAGTGAAGAGCTCATTGTTTATGTAACATGGGAATTACATCCTTGAAATTAAGTCCTCTAGACTGTGTGCACAATGATGGCAAGAAACAAGTCACTTCAGTATCCATGTTGTTCCCAACAGATGCATTGACTGATGTAAAATAGTTGAGTGAACTGACAAAAAAAAAAAAAATAGGAATCCCTAAGAGGGTTCTAAAAGAAAGTAATAGAAGCCTATAGACTTTTCAAAATTTAAGAAATATTTAAATTAAATTAATGTAATTTAACTGTTTATCCAATGTAAGGCTTTACAATCTAGAATGTGATGTACTTTTGTTTGGATACAAATGAATCAACTGACAAAAGTACCCTTAGATTATTTTTATGTTGATCAAAAACTTTGGTTATAGTGTAGATGTTTTTGGTTAATAAAAATTATAAGGCAAATAATCAATAATGCATTATATAAAATTAGTTCCATTAGAGAAACAGATGGTGAAAAGGATCTTTGATGAATACAGTTTGGTGATGGGTTCACCTAGAGTTCTAATCTAAATGAAAACCAGTGCTGCCCTCCTAGATCCACGTTAAAGTAGATAGGGATCAGAAACTGTTGTCTTTAAGTGTTTGCAAAAACCTGAAAAACTAGATATGAGTCAGAACAGTTTCTCAAGTATTACAGACACCACCAAAGGAAACTCTCAGTTATAAGCAGATCTCTTTATATATATAAAATTATAGCAAAAATCAAGCATTAGATTGGTGTGCTATGAGAAGACTCAATATTCAGAAGAGTAAAATGGCATGTGAACTCTAACATTACAACTTGGCTCTTAAGTACAATCTTTTATCTCCAGCATTTTATATTTGCTATTTGGTTTCGTGTCTTTTCATAAGTATATATTCAGTAGATGGATTTACATCAGGCAAGAATTCAAGTAAGTAGAAATAATTCACTAGATACTCTTAATAATTCTCATACCAAGTGTACTAAGTTTATAAACATTTGTTTTTATGGCACTTTTTTATTTTCCTTTTTAAAATAATAATACACAGATGCTGTGATTTAAAAATATTTAAATAATCTTACAAACACATTGGTTGGTCAAAAGTGAAACTGATGTATATCTGAAAATTATATAATTGTATGAACCAATGTTACCCCAATAAACTTAATTTAAAAATTATTTAAAAGATTAGTTTAAAAAGTGAAGATGGGGACAGCATCTCTATGTGAAAGCTCCAAATGTCCATTACTCTTCTTTTGGGTGTAGTCAATAAAGAACATGATTTAATAAATAAATGTACAATAAACATGTAGATTTGTTTTATCAGTTTAAATGCAGAGGACCTTGTATGTTCCTGCTCTTGTGCATTCTGGAAACAGGTATGTCATGATAGACATTTTTTCAGAGAAAGTTTATGTTCATGTGACATGTTAACTAACATTAAATTGTAGTGATATAAATATTGAACCTACTAGTCATATTATGAAGAGTTTCCAAACTTAATAATTAAAACAATAATGCATTATCTCTCGGGCTGCTATTTTGTGAGTTTTATAACTGCATGAAATGAATAAATAGTACAAACTCAGGTGTTGCTTATATTCAGAAAACCAAAGAAGATATGTATATCTTTATTGGCAACAAAGTAAGTGCAAAACAGACAGGTAGTGAAATCTTATTCTTTTTCACTTTCTGGGGAATGCAGTGCTATCTGGTGCTTTTTAAAATTCTGTTTAAATGGAATACTTCTCATGGTGGTTATTTATGTTGCTTCACCTGACACAAGACTAGGCATATCAGATAAAGACAGACAAAAAGAATCTAACAGTTTTACAAAACAACAAAGCTATAAAAGAAATGGATTGTGGTGATTGCATACTTTTAGCCAAGATGCAAATAAATTGTATCGATCTGACTTTCCTTTGGCCAACAGGGTCATCATCAAATTCTCTACTTCAACTCTTTGACTTAAACTGATTGCTCTGTGGCAAAGTGGACCTTCTGTAAACTCTTAATGGCTCAATCTATTGTAATGGGCTGCTTTCCTAGTGAAAAATATAGATATATACACAGATGTTCTTTAGGATCATAATCAGGGGATTTTTCCTTTTAATCTCTTGATTCTTTTCTTGGCAAAATTTCTATCCACTTTTTAAAATAATAGATAAGGTGTCACTCCAAAAATATGTATTCAGTTATCTGGAACAAGCACCTATATGTAAATATTATTTAAAGTAAGTGTATGCTCAAGGTTAATTAACACTGTAATCTTTTGGATGGGAGAAATGGCACATGTAAAATCACAGCCATCATAGAACTATATATCTTCTATCTGCCTAATGATCATCGACTAAGAATCAAAAATTATTAAATATAAATTTTTCATTTACTGGAGATAATGCATTAAATAGAACAATCAAGTAAATTTCTGCACATTTGGGGGGAATTTTAAATGTTTCTTTTAAAAAATAAAAGAAAAATAAAACATTTAGAAATCCTTTATATATTGTCAATGTCCTTGTATTTAGAAGGGAAGTAACACACACTTCCCTTTATTTTATTTATAAAATAAAGTCATTACAATGCTATGCAAAGCATACATTTAAAAACTACAGCTTATCCATTACTGGACATACTTAATCTAAATTCTACTTTAATCAATATGCTGAAACTGGAAACTGCTATCGTATAAACCTTCTTTAACTATCCCAGCCTATTTAGCCTCTTATTAAATTATTATAGTAGCTTATTCTTTTAAAGAGCATATTCAAAATAATCTCATGATGTCAAAAAAAATAGTGACCATCTCTGCATCTGCTCTCTTCTCCTTCCCTCAGGCAATTCCCTTCCCCCAGGCTTTTCCCTTGATTTATCCAATTTTCATCTTTCCTCACTAGCATTTCTGTGCCACTTTTTCTCACCACTCCATATGCTTAGGAAGCCTTTCCAGATTACATTATTCAAGCTATTGCAGCCTCCTCCATATATTCACCAAAAGCAACCTGTTCAGTCAAACATTCTAACTGTGACCTTTTACAAATTTCTATTTCTTCTATTTATATGAAATTGTTCTATTTCTTTCCCGCCTCAGGGCCATCATAATTTAGATCAGAAATTTATTATTAATCGATTGCAGAAGGTTTCATAATTTATTTATTGTAATGCTTATGAATGAATGATTATTGTTAATCACAGTCACTCATTATGCTCTAATAACATAATGAAAGTGATAGCACTATTATCATATTAATAATTTCTGATTATTTTTAATGTCAGCTATAGTTATTCCATTAAATAAATATAAAATATGTGAAAAAATTATATACTCTTATACAAACATATTTTAGACATATTTCTTCAAAATACAAATAGTGCCAAATTATAAATTAAGGAAGAAAAGTCAGGTCATCCAAATTCTTTGAAAGTGTTCTCATTACTAATTTACGCTATGAATGAGGAAATAGCTGAATTGTATACAGCATCTAAAAAGTATTTATCATATACTCATGTGGTACTTCTTATTTCTTTACAAAAGAATTAGAGGTATTAAGCATGAGAAAGTCTAATTCTTCTCCCATCTTTACATTCAACACACAAACTCTTATGTTTCTGAGGTTTGTTTTTCTCATTTAGAGTCAGGGATAGTAATGATTGCTCTGCCTACCCTACTTGTTTTCTACATTGTTCAAGTATCAAATAAGATAATGAGGCAAGACAAAAACTTGTTTTATATAAAAATGAAAGTAAATTAAGACAACAATGAGATACCAAAAGACACCTATTTGAATGACCAAAATCTGGAACACTGACAACACCAAATGTTGGTTTAAATGTCAAGCAATAGAAACTTTTATTCATTGCCAGTGGGAATATGAAATGGTACAGCCACTTTGAAAGGCAGTTTGGAGCTTTCTTACAAAAATAAACATATACTTATAGTGCAATTCAGCTATCACGCCCCTTCATATTTATCCAAAGGAGTTGAAAATTTATGTCCAAACAAAAATATGCACACGGATGTTTATGGCAACTTAACTCATAATTGTCAAAAATAGGAAGCAACCGAGATGTCCTTTGGTAGATAAATGGATAAATAAACTAGTGCAATCAGAAAATGTAATATTATTCATCACTAAAAAGAAATGAGCTATTGAGCCATGAAAAGACATGGAGGAAATTTAAATGCATATTATTAAGTGAAAGAAGCCCATCTGTAAAGGCAATATACACATGATTCCAACAATATGACTTTCTAAAAAAGGCAAAATTATGGAGACAATAAAATGATCAGTGGTAACCAGAAGTTGGGGATTATAAGGAATAAATAGCCAGAGCACACAGGAATTTAAGGGCAGTGAAAATATTCTGTGGAATACTATAATGACAGATACGTGTTATTATACATTTGTCCAAATTCATAGAATATACAATATTCCACACACCCTAGTGTAACCCACGAACTTTGGTTGATTATGATGTGTTGATATTTATTCATCTATTATAACAAATGTACCATTCTAGTGGGAGATGTTAATAACGGGGGAGGCTATGCATATGTTAGGGCAGTGGGTATATGGGAACTCTCTGTATCTTCAGTGTGAAGGTAAAATAGCTCTTATCTGACTAACAAACAAGTAATACAGCATAGTAGAAAACCCAACCTTTAAGATAGCTAAATAAAGGTATACTTATATATTCTTCAGTATATTATTCCCTGTGATGGTGTGAAGGTAAAGCTGACTCCATTTTAAAACTAATCCACTGGAACCCTTGACCTCCTCCTCTCTTTTCCCCCACAGGCGACTAACCAGAGATTCTGGTTAGTCAGGATCTACCATTAATCCTTCCTTCACCATTAATCTTTCCTCCAGGGCAAGGTGAACTCAATGTTGGCACCCAGGCACCAGGGCACCCAGTGTCTGGTCCTGTTGTCCCCCTCAATTACCCCTGCATTTCTTTCAAAGTAGGTTGGTCCATATCTCAGGAAGGCAAAAAAATAGGTAGGCTGGTGGGTGGTGGTGAATGGTGCAGGAAGGGATTCATTCTGTCCAGCTGCCATCTAAGACTGAATTTCTGCAAATTACCTATTAAAACTCTTTAAACTGACAAGCTAGACTTGTCTGCTTTGTTCTTTGGCTTCCCATCAACTTGAGTTTTTTGGGAGCCTCTTTCCCTACATGGCCTTTTCACAAAACAGGTGGTTATAATGAATATAGATTGTCAATAATGATGGTTTTCTTTGGAAAATAGAATCATCCATTAGGAAATATTGAGATATATTTCTTAGAATATAAGCAAGAATGAAAGCAGTTTCATCTCAAAGCAGTAGAGAGATTCAAATATTTCTTAAATTCAGGTTTGCTCTACATTTCTAAGATTCTATGACTTTTTAAATGACAATTTTTAAGCTGCCTTCAAAATGAAGTAAAACTATTCACAATAGTTTTAGTACACTAAGTCTTCTGCTGTGGGGTTATGAGGCCATGACGGTGTTCATAGATGCAGTGGTGCATTCAGTGGAACGTTCACCAATTAACTCTATAGTGATGAGGTGAAAGAATGAGAAAGTTAGTATGAACCAGAAAAGAAAACTGGAAACATTTTCTGTACAGAATTGTTAGTAACTTAGAATGTGGAAATGTCAGCATAAAATACAAAGGTATAAAGGCAAATAGATAAACTAAAAGTGGCCCATAGCCTGACCCCCAAGTACATGAATAGATAAAAATATAAAATGAAAACTCTAATTCCTAACTTACAGACCAATATGAAAGAAAAGGATCAAGGCAGGAGGACTATCCCAATATAGTTCCTGATCTGATATTAGAAAAGTGAGATTTAAAGATTCAAGTATACATACTATGGTTTGTCAAAGATAAGACAGATTCCAAGTTATGCTGGATGAAAATATCACCTTAAATAGTAGAATGAATTTAAGTCCTCATAATTCTAGAAAAAATAATTAGCTCCCTTAGTCTTATATATGTATGTTGATTGATAGGTACAATTATTTTTCATATCAAATTAACCAGTTGTTTAAAGCAACATTGTCCAATATTGTTGCTACTAGCCATATCGGCTATTTAAATTTAAATAAACATTAAATAAAATTCAAAATTAGTTCCACAATCACTCTAGCCACATTTAAAGTGCTCAGGAACCACATGTGGCTATTATATCAATTAGCATAGATATATAGAATACTTGTATCATTTCAGAAAGTTATTTTGGACAAGACTGCTTAAATATAATACACTTTTTCCAAATATTGAAACACAGATGCATATTTCATACGTGATAGGGCTGTCTAAAATCATAAATAAGCCCAATATATAATTTTAATCATCCCAAATGCAATATAAAAACAAAAAATATAAATACAAAGGAAATGCAACAACTTCCTTCATAGTACACGTTGTTTAAATTCAAAAGTTAAACTAAATATTTTGACATCAGTGTTTTTACTTGCTAAACTTTATTATAGAATTTCACATTTTCAGGATAATTAGAAGTCTTGGGGTGGACTAGGTGCTTCTTCATGGCATCTGGCACTTATTTGTGTTATAAACCATCTGCCGTTTACTAGCCTCTACTTATCATCTTCGTCACTCTGGTATCCAGCACGCACTTAGGATGTGTTTGTAGAATGAGGGAGACTCTAATCCAGTTCTAACAGGAACTCATTCAGCATCTGCTTCAACACTTGCATTGGCAAGAAATTTACCACCTCATAAGGGAAAGCATTCCACTTTTAACAGTTTGGCTAGAAAGAACTTTTTTTTTTTCATTACAGACAATCCAAATTTACCTGTTTATATAACTTCTACTATTCCTACATTTTATCAGGTAAACTTTGAAGGAAGAAATTTACTTCTTTCACTATGTAAAGGCCTTTGAAATACTTGCAGGTGACTATAACACTTACCCTACCAACTCTCCTTGTAAGGCATCATTTTCAGATACTTATTTGTCTTCTTCTAATTTTAAATTTCTGAAAGTGCAATATCTAGAACATCACATTATCTACCAGTTGTTCTGATCAGTGCAGAGAATTATGGGAATTACCTCCATGGCCCTGTACAGTATATTTCTATTAACGATGCCCAAGGTTCCATTAGCTTTTCTTGGCATTCTCATCACAGGATGACTCATAGTCTACTTACAATCAAGTATGTGTTCCTAAGTCCTTAAGAAGAGATGTTCGTCAAATCATGACTCTTTCGTCCTTAGTTCTTTTAATTAGTCTCTTATATTTAAGTGGAGGACTTTATTTCATGCTGATGGCTTAGGCATGCTGTTTCCCATCAGTTGAGAGTTTCTAAACTTTGATTGTGTCAGTCATCTAATACATTAGCTATCAATTCAGCTTTGCCTTGAGTGCAAATATGATAGGCATAAACTATATGCTACATCAAAGTCATTGATACAAAGAGTCCAAGGTCAAATGCCCATATCACAACATCAGAAACTTCTTTCTAAGGAAATACTCACATATTTTCATTTTATAATTCCCTTACAAGTTTTAGGAAACACACATATATAATCTTTAACTCTTATAACAAACCTTTAATATAATACCCACACTGTATAGGGAAAAAATGGAAAATATAAATAATTTTATCAAGAGCACTTAACTAGATACTGGAAGGGCTAGAATTCCATGTGCGGCCTTCTCAGTCCAAAACCTGCCTATTACCTCATGATGCAATGATTCTCTTCAAGTCCAGCTGGATCCCCTTAGATCTAACTCTTGGAACATGTTTAAGTAGTCTGTTCCCTGAAATATAATAGACTGGAAAGCCAAGCTGACATTGCTAATTTATTTTTATAGCATTCCAGTAAGTTGCCATTCTATTTCTTTAAAATTAAAAATGAACTAGTTTGGCATTCTTACTATTGTAAAAAATTTCTTAGTAATTCCATTTATTTTCCTAAGTGTTTGCAACATACCCAATTTTCTATCTCTTATTCATAGACTGTTAAGTCTATGAATCTTTATTTTTTTTAATATATCATTTAAATTATTTTGAATCTCAGACACCCCCCAAAAAGAAACTGATACATTTAGACACTTCTATTTCAACATTTTATTGTTCATTTTTATATGCAGAAGCTTATAAAGTAATAATGAATTGAAATCACTAGTCTAGTACTTATAATTATGTTCATAGCATAATCCTGTCAGGTGAAAGAATGGTGTACCCTTTAAATTCAGTACTGTGATTGAGAAATCTCAATTTTGTTCTCTTCCCCAGCATTTTCTACCTGAAACAGGATCATGTACATTAATTAAATACCCTCTGTTTTGAACCATTTGTCAATAACAAGCAGATTGATTCACTTTCTAGCAATTATTCCTTAAAATCTCAGAAATATTGGTGCTTTGACCTAAAGCATCTAAAATTATATTTGTATCAAAAGTCTATTTTCACAACTATAAGCAGAATCAATTATAGAAGCTAAATCTATTCTGAATATCAGCTATTTGAGTTTTCTTACTGTGTAATCGTGAAATAGGGCATGTGCATCCTCTTAAGGTCTAATTAGCTATATACTTCATTTTTGAGAGTAAAGTTAATTGCAAAATGTTTTCTGAAAAAAAAAAAAAACACAGGTCTTAAAATAATCATATTGATAACTATGATATTTTAGCTCCTGGTTATGTGTCCAAAGTATGTATATAGGTATGCCATTAAGATATCATTCTAGACCCAATTCTTTGTTTTTCTTTTCTTTAATTATACAGACTCTTTGAAGAGAGGAAATAGAAAATCAAACCTGCCTCAGATATTCTTGCAAAGGAAAACTAGATTATCTGACACTTACAGAAGTTCTTCCAGGTTGACGCTTTTTGAAACTGATTAGAATTTCAGAAAAGCTGGATGCATTACAACTAGAGATAGTGTGATGATTATTACTCTCACATAATTTTCACTGCAGAAGAACCTAAAAAATAATTTCTTAAAAAGTGTGGTATTATTTGAAACTACATACATACTGAGAATGACAAGCACAAGAGGCATTTTTTTTTTTTAAATCAGCACTTAAGGAAATATTAAGAAGTTAAAAAAGGCTTCGCTCCATTTCTTACACATGCCCAGTTCTCTTCTCGTGAGGTCTCATTCTGGATCCCTTCTGGCTCATGAGACTGATCTTAACATTTCTAGATGGTAGCAAGAGTGTTACAGGCAGCAAGGTTTATGTTATTCCCCATCCTTCCCCTCTTCTACATTATGGTTACAAGTCTCTAAGAGTGTATTTACTTAGGGGGAAAAAAAGGCTGGCCTATATTGAATTCTTCTGTCTAGCCTATAATGATCAGTGTCAGAATTGCCGCCTACTCAGTCTAATTGTTTTCTCGTCTTATCTATGCAGATCACTGCATAATTGTGTCAGTCATAGTTATTGATCAAAGAGGGCCAAGCTATCCATATCTTTGGCCATGCATGAGATCAGCTTTCTCATCCCAGCGCTGAAGATTTGAAGTGCATTTAGACAAATTCTATGTGTTTATAGAATTTTATTCCTTTTAAATAGCAGTGTAATACTGTGGAATTGTCATCTAATACTCTGTAGCATGATTTGCTGGTCTTCAGTGCAGAGACTTGTCAGGATACTTTCATAGATTACAATAATGTATATCACAAAGGATACACAATTGTGTTATTCATATGTGTAATCATCCATGGCTTGACTAGAAATAACAGTGGTCTTATTATGCAAACAGCAGTTCATAATATGCAAATGAATATAAACCAAACCAAACACAAACCTCCAGAATAATGTTTACTGATGTGTCCTTAAAAATCCTTTCTTAAAACCACATTTTTCCTGTCTTTTTAAAAATATTAAATAAGATCAAAGATAAGTGCATGGAAAAGTTTATGCTTTCTGTCTCGCATTTTTTTAAAAAGAACCACAATATAATCTTATTCTGATTATTTGATTTTAATTCTCCCAAGGCCATTATTGCCTCCTGGCATCATTATATGCTTGTGTAAGGTTTATATGGTGTCTCTTTTAATTGCTTAAACTAATCTATTCAATGACTGCAAATCTAATGCACACTGGAACAGGCAGCCCATAAATTCCATCCTTCAGATGTGTCCTTGAACATGTGCTTGTCCTGATGAAGAGTAGAAACAAAACAAGAATAATAAAATGGGAAAAGCCTATTCAAATAATATATCCAAAAGATCTTAGAGTGCAAAAGATACTTTAGTTAAATGGAATAAACATAAACAACTCTCTGCTCTTTCACATTTCATAAGGAATCATTCTAATTACACTGCAATTAAGGCTTCAGGCTACCCCTAAACAATAGTGTGCTATACTAAGAGATAACATGGCATCATTAAACATGATCTTAATACAATTGATTTAACATAAATTTTGTTTTAGGTATAGAACTTCCAATGAGTGCAAACATTCGTAATACCAAGGAAGAAAACTATGTCAGGATATTACAGCTATTTATTTCCTAATCTTATTTTATTCCACAGTGATTATGGAGAACTCCACTTTAATGTATTTTGTGTGCGCACCAGCACGTGCGTGCACACACACACACACTGCACAATGCAAGAAATCAGTTTCTGTACATATAACAATTGTTTTAATTTTTAGAAATAGCGTTGCTAAAAGATATCCAAACTGGGATTCTCTTCCATGTTAAACAGCCTAATCATATTTTCCCACCTAATACATAAGCACAATCACAGACACAGAGAGTGGTATAAGAAAGATGAGAGACATTTGCCATAAAACCTAGGAAAAAATAATAATTTTTTTTTAAAGTGTACCATCCATGCCTATACTTTTTGTGGGTCTTCTTGACCTTGTACTATAACCTAGCATTGAATCCTAAAAGGGGCATTGGTTTAAGTCATACAGATTTTTGTTTGCAGTCATTTCTATTTTCAAGAAATGGCTTCTGCTACTCTCCTCACTGAGCATATGTGCAATATCTAGTTTTGCACAAACTACTAGAGCACAGTTTACAATAAGTCCTGAAATCACTAATTTGTGGTCTAGTATTGAGCTCTATGGCCATTTCCAAAAATATCCATCAGAAATTCTCACTTATTTTTCACAAGAATGATCTGACACAGTTCTAACCTCTACTATATTGATACAGAAATTCAAAACCTGGTTTTGACAAACAAAAAACCTCAAGGTCAACTTGAGTCACTGGTAGTTCTAACAGAAACAAGTTTTATGACTTACACTGTCCTATCAACCTTCCTTTAAAATAATAAAATAAGACAAAGAAATAAAGCTAAGCTAGAAAACTGGTCACTTTCTTTTCTTTGTCCATGCTTTATATATAAAAATTTATCTGGTATCAGGTAAACAGACAAGTGAACTCAAGAACTTCCTTTCCCTATTTTTTCTTGGTAGTATGCCCTTCTTTTTTCCAATCAATATTAACATTACTGGCTGTAAACACTCCCTAAAGCCTCTACTTTACTACCTTTTGCTTCAGGCCCTAGTTCACTGAATTATAGTATTATTGGGGGAATTAACCCTCTGAGGAGCTCTAAATCTTATTCCTCACTGTGGCTTCCCCAGGGCATAGTCCTTGCATCCAACTCTTTAGCACTTGTCTCTTTTCCTAATTCCCATCATTCGAGTACTAAAAGCTACAGTATCTTTTGAAATGTTGCTTTAGTTCTTCTGAAATCTAAAAGTTCATCTCACTTTTTCTTAATCTCTTCTCATGATGTAAGTTGTTACAAGCAAGAACCAAAGTAAACCCCCAAACAAGAAAACACCACATGATGGCTATTTTATTAAAATAAATGTGCATGGAACTGGGTTCTGTCCCACATTCAGCTATGAAAGGAGAGAAATCACATTCAGGAGCCATACAGTGGAGCAGTGGAAAAGGAAAGGACAGTCTGATGTGGAGGTCCTCAAAGAAAAACAAAGAGGTGACAGGATGGTAGTTTAGGCCAGGTGTTTCAAACTATGTTAATTATATGCTTCCACCAGTTTAAAAAATAAGATATAAACATAAATTTACTATATGTAACTATCTATTCATTTTCAATTATATCCACCTATTTTTACACTGTTAGCTTATCAAGGCACAATAAATACTTTAGTTAAAAAGCACCACCAATAGTATAAACTCTGATTTCAAATATCTTTTACATTTTCAATATTTTGTATGACTTCCTATCACATAAGAGAGATCATCAGTTAGTTTAGAAAATATAATGTATTTAATATAAAGTTTATTCTAGGAGTAGAAATGTCATTTTCTTGATATTTTCTGGCATCCACTGTTATAGGTTCCATTAGCAGTTTTGTGTGTTGTCCATTTGAAGGTCAAGGATTAATTTAGTTATAACAAAATAATATAATTGTTATTTCACATAATGGTGTGAACATGGAACTTGAGACATTATAGCAAAAGTGAATGTGTGACCAAGGATGTCACATGTTATCTCCCCATGTACTGGTTCTGCCACTCCTCCCGCAGAATACCTCACAGAGGTATAAATAACCACAACGACTGTGGTTATGGGATGAAGCTTCAATCACATATTGAATATTAGAAGGTTAATTTTTATTTTCTATAAGAATATTGAGTTTATATTTTTTTCCTCCACTATGATGCATCATGTCAACTACCCCTTGGGGAACATGCTCCCCACTTTGGAGGCTACTAATATAAAGGAGTAGCTATGAGACTGTAAGAAACAGATCCCATTTCTGTTTCCCTAAATCAACTCCATTCTCTTCCTCCCTCTCGTTACATACCTTTCTCAGTCATTCTCATGCCTGCCCTGTTCAACTTTCTGCTATACCATATAGTCTTGAGAGGGAGGGAGGGCTGAATCCTTCTGTACAGAAATTGGATTGAACAACTAACAGGGAAATTACAGTCAAAAGTTGAAGGAAAGACAGTCTTTTCATCCCATGATAAACTTATAAAACTTTATATATATACTCCATAATAATATATTAGTAACATTCTACAGAACTTTTTCTTAAGGTAATTTCCAGAAAAACGGTTGTGGGCTAGCCTGCTCCCCTTCTATTTAAAAACATTGTTTCTGTAGTTATATAGCTTTCTAATTTCAAACAATTAACTGTAACCATACATTCTGAAAACAAACCCCATTCATAACTGGCAGATTGTACATGTAGAGATTTTCGGGTCTTATGCCAACTGAGAGTCTAAAGCAGCTGTACAGTGAAATTTTATATTGTAAAGCTTAATTATGAGAGACTGAACATGCGGTACAGTGTGAACTATTCACCTTATCTGCAACAGTGTTGTGACATAACCTGGTTTAAATAAGACAGTTTAAACCACATAGTGGTTAAATGACTTTGATATGACACTAATAAAAGCCTGTCTTATTAGAGATATTAGAGATGCTTAGGCTTTTACTCCTTTGTTTATTTTGGGAATATTAATTATTATACTAAAACTAATAAAAGAAAATTGTGGGTTTAAAATTCCCATTAAAATGTCTGTATCTTCACCATGAACTAGCATGATGAATGCCTATAAAGTATCTTTGTTTAAATCAATAAAAACTACAATAAACAAAACAGACATGACTAGGCCATTCTACAGAAAGCATACATATAAATTACTTCAAATTATTGAATTATAACAATTAGACTTATTTCTGATACCATAAAGTTTTCTCAGCAGAAAGGATGTCAAAAAAATACAAATTCTTCAGGGAAGGAATAGACAATCTTTTCTAACATCATTAAATTATCTCAATGAATTATTTGTTATTAACATAAGAATTAATAATAATTACTAACAATGACCAACACTTACTATGTGTTAGAAACTGTCCTACAGGTTTTATGTTTGTCGAGTCATTTAATCCAAAACTATCTCACTAGGTAGATAGATATTATTTTCATTTTACAGGTAGGAAAACAAAAGCACAGTTTGGTTCTGTACCTTGCCCAAGGGCATCCAACTAGTGGGGCATGCATTTAACTCCTCTGCTGATATGGAATAACTACTCTTTAGGAAATTTGAGAAGTTGAAAGCTGTTTATGAGAAATTTTAAAAAATCTAAGCAATGCTGAACATGTCTTAGAACAGTGAATAAAAAGGTAGGTGGAAGAGAGGACAAAGAAATTAAAGAATCACTCAACAAGTATCTCTATATTCATGAATGTTCTCATTCAGCAAACCTTTATTAAGTGCACCTTATGTGCCAAGAGCTAGATAACTAGGTGCCAGGAATACAAAAATAATGTACTTGACCTTGGGGATATCTTAGTATAGTAGAAGAAATAAAATAATTGCAAATAATAAGATATAATAAGTGGCAATATATTTATATACCAGGTGCTATGATATCATCCCCCTCCAAAAGCAACTTTACAGTGAATGAAAAGCAATATATTTCAAAGTAAAATTGTGTGAAAGGGCAATTCAGTAATCAGTGTGATAGTTAATCAAATGAAACAGTCTATAAGAGGTGAGTTTTGCTACATAAAAAAAGGATGAGGAATTAAGATTGGGAGAAAGAAGGCAATGAGACAAAATATTTCTTCTAAAAGATCAGGCATGTACACAAAGTGATACAGGAGATATTTCATATGTCCTTTGAGAAAAAATGTGCAAAGTGACTGTCTGCTTCAATCAATAAAATGAATATCCTTCAATCTTACAATCACTTCACTAGCAAATTACATTCGAGTTACAAACAATTATTTTTCCTACTTTTTTGTTTTAAATATTGCAGGGAAAATGTTGATTATTCATCATAAATGATTAACAGACAGAACTGTATAGAATACATATATAAAATACTCAGTTTAAGGAACACATAAACTAGTGATGCATTTAAAGTTCCACTAGGCAGCTCTTACATGGAAATATTTGTGGAGGACTATATACACACATACACACAGTCCCTTTGGCTAAAACTCATTTCCTCTATGGATTCTCTCAGTGCCTGGAATTTTACCAGTAGAATAATTCTTTGAATTTAAAATGATTTTTGACTTCATGAATAAATTGCAGATCCCCTTAGGCAAGTAGCACACCTTATTCCCATGAATACTATATTTTACTGGGAGTGGCAATTAAGTAAACCCAACGTAGCTCATGACCAACAAGGATGAGAGGAGTCAATATTTAGACAAGTCCCTTTGAGCTGGAAGTTAGGGAAGGTGAGAAAACAGAAGACAAATTGTCATTTGTTATTTTTATGACCTATATCCAGTCCAGGATATTATATTTTATCTGTAATCAAATAATAGAAAAAGAACAAATATGACATTTGGGGGAGTAAAGAGAGTTAATTTTACTTTTATCTGTAGATCCATCTGCATTATCATGTTTTTGTTTTATAATTCTTGAGGATAAAGACAAAAACATAAAATGTCTCTTTTGGAAATGTAAACCTAATTTTTCATTTTTGTTTTCCATTTCAACAATTCCCAAATTCTGAAAGGTAGACCATGGCCTGTGCAACCCCAGTGATCCAAATACTTAATCTGTCATATTTAGATGATGGTTTTGGAGTACCATTTTTCTTTATTCACATAAAATGTGTAATAGGTTTAGGGTATATTATTTTATTTCTCATTCTACTAATAAATTTCTTTATACTTTTCCCTAGGGAAAAAATGAATAAATTTCACTCTTCTTGAATGGCATACCTCTCTTTATATCTTCAGAATATACGCCATCTATATGATTGACATTTGGAAGATCTTGTGTAATCTTCATAGGAAGAAGAAAAATTCTGGCTTGTAGGGTGTTTGGAGTACAGTGATGACAGCCTATATGCCAATTTCACAAGGTTGTAGCCTGAATCATAGGCTGTACTTTAAACGGCAGCATATGGCTAGAGAGTCATAGCAGCAGGAAAGTGTGGCTGTGCCCAGATCACAGCTGTAGGCACACAAAGAAAGTTTTGATGCTGGTATTCATCTCCCTCTTTCTCATCAACAACAAAAAGGATGAGTACTTAAGATTCTGTTGTCTTAAAGGTTTTATTAAGTTATTGCCCAAGGTAGGAAAGGGATATTATTGTCTACATATGTTTGCCAGAACCATGTAGCTTCTCTATTCTGGCTTGCCTAACAGGTGTCTCTTTAAGTACTTATTCTAAACGGAACACAACTGGGAAACATCAGAAAGGGCACTGTTGACAACTGTCATAGCAGGTTCCAGCCTGAATGGTAACTGAGCAGAAGGTCTCTCTCCAGAGGACTTCAGATCATCCTAATAGCGGCATCATTTCCACTAGGAGCCCAGCTTCTACCAGAAAAGAGTGCTGGGAGAAAGTACTTCTGGTGAGAGCTGATGTCCTCACTGGAGATTTTCCATGCCACCAGATTTCCTATCGAAAATTGCCATGCTACAAAGAAAAGAATTCTGATTTTAAAAGCAACATTGCAATATTCTAAGGAAGCACATAATCCAGAAAGATGTTGATAATAGTGAAAATAGGCTAAATCAATCTTTGTTTATATCTATCGAACCCTTGAAATACTATAAAAATGTTTAATAATATAAATGGAAAAAATACCTTAAATTGTCCAACTTTTTTCATTAAACTAACATTAAAGATTAATTTACCAAATATAGAAATAGTTATTTAGATATATGGATTCAGATATTTTTTGTCTTACATTATTTTTATTAGTTTGGGGTCATGTTATAGTTCCTGTCATTAGCTATGAGGAAACAGCAGATATATTTTCAGATGCTGAAATTTAAGAGGCCATTTAAATGATAATTTTTAGATAGAGCTTATAACACATTTATGGTAAAACTGCTCTGCAAACCAAATATGGGAAACAAAAATAACAACATGGACTTCTGCAAAATAAAAGTTACTGCAATTTCTGCAAGATTACTTTTACGGTGTGTGTGTGTGTGTGTGTGTGTGTGTGTGTGTGTGTGTGTGCACGTGTGCACGTATAAAGGACTAATACACCATACATATTTGTATTTATAAATAACAAACATTTCTATTTATAAAGAATTACATAAAATTATCTTTTATGGTCTAAATTAGTATTTGTTTAGAGAAGATGTTTACACTGTTGAGTTGATATTGAATGTCCTTATCAGAGCAAAAAAGTAAAAGCCTAATAAATGAATAAAACTACAAGTCTTGGATTTTTCACTATCTTTGAGTCTTACAGACTTTCAATTCATGTAAAAATTGACTCTAGGCAAACTTTCTTATAATTAGATACATTCCTTTTTTAATGAAATAAACATGCATATTTCAATGAACAAGCAAGGCCTTGAATCCCATTTCATTCAGAAAGTAAGAGCCACATGGCAGAAACTGCCTCTTATTGAATCAAAAAATGTCTAAGAATCCACATGGTCCTGAATCTATCTTTTCCATCAACTTACTCATTAATAATGGTGGAAATATATCTCTTTTTTTTTTCTATTAAAAGCTGATATGACCATGTGTTCTGTAAACAATCTACCTACCCTTGTCTCCGAAAATGCCTTTCCCCTGAATCATCAGCACCCCTCCCTTATGGTCATTCTAACAACATACAAGTGTTCTGCAGTGACTCTCTTTTCAAAACAAACACAAACAATAGTAGTTTATTCCACCATTTCCACCAAATTACCTTCGACTTTTCTCTCAATCATGCTGGAAGTTTTTGAGTCGTCAATTCTAATCAAATCTCCTCCCTTATAACCCCCAAAACCATATTTTTTAAAACCTCTATGTCTGTCAAATCATATGGATACTTTTCAGTGCTTATTTTACACAATTGATCATGTTACACTTGAATCTCTATTCCTCCCCAGTCTCTCTCCCTCTCTCTCTTTCTCTTGAACTGCTAGTTTTCTCCTATCCCTCTGCCTGTCTCTAATTCTTTCTTTCTTACATCACTCTCTTCTATTTAACTACTGACTACTGAATCTCTTAATAACTCACTCTGCACTAATGCTCTTCTATTTCCTCAGCAAGGTGATGCTTTCTAATCCCATTGATTTCAATGCCATTCATTTGGCGATGATATCTACGTTAAATAATTTCCATCAATCAATCAATCAATGATACTAATACACACATTTATGTCTTTACAACTAACTATATGTATTACATTTACATCTAGCTATCTCAACTTCTGATACTGCCGACAACTAGTTTTTAGCTCATTTCTTCATCACAAGAAATGGCAATACTGATTATTAAGTTACTCATATTCCCAAAGTGGAAGATATTCTTCAAACCTCCATCTTTCTCACCAGCTCTATCTAATCCACCTAGAGGCTAATTACACCACATTTTCTCTCTCTCTCTCTCTCTCTCTCTCTCTCTCTCTCTCTCTCTCACACACACACACACACACACATACACCCTCTTCACCTCCAGATGAAGCCTAAGTCCACTTCATACAAAACAGCTAGGGTAACATTACAAAAGTATAAGGGAATCACATACTCCTCTACCTAAAATAATTTTAATTTAAAATAAGATAAATATTTATCTTGGTCTACATATCCTTATGGTTTCTAACCACTTCAACCACTACCTCACGTCCTAGAAATTTCTATCCATCCTTCAGCTTTCAGTTATAATATTACTTCCTATAATTTTCCTGATTTTATATAAAGTAAGTCACTTTACCCTTCCTCATCTCCTCAATTTTTCCATTATAAAGCTTATCGCAATCTATAATCATATATCTCTTTGAATGATCACTTATTTAAAACTATAATAGTCATAGTCACTAACAAAAAAATCATAAAAGTAGTGTTAATATATGCTTTATTACTTTATATCTAAACCTTTGCTAATTTTGCCATTCAGAAGATACTTAATCAATATTTGCCAAAGAAATATTGTATCAAAACCCTTTCAGTAGTAAAGAGTATTAGGGTGAAATTCAGTGTAGATCAAAGACAATATTAAAAAAATTCATAAAAACACATGCTGGTTCCAAGCTGTTTTGTAAGCTATATTTGCTTCATTATAGTCAGCCTTTGTACAATGCTTATTACACTAAGCTCTGAGTCTTTCCTATTAATGGTCTATTTTAAATATGTGCTATATACTGGCTGTTAAACCTATTAACAGAATATATAAAGTACTGACCTTAAAGAAATTTCCAGAATAGGGTAAAATAAGATGAAGACATAAAAAGGGAACAAGTAGTAAATGATACTCAACAAATACACTTCAGAAAGGCTTTTCTATTACTACTATAATTACTTTTCTAAAACTTGATCCAATTTGCCCATATTGAATTCTTAACTTCTCTTTTGATTAACTCATTAATGGGATTCTTGCTATTCTATAAATTAAAACTCACGACTTACTGAATGCAATATATGTCCATCTACTTTCTTGATTTCTCATAATGCTAATTGTAGCCATTATTATTTTAAAATAAACTGAAATGGTAAAGTTGAAAAATAACATGGAACATTAAACTTAAATTTATGACACAGACGATTTATAACAGAAAGATAGTTCTAATTTATCTACCAGTAACAATAAAATAATGAATACATTACATCAGCTTCTACAGAATATACATTTTCTATAGAATGTGCTCCCAAGCTAAACAAAAAGCCAGAATTACACGAAGTACATAAAAGTAAACAAAAGTAATAAAGTGTAAAATTTACATTATGATTAAATATTTAGTTATAGAAGTAGGATTGGAAGTAGCCTCTTTCTCTGTTTTGATTGAATATATAAATATTTGAAAACTATCTTCCAGCACTACCTCTATCCAGGATCTTCTGGAAGGAGTACCATGCCACCTACTCACCCCATCCACCCCCTCCTAAGAAATATCTTATATCATTTCTACCAGCTCTATTTAAACTGGCCAGCTTTGAGAACCACTCTCCCAAACCCTGTTTTATAAATAAACAGCTTTAAACAGAAAATCTGGGGGAAAGGAACACACTTGGATTCTTCAATCTCCCCAGCAATATTTGTTCCTTAATTTCAAACAAAATGTTATAAACAGCATTGCTATTAATAACAATGTGAACTCCTGGTCTTAGTGTACATTTAAGTGTATTGTATGTTCCACTGTATGTTCCATTTATTCACAAGAGACATTATTATTGAAACTTTAAAACTGAAAAAGTTATCAGAGAATAAAAGGTATCTTAATGTAAAAAGAGACAAATATATTTATCAATTAAGATTTCTATAAAATTCCAAGAAAAGGGCAGTGCACTGATAGGGAGTTCCACTCAGTGTAGAAACTTATAGGTAGGAAACAAATAATTTTGCTATTTCTTCTCAGTCTTTATTAGAAAATTTAGGTTCATTTTTGCATTTCTTGCATTCTATGAATCAAATAGGGTAAATGTGATCTTTTTTCTTTATTGCTTGCTTGCTTGCAACAAATCAGATAGGAACATTATACCCACTTTGTTTTTTCTGAAAGGTACACACACTTCCTTTCTTCACATAATTGCTTTTAAATTAGGTGATGTGAAAACCATACCTTTGGGGTCAGACAGGTTTATGCTTAAAATATTTTAGGGACGTTAACCAGTTTCCTATTTTTTAAAATGGCAACAATCTACTTCACAGGTTGTTGAAAGGTTTGAATGAGATCTCAGACACACTCAAAAATCATTGGCTCACTATTCAATGTTTACTGTAGTCATTATGCTATTTCTCTCCCTTTCAGTTTCTTACATGAATAAATTGACCAAATGCCTAAGTAGAAGAATGTACATCTGTTCACAACATCTAGTACATTTCAATTTCTTTATTGGCATGAAAGAGTAATTTTCAAAAAGGGGTTTTTCAAACATATTTTTATGCAGTGGGGATTTTCAACTTTGTAGTACATGACCAACTATACTAGACACTCACAAACTGTTATGGTTGTGTGTATGTGTGTTTGCGTGTGTATGTAAAAAAAAAAATATATATATATATATATATATATATATATATATATATTCTTTTTATATATTTATTTTATGTATATAAATACATCAGGATACACACACACACACACACACACACACACACACATTAGCTTTAATCTCAACATTTACAATTTCTCTAAAAAAATTCAATTCCAATTTCTACTAGTGACAGTCAATAGGAGTCAAGAAAATGATGACCCAGAAAAATTGCTCAGAAAGACCAAATGGCTTAGTCACCACTGGCATTTCAATTACCTAATAGGTTATCTGGGCACATACATACATATACTTTTGAAGACCAGAAATAGAGTTTTTCAAATGAGAACATACCTCCTTCAACTTTAGTTAAAATAACTCATGTCAAAAACTTTCCTCATTTAAAAATAATTTTATATTCAGTAAGAGATTTTGGAGGGAAAGAGTCATTTAACCTTTTATGTGACTATACTGTACATACCTATGTTATATATGCACATATTCATAATCATTCATGCAAAAATGTGTATATGTATTTACAAAATGGTTGAAGAGAGTGTCTGTCTGTCTGTCTGTCTGCCTAGCTATGTATCTCTCACCCGTCCCACCACTGAGTGCATGTTTGCAATCATAACAGTGATGAGAAACAAAAGTATGTATTGCTTCATTGAAAAGGTGGCTGGGCAGAGGTAAGCATCATGGCATTTTCCTCCCCTTGTCTCTGACGCAGATAGTATATTTTCTGAGATGAATTAAACCCAGACAATAGTAATTGGCTTAAATAACACAGTCTAATAATTTTATTAGTGTATAACTTTAGAAGAATGCAGATAAAAATATTTTATTAGCTTTCTCTGAATAATTATATTTTATTTTCTAGTTTTAAGCACGATCTTGACAGCGTATGCCAAATACTGTTTTACGTTAGTTACAATTGCATAGTTATATAGTTATGTTTAACTTTGTGCTATTTAACTATAGGTAAACATAGCTTATTTCATAATTAGAAAGTTCACAATTTTTTTCCAATTTTTATATGTTCTAAGAAAAAAACAATTCTAAACTAATAAGGGTAATCAGAATTGATCAGAAGTTTGCCTTGTATAGTCTTCTGAATTGTTTTATTTTTTAAAAAAACAAGCTTTTCCAAAAATTACTGTTTATTAAAATAAATACTATTGCCTTTTTTCCTTAATTAAATCTGCACAACCCCAGGCCAATACACTGTTAACTGGGCCCTAATCTACTATACAGAAGAGGCCGAATGGTACATGATAAAAGGCCACACTGTGGCTGCAGCTTCGGGCTTTTTGTCAGAGGTGCATGTTGCTATAAACTCTGGCTCTGCTGCTTTAGCACCACGAGATTTACTTAACCCCTTAATGTCTCAGGCTAATGTGCAAATTGGGGGTAAAAGTTTCTACCTCCCAGAATTATAATAATTAAATGAGATGATACGGGTAACTGCTACAACAGTGAGTGATACACTGAAAGCCACAAATGTTTGAGTATAAAACATGAAGCACAGCCCCCTATAGCCTATCCTCATGTACAGCCCTGGCAGGCCTTTTAAAATGTCAGATCATGTCACCTTCATGTTGAATCTGCAGCAGCTGCCCTCCACAGAATAAAATGTGAAGTCTGAATAAGGACCTCCTACAAGTTTCCAAACCCTGCTGACTCTGTCTAACCTCAACATTTAAATTCTTCCCATAATTATCTCTTTCCCTGCTCCTGAAACCAACCAAGTGAGCTCCTGATTTGGCCACAGCACTTGTTCCTTCCCCAAACACTGAACATTGGTACCAGTGCTGCCACTGACCTCCCCCACAAACCCAGTACCTTCTTGGCCTGCTTCTTCCTCATTTATTATTTCTGTTCAAACTTCATTTTGTCAGTCTTTCTTTACCCACCTAATTCACATCTGCACCCACTACACTGGCCTCTATCCACTCACCTTGCTTTATTGATTGATTTATTTTTATGGAACTTAAGAACATTTGATACACTATTTGTTTACTTATTTATCTTTTTATTGTTTATCCTCCTCCAATAAAATGTAAGATCAGTGAGAAAAGGAATTTTTTTTTCTGTTTCTTCACACTTTTTTTGGGCTGCATATTGCATATGGGGGGGGAGGTTAATAAATATTTTCTTAATTAATAAACCTGGCATTGAGGTATTAGAAATCTTAATGCTACCAATTGCACAGGCACAGAAACAGAATTTGTCAGATGCTTCCATCTAAAATACAATTAATAGTTGGTTCATAGTTATAGAACGTCTATAAAAAAGCACAGTTCTAATAGTCTTAATTGTACAGTGTAAATATTAAACATTCTATAACATTCAATATGTTAATATTATAGAATGTTTAATATTCACACTATACAATTAAGTATATAATTAATATATTCTATATTAAATAACATCCATAATAAACATCCATATTAACATCCATATTAAACATTATATAGGTATTGATATTCATGTTAAATATAAAAATTTGTAATCATTAAAAATGTATAAAAATACTGTTGAGAAATAAAACTGTCAATCATGATAAAATTAATATAACAACATTGAATGTAATTGAAGTGCTTTTAAAAATATAAAATTATATATAAATATATATTCATTAGCAAAGTATTTTAAGCAAAAACAACAAAAAATAATTATCTACATTCACTCTCATTGTTAAAGTACTTCTATTTGTTCCTTACTCATTTAATGACAGGAATTATAGCATGTGGTATTCTTGTGAGTCACACATCAAATTTTAGGAAGGATGACTACTCTTGGCCCCTTGTTTCTTTGCCAATCCACATAACCATACTCCTTACATGATGGTTAGTTTAAAAGCAGATACATAACCCAAACCTGAGACAATCCGATCCATGTGGTATCCAGAGACACCAGTGACTGTTTCAGGGTGAATCGAAAAACTAAACTTGTCTAATCCAAGGGAAACCTAGGACTGGAGCTTGATGTTCCAGGTAGCACCTGCAGAGGGGTTTCAAGAAAAGGGCAGAAATATGGAGCAGAAACACTGATCAAGTTATAACTGAAGACTTTACATTCTGGCCTTTCAGATGGAATTGACAATATTGTTTTTTTGTTTGAGAAAGTTTGGGTTGTTTTAATGCTGAGGGCAGTCAAGAATATTTACCATACTACTATTACCTCCTGTATGTTATCAAAAATTTGTAAATTAAGAAGTTGCTGCAGGACTGTAGCCTATTTTGAATAGGATCTCACTGGGGTTGATACTGCCAGCCCATAATAGACAGAGCTATATCTAAAGTAGCACATTTGTGTTTCTTCATACATACACATTTACATTAAAATCATGTGTTAAGATGAAAGAAAAAAAGATACCATGGCTATGGCCATGCAACCCTGAACAAACCCAATCCCGTCTGACCTCAGAAGCTAAGCAGGGTCGGTCCTGGTTAGTACTGGGATGGGAGACCACCTAGGAAAACCAGGTGCTGTAGGTGTAAAAAATAAAAAATGAGAGATTGTACACTGAAAAGGTCCTTGCAATCTGTGAGGTCAACCAAGGCTTGACTTGCCTAAAAAAAAAGAAAAAAAAAGAAAAGAAAGAAAGATAAAGAAAAAAAAAAAAAAAGATACCCCATGGTTTCTTATAGCATGTTTTCTGATTCCTATGAATTGTTCTTTCCCTTGGTGCTACAGATTATGCTCCAAGTGGTCTCTACCTTTAAAGAAAAAAGCAAACCTGTATAATTTTAAAATGTCGCTTTGTAGACTAAAATTTGCAGAGTATTTACTAAGATAGAATTTTTTATCCTCCACTATCCAGGAGAGTTAGGTCACTTAAAAAAAAAAAAAGTTTAAAGTTTCATTCCTTTCTAATTTGTGGAAAGAAAGTGAGTATGTGAGAAGTTAGGTATATGTATGAGAAAACTTTTGAGAGGAAAAAAAAGTAAAAGATAATTAGCCAAATATAAATAGTTTTTGGATTATTCACTGCTTCACTTTATCCTTCTTTTGAGAAGGTAATTGGGAACTGATTGCATTCTCAGAATTACTAGAGATGCAGCAGATGGCTTTGAAAATATTCTCAAATTAAAACATGAGTTTAGTGTGTGCTCTGGCAACAGAAATCATAAAATTTTACTTTATACACTCATTCTTGTTTTTGCTGATGTAATCTAATGTAATTAAAAATTTCATTCTATTGAAAAGCTACTTTTTTGCAAAAGTTCTCATCCTGAACATCACAGTCTAATAAATACCAACTAAACAAGAGACACATGCTTATAATTGTAGATATTCTGACATAATCTTAGATCCTTTCTTTAAATTTATACAAATCAAATATTCATACAAACAAAATTTAAAATTTCATGAAGACAGATGTAAATAAAATTGTAACTTTATCAAATACTTGATGGACCTAAAGAAAAAAATCACCGAATCTGCCCTCCTATCCTCATTTGTGAAAGGGAAGAGAGGAATTATTTGAATATGTAAAGGATAAGATATTTTTAAACAATTTACTTCTAAAATAGAACTACACATTGGTTGAACTCAAGAAAATTATAGAAATAAAATCCATCTACTTATAATGAATTATAAAGGGAATAATTTAACTATAATGAAAATTTGTTATCAAAACTATTTCTACCAAAAATTTTAATATTGCCTTACCAAAATAACAACTGATACATTATTTCATAAAATACTAAACTAGTATATTTTCACACTACACTATTTTTCACAATTATGTTTTTAGCAATTTTCTATATGCTTCTAAAGATTAATTTGAAAAGGTCTTCTATATAAGCAAACCCTCCACTTCATTCTTCCTGTTCCAGCTCTATTGACTATTGGCTTTTTTCTTCCAAATTGCAAGAAAGCCTCTGTTTTTGGTTTTTTTGCATTTGTGCCTGAAACACATCTCCTCTAAATCATTACTTGCTTAGATCATTCAGATCATAGTTCAATGCTCATACTCTCATGAAAGCATCCCTGATTTGTTTAGCTATTATTGTATATTATAATTTCTACTCTTGTTTCTCAGGCTTATCTTTTTTTGTGGTGCTTATTACAAGATTAATTTTTTGTTTGTGTATTGGCTTACTTGATTTTTCTTTACCTTGACAAGGATATATATTTCTGTCTTCCTTTAGTGCCAGGATGAGTCTCTGGCAATGAAACTTTTTGCCAAAAATATAAAAGTGCATTTGGGCATTTATAACATATAAAAAGTTAAAAGATCATTAAAATAATATGTTGATTCATTCACGGGTAATAAGTTATGTTACATATTTAAATTGTTTTCATATTTTTACATATCAACTGGTAGCTATGCCTAGTAAAACGCATTGTACACGTAGTTAAATCTTATACATGTTTTTTTCTCTTTAAGCTTATTTTGAATTTCAGGTGCTAACAAAACTGGAGCTATTTTCTTTATCCCATGGACTATATCAGAGTTTACAGGCTATATTTCTACCAGGTATCAATATAGCTTATTTGCGTAACTGATTATAAAATTTACTTGTGATTGAATGATGCTTAGTTGCTGCACTATTCAAGCTCTGTAATAATAACTGCAGGGTAATGGTTAATGGCTTATATCTATTATAAAAGCATGTAAGTTAGAAAAATATATGTTTAGTTGTGTATGTGTATTCATTTAGATGTTGGACTTGGGTATATTATGCTCTTCCATTTCAATGCAATGCAGCACACTATACAACCTGAGAGAGAAAAAAATGTGTAAAAAAATGATAGTCAATCCTACCCATAAATCCTCATCTGGTCAATAGCCACTATATCCATTCCTTTAGCCATGAACATAAACTAAAAGTTCATAAATTCACATACTGTCTATTTTTCATTGGTAAGGTTTCTTCCTCACATCAGCCAAAACAGGAACTTAAGCATTTCCTTGATTTCCTTTGACAACTTATGGATAAACAATAATGGCAAGACAAGTGCAACTGAATAATCTTTTTCATTAAGGGCAGGAAAAAAATCTAGGATAACCTGATTCTACCTTTAAAATGCAACATTAGATACAAAGTACAAATACTAGATAGTCCATTTACCCAATTGTTGGGAGAGGAATGATCTTCAGTTACTTGTTTTATTCTAAGAATTTAAATTAACATTTTACTAAAATTTATATAGTGGATCTTTATAGTGATTTTCTAATAGGTTTTTAGAGGTACTAAAATCATGATGATTTGAGATGCCTAAAAATATATAGCAAGATATTGTCAATAGCACAGAACATTAAGCTGAATACTGTTCCATGAGATTTGCTTCATTCTTGATGTCTAACATGTTCAAAATAAATATAAAAACAATCACAAGATAGAGTGAAATAGGGAAAAAGTAAATAAGAACAATCGGTAGTGCATGATTCTATTATTTTAATATCAATGCATATATAGTAGACAAGCATATACCTTATACATGGTATATATCTAGTTTATATAGCTATATCTATTGATATGTAGATATATATCATAGGCAGGAAAATTGAAGGATAATTGAAACTAAACTATTAACAGAGACTACTTCCTGCACAAATTGTATTAGAGAGGGCAGAGATTTTTAAATTTTAGTTTCCACACTGTAGTTTTGGTTAAATTTACTACAACAAATATGTACTGCTTTGCAATATTAAAAAAATTAAACTAAAAAGGGGGCTGTGATAGACACTTGTACGTTGCCATTTTATCCCTTCAAATGTGTGCTTTGTAACATCTGTATTTTTCAGCATCTTGGAAACATTTAAAATAGAGTTCTTTTAATGATTCCAAAGCGATGTGTTGGTATTTTCTGCAGCAGGCAAAAGCCCAGCTTCCTCTCCTGTTTACAAACACACAAAGGACCCTGGTGCGAACAGTGGTATCATTACATTGCTGCTTAATAGCACATGCAGTTGATACATTAATTGTTTTAT
Organism: Cynopterus sphinx; assembly: GCA_030015415.1. NCBI lineage: Eukaryota > Metazoa > Chordata > Mammalia > Chiroptera > Pteropodidae > Cynopterus > Cynopterus sphinx. Next base: position 14,342,543 of record CM057381.1, read on the forward strand.
TGACTATTTTAAAAGTTTATGACCTCATCTGCATTCCAATTTGACCTTGTTTTGCAGTTTTCTAGTGAATCACCACATTCAACAACCTACATAATGCGAATTATACCAATAAATTTAGAAAATGAAAAAGAGTCAGATGATATGCACCTCATTATTTTTTTAATCAACTAAATCATTGGTAGGCAGGATTTATATTGCAAAGAACTGCATAATCGCAAAACATTGATGCTACAGTCTCATGATTAGAAAAGATGCCCCACATTTTTAAATATAATTTTCTTTTAAATAATAATTACCAGATAAGTGGGTCAGGCAATATACTCAAGATATGAAGCTTTAATTTTTTTAATATTTTATTTTAAAAATGCCAGATGAGTTAAGAATGGACTCCATGACACCATGTATTTATTCAAAAATATTTTTTAAATGAAGTTGTTATTTCTAAAACCTGAGTCAAGTCTTATGCTTCCAAAGAAATGAAAGCGGATTGGAAAACACACATAAGTAAATTAAGGTCCTGAAAATTTGGTTAAGGTGCAAGATGAAAATAAAATTCTGTACCTTAAAACAAACTAAACAAATGTTGTCTGATGTTTATAAAATAAAATCTCACATAAAGCACTTTTGCCAGTTTCCCCATTCCCCTTCCACTCTTAAAATATTATGAAAAAGAAATTTTACAGTCCTCACAATTTCTCTCTTACTAGTCACCAAATAGTGTGTTTGTGAGTTTTATGTTCTAAAAAGAAATAGGACAAGGTATTGCATTCCATGAAAGAAAAAATGACACAGACTTTTGGGATATTTATTGAATTTGCATAATTGGAGAATATTGTTCCATATAGTGCTCTGAGTGCTTTTAAAATGCTTTAAGAAGTAGAATAAATAAAATATTCCCAGATGGAATGTAAAAGAAGGAACAGGACAAGAATATAAATAAAATAATGAGGAAAGAATTAGTGGAATTAGAATTTCAGAGCTAGATGCAATAGGGGCATCAATCTATTCCTCCTTTTTTTAAAGGTGAGGAAATAAATGCCCAGAATTATAAAGTGACTTGTCAACAGTTTCAGTATAAGTAAGGAGTGTTATAGTGATCTAAACCTAAAAGGCCTTGTAACTTATCTAGAGCTTTGTAACTGATTGTGATTTCAGAGAAGACTATGGAGAGCCATTCAGGGCAAATAAATGTAAATTTGCTGACATTTGAAAGATATTCTCACATGCAGCAAACTTGGTCAGAGTACGATACATGCACTAAGCAATAATGAAACTACTGAAACGATCACTGAGTTTTCGAGAAGAGTTTTTTGAGGGGCAAAAATTAAAGATCTATTCTTGTTTCCCAATCTTGGTGAAAAAGTATTGTTATATACATTCCATATGTTGCAAATTGTAAACTGATTGTAACTCTAATAGAAATAATATGGAACAACTAGAATATGGAATATTAAAAAATCATATTCTATAATTAGTTTATGTATGTCACATAAAATTAGGTAGAACTGTTTTTCATATTTGACCCACTAATATGCCAAAAAGCCTTATGAAATAAGACTGAGTCGCAATGTTACTAGTAACAGACAAAGTTCTTAATGCAGAGATCATCACTATTAAAACAGATTACCTTTTGATTTCATCTTTCCAATGGTTTGCTTTCTACGATCTTACAAATACATCATTTTAGAAAAAGACTAAAATTTATTCTTCAACTAATTTTATCAAGTAATGAATGCCACTTTCTGGTTGTAGAAATAACACTTTATGAAATTACTCCATGCTCCTAAGACCTTTTTAGCCAATCTCTTTACCAGAAAGACTTTCATTTCAGCTTCAGCCCTAAATCACTATATTCATGAGTAATAAACTAGAAATCCTGTATACTTGTGAATTATTTTAGATATCTAAATTACTGTTAAAATTTACATTCTCACTTCATGTGACAGAGTGTCTAATTGACTATGTGCTTGGATTAGCAGCCACTTCCTAGGATTCTCACAGAATATTAAAGAACAGATTGAGCCATTAGCACAATGGAGAAATAAAATATTGAACAAGGAGAAATACTTCTTCAGACTGGCGGCATTTTCACCTGCTATTTCCTTAGAAGAAATAAATAAAGCACTTTATAACAGCACATGTCAAAGACTGATGAAAAATAAGTTTTCAAGAGATAGCAGTATAATAAATATACTGGCAATTTTGTTTTAATCTAAAAAAGATTTTGATTATTTTAGAAGAAAATGTGTTGTGGTATTTTTACATGTTTTGGTTTGGTTTGGTTTTTCTATAATTGTAAAGTTTTCTAACTTCTTAACAAACTTTGTAATAATTAAGTGAATGAAACTTTAATAATAATTAAGTGAATGAAACTTTGATAGTAATTAAGTGAATAGAGCTAAACTGGATGCGGTTTAAAATAATAATTATGTGTGACCTTAATACTTGAGGGTAAAAATAAGATAAAGGTTCATAAGCCAAAATAAATAATTATAAATGGTAAATCCCAAGCACCAGCCACACATGGATTGGTGAAAACTCAAGTGACAGCACTTACTGGTCCATCAGCAACCTCTCCTTTTCTTTTTTCTCTGAGAAATATAGCATTCGTAATGCTGTTAAGTAAGTGGGAGAACTAGAAGAAATCAATATTTAAGAGGGAGGGAGGGAGAGGGAGAGAGAGAGAGAGAGAGAGAGAGAGAGAGAGAGAGAGAGAGAGAGAGAAACAGTTTGGTAGGTAGCAAACAAAATTGATAGTAATTTCTCATTGATGTTCAAAGAAAATGTATATTTCTGACGAAGGTAGATGTCTCCACACTAGATTCTAATAAAATACTAACATTGATGTCTGTTTGTATTTGATATTTTCACTATCTACTAAATATCCAAAACAAGTTGTCTTCCAACTCTTATCCTAATTTTGCTTAAAAATATTTCCATTTTTTTTCACAATAGAGCAGTACCTTTTTCAAACAAGAATAAGTCCACTACAGAGAACATGTCCCTTCTTTCTCTCTCTCTCAAAGAAACAAACAATGACAAAAACAGGATTTGTCATTATTTCTCCATTAAGTCTGGTTTTCTTGGTATTGTTTAATGTTAATTTTCCTTCCCAGGCACCCATCTGAAAAAAATTTTCAGTGTTAGTATTTTTTTTTAATTATGCCTCTGATTCCAGTTTACCAGTTACATGTGTCACCTGGACCAGAGTTCATTTTATATATACACACATATATATATATATACACACACACACACACACACACACACACACACACACACATATATATATGTGTGTGTATATATGTATATATATATGTTTATATATATATACATACATACATACATATATATATGTATGTATGTATATATATATATATTTTTTTCTGTGAGACAGTGATTTGAATCTGTGCATTGCCCATAACTTGTCTGTATATATGACAGCATCAAGGTAGAGCTCCAAACATTAGCAGTGTAAACTCAATTTTTCAAGATGAATCCATTTGTACCTAAAAATTATTAATAGATAAGAGCAGATAGGGCACATTTTTCTACCAGTGCACTGGGCAAGGATGGTGAACTTCTCTTTGTGAAGTATCTGATCACATGTATCACAACCAAAAGTGTATGATTAATGCTGTCTGACCAAAATTAACTATCTCCAGTTATTACAAGAGTACTAGAGTACAAGAGTACTCTCTGGGAAGAGAAAATAAATATAATAAATCTGTGTGTGTGTGTGAATAGAAACATGAGAGACTTCAGAATAAAATAACTTTCTCTAGTAACACATATTTTTTAAAAGCATCATTTTAATTTACTCTTCTTTAACATAGCATCTTTTATTATTTCAGATTACCTTAAATTTAATTTATTCATTACAGTTTCACTTGACTAACTGCTTTCCAATTCCATTAACATTTTCACCTGAACTCAAGCCTGGGAAATAATTTTGAGTGAACATTAAAAAAAAAATGAGGACTTGAAAACAAACAGAACAACAACAACAAAAACTAAAACAAAACCCCAAATAAAGTCCTTATTTCAGAGGAAAAGCATACTTTCATGAAGGAAGTAAAACATTTTCCTTGGGGGAAAATAATAGTGTATTCATGAAGGATAGTAATAATTTTCACTAGCATAAATATAAATGGAAACAAGAGAAAGAAGCAATGTAAAAAACCATTGGGGCATACTACTTGATTATTAGGAGAAGTCTCATACCATAATATTTCAGACTGTAGAAAATGATAGATGGTTAAGTTAAAGTATATTTTATTTAATATCACTCTTTTCCAATTTGATGGAAGTTGTAAGTTTCCACTTGATAGAATAAGCTTTGTTTTTGCCTAATTTCACAATGAAAAGCAGTGCCACAAACTCTAGATTTTTAGAAAAATAATGGTGATGAGTGACCTCTACATAAATGTTTATGACTCTTGATCTATCAATTAGCAGATTATAACCTGAGATTCAGGGGAGGAGGGGAAGGAGGCAAATATCCCCATAGGAAAACAAATGCTTCAGTCATCCCTGGATACATTCACTCATCAAATATTTTCTGAGAGCCTGCTATGTTTTATGTCATATGATAGGAGTGGAGTGACAATGGAGAAAAGACACTGTCTACTGCCTCAAGTAGAGGTGGGGGATCCAGCTTGATATTGGGGAAACACCCCCTCGGTGGAGTGAGGCAGCTTGAAATCCACACCAAGCCATGAGATATGCAGTTTGTTTTCTTTGCAAGTGCACCTCATAGTCTCCTGACATTCTTAGTTGAGGACAGAGGGTGGTACAAAAACATTGGCTAATTAATGGCTTATTCCAGACATAAAGCTCTGAGTTTGCATTAGTCACATCAACAAAGTGAATTGATAAAAATTCATGGCCCAAAAGACAAAACACAGAACAGCAGAGAAAATAAGCTAATGAATTTCATCAAGTACATTCTAGGGACAAGGTATGTCTTTATTCTTGCCTACCAGTTATCTGTAGGAGAATGTAAGTCAGAGCTACAAGGTCTCTGATCACTGAAATCCTTGACTCTGAATGAATGAATGAATGAATGAATGAACGAACGAACGAATGAATAGTCCAAAATAGCTAAAATGTAAAACAGAACTATATGAAGAAAAAGTTTTACATTAAAGTTTAGACACTAAAATTTAGATTTCCTATAAAATGAACTCTAGTGAGAACAATAATTTTCAGTCTGAAATAATTTAGTTTATATTGCTTACACCAGTTACTATTTAGTAAAAGGTGGTTCAATAAAGAATTTCTCGTTAAAAATGTTCAATAGATGTTTAGTATGTTAAATAATAGTAGATATCTGTAAAACAGCTATTAAAAATGAATAAATAGATAATAAATGGAACAATGGTTTACCAAGGAAATGATTTTATTTTCCTAAATTAACTGATATTTACCTTGTATACTAAATATGGGAAAATACACCAACATAATTTTAACTTCTATAAATAAACATTTGTAGCTAATGTCTTCAGCTTAATTTCATTTGGGGAAAAGATTTAAGTTAGACTAATTCCCGACATAGCCTTTGTTTAGTATAATCTGAGTTATTAATGTGAAGTAAGAGCTCTTCATTTACTTTGAGAGCAGAGAGTCTCAATAGCCAACTTCTTCATTAATACAATAGCTAATAGAAAAACAATTCTCAAAGTTGTAGCCACTGTCATACTACTGTCCTCCACACCTGGACTTGAAATGCAAGAAAGACATTAGAAAGCTGGGAAGAGAGGGAGAGAGAGTCACAAGGTGGTGGAGTTGAAAATAATAGCTTAATAGACTGGCACTGAAATTTAATCAAGAAAATTAAGATGTGATAACTGATAATATTCCCTTTACTTTAAATCATAATATTATTCTGTGGAAGAAATTGAGCTGGGATACTGACTCCAGAAATAGCACTCAACATGATCAGAGACTTGGTGGTTGAGGACTTCTGAGAGCAAGAAAAAAGAAAATGTTCAAAGAACCATTTTGTCATCTGATCTACCTTTTTGAACCTCCTTTGAAAAGCATCACTACCTTGGTGATTCTGTGACATTCTCTACAAAACTGTATTCCCTACTCTTGCTATATATAAACATAGACTAAAACCACCGAGGCCCCGCCTATATTTGGTATGCCCCCATCTATCATGGGATAGGTAATTTGTGCATTCATCTTTTAAAACTAATAATGAATTTCTAAAACCTTTTAAACAGGCTTAAGTTTTGTAATCCATTTACTGAACATGCCTGCAATGAAAAATTAATTATTAAACAAGAGCCTTGGGAAGACATCACTGGCCTTGTCACCGACACGCTAGATTGATAACATGTCACTTTCCGGACCAGGAAGGGTGCTGACAACTCTCAAATTTAAATCTAGAAGGGTAAGGCTAAGCACGTCATAGCATAAGTCACATTTTTAATTTATTTTTTTATTAAATGTTAGATAGAATAAATTCATCCATGCCTCTCAAACTCCTTCCGATTAAATGAGCTGGCACTCTTTCAAATGTAAAGCATGGTTACGGCTTCTCAAGGGCATCAGAAATGCTGAAGTATAAGACAATGGTAAATACAAAAGGCAAAAGAGGTGGACAGTGATATATTCACAAGCACCACAGGAGAAGTGAGGTTTTTTAAAATGCTGAGGCTAAGAAAACAAGGGCAGCACATTCCCCAAATGGTAAATGCACCTGCAGTGAGAGGCTGTTTGAGTGCTGGTGCCTAAATGTGTCTACCACTCTGGCTGGGGGAAAAAAACAACTAAAAAACAGAGAGGAACAGCTGTAACCAATTTTCAAACCTTAAGTTTGGGGTTGGGTTAGGAAGTTAGGAGAACTGTTCAATACTAGTTTCAGTTCTACCCTTTTATTTTGCAACATAAAAATGGTTTTCAGTGACTAAAGAAAAGACTTGTTGGACTGCATATTCCTACAATGAACACTACAGCTTTTTTCACTCTTCTCTTTCCAGAAAGAGTTCAGTCTCATCCTATCAAGTGACTGGAACATAGTTTATATTAAACATAATCAACCAGATCAGAGAGAACAGATCATTCACATTATTGCTATCTAAAAATGCTCTGATATACTGAGTTCAAATTAAAAGAGCCTGAATAAACAAAATGCTTATTTTATTGGGCCACAATTTTTGGAAAAATATAAAGAACATCTTCATAGAGTAGTACTTTACAGCTTGTAATCCTAATTTTTTTCAGTAAACACTTATTTGCTAATGGCTAAATGCTATGGAAGGTACAAATACGCTAATAACACTCTCTAGCCTCTCACAACTTTATATTTACTAGGAAGATATAGCAGAGGAAAATGTGTTTATCTAAGAAGCACAAGAAAGGTGCCATATAAACTATAGCTTGGGTCCTCAGAGAAATTTCATTGACAGTGTCTGCTGAGATGGACATTTTACTGAATATTACTAATGTTTCCGCAGATGGGATACACTGGTGAATGGTCACAAATCCCAATCCTTGCAGATATTACATTCTAGTCAGTGAAGGCAAATGATTTACAAGAGTTATAATAAATAAGTTATATGTCATTATATAGAACATACTTCGACCACTAGTGCTAAGAAAAAAGGAAAAAGCAGAGGAGGTTAGTTAGTTGCAACTCAAAGTGCCCATTCTGGGAATGAGTGATTATAATTTTAAATAAGTGAGTGAGATAGGGTTCATTGAGAAAGTGACATTTGAACAAAGATTTAAAGAATTTTAATAAGAATGTGTCCTGGGAAAGAGTATTTTAAGGAAAAAAAAATAGCCTAGTACTTATTTTAAGAGCCTACTACTAAACTGACACAGAAAAGACACGCATCCAAAATACTAAATAAATAAATGTATCTACAAACTTACAGTATCCTCAAAGTACACTTGTCCAAATGTGAACAGTCCCATTTAGCTGGAAAGTGGTGTGTTTGTTGTAAAATCATGGTAGAAAAAGCTAAAAACGTAGGTGAATTCAAAGGTAAAGATTTGTAGGAAATTCAGTATGCATTGAAAAAGACTTAAGTTTTAACTAGAGTCAAGGAGAAGGAGGAAAGAGGAGGAAAGCGTAGTAACAGAAACAGAGCTGTGCTTTGAAATGGTGACTGAATTAGATTAGATATGGATGAGACTGGAGCTATGAGAGATTAATAGGCTCCTAAATATTCTTTGTAAGGGATAACACAGACTTAGTCTTGGATCACAATTTTTAGAACTTGAAAATTAGGTCATGTCCAAAAGAAACTTACTCATTCATTCACTGAGAAATGAGGGGGAAAAAATCATATTAAAGCTCATTTAAAAATAAAACAAAACAAAAAGACTTCAATCAATCATTATTGACTATAATAATGATAAACCATCAACACCTCAGAAAGATTGAGTCCCTAGCCATCTATACCAGTCACCTTTTCACCCTTTCAGCAATTTCCTCAGCACCTTCCTTTAATTCTGCATTTTTTCAAACCAGCTGGGCTTTTTCCTACTTCTCTGCCTGTGCTCAGGCTATAGAATTCAATCTTTTGTACTCAGTCTGGAAAACTCCTACTTATCCTTCAATGCCCAATTTATATGTCATTTAATCTTTAAATTCAATTAAGTGGGCCTAAGATGTCAAGTAAGGTTGATATACAGGTTTCAGAGTTAGTGGGAAATATTAGAAATGTTGATAATGGAGGAAAGTTGCAAAGGAAGAACATAAAAAAGATGTGAAGGAAGATGAGCAAACCTATTTACATTCCCAAAACACATGCTATTGCAAGTTTGTTCTATATTCTGTGAACTTTTAAACTAAATAAACTTACTGATAAAGAAATAAGAAATAAGTAACTTCACTTTCACTGTTTAATCATATTTCTGAGAAAGTAAATTTCATAAGAAATAGAATCAAATTCTCTTTGTACAGTAGGAAATTAATAACATTCTTAATTTTTATCCATGTAAAAGAGTGGATTTTTGACTTAATTTATGACACGATTTTTAAGTATCTTTAAGCTGGGAAATACACGTCAAAAAAAATCACCAAAGGTTAAAATATTAATTCTTGATAATTTTAAAGTGGTAAAAACATTTATATAAAATATCTTTATTGCTATTATTGATTTGTATTTATTGAGTACTTATATAGCCATGTAATTTTTCTAAGTACTTAATATCATTTATTCATCTACAAAATGATAGGTGAAGAGTAACTTTTATAATTACTCACATTTTATAAAAGATTAAGAATTAAAAAGGCAAAATATCTTTCTGAAGTCACATAACTAATAAATTTCACACACAATTGAGTCTATCTCAATCAAGAGCTTATTTTCCAACTATAGAGCTGATAAGCTAGTTTTTGTAATAATTGTACTCAATTAAAAGTAGGAGGTCTAATGTTTGAACTAAGATTCAAATGTACAATTATGGTGTTTCTGCTAACCACATTGCTTAGAAAAAGACAGCAAAATAATTCAAAACAGTGCAAAACATTGAAAACTTGTACCATAAAATTTTAAAAATTATGTACCTGAAAAGTATGTCACAAGACACAAGGACAAGAGTAAAATCTATGCTGTGCTGCTGGGAATCCAAATTTTAGTTTGTTTCTTACTGCTAACAAAACAAGGGTAGAGAAATCCCAAAATGGGAAAAGCTGTGGCTTGTTCCCTGGCTGGCATGGTCTGAGAATGCTCTTGGTACAGCATTCTAAGTACCTAGGAGAGAATGTCAATCCCCTTGGTTTAATTAAGACTAGAGTTGTTTGGCTGTGACTGAAAGACAGGGAGAGAGCAACATGGGATCCAAGAAATCGGATGAACAGACGGGCTGTGTACTCCAAGTGGGATGAAGGGGACAGGAGAGTGTCCTATGGTAATAGTGAATCCCAGGTACCCTACTCAAAAAAGAATCTTCCAGAGACAACTAAGAACCATTCCAAAATCATGGAGGCACTTGATATATTAAGCTTTTTAAGCTTTTATGTCTTACTCTCCTAGTTTTAATTTCTATCAGTGCAGGTGACTACTCTGCAGGAAGCTTGTAAGAATTCAGTTGTTGTCAGGAAGGTTTGTCAGCTTATTTATTAGGCCTCAAATTTCCCATACAAAATTAATGTAGGTTTCTCCTGTATTATATCATTGGTAAGATAAATATTTATTATTTGAAATAATGCTAAGGAAATTGTTTGCCTTGTTCCCAGAAATAGCTACAACCAAACTACTTTAGTATAAAAAGTAAACATGCTAGATTTCTTGTGGAATATCTTTATCTTCAGAATTCCTTGGGGGTAAATATTTGCAATAGATTTAAAACATTTTATTTTATGTAAAATCACATTCTATCAATCACTGAATATGGAAACATAACAATCATTAAGAGAAACATTATCAAAAATTTTATGTGCTATGTCAATAAACTTACACTAATAGATTTTATTGATGATTTTAACGTTATCTATAACAAGTATATAAGTTGTTCAATACCCTCCTAATTTAACTCAAATGAAAAAAGACACAATAAATTCTCAAAATTTATGTCAAATTATGTATCATCTAGGTGTTTACGTGAAACCATATTTTGTACTGAGTTAGAATGGTAAGCAAATATGTTCAAGACTAAATTTTTTAATGTAGTGAGTCAGTTATAAAGGTCACTATTTTGTTTTTGAAATAATTTATCAATAAATTAGGGATCTAAGATATCCAGTTTTTGCATTCCTTATTTATTTTCTCTTTTAAAGAAAATAACTGTCAGTTTTTAGAGATCATTGATTATCTCTGTTTGGTTTCCAAGTAGAAGTAATGATGTGCTAAATCTAATTACTCATAACTTAACTTCCACTGAAACAAAGTTAGCCTTCCTAAGAGAGAGTTTAATCTTCTATGAACTTCTTTCTATTCATTTGCCATCTGACTATACTTTTAATTATCAGGTTTATTATGCGACTTTTGTCTCTAATGGAAAATATTATGAATGGTGTTGGAAAGTAAGATATTGATCAGTCCATTAATTCTCAGTCTAATTTTTTTCGTTTTCAGCCATCTACCTCCAGGCCTTTTTCTAGTTCCTGTGTAGAAAGGAGCCTGTTTTTGTTTTATTTTTTGTTTGTTGTTTTAGTGTTACATATGATAACCATATTTGCACAGATACGTTTTTAGGAGAGCTTTACATCAGTTTGTAAAACTACATGGTGCATCATATTGGACTTTACGAGGCTTGTTTTCCACAGTCTTCCAAACGCATTGACCTGGTTCATTTATGTAGTTTTCTCACAATTTTAAGTGTATACACATACACATATCAAGTAGTATACATGATTTAGAAATCCATTAGAGAGAATCTATTATTGGAAGTATTGTTATATTTTTTTAAAGTAACTTCACAAATAACTTTACTGCAACAAAGGTATGATCTGACTTCTAAAAAGTCATTTATTCTAAAAACATCCATATTCTAGCTCCTTACACTGGGCTTTTTATTATTATTATTATTAATTACTATTAATTATTAAATTTATTGGAATAACATTGGTTAATAACATTATAAAGGTTTCAAGTGTACAATTTTGTAACACATCTGTATATTACATTATGTGCTTACCACCGAGAAACTAGCTGTCTCCCATTGCCATATTTTTGACCTCCTTTACACTTTTTTGTCCTCTCTCCACCGCATCTCTTCAGGTAACCACTATACTGCTGTGGGTGTCTATGAATTTGTTTGTTTTGTTTGTTCATTTGTTACTTTGTTTTATATCCCACATATAAATGAAATCATGTGGTTCTTGTTATTTTCTATCTAACTTAGCATGATATTCTCAAAATCTACCCATGTTGTCACAAATGACAGAATTTTATCATTTTTTATGGTTGAGTAGTAGTCCATTGTATATAAGTACTACATCTTTATCCAATCTTCTGTTGAAGGACAAGGTTATTTGCATATCTTGGCTATTGTGAATAATGCTATCATAAACATAGAAATATATATCTCTTTACAAATAAGTGTTTTCAGTTTGGGGGAGTAAATGCCCAGAAAAGGGATTGCTGGGTCATATGGTAAATCTGCTCTTCATTTTTTGAGTAACCCTCCTACTGTTTTTCATAGAGACTGCACAAATTTGCACTCCCACCAGCAGCTCTTATACTGGGTTTTTAACAACAATTTAAATTTAAGAAATGAAGGGAAAAACATTCAATTGATTCACCTTATTCTGTAGGATATTTATTATTAACACATATTATCACCATATTATTTTAAGGAACTGTCATGACAGAAGTTTACTCTTGCATTTTAATCTCTTATTCTATTTGAGAGTATGTACACAGGAAGCTTTTCCTCACCATAAGAAGCCCCGGATGGTCACACATATTATTATCTAGACTTAATATTACCAAACTTAGAATATATTTAGGAACTTCACATTTAATTATTTAAATAAAAATTAAAAGAGAACCAATATAGTATGAGGCAGGAACTCTCATTACTTAATATCTTCCAAAGAGTCTGTCCCAATTACGAAATTAGTCATGATACACTCTTAAGACATTTCACTCTCTAGTCTATCCATCATAACTACAAAATTAAATAACACTTTACAGGAACTATGTTAATAATTACTTCTCATTATTAGAAAATAGCATAGGAAGAAAAAGCCTTTATTTAAAAAAATAGTCTCTTTATAAGCATAATATCTGTCATAAGTTCTCTATTCGACTAGTCTCCAGGGAAGGCAGATGAATGTGCCTATTCCCATGTGCAAGGCAGATCTAACAGACCTGACCAAGACTCCGATAAATCTTCTCTATAGTCCCATTAGTTTTGATGAAGTTCTTTGAGAAACTGAGAAGAGAAAAATGCCTTTGAAAAATGCCCCTATTCAGCAGTGCTGGGTTATCAGGGCTCTGATTTATTTCCTAGAAGGGAGTAGGTCATAGAGAGAAAAAATTAACTTTTTTTTCTTTGATATATTTATTTGCTGAGTGCAAACATATGGGTAAAAGCCCCACTACAGGTTGAAAAACTTTTCACAATACTATATATATTAATTAGACTTTTGAAATGTTCACATAAAATATTAGTTTCTTAAAGAAGAAATTTATATCTTGTACTTTGTTACAAGCATTTTATTATATAGAACATATTTTAAAGCAAATATGTTTAAAATTTTTTTGGCAGTAAGCAGTAGATTGTCGGCTTCTATGGAGTTCTGGTTGGGATCCTAGTTCTCTTACATAATAAATGTGTAATTTGGAAGATGTTTCTTGAATTATTTGTGCTTCAACTTCCTTAGGATAAAGTAGGGGGAGGAGGAAATAATATTAGATTCATGGGCCTTGGAAAAAGGATTAAATTAAATCTTTTACATAAGGGTCTCGCTATTCCTGACAAATAAAGACAGGTGTTTTACTATTATTGATGTTGTTGTTGTTATTGTTAGTGCCATCCAACCAATTTTCAATCAGTTATCTCTAAACACACATCAACATCTAAGGGAGAAGAAAGAGTATTTTGATTTGGCCCATCTAATAGTAAATATTATTCTCCAAATTATCTGTGAGGTGTTTTTTCTTCCTCTCTGTAATTTAACAGACATTAAAGGGCACCTTTATGGACACAGGAGGAAAGAGGTTGTGCAGCAAGTGTTTCCTTTTTAAAAACTTCACATGGAAGACCAAGGAAATTTGGAAAACAAAGGCAAGTAGCAGCACAGACATATTTAAGCTTGTAGGAACATCTATTTGCTTTCCCTACTAAGTACAAGATTCACATACTCGAGACTAAAATATCTATTTTAATAAAAGTGGTAGAGAGAGAAAATTGATTTGAGGAAGTGAGGCTTTCTTTTATTATCTGAGTTCATTTTAAATCATTGGTTCACCAATTTGAGGGTTTGCTCATCTAGAAGCAAACCTAGGCAAAAACAGAACTAGATGGGCTTTTCTGTGCAACCATATCTATTCTATTTGTTACTTTGTCTTCAGAACTCCTCTATTCATCTCCTCAACACTCCAACTTTAAAACTTTAAGTGTACTTTTTATTTCTCACAAACATTCCATGTAGTAGAAATCATTAAATAATAAAACTAAAATTAGATCTTACAGAGAGATATAATAGTACTTTAATTCCAAGCACTAAGAATATGAGATGTATTGGTAGCATGGAGGTGAACTATGGAGGGATGTAAGAAATATAAAACTGAAATAAAAATTGAGTGAGTGTCTCTTGTAATCTAGGTTATAGGTTCTGAATCCTGCCTGAAATTATCAGAATTACCCAGGGAACCTATTAAAAATACTGATTCCCAAGTTGCAACCTCTAAAGATTTGGGTGATGAGATCTGGAAATAAGTATTTTTAGCCATATCTCTAGTGATTTTATGCAGTCTCTTCCACATTGGCCCTTAGACCATCATTTAAAACTCAATGACTTAGAAGAAAAGTTTAGTGAAGGGATATATTTAAAAATAGAATTTTTTAGATTTATAAAATGGATTAAGGTCATTTATTCTAAAAACATCTCTTTAGGATCATTCATTTGAATGTAATTTTCATTTATTCAGCTCCTATTATGTGATAAATATTACTATATATATTTGATTACTATATATAACCATACATTATATATTTAAGTTATAATTTATTTATAACTTTGAAAAAAATAATTTCTCATATTTTTTACTGTATAATTAAATTTCAAAAAGAAATGATATCATTTCAAAGGAAAAAGAATTTTAAAGGAAGAAATCCTTCTAATCCTTGTTTGACCTCATTGTCAAGACCCAAAATACTTTTATATACTCAATACTGTCAATGTGTGAATACAATGCATTAAAATATTCTAGAGAGGATCAAAATTTATTCTGAAATCTCTTTTTCTGAAAAATTTTCCTAAGTTTATAATAGTGGAAAGAGCTATTCTCCAAAGCTTTTTATAGCAGTAATATCTACGACAAGAATTGAAATGGCTAACTATATTTTAAAATATCAGTTCATTATTATTACATTAAGTATTGTATGGCCATCAAAACAATAATAGTAAAAATATGAAAACTTTTGGAAAGCATTGTTAAAATTTTTAGTTAAAATTAAAAAATGGGCTCTGTACATCAAGATGATAAATCTTAAACACATTTATAATTGAGAAAAAAGACTGGACAGAAAAAAATGAGTTAAAAAAATAATGATGATAAAATGGAATTATGAGGGATTTTAAAAACATTTAATTTTTAATATATTAATTTTAATATATTAATTTATTCAATTTACAAATTTAAAATATATTAATACATTATTTTTTCAATTTCTGACTAGAAAGAAACATTATATTTATTTGGCTTAGAAATTATGTTACATTATCATTTGTGAAATAACTGAAAATTCTCACTATTTTCTCCCTGACTTTTCTGAGTAGTTAGGAGCCTGAAATATAGAGAAAAAGTAAATAAATAACTTCCATTCATTCATTTGGCAAAAAGTTATGAGGCTATGTTCAGGCTGCTGATCAACAATTTGTGTGACAAGCCTTAAGACCTATGCACCTCTAAGTCTCTGTGCCTATGGCTAACATTTTTACTCAGGTTTCTTCTCTAGCATGTAAATTAGCCAATTTAAGAGTGGTGAGGTAGTAATGAGTATATCAACTTTAAACTATTAAAGATATGAAATGTAATTATATCACTGCTTTGAAAACAACTGGTATATGAAAAATGTTTCAGTCTTATGTGATTATATACAAAGAGAAGGCTTCTAATTGGAGCTTATTTCACCATTCATATTAGCATCCATTATAAAATAGAAATATATTTATTATGTGCTGCAAAAGTACAAATAAAATAGGCAGATTTTATTAAAGTTAGATTAATTCCCAATCAGCATGGGATATAATATGTAGATTTTTGAAATAAGAGAATAAAACAAAAACATAATAGTACGAAACGAAATAATGGAATGCTCTCAATAAATCCTTTGTTTCTGTTTACATTCTTCATAGCAGTTAAAATTGCTAGAACCTATTCAAAGTTACTGGAAAGTAAAAAGCATTATAACCAATGGAGGAGTTTATATTATTTTAAGTACAAACTACTCACTGGGAAAAGAACTGTATCACATTTCTTTTCTATGTAAACAATTTGAGCAAGAAGAAATCAGCTAGTGCACAATTTATAAAATTGTTAGTTTATTTTTTGTGGGGTGAGGAGGGTATGTAATTGCATATTGTTTTGTATTATTTACTGTTATCCAGAAAATACGTTAAGTCTATGCTTCCAGTGCTCGCAATCAGCTCTGGTCCCATTTAGCCCACTGGCTACTAAACCTTACTCAGATATCTCACTGATATTCCAGAGTCAGCATGTTCAAAACATATATATATATATATATATATATATATATATATATATATATATATATATATATACACACACACACACATATATATGTATGTATATATATATATATATATATATATATATTTTTTTTTTTTTTTTAACTGATAGAGGTAATTTCTTCTTTCTGGGCCTCCCTCTTCTCATCTCAAAAGTAAGAATAAAACTAGCCCTATTACACCATGGGATTGCTGAAAGAATAAAATATATATTTTAAAAAATAAAAATTGGGGGAAAATATAAAATGCTACACAACTCTAGGTAGTGCAACTGTCAGTCTCTTTCTCTTGTTTTACATTTTACTTACAAATGGTGAAAGAGAACAAGAGAAGAAAACCTATGCTCTTGTAGAATTTCAGACCTCATTTTCTTATGCTTCTGAGTGGTTCTATGGTTTGTTCATCTTCAGATTTGCCTCCCCTTCCCCATTTTATTTAGATTACTAATTCTGCTATAAATTCATCTGCAATGTAAAGGGTGAAGAAGAACCTGGAATCTAAAGAGGCCAAGCCTCTGCATTCATCTCATCTTGTGTCTTCGCATCAGCTACTGCAGCCCAGGTGTTGAAGGCCTCTCTCCCCTCCCTGGGACACTTGTTTATGAAAATTTCAGCCTGGGATGAGTCCTAAAGTTGAATTAGAACATAAGAAACACTTTCAGGACAGAATTGAAAAAAGAAAATTATAACATGCACTGAACTTATCTTAGTCTGGGTCTCTAACTACATTTACAACAAAAATATTAAACCTTCCTCCATCCATAAATCTCATCTTCTCCTTCCAGCTAACAACCTCTCTTACTTTCATTGTAGCTTTTCAAAGCAACCCGGACACCTGGGTTCATCCTGAAATAAACCTCCTTTCCACTTGACATGTAGCAAACGAATTTAGTCAATTCCCTTATTCTTACATACATTCTTATATGCATTGTATACCTGCCAATGTGAAAGCATCATCATTTGCTTATCTACCTTTAATTCAGCCAATGCTGAATACTTACAATGTGCCTAAACCCCTTTTATTTGAAGTGTGCCATTACCTAATGCATCTTCATTACAGGCGGCTCAGAGTGTATCTTCCAACACAGTGTCTCTAATTTAAGTGCACATCTCAATCACCAAGAGGGCTTGCTTAAGTACAGGCTCACGGTCTTAAAATTTCTCAATCAGAATGTCTGGGGTTAGGCCCTAGAATCTGCCCTTCTAATAAATTCCTACATGAGGGTGATGCTGCTGGTACTTTGAGAATCACTGTCCTAACAGGTATTTCTAAGCCCCTGTTCCGGGATTTCTGAACTGTCCATAATTTGAGGTCACCTTACTTATTTCATTACACTTAGCAAATACTTCTCTTGTTAGATAGATGTGGATTTATAGTGAAGTTAACACATCAGCTTCAAGTCATCTCATTTGCACAGGCCTCTTCGAAGGCCTTACAATTAATTTGTATTATTTTCCTTACAGAGAGCCCTAAAAATATTTAAATCACAGAGCCTGGATCCTCCCCTGCTGCTAAGAATCTAGGGCTTTTCATTGATTTATGAGTATGTTAAACTTCTTCTCATTTATGTATCCTGCCTGATCTTTTTCTCTTAGTAAGTCCTTTAGCCTTCACTTTGCATTTGCTTTTCTCTCTCAGCAAATTTCACCCATTCTGAACTTCTAAGACCATTTCCTTTATTACTAGACTGATCTAGTTTTTTTTTATCAACAGTCAACAGCTTTGGATTGCTACTGGTTATTTACATGTATTTCTCCCTAAAGACAATGAATGTAAAATTCTTTTAGATGTTACATTGCCAAGCTATATAACTATCAACTAACTGATGTTAAGAAAAATCTGAAGAATAAGTTAATCAGGTTAAATAAAATAGATATACAACAGCAGTGGATTTTTCTTGAGGAGTTACTAAGTAGCAGGCATTGTACTAATAGCTTTACAAACATTTCGATTTAAACTCAGATTTTTTGGTAAAATCAGCTACTATCATTGTTTGCAATGATAGTTGTGTTAAGATAAAACCAAGGCACAGAAAGGTTAAATAATTTCTTCAAAGTCCCTCAGCTAATATAGAATATGAATTCAAATTCCAAACTATGAGACTCAGAAACATTAACTCAATACTAAACTAGAAGCTTAATCCATTTAGTTGAGGAGCAGAGGGAGGTTTGTGCAATCATTTTTCTTCTATTGTCTACAAAGCCTGAGAGACAGGATGCCATCCTCACTTAGAGCATAGCATCATTGTGGATAACAGCACTATGCCAACTCCAATCAGAATAGATACACCTGGAAGTCAAAAGAATGACATTGAAGAAATGTCATGCCTATAGCTTCCAGACTGATAAAACACCATTTAAGAGATTGGGATCATTGCTTGTATTTTGATGAGAGTCCTGTTAGAATTCTATTATTAATGAATTATCTTGATCTAGTTGCAACGTTCAATTCCTTACTTGAATATGCATTGCCCAGGTTGTGATAACTCGACTCATGAATAATTTCTGGTCCCAGAGATATAGCTCAGGGCATATTAACATTTCTACTGGACTTTAGCAATTTAAAGGAAAATAATTCAAAATCAGGTCAGTCGCCTTTGGCATGAGGTAGAAACTAGTGGGTAAAAGCAAATGTGGGATTATTTGACTTCCATTTTCCTAAGCCAGAAGATTGACTACTTAGTTCTTACTACCTCCCAATTACCCTATGAATTCAAAATATTTCATATACATTATGATATTCATTATAATATTCATGTGGTCTAGAGAGAAGGTGACTAATTCAATTCCCTCTATCAAAATAAAGCTAAAAAAAGAAATTAAGACATATGCATAATATGTGGGGAAAAAAAACTATGACTCTACTTATGTTGCCACGTTTTTCTTCATATATCATTTTTTTATGTGTAATCATGATGTATTATTGGCATAACTCTATAAGATGATGTCAGGTGTTTATTTACCAAGTTATCATCCACAATACTTATTAGGCACATGCTAAATTCAATGTAACTAACCATAAGCGAGTAGAAAAAGACCTGTACCCATATATTATATTTAATCAAAAGTCAAATAGATCAGAGTATTATTAAAAGACTTAATCTTTTATTCATTTCAAAGAATAGGAATACTAAAATAATTACTAGTTTTATAAAACAAAGATGATAGAAGATAGAAAAGATGGAAGTTTTACTAAAATGCTTTTCATTAAATATCTATTAAATCAATATCTTAGAGGTGACTCTACTACTGAGGGAGGAGTATTTCTTAGTGTGCTGATAATTAAATGCCTTGTGTACAACACTAATCCATCACAGTTACACAAGAGATTGTTTCCAAATGAGACATCACTAGACCATTGTAATAAGACCCAAGGCATTTCATTTTCAATCAGAGAAGCTGCTAAAAGATTCACAGATTAAACATACAAGAAAAATAGCAGTGCCAGTAGATTAAAAAACTTATTTAAAGCTATTCATGATGGTTGGAGAGCTGAATGTTCTTAGATGCTCTTTTGCTCTGGATAGGGGTGCTAACATTTAGATTTTCTCTTTCTTGAAAATATGGTAGGTGGCTTCTAATATCAGCAATGCTGTTCTCCAAAATACAAAGTGCTTGTTTTCAAATTCATCTTTTTGTTACTCAGCAAAAATAGCACAGCAACTCTTCTTTATAGTTTTAGAAAGAGAATATATTTCAGTTCAATTTTCAATTAAATCATGAAACAAAAAATACATGCAGAACCTTGTTTTAGATAGAGCATTCTATGCAGAGAATTTTTATCTCCCTCCCTCCCTTCCTTCCTTTCTTCCTTTCTACCTCCATCCCTCCCTCCCTACCTACTTACCTTCTTTCTTACCTACCTACCTTCCTTTCTTCCTCTTGTTCTCTGCAATTTTAAAATAACCCTATTATTAACACATTTTTAAATACTAAATCTTTACATAATTAAACAGAATTTTTGAATAGTGATTCTATTATTGTTAAACAGAATATTAAGCTATAAAAAATTAAATAGACTATTTTATAAAGTTATAAAATAAATCGTTACTCATTACATTAGCAAATGGATATTGAAAGCCATCGACAAACAGTAATTCATGTATAGTAAGTTATACCACACCCAGCCCATATTTAGAGCTTAATAACACTAACCTCTTTAATAATATTTCAATAATAGTTGCATTATTGATGACTATAAGATTTAAGAGATTTAGGCTATTGTCTCATTAGCAAAACATTGTTTAAATATCTAGTAATATATTTATGTGCACATGCAGGTGAGTGCATGAGAGAAAAAGAGACTAACCCTGGCAATCAAGTCTCCTATAATGAGTTACACTCTTTTTCAAGGCGCATCGAGCAAGTTATTACCAATAGCATTTAATTACTTTTTCTAATTTATCATTGATGCGAGAAGGAAAAATAATGTAAAACAAACCATGGGACCTCAAGATTCCTCCTGCTGAATGAACACTGATAAGAAAATTCTGAATCGTTGTTTTACCCAGTTTATACTATTCATGGACTAATGAACAGGAAGGGTAAAAATAAATTGAATGGTTAGTGAATCACATTGTTTTCCACCTCATGAACAGCAGAGACAGCCTCTGATTCATCCAGCTCCTATTCCCATAATTGTGATAGTTCCTCTACTCCCTTCCTCCAACTGAGTCAAATGGTTAACACTGAGACACTCGATAAGAGACAAAGATTTCTATTTTTTATATATAAAAAAAAAAAGATTAAAGAGCCATGCTATTGAGAAAATTCTAAAGTGTTATTATATCATGAAAGGCCCAGAAGATCAATTGTTGAGGACTTAGGTGTAAATTGGTTGGCATTAAAAATCATGGCAAAAAGAACACACTTCTCAGACCTACAGGAGATAATTAGTCCCAATTACTACATAAAGTCACTCTATTTTTTAAGATCCAGACAACATGTCAAAGTGTGTGTGTGTGAGAGTGTATGTGAGTGCTATACAGATTTTGGTATAACAGAAATATAGCTATAATCACATAATTATTCTTTTTTATAAAACTATTTCTATGATTAGAAAACTGATACAGTTCATGAATTGAAAGAATTAATATTATGAAAATGTTCATACTACCCAAAGAGATCTACAGATTTGATGTAATCCCCATCAGAATTACAATGCTATATTTCACAGAACTAGAACAAATAATTCTAAAATTGTATAGAGCTGCAAAAGACCCCAAATAGCCAAAACATCTTGAAAAAGTACAAAGCTGGAGGTATCATGCTCCCTGACTTCAAATGCTATTACTAACCTTTAGTAATCAAAACAGTAAGGTATTGGTACAAAGAAAAACAAATCAAAGTACCCAACCTGAGAGCACAGAAATAAACGCAACCGTATGTGAACAACTAATTTATGACAAAAGAGCCAAGAACGTACAATGGAGAAAGAATAGTTTCTTCGATAAATGGTGTTGGGAAAAGTAGGCAGCCACATGCAAAAAAATAAAGCTAGACCACTATATAATACCATATAGCAAAACTTACTCTAATGTTTTAAAGACTTGAACAGAATACCTGAAACTATGAAGTTTCTAAAAGAAAAACATAGGTAGTAAGTCAGCATCTTGCAGTTGGTATGATTTTGTGTTTTTATCCTGTGGATAAGCCATATTTTTAATTGCATTGCTATTTGTGATAAACTCTACACATTCTTTACATCTCTGATTCATTTTCATTTCTATAAACTCCTAAAAATAGGTCAAGGTTTTGATTTTAAGATGCTGTAATTACAACAAAATGGTTTTTTAAAAATATATCATTGAAACTCATGTGTTGATGACATAACCTATGATTTGTGCATATACTGAGCCTGATCACTTATCATTCCTTAAGTGTTAGAATCAATCATCCATGATTTCTACCCATGGCTGATAAATAAGAAGGATAAACCAGAGGTTAAATAAGAAAAATAAAGCATTCGGCATAAAACTAATTTTGAATTGGAGAAACAAGTGTAGCATATGATGATTTATTTTAGCTATGAAAAAAGCTAAGGCAGCCAAGAGAGGAAAGGCCACGAGGGTGGGAGACAGGTGCTACATGGGAACTGTCCCTATCGTGAGTCCAGCATCCTCTGGATTCCTGTTCTTGTCCTCATTCTCAGTGTGTAACCCATTGCTCTGGCCATCCGTTCATTTCAGACCCTGTTTTCTTGCTCCTCGGGAACACTTCTGTATCCTTCACACCTGAGGCCCTAAAACTCAGATCAAAATACATATTTTCCTCTTCAAATCTGAAACCAGTCAGAACTGCACAACTTCTTTTGTCTTCCTTGAATTAGGCAATTTATTCACCCCTACTAAAAGAAGGATCACTTTCTATAACTTCTAACACACGCATCTTGCTAAAATACTATGCCCAGAGGTCTGTTCTGGGTCTGTTTAATGAGTAAGATTGTCTTATGTTAATGTTGTGTGTGCGTGTGTGTGTGTGTGTAACTGTCAGTTTATAGAAATAGGAACTGCCACAGGAAGGTCACGCACAGTCCCACTCTGAATCTTTTAATGTCTCTTTCCTTGCAAAATGTCCTTTCTAGGTTGATTGTATCCTCTAGAACTTTTATTCCCTTGCTAAGAAAAAGTGGATATCCTCAATCTTTTCCTCCAAAGCATTCTCTTTAATGCTCTACCTACCTGAAGTCTGGATTTCTTTGATAACAATACTGCTTTTATCTCAGCATGACCAAGCACACTTAATCACATCCACTTGGCTTCCTTTCCTACTTCTTTTAAGAAAGTTCTGAGTTATAACCACCCACCTCAAAATACCCTTCGCTAGCTACCCTCCCCCCACATACACGCACGCATGTGACCCAACTCTTCAGCAGGTGACCTATTTCTGTGCCACTACTAGCCGACTTCTTTGCAGTCTCTTGGGAAGAAGTGGCTCAATTAGTTTTGAACTGTGTTTTTGATCTTATACCTTTCTTACTTCTTGCAGCTTTACTCTAAGAAAGCTACATCTACCCTCCCCTAAATTTCCGTTGCCTCTATCCATCATTTCTTTGCTTGAAAATGTGTTAAAATACCCTCCATAGTTAAAGATTGCTTCTGAGCCTAGTTCCTCTTCAAGAAGCAGTCCCAACTCTCCTTAACTACCAAATATTTTGAATTAATTGCCTAGGTTTATCTTTTATTAAAATAAGCACTGCTTTTTGCCACATGGTGAATTTGTAATTGTTAAATACAAAAATAAATTCTTAGTACTATAAAATGACTTTTGGTCTCAATCAGGTTTCCTTGACATCACTAAAGCATTTAACAACAGGATATTCTTTATTTGCTGAGGTTTTCTTCTAGAGCTTCCATGGCATTATTCAATTCTGGTTGTTCGCTCACAACTTTTTCTATCTACAAGTAAACTTTTCCTGTGAGTAACCCCTTAAATATTATTAAATTCAGTCCTCATTCTCTTATATTCACTTTCCCCCTATACTTCTTGGATGGGCACACTGGACTTCATGTCTCTGCTATTATGTAAACATGGGTCACTATCAAAGTATAGCAATTTGGGTGGATATTAAAAATATAGCCAGGATTTTAAGTGAAGATTAGAATGTGGGATACAGAAAAATATCAAAGTAAATTTACAAAAAATTATACTTTGTTACTCCTACCCTACATTTAGCCTTGCCTCTCCTCTTTATTTCTGATATTTGATTAATGGTATTACCACCCACCCAGTTTTTCAATTTATAAATCATCAAGTCCTATTTGATTTATCCTTCTGTTGCTGTATCTCTCCACAACTCATTTCTAATCTGCTTTTTCTTACTACTATTACAGTTACCTTTTAAAATACATAGAACAGATTAAATATATTGATCAGATTCAAGAGGTTTAAAAATTTTGATGGTTCTGTTGACAGGATTAAATCTATATATACTATTGAAGTTCTTTACATTTTGGCCTCAAACCTCTTTTCTAATATCTGTTTATGCATAATTGTTCTCTTTATTCCACCCAGGCAGAATGAGTCTCTATTTTATCTATGCTCTTTGGCTCACAGTTCATGGCAATAGTTATAGCTTCGAACTCCTTCTGTCTTATTAACGTCTTAGCAGGTCTGCCCTTCCAGTTAGATTAGAAGTTCCTAAAAGACAGCTGTAATTCCCACATCGGCACAATTCCTGGAAAATATCTGTGGCTCAATAAATATTTAAAAAACTAATTTCAGAAATTAAAATCATCCTGATATCTATAAGAGAAGAAGCTACCTTTAGATGAAGTTAAATCAATAGCGAAACATGCTTTAGTGTAGCTTAACATTATTAAAATTTAGTGCAGGTGTTTTCTTCAGAACTCCAAATTTTTTTTGAGCATTGGCATGATTTCTTGGCAATATTCCACATAATATGAAGTGAAAAGTATTAATATTTTTTCATAGTACAGATAAAGAAAATAAGACTAATAAAGGTTAAGTTACTCATCATTGTCACAAAGCCAGTGGGTGATACAGTAAGGATTAAAAACACTTACTTTGAATGTCCATTCATTAACATATTCATGCAATGAAGCATTCATTCAATAGTAACTCCCCATTACTTTATGAGGACAAATGAGATAATGTCTGTAAGACAATTTGAGCTACTCAGGAAAAGCAGGATATATAATTTAAGAGATGGATTTGATAAATTGAATTCACAAATAAGTGAATTGGCTCACAGCCTCTACAGAGAGGAAGTTATTGTGTCATTTTCCCAATCATCTTGCCAATTTGCCTCCAGCTTTACAATCACACAAGTCTTCCATAGAGCTCACCAAATGAACTTCTTGAAAATGAGTTTTGGTCTTAACTCAGTAAATTTTACTTATACTTTCCCCATCTTCTCTCCAACAGTTTGCTGACCCATTACATCACCAAAGCTACTACTCATCAAAATCAGATGCTAAGTACACTTGACTTATTTCATGGCTAATATTTTAACAATAATTTCATACAACAATATTGATTTTATATAAAAGTATTTTCTCTTTTATATCAATTACATTTTATGTACAGGTTCTCCGGTTCTCCATGAGAATTCACCATATGAACCTTCAGGAGTGTACTTCTTGCACTGCAGTCTTTTTCAATCACAGCACCTTCTACGTCGGACCCAAGAGTGTCTGTTAAGTGCTCAATGATATTTCTCCAAGACATTTTTTTTGTGTCCTCTGAGAGCATTTTCAGCACTCTTGGAAAGGCAGCACGATCAATGCACCTCCAATAGTTCTGAATTGAACAATGGGAATGCTATTGAAATAGCCATAGTGTATGAAGAAGCTGCTGATACATGGGCAAATATGAATCATATGCAGGCCAGACAAAGCTGGCCATGTCCTGTCTTTCACTGTTTAGAAAAATAGAGTGATTTTATTTAGAGCAGAACCGTGATCTGTTGAACAGAAATAGAATAGAATTCAATTTGGTTTCATAAGTAAACCCTGCTCTAAGAAAAGTGGCTCTGTATAAACCAAAAAATGCAATTTAAACAACACAATACATTTTAGATATCTGAACGTTCATTCGGTTTTACTATAAATGAAGTTTCGCCTTAAGTGAATTATACTGTCACTTTTGGGAATCTAAATAAATCTTGCTCTCTAAGCAATTTACAAGCATTGATATTTCCTTACAGTTTTTTTAAAAAATAACCCTGTTTATCGAGATAAGGCAGATGGGTACCAGCAGATGGGCACCATGAGAGGGAAAGGAGTAGTGCCCACCTGTTACTGTGTATGTGCCCACAACCCCAGGTTTACTAAGGAGATGGTGCTATTTTTACTTGTTTCAATTATGAAGGGGCAATGGGATACATCATAGTGAAAACATTTTTACTATTTTAGTATTTTTAAAACTTAAATGTATCCTAAATGTAAAATTGACTTTTTAAATTTTCCTACAAAATATGAATTACAAAATATTCAGGAATACAAAAGTATTGCTGTGAACAGGCTATGAGTATTTAACAATATAAATTTATTGGTTATTGGTTATGTAGGATAAAAATGGTAAAAATGTTTGCTGTACATAGGGAATAAATATGAATCCGATAATCTCAGATTGATACTTAAAAAAGTGCATACTAATTTCAAACTAATGATGTAGGTGACAGAAAATAACATCTTTAAAGACCCACATGTATAAAGCTCAGCTAGACTTAAGAGCAAATATTTGCATACAGATACATTTATATGTCTACCTTTGTTTAGTACTAATCCAACTCTTTGTTGTTACTCTAATTTTTTTTTTACTTTACAAATTTTCATTTGATATGAAGCAATTCATCTATCACTAACATGCAATATGTTTTTTGTGTGTTACCATTCTTTGGACATTGCCCTGTGTTAACGGGAATGGCTTGCAAATCCATTCAGTAAATATTGAGTAATTGCTAATTATATGCAAATTATGTTTGGAATAAGAAAACTTGTGGTAGGTAAATAACATCATTGGGTCCTAAACAAACTTGAAATTTAGTTAGAAAAAGAGTGACAAATAGGAAAATTAACTAAAAATGAGATATGCATATTGCATTTCAAAAGAAACAGAAACAAAATATATGATGTAAGATGACAATAAATGGGGCTGCCGAACAAGAAGTTTTTTATTATATCAACGGAACATATTCTCCCAAAGGACTGTCAAAAAGAACCAATAAACTAGGAGTTATTTTATCTCAGTAATGGCAAATATATGTCCCCTCACTGGGCCCCTCTGATTGATTGGGATCAGTTTCAGAAGTGTTGTGTTCTTGAGTCACACCCAGATTTAGCTACAATACCTGATGGGTTAGCACTGTGTGCATGGGTACAAGGATGGGGAAGGCACTCATGGCTGTATTTTTTCTCATTTTCCACCTGTAGTCAATCTCCCTGCACTAACAGTCTTCTCTCCTAAACACCTCAGCTCTCTTGCATCCCTCATGGAAGCATTGCAATGCCCCCTTTCTAGTCTCTCCACCCCTAAATTCAATAATATTTCCTCATAATTAAAATTTTCTTTTGAAATTTAAATATGCCCATGTCACTCCTCCCCCAAATCAAAACCATTAGGAAATTTAAACTTAATTTCTTTGGCAAATAAGAACATTCCTGATCTCTTGACTTCGTAAATATCTAGTCTCAGAACAACCTCACCTGCTGCCCAGCCCATTTCTTACTTTTCCTTTAAGTAGTACGAAGCTAATTACAGCTCTTTAAACAGCCCCATCATTCATGCCATTGTTTCTTCACATGTTTTTCTCTCTTTTTGAAATGCCCTCCCTCACAAAGTTCACAGGAGAATCTTCTTTGGCAAATGTCATTTCAGAGAGTTGCCTGTGAGGCCTTCCCCAACCCCTTCAAGTAGTAGCTCATTTTTTTTATTTTTTGACCATCTACATATTTCCACTTTACTGTTTGCTCTTTGTGGATCTCTTGCAAGACTGAAAGCTGTTGAAGGGAATCACTATATTCTTTCACTGATGTGTTCCCAGTGCCTGAAAATTACTCTGGTCATAGTAAGTATTCAATAAATAGTTAAGGAGAGGAAAAATACCTCAAGCTTAGGTAGACAAGAGAAATGTTCAAGAAGCCAGCTACTGGGATTATCTGGAAGGCAGAGAGGAAGCTGTGGGAGATTCCTGGAGGAGAGAGAGTAACACTTCAGGGGTAAGGGAAGGGAGTCCAGGCATATCCAGGGACAGAGAGCAAACTATGTTGCTCATATGACAGTTAATTGGAAGTGTCTGTATGGGTATTGTAGCTAAATAATGTGGCTTATATCTAATAATTTGTTTGGACACACTCTATCATTTACAAACTTTAAATAATTCTTTAGCTATAAACACATTTTCTGTGTTTGAATGACAATGCTTTCTATAAATTTTTGGCAAACAAGCCTTTGATTTTCTATTGTATTTTATATTTTAGATGCACATGTATCAAGTTATATATATATATATATATATATTTTTTTTGGTCTGTATGTGTAGTGTATGTTTCTCTTTCTCTAACAGTCTAGTACTGCTGACAGGAAGAATCCATCTGTGAAAAAAAAATCATACAAAAAAAAAAAATAACAACCAAAAAAAGCTTTTATTTGGTTGGATGGTACTCACTTATCCCAGTTTGACTATGCTATATCATGTGTGACTAATGGCAATGCATCCAACCACCTGCCCTCTCCCCACCAGATACTGACAAGCTGCAGTTAAATGGAAGCTGAAGTACACTGACAGACAAAATTATTTTTGGATTCACTATTAAAGTAAAGCTTTGTCGAATCCATAGCAACCCAAGCAATATCCATATCTGTCTGGATTACAAAGCAGGCAAAATATCTGTTAGGATGGTTGAACCCCCGAAAAAGCATCCCCACATTAGGAGATGAAATTCAGATAATCCTTTCTTCCCAATCTAACGTCAAAATAAAAGCAAAATCAGAAACAGACTGTCCATCAAGAAAGCAGCTGGAAAAATCAAAACAATAAAACATGTAGTTGGCATATTGCTCTCACATATTAGCCAAATCCCCACAGGGAAAAATGCCACGTAGATTTCAGTCAATAAACAAATATCTGACAAGAGGTCAAATCAATCAATCCAGTCTGTTATAATTTATCACATGCAGAGTTATGGGAATAGAATCATCATAATGACACCAGTAACAATGTGTTTGGTTTTAACTAGATTATGTGTCTGTCATGTTAACCTGAATCATACAAGACTATAAAAAAATTTTACTTGGTGTAAAAAATAAGTTTGAGCCCATAAAAGCTGAATATTTCAGTAGTTAAAACACCAATGAAAATAAGCATGAGAGAACTGAGGCAAAACTAAAGATAGTTCAAAATATACAATTAAATGTAAATATCTTCATTGTATGAATATCTACATATTATAACGACATTTCTATCTTCTTTTTGTCCATATGAAATAAAAGAAACATAGTCCTTTTTAAAAGTTTCAGTCTCACTTTACATTTCTTGTCATTCAATATGCAACTCAGTTCTATATTACCCAATGCAGACTTGCTCAAGCTTCAAACTCAAGAAGCAAAATGACAACTGCTTATTTTATATCATTATATAGAGTAAGTAAGTCCTTACTTAATGTCATAAACAGGTTCTGTGACTTTAAGTGCAATGACTTAAAATAAAAACAGTTTGCCATAGGCTAATTGATACAAAAAGAGTTAAGTTCCTATGGCATCTCATCAATGTTATAATGAAACAACACTAAATGAAACACTATCAGAGGGCTTTCTGTACTATACCACTACTAGTAGACAACAGAGAATATTTTGCTATACATATTAGCCCTCTTTAAAAGTTTAAGCAGAATTCTGTTGGAACCACACATAGTTAAATCTCCCACCTAGCACAGTGCCTGCGTAGCAGACAGTCAATAAATACTTAATAAATGAATGTAACAGGGAAAAAAATCATTAAATTCTTGAATGTATACTTACATGACAAGTAGTAGGGCTTTATTTTATTTGAATACCCATAAAAGTTTTTGATACTAAAAAAGTATCATTGAAGTAAATTGCATGTTTTTACCTCTTACATCTCTGGATTGAAAAGTGTGCATGCAACTATAAATGTCCTAATATGAAAGTGGCATTTTTAAATTCTAATTATGATGTCATTTTTAAATGTGAATCTTTTTGTTCTTTCTATATACATATACATCATTTGCATTTTGTCAAGGTAGAAAAAATATTTTTGCATTAACTTGTGTGCATTAGGGCCTCAAAATGGAAGATTTCTTTATTTCTTAAAAATGCCTCTGCCTCTAACTGCTAGGATGAACAGAAAGGTAGTCTTTAATTAAGGATATGAATCAGAACCCAGGAAGACTATTCTACCTAAACTCCCACCCCTTGGTGGTAAAAATTGTGTGAAATTACTTTGCTCCTTTTCTTCTTAGCAAAGAGCTATGCAAAACTTCCGTGAATATCTGTTTAGCTCGAACTTTTACACTGAACACTGTAAAATACAAGCATATCTCTCGTTTTATTGCACTTCGCTGCATTGTACTTCACAGGTGTTACAGGCTTTACAAACTGAAAGCAAGAGTTTCCACCAGCAAAATGATTGCGACTGGCTTTATTGGGATATTTGCTTTATTAGGGTCGTCTGGAGCTGAACTCACAATATCTCCAAATGTCACAATCAAAATATGATTTCTTTACTTTCTTTCAGGAAGCAGTACCTTATACTTCCAGTGTTGAGTCACATTTACTAAAGATGAATCTTTCTAGCTGTTCGACATACTCAGCTTTTAAAAACGAGGCAGAATTTTCTGAGCTATTCTCTAAATTTATAAAGCATGGCATTCTTTCCATTAGAAGTAGGAAAGACTATTGCCTGCTGACCAGCCATCAGAGGCTCCTCTCCTAGGTCGAGGCTTCAGAAATGGGGATGTAGTTACTGTTGAAAGGGAAACCTATTGTTTAAGATTGGCTGCTTCAGTGCTCTCATACTGACTGAGACAGGGCCTGCAGGTAGACAGAGCTTTGCCTACTGATACAAATTGAATCTGAAAATAGCAATTTATTCACCAGATCAAACCAATCACTGCAATGCAGTTTTCTCTTTCAGCTCTTATTTCCAACCAACCACTCTTAACCACTTTGAAACTTCTATTTTACAGTAATATTTCTGTTTCAGGAAGAAGTTTGGGGAAGCTCTCATGGAAGCTCTCTTTCTTCTAGCCTTTTTAACTTTGCACCTTTATTTTAGAAGATGATCTGTTTATAGTTTCATTGCTTAATGTAGGCAAAAATGATCAACACCTGTTCCAAATTAGTACTCCAGTCCCACACTACTTTTTCTCTTCTCCACCAACTGTCATTTGCCTTCCTTAACCCATAAAAAAGCAATTACATTAGCATCCTTTGTAACACAATTTCAAAACTTCAGAAACATACCAGAAACTCCAAAGAAATGTTATATCTTCTATGTGCCAACATAATCAACTTCCAGGAAATAGGAGAGCACATAAAACACACACATATTTAAAGTGAATCTTTTCATTTCAACAGTTGAAATGACACTTAATAGCCAAATCAAAAATCTAAAATAATAAAAGAGAGTTTTCCTGAGGGAAACAGAGCAAAGAACTACGAAATTAGATCAAAACTGGACAACTAAATGGGCCCTCTTAAAGTTCTGAATCAACACAGAGCCCTGGCATTGGGCCAGCCTCTCCAAAGTTCCTGGACAGAGAAGCTCACAATGGCTAACCACAAGTTTTCGCCATGGCTACAATTAGCCAGCAAAGAGAAACAAACAAACAAAAAAACTAATTTAAGGCAACTGAGAAACACTAAAAAGCAAAACTAGTTGAATTGGAAAGAATGCATATTTAAATGCAATTTTTATGCAAAGACAGAGTCTATCACAAAAATAAACAAAGAAAGAAAGTAAATTTTATCAATAACAGACCAGACTGTTTTAAAGGATGTCTCATGTTATAAGGCATCCTATGGGGAGGAGAAAAGAAAAGAAAAAGCAAGAGGAAGATGAAGAGAAGTGGTTGTAATAGTAATAATAGTAGCTCTGGTTGTCATAAATTGTTTTCCATGCCTTGGCACTTCAAAGAAGTGAAATCTGCATGCAACTGGTAGCCCATGAATTGTTCTAAACTCTTTATCAGAAAGCTATTAGAATCTTATTTTTGTATTTACATTTAAATCAGTGTATTTAAATGTACAGGGGTGATGAGAACACATTGAGTCATTTAGATCAAGAGATATAGAACTTCACAATCTGGTGAAAACACAATTTTGACTTTAGCAAAGACTGACTACAAAGACTGACCACTTACTAAAGAGCAAAAATTCATATTGAATAGGCTAACTACCACGATACTCAATGGACATTTAGTCATAGTTTCTACATTTAAGAATGAAGCGCTCTACGATGGGCAGTGTTATACTAAAGCTCTTAAAACCTGTTAAATTTTCAGGAATTTGAGGAGCCAGTTATTAAACATAACCATTATTAAAAATTAATGTATATGAACTATTATTTAACAAATTATATTAAAATCATTGTTGTACCACCATTTACTATTATCTATGCTCTTGAGGCTTTTCCATCGTTTGTAACTGTGTGGTGGAAATAGTATACAATGGTGTCTATGTGCATACCTTCTCAACTCTATATTCGGTAATGTCATGTTGGTAGCTTAAAACTGGCCACGGTGGAAGGATTTACACCATAGAAATTGGCAAGCAGTATGTCTCAGAGCTTGATTGCTTCTTGATTATATATACTTAAGACAGTGATGGAAAAAAAAATGTTTTAATACAGAATAAACCTAAAAAAGTACATCTTTAGCAATTACATTGTAAAGAGCAGAAAAATTGATGAATAATTTTTCCAGTATAGTCATCCCTCAGTATCTACCAGGACCTGATTTTAGGACCCCCCGCAGATACCAAAATTTGCAGATGTTTAAGTCCCTCATATGAAATGCCTTAGTATTTGCAGATAATCTATATATATCCTCCCGTATCCTTTAAATCATCTCTAGATTACCGAATAAAATGTAAATGCCATGTTAATAGTTATTGTTATATTGTACCATTTAGGGAATAATAACAAGAATAAAAGTTCAGAACATGTGTAGTACAGATGTAGCCATCACAGGCCTAACTACATTGTATGTGTCAGCAACAACATAACATTTTTTTCCTAAATCTTTTTTTTCCTGAATCTGCCCACGCCAAACCCTGGAATACAGAGAGTCAACTATATTTGAAAACTATCCTCTGATTAAGAAAACAAGTGTTTATACATTGTTGATGAACGAGTGAAGTTCTGAAATATGTCTTTTATTTTACCTCTATTGTACTTATTAACATAAATAAAAATATCAGCCAAAATGCAAGTCAGAAGTATACTCATTTGTCATTTTCCACCAAAATAATGAAAATGTTCTGTAAAAATCAGTTAGTTGTATAGAACTTACCATAATGTTTATGTTACCATTTGAAAATTGTGAGTTACACATTCTTTGTCAGTAAAATGTACAATAAACATGTGTATGTATATGTATACAAACACATAAGGTAGGTAAGAAGAAGCTATTGTTTACTTGTGGTGCTGTACTCTAAATTTTTTCTTCTAAATGTATAGGTGAAAATGGTTTCATATTTTTTATCTTAACTCTCTTATAAAAAGCCAGGTCATCTGTTATAGGTCCTTTTTGAAATACTGAGTAAATGTAATAAAACACTGAAATCAAGTCTTTTCAAATATAATTCATGGGATATCCAAGAAAAATTAGTATGAATGTTTCCTTACTCTTCCTTGAGTATTTAAAATCTCTACCGCTATTGTAGAAAGTCCCTTTATTTTATCATTTTCTCTCCAAACTGCAAGGGCTCAATTCAAAATATATAATTTTCACCTTGCCACCAACATCAGTATTTAACTAAATTATCATCTCAAAAAAAACTACTTTGGAGCATAAACTTACTATTGATTTACTTAATTTTCATTTTTTAACATCTGATATGTGGGGAAAGGTAGACGGGAGTGAATACAAGGCTTAAAGGAAATTTTGTGGGTTGTTGTAGGTATCTATTTTGATTGTGGTGATGATTTCAGAGGTATATTCACATGTTGAAACTTATCAAATTACTTTTAAATATGTGCATTTCACTCCCTGTCAATTTTACCTCAATAAATCTATTTTTAAAGTTTCTAGAATGAAGAAAGATAAAGCATATTTGTATGCTTTTACAAATATATGTAGGTATGTATATGTATTATATAATACTATATAAAGTAATATATATTTCATTGTATTATATAGTATTAACATTATCATTGTTCAGCTGATTTTGTGCCTACTTTTATCTAACACTTTATTTTATGATAAACAGTTATTCTATATTTTAAAGCAGACAAACACAATATACATTAAATAAATCCATTTTTAAAGTATGCCATTTAGAGAAAAAGAAGATATTTAACCATTATAAGTTAAATCGAGGATTATAAGACTATAATTTTTAACTTTCCTTTCTTGTATTTTTATTCTAAATGTTTTTTTCTAAATATTTTACTAATATGTTTTACTTCTCTATGTTGAAAATGTCATCTAAATACCTATTTACAACACAGACACTTAATTTTGATGAATTAACTACAAATTTAAAACAGGGTTAGACGTATTTGGCATCTTCAAAGAGCTTTATTCTTTCTTAACCTAAGGTAGACTACTAGAGTTCAATTACATCAGAATGATAATTCTGGCAAAATAATGTTTGCCTGAAATAAAATTAGTTTTTAAAAATAGCCTATGTGAACTGTGCAGTTTTAAATAAATTTCTTAATATATTCTATCAATTTCTTAATTTATTCAATAAATATTTTGACTTAAACACTGATTATGCAAAAATGAATGAGAAAAAAAATGGTCTGCTGTCATTGAATTCATAATATCAAGGCAAGACAGATGAAATAACTTTGATAAAACACTTAAAAAGCTGTTGAATTTTTTTAATCAAAAGGAAGAACAAAAAGAGAGAATGAGGTTCCCTCCAATTTGCCCTTAGATGGGATTTATATGTGAAAAGCTGTGAAAAGTAAGAAGCATGAGAAAATGTAATGGCTTTTTAAAATAAATGTAAATGTAGTCTTTTGCCAGTTTCACTCTTTCTAATTATCTAGTTCTTGATAATATCCTGTTTTGACTCTCATGGAGGCTCTCTCCCCATCGTGGAGAATTATCTTTTTCAATATCTGCTGTTTTTTTTTTTTTTATCCCTAAAATAGCTTCAGTGGTTAACCTCTTCATTCAAAAGCTAATACATCCATGTCTTCCCTAGAAAGCAGCTTCTCTTACTGGCACAATTCCCTGCATGTGTTTTAAGAGCCCTGACCAAGTTGTACGCCTTTTAGTTTGCAATGTACTTTTGAATGATCAATATGCATTATGGAACTATGCTTATTCATCAGTTTTTCCAACCAGGAAAACACATCAAAATTCACTTTAACATAAATAATAACACTTATCTACCACAATATTTTATTATTCTCCATTTTATCAGCTCCCAAACTCAAAATATTTTGGTTTGTTTTCAATTTTTTTTTTCATTCTTTCCAAGTAAATTTCTCATCTTAATAATAATATTTAGAAAAAAGTCAGAACTTTTTGTCTTTCAGTCAAAACATTGTGAACATTAACATAGACCTTGGGGCCTTCACAACTTTGCCATTTTAGGGCCAGCCACTTTTCTTGCTGATTTAGCAATCCCATTATCAAGAAGAGATCATATTTTATCTTCTATGAGAAGAAATGTTCCAGGTATACCCTGCCCTGGATCTGTAGCTTTAAATCAATAGTAAAACATTTTCCCTGGGCAGAGATGGGCAAAATGGAAGATAATAATTTGGAATGCATAGAAGAGTCTCTAAGACCCAGTGCTCTTTTCTGGAACAGGTGGTTTAGCTGAGACAGGACACTCTGCCAGAATCCTGTGCCTCTAAACCATTATTCTCTTCATTAAAAGAATAGTTTAGTCTCCATAAGTTCTTAGAGCTTGTAAACTGAGGGTTGAGAGTCTCTCTATAAATGTAAAGTTTGCTTTCACTCTTCTACCATTGTTGATTAAAAATGTTACCTTTCTACTTGGAAATAAAAATTTTAAATTTCTCATGATAAAATTAAAAGTAGCAGGTATAAGATCTAAAACATCCACAAATCCTAAAGTTCATTTAGTAATTTAAACAAGTCATTCACAGTAATAACTCTAAACTCCTAGTAACACTGACACAAAAAAACTTAGAATAATTAGACCTGTAATTATATACTATGGCTTCAAAAATGACATTTTGAAAGTAAAATAACAAAAAATAATTACTGATTCAGATTAACTTTTTATTCAAAGCATAAATAAGAAAAAATTGAACCATTTATATAAAGCTTTGAGAGAGCTCATTTTTTTTCCAGCCATAAACTACTTAGAAATCAGGTGTTAAGAAAAAAACCAATAATGAAACTACAGTGTCAACTAAAGTTGGAAACATTCAAAATTTTTATTAATGAGCAAATAGATCTTTAAAATATTATTTCAGAAAATGAAAATATATGTATATGTAATGAAGTTAGAATTACCTATATTTTTATAGTTTACAATTGTAATTTCTTCCAAAATTCTTAATTCTTTTCCTACCTATAAAATCAAATTCAAATTACATGTGTATTCCTCTAAAATGTCTATTAGTCTATGGTTAAAATAAAATTTTATAAAGTGTTGGATTTTTACTGTTCAAATATTTTGATTTATTTTCCTATCTTTTGTGTCCAAAACATTTGTCTTCTAGTGAACTCTTTGAAGAATTAAAAATGCATTGTTTCTGATTTATTATTACCAGTTAAGAAAATCTACCTTTGGAAATATGCCTATCAAAAAGACACGGTGATTCTGTTCTTCTACTTACTTCAAATAATTTTGCAGAAACTTGACAATGATAGAGGGAAAATAGTTTCAAAATAAAAGTTCAAAAAAGTTTTAATAAGAAGAGCAGTTTTCTAGAGAGCACAGGTACACTTGTACCAACAAGAATTTTGCAATTAGACATTGACCTTCCAGTGGAAGCTGTTAGGAAAGCCAGCAGTCATAGATTGTAGCTGTGTAGGCAATCATTGTCACTCTGGATTTAAAACTTGTTTTAAAAAGAAAAATTTAATATGTAAATATTTCAAACTTAGAGTAGTATTGCTTGTATTTAGGTAAAAATCCTACCAAATATTTTAAAAAATAATAAAATAAAAGTCTCTTCTTCCTAAGGTTTAAATCCAGGAAGTTTTTACATGTTATTAGCATAATTTGAATGAGACTTATTATAATACTATTTGGACAAATGTCCATGCTACTTTTTAGTTTGACTTAAAGTTGCATCAGTATCATTAGTTCTACTATGTAAAGGGTACACAATTTAAGAAGATTTTTCTGTGTGATGGAATTGCTGTTTCCTGAAAGTTATTGAGTCACACTTTGCAGAGCTTGCCTCCTGAGCATAGCAACTATTATATTCTGAAGCAACCAGAATCAGTTATTTGCAGATAAACCAGTATGGTTTTTACTGTTTACAAAATATGAGTCACTGATTGGCCTGTGCTTTTAGTCTGCTTGTTAAGTTTCCTTCTTAATTTGTCTAAACTCTTGACTGCTGTGATGAGCAGCTAAAAATAATTTTTTTTTTAAATTAGATCTAAGAGAATCATTGGAGTACAAGCAAGCATTTGTTTTCAATTAGGAAAAAATTCAAACTGAAATTATTTTATAAGAAAATTACTATATAACTTACAAGCTTTCAAAAGGATGTTGTTTTAATATTTATAAGTAAAAAGGTCAGCAACATAATCTTAAACATAAGTAATGTATTATCTGGAGTATAAATAATAGCATATATATTTTAGATAAATGATAGATAGATGATAGATAAATAGATAGATACATAGATAGATGATAGATGGATGGGTGGGTGGGTGGATAGATATAATATTCTAAGGCAAATTCTTTACATTTTTCATATGCTGATCCTACCTATGACATTCATGCCTATATCTTCATAACAGGTAGAGTGGGATTTTACTGATGATCTTCTAGCATGTTTCACTAAAGAAAAAAAGAAACACACAAACCAGCATACACTGTAAAATACAGATCTTTGTCACACCCTGGACTCAGGGAACTAATGACAGAATCAAATCTGAAGGAACAAATAACAGTAAATATATATATATATATATATATACACATATACATATATATATATATGTGTATATGTGTGTGTGTGTATATATATATATATATATATATTTGCGAAATATAACTTGGCATTGTTTAGGTCTATATTTTTCCATTATTTAAAAAATTTAGTCTGTTCAAAACATTTTAAACTATTTGATGTATAATTTAATGCACATAAATTCAGGGATCTTATTATTGTAAATTTAGTCAATGTGTTTAACTATTCCACTCATTCCTACAATAATATTTCATAACTGTATGATTACATCATGAATACAGTGGTCCTGAAATATTGCAGTCAGTTGGTTGTGTGTGTATACATATATATACACATATATGTGTATAATCTTATATGTGTATATGTATACCTGAGTTATATAATGCTTAGAGAGAAAAAATGCAAGTTCAATTATTATTAAATAATTGATCATTTCTTCACTGCATTTATGAAGTTCCAAGCTGAAAAAATTGCTCAGCTATTTTATGAATAGATTTCAAACCAGGAATATACCATAGGATACAGTGGCAGGCAGATATATAATGTGAAAAGTGTGCAAGTCACAGAGAGGGCATGCATGTCTTACCAGAATGCCTCCTCAAGTTTTATTCCTATATGAATGTACTATATGTAACATTTACATGTATATACATTATATATTAATAGATATAATCCCACTTTAATTTTTCTATTATATTTACACAGAATGTCCATGATAGCTGAATTATATTCATAGAATTGATATAGAGTTTTCAATTTCTTAAGCAAAACTTGCAATTGTTCATCACAGCTTTATATTTCTCTTTTTGAGACTTTTAAAACTAAACTCAGAAACTGGACTTCAAAAAAATGAAGAATGCTAAAATATATAATATATAATTATACATTCATTATATATTAAAATTATATTCTAAATATTAAATTATATATTAAAATTTGAGTTGTTAGGAAAAATGATGTTAAGGATGGTAATGGATGATAATTATGATAAGGCACCTAAGGTAAATTTCAACATAAATTAATTAACTTTGCTTGAGATCAGACTCTAGAACAATCTCAAAAGGCTGAGGAAATCAGAGCAAATATACCTACTTCTAGAACCTTATCTGGAGCTTGTTTGCCAATGATAAGAATTCTTGTCTTATCTTTGCACAGAATAACACCAATATTTGTAAGTTAAGCATATAATCCAACATGTGTCTTTGGATAATTTTCTTGTCTGCTAAAAGTTATCTGACCATACTCTGATTTTAACCTTGAAAACTTAAACATAGATCATTAAAACCATTCCAAACAATAAAATGTTAAAATCTGACAAGAAAGAACAACTCCTATATATTTCAGAGCTCTCATAGATTTTCTCTTTTCAAAATGATTACTCATGCCATTGACGGAAATTGGAACAGAACATGAGCATTTTAGTAGAGTCACAGTCTGTTCTAAATCTAAGAAGGAAAAACATAAAATGTCACATCTCACAATAAACAAAATTTATAGAGATAAAATTGTAAGAAGGGATAGTTTTAGAGGAGATGCATAGGCATTTGACAAAAATGTGGCGGGTACTGTTGGAATTAGTTTTGTCCCCACTGTTTTGTATTTCATCTGTGTTTATAAGCTAAAGTGCATTGCCCAAATCAGGTTTCCAGCCACACAAATCTCTCTTCCTACATAAAGCTCTAAACCCACTAATCTCTCAGGCCTTTGATAAGTCAACACTGCAATCAATAGCGTGCTGCCTTTAGGTCTTGGTGGCCTCATTTGATTAATATCAGCTTCCAAGAGAAACATGAAAATCAGATCATGTGCAACTGGATCAAACTGTCATGCAACTTTGGGGAACTGAGACATTCAAGAGATATGTGAAAATGAATTGTTGCAGACTAATGTCAATTTCAGGATTTTTGACATTTTATTTACTTACTTACTTACTTACTTACTTACTTACTTACTTACTTACTTATTTCCTGTGTTTAAATTAAAGGCATGTTATTTTGGTCCCTTGCTGCTCTAAACAGGTTGATTTTTCTTTTTAGGAGATTCTGATAAAATATGTGATCCTCCTTTGCCAACATTTTTTTAATTCCTCTTTTGTGCAGACAGCAGGGTTTATATGATAAAATTTTAATGACCATGGACCTGCATAACAATGTGAGGCACCGGCATATTTTCAATAAGGCTATGCATTTGCTAAGACTAGCTGCTGGGTGGAATTCACTAAAGGAAAGCCTTAGATGCCTGAGAAGCTGGCTTAGTAGAATAGAAGGGGCTCCAGAGAAAATACCATTATCATGCAGCACTTGTCAGATGAAATGGGAATTTATGAATCACTGCCAGGGAAACTATATTACAGGTTGTAAATTAAAACTGGGGTTTAACATATACGCGACACTAGGCTAGAGGATCTAGTTTTCAGATTACCCCCACAGACTGAGTTAAGCAGCTTTTAGAGCCCCCCCTCAATCCCCGATTACATCCCCTTCAACTTTCCACAAAAGTCTACTTTATTTTCTGGTTGCAGTTTCATAGTAGAGGGAACATCTAAAGAGAGGTTTTGGATTTTTGTTTAACTTTCAATCCCAGTTTAAGCAGCACTGGGACTGGGGAGTGAGGGGTTCAGAATGTTCCCTTTATCAATATTAAATCATGAAATTATGGTACTTGCTTGGCTTACAGAGAAATAACTTTTGTACTTGGCTTCTTGACTCAAATGAATATACTTGGCCCTGATCCTGGGGATATTTACACTTTCTGCAGCTTTACTCTAAGTAGTCTAGAAAAGATATAAAAGCCCACTACAAACTTTTAATTCTAAGAATGTTATTTTTAGTTGGTGCTGTTGTTGTTATAGTAAATGTGGCCAAATTTGTGAACTCTTATGACCCAAAGTATAAACACAAAACACTGAGGTCTTGATTCTGGATGGACGTGAACCAACTGACAGAAATTTTCAGGTTTATGTTGTGTATACATATTTCATCGATACTGGGTGGGCTCTTTATGTGAGAACTATATCGTAGCTTTCACATGACAGAAATATTTTGAAAGTTCCTCACTGGCACCAAACATACTATTATAGAGTAAAGGGATGAGGTAGGTCATGGTTCAGTATTGTTCCATATCATAAAATATAATGCTGCTATACTGTAGTGTCTCAGTAGGATAAAATTAATGAGAACTTCTGGTACACAAGACCAGTTTGAGAATGTGGAGGAGCAGTTTACTCCCTAAACTTTAATTCTTGCCCAATGGAGAAATGTTATTCACAGCAATAAGAATATTTGCATATAGAAAACTTTTCTGTTTTTTTTTTTTGTTTTGTTTTTGTTATTTGTAATAAAAATAGAAACATGGTCATTGCAATGAAATGGAAAGATGGTGGTGGTGAAGGGCTGGGAGGAAAACTGTAAATAATAAAATATGATCGTGAGATAATCCCATAAAAAAATTCCTAGAAGTTTAACATTAAGATATAAATAACATTTCACATGATGAAAATGATGAAAACAGCTTTTTAACCAGAAACAGAAATCACAAATGCTTTAAAATAAGTTGCACAAAATTCCACTTGAATTCAAGAGCTCATCTAGAATCCAAAAAAAAAGCCTTTGAATTGGATGGCAGCATATGAAATTGTTTTGTGGTTTACATTATAAAATGAATTAAATTGTAATTTAAAATAAATATTTTGGACTGAAAATACTCTAAAAACTGCACATTTCAAACAGTTTTTAGAGTTATTTTAAGATCACTACAGACGAGAGAATAAGAATAAAGTAGTCATAAACTTACTGTAGATAAATATAGTAATTTAAATGTGCATGTATATGCTTAGAATTTTAGAAATGTGCAATCTGGTATGATGTTTAAAGTATTAAATATTTTGCAAAAGTGCTCATAAGGTAATAACACAGGAGGTTGTCTTAACATACACATGCCCCAATTTGATTTAATAGATTTGAACCAAATTATATCCAATTTTCTGAGAAAATTACAAATCTAATATTTAAAAATACCTACTCAATTCATTCTTTCTCAAAATAGTAAAACAGTAACAAACAATAACAAACACCTTAACGTGACTTCCTGATAAATACAAACATATCAAAAATGTGTTTTTCAAAAACCAATTGCTTGTCAATTTTTTGATTTATGTTAAAAATGGCAGCACGGAATGGGGGCAGGGAAGAGTGTTACAGGTAAGAACTATTTAATAACTTTTTTTCTGATAAAAAGTTAGTATTTTGGTGAAACAATAAAGACTCATCTAGACAAATAAACAAGTTAGAGTCTAATTAAATAATTAAGTACTAAAGTCATTAAAAACTTTACTTCAGAAGAAAAACTATTTAAGACTGAAACATTTAAGTTAAATATCCTATATTCACTCTGAAATATTTCCCTCCATTATAACTGCTAATTTTGAAGAATGCATAAAATCACTGATAGATAAAACATTTTAAGTGAAAATGAGAATTTATCAGTAAACCTCACATATGTATATGGACAACTCCAAATGAACATGCTAATGTTTAACTGGATATAAACATGGTAGGCATTTTGTTTGTTTGTGTTGCCTTCCCAGAATTCGAAAACTATATAGGGTATCCCCCTGCCAAACAACAGTCCAAGAATGTCAGATAGAGATGATCATCAACATTTGGGCAAAATACACAGGTCTGGCCATTCACAATATTAGATCCTCTAATAATACTGATTGGTTAAGACCTGAGCATTTGATGTGAGCCAGGGTAATGGAATTCTCTTTCAAGACTCTTCATGGGACAGTGGACAAAGATACAATAACAAACACGAATGCAATGTTTACAAAGTGCCAGGCCTCTTCTAAACACTACCTATAGCAATTAATGTAAGCCTCCTAATAGTCTCTCTTCTAATGAACAGGTAGGGTAGAGACATGCCAGGGAACACTAAGTGACAAGAGCCTACCTCAAATTAAAGTTCAGTGGAAGAGATCTGACCCAGAGATGAAAAATTGAAGGAGAGGCCCAGGTCCTGCTGACATCATTAGAGCAACAGGACACAGCTGAGCCTGAAGTCAAACTAGGGCCTGAACTTTTCAACACTATCAGCCAAGATATTCCCTTTTGTGTTTATAAAACACAGTTGGATACTGTAGCCTAGAGTGAGAAAGTCCTGATTTAAAAAAAAAGTAGAACAATATATTTCTTTCAATTTTTTATTTATATTTCATGCAATGTCCCATATGTAATTCAATAGAGGTGCCACACACACACACACACACACACACACACACACACGTGTGTGTGTGCGTGTGTGTGGGTGTATAAAGAGAGAGAGAGAGAAAGGAGAGGGGGGAATAAAAGGGGGGAGAGAAAGGGAGAGAATGAGAGAGAGAACTTCTAAACATGAGTCTCAAAAAGCAGTATTCTCTTATTCTCTACTGAAAAGAAATAAATGAAAGGCATTAATTTTCTTTCCCTGCCTCCTCAACAAATTTTAGCACTTTTCCAAGTCTGGAACACTGTAACCCCACGTGTGAAACAGGTACTGTAAGGCTGAGGCAGAAAGAAGTGCTCAATAACAATCCCATTTGCTCCGTTATATTTTCAGCCCCCTCACAAGGCCATGTGACTAGTTCAGGCCACTGAATTGTGATCAGAATAAAGCCTGTTACTTTCAGGTTTTTCATTGCCAAAAGACCTATGTACAATTCTCCATTCTCTTCCTATGGCGTTGCTCTTGCAAAGGCCCCATGTTCCTAAGGGTGCATCTCCAGGAAGGGTGTTAGCCTGGATCCCTGAGTGACTGTGTGAATGGAAATATTCTGTCATGCATGGGGCCTGTAGAAGAAGTGAGAAGTGAAGTTTTGTGGTGTTGAGCCTCTGAGATCCTGGGGTTTGGAAAGGGATAGAGTTGTTTTGTTTCTTTCTGTTTTCCTACAACATGACCCAGGCTATCCTGACAATTACAACACGTTTGTCCAAAATAAGCTATAGAAGAGTATATCCTGAGTTTACTCTTAAGTTCCACAGTCTCCCCGTAAGTTAAATAGAATGTACATTCACTTAATATCAAATAATTTGCTTAATATAATTTTGGTTAAAAATGAGATTCCCATTTTGTTTTTCTAATTAAAATTTTATTTAAGATAAATCCACCTTATCTCCAGTTACTGACTACACCCCAGAGCAGAATAATAATAGAACACTACAAAGCAATCTTAAGTATCTAAGTAAAAAACAAAACAAAATGACCAAAACAAATATAAAACAGGCCATGTATTAACACAAGGATAATTGTAACAAAACAATTAACTCTCTGAAATTCTCCTTTTCCATAAGCTGGGCTGATGCCATATACAGATAGCCTTTAGTCTTTACATTAGCAATTCTTCTCACTAT
The DNA here is from genome assembly GCA_030015415.1 of Cynopterus sphinx. Taxonomy (NCBI): domain Eukaryota; kingdom Metazoa; phylum Chordata; class Mammalia; order Chiroptera; family Pteropodidae; genus Cynopterus; species Cynopterus sphinx. The sequence continues at coordinate 14,387,105 of CM057381.1, forward strand.
TCATTTGAAAACAAACATTGGTTGTCTAGTATGTGCCAAGCACAATGGGAATATCAGAAACACAATGACAAATGGTGCTTAGCCCCAAGAGTGTAGGGTTTAGTAAAGAAACAAATAAGAAAATACTAAAATGTGCCTTGCTGTCAAATTTTAATAGAGGTATATAATTACATTGTGGGAGCACTGTAGAGAAAGACCTAATGCTACCTGAGAATTAGGGTAGAACTTACATAAACGTAATTCCTGACAATCTGCAGATTAAATAAAATTTGCCATATACAAATATAAATCTGAAGGAGAAACTAAAAATGAGATATATTTGAAAAACCAGAAAGTTGTGAGAAAATAGTCATATTTATAGAATTTAGGAAATTCGGTATAAATGAAACATGAGATTCACACAACAATAAGCTAGCAAATGTACAAAAGGAAAAAGAAAACTTACGTCTCAAATACGCAAGAGACTTGGGACTTTATCTTCAAGAAATAGGAAATTGCTTGCAATTTTAAGTAGAAAATGACATGCCAGATTTATATTTTATAAAGCTCTTCCTGGAAGCAATTTTAGAGATTGGATTGTTGAGGCAAGACATGGAAGTCCAAGAGACTTGGTTGGCTTCTATTTCAACAATCCACATAAAGAATGATTATGGACTGAAGCAAGCCAGATGTAGTAGATATAGGAGGACTGTATGAACTGAAGACACATAGAAGTTTGAATCAATAAATGGTGAAAAGTTTGATGTGGGAAATGAGGAGGAAGAAAGAGGAAAAAAATCTAAGATTTATTTTCTATGACAAAGTGGAGTGTGGTGCCAAATACAAGGGAAAAATAAAAAAATAAACATTGAAAATAATATGATAAAATTGCAGGGCCTGTGGGACATTGAGATAAAAATAGAAAATAGACAATAAGTTCAAATAATAGAAAATATCGGGACTGGTTCAATAAGAGTGAAGAAATGGCTTAGAGTGCATATAAGAGTATTGGCTCATCTAACAAGAATCCAAACTTAGAGCAGGTGCCAGTGTTGGTTGATATAGTGGTTTAAAATTCATCAATTACTAGTTCCTTTATACTGCTGTGCTCTGTAGTTGCGTCAACCTAAATCTGCTATGATCAATGCTCATGGGATGGCTCCCAGGTATAATAATCATGGTTATGTATATATAACCTTATTGATGTCCTATAGGAGAATTGCGTTGCCTTTCTACACTGTTTTTAATGCATGGAAACTTCAAGCAGACACTGAAAATCTCTCATCAAATTAGTTTAAACTGGTTTAGACTAATCCATCCCTAATCTAGGGAATGAGTCAATTGAGTTAATTCTATAGAATTAGCTCATTTGAACAAATTCCAGCACTACAGCAGGGATTGGGACCAAGAGAGAAACCCAAACACAATCAGGCTTCTAGGAATAAGGAGCGGAATCACAGCTATGAGGCAAGAAACCAAAAATGTCCACAAAGTTCAAGAAAGTAATTGAGCTAATTTCTGAAACTCCTTTATCCCGAAGCTGTACTCAAAGGAAGAAAAATGGAAAAAAGCAAGATAATTTCAAAAAAATAAAAAAAAAAGGTTTAAAATACCTTTTGCTTCAGAAAATAGTAAGAAATACATTCCATCACTAGTGGGCTGGAAGAGAGAGATTAAAATTCACATTGCATTTTGTATAGCTATCAAAAGACACTCAAAATGCCAATTGCAAATAACATTCTAAGAGCTTCTCAAAGAGTCCACTGTACTATCTACAGGTATGAAAGTATGTGGGTGTGTGCACAATACACATACACACACACACACACACACACACACACACACATCTAAAGTGCAATAACTCATTCATTTCTTTAGCCCCAAGAGAGTTATGCCCCAAGCTTGCTCGAGGCCATCCCTTTAAAAACAAATCTAATTCTTTCAATGGAATATCATAAGTGGAATGGCAGATGTTAAAGTATATCCTGGGATCTTCCAAAGGCTGCTGACTACAGTATTGTTTCAGAAACAGGAAGTCTGTGACTAATTCTTACTGAACATTAATAATTCAAGAAAATGAGCAAATTCATGGAGGTATTGGGGGAGTCCCTTAAGGGCATGAATGTCATTTTGTATCAGGGCTTCAGAGAAGGGGGAGAAACTATTCTTAATGAAAAAGGAGGAAAGGAGTGGAGAAGAAACTTAGGGGTATGGCCTCTCAAATCTTCAGCAAAATTACTAAAAATGTGAAATACTTCTTGCAGATGGATTTTTTAAATGAAAAAAAAATGAAGATGCTGAATTTGATACAGAGTAAAGTACAAACAGTGCACATGAGGAGGGAGAAATGATGCAGACTATGAAAACACCAGCCACTGGGAATTCACAAAATGTGGGGAAAGACTGAGATATTCATATGAGACAAAGAATTAGGGAGACAGGACAAGTTTACTCAAATCTCCAAGCAGCAGCTGGAGCCTCAGCAGAGATCTAAGTAAAATAACATTCGGAAGCAGAGCCTTTGGTCCAGCATCTTATCATTCCAGTACCTAATAAAAACTTCAGTGCCTGAGGTGGTAAATGTTCCCAGCTGAGCTTGAGTTGTTCTACAACATGACTCGAGCTTCCCTTTTCTATTTTATTCCTCCCCATCCCTTACATAAATGCTATGGTCAGGACAAACCATATAATGTGGATTATGCACTAGACTGTGAAATTTCTTCCCAAGCTGTGCCCTCCCACCCCCATTGCATAGTCTTTGATACATTCAGTACTTATCCTTTCCCATCTCAATGTGTCTAGCCCACTATACCTGGTCCTTTCCAGGCGCTCAAAAACTTTATCTTTCTCTCCACTTCACATCTCAACTTTACATCATTTACTTTCTTGTTTGATAATGCAATGGCACTCACTGCCCAGAAAGAAATTAACAAAAAATGCTCTATTGTGACCAAAAAAAAAATGTTTTAAATAATCTCAAAGGGCACTAAACTCTAAATTTTAAATATGCTATTTAGCCATAGAATTAGAAAACCTATCACCCTGTAGCATCAATAATTCGATGTTTTTAATGTCCTTATTATGACTACTACTAAAATTTAATTAAATATGATGAGATGCTTCAGTGTTCTTTTTCAAAAGGAATAAACCCTTAGTGCCATTTTAGATGTTTAGAGCATAAAACTCTGGTAATTGTTGTCCTTTGGTATGTCCCTTGGCATGTGTTTTGTTTTTGTTTTATTTTTTATTTTCAACTTATTTTTATTCTCATTTTTCTCTTTATTCCCTCTCTTCCTCTTGAATGGTACTATGGTATTTTAATGGTCTAAGATAAAAAAAAATGAAGAAGAATATTTAACTAAATGTAACTCATCCCAACTACCTCAAATATAAACTCAAAATACTTCCAACATAGTTTATACTAGTAGGAGATCTTCATCTCAACAGACTGTAATTCTCTCCTTGGCCAATGGCCCGTGCTATTATTCATGCTTTTATAATATGTTAAGAACACAATCCCCTGAGAATATAATTATTATAAGATAATGTACCCTCTTAGCTATGTGGGCTTCACTAGCAGCTATAAAAAAGTTGCCAAGATTACACTCTAGCAATTAGCCCTCAGTGTGGGCTTGCTAATGGGTTTTACACTTAGCTTTAAGACACGAATTCTAAGACCGTTCTAGAAAATAACTCTTAACAGATGTTTTTAGAGTAACAGGGACAAACTAACAAATCTTGGTCAATCAAACAAATTATTTCTGTTTAATAAAGTGAATAAAGCTTAATAATATATTAATAGTTGTCACAAAAACAAATGTAAAAACATAAAAGGCATAGCTTTTTTAGAAGACCTAAGGTCCAAGTTTATAATTATCAATGTAAAGATTGCTATTTTGGCAAACACTGTGGCACTGCTATATGTTTTTAATGTCTCGTGGAACTGAGAACCTCTGATGTTTTCATTTCTTTTACCAACAAGAACAATTTATTGAGGGAATGTTTCACTGTGCCTGAGTGAGTCATTTGAGCTATAAACAAAATTAAAATAGCAATAGTCTATGATATCATAGGAGATGTATACCGAAAAAAGAAAAAAACAATACTGTAGCACAACATGTTATAAAAATAAATAGAACACTAAGGAAACTCTCTTTATCCTGATGAGGAGAAAATAGATCTTATTTTTATTTGAAAGAATAAAAACCTAAAAATTGAGAACTGAGGGGCATAAAGGTCAGTTCAGCTTAACAAACTTTCTAAGCATCTAATGTCAATAAAACATAGTCTCTATCACATAGGAGAGTTAGACTCATGCACAGAGAATTTCAATATAATCTAGTAAATATTCTGATATGGCATTTCAAATACAGCAATGCATGTAAAGGACTTATCAGGCCTGCATAGCAAACACACACTACACATGGACTGTAATATCTGTAGAGTGCTAATAGGTAATGAAGGACAGGCAGGACCAGACAGGTAATGGTCTCTGTTACATAACTAGTGGCAAAATCAGCAAGAAGCCAGGTTTCTTAACACTCTATTGTCTTTTTCAGAAAGGCTGTGGTGCTCACAGGCTCCACTGGGTAGAAATCTTTGGGTGGAATAGTCAGCAGCACCTGCTGATGTGCATTTGCCATTTTCTTTCCTCTTTGAACCTCACCCACACAGAAACAAAACACATTCTAAATATTCAAGTTATGTATTTCTAATTATAGCTCTAAACAAAATGACACCTGCAATAGAAAAGAGTGTCATTTTCTTTTTGATTTTAAAATGTACATAAATAGATCACACAACACTTTAAAGGCTAAGTTATGCAAAATATAGTTACATACAAAGGACTCTCCCTCTTTCTGTTCATTGGAAATTAGCATCCAGAAGTTCTACTCTATACGCCTACTACTTCTTTCCCATTCCAGAGACCAATGAATTTGAGTTCACAGTTTCACCATAAAGTTCTTGATATGACTTTACAAACAGATACAAGAAAGAGAGAATGTAACGTCTTTAAGTAAAATTAAAGTTAGTAAAAATACACAATGCCATTCCAAATAAAACGGGTTCTAACAGCATGCCACAAAGCTCTTATGTTCTGACATGCCTACTATGTCAAAAGCCAATCCCCTTAATTTAAAAAATATCAAGCATAATGAAACAGAAAGGCTAATGCCAAATTAGAAGGTTGATTTAAGCAACTACATCGATTAATAATAAAGATTATTCACCCAAAAGTAATATACATTACCAGTTTCTCTACCAACAAAAGTACAGTAAAATTTATAAGGTTTATTTGAAAACTCAATCCAGAGTGGTTATTTACTTGAGAAATGGCTGTTTCTGGTGCTGCACTTCTTTTCAGTAATAGAAAAATAACTGTCATGTTACTTCTGTCATTCCATGTGTTGCCCATCCATTATCCTTGACCACTGACCTCAAAAACCTATGATTCTAAATATATATCTTCTTTAAAAAAAAAATAATATATATATATACATATATATATATATATATATATATACATATATATATATATATATTAAAATTGATTCCTAAAATAGATTTTGACAAGTAATTTATTTCAACAAAGGTCCAAACTCTTGCCCATCTTATAGCCTAACATGAAAGCACTTTGTTCATACAATAGTGACTGAAAATGTCATGGAAACCAGTGTTTAACAGTTTGACTGGGTATACTTTTCCTCTTCCATAAATCAATCCTCTCCCAAGTGATTCACAAGTACGGCGTTTTTCCAGGAAGACATTGTAAATTTTATGTATGTGCCATAAGTGGCTCTGAAGACAAGCCCGTGCCCATATGTTCAGAGCCTGATGTGACACTATCAGATACAAAGGGAAATAAGGCCACACTTCTAAAAGCATAGCATGCTGCCTACTTCTTGTTTGTTTTCATGTGCTCGTGCAGTGACTTAGGGCATTTACTCTGACCCAGATGTATATTTGCAGCCTCAGGAGAAAGAGGCCAAATGAAAGAAATCAAGACAGAAGGGGGTTGGGGCAGGGGGGAAGAGACTAGCACAGGGGTGTGCTGGATGAAGTTTCCTTGGGTCTATTAACTCTAAAGCCATTTGGTTTTAATTAAAAGCTCAGTAAAGCCTGTACCTACCCCCCAGAAGTGGACAGTTTACAGGCAGGGCCTCCGCCTGATTCAGAGGTGTGTTCTGCTCAGTGACTTGCACAGATTTTGGACACAGTAGGTGTTTACATTATGACTCTGGAATTGAATCTGCTGCTGAGATAGTCCTGTTACACTGACAGGAAAGTGTGGGGGCCCGTTACAGCTTGAATTAAAGCAAAACCAGTGGAAGACATTAAAACACTGATATGCCCGCAGGGTCTGCAGTGGCCACATGTGCTTAAAGCCTTCGGAGACCAAAAATTCTAGTCAACTTTGAAAGGTAAATTGCTTTTTAAATGTGAGTTCATTGTAATCAGAGATTTCTAACAGCCTAACATTAAAAATGGTCTGTTCTCTTTAACTTTCAGCTTTCTTTAATTGGTACTTTTTATTTTAATGGAAGTGGCTTTCTGGAATATCTTGCTCTCTGAGTTTATCAAAACATGTGTGGAAATCTAGAAATAATAATATTTGAATATTAAAGGAATAATTATTTCATGGGTCTACACATTGCTTAAAAAAGATCTTGAGTGTATGTATCATTTATACAATATTGATTAACTGTCTTTTAGGTACATATTAAGGGATGATGTTACTAACAGTAGGAACCTGTAAATCATGGAAAATCTACTATACTATGCTTCACTCTTGGAAACTTACAATGGTAGGAATAAAAGATATTGCAAGTATGGAAAAACAATCAGATTCTTCTTCCCAGCAATGAACAGAATTTTCTCAAGAGGCAGATTATTATAGTTTTCTCCTCACTGTTGGTAAAGCAGAAGCCCAAGAGGGATGCATATATATGTGTATGTATGTGTGTATATATGTGTGTGTGAGAGTGAATACATATATATATACATATATATATTAACACCTTTTGTAGGAATCTTTGTCTGCAATGACTATAAAGAAACCATGTGTTTTTAAAGAAGGCATTAAGTACTTGCTGCCAGCTCACTGAGTATCCCCATCTTTTTTCAGTGTTAACTTTGCCAGTTTATGAAATAACTGCTAATTTGGGAAACTCTTATACATTAGCATTTTAAGACATTAAATGTGTCTGTAGGAAAATGACATGTTCAGGAAAAGCAGAAAATGTATAAACATAAATACTATTTTGTAACATATTCTGAAGAACTGCATGTAGTCAAAAAATTCTGCAGACAGACAGCAAGACGAGATATCCAACAGTTAGTGTTTGTTCTGTTTCTTGCCTTCCGAGAACAATGAATTCAGAATGAACAATAGCAAATTCAGAAGGAATCATAGAGAATGAAAATGTTATCTAGTTGACCTTAAATGTTTGTCACAAGATTTCCTGCAGGTTCTTGTGAATCTCAGGCTAGTCCTATGTGGGGTGCACAGTAAGGCACAAAATAATGAAATACTTTGGTTGCAAAAATAAAAACATTATTTTTTTCACTAGAGATTTTCCCTTTACAGGTGGATTTCCCATCCTAATTTTGATTTTAAGAGATACCCCATGATCTGATTGTATTTATTTTGAAGGTTTTCTTAAACATATTTAAGAAATTCCCTGTTCTTTGGCTCTAATCTGTTTGAACTTTCCACACACCTCTGAGCAGGCAGAGAAAAAACCCTGCAAATTTACCATAAAGAAAATCAGTGATTCCACCCACTCAGTTCCACCACATCGGAAGTTGAGTTAGTATTTGCAAATTTTCCATTCTTCTAAGAATGACTCTCAGTGTGATCTCCACTGGGTATTTATAAGCAGCACTAATAATTATGTTCTTGGCAAGCTCATGTAAATTAAACCTAAGCAAGAGTGAAAAAGAGAGCAGAATCCACTTTATAGTAAAGTTATCACAAGCTTACTCATCTATAAGCAGTTCTCAGCTACATATTGTTATTGTACAAAGCACTTCTAAAATATGCTGTTATTTGGCTCAAACTTAATAGAAGCATAGGATTGGTACTTCAATGATTGGTACAGTGACTCTGTCTAGAGTAAGATAGAGAACTAATAAAACAGGCAAGTTGTCTTCTTTGAGCCAGAAAATTCCCTGCTCTAAAAAATTATGTCTGTCTGACAAGCAGGAGGGTATGTCTCACAGCAGATCCTAGATCATTTACATTCTCTCAGATTTCCATATTTCATATTGCTTCTTTTTCCCGAGATACAAAACAACAAATATTGATTCACTATCACCCTGCTGTCTATTTTAATTGAAATCTTCAGCCTATACAAACATGTCAAGAGTTAGTAATAAAAAATACAACTAAAAGCTCAACAAGTAATAGGTTTAGATCTCTAGGGGATTAGAAATCTGATTTCTTTACTTGATTTTTGAATTGTATTAATGGCCATAAATAAAGATGCAACAATACTAGGACATTAGACTCTGCTCAGAGCACAGATAAAGTAGAAAACGTTTCAAGAGTCCTTAAATATAACGTGCTCCAAAATAATTACACACCAGACTGACCTTGGCAATGAAAATGCCTACTCTTACAGCCTTTAGGTTAAACCATTTCACCTCTGGAAGTTGCTTGTATAACACAAACATATTAATAAAAGGGAAGAAAGCATTTAGCCAGTTTGAAATTAGCATTGACTTGTGTCTCAATCTTTCTGAAAGATGGTTTTGCATAATCTGGAGAAAGGATTAAGTTTAAAAAGCCAGAATTACAATGAAAGGTGAAAAACACAAGGAATCATCATCCAAGAGTGAAGAGCCAATAAGAAAATATGTCATGGAAGCTGATAATTTTTTACTACTTTGGCAGGCAAAAACCATCTGTCTTTCAATTTTTTTCTTTTTCTCCTAATATATGCTAAACTATCATATGACTTGTTAGATCACATCTCTGTAGGCAGGATGAATAGATTAAACAACCAAACTAACTGGAATGGTGAATAACTTATGTTGGAAAATACTCAGGTAATAGCTACCAGTTAATGCTGTGTTTGAAATGTTCCAGGCAGTGTGTCAGATACTGTATGATATTATTAAAACTTACCACAGCCATACAAGGCCGATATGATAGCCTATATTTTATAAAAAGACTAAATAAAATTTCTTTATTAAAAGAAGAAATTAAGTGGCACACACAAAGTCGCTCAACTACAAATGATATGGTTGGAATTAGGCTCGTGTGTTTCTGACCACACATTTTCCAAATAACTGTTTGTTGCTATTGTTTGCTGGGGGATAACAACGGACAGCAAGTACTATGAGGGTAAAGCAGAGACAACAATGGGCCCATAGGAAGTAGATACAGAGATACCTTGAGAAATGACACTAAAGTGATAGTAGAAGTTAGCCCTTTAAGAAGGGGATCTCGGGGAAAGGGAAGATAATGTCAGGCAGGGGGAATGCATGCCCTCAGGCTAAGAGGGAGAAGAAGATGAAGGGCTCCAGGAACTAAAAGAAGTAAGGTTCAGGGGTCAGCTTTCAGATCACCTAGTGGGCTCCCTTAAGGATGTGTGAGGTTATCTGAAGGATAATCGAAAATCCATGGAAAGTTTTACTGGCAGGATCATATTTGTATCATAAAAGATCATGCTACCAGCACCTTAAAGAAAAAAAAGCGTAAGTGCAGGTTGGGTTAAGAACAGATACCAAAAAAATGAGGCAGGAGGAAGGTGTAGCTATGCAGATGAAAAGCACTGGCAGAAATGGTGAATGAATGTGAGATATTTATATAAATGATATATAAATTTACATATCATATATAAATTCATGATGTGTGTATTAGGCAGGCAAGACTGAGCTTTGTGACTCATTTGTGTAGGGAAAGAGTGGGGAGTGAAGGATTTCTGGTTTGAGGAAGTGGTTTTATATTTACCAAAATAAGCTACAAAGCCAGAGCAGTGCATTGTACTCCTGTAGACAAAGATGAGTTTGATGCATTGCAGATATCCACATGGTGCTGCCCATGCGGACATGACAAGTAAGCAGCTCTATCAGACCTTGAAAAGGAGTAGTGATCTAGAGATGCAGCCATGGTTTGAAGGGGGGTGGAGAGGTCAAGTGCAATGGAGTGCCTTGTTTCTAAGAAGCCAATGGTAACAGGATAGCTTCCCAAGGTAGAGGAAATAAAGATCATCTGAGTAAAACTTAAATTAGGGCACAATTTCAAGTAAAATATAATGGGAATTTCAATTTGCACCTAGGTTGTCCCACTTGTTTTATAAAAAATAGGGTAGAAAGAAAATTCGTGGCAAAGCTTTGTCGAAATGTAAGTGTCTAGTAAGTACCATACATATGTCTATAAGTTCACTTTTGCTCTGTCCTCAAGGAACAGAAGGATAAAGAAGCCACAAATAGCAGAGAGGCAACAGGACACAGGACAAGAAATAGCAAAGTGTTACAGAATGAAGGGAAGAAAGTGCTGTGCTCTGGTGTAGGAAATTTCAGTTAACAGCACAGAATAAGACAAAGGGTACAAAAAGGGGTCAGGGATGAAAATACACATAAAAGACATTAGCATCCTCTCACAAGCCCTCTCTCTCTCCTTCCCCTCATTAAAATCCAGTAAACTATATATTATTATGCTCCTTTCAGTGGAGGAAACTTTATTCTAAAATCCTCTAAAATTATGGGTACCACTAAACCATCCTAAATGGAAGATACAAGGTCCACTCACCCACCCACCTCATTGGGGAGGGGGGCGGGGGGAGGGAAACAAATCTAGTTGTTATAGATAAACTGGTAAAAGGAAAAAAAGGAGGGAAGGGACAAAACAGTAAAGTTTTTTTTTTTCTTCCTGATCATGTATTTAGAGTCACTACCAAAAATCTCTTCAAAATATCGATAATAGTTCATTTTAAATTAAGAACACATAACTTAGGTTAGAGATAATACAATAAGAAAAATCTGCTGTTTTGAAATTGTATTCTTTCTATTTTTGTATATTTTAATTTGCAAATGAGAACATAAATGTATGCATAGACACATCCACAGACTAGCAAAGTCCTTTGCTTAAGTTTACTGGCACTTAAGCTTTTGCACATAATGATTCAAAAGATATTGGATTGTTACTATTGATTCTGCAGCTTGTCCTGCTTTTGTCTGAAAGTAATTCATCTAAGAACTCTAAAAGACTTAACTGGCACCCTTAGAGGTTATTAGGTAAGTTAGTATTCGTAAAACTTCAGAGGTTTTCTAGCAATCCTTTTCTAATGCATAGATATTTGTAAGTTTGACAGTTATTACTTTAACATTTGACACCTCAGAAAAGAAACAACACGTGATTCTTTAACATTAAAATCTTGATAAAATTAAAACAATTTAAAGAGTTAATCGTAGAAACAACAGGACTAAATTCACTCTTAAAAAATAATCACAGTCCTTAATGTCAGAAATGTTTCCCATCTCAGCATGGGTCACATCAACCAGCACTGGAACTTGTATTCAGTAGATGATAAGATACACACACACACACACAAACACACATATACACACATACATATACATATATACATACAGAAACACATTTACACACATATATACACACACATACACACACACACATTTTTGCATAGATGAGTGATTGTGTTGGCTTAGGCAACTATAAGATAAGAATATTCCATTGCTGAAACCATGAGAGCACTATGTGGTTTTAAAGGTATCTTGAGGTGCTGAATTTTGCTAAAATTTCTTATGATTGCATCAATCCTATTATGGATCAATTTCTCTTTGGTGGATTATATTTTATTATTTCCACTTAAAAGTCATTGGCTATTTTGATCTGATTTTTCCCCCTCTGAGGAAAATATAACACTCACTAGAAACTATTCTTCTTTGCTCTGTTTTTGATATTATTATAGTACATTTGTTGAGACATCAAATGTAAGAGTAATAGTTGCTATAGAATACCATTTAAAACGAATTCTAAGTTCCAAAGAGTTTTTAAATATCAAATTATTTTTCTGAAAATTCTAGTACATTTATAGAAATTTTTTAAATAAATGCATGTGTATCTATACAGAGCCTGTGAAGAGAATCAGTATTCATCCAATCCATCTACACTGAGCATCTTTAAATGCACAGTACTCCCCCCAGGAATTTTGGTTAGATTCAGATGGAATTCCATATCCTCGACCTGGGGAGGGGAGGGAGTTGTGGTTGAGGGGATTGTGATATTCTAAGAAAAATAATGTCTAAAGAGAAACAAAGTAAGCAGTATAGAATAAATAAATAGAATAATTTAGAAAAAATGTGCAAAAATTCACAGATTTGCTAAAGTGGAATATGTAAAACTGAGTGCTATTATTTTAAAAGGAGAAGCTGCAGTATATCAGAATATTTAAAGAGATCTTATCAATTTTCATAAGGCAGTTAATGTACTAAATAAGGCCAGGACTGCAATTTACTTATTTAAGAGACAAGTATTTATTTGTTTAGAAGAATGGATGACACTTAAAAAACGGCATCAAGAGACTAATTAACAAAAATGTAATTATTTCTGGATCTGATCACTACATCTATTCTAGTTAGCTAGTTGCCCAGATGCTATCTATCTATGTAATTCTATGTCTATTTTTGTATCTTTGTTTATTTGATTTCCTACTCCCAATAAGATGAACAATCAATTATCAATTATATTGACTAAGAAAGGAATGCAGGTTCAATATTACAATGATAATGAAGCTATCTTGGTAGAAATGTGTGTTGGGAGTTATTTAAGGAAGACCCTAACCTTCCTTAGAATTCCTTGCTCTTCATGGGGACAGTAAAATGCAAGCCTAGGAGCCCATGCTCTAAAATCAGAAAGCCTTTGTTCAAATTATGGCTCTAGAATAGTTCATAAACCTTGACTAACCTCTCTACCCATTCATTTTCTCCTTCATTAAATAAATGAATATGCACCCTAGTAATGGGAATATTACAAAGATTATTTGGGATACTATATATAAAGCACTTAATGTAAGGCCTGGTACTCCATGATTGACAGTGGATATTTTATCCTCAGCATCATCATCATCCACCATACTATCACAAAGATAGGAAGGCTAGATTTCACCTAAGCTTTTAAACCAGAACTGATAATTTATAAACTATTTCAAATAGAGCTGCCTGCAGAACATGGTTTGAACTATACAGGTCCACTGATAGCTGGATTTTTTTCAGTAAACGGCTATACTGTTTTTGAGCTAGGGTTGAGAGTTCTCAGATGTAATGGGCTGACAGATGCATTGATATGTGTCCTTTTATACAGATAACTTGAGCAAAGGTGGGGACAGGTCCTGGAATCAGTCTTCTTGTGGATACCAAGGAACAGTTGTGTAGGTAAGTTTGGGGGGAGTCAAAAGTTATACACGGGCTTTTGACCGCATGGGGTTCAGTGCACCTAACTCTCCCATTGCTGAAGGATCAACTGTATACTGTGTAAGGAATTTGTGATACAAAGATGAGCAACCCTTTATTCTGTAACTATATTACTACCCTATTTTCACATATTCTCAGATTCATGACTATATACATATTTAACTAAAAAGACATAAATTATCACCATAAAATCGGTATTTTTTAACATTTATGGTTGAATATCAACTTCTCTGAAAACCAACTATTCTCAACTCAAGGCAAGCTATTTATCAGATATGCCCCCTTCGAGTTAGGAATACTTGTGGTTTGACAAAGCTAGCCTGTGAATTCTGATATGTGTTCTCTCATGGATATGTAATCATGGATAGGTTGAAATCCATGATTACATACAACCTTTGCCCTCAAAGTTAAACAGACAAAACACAGGCTTTAACCACAAAACAATAGCTATAATGTTATCTACCATTTACTGAAAACCAACTAGATGTCATATACTTTTTGAAAACATCATATATATCTAAAATATTACAGAAGCTCTATAAGGTTTTTATTACTATAATTCATGCCTATATTAGAAGGTTGAGGATCAGCAAGGTTAAATATCTTAACACATTTTACAAGACTATAATCTGAAGCCATCAGAGTTTGAAGTCAGGTATATTAGACTGAAGATTCTAGTTATTTTGAACATGTATTTTTGGAGGATGAAACTTTATGCACCTTATTTAATTATGCTATTTTTCTCATTTATGAAATAAATAACACTAACAACATTTACTCAAATCATTAAATGGCATTATCAACTTATGATACCCATTATATTGCAGGTGCTCATAAATACCTTCTCCCCAGCTTGGTCAGAGGCTCACTTCCCACTTACTAGGTATTACCAATTGCTTTCTAAAAGAATGTTTATCAACTTTATTAAATAAACAGTTATTGACCTATATTGTCTCCTAAACTCTGCAAATGCAAATATAATCCCAGTTCTCTAGGAACTCACTATCTATCTGGTGTTGAAAAACATACTAAACAATATAATCTCACAGACAATGCATTTCAAAGTGTCTGCCTATAAGCTGAATGTACTTGTTCTGCACATAAACAACAACAAAACAACTGTGACATTTAAAAATAAGTGATTTCATATAAAGACCTGAATGTTTTTCTCCTGAAAAATTATGTTTCAGGTAATGCTGAACTGTATCACTAGATGGCAATAATTGGCACATGCTAAGTAGCAGGTGTACTCTTCTACATGTGGCAGGTGTCCCTTAGGCAATTATAGATGCACCCCATACATCCCCTTCTCTTCTTTATTTTACCTGTCTGCAAATTTGTGTTCCCAACACTTTTAGAAGCATTTAGGTTCTATAAGAATCAGGATGAAGTCTGGCACTGTGTCTACACAGGTAAGTATTTACTATATATTTGTTGAATGAATACATAAATGATAGAAATTCAAAGGGAAGCACAGGAGTTTTTTTTTTTTTTTAATTAACCTCTCTTTCTTAGATTCAAACTAATTTTTCATCCATTGGCAAGTAATCTAGAGAAATTACTTAGAGGATATGAAATTCTCAGCATGACAACACTTGGAAATGATCAAAATGTGCATCTTACAGGCCATAGATAGCCTGCACCAGAGTTAGCCATCAGAAGCAGAAATGTACTTAATCCAGACCTATTAACACTGTATTTGCTGTGTTTGAGGGATTTTCAGGCATTCCCAGCACCAAATTAGGCTTACTCTTTGATTCCCTTTCCAAAATGATTATGGTTTAAGAAAAAGAGACAAAATAAACAACAACAAACAATATAAAGTTACTTTTGTAGAAAGAGGAGGGAAAAAATAGGATATAAATCCAGAAATAAATAAGATGGACTTTGAATTCAGAAAGGTCTAAGTCTAAATCCTGCTTCTACCCATTACTACAAATTTAACCATGGCCAAATTACTACATGTCTCAGAAATTTTGTTCCCTTTTCTCTAAAATCAGAGAAGATACTTAGCTTTTGTATTAGCTATGAGCATATATGGCATTACTGCTCCAAAAAATGGACAGTCAATATGCCTGGCACAAATACAATGTGGTGTTCATCTTTTCCTTTCCATTTCTTGCTTATGATTTTATAGAGTTTTGTTTTTCTTTTTTTTTTTTCTGACTCAGTATTATCCTCTGAAACTCTGTAATTATGAATGTGTGAATAAAAATCCAAGAGTTGAATTTTACTTACATAGTACCAATTTACATCTGATTTAAATAATGGCATGTCTAAACAATAGCTTTTAAAATCATAAGAAAACATTATTTCTAAGTCCTTATATTATACATTATTTGAGATTTTCTCTTTTTATCAAAACATTGTAAAAGAATAACATTATCAAAAGAGAAATTCTGTTATAACTTTTCAATTTTTATCTCAGTATGTAAATAAAACTTATTTGTTAAACATATACATATATCTGTGTGTCTATGTCTGTGTGTGTGTATACATATATATATATAATATACACTCAACTACAAACATATACATCATCCAAGAGAAAGTTCTAGGCATTTAGACAAGAGCTACAAAACCAGTATCTTAGCTTCCCTGAAGGATATTATTGAATGCTCCTTATCTTACTATAGTGACCCCATGTTCTCCTGTGCCAAGTGTTTAAGTCCCAGCAGTGAATTTCAGCCCAATCTCATTCTGTTTCCATTGTACTCGGCATGAGCCTCATTTTTCACTGCATTGCCCTTGTCAGGGCCATGGTCCAGTCTAGGACACCACTAATGCTAAACTAGGAGCTATAACTGAACTTACAGTTACACATACTTTTCCTCCCATCACAAAAGCATTACTATAAATGAGAGCAAATAGACTTTTATGCTTTGAAGTAGTGGGTAATCTTAAATAGCAATAACGGCATGGTTATGATTGATGTTAAATAGTGACACTATGTAACTGGCTCACCTCTAACCCTCAAAGAGTAACAATTATATTAATAATTTTCTATACATTAGCACACCTTTGAAAAAGGCTTTTAGCTAGAGATGAAGGTATTGGCTAGCCCAGGAAAGCCCAGATCCTCAAACAAACTGGATATGGCTAACCTACAAATGTATGACAGCTTTCTAATAAGTGAAAACAAATGAACAATATTTGGTTTTACATGTAGTTTTTTAAAGCAGGGTTCTTGCAACACATATCAAGTAAAATATGTCTAAGGGGCATTTTATTAGACAACCACAGCATAAGTGAGGGCATACCAAGCTCACTGACTTCACAGTTTTCTTCTCTCTCTTCTTACAAGGCTATTTTCCAGGAGAGTTTGAGTTCTCAAGGTTACTCTGGCACCCTGAACCAAAGGTTCAGGCACAACTCTGCCCTCTGTTCTGTCCCCTTATTCTAAAACAGCAAGCAAGGTTGTACTACTGTCCACATTTAACCACCTGCTACCTAGAAACTTCCATTCATTTAAGCAATAATTGTTTGCTGCCTATTGTTTGCTAGTATTGTTTTAGGTGCTGAGGACAAAGAACAAGGAAAACAAAATTTAGGATCTCATAAATTTTACATTCCATTGCAAGGATAGGAAAAAAATGTTAGCATTAATATGGTGGCTAGGTGAAGGGCCAGGGGAGGGAGGGAGTAACTGGGGGGGGGATCATTTTATGAACTATATAAATGTCTAACCAATGTACTGCATACTTGAAACTAATTAAAATAAATTAAAAAAAAAACTCTAATATACCTTCAAGTAATGACAAGTGTTACAAAGAAAAATAAAGCAGAGTATGGATTGCAACATGTTGTAGAGTGTGATGGCAGATGAGCGACAGCCCGAGTGTACTCACGTGGCTATCTTGGGAAGAGAATCCAGGCCCATGTGGATCTAAACATCCTTTTAGGATAATGATCAATCTATTCAACACTTGTCCAATCAAACACAGTAACACAGGAAGCTTAACAGAGGAAACCATTTTGAATGAGGGAATACACTTATCTGTAATGCTGCACTGATTTTCGGATTAACATATTTTTCAACTTTATAGAAATTAAATTTGAAGTGCTCAGCTTCTCAAAGGTCTTGACTGCTTTATGGGCAACCCCCATGTGAGGACACAAGAAGTCTGTTCCCTGGAAGAGCGTCCTCACTCAACCATGCTGACAACCTGCTCTTGGACTTCCAGCCTCCAAAACTGTAAGCAATGAATTTTCTCTGTTTATAAACCATCAAGTCTGTAGTATTTTATTATATCAGCCTGAATGAACTAAGACAGGGCAGGTGGCTCACATCACTTGGCTTTCACTATTATAGGTCTTAATGAAAGGCAAACTTCCTCAGCATTTTTCTGGAAGGACTTTATGAGGTCAGGTACATGAAGTGTCTGAGCCCTGTTAAGTACTTCAGAGGAGCAAAGAAGACAACACAGGTTAGGTGTTTCCATGCATTATTCCCCAGTGCTTTTACAATATCTCAATTTACCCAACAGGAAATGAAAGTTTTGAATAGGTAAGTAATTTCCCCAAGCTCACAGCAGAAGTGGGTAGCTAAACTTCAAATCTAGGACCTTTACAATCACAAACTTCTATTTTATTTTTTGAGTCTGTTCATTTTTTTTTTTTTGTTCCTGCTTTTGGTTTTGGTCTCCTGTGTCACTTCACAAATAATAAATGTTTTCGATTCTTTTTTTTCTCACCAGACTGTTGTATCTAATCACTCTCTAAGACCTAGGTGTTATTTTTGTTTTGTTTTGAAATGATTCGTTTATCGATCCCTTCATTTCTATTCTCACTGCCAGCACCACCATTCTGACAATTATCACAACATAATATATCACAACAATTTCAATAAGCCTTTTTGCTCCCATTTCCTCCTCCATCCCCAAATTAATTTTCCAAATCACTTTGAGAGCAATATTCACTGATTCAAAAACCAAGTACAGCATTGATAATATAGACTAATTCCATCCACCCTTGAATCATTTCCCGGGTGATGTGGACTGGATTTTCCCTCCATTGTTCCTCATGGATCAGAGTATAAGGACATTTTCTGATGTCTTCTCTATAAAGGCTTCATTTAGATTATCTACACTACCATGTTCCTGCATAAAATCTTTGGGAAGAAGTTAAAGCATCCTGTTGGAAAGTAAGATCTGATTTATCCTGTTTATTACTATTATTATTAGTAATCATCATCATCACAGAACCAAAGTGAAGCTACATCTTGCATTGCTGACAAGTGACTTTTTAAAATTCAATTAGCTTTTGTACTCAGGTGCAGTTAGATTAGGTCAGATGAGGTATGAAAAAAGATCGTATGTATTGTTTAGTAGCAGTAAAAACAGAAACCAAAGGTTAAACCTTCCCTTTTAAACAGTGACTTTTTCCCCTTAGCTTTCCCAGTTTCCATTCTCTTAGGTTAAAAAACCCAGAGATGCCTCTTCAATCACAGCAATTATCAACAGGTATTAGTGTTTCTTTTCATTGCCTGCCCCCCACCAAGACATTGCATGTCAGTTATGGAGACAATCGAATGAGCAGAAAAACTAATACCCTCTGAAGTGCAAGGAGTAGAATAGAAACAATGTTCTAATCATACCTCTGTATACGCACAGGTATAAAATAATTTTTATAATTCTATGCAGAGAACCTATGGTTTAAAAATGGCAGGAAATGCATTTGAAATGACATGATGACTGATGAAGATTGGTGTGAAAATAAATGCTATATATTTCTTTTCAGAATCTTTGTCTTTTAGAAACTTTCTAATGAAACAATTTGAAAGGCAAATCAATTAACTTGTTCATTTGCCTTCATGCCTCTTATGTCCCAACAAACTCCCAAGAAGGAATACCCTTTCTTTAAAGTGCATTATAGACATGTCCATAGTGGGTTTACAGATAAAGGAAAACCACCTCCCTACTGCCTTACATTTTCTAACATTTTCAGGTAATTATCTGAAACAGACCTTGTAAGGGCAGAATTCACTTCCTTGAATCTCTCTTTTGGGCGAAATCCAAAAGCAAAGGGACCAAAATAAGGAAATCAATTCCTGCCAACGAGTGTCTGAAAAGCTCCAGCCAAATGAACTGATGTAATCTCAGTGCAGGACTCGCAGGCAGTGAAGGCGGGGGATTCTCATTACTCCTGAGTCTTGAAGAGAGAGGAGGAGATGGAGTGAAGCGCTCCAACAGTTCCAGCTGGTGGAAGGCACAGATTACTGATAAGACAGGCCAGAGGAGTGCTCCCTTGCTTCAGCTTGGGTGATGTGTCTTACACTGTTTCACCAGGCACCAAGTGACAGGAACCCAAGGTACCACTATCAATCTTATTTGCCCCAAACAGATAGTGAAACACAGACAAGAAATTGAAGGGATTGGATAGACAGATTGAAACCAAAAAAAAAAAAAAAAAGGAAAACACATTTAGGCTCGTGACCTGCACCCCAAATCCCTCAATATGTTGCAGGAAAAATACCAGTGTTTAATAGAATGGGTGCAAGCACGTTACAGTCATCTGACAGAAGAAAAGCCTTCTCTGCAGTTCCCAAGAATGATAAAAGAGAAATTTGCAGAGGATGCAAGATTTCTTTCACAGTGTTAACCATCTCAGATAATATAAAAGGCAAGCACGTCTCCTGCCATTTCACTGTATGACTGCGTGTTTGCACATTGCATATTGTTAGCTCACATTTGCAGAGGCAGATATATGTTGAAAAGAAAGAACAAGATAATCAACAGGAACTATAAACAATTTTGTGTTCTGTACAACATCTGGAGTGCTGGCCTCAAAAAACAGTTCCATTTTTTAAAAACTTGCAAAATTGTATACAGATATAATTCATACAGCAATCTACTGAATTATAAAATTATTCTGAAATCAGAACTATCAAGAGCGAATCTATGTCCTGAAACAATTGTGAAGAAATTAGCTAAGTACGTTTCAGCTTAATTAAATTGATGATATAGATTTGGTCTTTTCTAATGTGTTTGAGAACAATAGGATGTAGTCTTTACTTTTCTCTTAGAAGAGAAGCAATCTATGAAACATGCATTAAAGTTTCCTAATCAAGATCAGAATTTGCTGTTAAGTGGGAAGTAGTTTCAAAGAACTAGAATAGGTTGGTATTATACTCTACACCTATTTAAAGGTTATGGAAATCAGGATAGGCTAGAGTATGCTGAAGTAAATAGCCTTCAAAGTTTAGTAGTTTAAAGCAAAAATAAATAAATAAATAAATAAAATAAAAAGCTTTATTTCTCACTCATATTGCATGTCCACTGCAGGTCAACTTGCAGCTCTTCTCTTAGTTGGAATCTTTGTTGATGAAGAACTACTACCTGTAACAATGCAGGTTGTCATGGCAGAAAGAAAGAGTTCTGGACAATCTAAAGGCAATTTCACACTCTAGCCCAGTAGGAATAAGCCCCACATCCTCCCACAACTCACTGTGTACTATTCACAAGGGACCATCTAACCACAAGGGAGTCAGGAAGCTTTCATATCAGAACAGCAGCCACCGTTGATGAAGGGTCAACTAAGTGCGAAGTTTAAGGAGATGCTTTCTCCATTTTGTATCATTTTGATACATATGGTATTTCTTACAGGTAGATATTATTAAGGTTCTATTCAGTTTACCAAATGAACCTGAAGCTCATAGAATTTAAAAAGCTTTCTGAAGCAGAAAAGCCATACTGTCAGACTATAGTCACCCTTTTTTTCTCCAGTTGATTCTCCCATAGGTCTCAGGTACTATTTAATTCTTCACTTGTAAGCAACAACAAAATGCATGCTGCTTGCATACAGTCATATCTATTTGACTTTGTAATTTTCATAACAAAATGTTTGTGAAGCAAATATAGAGCTAAAAGATTATTTTAATCATTTATTTACAGAAAAAGAGCAGCCTTTACTTAAAAAAAATGTGGATATTCTGTACTCATTACAACTCAAAAATATACTACAAATAGGTTGCAGATCTATAAAAATATGATCAATTGACATGATATTTATATAGCATCAAGAGCCTATAGCAAAAGTGCAGAGATGGAGAATATTTTGGCATAAATTATTCAACAGAAAAAGAAATACAGTTCTTCACCCTTTCAATTTCCCCTTTTCTTTGCTTAGTTTTCCAGGCCTCCTGTTAACCTCAGAAAATAGTCCCATCTGGTCCTAACTATTAAAGTGCTAGAGACCTCTGTTGAGCAGCATCTTCAAAATTGCCAAGTGTTCTAACTCCTTGGTATTGGAAAACAGTAGACTGGAAAATTACAGGAGATTGGTTTCCATAGACCCTTGTTTACAGCCGTAGCTGGTAACTAGACAGCTCCAACTTATTCTATGGCAAGCGGTTTCTCTGAAAATCTCTAGATCAAAAAACAAAAACAAAAACAAACAAACAAAAAAAACCTGTGCAGCAAATTTTGAATCCTATTTATTCCTTCTTAAAGGTCTGCATTTTACAGAGAGAATCAGCCTGAGTATCAATACAAGAGGCTAAAATATTTTCTAGATTTAATATAAATATTATGAGCAGATGAAATTATTTAAGTGATAAAATAACAAGGAAAAACTACTTTTAAAACTCTAATAATCAGTTAGTGCTTTTATCGCATCAAATGCATTAAACTTCTTTGAACTGAAGTCTTTTCATCAGAAGGTACTAAATTAAATATCTGTTCCTTGTAGAATATGATTCTGCTAAACTAGATTAAAATCAAATCATGGACAAAATCAATTTTACTTACAATAATCCTAGCCCACTGAGACTCCAGTCTAGGAATCAGGATAAATGTTTCTCCCACTCATATTTTTTTTTCCAGGTTTAGACTTTCCCAAAAGGTATAATTTGTCAACCTTGCACACTCTTTAAATGCATTTCACTGCAGTACTAAGAAGAGAAACTAATGGTACACATTTCAACAATCCTTTAGGGTATTCAAAGGGAAAAATATTGTGTGTGTGTGTGTGTGTGTGTGTGCGCGCGCATGTGTGTGTGTGTCTGAGTCTGTGTGTGTAAAGAGACAGATTAAAGTGATAGTGATAGATAACAGATAAGATAGAGAGATTGATTGATTGATTGATATGTAAATCTATAGAAATAGAATTCCAAAGAACCAGAGAGATAACTCTATTTAAGATAGAATGATAAATATTTAAGCTGTCTGGGGGGAAGTGTGCTGACATTGGATCTTGGGATTACTTCTCACATAAAGCTCAGAGGATTTGGTATCTTGTCAGGAAACTGGAATGAAGCATGCTTACATGATGTTAATCATTCATTTAATCATTCTTTTATTGCAAGCCCCTAAATGGTGACAGATAAAATAAAAAGAAAAATACACACGTGTTCTCCCCACTCCACACTCCACAACTGAGCTTTTCTCAAAGGAGAATAAGTTTAGTTATGTTCACTTGAAAAAAAGAAAGGTTTTATTTGTCTAATTTTAAAATAATACCTGAAAACAAGAATCTTTGACTTACAATATAATTATTCCTTCACAAATTCTATTCAGTTGTCTAAAATAACATGTTCTAAAATTCTTGTTCCATATATTAACTGAACTTTAACTCTAGTACAATGGAATTAGAAATGAATTTAGAAGCTGCTTAATTATGTCAGATACATATCTGTGAAGGCTAAAAATTCCACTAAATAACCCATTTTTTAAACAAAATTTAGCTTTGAATGTCAAAAATTCCATGGGCAAATATTATCAGCCACCACTACTTTAGAAATGAGGAAACTGTGACTCAAATAATTGATATGAAAATCATAAAGCCATATGGTGTTGGGGGCAGAGCAGGTTCTATCACACAAATCAAATATTCTTTCATTTGCTAAAAAATAATTTTGTTCTCACTCCTTTCAGTTCTTACTTTACTTAAAAAAATAACACGAAGTATTAAAGCACATATTAATATGAATATCTAAGCTTCTAGTTGTGGCATAAAAATCAGTACGTTTTAAAAGACTAAAATGTAAATAAGTCGTGATTAGAAAAGAAGAGTCAGTCTCTTATATTGTTGGTAAAATGCTGGTATATTGCTGATATACACCAACACAAACTTTCTGAAGAACATGGCCCATAAAGTCAATATAGGCTGGATAAAATATTATACTGGTGTATTCCAGTCAGTGATCACAGGACATGTCTCAATTGGTGTTTCTTTTCACTAAGCACCTCTACCTTAAAAAAAATAATAATTAAAAAAAAATAAAATGTGTGCTTGTTGATGTGTTAACATTTGTTCCTTGAAGCATTTTTTAAGAAATTATATATTTGTGCATTTTTCATCTATTAATTCGTAGAATACTGGGAGGTCATTAAAAAGTAGTCATTATAAATTTGAGTCAGTTCTAAAACCCAATGAAATCGTGTGCTTCAACTTAAATCACATGTGCAGAAAGCTTTTTCTTTTTCATAATTTTTTAGTGTGACTTAAATCACTGGAATAAATACTTAATCTTAAGTGAAGACTCATTCAGAAAAATCTTTATTATTTTGAAATTCTAGAGATTTTTTCAGTATTTGTCTTGCTGAAGGAATAACAGAAGGCTAACGTGAAATAAAATAAGCCACTTAATTTTTCATATTAGTACACATCTAGTAATTTTTCCCTAGATAACCAATTTCAACATGCCCAACGTTGCTGCAATCTGCTTCAGGTTATACGACATTGACCTAATCAGATTATAAGGATATCCTCATACAGCACGTTAACATAATGAATATTGTATGCAAAAAAGGTCTGAGAAAGCAGCAATGGCAAGAGGCTCACTCTGACCTCCTCCCACCCTTCCTCCCTGCAGTGGGCATAAGACTCCCTTGAGAGGTGCCCTCTCTACACCAGGAACAAAGGACCACCCTTACATTGAAGATAAAGTCTGTCCAGAAAAATCAGAACCAACAGGTCTTGTTTCCCTCAGTTTACTACATTTACATTGTACTCCTTGACCTATCTTATTTTTCCATGCCTGCCCACTCTTTATGAAACCTAGCATAAAAATACTCAGGTCTGACTGTTTCTTCAGGTCTTTATTTCCTCTGAAAGCTCCTATGTCATGTGAAACTTATATTACATAAATATGCGTGCTACCGCATCTTTGTAAATTTAATTTCCAAGTCCAGCCAGAGACCGTAAGAAGATAAGTGGAGGAAAATTTGTCCTTCCCTACAAATTCACTGTTCAGAAATAACACATCAGTAGAAAGTATATGCGTGTAGATCCGCGACAGCATTATTGCCTATTACTGGGCTTTAATTCTGCTTCTGAGAGTGACAAATGGCTAAGGCTTGGAAACCACCTAGGCTGTCACGCCTGCCAGGCTTATCTGCTGCTTTTCTTTCATCTTTTTCTTATTATAGTAAAGAATTTCAGCCAAAATATTTTCATTCATATTTCTAGTCATTCTATTTTGTATTGTCCTTCAGTGCGATTCTTTGTTAATAAGCAGAGAAGCACAAGTGGCGACTTAAGCTCTAACTAGGACTGTCCAGTAGAAATATATAAGCCACTCACGTAATTTAAAATACTCTAACAGTCATAGGATAAAGCAAAAAAAAAAAAGTAGGTGAAATTCACTTTAATAATGTACTTTATTTTACACAATTTATCCAAGATATCACTTTAAAATCCAATCAACATAAAATATCATTAATGAGATCTTTACAATTTGTGTGTGTGTGTGTGTGTGTGTGTACTGTTTCAGAATTACTGTGTATAATACACTTAAAGCAGATCTCATTTTGGACTAATCACATTTCAAGTGCTCAGTTGTCACACTTGGCTTACAGCTTCCCTATTGGATAGCATTCGTTACTAATGTAAACAATTTGTCTCTTTTCTCAAAGTAGTCACTCCGTAGACATGTCACTTTTTTTTTTTAACTTTTTTTGGGGGAAAAAAAGTTAAAGAATAAATGAAAAATCACCAGAGCTAAAAAAAAAAAAAAAAAACTAATCAACAATTAAACAAAAATGAATGTATTAATTTTCCAAAATCAAGGGAACACCTGGCAGTGGAGAAGTGTGCTGTGGGGATCACTGATTTGGGGAAAGAAGTCCAGGGTTTTAAGTGCTAGGCTTTTTGAGGGAGGTGGGGACAGTTTCATGCAAGTAATGCTAAATAAATTTAGTTCCCTGGATTGGATTAGGTGCATGATTTAAATTCAATGATCCCCTGGTTAAAAAAAGTCTTCAGTTAATTCCAGTAAAGTTCTTGCATTCTTAACTCATACAAAATTCAAAGTGCTTAGTTTCATTTGGTCAGACACAATTGTGGTGACATAGCATTCAATTTTGATAGCTCCCAGGCAAATACCTCTATAACCAGCATATATTTATTTTACAATAGAATAACCCAAGAAAGCAGTGTAAAACAAGAACAATGCTAATTATTTTCTAATTTTACATGGCACTGTCACAAACAATATTATTAATAAAATCAATTATATTTACTATATATTACCTCATTTAAATTTTCTTTAAATAAAATTCTTCAAGTGTTAAGTATAAGGATATTCTAAAGTGTGATTTTTAAGTAAACCTTATTTATTAAAAGTTTATTTTCCCACAAAGCAGTTATCAACAAAAGCTAGCTTTGCATACCACATGAAATATGCATTAAGGTAAAAGCTGAATATACAAAGATGCCTGATAATTGGTCTCTATCAAGGTACCAAAGTAAAGAGTACTCAAATTTATGTTTAGAAAATTAGGAGTTATACATGCATTATGTTTAATCACAATGCCTTTGAGGCTTGGATATTATTATCTCCATTCTATATATGGAGAAACTGAATTTCAGAAAAATTAAATAATCTGTCCCTGTCTCTGTACGTAGTGGCAAGTCAACATTAGAACAGGTGTGCTTGATGCCATACTTCGAACTTATTTCTGAATAGCATGTTGCCTACAGTTCAGAATTATCTAACAAAAAACTAAAAGCAGGAAAAATTATTGTTCAAAGATATGCTAAGGTGACACATTTAACTCATTAACAACTATACATGTTAAAACACTAAATACAACTATTTTAAATTTGCTCGACATGTGAAATTATGAAGAACGAATCCTATCAGAATATATTCATGTCTTAGTTTCCTTTCATCTTCTCCAAAGAATTGAATCCATAGTAGTAAGTCTTTAAATTTAAAACTATCATCCTATCTTTAATTAGAAAGGACTCTAAATGAAATTTGGTTGCACACTGTTATAAACAAGCTAGAAATGGAGTCACTGATGCTAAACCCCACATCACCAAATGGAGAGTTAATTACAGTTTCAGATCTCCTGGAAATGGAATCTTAAAGAAGTCAATCAGGATCTCCTGATGAGCACCACTTAGGTCACCTGCCTGATAGATGCCTGTTATCCCCTAATATAAGGTAACCTTGAATAACCAACCACTTTTTAACCTAATATAACTTCCTCGTTCTTATTCTCTTCTGCCCACAAAAGTCTATTTTGCAAAACTCTTTCATTTTGTGAACTTTTAATTTCTCCCAGTTTACCTTCTAGCAGTTCTGGTGTCAGAAGAAGGAACTCAGTGGCCCTCAGGAGCCATGAGCAAATGAATGTAGGTACCTGTTGAGTCCCTTGAACTCACTGCTTTCTAGCTGCTTCTGGAGGTGGTGGGTGCATCCCTTCTGATCTTAGCTCCACAAATGTTATGAGTTTTCCGACTCTGTGCATTAATTTTTTCTGAACCTGGTCTGACTGAGAAACTGGGCTGAGTCTGAGGTCAGACAGGTTCTAACTTATAAATCAGACTGGGTCCAGTGTGAAATTCCTTGGGAGAAGAAGAGGTCTCAGCCAAGCACTTACCCTAAAGGGTAAAGGAAAATTATTTCTCCTTCTCTATATTGTCTGGTGACCAACATGAGACTCACTGGGACACAGAACTCACTTCTGAGCCTGCAGATAAGATACTGGTAAAACTGGCAGAAGCCAACAAATGGGAAAAATTCATCCCGAAGCCAGCTCTCCCAGATCTCTACTGTGATGCCTAGAGAGGAAGGCAAACTTACATATCTCTTCCTTTCTGAATTCAGATTGGCAGGAAAAAAAAAGAAAAAGAATTGTAAGAATGAGGTTCTTTAAATTGTGGCTTGTGAATTTGCTCCAGGGTACCCACTAGTTGTTGGTTCTTTCTCTCCTTGGGCATAGTTATTGCCTTCTTGTTTGTATCATTTGGTGTCTCATCAGGATGAGAGCCCCAGAAATACTGCTGGACAGAAAGGTGGGTTGCATCCCATCTGTAGGTTGGGTCCTGTCTGCTACCAGCTCTCGGGGGAGTTGTCTAATTCTTTCTTTTGGCTATCTTTGGGAGTAGCTCTGATCTTGGGGAAATGGTATTCTATGTACCCTTTTCAGGGATGCCTCTTGCTTCCAAAGTACTGCCAGGAATATTTAATGTTTGTCCTGGCTGAAACTTGATAAAATATTCGAAAAGAATTTTTTTTACTTTTAAGTAGCTCTATGGTCATAAGTGGGCCAAATTGTCAGCTGATATTCACAGCCTGATAGAAACTCTTTTAGGCCTTCTCCTCTACACTAAAATGAAACTATATACTTAGTTTATCTCTAAACAACACAAAACTTTCTTTCTCAAATTTTTAAATTTTCTTGGCATTTTAAAATTGGAGATATTCTTACAGTAATGTTTTTGTAAAACTGAAAGCTAAATAAACCACTAGGTGCACATTTAATGCTCATTTTTAAGGCATATAACAAAATTCATTTGACTTACATTTTTGTAAAACTTTAGGTTATATTAGTAATCATTTTCTTATAAATTTCTTGAATAACTACAAATAATGTTTTTTATCTAAAAAAATATTTAATGAAGAGAGCGTCATAATGATAGTAGTATCTTTCTCCATCCCCCAAATTCCTCCAAAAGCCCAAATAAACAGAAGTGAGTCGAATGTAGAGGCAAGCCTTATATATTTCACTTGTGTTCAGCAATGCAGAAAATAATCTAACAAATAATAAATTTAAAAATATTATCCAGTTTGCAATTGTTTAAAAACTATATTCAAATATTTTGTAATCAATGATCTACTAAGTTTAAAAATAAAAGACTTCAATCAAAATCATAGAGTAATAGGATTATACTCTGCCTGAGAATAATCAAGACACTTTCAAACCTCTTTAACTCTCCCTGACTACCCCCTCCATGCAGACAATGACCAGCTTGATCTCCTATTAATGCTTTTTACATCCTATTGTAGACCATCTCCTTTCTTTCTAAATTTGCTTTAGTAAACCTCAAAACTTTTTATAGTAAAGAAATTGTTGCATGTATTTATTGTGAGGAAATTTCATCTAGTTAAATTGTTGCTTTTTATGCTTATGGAGGCAGGCTAAGAATAAACAGTACTAAGGGGAACAGATTTGAGCAGATTAATTGATAAAGAATCAATCTGTAATGCTAATTGCTCTGCTTCTCTGAAAAATTCTGAAATTGTCAAAAGCAGAGTATATTCACAGGATTATACTAGGCATGTGTTTTCATTCATCATTTCTGTTACATCACATACAAGACTAAGATCCTCTTTTGACAGCTATCATTAAGTTTCCCTCCATCTCATGACATTCTGAGATGCTTCAAGAGCATTCTAAGTAATTGGCAGGTTCTTGATTTTTATCATCCCTGCCACGTACTATATAAAAATTTAAAAAGATAGAAAGCATTATAAATACAAAAATATGTATTATAAATAAAATATTATCATTTGTTTTATAATAAACAAAATGTCAAGAAATATTTACCCTTTGATTTTGTGTATCTAGAAAAATAAGTTTAAAGGCAGCAGTCACAAGACAACCTCCACCTGATGTTAAGTATTACCAAGCAAAACTGCTTGAAGAAAAGAGTGGTTCATTTTACCTTCACAGATTAAAAAAAAAAAAAAAAAAGAAAAACACTTAATTTAAACTTGTCAACAGATATTATGAGGTTTCCGAAATCAGTAACATTGAATGTAAAGAAAAGTGGACAGCCTTTTATTGTTAAGTGTGAGAAGTATTAACATCATACAGTTTGCATGAAAGTTGCCTTTACTATTTTTAAACTTTTCCTCTTCGGGTTTACAATTGTTTCAGGGATCTACCTGCTGTGCTTGTTTATAGTGATTACATAGAACAAGCAAAACAACTGTTTTATGTTGAGACTTTACTATTTCATCTAAGCATGGCAATTGCCACTGATTAAATTATGCAGAGGACTCTGAGAACTCATTATGTTCACTCTTAATGTATACTTTCTCTTTAAATTATGCATCTTAATAAATCTCCTTTTTGCAAAAAAAAAAATTAAAAAACATTGTGGTTTGTGGTAGGTATTGTTAATTATTTGTTCAATTTATCTCGAATGCAAAATCTAATAATTGCATATAAATGGGTGCTCTTCCCTGCCACACACACAAGCATTGATACTCAAATTATAGTTTGCATATGGGCAATGTTAAAATGTAGATTGCTTGCCCACACTTTGCAGAGATTCTGATTCAATAGGTCTGGAGCAGTCTTCTATATTTTTATCAAGCTTTTAAACTCTAGGTAGTCTGGCATATATTTTCACAAAATGTCCTTCTAGCAAATTGAGGCGATAATCTGAACACTTAGATTTACATATCCATTTCTGCTAATTTCACAAACAGAAGGCACTTTCTCGTCAGAGATTTTTCTCTTTAAGCAAAATCAACTCTCCCTGCCCAATGCTCTATCTCTGGGCAAAAGAGAAAACAGGAAGAGCCAAATGATTTCATGACTATAGAATGGTCAGATTTAATAGACTATTCATCCCATTTCCCTGCTTTATGCCTAAACACTGGCAGTAATTTAAAAAAAAAAAAAAAACAGAATGAATGATTACCATCTTTCAAATCACAAAAGAAATATAAAAGCCTAAACTCACTAAATATTATAAAAAGCCAATGGGTATCTCTGTGTAATATACAAATTGTCAAGATTTAAAATATTGAAAACTGATCATTTCCACTCTCAGCAAAACTTTGACAGGAATTTAAATTCATACAATGATGAAAGAGTAATTTGGCTACATCTATCAAAGCTAAAACTCATAATTTTTTACCCAGCAGCCTTACCTTTAATACTTTTTCCTACAGAAATAAAACAGAAATCTATTAAAAGCATATCAAGAAAAAAATTAAAACGAACTATTTAATATTTTTAAAAGAACTTATAAAACATGTGACTCAATGTCCTGCTACCCCGTGACATTACCAGTTACAATATGGTTAAACTGTAATTGATTTCCTAGTGAAAGCTGCAGAGTTTTGCATAAGGCTTATTTCACACCATTGAGGGAAGTTTCTCTGGGTGGACTATAAGTGACTGCTGGCCTCTATGTACCTACCCTCATGAAGATATCAGTCCTGTTGTTGACAGTGAAGGTGTGGTTATGTACCTTAGAACCCCAAGGGTAAAGAAGGGATTCCTTATGGAATACACTTCAAAAAAATAGCGATGGTGTCATGGTAAATCTTCCAAACTTTCTACAAAGCAACATGTGTTCTCTTGCATAATAATTAGTAAATACTAAAATTGAAAATAAATCTCGTTATTTGTATTACAGTGGATATATCTGTTAAGTGCTGGAAAGCTTCAAATATAAACTAGATGATTCTCAGCTGCCATTAGTTTTAGTTCATTTTTGTTCTTCCAACAAAAGAAAACTTTAGAAATAATGGTTGACTGCATACAGAAATGAACTGTAAGTTTTCTTGATGAAAATGATTTGGTTCTACACAAGTACATTTAAAGATGCTCAATTGATTCTCTGAAATTCAAGTCATAAAACAGGCGTTAGGCATCCAATAATTATACAGGGAGCTTCTTAAAATTGCAGATTTGTAGATACACATGCCCAAATGGTCTGGGATGGGGCCTAAAGATTTCAATTTTTATAAAGCATCCAATGTTATTCTCATGCAAGTTGACTGGGAATCACAATTTAAGAAACAGTAACCCTAGAACAAAGTCAAAGTTAATGGGTTTTGAAAATTGTCCTAGGAGATGTTACAGACAACTTCCTTTAAACATAGTTAATCTTTAATTGTATTATTATGATGTGACTTTATATATCAAGCAGCAAAGTGTTCCAAAATTTAACAGAAAAGCGTCATGGAATACACCTGAATGTAATTAAAATAGTTCATTTTGCATGTGATGCTATTTAAATTTGACTAATTGAATTCTGGTGAATATCTACCAAAGATACCAATTTTATTTTTCATCAGATGAATGTTGAGCCATATGATCTGATAGTAAATATTAAGATCCATATCAGTAAACCTACCTTTGGTTCGTGCCTTCCATAACTTTATATTTGCTATTAGAGAAACACATGTATCCAATTAACAGAAAGAAAGAACAAACGCTGTGCTATTGTATTCTATTAGAGATTATGATATAGTTGATTAAAATACTCTTCGTGACCTCCAAGGAGTTTACAGGTTAAGAGGAAAGAGATATTGCAGAAAAACATGGTGTTGAATAGTATGAACAAGAGTGAAAAGATGAAAACTATTAGACATAATTAGAAATTTGATGAAAAGTGGGATAACATGCAAGAAAGGCTATTAAATGAAGCTGAAACAAGAATCACAGAACATTTTAAAAGATAAAACTTTTTGGCAAAAAATCAGCCAATCATTGCTCACATTCGCAACCTTTATAATTTAATAGCTTTAACTATAACTGCTATAGTAATATAACTATTCTGGAACTGCTATATCTTATGCAAAACTGTTCCATGTCTAATAAAACATCATTTCTAAATGTGCATAATTTTGAGATTTGTAGTTTTTTTGTATGCTAACTAGATTCTATTACCTCCATTTTTAATATGATATATGTATATTATATACCCATGAAACACCCTGGTTTTCAACAAAAAAATATGCTTTCATTTCCAGTATATTGAAGTACCGCCACTAAAAGTCAACGTCTTGAATTGCTTTAAGAGCTTTCAATTTCTGGTGGTAAAGCTTGAGGTTGTAACCACCTGGGTTCAAATTTTGCACTGTAGCCTTCCTGGTACAAGACTTAGTCAATATACTTTATCTCACCTCATTGAAATGAAATGATCTATCTCTATAATAGAAAATCTTATGAAGTAAAGTTCAATACAAGATAGTTTTGCTTTAAAACCTAGCCAAGGAGATTTTTATTTCCTGAAGTACATACAGGTAGTGTCATTTATAAGTTTATCAAAGGGAAGAAAACTCAAGACAAGTACTATAGAATGATTTTTCCTCATCTGCAAAATTATAATAGTCAAGCAAAAATGAGAAAACTTTGAAGAATGTCTTGTTGCCTAGTGAGTGTTGAGGTGTGATATATAATCTCTGAATAAAAGGGAATTAAATAAGAGTAAGAGTTATTAGCATTAATATGCAAATGGTTGTTTAAACTCAAGAGAAAAAAAAGAAGAACCTTATGAAGTCTATGGTTCTCAATATTTATCATTCTTCCAATTGAGAACAGGAGAATCCCGTGATACCTGATCAGACACTCTGTAAACCTGAACTGAAGCCAGGATTTGCTTGTCCTAAGTAAGTGTAGACATTTTCTTAGGTTTCATGCATCATCTCAGTGGGTAATGGATCACTTGTCATGTATATTTCTATTTGCCAGACCTTGGGATGTTAGTGTGATATAGACAGGAAACATACAATGCAACTTTGTGTTTCAAATAAAAAGCTTAGAAGCAGATAGCCAAGTGATGAAAGTATTTTAGGACACCAAGGAGTACTATCTACCTACATGTATCATTTCCAACATTTAGTTTTCTCCTTTGAAATCATTTTGCTCGAAACTTCTCAGTCATCTAAATTTAGCACTTTTGTTTTTCTTTGGGGAACAAAATTATTGTTCTTATGAGTGCATAAAGAGAATGGTTATTGAAGTCAGTTCTGAAAGGGGAAGAAAGAAGAGGAAAAGAACTGGGAATATTTTGATTTTACATAAAGTTAAAGAA
This sequence comes from Cynopterus sphinx, assembly GCA_030015415.1. Taxonomy (NCBI): domain Eukaryota; kingdom Metazoa; phylum Chordata; class Mammalia; order Chiroptera; family Pteropodidae; genus Cynopterus; species Cynopterus sphinx. The sequence goes on from CM057381.1 coordinate 14,420,540, forward strand.
AACTAACAGATGTTGCTTTTATTATGCTCACAAGGTAGGGTGCAAGAGAATTCTCGGAAATTCTCTTCTATGCTTTTTTCCTACTTTTAAAATTCCTACATGTCTTATACAGTATAACATTTGAGTTAATTCAATTAAATGTCTTAAAGGGAAAATGTGATTTTTAAAATCTGGAGCACTTAAAGGAGGGAGTGGGGATCTAGGAAGATTTTTCAAACTCACTTTGTTGTCCCTGGCTCTAGCTTCTCTGTTAATAACAATTTATTGTTCCTGAAAGAACTGAGGGATCATTATTTTCTTTCTTAATTATTATAGGCACTTTTCAGAAAGTTTTCTAAAATTGCTTCATCTATTTTCACATCTAGTTAAAATTCTATTACACCTTCTTATTGTACCCCAACTCATTATACCAATATTTTTATTTCCATGCCCTTTCTTCCATATTTTTACACATAACCTGATACATTCTGTTTAAAATTTAAAAATCTTTTCAGCAGTATCCATTGTTTTTCTTATTAGCAAGAAAAAAACACTCCATCTCAATATTATATTTAGAATTGTAAAAATATGCTTTTTTATTTAAGAAAATAATAAGTGAAAGACATACTACTACCACTACTACTAATAATAATAAACAAAAATACCAATTGTTAAAATATGTCAAAACTGTAAGAATACCCTACTCTACTTTGTGGAGTACTGTCTAGCCCCATTATGCAATTCTATAAATTTAGAGATTAGAAAAATTTGGAAAGAATTGACAAAATTATTGTTAAGAAAGTTCCATAAATGTAATTATATAATTTCATATACAGAAAGGTTTAATGTAAATAAAAATTTAAAGAAAGAAATAACAATTAAAATAAGCAAATATGTTCATGGGCAAAAGCACTTCATGTATAATATTTATTCTTCCAAACCCCTTAAAAAAGAAATGGTTAAGTATAGTCATCATATGGGGGACAAAATCATGCTAAGTACTTTCTACGTATCAGATACTGTTCTACATACTTTACCTGAATTATTTCAATAAAAGATCTTTTATATACAAGAATAAATGCAAATTTTCCATTTGAGAGAGAGTTCATATGTGGAGATTTAGCATAGAGGGGCATTTGAGTTTGTGAAAATGAGGTTCAGTGAAGAAGGTGAGAAGCTATGCTTTACAATATGTAAGAAATTAGAAACATGCACCATTATTTGGTAAATTATATAGCTGTATAATGAAGCAGCAGAAGAAATCTTTCGATAGATAGGGCCACTTGGCTAATTAGGAAGACAAGTTTAATCCACAAGCACTACAAAGCATAGTTGACACACAGGCAAAATAGAGCTATGAGAGCATGGAGTGGGAGGTAGGACAGAAACCTGTGATGCAGCCTCTCATTAAGGAAAGACTTCTCAGCTGAATTGGTATTTGAACCAAGAGCTAAACTATGAGGGAGAAAAACTGTGCTTCTGACAGATGAATCAGCATCTGCAAAGAACTCTTTAGTGTCCTTGAAAACTATTAATAGAAGCAATCATAAATTTCGTGAAAAAAGGTGTTTTTCTGAAGACTGCTGGAAGAAGAATGATAGTATATCTCATTTATTCAAGACAGATCACCAGCTACACTCAATATATGTACATTATAGAGTTTGATTTTCTTATTCAAAGTACTGTAAGACATATGTTTATGACTATTGCTTCAAACTTTGAGAGGTAAATATCCATGACAAGGTAGCTGTTTAATGTTTGATTATGTCTGATCAACGTACCCCAAAGCTGAATTCTTCCCACCACATTCATTTCTAACATCTTTTGTCCTATACTGCAAGAGCTTCACGTGAGGTTATCTTGTGTCCGAACTTACTTTCCTCCAGCCAGTTCTCAAAAGTGTAAGCAGATGAAAATCGAAGTGAGAACATATTACTCCTCTGTTCAAAAATATCAGTGACTTTTAGTTTTATGCAGCGTCCTAAAAGATATGAGCCCCTACCCCATAATCATCATCACTCAAACTCTAGCATTGTCATTCTTTTTTCTTCATTTCCCTGGCTCTTTGCTGTTTATTGAGAGTGTTAGGAAACCTCCCTCCCCAGGCCCTTTGTCCCTGTTGCTTTTCCTCTGCTTGTCACTCTCCCTAGATACCCATCTGCCTGCTTCCTGAGCTATTCCTCTTGTTTTTTACTCATCATTTGATGAAGTGTCGAAGTGTCCCTGATGACTCTTTATAAAAGAGCAAATGCTCTCCTCACCTCCCTGCACTCTGCTTAATTTTCTTGTAAAGCTTATCTCCATGTGATAAAAATCTAACCTTTCTTCCATCTCAACTCAAATGTAAACGCTTTTTAAAAAGAAATTTTTGTCCCTTTTATTCTCTGACACATCGCTGATGTCTAAAATAGTATTTGGCACATAGCAGATGCTCAATAAATATTTTTGAATCAATCAATAAATAGATGACATTAACATTCTTTGAGAAATCTATATTTAAACTTAGAATCACTTCCCTCCTATTCTTTCATCCTGTTCTCTCTCCCAAAGTCTCTGATTCTTTTGTCAACATGTTTCTCTGACATTACATTTTAGTCACAGAATTTAATATTTAATATTAACATTTAGAGTGTCATTAGTTCAGTTGAATTATGACAATAGTCACCCCTTGTCCATAGGGGATATGTCCCAAGACCTAGTAGATACCTAAAACACCAAGGATAGTACCAAGCCCTACAAATACATACATATATACATACCTACATACACACACACACATGTATATTTGTATATATACATGTAAATATATAGCATTACATATAGTTTTATGCCTATATATGTTGTGTGTATATATATATCTATGATAAGTTTTAACTTATAAATGAGGCACAGTAAGGGGTTAACAACAGTAGCTAGTAATGAAATAGAACAATTATACTATACTGTAATAAAAGTCATGTGAATGTGGTCTCTCTCTCAAAATATCATTCTGCACTCTACTCACCCCTCTTCTTGTGATGACGTGAGATAGTAAAGTGCCAAACCTATTCCTGAGTCTCTGGGCCTAGTCCTCGTTTGCAGTCAGGGGATGCCCTGCTGAGGACTTCAGGTAGGCTCAGTGCTTCTCGGCCTCACATGTTGCGGAAAATCAGAACGCGTTTTCGATGTCTTCCACGCACAAATTTAATGACTTTTCCTCCTTAACTGAAGCACCTCTTACATCGCATGGCCAGAACTTCTTTAGTGGGAGGTGCAACAACAAAACTAGCACAAATTTCTTTTTCCTTCTTGGTAATTTCGTCGAGAGAAGATTCATTCTTGCCATAGACATTAGCAACCTCGTTATACGTCTTTTTTCTCTCTCTCCTTGAGTTGACCTTTTCACTTAGAGGAAACCACTTGATAGTGTCCCTTTGGCACACCCGAGTTGCCAGCATCACTCTTCTTGTGCTTTGGAGCCATTACGAAGTAAAGCGAGGGTAACTTAAACACAAGCACCTGTGACCCCGCCACAGCCGACGTGGAAACCAAGGCGGCTGCTGAGTGGCCGATGGGCGGGGAATATGCGGGCTGGAGGTGAGGAGGAGAGCGGCCTCGCGAGATTTCCTTCATGCTGCGCAGGACCCGCACAATTGGAAACTTATTTACGGAATTGGGAATTGAATGTTTTCGGACTGAAGTTGACCGTGGGTAACTGAAACCACAGACCACGAATCTGTGGACAAGCAAACTACTTTACAGTAGCTGCTGGATGGGTTTGTCCGGCCCACCTGCTTCTTTTAAAAAGCCTTCCCGTATGTGTTCGTTTAGCTCTGAATGTGAATGCTTTATAAACAACACTGCTAGACAAAAGTCGAAAACTTTTCAATGTCTGTCCAAGAAAAAAGGACACATTCTTCCAAAAAATGGCATATCAGGCCCCCCATGATGTAGTCGTAGGTCCTTTCCTGTGTTATAGTCTGTCTGTTCCGACAGACGAAACCATTTGACGTTTCTGCAGATGGGGTGATGTCAGTGGATATGAACCACTCAGATCTCCTTCAGACTTTCTGCAGGAGCCATAAACAGACATGGCCTCTAGTGGCTGCCCATTAATATCAAAGCTCTGCTTCCCTTAGGGCTCTTCCCACCCAAAGCTAAGAGTGGCTGGGGAACTAGGGCTGATGCCAGGTTTTTCCCAGACCTGCACTGAATCCTGAGCCTCCCCTGCCCAATGTTTCATTTCCCACCTCCTTTTCACAGGTGTGAGAACTGCACTGGTCTCAAGACTCTGTCTTCTCCAGCTCCCTTCACTTTGTCCTTTAATAAATTATTTGTAACTCTTTTCCCACTTACTGCCTGCTTATCTTGAAGGGTTTGAACTGACACACAGTTCCTCCAAAAAGTTTCATGTTTTTTGATTCTCTGCTATTCCTACAATGCTCTCCTTCTCTTCCTACCTAGATCTTATTTAGACATAAACTGATAAACTCAACACTCAAATGTGCCTCATATATATCCCTTTTGTAACCTTTCCAGCTTGTGAACTTTTATAAAAAATTCTTTTATTATAGCGTCTCTTGTACAAATCTCATCCTCCCACTGGAGTGCAAGTCTCTTAATGGCAAGAACCATGTCTTATTTATCTTCATAAAGTGTAAACACAGCATCTTGGAAGTTCTAGAAATTTAATACTCATTTTATGAATTGGATTTCTGAGGGTCTTTTATTAGAAGTGTGTGAGGCTGAGATATCAAAATAAAGTACTATTTATGATTTAGAGCTCTTCTTTACATTTATATCTAAATACTTCATAACATTCCAAAAATCAGAAAGTAATTCTCTGTTATAGTTCTGCAGTGGCTAGTCTGGATCTGGCCCACAGATAAGAAACTAATAAAATGTCACTTTACAATATTGGACAAAGTCCAAGGCTCATGGGTAGTTAACTAAGTCCACCTTAAAGCAATATAGTTAGCGCGATTCTAAATTTGTTAAACACTAACAGCCAGCATAAGGGGGCTTGGAATCAAGGAATTCTTTAGATTGCAAAAAGCAAGACATTTAGGATATATTTATCACATGGAAATGAAAAGTATGTTAAGAAACTATAATATTCAGAAATCTATTCCTATTTATTATTTTAAAATATTGAGATATGTATAAAATGTAAAATAAAATAGTTTTGAAATATGCTTTCTTAAAAGGGAAAGGAAACCTCACTATCTTGGTGAATTAATAAAATGTTTAGTAAGTTAAAGCACAACTTTATCATTCCTAAATTATTATCAAAGCTCTCACAACTTTAACCAATTATCCAATAAACTGTGATAAATATCTTCCTATACATATAATTCAAATACAATTTAGATCATCTGCTTTGTCATTTTAGTGGAAAATGTGTAAAAAAAGATATTTAAATAAAAATTTTCCAAAAATCCAATCTAGTGGATTTTCTACTTGTTCTTTTGTTAAATTAAAACCCAAGTCCCATAAAAATACTAGACTACCTCTGGAGCTTCCCAGTGTACCAAATAATTATTCAAATGAAATAACAAAACTAAAATAAACTCAATGAAAATGTTCTTGAATTAGTTAACCCTGAAAAAAGTTTTATTTTTTTAATCTGGATCAGATTAAAGAAAATAATTGTATAAAAAGTACAGTTAATCTCTATGAATTTAAAATATATTCTGTATCTATTCAACCAAATATATAGATTAATAACTTATTTATTATTAACATGCATTTATTACCTCTGTTGAATTTCATTTTATAGAGTTTTACATAATTAATGTAGTATTTTAATCATGTTACAATAACAAAAGTCAATCTGGAAACATAACTGGGTTAGATACACTTAGTGGTGTCCAGTGGGAAGCATTCTTATATCAGCTTTAAATAAGTAATTAGAAAGAACAACAAAAAATGTATGTCACTGGCATTATTAAGAAAAGAGGGTCTACATATTAATTTAAAATATCAACTTGCAACTGGGGAAGAAAAAACATGCCCATTTAAAATAATGTATATGCAGAGAATTACAGGAAAATAATCAGTTCTGCAGCTTTTCATTACTAAGGATCCTTATAAGAACTTGTAAGATCAATATATTTTTTCTCTCTTTAATCAAGTGTTGTTCATCTACTAATGTAAAAAATAAGAAAATAGTCAGCAAAAAAAATGAACACAGAGCACAAAGGACACCTTAAATGGAACAAATCAGAATATACATCATGTTAGTACAAGATATTCTGAGAGCTGCATCCATGTAAAAACAGAGAGAATTGCTTTAGTCCTTATAAGAGTACAAATATAATGATGGCATAACTCAATTTACTAACATGTCTTGGGAACATTCATTTGAAACAGTTTAACAATTTAGTTCAAAAGAGATTTTTTGTCTATTTTAATTTTCTGGCTCATACAAATTTCACTTAAATGTAGGACCTATATTAAAACTCAGTGCCTGCCTAGTTCTTGGTATATGCTATCATTTACTCCTCTAATGGGAAGTATTTTTACTGATAGGAAGCTACAGATTTTATTAATAGATTAACACATATTGGGGGTCAAAATTTAGAAAATTTTATTGTTTTTTTCTTCTATAGGGAAATATTATTCTATGGATGAATCTTTACATCAACATTGTAAAATGGCTTCCTGATAGAAATATTTCCCCTACAAAAGCGATCAAGGTAGCAACCTATGAAAATTGCCCAGAGAACAGTCTATTGTCTACCAGAAGCAATATTGTACGTCTTTAAAGAAAGATTATAAACAATGACAGCAAGAATAACTAATGGGAGGAAAAGGAAAGATAAAGAAACATTTAACATGCACCTACTATGCGCTGCCCATTTTAAAATAAATGTAGAATACTGCCATGTAAACTGTAAAGTTCAAGTATTACAACAGACATCTTATGAAATCAATTAATATTGGCTACTAATAATGGAAACTTAAAGTTTGTCAATATTCATTTCACACCAAGAAGGTGATAAAGTGCTAATTCTAATAACTGGCACTGTGACCTAAAGAGAAATATTTCTCAAATAGAGAGAAAGAAATTATCTAATATGCTTAATTGATTGAAAAATAATACCTTGAAATCTAACTCTTACTATGTCCTCTTACTGTGACTAATATTTCAATATTTATTAAATGATTTCACCAATAAATGATTTCATCCCTTGACTGAATGAGCTTATTTAAAGGAACTGCCAAATGAAAATGACAATTCGGGGTACACAGATATCCTGATATAAATTAGTATTTTCTTGTTAGTCCAGTCACCGAGAGTGAATTCTCCAGAGCCTCAACACTTACAAAGGTTATTTGTCAATATTAAGTTTTAGAATCTGTAAGGTGAAAAAAAAAAAAAAACCCAAAACTTTACCCCAAAAAGGAAACCCCCTTTGCCAAACCTGTGAGACCACACTTGATATAGACTACAATTTTCTCTCGAATCATCTTTACTACTAAGGGAAATAAAACACTCAATTCACGTAAAACCTATATAGGCATTACTGTGGGTTAATGCAAACCACATATCCCCTATAGACTGTTTAATGTTTTTGATAAGGAACCCGAAAGAATTTATTTTTTAGGTACAAGCACTTAAATCATTTGACTTATTAACAAGTTACCTATACAGGCAGGATCATTTGCACATTTTCCATAGGTATGAAGTGCAACTACAATGTTTTAGTTAAAGAATATGTCTCCCAACAACATGGTTCAAATTTCGGTTGTTACAGTCTATCAATGGTGGCTGATAGAAATTTTGTAGAGTTACACAGGACACAGTACAATCTCTGCTTCTGGTTGTTCAGTCCACAAATTACTATGTATCTATCAGTGACTGATTTTGACATTTCTTTCAAAGTACACAGACAGCAAAGTGTACAGTTTTGTTTGCTTCTGGATCCCAGTGACACTTGACAAAAATGGATAATTAAAATAAATGGCCAACATAGAGGAAGGTGCAGCAAAGAAACAAAAAGTGCTAACATCACAAATATAATCTATATAGAATATGAATAAGTTCTAGAAGAAGTAACTGAGTGTGGGACTGTTGTTCCCGCTACTTTTTAAGAAACTCTAGACCTGCAGCCAGAGAAACTTAGTGAAGGCAAAGTTACTGACATAAGTGAGCAAAGTGGCAGTGATGAAAGGATGATGGTGTCCCAGAAGAAGTGATGCCAGCAAAAAGCTTCATAATAATGGACCTCTAAGAGATACTTTAAAACATTGACACTGCAAAGAATAAAATGCTGCCTGCTGATCCTAAAGGAGTATGACAATTCACCGGGGCACAGGAAAGATGCTTGCTCCATCCTACGAATTATATGATGAGGAGAAAGAGGCAAGGACTACTTTTAAACTACTCTTGATAATTTTTTTTTTACAAAGAAATAAAACACTTTAATCCTCAATGTTTCTACGGTTTTAGTTTAGAGCATGTTAAGTAAATATTAGTTTCACAATTTGTTCATTTCCTTATGCATGTATATGCCCATCGAGAAGAGAGTTTTTAGTGTTTGGGGGGGGGAATTAAAAGACAAGAGAACAATTGTAATTTTCCCACTAATTATTAAGATTTCTGCACGGTTTCAGCTAGCACAGTTGTTTTTAAGGTTCTTCTCTGGTGCACAATGCCAGGACTGTCTGTATTTCAAAGAAGGGGCTTTACCGGTCTCTATACTAAAACCCTCCGCTAGGCTTCTGAATTTTATGCATTAAAAAGTATTTGATATGCTCTATAAAGGCAAAGTTTAAAGGATACAGGAATAAATCTTCTTAGTACCAATTTTACAAATATGTGGCAAACATTATTTTATTCCAATCTATAGAAAGAAATGTTTATACTTTCTAATCTTCCTTACAAAATAAATTTAATACAGTAGGTAATTCAACCGTTACTAGAACATAAATGGTAAATGCAAGTTCTGAGTGTTAAAAGTTTTTTTAAATGCTCATTTCTTAGTCTCCATGAACTGCTGCACACTTTGGATTTGTAAATCTCCCTCCCAGCTTTGTTCTTCTCAATTGGCAAACATTGGCTGTCCGTGCTCCATCCTCCTGTTACACATACTTTACTTATACAACACAAGCCAACATGTTTTTTCTTCTGATGTCTTTTGGATCATCACGAGCATCATAGACATTTTCATCAGTGATGCCAAGAGAACTGGGAATATGTTAGTTTACTTTCGCTTCCTCTGTTGCCTAGTTGGCTGCTTCTGCAGCAATAGAACAAAAAGAGGATCATGCATGAAATACAGCTATTATTTATGAGAGAAAGGCTGGTTTTAAAACAAGATGGATGTTTAGTATTCCACGGATATTCTCCCACCAGATTGTAACAGTTCTGAAGGAGGTTAAATTGTGAGCCAAGACTGTCAAAATTTCTCTTGATATAGCACCAAAATAGCCTGATCAGCCCAAAAGCTGCTGAGCTTCACTATTAGGAATTGCAGCTACTCTGCAATGTGAAAGATAGGAGATTTAGTCTGTTTCATCATTTGAGTTTTTTTTTTTTCCCTCACAGAGTGATAACCTAAACAACAAGAATTTCTGCTTGAATGGCTTGATGTGACATTTATCTCTAGTTTTGTGGATGAGGTCATAGTGTTCTTTAATGCACTACATTAACCCAGGTCTCATGGATCTCAAATCATTTTAGACTGTAATTCAGTTTTACAGAGCTTCTCAGAGTGGGCATGCAAACAAGTTCAGAGGACAGTCTAAATCACAATTAGTCTGTAGGCCATCTAGTCATGCATAAAAATTTATCAAGCATCTAACACGCGCCAGTGATACATCTTGCTTAAAGAATTCCATGTGGACAAACAGGTTTTTTTTTTTAATATCTTTTCTCAGATTTTTCTTTAAAATATTGACATGAAATAACAGAATTTTGGCAAAAGTCGTAAGAAAATCCTAACCGCAAGGTAAATATCTCAACTAACGATTTTTTAAAAATTTTGGACAGGCCAGCCAACTTATTCTTCCCTAAAGGGAGAGAGTTGTCACTATTTTTTAAGGTCTTAATAAGTCTTGGGTGAATAGTGTAATTTTTGCTTTATCTAGCAGAATATAAAGAGTTTAATAACTTGAAGCATATACAGTATCAGGGTTCATTCAGAGTGCTTGAGTGGAAAACCAGGCACTATGAACTCTGTGAGATCTGGTGCATTAATAAATATATGTTTCAAAAATATTACTGAGCAGTTTAAAAACACAATTTTAGATCTATCATAAAGAAAAGAACTCTGGACAGAAGTTAACAAATGCAATGTAAGTCCCTGACACTTAAATTAATAGTATCATACGTAATTTGTGGCATGAAGAGGCTAAGAACAGTAACTATAAGATTATAAAATATAACTAGAGAAGTGACAGAATTTACTCTATATAAAAGCATATAAATAAACATACTCTATCTCCTTTTATATTTCTCTTGTGCATTCACTGCCTTCATTCAAAATTGTTTCACTTAGTGAAGATTTAAGATTGTTTCAGACTACATATGCCAAAAGCAGGAAGACTAAAGATTATTAGTAATGTTTCTATTCCACACTCAGAGGCAGAATATTATTACAATAAGAAGAAACAGTCTGTGTGGAAGATGTATAATTAGATATTCAAATATCACTTGTCTTTTTTTTTTACTTTAATCATATACAAATACAGTGATATAATTGCCTGTTTATATAAGACTGTATTTGCATTTGGATTTTTCTGTGTTTGCTACTTATTTCCAAAGCCCAAGATATATAACCTCAATGGTTTATTCTTCAATGATGAGACAGCAATGATTCCTCTGAAGAAGGTTATGTCTTCAGGGAATTAATGCAAAGGGTTCAGTCAAGTCCCACTAAATACAATTTTATTGATCACATACCACTTTTTTGACTATATACTATACATCTGTATTATATTAGGCCATGAATATATGAATGATAAATAAATTTCCATTCTGCCTTCAAGCAATATAGTTTTGTGAAAAATTTAATTTCTTGTTATAAAAAGTTATCACAGTGTGACAAACAACCAGCTACTAAAATATGATTATTTAGTTATAAATAAAATTATACTAAATACACAGGAGAGCCATTTTTATTTTTAAAAATCTTTGGCAAAATTGTCAATCCTCTAGAACACTGATATTCTCCCCTCTATTTACCTGCATTTCATTAAGTTTGTGTTCATTTTCAGATGTTTATAAAGCTATGCCTGGACAAAAAGTACAAAGCTCATATTTGGTGTCACATTTTTACCCTAACTGTTCCTGGAGCTCTTAATATTCCTATAACTACAGCAAGTCACCTTATAGACCATTAAAATGCCATGGACCATTTAATAGCCCCCAAATAATTAGGATTGCCTATCCTTATTTTTCTTAAATGTTTCTGTGACCCTTCCCTAGCCCCAGCAATGCTGCTAATTAATCTGCTGAGATCTTAGCTAGTCATTCTAAACTGACCTCTCTTCCTCTGCATTGACCATAATCTGAAACCATCGGAATGCAAGAATTTCAAGAAATCAAAACAGGCACTTACTAAATATCTGCTGAATGAATGAATTAATTGATAACTAATGAAGACTACGGTTAGACAAAACAATGTTTTAGGGCCATCCTCAAATTTTAACATGTATATGAATCATTGGGGGGAACTTGTAAATATGCAGATTCTGATTCATTACTTCTGGGGTGTGACCTAATTGTATTTCTAACAAGCTTCCAGGTGATGCTAATGTTGCTCTCCCCAGACAACACTTTAAATAGGAAGAATTTAGGTTACCAATATAAAATTTTATTAATAAATACATGTTTTTGTCATAAATACTCTCATAAAAAGATATTAGAAGGCATAACCCTGAATTAAATTTGAAAATAAAAATGATATTTGTTTTTTTCATTTAGTGCTTTGTGTGCTTACCACATAGCAGGCACTTTTATGAGTTAGACATTTATAAATTCACTGGAGGGTGAATAAAGAATATGGTATAAAAAACAGGAAAAATTAGTAGTTACTGAATTAACAGCTATAAAAGCAAGGGCTATGTAAAATTACAATGAAGTTCTAAAATGCCGAAGAATAAAAATAAATAAAATTGTTAAGATAGGTTGAAAATATGAGAAAAAAGAAAATATGCTATTTCATTTAGGGTATATTCCAATCACAAAAGACATAAAGCAATCACACTGTAGATACTCACATTTGTTAATTCTCACCAATAATCTGAGGCAAACACTATTTTGTAGATGAAGAAATGGTTGAGTCAGGCAGGTTGAATCCCTTAGTCTAGGCCATACAACTGGAATCACTAGTCAAATTAAGTGTGATTCTAGAATTCTCGCTGAAATTATTATTTTTTTAACATTACAGAGACTGTAGATCTTAAAGTAAGCTATTCTTAGAATTTCAATGTACTTTTCTTCAACTCTTGATGTTACATATGCAGGTGGTTATAAAATGACTCAGTTTCAACTTCTTTCTCCTTTGAATATTTTCTAAAAGATTTCATTTTGTTTTTCCTCCAATGAATTTGTAAAACCATAACATGTTTGAACTCAAGTATGATTTAAATAAATTCAACAACCCTTCGGTGCAATGGAACTTAAAATCACATATGTTCTTTATTTAAATTACTTAGATATTATAAGTGAACATAAAACTAAAATTCAAAATTAAATCTGTTTTATCAACACAAAAAATCTTTATAAAAATGCAAGAGATGAAGCTAATACGGTGTAGACTGTGCAAATAGTGCACACTGTTAGAAATTACAAAAGCTAAAGTTTATAAAACTTCAACTATAAATATCACGTTTTGTTGAATATGTGGATTGCCATGACTTGTGGGACTTGCTGCCAATGTTGTTCTTTTACTGTTATGGACAGATTTTAGCTTACATGCCTAAGAATCTGTGATGGCAGCCACAACCTTTGAATCTGTTCATATGCACTTTGATTTGTCGTGTTTGAAATCTTCTAACATTAATTGGATTATTAGGAACAAATGTTTTACATTTCAATCATCCTAAGAAATAAATTGAGAAACAGAATGACTATAGGCTTGAATTGAGACAGCAGGGTTAGAGAGCTTTTTAAAATTGCTTCCTGACTCCTACTTCCCTAGGGTAATTAACGGGCATAATAACAATCAAAACTCAATATCTGTATATGTTCTCTAATTGACAGAACACATGCATCATCTTATATGACTATTATCTATCAACCAGAAGGTGATACTAACATTTCTCTTTACAGATAAGAAAACTGAGGCTCACTCGCCTGAAGGGAAATACTCTGAACTCAGGAGCTGTAAATTAAAACCCCACAGCTATTTATTATGCCATGGTTAACTTTCTGCATATATTGAAATCCTACTTATATCAGAAACAAGTGGGTACTCAAGTATCCCTTCTCTACTTTTATAACCAATATAATTTGAGACTTCAGAATCTCCTACAAGGACACACTACCTTGTTTCTGTGAGATCACCTTTGAAGTCACACGTAGCTGATCTGTCTCTACCCTTTATTAGTTAGTTGCCTATTTGCAATTTTGCAAATACCAATACTCATATAAACATTCAACTTACAAAATGTACGTAAAAAGTCAATAGATTATTTAACAATCTGGTATGATTCAAACTGTGGTAGCAATTTATTGTTAAAATTGCCTCAGGTGTGTCAGAAACATCTTTGTTTTCCTGATGTCATTGATAGTGTCAATCCAAAAATGACTCATAAGGAATAAATGTAATCATGTACTTTCACAATAAAATGGCTTTGCTTTAAGGATTATTTATTAGTTACTAAAGTTCATGCTTTTTCAAGTCATTTTATAATTTTGGACATGTGTCAAGAACAGTTGCATAGGTTCCACACTCACTTGACTTGTGAGTCTAGTCTGAAATGATCAGTTTTAAATAAACTTATTTTCATCCTGAACTCACCTTCAAGGTAACAAAACACACATTATCCGTTTTCTTAGGTGGTTTTTATTTTATGAGATTTATAATTTCTTAATATGCACCTCAACAATCTATTATATATCTGGCTTATGATACACACATGGAAAGCGATCCCCATCTTTCATCACTGCCAGATTTTTATTTTAAGCATTTTGCTTTTGACTCTATGAATTAACAGTTCTCAATTTGTAGCATAGTCAAAACTATAATAACATTTTATTATTTATATCTTCATTAATAAACCTATTCTGAGTTGTAAAGAAAATGACTTAGTAACAATATACCTGGATATGTGTAGAGCTATTAGAAATCCAGTCAAAAACCTAAGAGAGAAAAACAAAAATCTCATTTTTAAGAGCCCATAGAGATTTGAACTACAGCTGCTCTCATAACTCTTTTCCCCAGCTAACACCCCCAAACTGACGAGAGACAGTTTTAATGTCTAACGGTGCTCCAGCCTTCCTTGATGGGAGCAAATTTTGTTTGCTAAAGTTGTCGTCTCAACAGCAGTAAGCCACATGATTTCTCCCCTATGTTATTTCATTTTATTTCCCATAAAAAGCACAATGAGAAATTTCCTAGGAGCCAGAGCTTTTACTCCCCAACTGTAATGTTTGGTTTTACAACATCGTGAGGTTTCTTACAGAAAAATAATAATGTGGGCAAAGCAAATCAGTTTCTCTTACTGGCTTCGACATTTCTGAGGCCCCACCAGCCATCAGATTCACTTACTGACTGGAATTTTAGCTAATTAGTGATGCAGGCAACTAGGCCTCTAGGTTAAAAGAAAAAGAAGAAGAAATTCATGGGAACTTTGAAACTAAGTCATTACACAATATCAGTATCACACTAGTAAGATCTGAGCTAAGAATGTTTTTGCCCCCAAAATAGAAGTATATCGTTATCATTTGAAACTCAAATAATTTTAATTTTGTTAGCTAGTGAAAAATAAAATTTGATTGATTTAATTCATCTTTAAAAGAGCAATATTAAGATTGCCAACTATAATCTCAGGGTTCCAAACAAAACAAAAACACCTCAGAATAACAGACTCCCAATAAAATATGCTAATCATTTCTATGAAAAATGCACATTCTGCTTTTTTTTTTTCTCATTTAAATACAGCAGATGCATAGAGATTCCAGACTGTAGTTAATACCTGACAGAGAGGTGGCTACACAGTTACAAACAGTGAGACTTCATGATGAGGCTGTCAGCCATTAAGTGACATTACTATCTAGTTCCAAAATTATGCAAGTTACCTTGATAAATTTAGTTTCTGGTTTTAGGGAATTTAGAAGATGAGACTGTTGAAAAGGTGCCAGCTGTGGAATGGATGTTTGTAAGAAAGAGAAAGTGGAATAAGAACATTCTATTCTTCCACTCCATGGATTTCTATTGCGTACAAAAAAAAAAAAAATTTGCTTATATAATTGAAAATCTTCATACTTCCCTAATTTATGGCTGCAATATTAAGTCCTAGGAAAGATACTCCCAAGCAAGCAATCAGAACTGCTGGGTATTCCAGAGCAGAATAGGACATTCTTAAGTAAGATCTGTAGCAATCATGGTCATGAATTCAAATCATGGACTAGTGAGAATACCTGGTAAAATAGTATTCCCATCATTCAACTATTTACTTCTCATATTTCAATTTCCCATTCCCGTCACTGAGAAAATTTAGCCACCAAACCCTTTTTATTGGTGTCATGACTTCCACCCCAGGCTAAAAGTAGCTTAAAATGATCTCAGTAGTTCTCCTAACAAAGCTAATCATTAAGGTTTAATAAGGGGAGGAAAGGATAAAGCTGACTTTATAAAAAGCACTTATTGTGTTTTATTCTGTCGACATTTTGTACCATTTAACCCTCATTCCTATTCTAAGAAACCTATGCTTTTTTTGCTTTACACATGATGAATAAATAAGATTGAGTAACTTGTCTGAGGTAATGTAGGTGTCAAAAAAATGCTAAGGCACCAAAACATGTTCAGCATGGCTGTGTTGCCTATTAAGAAAGACCTCAGACATTCTTAGCTTGCTGTTTTGTTTCATTTTGCTTTGTTTTGTTGCCTGAATAAACACACGTCATAAAACAAGCACACATTTCTTTCTCTTCTTTTTAAAAATTATGTCAAGGCTGTTTTTCGAATCATGAATCTCTTCTATCCAATTTCCAGATCTTAGGAACTTTCTGAATTCCCTTCTCAGGAAAACCCAGCTATGTTATCATCACTGCCTTTCCAACTAAAAGTGGTCCATTCCCTTCAGGTGTCTTATCAATTTGCCTTCTTAGCACATAATCTGGCCAGAATCTCAGACTAAAATCAGGAAACAATAAGATTTTAAGAACTGAAAAGTAATCCTTAGTTGGAAATCAAGTTATCTCCCTCAGCTGTTAGGAAAACTGTGACATATTCGTTTGTCCTTATGACATATACAATTTGATTTAAAAGCTGAGTGAGCTTTTTTTTTTTTCCCCCAAAAGACAAATATTCTTTCAAATTGTTTTGTTTATTTTTACCACCTTCACTGAAGCATGAATAGCATAGAAGTAGGCATTAGTCTTTGGCTTGTATGTGATTCAACCAAGTGTTACTTCATTCCAATTATTCAAACAGCACAGAATACAGCTATGACCAAGAAGTACTTCGGAATTTCTTAAAAACCTCTGTATACTGTGGTATAGAATTCACTTGGACTGTATGTGAACTATTACAGTTTGAATCTGGACTCAGGACGTTTCTTGGTTTTTCAAAATCATGGATTATTTAAAATTATTACCAAACACAGAGAAGATTTTAAGTGCTATATTTAAAATAGGTTATATATTGAAGGTTGTCATGGTCAGTCCACATGTATACGTAGGGTAAATTAGATAAAAGAAAAACAATGTCAGATAACACTGCCCACGATGGCAGCCGCTCTGCTAATACAGAAGATGTACAGTTGACCAGCATGAAACATTATCAAATTCATCAGCAGGCAATACATTTTAATAAATTTTGTCTCTGCCATTCATAACTGTGTGACTGCAGAAGCATTATTAGCTTTCTGCTCTTTGGTTCAGTTTAATGGGCTCCTGGTTGTGAAGATTAAATGAGATAATGTATATAAAGTACCTATCATAATACTTGTCACCTACTGAGTCTTTGTTGTCAAAGAAGCGATCAGTTTCTTTTCCCGGCTAAAAGAGTCTAAAACAAGGTTTCATATAATACCTTACCTATCATGAACACTTAGGTTTTTTACATAACAACATATGGTCCAAGTAACCGCAGTTGCAATCTTTATACTTGCAAAAAAGTCACAATTAAATGAAAGCTAAAAACCTTACCAAAGGGAAAATCTGATTTCCCCATGCCAAAGCTGAAGTGTAGTTACTCAAGACCAGTAAGGAACAGAAAGCTAACTTTTGTAATTTTGCATGCTGTAGCATTAGTAAAGATAAGCAAGCACATAATAGTCAATATTTTCTTTTTGCCAAAACATACATTACAGAGAATGAGTTTTTCTTAAGAAATCATAAAAGATTTCAACCTATTTGGGGAAATAAAAAAAAACATTTACTTAACATTTACACAGAGTAGCTATGAATAAAGAAGGAATACAAGATAAATCATATATGTGTGTATTAGGGAAGTGCTTCTGATATTACATTTTTCTTATCAGATTATAGAATTGCTGTATGTAACTAGATTATTATGACTGTTTTAACTAGATTATCATACAGCATCATGACAAGCCACAACACATAAAATTCTACCAATTGTTTAAAAAACATTTTACTTCCTAGACCCAGAAGAACTTCAGAATTTACCAAAAAATATTCATTTTATTTAAATCCTGGCTCCCTAGAACTTATTCTCATTGCACCAAGAGATGGAAAAACTGAATTTATTTTTCTGCAAATAACTTCCCCTTAGATGGATATAGCAATACCACAAGAAT
The DNA here is from genome assembly GCA_030015415.1 of Cynopterus sphinx. Lineage (NCBI taxonomy): Eukaryota > Metazoa > Chordata > Mammalia > Chiroptera > Pteropodidae > Cynopterus > Cynopterus sphinx. The sequence goes on from CM057381.1 coordinate 14,438,438, forward strand.
CTTCAGCAACTCAGGGACTACGGTCCTGACTGATTATAACTGGTTGGCTAAAAGACATTTTTAGATGCTGTTCACATCTCTTTAACCGGTCTTATCAGAGTTTCTCTTTGACACCACTGGCTAAGGATAACCATAGGATTCAATAGAACAACCGTATCTGAGATAGCGATGCTTTAGATTTTGTGTTACTGCATCATTTATCCATGTCTGTTCTCTTTTTCTTAATAGTAAATATAAACAGTGTACAAATATCTGGTGCAGGACAGTGATGGACAGGTTGGTTGTACGTATGTGGGATTATATAGGGGTTATAAAGGAACTCTGTATACTTTTCACTCAATTTTTTCATGAACCTAAAACTGCTCTAAAATTTAAATACTATTTAAAATTAAAATAAGATAATTTCCTGTACTTGGCCTCCATTATTAAATGTGTGACTGGCATAGGTTTAAAATATTTTAAGAACTTTACAAATTGAAATATTTTTAAAACATAAATGTATGTTTAACTAAAAGTTATTAATCTCTCTTTCATTTATTTTATTTAAAAATTTTACCTGCAATATAAAATAAATGATCTATATTCTTAGGATCCAATCAATTTAAAAATAAGCCAGTAAATATAAGGCAAAATATAGCAATATAATTTTTTTAAAATGGAAAAATTCCTTTAATTCCTAAGCTGTTAACTATTAGAAAAGAGCAACTCATTATGGCTAAAAAAATAACTCAGCCTTTTAGGACAGGCATTACATGTGAAGGTTTTATAATCTATCAAGTGAACTTTCTTCTCTCATAACCATTTCATCTATAGTGACTCTATTCAGTAAAAAAAAAAAAACAAAAACAATAATTTTATACTTATTTTAATTTTAACTTCCTGTAACTCAAACTAAAGAAAAATACCCACCTAGAAGTGATAAAAACATGGAACACAATCAATGAAGAGTTGAACAGTTTACTATTGTGGGGAAACATTATTAAATAAGGACTACAGAAATATGCTAAGGACTTCTTAGTAACTAATCCCACATAGCATCCTGGTGAAGTTAATGTGTTATTCACATTTATGAATAAAAGGTATTGCTTTAAAATTGTAGAAGGTAAAGCAGTTCTTCACTCTTGAGGATTTGTTTAGACACACACACAATCACACATACAAAACAGATGTACAACAATTAATTTCTGATTTTGAAGCATATGACTGACAAGTTAGAAATAGTGTTATTGCCAAGATTAAAAACAAACAAGTAGCAGAAACAACAATGAAAGACACATGAGGAAGTGACTCTAAAAAGCAAACAGAGCTACAGGACAGTATGCAATAAATAAATATTAACTTGCAGAATGTCAAAATACTTATATCATCTCTGAATCATAACATTCTGTGGGCATTAATATCTATTAAGTTAATGAACTAAGTGATCTCTGAAGCATTGTCCATGTCTGTAATTCTATATGTATACGATCATATCATTTTAAACAATGTTTAAATGCTTAGGGGAAATGCCTCAAAGTAAAATTTTAAAAATCAGGGTATTATTTTGTTAAAGATGGTCTTTTCAAAGTCTCCCAAATATAATATCGTTTTTCTCACTTCTTCTCATTATAAGTAATGTATTTTATTGCCCACAAATATTTTTTTCTTTATCTAAATTCTATTAGTAATTAAATTTATTAACCTAAATTTTCTTTAACTTTTATAGTGTGCATGACTACCTTTTACCTGAAGTTATAGAATAAAGGAATTTAACAGGAATAATACAAACAAGAATGAGAATGAGATAAAATGTGTATTTCCACAACCTGCTCTTACCTGATGAACTAGATTTATTATTTTGGAGTGATAGGGACAGGTGGTTAAAATATTTCTGCTAGAAAGTGCAAATACAGAGCCCTGATCATTGCATAAAAAGAAAATAAACTAATATATGATAAAGTAAAAAAAAAAAAACAGCAATAGAACAATAACAAAATTGCTGATGAAGGCAGGTGGTGGTGGCTAGACTCACTGTTCCACTTATTTCTGGAAGTGAGATAGATATTTAATAAATCACAAACATTTGCACTAAATAAATGTCATGTCAGATAATCCTTTGTAAAGAAGGCTCTGAAATCATACCCTCTGAATATAAAATTTTACACTAAAATTCATGGATTTGTATTGTCCTTAGTCTCTCACTCCCATCATTCTAGTCAACCAGGCAACAACAAAGTCATCAAAGGGCAGAATCAATTCACATAAACCTAGAAATGCTGTGAATCCTGCAATTGCCTTTAGTCACACTTTTTAGAACTTTAGCTGGATGCTCCAGTTTCTCTTCTTTTAGGAAAAGCTGATGGAGAACTTTCTGAATAGGGTTGGTTTGACATATCTAACTTGCCATATTCTCTACACCCTTTCATGTATACTTCATGTCAAATAATTAACATGGTCCCCATGAAACCATCAACTTGAGTCAAAAATCAATGGACTTTTAAAAATCTGCCATTAAATTTATAAAAATTCAAAAAAAATGAGACAAATATGTATGACCCCCAATACTAACTTTTTATCTCTGACAATACATATCTAATTTAAGGGAGCGAACTGCAATGAGTACATTTGCCGCATGATCCAGAATATCTCAAATGACATATCTAATATGTAAAGAAATAACTTTTTTCCTAAATATTTAGAAGTGGAGTTTATTGTGTTTTAAGCATAATTCATCTGACTGGACTACACAGTGGGGAAAGCGAACTCATCTACAATGCAGTAGAAAAAGGAGAGGCACTGGGGTGAAGGGCCCCACGGAGAACACAACAGGATGAAGTAGAATGTCATATGAGGGCCTGACACTGCACGCTGAGTGTAACGTTCCCGCTCTGTAGCTGCAGTGGGACAGCAAGTGAGGTGTCTCTATGGATAATCACTTAGAAATACCTTTCAACTCTTCATCTCACTTCTTCCTCTCACAGAGGTTAAAAGTGAGTTTGACACCTTGTTCTATTGCCTGCACTTACCCTCAGGTAATAAAAGAGACAATGAAATATAATAATGGGTCCCCATGCTCCATGCACTGTATAACATCTATTAGACCTCTCTAGAAGTTCAAACACATTCTTCCTAGTGATTTTAAATCACTGAACTATATTTAAAAGAAAATAAAACATTAGAGTAGATATGTCACTAAGTCTGTGGTATTTTACCGTCGCCTCTGAAGTGGTTGACATCTTTGTTAAGGCTTCTTTGGGGTCCCTAAAGAACCTGAAACTGTTTAAGACATCAGCGTGTATTTTATGTCAGCTTACTTGTAACATATTAATTGATTAAATAATAACTACTTATTTCGATCTTCATTATAGTATTGTTTAAGAAATGACGTTATGCAATTTGATGATAAAAATAATGATGTGCTAATTTATTGAGTGCTTGCTATGCACTAAGAACTGTTTAATATGGATTATTTAGATTTTTTTTTTTTTTTTGAGATACTAAAAGGCTTGAAGAGCACAAGCCTGGAAAACCACTGCCTGTCAGCAGGAGTCAAGAACCATCGATGGCACGTGTCTGCTCAGTTCCCCAGAACATCGCTCTTCCTCATCCTTATCCCCTGCCACTGTCACCCATCAGTGAGGCTTTCACATAAAACAAAACAGTGCACATCAGCTTCTATCTTTTCATTCACGCTTTTAGAAAGATAAGACTTTAGATACAATCTGATTAAAAGCAAGAAAGTGTTACTCAAAACTGTAGTTATGACATGTGTGGCCACTTAATCACTGTTCACTGAAGCAGCTTCTGTATAGCTGGGGAAAAGGAAGCTGGGGTAGTACATTTTATGTGTGAATGGCAGCTACACTGGGATTTTACATTGCAGTTTCTCTTCTGAGACCTAATGTAATAACAATTTCTTTAAAAAATAGATTTTCTTTGAAAATTGAAAAGTAAGTTTTTCTTTAAAAAGTTGATTGAAGTAGAATATAAATTTGCCTCACCCACTTAGCATCCTCTAAATATATATATGCATTTATATTATATATTTACACATACTATATATATATTTGTGTGTGTATTTGTGTGTATATATGAATAAGATGTATAAGAGTCCATAGAATTGAAATGTAGACCAATGCAATGTAATGCTAAAATATGGTAAGAACTTTTTTTATGTTGATGTGTATATCATAAATAATATTTTTGTGTGCATCACTCAATAATCATTTTAACTCCATAGTGAATATCTATTGATTATTAAATCTAGGTATATGTTATAATATCTTCAGTTATGACAGAAGTTTTCTTTTGGGGGCAAACATCATGAGTGACATTGAAGGAAAAAAAGGGTAAGAAAAAGAATAAAAACAAACAATAGATACCAATACTGTTAAAAGAATACCAATGCTGGTATGAAATGGAATGTAATATCTCAGAGGAATCATGCCTCAATGGAATACCTATGTGATTAAATAATTAAAAATTTATAAATAGTCACAATATCTCAGTCCAAATACTGAGTATTTGTGAGAATATTTTTCACATAATGTTTATGTCAGTTTTTATAAGCCTTCTCTATCATCAAAGGGCAGAGAGACCCTTTTGCAAAAGCCATTCCCCTACATTAAAAGATCAAAAAATTGAAAGTCTTCCAGAACTTCAGTTAAAATGCATCAAATGTAAAGGACATAAGGGACTTTGCACAGTGCAATAATGAAACTGCTAGAATTAGATTTTAGGTCCCTTGATTCTTAGCACTTGCGAACCAAAATAATTATAAACTTTGCACACAGGCAGAACAAAAGTTTCTACATTCATTTCTTTTCATTTTGTAATCTTGAGATCTTTCAGAGCCCAATGATCTCATATGTAAAGTAGGCAAAATACACCTACAACTCAGCATGTTCTGAACATGGAATTATACACAAATATAAAACACTGACATTCAAAAATATTTGTGTTGCTGACAGTGTGCTCTAACATCTGTGTTTTTACATATAAAACAAAAAAATCAAAAGTTATATAGGATGAAAGGAAACACATTTAAATAGAAAAAAAAAACATACCGAATGCCAAAATTATCATCTTTTTTTATCCTTCCTAACTCTCAAAGTAAATAACAAAAAAAAGACCACTCTAAGCTTCCTACCTGGGAGAAGGTGCAGAAAAGAATGACAAAAAGAATCTAAATTTAACTAAAAAGGTTAAATAATGAAGAATGACAGAAATTCAGAGAAAGAGATAATCATTGACTTGAACTATCAGATACAAAACATATTTAAATCCATTGTACTACTGAAAGAATAATTGAAAGATGAAACTGATAAAACCAAAATAATAAAAACAGAGATTAGTGTACACATTAATTTAGTTCACAATTAAATCGACAACAGAAACCATTAGTTTATTAAATAGATAGTACCTGGGCTACTGATAAATTTGTTTGAAAAACAATAACATTATTTCTACCTCTCATCGAATACAAAAACAAAGTCTCTATAGAGTGGGGTAATAACACTTTAATAGTTATTAAAATATATAGAAAAATATAGGTAAATATTTACCTAAAATATTTTCTAAACATTCTGGCAAAGGAAACAACCTAAAAGAAAAGAGATAGCTTTACTACATGTTCATAAAATGTAGCAAGATTTAAACAAAAACCTGAGGAAAATGTCACCTACATGACAAAGTGTTAAATATTTTACAAATTGGAATCTTTAAAAATCAATAAAAATACAATAATAGTACTGGAAGAATAATAAAATCTATGAAAACATTCATAAATTGAAAACATCAAATACCAGCATATATGTGAGGAGGGCTGAGGAAATGGACAGCTCACACTTGCCAGTGTATCTGTTCTGCTGGTAAAGATGTTGATAACATTGAAAAGCTTTAAAATCTTCTTACACTTTTATTCAATAATTCCACTTTCAAGAATTTATTTGCAAGTTAATTATCAAAGATGTCCACAAAAATGTATATATTTTATAATTTCACAAAAAAGTGACAACTTAAATATGAAGCATTGAGAAAAACTTATAGACCTCTAAATTTAATAAAATTTAAACTTGCCAACAATATTAGCAATTAATACTGATCTTTTTCATGAGGTAAAAGAACAAGTGCTTTTCTCTTCTTTTTTCTATATTTTCTTAATCATCTATAATGAACTTTTATTACTTAACCAGTCAGGAAAAGTATTTTAAATTACGTTGAAACAGAAGTGATGTATGATGAACAAGAAAACACACAATTCAGCTTGCCCTCAGAATTTTTAGGGGAGTGGTGCATCGCATGGGGATTTGAATGCCTGACTAAGGAATTTCTGTCACTGAGTATGCAGTGGGGAGCCACTAAAGTTCTTCGAGCAGGGAATTCACACAGTCAATTTGATGATTATGTGCAAGGCTAAGTGATTTCTTTGAATTTAGCTGCAAAGAAGACAATTGTGATCAAATTACAGTAGTTATGGTGTAGTTGGAGTTTAGTGATCTTAAGAATGTGACATCAGACATTTCAAGATAATAAGATATACTTCACTAATATATAGATTTTCTACGAGATATTCAAATAAGGCCTTGCTGTCAATGGCCAGAAAAATACAGCGACATTTTAAGTTTTGCATTTCTCTCAAGGTAATCTCTTAAAAAGAATGTCATGAAATCCATGTGATTCACCTGAAAAACCTATGGAAAGCAAGTCATCTAAAACTGGGTCCTAGAGTTTTCAACATTTGTTGAGTTTAGGCTAGATTTCACTGTGAGGCTATGCATTGAACTGTTAAAAACAAATACTTCAGAACTCTATGGCCAAAATAATAAATTCACATGGAATTTTTAAAAGTCTGTTAATTAATTAGAGCACTGTCAGACTAGCTCTATCAATGATAGGGGCTGTTCTAACACCCTCCAACCCCCTTTTGAACCATCTTTCTTCCCAGTTACAACATAAGTTTTAAACTGATTGCACTTTTGCTCAACATGAGACTTTACACATAATGCCTTTGGATTACTAAACATACATCATATCTGCTTATGCAATAAAATGGTTTTAACCTTTAGAATCTTCCTCTCTCTATAAGAGGACTCTTGATCTCACTTTTAAATCAGTTCAACTTCACTGAAAGGAAAACCATCCCCTATTTTCCAGAATGCTCTTTTGTAATTTGTCCTTCACCAGATTATTTTACTCTTGAACTCAAATCCTCTCTCATTACTCACACTGCTATATCTACAGTCATATATCTTGCCACTAACACTCTTTCAAAACTGAAACCACCTGGCCTTGGAGTTCATGTTTCATTCATTCAATACTTTATGTCTCTTTTCTATAGTTGAATCACAAACTGATTTGAAAAAAAGATTATATGAAATTGCCTACCCTTTTAGACAAAAACCCAAAAATACAGGATTGTACTTTTGTTGTTGTTTTGAGGGAAAAATCAGATAACAATAGAAGGTCTTCCTTTATCTGTCAGTAATCTAATATATTAAAATAACACTATTGGGCAACAGAACTTTAAATTTTAGAACTAAAAACACACGAAGCAGAACACTGTATTTTAGACCATAAAACACCACATTCATTTGCTACAGATTTTGAGAATTGCATTCTAGATTACTGGAAAAGAATGGATCATTAACAGGAAGTCCTGAAATAAATGATCTATTTTTACAGATTAAAAATGGACTCCTTAAATAATAAGAAGAATGATACAGCACCATTTAAAACTAAGAAATGAAATATATTTTTTGGTCTTTTATTTCTTTTATTTTCTACATCTTTTTTTTAAATGAGCAGCTTTTCATGTTTTTCCTCACTGTTAAATTTATACATACCGGAAGCATAATATTTATTACATTCTAAAGCTATATTTTCACAATTGCTTAAATGTGCACTACATTAAAGGCCCAAGATAAATACATTGGAGTATAGCAGTTACATAATATTTAATTCTTTATATCATTAATGTTAATAACCTCATATATTATATAGAATATATTATATATAGTAAATCTTGTATACATATAATAGCTTGTGGTATAGGAACAGAAATTTCAATGGTCTTCTGAGTCAGCAAGAACTTTTAACAATACTCACTTGACCACTATGATAATGATGTCATTGACCAATTAGCCAAGTTTTGAATCTCTGTCTCTGCATTAGGAAAGTGACAATAATACTGTTGATTTAAGGGTGTTTAAAAGAGATGAAATATTCTAAAAAAAAAATTACATTTGTCAGTTTATCACAAAAAAATAAATGCTTTATGATGACTCTCTAGAGAAATTATGATATGCCTCTTGAAGTCCCTCACATATGGCAAACAGTCAATAAATGTACCCTTGCTTGTTTCAAAGTCATTGTGAGGATTAAATTGCAAAATGTATAAAAACTCTTGGGTCCCTGCTTTACATGTGATTGCTGTTTATCCATTTATTCATCCATCTAACACATACATGTTAAATACCTATTGTGTGCTAGATATGGTAAGTGCTCTATGCTAAAGAAGTTTTTACATAAAATACAAGATAAATGGAATATTTTCGAGATTATAATAATTAACTGTATTTCTGGACTTGCTCTATATTAAATGTAACAAAGTATTATATTTCCTTTAAGTGAAAAGCAGCAACTTAATCATCAGTTGTATTTCATATTTTATGGTAAGAGTTAATTTGGCCATACTGTAATTCTAATTTTAATATGGTACATTAAGGATAATGAAGTTCTGATTCAAAATATTATCTTTTAAAATAATTAAGTAATATATACAGATCCCTTACCTAAAAGCTGATAACATATTTTTATGGAACTGAAGATTATTTATAATAAACAATATATGTTTTAAATTGTGACAGTTAATGGGAATGAGATGAGATATGCTCAAAAAGATACCCATGCTAAAGTGATAAACAATTTATTTTGTCAATTTCAAGGTAAAAAAACTTCACTTCAGGATAATAATATAATCCATTTTTACAGGAAGGTCTAATCTCCATTTGTACTATTTCTATTGTATAGCATATAGCTGGATACAACATTTACTACAAAAATAAAGAATAATCCACAAGGATATAGCTGGGACTGATTAAATTCACACATATAACCATAAAAATTACCATTTCTTTAAAGAATCCACAATTTCAATTATACTGAGTATTAGATTAAATAATTGGGTGGAGACAAAGCAAACATTTTAATAAATTTGAATATACCAATTTTACTTCAGTGAATGCATAATTAAAAAAATATGCACCATTTCCCATTTTAATAATGCTGCAAAGAATAACACTACGGTATGGAGCTAAAAGGCAAAACTACTAATTAGGCCACAAAAATATTTTAGCAAAATTTTAATGGGTTGTCTCAATATCATTTCCACATTATATAGTTTAAATTTTCATCAAAATCATGTAGCTCAGTTGAAATGAAATAAGTTGTCTTAGTCTCAGTGTCTTGAAAACATCTGTGCAAATTTAAAAAATATATACATTTTGTAAAATTTCCTTTCAGTGATATCTAGCCTACTGCAAACTCATACATGTGAAATTTTAAAGAGGTAAGGGTGATCAATCATGTCTCACAAGAACAAAATTAAAGGTGATCTTTAACTTCTAGAAAGGGGCCCTCTGATTCTACCCCCTTTTCTCCTTCCGCTATGCTTCCTAACCCTCTCTCTACCTCGGGTCCATAACCTAACAGTAATTTACAAGGTAGGATTTTGATTTATTTTGAAGTTCTATTTTGCCAATGAGATTGGGTAATTGTGTGTTATAAAAATGATCAAATTCATTTTCCTAAGTAAGCTGATAATGTAGCCTAATCAAGCAGTTTGGCATATTTCATTTTTTAAATGCATCTGTCTTCAATCGGTATGCTTATAAAATCAAGCCCAGGTTTGGAATCTTCCCTATTCGTAGAGCATGAATAAACCTTCATTACTGATCTTTAAAAGGTTTCTCTAAAACTTGTGTCTAATACTTTCTAACCCACAATCAATATTTATACTACTCATTTGAATAAAAGTCTCTAAAAAATTCTAATATTTAATATCATAATGACCTAAGCATTGTTTCAAAATTCATCTCCAGTAAGGCTAAATTGATTTTCATGCTATTCTAGAAATAGTACAATCTTTTATTTTAGATCAAAATAGTTCTTTGGGCTAATGAAAAAAGCTAATTCAAATATTTATTGTATTTCTTATTTTATAAATAAGAAATCAAAGCTTTTGTGATAAGTCCCGAGTGAAATGAGTGCCTTTTGGAGTGGATCATATAACATAATTATATTTAACCATAACAAGAGGCCCTTACTAGATACATAGCACTTCCTTTGTGTACCGTATTTTCATAATATTTTAAAGAAGTAGGTGAGTCCTTGATCTCAAGGGCTTATCAATTTTAGCCGAAGAGGCTTTACACACATACAAAAGAATTTAATAATAAATAGACTGACAAAGCAACATCTAAGAAAGTGCACATTTTAAGAGTCCTTGTAATCTAGGTTTAGCTCCTCATATGGAAAACCGCTATGCAAAAATGTTCATTTGCTGAAAATTAAAGTATGGAAATGATTCTTTTAAAGTCACACAGCATGTTGTTGTGCAGATGATAAGCCAGGTGGCCCCTAAAATGCAAGCTGCTGGTGATGCATTTGAACCAGGTTCACTAAGATAAATAATTTCCCAAAATATACAATGAGCATATGACCACCTTCTCTTCACCCTTTAGAGGAGCAAAAACTCCTGACCACAGAATAATTCTCCATTTATAGTGAGAATTAAAAGTTAGATACATATTGCTAACTACGTGTTTAGCTTGTGAGATTTTTGAAAAAGCAATTATGAGAGAAAGGGATATTATAGAGAGAAAAAAATCACATGGGGATCTTTGTGGCTTTTATTGTATGGCTTCTAATAATTGACAATAATTAAACCCCTCCTGTGAACCATTATATAGATAATATCTATATAACCTTAAAATAACTTTACAAGGTTGGTGTGATCATGCTTTTACAAATAAGGAAAAAGAAATCCACAGAGCTTAAGTAACATACATATTCAGGAAATGGTGGAGTTTTGATTGATGTACAGTTGGCCCTTAGACAATATAAAGACTAGTAGTGCTGATTCCTGTAAAGTTCAAAATCCACTTAAACTTTTGACTCTTCAAAATCTTAACCACTAATAGCCTAGTGATGACCTAAAGTTTTACTGATAATGTAAATAGTTGATTAACACATATTTTGTATATGTATTATATAATACATTTTTCAATAAAGTAAGCTTGTTAATAGAAACGTTACTAAGAAATTTATAAGGAACAAAAAATACATTTGCAGTATTTATTGAAAAAAATTTGTGTATAAGTGGACATGTGTTATTCAAGGGCCAACTTTATATGTCTATTTATGTCTATGACTCTAAACCTATACTTGTTTTTGTATTAACTCTCAATAAAGCACCAAGTCCATTTTTTATCTTATCATCCTGCTTTATTTTTTAAAAAGTAATGGTCGCTATCTGAAGTTATCCAGTTTATTAGTTCATGGGTTTGTAGTCTCATTCACTAGAACACGAATTCCATAGATCAATACGTTTTGTATTCCTAACATTTAGAACATAGTGTCTATCAGTGCATCTTAGTTGACTATATAATAAATAAACAGCTTGAACTAATTGAATCTCACACTCTTTTCAGTATATGGCTTGCAATTCTTTCAGGTGGCTTCTTGGAATAAAATTTATTTTTTTAGTCAAAGTGAATTAAAATTCGAATTCTGTATATATCTAATATTTTCAATATATTAGATATTGTATATATCTAATATTTTTTGTGTAAAGCAGGCATAACAGGTAAATATACACACCTGGGATAGCAAGTAAGAGAAGAAAAGAAGTAATGAGTCTAGAAATATGTGAAATTTAGATATTGTTGTTACTATTTTGAGATATTAACACATAACAATATTTTCATATTATTCTTTTAGGCAAATTATCCTGTAGGCTATATAAAGTTTTGTGCAAACAAATAAACAAACATACTTGTTTTCAGAATAGGTAAACGCCCAGATAAAAGTATAACTCTTAGGTTTTACTGTGTATGTTTGTCTATTGCAAGGGCTAAATAAATGCCAGCCAAGCCACGATCCAACATAAAAACAAAAAGTTCCTGTTACCACTACCAAATATTTTAAAGAAAGTTAGAAAAAATTTTTAATTTACTGTCATGCTACTTATCTTTAATTATTCATTGTTAAATTAACAGAATTTTTTCTGCCACTCACTTTTTAAAGGCATATTTTCTTAGTTATCTCAAATGGAGGTGGGATCAGTCACTGGAAATTAATTCATCAAGTTTTTCTTTTAAGTGGTTTTGCTAAAACTAGTGAAATATACCCTAAACATAATAGCTACAAAATATGTAGGATTATATGTAGATTTCTTTATGCTTATTAAGGCTCCCATGCCACTGTTGTCTCCTATTTATTTATTTAATTTATTTCTAATATATTTATGACTTTTCTAAAATTAATGGTGCTATTGTCTGAGCCTGGAACTAAATTTTAAGAAATTCACACGTAATTTTAGATGCATTTAGTCTATCAAATCATTAGGTGCTTCATTAGGCACTATCGCTCTTGATGTATAAGCAAGCACATTTGTTTTGTACATGGTTTTAACAGGGCAATTTGACATCAGAATAATGTTAGATTATTCTTGAGTCACTTTCTCTACTGAAGTCACAGAGTAGAGCCAATTCAGAGTAGAGCCGGGCTCCAACTTTCACACGTGGCTGGCTCAGGACTCCTTACAATACTGTAAATGTAATTGCTATTACTATTATTCTCATCATCATTTTCTTCAACCCTAATATTAAACTTAGTCTGAACATTTACTCTGTCCTTGTCCTGGACGTGAAATATATTTATATTCAAAGCGGCTTTTTGATACAATTATTATAGTTATCATTCAATAAGTGAGGCAGCACATTTGTTCAAGGACATGTAGATAATGTATGGAAGATCTACATTTAAAACAGGCATTGCTGCATTTGGCACAGAACTCCTATCCATGGTGGGTACATTCTACCAGAATTCTCTGTGTACACTGCGCTTTCACCTTCAGCATCACAACTCTTCCAGAGAAGTGATTCTCATTTGCCCTACTGTGCTGTTTCTAACAGAGCATATAAACTAATTATCTATCAAAGAATTAAAAGAAAAAATTAGTGAAGCTAATTTTCTTATTGTTTCACCAAAATGCAAAAATGTGTATGGCTTCAGTTATCTAGTTGGGTCTCTTCTGCCTTATGGCTTTAGTTAGAATCATGTTATTGACCATGGTATGATCTTATTTTCTACTCTTAGACTCTAGTTTCTTATTAATATTTTGCCTTCAGGTTTCAACTTTATCGAAATTAATTTTGAATCCACAATCTAATACTACATAAGAGTATAGTATTCAGATCTAGGGAAGTAATCAAATTATTCTGTAATCTTAATTAGATAAAATAATTTTATTCAAAAAAAAAAAAACCCACACAAAATATTTGTGACTATATTTCTTCTGCTTTTGTCCCTAGAAAAAAGCAAAGGAAACCCTTATTTGCATTTTCAACACAAGTGACTCCCAATGTTTCATGTCTTATAACTTCAACCAAAACACTGTCAGCTATGAGGACTATTCCTTAACAAACTGCAAGTGATTAAATTGTTCTCCCTCCCATCATTAATAATTACTTTTGTTCCATATGGTAACAGGAAGAACATCTAATATTAAAGTATGCGTTGCCAAATCATGTTTCCTTCTGATACAGTAACTGCCAAAACTTTGCCCATAAAACACCTGGATCACACTGAGAAATTCAATCACTGAGGTTGGCAATAAAAAGCACTTGCTTTTGCTGGATAGAGCTAATTAAAAGTCAAGGTGTTCGGTTTGGTACATCACAGAGAGTAATACTTTATACAATGCAACCTGAGTTTTATTTATTTACTTTAAAAAAAATCAAATTAGAGAACACAACGTAGCACAATTACAACAGCAGAAAGGTTTGAGTTCAATCTGTTTAAAGTTAAATCAACTGGTCAGTTCAATGTTAAAAAATGTGGACAAATATATAACATAATTTACTAATCTTATTGTAATTTACTATTCCATGAATTACAGTAGAACTGTTTGTAAAATTTTTAATTATCTTTTCTCCTAAGTAGCCTTTTAAGATGTTTCCCATAAAATTTTAATACTGCAGATAAATTGTGTATCTATTTCTGTAATATATGTATGTCTATACTTTATAACACAAAGAATAAGATTTTTCACCCCTCTCCTCCAAGAACCAATTTTAGTCCTATGGAGGCCTATATCTCCCATTGTGAATATGCAGTAGACAAAGCTTAGTTTCAAATCGTAGAAAATACATTTCCATTTAATTTCAGTGAGGCATTTGCCAGCTTATATAGTTTAAACTATTATCACAGTTGTTTTTGTTTTATTTTGTTTACAGAGAGAATTTTAAATAATAGGAATGATAAAAATGAAAAAAAGCAGGGAAACACTTTTTTTTTTAATGTCTATAGTACACAGTTTTCCTAGGTGGTCTCCCATCCAAGTACTAACCAGGCCTGACCCTGCTTAGTTTCTGAGATCAGACGGGATAGGACATGTTAGATGGGAAACACTTTTTTGTAACTATCTTTAAAGCAATGTACTGCACAATTATTTCATGAGATCAAGCTGTTGCTTAATGTAAGATTTCATCTATATTTACAAAAAAAATTTAAATGAACTCCAGAACTATGCCACAGTCCCTTCCTATGCATACTAAATTTGAAAACTATAGTCTCTGCAGATTGGAGGAGTAGCAGAAGGGAAGAGAAAAGAAAAAAAGGAGGCCAACCATCCATCCATCCATCCATCCATCATTTATCCATCATCCATCCATTATCCATCCATCCATCCATCATCCATCCACCCATCCATCCATCATCCACCCATCCATCCATCCACCCATCCATCCAACCATCCATCCATCCATCATTCATCCATTATTCTGTAGAAACACAAAGAAGATTGCCTGAATTTTTGACTTTTTATTTGATTATATTGGTATTATATAAAAATTGTCTTATTTTTGAGTACACTTCACATGAAAAAAATGTGAAAGACTGAAATTTGGTTAGTGTCCTGATCTTCTCCCATCTAATTCAGCATTATCTGCACTTCATTGTTATCTCATTATCTTTGTTTTGTTTGTTTGTTTGTTTGTTCTCTACACATAGAATTTAAACTGTAGGAAAATGATAGTACACAGCATGGGTTAATTTCAGCTGTTTTGGATGGACTACATGCTAATCCCATGGCTACTGACCCAATGCTATAGAATTTATTACCTAGAGATAAATGCTATTCTGTAACTATGAGTCTATATACTGCCTTGCAGTAGGATGTATCAAGTTGTTATCATTGTTGAATATTGGATTTATAATTTGCATCTAGTTTCAGTGAAGTCTGAGGTGGAATTTCAAAGGTAAATTCTGGCTGTTTCACTAGGGTGTGCCTATGTGAACAGAATGCCTCCCCCCATGAGCATATTTTGGGCTTCCTGGTACAGAGATGCTTTGCATATACCCTTTTGGTGGTCCTGGAGTGGGAAGACAAAAGACCGTGTGCCTGATATCTCTGGACCTTTTCAATACAAATATTTCTGCTGTCGCTATTCTATATTTATGGCCTTTAATAAAGGTGTCCCATAAGAATAAAGTCATTTTTATGAGTCCTTTAAGTAAAGGGGCATTGATTGGTTAATGTTCAATTAATACAGTAATTATGTTATAGTATATTTTGATATTAGTGTTATGAACAATTTCTATCCATGCAACCTGTGTCCAACAGAATGAATTAGGCTTCTTGACCGTTTTGCTACCATTTATAAACTTATTTCAAACTTATTCCTTATCTGACCTTAATGTATGGTATTTTGGGTTCTTCTTTGGACCAAATATAGTAACTTACTGGTTCCCTTGTTAATTCATGAATTAAATAAAATCTTCAACATGTTTTCATTTTACATCTGTATGAGAGCAATAATTATACCCTATTTTAAATTTCATCCTTTATCAGTTTAAATGAGAAGTGGCAGCATAGGGTAGTCATTAGGACCAAAAGGCCTAGTCTTACAGTCTGGGTTAGAATCCAAATGCTGCCAGCTATGCAATATTGGCTAAATCAGCTAAATCCTTCTAATATCCTTTTAGCAACAAAGAGAGAGATCACATGATATAACTTTCTTATAATTTTAAAAAATCGATATGCCTTTGTTTCCTATCAGCAAAATGGGAGTACTACCAACCCTCATCTTACGATAGGATCACTGCATTATTCCTTCCAGGAATGCCCTCCTAGAAGGAATGACAAAAACTGTCAAATGGCATAACTTCTTTTGCTCACCCCCTTTCTCATAGGTACCTATATTCAAAGATTGTCATATTTCTTTTGGTAGGTGAACACTCCTCAAACCTAGATGGAAACCTCCAAACTTAATATTTTAATATAGATCACAATACCTACCAGACAATGTTGGAAACATAGACACAAAGAACCAGAGGAAATTAAATGAAAGTGTGACATTATTTTCATTCTTATAAATTACTTTTAATTATATATCTTTACTTTTTTAATTGCTATTGTTGAAAAATGAAGCTATTTCCACTCTTAGGACATGAATAAGGTAAATTATTATTGAATTCAACTTGATAAAAATAAAAAATCTTCTTGGGATATGAGACTTAGTGAAGTGACCTATAGAGCAGTAAGTAACTGATATTTTCTCACTCTAAGCTGAACTGACTGAAATAAGGCTAGCAATACTGATGAAACAAACACATTACTCCTTTGTTTTACCCACCTTAAATAGACAAAAAGATACTATCAAAATCATTATGTTCAAGGTGAGGAACACAAGAGGTTAATATAAAATTCTATGCTCTGTTGAACCCAATATACATACTTTCCCTAAAGCAACAACAAATGCACCTCAGAAATGCAGTCAAGAGCCCAAACCCATTCTAGCAAACTTACTGTGCCAACCTATTACAAATGTCCCCTCTCGGGGAATTTCCATTTCCACATGAGCTGGGCCAAATATTAGTCACAACTTTATATGATCGCATTTTACACTACCTATTTTAAAAACATATTAAATGGAATGAAGAAGAATAAACTTTAAGAATGAGCTCAGATGAAAAAAACAGTCTTTAAAAACAAACAAACAAAAGGTGTCCAGACAAATTTGTAAAGAAATTATGATACTGACACTAACTGGTAGCAAATTTGACAAGTTATAGATAAGTGAGTTGTCCCAGTTGAGGAGCTATTCTGTAGATCTATTTTTCTGTATTCCTTTCCATGCCAATCACTGAAAATCCTGGTGAAGGAACCCAGATGAATTGAGCCATTGAAGGGGAGAGTAGGGAATTAATTGTGTTCTCTTGCATCTTTTCCTACTGCCAAAGAAAAGCACTATTGTCCTCCTTGAAGGATTCCCTTTCAGCCCAAGGATCGCTGCCAACTTCATTGAGAAAGTCAAACTGCAGATCCAAGTGGAAGTGAGGGGATTTCACATCCAGCTTTGTTCTTGAGGATGGGGGTTGTGATAGCTTCTAAACATAGGCATTACGGAGCACCATGTTTTAAGTTTATTTTCAGTGAGGCTTAATGAAAAATGAGAAACTCAAAAGTAAGAGTGAGAAAGAAAAAAAGAATAAAGTACGAATTTATAGCCTGAATAAAAATTACACTGAATGCAATTTATAATGTTGTCTATGTTCGCATGCTATGAAATTGCACTTGTTAAGTGCATCAGAGCCTCTGAACCACAGAGAGCCATCTTATCTGAAGTAATAATATAAATGTCCACTTTCACAGATGAATAGATATATTGGGTCTTTTTTTTAAAAAAGCACTTTCCTTAATGTGACCTAATTAAGGGTGTAAATTAAAAAGGATTTTGAGCCATAAAAATGTCGGATCTCAAATGTAACTTATTTGAAGATTTGAAGATTACCCACATCGAATGCAAAAACTATTCAATGACTCCCCAAGAAAAGAATGTGCTAGTATAATATCCATGAGGAAAGTAAGTTAACTGGATGATCAGGGTTAGAATACATATTATTTTAAGGAAAGTATGGCATCACTACAAATAAAAGATGACATTAAATTTTCAATACTAAGCTTGTCTGAATCTAATAAAATTTAGCAGTCAGGCAGGCAAGAGTTCATATGGGTGATAGTAAATAATCTAAGGTAAGAAAATATCTACTTTATAGGAACGAAAGATTGTAGGCTGCAGAAAATTTAGTTGTGGATAATGGACATAAGGGTATGCCTATCTATAACCAAACAGATAGGATATTATATTCATTACATTAAATGACTTCATAGCTGGATGCTTATAACAGGAGTGGGAGGGGACAAGTCTCTGATTTTATTCACTGTTCTAGTTGGATTTTATTTTCTAATACAAGGATACATCATTGTTGTTTATTATTATTATTATTATTATTATTATTATTATTATTAATTATTTTAGATGTGCGGGCACATAACCCTACAGAAAATCTCTAAAACAACTGGATATGTATAGTAAAAACTGTGAAATGTGTAAGCCAACAGTTTTATTCGGTAATAAATTCAATCATATGGCATAACTGCCAGATGGCACAATGCATTTTATTTGTTTATCTGTGCTTCATTAAAGTGAGCTTCCAACATTTCTTTTTTGTCTATGAAAGATCTATTATAAACATAATTTCCTACAAGTCAAGCAAGCTGAAACATGCACAGACACCTTAAATTAAATTTCCAAGTAGCCATAGTATTTTTAAAAGTAAGAAGAAGCCATAGAGTCCAATAGTATTCAACTGAAGATTGCCCTAAACTCAGGATCAAAATTTAATCAAGCCCCTAAATATTTATATCTATGGTATTGCAAGCACCTTCACACTACAACCCATTTAGCCTAAATACCTTTCCTTCACAAGTAATTTTCTGATGTCTCCACAATTTCTCAGGGTCAGCATCCAAATGTACACCTAAATGTAGAACAAGTAATATATTTAAATTAGTTCATTTGGTCAGGAAAAAAGCTATATGACCTGGCACACATCATATTATTATTAATTTAGTTGTGCCTTGGATTTAAAACATCTTCTTTGCTGTAGCAGGTGGTTTATAATAGTGAATTAAAGCACAAACAGTTAAGATCATGTTTAGAATATATCAAGTAAGAAACAGAATGTCCTTTCAGCAAGGCTATAATGGATGGGAAAATAAAAGGCTTACATCTGAAAATCCATTGTGAGCCTAAAACCTTAGGAGGTTTAAAAGTTTGGTTTTTTTTTTCCTTTTGGGGATTGTTTGTTAATTTCCTTGTTGTTATTATGGTTGCTGTTATGATCATCACTATTTAATAAACTGGGCTTGGATCTCCTGGACCTCCACCTGTAATAAAATATGTGATGTACCCTTCCATTCCCTATAAGTATTCATCCATGAGAACCTATAATGATTGGGATCCACATATCATCCTTTACTCTCTCCTGAACACTATTATTGCATTAGTAAATTAGAAAAAATTGTCCACTTCTAGATTAATACTACTTCTTAAAGTAAGTAAAGGGGATCAATAATATGGTAGCTGAAGGAAACTGGACTTTGGGTGGTGAATACACAATAGAATATACAGATGTCAAATAATAATGTACACCTGAAAATTATATGATTGTATTAACAAATGGTATCTCAATAAACTTAATAAAAATACATTAAAAATGTTTTTAAATAAATAAAAAGTTATATATGACTATTAAAAATATCTTTCAACAGGTTCTTAGATTATTCTATCTAATGTAAGCTAGGGAAATGCAGAACATGCTACTCAGTAATAAAATAGCACCGGAAAGAGTCATGCAACAAAATTTAGATTTAATTAGACAAAAAGAAATGTGCCATCTAGAAGTGCAGCAACTTGAATAGGGAAATGACCAAATTAATTTGTTTCCTCAGGATTCAGGAATAGAACTTAGACCCAGGCATTGATTAACCAAAAGAAGTAATCCACTCAAGAGATGGAAAGCTATATGTTTTAGAAATGCATAAGCAATAATTTGCAATGGCTCTTAACAAGAATGGAATATGGAGGAGTGAGCCAGATAAACATCATCAAGACCTCGAAGAATGGTGGAAGTTGGTTAGGAAGACACTGGGCCACATATTCATCAGTAGGTTGGGATGGTTTTGTTTGTTTGTTTTGTTTATTAATTTTGTTCTATAGATTTCTCATATAAGTGAGTTCATATGGTATTTGAGAACACTATGTTTTAAGCATCTTAGTGTCTTTCGTTTTACTTTGCCAGATCTTCCATTGTTTCCATTATTTTCAGAAAAATAAACATGGGAAAACAATAATGGTTATGTATTAATCTGACTATAACTTTATAACTTAATATGCTTCTTCTTTAGTAATTGTGTACCATCCCTAAGAACAAAAAGTATCTTCAAATATAGTATAAATTTAAGAAAACTTTATATTTTCCCCAAGTCTATATGAATATTAAAAGCAAGTCTTCTAAACTCTACTACATACCATGACCATGTATTACGGGATAATAAGGTCTGCATCAAAACCTTAATGGTATATCTAGAAAAGGCACTAATACTTATGTCATTACTTAGTCTGGGTCTGCATGCAATTATATAATGAAACGTATAATATAAATTTTTCTTTTTATACAGCCCACCCCTGTGGATGCCAGTACTATCCAACATGAATGTGAATTTTCACCAGCCCTCACTCATGGCTACAGCCTGGAATTAGAGGTTAGAAATGAGTATGTATTTCATTTTTTTCTGACATGCAAGAACTCAGCTGTTTGTACCCAATCCTTTCTCCTTTCATTTTTGTATCACTCAACCTTAAAGTATCATTTTAAAGTATCACTTTCTTTGTAATTATATGTAACTCTTCCTCAGCACAACAAACTTAATTGCTTTCTCTTTATGGCTTACATAGTACTTTACACTTAGTTCAATTATGACATATCAGCATTTCATCACTGGAAACTTGGTTCAATATGACAAAGATTAGGTCTCATTAATATTTGAATCCTCAGGGTCTCATTAGGCTCTCTTTAAAAGCTTGCTGAAATAACTTGATACATGTTTTTTCCATTTATGTAATACTTTTCAATTTTCAAGTTACTTTCTCATGTATTATGATACACACATTATATATATGCAATACATATATATGTGTGTGTATGTATATATATATATATATATATATATATATATATATATATATATATATATATATATTATATAAGAAGCCAGCATATGTTTTAAGTAGCTGAAAAACATATTTTGAGGAAATTACTTGAATCACTGCAGAAAAAAATGGGGCTAGAGGCACTATTCCATGGAGAAGAAACATTCCATTGTTAATAAAATCTATCTACTTATTCTATTTAACAACTACTGACTTCCTACAGTATACTCTGAAAGATCCTGAAGACAGTAATTAACAACAAATTTAGTTCCTCAAATAATTCAGAAATGAAGGATGGGACAGACATACATACAAAGCTATCATAAAATAATCTTCATCTCTTTCAGGGTATTCCTTTAAGTAAAGATTTATTTTTTTAAATTTGGAAATGTTAAAAATGTAAGAATCAAAGTACATTATAGGATTTGCAAAAATAATTTACTTTGGCCTTAAGTGTGATTTGGGACATACAGACTCTTATTTTGCTTCTCCAAAAAGCTTCGACTATTTGTCCCACAAGCAGACAATGAGCATGAGATGTCATTGTAAAATGTGCTGAGCCTATAGGCCCTATGAGTTATTGTATTGGGATTGGGAAAATATGCTCTATGCTCTGTCACAGAATTACAATATGCTACTCCCTGGAGTAATGCTAACTTGTAATGTCTTTACTATGGTATCTTAAGGATGTTTTCTTTCCCTATCATATACAATAATTATTTCTTTCTGTCCTTTTTCACATTACTTTGTATAGCACTAATTTTTTTCACATATTATCAACTACTTAAGAGAATACTGCTTAAACCTATACCCCTTTCAGAATTTTTAGTTAGAAAAAGTGCTTGTGTAATAGCAATGAATAGAGTCTTCTTGTGCATGATTACATGGATATTGCTCTATCTGTAAAAAAATATTTTGTTATAAATGGGCAAGTGGTTTGGATTTGAGAGTACAAGACACTTGGCCCTACCTGGGTTCTATCATTAAGTAAATATAATCTTATAAAACCCATGTCATTGGGTCTCACCTACCTCTAGATTGTTTGCTATGTTATGTTTCTTATAATGGTGTAGTTGATCATGATAAATATGCTTTATACACACTGTGATAAAGAACTTGTATCTGTCTTAAGATGGACAAGTTGAATTTATTGACAAAGCTCTTCTGACCTCTATTAATTTGATCTACATTCCTGATTTTTTTCTTATTTATGAATAACTGAATTTCAGATGTGATAATTCCAACTGCAATAAAGGAAATTCATCTCTACATAAATAAAATATGGCACTTTATTGTAAGTACCAAGCATGTTTCTTACATGGTGGAGAAAAGGGATAATATCTCTTAAATGCCTTCACCTCCTTGGCATATTATACATATTAGGTTATTACTAACATAATCTCATGAAGAATATGTTATTACCATTTTACAGATGAGAAAGTTGAGACTCAGTGTGAAGTTAACAGGAAGCAAGGATCCTCCTATTCAGTGGAATGTAATTTTACCATACAAGAATGTATTCCAGCAAGATCAGGCAAATCATCTTAAAAATTATGTATACATTAGCTCACCTGTGAAATTAATTCTATTGTTTTGGAGAAACAATTCTCTCACTATTTTCTTAGTGACAGAAATGTTAAAAATAGTTACTCAATAGAACTAATCAAAATTAGTGTGCAAATCCCCTAATTGTGTTTAAGGCTCTTTCATTTATTTATTTATTCCTTTAGGTATTAATTTAATTGCCACTTTGAAATGGACATATATGGCAGCATATTTCCTGTAAGAAATGCTGAGAGATGTAACCACCAAAACTCCTTTTCCTCTTCCAGCCTGTCTTGAAATCAAATTAGAGCAAATCGAGATATAACTATGTTATACCATACCACCTCTATTCACATGCTACAGGCAAAGAAGGATGCTCTCCATCCTTTGTGGACATTCAGTTGGTTGGAGAGACAAGCTTTCTCTACCTAATTTTCTATCTCTCTCATTTTTAGCACTAACTGAAATCCTACTTTGATTTTCTTTTATTCAGATATGTGCCTTTTTGAAGAAATTTTATGACACCTATCATGGGTTAGTTAGTATGATGATTACATTATGAAAATATGATTAGGAGAGAGTTCGTGTCTATATTTGAACTTTATGCCTGTCATCCCCTCCTTGTTTAATCTACAGAAAATATAAGGTATTAGAGAACCAACTTATGCTGAATATAAAGAAATTTAAAATTTCTGAGAAGTGATTTTTAAAAACCAAGTTAGTTGGTTTCTATACTTTTCTTTCACCAGATACCTAGTCACAGTAGATCATAAAATATTGGTCATTTATATGTTTGTTATATTCTTTTGCTCCAAATTAGTTCACATTAGATAGTCAATATTAAAGAATTGCCCCCAAACAGTTCTAATCCTCAAAATATGCTCATTTAAAGTGTTAAAGGAAAAAATTAACAAAAATTCTTGCTATCATACCTAGTCATGACTGATTATGTCATTACTTTTACTACCATTTACATGATTATCCTAAGTCATCACTCTGTTATTATATTTTGAATATTAAATAATAATCAATCTAGTCAGAATAAAATGCATGCATTCTATACCTACTAAATATTGTCAAAGCAATGGCATCTCTAGTATGTGATATTACTATCTGCTGCAGAGAAGGAAGATCAAAATGCATTTTAAGTATTCTCACGTCTTTACTACTCATGATACATAAATATGACAAATTGAAACTCTAAACTCAATTGGATAAATGACTAGTGAGGGTTTCAGATATAGTAGCTTATACGTTCATTTTGAAGACTTTACTATACATTTAATGAACAACAAACGTGTACAGGAATATTGTAAGCTAAAAAATAAGAATTATAAATCACCTCTTCTCTTTCCTCAAGCACCTTTCAATCTTGTGAAGTAGAAAAAGATGTTAAAAATTAATTCTGTAACAAGGTGGAAGGTCCTATGGGACTTCTTAATCAGTTCTTAGCTGTAAAGCAATAAACATATTGTTGGCTACCCAATATTAATTTATGACAAACCCAAGGCATTTTTCAAGCTATATTATTCTTTTTTAAACTTTATAACCTTATATCTACTAGCATATCAACCTTATTTTTCTTGTGATATTTTTTGCTGATGGAGATTATTGACCTCACTAGCAATAATTCTCTCTTGTTTTTATTAAATTTTTGGAGAAGGGGGGGGTAAAGGAAGAAACAAATGGGATCTTCTTTTGAAATACACAGCAAATAAGAAGTAGAAAAAGAAGACAGATTTTAGATTCTCTTTTATCTGACATCTTCTCATGCCCACCCCGCTCTCTGCTACCCCATGGTCATTGCTGTCTAGAGTATATTTCAGCTGACTGCGCCAAGTAATAAATTGTTCAATAGCTTGATCCTCATGGAGCTAGAACCAATTCCCTGGTGTCAAGAAAGTGATTTCTGTGTACCTTCTGTGGGATACATTCATGTTGATGAAATGCATATTATATTTAGATTCACCTTATTGGGTTTTACTAACTCAGGTATTTACTAACTTAACTGGATTCCAAGATCCAGTTTGGGGGCAAGTAAGTCTTTGAGCCATAGTTTCCCTGTCTGGAAAATTGGGAATGTTCAGAGCTATGTGAAATATTAGTGAAAAATGTTTATAAAGTGTCTGTGTCTGTCAAAAAGCTGATGCCCATAAAATTCCCACCTTTTTTTTCCCTTCCTAGCTCCTGGATCTGTATTATCATAGGCCTCATGCAGACTTGGATTTAGACCTATGGTGTCATCCTTTGGAGCTGTTTTGTGACTTGGCAGCCTCTTTGAAGAGTGTAAATGTGCATTAGTGTTGCCTATGGAAGAATAATATAACCTTGTTAGGCAAAAATTAAATGCTTTCTTTTATCTTTTATTTTTGATCCTTATTCCCTTTACCCACACTCCATATATGTGACATGTGGCCATGGATTAAAATAAAGGATCTGTGACTTTACCTGGAATAACAGAGAACAAATATATGTGAGGAGAGAAGGAATCTCTCTTCTCTCTTTGTTAGAGAAACATTAAGCTACAGAAGAATCACAACAATATTTTATTCAATGGCAATCAAGACTTTTATTTCCTTAGATCAACTGAGCTTTGCTGTGTGATAAGTGGAGAACATGACATTTAAATGAGTAATAATATATAAATTATAATTGTCTCATGATGGACCAGAAATATCTCTATTATCAAAAGATAATCCTTACCCAGATTAATAATAGTAAATTAATTGAAATTTGTTTTCTGAATGAGGAGAGACAAGTGCCTGGAGGCAGATTTTTCTCCCTGATTTGGATAGTTTCATAAAAAGCTGGCCTTGTAGACCTAGGGACTCTGGAAAAGCAGGCTAACACAGTGTTCTCTGAAAGCCTCCTCTTCCAAGACCATTTTGTTGACTGGAAATTCTAGCTTGTCTAGATATTTCTGTCCCTTTTGGTCCCTAATATTTAGTAAAGCATTGTTTGGGTGATGGGGTGGGAATCGCCTCCTGGAGCATTTTCCCTAATGTGGTAGGTCTAAGCAGCCTTATCTATGAGATAATGAGAGTTTGTGAGACCTTGGTAGTGACTTTCTAAAAACCCAGCACAATGCAGGTACATGTGTGTGTATGTGTGTGTATGTGGGTGAGTATGATATTTGTACAACAACCATTGAAAGTCTCATGCTGTGGGAAAGGGCATTTTGAGCATGACCTTAATTCAGCTACCTCTGCAGTCAGCTCTTCTATGCATTTCAAGGATTTTTTCGTTGATATATATATATATATATATATATATATATATATATATATACACACACACACACACATACACATACATACACATATGTGTGTATACACACATACATATATATATAATTATATTATACAAATAATATATGTAACATAAAATAAATTTATATATTTATATAACACATCAAGCTATAGTTTTTTCCAATTGCACCAACAACTCATGTCATCTGTTGTAATGGAGTCAGAACTGGGGACAAAAGCACTTCTTTGTCCATAGGATCTAGTGCAAATCAATTCTTTATATATATGGTGTTTTGTTAATGAAGGGAATACTTTTATCATTTTCTTCCAGGTGAAGTAGATGCTTTGGGGTCTGTTTAGCACCACTTATTTTTGCCAAGTAGGAGGATATTACACAGGTATTCTCATCAAAGTAATTAGGTTGTTAGATAGGCTCTGCATGTGGCAGCTAATGTGATACATTAGTTAAATTGTAGCCCCAAAGGCTTGGGGATCAGAATTGCTAACGCAGTCTGAGTTTCCAAGTCCCATGAGCCTATTCCTTCAGGATATACTTCATCTACAGTGAGAGGGAACACTGCAATAACAGATTATCATCATAAGGGTATGAGTTGATTCTTTTGGAGAAAAAAACTTGTGTAAAGATATTCAGTGTTTAGAGAAGCACATTTGGATATGCTGGATTTTTTCCACAACCCCCAGACATGCCAATCAAAGATAACACAATGCAAGTATCTCTGAGTGACACTTCAAGCTGCATTCATAAGTAACCTGCCTCATTCAAAGTCAATGAAGAGACAGGACTTACAAGCTTATGCTGAAAAGTTATTGAAATGTGACTGACATCTCAAAGAAACAATGTCAAAAGGGTTGCATGACCCAGTACTGAAACACAGCAGGGTTAATCAAAGTTATGGCAGTTGGATATCACAGAGGTCTTCCTTAGGTTTATTTATTTTATTTAATTCATTCCACTCTGCTCTCACCCTCTAGCATTAAGCCCCCAGTTTGTATTATTGGTTGTAAACTTTTGCTTTGGTTACTGTTTAGAAAGGAGAAAGTAGTGAGGCTTCTGAAAATAAATGCTAGTGTTACATCTTTTCCTATTGCTTTAATTCCTCTAGGAGATCTTGAGCTTCCACAATTATGTTCCAATATGAGGTCCCTGCTAGTAGAAGAGGATGTAGCAGCTAGTCTACAAGCCTGTTCAAGGACTTTTCACTGGTACATGAGTTTAATGATCTACTGAAACTCTACCCTCAGAAAGGGTCAGAAAAGGGACAGTAGAGGTTAGTTTGAACTTGGCCTATCTAAACAATTTGTCTTTCTCCAATGGTAGACATATTCTCCTGACTCCTAAGTATACCCACTTGACTACTAGAAACCTTTTTTTTTTTTTTTGATGTCACCCAGGACAGAAGTCAATCCTCTGAGAACAATTACAACATAAAAACCATGAATAATAGTTACCAGAAATTCTAGTATATTTATATTTTATGCTAAATGTTTCCATGGCTTCCTTTCAATATCATTGAAAAATATAGAAGGTATGTCATCATCTGACAGTGAAAGTAGGTAATAACCTTGCCTAACGAAAGGAGAGAGATAGGGAGAGAAAACCTCTTTGAGATGAACAGAATCTCACTAATGCTATAATTAAGTTCATGGTAATTACACTCATGATTTTAAAAGCTCAAGCAATTATGAATTGTGTTTATACATGTTAGAAGGTAAAAATGCATGATAAAAATATATGCATAAAGAGGTGTGTGTGTGTGTGTGTGTGTGTGTGTGTGTGCGCGTGTGTGTGTGGTCTATAGCTAAAAGATCTAGAAAAAAGTTGTTTTCTAATGCTGCCAGACAGTTCTCCTACAAACTAAGTGCTGGGTCTGATAATATCAAATAAATGATCTATTCTGGAATCAATCCACAATTCATATTAAAGTCTTTCATAAAAATACCACACTAAAATAAAAGAGAAAAATGACGACATTCCTTATGACTAATTACTTAAAAATTTTTTAAAGGGATAAGAATTAGGCTTCAGAAAGATCACCTTGGAAAAAAAGTACATCAAACATGACTATCAATGGACTTTTCTTTTACGAAGAATAATGGTTTAATGTTTAATTAATCTTATCCATTTCAGCATTTATGGGAAGGCAGAGAAGAGTCTGTTTTATAATGTAGAAAATTAAATATTAAAACCTTGGTGCCTACCAGACTTACATTTTCTTATTATGAATGAGCATTTTCACTTTCTGCACATACAAAGAAAGAAACAGGAGATAGATAAAGTTACTTAGCTCTGCAAGAAAGGATTATTTCAGTGTATCTACTATCTTGCTACTTGAAACGACACGCATAAGAGATGAATAAACATTTAAAACCAAAAAAAAAAATGTAAAACTACAGTGACTATCATATATAATATAAATCCTTAATTCTAAATGTAGTAAGTAAAGTCATTATTTAGTCTTTTTTCATGTATAAATTTTCTAATATTCAGAGATCTAATGCTCCAAAATGATATATTGCTTAAAGGATATTACGATAGTTTTCATATTCTATGATGCCTTTTCCAGTGTGAAAACTGAAGTCAGATATTAATTTAAAATAACAAAATCTTGCCAGATTAAAATACAGAAATAACAATGAGAACAATGAAAAGAAAGACCAGATATTTAGATGTATAATTCAAATTGGTGCCTATTTACTCTACACACAGTTTGGGCAAGATAATATATTTTATAATTAAATATAAAATTTAACTTATATTTTAAACTATCATTTGGACTTTTGGTCTCCAACCACAGAGCAGGCATTATAGAAAGGGTCAAGGAAGTGGCCATCTCACAGGAGTCTCACTTGTGATAAATTCATCTCCATATATGATCAGAGATATGCTTCCTCTTTATAATTTCTGAAAAAATATAATTGATTTGAAAGGAAAAGAGTGTATACTTTATAAATATTCTTTCTAACTGCAAAGGGTTGACATGCGTGATTTAACATGGCAAATTCTTGATTTTTTGGTGTGTAATTCTGAACTTCTGACATCTTTATTACTAACCCCACAATTTGTTGCTTCAAAGATTAAACCAGGATAGAAAATATTACATTCACAAACTCTCAGTGACATGATTTTTTCCAATACTGCTTATTAGAAAACATTAATAACAATTATGGGGAAATGTAGCTGAGAAACTGTGGAGCATTCAGAAAAAGTTTGGGAAATAAATAAAATCCAAAGAAACTAAGTGCACGTCTTTATCTGATTTTTCACACAAATTTCAGTTTCTATCTCAATGGTCATCTTCAACTGCAGTACAGTGTGAGTTTTTGGCTGTTGCCTGGGACAAGTGCCTCTGAGACAGAGATTACAAGATTATAAAAGTGATAAATATATGAGTCCAGTTGCAATAGACTTTGTAATGGCTTGCACTGCCATCCTTGTTCTGATAACAGAAGACAACATTGCAATGAGAACTCAAGCCCTGCTCACCCATCTATCTGTGCATTTGATGCTGTGGCCCCACAGCAAGTCAGCAAAGGCCGACTGGGATTTCTGCTGCTTTAAAAAGGAAGGAGGTGCTCTCTGTCCACAGGGGTTACAAATGCAAATGCCTAGCCCAGTTTAATTATCTACCAAATTTCTATGTGCCTATAGATATGATTTAAATTTAAATTGTTATGTTTTATGCAAGTATGAGGAATCAGAGAATTAGAAAATTAAATATGATTTTCTGATCGGGAACAAAAAAAAATAGATATTACTTCAGGTTCATTTTTTCATATTTTTCCTGTTTGCAACCAATGTTCCCATTTAACCATGTTACCTAGTACCTTCCCACCACGAGGAAAATATTTGCATTACTTTAAATATACTTCCCTCTCCTCACCCCTCTCATGTTCTAATCCATTATTAAAAGACTACACCTTTCAAAAAAATTTCCTGATTACTCCAGTTAGTAATATCTTAGGGGCTCACAACTGAGTTTACTTTCTGGTATCTATGTAAACTGAGAATGCAGTCCAAAGATCTTCCCTTTTTTACCATATTTAAATCGATAACAAATTAAGGTATTAAAGGCATGTGTGTCAAAGAGAAGATATCACATAGTTCACGTCAACAATGACAGTAAAAAATCATAATAAGTTCAATAGGCTATAACAGTGAGTAAAAATCAACAACATAGAAGTTATTGGTAATTCATGTGAGGTACAGACTAGAGCAATAAAAAAAAAGTTAATTAAAATGTATAATTACAGATATGGTTGACAGAGTATATTTCAAACATTTCAGGTTCTCAATTTATCATGTGGTCAATAAAATTCAGGAATTCAATGCAAAGTGTTATGTCAGACAGAAGGAAAATACTCCTGATTCTTTCTTCTAGTTAAAATTCTATGGATTCCTTAAGGACTTGCTCAGATATTATATCTAGGATGTGTGTCCTAACAATATCATGTGTTTTCTGGATTCCTGCAATACTCATTTTATGTGCCAGAGTTGAAAATGACATTTTCTTGTAAGATATTTCAGTGATACTTCTCACAATATAAATTCATAGATCGAGGACCCATGTTATGAGAGACAAGACTTCAAAAGTACTCTTCGACAGACCATATATAGGCAATCCCGCGTCCATCCAATGTTCTTAACAGATTTTTGTACAAGAAATGCAAGATCTCAAAAAATAAAATCAATTTGGAATATAGAATCTGGATCTATCTACAGTAAACCTCTATCAGGCTTGTGCTGCTTCAAAACTTTGGTGAGAGAAAGGTTGATTTGTTTATTTTTAGTTCAAAAGGTAGAAAGAGGAACAACAGATAAAAATAACAGAGAAGATGAATTTAGCTTGACTTGTAACTGAAGACCCACAGTGAAATGGGCTACTTTTAAAAATGATGGGTACATTTACATAGAGGCTGAATGAGACTCTAAGGAATAGAGTCTTACATGGCTGGAAAAGTTGGATTTCATGACTACAAGGTCTTCTTCAACTCTATGACTCCATGATTTTAAATGTAAATTCTGTATTTTACTAATGGAGAAAAAGACCACCCCTTTTCATTAGTTTAGTACTCCATAGAATCCCAGCTTATATCAAAGGGAGATAAAAGATTTGCCTAAGAGGAAAACTGGAATGACCCCAGGTTCCCTGGCAGGCACTTTGTGTTTCATCTCGATGACTGCATTACCTCTTCTTATGTTGCTCAGCAAGAAATGAAAGATTATAAAAAGACATCACTAAGAAAATATCTTAAAAGTCAAGTTAGACCCTTCAATGATAAATTAATCAAAAATAACATTAGCAAGATTGACTGTTTCATGGACTAATTTAGTTTAGGAATACATGAAAGTCTTGTGTGTTCTTTTAAAAAGAGGTGTTAGGATGAGGAAGACTTCTACCTATAAATATCTGTGAGTTTTATTAGTCAGATAGGTCTGTTAAAAAATATAGAAATTAGAATGTATTAAAGCAAATCAGAAGGGCTCCTACTCTTGAAAATTTGCATCAATAGTATTTTGATAGTGTTAAAAGAGTTATAGCCAATAATTATATTTTCATGTTGAACAATTTTACTTTTAATAAAATTATTTATTTATAAAATCTTCTAGGACAGCCTCTATGTGCTTTCAAAATATCTCTGCTAATCAATATTGACAAAAATATGCAATTTAAAAACAAGAGCCTCCATGGTTATATCCTCTTCTCATTTTCAGTACAGCAAAGATAAGTATTCAGGAGAATTTAAAATTCAAAACACTCCCCGAGGTTCTTAGATATAGGTCATTTCATTTAGATAAAAACACAAACTTGTAATAAGCGATATAAATCACCCTTTATCACAGAATTAGCTGTTTTAATAATCCAGAAGAAGCCATTCCTTCTGGCACTCTAATTCACCATGGTTCATATACAGAGCCACCCCAGCGGGACCTGGAATCACCAGCTCTGCTGCTCACGCAGTATAAGATGACCCTGGGGACTCAGAGTCACGGAAATTTTGGTCCCACGCCCAATTCTCTTGCTGCATTTTTCTCTAACACATGTGTGCTTCTTCATTTAAACCTTGTTGTTCTTTCTTCCTTTTAATTTTTTTTTTCCAAAGGCACAGTTTTAAAGAATATAAGACTGAATTGCAAGGTGGCTTGCTGCTACAGTACATCTGAAAATACTTCAAGCAGCATCATTTATAAACCTAGCAACATGCATGAGAGCAAACAAACCATCTATAAATACATGCCAGGGGCTTCTAAAGCAATGTGAAAGTGGCATCTGGCAAGGGTGAGATGGTAATTTAACATCCTCAACTCTTCATCCAAATTTATGTTTAAAATTCTTTCAAACAATTGATTATTTAAAGAGAAAAAAGCATGTTGTGTTGCTCGATATTTCTGCCATAGAAACTGGAAAATAAGCTGTAGTTACGAGGTGACAATCACGTGTGAGAAATGAGATTTTTCCAGTTCCCTGTATTGGAGGCCTAGGTTTATGAAAACCATTCCTGGGTGGTGAAGATTGCTATTAACTAATATTGCTAATAATAACACATTTCACTGATTCTAAGATGGCATCAATTGTGCAATGTACTGTAATTTCCCCTTCCATTAAAATGATCAGTTTTAAGATACCATTGATTTGCAAGATACAGCAAATTTCAGCAAATTGTAAAGTGTTAAAAATAAATAAGAAGTATTTTCTAGTTTTTCTTGTGATAACTGGTTTATGAGGCTATGACTTAGGGGAGGGCAGAGGCACTTGTAGGGGGGCGAGTATCATAGCTTAAACTGAACATTTGGCTTCAAAGCTCAGCTAGGGAAAAAATAATCTAAACTCCAGCTGTGTGTATCCAATTTATATTTTCTACATCTCCCTCCATTTTCTTCCCACAGATCTCATTTCATAAAAGGCATTTTCTGTCATTTTTTTTTCTTTTTCTAATCTGTCTCACTTTGATTCACATAAAGCTTAAGGTTTTCTAAAGTTAGAAGGTGGAACATTGAACCAAATACCTGTACTTCACTACCAAGGTAATTTCACAACAGAACACTGGAAGGCAAAGTTTAGGAGATACAAAGAACTAGTGGTTTATAAAGAGCAATGTTCTGAGGGGAGGAGGGACAATGAGAATAGTCAAGGGGAATTTGAAAATCCATGAAGTAAACTTGTCAGGAGTCATTAAAAAAAAAAAAACACTTTTAGAAAAATACAAATGAGAGAAACTGTAGTACTTTTGCAAAGGGGAGAGAGGTGTTGGCATGTTCTTACATCTTTTTTTTTTCTCTCTCCCTTGTGTAACATTTTTTTTGACAGAGAGAGAATTGAAGATCTGGTAATGTTGACGGCGGTGACACTAAGCCACCCTCTCTTACATTTCCTGCTCCTGGAAGGTGAGAAGGAGCTCGTCTGACAATGTCTGCTATGGTGCCTCCTCAATTGCTATTACTCCTCCACCATGCTGAATACTCTTAAACGCTACATCAAGTGATAAGGTAGAAAATACATCCATCCTTCGGTGCAGCACCTGTTCTTCAAGAGTCCCTGCCTTCCAGATGGCAATGCAGTCTAGACCTATGGTTGGTCCATTGACTTTACTGCATCATATAATAATCATGTATTAAAGGCTGGGATGGGGGACTGAGTATATATGTTGAGAATTCAATTTGCTAGATCAGTTGCACCCTCTAGAAATGAGGAGTAACAAAACTATCTACATAAATAGTGTAGTTTCAGATAGCTAGCACTGTCTAAGCTCTTGAAATGGAGACTGAAGTTGCAATCTGAATCAATGACTTGTACCTTAATTTGACATTTTATAATTAATCAATAATGATGATGATGATGATGATGATGATGATAATGATGAATAACAGTGAGACATATGTCTCCATTTTCCCTGCCCCAAATTTTACACAATGTGTTTATGAATATAAGGGTCTATTAAATGAATTATGGAAATTATATTTATTTACCTTGCAATGTGATTGTCCAGCAATGTGAGTCACAAGGATTCCTCATTTTTTAATTTTATTCAATAAACATTTTATCATTTTGTGTGATGAGCCAGGGACTGTTACAGGTAAGCCAAGTCATAGTCAGGTAATAATGTAAGGGTGAAGCCTGGTAACCTATTTAATTCAAATCTTGGCTATTGAAATCTCCAACCATAAGCTCAATGAAAGCACTAGAATATTTATCACTGTTTTCTCAGTCTGCTTTATCAAGTGCAATTTTTTAGGTCAAAACTTTGGGGTGATTCTCTTGCCTCCCTCATGAGGATGAAAATATAGCGTGAATTATCTTTAGTGATAAAGAACAGTTACCAAAATAGAGATGACTCAACTTCTGCACAGTGAAGCTATGTTGTAATGGAAATTGGCTTTCAGCTGCTGTGACATGTAATTTCATAATACATTTTAGAACATTTAACCTATCCACATTTTTTTCGGTCTGTCTGCAGTAGTGAGAGGTAGCGCTATTGTTACAGATTCTGCTAAAGCTACTTATGTGCTATTAATATACAGTAATAAAAGGTGTTCTTTCTTCACTGGTGGTCTCTTCCAGCTACTCAAAAAGCTGCTTGGCCTAAAAATGTCATCAACCACAAGGATTATTTAATTTTCTTTGTCCATAATCGATTACTTGGCTTTTACTAAAAAGCACAACTTAAAAATGCCCAAGAGGGGAAAAAATCTGTTCAATTCCATGTCAAAAAATTCTAAAAATGTTTGAAGCTGAAAGAAATGACCACGAACAGTGTGATTCATCTTATTTTCAGTAGTCATGCACAATAACAAAAAAAAAAAAGAGTTTTTTGAGGGGGAGAAGAGAATCTAGGTGGAAGTCCATTTTAGCTCAATAGAAAATGCATGAACTTCTTTATCAAATGAAATGGCTTTGAAACCCATATTCACTATTTATTTGAGATATTCTGAGCAAAGCACTCTATCTCATTGAGCCTTGGTATCCTCCTCTATAAAACATCAAAAATAACACATGCTCTTTTCATTGACTTGTGAAGACCAAATGATCTAGCACATCATAAGCACTCAATATATGGTGTCCATTATTTATGTGAGTAAAGCAAATCTCATGAAGTGTTTAAAATATGGTTAGGATAGTTTTTGTGTGTTTAAGCTTTCTTTTACAGTCCATGCTATCTGTCCATGTAAAGCGTTGAACTTAATGATAGCCCATTAATATGCCAATGAAAATAGCCTAATGATTTTGATCAAACCACACAAAATTCTCCTAGGACACAAAAGGGAACAGTATCATTTCATGTAAAATAATGTAAAACAATATCAACAGTTTGTGTATCTGTGTGATTGAGGAAACAGTCTCTTGTAGTGAAAATTCAAAGCAATCAGATGCTACCTCTATTAATCTTGATGGAATTGCCTTATGAATGGTCTATTTCAGATAAAAAAATATATATATTTAGTCTTGTCACAAAAACAACCCCCCAACACTCAAAAAGAAATCAGGAAGGAAATGCCACTCTCCCCAATTCTCAGGGGCAAATCTCTAGACAACACTATTGCATGTGCATCTTCTTCTGCCTTGACATCTGCCATGTCCTATTTTGCATACACCATGGTGGATTCTGTCAAATCATCTGAGTAATAACATAACTATCTAAAACATTAACAGAAGACTTTCTTCTGACATCAGCTGTCACACTATGTGTGAATCAAATTTGCTCCATTAAAATAATTTGGTTTTTGTTCTGACTGCTCATCATTGGCATTTGAATCTGTGAGCAGTCTTACTGACTCTTCACTGCTATTAACAAGTCTTAATCGCTCAGAAATTCAGCACAGTTGGATATTGCAGTCAGAGCAAATTCCCCCATTTGACTCCAGCACAGAAGTTACCAATGAAACTAACAGAGGCTAATACGAAATTCTCTAACTTCATCTCCTTTTCTCCCAATTCTCTGTGAATAAAAATGAAACCACTTAGGCACTTATTTTTGTAAGCAGCTATTTCTTGACTAACTTGCAGTGACTATTAATATCCAGTACCACTAAGAATTTGAACATATCCCAAATATATTACTATTATTTTAAAATTAAAAGCATCCTGACAATCAGCACTTCAGCTTTTCCAAGTGTATAACTTGTACATCTGGTTACCCAATCCAGTCAATCCTAATAGGTTCAGGTTGCCCCATAGCACAACATCTGCTCTTTAGTACCCAATCTGACTCTCGATGTGAACCCTTGAAATAAAGTGATTTTGCTTTCACTAACTCCAAAACAGTTCCCATCAGCTTATATTCAGTCACAAATGATAAACCGTTAGCAACTAAGCCATCTGAATTATTTTTTAGCAGTCTTTTTCAGTGTTAGGAGATTATTTTTGTGACAGGATTAAATATTTCTTTTTATCTGAAATACACCTTTCATTAGGTAATTCTATCAGCTGATTTCCCTTCTGCTACTAGAAATTCTATTTTCTGCTCATTCCCTATTGCCTTATTAGAATATATATATATATATATGTTTAAGGAATGGTTAAATCATAAAAGAACATGCTTGCTAGAGTCAATGGCTACTGATTTATGACAAAAGCACTTTTAGTCAATTATTGTCTGAAAGACTGAATGTACCTCCTGGGGCCCAGAATTCAGTCATACAAAGTGTCTGGCTCATATTGCCAGAACTGACCATTAATTATGATTACCACAGGTGGCAATCCATGTATATCTTAGCTTTCCCCGGAAAATGTGCAACATGAGAACTATTAAAGGTAAAAGTCCACTGTTGGAAGGATAAGGAGGAAAATATTGCATACCTGAATGACCCTCTAAAGTATCTAATTCAATTTCTTTGATTTAGAACTCAGAAAACCCAGGGGAATCATACTGATGAGCACATATATCTAGTATTTACGTGCTTCAAGTATAGAAACCAGTCCTCTCTAAGTCAGGTATTCTCAGTCCTCAGGGCACATTATAATTAACTTCATCATATTCTAACAGTAATAATTTTGGGTTTCCACCCACAATGATTTTGATTTATTTTTTTCTTGGGGCAAAGCCTATACCTGGTGATTCTTAAAAGCCCCCAGTTAATTCCAATGTACTTTCTCCACTGATATTTTTATTTGTACCATCAGGAGAAATGTTCTCTTAGGATCAGAAACAGTTTGTTCTTATTTTGAGAAATGCATGCTCTGGACACTGCGGTTCACAAGTAACACATTTCTATCATCTTGGCCCTGGAAAGCTTAAAGTCAAGTCTGCAGTGAACACTTGTGTCTGTGTCCTCTGCCACGAAATACATCTTTTCTGGTTCATTTTTATGGCACTACCTTTTCTTTTGCATTTTTTCCACATTTGCTTGTAATATTTATTATTTTGTTCTTTTATAGTTTATTGGAAGCTAACTTTGAAGAACAACTTGGGACATCACAAAAGATAAGCAGCTAGATACCTAACACTGGATAAAAGGAAAAAAAAATATGTGATTAAAGCAATGAGAGTTAAAGAAATTTAGAATGTCTTTATATATTTTGTTTGAAAGTCCACATATACTTTAATATGAAGAAAACTAAAAAGAGAGACAAGAATGTGTATGCAATAGGAATTCTGGGCTAAGCATTATGATAAGGGGGAAAAGGAGAAATAAGAATTGGAAAGCAGAAGGCATTTAAGTATAAGGATGGGAAGCAGATAGAGAGAGAAAATGGTGTGTGCACTAGTATTATTCGGGATAACCAAGATCCTGAGATTTGATAAAGTGATCATATCTCCTTATCATTCCTAACTTTCTGGTAACACCATATGAAATCTATTCCACATCTATAATTCTTAATTTACAAAGTGCAGGTATGTTCAGTAGCTGTAAGTCTTGTCTCTGCACAATATATTAACATGAGGTTTAATTTTATGTGAAACCAATTTAGATGACTACCTAAATGTACTAAGGGTTAGGAAGTATTGTGTCAGTGATTGCTATTTTATGTTAGCATTAATAGAACAATGTTTCTGATAAGAAAGTCTGGGGAGACATATGTAAATATCAGAACATATTCCTTTGAATTCAGAATGTGGACAATTAATTCCATTTTATTTCATTGTTTTGGCTCTGCACATTTAGGGGAAATCAAACAGAATTAAACTTTTGTATGGTCTAGTAAACTTATAAGTTTTAATAAACTTTTATATAGTTCCATTTATCAACATTGTCTCAGTGAAGATCTTCCATCAATTTAATATGAAAATAAAATTACTCCTCACCAAAGACCAAGAAAAAGCACTCAAACTGATTTTATATCAAAAACTTGTATTTTAATAATTATAGCTTATACTCATTTTGATTTTCTGATTTTTAAATCATCAATAGTCTCAATGGCCTTATTCATACTTTGAATTTTAAATAAAAATACAGGTGACAGCCTCGGTCACTACTCACTTAGCAATTAAGATTGTTTGGCACATAGGATGTGACCACAAAAATGTTACATAATGAATGAAGATACGCTTTGAGAGTGCAAAGTGTTATTAAAGAAAGGTAGAATTAAAGCACTAAAAGAAACAACTAAATACAAGAAAATACTAGTATATTAGAATTTGGCTTCTGAAATAAAAATTCCTGCAAAATTAGAAATAACTGCAAATTTTATTAAAGTAAATAAAATGAAAAAACAGGTATTAAAAATTACACTTATTTTTCTTAAAATATATAATTAATACATCAGAACAAAATGGTTTCATCAGATACATCTTAAGTGTCTTAGACAGCAACAGTACTAAAGTATAATTTTTTAATGACTTATTTTTATACAAATTTTCCTTTCCTACTTTTCCATAAATGTCCCCAGCTGAGCTGCCCAACAATCTTATGAAATAGATATAGAGTTTAGTATTAAGGAATCTAAGATTGAGAATGAAGAAATTTCATGGTAAGTTAATTTAGCCCTGGCTTTGGGGTTTTGGACAGTGGTCCTTCTGCTAGTTACTAGAAAAATGGTTCTGATCACTTTGACCTCATAATGAAGATATTTATAAAATATACTATAAATACATCTATATAAGTACATCCAGAGTAAAATATAAACACATCTAATATAAATGCTATAGCATAAAGTACAGTGGTAGTATTTAAATTGAAAAAAAAATGTAGGCGAGCTCTCTAAGAACGTGTTTTCTTTGTTGGGCTTACAGCTTTAGGAAAGTCACAAAAGATCTAGTAAGAAAGGAAGGAAGGGGACACTCTGCTGGCCAGACAGAACAACAAACCAAACTCTGGGACAGTGATGAAGGAGAGCCTATGTCATATGCAAATAGTTTCCTCAGTGATAGAAGGTTTCAACTGAAGTCTTATTCAATTCAAACTCATTTAGAGATGCCATGGCTGTTACATGGTTCAGTCAGAGTGTGAAAAAGAAACAGAAAAAGAAATGCATCCTCGCGGATAATTAGATGAGTCATAAGCCTTATGAACCTACATATTTTAGAAGAGTAAACACAGCCAGGGAACACATTTCCAATTTCTTCCCTTGAGGAAACAGGTCCTATATCTCCCTGAAGTGCAATAGTAACTATCACAGAGAAACCCCTTTTAACCTAAGAAAGGCAAAAAGGGTGAATTTTCAGAGCTTCCTAACATAAAAATTTGTAAAGAGGAAATGCAAATAGAACTCTTTAAAACAATAATTCCCACTCCTGGTTTGGGCACACCATTTTCAAAAGAGATTTTTAATTTGCTTTAATGATAGTGGGCTTATTTGCCAGGGAACAATATAAAGAAGGAAATGTTTTAAAATGAAGGACAAAGAGAGTGCTACAACTTTGTAAAATTTGTAAGTAACTGTCTCTTAGGAACAATGATCTTGTTTCCCATTCTTGTTTTTCATCCTAATTAATATCATTCGTGTAATAAGAAGAAACTTGCTGTATATAATACCTTATTATAGTGTTATTATAAACTAAAGAAGATACCATCCAAATAAAAAACCAGTGTCTGTCTTAAACCACTTTAGTTAATTAGTAAAACATTTGTGCATTTTATAAAATATTTATACTAGGAAATACCTATAGTTCTGGGAACAAGTACATGCATCAAATGGGTAAAACATTATGCACTTGCTATATACAAAACTGACATTGAAAAAGTAAAAATGTCAAGGATCCTGAATCCCTGTATGAATACCTTTAATCATTCACTGTAAAAGAATGCTAAGAGAGTATCCAGAGAATACCTCTGTACATCAGATACATCAGATTCAATGTTCCTTATAAGTCCTTACACCTACTTTTTAAAATGTTGATAGAAGGTGAGTATGGTATACATCAGGGAGAAAAACTTGCCAAAAGGCCATATAAATGTTCTTAAATTCACTAAGTCTTTTCTTTCTACAAAAATAGGATGGAGTAGAAAATGCTGTCTCAGCAGTCACATTCTTTCATATTAAAAACCTCTTATGTTTGTCAGTTATTTAAATTCAATTTGGGGGTCACTTTGACCCCCTTAATTCCCAAAAAAGAAAAAAAATCCTCTAGACTGACTCACATATTGGTCTGATTTGCAAGTACATTCATAGAATGAATTGGGAAGTGGGAGTGTTCATAGATTTTCATAACTCCCGTCGTCTTTGGTGTTTGATATAAAAATAGCAGGAAAATGAAAGTTTTGTTAAATCAGATATTCATTAGTCTTCCTTCGAGGTTTTAAACAGAAAATTTATTGTACAACACAATGATGACAGTCAAAAAAAACATTCAGCCCAACATGCATTGCATGATGACCACTCAAAACCCTCTATGGATGACTGTCTAAATAATAGTAGCAAACACCAAAGAAACAGAATTCTTCATTAACTCGTGATTTGGTCTGAATAGGTACTTATAAATGAAGTATCTCTCTATTAAGATTCTTAGGTTTCTTCCAAGTGTTCTGAATTAATTATTTTTACCCTGTCATTTTTTTTTTGTTCTTCCTTTCTCATACATTATAGCAACGTTAAGAGATTTTAGGCACCTCATTTAGCACCACAAAAACTTGAAAATCCTAATTAAGACAAAATATGATTTCTCAATAGCAAGAAGAAACTGTTCATGCTTTATAGGAAAGGGTATCTTACTCTATTAAATTATCATCCATGCCACAGTTTACCATATAGTTTTTATAATATAAAATGGTAGGCTACATAAAGAAAAACGTTAAGTTTTAGTCATACACTCAGATATTCACTCAGCAACTTTTCAAATCCAGGAAGTAACAGGAGTCTTTCATGAATAAAGACTAAGACAAGCATTAATACAAACTAGTACAGCTCCAAGTCAAATTACTACTTGATGGTTACTATACTATTTTTATAGAATATAAAATATACTAGTACAATAAATGCAAAATCTTCCTGAAGTGTTTGGAAAGTCACTTCAATGACATTCTTCAAACTTCAGAAGAGATGATATATCTGTCAATAAAATGACACCAAAATCATATTTTATAAAGATTTTATATTAACAAGTGCTTTTGAAGGATGACATTACCAGGTCTTAATATCTACAATCAGAAAGTCTTTTGCTCGTAACTCGCAAGGCAATAAGTTTAAGAATTAATTTCATCTGCTATAAAGCTGGCTTGCCTTTAATCTTCAGATTTAATACGTCTCTTTTTGCTGAATGTTTTAGGCAGGTGATTGAAGAAATAGTCCACGTTCCATTTCAGTCAAAATAAAATGATGTTACCATGTCTTCAAATGTTTCCAGAAAATTTATGCTAAACAGTCTCTCTGTTATATTTGATATCAAAATAATAGCAAAAAAATCCTGTATGTAATCATTTCCTAAGATGCTATGTAATAATGCTTGTGATAACTCTTTTTACTAATTAAGATGTTACAAAAGTAAGCGTATATAAAATGTATATAAATTAATACCTGATAGATGTTGACTTATACAAGAGAGACTATCACACATACCATATACTCTTTATGCCAAGAGAAGTTTCTTAGCGCAATTTCAAAACCAAATTCTTAAAAAACAAACCAAACAAAAACAGAATGATTGTCCTTGATTTGCTCTGATGGACATCTTGTTCAGGCTTTCTGCCATTATTTATGTCAATGGAAATCTTGAAAAATCATCTGCTCAGTAAATTTTGTAAAGTGCACAAAAAATATGCATGGAACATCAGAAACCGGCAAGTGACCCTCTCCAAAATAGATCCTTCCAGGAATCTTTGAGACTGCTCACATTTAAAAGCGGCAGCGGTTACATTAAGGACTTATGAAAGGATTCCAATTCTGAAATGGCTTTCAACGCTTGTGGATAACTGGCAACTTCTTCCACTTTTATTAAAAGTACACTGCCAGAAAAGCCTACTTCAGTCAAAACAAACTTCCACTTAAGTGCATTTTTTCTCCTAAATATTTTCATAAAAGTAAATAGCAAAGCTTTTTTGTTTTGTCTTTTTTTTCTCCTCGTTTCTGATAGAAAGTGAGATTCTAGTTTGGCAAGGAGTGACTGTGATTTTGGCTTCTTTTTTTTTTTAAGTTTAGTTATTCTTTCATGGTTCTGAATTTGTTATATAGGTGCCCAGAGGCAAGTGGAAGCATTTTTATACATACACAGTAGATAAACAATGCAGGAAAAATACTCTAATGAACCGTTTCTCTGCTATCCTCATCTAGCCCACAGCATTTTATCTCTTCTGCAAGTGTTACAGTTCATGGAAAGCCTTCTTATACTATTGTTTTTAGATTTAGCATTCTTTTTTGTTTAGTTTTTTATTTTCAACAGCTGAAAATAGGATGCTTAAACTTTTTCAGACTTTTTTTTTGAACAAGAAATGGTAATTTCAGGGAAAATAGATGGCTTTATTTTGCAGTTATTCAAATCTACTTATGGTATGTTTTTTCTAACAGCAGAGGTGGGAGTGGGGCAGGAGAAAAGAGTGGGAGGAAATCTACATCACGAATATAAAACTATGATGTGTATTTACTAGCATAGCAATAACATGTTTGGTCACATCGAACCACAGGATGTGTCCAGCTCCTGAAGGGTATATGCTTGCCTTAAAGTGACCTCTTTGGCTAATGCTCACAGCTGTGTTAATGAGCTTGAAGGGAATGCCTTATCCAGTTCTTTCTTTTTTTAACCAAAAGGAATAATACAGATGGAGTGATTTTGTAAGAAAGCAAGGACATCGTTTGGGGACCATTCCATGATCGTCACCTTTTCAATAGCCAAAATCATTTCCTCCTATTTTGGGGACACGTTTATAAGCAGAGACTGTTCACTGTTTATTTTTTGCCCTCATTAAGTATAGAAGAATGCTTTTGCAGATGAATTACTAAGAAATAGCTGGGGACTGGGCCAGTGCC
This sequence comes from Cynopterus sphinx, assembly GCA_030015415.1. Taxonomy (NCBI): domain Eukaryota; kingdom Metazoa; phylum Chordata; class Mammalia; order Chiroptera; family Pteropodidae; genus Cynopterus; species Cynopterus sphinx. Next base: position 14,481,905 of record CM057381.1, read on the forward strand.
CTGGCGTTTCTGTCTCTGATCTCATTGTCAAAGCACTCCTCCCCTCCCCTCCAGTCTCCTCCGAACCTCAAGTAAATGAGCATGCATGCCATGCAGGATAAAACTATCGTATCCTTAAACAAATGTCCTTTTCAAAAATATAATATAAAGCAGACCTAGAAAGTCTGCTGCTGTAATGATTTCATGTTTTGCTGATCCTGGCCTTTTCTTCTGAAAGGCTTTTTAGTGGTCCCCAGTGAAAAGTTGAGATCAGCATTTAAATGCAGGTCTATCTTTTTAACATACTTTAAGTCACTAAGTCTCAGTGGCTTTGAGAATTTATAAGCAGATCTAGGATGTTAAGAATACCTTCCATGTCCTTTTTTTTTCCTGCAAAATTACATTAATTGGAATTTTTCTTTCCCTTTGTGATTTGAAGGAAACATACAGAATAAGATTTGTTTGAGACCATTTCATTGTGTGAAGCAGCTCTCCCCAGACAGTTAGGTACCAATTATAAGAATTTCCTGTATTCTTTGGATTTTTACAGCTGACGTACACTTGTTCCTCTCCTAGGTAACAGCAGCATGCACATGGGTGATGAGACACAGGGAAAAAAAAGTAATTATGTTGTTCCTTGTTATATGCAACAACCGACATTTTGTTTGAATGGCTGTGTGAGTTTTAATCTTAAATTATAAAAACTAAGGAAAAAAAACAACTTTCTCTTTAAATCACCACTTTTCTGAATCAATCAACATATTCATTTGCATTTAAAACTTAGCATGTCTTGCTTCAGTCATAATTTTCTTTCCTGTACTTTGAAGTTCTCTACATTCTTTACACTTGTCATAAAGACATTTTTATTTACCATTGAAAGGCTAAGAAAAACTGATCAAGGCCTGGAGTTTTCACATTCTTAAAGTTCTGAGTCCACATGTTAAATTGCAAATATACAGCCACCAAAACCTGTCCAAGGATGATATAATAGACAAGTCCCTTTGATCTTTAAAATATGTATTATTTTAAGTTCATTTCTATGATGTAAAGCTATTACATGATCTTGTTGGTTCTAATAAAGATAAGGCAAGTTAGGTACTTATGAGACAAAATTTGAGAAGATTTTCACCCTCTAGTTGATGTTCAAACTAGAGCACCCACGTACCTGCCCTGATACTATATGGCACCAATAACCCTTGAACTATATATATGGAGTGATTATGCATTAACAATGTTACAAGGTCTTTCAAAGAAATATTAAGATGGATAATTATATGGAAAAAGTGCTAAAACAGAGATCTGTCCTCCTAGAGTTTGTGTTTCCAGAAAACCTACCTGTCAGGTAAAGACAGCAAGCCTAAAATAGCGAGGATATGGGCTTCTGATGCCGACTGTCTCAGCTGGAATTCTGCTTCGCTCCCTTGATTTGTCATATCTGACGTGTTATTTTTAAAATATTTTTAAGATTCATTCAGATAATAGTACACATTTTACAGATGGGATGAGAATTCAGTGACATATCTTGTTTTAATTGCAGTGCCTAGCACACTCTTAGGACTTAATAAATTTTGTTATTGTGATTATCATCATCATTATATTTTTAAAAAATGAAAAAAAAAACAAATTTCAAACAAAATCTCCTTTAAAACAAAGTAACATTAAATGGACAACCAAACTATAAATATCAATTAATGACCATGAATTTTTATTTTTTTTATAATTACTTTTTACTATAAGATCACAAAGAAATCACAATTTCTACTTCCATGGAGAAAAATGACTTTAAAAGCTTTTACTTCCTATAAAAAAAAATCTAAGATTATTTACTTTAAAACTAATTGGAGTAGTAATAAAAATGTATTTGTGTGATATTTTGGTTTTAAAAACCACTGTTAGCTGAACACTTTCATAGAAGTTAATGTATTTATCCATACAAACACCCTGGATAGTATTTTTATCCCCATTATACAGATGAAGAAACTAAAACTGAAGGTTACAGAATTTCTTAGTGGCAGGAATATTTGATACTTTTGAAGTCAAAACTGTGAAAATAAATGTCTAATGAAGGTCATAAATAGGCAGAACTATTTTAAGTCCATATTTTAACAGTTAAACACAATTTTAGTTTTAACCAAAACAAAAAGTCCAATGTATTGCTTTCCATAACAAGTCAGAAAAAAATTATAACTAATAGAGATTATTATGTTTAGCAAGCCGTATTTTAACTGCAACAGTAAGCAAGAAAAGGATGCATAACTAAGATATCTTGAACAAATGTTAATCAGAATATAATCATTGGTTTCTTGTTCATTTCAATGGCCCTATGTTGTTCTTTCACCCTTGGTTCTGCTAAATCAATAAGTATAATTTGTTTAAGTCATGTGATTCTTAACCACAATACACCAAAATAAGTGCCTATAATTATATCAAGGAGTGAGAAATGGTTTGTAAATAAATAGAGAACCATTTACAACTAATGCACACTTGTTTTCTACAAAAAAAAAAAAAAAAAAGCTGGAAAACAGGGTAACTAGAATTTGCCCTTTGTGACTGCAAGCAATCTATATACTGTACGTTCACCTAATAGCACTCCAGGAAGACTGTTTTGTTTTTTATTTTAATCCCCCACTGCACAACTATTTGCAATTAGTAACTAATTCCCTTTAATCCAACCTACTTGCTACAATCAAACTTCTCATTTCACTAATTTTAATCATGACTCTCCTCTTCCTAAGGCCTTCCAATTGGTCCTCAACTGTCCACCAAATAAATAAAACTTAATCAAAAAAACTGAATTTCTTCACATGTGACTTCTGCCTTATGCTGACTGTCCTCTGCACTGACCTATTTTAATCTAGAAAAGTCCTCCATCTTTTCAATGAAAGGATCATCCTCTTCCTGAGGGTCTCTTTGGCCATTCTATTCAAAACTATTCTTTCCATGAATATCTAGAGAGACTTTCTTGTTTTATATCACATGTGTGGGTTTTATTTCTTTGTTATTTGAAATAGGGACATTTAGTGCTGTATCTTTTCTGCTACCAGAGACAAATTTCCAATAACTGAATCAGAATCTTTTTCCACTTTTATATTCCACCATTGCAGCTTAATATAATACTTTGCATACAACAGAGGATTTAAAAAGACTTGAAGAAGAAAACAGCATTTTTTTCTTTTTTAGGGATACTAGTATTTAATGTAGTGAAAGCACATGACCTTATTTTTCACCTCCTCGCCATTTCTCTTTATAGGGTGTTGAGTGTGGATTTAGGTGTCTGAACAACACGAAGGGAACATGAGCAGGTTCTACTGGTAACCAAGAGCTGCAACTTCTTTGATAATTTGCTAGAAAGAAGAACACATGATTTAGACTTGGGTAAGATATCTAAGATCCTATAATCTGCATTAGAAAATCCTATAATGTTAGAACTAGAAGAATTCTGATCCAAGGACCTCACTTAACACAACAACTAACAATAGGGATGATTTCTCTTCTGGAAGTTGGGAAAGCTTTTAGCTCAATACTTAGAGGAAGAATATTTCATCTTTTCAATTGGTCAAAATTGAGGCAAATAAGGAGGAGAAAACTATCACAGATAAAGAAGGAAGAAAATACCATGAAGCTCAGAGACTTCAGGCTTTGCAAGCCTGATAAAGGCGAAGGAAGTAACAACCATAGTGGAGCTGCAGGGGACATCAGAACTCAATTCTAGGCCACACTCGTTTTTAAGGCATCATGTCCCAGAAGCATTCAGGGTTCCTGTATCATCCCTGCACCTAAAAAAATAATTCTTTTGTTGCAAGATGATGTGAATGAATTAAAAAATTCATAAGGATACTTTTTTGTTAGTTCTTAAAACACTCATCCCAAAAGGACAGGAGAGAAATTGCAATATTTCACAAATTCCCCCCAGTATCATCTTCTTGTGACTAAAGAACATAAGGATTTTTGTGTTACACTTGTTTTTAACAATTATAAGTTTTATATTAAATAAAAGCACAAGCCACTTTTGGAAGTGAGAACATTCCATACCCCAGAAGAAACCTGTATGTTTTACTGTTGATAGAAAACGGAACTCTGCCAAGCGCTGAACTAATGAATTAGAGTTTGGCAGCACTCCATGCCTGATACAATTTAGTTCAAATTTATGAAATCTACTGCTTCCAGAAATCCACTTGTGCCTAAGGCCTCTCTGTACCTTTCAGAATAAAAAGCATGACATTGCTAGACTTCTGATTTTACTTTATCGATGAAAAAATTATAAACATTTTTTCTAACTTAAATCTTTATACATTTTTTTAAGATTATAACAACGACAACAACAGTAAATCAGGTGAAATCAGTATTTCTTGAATAGATACCAGAATATTTCTAAAACTCTGATTTAATTAAATCCCCTTAGGCATGACAGACCTTAAGCATCTCAAGAAAATGCCTGTCACCTCAAAATGATTGATGCACTTTTGGAAAGGAAGAAATATCAGCTCTGTCCAAAAGCACGTTGTCTTGTTTTTGTACTCTTTAAACAACAGCAGTCTTTTTTTGTTTTTTTTTCCACACTAGAGGGAAATAGTAAAGCCTTCCATCAATCAGTGTAAAAAAAGAATTGTCATTAATGTTATTTTCAAATTCACTTTTCTTTGGGGGAACAACTTTCAAAATTATAATCAAGAAAAAACAATGAGGAAAATGAGAAAGTTTTATATTTTAAATACCTAAAAAGAATAACTCCAGGATGTTAGAAGACTGAGGCTTAAATCTCAAGGAAGCAGGGCCTTCTTTCTAAATGCACATATGATTACACCTCTTTCCATTTAAGTGGATGAGGTCAGCTACTGCCCCACCCCCACACATCCCTGAAGCATTCTAGATGCTTCCTCAACTAGCCCTCATCACTGCTATCTGGACCTGCCTTGCTGTGTGACTTCCTGGCTTTATGGCCCTGCTGTCCTTTCCCCTTATCCTGCTTGCCTGGGGGACCTGCATGGCCCTGTGACCCAGCCCATTTCCCTTTTTAACCTTCCTTCTCTGCCAGAATTAGTTGTCCCTTTCCACAATAAATAAAAATATATACTTTATGGCACTTCGTACAAAATACTTAACAACTCGTTTAAATATATTTTCTGCTTATAAAATTGTGAGCTTCTCACCTATAAAAGTTATGCCATTTTCTTTCTCCTATACTTTGAAATGCCTTTCTTACTTAAGGTGTTCTATATGTGTTGATTGAGGTCATACAATTAAGTAGTTTTTCTGGGGGGGAGGGGAAGTAAATAAACCCTTTAATATCTAATCCCTTTGATTACCTAGAGGTTTCTTCTTCTGTGACACTTTTATCTGCAGTTATTGGAGATGTACAGTTTGCTGAAAAATATACATACTGTATAATAGGCACTGATGAAAAATTTAGTTCACCCTAAAATAACTGAATCACCAAATGAAATAATTTTGTATGAATGACAAAAGCAGTATCAGTCTCATTTGGCCTTGTTGTGACCTTAGAAATAAAAGACAATGCACACATATACTTTGTCATCTTACTCTAGGCCTATATCGTTTTATGCAACTAATTTTAAAAGAATTGGTGTGTTGAATTTCTTACCTTTGTTAAGAAAGAAGAGAATAAAAACGCATGGAAACTTAAAATGACAAAGAGTCCTCTTTATATAAGACATAAAAAGTAAATGTTTAAAATAATTCATCACCAGTTCAGAATACGTGAGAGATAGTACCTTGTTTTGATGACTCATGCTGTGTTAAGAAATAGTATCTTATAATAATTCTTTACCTAATTTTCATTATATTCTTTTAATATTCGTTTTTTGTCAACGGGGTTTGGCTTTCTATATATATGATTTTCAATTTTGTATTTTGGCAGTCCATCCCAACTTATCAGATATTTCACAATTTCTCACTAACTTGCTTTTTAAAACTCATATCTGTTATTTTTCAGAAGCAAACTAGCTCTCTATCTGGAACTGAATGCAATAGGCCAGCAGGCTGAAGTAATTCCAGTATAATTTCTAAATCTTTCAGGTTTTTTCAGAAATAGTTCAATGCTTCCGGCTTTTCTAATATTTTAAAATCTATTATAAGGTTTTAGATTACTGATTATTTGATATAACTCTGTCAGAGGCTAGAGTATTACATAAGCATGGGAGGATTTCCAAATGGGAAAGAGAAGTGTATAAAGAAAAAATTATTTATGTTGAAATTGGATCATAATGTTAAGTAGTAATTACCAAACTTATGAAAAACAAAGGTGTTTGTCATTTTTATAACAATGGAGCATATCCTAGGTGCACGAAGTGTTCCATTAGGACATTTCATTTTTAAGTCATCTTCTCTTTAAGTCCCAGGGGCAACCTCCTCTTTCCCTCTGTGTTTGCTAAGGAATTACTTACTGTTGACAGAAGCTAGATACCCTGAAGGAAATTTCTAGAATACTAAGAATTATACAAAGGGGAATAAAACATTAGACTCACTTAGAAATAACCAAAAAGGAGGCCGTTCTGTGGGAATAGAGAGAAAAAAAAAGCAATGCCAATTTTATTTGGCTTTTGCTCAGGAGCCTAATTCTATCCACACCTTAAAACCCACTTGAATACTAACACAACTGGTAAAACTTCACCTGTTTCAGAGCTGTTTAGTTTTCTCTTCTTCCTGCCTGGAACATTCACCTCCCTGATTTTCAGATGGGCGGCCAATTTCATCCTTCAAGCCTCACCTCAGATATCATCTCTTTAAGGAGACTAGCCTATATAATAATCCCCTTGCCTCTCACTCTCAAACACATTTCTTAAGAGTATCAAACATTATCTGCTACTGTTTTTCTTTATCTCCTTCTTTGCTTTATAAAACAAGTTGCTTATCTTCTGTGTTATTCCCTGTATCTTTAGTGCCTAGATCAATGCCTGACATATATTGAATAAATGTAATTAAATGAAGAAACATACTCCTTTCTGCATGTTAATATACCCTAACTGCATTGTATCTCTTGTCTTTATATTCATCCTTGTCCCAATATTTTGCGGATGTCTCACCAGGGCTACTTATCTTTCCCAGTATTTACATAATTTAAAAACCTCCTCTATAAAAATAAAAGTTCCTTGACAGCTCAGTTTTCTTTTATTAATTTTTGAAAAATTCATGCCTTTAAGACTTACATATACTAATTGCTCAAATAGTGTTATTTAAATGAATAGATGCATCTTATATTAATGTTGTTTAAAAATTATTATTTCCAATTTATGCAGGTCTTTAAAAAATGTTCATTTTTTTAAAAGTCTATGATGATAGCAATGGCTTATAATATAGGTAAATTCTACTACTCTCAAACCCATCTGTGAAAGTAAGTGTTTGTAACTCCAAGTTATTTATTTTATTGAATAGGAATTGGACAGGAGATAAAACACAACATGTGAGATAATGAAATGCTAATATAATTATGAATAGGGTCAATTTTTGCCATAATTTAACTAACTATATTTATCTGGGGATCAGGAAGGTCTTTAGCAGAAAACACTTTAAAACTAACACATGAACAGGCAGATTTGGGGGAAGTTTGAAACTTGAGTTTGAAACCGTTTCTTCATTACCAGCATAATTCTCTCATCTGGGCTCTGGCAGGGAAATCAGACAAGTTTCACTACGACCTGGGGGTTGACATTAGTTAAAAACACAAAATCATAAGGCATCTGTGGTGAGTTTAGAATCTAAAAGAGATGGAGCAATTTTAAAAGTAAACTTCTTACAAAGGTGACTAAATGTAAAAATCTTATGTGTTTTTTCTAAAATAACAAGTTACAATATATATTTGTAACATATAATATATACTCTCTCATAATGGACATAATCGGTATCACTTAGACCTTTCACTATTCCTGAGAGCTGTTACAAGGGTATAGGTATTAGTGCTTATTTTAAGCCCAAAGAAAAATAAATCTGCTTCTTCATTTTGTTTCACACAATCTAAGCTAATATAACAAAATATCTACTTGTTTTCATATATCTTTGACTTGAATGCTTCTGTAGCCCATGAACTGAGAGCGGAAATGAGAAATGCTGACTTTCTTCAGTATTTTTGTTTTTTGTTTTGTTTTGTTTTGTTTTTTGTTTGTTTTTTAATCTCCAATGGCTGAAAGGCCTCAAAGCATGGACAGAAAATAAATAATTTTTGTTATAGCTTCACTTTGTATAAGATATGGTGAGTGGGATTTGCCTGCTATGGTGCTTTTACTGTATGTGTCTAATGTTAAGGACACTGATTGAATGGTTTAGGCAAGTGTTACACAAGCTGCTCTGTTGAAATTTTACTAGATTAGTTTATTTCCTATCAGCAAGAGGAAATAACAGTCTCCTTGTAGTCCAAAATAATATCAAACTCCAAGAGAGGAAAGATAATCTATTTATGGACAATAAGACAGGTACTGGTCCAGTGACACTATCTTAAATCTTCAAAAGAACCATGGAAGGAATTATTATTACCATTCCTAAACAAATTACAAATAAAGAAATTAAGTACATGTAAAATAAGGACATGTATGATTTCAAGATCATACAACTGAAAATTGTTGGAAGGGAAAAAAAAATGAATAGAGGCATGTTAGAGAGGAAGTTTACCATCAAGAGTGAGCAATGTCCTGACCAAGCCAAGGTATTTTGGGCTAAACCTTGACGGTCGTAAGCAAAGAATAAGAGTGGGCCCTCTATGTATATAAACTATGGCAAGGAGTTCAGAATTATTCTAAAAGATAAGATTTGCTGCTTAAGTGTTTGAACACAGAAACAACAAGACTTGACTTGAAGCCAGTGTGGTTGTCACATCTGGCACGCTATTGGCACACCTGTCTCTTCACAAACTTTTTAAAAATCGAATGAAGTTTACAAAAGGAAAAGCAATAAAATGAGTTATTGGACCTCAAGTAGGAAATGATGGAGGTCAGAGAAACCAGATTCATCCCTGGAAGATGAGAAAAAAATATATATATTAATTTAGATTACGATTAATTTAAACATTTTTAGTAAAAACTTTAAGATAACTGTAGAAATGACTGAAGGGAAAGGTGGTGAAATAATTTCCTTCTTAACAAATGGCAACATATCTTCTTAGAGAATTGAATTATTCAGTATTTGACTCTTAGACACCATTTCCTTCAGAATAAATAATAAACCTACATTGAAATAATATAACACTTAATGCAAAGAAAACCAACACTGTAATAAAAGAATTAACTAAATTATGCAACCAAAATATTTTTTGTCTGAAAAGAAAAAGCCTTTGCCTGCTACTTTTTTTCTTTTTCTCTATTACTTTTTTATACATTTGCTAGAACTTTAAGGGCTTCTTTGCAACTGTGCAATTAGTCAGCCCCTGATCTGAACTTATTTCCTTTTCCTTCCACTGTCGAAGTACACCAGCTCAGATAGATTCTGAAGGGCATCCTTGGACCAACCTTACTGCCATCTTTAAACTCCCGACTCCTCTGAGCTACTGTGATTCACCTCTCTTCCACCTCATAGTTTCAAACAAATGATCATCTGCAACAGCAAACAAAAACAAATTCAGGTTTCCCCCTCTATCTAAGTGTAGAGCATTCTTGTGAAACCTTCCCTAAGCCAAAATGGCATAAAGTGAAGAAGAAAATTACCATTAATTTACATGGAAAAAGAATTGAGTATTCCCAGATGCCCAAAATAACCTACCAAATCATATAGAAAAGCACAGAAAACCTAAACACCAACATATACTAAAAGCAGAGCAACTCTCTCTGCTGGGGATACACACTACCTCTGTAAGGGCTGGCTTCCAAACAAACGCTGAATGCTGTTTTTGCTTTTTACCATTTTTTATTAAAAGCAAAAGTCTTCTTTGGATTTATTTCGATTAACAAAAGCAAGTAGCAATGTAAGCCTTTCATGGAGAAGTGGTGTAATGCAAACTTTCCAACAGCAGGTGGTTCCTGCACTGCAAAAGGTCCTTGGATTGTCTTTCTCCCAATAGGAAATCATTTTTATATTCCTGTTTTGATTAAAAATTCAATATTATGTATTCTGCTGATATTCTTATGTTTTAAACACCATAATTCAAGACAACATTCTGGCTGTGATACCCTTCACCGCATTGTGCATTTTATTGGATATAAACTAGTATATTGTTTATATATACTATATATAGTATACACAGTATATATAGTATATATATAGTATATAAGTATATACATATATATATATATATATATATACACACTACATATTGTATATTATATATACACACACTACACACACACACACACACACACACATCTGAATTGGCTACCGCAGTATCAGGAGACTGCGAACATCATTCAGGATCCCTGTAAGAAAGTGTCCTTCTGCTCACAAGCACTGAAGAGACCCATTCGCCCAACTGAGGCACATTCTGGATTCCCTCTGAAGATTTATGCAGCACTGAGTACAATCGAATTCTAACACCCTTAGCATTAATGTGGTTAGGAGCCAGTCTGTGGAGCAGTCAAGCAATTTTCCTAGTCACTTTAATATTTTAAGCATCTCTGAAATCCAAGTACCATGGGAAAATTTATCTGAAATTTCAGATAAGCTATCTAGAACAACAGTAGTAAATGAAGTAAGCAGAGAGATTCCTGAGAAGAGTACTTGTCTTAGGTGTTTTTCATCACACTTTCAGATCACAGTACAATTAATGGGATATAATGATTTAACAATCTGGGTATCTAGAGGACACCACTACCAATTCCCTTCCTGATTGCAGAATAAGCTAGAATTGTTAGACAATTCTCTGTAATTTTATTTTAGCTATAAATTATGTTCAAATACAAGGAAACTCTCAGTGAAACAAAGCATATGCAAACAGACAAACCTCCCAGTTAATGAAATGCCTCTGTGAGGATTGCAATCAATAACAGTATAATCTATGTTCATAAATAAGAGTATGGCCTCAGAAGAGTGTAGGGCAGTGATGAATTATTCAGGAGGTATGCTTTGCTGCCATACTGCTGCTTCCATGCATAAAGCTCTTCAGTGGCAAAAACACCTGGCTTAGCACCTACTGACTCTAGCCTCCTCTGAATAGCTAAATGTCTTGCTTCCTTCTTGTTCTAAATGCAATTTATCCACAGAGGCCAAAGCTTTTGGAGTTTATCTGAGAGAAAACTCCAAAGAGAGCCATTGTGACTCCAAGAAGAATAACTCCCTTTTCTGCAGGTCACAGACCCATATAGAGAGTTATTATTTATGGTGGGGAAGTGTTGGCTGTAGAAAGTACCACTGACAGCATATAGAAGATCAGGACCTAAGAATAAACACTCTAATTTCTAGGGCCTGTCAGGCAGGGTTAATGTGAGTAGGGAGAGGGAATTAGTAGCTAATAAGGTAAAATAATAGAAAACAAAACTGTTGCCCCTTGCCAAATGTCTGTAATTTGTGCCTCTTCCCATTAGTTTCACAATTAGAAGATGTTGTAATAATAGCAACAACACAATTTCTCCAAGCATTATAAAGGGTTTTGCTCTTCTCAGGACATAGGAAAGTGATAACTATAATATTTTATGTGCAGTCAACAGTGCTTGGAAATTGGTGAGGGACAAAACTTATTAGCTGGCTTAGTACACAGTCTAAGCATTTTGTTCAAGTCAGGCTTCTTAAATGACCCTAGGAGTACAGATTTTGCCATATCTTCTGGGAAGCAATTATAAAGCCAATAATTTTTAGTGTTATTAATTTTTCATATTCAGGCTAAATTTCCCTTGGCTTTATTCCTTCCATTTGTTAATACTTATTGGCCTAGATAGATACCCTGAATAATGTACATTTGCAGAAAACTAACATTTGTAGATTTTAACATTTGATAAAATAGGAAGATATGCCAGGGTTTTTTTTCAGATTGAATTACAGTTCAAATTTCTCCTAAAATCTAGGTATTTCAAAATACGTGTTAACTTTTTAAATGTCTGACTCTCCAAAAGCTTCTCTCTAGAACTTTAGTTTCGAAATCTTGTCTGGTTTAAGTGGACTAGATACATTCTCTTAGAAATTTTGGTGTGAAATATTTTTATTAAAGTTCAAATACCAAATACCACAAGCAGTGTTGACTTCCACTTACTGGACTCCTAACTCACAGAACAGCCATCAAAAGCCTTTCCTATCTGATCACCAGAAGAAACTGTTCACAGAAGAAGGTCAGCAGTTTTTGACCTAGTTCCTGGGCTGCAGGAGTCTGCATCAGAAAATAAAACTAGCCATACTTCAATGCCTTCTACTAAAGCTCCCGAGTGAGTGGAGAAGATAAGGTGCTTCAGAGTCTTTAACACCTTTCTTTACATCAGAGAGAAAAGAAAACTGATGAAGCACCCCTTGGAGACTACTGTTTAAGTAATAATGTATTCAGAAAAAGATAACTGTCAAATATACAATGATCTGCACTGTTCTGAACTGCAGAAACAGCACTTGGTCTGAGGCCACTAAAACAGAATATCTTCCTTAAGCATATCATTGGATTTAGTAGGGAAATTTAGAAAAGTTAACAAGGATACATAGGTAAAATCGTAAATGCACTTTCACAACCTTTATTGCTATCCAGCTCTCCAGGTTAAAATCAAGATGTAGAGTAGCCAGGACAATTAGTTTGTTAACATGCATAAACAAATAGTAACACTTTTAAGTTCTGCATATAAAATCAAAGAAGTAGCTAACTCCCAGCCAGATGTTTGCTTACGGTATCAACTCTATGTGCATGAATGAGAATCAAAAGGAGTCAAGTATAAAGAAGGCCACACAGACCTTACACAGCCCTGATAAATAAAGAAGTGGGAGACTGAACCCTTCAATTAAAATTGATCTAATCGTCTGTCATATTTTTTGGAATAAATCTATTTTGTTATTTCATATTATGATATTATAAAATTATAAAAATCGATATTCTTTTCAAAAGTGGTAGGAACACTTAACATCTACCCTCTTAACAAAGTTTTAAGGGTACAACACAATATCTTTGTCTGTGGGAACAATGTTGTAGACATCTGGTGTGCAACAAGCCTCCTAAATTTATTTATCTTCAATGAAGAAGAATCAAGCTACTCTCAAGTATAGTATGTATTAAAAATATCTAAAACCAATATTTAAATATGTACATAAAATAGGACCTTGAATAGGTGCTTTAAAAAGATGTATCATTTGTCAAACAGTTATTAAAATAATTCTTTATATGTGCTCTAATTTCTCCATCTTAAATTTGCTTCTCTGTTATCATATTCTAACCATTTAAAATTTCAATGCAGGTTTTCTGTAACAAAGTCATATCAAAAACTTAAATTCTCTAATTTCAAATCATTTTAACATTTTATTTTATCTTGTAAGAAACCATTCAGATAGTAATTATCATTCCTGGTTTTAGTTATTAATATGCCAAAGCAGCCCCCCCCAAGTTTATTTTTATCTTAAAACTTCCTACTTCAAGTAAATAAATTTAAATACTACATAATATTTTGCAAAGATATATCTTAAGTCATAACTTTATACTGAAGTGGCCAAAGTATGTAATTCTTTAAGTAATAATCAGTGACATATATTATTTTTTTCTCATACATAGTCAGGAAAACTATCAATAAACATGTCCAGATTTGTTTATTAGTGATCTGAAATCCAGCCATTACAATAAAGAGAAGCAAGACGTTTAAAGTAAAAGATAAAAGGGGTTCCTGAAGTTTGTGAAGGGAATACATGACATGATTTTTTTTCTTGTAAAATTCAATTAGCTGAAAGTTTAAAGAATTTTGTTTTTTTAAAAAGTTATTAATCCACTCAAACATAATTATGGGCTTTGATATCTTCTAGTCATTGCCCACATGCATGGGCAATGACTAGAAGATATCAAAGCCATAATTAGTCTTTGCACAGAATAGTTATAATGCACCTCCAAGTTCATTTTCTGCTGTTCTCATTTCACCTGTAAACATTTTTATTTTTGTTATTTCTGCCCTTTTTAAATAAGGCAATCTATATTTCAGTTAAAATATTTGAAAAGTATATAACATATCTAGTATAGAAAGATATATAAATCAACAGAAGCATTAAGAACTAACATTTGACTCTGGAGGTCAAACTCCCACTAGGCTTTCATGCAGCCTGCACTCTGCTCTGGCCATTCTCCCATTTTCGCAGGGGTCGAGCTTGCTCTTCTCCCTCCTATGCTTTTTATGTGTCTATCTTCCTCTTGTCATCCTGGTCTCAGTTTATTTCTTAACTATTCAGATATTCTCTGACCACACTTTATATATGGGAACTTCTGCCACCCTCGCCCTACCCAGTCACTTTCTAACTCATTATTCTGCTTCGTGTTTCTATAGTAATAACTCTATGGAAATCATCTCAGAAATAAATTTATTTACCTGCTGACTAGACACCTCAATGAAAGTCCCATCAGGAAGAGACCTTGACCATCTTATTGACCACAGCAACACAGTATCTAAAATAGGGCCATAGCATAGCATGGGTACTTAATAAAGTATGATGAAAAACAATGTTTGAAAGAAAAAAATGAATAAAAAATTAAAATCATATGTAATCCTATCACTCAGAAATAAGTTCTGTGAATCCTTTTGCTATTACTTATTTCTCTCACTTTATTTTTTTCATTACTTAACTGAGATCACGAATAAAAGAATTTGAGCTAGTCAAATAGTTAAGTTAAACATAAATATGGTTATACTCAATAAAATATAGGATTAACTTTACAAAGTGAAATCACACTATAAATATTGTTTTACAAACTGCAATCTTTATTTACCCATGCATTAATAAAAATTTCAGCATGTCATTGAAGTCTAAAGCTGAATTTTATGGCTGCAGAATAAGCCATTATATATTTTATAATAGCAATAGCTAATAGTTTGTTTGCTTACTGTACTATGTTCTTTGTTTAAAACTTTATAATTTCCTCATTTATGTTCTTGGAAACTCTGTTATTACTTCATTTTCTGAATTATCAAGACTGCCTTAAGATTAAAGGGCAGAATTGAGATCTAAACCAGGACAAAGAGAACATTTTTATCCTATCATCTGTTTTTCTGTCTGTCTGTCTATCTATCTATCTATCATCTATCTATCTAATCTATCTAATCTGTCAGCCCCCTCTCTCTCTCATCTCTCTCTTTTTCTATTTATCCATCTCTCCTTTCTAGGAAAAAAGAAAAGTTATTCCAATTTATATTGCCATTGGCTCTTTGTGAGAGAGAATGTCTTTTTTTGGAACCTAAGCTGATTTTAGATACTTTTTTACATTTTACAAGTGGATAAGCATTATAATCTTATCTTTTTAAAATAATTTTGTTTCCTGGTGAATTTGAACAACATTTCCAAGTATTTTTGCATTTTTATTAGTGTAATAAATCATATTTAAATGACTGACTTGTTGATTTACAATTACTTCTTAACAGCTTATTATGCTCTGTTAATTAGAAACTATATGATCTACCCATTTTATAGACTTTATGTTTATTATAACTAGCAATTTAATCACATTTAAACCAATATGATGAATTAGGCTTTCTGAATCTGTCTCTTCTTGAGTTGGAAATGCTGTAGTTTGGTGTCAGTCGGCTGGTCAAGACCAGGAGATTTGCAGTGGCTTATTTTGGATTTTCCTATCAGCATGGTCTCTGCTCACCGCTACACATACAATAATTTTTACATCACCATCGCTCCTGGCCTTTATATTTCTTTATTCATCTTGTGATCACCTGACATACAATATGTTGTTACTTATTTTTCTCTTCTGTTAGATATGGGTAAGTGCCATGATGGCAGGGTCCTGGTTTAGCTTGGGGCTGTATCCCTAACCTCTGGTATTTATAAATTAGGCATAAAAAAGGTAACTGCAAATGAACTGGTTCATGGGATTCATGGCAACCATTTGGAAGCTTAGTTTCACTGCACTGGGTAACCATGAACAAGTCACTTAATCTCTTTGAAACCTAAATTTAATATTATATAAAATATAGATATTTGAATATGTACCTAAACCCGGAGTGTAATAAGTTTATATAAATTATTTGGTTAGTACAGTTTTAGTATGAAAATACACCATAACCAATATTTTCTGTCAAATGAAAATTTCTTTCATTTGATATATAAAGCAGGGTCTATAAGAATTTTTAAGAATCTGAGTTTGTTTTGTTTTAATTGTTCTATGGCATTTTTTTATTTTAAGCTATGCTATTATAGCATTAATAAGAGAAATGTTTATTTCTCTATCAGGATAAACAAAAGTATGTTACAATAAAATCCTATAATGAGTGGACAAAGTTCATATTTATCTCTGGCTACATCTCTGCCTAAAAGACTATGACTTTAGAATTATTTCTATTATCTGGAAAATATCTCTCTTTGGTAAATTAACACGGAAAAGGTCTTTGCATGACATTAACATTCACGTAAATTTAGAAAAGTGATCATTGAAAATTAAGGTTTCTTAACACTGTGCCTGTAGTAATTAAATTAATTTCAGTTTCTTGCCTTAAAACAATTCTCTTTCCTATTCTATCTTAAAGTAATAAACTCAGGAGAATTCATTACAATTTTTTTAATCCTTTGTCCAATTTAAGTGCAAAATATTTAGGTTACATTATTTGACTTTAAATGGGACTATGTGTGTCGTTAAACAGCACAATAAAATGGTTAAAAGCCAAGAGAATTTGGGGCCAGACTATATAAGTTTCAATCTGCTTTACTACTTAATAACTGAATAGCTCTCAGCAAATTAAACCCTTTGGGGTTCTATTTCCCTTATTTAAAATGAGGGGGATAATAACTATATTTACTTCATAGTATGACTGTGAGGATTTAAGATGTAATAAAAACACTAAGTACAGTACCTGACTTTGGTAAGAACTGTATCATATGATTCTCTAGCGCATAAAGTCAAATTTACTCTTTCATAAGGAGAAAAGCCACTCTTCATCAATCTTTCACTTAACCATAGAAAAGCTTTTGATGTAGCCTTCTAACTCATTTGCTTTAAGTCAATATCTTTTTCTTTACAAGTGTTGACATTCCCCTGTGGCAGGAAAATCAACAGTTTGAGTCACTTGCTTTAAATAACAGATTGAGGCCCAGCTTCAACAACATCTATTCATTTTTAATTTGTTTTTCAACAATCTTTAAATATGCTGAAGTTTTCAACCCAATTCCTTCTAAATATCAGGGTATTTTTTTTTTCCTTTTCTTCATGATTTCACCCTAACAGTAGTTACTGTGCTATGACCAAACTTAGAACAGATCAGCTGTCTGGAGTTATATTCATAATCTAATTTATTAGCAAAAGTATTAAAATTGATGTATAGAGAAAGATAGATTTATATGAAACAGTCAGAAAGTAATAAAATATCCATGGAAAAATGAAAAGGAGACAGAGTTGTCTTCAGGAGCTTGAGGTCACATCCCTACTGTTTCATGCAGAAACAAATTGCTTGCTTCACAGCAATAGATAACAGAAGCTCATATTAAAAATGGCAAATACAATGCCAGGAGAGAAGAAAACACACTGATAAAGGCAACCGTGGTGTAGACAACTTTGCTAGAAAAATCACTTGTTTTCCAATGCAAGTGGCAATCTGTATTCATATTTATGACAAGTTGTGTCAAAACCTTTATTCCTACAGCCTTCTCTAATGTAAAACATCTGATTTGGAAATGATTTCGATATATAATCTCTTTGCTAAGCCTCAGGATCATATCACCATCTTATATTGCTATAGTTCAAGAACATTGATTCTAAACACTGATACAGAATGTTCATAACCATGGGGAAATAAGCAGAGAAGAGGAGGAAATATGGAGAGGGAAATAGATCCATACCAAGAATACTAAATAGGACTTTAGTGACTCTACAAATGGGTATTACTAATACAGAAGAAAAATACAAAAAAAAAAAAAAAATTACCAATTGTTAACCACTGCACAGGTTCATTTAAAAAGGTATCTCAATCTTTAAACTTGTTATCTCTAACTCAAATGAACTCAGCTTCCTTGAATCCTTACAACACTTTTTTTTTTTTCAATCAGGGTTGATATTCAACAATATTTTATGTTTGTTTCAGGTGTACAGCATAGTGGGTAGACATATACATATACATACATATATATACATATATGTATATATATATGTATTATATATATATATATATATATATATATATATATATATATATATATATAATTTACAAAGTGATTCCCCCATTAATCTAGTACCCATCTGGTACAAAAAAAAATCATCGCCTATATTCTTTACACTGTACTTCACGTCCCTGTGACTATTTTGTAATTACCAATTTGTACTTCTTAATCCCTTCACTATTTTCACTCAGCCCCCCAAACCCTCTCTCATCCAGCAATCTCCAGTTTGTTTTCTGTATCTGTGAGTCTGTTTCATTTTGTTTACTTTGTTACGTAAATTCCCACCAAACTGAAATCGTATGGTATTTGTCTGCCTCTGTCCGATTTATTTCACTTAGCATGGTATCTTCTAGGTCTATTTTTGTTATAGCAAATGATAAGATTTCATTTTTTTTTATGGTTGAGTAATGTTCCATTGTATATATGTACCACAACTTCTTTATCCAATTATCTATTGATGGACACGTAGGTTGCTTCCATATCTTGACTATTGTAAATAGTGCTACAGTGAACATAGGTGTGTGTATATATCTTTTTGGATTACTGTTCTGGTTGTCTTCAAACCTACACTTCTTTAAATGATGTTTATGGTACATTTGTGAGTAAGTCTGGGCCATTTTGGCATCTGTAAGGATGAATAACAATTCCAGTAGATGTTTAATGAATGTTTGTTAAACAAGTTGTTATCAATATATGTTTTATCTATTTTTCACTACTCCCCACACACTCAGAAGACATTGCAAATTCTTTAGGTATGGAGACATTATCCTATTCACCTTGGTTACATCAGTAGTAATCAGCATCATTGTAGAAAATCAATGGTTGTTTATAAATGGAGAATACTGTTACATTTGATAGACAGATGACAAGAATGCAAATATGAGGCAAGAACTATGCAATTATTGAAAATTCACATTTTAAAGAAATCTAAACTGTAACATTCTAATATCAGTTAAAATTATTTGTATATATTTTGCAATGCTCATTGTAATATTCGGAGTTAAATTTAATGCTTCGTTAAGGGAATTAAAAACTTACACATCAATGTGTTCCAATGCTCTAGTATATGACAGTCCTCCCAATTCCTTTTTTTTTTACTTTTTTTTTGGATAAAAGGATGTTCTGGCATAGATTTAACTATTGCTGTTTATACTTCTTTTGGCTTCTTTTAAATAGAATCTTAGAGGAGATTCTAAAGTTTCATTTTTTTATTATTGTCATTAAAAAGTTCTACAATGGACTGATTATTTTGTAAACTAAACAATGCTTTAAATATACTCCATAACTATTGAAACTGTCAAGTTAATGCAACTCATATAGAAGCTTATCAAACCTGTGCTACTGAAAACAAACAAAAAATCTATGTATTTTCCTAACAAGATATTTTTAAATGACACTTTCTACAATTAAATTAATAGAAGTTGCTTTTACAAGCCACCTAAGAGATCTTGAGCAAGTGAATTAATCTTTTTTAGGCCTTATTTTCTTCTTCTCTATTTTTTGTCCAATTAGTTCATTGCTGAAAAGCTCATAGGATTTGGCTTATTTTTCTGCTGTATCTCACCACATTGAATTACAATACTGGCAAAACACTCAGCTCTTCAAATCTCAGGACTAGATTAGGTGTATCTCAAATGCATATAGAGCAGCCTGTTCCTCCTTCATATCATTTATTATAAATAGGCATCTGCCTGTTTACAGGCTGATCTCTCTCATTCTAGATAATATACTCTGAGGACAAGAGCTGTTTTATGTTCTTCACAGGCATTGGTGTTGCAGCACTGTAAAAACACCAGTTTACTTTTATTTATATTGTTTTACAAAATTACTTTTGGTACTTGTGCTTGAATCTAATATTTCATTAGCAAAGTTTAAAACTTACATAATCAGGTATTCCAACTCACCATAAGGGAATGGTAGCACTTATAACACTGCTGGAGCCAATCGATAACTGTTTGCTTGTGAATAGATAACATGATTATTTTCTTAACACAGAGGATGGCATTGCACATAAGGTTTCAAAAAAAATTTTGCTAAAGATTTCTTAAAAATTGAGTAAACTCTATAGTAAAAGGATTATGAAGGGTGACTGTCCAGAAAGAATGACAAGAACTCTAAAGTCAGAAATACCATTTGATATGACAGAGTAAAGAAGACTCTACAGAAAGGCCTTTCTTAAGAATCAAACTTCTGTAATACAACATTGAAATATTATAATAATAATGGGAATGCATATTGAAATAAACTTACCAAAATAAGAAATGAGAACAATGGGAATAATTTAAAAGTCATATATAATCGCAACTATAAGAGAAATAGGGTTATCACATCTTTGGAGATATCAAAATGTGATGTCATAAAGCTTGACAAGCCCAGGCCCAAGTAATTTATCTCTATTTCATATACTATTAAGTGTAGCATATGAAAATCCACTAACCACATTCCATATTCTCACTGAGTGGTTTTTGTCACTTTTATTTTAAAATTTCCAAGTAAATTTTCTGACAGAGAATGACTTTTTATATTAATTGCATGTACTCCAACCCACAAAATATTTGAAAAAATGAAAGTGAAGATAAGGAATCTACATCAAGTTAAGGCAAGCATAAATATTTACCAATTGGGGTAATACTTTAAAACAAGGGTAACAGTTGACTTTTCCAGCTCAGGGTAGCTTTCGGGGCTTTATTTTCATTAACAGCAAAAGACTTAGTGGGCCTGTGTTTGTCACCAATGATTAAAACCCTCAACCTCATTGATTAAAACCCTCAACCTCATTCATTCAATATTATGTTTGAACTTGATGCACTTCTTTCTTATGTGTCAGACTTAAACTGGGCTCTTGAGCCAAAATATTGAGCTATCTATGATCACATCCAAAGTCTCAGCAACTAGACCCACGAGAAATTGTGATGTCAATGATGTCTTTGGTAATATGGTTTTATCCCTATTTTATTATACATTTCAACAGAGACCTTTAGTGGTATACTGCATTGAAGAAATTATCCCACAGGATTTAAATACTGCTTCAACGACTTATTAGTTCTGTGATCTCGGATATATTACTCAAGGCCACCAAACCTGGGTTTCCTCTTCTAAAAAGTGACGATTATAATACTTCTCTACAAACAAGGAAATTGTAGTGCTAAATGAGATAACCTTTATAAAGTACCTAACAGCATGATGAACACTTCATAAGTCCTCAATAAGTGAGAATGATGAAATTGATTTTCCTAATAGGCCTTACTCTTAGCATCTAATTCTCTGCTATAGGTATCTGGATTTCACTGGCTGCTCTAAGGAAATTTGAACATTTTCAAAATACTAAGAGAACACAGTATAATAGACAGAGATGAACTTTTAAAACTTAAGACCACCACTTAACTAGTTTTATCACATCAGATGAGACCTTGAACCTCAATTTTATAACTGTAAACTAGATTATTACACAGCCAGAATCAATGAGTATATATTAATCTGTTTGTGAAGGAAAAAAAAAAATTGTTCAGAAAGCCTCAGTTTCACTTTTAATTGCGGTAATGGGACTATTTTAGGCAAGCTCATCGCTTCCTACTTTTATCACATTGGATGAGACCTTGAATCTCAATTTCTTATCTGTAAACTAGGGCTAACTAGATTGTTATGCAGCCCAAATCAAGTGTGTGTTAATATGTCTGGGGAAAAAAATGTTCCGTAAGCCTCTGCTTCCCTTAAAATTGCTGTAATGGGACTATTTCAGGCAACCTGGCTGTCCTTCATCTCAAGTGTATGTCAACTATGTCTAGCATGATTGCCCTCACGGCCCCCCAGCAGATAGTGCAATTCTTGAAGATACACTTTCCTGCTGAGGCCAGACAGAGCCCTAGCATCATTCTTAATACATCTCTCCAGGCAGCACATATCCATTCACTGGACTTGGCAGAAAATGTGTAATGTCTATGCCCTTCCTACAGAATGAGCAGAAAACACAAATGACTACAATGAACAGGCAGTTAAAGTAAATAAGTGAAGCTAAATGGGGAGTAAGATAAAAACTGGCAATAGAGACTTGGCCTCCAATGACGGGAATAATAGGCACCACTGGGAACCATTCAAATTTGAGGGAACCTGCATCTAAAGTGGTAGTTGGGGCTCAATTCTACAAGGTTTTTGTGGACTTTCAAGAATGAAGTGATATTGCTGGTTCATTCAAACATGCTAGGAAAGCTAACATTTCTTAATTCGTAAATATTGGCAGCTAATTCAAATTTAAAACACTGCAGGACCAAATAAAATAAATCTAGGTTCTGTATTCAAACCCCAGGCGGAAACTCATACCTTTGCAGCCACAAGCAGCTTAAATCTAAAAAGCAAAAAGTCCCTCAAATTTTCTGAAACTCCGTTTCTTACAGCTCAGAGAACTCAAAATAATGATAATTAAAAATATATATTTGTTTAAAAATACATGAAAGTGAGGGAAGTTTATAAAATCATGATTATCTTTACACAGGTTAACTTAGAAATTGGAGCAGGAGATGGGAGGATTCAGTTATCCACACTAAGACTGTTCCCTAGCCCATAGTAATCTTCTCGAAAGTGTGGAGAATTATATCACCTGAGATGTATATGTATTAAATCTACCTTCCTGTGAAAAGTACTAAAGTAGAAAATGTAGAGGTGAATAGCTTAGCCCCTTGAAGGATATATCCTTTAAGATTAGACACATATATTTTTTTCCACCTGCAACCCTAATTCACAGTGTAGGGGACTTGTGGCGCATCTGTCAGTACTTAGCTCATTTTCCCCGCTGCAGCCTCATTGCAGGAGTTTCACAAGATGGAAAATTCACTTAAGGTCCCTGCTCTAGATAAAAGTCTAGAATGGTGAACTCAAATCCCAAGAGCCTCTGGTACATACTTCAGTTCGACAGATAAAAATTTTAACTGCACTTGAAAGAAAATGACCCTGGAAAATAGGTTAGCAAGGCAGCAGGAGGTGTGTGCCTGATATGTTTTGAATTTCGAATTCTAAGTACTCTTTACAGGCAGAAAATGCTGTTTTATGCCTCTAGCTATAAGACAAAAATAAAACAGAACCTCACCACCCCTTATCAAACCGTAAACTTCCTCCAAGAGGACTGATCTGTAGGTTTGCATGCATGAATTATTTGTGTTTTTTAAAAATATATTATTTTGTATATAACCAAAAGTTCACTCTTTCAATAACTTAGATGATAGGTTTTCTTTATCAAATAACACTATCCATTAAAGGGGCAAGAAAAATGAACAATCCACATAATTTATAAACATTAAATGTTACATTTAATTAATTCATATTATTATATTTTTGGAAGAAAAAATTAAAAGCATCTTTAATATCCCGCAAACCATATGGTCTGCATGACAAACATTCATTATATTATTAAGAATATTTATTTGTGAGAAAATATCTCTCTTATACACACACACACACACACACACACACTCCAAATACACAGGTGATTTGTCATCATGCACTTGTATATAAAATATTAATTTTTAAATAAACTACTGATAGTAGATAGCTGGATAAAAAGTAGATAAATTATAGAGATGTAGAGATGTAGAGATATAGAGATAGATACATAGATGATAGATAGATGATAGATGATAGGTAGGTAGGTAGGTAGGTAGGTAGGTAGGTAGATTTGATAGATAGATAGATAGATAGATAGATAGATGATAGATAGATAGATAGATAGAAAGATAGATGATAAATGGGTGTGTGGGTAGGTGCGTGGGTGAATGGCTGGCTGGCTGGCTGGCTGGATAAATAAATAGATCCATACATCCATTAGGGGTTATGAAGAGAAAGAAGGAACTCATTGTTTACTACCATTCTCCTATCTACAGAAAGCCCAGCTATGAATTCTCTTCCCTTTTTATTATAGATTATAAACATTGTTGATGATAAACATTCTGGGTAATAAATGTATTTGTTCATTGAACCAATAACTAAAGCTCCATTCTTCATATAAGCAAGGGGTAAGGTGGGCTGGGCTTGCATGAGGGAATCCCATAGCATTAAATACAAGGCTGATGCATCTATCTCGGATTTCTTATTTCCACTTAAGTTGATCTTTCATTTATTTATTAATGTCAAATTTATGTTTAAAAGTCACTGTAAACTTGAAAACAAATTAAGTATCTTTTATGTCAGAAAAATACTTACTTATTGATTTGATCTAAGCAACCTAAATGCTCTTTGATAAAGAGGCTTTTCCACAGATTGAAAGGTTGAAGGGAAATTTGCTTTTGAACACTTTTGTGTGATATAGCCAGATCTGGGTAGAAGCCAACATCTTTCGTTACTTAACTCTGTGTTTTTAATGATCCTCTAAGCTTAGACAATATGGTGCTTATGCCTGAGAGATTTATGATATTCTTCAGAGAAAATAGCTTTTTAATGACTAAAAGTATTTACTATTATTGAAGAAAAATAATTTCACAATTCCAGATATAAAGCGGTCTTGGTTGGTTTCTACCTACCACAACCCAAGATTCCTTATAAATAAAGCATTCTGATGTGGTAAGCTATCTGAACTCTCACTTATAAATCACCTTAACCATCCAGAACCACATAATATACAGGGACTGGAACAAACAGGAGATATAAAAGAGAAAAAGAATTTTTTTCCATGTGTGTGTGTGTGTGTGTGTGTACACACACACACACATACATACATGTATTGATTTATATATATATAAACACACACATATTTGTATATTCACACATATATAAGCACCCTATATTAAGCATGCCCTGTGTATATGTGTATATACACGTATGAATAAATAAATACACACACACACACACACACACACACACACACACACACACACACACACACACACACACACATATATACTGAGAGTTGTTTTGGGTGAGACCTAATTCTTACTTCCACATCTGTTTTCACCTAAGCTCCTATTCACACCTGTTCATGGTACCACCTATACCAATGACTCTCCCACTCAAGGTTTGGGAAATGGGGTTATTTGTTAAAATTAATTATAGGTAGAATAAAGTACATATTTTGACAATTCTCAAATCACCTAAAACTTAAACCTCCAATCCCATGACTCAACTAATTATAGAGAATTATGATTGTACTTACTTCAATAAAATGCCTGCACTAAATTTTAGAAACACATAAAAATAGACATGAAACCATTGCTAATGTTTAAAAAACATATCTAGACTGTTCTAACAACAAAAATCAGAAACCTTTTTTCTTTTTTCTTTTCTTAACTGGCCTGTTCATTCGCAGCAGGAAGATGTTTCCAGCTGATGTGTTTGATTGAGGTAGCTGATAAGTTTTATTGCTCTATGTAGACAAGGAACCAAATGCCTAATAGGGGAAATTGCAGAGTCTTAACTTGGAAGCAAAGTTGGCCTCTGGCTAGTGAGTGGGTCCAGCCGAGAAGACTATTTTCAATTGCCTATAAGGTATAAAATGTAAAGCAAGAAAGAAAGACAAAAGATGGACATTTCATTAAGATAGATGAACTCAAAAAGAGCGGTGATGCAGAGAAAGTTAATAAGGGAAGTAGGGAATAAGCATCGTTGCAATTATTACCAGAATAAAGCAAATTGCTTAAGGTCCCATAAATCTTTTCAGGTTCAATCCCCCGTGCTTAACCAGATGATTTGCCTGGATCCTTGCACATGCATCTTAACCCACTGTCTTCATTTATTCCTCTTCAACAAAGGTACTTTCAGTTCAGTGTTAAAGTTTTTGACTAAAATCATTCTACTATCAAAAAACTAATGCTAAAGCATCTTTTGAATGGTTTCTGGAAATAAAAATAAAAAATGCTTCTATCTGGACTGGAAAACATATTTAGAGATGCTTCAACTGACAGAGCTACCTAGCCTCACTTACTTCTGCAGTACTAATATTTCTAGATAAAACAAAAATGAATATATACCTACAATGCAAAATTAAGTAAGAATAAGATTATTTATCCTCTTTATCTAGCCTTGTTATTTCATTACACACTCAGTTCTTTGGTGGGATTTCTCTTTTTTTGCACTGACATGGGCATTCTTTTCTTAAAGAGCATGAGAGAATACTTCTATCTACCCTCATAATATATTATCCCTATGATCCTAGTATCTAAAAAGTTAACGGATAATGTGCTACATTAATTTGCTGCCAGAGAGTAAAAACAGTGCAATTATTGAGTTGCCTTAGATACTGTGTATCCTCAAATAGTCCTATTTTCTTCATCTCTAAAAATGGGAGCGAGTCTGACATTTTTTGATGTTGTTATAAGAATTAAAGTACCTATTATTATTGAGACATCTGGTGTCCAGCACATAGCAAGCATTCAATTATGGGTCTATATTGTTATCATTATTATACACACACATAAATCATAGTTTCATATATTCATCTACTACTTTCAGAATTTAGATTTGCCTTTTTTAAATTGAAATTGAGAGTACTTATCACTTGAGTTATTAAATAATTCTTTCTTTCTTTAAATAAAGCTCTTTATCACCTGCCACCTCTCCAAGCTCCTGTATCTTCTACTCTCTTTCAGAGTCTATCTCCTTGAAATTATTCCATTTATTCTTTTTTTATTTACCATCACTTGCTGCTACATCACCTGATTGCCATCTGCATCCCTGCCACTAGGCTGAACCTTCTCTCACAGGAGTCCTTTCACCAAATCCATTTGGCTTTCCATCTCACCTTACTTAGTATCCTGGCAGCATTTGACACTTTGACAATCTTTATTTTTGTAGACTTCTGTGCACTGCAGTTCCACTTCATTCCTCTGTCTCTCTCTGAACACACAACTCTATCATCTTGCATCTGTATATAACTTGTAAATATTGATGTTCATTCCCCTATGTTGATGCTCCCCTCTTTTGTCTTCTCTTTTATAAGCTCTTGCAGGGCAAGACTTCAGTTACTGTTTCTTATTATTTACCACTGATGGTCCTCAAATCTCTGCTTTCATACTTTCCAACTGGACCTCTCAATTGCAATATGTCCCAGATGGCACAAACTCAACAGGTCCAAAATTGAAACAACATCTAATCTCTTCTCCTAAAATCAGTCCTCTCTGTGTGTTTCCTAGCTCAATAAAAGAAATACCCACCCAACTGTCCAAGCCAGGTCTGGAGGTCATCTTTAAATCATCCTTTTCATTCAAACACAGTATACAGTAGATACCAAATGCTGTTGACTCTATATTTCTCACAAATCCACAGTCCTTTTTACTTTTTCTCACAGCCACTGTCTTGGTCCACATTTTTCCTAAATTCTTACAGCTTCCAACTCCTATTTCACTTCTCTCTGCACTGAGAGAGATCTTGCTAATAACACTAAGAAGGGGGGAAAAATGCATCATAGAAGTTAAAGGTCAGGAAATTCTAACAATAGGCTAGAATTTCATGTTTGCCAGTGTACAACTACATAAGTTATTTCTTATGTTTTCAGTTGGAGGGTTAAATAGGTTATTGCATATCAAATACTCAGTATACAATAACTGCTCATTTTAACATTCAGTAACTGTTCCTTATCATTGTTTTTTTTCCCTACATTTGCTTATGTTAACTCTTTACATTAAAAACTTTTGGTGAGTTCCCACTACAATCTAGAAGAGTGTCTACACTTTCTAATTTAACTGATAACCGGTCTTCTTATAACTTGAGCATTGAATATCCATCCCCTTTACTCTGAATTTGTTACTGTCAGCAGTAGCGATATGCAATTTTTTTTAGTTCCCCTTAGGTGCCACTCTCATTCACCCTGAGTCTTTGCACACATTATTGCATTTTCCTGAATTATTCCCTTTCCATATTTTCCAGTTAAATACTACTAGATTTAGATTTTTTAAATCTCATCTTAAATATGTCAATAATAGGCAACATTTGCTGTATGGTTATTTTGTGCCAGACACTGAATAAAAATTTATACAAAGAATTTCATTTTAAAATTCCTCAAAAAGAATCCCATGAGGGAGAAAGACTTTCCTTGGTTTCAACAAGTGTCAAATAAATACCCTGGTTCTAAAACATCTCAGTACTCTATATTTACCAGAAATAACATAATTCAAAGGCTTGCTTAATTTTCTTCCCAGTTCTACTGTGAAATCCAGGAGGACAGAGAATTTAAATATAATTTGTGCATTTATGACCATATGTCCAATATAAAAAAAAGTTGGCACATGGTTATCACACGATACACCTTTGAGTCATGAAGGCATAAATGAATACAAGACTATGTCCCAGGTCCTGCATTGTTTGTCTTCTTTAACTGCTATGAATTAGGTAGTAAATCCTGACTTTACAGAAAAGAAAACTTGAATTAACAAGCACTTAGTTATTGTTCAATGCCCATAATAATTGTCAGAGCCAGTACTCACTTTCAAAACTATTGAAACAAAAGTTTATGTAGAATTTTTTTCTTTATTTAAATATCTGCTTAACTAATCCTTGTAATGGGATCAATGAGTCTTCAGTAGGCAAAAGTGGTCACTACAAGAGTCAGTGGCTGTGATTGATCCATAGCAATCCATCCACAGTCCATCGACCAGAGCCTGTTCACTTCACAACTGCTAAATGACAATGAAATGTGTTGTAAAACTAACTAGATTATAAGTTAAATGATGACTACAGGGACGATATCCACATGAACCAGGTTAAGCAAAAACATATTTCTAGTGTTAACTGCTATGAATTAAATTTATGTTAATTATTATAATTACTGATATTAAATCTAGTTTTTATGCTTGTCGCACTTTATTAGAATTAAAGCTAAAAACACCCAGAAACCATTTTGAGGTTATTGTTTATGAAATAAAAATTTTAGAGATCTTTAACCAAGACTTGTTATTTTGGAGAAAGGTGATAAAAATTTAACCTAGCTTACAAAATCTTTGCCCAGTTTCTTGGATGTACCTTTATTACTTCTCCTGGAAATCTGTTTCTATCATCTTTTAAAACTATTTCAAAGTCAAGGTTAATGGGAAGGGGAAAAAGAGGTAGAAAAGAAAAGCAAATATTGACGTCAATAAAAATTTAAAACTATGATTTGCTAAAATATCCATGGTCTATATTTCAGGTACCCAAGAAAACTCAACTTTCATTTGTGTTTTTATGGTTAGCCAACTAGACCAGAAATTCTTTTAAATCTCCAAACTACCAGTTGCTATTATTTCTTAGAAATTCTTTCTATAAAATTTTATTGCCTGGGAGATTAGATAAAATAGCTAATTAATATTTTATTTAAATATGATATATTGAAATGCTCTTTAACAATCTATAATATTTCCTAGAAGATTAGTTTCATATCTTATTTACAGATGCTTTCTACTTTATTATTTCTAATTGGAAAATTAAAGGATGGACAGGCTATGGGACTTGATGACTATAAATTTTAACTCATAATCACAATCTCTATACTATGTAACTGGCGCTAGTTTTCAGTAATATTCTTTTACAGTTACACCATTTGCTAAGTATTATGATTCAAAGCTTTTACTAACTCCAAATCTGTTAGTGAAGCTCACTGTTGGGTTCCAGAATGTCTCACTGAAAGACATGGTTCTGCAATTATTATAGGATGCCTCCAACTCAGATTCACTTGCATTAAATCAACCTATCACATTATTTATGTCTTCAAGTTCCCTAAGTCATTTTTTGGTATTGATTTTTGGATTTTTGCCTTTGACCTGTAAGACTCTGCATGGCCTATGCATATTTAAAATAACTATTGGAAATTTGCTAGTTAGTCTTCAGGAGTGAAGCTGACTCTGTGAGAGGTTCCTCAGTCTTGCATTATTATGATTACCCCCTAGGCTTTTCTATCTATTGCTCCTTTTACCTTCAGAATTAATAGATTGGGAAGATTAGGTCAATTGGCATTTCTGAGGCAAGTCTGAATTAATTTTCTTTGGCTTGTCTTGTTGAATTTCACACTCCCTGAACATCTCTCACTGATAAGCAGATTATGATGCTGGCTCATGTTCAGGGACAGAAACTCCAAATGTGTTTACAGAGTTGTATTGTTACCTTTTAGCACCATCGACTGTAATAAGCATTATCATTTATGAAGTTAAAGCTCTTCATTTTAAATTTGTGTCAAGAGGCTAATATAACTGTGATTTTAATTACTAAAAATCAATTTTAAATTAATGGCAAATTTAACCCTGGGAGATGTGTAGGAAGCCAGAGACAATCAGCCTGGCCTTTACCTTAGGTGCTGTCCTCTGCAAAAGACATTAACATAATGCTAGTTTTCTAGACCACTGGCTTTCAAACTAGGGTCTATGAAAAGCTGAAGTCAGAAGAAGAGTTCCTGGGGATTTATTATTGAAATTTAAGTCACGGTAAATCAAACTTGCAAATAGTGCAAATAATTTTTTTCAACTTCCTACTTAAAGTAGCTACATAGAGAGAATAATCATAAAAAACCACTGGTTCCAGTGTTTAGGAAACCACTGGTGTCATTAAGCAGAGCAATTTAAAGAGCATTGTAGAGAAAAGTCATATTACAAGAGATTTGAGAAAGAAAGAGCAGAGAACTGGAGGAAAGAAATGCAGATTATTTTAAAAATATATTTCTGAAATGAATCTGAAGACAATGCTAAGCACTAAAGCTAAAATAAGTTTTTTAACTTGCTAAGATGAGATAGCATTTGAATCTTTGTAGGCAATAGTATAATGGAGGCAGTATAAATTGAATGTTTCATAAAAACATACTAAAAATGTTGAGAATAACAGTGAGTGCCAGCTCTCTAAGTGGGTACAAAATCAGAGTAATGAGAGTTAATCTTGGAAAGATGGAGGGGCACTATAATCAAGTTGTCTCTTTTTAAAGCCAACAAAAGGACATGGAAGAGACTGAAAATGCAGGGCATGAAAAACTACAACAAACTGGATTCTAGAACCATTCTTCTCAAGGCCAAAAACAATATCATTCAATGGTCAATTCTCTGTCTTTCAATGTCCTCATGCAGAATATTACCAGATAATCATTCCCTCTTCCAGAAACACTCTTCACTTGGTTATCAGAACACCAGTGGCCCAATTGACCCCCACTTTATTGACTACTTTGGTGGCTCCCTTGCTCTTGACACTTAATGTGGGCTCATCTCAGGGAACTACTATCCTTAAAGCTCTTCTCTCATCTGCTACCTAGATTCATATCTAGTTTCAGGCCATTTAATTGTACAATGATAGATACCAAATGTGTGTCTCCAGATACAAACTCCCTGCCTCTCAGGAGTCATGAACTAAACCACCTCCCTAATCTAGTTAGATATCAAATGGACATCTTCAACTTCTTTTGACTAAAACAGTACTCTTAGTTTCCCTCTTACATTGACTCCTGCCCCAAGGTTTCCCATTTTCACTTTTGTTCAGGCCAAAAAACAAAGATTCAAGAGGTTCGATACAAAAGATCTTTTTTCTGCACCCCCACATCTAATCCATCAACATGTCATATCATCTTTACTATAGATATAGTAAATATCCCAAACTTCACCATTCTTTACCACCTCCTTGGCTATACACCCTGTTCCAAACTACTATTATCTCTATATTTGCTTTCATCCTTTACTCTCAAAGTCAGTTCACCATGTAGTAATTGTATAATTTTTAAAATTATAGGTCAGATTATGCTGTCTCTCTGCTGAGAAATTTCAGTCGCTCTCTTTCCCACTTAAAATAAAACCCAAATCTTTGCTTTTTGGAAGTTAGATGAATTGATCATGCCAACTCTTCAGTCCATCAATATCCCTCAATGTGTTGAGTAAATTTTTATCACCCAGACTAAGAAACTGTTGGTTGAAGGAAGTCAAATAAAGTGTTGACTAGTCCATCTTGAAGAAGTTAAGAGATATAATTATTTGGGAGCACACTCAGACTTAGGGACAGTTGTCTCTGTCCATAAGCTCTTCACTACTATCCCTAACTTCTATAAAGTGTTTGAGAGGTGCCATGGCAGAAGGATCTAAATTCTAAAATTAGTCTCTTTTTGATGTCTTATGAAAGGAAAATGAACAAAAAGATTGTCTTTATTTCCTCACTGTAGCTTTCTTAGCTAGATGTTGGGAGGAATTAATTGAATTCAATTAATTTAACTACAGATTTGAATAATTGCTACAACTACTATTAAACTACTAGAGCCAATATCAGCAATAATGAAAATATCTATTAATATGTAATGAGTGCCTAGCCCTTCGTGCACATTTGAATCTCATTGCAATACATTTCAGATAGTATCACAGGAATAAAATCCATTTCTACAGACTCTAAGCTCTGACTCCTATTAAGAAAAAATACAAAGTTAGCATGTCAGGTGGAATTTGGGGCAGTGCAGTTAATATATTTTTTGAAAAAGCCTGCCATGAACTAGATCCCTTACAAGTTCCTGATTCTACAAAACTGTTTCCTTCTTTTCTTCTGAATCCAAATGTCACTCCAAATATCTTAGCTGCTATTTTTATGATGTCTCTCTTGGACCTTTAGGATATTGTTAAAGAGAAGTGCCTCAGAGTATAATGACAGTCACTTTTAATTACAAAACTTTCCATACATTTTATACTTTAGTCAAAGTCAAAAAAATAAAAAATAAAAAAGATATCATGACTGAAGTTTGAAATAAAAGATAAATGGTTTAAGCAGTTTGGCTAATTTTAACTTTTAAAATAAAAGATTACTGTTGCATTTTAAAACGATTTATTTGTTTAAGCAACTACACATTATAACAACAGTGTTTATGTGGTTAAAATTAAAATTTAAGATGTAAGTTTGCAGTATCTCTTCATGTAAATTTGCCAACCTCCCTATGATGTACTAATTCTTTCCTTGCATAAATGCATGGTGTTAATGAGAAAACTAGTGCTCCAATCTACATTCACCTCTTTCTAAAACATCTAGTAATTTGTATAGTTAGCTAAATTTTCCATGTTTTATGCCCAAGGAAGAAAAGGGACAATGTCTCTTTTTTAGTCATTGTTTCACAACCACCTGATTAGGGGAAATGTATACTAGTTTCTTTCAGGTGGTTGGTGTCTGAACATCCTATCAAATGACACTGGGAAGGCAATAAAAGTTACATAGCATCTATAACAGTAGAAATTGGAAAGATGAAAGTTATAATGGAAAAAGGGGTTGAGGTCCCTTTAATGCCATAGATTCTGTGCAAAACCTGGACAAAAAAGTATACCTTTTGTCCATGCAATAACCTAATTTGATTCCCATTTAGATATCTTG
Source organism: Cynopterus sphinx (assembly GCA_030015415.1). Taxonomy (NCBI): domain Eukaryota; kingdom Metazoa; phylum Chordata; class Mammalia; order Chiroptera; family Pteropodidae; genus Cynopterus; species Cynopterus sphinx. The sequence goes on from CM057381.1 coordinate 14,515,328, forward strand.
AATTTGAGGAGGTGCAGGATTTTAAAATGAATGCATGAGTGGGGTAAGTAAAGTATGTGGATAAATTGTGATAACTCTCCTCTACAATATTGACCTCTGTGTTTTGGGGGAAAGTAAATTTATAATCATGGGAAATAAAACTATGAATTCCAGAAACAGTAGTTTTTTACTATTTTTCATTCATATAGAGTAAACCTTCCGGACTTGTCAAAAGGTGATTTATCTTTCAAACTTCATCCTAATGCATGTCCAGTTGGTCTTCTCAGCTAATTGTAATAACTCCTTCCACAGAATGTTTACATTACGTAGTCAAGACTTTCCTATGGTACTGTCCTACACTACTTTCTTTGATAAGCTCCTCTGTCTCTTATATCTAGCAATGTATTTGAGGGCAGTGAATGAATGCTGTACTAATTTCTTGATCCACTGGAAAAGACTAGCAACTAAAATAAATGTATTGTTTGCAGTCCATTGAAAAAAAGAACACAAGGTTCTGGGTACTTAAAAATGTACAGTAAAAGAGTAGATCTCATATTAAGTGTTCCTACTATGAATATCAACACACACACACACACACACACACACACACACACACACACACACACACATACACAAAGAAAATATCACCACCACCACTACCACCACCAAGGACAATTTATGTAATTTTTTAAACGATAGTTCTGCAATATAGATTTCTACTCTTATTGCTCAAAATAGGGTATTCCCTTCATTTTATTTGTTTAGTGGAGAATAGTAATAACCTATCACCAATGTAAACGATGTAAAATAACAACTTAAAAACTAAATTGTCCACTCTGCACAGAATTAAGTGAAATACATTAATATTGAGCTAGTGTTATAATTGGTAACTACTTGTAACTACATTTCTTAAAATACATGATATGTATTACTTTGTGTAATAGATATATAACAGGTTTTTAAAAAGAATTTCATGACATTCTAAAAATTTTTATGCAATCTTATATTGTATTCTGAGAACCCAAAGCATCTCCGACACATAGTTGAAGATGTATGGCCCAGAAAGAAGCAAATTGGTTAAGCTAAAAAGAAATATTTATTAAATGCATTAGCCTTCATAATTAACAAAGAGGCCTTTAATAAAAAATTGAAATGGTATTCCTTTCCAAATTATTTTCTGGGACTAAAAATAGTTGAACATATAATGGCTTTAAAGTAAAAAAAAAAAAGCTAAAAATGACAGAGGAAGTATTCCTCAATTAAATTATATGAGAAGGCTAAAATTAGAACTTGTAAAAGAAGATGAATATAGATTGAAAGATAATATCGTCAGTGTAAGAGGACAGATGTGATATCCTAAACCAGGAATATAGTCATCTGTGTGAAAATACATTAACATATAAATATGTAACATATGGTATAAATGATCATAATAGCTAAAGTAAGTATACATTAAAACAATGTGATTCATCATAAATAAGACAAGCAATCTTTACACATAAAGTTAACATAATCTGGAGTTAATAAATCAAAATCAATCATTTGAAATATTTAAGTTGCTCAGGTATTTAATCTATTTTAAGAGTTTTCAGACAAGATACTGATAATATAGGTCTCAAATATTTTTTAAAAATTTCTCTATCATTGGGACACTCTACCACTGATGTTCTTCAACTAGTTGTAAACATTTTTAATAAGCATTTAAGATTTTTCAAAAGCTAAAACTTGTTCTTATGTACAAAAACAAAGTAGAAATAAACATGAGGTAACCTATTATTGGAAAAAATTATACTTTTTGTTCTCTCTTGAATCCTAAGAGCATGCACTTAACCATATGAATCCTGACAGATAATAAGTATAATGAGAAAAATAAATACAATAAGTAAAATAATTAATGTTGACTCTCCTTTAACTACATTGAGTGATACTGAAGTTGGCATGACTTAATGATTTTATATTAGAAAAACATAATTTCATTTCATAAATCAAAAATTTATCTAGGATTAGGAAATGTCTAATGCTAAATAGGGAATACATTAAAATATTACTTCTCAAACTTTAATATGCCTTCAAATCACCTGAAATCTTGCTAAAATGCAGATTCTGGTTCGATAGGTATGGGATTCTACATTTCTAATTAGCTCCCAGGTAAATCAATGCTTCCAATTCCTGGGTGGATTGCATTTTTAGTAGCAAGACCTTAAATAGAATTAGTTAAGTTTTAATGATAAATCACAAGACGAAAAGATTAAGATGAATGAAAGGTAAAGGAAAGGAAGTTATTCTCTGGTTTAAGATTAACTGAAAAATAACTCTAATTAATGTGTAATGATAGACATATTAATGTTTATTTTTAACATATAGGTTTGCTACAACCCCAAAATGAACCTACATATTAGATCCCCATTAAGTTTCAGACATGGGAAATTCTTGGGCATTGTATCTCACTTGTTAAAGCCTGCACACACACACACACACACACACACACACACACACACACACAATGGTAAAGCAAAAACTGAAAGGACATTTTCTTTGGTCCATACATGTCATAATTTAATCAGGGGAACCACTGCTAATTTCACCAGCAATTTATGAGCATTTTTGTTGTTCATTTGTTTGCTTCAATTTAGGTGAACCCAAACACTTTTAACATTTGTCTCAACTTTTCAATACAAATGCAGTAAGCAACTATCTTTCTCTGTACTGTGTTTAATATCTAACTTATCCCCTACAAGCATCATCAAAGCTGAACATGATGGCCATTGCTATTCCATGCAGCCCTGAAAGACAAACTAAAGAACACACTCCAATAGCTTAAAACCTGGAGTCAAGGAAGAATTCCAGGTTTCATGGTGCCTCTCTGATCTTCCCAGTGTATATAAAAGCCACTTTCTTCAGTAACTGAAAGCAATCATAACTATCTTTCCTTGAGTCTTGTTGAACTTCTGGGGATAGAGAAAGGCATCAAATAGAAATATGCACAGGTGTCCATGGATGGCCTGCTATAATCTGTGAAAATTACAGTATGGCCTGCTATAATCTGTGAAAATTAGATAATGGGTTTCCTTAGATATAGTTTCTTAGGTATGGTTTCCAGCAGAAGACATTCTAACATCCTTAAATATTATGTCTACAGAATTCTATGTTTCTGGAGTACAACTGATCGGAAAAAAAAAATGCTTTTACTGAACTCCATCATAGATTTCATACAACTTTAGATGTAGATACACATGTATATACCAACTGATTCTAATAAAATTTAGAAATAATACCTATTTTTATTTCATTGACTTAGGCTAAGAGAAAATGCAACTATATCCACCATAGAGTGATTTCAAAGCCAATGTTATTCAGATAAGCAAGTCAATTTCAACAGCAAAATCTAACTTTAAAATTTCATAAGAATTTTTTAGTATTAACATTAACAAGGCAATTTATGTTATGACTTACTAATGAGGTTGAATTTTAAGCAGAAGTGGAAAAAAACTGTATCTTACATTTACCATACCAATTTCTCTGCATCTATGTGAGATTTCTGACTTGACTGATAATAACTTGATAAATACTAATTTATCTACTTTAATCACTTAGTTATACTAGTACTATTATAAAAAAGATTATTTTCTGTCATAAAGACTCAGCCTTTCCATAACTATCTTTTAAATTTTTTCTAAATCTTTATTAAAAATACAAATGTAAAGCAAATATAGTTTTTTTATTAAAAATGTTTTGGCAATATTATTTTGACAATGCTGTTATTTGAGAGGTCATAAAAAAATTTAATAAAAGTAGTTTTTAATTGGCAAGGAAGGTATAATTCCTCATGTGATCACATATGGTAACGCTAATTCTATTTTCCTAACATGAAAATACTTTCTTCTAATTTCAGTAAGTTATTATCTATCAAGAAACACAATTTTTCTTTTAATAAAATACTTGGAATCACATTTGAAAAGGAAAAAAACTAGTGCTTTGCACTGAAAAGCTTTGATAATACTGGTGGACAACAATCTGGATGATAGGTTTCATTTTTTCATTTTTACGATATCTTTCACTGAATGAAAGTAATTCCATTAGAAAACAAAACAAAATATGATAGATCTTAATTTAAAACATTTTTAAGATTTTGGATTTGATCACTCTTTATTTATTGGTCATCTTTTATACATCAGTAACTGGTATGCTGACCACAGAACTTCTGGGGATGGTGGAAATGGTCCATGTCTGTACTGTCCAGTGTGGTAGCCACTCGTGCTGTGTGACTATCAAGTAGCTGAAATGTGACTAGTGTGACTGAGAAAATATTCTTCTAATATTATTTACTTTTAATTACTTTAAAAATTGTCATCTGTGGCTATGCTTTATTTTATTGAATAGCACTGCAAATCTGGGCAATGAAGATACAGCTTTGCTGTAAATAAAGAAACCAGTTTTATAAATATATACAGTTAAAAATAAGTAAAAGTACACCATAAGGTTAGGTAGTGACAAGTGTTACAAAAGATAATAATTAAAAAGGACAGTCAGCATCAGAGGAGGAGCACTGAATGCAGGTATGAATGAAGTGAAGGAGAAAGCCACCTGAAAAAGAGTACTCCAGACAGAGACACAGTGAGATGAAAGTTACCAAGCTAATACTTCAAAAAAGTAACAGCTTCAATAGAAAAGAAAAGCATAATTTTTTTTCTTTATAAATTACTAGATATCAACTAATCAACTGAAACAAATATTCTTAAAATAAAGTAATCAAAAGTAATACAACTTCAGATACTGTCACAAAGGCACTTCAAACATTGAAGACACTCGCTGTTAACATTTATCAATCAAAGCTTATTTTCCAGTTTCATTTTGTAAGGCTTATCATATGCAAAAAGTTTTGGGATGTTATCATTGAATATTAATATATAAAGATTCTTGGAAAATCTACCCCAAAATTCTGATTGTATAGATAAAGATGCTGAGGCATAAAGGTATCACCCAATTCCTGTCATTAGTCCCTTTGACATCTAGTCCTGCTGCTTACTGTATAATGGTGCTATAATACTGGTAGACATCTTTAATACATTAATAATACCCCAATAAACATTAGATAGGCAGAAAATAAGACAAGTAAAGAAAGACACTAAGTGTGAGACAATATCAATGTTTGATAAGTTAATGAGAAAATTGATGGAATTGTAGTAGGACTTATTTTTCCTTCTCTCAAATTTGAAACTATTACATTTTTTATAGTAAGTTCACCTAGACTCTTGATACCTTAAACTTAAAAAACTATTTTACAATGTTGTGTCTATAATAAATTAAATATCAAGAAGAAATTTAGCAATTGATAGATCATTTTGTGAGAGATGAACCAACAAATTAAATAATGTACTTTCCAAGATAGAACTTGGGATTTCTACTTTGAAAATGCTGAATCCAGCACACTGGGTGGTCAGACTTCAGTAAAAAATTGTTAATATAAAATTAATAATTACATTATAGACAGATGTGTTCAAATGCATTAATGAATATAGATTTGTCAACATAAACTTTTCTTAGCATAATTTTACTAATTATAACTCAGACTTTTCTGTAATTTTAAATGATGTATATTTTAAAACATACCGAAACCTTTTTTTTGTCTTTTAGTTAGAATACACATTGCTTTGTTAGTTTTTTAATTCCCTTAAGTTCTTGATCCTTCCTAGTAATATATTAAAATGTCAAATGAAAGCTAATTTTTCATTTGACCCTATAGATAAATAAAAAATAGGAAGTGGGGGGAGTCAAACTGGCATTTTTTTATTTTCCATCCCACTGAAAAGTACTGAGAAATGATTGCATAAGAAGTTCTCAAGACCTTGGCCTTCATTCTACATACATGAGATCTTTTAAGACTGAATCTCTCAAAGCAAAGAAATATGTTTTTGATGTTTTAGTATCCACTAACACTTTGGTAAATGCTCTGAAAAATATTCCCTTTTTATGAAAATAATTTTATTCTTTGAGTTTTTAATCTTTACTATGGGCTAAATCCTAATTCCATAAGTAATATAAACACACACTTTACACATTATATAACTACTATATTTCTGTCTAGAATGCTAATTCATTGGAAAATGACATTGTTTGAAAAATATAAATTCCTTGAAAACAAGGAGGAATGTCTTGCTTATTTAGTTGTCCCTATTCTAGCACAGAACAGGCTCTCAATAAATACTTGATAAGTATTTGCATGAATTTGAAGAATTCGTCTTTACAATCTATTATTTTGTTTATGTCCTCTCGTTTACCATCTTGAATTGCTTCCTACTTACTAAAACTCCCTCCAACATTTTTATATAATCTTCAAAATGTTAGAGATATATACTTACAGTTCAATTTGAAAACACAGGAAACAATGAGCATCTCTAGAAAGTTATTGTGTGCTCACTTTAATTTAACTCCAGCCTGCTACTTCAGGCATATCTCTAATCATATTTTTTTTTTGCACAAATCTCTCTTTGGTCAAACCAGCAACTCCCTTGCCTGGACCTGCCTTATATTCTTCTGCATGTTATTATCTCTCTTCTACCTGTCCTGCTTCAGGCATCTTCCAAGAGTATTTTCTCTCTTTTTTCTTTTTCTGCTAATTATCCTTCCAAAAACCATATGAAAGAAAAAAAATCTAAAACAGGGGGTCTTACTGGAATTGAAATGCTTGATTTCCATGTGACCCTAAGCAAGTCATTTCACTTTGATATTTTATTATAAAAATCCAATTTATAATTAAAGGACTACTAGAAAACTTACGACAGATTAATACACTTCTTAGCACATATTAAGAATGTAAAATACACTCTTCTTCTACCATGCATCTATCAGTCAACATTTTTTCAATGATAAGATGTTGAAGAAAAAAAATCTGAATTTCCAAACCAATACTGTTATTGTGAATAATTGAGAGAACAAACTTTAAAGTGATATAAAGATTATTAAAAAAGAAATATTACCTACCATTGACTTAAATTTTGAGACATTTTGTTGTTTTTGAGACATTTTGAAGTTTACCTGACCATCACAGTCATAGCTGATTTTTCTATCAAACTAGTTGGTTGCATATATATTGTCTAATATTATGAATATAAAAATGAATTGATTTATAAGTAATTTCAGAAAATATTTTAGGGTCCTTAGATCCCAAATGACATCATACTCAATCTGACTTAATGAAAATAAATTCGAAACTGGGGGGCAAAGTTAGAAATATATCAGAAGAGTCCCAAGCTGTCACATGAAATGGAAGGAAGGCTGGATAACTAAGCATTGATGGCTAAACTCAGAAAAGTGGGATTCATTGTGAGTGAAGCAGATTCCTCAGAAGATGCCATTTAAAATAATGCAAATATTCATTAAAGGGATAAGCATAGCCCTTTCCTTTCTTTTTTGTATAGAACTGCAACTTTTAAAGTCCCTCTATTTACATATCCTGTTCATTAAATTATTTCCAGAAACATACATAGCAACATCGTGTTTGTAAGGAATCTTTTGTTAAGACTCTATTATCTTTCCTCAAGTAGCCAGGAGAGAAAATTGCTTAATGGGTACCATCCTTTCTACCCAATCCTGTTTTGAGTTTCCACCTTCTATTGTTCCTTTCTCAATTCATCACTACCCAATTTGCTTTTGTAAAAACTAGAGAGATAAGCTGAAAATACACAGGCACGAAAACCCAATTATAGCACAAGCCATAACTGTGTCCCTATATGCCTGACTAAAGTCACATTTGTTTGTAATCAAACATACATCCAGTGACATGCTAGATTTAGATTACATCTAAGATAATTTTTTTTAGCCCAGTGAAATAAAAATATCTGATAAATTAATCCTATACCTAAGTTGTTAGTATCGTAAGATCTTTCCTTTCCTTGAAGCTTTAGGTTTTGGTCACCTATGTATAAGGGATCATGAGATATGCAATAAGAAATTAAAAACACATCCACACAAAAGAAAAAAAAAGGTCTCTGGCATACTTCACTTATAACTCCATCCCTACTGTTCCCACACAACTCTTTCACATACTCACATCTATTTTTCCTCTATTCAGGTTTTACTAAAATCAGTGCAAAAGTAAGCATGATATCTAAACTCTGGTCTGATGTTGAACAGAGTTAGGAAACGAACATGAATCCCAACTATATTACCTGTTTTATGCTAAAACATGAGTTTTTCCAAAAGAAATAAATCATAAAAATAATAACCTCTCAAAGCCTACATTATTGTAGGTTACCTTGAATATATTCTTAGTTCACTTTCTTATAAGTGGGGAAAAAACTTTAATTACAAGTAACGATTAAAGAGAAAGCCTGCAGTTATGAGTTTACAGAAGTTTCAAAGAAAGGTTCTTTTAATTTTTCAGTTTGATAGTCTCTTATAATCCCCATGGCAACAAACCTTTACTAATTCTGTCTACATTTTCTATGGAAGTGAAACCAGTTTTAAATATTTCTGTTAAGTCAGATTTTATTATACAAACAAGGCTAACATTTAACTTCAGTGTCACTAATATTTAAGTTACAAGAAACAATAGAACTTCAAAATTTTGTATGTTTAGATTATTTTAGTTCTTTCTACTATATGAATAATTTTTTAAATGGACAGAATACTGTTAAAGCAAAATTATTTATTAAACTGAGTGGAAATCTTTGGAGAGTTTTAGTAAAATTACTTATCAAACACTTTATGGATGTTCATTATGTTGCCAGTACTATGCTAAGTGCTTTCATATATTAATTTATTGATTATTGCACTCATATAAGCATTATAGAAATGTTAACACATTTAATAGTTCTCTTTTTCACAAATGCTGAGATACAAAATAATTGGCTTCAAGTTAAAACATACGGGACAAAGACAAAAAATTAATGATGGCCACTGAAAATTGAAATGAGATTTGTAACTCTCCTTTCACCTCCATTATCTCTATGTATTTCATTCTATGTTCAATGAACTATCTCTCTGTTATTGACCATGTCTGGTCATCTCATATTACCTGTATGATATATGCTTAGAGAAAAAAATTATTTAAATATTTGCTCAAAGATTACAATCGAGGAATTAAAACTGCTAACTAGAGATGGCATCTTAAGATAAAAACAAATACAATTGGGATCATTTACTGTTTTGAAATACATTACCATTTCTTCTCAAATAATAATAATGTTTATTATTTTATTAGATTATTCTTTAAAACTTTAAATTTTTTGTTTTCTAATGATCTCTAGAAATCTTTCCAAAAAAATATTTTGTTTCAAATCATTTAATATACTGGGGAAAGACTGATAAGTTTTATGGCTCTGTAACTTTTACAACTGAAACCACTCCATGGTTAGAGTACATGTTGAAACATAGTGAAAAATAAAATGCTTCAAGAGCATAATGAAGAGACACCACTGATGTCAAGAAGGGAATCTCTACCAAGAGAGACAATTGTAATTATAAGACTGGGGTTGATGTGCATCAAGGAAGAAATGCTGATTTCACTGAAAGTAGGAAGTGGAATCATTTGTGTCAACTGAGAAATCTCCATAACAAGAGGTCATCAGAGCCTCATACGAACTACTGCTAAAAATGCTGGGTAAATTAACAATGTCTTGAATATTATTAAGTTTATGCATTTTGAGATCTTTAAAAGTAGTTAATAGGGAATTAACTATTACTACTAGTTAATAGGTAATCTATTATTTTAATCAGTATTGAAGGATTCAAACAACAGTTCTTGGTGCAATAATAATTTGTCACTCTCATAAAGAGTTATTCGATTTTATCAGATCTTTTTTTGACAAAAATAAGAATCTATACCAATTAGAAAAGCTGTTAGGGAAAACGATTCATGCTCATAAGGATATTGGTAGATTTATATTTTCATAGTATCAATAACTGTAATAATATGTAAAGACATATACTCACTCAAAAATAGTATAAAAATGATCACTCGAAAGTAAAAGTTAAAAGATTGCCTATGGCATAATTTCATACATATGAAATGTTCAGAAAAGTCATATTCATAAAGACAGAGAGTAAATTAGTAGTTGCCTGGGGCCTGAGGGTGAGGAGATAATCAACAGTGAATTGGCACAAGGGATCGATCCACTGGGGCAATGAAAATGTTCCCAAAATGGTGTATAGTGCCAAATTCGTTAAAAATTGTGGGATTATACACTCTGAATGAGCTATATGGGATATAAAATACGCTTTGATAAAGTTGTAAAAAAAAAAATAGAGATGAGACCACTAACTTATCAAAGAGAAGTGGAACCAAAGTGATTTACTGCTTAATCTGTAATAGTCTACAGTAAAACTGAAAAAAATTGGATACGTTACTTAATGTCTACGAAACACAGTTTCTTCATCAATGAAATGATAAGAACACTTCATAGGACTACTGTAAGGGTTAAAAAATGCGCAAATAAAAGAATGTGTGAAATCTAGTACATAATAATTACTAGGTTTAGTAGTTCTGAGTACTGATATGAATATGTCAAAACTAAAAATGAATTGCAACAGAAGGCAAATAGATCTGTCCTTAAGAAATGTATTGGTTGAGAATGTAATCAGGACACAAGAACCTTGGTATTTATTAGAATTCTCATCAAGAATGTCCTACCCTTCAGTGATGAAAAACCATTATCATCTATTAACCCTGGCAGAAAATTCACACACATGGAAGGAAGGAATGAAGAAAGGGAGGAAGGAAGTAGAGAAAAGGGTGGGAGTGTAGGGAGGAGGGGGTGAGGGAAGGAAGGTATGGAGGAGGCCTTACAAACTTACTAAAATCGAAATGACCATGAGTTATTGAAAACCATAAATAGTGAAAATGTACAGTGAAAAGTATTTCACATATATGGCAAATACTATTATAATATAAATAAATAACACTTAAAGTTTTGTATATATTTTCAAAAATTAATTTCTGGGCAAATACATTTTGATGTATGCTTATGTAATGATTCATTTCATTGTCTTTAAAACACTTTTCTCTTTTTGAAATCAACCTTGATTCCTGGGATGAGTGTTAGAAGATTAAAAAAAAAATCCTGGCTGAGCCACAAAGGAACTGTGTGACCTTGAAAAAGCCTCAAATACGGAGCTTTAACTTTGTTCAAATTGGGAATAGGAACCAAATTTACACAACGTCTGTGGAATTCAAACACATGATTTAATGTGAAATTAATTTATAAATTTATTGACTATAGGCAAAAAAAAAAAGTACTGCTTTTATTATTCTCTTTGCAAGAAGAAACCATCGGGCAAAGTCTAGGCTGGAAATTTAAGGGTGAACAGGAAATTACATTTTTGCTACGTTACTCCATAGGGATTGTTTGTGCACCTTACAGAAGCAAAAGCAAAATGGACAAAATTATAAAAACTGAATACAATTTAACAAATAGTGAGAAATGCATACATCAGAAAGTTTAAATTTAAACCTGCCCTATTACATGTGGCTGGCTCTGTCTGGCTGCTTATTTGCATGTTTGCTAACAGCAGCAATTACATATTTGGTGGAGAGCATTTCATTAACATGATCAATGTATGCATTCCCATGGCAAAATGTATGTGCTAATGGATCTCATTTCTGTTCTGTACAATATAAGGAAGAGAACATAGTTCTAGGTTAAAGCCATTATTATGGGAGGGACTGGTTACAAAGAGTTTATTTTCTAAAAAATAGCTAGTGCTGAGAAAATAATATTAAATTATTTTTACTTAAAATACTTCAAATTGTCTTCAAAGAATATTTAGTAGCAGTTGAATAGAGAGCTTAAAAATTTCATGTACTTGGTTATTACCAAGGGCCATAGACCCCTAGAAAATTTCACAGGGTCTATGGAAACTTTGAATAATTTTTAAAAAATATATATGGGTATAAAAATTTTTCTGGAGAGTGAGCCCATAGCTTTTACATAATAATCAAAGGAGTCCAAAACACAAAAGTTTAAACAATGCTGTTTTTAAAATATTTAAAGTAGTAAATATGTTTGTGTAATATTAATAACCATTTACATGCTTAAGGCTATTACACAATTCTGAAATGATTAAAATAAGTAATTGCCAAAGGGCACTATATTACATGCATGCATTTAATACTATATTTAAGAATAACCTCCTAAAATATACCAATTAATAGTTATGATTTATAAATGAATTATTCTAACACTGCCATTCCTCAATTAAGATATGAGGTAATAATGTAAAAAAGTGACTCAGTTATCAAAACAAAAGTTTGCCTGTATTTATTGTTTTCAATAGTTGTAAAGCAAAATGTATTTATTAAATATATACTTATGCCCAAATGACAAATCACTAGATGATAATTTTTCTAGACTTTAAGGACAATATACTTATCTTAAATACAATGTATATACTTTGTATAATGAAATGAAAATATTAGTTATTATTGTCCCATTGTGTAGGTAACATACTTTATTCTATCTTGCAAGTATGTTAAGAAGTAAAATAAAAATCATAAAATTAACCCTAGTATGCATCTTGCCATATAACCAGATCAAATACATTGCTTGCTTCTTCTAAAGTGTGACTAATAATACTTATTTAACTCTCAAGTGAATATCAGAATGCGTTTTTGAAGTGAAATTTAGTGGTAAAAATGATTTGAATAATTTGTTAATGTGTTTTAATATGGTAATAAAATATGCACTATTTATGAATAAAAATATGGGCAAAATATTTATAAAGAATGATATCTCAGGAAAAAAAGTATAAAAAAGTGAAATGGCTAGAAATGCTAAATAGCATTTAAATAGAAAACAATATCAAAGAAATAGTCAAAAGGGAAAATGCATATTTGAAATCAGTTTTCTCTTCTGTGGAAAAACGCCATGTTATCCAGAGCTGATAATATTTAACCAAAATACTAATTAGCCTCTTGCCAGCTCCTGTTGGTCCCCAGATTTGAAGATTTCATTATTCAAATATTTTTCATGACATGGATGAAAAGATTTTTTTAAAGTTTTGTTTTGTGTGCAGCATCAAAATATAAATGTGAGCTAAAAATATTTTCATTCAACTATATTTGTTGAATGGACCTGACCAACTATTTTTAAAGGAAAAACATCAACAAAAGGTAAAACAAAACCTAGGAAATGGGGCAGAATGGGCTAAACCTCTCTGCGCTAAAATAAAGGTGATGTTAAGATCAACAGCAATTTTGTAATATTCATTCCACATTTATGACTTGTAAGTTTTCATTTGTGCTATTTCAAATGCGCATCATTACAAAATGGAACACTTTCATATGTAAAATGTTTAAACTTTTAATGATATAGATGATTTTTTTTGCTGTTTTAAACAAATATATGAATAAAATAATCTGTAAATAAAAATATTATTTCCTATAAAAATGTAATTCGATTCCCTACTTCTTATCTTAGGGAACCTAAACATAAAACACGTAGCAAACTCATATAGATTCCTACCCCTCCATGAGGAGTACATAACTTTCTCTGAGGAAATGGCCCAGAGGTTGTACCCTACAGGCTTCACGGTGACTCTAAATACTGTGGTGAACTCAGGATGATACAGGGTTTGTCCTCAGCCCAGATAGTTGAACATTATTAGCAAAATAAGTGAGCCCATCTAAGTAAGCTAACCTGAACCACATGTGCATATTTATATTTACTATATTTGAGAAACTAACCTTACATTTTAATAGGATGTCATAACTAATGTATGCCAAACTTTTACCCTTAAATATCTATTTAGCTTCTATATATATAGCATAAAAGTTCCATTAACAGACCTGCATATATTTTCTCCACATTACCTCCATGAAACTGCTTCTCTGCAGTCTAGAATCTCAGTTAAAGTGTAAATTGCTTGATATTCCAATGATGAAAAGCAGACAAAACGAGTGACTAGGGATTTGAGGGGGAAGCCCATTTGGTGTCTTTTAGCCAAGGTTCCACAGGTGAGAGCAAATCATCACTTAGGAGAACAGCCTCTGGATTACAAGGCCACTCACCATACCACATGTTTTAACTCATCACTTTATCAATAAGTTAAGTTCAGGGACTCCTTATGAGAAAACCAGAGGACAACTTCAAAAAATGTTCACAAACAAATTCAACACAAAATCTCAACACTGTACAAAACAATTTCTGAAACTTTATTGTGAATTTTAAGGTACATTTAGTAAAGAATGTTTTCCTTAATATAATTAAAATAAATTGGAAAAAATGCACATACTACTTCTTTAAAGCAAAGATAAGTACAGACTTTTGAAGCCACAATATATACAATTATATGAGTGCAATAAGCTTCCAAATACATTAGGTATATATCTGTTTAAATAAATAGCAGAATACTTGATTTGACATATGTGAGAGTCATACTGATTACACCAAAAATGTTTTACAAAATATAGCCCAAAATGGAACGTTATACATTTTGATATACAACTTTTTAAATACTTTATTATAGCATTATTTAATTCAAATTATAGTGTACAAAAGTCCATTTTAATGAGGACAAATGTTAATTGTGTTTTTAACACTGTTCAGCAAAGATAGATATTAAGATGCATCCCTATACATGTTACTAAATTCCCATTCAACTTAAATCACTAGCACAGGGAGGAAAATTTCCTATCAATTATTAACAGTAATAATTGTTATTGATAGTTTATCAATGTAACACACTGCAACATTATTTTGGCTATTTTAAATCTTCTAAAATGTATCATCTAATGCTTGATCCATTTTTTGTGTATATAAAAACTTAATTTAAAATCAAAATAGAAGATATCGCTACATTGAATTTCTTATCTACTCTGTAATACACTTATTTTAAATAATACTTTTAATTATCAGTTTTCAATTGGGAGCTTTTCCCCAGTTCTTTAATAATAATGCTTTGTGTAGTGCCTTATGCTGAATCTCAAGATTTTCAGTAGAATTAGCAATAGAATATACTGTAATGTGAATGCTACCTACAGAATAATGATGGTATTATAGGAACATATGATGTCAAGTGTTTACATTTATGATTATTCATACATTGTAGAATAAGGGAGATTATTTTCAGCCACATTTCCTCATTTTTAGCCTATAGTTACACATGACAATTTGTATGGAGGATGTATAAATGTGGGTATTTTGCAGAAGCAGAACTGATCGTAAGTTACCAGAATTATTGTTGCTTTTTAAACTGAAAACAAATGTTTTATTTTCTATACGTTTCTTTTAATAATAAAAGAATGAAAAAAATCATATATATCCACCTATCACAGAGTGGTAAAGTGGGGAGAGGAACCACTCAATGATCATTCTTCAAAAATTACTTAGGCACAGTGATTGAAAAGATGCATTTTTCAGTTACACATTGAATAATGTGTTTATCTGACTGTGCCTACAAAACCAGTCTGGTAATATTAGAATACAATTATAAAATGACATTATCGTTCTTTTTTTTATATGAGTACTATAAAAACAATATTAAGAAAACCTGTTATATGTGAACAAATGTTACGTTTTTTATATTTTTAGAATATGAGGATATCAACATGGCTAAGAGCATACTTAAAAACAAACAAGACAAGTTAAATTCTCCTAAACCTCCCCATTACTGATTGCCCACTGTTGTAATGGAACAGCACCACATGTCAAGCACCCAGTCAAACTCTGTAACTCACCAAGTTGCCTTTTATTGGTCAGAATGAAAGCATATACATCTTCTGCAAGAAGTCAGCTGATATTAAGAAAGCTATGTAGAGAACACACAAATACAGTCTTAATCTACTTTTAGCGCAAGCCATAAATCTGGAAAGCATAAGCTTTGCTTTCCTAACTATGGCAACTTTTTCTTCCGTCAGTGAGAAATGCCATTAGAACTATTAACATTCAGTTTATGTTAAGAAGAAATGTGTTCATTCATGAGCGGGGTGTTTCTGCTGTCCATATTTGTATCAAGGTGTGTGGGTGTTAGTATATTTTCAAGCTAATAAAAGAGAAAATATAATTCAAGTGATGTGTGATTGCCAAAGAGTAATCTTATTTCTTCCCTCGTAAAATGAACAGGGGTTAATTAAGCAAATTGAGATATCGTCTCAGCACTCTGTGCTTTAAGAACTCAACAGTGACAGAGTAATAATCGGTTTAACTATAAAGTATGTATACAGTCAGACTCAGTTAAAACATTTCCAGTCTCTTGATCACTCACTCAGAATGTTAGCAACTTAATAACAGATTTCAAATATTCTTTAATTCATTCTTAATTTTTTGAAGTTAAATGAATATAAATAAGCTTTCATAAGCTACAAATACTACTAAATTGGGTAATAAATTTATTAAAAATTTTAAGACAATTATCTCATTTTATCTACATTCAGAACTCCATCACTGTGGTTACTAGACTTTATAATTCTATTTTAATGCCTTCTGTATATGAAAGACTCATCTACAATAGTCTCAAACATAGTATGATTAGAGTCTGTAATTTCTTTTTCAAATAATCATTTTAAATTTGGTGTATTCTTAATTCTGTTGACTTTAATATTACTATTTTAAGAGTAAAACAAAACAAAACAAAACTTTTGAAAAACTCTATGAATAAGTAGAACCTATTGCCTGAATGGATCTAAGTGACACCAAGTAAGTCATTTCAACATTGCTATAATTCACTTTTGTCAATCCCTGCACAGCATTCAAATATGTTTTGTGGTTAAAAGACAGAATACATGTAATGAAGGGAAAGAAATCACCTTCTACTGAATGAACATCTCAAAAAATCACATTGTCAAAAATCTAAAGATTAGCACCTCTAGCAGAAATCTATGTAAAAATATGTTTAAGAGTTTGCTAAATTAAAATCTGAAAACAGTACTTTTATTAAAGTGCCACTATGGAAACAATTTGAAATCGAGTTAAAAATTTCTCAGATAACTTGCAAAAATAAATACACAGACATAATATTAGAAAATATTGCCATAATTCTACTGCTATGAGAGATAAGCTCTGTAAGCAGAGGAAAGAAAAGCTGGAATTAGGGGAGCCTTCAATACTGTGTAGTTAAACTATTATTATTAAAACTTTTGGCAAAGTACTGAAAATGTCTTCACTTCAGAGATATTTCATACAGTAACATGTTTATGACTGTATATTAGATTTGCTGTGCATATTCATTACATTTTATTTTCTTAATATAGTCACAGATTAAGCATACCTTTTTTGTGAATACTTTTATGAGATAAAAGTGGCTGTAATTAAATGGGCAAAATTATACACTGCATACAATTTAGGTTATTCCGCTGAATCAATTCTTGATATTTTAAAAAAATTATTTGACAAGAAAAATTACACCAGCTTAAATTACATATGTGTTTTCTATTTCCCTTTTTATCTACTTCTTTGACTTTTTAAACATGCAAAGGCTAGGAATTGGTGTCCATTTGCCTTTCATAAGTACATCACTGCAGAAAAACCATTGCAGAATTTTTCACTCTACTATGTAATTTTCAGTTCCAATATTCCTCTCATGTCATTCCTCAACTGCTTAGAATTGATGTGTATTAATCCATAACTGTGGAGGGAAAAACAAGTACATGCTAGAAATCTTCTGGCCTCCTCAAGGCAGAAATTTCCAATGCTAAGACTCTTAAATTGGGCTCTTGTAATGTCCATTTGGATAGAGACTGCCTGTCACAATCATAACCAATAGGCATAATGTCACTACAAATTATCACCAACACCCGGAATGTCAATGCAAATTAATTTAGTATTTCACAAAGCCTTGATAAAAGACAACTCCAGCTATATTTTAAGTCATCTAGAAAGCTAAAACAACACATCATGTTAGGCCAAAACATCTGCATGCAAGGGGTTTAATTTCCAAATCTCAACGGGAAACCCCCTCACAAGACTGCAACCTATTGTGAGACCAAGAAGCCTAGCACTCTTCTACCTGAATCTGATAAAAAAAGATTGCTAAAAGTGTTTGCTTTTATGTCTGTTCTCATCGAACTCCATGAAAAATTATCATTAAAAAAATTATTCTCTGAAAAGAATTTAACAAACATACAGACAAAATTATTCTATCTTTGCATATGTTATTGAGTTCAGAGGAAACTTGCCTATATGACTTTGAGTTCATATTCAAGAATGTTTTTCTATATCTTACTCTAATAATTTAAACTAAGGAAGTCCTGCCACTCTAGTGCATGAACAAATTAACAGGTGAACTTAGCTTTCTTATATCAATGGTTGATCTAAAGGCTGCTCTTGCTAAATTATTATTGTCTGATTAACATCATGACTACATTTGGTCAACATGTTCAATACTGCTCCTTAATTAGAATAATTAAAATTTTTCTGACTATTAAAGCTTATTAGTTAAGGGTCATCAAGAAAAAGCTTTCACTCCATAATTAAACTAAGCTTTAAATAATAACTGGGTCCACACAATCAAAATGTAAGCAATGCCAACTTCAAAACCATAGGTTTTTGGAATTATGTCCATCTGCTCATCTCATATCAAAAAACTTTTTTTCAAGAGAAGATTTTTTTTATTCTCTAAACAAGAATAGCATTTATGACTGAGTCAGCGACCAACATGCACTGCACATAATGGACAAAAAGGTTATATTATTCCAAGCATCATTTTTTGGTCAAATAAAGTAGGGAAAACTGTGCATTCATAACTCTCAGCTATTTGACCTTCAAATGTCCCTCTAATTAAAACTGAAACTTTCTCACCCAGAACTTTTTATCAAAATGCATCCATTATAATAATCCATGATAAATTTTATTTGACTAAAATTGTTCCCTCCAGTTCAAAAATTTAAGGGACAGCCTGAAAGTGTCTAACCCCTATAGTCAGAATTTTTAGCAAGGAGGCATTAAGAAGACAGTAATAAAATATGATATATTTATAGAACTGCATAAAATTATTGGATAGTTTTTGTGGTTGCAGATGAAAATATTAGAAAACACACTCCAAAGCTATAAATTTATATATAACAATAATAAAATAACTTATTAGACACATGTTCCTAAACAGACAAGAAGACATATTCTCCCAGTGCATTATAGATACGTTGGGGAAAGGTCCATGATGATCCTAGCTGGCAAGTTTGTGATAAGGTGGAGGTTGGCTGGTGCTTTTGACCCATTTGGGAACAGGGGCTGGAATAAATAATTTAAAAAAAAAGCGAAAGCAAAAGGAAAGTATCATTCTAGTCTAGTGAAGAAGAGAGATTGTTTTGTTATCATAGTCTGACCTTCCCCTCTTCTAGATCCCTTTCTATCTGATATGAGAAGTAGTTTTTATTAAAAAGAGGATTCTTGTTACATTTTGAGACAAGCAGAATGTTTGACATTCACTGAGAAAATCCACTGTTCGTGGAAATTTGGAAATTATTCAGAATCCTACAGCCTCGAAGATTCCAATGTTCTTACTATCATTACTATGTACTGGCTGTGAAGGTTTGCAATAAGTAGGAAATAACCATACACGCCACAGGCATGGTTGTTCGTTCCATCGCACCACTTGCTCAGTGGTGACATTTATACACTAAAAAAATGAAAAATATACATTAAAATAGACTTTGGCTATCCTTTCTTTATCTTGACATGACAAATTTATTTCTGGCACAATTGACTCTAGGTGATGTGCCACAATTTTATATTTTAAAATAAAAGTTCAACCATAGATGCAGTATTGCTTAGCAACTGCAAGCAAAGCCTCTGGTGTAACACTGCTAGGGTTCAAGTCCTAAACTTCTCTCTGCTTATTATAACTGTGACCTTCAGCAACTCATTTACCTTCTCTTCAGCTGTAGAAGAGGAACAGCAGTAATACCCGACTCACAAGGTCATCGTTCAATTTAAGGAGTCAATACATGTAAAGGGCAGAGAAGGATGCCAGGCACATAGTAAGCACTCAAGTAAATGTTGGCTGTTATCATCACCTGCTGTTGGAAATCTGCTTTCAAAGCACTGCAAACTAAGTTTCTAGAAATAAGGAGATGATGGAGCCAAAATGAACACTGTGATCTCCTCTTTACAGAGCCCAGAACATCTCCCATGTCTTCCATGAAGCTGTTCGCTATTTAGCTAAAATAACTGAGTTTTATTTTGGTCAGTTACCTTCATATATGTTTAAAACATGTTTACATTTTTAATAATAAAGTAACGACTAATCATGTTAAAGTATTCAATAATTAGTTTCAATCTCGATAACATACCATTAATATTAATGAGTTTACTTTTTACTGTTAATTTTTCCTTGATATAAACTATACTAACTATTATGGTTATCTAAATGTTGCTTTTGTCCAAATTCCTAACAAATTTATTTCTTTTTCAGGCAAAATATTAGAAGGCACAGTCTACATAAATTCATTAATTTACAAGCATCCAATTCCAAATCATATGCCAGTGGACATCATCCCTTTATACTTTTATAATAGAGAATTGATTTGATTAGTCATATATCTGTGATTTGCTTTACTGTCCTAGAATGGTTCACTACGACAATAAACTCACAGGATTTGAAGTCTTGGCTTGTCCAGCTTTTCACCTTGCCAGAGACTGTTTTCATCTCATTCCATCAATTACTGCCCATAATGCCTACCATGCCTCTTGTGCAGATATCATAGGGCTTTCATTTGACACTAATCTTTTTGTTTTATATTACCTTAGCATTCTGTATAATTTGCTGTTACCTGCATTAATAACATTAAATAGTTTTCAGATATTTTTTGTATTAACCTCCAAATGAACTTATATCCATGGAACAAATACTTAGAAAATATTTCATGTGCATGTAGCTATACAGTTAAGGAAGGTATCTTTGTTGTTGCCATTCAGGATATAAGTATTGGATGAGCTTGTTTAATATGGAAAACAAAACAGTGTCATGTGGCCAACATGTGCCATTTCTGGAACTACACCTCCTCCATTTATACCAGCTTCCCAAACTTGCAAAGTAACTGCTAAACCCATTCACCTATAGTGTAAAATATTCTTTTACATACCTCTACCAAAGACACTGATAGAATTGGGATTTTGTAAAGTTTTTATAAAATAAAAGAGCACGATGCAGTAAGTAGTACTAAATGAAAGCAAACTTTGATGTTGAGTTATCACTGAGACAGAGAGTAGGCATTCCTAGGCTACTGTCCAGGCCAGAACCATCCTGTAAGGCCCTTTGCTACAGTGATCCGGAGATAATGTGGTAGGCTCTTTTATGTCAAAACATAGTTCTAATTGTCCCTGTAAGTAAATAACATGTATTCCACATCTGGGTGATATATTTGGGGGCTACTTCAGCTAACTTCCAATTTAGTCCCTTTAATCCCAAACTTGATTTTCTTTCAACAATAGATTGACAGTTCTGATTATTTACATTATTTCTTCAGATTAACTCAATTTCATCTTTGAATAAACAAGCTGCCAATAAAATCAATGAGCATTATCAGTTTTAATTAGCTTTTGTAGGATTTATTCTGGTAACAAATAAATTGTCAATGAAAATTATTACTGTTTGACTTTTAAAAACTATATTTACATATTATCCCCAAACTATGTAGACTTCTCCAATATTCAGAAGAGTTGAAATACTAAATTCATTTTAATGCCTTACTACAGAAAAATAATTCAGATATAACTAGTATAATATTACTGATAAATATATGGTAGCTACTTCCTATTCGAAGCTGATAGTTTTACAATCAAACTATAATCAATAATCTGCTTGAGATTTCATAATTCTGCCTTTTGATTTCTGATTTAGAACAAAAAAACTAATTTCTAGTTCAGAAGCAAAAAAAATCAGGCAGAGACCTCAAAGAAGATACAGGCAATGCTCTGTTATCAACACAAATCCGAGATTGTGATAACATGGATCATAAAAACAGTGAAAACATTACAAATTGTTCCCTGTTGGGAGAGGCTGAACCATACAATGTACTTTGTAATTGTTTTTCTTGAGCTAATATTAGTGATGATTGGTACTGTCTGAACATGTATCAACTGATGATATAAGGAAGTAGGCCAAACGGAGTTAATTGATAAGAAGAAACCTGTCAAAAACTGATGTTTCCTTAATAAAATCTATAGTTCTATTTTTAATAATAAAACTGAAAAAAAAAGCCTGAATTCAGTGATCTAACTTTCAGATGAAAAAACTGAATTCTCAAGATGCTAAGTATAGTTTTAGTAAAATTTGGATAGAAAATTAGAAAGCAATGTGTATAAAAGTTTTTAAGATGGGAAAATATAGGTTTTTATTTTAATAACACCTACTGGTTTATTTTCTTTGGTGAAGCAATGCATAGTCACTTGTAAAAATTATATTAAGCAAAGAATTAAAACTTTGTAAAAACATTAACTGTCACCATGAGAAATAGTGAGACTGCCACATTTCTAATTTTATGTAGAAGTTGGTTAGTACAAACTCTAACACTCATGTGACTTCCCCACCAATGTGTTTATAAAATGTATCTGTTTTACTAAGCTTAGTATATCCTGTTGCTTGGTTTTAAATTAGCTTTCCAAACTGTCCATATTTCCATATCATTCAACAGTGGATTACATTTAGTTATATGATTGGTTATATCAATAAATTTATGATTTCCAAAAAAAGTTGTTTATATCTTAATTGACATATTTAATTAAGAAATGCTTTTATACAATTTATTCCTGAGATCCAAATGTTTGCCAAGTTTCAATTTTTCAGTTCATTTATATTATAGTAATTAGTTGGGAGATAGTTGCCTAAGTAGCCACAGAAAAATTGGAAAGATCTTTTTGGCATCAGTTTGATGGTTTTCACTGAAGCCTAACTGCAGTTAAAATAGTACATTTTCTGACAGTAAAAATTTATCTTAAAAATACATTTGTACAAAAATGTGCAGGTAAGGCATTAATTGCATTATTTTATCAAAATAACAAAGAATTTTCCTTTAATATAATATAAAAATTTCGAAATGACTTGCTCATATAAACATTCACTTTTGAGTAAATTATTCATGTTTTAGAAATGATTAAGTTAAAAAATAACTGTCTTACTTGAAATGTAAAGCCCAATTCTAAAATTTTCTGCTGTGATTAAAGGAAACCAAATTTTCAGGATACAAATTTTTCAATTTAAGAAAAAATTATATATTAAAGGCATTTTCAACATTTATGTCATTATATTGATTCCTTGAAATATTGTGATAAATATTCATAAGAAATGGACTTGCCCATACCAGCACCATCTGGAGGTAAAAGCCAATTAAATCCAACATTTATTTTAGCCAAAGTTTAACATCTATGTTCCATGTCTATGTTAAAGTTATGTCTTTTTGAAGGATGAAGGCTAAACATTCTTTTACAGAATATAATGACTCAAAATACCCCTTTTAAATAGATTCCTATATAAATAAAACTTCATTTTTAGAGAACACTGTCTTTTAAGTTGGGTTATTACTCAACATTATCAACATGTACCATTTTTAAAATGATTTATATTATAGTAAATATGCTAATCACATATAGTTAACAAAAATGAAGTTTTATTTGCAATTATATTTTATTAACACCTTTGCCTGTAGAAGTGTGATTTTAAAGATAAAAAAGTATATTTCCCTCTAAATTAACCAAAGGATAAATTTAAACTTGGCATTCTTGTAATTAGAGTGATAGATCTTAGAATTTTATTGCCCTACTGAAAGATCAAGTTTCTGGCACTGTTAAAAAAAAAAGACTTTCAAAAATATATTTCAGGGAAATGATAACATCAATTTAAAACAAAGAATATATTTATATATTATATATATACACATATATAATATATATACATACATATATACATATAATACATATATATACATATATGTGTGTGTATATATATATATTTAAATAAAGAAATTCCAAAAAAAGTATTGTGTTTACAATCTAATAGAATCTTTCAGAGCAAAGACAATGTCATTTATTGTTTTTAATTACCATTTTCAAATACTGTTTCTAGATCACAGCAGTTACTCAATAGATGTCTGTTGAATCGCAGAATTCATGAAAAATAAAAAAGGTTCATTTGCATATATATCAGTAGGTTATATCACAGTCTTTGGCAGCAGAAAAATTTCATAGTTATATATCAGAGAATTACCAAAAAAGGAATGCACATTTAAATCTCTAGAATATAACTGGGATAGGTTTTAGTAACCATTAAGAGTAATATAATATGGTTCAGTAGTCTAGTGATAAGGTTGAATGGATATTGTCTAGTTGTCAGGCCTGAGCCCAAATAAGAGTTTAGTAGGCAGCAAAATTCCTTTACATTGTTCAATGAGAAAATCGAGTGAATCCTGTTTACACGTGAAAGTTGCAGTACGATAAATATAATTCTCCTCATAGGACAAGTATTTGGTCATTGTCTGAACGTAAATTTGCATAAACTTTCTGAGATGCATAATTACCACTATATCCTAAGAATTAATACAAGATATTATTGATATGGTGACATAAAATGGTGGCCATTTGAATTTACATATATACATATACATATAATATATATATATATAGTATACATGTATATATACTCGATGACATGAGAATGCAAAATATTACAAGTAAAACAATAAAATCAAACCTTTAGAGTTTGGTTCTTATTATTTATAATGTGTTTAACACCCTCATTTTGCCTGATTATCTCCATGTTTGCCCCTGTAGTAGGAATAAGTAGAATTTATTGAACATCTACTATATGCCATGCTATATTCCTTACAACAAGTCCATGAGATGTGACACCCAAGGTTATTACTGCACTATGTCCCCACACTGTTCAGTATCTCTGTATGGTCAGATGGATATCATATCTTGGTATAAAATGAGCAGTAATCTAAAGAAAATCATGATATTTTGCCATGTTTTATCTGTTTAAGTTTTTCCAAGCACAAAAAACAGGTTTTCTTGTTATTGTTTATTTCATTTTAAAGTCCTTTTTTCTTACTGAGCCACTGTGTATGTATGAAATTAGATTTAAACCAAAAGGCCAATCCAAAAACAACTGAATTGCACTGAGGGTAGGGAAGATCAATAAGAAGTTAAAGTTTAATTTCTACAATCTAAGTCACAATGAGACAAATTGAAATTTGCCTATAACTAATTCTTAGTTGATAAAGTTAATTAAATTAATAACAAATCCCTACTATATTCTGCTCCAAATTCAAATTGTTAACTCCAAATTCAAATTGTGATGATTTCAGCTCTTCCAACATAAGGCAAAGATTTTGGCTGCAGGGTATTAAGAAAAAGTACATTTTAAGTACTATCATATTGTGTTCTGTTTTTATTTGTTGGGTCTCATTTCTGTTATTATGTCAACAACATTCTCAAACATTAGAAATTTGCATATTCACACATTAAAAACTTACTTATAAACATAAATAATTTTCAATAAGAAAAATAATTTTTTTAAAAAGAGAAGAGACTGTTGGTATTTATATTTCTCCCATAAACATGATCAAATACTCCAAAGCATTTTAACTAGTTTGATTACACCATGGATGCCATGACTTCAACAGAGATGCTTTCTAGTCTATGGAATAATTGGAAGCAAAAACCAGCAGGTTTAAAATGGCTCCAGCTGTGTTAAGTACGACTGTGAAACAGATTCACTGTCTTATATGTTGTTTTGTAATAGGAGTGATGTATAAGGTGAAAATCCCCAGACGGGAAGAGTTCCTATGGGTAATCAACAGGAAAGTAAATTAATAACAAATACTAAACGAAGCAGAATAATCTTAAATACAACACACAAATGAATATAGTGAAATTCTCAAAATGAAAGATGAAGAAATTATATAAATATGAAACAATAGGGACTAAGACCAAAAAATATATGTATAACATCCTATCTGCCATACACCGATGCTATTACAAAGACCAACATTTCAGAAATTCTAAATAACCCTAAATCAGTGCTTTACATCAAGAGCAAATTAACAGAGATAGCTTACTTATTAAAAAGATAATAAAACTCCGATTCAGAAAAATCACCAAAAACAAAACTAAGAAAGCATGCATTAAGTAAGGTCCCTCTGTCAGTGGTAAACTAGACTCCTTGGACAAAAGAGGTAAATAAACAGGTAGTTTTTTTGTTTTTTGATTTTTGTCTTTTTTTTTTTTATAAGTGCCTACCATGGGCCAGACATTTACATGTACCCATTTTCTTGTTCACTTCACCTCTGAACAACCTTATGAGATTAGTCATGGTGACATCAACTTTACAGGCTAGGAGAGCAAGGAACAGTGCATTTAAATGATTTGCCCAATGTCACACAGCTTAAGTAGCAGTTCTTTGTCACTTTTTTTACTTCAAATATCAAACTTCTTTTTATAGTCTCATTTTTTTTTATCTGGAAAAGGAATTAAATAGGTCAAATAATCTCAAAGGTCTATTTGAGACTTGAGAAACTATGAGTTCTATTAAACATCAAATTTGTCTTTCTAAAATTAATATAGCAGCTAGACACTGCTTTAGTCACTATTCAATTATTATTTTGTTTCTTTTTATAGAATTCGTACATGATTCTAGGGTATTGTCTGGATGGCTCAAAAGTCTACTAAGGAAACTCTAATGTGATAACTTTTTTTCTCCAAAACACCTGTCTCTACTAAGTAGATAATAAAGTAAATCTATTGATCATTATGTTTAAGAGTAATCAATCAATGACCTAAGTGTTCAAAGGTTTAAGTAAAATTTTTAGATGAGGAGGCTTGGAAGAGAAGGAATCTGATCCTGTTTTTTTTTAGTTCCTTTTTCCTGTCCCATTATATCCTAATATGAAGAAAACTGTTAGGATGGGCCGAAATAGTGGTGTGCAAGAAATGAGGGAGAAAATGGAAACCACAGATATATCTGAATAAGTGATAGAAAAGTACATTTATGCACATTAGAATCAGTTTTCTAATTATTTGCTTCTCTCTCTCTCTGATCTAAACGCAGAAATCATTAGTCAAGACACTGATAAATGATATAAAGGTATTAAATACATTTCACTATATAAAAAATCAAAATAGCAAAATATAGAGTTGAAGAATGCCTGTACTTGTTCATCTATAGGACTAGGTTAGGTTCGCTGGATCTTCACTCTACTTCCAGAAATACAAATGATGGGGTGTCAGGGAGATTATCATTTCTTGGATTGGACTCCTCAGCCATAAAAGAAAAAGAAATCTTAAACCTAATTAGAACTTTGGTCATCAGGCCCCAGTCACCACAGAGGGAAACAGGGACAGTGGCTAAAGCCAGGCATTCAGAGCTCTCCCCATACGTATTTTATTCATTTTGGCCCCTGTTACAGCAGTACATCCGGATGAGCTTTTTGCGAGTCACATGTTTACCACACTTTCAGGCAATCTTATGCTCTAGAGATAGTTTGCTGGGAGGTAATTTATGAAGAACAATTTTGGGTGCACTGAGTCTCCTTGTTTATGGGTTTTTAATAAATGGGCTGCAGTCCTTTCCAACACGAGTAATGAAGAAAATGCTTCAAACTTGTGTCTAGCCAAAGAAGAACATTTCATAAGTACAACTAGGACATGTATGGGTAAGAAATACCAGTCTAGAGGTACCATTCTAGACTGAAAAGCCACTGGCTTCAGCCAGGTGACTTTAAAACACACACACACACACACACACACACACACACACACACACACACACACACACACACGTCTTCTGAATCTCAATTGCTACATAAGTTGTCTAAGAATTGTAATGTCTTCTTTCTATGGTTGTTATAGAAATCAGTGGACATATATAAAGCATGATATATAAAGCATGAGCTCTCAGGTTAGGTCAACATCTATTGAATGCCTAAGAGTTACTAAGTACACTCTTCGAGGCAATGTTATAGGTTTAGTCCTGGAAATCAAAGATAAGCAAGACATAGCTTCTTAATGTGAAGGACTTTCTTAGATTCTCCCTAATTATTAAGCTTTAAGTTATGACATACCAGTATTCAATTTGAATGAGCTGCCATTTGAGACCAAAAGGTCAAGAGGAACCAAGGCTGTGCTTTGAAGAATCCTGAATGTTTGCCTGGGGGTGACACTGCATGGGCTGGAGAGGATGCACATTCCTGCCAATAACAGATGGTCCTGCAGGGCTAGTTTAAAACCTGAGAAGTGTTGCTCCCAGTATCACCCAGAAGTCAATAACCCTTAACTAAAGCAGAATTTAATTGTCTAAAACAGAGACTTTAGGTGTCGAAATAATTTTGTGTAATTATCATTTTTACAAAACTGGCACAAGATTTTGCTGTCAAGACCAAGAATGAAACAAATTCATTTAAAACTAAAATATCCCAAGAATTGTGTTTATTTTTACTAGGGTTTAATGTAATT
This sequence comes from Cynopterus sphinx, assembly GCA_030015415.1. Classification (NCBI taxonomy): domain Eukaryota; kingdom Metazoa; phylum Chordata; class Mammalia; order Chiroptera; family Pteropodidae; genus Cynopterus; species Cynopterus sphinx. Next base: position 14,543,683 of record CM057381.1, read on the forward strand.
TTGATGTTCATTTCAATTTTTGAGCCAAAAAAATATTTTTATAAAACTTCTCACATCTTTTTCATGTTGGAAATTTGAATGAATTGGGAATGCACTGATATATTATTAATCTATATAGCTAAATTTAACATTATTTCTTAACCTTTAAATGGCATCAGTAAGAAAAACTGTATTTTCAATATTGCAAAGAAAATATATGGAGGTTAGTTATTTCTAGGAGGAGTACATTTGGATATTTTCATTTGACATTTTATTGACATTCTTTGGAAAAATATTTTGTTTCATATTTTGGTGAAGAACAGTTATACAGAAATAAGTTTTTATCATTTTAAAATCTATCAAGAAACTAAGAAAGCAGCTGTATATTAAGTAACATAAATGAATATAGTCCACCTAGCGAATGACAAGAATGGAAGCAAAGAAAAGCTGCCAATCCAGGTGTGTTCACAGCTGACAAACAGAGGAAAGGCTATTGTGATTCTAGGCTTCCAATGTGAAAATTGGTTCAATGACATGAATATATGACACAGGAGGGCATCAACTCACAACTCAGAACTCACTCCATTTTGTCTCCATTTGTCACTTGCACCTTCTACAAAAAGTTTCCTGCAGAATCCTGTGTAGCTATGTATTTGAAAGTCCTCAGCATGCAGCTGTTATCACACAGAGGCACAGATTGGTTGCATCCTCGGAATCCAAAAAAGCACCAGTATTTTTTTTTCTCTCTCTCAAGAAAAGATCTACTATGAAACTACTGTCAGCAGAAGACATTTTCTTCCTATAAAACATACGGCTTCATTTTATATATCCTTCTGTATATCCATTCTTCTCCTCATTGAGGTTTGTTTAACGAGCAAAAAAAGAAAAAAACAAAGGAAAAAAAAAACCTCATTCACTGTGAATTGCGGCTGCTATTATCTTGCACAAAAACTGTTTTGTTTTCAAAATCAATCATCTATGATGATTCTCAGCAAGCTCACTGTACCTACTGTGGACTGCATAGGGATTATATACTACTTCTAGTAGGCAGAAATTCAGGATTTGTAAAATCATTTAAAAATATGCATGGCTATTTCCACCAATTTATATCTAACATGGCCAAAGACATGAAGCACTTAAGAACTGTGAGGCATTTTACTAAACATTGTCATGAAGGTAAATATATTGAAACTCATGTATGCCTGAAATGAAATGCTATGCTACACATACACACTACAAATGGAGCAAAGATTACTTCTAAAAATACAGTCTGAGAAATGATGCAAAGTAATCCCTATGAGGATCAAAGCACTCACTTAGTGGCCAGCCCTCTTCATTATGGTAATGCTATAGTTTAATAGATACCTAAGGTTTGAACCTGATTTACATTTCGTGGAGAGTCTGTACATACAATTGAGAGTTTTTTCTCAGGAGACCGGATTATGGGCATCAGAGGTACCACAGGTAAGTATGACAGGGCCTGCATTTTCTACCTTGAATGGCTAGAATCATCACAGAGCAAATCTGTTCATTCTAAAGCATGTATTTGAGATTTTTATTCTTTCAGACACATCCAGTGTTTCTGTATTTGGAGAAAATAGGCAAGACTAATTCCCTAGGCTATAAATCACTCTAATGTGGAGGGAAATGTGTTAGCTAGTTGTATTACAAAGCTTTTACTTCATATTTAATAGGCACCTGCAATACCAGCATTATACAAAGCTCTCTACTTTGCAAATCTTTAAAACCCCACTTAATTTTCAGCACTGATTTCCTGCAATCTAAGAGCTTATGAAGGGTTCACTGTGTTCATACAGATCTTTGCAAAATGTGCCAGAATTTCCCTGTCTGTGATGGCATTCATTTAGAGGTGAATCCCAAATTTCTATCACAGGCATGCTTATTTCCAACTAAAATAAATATTCTTAGAATGAAAGCTAAAGATTAGGAGGGGAAAAAAAAGAAGCAAAGTAACTAGCACTGGGATATATGCAAATATCAGCTCAATGACAATTCTTTATACCATTTACAATTGAAGCTTAAAGACCCAAAGACTCTGCAATCCATTAGTTTCTCAATATCCTGGAAGGGATTAGAGTATTTCTTAATCAACTGCTAACAGACTGAAAAAGGCCACAGACTGTATAATAACAAAGTAGTGTAATATGAAAATATAGAGATGGTCAGATAGAAAGACAAACTGTGGAAGAATGTGAAAAGTATATTATATAAACATGGTAAAATTGACCATATTTCTGTTATTTCCTACAGCCCACATAATTAAAAATCTATATAAATTTGTGAGAGGTGAAGCTGTAGTATATTTCTTTCAATAAAAGATAAGTCAATTCCACATATTTTCTCAACGAATTCCAGAATAATTAATGTAAAATTACTAGAAAGTATCAATCAAGTATGCCTCAAAGAGTTTCCCTGTGCTCATATTTATACAACTCCCAGCTATACTGGTGGTCCCAAGTCCATCAGTCTAAATGTGATATGTGCTATGGCACTGTAATTAATCAAAGTGTTAAAGATTATGGGAAAATATTTTCACGTCATTTAATAAGTACATAAAAACAGATCACTAATGAATATCTTTGAATTCTGAATGCCTCAGAAAAGTCTATGGATTTTGACACTATTCTTGTCTATAGGAGACAAACTGTGTATGGGACAAAAACATGAGCGAGACATTAAATATGGGTTGTTTTCCTAGGTTTTTACTGCCATCACTCTTTATTGTTAAAAAAGTATAGTTGTTTAACCTATTTAGGAATTTCACATTATAATGAATTTTGACTTAGGGAAAAAATATATAAATCAAACCGAAATGTCAATCATGGTAATATATCTTTCTTGTTCTATGTTTCTGATGACTGACAGCCCAATAGGTTTGTATCAAACAAAAGTAAAAAGCCTGTGTTCCTTTCCAAATGAAATCTTTGACAGATTTAACAGCTTTCTGAAATAACTGATGAAATCTTAAACAGCAAAGTATATCTTCTTATGTACATGGGAGATTACATTTCTACATTTGGATTTGCTTCAGCGATGTGATGCAGATTTGAGAGGTGCTAACTGTTAAAAAGGCCATCGTACATTGGCATCATTACTTACTAAGTGACTGACTCCTTTGCCTCCAGGTACTGAAAACTTTAGAGCAAGCCCTTTTGCTTACTTGCACTCCCACATTCTCAACTAATACCTGGCCTGTATTAGAGTCATATTGCAACAAACCTGATGCACATTTTAGGACTCTGGTATGTTACAAATTCTGGAAAATATATTAAATGTAAAATCAGCAGTCAAAAAATTCAAAAATCCACATTAAATAATTCTTGCTTATTTTTCAACTATGCTAAATATATAACATATAAGCTGACTTGTTAATATTAGCAAGAGACTAATTTATAGTTTTAATAAAGAATCCTCTTCTAGAACACATCAGTCTAAATTCAAATACTTACTCCAAGGATTTTAAGTAGGAGTGGTAAACAATTCACCAGACTCACAGGTTTCTTTTCATCTTTTGTAACAATATGCAAGCTAAGAGTTCAACTCTGGCAAAGTCAAACTGAGAAAACACTAAAAAAGAGCAATACAGTTGACATGGGCTCAAATTCTGTAAACACCCAGTGTGGTGTTGCTAGACTAGCACTACCACTGTAGTGTTTAGCACCTGGTAGATTTCTGCATTTCCCCCTCAACCAAAAAAGTTTAGAAGTTGAAAATCTAAATAATAAAAAACAACAAAAAATAATAATTATAGACATAGAGCTTAGGAGAAACTATGATCTAAAGGTATCACTTTCATATCTCAGCACTATCACATAAAATAATGTACTGCCAAAGAACTCATTAAGATGCCATTTCTAATATTTTGGGCGTGATCTATAGCCATTCAATATGAAAATGAATCTTTAAGAGTCAAAATAATTTACAATTGGCTATAAAAAAGCTGATTTCAGATTTGAGGTTTTGTATTAAGTCTAAATTCTATTGTACTATTTCCCATATTTTAATTTGTGCTATTATGAGAAACTAAATTATTACTTGAAATATTTAACTAATAAGGCTATGCATATATCATAAGACTATAACATATTACTTCAAGTACAATATTTATAAGGTAATTATAATGATGCCAAACCTGGTCTGTGACACCATAAGAATGACTCCCTAGAAACTCAGGGAACATCAGTTTACGGTGTGTCTATATATAGAATTAATTGCAACAAAATTTAGAAAACAAGATAATAGAATATTTTAACTGCGGAAATTATTTTCTCTATGTTAGCAAATGTTCAGGAATCTATGGGCATTTCTTTGCTTAATACAGTGGTGACTTATTATTTCTACCCTCAAGGTTATAGCAATAAATGCTAAACTGTACCTTAAATGTTTTAGCTTAGGTGTATTGTACTGAAAAACACATCAGATATTTGTCTCAGGAGGAAAGGTAGCCAGTTTGAATGGCTGGCCCATTCTCATTTCAAATTTCTGAAACTTTATCTAAAGAGTATCTTCTACTTCATCAGCTGATTTCATGATCATAGAGCACTTAGCCAAAGGAAAGAAGTAGAAACAAAATTCACAACTGATAACGTTTTAAATATAATTCTCATTTTGGGGAGGAATTTTTCTCCACATGCCTCTTGCATTCTACCATCACAATACACTGCAAAATTTGGGAGTTTAAAATATTGTAAAGTTTTTTGTTACCCTCACATTACTTAACATTTTCCTCCTTCATTTTCAACTGCATTTTTCTTTCTCACAGTTCTAAATGGCAATTCTATGACTATCTCAAATATTTTACATGACATAACAGCATTTCAATTGTGGTTGTAATGGGATTACTCAAAAATGAAAAGTAATCATAAATGTAATATAGTATCTCTAAATGATTGGGAATAGAAGCAATTCTCTTCATACTATAAACGTATATGTATATACTTGAGTACAAACAGCATGCATGCACATTTTCAATGTATAATTTGTTCAATATATACATAAATGTTTTACGAATAAATACTCTAGGTTGTGAAAAGTTAAAGTAAGGATGTTTAAGCTCTAAAACATGCACTTCATTTAGAAAATCAAACATGACTGTTTACCCAGAACCAAACTCTAGTGCAACTATCACAGATTGTTTTATAACTAGAAGAAGTTGTCAAATGTAAATAGGTCACTTTTTATTCTTTAACATTTTCATTTATACCTCCACAAACAAGCACACTGGGGCCAAGAAAATTAATTCCCCAAAGCTGTCAACTGGTTGGGAAACAGCAATAAACAGCTTACTATAGAGCCTCCAGCTACAATAAACGGCTGTCAATAAGTGAGCTAAGAACTGGGCTGTGGAAAAACAAGTCCTCTGGAAATGGTAATCTGAAAGGGAAGGAGCTGAACATTTCTTGTTCCAACATGCTGAGGTGATGGTTCTCAAAGTGAGGTCCCTGAAACAGCAGCATCAGCAACACCAAGGGTCTTGTCAGTGAAAGTGTTCAGGCTGGACCTCAGTGGTATTAAATCAGAACCTCTGGGAGTGGGGCCCAAAAACCCAATTCCAGGTGATTCTGACAAATCCTGAAATCTGAGAACTTAATATCGTCTTTTGAAAATTACATCCATTAAGAACATCTTTACCTTTTAGAGAAAATATACCAACAAGACTTATCATTTAAAGCCCTACTGGAATTGATTATACTGCCTTCCTCTTAATCCTATAATGGAACTCGCTTATTTATGAATATCAAGGCATGATCTTGCTTTAAAAAAATAAACTTTCACTCAATCTGTGAGTGCTAAGGGTTCTTCTAGAAGTTCATAAAAATCAATTGATGATGGATTTGTTATACTCGAGGAAAATGAAAGCTTAGTAAAATAGAGTGGTTCAAGTTTACTTGTCTTACACGTCCTTTGTAGGGATACACAAAGGAAAATAACAGGGGTAGAAATAAGACAAAATAAGAATCAATGTACTATAAGTAAATTTATGGTGTAAAAGTCTGACATATTTTCACTATATAGATAATAAAAACTAATAATATTTAAATTTAGTAACCTTTACTCTAAACTCTTGCATCTTACCCACATCAACTAGCACAATAAAGTGAAAATTGATAGCAACCTGTGCCCATTCAACTAAAAATCTTCATAGATTAGATGTTAGCTTATAAATTTTGTTGTCATAAACCCTAGTTTTTAAAACTGTGTAGCTTCAGGAGCAAGTTTAGCATCAAAGCCACTAGTTGAAAGAGCACAGCTAATCTAAAAGCCACTAGTTGGAGTAAATTATTTTTACTTTTTAGTTGAACTAGAAAAGTTTCAGATAACAATCATATAGTTCAGTGGGAAAAAATTAAAAGAGTAGTATATAATTTATGCTCTCACTCACAGAAAATATCCCTGTTTATACTAAAATTGTACATATTGCTATCACTACCATCTCTCCTTACTCCCAGTATTCTTTTTCTCCAACATCCCAATGTTTTTCTTTCTCGGCATTAAAACTTCTAGAAGGTATAAGCAAAGCTATTACAATAGTTCTTTGTCATAATAGTGAATTATAGCAACATTTTAACATCAAAATGCTTACAAGGAGAACTGCACAGTGACACATGGTCTGAAGGAATGTCTAAATTGCACTTTAGTTCCAGTTAAAGAATTACTCAGCATCCTATTTCAAAAATTACATCATACGAACAAGTGTTCTTATGACTAAGCCTCAACAAAAGATCTTTGCTAAAATGCACTTAACATTTACGTCACTGTACTATTTATAGTTTCAACTTTTGGGGAGAAGTAAAAAAAAAATGGGTCTGTACATAATGCTAATACCTATCACACTTCCTTGAAAAGAAAGATGACGTGAGAATATAAGTATTTCAAGTTTTATGTGAAAAGTTTTAAATTATTTTAGCTTTGTCAAGATAATATGCAAATCATAAAATATCATCAGTATATTATGAGTGACCGCTTTAAGAGACATTTTCTTTCTTTTCATTAAAATTGCAACTTCATATTTAAATCCATTTGGTTTCATAAATTATTTTCCTTATCTTAATTAACTATTTACCAACTTTTATAAGCTTTTGGTGAGCTCTGAAATGTTCTACATTTTAAAACTCCAGCCTCTTTTAAAAAGCTGATGAAGTTAACTTGAAAATAAGTCATTCCTACTTCTACTTATAACTTCACATTTTTCCTCTAGAACTTCTATGCTGACTTTAATTTCTTTCATTCTGTTCATTCAACCTCTAAGTACAGGTAATTTTAAATTGCTCTAGATATTTAATTTTTTCTTTTACAAATGTAGATTTAGTTGTATAATCATAGACATGACATTTAATGTTCTGGGAGTATTCACGTGATCCACTGTCAAAATTATTTGTATAAATATCTTATTACCACGAAACCTTAAAGTCACCCCAGAACAATACACACTAGATGATGAGAGGGAAATGAAATTTCAGTAAGGCATTCTACCTCACCCCACCCCCACCAAAAAACAAGAAAAGGGAAAACTTTCCAGTTTTTAATTGCTAATCCGCCACTGTTAATACTACCTACAAATTTATTTTGCTTTACTGGATTTTCTGAAACCTATATGTTCCTAATTTTCAACAAATTCAGATGGGCCACCACCACAGAAGGACTCAGTAGCAACAAAGGTTGAAGTTGGATTACAAAATCCAGGAAAGGTGGTGTGGCGAGAGCTAATCACAAAAGAGCAAGCAAATGAACTGAAATGCTAGTTGCTCCAGAGCAACTGTCATTAAATAAAAGGTATCTTTGGCTGTTGTACCAGCTTGATCCTTCCCTCCCCCTTTGCCTTGATCCTGCGGGATTGGCACTAGGCCAGCACAAGCGACATGATACCCTAGTGCCATCTACAGGCTCTTATTGACACTCAAATTTCGTGGCAGCAGACAAGCACCAGTGAAATAAATTAGACAGCGCTGCATTTAAATCTTTATTAACAGGGAATTATTAGACCTAAGAAAAACTAATTCTGGATTTGGTTGAAATATGAGTTTCTCAGCCTCTTAATCCCTCTTCATATGGCATATTTCACAGTTTAAAATGAGTTATGACATATCACTTATGCATTACTGAGATGAGAGAATATTTACAATGGATTCATTTTCTGTATAAATCAGTTATATCAAAGAGAAAGCATTATTTCTTTTTTTTTTTCTTTGAAAGAGTACTTTGGCCATTGTGGACAATCTGCAAACTTTTCTATTCAATACCCAATTTACTATATTACAATAAAATCATCTGAAATCAAAGAGAAGACTTCCTGTATGGCTTAGGTGCAATCTATCAACAATCATGTGCTTCACAGCTGATGTACATTTAATATTCTACTATCTTGTTTAGAGACTAAAAAAATTTAACCCCTTTAGCAACCACAGCTCCAGCACAAATACAGTCAGACCTTCAAACACCATTTAAAAACTTGAGATTTGAAGGTGACTTTTTAAATCAAAAGGTAATGTGAAAATCTTGAAGCAGGCAATTTGGAAAGGAGCAGAATTTGGCATATCAGGACAGGTTTTCTTCTTCGGCAAACACTACCTTGGGACGTTTTGGAATAATTTCCTCTTTTCATCTTTTGCCATTTGAAAGAAACTGGTAAGTTAAATAATTCTCAGAACTCAGGAAATTTCAAAGCTGTTCTAAAAATTCTTGACTGAGCCCCAGAGGAATAGAAAAGGGGTCAAGTTTTTTTTTCCCTCTTTATAACTAAGCTAAAGTTAGACCAAAACAATCGACACGCTGGCACGTTAATACTGGTTGACTGGGCACTTGTATGCAGTACTTATAGACCAGTAAAAGTGCTCGTTTACCTGTCTGGTGTGTAAGGGGCCCTTTGTCTTGAAGCCTCCTTGGGAACTGCACTCTGAGGCACTGAAGTGATCTGAACTAGTGGAAGAGCGTTTGGAAAGGGTGTCACAACCCCCGACAAAGGTGTTGTCCAAAGGGAGCTCCTGAATCACATGATGCTTTTTCACGGAAACGGGAGTGTCTGGTTTAAGATGAAAAGCAGGCTGTGGAGAAGCAGATTTGTAGTGCTTGGCCAGGTCGGGGCTGTTGGGCTTGAAGGTGGTTGGAGGTGCCGGACCCCAGTCAAATCTTCCTATACTTTGCTCCTCCAGCTCAGCTGGTAGGCTTATGGTCCCATTGATAGGTTCGTGAACTGCGTCATCGGGTTTGGACTCTTCAATTGTCACAAAGTTCAAAAGAGAGCTCTTGGGAGACTTTCTTTTCTTCCTTTTCTTTTTCTTATTTTGTTTGTTCTCCTGGTTGGGGGACATCCATTCGGCCCCTTGCTTGCTCCTCTGAGCTGCTTTGAACCTTGATGCATGGCGACAGCGCACCAGAACCGTGACGAAGATCACGACTATGACCACCATGGCACCTGCGACGATGGCAATCATGATGGTGAGATAGTCCTCGTTTTGATAGGGCTGGCTACTGTCCCCGATGTTCCTGTCCAGCGGGGTCTCCATAGTCCTACGGATCAAGTCATAGATGTAGGAGGCATTCCCCGCGGTGTCGTTAACGTAAAGAAACACGAGCACGAGTGTGTGCAGAGACTTAGGGTACCCCAGGTCGCTTATGTTGACCACCAAACGGTGCAAGCCCACGTCGGTAGGTGCCGGTTTTTCTTCCAAAGTAATGTTGCCTGTGACGGGATCAATCCGAAACAAGCCTTTGTTGTTCCCACTCACGATGGTGTACTTCAGCTCAGCATTCATCCCGGTGTCAATATCCACTGCGAAAACCTCCGCGACCACGGAGCCAGGGATGGCTGAGAGGGGGACCAACTTAAAAGAAGTGTTAGATGGTGGAGAAATGACAACTGGGCTGTTGTCATTGACATCCATGACATTGATGGTTACTTTTGCGGTAGAGGAACGCGGGGGTTGTCCCCCATCGGTGGCTTTGACGTCGAAAGTGTAGGAACTCTGCTGCTCCCTGTCGAATGAGACGTTTGACTTTATGACTCCGGAATAGGGATCCAACACGAAATTATCGTTGTCGTTTAGAATGGAAAGAGTCACAGCTTTATTCTCGCCAGCATCTGCATCTGTCACTGTGATTACCCCCACAGTACTATACTTTGGCAGATTCTCAGACACGAAAAATTGGAAATGATTATGAGTAAACTTGGGGCTATTGTCATTCTCATCCAGAACAGTAACTATCACAGCCGCTTGGCTTTGGAGGGGAGGGGTCCCATTGTCCCTGGCAGTTACTGTAAAAATGAATCGCTCTTGCTCCTCTCTGTCAAAGACTCTGGAGGCTGTCAAAACTCCTGTCTTTCGGTCCAGATCAAAGAAGGAGGCATTCGGTCCAAGCTGATAAACAATATCTGCATTTTTCCCACTGTCTTCATCTGTGGCACTAATAGTTGTTAAGTATAACCCACGTCGGTTGTTTTCGGAAACTGACAGCTCAATTACAGGCTGGTTGAAAATTGGTGGGTTGTCATTTTCGTCCTCAAGCTTAACCCTTACCAGGGCAGTCTGATTTAAACTGGGCTTGCCAGAATCAGAGGCAACAATTTTAAAGCTGAATTCTTTGGTGCCCTCGTAGTCCAACAAAGAGGAGGTCTCTAGCAAATATTGGTTGTCGTATACCGCCTTCAAATGAAATGGGACCTCTCTTTCAATAAAACAGATCACTTTGCCATTCACATCTGTGTCCTTATCTGAAACTGTAATTAGGGCAATCTTGGTATTGACAGGATCTTTCTCAGATAAATACACTGTACCGTTGATGGGACTTATAATGTACCTGAGGTCTATGTTAGGAGGGTTATCATTTACATCAGTGACATTGATGGTAACGGTGGCTCGAGCGGGAGTGGAGCTGCCATCACTGGCCAGCACTGTCACTTTGTGAATGGCTGTCTCCTCTCGATCTAAGGACCTCTGAACTGTGATCAGCCCAGTAGTATTATTTAAAGCAAAGAGTCTTTTGGTAGCAGGGGCAACCTGGGCACCAAAAATGTACCGGATTTCAGCATTACTGCCTACGTCTGCATCAGTGGCATGGAGCTGAATCACAGAGGTGCCCACAGGAGCGTTCTCTGGAATGTGGACCTCCACCTGACCCTCCTTAAACACTGGCCTGTTGTCATTTACATCACTTACTGTGACCTGCAGTATGGCTGTGCTGGATTTCTGTGGAGTGCCTCCATCCTCTACTTTGATTTTCATCACATAGGTATCTTTCTGTTCTCTGTCCAAGTTTTGCTGAACAATCAATTGCGGCCACTTCTCTCCCTCCGGAGTTTCCACGATATCCAGTCCAAAAACACTCTGCCCATTTAGCAATTCATAATGCTGTACACCATTGAAGCCTGTGTCAGGATCTGTTGCTGATGGAATTGGAAAGCGGCTGTTGATCAAAGTGTTTTCTGGAATGGAAATATTGATGACAGGAGATGGAAACATGGGGGCATTATCATTGGTATCCTTGACAATTATTTTTATTTTGATCAGCCTGAAAAAATCATTGGGGAGGATCACCACCTCAAGTTCAAAGAAACACTCGTTCTCCTCAGCATAAGAGGCTCCAGCACAGAGTTTTTCTCTGTCTATTCTATTGGAGGTTGTGAAAATTTCCCCAGTGCTACTGGATACTTTCACCAAAGGGGCATCCCCAGCTTTAGAAACCAGTCTGTAGACAAGGCTGGCACTGGTCCCTGTGGCAGCATTGATGTGAGAAATGTTCAGATCCTTTGGTATGTTTCCTATGGGCACATTTTCAGGCAATTCCTCTCTAATAGTGTAAATAAGTTCTTGAGCTATTGCGGAATCCAGCCTTAAACAGGCAATCAGAGCAGCCAACAGGTAAAAATCCCTCAGGTCCATGATAATGTATTTATTTTCTTTTCCTGGATTTTAGGGTTTAAAGGTTTCCACTGAGGAATGATGCACGGATTGCAAGAGGAAGTGTGCATGGACCGGAGGATGCATTACATCTCATCGCTTATTTGGAGACAGCCACTGTCAACACAATTGTATAGACAATATTATTCTTCAGTAAACAAAAAACTTGCAGTCACAAAACATCACAACACATTTTCCTCTGCATATGATTAGTAAACATGGCAGTTTGCTCTGCCACTGTTTGCAAGTTAACTCTGTGGATAAAAGCACTCAATATCTCCTGCTTGTTGCATTTGCCCAAAAAGATGAAATTATCTACTTTTGAATCCAGGACAGCTGCTATTTTTTACCTATATTCACCCACACTGTTTTCAGGACACTGGTTAATTCAAAGTATGCATTCTCGTTCTCTTCCTCCCCTCCCCCTGGCTTACCCGCCTCCTGGCTTCCAACCCACCTCCCTTAGTTTTTTAGGTGCAAGTAAAAAACACTAAGTATTTAGCTATGGCTCCTGCTAACTGCTTTGTCACATGTCAAACGTGATGTGTTTTCTTCTCTGCCACACTGAGTCATCTCTTTCTTCTAAAAAGACTATCTTTTTCTATCCCCCCAGTTCTCCAACTGCCTTCTAATACAATCTTACTGGGAAACAAGCATCGGACATGCTGCTGCAGCATCGGAAGCACTAGTCACCGGCCACTACAGATTATCATTGCCTAAAAGCACAACACCAACACTTCAAATTTATTATCCAGACCTTGCTCTCATTTCTCCATATTGCCAAATTATCCCCATTAGAATTAATAAACACATTAAAACTTTATGAAATAATATTATAGAATTCCTTATCCTAGAGGTGCAAGAGAGTGTTGAAATGTAAGTGAAACACAGTAACATTTCCATGTAACAAGCACAATATTTTCTACAGAGCCTAAAAGAAGAAAAAAAAATGCAGTTTCTTAATCCCCACTCTCCAGTTATAATATTAGTAACATCTGCCACACATAAATACTGCAACCCAGTAATGCAGGTAAAAAGGCTTCTGCTTAAATGCTCTTCTAACTGCAATTTAAATGGGTGCAAGTCTCCAGGCAGCTACCCACTTGAGTAGAACTGGTCAGTTCCCAGGCTCTAATCTTATCTGCATTAGGCTGCACGGTAGCTGATGCCCGTGATTAGTTCCGGCAGAGTGATGCAGGTAGGGATGCAGATACAGCCTAGTAGGTGAGCTCTGCCCCACCGTCTACCCAATTACAAACATCCCTCGTCTACACTGAGAACATATCTAAACACAGAATTTACAATTGTGCATGCGAAACTTTACACTTACGTTAGTTGCCTCAACCTTTCCCCTTTCCCGGTATGCTGCAGTTAGGAATGATTTGTTCCCACACATAGAAAGCCATGCATCTGGTAGCACCAGTTTGGGGAGAAAATCAGAAGCAGCAAAACGCTTCCTCCTTGTGAAATGTGTTGCTTCGGGCTGGCAAATTAGCAACTCCAGAGAACGAATTCACAGATTTGCCGTTAGTCATTCTCTCCACATTTCGTCTCTATTACCCACGAGGTCCGGGCTCTTCTGGTATTTAACACGCACAACATCCAGTTGCACTTCTCCAGCTCAGAGATATTCTCCACAGGATCAAGCATACCATTTCCATCCGATGTCAACACGGCTTAAGTCTCTGAACTTCTTGTAGGAAACGTCGGAGTTGGGGTGATGGGTGATTCTCCGGCTGCTTTCCGGGGGGGTGACAGTAGCCAGAAAAATTCCTGATCGGTTCTCTCTTTCGTGCTTCAGAGACGCTAGGGCGCTCCTTCCCGTCTTGCTCGCTCTCCCTCTCTCGCTTCTCCTCTGCCCCTCTCTCCTTCTCCCTCTCCTCGCCTCTGAACTGAATTTCTTGATATAACTCTCAATAAGCCCAGAGGGAGGGCGTGACGGCGCGAGCCCCGCCCCCAGCCCCTGATTGGCCCGCATCTTGCGGTGCGGTGGCCGCAGCCGGACGCGAAGGTGGGGGCGAGGGGGGGGGACGAACAAGGCTCTGACTGTCTCCCCGCCTCCCCCTCCTCAGCACCCCCTCGGCAGCTGCAAAAACACGGAGAACTGATCCCGGCCCCGGGAGAGCTGGCTTGCAGGAGGCGCACTGAGCATGCTCAGCAGGGTCCAGCCCGCAAGAGATGCGCTGATGCTCCCGATGCTCCTCCGGCGGGCGCAGAACCTGCTGTCGCAGGCGCAAGTGGGGCTGGGGGCTGCTCCCTGCCGCTCAGGGCAGCGATCGCTGAACCCCAGCAATCAGCCGAGACCCGGCAGTGAGACGTACCCCGGCAGGGGCGGTGCAGGGGGCAGGCGGGGCGCGCGGGCGCTGATCCAGGGAGCCTCCCGCACCGCGGCGGGCGGATGGGGGGACGCCGAGGGGACTCGGTTCTGTGCGCACGGTTCGCATTTCTCTTGGCTAAACAGAGCGGCCAAAAATGCAAAGACAGGAGAGTCAACCCAGGGTCCCAGGCTCGAGATGTATTGTCGCCCCTCGGAAGGGAGCGTGAGCCAGTAGATGCCCGAGCGCATTAAACAGACAACATATCCGAGGCTGCAACTAGACGCTTTTGCCGGCAGGGACGTCGCCGGGAAGGGTGGAGAGGGCGGACTGGGAAAGGTCGGGCAGAGAATATTTGAATTTCAATCGAGACTGGAAAGAAAAACAATTTGAGCACACTCGTTGCATGCAGGGTAAGGGACGCTGCAGGGGAGACGGAAAGTGGCAGCCTCTAGGGTCCCCTCGGTCAGCCCTGGGCAGTGTGGTGTGCGGCGCTAAGCCTCCTCTCGGAGCAGCGGCGGCCGAACGTGGCTGTCCCTGCACTTCTGCTCCCGCCACGCCTGGGCCCCCGCGAACCCCAGCTCGTCCGCACACGCGGTTGCAGCACAGCCCGCTTCCAGCTCACCTAACTGCAAACTTTGCTTGCGAAAGGCTGGATGGAGTCGCGTCCAGATGCTCCCACGCTATGGAACATTTCCTTTCCCCTTGCACTTTCTGCTGACTCCAACTTTCCATGTAATACTTGTCTTTCCCTGTGTAATTCCTTTCTCTGACTCCAGTTCTGTAGCATTTCTCATTTTCATACGAGGGCTGAATGGGAAGATTCCCAAAAGGATTAACCTGACTCCTTAAATACTTGCCCCAAAGCACTATCTATCTGTGGTTGATCTTTTAAAATCAGTAAACCGCGAAGGTTTGCATAATGGGTTGTACCTAAAACAACAGATACCTGAGTAAAGTTCGAGGCTTTAACAATAACGGTTCACTTGGAACAAAAAAAAAATTTATGTATTTTGAATGACCTATAAAGGTTTTCTGAGAAGGTCTCAGTGCGTGATTGAATAACTTGCTCTAACTTAAGGGAGGATAAAGGGCATTTATTTTAAACTCTGTGTTCTTCATTCTGTACTGGGCTGTACATGCGTTAATGGCTCTCCACATAGTTCTCCACTGTGATGGCATGTACAAAGATACTTCCTTTTAATACAATGGTTTTATTTTTCAATATGCACACCTATTTTTAGATATTTAAGTAAAAGTAAATCTATATGTATCACTAAGCAAACCCACCAAACTGAAATACTGCAGAAAATTACTATTTAACCAACTCAATTGATATTACAATTTACTGATATTGATGAAAATGTAAGTTTTTTAAATTTAAACTTCTCTTCAGGTCAGAAGTCACGGTAAAAGTGCATGCCGAAAGCCCACTGTAAAATAGGTTGTTCCCTTATATGTGAAATACAAAACAGGTTTCTTGTAGGCTGATTGATGTTTGTAAATAGACAAATAACTCATAATATTTTGTATCAGAGTACACACAATGTAAGAATAAAAAGGACTGCCTAAATATCTAAAAGTAAAAAAAAAAATTCACCTCATACAATCATGCAAGTGAATTGAAGATTTTTATCTTATCACTATGAATGATCATTTTGCCATTCACAAAATCTACAATTAAAGCTAGTGCATTGTTCCAGTTGTCACCTATTTTATTTTCTGAACTAGTTTAAAATAATAAACAAACCATCATTCTGATACATTTACAATAAACAGCAGCACAGCCACTTTCCAGTTCACTTCAGATGCATCGCAGTTATCTCACATTCTTATTCTAATCATACTGCAGTCATTTCAAAGTCATGTTGCAGTCATAACACATAACTTAGCAATAATTAAACATTATTACTAAGCAAAGTGATTTCTGTTTGCTAAGGGATAGCTTTACTTGTTGTCAGAACCCATTATTACCCTATGCTTATAAATGAAATCTTAGCATGAACACAGATGAAGGTTGAGGAAGGAAAAAAAAATCATCACATGATTAAATTTATGACCGTGGGACTTAAATTAACAGAAACCACAAGTCAAAGCCCCCTAATGAGGTCTGCCTAGACTCTTTTCAAAAGAGACTGAATATTATATAGAAATAAAGCTACTGACTTCAGTGCATTCTATCGTATAGGTGTTTATTTGGCCTATCTAAATTACTAGGATTCTTCAACTAATCATACGAGTTTTATCTCTTAAAGCTAGAACAGTTAAAGCTTATTGTTTGCCCTATTATATTTTAACTGCTAAACTCCAGAATGAGAACTGTTATTAGAGATCTTATTAATATTCAAAAAGAAAAATATAAAGGGTCATATTTCTAGCTCTATCATAATTTGAAGCTTCTGCCCAAAACTCTATATAAAACATCCCCATAATGAGAACTGCTCACAATCTCTCTCTTCTGTTTTTTAAAAGAATCTTATATTTGTATAATTATGAATTAGAGAAATTTTAATCAATTTTAGTTTCTGTAGAGGAACATCTATTGGTTTATGCTGCATTTTCATCAGTTTTTTCTTTAGTGAATTTAATAAAATATTAGATTTCTAATTATATAACTTCCAATTTTATCTCATTAATTAACCCTTATTCATCTTTGTTAATTCATGTTTTCTACAGCAAGGAATTATGATATTCTCACCTGTACTGAACCTGATTAGTACATAATTTAGGAATTATGTCATCTGGGGTATATAGCAAAATTGTCTTAGTGTTTTCTGCTGGTTATGTATGTCATGGGATACTTGTGAAGCCGAGTCATCTTAGACCAGCTAACTAAAGACTAAAATGCTATTATAGATTGATTATTCAGAAACAGATGTCAAGTTCATAAAATAATATTATATTCAAAAATTTAATGTCATTCTGTTTATATATTTAAACAATATTTTTAATGTAATGGCATTTAATAACCTGAATTATTAAGAAGTTTGGCTTGTTAATTGGATTTTTCATCTATGATTTTCTAGTTAACACTCAGCATTTTAAAATTACAGTTCACACAGAGATTGTAAAGGCTTTTTTCTTTAAGTTACATTTTATATAAAAGACATACACTGTGGTATTTAGAATGATCAAACGACCTCCTTGAGGATTTCAAGAGTAAAATTTTCAACCCTAATATACTAGTTCTATATTCCAAAGTTAAAAATAAAATAAAATACTTTTGTGCTCTACACTTCTAAAGTTCCTTTAATCCACATATCTTATTGTGTCTAACAGACATTAATCAATCAATCACAGGGGCTCCTATGTCACAGCAGGAATTATTGTCCCCATTTCACAAAAGAGGCTAGACTATTGTACTGTACTTCTGGGGGGAAAGTGTTTGAAAAATGCTAAGGGTTATTTGTATTATCACTGTTTAGAAAATGACAAAGCAGAATGTTAACACCATAAAAAGAAAATTAACACCTTTTAAGACTGTGCAAACTGGCAAAGTATAGTAAGGTCCTTGAATAATTCTTTTGCTTCCCTATTAGCTATTTCCTTTGGATATCTTTTCTTTTTTTTTTTCCTTTTCTTTCTTGTGAGGAAAACTTAGTCCAAGGTAATCAGATCACAAAGGAAAGCAGGTGACAGGAAGCTGCATTCTGTTTGAATAAATGAACTAAATTTATCCCAATATTCTTATGACTGACAATGATTATAGATGTTGACTTTGTAGCTCTAACAGATATGACAATATAAACTGACATTTTCAAGTGCCACTATTTTATCATGATCACCATATAAACAATTAATATCGAATTTTCAAATTTCATTATTGTTTTTTAAGACTTCATTCAGATTATATAGAGACATAGCTTTCAAAACAAATGCCTTTCTCATCTCAGGTAGGGCTCACAATATCACTCAGAAAACATCAAAACATGTTCTAATACAGTAATGAGAGAATAAATATATATTAACCTGAAATAATTTGATCACTTTACAGTCATGTAATTTCAAGTGAAAAATAACACACAAAAGTTTCTATTTTTTGTATGATATTAATTTTTCTGGGTAAGAACTGTTAGATTTGAATATTAAGTATGATCTATTCAATTCATATTTATATAAAATCAATATCCAAAGATGCAGAATTTACATGCATCTTTGGAAGCAATTCTATTTACACTTAAAAATACAGACAGAGAAACAGTAAGACAAGAAAATATTTCATGCACAACAGTATTTGCCCAAAGATTATTGGGGAAATGATTTTCTTAGATATTAGAACTTTCTCAAGCTAAAATATAGTACATTTTCTTTATTTGCTTTTAATACATTCTCATCAATAAGAGTATGTTGATGAAAACAGAACTTCATAGTATCCAAAACATCATTCTGCAGCTTTCACATCCTATTCTTCTCCCCCAACTTATACAGGCCTATAATTTTCCTTTTTCTTTTTTTTTTTTTAAATAAGTTCATATTATATTCTTCTAGGAGCCCAATTTGTTACATAATGTGCACGTAAATAGGCTTACTAATATAGGGCAGGATAGATAAACGTCATTTTTCTCTTATAGTCTCCTCTCAGGAACCAAATTCAACCCACAGACCCCCTCCAATTGAATTAGGATGAGTCGGGGAGACTATGCATATTCCATTGACTCCTGCAGCTCTGGCTTAACTCCATATCACTGATAACACCCAAGTAATAAAGACAGTTTATTGCTCAGACTTCAAAAGATACTGGTATGCTTTGTCTGGGATTTAAGTCAATACCACTCTACTTAAAACAAGCATGTATGTAAACACATAATTCTTTAATATAATTTGTTCTTAAACAAAAATCTTGTTCTTTAGTGTACACTAATGCAATTCTTTAAAAGGTCCTAAAACTCATATCGTCTTTTCAATCCTATGCCTATGAATTTACTGTGCTCCAGCCACAAATGGAATGGTGAAATTTTCAGAAAGAATTAAAGGAACCTCAGAGTAACTTCTTGGTTGTGTGAAATGGGGTCAATCTGCTTTAAAGTAAGCAAAGAAACATCATAAGAGAAATTTACTTTTAAAAATGTAGTTATGGGAAACATTATTTGTGGAGTTTATAAGAAAGCCTAATTAGGAAACTTACCTGGAAAAAATATCACTTATAAAATACAATAAAAAGCACTAAATACCTCCTACAATTTCAAAAGATTATTAACATTTCTTTATAACAGCAAAATATCTACGTCTTAATTTGGAGAGTAAATAAGCACCCCAGTGTGAGTGCAGTACCTGTATATCTATGGCCTAATTGTAAATTTGTTTAATTGCTAGAACTAGCCACCATCCCAATGGAGGTGTTTTTAAAAGCTATGCCGAAAGAGAGTAATGGGTTTATTTTTCAGTTATATTTGCCCCTCACTGAGGAACTAGGCCAACTTATCGATATAACAGATGAGTAGATTTTAAAGATCAGATGCCAATTCAGGCACATAGACAATTAGTAGGGAAAAATGAAAAGTGAGAATTATATGAAATGATTATAAAACTCACAAGGGAAATTTTAGTTTCATAAATGTATTCATTAGTTCAATCAAAATCTAATAAACATACTATGTAAAAATACATAATAATACCTATTATATTTTTTAAATCCTATATTCTCAGCACAGAGGTATTCATATATATATATATATCTCAAGCATAAATCAGCTGAACCTCTTATTGCTTTTTTTGTTGTTGTTGTTTTACACAGAGGTATACTATCCTGAGAGTATTTCTACTTTGTTAATTCTCATCAAAATATCTCATATATTTTAGATTTTAAAAATTTTGCTTACCACACTAATTTTAATAGTTCAAATACTCAATAGTGAGTTTTTGATAATATACATAAATATACTAGCAATGTGGCTTTATCTTCATGTTGTTCCAGAATGTTTACTGAGTTTATTATTGTAAACCTAATATACTAAAGTTGACTTCTTTGTGATTAAATAACAACTTAATCTGATTCTGTGTTTCTCAAATTTTAATTAGAATACAAATTACCTAGGTATCTTGTTAAATTAAAATGCAGGTTCTGATATATTAATTCTGGGGTGGGAGCTGAGATCCTGCATTTCTACCAAATTTTCAGGGGGACCCTAATGCTGATCTGTGGGCCACATCTTAAGTAGCAAAAAAAAAGCCATGTTAGATACAAAGTATCACAGCACACAGGACAAATTAAAAAATTAAAACACAAAAGCAAAAAGAGTACACTGGAGAAGGCACAATACCTATGATTTAACATGCAGGGATTCTGTCACTAAGCACTCTTTTGAATCAAGTACTGCTTAGAGACTCAAAAAATGTACACAGCACTCATATATTAATTGGATTTATTTTGTTTTCTTCTTCACAGAGATTAGCAGCTATCTTGAGCTAAATTTTACTTTGGACTAAAAGTGAGGAAGAAGTCTATTTGGAGCCTGGCATCCTCTGGGGAAAAGCAGAACTTCATGAAACAGAACAGGAGGTCTTAGGGTACTTGCTAAGTAATATGAGGGGATCAAGGTCCTGAGGAGTATAGAAGGAGGTGACATCATACATGCCTGGACACCTGTGAGTCTTCCCCAGAGCTCAGAAGAGTTCTTCTTTGGAAATATTTCTTCCCATATTTCATCTATATGGTAAGCTAAGCAGCCATGAAGTGAAGAATAAGTAAAATAAAATTGATGCACAGAAGGAATCAGAGAACAACCCCTTATGGCTGTTAATTACATTGTTGGCATCCAGTCACACCCCTGCCACTGTTTAAGAGATAATCTAGTAGCCTTTGTAACAGCTACTACTTGAACCAAGAGTCCTAATATAAGAAGCAACCACAGCAACTGGGTAATTTTGCTTGACCCTATTCTTGATTAATTAATCCACTAACGGGCTAAAATATAAATTGTAATAATATGACTGGCATTTAAAAATTGTAAGATAGCTATGGCCATGTCACTCTGAACAAGCCCTATCTTTGATCTTGGGAGCTAAGCAGGGTTGGACCTGGTTAGTACTTGGATGGGAGACCACCTAGGAAGACCAGGTGCTATAGGCGTAAAAAATAAGAGATTGTTAACTGACAAGGTCCTTGCAATCTGTGAGGTCAACCAAGAGTTGCCTCATCTAAAAATTAAATAATAATAAAAAATAAAATAAAATTGTAACACAGAATGAGAAAAGTGAGAAACAACCAAGTTGTCACATACGTGGTTTACAACTCAGGGTGCTTTTGCCCCTTAAAGGACATTTGGCAATGCCTGGAGACATTTTATTGTTACAACTGGAGCATGGGTGGAGAGGTGGGTGTTGCTACTGAGATGATGTTTAATATTATAGAATGTACGGAACAGCTCCCCTTCCCCAACACACACACACACACACACACACACACACACACACACACACACACTCATGCACATGCACACATGCATTATCTAGTCCAAAGTGGGAGTAGTGACACAGTTGAGGAACCCTATTTTAAATGAATAGCATTTGCTTTTTATATATTATGATTTAGTTAAGTAAATTCATGTCTAATTAAGACTCTAAATAGCCATGTCAAAAGTTATCAAGGAAGTTCACTTGATAGGAAAATGGACAAAATACACTATAAATTTGGCTCTGAAATACTAGATGAAACCTGAAGAAATAAATCTCTTCCAACTCTTTGTGACAAATTTTCTATCTTCACAGAAGGCACAGCAAATCTATAAATAAACCACTGGGCATAAATGTGGTCACTTCTGTTCATTCTTGTTTTCAGAAATTGTAAGATTCTTCAATGTATATATAAGGTATTTTTATTAGATTTATATTAATGTAAAATATATCCATTATAAAAGTTTGTTCTATATAATGTATTTCTATTATTTTATAATTATTAAAAAAATCTAACCCACCCATAAATTCCCTGAAAAATATGATTGCCCTAGATTCAGATATATATTTATGACTTATTTAGTAGTTCATCATGTCACATAATTGAAACTATGATTATTTAAAATAGAGGATGAAGATCTCCTTTGGTTATAAGTCAATAAAGCATCTATAACTTCATTCAAATCTATGATTACAAAAAGCTTGAACTAAAAAGAAATGTAATTCAACCAATTAACTGCTAAGATTTCTTTAATTCTTGTTACCATAGACTCAATAACTTATTTTAATGCCTACAAAGTATATAAATCACGTATATGCTTATTCTAAAGTTTTTGGGTCAACTTAATGGTTTTTGGAAATTCGCAAATTAAACCACAATAAAAACCTAATAAATAAGCAAAAAATTGCTGAATTAGGTTAAACATTCATTAAAATCAAAAGAAATGTTGAAGAAATACTAAATACTAGAGAATGAATTTTTACCTATACACTATTTGGCTCATTTGAGAATTATTTTAAAAGTTAAAGTAGTTCTAAAATAACTTTTATCTGTGGTAAACACTGTCACCTAGAGGACTTTTCTGGTAATGCACACAAAAGTAAAACACTTGAAAGTATTTAAGTGTATTGGATTTATGCTGTAATTTTTATTTTATAAATTTCATAAATTTAAAAAATAAAATTGTCTCTATTACATAAAATTAACTTAATGGTGATATTGAGTTTTTCAGCAATTTTTTCCACTAGAATGTCAAGTATCAACACATTGTCAAAGCAGTTATTTGAAGGAAATAATTTTTATTAACCAAGACTTTTTAAGTTATTTACTCACATTTGTCAAAGCAATAATTTAATCTTTGTATTTATAAGCCATTATAATATCATAATTTTAGTCATATTATTTCAAAATACATATTAAAATCAATAGCTAGAAGAACCAGCAATGTAATAACACTTTATAATATGCACACTTTACAACAAATTTTTCTTTCAAAAAAATGACAAAATTACTGTACTATTTTTGTTATTTTTTTCTTTCAATTGTTTTGTATAAATTTTAATGTAAACATGTTTTCATTCCTGTTTCACTAACTTACTCTATGTGCTAATTTCTAAGATCTGCTTTATGACTTCCTTAATCAGTGGTGGCTGACACTGTTGGGAACGCAGGACCTAAAAACGGGTAAAATAAGAGATAGCTTGCTGTGTTGTCTATTTAAATAGAAATACAAGCAACTTGACATGAAGATCCATTGTCAAAAACTGGTGACTAGAAAAAAAGAAAAACATGTATGTTCTATGACAATTTTTTCAAATAACAATAGCATTTATTTTTTGCATTTACTTAAAATTATGCAAAAGTTGCTTACTGAAATTTATTTTTATATGCTCCCTGAATTTGTTAAAGTCTACTCTTAACTTGTAACCAATGTCATGCATATTTGGAATGTTTTTAAGATGACTAGCATTCTTTCTTATTATCTTCTTTATGTTAGATTCACACTTACACTGCTAGAAATTATCAATTTAATTCTGTTATTAGGAAGATAAAGGAGAATATAAATTCAAATCAAGACAAACAAACAAAACAAATACATAGCATTAAAATGAATTTCTGCCAAGTTGCTAAACAGCTGCAGAGATACCTAGTTGAAGGGAAAATCTATGACAAGTGAGTGTATAAGTAATTTTTCTTTTCATAATCTGATGTTTTTATTACAATGAATATCCATGATAGAGCCCGATATAATTTTATTCAATTACTATTATACATTTATGTGAGTAAAAATTACAGGGTTAATGATAATGGAGAAATCTAACTGGTATAATCATCACATTTTGCACCTGGTGGTTCAATTGTAAATGATTACTGATGAGAAAGAAAAGAATTGAATCAATATCAATGTACATAGGAATAATTCCCTCTTTGCCAGTAGAGGCTTCTGACAGTTGTGCATTATTTGATATATTATACATTTGTACATTGTAATTTTTATCAGTGTAAGAAATACATATGAAATAAAATAGTATACCAAGGAACAGAAACTGTAAAAGTTTTTTACTGACTCTTTTCACTTCAAATTTTGGACCCTTGCCTTTTTAATAAGAACACTTTTATGTGTAGAAAAATAGCACAATCCTCTAGCTAGATTCAGCATTTTTTAATATTTTTTCAATTTCCTTGATCTCTTTCTCACATTTATGCTCAACCATTTGAAAGTAAGTTATAGAGCTGTCATTGCAAAATCATTCAGTCTGCATCTCCTAAGAATAAGGACAATCTCCTATATAACCACAATCTCATTATCATGCTTAAATAGTAATAATTTCAAATCATCACCTAATGTCTATTTTATATTCAAAATTTTCTACTTATTCTTAGAAAGAAGTTTATAGCCATTTGTGGGGCATTTTTTCCCTCTTCTAAACTCAATTCGATTTCATTTATGTTCACATTGTCTTTACTGTTATATCTCTTCACTGTCTTAGTTTAAAACAGTTCCTTCAATTTGTTTCCTTGACATTTTATAGCTGATTCATTTACAGCAGTTGTAGGGGAGTCTATTTCACAGTCTGCATTTGCTTAATTCCTTCATCTTGGGTCATTAACTTGATTCTCTGCGACCTGTATTTTTGTAAACTAGGATCTAAAATGGTACTGTACGATAAAATAACTTTTTGGACCATATACATATTTTTAAATATTCTATTAGCCATTTTTAAAAAGTAGAGAAATAAGGTAAAATTATTTTAATTATATTATTAAACCCAATATATCCAAAACACATCATTTCACCATGTAACAACTATAACTTTCTCTTTTTTAAAGTACTATATCTATGATATCAAGCCTAATGTTTACTTTACATTTATAGCGCATCTTAATTTTAAATAGCCATGATTCAGGTCCAATAGTCGCACATGTCTAATGGCTAACACTGTATAGCACCAGACTAGAGCCTTGATTACAGCTAAAAATTCTGGGCAATGGTATTTCATAGGTGAAGTTGTTTTCTTCACATCTAATTATACCAGGAGACCCATAATATCAGATGGCTTCACCATTCATCATGTGACAGTCATTTAATGTAAGAAATAACTGTAATTCTTTCCAATGTAGACCGCCTCCTTTCAATTAGCAAATGATCTATGGGATGATGCATTGTCTCTATTTGAATACTCAGTTACTTGATAAAATGGCACTAAATGATTTTAATAGCCTTTGATGTTCTTTGACTTGAATCAATGATTATATTATGTGTTGCAAATAGAACTTTTCTAATAATATTTCCCTTCTTTTATTAGATGTCATTTGTTTAATAGAGAAGAGATTCCTTTCCTCCTTTTTCATTTACTATCATTTTTTTAAAATTCCTAACCAGCAATACTTTTAAATGCCAGTGCTCTTTCACATTTCTCCGACAGTTCCTTTCTCATTGCATCCTGCTCTTGTTTCTTGAATATGAACTTTTAACAAATTGTTCTAAGTGTACTAGATAGTTCTTGGTTTGTCTTAATTTTGAATCCACATTGTGAAGATAGCTGAGCCCCAGGATGCAAGTGGTTGGGATCCAGGACTCAGGCTTTTGAAAGGGTCCAACCCTGGATGAGGAGTGCTCAGTAAGAAAGTGGTAAGACAGATTCAGGATTCTCTCATACATCAGCTAGCAAAACCTAAAGTCACACACAGTCTTCTTTTTCCTAAACTTCTTGTATGTATGGGATTCTTCTAGGTTCAGCCCTAAACTTCCTGTATCCTAAACTATAACTTTCTTTACTTTGTCTAAACATATGTTTCCTTTTTTTTCTTGAATTCTCATTCATTTACTGAAACTTCTGCTTCTGACCTTCTTCCATCTGTGGCTTTTGTCCCATTTCATTTCTTTAGTCATTGTGAGATAGATTTTTGAAGAAATTAAAACAAATGTGCAATTCTATATGGAACAAGAAATATATACATCAACATACACTCTCTGAAAATATTAAATTTGGAAATATATCCTAGAGAGGAGTTGTTTAATTTACATCAATATGATACAGCATCACCTGTGCTGGTGCAGTCATCTGATTGTTTCTGCCTTAAGACAATTAATTGAGCAAACATCTAATTTTCTTCACTTTGCACATAGAATGTGTGGTTCAGAGAAAACACTTTAAAAGGTCACCTTTCATGGCTTTACAGCTCCTTGTCACTCTCCCTAAATATTTTGCATACCAGTTCCCCAGAATGAAGAGTGAAATCCACCTGTTATTTAGCAGAATAGTCCTCTGTCACAGCATCTAAGTATAAAGACAGTCTTCCTTGCTCTACTGTTCAGCAGAAATCAAACATTAAAAGAAAAAAGGTCACCTTGTAACTAAACAAATGAATTCAGGCTAGGTAAATCTCTATGTTTGCAAAGCCTCTTGAAGAAAGGGAATCTCTGTTTTGCCATTTTAGTTGCTAAGGCTTTTTGTACGGTGTTGAAAAGGTTATGTATTTTCACTGCTTATAAATACGGAGGGGAAACAAATAAGAGTGATGAAAACAAGACAAAACCAAGCAGAACGATGTCCCAAGGCTGGGAAGTGTCAGTGAGTGCTGAGAGTTTCTCCTGAAGGGTTGACATGGGCTCCTTCCTATCTAGGCACTGCCTACTCCAGGCAGCCCACTCAGTCTAGCATCAATAACAGGTGGAGCCTGCCATCAATCCCAAGAATTCATGGGAGTCCTCAGTGACAGGGTGAGGCCTGAATATCACTTCCCTGGAGCCCTGGCCTCCCTCAGCATTTCTGCCTCTGCCTCCCCAGTCCTGTCATCCTTGTGGTTTTCCCTTCAGTTCTCCTCAGGTTCTGACACCTGTGCAGGATCCCAGCTGGCAGCATCCCGAACCCCGGCCCTCCAATGCATTGGGGTCTCTTCTTGCCTGCTGTCTGCTGGCCTTGCTGCTGGCTTGCATGCTCTCTGCCTCCCTCTAGTCTTCTTCTTCCTACTTCTTCTCTCCCTCCTGTCCCGAACATTGAAAAAATAAATAAATAAATGAACATCTCGAGGCTGTAGTGCTATTGAAATTAATTTGAGGTCATTTTCATCTTGTTTTTAAATTTACTGCACCAATACCTCTCAGAATGTTTGCGATTATATCAGTTTTTTTTAAAGTAACTTTATAATTTTAAAAAGGTAACTTTCTGCAAACAAAGAAGTCAAAAAAACACAGTGCACTGTAGACAACTTACTCATAATTTGAAGAGCTGTGAGTCTATTGTTATTATTTTTCTGAGATTTCAGGATTGGGACCTAAATCGAGAATATGTGACATTGCCATACAGTGGCCAGCAGGTCTATATGCCACGTGCTTTTCTCTTGCAACATAGAATTATATACTTAATAAAACTGAGCTTCCTACAGTGAAACAAATACATGCACTGATCAGATTTTTCGCATTTTATTAACCTTTTATGAAGTCTAAATCATCAAGCATGAAAATGGTTTGTTTTTCTCAGAAAATCTTTTTAAAGGCTTGGAAAAAGAATCCAGGAAATTATGTATACTTGAAAAAAGGATATGTAATTTTTATTTAAAAAGTGTTACTAAGACTGTATTTGATGAGATTCATAGAGGTATTGCCAAGTATCAAATAATTTATTCTTTAAAAACAGGATTGCATACAATGAGTATTAAATTACATGGATTTTGCTGTTTTCCAGTTTTGGCCATTTTTATTGATTTTATTTCAATAGTATTTTCATTTCTATTATACTTTAAAATGTTACCAGTATGACTTATATTCACTGTAATTCTGATAATCCGATAGTCTGCACGGTCTTTGTTTACCACTTTGAATCTTAAGTTTATAAAACCTATTTAGATTCAAATCTCTAATAAAAAGCTTTTGATGGCTGAGAAATAGGATCTTCCCATATAACTTAAGCAAATATGTCATAAACATTTTAATGAGTCTAGGTTAGTAACACGATTATTTAATTTAGTATGATACAAAGAGAATTGTTACCTATTTCTACTGGTGATTAAATTCTACTTCTAAATGAGTCTTACTTTTAATACAGGCATACCTCAGAGACACTGCAGATTCAGTTCCAGACCACAGCAATAAAGTGAATACTGTGATAAAGCAAGTCACACAAATTTTTTGGTTTCCCAATGCACATAAAAGTTATGTTTATATTAAGCTGTAGTCTATTAAATATAAAACAGCATTTTATCTAAAATACAATGTACATACCTTAATTTTAAAATATTAAACCTTTCCCTGTATCAGCAATAAGACTTTTTTGTTTGTTTTGTTTTGTCTTTATCATTTGTGTGTTCACTGAAGTAGCATTTTTAATTTCCCTCAAGAATTTTTTCTTTGCTTTCACAACTTTGCTATCTGGCACAAGGAGCCTAGATTTTGACCTCTTACACTTTCAACATGCCTTCCTTAATCATTGCTAGCTTTTGATTTAAAGCAAGAGACATGCAACTTTTCCTTTAATTTAACAGTTAAGAGGCTATTGTAGAGTTTATTAAGTGGCCTAATTTCAATATTGTGTCTCAGGTGACAGGGAGGCCTGAGGAGAGGGAGGTGGAAGAAGGGCAGGTTGGTGAAACAGTCAGAACACAAAACCACAATTGGTAACAATTACAAAAGCAACGTCAAATATGACTGATGACAAATCACCAACAAACGTAATAACTGAACACGTGGAAATATTGTAAGAACAAAATGTGACATAAACATGAAGCGAGCAAACATTGCTGGAAAAAATGGTTCTGATAGACTGGCTTAATGCAGGGTTGCTACAAACTTTCAATTATAAAAAATAAATTATCTGCAAAGAACAATAAAATGAGTTATGCCTGTACTCTTCTTCCTCTACAAAAATGTGACATTTGTATATGAAAGTGTTTTTCAAAATTGCAATTACTTCTTTAATTATAAAGCTCTACAAACTCCTTAGGAAAAAAGAAAATCTTGAAAAAATAGTATAATATAGAGTATGAATGTCTCCTCTTAAATAGTCTCTTCCATATTATCCCACCTCACTATGCACACAAATATGCATTAGATATTTATATCAATTTACATATTTGTATGGAAATATTTAGAGGCCAACTTCATTCGTATTTGTGGGAACATTCTAGAATTTTATGCACTTGCATACACTATTTTTTTCTAAAAACCTATATTGTGTTGGCCATCACAATGCATGTATCTTTGTTTCTTTTATGTCCCTATAAATATCTAGAACTGAGATTGATGGGTCAAACATATGCATATAACATGTTAATATATATTTCCGAATTGCCTTCTGGGTAGATCACCAACTTAATAATGTTCCAACAGTATATACTCAAATTCTCCTAACAATAAATATGATGAATCTTTTTAATTTTTATCAATCTGGTAGATAAAAATAATAAATTATTTTTAACTTTTGATTTATTTGATCATTAGTTCATTTGAGATTTTTAAATGATGCATGTTGTTGTTCATATTTCTTTTGGTAGTTGCCTGGCAATGCAATTTTGTTTTCTAACAAATTTATGCATTTATTCTGAAATATAGGAGTTAATAATGCATTTTGAAAAATAAGACAGTCGATAATGCAACTATTTTTATTTTTTGCCTTCCGACTTTAATTATGATATACTTCTTTATAATAGAGACCTTTTAAATTTAAATGTAATTAAATTTGTTTTGTTTCCAATTCTAAGATTCACAATCGTAGCTACAAGGGTTTTACTCATCCCAGTATTAAGTAATTACAGGCTTTTAAACATATTTTACTTATCTTCCATATTTATTAGAAACTATATTAACATGACAATAATAAAAGCCTGATTTCAAACATGTACAATATTTTAGCAAGGAATAATGTGGTTGAAATATATTTACTCCAAAAAAAATCCAATTTACGAAGAAAATTTGAAAAAAAAAAGGGTATTGAGTCCAACTAAAACTTTTTTACTATTCTAAGCACATGTATTATTATTTTCTTTTTGGCATTTTAAAAATTAAAACCTACTGAAGTGACATTAACAAAATCAAATAAGTTTCAAATGCATCATTCAACAGAAAGGCGTGTGTGTGTGTGCGTGTGTGTGTGTGTGTGTGTGTATTACATTGTGTGTTCACCACCTAGGATTGATTCCTTCCATCACCAAATATTTGACCCCTTTTACCTTCTATCACCCCTTTCTTCTGTAACCACTAATCCACTGCCTGTGTCCATGAGTCGAGCCCAACTATAATTTACTTAACATGTAGAATTTTGAAAATACAGATAAATAAGATAGCTATTCTGCCTCGTTGGAGCTGTTAGGTGGAGGTAGGTGATGAGAGAAGAAAGAAAAAACTCACTTAAAAAGCTAATTTCTATGCCATCTAACATTTCCCATAAGGTGTTCCTCACTACTTATGAGCAGATAAAACAGAGATCTGGAGAAATGGGTTCTGTGGTCAAATAAGTTTGGAATGCTTTTTTTAAAAATATGTAATTTCAGAGCTCTATATAACATTTTATATGGTCATATATATCATCATTTATGAAAAGAAAGCATTTATGTTTCCCAAATTTATTGATTGATGAGACACTTTTACAAAGCAGTAGTGATTAGACATCATGTTTCAGAAAACAAAAATAGCTATATTATTATTATTTATATTTATCATAAATAAATTTGCTATATATGTATGTGTATAGGTATATAAACACACAAACATATACATATTTAGAAATAGCTATATATACGTGTGTTTGTATATTTATATATGTAAATACTCTACCCTGATTATCCTATAGTCTGGGAGACTCCAGTTTTCCATCTGGACTGCCTCTGAGAAAGGAAAAGTTCAGATAACTAGAAAGACAATGCTGATCTTTTGAAATTCAAAACATGCTTTAATATTCATCTCAAAGGCATTAATTTGAGAGAAACAAAAATTGAGTTCCAAAAGCTTGGATTTGATAACTAAGCCCTCAAAATCTGTGGGGTCTTAAATGTGAGCTGCAGCGGAATCATCATTTAAAAGTCCATCCCAGCTTTGCGTGATGGAGCACCCCCTTTCCCCAGTGCCAGCACCAGGCAGCTGCACGGAAGCCCCACAAATAAACACTCTTTTGCTATGTGAGTAGATACTACACACAACCATATGCCAAGGAACTACTACTTTGTCCTTATCTCTGTCCCACAATAACCTTTCTTTGACATTAGCCTGTCTCCCCCTGAAAGTTCAGCGGAATTCATGCCTTTTGAGTCTGAATCCTTGCTCAACTCATCTGAGCTACCCTACGTGGACAACTTTCTCTTTTCAACAGTGCAGAAGGTTTACAGAACCACTGTCTACCTACAGGGACAGAGGGATGTGCAAGTACAGGAGCCCAACATTTACACTCTACGTGTGTGTCTCTGAAGTGAGGGCACAATTCACTCAATACCTTCAGCTGAGCAAATTAATTATGTTTGATCCAACCTTAGGTCTTCTAACACCCACTGTTCTCTATATAGAATAGCGATGGAGAGAGACATAGTGGGAGGGCAGATAGGACTGCTGTTTGCCAATTAAAAGTACCTCAGTAATTTCGTATTAAAGAACATGTATTTTAGGTATTTATTTAATCAGTTCAAAGTTCAAGTCTTGATTAGAGCCATTTCTCTCCCGCCCTAAGATTGCTCCCCTCTCCCAACAAGGTCATTTTTCCTTTTTTCATTTTTCTTAACTCCTCTCCATGCCAAGAAACTCTCAGCTAGGGCATCAGTTCATCCAGAAACACTCAGCCCGCCTTGGCTCACATCCCCTTTTCCTATAGTATTCACTCTACCAGTTTTTTAGTGTATGTGTTCTTCTCATTCTGTGTCTTCTTCTATTTTACTGAATGCCCTCTATACATATTTATCAATACATAATATTCATTTCCTTTGGTCCTATTAACTAATGTCTCAAAGGTGAAGAGAGTATGCTGCATTTTCTTATTTTCCTTTTACATGTTCCACATCTTCTGGTTTAGTCCTGGGCCCTTAGTAATTATGTGTTTGACACATGATGTTATAGATAATGCAAACACTCTCAAATATTTCCACAGCAAACCTGAAATCCTACTCATATGAGAAAATGGAACTAAGGATCAGAAGCCAGTCATTCTTACATATTACTTTTTTTTACCTCAGCCCTTCTTAATAGTTTCACCCATTTCCAACCTCTCTTCAAAAACCGCAGTGATTAACCACTGTTCTTATTCCAAATATTTCTTTCCATGCCTCCACAGAAAAGGATAAAATAACAAATCCTGGTGTGATAAGAGAGTTGAAAGAATTTGAGGGCTTCAAAGCAGCAGTACTAATTTTCCTATTTTCACTCTGGAAATGAACTATATTTCCCTTATTTTCAAACTAAGCTATCTCTTCCTGGAAACTCACTGGATAGATCAAGGGATACTTACAGGAAAGCTGTTAAAACATAGTTGAGGTTGTTCTGATCTCTAGCAAATTTATCGAGTCAGTATTTGTTTATTTGAAAGTATGTGGGAATCTAAGGTGATAAGACAGAAATGTCGAAAGTAATTAATTCAAATACTCTTTGTGTTTCAAATAAGCTGTTCTTGGTTGTATTTTGATCTCCATTATCTAAATAAAAATTTTAAATGAACATAATGGTAATTGTTTTATTTTCCTTTTTAATTAGGGTTGTAGGGTCAGAGATAAATAAAACTGTAGAGTGAATTAATGTTATTGATGGCAGACACTATATAAAAGCCATCCTCTGAGGTTAAGTTCCAACAGTATCTTATTATTAAAGCCTTTCTAACATTTCTTCCCACTCCCTTCACCGTAGAAAAAAACCATTCACTGTGGAACACAATAGTAATCATTTATTGAAAACTTACTGAATGCCTACTATGTGTTAAGCATAGTACTAAATACTCCATTAAGTACCTTGCAAATGTCATTTCTCATGTAAGCCTTTTCATGCCTCTAGAAATGTACGTCTTCATTTGAAATGAAAAATAGTATTTATAGAGGTTAAGTGCCATAAAAATTCATATCAATATTTGTGTCAGGGCAGGGTGTAGGGTTTGAAATTATTTCACTTTTACTTCGAAGCTCAAGCTTTTTCTCTAAGACACAACTTCCTTCTAAATTTGTAGCAATCAACTTTATATATTATACTCAATAGTTTAAATGTTAGCTCCCCACTAAATTTTTAATTTCCTAGACTAGTTATCCTATTAAATAAAAGTATTTGAAACTCTCAGTACTGTGCCTAAGATACACACACACACACACACACACACACACACACACACACACAGACACACACAAACACGAATGAAAAAATTTGTCAAATAAAAATTGTGGCATAAACCAAAATATTACATAAAATACAAGCTCACAGTACTGAATTCAGATATTAAAACAAAAATTTTTTTGTGGTCTACTTCCCATTTTTACATGTATTTTAATGACCCCTTCGTTCTTTCTCAATACGCTTTTATTATGTTTGCTATTCAAATGTGATATCTTGTGATGAGGTAGAATAAATTGGCTAAAAAGGGGTTGAAGTCTTTCTTATATTTTGCTTAATGACAGAATTCAGCAAATATTTAATCTTAGATAGTGACATTTCCACCGCACTATAAATTATTTTAATTTTACCAGTCTTATCTTCTGTGTCAGTCAACTTAATTTTGAGTCCTAATTTTTAACTATAAAAGCAAATATAATATTCCTAGAAGTTGAAAGAAAATCTCTGAGAAAGTAAAAATCTTTTACTAATATTTACATTTTTAACAAAACATATGTATCAGTTGATGTTAGCATATAAATCTTGCTAATTTCAAATATCTAAATTTTACATGCCTTAGGCTTTCCTCAAGTGTGAAACATTTCAATTCAAAAGATATATTTTAGAAAATGATTCATCATTATCCTAGAAAATAAAGAAGATGCATCTGATAAATAAAGGAGAAAATTCCAAGCTATTCTTGCCATGAATAACTTTTTAAAAATAAATAATTTCAATGTCTTTGGCAAATAGTCACAGGCAAACAGCTTCATTTCTCTTTTTTAAAAGATGCAAACCTTAGAATTTTTAACTTTCTTAGATTCTGTCCATCATTAATAATGAGGGTATCACATGCATCTCTTCTAGAAGACTACAAAAGCTTAAATCACCACCAGTATCTATTCACCTACAGAATCTGATCTCTAGTCTCTAGGAAAAATGGTGAATTTCAGAATCAGAATGAAACAACAATAGAAGATGGCAAAAAACAATATAAGGTATTAATTGCTCCAGGAAAATAAAAGTAGAAGAACTATAACATTTCTTCATTTTTGACAAGCAAATCAAATATAGTTTGGGATGTTCATTTGGAAAGGTCAGTTAAAAGCTCAATGACTCACATGGCTGTATACACACTAGGTTATTCCTCAATCTGTAGCTACTATTATCCAAGAAAATTGTGGAAATTGTGTAGGTTGGGGTGGGAAGATGCCTCTGATCAATCATTGCTCAGGTCATTCTTTAGTCACCACGTAAAGTATGTATCTTACACTTATTACACATAGCTGTGGTAAAACACTTGAAAGCCAGCATT
This sequence comes from Cynopterus sphinx, assembly GCA_030015415.1. NCBI lineage: Eukaryota > Metazoa > Chordata > Mammalia > Chiroptera > Pteropodidae > Cynopterus > Cynopterus sphinx. The sequence continues at coordinate 14,578,367 of CM057381.1, forward strand.
TTAAGAAAAGACTAGAGAGACTACTAGACAAACAATTACCAAGAATTTGGAGAAGGAGAAATCAGGGTAAAATTGTGAAAATGTGGTACAGTGTAATTAATAAATGGTTCCTTTAAGAATAACTTGATTTTATTTCTGAGAGGGGCTCTTAAGATAATTATAAATTATAGCCCAGTTAGTCTTGTTTGCATACTCATTTCCACTTAGTCCAATGCAATAAATGGTAGGATTAAGGAACATTTATGGACTGTATATATTTAGAGAAAGATAACAAATTTCTGTAAATGGAGTTCACTTTGGTTAATGATTGAAGGGTTTTTTTGGTTGTTTACCTTTCCTTTCTTAGAAATGGAAAAACTAGACTAAGAACATTCAAGATTTTTTGTAAAATTTAAACATTGTTGAGAAATTAAAAATTATGGAATGGAAAACATGGAAACAATAGATTATGGATAAAAACTGAATTAAGATCAATAAAAATAAATTAAAAATATATGGAACACTGTGAATTAAAGGTTTCTAAAACACAGTGCGATATGTATATATGCCTTACTATTAAATTGTACACCTGAAACTTACTGGATTTTGTTAATCAATGTCAACATATAAAAATTATTAATTAATTTAAAATAAAGAAATACAGGTTTCTAAAAATTGCTTTATGAAACTATAATCATTTACTATTTAATCTAATTTACTATAAATCTAATAAGGTTTCTAAAGTGATTAGTAAACCTGCTAAATTTATAAATGTCACTAAATTTTTTTTGAGAATGAAATGACATATGACCAGTGAAATTTAAAGATGATCAAGAGAAATGATATCAATGGAGGAAGGAGAAGCATATAAACTTTACAGTGTTAGCATATGAATGTCTACATTAAATAATAAAAATTCCCTTATTATTAATTTTATTCTCTAGTAATCAATCATATTCCAGAATAAAATAATTACTCTGAGCTTTGCCTTGATGATCACAATATGTTGGGATGATGAGAATTTTTGGCCTGAAATATTATATGTACCTCTGGAGACAGCACTTCAGTAAAGAAGTTACCACATGGAGGAAAGTCCATACAATGTAATAAAATAATTACGGCAGTATTTCCCAACTGATCTATGGATGATGCTATCTATACATAGCCATAAATCTTTGACCACAGGACCACATCTTCTAGACTTGAATTATGCTTCAAATATACTTGTGACCTTTTTTAAACATTCAGATAATATTCCTCACTGGATATTTAATGAATCAGAATATCTTGGGGTGTGGCCTAAATGTCTGTATTTTGTAAAGTCATCCACAGATGAAATTATAATATAAGTATAAAACCTACAGTTAGGGTATCGGCTGCCAGTCTGTTGCTTACAAGTAGTTCTTGTGAAATTTTTAAAGGACAGAATAATTGAGAATAGTCAACAGCATCTAGTCCTGTGCTGTGGCTTCCAAAATTTCAATTTTTTTACTAGTAGGGCAAGAACATCACAATTAACATCTTTGTACTCCTCTTCCTCAACTTCATGTGAGCATAAAAATTATTAGACCAATGAAAAGCAGGGCCAGGTGTTTTGTGAGTATATTTTCAACTCCTAAACACTCAGCATTAACACAGACTAGTTTTCAGTGCATATTTCTTAAAAGAATGAATAAATTTACAAGTGACATCTATGACCTAAGTAACTATATTAGGTCCTTGCATAGGTTACAGCTTTTAACAATCCTAAAAGATATGTGTTATAATATCTAGATTACCATGATGACAAAGAGTGCCCAAATTTAAATTGTCTAAGTCAAACAACTAGTTAGTGTATTCTCTGGCAGCAAGGCTTCAAAAAAGCAACCTCATCACAAAAACTTTAGATGTCATGAATTATAGAGCCAGAAAGTGCTGCTAGGTAAGTAGAATTTTTTTTTTTAAAATCAAATTATTCAACCTAGAGAAATAAAAGTCAGGAAGAGATGTTATAAAATCCATAAATTCAAAAATATTATGAGAATGGACATGAAAGTTTTTAGCAATCTGAGAACATCTGAAGAATCTCACAGAAACTCACAAATGATACTTTTTAGAACTAATAAAAGATACCTCCATTTTACAGGGATACTTGTAAAACTGTGGAACTTAAAATCCTGAAAATGCTCCATGCTGAAGATATAAATCTGAAGAGGGGAGAGAAAATTTCATAGGTGGCAGGTCATAACAAACTGAAGAGAAACTAAAACTTCAAGGTCGATGTGCTCCAAGCTATGACTTTTATTAATGAGTTATCTGAATATTTTAAGTAGAGTCCAATTTCATTAAAGTTCCCACTACTCCTTGCCAAAGTTTTTAAAACTGGGGTTTATCTTAGTTGCTGGCAAAGCTAAACCAATGCTGTGGTTCTATATAGGTAAAATGCCAATTATACTTTCGTTGACTAGCAAATGTGCTTAAAAGTCAGCACCAAGTTATTAATAAAACTGGATTAATAAAATCCATATTTTACTGGACTTAAAAAATAGGACGATGTTTTTATTTTGCACTGAGTTTCACGATAATAGGATAGGGTTTTAACCAGTGGTTCTTAATCAGGGGTGAATCTTTTCCACAGTGGATATTTGGCAAGATCTGGAGACACTTTTTACATTTACAACTAGGGTGGAGGCCAGGGATCCTGCTAAATATCCCGCAATGCATATAACTGCACCCACCACCAAGAATTATTCTGCCCTGTGACAGGCAGGATTCTAAGATGTCCCTGGCGAGTTATCACCGCCTCTCACCATATTCATCCTGTATAATCCCTGAACTGTGAATGAGATATCACACCTATGACTGTGTTCCAAGGTACTACAGACTTTAAGATAGGGAAATAAATAGGCTAATTTTCTGTTTTTGGACATTTGTCTGCCCTGACCTTTGCAAATGCTACAACCCAATACTTCTAGCTCCACATCTTCAGTTTTTATTTGCAGTAATGACAGTTTCTCCCAGCCTACTTTCCACCCCTGTATGTGACTCCAGTTTAAGAAATGACCAACATTTAACATATATTACACTACAGATGGTAACCAGACACTGCTGATTGGATCCAAGCTATGGGAAGGACTTTTTCTTTTGCAGTACATTAATAATCTTAGCAATGCTTTAAGGAAAAACCATCTTTACCAAAACAACTTTTGGTATTTCTTCAAATCATCTGTTAGTTGAATAGATACTATGTCTAATAGTATAATATTTATATTCCTAATGATATTTATCATCTTTGCCATCTATTAGTTTTCTAATAAACATAGCTCACGTGTTTAGTATAACTAATATTTTCTCAGAATGACTTTTCATTTATCGCATTGCATTATTTGATAAAAACCATTATGGAAGATTGTTTATGTCTGTTTGAGAATACAGAGAATGATTTCACAATAAAAAAGAACAGATCAATTAGTTTAAAAAGCACTTTAATTCTGTACATTGCTGACCGATGATTAGTCTTCATATGAGCTGTTGAGCCCACCGCTTAAGTACTGAATTATACCAACTGAGCTGAGGATAGTTGCTTTCCACCTTTAACTAAAGGACTTACAGAGCACAGACCCACTGGTCCTTACAAGGTCATCTCAATTATCACCCTGTGGTCCACTGTAGGCAAACTAAATTTCTCCCATTTCACAGTCCTGATATACTCATCTAAACATTTATATTTACTGTTTCCTCTAGTTAGAATGCCTTTGATTGAGAGTATATTATAGGTTACTTTGCAGTAACAAACAGCTCCAAATCTAAGTATCACGACCCAACAAAAGTTTATTTCTTGCTAACTCATTATGAAAATATCTGTACAGAGGGTGTTTGGAAAGGGAAGGTATGCAGGGGAAGTACTTTGCTGCCCAGAGTTTCTCAGAGCCACATATTGATGCAGACCCTACAAATTATTTCATCTCTCTACGTTTTCTCCTTAATAAAATAGGAATTAGAATGTCGACCTTTGCAAATCTGCCATGAGGATAAAATACAAGCACTTTCCTGATGTTCCAAAGGAAACGTCCCTTCTCTCTCTCCCCACTTCTCTCCCTTCCTCTTTCTGCCCCCTTCTTTGAAAACTTCTGTAATAAATACATTCCATCTTTCATTTTGCTTTGTACTATAATTGTTTTTTTGCCTGATAAATTTTAAATGCTGGAGTTTAAAGCATGCCTTTTTTATTCTTGTGTCTACATAAGCACCTAAACACCTAGCATAGCTGACATTTAGAAATACTTGAAGAGAACTCTTCATTCTCCAGTACAGGAATGGCATTCTATGAGTTCTCTGCAGTTCTAGCTCTGTAGTATCTGAAAATAATCAGATGCAATAAATTAATTAAAATGCAAAGTGTGAGTTATTGTTGCTATATAATTGTTTCTACAGATTAGTTTCCTTTAGCAGTTGTTATGTATAGATTTAGATTAATAGCAGTAAATTTTCTCTAAAGAAAAAGAAAAAAGAATATGCCAATGAGATTATTTTGTTCAGGAAGAACAGTTAAATATTCTCTATTACATGGGTAACTATATATATGTGTGTGTGTACATGTGTTTTCACACACACCTCATCCATTGAAAGTGTGTTGGGAAAAAAATCTTAGTTACCAGACACTTTCAGCAACATTTTAGAATGAGATATATGTTTTGAGAAACATTTATATCTGAAATATGCACTTTACTTATAAATCCCTTGCTTCTTGATATTCTGGTACAACCAATTTTTCACCGGATTTTCAACCCATAAAAAGGAGCTGTAAATTTCAGAACAAATGAGAGTGTGATTTCAAGACAAATACATTACAAAAGTGTGAATAAGAAAGAAATGCATTGTTTCAGCATAGGCAGGTATTCCTCTTAATTTATGGAACTGTTTGCCCTGCTTGTAAAATTCCATTTTTTATGGAATAGAGAATTATTGCTTCTATAAAATGTAACAAAATAGCTAAACACCTGAGGAAAATATATAATAAGGACATTTGGGTTAAGATTATAATATTCAAAAGCTTTCACTGAGAAGTTAGATAATTATACTAGTTTTCTTTCAATAAGTTGGAACAGAATGCCAATTTACTATTAAGTAAACATAATAATCTGAATGCTACTAAATCTCTTTAAAAGACTTCTTTCTTTTATTCAGGTAGATATTTTTCAGTGTGTGTTGGCAAGGTTACATTGTGATCTGAAGTTCACCAGGATAGATATACAAGCCTCAGGAATTGCAGCAATGAGTGATATGTGGATGGAATCTGCCCGTGTATATGGGCTGGCACAGTGGAATATCAGTGCCTATGACAAAGGAGGTGATGGTGAACTGATCTGGGGGTAGCCTGAATTAGCATGTGGCACACTCAGAACAGGAGTGTATGTAAAAAAGAGTGGCTTGTCCAGCTTCCTTGTCTCCAAAACCAATCAGTGTGTTGTTTCTATCATTGTTTGAGCCTAGACTTGCTGGGCCTCACAGGCCATTAAACTGAGGTCTCACTGTTAGTATGAGATGATGACACTTCCCCTGTTTTTGCTGAAGAGTGAAGGCAGCACCTGGCAAATGGGGCTTCATGCTTATGAATGGTTGGTCCAGACTGAGAGTAAAAAAAAAATATATTAAACTATCAGATTAAAAGATACAGAATGCAAGCATAAATTAGAGTTTCAATGCATAATTTTTTCTGGCCATTACAGAATTCTTGTATTTCGAGTCACTGAGCTAAGAGCTCCACTTTACTATAAAGGAGTATTGGCTGGCATTTGTCTTTGCTTTAGAAGGCAAAGATGGGCTTTTTCTTTCTTTTTCTTTTTCTTTTTCTTTTTCTTTTTCTTTTTCTTTTTCTTTTTCTTTTTCTTTTTCTTTTTCTTTTTCCCCCTGGTAAAAGGAATAGAATGGTAGAGACCTTACATGAAACATCAGACAAGGAAACTTCTTTTCCAGTGATCCTTGTAACTTGATATTCTCTTCAACGGGCTTTTTGGCTATTACACTATACTTTGTCGACATTAATTTTCCCATTTTCTCCCTTAAATTACCCAATAAGAATGATATAAAAGTTATTTCCAGTACATTTTCATTTAAGGATAATGATCACTAATGACTACAAAGCTGAGATTTCCTCAGTTCAGAAAGTCTGAATATAGCTAAAGAAGATGAGCAAGCCTAGATATTAATGATAAATATTGAAGATTAGCCTTCTTATTGGGGTAGGAAGAGCTTTTTACATGGCTAATTTGTAATAAAAATTAAGTAAAACTTACAGTTGCTAAATAGTTGTACCCCAACTTATAAACTTGTCTCGAATCTCAGTACTAAACCTTTATCCATCTTGTTTCTAACTGCAACTTAATTGTTAAAGATAGCATTAAATTTGCTGACATGGTCATGCCATGGTATCTTCTTTTGCATATCACACACCCCTGCCGCGAAATCACAATTAGCACATTCAATCAAAGTTTGTAATACTTACAAAGTACATAATTTCAGTTTTAACTACTCAACTTTAAATTTATTCTTGGTTTAAATATGTCAAATTTCATATACAGTAATTGAAAATTATTTAAAGTAGTGGTTCTATATAATATTTCCCCCTTAATATTATTAAACCTAGAAACTTCCTCCATTTCTCTCATTTTTATCTCTTTATTTTTATGTTTGCTACCCTTATTCTAAGCAAAAGCAAATGATGAGTATTGATCACCTTCTCCCACTTCTCAGCTTTTTTACCTTGCTTTGTCTAGCCATGCCTTCCTCAGTCTGCCCCATCTGGGACTCCTGATGCTCTGCCACTGAAGACTTGACTGACATGTTCCTCACTGATTCTTTAATCTTTTTGCCTCATATACATAGAGGCCTAGATTGGAACCCCACAGATGAACATGTAGGAGTCCATTTGCTCCCAAGTTACGGTTTCCTAATTCCTTTATGGTGGTAATTATCTAAGTGGGACTGGATTGTGTCACAGAATTCTAATTTCACTCTAAGATGGGCAACTAGTCCTAAAGTTGGTTGCCTGGTTAAAGCTTTTCTCTACTTGACTATCCTATAGCACTGGGGTTCTGCTTTCAATGGGTAACCGAACCCTGAATATTGAATTTGTGTGTTGTCATCTGGAAATAGTCTTTACAGATATCTCTGTTTTCTCAGTGTATTTCATGACCAGATACATTTTGTAGAAAGTTTTAATTCTAAGTGGGCAATTGCAACAGGAGTTTGAGTTTTCAGTAAGACACCATTATCTTTTGTTGTTTCAGAAAACACCATTATCTTTTGTTAGCCTATCAATTACCCTGCTTGCATCTTAAAAAGCTCACTAAATCTTGGGCATGAAGATGCCCAAATAGAATTAAAAATGTACCCTGATACTTTAGCCAACTTCAGTGACACTGGAAACTTCACTGCAGCTATGGTAGAGGGTATTAAAAAAAAAAGTGAAAATGTAATACTGTATGGCCTGCTTTTTGTTGTGTGTTTATACACATATACATATATACAAACATATATGGATGTATACTAACTTTGTATAGTTTAATAGTGATAGTTTTATCTACTGTACCAGTCAAGACTATATTATTCCTTTCAAGTAGGAAGACCCTGGAAACCAAGGATGGCATCTAAGCTACCCTTTGTCAAGTAGCACTCAAATGTGAGGATAGTACTGATTGATAACATAGATACCTAGCTCGTAGGGTGGGGAATTAAATTTATGTGAAGAAAAAAATGGAAATTCATTAGTTTAGAATAAGAAGATGGAGAATAGTTTGAGTAAAACTTATTTGTCTGATACCACTTTCCAAAGGAATTATTATTTAACATTCTTTATGCTATTTCATGAAGTTAGCTATAACCCTACTGAATCAGTTAAGTGCAAGGACAAGTCTGACCTTCCTGAAACCTTTCCTGGTTTATACACAATAAAAGAGCAAGGTCTTTTTACATAATGCCCTTGATTTTATGAAGAAAATGTAGTCTACCTGTAAATTACAGTCAAAATAGAAGGCACACATTATTTATGACAGATAGATGTGGTTTAATTAACTCTAAGCCTCAATAACCAAATGTTGCATGTGATCCTTTTCATCAAACTAAAATACCCAAAATAACAAACACAGATTTATCGAAACAAACATTTTGATAAATCAACGTTTGGTATGCCTGCTCTTAATATTGGCCAAAAGTTTGACTTTTGGTATTAAGATGTAAGATTCTTTTCGGTAGCATTTGTTCACTCTTTTCATGAAAGCATTAGAGTTGGATTTATTTACATTAGTTAAGACAAAAGAAATTGACATACAAGGGAAATTATTCAATTATTTTATATATTAACTGATTATTATTAGGTTAATAAAAATGGATTGCTATTGCTGTTTTCCTATTTTGACTGTAATTTACATCTTTAGTAAGATTTTCAGTGACATATTTTGAATAATGTTGAACTAACATGTAATGTAGATAGATATTTATTGAGTGTCATTTTTTTCCCCAGCTGATTCCCATGGTAGTCTAGCCTATTTTTACTTGTACAGTAAATATTTGTATTTCATGAAACTTAGGATATATTATTCATACATGTTTCTTTCCCCTTTCCTAGTCTCCTTTCTACCTGAACCCATTTTCCCATCTCATTTGTTATTATTTACTTTTATTTAGACAAATATTTGTTGAATACCTATATTTACATAGCTGAGAACATTTGGGGTTTAAGAAAGATGCATGATTTCAGACCACAAGAAGCTTTTAATTCAGTATGAGAAAAGATGCATGCACTTTAAAAGTTCAATGACAATTGATTAACAAGTTAATAATCTGGAAATTATGTATTCTTTTTGTAACTGCCACCACAGCTAGAATGATAATATAAGGGAATATAAATATGAACACATTACATGTATACTTCTTTCAATGAATTTATAGAGAGAAGATTTCATATTCCTGAAAGACGAGATAGTGTCCTAAGTGAGCAGAATGGCATAAATCAAAGAAAGTTGACAAAGATGGCAGAGTAAACACAATGCCATAACATTCCTATTCTCCACACTTAATGAAGCAAAGAAATGAGAAGTAAAAGCAGCAAAAATAAACAAACAAACAAAAACACTTGTATTAATCAAACTAAGCAAGAGTAAAAACTCAGTTCAAAAATTATTGGCCAGAGAAAGGAAAAATCATGAATATACACATGAATGGTGCTGTACCCCTTTAGTAGCATGTTGGTAAGAAATTGATGGTGAGAGTAGTAGCAATTGATAGCTGTCTGAACCAACTTCCCTTTCTTTTTTTTTTTTTTAACTTGTACTATTCAAGATGTTTATATTACACCAGAAAACATGCATGAATATTTTAAATTTTGGTAATAATTATTCTTCAAAAATATAATCATTCCAATTAAAGTTTTTTGTTAAATAAATGAGTATTTTGTGGTTAAATTATCTGAAATTTGTTCCATTTTATTAGTTGTCAATTGCTGCATGACAAATTACCCCCAAATTTAGCAGCTTAACATTATTCTATCAGTTTCTGCAGTTCAGAAATTTTGTTGCAACTTAGCTGGGTCTTCAGGTTCACTGTGTCCTTCACCTCTGAGATGAAGGTGTAGTCTGGGGCTACAGTCACCTCAGGGATGGACTAGGGGAAAAGCCCCTCCCAAGCTCACTCATGTGACTTTAGGTTCTTGTTGGCTATCGGTTTTTCCCACTTGTGCCTCTCCACTGGGCAGTTCAAACATGGTTGGTGGTTTCTCTCAGAATAAGAGAGCATGGGAGTGTGAAAAGGCATGCATGACAAAAGCTACAACTCTTCATAAGTTAAGGGACAACCTATCACTCTTATCTCTGTTCACTCTTACCTTAGAAGACTGTCACTTGATCAGTCCACATTCATATCGAATGTTATTGTTCAATTACAGTAAATTAAAATAAGATTCTAACCATCTGACCTCCATCTTGTCCAGACTTTTTAAGGAAAAAATAACAACAACAACAAAAAAAAAACTAATTCAATCTGGCTTAAACTTAGTCAACAAACAAACAAGCAAATAGAATGAAACCCTGAAATTTAGCCAAAAAAAAAAATAATGTAATTTGTTTATGTACCGTAAAAGTCTCAAAGTCTTAGGGGTGTCCTGGCTGTAGAACCAGCAGAATTCTGTCCTACCTCTGACACATAACTCTGCTTTCTACTAAATATTTCTGAATGGATTCTATTGATCTGTCTTGTGCTCCATGCCCATCCCTATGGCCAGGGAGAATGGAATTCCACACTCAACCAGTCCTAGGTTCCTTCCCTCTCCTGGAATCTGGGAGAAAGTGACAAGAGCAGAAATCTAAATTATATGAACTGAGGTGGATAAAGAAATATTGAGGTACTGTTAACACAATAGTAAAGGGGTTGGCTAATTGGCAGGCAAATCACTATTCCCCACTATACCTGTCTGGCCCCTTCAGATCCCTACCTGTTCTAATTCGTGAGGGTTACTATGTTTGTGGAAGACCTAAAAATGTACATGATGACTATGTTGTTTTGCTTGTGGGAATGAAAAGAACTACCCTTCCAGACAAAAGAGTGCATGCTAAATAATTACTTACAATCAACAATAAATGGTAATACATAGTTTTGCAAGGTCAATGTGTATTATAGAAGCAAAATGTTTCCGAAGCCTTTTGGTCCAGCTTTGTTGAATTGTAATTAACATTTAACATTGTATAAGGTACACAACGTGTTGATTGATACTCTTACATATTGCAAAATTATTACCACCATAGCATTAGCTGACATCTAAATGATGTCACATAATTATCATTTCTTTTTCTGTGGTGAGAACATCAAGATCTACACTTAGACTTTCAAGTACATATAATACAATATTATTACCTGTAATCACGTGGTGTACATTAGATCCCCAGACCATACTCATTTTCTAACTACAGGTTTGTACCCTTTGACCAACATTCCCTAATTTCCCCATCCTCAACCATTCTGATAACCACCATTCCAGTCTGTTTCTATGAGTTTGGCTTTCCATGAGTTCTTTCTCTGTAATAAAATCCTAAATTTCAACTTGGAAAATGAACACACAGGACAGACCACATTTTCTTGTCTTCTTACAAATAAGTACTAAAAGTGACTTAGTTTTGACCAACATGATATAGAATAAAGTGATGCATTCAACTGTTGGCTCGTGGATGGAGTGGCTCAAGAGTGTTCTCCAAACACAAAGCAAAATTCAGGTACAAAAAAATGAAGGAGACTCAAGTTAGAAAGGACTGGGTCCCTCAGGACCCTAGAGCTGTTCTAACAAACTCATACTACCTAGAATTTAGTGATAAAGAATTTAAACATCTATTATGTCTTAGTCACTTACTTGGATTTATTCAAAGCTGAATTTAATCTCATTCTTGATGCAGAAGGACTTCAATTGGAAAGGCTCTGTTTTCCTTCCCTCTCTATCCATGGCAGAGAGAGACAGTGATTTGTAAAAATATTTCTGCTCTACAGATTCAAATTTATCCTCAAGTGGGCTGTGTCAGGACTGTGGGCAAGGTGAATTTAGGCTTACCCTGAGCTGCTTTCTTCAGCATTTCTGTTTATGATATGTTCACTTTGAACACCACAATTTTATGTCTATTAAATGAGAAAGTAGAAAAAAGAGGAAGTAATTTATTAGCAATCTCAACATATAATAGATGTTTAAACAAAAGAAAATCTTCACCTCAAAATTTAGAAGGAGGCTAAAGTACAGAAAGTAAGCAACTCAGACACAAAGACATGGCACATAACTCTAGTTTGGAAGTGCCTCTGCACCATGTGTCAGTAGAAGACAACGCTCGCTAATGCCATTCAATTTTACTCTGCTGGAAGGAAGTCATAAGATATCCAGGAAAATAATATCATTATATTGTCATAATATTTGTTTTCTGAGGGAAAATAAGTCATAGCAGAAGAAATCAAAAGGAAAGGAACAAAACAAGATGCTGGGTTATAAGTGCATCACAGAAAAATACAAAAACAGTCTGGAAAATTTAGCCTCTGTGAGAGTAAGCCTTTTCATGCGTTGAAGAGATTTTATCTTCTTCACGTCTCCTGTTTAGTAGATGTAGAGATCAAATGAAAGAAGCTGAAAAAGGTAGAGCTCTCTGAACTGCTACATATACTACAACATTTTAATTATGCCTTTCCATCATGTATCCTCTTGGTTTGAATTATTTCTCTTTTTGGAACTGTTCTTACCCATTTGGGTACCTGCAAACTTTTTTCATTCCTCATATTGACTTTTTCCATGAATCCTTTCACATTTTTAATCCTCAACTCACTAAAATAGGGTAGTTATTTAGACTATTCTGTAACCAAGAAAGTGACCTTTGGGAGGGGCAAAGTATTTATTCTGCAAGCCAGTCAAAACCCTTGAGGCACCATCATTTCCTTGTTTATATTTGATTTTTTTTTTCAGTATCAAAATTTCTAATTACTAGAATCAACTTATCACCAAAATGACTTTCTGTCTGGAAAGTCCTTATTCACTCTATTTCCCATTATCTATTCTAGATCTTCTTTGAACTGATTTATTTTTTTCATTAACAGATTTCTATCTATATATCTAATCAGTTTTATTTCCTTCCACTGGTTTTATTACTTGTAACTCACTGCATTCAGACAGCCATTGTAATCTTTTCAGGTCATTTCAAAGTTTACTTTCTGTTTTCCTCAGATGACACAATTCTTATAATGTGGATATCCTTGAAAAAATATTGAGCCGAGTTGAGTTTGCCAAGAAAAAAAAAGAGAAAAAAATTGAGGCAAGAATAGTCTTGACATATAAGGTGTGTCACAGACCCATAAAAAGTCATTTAAATCAGAATGATATAAATCAAATCTGATTTTTCTATAGAAATAATGATAAAATATTTCTGACAGAGGCATAACACTGAATTTTTTAAAGAAAAGCACATATATTTTAAATTTAAAACAGTATAATTTTTAAAAATCAGAATACTAAATCTTTTCAAATTTTTGTGGAACAACCTTATGAGTCATACATAATTTAATTTACTATATTACTTAGTATTGACTTAGTTATTATATTTTGTCATAGTTAAATCTTATCTTTACTTTTCCAAAATAAATATGTCTGATATTGTTAGGAAAAATGTAAATATTCTTAGGTCAAAGTTTTCTGAAATGATTTTTTTCTTTGGTAAGTAAAAATAATGTACATGTTCGGGGAGACTTGTAGGTTTTTTCTGGAGCCCTCTGTAAAATGAACTATGGAAAAGTAAAAGAAGTTTTAAAATGGAGTGAATCTTTTGATAAGTAAATCAAACTAGAGATTAAAATGAAATCACATGCGGGGCTGTATGTGTTGATGAACTGATAATTTGAATGTAACTGGCTGAGGTTCATAAATGCAGTATTCTAAAATCTGTCTAGTCACGTGGTTTCCTGGGGGACAGAATTGCAAAGAGAATTTGAAGTAGTTTTCAAATGGAAGTAGTCATATAGAGTTTTGCCTTCTACTAGTGATGTTATTCTCAGGTTGGGACAGAACTGAATTCTGTAAATTTTCACTGAAAAGTCTCTGTGTAAATAAGATTAATCTCATATATTCTTTGGCACATGGTAGGTACTTAGTAGCTATTTACTAAATAAATAAATAAATGAACTAATGGTTTCTGGATAGCAAAACAACCAATTGAAAGTTGAAGTAAATGACTTTGTTTTTATAGAAGCCCAAACAAGAACCTAAAAATGACACTGTGACTACATTCAACCCTTTCCTGTCTCATTTCAGCCCATTTTTGTGTATATTGAGCCATTGCAGCCACAGCACAAGCACTAATCAAATACACTCAACTGCAGATTTACTCACAGTTACACCTGAGAAGTTGTACACATCATAAATATTCTGCTAAACTTTCTCTTAAATCTGCCTACAAGTACTTTACAGGATTATGGTAATATAAAATTTTTCTACCTTCATCATACTTATAGTAATGAGTAGTTTAATTGACTTCCCTACAGCAGAACTTTCTTCCTTCTGAATTAAAATAAGAGTAAAGATGGAGATATTAAATTCTATTAATAGTTTAAGATGTAATAAATGGCTCAACCAGAAATAGCTGACTCAGAGACAGACCAAGATATTTTAATTCCTCAACAATTCATATGCAAAAAGTGATTCCCCAAGTGTGAAATCAGTTAAATTGGGTTCCAAATGAATTACTCCAAGGCCCAAATCAGAAAATCAAGGAGGGTCACCTGTGTTCTTTAAAAGTCTTCCTGGCAGTTTTTAATACACTCTCAAATCTTTCAGCAATTCCTTATAATTTCTCTTATTGATTAAAAAAAGTCCTCAATTATGATTATTTATTATCTTAAGCATATTGATCTATACAATTTATTCATGTTAATAATCAACTAAAGAGTTCTAGAATAATAATAAAAAATAGCAGCTGTAGTAGTTGTATTGATATGGCATTCTTAAATATTTTCAGAGGAAAGGCAATATGATTAATATTTGAAGAGAAAAGTCATAAAAATGGCTATAATATTTGTCAACAATAGCTGCAAATTCACCAGTATTAATAGTTCCTTTTTAGGTGCCAGTGGGACGCACTATGCTAGGTATTCCTATATTGCAATTTTACCTAATACTCACGGCAGTACTATGCGATAGGAAGCAATGTCTCCATTTCAGACAGACGGAAGGCCAGAAAAACAAGGTAAATGCTCCAACATAACCCCAATCAGTTTCCTCCTTTCAGAATCTGCATTTCAGAATACGCATTTCAGAATACTATGAAAGAGGGCGGAAGAAGTACAGCAACAACAGAGGGACTCACCCACAGAGAGGGAGCACTGAAGCCTTGGATCCTGGAGGTCTGGGTGAGCCAAGCATTCTTGGAGCTGCTTTCCCTTTGTAAAACCCAGACGTTGATCTGAGTCCCTACTAATCTACCCACCCACTTCGTCTTCCTTTCCTCTTCCTTTCCTCTTCCTTCCCTCTCCTTGCCTCTCCTTTTCTTTCTTCTGTTCCTGATTGGACCCAGGTTTTTTGCTAGGGCCCCGCTGCCTGGAGATTCTTGTTTAGTACACCTGGGATGGAGGCCCGGATGTGGTTTAGAAAACCATCCAGGTGTGAGAAAGAGTTTGTGCCACTCACCACGCCCACAACGGGGCCAAAGACAGCATGGTGAAGTCAAATTTCTTCAGGATCCATATTCTTTACTTCATTTCTAATATTTGACTCAGGATTTCGCTGTATATACTCCCTCCAGTGCCCAGCTTCTCTCATCTAATATTTTTATTTATATCATTTGCACATTACTGGGCATTTTAGAAATGTTCTTTCATTTCTCAGTCATATTGGCATTTTAAACGTGAATTCTCAGCATGGGTCTTCGCTTCAACAATTTTCTACTGTCAAAGAGCATGGGGAGAAATTGCAGGACACAGTGAAATGTAGTAGACATCCCATAAGTAATTGTCGAATGGATAAAACAATAAATCTCTCATGTTTTGCACACAAATGCATATTCTTAGATAGTTTGTTCTCTGAACATTTTTTCTCCTCCTTGGTATTCTATGTGTGTGTTAAAGATATAACCTTTTTTTTTTCTTTTTTTTTTTTGCCCTAATCTCTCTGGATATACTAATTAGATACTTTTAAATACTGCCATTTCAATTATAGATTTCTCTGGAATCAGCTTTTGTTATTTTGAGCTTGGTTGTTACTTTTCATGCTACCAGTGTTTGTGTGTGTGTGTGTGTGTGTATAGTAATTTCCTGTTGTCCATTTTTATTTAATAATTAAGTACTGCAAGGGTAGTATGCGTTTCTTCTTCTATGTACAGGATTTCTCACCACCCCTAAGTGGCAAATCTGCAGGGCTCCTGGTATATGGGGAAAGTTGAGATTAACTAGCTGTCTCCAACTTATGGCAAACAGACAGCTCTTTCGGGAGGGAACTCTAGGATTCCCAGAATGAAGAGGGCTCTTTCTGAGGTTCCAGTCCTCCATTAGAAACCTTACTTTCACTTTGCTCTCACATGATTACTATTCCAGTTTCTTTAAAGAACCACTTTTCCTTTCATCAGAAGTTACTATGTGTGAGTGAGTGAGTGTGTGTGTGTGTGTGTGTGTGTGTGTGTGTGCTGCACATACCAGTGGAATGGTGACAGGAATTTGGCACAGTTGCTCCTTTTCATGGTCCTTTAACGAGTCCCCTGGTTTTCAGCTCTGCTTCTTACTCTGGCCCTTCATGGCAGGTGCTGACTTTCGGCTCAGGGCCTCTCTGGGATTTTGAAGGGTAGATTAGTTTTCACTCTGCATAGTCCCCTTGTAGTGTGTAGTTTTGTAGTTTAATTTTGAATTCATTTTTGATCCCAGATTTATTAAGAAGTGCTCTTAACTTTCTGAGTGGTTAGTTGTTTTGTTTTGTTTGGCTTTTGTTGTTAATTTCTAGTTTTATTATGATGGGTTGAGAGAATGTGGCATTTATGAGTTTGGACAATGACACTATATTAAGATTTTTAAAAATTGTATCTGTTTATATTATTGAGAATATGACTAGCATGGGGAAATTTTTTGGCTGTTTTTCAGTTGAATTCTCTTCCTTTGCTTGAAGGATTCTCCAAATGAGTCCTGGGGTGGGTCCTTCTCTGCTGACAGAAGCAGGTGGGCAAAGCCACTTCTGCACTTCCCTAAAGTATATGTCTGCACTTGGTGAATGATCCTAACAGGGTTCCTTACATCTTTGATCTAACCTCTGTCTACTGCTCAATAGTCTCAGTAGTCTTTCATCTTGTGCCTGTGAAATATTGAGAATATTTTTCAGTCTAAATGAAGTTATGAGAGAACATAGGAAAGCAGGTAATGTGGATACTTGTCTGATTTGGAGATTTCACTACTTTACTAATGGTTTTTCTTCTGTGTTTATTGAGGTAATCACAATCCAATGCTGAATTGGAAAACTGCTTCCCTACTCTTTTGTACTGGATACTTCGTCTTGGACTATTCACTTAACTCACCAGATCACCTTCAAGAATGTAAGTCAGTTTTAGCCCCGGTGACATTTTCAGACTTCTTTAATCCCCCCCACACACAGGCGCACAAGCACACATGTGAAGATGTGTGAAGGGGCATATACTCACAGGTAATACTGATGCCTCCCAAGTTCAAACTGGTGATTTCTTTTTGGAGGGGGAAATAAGTCCATTTGTTTCATTTGTCCCTCTTCTGATATGTTTAATCAACTGTTCTTTGAAACCAATTGGCTTTTTCCTTGATCTAGTCCCATTTGGTTTCTCCATTACAAAGATTAATCCAAGTTTTGTTCCAGTGATAGCACTGTTTTTTTTTTCCAGAACTGTTATAACATTTATCATACTGACTTGATAATTTCAATTATACCTAAAAGGAAGAAATGTAAATATGTGGGCTCAATTTAATATCCTGAAATCAAAAGTTTATTGTCTTTGTTTTCTTGTGAAATAAAAGCGATCATAATGCCTTCACTGGTTTTGTGTGTCAGACCTGCTTTCCACTATGGTTCAGTTACGGTCATTTACCTCCTTAGACTAAGCAGTGCATGTGATTTCTTATAACTATGCTGGCACGAAATTGTATTAGGTAATCTTATTAAACGAAAAATACAATAAATGTAATAAAAACAGCTAGCACTGAGGGATAAATTTGTTGTGTGCACTTAGTATCTTAGTAAACTTACCTGTTAGATATCAATTTACCTATCCCGAACACTGACACACATGTTTACTAATTAGGCTTACAAAGAAACCTTTCGACTATGTGCTACATCTTCATTCAAACCTCTTAATGCTCTAGCTTTTCCTGACCTAAGTCTGCCCCCCTCAATGACTTTTTGCAGAACTTTTTTATTGGAATGTGTTGTCTTTACCACTCTCACATGGCTGCCCTTGCACATAAATTCTATCTACTCAATCATAAAATCAAAACAGAACTCATTTAAACTCCAAATTAATCAAACTCTCAATCTCTGATCCTATTCCTTCACTTGTTGCTCAGGAAGCATGCTTCACAGAACAAAAGACTTCTAAGCTCTAAGAATATTAATAAAAGTCCAAACACTTCAACATAAATAGCTAACTAGCATTTACAAAAGCAATCTTCTCTTTCTATCTTCATTTTTTCATCTTTATTATACTTTATAAAAGATGAGATGTGAAGACCCAATGTCAGGCAGAAAAAGTTCAAAAATAAAATATCTGGTGTGCTTTTAATAGAGGGAACAGAACTTGTACTCCACTCCTTTCTGAATAGAAAAGTTAGCCAAGAGACAGAAGCCTTCTCCAGTTAGCATTATGGATATAAGCCAAGTTTGCAAGCAGGTAGACAGTATGTCAGTATAATTTTGATCAGAGGCCAAAAAGATGAACCTGGGGCCAAACAGAAAAGAATCTCTCGCTACCCTAGAGATCCAAAAGAAAGACACCAGACAATAACTTGAGCCAGAAGTTGGAAATGGGAAAGACTAACTGAACCAGCTACAACCTTTGAGGGTGAGAGGTCTGCAGACTGAAGGAGAATAATGACAGGTGTGCTGTGCGAAAGCCTGTATTTTAAAAACTCTATTGCTTAGAATATTGAAGAGAAATATACCAAACAAAAACTCCTTGTGGTAAAGAAAAGGTTAGACAAGATTGCTTTTATTTTATTTATTTTATTTCACTGAGAAATTTGAGATGATTTGGTGTGAGATTCCTTCCTACCTTCACAACTCAAACACAACACCTCACTCCTTTCCCTCAGTTTGAGACAGAGGTACTCCTACAGAATTCAAGGCCAATATTTCTATGTGTTCTAAGCCTCATCTCCTACTTCTTCAGGGATCTTATTTCATCACTTTTTCCTCCTTTTCTGCTAACTTTCAACCCGTCTCTCCTGAGCATTTCTTTAATCATCTAAACATATTTAAGTAAACACATACTCTTATCTTTAAAATAGTCCTCATTTCTATATTTTCTTTAGCTAATGCCATAAATCTCTTCCACTCTTTATAGCCAAGCTTCATGAAGATTAATTATTTTTTTTATTTTAATTTCTTTTTGATTTAATTTAATCCAATCCACACTTCAGTCCATTGCAGTCTGACTTAGGTCATAATGTTCTAAGAATATTTCCCTTTTAAAGACCATAAAGAAGTTCTTTGTGATTAAATCCAATGAACGTTCCTAGTCCTCTTTTTGTTTGATTCACGTACTTGATTCATCCTTTACTTCTACGAACATTCATACATGCCACACTCTCTGGAAAGAACTACACCAGGCATCCTGTCTTCTTTCTAAAAACTCTTCTCAGTCGATTTGTCGATGTGGGCACATTTTACCTACCACATGGGCAGGAAAACAGTGAAAAGAGATGTCTGAGACAGTGCAAGAAAAAACAGGATTTTAGAAATGGGGCTTTTGATGGGATATTTTCCTTTGACTGCATATCAGAGACCAAATATCACTCAATGAATAAATAAGATACTGTGATGACTCATTTCGATTTAGGGAGTTGCCAAATTCCCAAAGAAAGCAACATATGAACGTTTGTTTATTACATTTATAGAAGCATGACCTCACACTTACAGAACAAATATTCCCCATTATTCATTTCATGAGTACAAAGACAATTTCTATTTGTTCTCCTAAAAATAAGCATTGGCTATAACTCTTATAATGAGAACGGACAGATTTAAGAATATAAATTTTAAAATTTTAAAGTGAGTTTTACTAAAAGAAAAAAAACAGATAATACTGAGGAAATTGCAAGTAGTCATTATGGAATAGTCTAGAAAGAATTGAAAGATAATTTAAGGCTGGAGAATGAGGACCTGTAGAAAGTGTTAAAATTTTAGATGTTTTATTTTCTTATTTAAATTTTTTTTTTAATCCAGAAAATGCATACTTTTAAAAAGACAGTTTTAAAAGAACCTTCTAAAATGGTATTCATCTTTATCTCTAGGTTTCATTACTTCTCTTTCCTTTTGAATATACATATATATACATACATATGTACATATATATAATTTATACATATATATAATTTATATATATATAAACATCCATGAACATAAAATACTCAGAAATAAGCATAAATAATTATACTTGTTTCACATATTTGGTAGAAAAGAGAGAATAGGGGATTTCTCTCATTTGAGATGCAAATCAGAAAATATATGTGATTTAATGGCAGATTAGCATCATTTATTTTTATATTCACTGCATTTTGTTATTGTTAATAGAATTCCATTTGCCAGGATTTGGCTCCAAAATGTAAGTTATTTAACAGATATCATTAGGTTGCTAAGCATTAACACTTAATTATCATATTAATAAACAGTTATTACTCTCTTCTACACTGAGCCTTGCCTCTGCAGCATTAGTATGCATGCACTGCTTTTAGGCAACTTAATTGTCCTTAAAGAAAATCATTACAATTTAAATGAAATTGGGAGCTACTGGTTAGGGAAGGCTGTAGGGCATGCACAATACATACTAAACAAGGAACTGTAATTTCCCCAAATCACATTTTTTTTTCAGTAATTTCACATCACAGCACTATATCTATTTGGTTAAGGGGAAAACAGTTTATTTTTTGCCTTGCAATTTTATAAGGGCACCATTTAACCAAGGACATGCAAGACTCTGGAATGGTAGCTAAAGAACTTGAGTAAATCAAATAATTTCTTTGCGGCTGGTAAACTGTTGTCAGCATTTGCAACACAGTCAATGAAGCAATAAAGTATAGCATGGTGAGCAGCCATCACCCACCACGTCTGCCTCTAGGATGGAGGGCAGCAGGAAGCCAAAGACTTTATGGAGACAGCTGTTGCCTTTCCCCACATGTGATTTTGTTTATTCACTTCACAGCAACACACTTCACATGCTGCCACAAAAATGGGGGAGAGGGTCATTCTCCTGTGTCATGTTACTTCTTTCTTGTAGTCAAGAGCTCATTTTTTTTTGCATTCTCAATCATAAAACAACTCAGTTTAATGATTTGAGTTAAACACCGTCTGCTATTGAAATGCCAAGAGTTTAAATACCCCTGTACTCTCACTTTTGATAGATAATTAATTAATGTTTTCTATAACCTTAAGCAGCTCTTTAGTTTTAGCAAGTGACTTATGATGAAAACAGGGTTTAATTCGTATGGGTATTTGGCATTTTCAGATTAATTAGTTAGCAACTCAGAGTTAACCTTACTAATGTCCAACTTTATGGGACTATAAGAGGAGTGACAGTAAAATGAATAAACACTTGACCTTCCTGAGATTTATAAACAATAAAAAATAAATTTAAAATATTGAAATCAAATCACAGGACTGCCAGGTGCGGAGGAATCTGGAGCTAAAGCACTGACTAACCCCATCGCAAATGTCACTGCTTGTTGACTCTAGTTGAACATTTCCATTTCACATGCCAGTTAAAAATCTCCATTTTGCGTATTTCAAAACTGAGATTAGAAAAGGCTAATTAATTTCAACTAAGTCTCATAGTTATTAAATTACAGTACAGGATTTAGATCGTAGGTCTGTCTGCCTCTGGAGCTCACATTTATACTTGCATATCTCAACTACCAACCCCTACATCACTTATGTTATTACCACAGACCACCCGGTTACATCTAGAACTTTCTGTTAATGCAGCAAGAGAAAACCAATTTAGTAATTATTGCAAAAGAATTTACAGAATTACTATATTTATTGTGTGTGTGTTTCCATAAATAAGAACACTTTCTAAATAAAGCCTAGTTTATGGCAGTTATTCATAGAATTCTGTCTTCTTTGAAAAAAATCAAATTAAAATAATCAAATTAGCAGGCAGAACTGAGGAATGAGCATTGGCAAATGTGGTGCCTAGGATAAAGTTGAGCCACGTTTTAAAATTGTTTCTGTGTTCCTGGAGTCCTCGTGGCGATTTACTAAATTTTCAGATGGGTGACAGAAGTATGTCCTTAACTTGTGCTCCCTGGGAGTGTGTACTTGGCACAATGCTCAGCCACTCTGGTCTAGCTTTCTTACTTGTCAAATAAGAATAATAACTTATGTCATGCTTATTCTATAAGTTTTATCAGGATAAAATAGATTTTCATGACTTGTTTTTAATACTACAAAACAATGAACCAGCACCAGATTGTTTTGAGTTGTCACTGTATAGGAGAAAAAGCATGCAATTTGAACTCAGACAGACCAAGGTTAGAATCACAAACTCTAATTATCTGAGAACAGCATGTCATTTCATCTCTCTTAGTTTCAGTTATGGTGTATCTAAACTGGAGAAAATAATATTTGTATTATAGTTGGAGTAAAAATTAAAGAAAATGTGTTTAAATTTCTGGTATACAGAGTATTTGAAGAAAGTGGTACCAATCACTACCATTAATCCACAAATGAGTGGAGTAATCTAAAAATTATATATATATATATATATATATATATATATATATGCATGTATGTGTGTGTGTGTGTGTGTATATATATATATATATATATATATATATATATATATATATATAAAATTCTATGAGCAATGTTCAGAATTTATAGTCTTTACACTTTATGTTATCAAGCCCAGTTTATGTGCCTACCTATATTCACTAAGTCTCACTTTTCTTCTCTGTTGTTTGACCAATAGAGGGTGTGTGACCTCAGCAACTTCCTCTACCTCATCGCTAACCTCTGGTCACTGCTGGCTATCTCACCTCTTCTGGATTAAAGATTAGCCGGCCTCTGTCATTTCTCCATCATGGGAGTTGCAGTAGCTCCTCACTCCAAGCCCGCACATGATACCTCCTGAAGCTGGGACATCTTAGCAACAAATCTTGTATTTGCTTTCTCTTCACCTATGCTGCACTTTCACTTTTATCTTCATTTCACAACTGGAGATTTCATCCACCAACAAAGCATTAGCACGGAAGTCTTAGCAAAAGCCATAACTTCAAGGGAACTTGGGCTGAAACAGTCAACCAGGAAGAGCCCTGGAAAGTCAATCTGCAGGATGGATTTTAGAGTGGTCTTGACACTGTTTGAATGAAATAGGACTTATGGAAAGTAAGGTGTCAATGACCCCATGCATTCAATTATGTCAGTTAGTCACATTTTCACTTGTGTAAGAGTAACTGAGTACAGTTGATCAATATAAAGCCAATAAGCATTTCTAATGTATTATAATTTTTTCATGGCTTTGGAGATCTTATAAAAAGTCAATTGTCACTTTAAAGTAAGCTGTCAAATCCACTGTCATAGATTTTAATGTTTTTAATTTTCTTTTTTAGTCCCCAGACAGATTCTGTTGAAAATCAAACCAAAGATCTGATTATAGGATTGGTAGAACTGCAAGAGAGTTTGCCGTTTTTATTGTAGTCACAACAGGTATCATATCTAAGTGGGAGTCATGACAGTGAAATAGCACCAGAGGGTGGTAATAAATACATATAAATTAGAGGCTTGCTATGTTAAATAAATTTTAGTGGTTCAAAGATCCGGCGCATTCTCGGACATCCTGTTTTAAAATAAAGACAAGTTATTGCTTATAAAATAATATGACACTAAGAAAGAGCCATTGTGCTTGATAAGTTTCTTTGCATTATGGATGCAACATGCACATTGCTGGAAACTGCAGCTCTAAATCACTGATCAGGAGATTCTTAATGCTGTCAAGATTAAATGAGGTTCAAAAATCCTATGTTTAGAGCAGGTTATCTGGCTGTTGTAGTCATTTTATGCATTGTCCAATTTATTCTAGAGGAATTGGTGGTAGATAAGGATGCTGTGTTGAGTCTCTAGATCTGGGACAATCACAGTGTCGTGGAGCAAGCCATGCCCACCACAGCAGAGAATTACCCTCTGTTTGAAAAGTACAGTTTTATATGCATATGCCAACAACTACTTTTATCTGAGCAACTGCTTCTGTCTGGTCACATGACCATGAAACACTACCAGATTATGAAATCAGAACTTTCTACCATGAACTATATTATTGTAAATTCAGCTAGTCCCAAGTTTAAGCAGGTACTTTAGCAATTAAATACTTAATGGAAGTGACACATTGAGGTGTAGGCTGAAGCAGATCCAGAAAGTGTAAGTAAATTAAATGAACAGATGGCCCAGACTCCCTTGTCACTTACTTCTGTTTATCTGATGTTTATCCTTCAACTCACAACTCTGTCCTTAAGGAGGGTAACTTTTGACCAATTGAGAGGGGAAGAAGACACTTAAGCCTGACTCATGGATGGACTCCACAGTACACTGACATTATCAGGCTGCTGCTATGTTATACCCTATTCATAGGTGGCTATGAAAGATAGGAGTCAAATTAAAACATGTCAAGGGACAAAGCTGTGGGCAAAATATTTAGTCATCAATGTCATACAGAGTTGTAATATTACCTACTGTATGAATGTACATGAAATGCTGTGTACTGGATAATGACTCGGGAGAAATAAGAATGGAAGTCTGAGGTTAAAGATGTTGGAAAAAGGGTTACGTGGATGATCTTATGGTAGAGAGCACTAAGTGTGAAGACCTTTTTTGTGTGTGGTTTTACCAAAAAAGCAGTTTCCTAAAAAGTATGTAATGATTGATCTACACTGTGCATGTTACCAAGTCTCTTTCCTTGGCTATCTCATTACCTGCAAAATAAGCCATGTGGCCTGGCTGGAAACTGTGTAATATCTACAGTTGTATAAGAAACCTATGAACATAAAGTTATTAACTTTTTAGTATCTCATGTTTAAATATATAGTGGCAGTCAAGGAAAAGAACTCCATAAACAGAGGATAATAAAACAAACAGAAAAAGAAACTCATAAAATAATAGAAAACCATAAAAAAACATATTTTAAATCTGAAATTAATAGCATCTGTATTAATGATCTAGTGCTAACCAATAATCTCAAGATTTAGTGGCTTAAAGCAACACTAAATACGTGATATTTCCCACAATTTTTGTGGGTCAGGAGTTTGGGAGTAGCTTAGTAATGTGGTTTGGGCTCAGTGGTTGGACATTCTGCAGTAGGTAATTCAGCCTTTGCAATAGGCAACCCACCAGCACGTCATCCAAATGGTAGACAGAAAGATAGTGAAAACATAATTAGAGGGTAAATAGCTTTCTTCTCAAAGAACATAATCTGGGATTCACACAAGCAACTTTTACATTCTAATCACTATATATAATGAACACATATAGCTGAAAAAAGTGCTGAGAAATGCAGTAAGATCTAGGCAGTTGCATTTCCAGCTAAAAGAGAGGGGACCTATTACTGAAAAAGGACCATTTGCCTGTACTGCTTCTGATAAGTTCATCTTTCCTTTAAATCATTGTATTTTGTTACAAAAATCAAATCTCCCAAAATTTTGTCCACATATATTTTCTCCGCTCTCCTCTTTTTTCTTCTGTGTATCTACTATTGATTTCTTAAATACTAGTTTTGTGGGTTTGGGCAGCAAGTAGTAACTTACATATTCAACCTTCCATATTAAATTGGAAGATACTGGCTCAAGATGACACACCTTTACAGTATACTTAATTGATCACAAGATAATATATATGTAAATATTTTTTCATGCTAATAAAGCTTTGTAGTGACAGATAATATGCAGTTGATTCTCATCATGCATGGTAATTATGTTTTATTAAGTTGTCAAAACCTAAATTCACTAATACTAAACCATTGCCCTAAGGATAATATGTACATATAGGTATACTAAACTCAAAACTCACATAGATTATAATCTTAAATCCCCAAAACAACTCATCTTGGTAGATTCAATTTTCTTTATTTTGCAAAAGAGATAATGAGGCTCCTAAGTGTTAACTGGCTTGCCTGAGGCTGCCCCACTAAGGAGTGCCAAAATTAGGATTTGATCCTCATCTCAGACCTGGAACTTCTTGCATTTCACTCCACTACCCCTTACTATCTCCATCCTCAGGTTATCCCTATATGAGAGTGGAATAAAGAAGTCAGAGCTGTGACTGCATCATCTCACCTGAGAGTGTGGATGTCAGGTGACACATTTTTTAGCGGCTCTGAGTATGTTCACAAATGACCACAAAAAACACCACAAGAATAGATTTGCGGTTATAAATAAATTTTAGCAAGTAGATAAATTCACAAATACAGATCTGAGAATAAGGAGAATTGACTGTAAATGGTTGTTGAACGCTTCTACCTAATTTATATTCATATTCTGCATATCAGTTGTCTAATTAAAATGTAACATGTCATATCTATTATCATATATATTTTCATTGATATAGAAATTTTGTTTTCTTTCCAAGGGCAATATTTATAATTAATTCTTTGAAATAATGTTTCTAAAATATGATTGTTTATGATTTCCTAAAATAATAAAACTTTGTTCATAATTTTGATATCTAAATTGTGACAGATTTGTCAGATTTATACTGAAATTAAAATTGAGCACCTGTTCTAGAAAAAAATGTGATTGGTTTACCAAATAGAAAATAAATGATATACTAAAAATTTGAAGTAATGAATTTCTAGTTAACATAATCCACTTTCCAAAACTATGATTTTTAATTTATTTATATCTATTTGTGCAAAATTATCACACTAAGCTTTATTTTCTCCAACTCATACAGATTCATAATCTATATTAGTATGAGCATCTATCTCACTACTTATTTATGACCATATAGATTGCAATATTTATGTCTATTTTCATAACTAACTTTTATCTTTTCAAGAATTGCTTCTGTCTCTGTGCTCTCTATATGTGATTTATAACATACACAATGTCCTGACTGCCTCCATCCTACTTAAGCTGAAACTATTTATTAACCTGATAATGAATGTTAAATAAGCCTTTTAAAATAAACTGCTTGTGGACTTCTTGACAAACTGTCAGAGACTTTGAAATATATTTTTAAAGATTATAATTTGGTATGTAAACTTTAGAATTTTGGTTGAAAATCCTAATTTACAAAATGTGCAAACTACTTTCCATAGGGGAAGATAGATATCCTTTAAAAAAGAAAAAAAACTCATGAAACTAGTTACAATTCCTAAGAGTGCTTCAAACTTGAAAGCAATAATTTCATTTTATAAATGTAAAAAGATTTTTTAGATCAACAATGAAACCAAACATTAAATGAGTGACTCCTCAAAATTGGGTGATAGTAGGTGGGCTGAAGTAGATAATGATCACCCCTACAAACAAGCTAAAAATATAAATTTAAAAGAAACACTCCAAGAAATTTTAACTCATAAAATTAAGGTGGAGCTAAAAAATCTACATTTTACAAAACCTCTAAAAGTTTAAATTTGAGCACCAGTGATATAAATTATAACTGTCAAATGCCTACTATATTGAAAGAGCATTTGAGCTTTATTTATATGTACGCTAATTGATTGTTTCTCAGCATTTTGGCTAAGGTCCAGTGTAATCTTTTTTCTTATCAGTTTAATATATGGGCTCTAACTTAATTCACAAAATGATACTATGAAGTAGATTTTACTACCTAAAATTAACATCAAAAGAAACCAAAGCTCATTCAAGTTAAATATCATGGTCATATATACTGGAAAAAAAAAAAAAACAGAGTGGCTCAAATCTGTATCACATAAATATTATTTCCTACAGCTGCCATGACAATGTAATACAAACTGGGTGGCTTAATTTTCTCAAAGATCTGGAGACTGGATGTCCAAAATCAGTGTGTCAGTAGGGCCATGGTCCCTACTGTAGCATTCTTCCTTCCCTCTTCCTTGGATTTTGATCATTTGCTAATGATCTTTGCTGTTACTTGACTTGCAGTTACATCATTGTAATCTCATTCATCCTGTGAGTCTCTGAGGGCACATGACTGTCTTTTTATAGGAATAAGTCTCATTGGATCATGAGCCCATACTACTCCAGTATAACCTCATCTTAACTAATAAACAAGTGGCATGTGCAATGACCCTATTTCCAAGGAATGTGATATTCTGAGTTACTGGGGGCCAGGACTTTGACACATTTTTTATGGAGAGAACACAATTTAAACCATAAACCATGTTCCATAGTATAAATATTTCTACTATGCCACCCTACCTCTACAGAAGAAATGTGTAGAAAATTTCAATGAACTTTTAAATGGCAATATTCACATTTTGGTTTAGTAATTTGTGACCTTTGAAAATAGAATACCTTCAGAACTGTGAGGAACTTAGAGACAATTTAATTTGTCCCTTTTATCTTACAGGTGAGGAAACCTGAAGTCAAGAGACAAAAGAGGTTACATAACTTGACTAAGGCCATATAGCTATTAGTGGAACATATGGGCCAGAACCCTAGTCTTCTAAATGTTACATGGACCAGTTCTTTTTAATAATACAATTTTGGCTGTTAAAAATTTTATTACTTTTTTGATTTCTAAAGCAACATTCTCATAGAAATATTTATCCTGGTCAATTCAATTGTATTATTTACAAATAAAATTGTTGTGTTCTTAATATTTCATACTAATTCTTCCTAATAGCTGGTAAAACATAGAATAATCCATTTTCAATAAATATTTCTACAGCAAATACCAAGTATTTTGTATTAAGTATTTTGTTTACTATTATTGTTCTTGAGTTGATGTAGTTATTATTTTAATGACTGACTAAACACAACAGAATCATAAACCTTAAAAAATTAGGAAAACAATGCAAAATTTCAGGGTCAGTACAATAAAAATTATAAACATAACAAAAACTGCTGAGAGAAATTGAGAACTAGGTAAGTAAAAAACATACAATATTTATGCATTGTAATACAATATTGTTAATATATAAATATTATACAAAATAATTCTTAAATCAACACAGTTTCAATTAAAATCCCAATGGGCCTGTTGGTAGAAATTGACAAGTGGGTTTTAAAATTTATATGAAAATGCAAAAAGCCTGGAAAAGCAAACAATGTTGACTTAAAAAAAAAAAAAAACAGCTAAAAGACTCATGAAATCATGCTACATTATTTAATCTTATTGTCAAAATTAAATATTCAAAACAATTTGGTATTGTCATAGAAATTTGTAGCTTTATAACATTTCTATTACACCGATTTCCCAACTAATCTCTACTTCATCTTTTTCAACATTATATATTCTTTTCACTGTCAATTATGTTTTTCTTTCTCTTCTTCACATACTACATTCCATTCATCCAGCTCCTAGAACTCACTAAAATCACCATCTTACAAACAATCTCAAATTCTTTGTTTTCTAATCTGTCTGCTATGTGGACTGACAAAGTTCACTACTTCTTCATTCAGGTCCCTAGATGCTCATGGAGAAAATCACTCAATTGCATGGATTTGTGTCAGTACACATTTATTGTCTGCAACTTCAGCTGGAGATTGAAAAATGTTTGAAATACATGGTATGTTTACTTGTACTCAGTTACTAATCCAACGAGTTTATCTTTTTAGGCTCTCAAGAAATTCTGATGGATGATATCTGTCTGGCAAAACCTTATTTATTCAAAGCTATTCTACTATAAATTCAGTACATTTCACTTTTATCAACTGCAAATTTATTTTTAAAACATTTTTATTATTGCATCAATACATTAGAGAATATTTTAAGGTAAATGACCTTTAAATAATACCAATAATTGGATGTAGTTGTCCTCACTTTACTCATCACTTTCACTTCTCTTGCTGCCTCTGTCAATCAAGAAAATCATAAGGCACTTCCAGACTTACTGGCATTTTGGTCCCCTGACTTGCAGCACATTATACCTCTAA
The DNA here is from genome assembly GCA_030015415.1 of Cynopterus sphinx. Classification (NCBI taxonomy): domain Eukaryota; kingdom Metazoa; phylum Chordata; class Mammalia; order Chiroptera; family Pteropodidae; genus Cynopterus; species Cynopterus sphinx. The sequence goes on from CM057381.1 coordinate 14,608,115, forward strand.
TTAAGTCTCTGTGTTATTTTAGTATTTTGCTTGTTTGGCTCAATATTTCCCTTCCTTTCAGGTTAAATGTTGTAAACAGAAAGCAAGTATAATAGCCACCCAATCAAATTATAGAAGAAATGCTGAAAAGGTCAAAACAGCAAAACACACTATGGTAATTTATGTAATGTAGAATGTATTAAAATTTTGGCCTTCATTTGACTTAAAAAAAATGTAATGGCTTGATGGAAATGGCACAAGCTATTCAGAGTGAAGTCTTATCTTCTGACTGGCAGAAATTTATAACCTTTGTTTGTTCCCCTGCTCTGGGAGCATCTCTCCCCCGTTTCAGAAGGCAAGTCACTCCTATGCCCGCTGGCAACCCACCTCTAGTCTTGCCTTCCTCATTTGTCCTTAAGAAGGGGAAAGAACGGCTACATTCCCCTGGTCCTGTGAAACCCTCATAGACTTCATGTTTCTTCCTCTGTGCATTTCTTAGTTTTACAAGCACGGCTTATTAGGCTGACAAAAGGCTTCTTTATTTAGTCTCTAGTGATAAATGATGTATTGGCTTTGGCATGAGCCATTTAAACAAAAGCTAGTCCTGACAAATAGAAGCAGAGAGGGTTGGAGTATTACCATTGCCTGCTAAATTGACATGAATTTGTAATGAAGTGATGAAAGGCAGTCTGGTTACTCCTATCAGTAGCTTTTAGATACAAATATAATAAATGTATTGTCAAAGAAGCATGGGAATATACACTACAATCATTAAAGCCACATATTTTTCCCATTCTTATTATGCTGTTGATACTATAGTGATAAGGATAAGAGTAGAGGATAACTTCACTATTTGGGAAATATTTCTATATTGATGGCAAGTTTAAAGTGGGTAGAAGGCATGTATAGGAACATCTATTGTATTTTCCTTTGTATGGCTAGCTGAATTATAGAGACAAATTTATATCATGCTATGTAATGAAATACCTTATCATTATTGGTTATTGGCTTCCTCAGGAAGCTGACTCTGAGATAGAGTTTAGAGTGTAAGCTATTTATTAAGGAGGATTTTAGGGATAATATCTATGGAAACGGAAGGAAAAAAGAGTGGTCAGAGGGAGAAGTCATGGTCCAGCCCAGCTTGGTCTGAGGCCATTGGTGGCTTTAAAAATAAAATAGGCCTTCAGAGCTGTCCTTAATTTCTCCACATAGGTAGTTATTGCATATAGGTTACCCTGGATGGGGCTTGTCTTTAAACAAAATGACTCTTTGAAACTCAGACAATACTGACAACAAAATATGTCTGTTGACAGTACTCCAAAGAAGACAGCTCATCAAGCCCTTAGTTGAAGAGGAATGTCTGGAGGGTTCTCTGCAGCTAAGTTTGGCCAAGTGACAAAGTTCTCTCTAATGGGATATGGATAGTAGATGTAATCTGTATAACATTTGAGTGTCTTGCTCAAAAGGAAGTTGCTCATCCTCAATTAGATTTTTGTATTTCCATAGGCTGAAATAGGAACATGGCTTGAAAATAGTTTCTTTTAAACGTATAGATGAAATCAAAACTCTAGAGGAAGAAATGGCAACAAAATGGAAAGAACTTGATTGGGCTACTTCATTAAAAGAACTTCACAGAGGCATGATGCTTTTCAGGCCGAACCACTCCCAAACTGCATGTGTGAGAGAATCAAATCTTAATTAGACTAATATATTCTGTGGTCTCCTTGTAATCATCTTAATCTTTCATTAATAGAAAAAGTAACTCCTGGAAGTGAAGTTACTAAACAAAACCCCAAATCATGTGGCCGTGGCATTGCTATAAAAAAGCGAAAAGGGAAGGCATGAGTGTTCTGGCTCAAAAGATGATGAGTCATGTATGACATGGCAAAATACTTGAAAAGCTATCACTTGTGATAATTTCAATTGCAGACCACATGCTTACCAAATCTATAGCTTTACTGGAACTTGTTAGAAAAATCAGACAAATTATGTGTTTAGTTGTGTGTTTTTTTTTTTTTTTTGACCAAAGTTACCAGTAAAGAGAGCCAAGAACAGAAAGAAAAAATTTTGCATTCCTATAAAGAAGAAAATATAGCACTGCTAAGAGAGGAAAACTCTGTCTGCAATCAGCAATCATATTGACTATGAAACTAGTAATCTTGGCGCCCAAAGCATTAAAATCCCACTGCTTTTTTATCCTAAATAGCAGAAGATGAGATTATTACTTTTGACCTATCTCCATGGCTTCCAAATTAAACTTGTTAGGTAGAATAGGAAGCCAGTCTACAATAAAGCTCAGATTAAAGGTGCTGCCTTATCATCCAACTATATTGTTTTAGGGTATCTTCAAATTACTGCCTTTACATCTTTGGAGAGTAGATGTGTCTAGCCTAGAACCAGAAAATAGAATTGGCAGACTTGAAATATATTTCTAAAGGAAATTTGGGGGCATTGTTTTTTTTTTTTTTTTGAATTTTTTTTTTTTTTTTTAATAAAAACGGAGTGGGATAAAATAAGGTCAAAACCTTCTGGATTTTTTTGTTTGTTTGAGATAATTTTATTGCCAAAATAAAAAAACAAAAACAAAAAAAACAAAGAAAATTCCTTCCCTACTTGTTATTTGCCTATGACAGACCAAGATATTATTCTATTGCATATTGGGTGACAGATGGCCATATAAATTACATATTAGTATATAAATGACCAGACTGCAAAGAGTCATATATATTTAAGCTTGATGTAGAGAATCATGCTTCACTAATAGATTCTATACTGAGCTAGATGTTACAAATTATAGAATGAGTCTACATAAGGAAAGACATTTGGGTTTATTTGTTTTCTTTTGCTCTAAGTCCAGTCTTCCATTTCAGTACAATTTTGCTGGGCCCAACCCACCTATTAAGTGAAATTCATTTGAATTGCCTTCTCTCTTTCTACAGGTTACAATATAGGGAAGTATTGACTTACATTCAACAATGTAGATTAGAATGATGCTTTAGCAATGGCAAAGCAAAATGTGAAATGAACCTGGGACCCTATCTATTTCCTGGAGTCTCGGACTTGCCATCCCTTTCCAGAATGTGATGAGAGCAAAAAATAGATTCTATTTATTATTTAAACCACTGTATTTTGAGTTTTTCAATTTGTTTTTTATAATACTTAAGCCTATACTGTAATAAATATAAGCCAGTTTAATTTTTCTATAAATTTTATATACTTTTTGTTATTTTTGATAGTAAGAGGCTATATTTGGCATACTTTGTCATGATTTTTATTAGGACATAATGACTATGATTTCTGCTTCTCAAAGAATTAAGTTTTTAAAGAATTTTTTTTCTCTCATTGCAGAAGAAAAAAATTTGAAAATAATATGAAAAAATTTTCAATGAAATGCAATGCTATACAATATATTTAGCACATACAAAAATCATCAGAGGAAAAAAATATTGGTTGTGTAGAAGTTTTGAAATTCAAAGAGACTTCCTGCAGCTGCTAAGTTCTCTTCTGAATGATTTTGGAATTTTCATGAATACAAATTGACAATCAATTCCTCTCTCTCACTTATTGAATATATTTGTGAGTCCTTCAGAATTATGGCCAGGTGACTACCTCAGTTTTTTAAGTAAAAAATAAAACTATTAAATGAGATAGTGAACTTAAGAAAAAAAAAATTAAATGTGTTCTTTGTTCTTTGTTCTGACTTAAGGACAAAAACTCATCAATAGTTTATCTGTCTGGAGCAAAGTGACAAGTGATATATGCTCCAAAACATGCTCCAAATGTTCTTTGTAAGCAGAATTGATGAACAAGTAAATATATTGCTCACTCCTTAGCAGGCAGTGATTAAACTTCCATAATACAGTCTATTTCGCTACACGTGGTAATTTACTGAGTCCTGGCATGCCATTCATGTAGTTCTTTCTTCTCCATTTTGGTGCCATTTTCCCAGGAATCTTGCACCTATTTGTTATATTGATCAAAGTTTACAAGGTGCTTTGTAATTGTCCAGGAGATGAATGAATTATTATGTGAGACTGGGGAAAGAGTGTTTAATTTCACCTCACTAACTGGTAGGTATAATTATACTTTTAAATTTTTCATTATTTAAACTGTATTTAAAAACATTAAAAGATGAACAACAGAGGTTTTTATTTTCACTTAGATTGTATTATACTCTTAGGGGTTCTAAGGACCACTGAATTCAGTTTGTTTCTGGTGAAGAAATTTTATTTTCTAAATCTATTTCCATTTACAGAATTGCAAAATGTGATTTTAAAAATATAACTTATTTTTAGAAAAATACAGATCTTTAATTCCATCAAATGTATATTGACTTAATTCAACTCTTTTCTCTCAATTCAGGATGGCATTCATCAATATGATCTTTTTATAAATACCTTATTCAAAATGATTGTTGTTAAAAATGTAGTCAGTTATTGCAAGAACTGTTACCTGAAGTTGGAAATATATACAGACTGAAGTCATATAGGTTTGATTTCCTAACAGCTTTCTTTACCCAATCTTGACAGAATTTAACCTATGATTCTTACAAAAAACACCAGAGAGTAGCTAATAACATGTTCAAGAACAGTTTATCTCATCCCTTTTGTTGTCAACTTGTTTTATTTATTGAAAAATGTTAGAATTATTTCATATAATTATGTGAAGCCATCAATTCAAATAGTATTACAAAAATCAGGTTTCATTAGCAAATGGCATTTTAGCTATTCTAATTTCTTAGTTCTTAGCTGAAAACATTTATATTTTTAATGCACACATACATTTCCTCAGACTCACAGAATTATGGGGTGATATCTTGTTTGAAATGGCTAATTTATCAAAACATACATTAGAACAATTTGAAAATAATAAGAAATTATTTTAAAAGATCTCTACATATTGCTTCCATTTTTATTACACAAATATATAGGCTATATCATGTATATCAACTATCTCTACTTATTTAATTACTATTTAATTTTAAATAATTGGTGTTCCTGAAACTTTCATTTCTTGCTCCTCTCCATTCACCAGTTCGACCTCCTATGTTCTTTTTTATTCATTGTCAGAATAACTTTCTTATTAGCTATATTTAACAGCTATTAAAGGTAACCTCTCATGCAATAAGGACATATTTATAATCTGCCCGGGATCCATGCTCACGCAAGTATCTCACAAGAATTTTTTATGAGAGGCAGGTTTCTGTTTCATACAGGCCTTGACATGGAGACAGCAAGGCTATATTACAACATCTTTATTTGTCACTTACCTCATTGCATGCCATAGAAAGAGCTTTAGAAATTTTTGAGTTGTGGCATCATTTGGTACATCAAAGTAATAAGCTTGGGTTTCTAGCAGCACACATCCTGTAATGCACTTCTGCTACACAAGTTCCTTTACAGAGAGTTACCTTAAAGTGGCTCATTATTTAGAGCCTGGGTAAGAAAAGAATTTCCTCTGGACAAGGAAAAAAGTCCCCTTCAGAGGAAAAATGGTGTAATGCCTCCCAGGTGTGTAAGAAAGGTGAAAAACCACAGCTCATCTGATGTACTGTTCATGACTTAGTGAGCTTATAAGTTCCCTGAACGAAGACTCATCTGCCCTGCATTTCCGTGGTTTAATTTAATGGACAGATTCTCCAATAAAAGTAGACCGAAATAAATGCATTAGACAGTGCATGCAAGGAGCAAAAGGAAAAGGATTTAACCATCAAGGTTTTTATATCTTTAAAATGATATGTTGTTTCAAACAATCTCAATTTCTCCAGCTTAAGTTTATTATTCTTTTATCTGATTCTTACTGCCATCTGGTTCATGTGCAAGTGCAAATCATAAGCAAGAAAAACGCAGAGCTAATTTTCTGTTGTCAGCTTAACAAATAAAAGCTGTGTGATATGGACAGCTATCATTAAAAGTATCTGAAATAGGTTAGGTTTTCAATGTATAGATATGAAATGGTAATTAGGATTATTTGAAAAAAGGTGAGTGTCAATCTGTAATGTGGGAGATTATATTGATTTTGGAAAATAATTTTGTAAAGCAACAAATATTTTCTATACATTTCTTACAAATTAAATCTTTTGAATTCTTTCACAGAATAGATTTTACCACTGAAATTATAATAATTAATAAATTACCTGAAGATTCTCTTGCCTGTGAGTAGCTTTACATTAGTCCCTTTGAATGGTATAAAATGTAAATTAAAGTTTTAATCAAAACCTTAAACCTAATAGAAAAAAATGATTGAATGAGATGAAATTAGAAATCTTTGTGATTCTCAGCTTATCACTGACATCTTATGTATCAGACATTGCTGAAGTTCTCCTATTTTATCATTGTCCTTTGTTCATAGAAACAAAAATATTTTCTTCTACAGTAAATAAAATTATAAATATAGTAAGTATATAATCTGATGTTAATCTTTAACTTGTTAGAAAAATATATTTTATAATAAAATATAATACACATGTTTAAAAAGGCTTGTTAACTTCTTTAAGTGTTATAATAACTTTGTTTTGTTCTGTTCACAGTATTAAAAGTAGTGAATAATTACAAATGTACTTTATTAAATAAAGTTTTTTATAACTTGCCATCAAGATATTTGTCCACATGTAATGTCCGTATGCATAAATGTTTCTCTTTAGAGTTAGGAATCTCTTCACAGGTGGAACAATCTATTTTTCCTGGTTTAGACTTATGTGAAGTTAATTTTTTTATTAGCATTACAACTAGATATATTTATATAAAAGATGGAAAATTACCTCAAGAGATTTTGGTTTTTTTAGACTTCCTTGGGTATTAATTTCATGTTCTTAAGACCTGATTGCCTCAACTGCATCAACTGATTTTATGTGTTAAAAACACTTAAAAGCATCCCAAATAATATTTAATCACTTAAGATATGAAACAGCCATTCACTGCCTTTTGGTAACCATGCTTTTGTGTAATTCATTTTCCTTGAGTGTGGGCAAGAGTGGAAAAACTCATAGACTCCCTTCTGAGAATTAGAATATGGTGGGAGTATTGGGATGTTGCTTTCAAGATTAGTTTATAGAAGAACAATGGCTTTTCTATTGGGTACCCTCTCTTGCTCTTTCTTGAATCATTAACCCTAGAGGAAAAGTCAACTGCCATGTCTTAAGACAGTTTCATAGAGAGGAACCAAGCCTTGACTGCAGCCTTAAGATAAGGTTGCAGGACCTGCCAACAGTTTTATTTTATCCTGTTAAAACTCTAAATCAGAAGATCAAGCTAGCCCATGGCATGAATCCTGACCCACAGAAACTGTGAGGTAATAAAACATATGTTCATTTAAGTTGCCACATGTGGAATCTGCTATGTGATGATATATAACCAATACAGATGTTCTAGTAAGTTTCGAACATTTTTTCTTTTACTTTTATGTAGAGGTGGAGCTTGTTTCCTTGAGGCTTATTTATCTGGAAATAGGCCATGCAGCATGTGGATGATATTGTATGCCTACATCACAATATTTACAAAGGTAAATTATTAAGCTGAATTCTCAGATCAAATTAGTTCCTTTCTTTTATTTGAATCTTGCTAGATTTATAAAAACTATAACAATATTAACAGTATCATGGAAATTTATATCATATTATTCTGATATACCTTACTTAGGGAAGTAATTGCATGAGACAATTATAGAACACTGCTTGTGAAGCAAGTAGGGAGAAAGTAGAAAATGATGCTAATGGCATAGTATTTATTTCAAATAACTTCAATAGATTCTAAAATTAGATTTTTACAAACTCTTATGTATGATGTAGTGATCTCTATTCAAAATTTTCATCAATTTTGTAGTTTTGATACTTCCTGTTATCTATTATTTAAAGACTATACCTTAATACACCTAAATTACATAATTTAACATGCACTTGATATTATTCTTGAAAAACTAATTTTAAAGTAAAAAATCATTTTAAAAAGTGACTACTTCATTTCACTTAAAAATAAACAAAAATGAAAACTAAGAGATACAAAAAATATTTAACTTACTGCAGTACATAAAATGCTGTATTTAGATAGGTTAAAACAAACCATATAACTATTAGTATACAAGATATGGCAGTTTTTATTTGTAAGACAGAAATGATAACACTTTATAAAAACGATTACCAAGATAACACTCTAATTGAGAAAGTATATGAAGTTTAATGATGAAGCATGACCTTTATGAGCTTAACGGACAAAGCTGAACCCTGGCATTAAGCTCCAAACCATTTGAATGTGTAAAACATGGTGTTAATATCTAATTTTGAATGAAATTTAGACTGCCCGCAAATGCTTTACACCATTTCCTGAGCCATTTCATCAACAGCTTGCTATACTGCATCCAGTTCACCATCTGGAAGTGTCACTTGCTACAAAATAAACCTGCTCCCTGGATGACAGCAGGATACCTAAGCATCTGCTGTTTAATAAGCTAGAGCAGAACATCTACCACCAGCACAGGAAGGGGCAATATTTCAAGGAAATGATGGAAACATCTAATATTAGTCCTTGAATGCACCTTAGAGAATCATCTACTCTATCATTTTCAAGGTATATCCATGAGATACTAGTACTGCAAGATGATAATAGGGATGTCATGTTTGAAACATAAAAGTTCTTCCAATCCTCAATTAAGTTTAGGAAATTCTGTGTTAACAATGACAAATCAGAAATATTAAATGATAACAGTATCAACAACTTAGTTGATAACTATTGATAGGTATAAATTAACTATAAACTTAATGGGGAATAAGGCATGCAAATAAATAGATGAGAAAATAAGACATGACATAGAAAACAAAATAAAAAAATTAGGCACCAGTTGGAAGGTGGGGGCAGGGCAGTAGAGTCTGGGAATCTGCCTCCATAGACTAGCATCATAGTACAATGGAAAAAAATATTACAGTTTTGGCAGTTCTCTAATATCTGCTGATATCTTTATAATTCTGCCTTTTTTCTAATGGAAGATCATTGTCATTTCCTTCCTACATTCATACTTTCTTTCTCTCCTTAACGTACCTCTCAGATAAAAGATAAACTTTGGAAAGATGTTGACATGAGTCCATGAGCTAAGTCTTATGATTTAGGAAAATTCTGATCAGGCTGATATTCATAAACTTTCAACCATAGGCCTTGTTCTCTAAGTTCAATATGGAAATGATTTTCCAATTCAGGGGCACCAGTCCATATTCTTCTGTTGTTGCATGTTCTTAAATTATGAAGTATTTCAAACATATATAAAGGTACAAAAAGAAACATCCTGGATACTAGGTGCCTACCATATAGTCCAATATATCTTACCATTTTGGCATATTAGTTCAGATTTCCTTTTAGGCAATAAAACACTAATGATAGAATTAAAGTCCTATTTGTACATTTCTTTAATGTCATTTCTGTTTCCATTCCCAATAATTCAGTCAAATTAATACAAAATATGTACAATTTTTCTGGCTCCCTTCTCAAACTCTCCCTATCTCATATGACTCCAATCCATAATTGCTCAGAGCAAAAGAAATTGCTCTCTTGACTAATGCAGTTTAGCTTATATCTTTTTTTTAACAACCTTAAGCTTGAAATTTCTACTTCCTCATATAGTGTCAGTGTATAATTTGCTGAAAAATAATCATAACTTTTCTAGGAGGGATTCCAGTGCCATCTTAGGTTAATATATTTGTGTGGCTGATTATAGTACTATGAATATTTTCTTATTCCTAAAAAGCAGCAACACTAAGATTCTCAAAAATAAAAAGAGTTATAAATTTGTGCATATTGCAAGAAAGTAAGTGCCAACAGAGAGTCAGCAGAACATATTTTAGAAAAGCAGAAGTTCCACAGAAAAAATAGTGCATGGATTCTACATATTTTAAGACTCAGTTTAAGCCATTAAAAATTGAGAGGAAAAATTGTTTTAGGTTAATGCACCTATAATGATGATTTCTGTATTACTTCGGTAAAGTTCCTGTTTTGTGGCTGAAGTTAGAAACAGTGCTACTCCGAGATTACAGTCAATCAGGTGATTGGTGCTGAAAACAGTAAAATTGCACAGAGATGCTGCCCACCTCCTAGGAGATGAAATCTCCGTGGCTTTATAATAAGAGAGAAATGAAGAGCATTGCACTGTACTGAAGACAACAGTTAGGTGTAAATTTTCACTAATGAGAAATTGATTGCAAAAGCAGCAGTGAGTAAGTTAAACAGGTGGGTTGAACACATGCTTTTGTTTCCATGTTCCCTGGAAACTCTGTCAATATAACAATAAACATTATAGAAAGTCATAAACACATATGCACAAAAATAGAAAGTTAAAAAGAAAATAAGCTATATGTCAGCAAAAGTTTTGAAGTTGAAATGTGGATGGAATTTAGCAGAGTTGAGAAAGCTAACACCTAAGCATTCAGGAAGATAGTCAAGAAGTAGCTTAGTTATGGGAAAGCTCAGAGATGGGAGAGGATTATAATGGAGGAGCAATGCTGTGGTTAAAAGCGAGAAGATTATTTGAAGACTGTCTTATATGAGTAGTTATCAAAGGTTTTTTCCTCTGTCCTGCAAAGGTAGGCAACACTGGTGAGTAATCTGTAAATTTCCTTCCTAGAGATGGTGAAACGGAGGGCTCTGCACAGGAACAACAAGATTAAGTAAAAGTCTGCAGATCTAACAGGGAATGCCTGGCCTCTTTCTCAAACTTGCATCCAGATTGGGGCAGTCATTTCTACCTGAGGTAAGAAAACTCAAAAACTCAGGAAGGAACATTTACATATTCTCAACTAGGCTGACAGGTTCTTGTCTCATCATTATGGGATAATGATCACCAGTTGATATACCACAATGCATGAAGATATTTACACCTCATTCCTAAATGGGAATTGAGAGCCAAGGAATGAGAAACATCTGCGGAGAACTGTTAATTTCAGTAGGGAGACCAACACAAATGAACCCCCAAGAATGACAGCAATGTAGCAGAAAGTGATTCATATTAGAGCAGGAAGATGGATTCCAGTAAAACTTTCTCCAAGAAAAAAAAGAAATAAAAAAAAAACTAAGAGAAATTTTGGTGTGTTTGACTATATTAAAAGGGATATTTATTTCTGTAGGATAGGTTAAGGATGAATTAAGGAAAAGTACCCAAAATCTCCCCAATTTAAAATAACTACACTATAAATTTGAAGAAAACAAATTATATAAGAAAAGAAATATAATACTAATATATTACTTAGCTCAGCTGTGGATAATAGTAAATCATTAAATAGTAATGCTAATGGAAATAATAGAATATAATATAACCAAAATTTTTGTTAAAGCAATATTGGGAGGATGAGCACTATGGTGGTGTTTGAGTATAAGAGATAAACCACAAATGTCCATAGATAAAATTTAATAGATAATATCTAATTTTTTTAAAAAAATCAAAAAATGAAGTAAATAGTATCTAAGACCAAAAACATTTTTTAAATGTGGATAAAATCATAGAATAAATATGATATGAAATTTGCTGCCCTTGGTGACTAGGCATGACATATGAGAGTGAACCACAAATTATTTTTCATAACAAGTTTCCTAGATCCCTGATATTAAATCTGTGTATGTTTAATAAAAAGAAAACATTTTTTTACAAGAAAACAAAAAGATAAGGGCTGTGCAGGGTGGTCTTGGGTAGGAAAGTTGAATACCAAGAAAAGCTAGAACCTTCCACAGCATTGGGGCAGATAAAAATGGGATTGCCAGGTTTCTGATAATTACGGACATTTTTCAAGGTAATTAGAAAAGTTAAAAATTTTTATTTTATTTTTTTAAAGAAAAGATGGAGCCAGTATAGGAGCTAAGAGAGTTGACAAGTTTCTTATGAGCAAGAGGTATCAACCTGGACTATAACACTGGACATTTAATCAGTGTTGCTGCTACATAGCAGAACCCTGCTGAGAACTGCTATCCATATATTTAGCTTTAGTTGAACTTCAGGTTGACAGATTGAGAACAAAGTGAACATCGATGCTTATCTCAGTTGCCTCATGCTTTGGTACTTATTTGGGGTGACAATGGGGGACTTGAGAACCAATAAATATTAAGTACACAGCCTCCAAGAAACAATCTTGCTAAAAAGCACACAATAGCCAAGCAAAGGGCAAAGCAGGTCTCAATGATGAATAAAGGCCAAAGAAACATTTGTTCTTAGTCACACTTGCCTGCATGCTCTAACAAGTCTACATTTAAGAGTTAGTGGTAATTAATATAAAACCCGTATTGCAGATGATCTGAAATAGTTCTGCATGGGCCTATATAGCTCTCATTCCAAATGTAAATTACAGGCTTTTTCTACTAAATATTTTATGTGTTTATAAAGTCCAAAATTTAAAAATTGTTCTTTCCAAACACATAAATAAATAATTGGATAATGTAGATATGATGTAAGGGCAATGTTTAATTTTCCGATGCCTAGATGCTTAGTGTACCTTTCTGAAAGCCACCCAGAATAGACATATTTTAGACGTACTAAAATTTCCAGCAGAGTACCTTTAACTATGGTATGAAAAGAATTAAAATAGAAATTTTCAAAATCTGCAAGTATACTGAGAGAGGGATTTAGAATCACATGACCACTTATCAATTGATAACTAATAAAAAACTTATTATTTTTTATTTAATAAAATTAAAAGTTAATTTTTAAAGAATGCCAACATGAAGAGTGATGGTCAAACTCACACTCTTGACTCTTTTCACGAGACCTTCATTCTCTAGATAAACTCTTACTAATTTTCCTACGCAACACCAGACTTATCCCTGGGAGTTGTGACTTTAATTCCTTGGAACACTACTGAGACCTAGCTAAAGCATTTAATTATGATTTTAATGTCATATTTTCATGAAACTAATAAACCTTCTAGGTACAAAACACATGGTCAATTAATTTTTGGATAATGAACTCTGTTAAAACTAGAACTTTTAAATGAATCAAAAATTAATAATTTACCCTTTCAATTCCTAACCATATTCACCCTTAAATGTCACACTTAGATTTAATCCTATACCTAATTCAATTCTGGAGTACAACGATTTTTGCGAACCACTCACTTAATTGACAATCATCAAAACACTGTGAAACCCTTCTAATATACAGTAAGATTTTTAAGCCTTAATTTATAATATAAGCATCGTTAGGCCTCTGTATATGATTTCCAATAATATCACAGAATAGCATGATTATGTCTGCATTGCCCTTTTAGCTAAATTCTTGTTTTGTTTTTGTCACAATTAAATTAAACATTGTTGAAAATTAAATAGCTCTTCTCTAAAGTCTGCCAAAACACTTTTGTTTTGATAGCTGTTGGCATCTTTGTCGTTGTTTTTCATCACGTATGAATCCATTTCCCATGAACTCCTAATTTTAAAAAGTTTTATCTTATACTAAAAATTTGGCAATTTTTACCACCTTTGATTACATTACTTAGTGTTTGACAGGCAATTTTCTGTGTATAATTTTTTTTTTTCGATGCTGGATTGTAGTGCTATCATTTTAAAGACATTTTAAGACATGTTTAGGCATCTGAATTTAAGTTAAAATTCAAACCTCTGCTGTGTTGCACTGGCAAATTAACTAAACTGACAAAAACACGAACAGATACAAGCTATTGGTAGGTTTGCACCTTAACAGAGAGCTAAATTGCTGGTAAGTCTCAACCTCCAAATCTGTCATCTGACATACTTCTCAATTTTAAGTCACATACAAATGCCAGAAATTGTAGTTTAGAACCTGAAAAAAAAAAGTGATTTTGATATCAATGCTTAGATGTAAGAAGAAAAAAGGCACAGATAGTTTCAAGCAACTAGATAATATGACTTCATTGGCAATTCAAAAAACTAATAGGAATTGTTTAAGGTACCAATCTGTTTTTGGAGGAGATGCTGATCTTATACTTGCATTTTTACAGGGAGGACGAAAAACTCATCATTTGCATCTGGCCATTTTGAGGGATGTTGTAGCAATTAAGTTTGACAAGCAAGGAGGATTCTAAAAGTACAGATGACTCCTTAGAACTGCAATTAATGCCTGATAAGTTTTAAGTAAACCCATCTTTATGGTGAGAGCCTTACTTCTCTTCTGTGCTTCGATTTTGTCTTCATAAGATAGGCACCATCTGTACCTTCACACCTGACTGTACATCCAAACTTCCCTATAGTCTTTATTTTTTTCCCAGTGTTATTGAGATATTATTAACATATAATAAATATTGTATCAGTGTAAGGAGCACAATGTGATGATTTGATGTGTCTAATGTATACATCGTATGGGACTAGAACCTGAGTGTAAGCCTGGAGTTAAAAATCCAATAAATAGATATAAAGTAAACCCAATAAATGGAAAGTCAGATAAATATTATTTGCTTAATTGACAAAGCCTTTTT